>OZ038371.1:40600519-43100519 GCA_964036015.1 Leptarthrus brevirostris
TTGTCGGTTGGTGCCGAAAACCTAAGTATTTTGTATCTTTAACACTGAAATCGGTTGGTGCCGATGAAGCTACCGTATTGGTACCTTAGAGGTTGAAGTTTGGTTGTAGCCGAAGGAAATAAGCTATACATAATCAAGAAGTTAAAGGCTCGGTTGGGGCCGACGGAGCTAATGCATTCGTAGCTAAGATATTAACGTTTGGTTGGTGCTGGAAAGGCTAAGTCATCCGATTGAACTCGGTGGGTGCCGATGGAATCTCTTATCTCATAGAATGATGTATTCCTAAAGCCGAAGGCTCTAATTACAAAAAAAAAAAAAAAAGTTCAGAAGTTGATGTCAGTTGGGATCGATGGTGTTAATGTATCCCTATGAGAGAAGCTGAAGACGGTTGGTGCGGTCGGAGCTTAATTAACATATGAGTATCTAAGTAAGTTGAACCTTAAAGATCACTGAGGACAGTGAACAGTAGGTTGGCCGAGTATAATGAGCGACAAGACAAGCGTCTGAAATCTTGGCGCTGGAAGACGGAAAACAAAATAATTACGGGTTAACGTAATTCTAGGAAGGAACATTCGTTCGGAACCAAAAGGGTACTAGGGGAAACTAATGTCTGCCGCCGGTACGGTGGGTTAAGCAAGGTGCCATATAATGCAACTAAACATGAAGATACAGAATGGTTCCGGAAATTAAGGGTGAAACAATCGAAGTTTCCTCTTCTCACTGTCGCCAACTCAAGGGACCGAGCACTTAATTAGCACGTATGTGCAAATGGATTATTCCTAGTACCTGCAGAGGTAGAAATGGAGGGTAGGATGATCTAAAAGACGGGAAGATGAATTCAAGTTAGTCTTCAGTGATACGGCGAGCAAAACAGTGTTCAGAGTCCGAGTACGAAGTGCGGCAGTGAGTTGAGATAAAAGTATTAAAGTTATAAGAAATCATTATACAAGTCAGTTTTTTATGGTCAATTTCCCAAAAGTTTTTCAACAGTTTCCGTAGAATGACCCTTCACAATCAAGAAAGCAGAATTAAATTCAACTGTATCTACGGAAGAGCAAATGAAAAAGGGATCGCACGTAGTGGCGCAAGTATTCGTTTCTTTAATTTCATTTTGTTGTGAAGCACGTTCTCCACATCACGTACGCACGTGACGCCAAACCATTAAAACATAAATTAACTAGACGCTTGGGTGCATTTTGCCTGTTTCGCCTAATAATCAATATCGCATTTCAGTACACATGGCATTCATTTCGTACAATTCTTATCTTTTTATGGCATCTAATGTTGCGTCTGATATGTGTAAGATAATGAGTTCTGGTAGTAGAAGTGCTGGTAATCCTCTCTCTCTTTTAAGTAACAATTGGAATTTCTAACTAATAGCTAGAATAGCGGTAGGAGAAGGAGACAAGTCCAGTCAGCAGTAGCAGTAGAGACGCCAGTCGAGACACTACCCTTGTTACTAGTTGTAAGGCAATAAAGTAATTAAGAAAATACCAGCGTTTTAGTAACAAACCCAACAATATGTGGAGGGCGTGCTGCCTGAAGAAGGCATTGGATAGCTGGAGCTCATTAAGCCCAGCGAGTGTATTTTTGGCTTCAGTTCCGTGCGGTCGAGGTTCTTTGTAGTCCGGTTTCGAGAATAAATTCAAAATTAAATAAATTGTAAGTTAAAGAAAAGTGAAGTCTTTTTAATTTTATAACCCAAGTGCACTCCATTACAATTATTGGTGGCAGCGGTGGGATCCAGGTGATGCTGGATCAAATCTTTTCTATATCGTGCATAATCTTTTTTCGTATCACTTACGCACCGAATATCTCGTTTAGGCCGTTTAATTTTGTGCTTGTGCCATTTTACGCAATCACGCTTTTTATTCCAAATAAAAGCTTTTGCTCCTGAAGTTCCTCAGACGTGGGATAAAAGGTGAAATACATCTGCCTGACATCTTTGTGCTGGAGCACCTCGGACGACAGTTTTCCGTTTTCCTTCGCTCATCTGCAACTCCTGCGATTCTTCAACCTTAATCATGTTGGTAAAGACGATGTAAGTAGACTTAATTCGACTTCTTCATCGCCCGCTAGATACCAGACGCCGTGGATATCTAATTAAATAATGTACTTTTATCTCAATGGGAAGGAGGAAATATTTTCTTTTTGGCATTTTGCATTTGTTTTTGTAAATTAGAGAGTGAATCTTTGCTTTTGTTTTTGACGAATAAATAAATAATTCTAATTTTATAAATTAAAATGAATAGGGTAACCAATTATTTGGATTATGAAAGTGTAAAAGGGTCATTAAAATTTAAAAAAAAATATTAGAAAGTGTAATAAACACAATCTAAAATCGATAAAATTTCTTAATTTCTTAATCCTTAATAATTATATGCCGTGATTCGTGATATTGCGATTGTTTGTTGGAATTATTCCTTCGCGTGTTTTTCTCTTAACCCTAATGCCATCCGGAGACAATCCTGTGATTATTTTAGTAAATTACCTTATTTCGTACAAGCGATGGAAATTTTCCATTTCGTTGCGACGAATAATAGTTTCAACTAATTGTTCCATGAAACTTATTAAGCCCTGCATTTGAACTTGTCTTCAAACTGTTGCATTTAACTTTCTCAAGTTGCATTCCGAAGATTTTCTTTACTTTCCTTATATTGTTATGTAGGCATTTCTCCGTTATAACATTTTACGATAACCTATTTTAAATTAAGAGATTACAATTTCTTCCGTTTACTACGCCACTGAAGCATTCTCAGGCATTCCAGAACATCAAACCGTGATCTGACTTTCACATTTCTAGGTTGGACCGTTTCAATAGCTACCATGGCAACCACACGAAACGGTTCTGACATTCGCAACAAAATTTTCATACTTTTCTTTCGGATGTGATTCTTCTAATATATTTAGTGTTACCTGTGATATATTAAGATATTTGGTAAGTTCATATCTGTCATTACATTATGTAGACTTCAATTTTTTTGATTATTAATTGCTTTAATTTTATAAAATATTTATTTCGATTGTAGTAGGCAGGGGCACATTGATGCAAGTGCTGTCGGGGCACATTGATCAATTGTATCAATGTGCCCCAATATTTTGTTAAATGTATGTTTATGTAAGACTTAACATATTTTTATTTCTTTATAGAAAAATGGTTCGAACATTCAAACGCAAAACGGTGAGAACTTTGATCGATGAAGTTTCTGTGGCTTCTGCGATATCTGACGTGTTGAAAGGAAAAATATCAATAAGAAAAGCAGCCGATAAATATAATTTTAAACCTAGAACTGAAAAACATAGAATTGAAAAAAAGAAGAATAAAGACGGCGAAGGTGTGAGTTTTTCATGTAAGTACTCGTATACCTCCAAGCAAGTATTTGCTATCGAACAAGAAGACCAACTAAATGCTTATATAATAAAATGCAGTAAAATGCATCATGGGCTTACATTATCTAAAGTGCGGCAGCTTGCTTACGAATACGCTAAAAAATTGAATTGCAGCTATCCACCATCTTGGGATGTCAATAAAAATGCCATTGAAAGGACACAGAGGCCCCTAGCAGAGTATTTACGCAATTTTATCGAGGAGAATCCTCAATCATGGGACGAATGGCTAAGAGAAGCAGTTCATGTCCACAACAACACAAGACATGCTTCAACTCGCCTAACTTCTTCGTTTGTAAGACAAAAATTCTACCAAGTGTAATTACAAAGTGAGCTTTCCTCGTATAAGAGTAAGCAAAATGCCGTGAAATTGGTACCTTAAATAATTAGAATCAAACGCAATTTGGATAATCCACAAAAATTAACTAATTTAACGTTCGGTAAAATTAACTTAAAAATATATTATGGTCGCTATTCATTTTGAACATCCAGTGGTCCAGGATCACCTGACCACTAATTTGAAATAGGTCACGGGATAAGAACTTCTGGATTTTAATGTGCTGGTGGATATAGCTACACGAGCAGAATTACCATTAGCGCATAAAAATTCGTAAAACTTGAAAAAACTCGACCAGAAATTATCTCTTGCCAAAATGCAACGGTAACTTGAAATAAAATTCAAGCCCCACCTATAAAGTGGTAGCTTAACGGGGAAGGAATTATAAAAGGAAATAATTGAGTTTTCGTACAACGAGTGACGGGATTAAATTAACCCATTGCAATATGCAGGATTATTGCTTACTATTTGAGTTCGCGACTATAAGATTCCAAAAACATGGAGGACATTGTTACGTTTAACTTTAACTATTCTATTGTAATGTGGGTCAAATGACGTTAAGTTTTAACTAGCGCCATCAATAAGATTGATAGCATCGAGCACAAATTTATGTCCATGCGAACGTACCTTTGATAATTTATGAACGCGTCCATGAACTTTTGAGGTTGTCTGCCCTGCAATTGTCACCAACTTCACACCTTGTGTGAAGATGACAAAACTTTGGCATCTCTCAGGCAGGCAACATCATAAGGTAAGCGTTCTTTACATTTTTATTCCAAAATTATCTAAACCATTTGAATTTGGATAAATGTCTAACCTCACCATTAAAACTTACAGCACTGAACATCGACGGAAAGCATACGAAATTTTCAATTTCCATCAGATGCGATTTCTTCCGAGACTCGGAACATATATAGCGGGAATACCACACGTAAAATTTTCTGGTTATGGACATCTAAGCCAGCAGGAGCTTTATGTCAACCAGGATAGGCATAATCAATAATCGCGTGGCCTGCGAATCTTCAAGAAACTTCCCAACCACCCAGTACTGTTCCTCTTAGCGGCATTATTATTCTCTGATCATAAATAGTGATCATAATTAAAGTAATTGGATCGTAAAAACGGTAATTGTTTAGTACAATTCATGCGTAAACACCTAAGCTTACAACAGCTCGTTCTAGCTATTAACAGCGAGGGGATTACGTCTCTTTCCCGTCGCTGCCCGCAGCAGCCGTATTTTTGGCGAACATTTTAAGGCCTGTCAGCCTTAAAGTGTGTGTTAACACCAGGGGACAGGTTCTGTGAACAGAGTAACAGGAGCATTGGCATCGTGTCAGAAAAACATCATCGTGGCATCGTGTCAGAGAAACATTCATTGGCAAAGGCTAACTAAGATCCTGACGACTTGGGACACGTAAATGATAAGGTAATCGTTTTAATATTCCTTTTCGTCTTGCCCGGTGTTCCAGTGGAGAAATAAAAGGAAAAAGAAACTAACCCAAAAAAAAAGGAGACTGTTGGCGACAAGCTCGCCCATTAATAACCAATAAGGGTATTTTATTAGTATTTTTATTTGAACTAAATATAAACTTAATTTTATATCTATTCCGTCTCTTTAAATATTCAATTTAAACTCCTTTTGCAATGCAATTAAGACGTTAAATTTAGATGTGAAGATTGACTCACTTTATTCCATTCACGATACTTATTTCTTAACTGTTAAAATCAAAGAGAAGTCAAAAAAGAGCCACAAACTTTCCTAGTAAGTAAATTTCTTAGTAAGAGTTTAGGAGTAAACCAAAAAGGAAATTGCACTTTTATCTAATTAAGTAGTTATTCGCTTCAAAATAACTAACTCGAAATGAAAAACATATAATAAGAATGTATGTAGCTTGCAGTGTAAAATGTTATTATATGCTGAGAGGGTTAACGAATTAGCAACAATTGCAAATCTTATTCGAATTATTTCATTTAATATGTTTAAGTCCTGTATCTAGGTTAGACAAACCAGTTTTTTTTCACTTACTGGTAGTATTAAACTATACCGAAACCAAGCAGTTATTATACACGTTTTAGCTGAAAAGTAAAGAGAAATGTTAATATCGAGCGTACGCAAGCTCAAGTTTTTATAAAATTATCCAATAAGAAAACATTTTAGGTATCTTTGCTCCTAAACGATAGGAAATTATTCTAGAAAACGCCACCTAATAATATCATCCCCAATTCGTTGAATAGTGTCGTGTCTTCATCTCTTGGTCAATTCCTTAAGCAGCTCGTTCTACTTAGAGATTGTAGAAGTAGATGATAGGTTTAGTTGTTTGCTATCTAGAAGTGATAGTTTATTATTGATATGTTTTTTTTTTAATTATTTATTTCATTGGACTATTTCTGTCAGGAATGTTTCTGTATGGATTGTGCACCAGCTATGCAGGGCCAAATTTGCGTTATCGTACTAGTGTCCTAATATGCTTGTTAAATATCATTGAAATTATCTAAGGATGGATCAGATTACCAAGGGAAATTACGGTCAGTTTAGTTATTTCGGCGTATTTGTCTGCGACTTGATATATCCTTACGCTTAGAAATTACTTACGTAAGCATTTTCGTAATTGTTTCTCTAGTGAGAACTGAAGTAAATTTAACTTTTGCCTTATTGATTATTCTGGAAAATGTTATTAGTGTGGCCAGAACTTTGAGAGTTAGTAGATATCATATTAATTAAGCCAATGTATTAGTGAATTAATCTAGAATTACCTGTCTATTTAAGATGTATAAACTTTCCTATTTTTTTTTATTATTAATACACTTTAATTATATGAGCTAAATTTCGTTTTTACTCGATTTCAGGAACACCCATGAAGCTTCTCCCTTCTTGCTTCCCTCATTCCTTCTCCCTATCCCTCCTTATGTATTTGATTTGATTTTTTTTCTTTTCTTTCGACTTTTATTTCAGCATTTCTTTTTAGGTTGGGCCTGCATCCTAGCCAGATGCAGGGTAGGCGTGGGTTAGTGTCCTGAACTGTCAGTTAAAGGGGGTAAATTTTCTTTTTGTGTAATTTCTCATGACAGTTCAGCGCGGCTAGGAACAGCAGGTGACACCAGACCTGTTGTTCTTCCTTTCTATCTGTCTCTCGTTTTTTTCCTTTTGTGGCAGACCTGAAGAAAGGATACCACAACCTTTCTTCACCACAGGCATGCGGAATTCTGTTGTGGATGTGTGAATCAGATGTTCAAGGACCTACACCCCATACCGACGAGCCAGGACGTGCTGCCAGCTAGCGCGTGCCACTTGAACATCTTGCGGCAACTTCACGTTGCACATTCCGCACACACATACATTATACTATTCTGAATTCCGCTTTCGAACGGAACAAATTTCACATCCCTCATTCCGCTCTGTTGCAGATTGGATTCGCTTATCTTAAGATAAGCCGAATTCTAACGAATCCAATCTGCCATTTACAAAAACAAATCATAAAAAATCTCATGAGTTGGATTTCAGGCATCGAATTTTTGTTGCAACAAAGTTGCAACATATTAAAATCCAACTCATGAATAATAAATAAAAAATAAACCAATGGATATTTGATGGGTTGGATTTCCTACAACCAAGCGCATTGCAACAAAGTTGCAATGTACTCAAATCTAACCCATGATAAACAACGCGCTCGGGTTACCGTCGAAATTCCTTTCACACGGTAGCCCAGTACACGATAAGCAAAAGTAATTTGCTTAATCAGCGCGACAAAAGAACGATCTACAGCGGCTTTGCCCAATCACAACTAAGTACATCAAGGGCAAAGCTAAAAAACGAAGAAAAAGCACGAAAGCTTTTCTTCATGTAGATCGCTTGTAAGTATTTCTAAAAGAAAAGAATGGAGAGTTTTGTTTTGGGTGTGATCAGGGTGAGTCGCGAAAATTGGGAGTCTGTTTTTTTAACGCGTCGCGAAACACTGTGTATTAAGTTAAAGAATTATTCAGAAGTTTAGTATTTTAAAAGGTTATTGCCGAAAAATTGTGTTTAAAGAAAAAGAAATGTAATTAGATTTAGGAGTTCATTGTTTTAGAAGGCTAATGACAAAAGTGGTATTGACTTATAAAAGAACATATTGTGTTTAAAATTAAAGAAGTGTAATTAGAATTAAAAGATTTAAAAAAAAAAGTCATTGACGAAAATTTGTGTTAAAAGTTAACAGATTGTAATTGGATTTAGAAGTTCATTATGGATTGGTAAGAACATTTTGTGTTTAAAATTTAAAGAAATGTAATTAGATTTAAAAGGTCATTATTTAAAAAAAAAAGGTTATAAAAGAACATATTGTGTTTAAAATTAAAGAAGTGTAATTAAAATTAAATTAATTAAAAAAAAAAACATTTTGAGTTTCCAAACTAAAGAGTCGCTATCAAAATTAGAATTGAGTGGACATAATTAAAAGAACATTTCGTGGTGTCAACTATTAAAAAAGAGTGTAACAGCTCGAATTCGTAATTATAATTCGTTCGAATCACTGACATTCTCCATTCCGTTGGACTGTCAAAACAGAAGAAAAGTTCTCCGACAAGTTGAAATAAAATGTAAATATAGTATAAAGAAAATTCTTTACAAATGCTGATTAAAAATATTTGTAATTCACCTTTAGGACGAGAACTACAAAAAAGGAGTAGGAAGAGAGGAACTGCTACAAAGAAAACCCGACATAGGGAAGGGATTTTATATGGGCGATCAAACTGTACAAAAAATCTTTTTGTATAATATAGCTAAACAGTTAAATAGCTTAGGCTCTCCCACTAAGGATCCATCTGGCTGGAAGAAAGTAAGTACATATATAAATATATATATGCATAATAATTACGTCATCTTTTAGGTATGGTTTGATCATAAATGTTACGTGAAGAAAAAATTATCCTACAAAAAGAGGGAGCAATCTTCTACGGGTGGTGGCCCAAATAAGATACATGAATTTTCACCACTAGATTAACAAGTTATTACTTTGATATCTATCGACCAATCCATAGATGGTGTTAGAAATGCCGTATCTTTCGGCGCACCATCGAGCATTACCGCTTCACATCAATAAAAGGAATCTAGTCCTGGATGTTCTGCACTTTCTCAAAACGTCATTATAAGTTTCCGCTCACCTAAACAAACTATACCCGGCTCATGTTCTGAACATTTACAACAAGAAAAGGAAAATATACCGACACCAGAAGCGCAATAAATTCCCGCTCATCTAAGGAAACCACTTTTGACTTGCTAAAGTATCAAGTCAAAATGCATGCTGATTTTCACGAATCTATTAAGTGTAGTTTAAAAGAGAATAGTGATAACATTAAAGACATCGTCGGTAATGTACGAAAAATATACAAAAGCATAGATAACTTAATTGTCTTGCCACTTCTTAAACAAATTCCAGAGGAAATTGCATATCCTCTTCCACGAAGTGGCTAACGGGTAAATTTTCATAAATAACAAATCAAGTCAAAGTACATGTAAAATGATGGCGAGGCACCTGAATAAGAATCAAAGTTCTCAGGCTAATACCGCTCGCAATCAAATTCCGATAAGTACATCGCCTTGTCCAAGGTCCATCGGTGCTTGAACTTGATCAAGCAAGTAAGTTAGAGGAAAAAGCTCTCATACACACGACCAAAAATTTACTTAATGTTTAACGACTGAACGGAAGTTATATGATCGAGAGCGAAAGCTTAAAGCATTCTACCTCGATCAAAAAGTTCAGTCCAAAAAACAGGTAATTCGTCGTGAAACAAGTAAAAAGGCGAGTCTGATTTAAAACTGCAGCGCATCAAGTCGTTTTGATATTAAGGGTGACTAGGTCTGGTTCGCAATTCAAAAGTTGAAGTTGATTTTTGTTTGTATCGCTTGCTTAAAAACCGATTGATATTGTTGGTAAAATAAAAAAAAGAGAGATAATATAGTGCCCTAAGATAATTAGCGATCTAATAAGTGTATGTTAATAAAATATTGTAGATAATTAGTGTTTTAAGGTTATAAGAAAAATTCCAAGTGCTTGCTTATTTATGTAGTTTATAGAAGAGAAATTTAAGAGGAAAATAAAAAGGAAATCTAAATAAAAGGAAAGGAGTGTGGTTTTGTTTGGTGTGAGAAACTTCCTCGTAGAACCAAAATAAAATTGAAACTGCATTGTGTGATCATCGCTGGTAATTTCCGTGTAAACAATAAAACTGAAACTGCGTTGTGTGGTCATCCCTTGTAATCTCCGAGAAATTATAACACAATGACCGAGTAGAAAAGCTATTGTTGAAGAAACTAGAAGTAAAGAAACAACTTTTACAAATGCAGCTTAGTAACCTTGCTGAATCTGTTTCTTAATTTATCGTACTGCCTTCTTAAAGCATAATACATGATAATTTTTGTCATGACATCAAAGATTGTTTCCTAAAAATCGCCAGACACTAGAGTGAATTGTGATGTCGTGTTGTGAATCGTGAATGTGTATTCCCCGTTTTAGTTTGAAATATCAAGACGCTGCAATTAGGAATTAACGATTCCTTTTTTTGCATACATATATTTAAAGAATTTTACGTTTGTTTCGAAGTTTAATGCTTATTCACAAATACAAAAAAAAAATTACTGAATTACCTTTACATTTATTTATTTTTTATGGAATAAAATGAATGTTTTCCTAAGATGACATTGAATTCAAAATTGAATTCCTAATCGATAGAGGTTCCGATTGGTCTGCTGTTTGTAATACTTCGGATATTTCAAATATTGCGTGCAAATAATTCCTCGTCGTCTTCTATTTCAAATAGGTCTTCATCTTTAAAACTTAAACAAATGTTATGAAGAGCACAGCGTACATTAACAATTTACGTGGCTTTCTATGGACAGTTGTGAAGTTGTCCGGCACCTAACAAACATCGAAAATGGTTTTTCAGTAATCCTATAGTCCGTTCAACGATGTTACGTGCTTTGAAATGCCTTTTGTTGTAAACGCATTCAGGACTTCCTTCAGCCGCATAACGAAATGGCGTCACAAGCCATGGTTCCAAAGGGTATCCGGCATCACCTATATAAAACATGGAATGTTTTAAATTATTTAAATTGAAGAAGGCAATAAAACCTTGCCAAAATCCAACTTCCTCTTTCCACGTTCCTATATCGTTGCTCAAAGTACTTCGTAGCCTCGCTGACTCGCCATATGTGTGAATCGTGACTGCACCTTCCAAAGAAATCCATTTTGGGCACAGCTTTCTTTCCATTACATCTTTACATTTTTGTTAACACCTTTGAAAATGCTGACGGCACTATAGCAACTTCGAAGTCTTGTCCAGTTTGCCTTCAGCAAAAAATCTTAAACAGACTGAAAGTTTATCTTTGGGAGAGAAGCCAGATTTCACTGTCAAGGACAACTCATCATTCACTTCATTCAGAACATATTCGAATGCTTCTTTTTTTTAATCGGAAACTTATTCTAAAACTAGAGTATCTCCATTAATAATTAGGTAGCTTACTTACGACATATCGGGAAGATTCATGGGACCACTTTGGCTCGAAGATTTTTTCTATGTGTCCTTAGCGAAATTTCTCCTGCTCTTCACTAATTGCACCCAAAGCAATAGTATCCATTTTAATAATGCAAATTTTTCCACAAAATAAAACAATTTTTACACTTTTGTATCCCGCCAAATAATTTATAAGTGCCACTTGACAGCTATCAGCTGATATCGAAATCGGAATTGGTATAGCAGCACAAATTTTCGTTCCGAACGGAATTGAGAATGTGAAGTTAAATTCCGTTCGATAAATATGCTTAGAAAGGATTGGCATTCCGACGGAATCAAGAATAGGCGTGTAAATAAGAAAGAATCAGCGCGGTCATACGAATCCCTGGATAAATAGTGCCGTGTTTAAAGATAGACTCATAATTAAAGAAGATCCAAACGCTTATTGCGGAAATTCTATTGAGACATGTGTATTCAAACTGTGCGTGAACTTAAAGACAAAAAAAATTGATTCGTCCAAAATTCATAGGAATCAAGTGTTGTTAGTAGTCCCAGTTATCCTTGTTTTTTTTTGTTGGGTCGTCGAAAATCAAAAAAAAATAAAGTCTTTGGATTCTTTAGTAAATTAAAGGGAAGTACAGGAAAGAAAGCTTTCCTAAAAATATGTATAGGTAATTGTGTGTCGCTCTAGGAAGTTTGTTTTGGTCTCACAAATGAAGTACGTAAAGGACCAGTGAAAAGACATAATACTAGTAAATTTGAAGTGTTCGATAAAAAAACAACATTTTTTTAAAGAAGGTTTTATACTAAGTATCGAAGTATGAAAATCGCAAATAGTTCAAGTACCGACGGGAATTGAATTTGAGTGAAGGAGATTCATAAAAATAAAAATAAAAAAACTTAAAATGAAAGAGTTTGAAGAGAAGAAACTTGTTGAGAGGGAAACCGGATTCCAGAACGGACAAATCCCGAGGAAAATACCCTATCGAAAAAGTGATGACGTCGGGAACTTCAGGGTAGGCTTATTAGTCCGTCTACCTCCAGGTTTTGCTTGCGTATCGCCTTTTTCTTCAAGGTTTAGTAATAATCTTTGGTTTTTTCCATATGTAGATTTGACTAAAATGCTCTCGTCTTTATTTTATTACATATTCTCGTCGGCATGATGAATCCTTCTTTTGTTGCGCAACCAAGAGCAGCATGGCATCCGTTTTGAACCGGCCCACTGTTCTACCGCAGCCCCTAGCTTGCCAGTATGTCATCCCCCATCCTGCTCCTGACATCACCTGATTTTATGTCATCCAGAGTCATAGCGTGCTTTGGGCAGTCATCCATGCTGGTCCCAGCACGAAACAAAGCACGTGAATATTCATTGGGAAGGTAAGATAGTCAGAAAAATTTTAGCCCAACTACTTAACTAATGAAAAAAATATTTTTTTAGAATTAAAAACAACACGGATTGGCGTAACCAACAGCCGCGAAGAACGCGAAAACGTTTGTAAAAGATGCACCCAAAATAAAAGAGGGAGGAGCGGCAAACATCTCAAGACTCCGCAACTACATTACACCAATCCAGACCGTAGTACCCGCATGGACTCCGAGTCACAGAACGGCAAAGCAAACACCCCGTAGGAAAACTGTGCATGTAATAATAGAGCGGTGGAACACCCTGGCGTACTAGTAATCTTAAAAAAACGGAAGCTTAAATATATTCGTAGGTGCATTTATTAGCAAATTGGGGAAAAATTGCAGAAAAATAAATTCACGTTTAAATCATACTTAGAACTATATAAGGCATAAAGATAAAATTTTTTGAGCATAAGAAAGGCTAAGGTGGCTTGAATTCAACAGTAAAGTTGCGGAATGGGTAGAAGCTATCGTAGCCGCGCGAAGAAGGATTTAATACTAGATACAGCATAAATTGCATCTTTTGAGATACGACAAGATTGGTTTTCAGCGTCGATATATATTCAGCATAAGAACTGTACTATTATCATATTTATATTTCATTTCACGTAGAAATTTGAACAACCGGTTAAAAACGGTAGGAGGAACCACCGTAAGTGAAATTATTAATTAATTATTATATATATTATTCAGTGAATTTGTTGCTAATTAGTTGTGCACAACAACGACCAAAAATGATGAACCACCCCATCAACAGAAGGTGTTTTACCAGAGATATAGAAGAAATGATGGAGAAATAAGGGAAGACAAAGCAGGAAATACCCGAAATTTTTCTATCTGGATACAGGAAACCAGGATTTGGTAGATGCCATCACTGCTCCAACATTCAAACCAATGATGATTTTAAAAATTGAAAATCTGCCAGAATTGGAATATGTAACGATTGGGAAAGTCAAACTTACTTTTGCAAACACATGTGGCAAGAAACTACATTCAAATAAACAAAAAAAATAACAGTTTCTTTAAAATTATTTTACAAGCAGGCGATTTAAAAAATGTTACGAAGGACGTGTACGTCCGAGAAGAATTACTCTTAAAGTTCTTGAAAAAGATTCCTGATGCAGACACGATTGAGATCGTACACTGCCAATGTAATGTACTATCATTATACAACTTCATTGTTAAAGATGTAACAAGCTTCAAAGAAAAGCTTATCCGCACCGCCGGATGTCAAGAAAGTGTAAATAAGCTTGCAGAAAAGGAAATGTCCAGTTCAAACGCGGAAACGATACTTGCCGAACACGTTATTCTGCGTGGTGCAACATGTCGAATCAACAGCTGTCAACGAGTGTTGGACAATGAGCTTGATTTCATAGGCAGGATAAAAAATATCAATAAAAAAACATTAGGTCATTTTCATAATGTAATTTTTGTTAGGAGACATCAAACTCTTAGGAGTTGACGCGGAAAAGTAATTGAAACTGTGATCAGTGCAACAAAGTTTTGTTTGATTTGCTGACCAAATCCACTACGGTTGATGCAGACTAATTGATCCACCCAGAACTGCTTGTTTACGGAAAACGATAAGAACGATAACCTCGCAATAATTGCAGCAACTTTAAAGGAGTGTGTTATCGTCGTTACGTAGCGGCACATACAGTGGTCCCGTATCACCTGACCACTGGATCCAGTTATGCGCGGAAAAACGTCGTTAGCCCGCTGAGATGATGCTGGATTCGGCTATATGAGCCAAATCCCTGTACTAGGTGCAATATCAGGATGTTATGCCCTTGTTTTACGAAACCCCGGCTCTGCTCCAAACCGCATTAACATCCATAAGATTCGGCTCCTATAGCCGAATCCAAGACCACCAATAATTTTCTTACCTAGAAACACCTGAAAAGGAAATAAATAAATAAAATACCTACGGGTACGAAAGGGGCATAATCCAAGGCAGCATATAAAATCCATTTCAAAGACACCTCAAGCTCAGAAATCGCTGTACGGAGAGCCGAGAAAATAATTTAAATCAATTAAATTATTTTCATAAAAATCCTCGGCTCCCGCACAAAAATTGCTTAAAATCGTCGAAATAGTTACATTTCGATAAGAATGTAACCGCTGCATGACAGCACCAAAATTTAAACTCCACCTACATACGGCACAACTAACGCGACCAGACCGAAAAATCCTCAGCCGCCTATAGAATGAAGACAAAAATCCAGCCAAAAACGGTCTGGCTGCAAAAAGAATTCTAAAAATAGAATTCTCTTCCTGCCAAAGCAGCAAAATTGCAACAGAATTGCAATTAAAATTGAACATCTGGCGTAAATGGAAAAGAGCAAAACCGTTTACGCAGTGATGAGCATAAAAAGTTGGATGGTAGCAGCGGGAGGGTAATAGTGTGCGTGTCTTCGGCCGGCAGAAATTTTGATCGGCGCGGAAGTTAGTGAGTCTGGAGTCTGGAGGAAATCGAGTTGAGTTTGATTAGTGGTCGCGGCAGCATTAAATAAATTAAACTTTTTTCCTTAAGTAGTAATATCAGAAGTGTTTGATTTAAAAAAAAAAAGGTTTTATTCGAATTATAGAGAAATTTTATCGGCGCGAGATGTAAAGTAGGTAGTAGAGTCCGATTTTGGGTGATGGCGAGAAGCGATCATAGTCCGGGCGCAATGGGGGGGTCATGTATGCAATTTGGGGTCCCCGCGATAACTTGTCATATTTTTATGTTTTTTGGCACGGAGAATCGATTTTTCGAGGTTACCAGGCTCAAAAATTTTTCGTTTTCGAGATATGGCCCGATTTTAGTCAAAATTGGTGGTTTTTCTGAATTTTCCAAAAAAATAAAAAAATTTAAAATTATTAACCAACTTTATGTGAAAGATCTTTTGATTTTAAACAATTAATGTCTATGGCATTTTTTTCCTAAAGTCCTTGGTAATTTGCAAAAAATGCCTCACATTTCTTATAGAGTATTTTAAATGGGATAATTTATATGAGGCAAAATTCCTGAAGTGTACCAGGTGAAGAAATTACTCCGATTTTGTTCTAACTTCACCAAAATATTATTACTGGTATAACTTATTATCGGATTTGAAAAAAAAAATTTTTGTGCAAAAGTTATAGGGGTGTAAACTTTTGCATTTTTGCACTTTTTCTCGTGATCATATCTTTTTTGAAAAATCATAACTACCGCCACCATTGCAGTAGAACAGTGATCTTTAGTGATTTGTAAAGGTCGTTACATGCCGTTCCGAATAAAAATATAATTTTCCAAAAAACAACATTTTTAAAAAAAAAATGTTGACTTTGAAAAATATTTTTTGGTTTTTTACACAATACTTGATCATAAATTTTGTTCATAAATTTTCAACTGAAAGTGTCATCTCAGCTTTAAAATCTGCTATCATTTAGAGTGGCAAAGTTATGTTAAGTGTAAATTTTTGATTTTTGAAAGCCCGCGCACGCTTTTTTTGCTTGTTTGTTGCTTAGAACAGATGAACATAACATAACATAAGAAAATGTAGATGGCGCGGTAAAGAGTATTCTCACAGTCAGTATACAGTTAGATATCGTCACAAATAGTCAAAATGCCAGACAAGTTGAAAGATATAAAGTATTGTTGCAATCCTTTGAAGGTGAAGAATCATACGTGGAAAAACAAGGGTATGAGAAGAGTGACTTCACAAATTCATAAACAGTTTCTGACCCTTCCTGTCATCATAAAAGTATGTGGATCATGCAGAACCAAAGTGAAAGTGATTTCTGAAGAAGAAGGTGCAATTTCATCTGGAGATGATGACACAGAACGAGTGCCCGATGCAAGTTTGACTTAATTTTTTATGATAATGGGGATATAGTAAGAAATCGACTACCGGTCTCTAAAAAAGTACGAGATATATAAAAAAGTAAATGAAAAGATATTTTATAGGTGTATTTTTTCATTTGCCCCAAAAGTCGTTAATTTCCGAGTTATTCTAGCTTCAAGATTACAATATATAGATGTACTATCCGTAGAAATGACATCTCCTGGCGGTGAATATCAAAGCACTGCATCTCGTCCAATTTGGAAATACAAACAAACAAATACGTATCGAATATTTTTCCTTATTCTACAATTTAAGCATTACATATCTCGTACTTTTTTAGAGAGCGGGAGTCAATTTCTCACTGTATCCCCATTATCATAAAAAATTAAGTCAAACTTACTTTACTAGATGACACGTTCAGTTGAAAAAATATGAAAAAAATTTATGATCAAGTATTGTGTAAAAAACCAAAAAATATTTTTCAAAGTCAAAATTTTTTTTTGGAAAATTATATTTTTATTCGGAACGGCATGTAATTACAAATCACTAAAGATCACTGTTCTACTGCAATGGTGGCGGTAGTTATGATTTTTCAAAAAAGATATAATCACGAGAAAAAGTACAAAAATGCAAAAGTTTACACCCCTATAACTTTTGCACAAAAATATTTTTTTTCAAATCCTTTAGCACGATAATAAGTTATACCAGTAATAATATTTTGGTGAAGTTAGAACAAAATCGGAGTAATTTCTTCACCTGGTACACTTGAGGAATTTTGTCCCCCATATGAGTTATCCCATTTAAAATACTCTATAAGAAATGTGAAGCATTTTTTGCAAATTACAGCTAAACCAAGGACTTTAGGAAAAAAATGCTTTAGACATTAATTGTTTAAAATCAAAAGATCTTTCAGTTTCAAGTTGGTTAATAATTTTAAATTTTTGAATTTTTTTGGAAAATTCAGAAAAACCACCAATTTTGACTAAAATCGGGCCATATCTCGAAAACGACAAATTTTTGAGCCTGGTAACCTCGAAAAATCGATTCTCCGTGCCAAAAAAACATAAAAATATGACAAGTTACCGCATACATGACCCCCCATTGCGCCCGGACTGATCAGCGGTGTTGTGTTGCGGCTAGTTTTTTTGCGGAAATTTTAAGATAGCAATTTGGGAAGCGTTGAAAATTAAATTTATCGGATATTGGCATCTTGCTATTAATAAATTACGAAGTAGTTATATAATTAATTGATAACTAATGTTGCAGATTGGATTCGCTTATTTTAAGATAAGCCTAATTCTAACGAATCCAAACTGACATTTATAAAAACAACTCGTAAAAAGTCTCATGAGTTGGATTTCAAATATCAACTCTTGTTGCAACAAAGTTGCAACATATTCAAATCCAACTCAAGAGCACCTAAAAAATAAAAAACCAATAAATATTCAATGGGTTGGATTTCCTACACCGAGTGCATTGCAACAAAGTTGCAATGTACTCAAATCCAACTCATGATAAACAACGCGCTCGGGTTACCGTCGAAATTCCTTTCACACGGTAGCCCTGTACACGATAAGCGAAAGAAATTTGCTTAATCAGCGCGAAAAACAACGATCTACAGCGGCTTTGCCCAATGACAACTAACTACATCAAGGGCAAAGCTAAAAAACGAAGAAAAAGCACGAAAGCTTTTCTTCATATAGATCAGTTGTAAGTATTGCTAAAAGAAAATTACGAAGAGTTTTGTTCTAACCGCGATCGTGGCGAGTCGCAAAAAGTAAGAGTCTAAACGAGGTAGTCGGAATACGGAAGAAAGTTTTGATTGATTTTTGTATACGCGGTCATCGGTCTGGTTGGAGTTCTGTACCTTAGTTTAATGTAATCGATTTTAAGAATGTTTATCTTTGACTTTAAGAATTAACGTGTCGGTAAACATTAGCCGTGCTTTACATTGGTGTAACTGACTTTAAGAATTAGTGTTTTAATGTAATTGATTTTAAGAATGTGCATCTTTGACTTTAATAATTAGTGTGTTAGTAAACTTAAACTGTAATTTTTTGTGTGATTGACTTTAAGAATTAATGTTAATAAACATAAACTGTACCTTAGTTTAATGTAATTGATTTTAAGAATTCTGTGAAGTTGACCTTAACATTTAATGTGTGAATAAACATAAACTATAATTTCTTTTGGTTTTGCCTTCCGCATTATCGGCGGTACTCCCAAAGTTCTACAAATACATACCAAAAATATATATATAACACTAAGTCAAAATTCTCGATATGTTGGCTGAGGAGGAGCATCAGTTTTGGTGCAAGCGGGAAAATTTTAAAATTTTAATAATAATAATTCGGGATGTGATAACGTGAAAAATAAAGAGAGCATTCCCGAGATACAAAACAAAAAGTTAAATTTTAAAAGAAAGACAACGGAGAAAAGTGAATTAAAGAGGTAAAAACAAGTGACAATTTAAAAGAAAGACAAAACAGATAAAAGTGAAGTTAAAAAGGTCAAAAAAAGTTAAATTTTAAAAAAAGACAACGGAGAAAAGTGAATTAAAGAGGTAAAAACAAGTGAAAATTTAAAAGCAAGACAAAACAGATAAAAGTGAAGTTAAAAAGGTGAAAGAAGTTTAATTTTAAAAGAAAGCCAACAGAGAAAAGTGAATTAAAGAGGTAAAAACAAGTGGAAATTTAAAAGGAAAGACAAAACAGATAAAAGATTAAGAATTTAAAAGACAAAGGTGAAAATGAAAAGCAAAAGAAAATGAAAATTTAGAGGACAAAAGATAAAAGTGAAATTAAAAGGTCAAAGAAATTGAAAATTTAAAGAAAGTAAAAGGAAGTAGAAATTTAAAAGACAAAAGAAATAAAAGTGAATTTAAAAAAATTAAAAGAACAACATTAAAAATTTGAAAGACAAAAGTGAAACTCTTTCAAAAACTTAGTCAAGATGGCCGCCGAGTAACTCAGTCGTGTGCAAGTCAGCTCTGAAATTTTAATTTAATCCGATTTTTTAGTTCCGTGCTTTTACTTGAGTGTTTTCTGACTAACCTGTTATCTTATGTGACTGTTTTAGCTCACTTTGGCCTACTACCCACGTGCCAGAGATTTGCCGATAAAAGAGATCTGGATTATCGCTTTTGTATCGCTTTTTTATCCAACTACAATATTCTTGTGTGCCTATTGAGCTCAGAACGCTCACAATTTGGTAACTTTATTTTAAACATTAATATGATTAACTTTATAGTGAAGTGCCGCTTAACATAACCTCACTTCGGTAACGATATGCTGGTGGAAGTGGTCCGTATTATACCTCTTGTATCCAACCGCAACATTCTCGTGTGCTTTTCGAGCTTGTAATTTCCGTGCTTCTACTTGAATCCTTGTAAGGATCTCAGTGTTTTCTGGCTAAACTGATTAAACGATAAGTTAAGTGATATTTTATGCGATAGATTTAGCCTACTTTGGCCTACTACCCACGTGCTAGAGATTTGCCGAAAAAGTGGTTTGGATCACACCTACTGCTTCCAACTTCAATATTCCTGTGCGCCTGTAGAACTCAGAACGCTCACAATTTGGTAACTGGAATGCTCATAAATCGGAGACTTTAACACTTACAAAATTAATTTTATAGTGAAGTGCGGTTCCACATAACATCCATTTGGACCTTCTGCATTGCCGAAGATCACTTTAATCTTTTTGCTCTCCAACCATGGCTAAATGTCCCATCTGTACCCTCGCTGCAAAGGAAGGCGCTGTACAGTGCAACTTATGCCTGTGGTGGTACCACTACAAATGTGCGGAGATTCCCGAGGCGTTGTTCGAAAGACTTTGCAACGATAAAGAGGATTGCCTCGTGTGTTGCTGTAAGCCCTGCTCGGGGGTGGGAGTGTCCACCAACCCATCTACAGAAATAAAGGACATAAGGAAGCGCATGGAAGAGGTGAATGACAAGCTAAATGGTAACATCAAGAACCTCGTAACAGATATAAACTCCCTCAACAGTAAACTGTCTTCTATGGCAATTAATATCTTAGGGCTACGGAAGGAAATTTCTGAACTGGTGTCAAGAGAGGTGGGTCTGCAACTCAATGCCCCAGCTCCTAATTTTGCTGCTCGAGAACGGCTCGATAACCTAGAGCGCAGGTTTGACAGGCTGGATGCTGTAGACAGGCGGCGCGACATTATTATTCGCGGTCTTCCTGACGGCCTCAAAGATCTACTGGTAATGGTAAAAAAGGCTACAGATAAGCTCGGAATTGCACTAACCTCCCGTGACGTGGATGCCTGCTTCTACTTGGGGGGTGGCACGGTCTTACTAAAATTAATATCTAATGCTTTACGAGATGAGATTATGGCTTCGTATTTTCGATTTCGAGAACTTCATATTACTGACTGTACACAGTGTAACGTGCCCATTCGCATATATCTATCCGAAAATCTACCGCCACATATGGCAAGCATCGAGAAAAATGTCTGGAGCTCCGCAAGGAAGGAAAGATCCATTCCGTATCCGTTAGCAGAGGTCGCATTATCATCAAAGATAAAGAAGGGAACAGCTGTAGAATCAACTCCGTAAATGATCTGGGCAAGCTGATTGGGCCTAACCCTTGACTGCTCACTACAGTAATACATACTCTATTTCTTGCTTCTACTCGTAATGACGATATGTTTCATGTTGCTGATTTGTGGATACTCCTTATGTTCTTACATGTTATACAATACTATACTACATTGCATCTGAACCTCCAATAGTAAACTCTTGATGATAGTAATGGTCGAACTTATTTTGAATTGGACAACTTACACGAGCTGAATTTACTGCTGCCCTTTGTCAACACATACACTACAATCAAAACTTAGTGAATTGAACGAATACTGCTGATGCTAAACTGGTTTCTCCTGATATTAATCACCACTTTAAGATATCTTTCTAAATTTTATCTTATTCAATATTATCAATATTAGCAATACAATAAACTTTATTAGAAATTAATTAAATAGCTTAGATATATTTTAGCATTCCTTAGATATATATTTAGCATTTCACTATAACTCAATATTAATTCCTATTAATACCATATTGAATGAATATAATTTTATATATTATAATATATTATATAAATCTCGTGATTATTCTTCCTTACTATATTAATTAAATCTTTTGCTTACTGAATTTATCTAATATTGCATGTGATAGCTTGAGACATATTTTAATGATCATCTCTGGATTACCTAAGGCTCAATATTTATCTGTAATGATACTGATTGTACAAACATTATAGTTCGCAGTAGTGATTGTTGTACACCTGAATCAACCATACTTGAATTAGTTGCAGTAGTGATAGTTTAATACTTGAATTATTACATATTGTATAATATATTATGTATACTTGGCTAATCTAATTGCTTACTGTACCGTGCCTTTTATACTTGAATTAATCATGCTTGAACTGGCTGCAATAATGCATTAGTACATATTGAGTACTTAGTTAATTTAATAGTGTATTATCACATATTGTATGCTTAGTTAATTTAATTATTTACAGCACTGATTCTACTTTAAACTGTGTTATTTTATTGAAATTATAGTAGTTGTACAAATGAAGTGTTGAAATGATAACGACTGTACAAGCGTTGTAGTTGCAGTATCGACCAAATATAGTATAGAAATGTTAATATTGTACATACGTTTTAGTTCCAGTAGTGATAGTTTTATACTTGAACTAATTATACTACAATTAGATGAAGCAGTGATAGACTTATACTTAATTAATAGATGTTGTGTAGACCAATATTATAAGCCGTCAGCCTCTCGCATAGGTTCTCTTTACATTCATTCAGAACATTCTTAATCATTTAACACTTGTTAAACTAAGAATAAAATTTTTGCCATTCAATGCTCCCCTTAGTACTTGATATATGCATCTTAATAATACTTGAGTCTCAAACAATTATCTCAACTCAGTTATGTTTTTCACGGAACGGTAACTTGTACTTGCTCGGAGCTGGCACACACTGAAATGTTTATCAATAATTATATGACTGAGATACGTTCTTGTGTTCTATATATAATACTATTGCGTCTGCAGATCGACCACTGCTCCTCCCTATCCCTCCTGCTCTTTTTGCGCCCTGCATAGTCTACGTGGATTGGCGGCGAGTGATGACACCATTTCGAGATCCGCTTTGGGGGGAATGAGACATAATTTTAATGTAGGACACTTTAATGGGCAAAGTATCAACCCTTTTACGCAAACAGCACAATTTGACGAGATAGGACGTATCCTTGAGGGCTGCTGGTTGGACGCTGTGGGTGTCTCGGAGACCTGGCTAAAGTCTCACGTGTCCGATAAATCCCTAATCATTCCCGGCTATCGTATACATCGCCATGACCTCTCAGTCATGGGTGGAGGTGGTGTTGCACTCTACATCTCCAATCGGCTTCAATCCAAACAAGTTGCCCAATCAGATTCTTGTGATGTAGAATATGTTTTTGTCGAGACTATCGCTGGTTCTAGTAGGATACTGCTGGGTCTTATATATCGCTCACGGGGTGACCTGGAGTGCCTTGAGGATGTGCTGGCCGATCTGATACCAAGGTATGATAAAATAATTTTAATGGGAGACTTCAACCTAAACTTGCTAGAAGAAGGGACGAAACAAAGAGTCGAGTCGTTTTTTCATGGGCTTGGCTTCTAAACCTTCTCACTATTGCGCCGCGCATGGCTCCTCCTCCCTCATTGGCTATTTCATTGTTAGTGAAGATGGCCTGGTACAATCAACTGATCTCTTTTGGATCCCAGGGATCTCTATACATGCCTTCATTTACCTTTCATATGACATTCCAATGACTAGAACTCCGGTGCAATTTCATTACAGGGATTATAGGGGTGTGAATTTGGATAATCTTCTCAGGGATGCAAACCAAATCGATGTGGGATTGATATACGCTTGTGGATATTTGTGAGGAGATTCGAGTGAACATGGACAACCACAAGGCCACAATCTTGTTCCTCCTTGATTTCAGTAAAGCTTTTGATACCATCGATTACGCCCTGCTATGTGCCAAACTGAAATCGAAGTTTGGGTTTTCCTCGTCAGCTTGTAACTTGATCTTTTCCTATCTAACAAACAGAACCCAATGTGTCCGTGTAGATGAGGTCACTTCAGGGTCCCTTCCAATCTCACGGGGCGTTCCTCTTTAGCATATTCATAAACGATCTTCCCGAGTGTGTTGGTACGGGGATAGTCCACCTTTATGCCGACGATGTACAAATTACCTTCTCATCTGGATTAGAGCACTTGCAGGATTGCACACGCTTAATTAATGGAGATCTCCAGGCGATTTGTTATTGGACTATCTCTAATAAACTCAGTCTCAATGCATCTAAGACACAGGCTATTGCTTTTTACCGCTAACCTTGGGTCGCCGAACTCTTTTAAGGCTAGGTGTCTTGAAATGCTCAATAGTCAGTGACTATAAGGACAATCAATGACCTCTCACGTAATTATGTCTTGAACTAATTCCTTCCTCCAGTTATTTCTTCTTAGCTCCTATCTCCTCATCTCGAATGACATTCACAATTATAACACATTAAGCTCCATTGTATACACATCATGTTTCTAGTTAACGAGACGTGGTCATCATACATAGTGCCGCCATAGAGCTGTGCAGTTCTCTGGTATAAAGTTAATCTATCTTTAATTTTTCTGGGGTGGGTCTGGTGGGGGTGGGTGGTCGATATGCAATTGACTTGAATTGTTTTGGGATTTAATTTTTTTGCTAAATAGCATGGTGATTGGTCTAGATAATGCCTAGTATTAAGTCATGCGTAGCTTAGTTAACTTATTGGTTCAGCTTAAATAGTTTCTCTATATACTTTCTCCTATATATTAGTTGTAAGCCTATTTTATATGCATCCTTCAGCAATATTTGTATAAGGCTTAGAGCCTTTTGATTGTATTGTAATAAGTTGAATAAATAAATAAAATAAAAGTGAACATTAAAAAGTAAATGAAAGGAACATTTAAAAGACAAAAGGAATAAAAGTGAATTTAAAAATGAAAAGAAAGTTAAAAATTTGAAAGACAGAAGTGAACATTAAAAAAAGTAAAAGAAAGGAAAATTTAAAAGACAAAAGAAATAAAAGTGAATTTAAAAATTAAAGGAAAGTTAAAAGACACAAAGAAAAGTGAATTAAAAAGGTCAAAGAAAGTTAAATTTTAAAGGAAAGACAACGGAGAAAAGTGAATTAAAGAAAGTAAAAGGAAAGTGAAAATTTAAAGAAAGTAAAAGAAAAAGAAAATTTTAAGGAGAAAAGTGAAGATTGGAAATTTTAAGTCTAAAAGACAAAAGTGAAAGCTAAAAAGTGAAAAACAGTAAAATTTTAAAAGAAAACAAATAAAGTAAAATAAAGTAAAATAAAGCAAAAAATAAAGGAAAAAGGGAACCACGGAAGAGTGAGGAATCGCAGAAAAAAATTAACCGAATTGGTGAGCCCGTTAATTTTTTTTTCTTGTCAAAAAAAATGACGGAGACTTAAAATGTATTAGAAATTATGTCTCATCGCTGTTTCATTAAAGTCAGAGTAATCAAATGGATGTCCTTTTTAGTCAGCATTCATAACTAAGTGTATAAAGACAAAAAAAAGTTTTGGTATTGAAAAGAATTTTTTCTCTTCTTTTTATAAATTTTTCTTTGTGAATAATCAGGTATCTACTATATTTAGAAAACTGTCAATAATTCTCTGTGATTTCTATTTTTTTAAGAAAGAAAAAAAAGATATTTTTTGGAAAAACGGTTATAGAAATCGAATGCAAAAAGAACTTAGACTATGAAAAGTTTTTTTGAATATCTTTAGTCATTTTATAACCGTTTTAGTGTAAAATCAGATTAGCATTTCAAAATTAAGGTTATAGGAATAAATATAATTTACTCAATTTTTTTTGTATCATACCTCAGAGCCCTATTGCAAAGGGGTAAAAAGGCCCTGGCCTTAGGCTAGTTGGTCGTGTGCGGTATCTCTTCTTTTTCCAATAAATAAGTTTTTATAATGAGCTGTAACTAAGTCTTTTTTCTCACTCTCTCTCTCTTCGTCGTCCTTCCCTAGGGCGGCTACATCCTCGCTACGTCGGTGGGCGGGGTCCTCACAATGAGGTGAGGGACCCTCTCTCTCTTTTCTTTTACAGGTCGAAAGGGCATCTAGATGACGTCGGCCCCCTAGATGCAAGGGTGGTTGGGGCAGGGGCCAACAAAAAGGGGAGTCATACCATCGGACTCCCCCAACGAAAGCCGGTAAGTCGGGCAACGCCTGCCTGCATCCTGCATCCTCCTGTTTTGGGTTTTTTTTTGCAGTTTTGTTTCTCTTTCGAATTTAAAACTTTCTCAGGTTTTTTTTTTCACAGAACTTTCGCGGTTTTTTTTTCTTCTCCTTTTTTTTCTTTTTTTCTTCAATTTTTTCGCTCTCGTTTCGTCCCACCTATCCTTTATCCCTCGGCATGATTTTCGGCTTTTGTTGCGCGACCGCGGGCGGAGATGGCATCCCCTTTTAAAACCCCCCCTCTCTATCGCAAAGCTAGCGATGCCAGCATGCCATCCTCCATCTCTGCCCAAGCATCTACTGACAGATGGCTGACATCAGCTGACTTACAGTTGATGTCATCCAGAGTCATAGCCTGCCTTGGGCAATCATCCAGCAGCAGTGTTGGTCCCAGAGCGCAACAAGTGTATGTTTTAGATATTTGAGTAATAATGAAAAAAAGATTTGTTGCAATAATAATGGTGAAAGTAATATTTAGCAAAGGTAATTTAAATTAAAAGACAATAATAATAATGCCTTTATTATATTTTGTACGGCGTGGAAAAGGAATAACTATTATAAAATAGTTACAACATAAAACCGACTTTCAGACAAAAATGTAAAAAATGCTTAAACTCTATTTATAAGTGAGTATATTTCTGAGATATTATTATTATTGTATTACATGGTAAAGACTACTGTGCTGATGAGGCAGCTAAACATTAAGTATATTCATATGTATTATATTTTGAGAATTTACGTGATAAACTTTATTTTTTAATTGTGTAAACTGTGAAATAAAATGTGTTTAATTAGCAGATATAATAGCTCGGTTCAAATGTTAATTATGCATCTCGTTCGTGCGTGTAGTTCCGCCTCAATATCTAGCAGATATACATGTCGGTTATAGCCGGAGCATTAAAAGATATCGTATTTTATAAATCTTTACTTTCTAATAATTTTTCGTCAACTCCAATGAGACCAATTTTATGATATATGCGAACCAACTATTCCTACGAGTCAAACCAAATGAATTTGTAAACGATGAGCTCTCAATTAAGATTGCTTGTTGAGGGATAGTTTCTATCTGCCGTTAATGTTAAATTTTTTTTCTTGTTTATATACCTGTAATGATATGTCATGTGTTAATTATATTGAATATATTCTGGACCCGATAAGTTAAATATTTACATTTATTTCAGGGACCTTATTTTGTGGCAGACCTGACAGAGGGAGTCCACAAACCTCTGTCGCCACAGGCACTCGAATACTGTTGTATTGTGTAATTTGATGTCCAAGAACCATGCCCCATACCGACGAGCAATGCATGTGCTGCCAGCTAGACGTGCCATCTGGACATCACGCAGCAACTTCACATTGCACATACCGCGCACACATTATATATGTAAGTTATATTTGACGAAAAGGACAAACGAATTTTTTTTTTTTTATACCATGTGGCCAAATCCTAGGGGACAACCCTTTGATGCGTAGTGATCAAAAAATGTGGATCAATTTGTGAAGCGAGTTCGTTAAACTGAATCGTTGTTGGATAAAACAACCCGTGTACATACTCGTCCAGTGCGCTCAACCGAAAACATCGCTGCTGTTGCTCAGAGTGTTCGTGAACAACCATCAACATCAACTCGTCATCGTTCTCAAGAATTGAACATTTCACGCACTTCTTTGAAAAGAAAGATCTCGGTATGAATGCGTACACCCCGGAGGATACGTCAATAAGCAAAATTGTCGTATCTGTGACGTCTGGTGCGGATTTTGGTCTGGCGGCATTATTGGACCATTTTTCTTCGCAAATGAGCAAGGAAACGCCGTTATAACGAATGGCGATCGCTACCGCGCCATGCTAAGCGATTTTTTGTTTCCCAAAATTGAAGAAGATGACATAGACGACATTTGGTTTCAACAGTACGGTGCAACGTGCCACACAGCCAACGTAACAATCGATCTTTTGAGCACTGTTTTCGAAAATCGCATAATCAGCCGAAATGCTGATGTCAATTGGCCACCTCTAAGCTGCGATTTGACTCCGTTGGACTTTTTTTTAGTGGGGAGCCGTTAAGGACAAGTGTTACGCTAACCATCCATAAGACGATTGACGACTTGAAACATCAAATCAAACTTGTAATTGACGAAATAGAGGCCCAAACAATCGAAAATGTACTGAAAAATTGGACTGATCGAATGGGGTATTCTAAGGCTAGCTGTGGCAGTCATTTGAACGATGTTGTCTTCCATTCCTAAATGGAAAGGTTCAATCTTTCTAATAAACTCATAACTTTGAAAACATATTCATTCGTTTTTTTAGCCGATTCAAATTCAAAATCTTAAATGGCCCACCCTGTATATTCTTAAAGGGTTGAACTAGAATACCGGGGGACATTGCCTAGGTAATCAAAGTGTTTAGGTTTTATGCAGTATACATTTCGTATTATAATAACATACCCTTTCGAAAAATATTAGAGTTGCATAAGATAGTTTCTAGGTAAACTATTTTTCGAAACTATATATAAGTTAACACACAATATCAGAGCTTTCTCATAAAAAGTCTAACACCTCTCATCATATCATCATTTTCCCACAGAAGTTTTCCCACAGAGTATGGAGCATCATGTTACTTACCTTGCAACACACCGGTGGCACATTGCTGGTCTCTAGCATGTGAATTTCCGTTCCCATGCTAAATATGCCAAGTCAACAGTACACAAATGTGGAATTCTAGATTTTAAGCTCTTTTTAGAAATTGTTTTATATTAAGTCCGCAGTTGT
Organism: Leptarthrus brevirostris; assembly: GCA_964036015.1. NCBI lineage: Eukaryota > Metazoa > Arthropoda > Insecta > Diptera > Asilidae > Leptarthrus > Leptarthrus brevirostris. The sequence continues at coordinate 40,629,036 of OZ038371.1, forward strand.
ATTTCGGAGTTTAAATAAATCAGTCGCTTTGAATTTGATTTTTTTAAATTATTTAAAAGTAAAATTTATTAACTTATATAAAGTAAAATAGCGGAAAATACTAGATAGGCAGATTGTCTATGCTTTATAGAGTATATAGTCCGCGGGACAGCACCATTTATTTTTAATGATTAATACATACTTCAAACTTCGTGAGTGGCTTCCTTTTGGCGAGTCTACCAAACTTTCTCTTCGACTTTTTTCAAAAGTGCTGCATTCTCAAGTGAGCATGATCGAAATATGCCAAATACATGCATTTTTCTTTCTTGATGAATACATATTTAGTTTTAATGCATTTACAAGATAATTTAATAAGAAATTCCAAAAATATTTTGTTCGACAAAAATAATGCTGCGATGAGTTTGTCTACCACCGCGAACATGCCGTACGTAAGCATTTTTGTTTTTCAATACATGCATAGTTCACTTTTGCTGAATTGTTTAATAATTATTAATGTTGTCAAGTAGTCATAGTGTCCGACAAATTCCCTGCTGCATTGTTTCAGACCCATAGCTTAAATATGACCTTATCACGAGGTTATGTTATGATATGGTCATATTTAAGCTATTAACATATTCAAATCCAACTCAAGAAAACTAAAAAATAAAAAACCAATAAATATTCAATGGGTTGGATTTCCTACATCGAGTGCATTGCAACAAAGTTGCAATGCACTCAAATCCAACCCATGATAAACAACGCGCTCGGGTTACCGTCGAAATTCCTTTCACACGGTAGCCCAGTACACGATAAGCGAAAGAAATTCGCTTAATCAGCGCAAAAAACAACGATCTACAGCGGCTTTGCCCATGGCCATCTACATCAAGGGCAAAAGCCAAAAAACGAAGAAAAAGAACGAAAAGCTTTTTCTTCATGTAGATCGGTTGTGAATAATTCGTTGTATGTAAGTTTTCGAGTTTAGTTCTGGGCGCGACGGTGGCAAGTCGAAAAGATTACGAGTCTGTTTTTCTAACGAGTCGCGGAATAAGTTGTGTGTAAAAATATAAAATAATAATTGGAAAAAGTTGTGTGTAAAGATATAGAATAATAATTGGAAAAAGTGGTACTTAAGGTTGTAAAATTATTTAAGAATTCGGTACTTAAGAATTGTAAAACTATAAAATTATAATTGAAGAAAAGTTGTGGTGGAAATTAAAGGATTATAATTGAAACAAAAAAAGGGTGTGTTTAAAGTTGAAAGATTGTTTGGGAGTTTATTATTTTTAAGAGAACCGTAATTGACGAACATTTCGTGGTGTCAAGAAAAAAGAGTGTAACACCTTTTCCTTTTCAGATTTAGTTTTCTTTTTTTTTAGTTCAGTTTTTTTCTAGTTTTCTTTCATTTTCGCGGTTTCTTTAATTTTTCTTCAAAACTTTCCTCCTTTCCATTTCGTCCAAGAGGCGGATGGCATCTTCTTCGAACCACCCCACTACTCTATCGCAATAGCTAGCGATCCACCATGCTATCCCCCATCCTGATCGAGCATCTGCTGACAGATGAATGTCTAGCGGAGGCCTTAATACTGGTTTACATCAGCTGATTTTCAGTTGATGTCATCCAGAGTCATAACCTGTTTTGGGCAATCATCCGGCAGTAGGGTTGGTCCCAGCGCGCAACAAACTAATAGCTATTAATGGTGCTTCAGGTTGACCCCACATTCCCTATTTCTTTAGACGTAATCATTAAATCTATACATTGTTTTGTTAAAAATAAACTTTTGTTGACAAACTCCGGTTAAGTGCCTCTGTATCATTAACATAGATTGATAGTATCAGCAAAAAGCAGAATCACAATTTTTTTTCTTCTAAGATAGACTGGCTCATATTCGGTGAACAATTAGATTTTGTTTTTGGGTCCGGTTTAATTTAGTTGTAGACATAGGAAAAAGGAAAATTTGCGAATTATTGTAAACGTTCTATGTGCTATTTGATGAGCTCTAAATTTCTATTAGATTTTCATAATTATTATTTTGTAAGCATTATAGCTGTAAGATGTGTTTCTTCCTTCCTTCCATTTCCATATGAATTTAAAGTATCAGCCACAATAGTGATAGCCCGGCTTGGGTTAACTTTCAATGCCTAATGAGTTTATTGTAAAGTTATAACTTCGCGCGTGCCGTATCCAGCTGGATAAAAACCTCGCGAACTCTGAAAATACTTATTAGTAATCGTGAATTTTCTTTGTTCATTCGCTACATAATTGCTCAATTTAAAAATTCCTTTTTGATCCAGATATCAAAGCTTAGCGAAGGAAGAACTAATATTTAAGATTCTACAATTTTGTTGTTGTGTGTTTCCTTTTTTTATATAATACCACAATAATGCAGGAAAAGCATTTGGAAATTGTATCGGATAGATTATAGGTAGTTTTAGTTGTTTAGTCAAGATACGTAATTTGAATATAACTAAGTGGAGAAAGTAATTTCATAAATGTTAGGAGTCTAAATGCTACTAAAGTATTTTTTTTATTGGCTGCCTATTGTTGAAATAGTAACGATATTATGAATGAGGTTTTTGTTCATTACGAATTGTTTCATTAGAATACATAAAGTTGTCATAACATGAGTTAAATTTCTTCATATTTCAGAAACCCCAAAGAAGCATCTTATCCTTCTTGCCACCCGTATCCCTTTTTCCTATTTCCTCATGTTTTTCTTTTGATTTTTATTTGATTTGATTTAATTTTGTTTCAGCATTCCTTTATAGGTTGGGCCTGTACCCTAGCCAGGTACAGGAATGGCGTGGGTTAGTGACCTGAACTATCGCTATGGGGGTAATCTTTCTTTTGTTTGTGTTTTCAAGATAGTTCAGGGCGGCTGGGAGTAACAGGTGACACCAGACCTGTTGCTCTCCCTTTCATCTGTTCTTGTTCGTTTTTAGCCTTTGTGGCAGACCTGAAGGAAGGAGTCCACAACCTTCTTTCGCCACAGGCACGCGGAATTCTGTTGTTGATGTGTGAATCGGATGTTCAAGGACCTACACCCCAAACCGACGAGCTACGACGTGCTGCCAGCTAGCGCGTGCCACTTAAACATCCTGCCGCAACTTCACGTTGCTCATCCGCACACACATACCATTACAAACTGAACAAAATGTTAGTCTAAGAGACTAGCGGAGAAGAAGTTAAGCTTTTCGATTTCATGTTTCTTCATTTATAAATATATATTTAAAAATGTTTATATGAGCTAAATTTTGGTTTCTTTCAGCGACCTCCGTGAAGCTTTTTATTCTCCTTGTCTCCCCCATCCCTTATTCCTCTTTCCTCATGTTTTTTTTATGTTTATTGAAATTAATTTTATATTGTTTCAGCATTTCTTATTGGTTGGGCCTGCATCCTAGCCAGATGCAGGATAGAGGTGGGTTAGTAGCTGAACTGTCGATAAAGTTGGTAAATTTTCTTTTTGTGCATTTTTCATGACAGGTCAGCGTGGCCAGGAGTAACAGGTGACACCAGACCTGTTGCTCTTAATTTTTGTTTGTTTTCTCTTTTGTGTTTTTCATATCCTTGGTGGCAAACCTGACAGATGGAATCCACAACCATCTGTCGCCACAGGCACGCGAATATTGATATGGTGTGTGAATTGGATGTTCAAGGACCCTTACCCCAAACCGACGAGCTATGCACGTGCTGCCAGCTAGGCGTGCCAGTTGAACATCCCGCGGCAACTTCACGTCGCTCCCACGCGCACACATTACATATAACAAGTATAATCCCTATACATTGCTTCTTTAAATCGAAACGGTGTTACCACAACAATTTAAAATTTTCAAGTCGACGACTCAAAGTTATAAATTTCATTAAGTTATTGAAGATAATGTATATTTCATAAGTTTGATGAAAACTTAAATTTTTAGTGATAGCTCATAGGACTTAAAGTTGATGAATCCCCATAAGTTGTTTTCTGCGAATTAAATTATTGTTCAATATGACTTTCTAGTTTAACTTTCAGGCTTCTTCTCTCTGTTTCATCTAGTTCCTTATCCCTCTTTCTATTGTTACAGATTGGATTCGCTTATTCAAAGATAAGCCAAATTCCATCGAATCCAATCTTTCATTAGAAAATAAAAGTCGTTAAAATTTAATAGGTTGGATTTCTTAGATCGTATTATGTTGCAACAAAGTCGCAACATATTCAAATCCAACTCATGAAAAACCGACAAATATATAACGAGTTGGATTTCATGCACCGAATAACGTAGCAACAAAGTTGCCATGTATTCAAATCCAACTCATGGTAAACAACGCGCTCGGGTTACCGTCGACATTCTTTTCACATGGTAGCCAATTGTACGATAAGCAAAAGAAATTTGCTTAATCAGCGCGAACGAAACGATCTACAGAGACTTTGTCCAAGGAACGAAGGACAAAGTAGAAAAACAAAGAAAAAGAGCGAAAGCTCTTTTCTTCTGTAGATCGGCTACCAAGGATTCGATAAAGTTTTTAAGCAGTGCGTCTGTGATTAACGCCGGGGTAATGAAGTCGCGAGATCGGTTGACGGGCTAATTAGAAAAAGAAAGTGTTGTTTTAAAAAGTTATGGCAAATAAGGACAATCAAAGTTTATTATAGAATTGTTTAAGTTAGAAATTAATATTTTGTATTCGGCGGAAAGTATGTACTTAACTCGAGCTAATTAAGAAAAAGAAAGTGTTGTTTTAAACAGTAATGTGTTTACGTGTAGAAACCACGTCTCTTCATAAAGGAGAAAATATATCCGCAACACTATCTGATTTTGGTTTTCTTGTTTGTTTTTTTTTTTTTTGGCTCCAGTATTTTTGTTAGGTTGGGTCTGCATCCTAGCCTAAAGAGATGGCGTAGGTTAGAACCTAAACCATCACTTATGGGGGTAAATTTTCATTTTTGTTGATTCATGATGGTTCAGCGGCCCGGAGATTCAAGAGTCACCAAGCGTGTCCCTCTCTCTCTTCTATCTCTCTTGTTTTTTTATCCTTTGTAGCAGACCTGAAGGATCCCACAACCCTCTTTCGCCACAGGTACGCGATTTCGAATATGTTGAGCTATTATGTGCTGCCAGCTAGGCATGCCACGTGGACATCCCGCGGCAACTTTACGTTGCACATACACGCGCACACATTAGCTTATCAAAAAACAATTCCTTCCCCAAATTAAGTTATATAATATTATTTGTCCTTAAAGTGAGGGTGTTAGATGTTGCATCTAAGCATCCCTATTAATTATATTAATAATCTGTAACGCCACATAGTCATGTAAGCATTTATAATTAGATTCATATAATCGCCAAGATTTGCAACATTAAGCTCTCTTTTTCTTTCTATTATATTTTTATGTCATTCACCTCAGTTCAGTTACGAAATTTTACGCTTTATATAATAAAGAATTTATGCCTGAGTCATTAAACTAATGCGATATTTTTGACTTCACTTATTATTGCATTGAAATCATTTTAATAACGTAACCATTAAATGTTGTTAGTTGAGAATTAAGCTTTCATTGCACTAAGCAATTGTTAATTGTTTATAAATTAGTTATTTTATATAAATTAGTTAAATTAGCATAAATTTTGTAATTAAGATCGTTTCAATAATAATAAAATCTCAGTTTCATCTGGAATTTCGTGCGTTTTAATTAATCGTTACCTTTAGGCGAGTGCTCTTTTTATTTGTTCTTAATACTTCTTTCCTTCATAGCTTTAGTATTCGGTTCAATTGCCATTTATACCAGTTAAAATAAGAACAAGTTCAATGGCCTTAGTATAGCGGTAAAGTGCTATTTATGCCTCAGCGTAGAAGGTCTATTTTAAAGGAATTAATAGACAGGGCAAAACAGTCCTGAACTTAACAGAGGGCAATAAAAAATACATTAAGTTGAAAAGATTTAATTGCCTCTACAAGTATTTTATAAGAATTACACAGTGATGTTATAATTTTATTTAAAATAAAACGATAAGTGCGAACTGTGAACAATAGTGTAGTTTCCGTATGAACCAATAGTTTGCTACCCAATATACATAATAGACTGATAAGTAAAGTGAGCATTAGGAAATTAGGTAGAAATTAAAATCCCATCTAAAGAAAAGCACTTCCTAGGCCTTGTCCTCAGGCAAATCACGAAATTTGCAGCACTATTTAACATACTGGTCCAATATCACATGTAAAATCAAAGAACTAATAACTAAGGAATGGCTATAACGTGTCCGTGTAATATGTGTGAGTGAAGCACTTCAAAGGGGAAATACGAAGGAGAAATTTAACCTCATCGCGAAGAAGGCTATTTTGACATTTGTTTGTTTGTTCGGAATTTTTTCAAAACGGAGTATATATTCGCGATTTTATTGCAAGTAAAAGAAGTTTAGAAGTTAATTCCGTGTTAAATGGACAATAAAGGACTATTTGGTTAATGTGTGTAGTTTTTGTGCTGTAATATGAAGTGTGTTGTCTAAAATTGTGGAAATACGAGGTACCGGCGAGTTCCAGGGATTTCTTTCCATAGGTAACTAAAACCCAAACAAAAATATTTCTGATCACTCGTGTATTGAAAAGCAATTGCATTAAAGGCAACCTTAAGTTATTGTAATTAAATAATTACGATGAAAGATTTTTGCTTGCATTTCTGTTTTGACATTTAACCCCATCCAGTGTAGTAGTCAATTGAAGCGAAATCCAAAAACGAATTTAATTAATTTTAAATTAAAATTTGGTGTTACGTGCACAACCACAGGAGCCCCCTAATTTTTTACAAATTTTTACGCCTACATTGGTCATTTTCTCTGTAGAAGTGTTGTTTAGTCGGTGTATGTGAGATGCTTCACTAAAATCATGTTGTAGCCATTCCTTAGTTATTAGTTCTTTATGTAAAATTCAAAAGGTGCCTTGACAGGAATAAATTAAAAAATGAAACTAAACTTCTAACTTGGAAAGCACTGCTATTCAGTGGTAGATGCTACATTGCCTATTCAGTGGTAGATGCTACATTGCTCTCAACAAGCTTTACCGTGTGATATTTCCACAGCAGAGAAAATCAATCAATAAAATGGTTTGTTAATAACAATTAAAAATAAAATTCTAATGAGGTGATAATCTACAATTACACTCCAGCTGTCGAACGAGACAACGGAAGGGACTTTTTTCTCAGAAAAAATACAGATCAAGCATGGTGCAATGCATGTTCAATGAGTTATTAACGTTTTACCTGGCTTTAAAATATTAAAAATTGTTTTGCTTTACAAAATTCTGCTTTACAAAATCCTGATTTACAAAATATTGCTTTCTCATTGTTTTTACATTTTTTTATTTATATGATACTTTTAAAAATACTGCTTAACAAAAAAACTGCCTGACAGTATACATGCCTGCTCTTCTAAATCAGTACCTTGATTTACTTAATGAAATATATATTCATATCCTAAATATATGATAGGTTCGTGAGTGTACAGTTGGACGCTAAAACTTAAGGCTATTAAATAAAAAATTCGTAATTTGATTAGAGTCATACTACTGGCAGTAGTGAAAAATATGTTAGGTTATTAAATATAATACAATGTCGTCAATAAATATAATATGGATTTTACCATGTAACTCGCAGCATTATCGTCACAAAAAAATTACGTATTTTGATTAATTGTAGTCACCCAGTTATAAGTATAGCAAGTAACGGAACCTTAAACTATCAAATGCTGTTAAATAATACTTTCATAACTCATACATGCCTGAATTTCTTGTCTTTGAGCTTCCGGTACTTTTTAATCAATATCAATCCTATCTTTTTCCCCAAATTTTCTAGCCCAAACTGATGTCTACGCAAATAGCGGATTTCGATCATTTATTATTATTTAAAAGAATCCTCACTCTTTACAAATTGAATTACTAATAAATATATTTGCTTACATATAGTTGAAAGACAATATTTTGTTAAAGAAAAAAAAATACAATTTTCAAACAACTAAAATTTTGTAAAGTGGAATTTTGAGCAAAGCAATATTTTGTAAAACGGATTTTTTTCAGAAACCCGAATTTTGTAATTAGCAGGAAATTGTCCTTCACGTCCTACGTGAGAACTTGAGTTAAATTCCCTCAGTAATAGTTGTGTAGAATGTTACTTCTACTGTATATGGATTTCATTCATTCATTAACTTTACGTTTGTACTCATGGGTTTTTTTTTAAAAAAGATTATATGATTAAAAAGTCAGTAATAGATTCATTTTTAAATGTAAACTTTGGATTTTCACTACAGCTTTAATTATTAGTAACAAAAATGAGTCGAGGAAAACAGAACTAGAAAAGTTAAAGAAATTCTTAAATAATAATCTAGTCGAGAATGTTTGGGAATGACTATCGGGATAAGTGAATGCAAAACAAAGGCATATTGATAGTAGAGAAAGGTTTATTACATCAATTGAAGATTATTTTGAGTAAATTCCACTAAATTATTTACAAAAGTTGTATTATTCTTGCGAAATAGACTTTTTGAAGTCGTCATACGTAAAAACGGGCCGAAATAAAAAAAATTTAAGAAATTTAAAAATTTAAAAAAAAATTAATAGTATTAATTTTATTATCAATTCACAGATAAAGACAACCAATAGCCGCTCTTTCAATAGGGCACAATGGAGAACGGAAGTTTCAACATCTTCTTTGTTACGTTTTCTCATCTTTATCATCGTAATGGTTCTCAATAAGTAGTACCCCTACATTTTGACTTGGGACAAAACTTAAAGTGAGGGTAACGAGGTAGCAAGGTGACCCGCTGTGTAATAAATCTGGCTATTATGCTATATTACAACAGTAGCTATCGAAATGAGTGATATATTACCAAAAATTTCAAGTTATTCAAAAATGTGTCTGTTCTCCTATTTATATAATATTTACTAAATTTTTTCAACAAATAATGACATGAATAATGACTTTTTTTCATACGACAATTACTCATTCGTACTGATGATACACAAAAGTAAAAACATGTGAAATAAGTATAAATAAAAAAATAGAAAATCACATGGCACACTGTGAGCACATATTTCTACACCAAAAATTTTAACGGATACGGATTTTTGTAATCAGTAAACAAATCTTTTTAGTATTTGATTTTTATACTTTTAAAAAGAAAGAAAAAAATCTTAAATGATTTCTTTCACATTCAGATCACTAAGAAGAACTTAAGTACAATAATACTTATAGAAATTCAACAAATAAAATTGCAATCTAATAACAGCTGGCATGAGACTAAAATAATTAAACCCACACTCCGTGTGGGTTTTTACTAGTAGGTACAGCATTTTCAAGCTGCCTAGGCGAACCAATTATTCGTCTAGTGCTTCCAGGTCGATTAGAACCTTAACAGCAAAAATTTTTTTATTATACTCAAAACAATGGCATAAATTAATATATTTAATTACCTTCAAGTAAATGGTGAATTTCTTCTGAAGGAGCGACTGTTAGGCTTTGGAGATTAACTTCTTTCATTTCATTTACTAATTGTTCAACCTTTTGAAAGAAATACGTACTTATATTCATATTTAGATCTTTTAATAAAAATTAGTATATCACCTGTTTCTTTTTTTCGGCTATTGCAGTTTCAATCAACGAGATTTCTTTCCTTAAATTGTCTGTTGCCTTACTAGAACTTTCAGCACTTTGAATAGCTTGATCAATCTCTGATTGAATTTTTTCTACCTCAGACATGAAATGTCTTTCCATTTGTTGTCTATAATTGTAAAAATTAATTGACTGTAACAAATTCTGGATTGACTATAATATATGTACCTGCTACTATCTTTTTGTCGATTATTCAGCGCACGTTGTTCTATTTGGATATCGTCCAGTAAAAGCCTTATTTTATTTTTGCATTGTAACAATTCAGTCTCACAATTTGCTAATTTTGATCTCAGCAGGGTAATTTCAGACTTGAGAGTTTTCTCCTGTTGCCGTACCAATTCATTCTCTTCCTCCACGTATTGAAGTGTTTGTAGCTAATTAAATTTATTGTAATTAATTTATTCCATAACTCCACTTTTATACTATATTACCTGTTCATTTCCCTGCCGATATATTTGATCAGTTTTAGTAATTTCCCTAGTCAGCGCCTCAAGCTCTTGGACTTGATCACGTTCCTTATTCTCTAAGTAAACAATTTCTGCGTCATACTTAAATTGAAATTCACAAGCATTAGATTTATATCTTAAAACGGTTGTTCGAATAGTACTTACTTTGGTTAAGTCAGCTTGCTGTGAGCTTATTTTCTCCCTCTGGAATTTTATCAATTGTATGAGATCCTTATACTGAGCACTTTGGAAAAAGTTTTCATTCAAATCCCCAAACTCACTCATATTAAAATATGACGTCATATTAATGTTATCCTTAAAATCAAATTTTTTGTTGCTATTGTTGTTGCCACTAAAGGTGTTCTCTATTTTTTGAAGTGGACTATTTCGTGGCGGTGGTGGGTCCCTATATGGCGGTGGTACAAGAGCTCCATTTGATGAAATTGGCGGTGAATTCTTATACAAGTCGTTATTATTATTGTTTTGGTTATTATTTACACTAAACTTATTGCAGTTGAAAGCATCCAACAAATTCTCATTGCTTAAGTTCTTAATGTCATGACTTAGGCTTGTTTTACGATCTAGTGAATTACGAATATCTGCCATATTGAATTCATTTATTTTTTTCAAATTGTCATCGGTAGGAGGTGAATTTAGCGGAGAAGTTCTTTGCAGGTCGATTTTACTTTTCTGAGGAGAAGTATGTGCAACAGGTTTCTGTGGAATTCCTTTTACAATTCCTATATTTTCAGCTGGTTTGCTTTCCATTACTCTGTGTTATAGGAGAAGGAAAATAATTTTTAAGACGTAAACTCACTTAAATTATATGAATTTATAATCTGAATAAAAATTCATTAAATAAAATTTAATATGTATATAGATTAATTTAATTTAAAGTGTACTGAACTAATCTCATATGTAATGTTTATGGCGGCTTCCCGCTTTGTCGGGTAGAATTTTTTTTATTTTTTGATAATGTATAGTCTAAGGAAAACTGTGCAAAGGATTTTAAAATCTAAGATGTAGTTTCATACTTTTAGTAAGGTGCTCTAAAAGTATTTAAATTGAAAACAAAAACTTAAATCTTTTTTTTCCGAATCACTAAACCACTTTTTAAGGTCCAAATTAATTTATTAAATATCTTTACAACTTATGAATCTTTTTTTTCAAACTACTCCAACGCGTTTTGCCTTGCTATGGCATGGTGGTGGGGTGGAACCTAACTTTGTAACGCGGGGTCCGATTTCGATGATTCTTTTTCTGTTGTATAGAGTATGATCCCCTATTGCTAATAGGAGAATAATTTGGTCCTAGGGTGAAAGGTGTGGGTGGGGGGAGGGGTAGTCTAACTTCTTAAAGCGTGGACCGATTTGTATAATTCTTTTTCTATTGGGTAGAATATGATCCTTGGTTGATACTACGAGAAAACAAATGTTGCTGGGGTGGGGGTGGATCCTAACTTTGTAACACGTGGACCGATTTGGATGGTTCTTTTGCCGTTGTATAGAGTGTGATCACCCATTGTTAACAGAAGAATTATTTGGCCCTTGGTGGGGGGTTGGGCGAGGGGAGGAGTTGTCTTACTTCGTAACGCGTGGACCGATTTGGATATTTCTTTATCTTTTGGGTAGAGTATGTTCCCTGGTTGATACCACGAGAAAAAAAATTGTTGGTGTGGTTGGGGTGGGAGAAAGGGGGTGGAACCTAACTTTGTAACGCGTGGACCGATTTGGATGGTTCTTTTGCTGTTGTATAGAGTGTGATCACCCATTGCTAATAGGAGAATAATTTGGTCCTATGGTGGTGGTGGGGGAGGGGGAGGGGTAGTAACTTCGTAACGCGTGAACCGATTTCGATGATTCCGTTTCTGTTCGGTAGAGTATGTTCCTTGATTGATACCATGAGAAAAAAAAGTTAAGTTGAATGGGGGTGAGGTAGGGGGTTAAAACTAACTTTTAACGCGTGGACCGATTTGCATGATTCTTTCTTCGTTGTATAGAGTCGGAAACACAAAAAAGTGAAAAATAAAATAGTTTTTTAAAAAAAATTGAACCGACTTCACAAAAAGCGCTAAAAAGCATAAAATAATTTTTAATTTTATATCTATTACAACATTTTGAAGTCGGTGCAAATTAAACAAATAAAACAACTACAAAACCACAATTGAAAATAATACATAATACTACCTGAACGTTTCAGCTTACGGGATCATAAGAAATGACGATTCAATATTTTTGTTGTAGTTGTTTGATTTGCACCGACTTCAAAATTTCGCAATAGATATAAAATTTCAAATTATTTTATGCTTTTTAGCGCTTTTTGTGAAGTCGGTTCAACTTTTTTTTAAAAAACTATTTTGTTATTGTGTTCTTGTGATTCTAACCCATCTGACAAGTATAATGTAAATAGTAAATTTAATTTTCATAAGACTAGTTTTGATATTCTCAATAGTTATTTGGCAACGATTGATTGGAGTTGAATTCTAAATTCTACTAATATTGAAATAGCTCTTGATCACTTTTATGCAGTACTTTTAAGCGCTTTTCTTTTATCAGGAACGCCTCCTTGGTACGATGATGATATTCGACGAGTAAAGAACTTAAAAAGTAAAGCTTGGAAAAAGTACGCGTTGACAAAATCTTCTAATGACTATTCATCTTTTTCTAATTTATGGAGGCTCTTTCAGCATCTATGCACTAATGCTTATCTGTCTGGCTTACAAGAGTAAATACGAGACCACCCTAAATCTTTTTAGCGATTTGCAAACTCGAAACGTAAATCTGACGGTTACCCTGAAATCTTGAGATATGACGGAGACGGAGTTGGATCAATTCGTTGAGCCGCACGACCACCATACCATGGGTCCCGGGTTCGAGACTTTTATAAAAAAAATAAAATAATCCACTCCGTCCCTGGGCTGTTGTCTAGCTCGCAGCAATACAAAAACAAGACATTCCAGTTTCCTCACATCCTTTACCCTAATTCCCCTCCGGCCAAAACCATGCTTACACATCAAAGGGTTGTCCCCTAGGATTTGGCCACATCGTATAAAAAAATAAATCTCTGGTTATAATTCTTTAATTATTTCTAACTTGTTTTTTCAGTAAGCATATGATCAGGACACTACTGCACAGTATTTAGTATTAAGGGGGGACCCCACCCTGACGGCTTTAAAACAGCAGCAATTTTCACATTTTTTTAAGAGTTAAAAAACAATCGAATCATTTGGGGTTTTTTACTATATGATTGCATGCATTTTTAACTGAATTACAAAATTTCTTTTTTTAGTAAAAAGATGGAGCCGTGGTAGCCTTCGGCGTCAGAGATGTTCAAAAAAAGGCACCTCTAGTAGTGCCAGGCGCGATCGGTCGTGAAACAAGGTAGAAAAAAATCTTTTAGATTTCCTTAAGCTATATAAGACTGGCTATCGTTTAGCATAGGATTTTTTGAAAATTCAAAAAATTACAAAAATGATGGCAGTTTGAAAAAAAAGTTCAATTTTTCGTGTAAAAAATGCTACAAAAGTGTTTATAAAAAATCGAAAAATTAAAATATCAAAACAATCCTGTGGAGGAGATCGTTTCTCCACTAACATCAATTTTACTTAATTTGACTACTGGTCGCTGGAGGTATCCATGAGCTGTTTTTATTTTCACAACTCTTACAACTCCGTCTTCGCCTGGATAACAGTGTACCACCACAGCTAATGGCCATCGGTTTCGTTGCTCTTTGAAATCCTTAATGTAAATGTAATGTTTTGATGTTTGCACACAAAGACGTCCACCGTTTTCGCAGCAAAAGTGTTGGAACATACTCCTTAAGCCATCGCTTCCAGAACATGTCCGCGAGAAATTGGGATATCCTCCACTGTTTACGCAACATTTCCTCGCGACTCGAAAATACTCCAGGTACACAGTTGTCGTTTTGGCGTCCAATTAAAAAGTGATTAGGAGTAAGACTTTCCTTTCTGCTATTTACGATATACTCTACCTCGGTTAACAGTGTTCTGAATGTTTCTTCTTTCGGGAATCGCGATCTTAGTACTACCGATAATGCTGTTTTTATGGTTCTTATCAATCTTTCCATGTGAGGACTTGATGGAGGTATAAACTTCCATAAGATGACTCGTTGTAATGATTCGGTTTCAATTTTATTTATTTCTAGTTCTTGTAAACTTTGTCGCAGTTCCTTATCTGCTCTTCGAAAATTAGTTCCGTTGTCGGAATAAAAGCTGCCTGGTTGTCCGCGTCTTGCAATGAATCTCCGAATCGCTAGTATTGCGGAATCAGCTGTTAAAGAGTTTCCAACCTCAATGTGAACTGCTCGAATATTAAGGCATGTGCAAATAACTCCATAACGTTTTTCATGTCGCCTTCCGATTGTTACTTCATAGGGACCAAAATAATCTAATCCAGTGTTGATGAATGGTCTACTGCATGGCGTTAATCTCATAACAGGAATTTGTCCCATGAGTGGTGGAACGATTTGTGAACGTTTCAATTTGCAAAACTGGCAATTAAAAATCGCATTTTTAACCGCAGTGCGTAACTGAAATATCCAAAATTTCTGCCGAAGTTCGTTAATTACTGTTTCAACTCCCTGATGATTAAATTTTTTATGAAAATGTTGAATAAGAAGCTCAACATACATTCAGCGAATTATTCCGTTTTCGTCCAACTCAACACAAATGTTACTTAATTTTCCATTTGTAATAGCTATGTTTTTTCGAAGCAACTTTATTTCTTTGCCAAATTGTTCTCCTTGTACGTATTTCCACCACACCATTTCGGCTTGTTTTATTTCTTCTGGCGTAAGTTCCGCAATAAGTCTGTCTTTTTTCGCTCTTCGGCAATTGAAAATAAAACGAACCATTTGCCCTGGTGTCCTTATCAACTTTAGGTATGATGAAAATCGCTTGGTTCGGGAAGTGAAAACTTCATGTTCTGTGAATTTGCCATATTTTCTTCCTTTTCTTTCGTATTGCAATTGTTTACCTTTTCTATTGTATTTCCAGTCGGCCAATTTTTCTCATCTTTATGAAGAAAATCAGGCCCGTTAAACCATTTTCCAGATAAATTTATATCTTTCTCATCCCGAGTAGCTATGTCGGCAATATTTTGCTTTGTTGAAATCCAATTCCAGTTACAGAGCTTCAGAGTGATCTAAAATTTCACCGACACGGGCAGCGATGAACGCAGGTAACTTATTGGTACTTTTTAACCACATCAGCACAGTTTTAGAGTCTGTCCAGTAAAATATTCGATGAATTTTTATATCTAGTTCTGTTTTAACTGCTTTTCCTATCCTAGATCCTAGTAAAGCGGCTTGTAATTCCAATTTTGGTATGGTAAGGTGTTTTAATGGTGCCACTCTAGTTTTCGATGTAACCAAACTTATACTTCGCTTTCCATTGCGTTCGATCCTCAGATATGCTACAGAAGCGTATGCTTGCTCCGAAGCATCACAGAATATATGAAGCTGTCTCTCGTCTGTCACTGTTGGTAAGTTCTCGACATCTTGTATCATGAGTGCTAATATTTTCTCCGGTCTTCCGAAATTTCGCTCTAGAATTTTAATTACAGCTTCACTATCACTTGTTAGCTGTAGCACTGCACTCACAGTTTCCTTCGCTTTTCCTGTCAGAGATTTATTGAGCCTTTCTATACTTTCCATCTCATCAAAGTCACACGTTTCCGTGGTTTTCCTGTACTTGGCTATAAATGCTGGCCATTCTCTTGGATCTCCACTAAATCGAGGTAATGAATCGTTAAAGCTTTGCCTCTTTATCAAGATGTCAAGACTTCTTTTCTTTCTGCGAACACTTTTTTCACTAACTGAGTTTTCTGACTCATCACTTTCACTAATTTCCTGGAATGACTCCTCAATTTCATTGTCTATTAAGGTAATTGCATCCAAATATCTTTTCTTCTCACTATTAAAGTTTTCTTCGAGTCTTCTCCTTTTTTCTTTTAATAATTTACAGCGAAGAACTTTTTCACTATCTATTTCACTCCACTTACTACAACCCGGAATGTCCATTTTTTTTAATTTAATTTTAATTAAAACAAATCACCATAGTCGCGGTAGATTTGGCTTGAAGGACCAAAAATGTTACGAAAAATTAAGAAATTGAATTTGCTTTGCGCGCACAACCTTTATTTTACCTCGTTCAAGATCGGACTGAACTTACACCTAAATCTTTACAAAGCAAGACAACACAACTACCGCATAAAATACCTAAATTAAATGCGAAGTATTTTACTGCATTTATTTCTTATGTGTTCTCATCCAAGGGTTTTTTACTAAATTCCGGTTCGATCCTTTTTTCTAATGTCGGGCATTGGTTTTATTGCTTTATAGCTCTTCTCTTCCTCACTAATGATTATTACATGCCCAAAAGGTGTCCTTTACATCATTTGGCAACTTCATTAGCATATTTCTGGATAAGAGCTGTAATAACCACGGCTTGCCTAATAGAGTAAGGATCAGGGAATTTGGTATCCCATTTTCTAGGAATAGTCTAGAACACATTGTCTTTCTTTACCTTAATGTATTGTTTATTACTTACAAATCCTATGCTACACGATAGAGAAAACAGTTCTACACATTGTCTAAAAAGATTGAAGCGATTTCATTGAATAGTTCCCGAAAAGTGGTACTCAGTTTGAAAAATGTGGCTTTGAGAAAAACGCGTTTAAAGTTTTCGGTGTTGTTACGGTTCATTTGAAAAGTGAGCAAAAGGCCTCCACAGTTCTTCTTCTATCTTTGCAATGACTTCGAATATCAATAAACTATTTGAGAAGGTTACTATCCGGAATAGATTTATACAACAAAAAAAATAGATTTTTTTTAAACCTTCAGGGTGGGCCCCCCCCTTAAGTACGGATTCCGTGATATGTTCCATTTAAGAACTTGACGATGGGTATTCCCTTGGACCTGACGACGTTCCTTGATTATACTTAAGCGTTGTAGTAGTATTTTGTTACCGGTCCTTTGTCGTCGTGCAGTCGCGCTGACATTGCTAATTATCGTAATGTAAGTAAGCTTTCGTGTATTCCTAAGTTATTTGAGGTCATTTTGTGTGATATTGTGAGTTTTCATTCGCGTGAAATGGTTACACCGAGTCTACATGGGGTTGTTCTAGGTAGATCTACGGCTACTAACCTGGTCCAATTTACGTCTATATGTGTTTCAATAATGGAAAAAGGACAGCAGTTGCATTGCATTTATACTAATTTTAGTAAGGTCTTTGACAAGATCTCTCATAGGCTTCTGCTTTTTCAGCTTAATATATCGGGGTTTTCTACCCGGATTCTTGTGTGGTTAACGTCTTATTTATTTGGAAGAGTCCAGAATGTTATCTTCAGGGATAAAACCTCATCGGGGGTTCCTCAGGGCAGTCACTTAAGTCCTCTGTTATTTATTTTATATAATAATGAAATTACTTCAGTTATGTGTAATTCTGAACTATTAATTTACGCTGATGATGTTAAAATCTTTCGTTGCAGTTCCAACATATCAGATTGCTCTGAACTTAAACTTGACTTCACCCGTTTTATAACTTATTTCTTAATATTGACAAATATTACTCTCTTTTACATACATGCAAAAGACAAAGTTTACAATTTAAACACGTTTTTCTCAAAATGATGTATTCGCAATTGGTTGACAATATATCTCCGTCAATTTAAATCGGATCAACTTCAATTTCACATGTATTTATTCTAGTTAAGTACAACCGGATTTTTATTATTATTTACTTTTTGTTTTCAGCCGTCGTCGTTCCTCATATTATTTTGAAAATTTTTCTTTTAGAGAAGGCCATTTTGTTAAAAATTAGTTTTTTTTTATTACGCTTTCAAGTGTTTATTTGCTTCGTCCTAAAATAAGAAATTTCAGTGTAATGAAAACCCCTAAACGTTGACAATACGGGGCAATCCATTATACGGTAAGTAAGTCTATTTTTAAAACGATAAGATAGCAAATTTTGTTCAGTGGCGGCACTTAAAACTGACACAAATTTGGTAGCAAATGATGTATGATGAAGAAACGAATTGTCAAATTTAACATGAAATCGTATTTGTATGGAATTGTATAGAGAAATTCATCATGCTAAAATTTGAAAAGGTGTAGTAGTAATAAGCACTAATTTCACCAATTTTTGTATGCAAGAAAAAGTAGTGGTGTGAAATCCTGCCATTTCGTAATCCCACGGAATCCACCTATTGATTACGGAACGAATTAATTAGAACGGTACTGATAGAACAGTTAAGTGCCTTCACTGCGATGACATATTGGTGCATGTTTTTGGATACGGCTGTGTAAGTGTAAATATGGAAGAATTAGTTTCGTTTGTTTCCGCCATGACAACAGCAGGACCCAAAGCGAAACGTGTGAGCAAATTCTCGTTTTAAGGAGCATTATTAATAATAATAAATTTATATTGTAGGCCCACTTGCAATCGTTGTCTCAAATCAGTTATTCATTCATTTCTGCTTTGTATACCGTAGCCCAAATATGTCTGACACTGACGCTGTCTATTCCTTCGATAAGCTGTCTTGTGATATTGCTAAGATTTTGCAAATATCTCCCTCACCTGGCGATTTCGAGGTCCACAGCACACAGTGGCTCAAGCATTCTTCTACCACAAACCTATTTGGAAGACACTCCGAGTTATTTAGTTAGTCCTTTAATTTAGAACTGATTGATTGTCCGACTCGTGTTCCTGATACTATAGGGCACAACGCGCATCTTTTGGATCAGACAAGTACTCGGTTTTGGTAACTGCTCCCTTGGGTAATTCGGACCATTGTCTTATCTCTGCCCAATTCTCCACCTGCTCTCTGACAAGCTTTAATCTAAATTTCACCAAAAGATTAGTGTAACATAAAAATGCTGATTGGACTGAACTTAATAAATATGTCGGAGCTGGACTGGTCTGATTTCTTCTCTATGAGAGACGTTAATCAAAGCACCGATTATATATTGATAATTCTATGGTTTGGGATGCATCGTTTTATTCCTTATAACTTCAAAATCAGCTACCACCAATTAGTTCAATAATGACGGTTCCATAGACATTAAAAACAAGGAAGCAGCCTTCCAGGCATATAATTTGTGCTCTTCAGAGGACTCAAAACGTATCTATCGAGATGATCGGAATATTTGCAATTTAGTGATTAGCCGGGCAAAGTTCAATTTCAACCAGAGCGTTAGATGGAAAGTATTTTCTACTCAAAAGGGTAGTGGGGACTTCTGGTCTCTATTAAAAACCCTAAAGAACAATTTCACCCGTTCACCAACACCACTCATTTACAATGGGAATGTTTTCACTGGCTCATTGTAAGCATGGAGAATTATAACTTAGTGAGATGTGATAGTGAATCGAATCGAACTGGTGGTGGAGCTATTTACTAAAGAAATGAATGGCAATATGAAATTGAGGGTTTGACTAAGTTAACAAATTTCTTATTTATTTTATTTATTTATTTATTTACAAATTCGCCAAGTACTGACTACTACAAAATCAATGAAATCAAAAAAAAAAAAAAAAGTAAATCTACATACAATGAAGTATAAAGTAAATTACAAGGTGATTAACTTTTAAGATTCATTAAATACTCAAATACTGACAGCTATAAAAAACAAAAAATAACAATATAATCACAAAGAAAGAGAAAAAGTAACCCTAACAAAGCTGATTCTTCAGATGAGATCTAGATAAATGAAAATCAATAAGCTCAAAATTATTATTGAAAAGACGGCACATAGATGTAATAGGCTCATGCATACCATAATTAGTGCGGTGATGGGGAGTATGGAGAAAGCAATGGTTTCTCAAGGGACGAGCAGGAATCGATAAACCTAGAGCTCCCAGCAGTTCCGGGGAATCAACCGCGCCCCGCAAGCAATCAAAGGCAAAAACAACTCTGGAGTTGTCACGTCTGCTTTCAAGGGACTCCAATGAAATAAGCTTTAAACGGTCAGCATAGGGAGGCAGCCGAAGAGGATCGGTCCAAGGAAGGCCGCGAAGGGCAAATTTAACGAATCTACGCTGCACAGCCTCAATGCGATTAATATGAATCGCATAAAAAGGAGACCACACAGGACTAGCATACTCCAAAACAGGTCTCACGAACGTAAAATAAAGGAGTTTAGTTACATATGGGTCATCAAACTCCTTAGACCATCGCTTGACGAAGCCCAGAGCAGAATTAGCTTTGTTTACGATAGTGTTGATATGGTCATCAAATGAAAAGGTCGTACTTAGCACTACTCCTAAATCTTTGGTCTTGTCAAGTTTGTTCAGAGAGCCACCGTCTAAGGTGTAGTTAAAGGGCACTGGATTCCTTGATCGAGAGAATGACATAGTAGTGCACTTGCTAATATTTAGGGGAAGGAAGTTTATAGAACACCAATTATGAAAGGCGTCTAAGTCCGAGTTTAATAGTGCACAGTCATTCGCACTTGAAATAACGCGGAATATTTTGGCGTCATCGGCGTAACATAGAATTCTGGAATTCGGGAGAATTACGGATACATCATTGATGTAAATGATAAAAAGCAATGGTCCTAGATGACTTCCTTGAGGAACACCAGAGGTAACATAAATATCGTTCGAAAGTGAACCTCGAAATAGCACACGTTGCGTACGATCAGACAGATAGGAACGAATCCAATTAACAAAAATTGATGGAAACCCCAGAAAAGACAACTTACGAACAAGAATACTATGGCTAATTCTGTCAAAAGCCTTGCTAAAATCAGTAAAAACGCAGTCCACCTGCTTACCCGCTTCAATGGCAGAAATACAGCAATTAGAGAATTCCAGCAGGTTAGTCACAGTAGATCTACCCTTCATGAAGCCATGTTGAAAGGAACCAAGAAAAGGCTTGCAGTGGAAGTTAAGAGCATTGCACACCAGAGCCTCAAACATTTTACCAATACAACTTAACTTGGCAATGGGACGGTAGTTTGATATGTCCTTTTTACTACCTTTCTTATGAAGGGGAATGATGACAGATGCTTTCCAAGATTTCGGAAAAACACCGCAGCGAATAGACAAATTAAATAAGTGACAAAGAATAGAAACCAGGGACAAGCGACAATTTTTTACAAAGCAAGCAGGGATACCATCAGGACCGCACGAGAAACCATCAGCCAAACCAGAAATATGTTTCAGCACAGCATCCTCGTCAAACACAAGGTCTTTGGTTTCAAGAGTAGTCGGAGCAAACCTCGTCATATGAATAAAATCCTTATCGCTAATATCACAGTCTGAAGTCAAAAATGCAGTGCCAAAGAATTCGCCAAAAAGGTTGGCAGTCGTCAGGGGGTCGTCACTCTCGACATCACCAAAACTTAACACGGAAGGGTAGCCATCACAATTGCGCTTAGAATTTACGAACCTCCAGAACTGTTTAGGCTCAGCACGCAAAGACGATTTAACTTTCTCCAAATAGTCAGAATAAGAAATATCAAGTGCAGAGCAAAATTGGTTGCGTAACATGAAGTAAGTGAAATAGTCAGCATCACTCCTTGAGGAACAAAACCGCTTCCAAGCTTTATTCTTCAGATTCTTTAAGTGCTTCACAGAACTATTAAGCCAGGGCTGATATGAACGCGAACCACGAGACCTTGAAACAGGAACACAATTAGCAAAACAAACAGAAAGAGAATCATAAAATGACATTACAGCATTATCAATATCGCATTCATTCAGAACATTCGTCCAATCGCAGGCAAAGAGCCAATCATTAAGTTTAGAATAATCAGCTTTGCTAAAGTTATAACAAAAATTACTTGAGTCAGAAGACGCCGTCAGTACAGGATCAAAACCGAAGATGATGTGCAGTGCAGGATGGTGACGAGATTCAGGAACCAAAGGAGATAGACAGTGCTTCACGACAGTACTCGAGCAGTCAGATGAGAACACCAAATCCAAGAACCTGCCCGAGTCATTCATCACGTCACAGGCCTGTGATAAGCCGCAAGAGGCAATGGAGTCCAGGAACGCCGGAATATACTGTGGGGCAGCGGAAAAAGATGGTAGTAAGCAATCCTTATCCAAGAAGCGCTCCCAGCTGACCCAAGGCATATTGAAATCTCCAAGGAGCAAAAGGTCATCCGACGGAAGCAGCAGATCGGCCAGTCCTTCAACACAAGTAGACATCGACTCATAGCAATCAGAGGGCGATCCAGGCGGAATATAAACCGTGGCAATGTAAACATTTTTGTGTGGAAGCTTGAGGACCACGCAAATGAATTCAAGGGAATCAGATCCCGCAACATCAACGACCATACAAGGAATTTCATGGCGGACAGCGCAGAGCACACCACCTCCCACCGGAGCATCAGCAGCGGAAAGATGGCGGTCACGGCGGAAAACCAAGTACTCAGAGCCAAAGAGCTCAGCGTCTGCAATTCTTCCACAAAGCCAAGTCTCGGTCAGGCAGACCACGTTGAAACATTTATTCGTCGAGCCGATGAAGAGTCGAGTCGTCTTCGATCGCAGTCCGGTTACGTTGGCGTAGTAAAGGGAGAACTCACTAATGCGTTTTTTGATGATATATTACAGGCTGCAGTTGCGTTAAAACGAGTCCTTGGAATGAATTCACGGACGATAGAATTAAGCGGCCAAATGTCGGGGCGAAGTACCGAGTGAAAAACAGCATCTGGTACAAGAAGCTTAAATGAAGCAGAGAAGGAACGACCCCGCTGCCCACGTCGTGCATCAATTCTTCTGCAGACAATTGAGCTCCTATCAGTCACGGTACGCGATGAAATAAAATTGACGATATCATCTTCAGTGGTGTCATGATGCAACCGTGACAGGAAAATATGACGTGGAAGCTCAGCCGGTCTCAAAGCAACCGCTGCAGACACAGGATCCACGGCGTTGACCACGGTAAAATCCAGCGTGTTAGATGGTGGGACATCAGCAACGCCACATGTTGTAGTGATAGATGCAGCAGCAGGTGAGGGAGTAGCAGTCGACCTCGATGATGCATCAGGGAAGCAAACTTCCTCAATAGTGCCATCAAGCGGAGCACGAACCCTCCTGCGTCTTCGCCTAGAGCGTGAATTTGTCGAAGATGGGGCCTTGGGAGGAGGCGTAGCAGTAGGCTGTGCGGTGTTCAGAGCGCCATCATCAGGACCCGGCACACAAATGGCAGTTACTTCGGCTCCACCATCGGCCCGTTCCACATCAAGATGCACGCCAACGACGTCAGAAGCTGCCGGTAGATCAGAACTGCGACGCAGGAACCGCACATCAGACGAGATCGTCTGAATAAGATCAGAGCTGATCTTCGTAGCCGAGGACAAAGATTCGATGTCCTTTCTCAACAGCCTCAAACTACTCCCAATATCGTCGCTGGGGATAACAGGATTTGCGGCAGCAACAGTACAGCGTGCAGAATGAACCGTAGCACCGTGAATGTCCTCAATGGAGCTAGACATAGTAGAAATCTTATATGACATGTCACGTGACTTGTCCATCAGCAGGTCATAGCTAGCTCCAGATTTCTTCACAGAGGCCAAGAGGTCATCAAGCTTACGGTTCAGTATGCTAAAATCGTCAAACACCGCCTGAAAATTGAGCAGGCCAGTACTTATGTTGCAAAGATTTTTTGCCATGCATTCTTGCTCAGTGGAGATACTGTCAGCAATGTTTTTCATAAGCCTAAGGACGTGACATGGCCTGATATATAGACAGTCCTTACAGGTGCTGACCGAGGAAGAGGATGTTTTTAAACTCTGCTTTAGGCACCTTAAGTGAAAGGAACCTCCACAAATGCCGTCACAGTCTTATAATAGTAGATTCCGTAACGTAATAGTACAGGTCCCCAAACGGGGTCAATCCATTTTCAATTATCCAGCCAAAGATGAAAATGAAACCCATGGTCTCAGATTTTTATGATTTTTTTTATATGTTCCATTTGCCAACAAAAAATAACAACAACAAATTTTTTAAATAAACCTTACAGTACGAACTAATAGGTTCTCGAATAAAATTGGTGGTAATTTGAATGCTAGTGCATCAGGACCACCTCTTGCCCCCCCTTAACGTTAATAAATTTTTTTTTCTACATTAAAATACAGAAAAACTCAGCAATTTTTTTTTGTTTAAATATTTACTGATTAGAGAAGTATTTTTGAAAAATAAATGCTACCAACCAAGTGCATTAGAAACCACCCCCTAGTGCCACCCTTGAGGTTGAATAATTTTTTTTTGTACGTGAAATATAAAAATATATTATTACAAATAAACCCAACTCCCCAAGTGCTTCGGGAACCACCCTTAGTGAAATCGCTAATCGTGAATAATTTTTTGTATACACTTAAGTTTTAAAAACAACCATGCTTTTTTGTTCATTAAATAGCTATTGGTTTTAATGTTTCTTATAAGAATTAAATCAACTCCTAAAATATCAATTAGTAACTACCCCGTAGCGTGCATATCTAGTAAAGAAGGTACTACAACTTCACTAGTTGAATGAATTTGTATGAGAAAATTATACAATGGGTTTCTTTTATAGTTTACGTACAAAAAGAATTATTCAACCTCAAGGGTGGCACTAGTGGGTGGTTTCTGATGCATATTATATTCTTATATTATATATTATAGTTTTTCTTATATTGGATATTTGCTAAAATAATTTGCGAAAATTTCAGTATGGAAATTAGTCAAAGCAAAAACTTCATCAGTTACTGCTTTAAGCTGCTTAAGACTTTTGTCGGGGCAGGAAAAATTTTTATTAATTTATAATATTTCACTATTAGTAGCATTTAATATTTCTTTTTTCACTAAAGTCTCACATTGGGAGCAATTATTTTTTTTTTTTAATTTCAGTATTATATAACCACCAAAAAAATCGAACTGAATTTTGATTAAAGTCATTTTGCGAAAGCGTCATATACTCAAAAACCGGTAAATTAATTTCTTCTATTTGCAGAATTTTTGCAATTGTATGAAATTCGTTACCTTTCTCATTCAACGATAATTGAGTAGCTTCTTGAAGGTCTGCCAAAGTTGCTAAAACAACATTGTCTTCGTCAGGTTCACCGTTGAATGAATTCGCTTGAGAGTTAATTATCTTCATTAAAATAATTTTAGAAAATATGAAATTAAACTCATAATAATGTTGAATTTGTGTTGGTAGCTGAACTTATTTTCCAAAGGATCTTCAGTAAGGCTTGAAAGGGCTAAATAAAAAATTACCTTATCATCTTTGCAAATTTCGTTGGCAAGTGATAAAATAGACAAAATTGAAAGAATAATACCATTAATACAAAATACTTGTACTCCTGAACAGTATTTCATTCATTGAAAATAATCTTTCATTTCTTTTATTATATACTATATTATTTTCACACAATCGTAATCGATAAGGATTCTCTTATCATAAAGCACATATCTGTTAAAACATTGCATGAAACTCTACCATCGAAAGTTTCAACACAACCATTCATCCAAATCTTTCTTAAAGATTTAAGGGATCGTCTGTGTGAAATTTTCGAAAAATCGATTTTTATCGGATAGTATACACTGTAATAAACATTCTCTCAAATTTTCAAATCGAAATTCAAATTATTACGGTCGCTACAGCGTTTCTTGTAGAAAGAGAACGGAGTGGGGAACGGATCGAGACATCTGCCTCGTTCGGCGCTCCGCTCGACCGTTATTCCTTTTGTTTATTTTTTTTACCTGCGTGTGTATCTTTCTAAGGTGCTTACGTTCTATAACTTTCCAAAATAAACTAACCAAGCATTTCAGTTCGTTTTCGACATCAACCACGGATAGACATACGAGTGAAACCCCCAAGAAACTTCAATTTTTAAACGCGTTTTTCTCAGAATGGTGTTTTTCAAAACGGTTTCCACTCTCAAAGGAAGAGTTTTGAAGATATCTAGTTCCAATTTGGAGAGAACATTTTTTACGTCATTCTTTATCGCGCAATGCAAGCTTTTTTTTAATCTTCTTATTTTTTTTTACGAAAAACTGTCGAAAAAAAGGGCCAAATTCGATACTTTTTGTTCAAACCGCCGCCATTTTGTCAAATTAAAAAAAAAAAAACCCTCCATAGGGCGATAGCGACTTCCCTACAAATTCATAATCTTTTTGAAATTTTTGTTGCAGATCAAAATTGCGGCCGCAATCGGGGGCATCGTACAGGACCTTTTTTTTACGTGTCATTTCAACAATTTATTCAATTATTCCCAATAAATAAACATAAAAAAAATCATTTTGTATTCGTCATGAATGTATTTATTTATAAAAAAAAACCGGACCGATTAGTTTATTTCAACATTAAAAAAAAAATCGCGAAAATCAGTGATTTTTCGGAGGGTCACACGGAGACGATCCCTTAATTCAATAGCAAGCATCGTAAAAGCCATGGACTCTTCTATTATTTATCAAAAAGTAAGGTGATTCAGGTTTAATAGACAATTTATTAAAACAACTTCTATTATTAGATCCTTGATCACAAACTACACCCCTGATATTTATGCCCATACGTTCAGCTACCTCTACATTTTCTTGAATTTTAGTTTTCAATTTATCTGCTGGAAAACCAATTCGGGTAGCAAATTTCAAATTGGAGTGCAGGACGTGCAACATGAAAACGCAAATCTGTTTACATAACTGCGGCTCTTTCTCTGAGCCATCATCAACAAATCCTTGGATATCGGCTTCGTGCAAATTAACTGTAAGCCCCTTTTAATAGATACTTCGTCGTACAATAAAATTGCCTCTCCTCTTTTTTCATTAAAATTTTCAACAAATTTAATCAAAGAAACAATCAAAGTACTGTTTATTCCATGTTTCAGTAATTTTACTAGAGCCCATCTGACCAAAGAAAATTTCGATGGCAAATTCAATTTGAGGTCTTGTCTCAGATAATTGTATTTTTTTGCAGAGTAAAAATTTATACTTTGTGCGATACATTTTTCAATGCGAGGTATATTGTCAACAATGTTTTTAAACAGCAACAAAATTTTGTTTATTTTTCAAAGATGTGTTTTTTCTCATAGTTTGGTTTTTAAGTGAAATTTTCAATATATTAATCTTTTGCCTCTGCATTTTAATTTTTTCTTACTGTTTTTTTTTTTATAAAGTTTCAAAGTCAGTATATATTCTTCTAATATATGTAATTCGTTTTTTTCTTTTCTCACACAATTATTACAGAATTCCTGTATATTTGAACCTTTTTCACTACGATTTACAAATTCATGATGTAAAATGTCTTGATTTACCTTGTCATCACATACTTTATTAAATGAATCTTTTATATCTTGCCACAGATTTTGCTTTTGAGGACAATCGAATCTTAAAAAGTGTGTTTTCACTCGACTCATTATTTATATCACCCTGGACAATTACTTTCATCCTGAAATACATATGAAGAACTTGGTGTAGAAACAACTTGGCCACTCATTTCTTCCTTTTGAAATAAATTATAAGTGGGAATGGCATTCGATTTTAAAAATTTCTTTCCAAAATATTTATTTCCAAAGTGTAAGTTGCAAATTACAGCCTTGTTTACGTCCACTCTTCCTGAGCGGACTTGATTAGAAGAAGTTTCCATTATTATAGATAATAAAAAAAATCTGAAATGCAATAGATATGTATATATGTCATCTGTCACAAGTTGTTGCATTTGCTTCTTTGTTAATTTATTATATTTTTATCACTGTTTCGTGATTTTTGTGGATATTTGTGTTGCTTGGACATTGGCTGAGCTGTGCCATTGGAGGTTTTTTTCGAGGATTGCTGTTGTGCTGTCGTTTTTGATTGCCGCTTTCTGGATCTCTTTCGCGGCAGTGTAAACAGTTACCATCTCTTTAAATTTTTCACCGCTCTGTGTTCCTGTTCTCTCTGTTCCTCTTGTAACGACTGTTTATATATCAGGCCCTGTCACGTCCTTAGGCTAGTGAGTGAAACAGAATTTGGAGCTGGCGCTTGGTGCTGGCGCTCTCTTTGGCGCTGGCGCGCTCTCTGGTGCTCGGTCTGTAGCTAAGTACGAACAGAATATGTAGCACTGTCACTTTTGAAATTTTACCTAAAAGCAGTGTTGTTATCCTTAAGTATTCAAAAGTTGCTTCAAAAAACTTATACTCAGTTAAGCAACAGTACAACTAAACAGAAATAAAAGCACTTAACACTTATTCCAGATTTCTCTGAAATATTTTTCCACAGTCTTGCCTTCGCTTCTAAGTTTTATATTCGGGATGCGATAAATCCCAGAATACATGTTGTTTCCGAATAGTTTTAATTAAATTTTTCTCTAAAACCGTGCTCCAAATCCATTAATTTAGAAATGTCACATTTGGCGCGCACCAAAAAGTTGAAAGTAGGCAAAAGTGCGCGCCAGCATCAGCACCACGCGCCAGAGCCAGCTACCAATTCTGTCGGCGATATCAGATGGCTACGTTTTTAACTTTTGACAGCTCGCGCACCACGCGCCAGCACCAGCGCCAGCACCAAATTCTGTTCCAGCCTTAATGAAGAATATAGCTGACAGTATCTCCATTGAGCAGGAATGCAAAGCTAAAAATCTCTGCAACATCAAAACTAGCCTGCTCAGTTTTCAAGCAGTATTTGATGATTTTGGCATGTTGAATCGAATGCTTGATGACCTGTTGGCCTCAGTAAATAAATCTGGAGCTAGCTATGACCTGCTGCTGGATAAGTCGCGTGAAATCTCTTACAAGATAACAACTATGTCTAGCTCTATTGACGACATACATAGTGTTACTGTTCATCCTGCACACTGTACTGTTACTGCCGCAAACCCTGTTATCCCTAGTGACGATATTGGAAATAATTTGAGGCTTTTAAGAAAGGATATAGAATCGTTGTCATCGGCTGCGAAGGGCAGTTCTGATCTCATTCAGGCGATCTCGTCTGATGTGTGTGAAATTTCTATTTTTTTGCAGCGAAACAAAGGTTGTGCAGTTGCACTAAGTTTACACGGAGAGCGAAACAAACGCCGTTTGACGTCAATATTGCACAAAGTGCAGGCAGTGCAGAAAAAGTGGAGCGAAACAAACAGACCTATTGCCTGAAGTCTTATTTTTACATCGTCAGAATTGACTGATTAACTAATTTATTGAGTTTAGTGGCAAAATGATTTAGTGTTGATAAGAAATTATTAAATTACGAAGTTCTCTTGCCACTGATAGAACATTTCTAACCGTTTGCATTTATATTAAGTCGTCAGTGGAAGTAAGTGATAACGTATTGGTCTACAAATCCGGAGGTCCTAGATTCGTATTTCAACGGCAGCGACCCATGGTTGTTTTCTGCTGACAACAGATTCCGATAAAAAGGTCATGGCCCCATGCCCCACAAGGGGTTACAGTAACTAGAGAGATATTCACAGTTGCAAATAAAGCTCTGGAAATGAAAACTTAATTACTAAATTTGTAGGGCTTGTGACTGAATTATTTTATAAAAGTTGTGATAGATTTACGCTACATAGGCAAAGGTATATTACATACAGTTAAATGTGTGTCAAGTAGCCTGTCAACAAAAATATTTCATGTACTCAGTTCTTATCGCTGATTAGATGCGCTATATTTTATAAGCTCCATAATAAATGTATGTTAAGTTTACGTATCTAACTTTTTTAGACCCAGTAAATGCAACTGATAGCGAATTTATTTAGTTGCAACTATCGAGATAATATCTTTAAAAAGGAAATAAGCTTACCCAAAACTCTTTCGTGTATCCTTATTTCTATCCAATGGCAAAAAATCAGTTGTAACAGTATTCCTATTAATTTGGTCAACTTCATTGGTTTGTTTTAATTTCGCTGTTGATGGTGGTTGTGATTTTCCATCATTTTTTGACTGATCCGATCTTTGCAAAATAAACTGAACATCGTTAGAATATTCGCCCCATTTTAGAAGAATTTTTAAGGGATTTTCATTGGGTGCCAAAAGCCGTTCGTTATTCCTCCATCTTTCAATTAAAGTAAATCGTCCTACTTTTCCCGTAGCATGAGCTAAGGCAAAAACTACATCCTAAAATCAGAAATGTTCATATAATTATAATAAAGACAATAAATAAAATGTTTACGTACTTGGCAAGTTGTACTGACGGTAACTCCGCAAACAATTCTTTGAATACCCTCAACCCAAACTTTCAATTCCATTGTTTAGTCACAATGTGAAATTCCTTAATAATTTATTTTTCTACATAAATTTTGCGTTGTTTACATTTGCTAACATTTTTATATTATATTCGCGTTGTTCCTTTAAATATATTTCTTTTATTTTTACAAACGTATATTACTTGATAAACATATTTTTGTGCAATTTTGGGATGCGTCACTTTTCTTTCGACTCACTTATTACAATTGGTTTTAGCACTTATATAGATCTTATTTTTTAGCTAAGCTGTTTTCTTTTAACGGAATGTATTAATATTTGTCGGGCCCTTCGATTTATTTACATTTTCTCAATATTTTGATTAGACAGAAAGCAGCCCAAATCCCGAATGCACTCCGAACGCCATTTTGCCCTTTTCTGACGTTTTGTTTTAAGGTCGGATTACGTTCATTAACTGGAAATCGAAATGTTGCTAGAACTGAATTGACATTTGTGCCTAGATTCATATTGATATAAACATTAATTTAAAAATTTAATATTGATAACAACTAAGGGATATGTTTATACTTGTTGCTAGCATATGTTTTTTAAAGCCTAAAAATATGTACGTATATTCTACCAACGAGAAGCATTGGAAAACGTTTCATTTTTATTCGATCCTCTCTGCACAAACCCATTTACAATTTCTGCACCAACACTTAGAGAGCTTTACCAACTCATTTACCATTTCTGCACTAACACTTTTAAATTAATTTAGAGAGCTTTACAACAACAATGCCATGGTGGATTAAGTTGGTTGCATTTCAATTTATATAACCGTCATTTTATTTATATGTTATTTTTAAAATACAATTCGCGTTTATTTAAGGAAAGACATTTGGGCGCATGTAGTCCTCCTCTTCATATATCGTGTGGTTGCCTACCAATTTAATTTTAAATATGTAGTGCAGCAAAAACATCATAATTAATTCAACGTTTAAATTGAACTGTTGCCAACTTAATCCACCTACTGAGCTCTTTCAAAGCTCTTCCAGCTCTTTCAAAGCTCTTCAAAATTTTTCTTTCTCTGTGCTTTTCGGAGTGGAACAGTGGACAGTGGACTGATGAAGTCAAAAATGAAAGTAGATGGAATTTTTATAAAAGAAAATGTACGGAATTTGTAAAAGCCAGAAATTTAATGATTGTATAATTATAAAATTATTATAGATTACCAAATTTTGAATGATTGTTGTTAATTGAAGTGTACAAAGAATATACTCTGACTGCAATCACCGCTAGATCGCACAGACTAAAGAAGGTATATAGAGAAAGTACTGCCAATTCGATATACCAAATTAAGAAAACAAAAACTCTATATACCTTCTTTAGCACAGACTATCAAGAAGGACTTCCGCCTGCGTGCCAGTTCAGAGCACCGGCAGAGGTAGTCGAAAACAGTTTCCTCCTCCTTCTCGTCCACGCAACTTCTGCAGAAGTCGTTTGAGAAGATACCCAGTCTGTTCGCGTGTAAGCCAATAGGGCAATGACCTGTGATTACCCCAATAGCTATTCTAAGGTCAGAACTTCCCCTCGAAAGCAGACACTTGGAGCGCCTAAGATCCAGCTTAGGCCAGATCTGTCTCGACGTATGGCACGTAGTGCCGTTTGCCCATCTGTGGTTTGCTAGGTTAATTGCCCTCGTGCTAAGCAACATCTTACAGGTTGCCAGGGGCCTACCAAGAGTAGTCTTATCCGGCTGGATCTCCAGGGTGGTACCACGTCTTGCAAGCTCGTCCGCCACGCAGTTTCCTGGAATATCCCTGTGCCCCGGGAATTTGAATTTGATACCGCTCAACCAACTCATTTAAGTGTGATCGACAGCTATTAACAGCCTGTAAGGATACAGATGTCCTTTGGAGCTTCGTTCCCCCTCAACCAATTCAAAGCTTCCTGAATAACCATGACCTCCGCCTGAAACACACTGCAGTAGTCTGGAGGACGGAAGGATAAGCTAATGTTCATCCATCCGTATAAATTTGATTGGATTCCCCACAGGGAATGGTATCCCCATCCCAGTCAAGTCTGGTTTTAATGGTCGATCTGAATCGTTTGACAAAGTGGTGTAGTCAAGATGTCCCACTTGGAGCGATAAGAAGTCCAGAATTATGGAGTGCCCAACTCTAGTATTGGACCACTGAGATGCGGCTGTAAGTCGAACGGCAGCATTAGCAGCCATCTGTTTACCCATCAGATCTAATAGAAGTAAGTGGAGAAGTATCTCCCGAGCCTCAGTAAGAGTGGTCCGTAGTGCTCCGGTGATACAGATGCAGGCCGACCTCTGCACCTTCCTCAAAGCGTTGAGGTAAGTCGCCTTGCTCAGTGATGGCCACCAGACAACCACGCCATACAACAGGATTGGCATAATAACTGCAACATAGAGCCAGTGAGTTAACTTGGGTTGTTTTCTTGACCGTTTCATGAATATTTGGCTTCCAGCTGAGCTTTCTATCCAGGATGATACCCAGATATTTAGCTTCCTCGGTAAAGCCCAAGCCATTCAGATACAGAGGGTCAACAGGAGGAATTTTATATTTCCTAGTAAAGATGACCACCTCGGTCTTGTTAGGATTAACGCAAAGCCCACATCCCACCCCCACCTGGTAAGCCTGGTGGGGGCATTCTGCATAAGATCCCTTAAAACAGGCAGGAATTTCCCCGAGATAGCTATAGCGATGTCGTCCGCATAAGGAAACACTCCACATCCCTCCTTTTCCAGGATTAGAAGCAGTTTATTCACTACCAGATTCCAAAGAAGCGGAGACAGGACTCCACCTTGCGGTGTGCCCGTGCTCACAGTTCTGGTAGCATGAACCTCTCCCAGCCCTGAGCTGATAGTCCTGCCATGAAGTATCTGACCGATCAGCGACATAAGATTGGAATTCACACCCAGAGAAGCGAGTGCATCCATGATTGCCCACGGACTAACATTGTTAAAAGCTCCCTCAATGTCAATAAAGGCCACTAGAGTGAACTCCTTGCAATCAAGGGATTTCGCTATAGTGCGCACGAGAGAATGCAGAGCAGACTCCGCAGACTTCCCTTTACAGTACGCATTCTGGGACGCCGATAGTAGATGCTGAGGGATAATACAGCGTAAATGAAAATTAACTAATCTCTCAAAGGTTTTGAGGAGAAAAGATGATAGACTTATATGTCTAAAGTCCTTCGGAGTGGCATGCGAGCTTTTGCCCGCTTTGGGAATAAACACGACCTTGACTAGTTTCCACAGTGCTGGGATGTAGGTAAAGTCAAGACATATATAGTGCCATCAGCCAATTCAGTGTGAGATCGGAGCTGCGTTGGAGCTCGGCAGGAACAATACCATCAGGACCCGGAGACTTGAATGGCATGAAGCTGTGTATAGCCCACCGGATCTTGGACTCCGTAATCACATCCGACAGCTCGAGAGAACGAGGAAGGTTACATAAGGGGGGCATCTCAACCCCCCGGAGCATCCTGGAAAATGAGTTTCAAAGAGAATATCTAGAGACTCTACGCTTGATGAGGTCCAAGTACCATCCGCCTTAAGCAGATAGCTAGGAATACTTGGATTGGTAGCTAGGATTTTCCTCAGTCTGGAGGCTTCAGAGGTTTCTGTTATTTTATCGCAGTAGATTCTTCATGATTTCCTCTGAGCTTTCCTGAGTTCCTTTTTATAGATTTTCAGTCTGTCTTTATAGCAGTCCCACGAGTGCGTGTCCCTATTGGCTTTCGCCAAGTTAAAGCACTCCATAGCTCCATTTAGGATCTTGGTGAGTTTATCAACTAATCCGTCCAGTTCCTCTTTGTTATTTGGAGGGATAGGAGGGTCAGAAGGCAGTGACGCCTCTTCAATCTACCTTTATAAGTTCCAATCAGTCTTTCTGTAATTTCTAAAGACTGGTGGTTTCGAAGGACGGTCATCCAGATCGAACTGGATGTACCTATGATCAGAGAAGGAAAGTTCATTGGAGACCCTCCAATTCTTAATAAGGGATCTGACATTATCCGAGGCCATAGTCAGGTCTAAAACCTCTTGCCTGTTCCTTGTGATAAAAGTGGGTTCTGTCCCCACATTACATAAGAGCAAGTTAGTATTTAAAAAGAAATCATAACCCTCGATCGTTGATGTCGGAGGTGACCCACACCGTATGATGTGCGTTGGCGTCGCATCTCAGAATGAGCCCAGCCCTGCGTCGTTCAGCCTCAGCAACAAGGTTCTTCACAGGATCGGACGGCGGAGGCCCAACGAAGTCGTGTGCCAAATAAGAAGAGGTCAACCAGTAGCACCTTGATCCGATTTCCAGGTTGACAAACATTTAACGTCTTTTTCGCAATCATACAAGATCTAGGTTTACCCACGTTCCTCTTGTAGAGGGTCGTGTAACCCGAAACAATATCTTCTTTGTCCTTCGTCAGACAGAGAAGAAGGGCAGCAGATGCTGCTTTGGAGTGGTGGAGATTAATTTGTAGCAGTCGTTATTAAATTACAGGTGGGGATCATTTTCTTATATGTAATCACCAGACATATCCCTTTCATTCATTGAAACGATATTCTAATCGCTCCAATATCACTCCAGGAAGGGTTCGGATCGATTGAAATTAAAAATAACAACGATCCGCTCCGGAGCGGTTCGATATT
Organism: Leptarthrus brevirostris; assembly: GCA_964036015.1. Taxonomy (NCBI): domain Eukaryota; kingdom Metazoa; phylum Arthropoda; class Insecta; order Diptera; family Asilidae; genus Leptarthrus; species Leptarthrus brevirostris. The sequence continues at coordinate 40,663,871 of OZ038371.1, forward strand.
TTCATAACGGCCCATTCAGGAGCGATATTACGTATCGATTGGACACCATGTGCCCGTATTTTGTATCTCGACTAAACAAAATCAATTTGTCGAAATTTGCTATTTCGCAATACAATCCAGTCGACAAAAAAATTACCATTTAACACAGCCGTGTCAAAGATGCCCCCACAACACATATTTCTGCGGCCTCGCTTTCTTTTGGGAAACAAGTGAAAAACGGCCGCGAATTAATCTGTTAGTGTCTCTTCCACCATCAGTCTCCTTACACCCAACCATCTTCGTGCCCGCACATCTTTCGCTCCTATCCTTCTCCTGTGCAACGAACAATGTTTTTTGCAAAATAAACCTTTCTATGAAAATTGAAGTTTTTGTTCTTTTGCGGCCCATATAAACTTAATCCTTGTTTATTAGGCCCATCTTAATTTTGAATTAATTTCTTTATAGAAAATCTGTAATCCGTCCGTTGACGGCAGTAGAATTTCATAATCACGTACAAATTCTTAAAATTTCTAACCTTTTTCCATCCGTCTGCCAATGACAGAATATATTGCCAAATACAAAGATCGACATCGAGTCGAGATACCAAATACTGGACCTGGTTTGATTTTGTTTAATAACCTGAAAATAACTTAATTAAATCTAGGAGAAAATTGATTGTATTTATAAGTGGTTTATATTATGTATTGTTTTACAAATTTTGCTTTAATAATAAATAAATAACAAGGCTTTTAATAATAACCGAGAATTACTAGTGAATATGCTGAGCGACGAATATTTATTATATCTACACCACTGAGTTGTTTAAAGACAAAATGAATATTAAAAGTTTTTATTTTCAAACTTTATTGGAATATTATTAATTTTACATAAACATCGACTTAAGAGAATAAACGTTTTTAGTTGACCCCAATCTCCTCAACCATACCGCAGCAATTTTCTGGGTCAAACAAAAAGACATTACGGAATGGAGGATCCTTTTGTGACACTGCCTTAATAACTTCCTGTGCTAATTGGCCTCCGACAATTGCTGCTGCAGGTGAGATTTGTGCAAAAATGTGTGCAAATGCTGAATCCTCAACTAATTTTGTAGCAATTTCATCGCGAATCTTTAACAGTTCGGTAATATCTTCTTCCCTTTTAGTAGGGCTCGGATCGCGATTAAAACGATCTCTAAATTGCTGTAAAACTCTTAAAATAACGTAAGCCGGGCCACTTCTCTTCATTTTTTTCACATAAGCGGGAGTAGAAAAGTCGAAATCAAGCACAACTTGGAAGGATGGAAACTTCATATTACTCTTTCTGGTGGAAGCAACAAGTTCAGATTTCACAGTATTTTCCTTCTTTTCAATTATTTTGTGTTTCATGACTTGTCTAAAATAGATTATATTAATCATTATAACAAAAGGACATAATACAACTTACTCGACGAACTCATGTTCTAGCAAATCCTGAAAGCTGTATCCGAACATACCCCAAACATCACATGAGAAAAATTTCAATTTATTTTCTCTGCAGATATTATCAATCCTTACGAGTTCTTTAGTTGGTGCTCCGCTCACAATAACAACATTAAATTTTTTGAAGAATTCATCGGTTTTACTCTCTAGTGGTTCTTTGTCTGTTGTGATTTCAACCATAGGGTTGAGAGCTCGTGCACGTTGCAAGGACGCTTCTGCTCTATTCTCGCCCACAGATGTAACAGGAGCAAAGAATTGCGAACAGAAATCTTCTTTAGTAACTTCCTTATTATCTTGTAGTACGACTGATTTAACACCTGCCAATATTATATTTTTCGCTACTTCCGCACCAACGCCATTAAGACCACATAGTAAAATCTTCGCGGCTCTCAATCTATAAATAAATGTATGCTTCAGATAAATTTAATGTGAATAGGTGCATTAGGAGACGACTACAAAAGGTTTCTTACAGTTCTGCTAAGCGGAAAATATACTTGAAAAGTACCAGCGATACAAAACGCATAAAGGTGTTAGGTTAACTTGTACAACATACCTTTTCTGAGATTCTAAGCCCCATAAACGAATTTGTCGGTCATATAACTCAGCTTCATGTTCGGTCAATTCTATATCTTTATTTTCTACCATTTTACCTTGTTACCGTCAAATATTCCAACAAAATTACTTCACGAGACAAAATTAGTAGACACCGCTAGGACGCTAATATTTTTGACGTTTCGGCGTTTTGACATTTTCTTTTATCGCAATCTTCTTCTTTCCGAATGATTTTACTTTAATTCTTTATAATATATAACACAAAAAAAATATGTTGAAGGATGGAATAATATTATTTTTGGTTAACATATTTTTTTAAATAGGTACTTAATATGATATAAAATTATTATTTAGTCATTAAATAAAAAATTTAAAAATTATAAAAATTTATATTTTTTGTAATGTTGGTAAAAGAACGAACAAACAAAAAGAGAGGAAAAGAAATCAATTTTTGACAACTCTAAAAGCCACCGGGCACGCTGAAAATTGTATTCGCGGTTTTCTGAGCATAAAATAAGTAATTTACAATGAAAATGGTGCGTGGTGCGATGCGAGGTGGTCGGGGATCTATGCGTGGTGGAATACGTCCACCATTTAAGAAAGCATTTGTTCTACGACACCCATTCGATCTTACTTTGGCTGAAGTTCTTTTTCCGAAAGTAGCACCTAGCTCTGATGACTCTGCCCTAACTACAGTGAGTATTTAATTTAGAATTGATCATACGTTTTTGTATTGATATTAGAAACGCTTTTGTGTAAAACAATATTTCATATTCAATTCGTTTAAAATTTAAGCAAAACATTTCGGTGGCATAGTGTAAGGTAGCTCTAACGTTCATCAATTTTGACTTTTTTTCATAAAGAACTTGTATTTAATAGTACACTTGCAACGTTCCTGTTTTCTCGTTTCCTCCAAAACCTTATATTATTACTGATAAGTAATATTGGTAACAAAAATTCAGAATTCAGCACTATCACTACCAGTTAGGGATCAATTGAGCTGATTGTACTATAACTATGTCTTCAGTGATGGTTACCTCTTGAGCGTAGGTTTGCGGACTGAAGATAAACCCAAATAAAACGGAACTGAGCTGCTTCATCAAAAGACATAAATTAAGAAAGATAGTTCCCCCGTGCATCAGCAACACCAGATTAACTTTAAAGCACGAGGCCAAATTTCTGGGTGTGCTGATGGACGGGAAACTAAATTGGGCTAGGCACCTACTCGAGAAAAAAACAAAGCGGTAAGAGCTTTCTGGACGTGTAGAAATGTTATAGGTAAAATATAGGGACTATCAAATCAATGGGGACTATCGCCCTATATTATAAAATGGATATACACATGTGTGATCAGACCCATGATAACGCATGGAGCAATAGTCTGGTGGAAAGCGATGGATATGGGCAGAAACAAGAAGATTATGGACCAAGCCTAACGTATGTGCTGTCTATGCATAACGGTACCTGATAGCCGGTCAACACCGACAAGGGCCTTGGAGGTCATTCTTGGCACTCAACTCGGCTATACGTTTACGTATGAATAAACTGTGGTAGATAAGGGGAAGGCAAACCCAACATGAAAAGATCTACTCGTTAGTGGTAATACGATCAAGAGATTGTTTGAGGAAGAAGATTGCAAAGACTTCAAAACTGGTAACGCAAATTTAGAGGCAATCTTCAAATTCAGTTCCCGACAAAAAGTGAATGGATCAACGATAGGGTGATCCAAGAAAACACTAGCGATTTACACAGACGGCTCAAAATGCGAGCGTGGCTGTGGCTTTGGAATACCGTTCGGGGAATTTAACCTGAAGTTATAGGAAAGAGTAAACGAGTCATCCTCGGTTCTTCAATGTGAAATCGCAGCGATAGAGATAGGAGCTAAACAGCTATAGAACGGGGTGTAAGATCCTCTAGGATTGCAATATGCACGGATAGTCAAGCGTCCATCAAATCTTTAACTAACGCCGAGAATAAATCCAAAATGATAAATGGATTTAAACAGACCCTAAAGGAGCTAGGGAGAACAAAACGATGTCACATTAATATACGAGCCGGGGCACTGGCATCCCAGGAAATGAAAAAGCAAAGGAAGTGACGCGGAGAGGCGCAAATGAGGACACTCCAATAATGCTCAACCATGCAATGAAAAACGAAACAAGGTGAGACAAGGAAAAATGGGAGGGATCCGATATCGCCAAACATAAAAAGGCGTTTTGGGGAACTCTTAATGTACATGAATCTGAAAAGATCATTAAGCTTAACAAAGCCAAACTGAAACTTCGTGTTGGCCTTGTGACAGGACATGCAAGACTTAGGGCACATGTCATAAAAATGGGAAGGGCGAACTTATTATATGCAGCCCTTACGTAAAAAAGGTCTAGAATCTGAAGTTAGAAATCGGGTTATAATCGAATTACCCAATTCGTTACGGGGATCAGTTGCCCCAACAGTGAACTTTAGGGTACGCTGCCGAGCAGGGTGCCTACCTCAGTGCGCAAAAGATACATATTTTTCCCCCCTCGACCATCACAACCAATCACAAAGTAGGATAGTGGATGTGCACTATGCCCGTCACTGCATACAATTCATAACATCAATAAAAAGAGGAGGGTTTATTGTTGTGTTGTGGGGCTTGGGGCGGAAGAAGAACTTCACACGATTCGATACAACGGTTACAAATGGACCTACAAAAATTATCGACAAGTAAAAACACGCACTTCCATATCCAATTTTAACAATTTAGAATAGAGAATTAATAAGGAAGTGCTATAAGCTCAGTAAACTTCGGCATATTTATTTAAGATGTGGAATGATCATTTGTGTGAGTACACCATTGAAGTATCACAAATTTAGGATTTGGTAGTGGGGTCCAAAAAGTATAAAAATACCCTCAATGAACTATTTAATAATTTACCCAGTTGCTTTCAAATATTCATTACGCACATTTTAATCCTTTAGGAATCAGTATGAATTCGTATCGTGCATATCCCTTCTCAAAACATAACCAAAACTGCCTTTGAACAATTGTTGTGACTAAACATATTTCAGCTGTAAACAAACTGGAATTTGAACAAAAACTTTTATTTATTATCACATCTATTTCAGGAAATTGCACATTTTCGCTATATTAAGACAATAAACAATCATAAGAAGTTGGTTCTTAACTTAAAACCTTCCTAAAAATGATATTCTTGGCGAATTGTCACAGCTTTTTATTGTGAAATTAACTTAAGTTTTTAGAGAATGTCTTTTATATATGCGAAGAAGTCCGCAATATTAAATATATATAATTGCAAATTTTACAGGATTCCCTACTAGAAGGCAGTGGGAAATGTTTTTAAAATTAAATTCTCATTCTTATTTCTACTCCTGCATGCATGTATAGCAAAAGCTCATGTAACTGGGGAGCACATTTCATGGAGCGCTTCAACCTGCTAATACTCTGCTATGGAACGAATGTGTATCAAACGGTTTCGATCCGGAGCAAAGTGTATCATTCGGCTTCAGCCCGAAGCGATTCGATTTGTTATAGCTATTATCCCTTTTTTGAAAATATTTCTTCAAAATTCTCATAAAATCAACTAGTTAGGGTTAAAATCGTGACTCTTCTACGGTCTGGAAAATCCCCAAGGCAATTTGCTTGTACCGTTGGCGTTTCCCAATCTGTCACGTCATACCAGAGCTGGGTTAAGATATTGTCGAGAACACTATTTTGCACTGACGAATCTCGCTTCACCCTCACATTATCAGACGGACCTAAGAGAGTGTGGAAAAGAAGAAATGAACGGCTGATCATCTTCGATAAAAACAGTTTGACAGCGGATGCTAAATCTCCTCGGGCCTGAGGCGATGCTCAGAATTTATGGAGTGGGAGAAAACTTCATTTTAATGCAGGATAATGTTGTCAAATCGATCGTTAACACTATTACTTTCTGAGCTGGAAATCAACGTGTTTGAATTTTCAATCACCAATGTTCACAATTTTATTCACTTCACTTAATTAGTTCGTTTAACAATTTCCTTTACACGTTCTCTTCACAATACACTGTTTCACTTTACAAATTTGCACTTATCACTTCGCTGGTTAAAATACAACTGACTATTCGCATTATTACATCTAAACAATTCGCAGTCTAAATCACGACTTAACTAACTAGGTACTGCTCAGCCCTATTTATACTACTTAGCTTAATTCTCGAAACTTCTGCCACTTAGTTCTAGATGTTTTCGTTACACATTTTCACCTCACATATTCACCATAGTCTTCGAGTCGTCCTTGACTTTCCACGTTTGACATTTCCTTGCCTAGATTTCTGGCCACCTGAGGCATGTTCATTACACGGTTCACTATTTCCCTTTTCCAGGCCTACCTCGGACACGTTACAATATACAAACATTTCACGTGATCTCCATACTTACTTTTATCTATCTATTTTTCCACAACTTTAAAAACTTAGCGATTCAATTCACACCCGTTTCAGATATAACAAAATTGTCTACAGCCGTTTGATCGGTATATTTAATTTTGCTGCTAACTCGTACTTGCCACCTTCATCACAGCCACTTCCATCTCCATCACAGTGCACTAGTAGGCAAAAGGAGCTACACTTTTGCACTCGGGATGTTTTTAGAGTACTTTCGAAACTCGACGTGTCCAAAGCTACTGGGCCTGATGGTTTCTCGCCCCTTGTTTTAAAATGCTGCGCCTCTGCTTTGGCTAAACCTCTGCGCAAACTTTTTCACCTGTCATATTCAACAGGAATATTTCCAAGTGTATGGAAACTTGCTCATGTCTAGCCGATACTTAAAAAAGGAGAGGCATGCGACCCCTCTAACTACAGACCAATTGCACTAACCTCGATCATATCCAAAGTTTTTGAATCACTCATCAACTCTCAGTTGTTGAAATATCTAATAATTGACGGAGTTACATCTGATTCCTACGAAATAAATGCCGGTGTACCTCAGGGTTCAGTTCTTTCACCAACCTTATTTCTTCTTTTTATTAATGATCTCTTATCCCTTACTCTCAATCCTATTCATTGTTTTGCCGACGACAGCATCCTTGATTTCGCCTACTCATTTGATTCTGTAATGAATTCACGTAGAAATGCTACAGAAGTCAATCGGGAACGCATGTTTAGATCATTAAACAAGGACATTTCTATGGTCCTTGCTTGGGGCAGAGCAAATCGTGTTACGTTTAATGCATCCAAAACTCAATGCTGTTTAATATCCCTTAAAAAACGCCCAGTTCACCCCCAACCCATTTCAGTCGACGGTGTGAATATACCCAATTCACCCTCCCTAAAGATCTTGGGTATTGAGATATCCAGCAATCTTAGCTGGACGGATCATATATTTGCAATCGCTAAAAGTGCGATGAAATGTTTGGGTTTTCTACAGAGATGTAAGAAATATTTCACACCACCCGACTTAGCGCTGCTCTGCAAGTCCCACATTAGGCCTAGACTTGAATATAATTCCCATATTTGGGCAGGGGCAGGACACACCGCATTGTCCGCGTTAGACAAAGTTCAGCGTAAGGCTGTTAAACTTATTGGCGATTCCTCAATCTCTGAGGGCCTTGACTCTCTGGAGCATCGACGGAATGTCGGTTGTCTCTCACTTTTTTATCGCTATTTCCATGGCCATTGTTCTAACGAAATTGCTAGCCTGATTCCTTGTAGACTCATTACAACGCGCGATACAAGATCTACAAGTCGCTCCCACCCCTATACTCTCCGGGTCAAATTTGGACGTACCGTCAAATTTCGGGAATCTTTTCTTAGCAGAACAACACGAATGTGGAACAGTTTACCATCTTCTGTTTTTCCCTCGTCTTATGAGCCTGAAACTTTCAAACGAGGCGTACATCGACACCTCCTTCACTCAACCTCCTAACCCATTTTCCCCAACCTTAATTCCTTTCCTGCCAAGGCTGTGCTTTAGCATCTTAGGGCATCCCCTGAGCTTTGGCAACATCATATATATAAAAAAAAAAAATATATATATAACACTTCGTACGTTCACTGGCTCTTAGACGAAGTTTTCTGACATTGAGTATCACTTCGGATTCAGAAATAGTTATCAATTGGAGTCAGCCTGAACTGAATATTCGTAAACGTCTTAGATGATATGATGGATAGACCTGAGCCTGCTGACGTGTTTTAATATTATCAAAGGCACTGCATTAATAGCAGTAACTTCCTTAGAGTAAAAATCATTCGTTTTGCCCTAAATTACATATTGTACAGTACAAACAAGACAAACTGATGTTATAACCGAATATGTGTATTTCAGCAAGTAGCCAGGATCGCGATTTGTTTCACAAAATTTATTCGCAATTAATGCAAGCGTCCATATACATATGCGAAGATTTTAAAATACTCATTCTGTAATTGAATATAATCAATTGGCTGATGTCGTTTAATTTTTACACCTTTTATTTCAGGCTCTCCTAAAAAGAAATCAAGATTTAAGTCCAACGCCTGCTGAACAGACTGCCATAGCTAATTTGGTTACAAAAGTCCAGAGTGTTCTTGATAATTTAGTAGTAGCCCCAGGAGATTTCAACACATGTGTAAGTGAAAGTATTTATATTTTTATGTAAGAACTAATTATAATTTTTTTCCACAGCAACTCGATGAGGTTAGACAAGTTGGTTCGTTTAAAAAGGGCACCATGACTACAGGCAATAATGTTGCGGATATCGTTGTCATTCTAAAAACACTCCCAACCAAAGAAGCATGTGAAGCTCTAGCTAAAAAAGTTGAAGAAGATCTTAAAAACCTCATGAAAACGGAAGTAGTAACTAAGGCTGATATGTTGACTACAACCATGCATGAGAGAGGCTTTGACATCGCCAATTGGCAAGCTAAGGTGCGTGTTTTAATTGCAACCTTACCACAAAATATAAGGAAACTGGAACCAGAAACTCACCTCGAGGCCAAAGCAATGCAATCTCACTTAGCTGCTATTCGCCACAGCAGGTGGTTCGAAGAGAATGCCCATCATTCTTCTATTAAAGTATTGATTCGTATTTTACGAGATTTGACAAGAAGGTTCGAAGGATTTAGTCCACTCACGCCGTGGATGTTGGACCTTTTGGCACACTTAGCTATCATGAACAATCCTAGCAGACAAGCTCTGCCCATCAATTTAGCATTTCGTCGGGTATTTCAAATGCTCTCGGCAGGATTGTTTCTGCCTGGTTCAGCTGGAATTACTGATCCTTGCGAAGCTGGACATATTCGAGTACACACTGCAATGACGTTGGAACAGCAAGACGCTTGCTGTATGACTTCTCAAACATTACTTCGAGTGCTGGCTCATGGAGGATACAAACATATCCTTGGTTTAGAAGGGAATTCGAGTATTGCAAAAGAAATTTCCGTGTGGGATGGGGTGGTAGTTTCTCCAATGGAGCCTGTTTATGAGAAACCCGATGAGAAGAAAGACGGTGAGGAAGATGATGATATGGAAGGTGTAGAAGGTGAAGGAGATGACGAACATTTAGAATAAAATTTTATTATTATTATTATCTGCAATTGAAAAAATAAAATTAGATTTTAACAAATACTACTTTAATATTTTTAAATAAATTATTGTGCACATCTTCAGAATATTATAGCAGATTTTTATAAATAATGTTCAGTTCATGTTTAGCAGCGCAAGAAAAAAAAAGGATCGGCATACAGTTTGTTTGGCCGATCTTTTTAACCCTTTCCGAGGAGCTAAGTACTGTGACAGCTTAAAATAACTACTAAGTCCTGTTAAAACTGAATAGATGTTATGTCGTTGGATCACGTTACTATATATAGAAAGGGGTATATATATGGTTATATGACTTTCTAATCATCTCTTCTTTCGTACTTCTAAGCAACATTTTGATTGAATGAAAACGCTGAGTTTCACGAGTACTTTATTATTTTTTATTTACTAAAAAAAACGTGCGTTTCGATCTTCTAGCTCGTCTACAGAGGACTAATCTATCTAACTGATAGAGAAAACATTGAACTGTCCAGCAATCTGTCACTACTATCTCGATATATCAAACGTTAGACAAACAGAGACGAACATAAAAACGGGCTTATTTTTTTAAAATCTAATTGATGAATAATTAAAAAAGATTCTTTACTTTTTGCTTCTCTTACTTTTTTAATTTCATATGTATTAAGAACTCTCCCTCCGGCCAAGTTATGCAACAAGTTTTAATTATTTTCATTTACTTTATGTTTGTTTTAGCTAATGTGTTGTCTGGCATTTGATTGTTTTGGTTGCAAATGCTCTTTGAATCTTGTTTTAATTTTCCGCTTAGTTTTTCCTTCCCATTAGCGCTAATTGCGCTGTTTTGAGTCACAAAACATGATAATTAAGCTCGAAACAGCTTTGGAGAAACAGTACAAATGTAATCGATGAGTTTACCCTTGTTGAATTTTTAGGAGTAGTTCTGGATTTTCTTTTAGCTTCTTTACCTAACAACACATACGAACGAGTCATCTCAATACGAGTTACATAATGCCGATCCTGGCCCAAATTCCCGTACCTTTATTTCTGAAATTGCATTAAGGCGGTTGATACGTTTCGATGAGTGCAAAAAGGTCTCCTTTTCAAAGCGTACTTAGAGTAAAAGTGAACCGATTTTTCTGAAAAAATAATAAATTTTTTTTTATATGCAAAAAGGTCAAAATGGCATTGCTGGGAAAGTTCCAATAAGCGGCTTAAATTTCACTCCACGCAAGTCTACCTGATACTATGTATTGGTTTTGAGTGTAATGGAACTGGAATATCGTAAAATCGATTTAGGTACATGTTCTTAAGATCCTAATGAAACAATTTATGAAAAGAAATTTTCAATGGAGTTGAAGTGTGGTTTCGTTTTCGGTTACATTCTCACTCGCGGCTGAAAACGGAAGTTTCTTCAGCGTGCAGGGGGCCTATTATGGGAAACGAAACGAAATGTAAGACGAGACGAAAATCAGAGACGAAACGATTTTGTTTTCCTATTACAGAAAACGATCGTCTCATATATTTAGAACTGCCATACAAATCCTTTAAATTATACTGGTTCACCAACTATTCAAATGAAAATTTGGATACATAGCCAACTTTGATCGAAAAGATTTTGACACTTGGCTTGTTCAAAATATTTGTTATTTTAAAAATGTTTAGTTTGGCATATTTTTTAAGTAATTCCGATAGTGAAAGTGATGAGGAAAACTGCAGAATTATTAGGAAAAGAATACTTAAGTGCGAATAGGGATTTGGGTGAAAGAAGTTGGCTACTAGGTAATATTTCTTTCTCTACACTTTTCCTAATATTGTAATTGTTTTTATAGGGGATTTGGGCTATCCACTTGAACCTTGGCTAATAACGCCCTACCGGATGGCATCTGAAGGATCACGGGAAGCGATATTGTTATTTTTGCCCTGCAATCATTATTTAATATTATATAAATTATAAATGTTTATATATTAATAAAACAACTTACATTTTGGTCACTTTTCCCCACGTAAACAAGGCAGACGAGTACGCAATTGCAACCGAAGTGACAGTCGATCATCACCGTCTGTTTTCATGACGAATTCGTGTTGCTAAATACAATTTTACAACTTTCGTTTCGTTTTACTTTCGTTTCGTCTTTCATAATAAGGCCCCAGGTTTAAGAGAGATTTCTACCTTGATGCATCTGGAAATTTTTTTTTTTGAAAATTCTTAATCTATATATAGGTATAATTTACCCTGAAAAAGAATTTTCTAAAATCGATCATTTCCGGTACATAAAAACCTTTCTGAGTACACACGAAAATGGCCCACACTTTCCTCACCATTGTATATGACATCGATCGACTTGAATATTTGTCCAGATACTCGGAAAACATGAAGTGGAATGACGTACAATTTTTTCGATAACCTAAATTTTGCATTTTTTATGTTTTTATAATGTAATGTGTGCAACGTGATGCCGCAGGATGTCCAAGTGGCACGCCTGGTTGGCTGCACGTGCTAGTTCGTCGGTTTGGGCCTTGGGTTCTTGGACATCCAAGACATACACACTTAAATTACCCCCCTTAAGTGACGGTTCAGATCACTAATCCACTCCATCCCAGCCTGGAAAATGCTGGAAAAAAACACCACAAAAAATAGTACATGTTGAATAAGGGAGAAGGGGTGTAGGAAACAAGGAGAAAAAACTTTAAGCGGTTCCTGCAAATGAACAAAATTAAATCCTGTAATTCAAGATTCTTATAATATTGCAAAACTAACAAATTCCTTAACTTTCCACATTATCAGTACGTTTCCATACATACTTGGGTACTTGACTTGACATTTACCCGAAACTCAAGTTGGGTTTTTGACTGATTTACATCAGTTACTTAACTTCAAATTTGAATGAAATGACATTTAAAATTTGACGTTTTTTGTTGTGAAACTGTTTTGCCTTTTTCCTATTTAACTTAAATGAACCTATAAATCGCATAACGCAAAACCAATCATAATTTTTATTAACAATCTTCTTCTTCTTCATCTTTCATATTCTCCATTTTCAGCTTTACATTTTCTCAAGTACTCAAGTCAACTTTACATGATAAATTTCAAGTCAATCAAACAAAATTTTGGGATTTACTTGAGTGAAGTAAACTTTAAGTCAATGCGCGTTTACGTGATATTTTGGTTACTCGAAGTTTACTTGAAGTATGCATGTAAACATACCGTATGTCAACCTAACAACCTAAAAGTACGAATTCTTAAATAATAATTATGATACTCCTTTGTTTTTGCTTAACATTTTTTTTAAACTTAGGCCTAAGGTTCAAGAACTCTGAGGTTCAGTTAAATCATACCTAGTATGCCTACTGAAGTCTGATCTCTTTTTGATCCTTTTTAAAAATCCAAAAAAAAACTACTTTTCTCTTTAAGTTTATCAATATAGTAAACATGGCTCTTAATTAAACTATGAATAACAATCTATAGAGATCAAATAAGTAGTTCGGAATAAGATTTAAGCATGACGAGCTCGAATGGCTTGAATGGTAATGAAAAAAAAACATTTTTTCAAATCGCCGTCACTTCCTTCACTTTACAGTAAAAAAAATATCGTATGTCATCCCATGGCCAAGAGGATTCTGATTAAATACATGCGTTTCATTTTTGTTGCAGGTCAACGGGGAGGGGCAGCTATAAGCCGTTTGCCCCGGACATTTTCCTCTTTTGCGGAGCTCCGACTGATTCCAACATAGGAATCACGTAAGCGGATTACTATAATTACTATAATAATTATTTTTATTGAATTGTGTTCAAGTTATAGCAGGATTTTGCTATTCCCCATTAACCAGAGCAGGTGTTCCTCCACATATGTTCCTGACGAATTATCATAGTTCGCAGCATGCACTTGCTGAGACTCCGGTCCACGCACACCTCGGCCGGAACTTAATAGATATTTTCCACCAGAATGTTAGTTGAAGATACTTCAATATCCCGTAAGGTACGCTAAGTATATTCTTTATAGTGGATTTTTTTTTTGACATCTGTCACCTGTCACATGTGTTGCATTTGCCTCGTTTTACTTTTTTGTTAATTTTATTATTTTTATCGTTGTTTCGTGATTTTTTTTTTGGTTATTTTTATCACTTGGACACCGGCTGATCTGTGCCATTGGGGGTTTTTGTCTATGATTGCTGTAGTGCTGTTTCTTGAGATTGCCGCTTCTTGGATCTCTTTCATAGCAGTGTAACAGTCACCATGAGTGTGTGCAAAGTATGCTGCCTGGAGATTGCTGACGATGCCATTGCCTGTGACGGCATTTGTGGAGGTTCCTTTCACTTAAGGTGCCTAAAGCAGAGTTTAAAAACATCCTCTTCCTCGGTCAGCACCTGTAAGGACTGTCTATATATCAGGCCATGTCACGTCCTTAGGCTTATGAAAAACATTGCTGACAGTATCTCCACTGAGCAAGAATGCATGGCAAAAAATCTTTGCAACATAAGTACTGGCCTGCTCAATTTTCAGGCGGTGTTTGACGATTTTAGCATACTGAACCGTAAGCTTGATGACCTCTTGGCCTCTGTGAAGAAATCTGGAGCTAGCTATGACCTGCTGATGGATAAGTCACGTGACATGTCATATAAGATTTCTACTATGTCTAGCTCCATTGAGGACATTCACGGTGCTACGGTTCATTCTGCACGCTGTACTGTTGCTGCCGCAAATCCTGTTATCCCCAGCGACGATATTGGGAGTAGTTTGAGGCTGTTGAGAAAGGACATCGAATCTTTGTCCTCGGCTACGAAGATCAGCTCTGATCTTATTCAGACGATCTCGTCTGATGTGCGGTTCCTGCGTCGCAGTTCTGATCTACCGGCAGCTTCTGACGTCGTTGGCGTGCCTCTTGATGTGGAACGGGCCGATGGTGGAGCCGAAGTAACTGCCATTTGTGTGCCGGGTCCTGATGATGGCGCTCTGAACACCGCACAGCCTACTGCTACGCCTCCTCCCAAGGCCCCATCTTCGACAAATTCACGCTCTAGGCGAAGACGCAGGAGGGTTCGTGCTCCGCTTGATGGCACTACTGAGGAAGTTTGCTTCCCTGATGCATCATCGAGGTCGACTGCTACTCCCTCACCTGCTGCTGCATCTATCACTACAACATGTGGCGTTGCTGATGTCCCACCATCTAACACGCTGGATTTTACCGTGGTCAACGCCGTGGATCCTGTGTCTGCAGCGGTTGCTTTGAGACCGGCTGAGCTTCCACGTCATATTTTCCTGTCACGGTTGCATCATGACACCACTGAAGATGATATCGTCAATTTTATTTCATCGCGTACCGTGACTGATAGGAGCTCAATTGTCTGCAGAAGAATTGATGCACGACGTGGGCAGCGGGGTCGTTCCTTCTCTGCTTCATTTAAGCTTCTTGTACCAGATGCTGTTTTTCACTCGGTACTTCGCCCCGACATTTGGCCGCTTAATTCTATCGTCCGTGAATTCATTCCAAGGACTCGTTTTAACGCAACTGCAGCCTGTAATATATCATCAAAAAACGCATTAGTGAGTTCTCCCTTTACTACGCCAACGTAACCGGACTGCGATCGAAGACGACTCGACTCTTCATCGGCTCGACGAATAAATGTTTCGACGTGGTCTGCCTGATGTCGTTGATGTTGCGGGATCTGATTCCCTTGAATTCATTTGCGTGGTTCTCAAGCTTCCACACAAAAATGTTTACATTGCCACGGTTTATATTCCGCCTGGATCGCCCTCTGATTGCTATGAGTCGATGTCTACTTGTGTTGAAGGACTGGCCGATCTGCTGCTTCCGTCGGATGACCTTTTACTCCTTGGAGATTTCAATATGCCTTGGGTCAGCTGGGAGCGCTTCTTGGATAAGGATTGCTTACTACCATCTTTTTCCGCTGCGCCACAGTATATTCCGGGGTTCCTGGACTCCATTGCCTCTTGCGGCTTATCACAGGCCTGTGACGTGATGAATGACTCGGGCAGGTTCTTGGATTTGGTGTTCTCATCTGACTGCTCGAGTACTGTCGTGAAGCACTGTCTATCTCCTTTGGTTCCTGAATCTCGTCACCATCCTGCACTGCACATCATCTTCGGTTTTGATCCTGTACTGACGGCGTCTTCTGACTCAAGTAATTTTTGTTATAACTTTAGCAAAGCTGATTATTCTAAACTTAATGATTGGCTCTTTGCCTGCGATTGGACGAATGTTCTGAATGAATGCGATATTGATAATGCTGTAATGTCATTTTATGATTCTCTTTCTGTTTGTTTTGCTAATTGTGTTCCTGTTTCAAGGTCTCGTGGTTCGCGTTCATATCAGCCCTGGCTTAATAGTTCTGTGAAGCACTTAAAGAATCTGAAGAATAAAGCTTGGAAGCGGTTTTGTTCCTCAAGGAGTGATGCTGACTATTTCACTTACTCCATGTTACGCAACCAATTTTGCTCTGCACTTGATATTTCTTATTCTGACTATTTGGAGAAAGTTAAATCGTCTTTGCGTGCTGAGCCTAAACAGTTCTGGAGGTTCGTAAATTCTAAGCGCAATTGTGATGGCTACCCTTCCGTGTTAAGTTTTGGTGATGTCGAGAGTGACGACCCCCTGACGACTGCCAACCTTTTTGGCGAATTCTTTGGCACTGCATTTTTGACTTCAGACTGTGATATTAGCGATAAGGATTTTATTCATATGACGAGGTTTGCTCCGACTACTCTTGAAACCAAAGACCTTGTGTTTGACGAGGATGCTGTGCTGAAACATATTTCTGGTTTGGCTGATGGTTTCTCGTGCGGTCCTGATGGTATCCCTGCTTGCTTTGTAAAAAATTGTCGCTTGTCCCTGGTTTCTATTCTTTGTCACTTATTTAATTTGTCTATTCGTTGCGGTGTTTTTCCGAAATCTTGGAAAGCATCTGTCATCATTCCCCTTCATAAGAAAGGTAGTAAAAAGGACATATCAAACTACCGTCCCATTGCCAAGTTAAGTTGTATTGGTAAAATGTTTGAGGCTCTGGTGTGCAATGCTCTTAACTTCCATTGCAAGCCTTTTCTTGGTTCCTTTCAACATGGCTTCATGAAGGGTAGATCTACTGTGACTAACCTGCTGGAATTCTCTAATTGCTGTATTTCTGCCATTGAAGCGGGTAAGCAGGTGGACTGCGTTTTTACTGATTTTAGCAAGGCTTTTGACAGAATTAGCCATAGTATTCTTCTTCGTAAGTTGTCTTTTCTGGGGTTTCCATCAATTTTTGTTAATTGGATTCGTTCCTATCTGTCTGATCGTACGCAACGTGTGCTATTTCGAGGTTCACTTTCGAACGATATTTATGTTACCTCTGGTGTTCCTCAAGGAAGTCATCTAGGACCATTGCTTTTTATCACTTACATCAATGATGTATCCGTAATTCTCCCGAATTCCAGAATTCTATGTTACGCCGATGACGCCAAAATATTCCGCGTTATTTCAAGTGTGAATGACTGTGCACTATTAAACTCGGACTTAGACGCCTTTCATAATTGGTGTTCTGTAAACTTCCTTCCCCTAAATATTAGCAAGTGCACTACTATGTCATTCTCTCGATCAAGGAATCCAGTGTCCTTTAACTACACCTTAGACGGTGGCTCTCTGAACAAACTTGACAAGACCAAAAATTTAGGAGTAGTGCTAAATACGACCTTTTCATTTGATGACCATATCAACACTATCGTAAACAAAGCTAATTCTGCTCTGGGCTTCGTCAAGCGATGGTCTAAGGAGTTTGATGACCCATATGTAACTAAACTCCTTTATTTTACGTTCGTGAGACCTGTTTTGGAGTATGCTAGTCCTGTGTGGTCTCCTTTTTATGCGATTCATATTAATCGCATTGAGGCTGTGCAGCGTAGATTCGTTAAATTTGCCCTTCGCGGCCTTCCTTGGACCGATCCTCTTCGGCTGCCTCCCTATGCTGACCGTTTAAAGCTTATTTCATTGGAGTCCCTTGAAAGCAGACGTGACAACTCCAGAGTTGTTTTTGCCTTTGATTGCTTGCGGGGCGCGGTTGATTCCCCGTAACTGCTGGGAGCTCTAGGTTTATCGATTCCTGCTCGTCCCTTGAGAAACCATTGCTTTCTCCATACTCCCCATCACCGCACTAATTATGGTATGCATGAGCCTATTACATCTATGTGCCGTCTTTTCAATAATAATTTTGAGCTTATTGATTTTCATTTATCTAGATCTCATCTGAAGAATCAGCTTTGTTAGGGTTACTTTTTCTCTTTCTTTGTGATTATATTGTTATTTTTTGTTTTTTATAGCTGTCAGTATTTGAGTATTTAATGAATCTTAAAAGTTAATCACTTTGTAATTTACTTTATACTTCATTGTATGTAGATTTACTTTTTTTTTTTGATTTCATTGATTTTGTAGTAGTCAGTACTTGGCGAATTTGTAAATAAATAAATAAATAAATAAGTGTTTAAGGGGGTCCTCTACTCTCGAGGCCCGAAATTGAGCGGTTTTTTGGGGAATAAATTGCGAATGATCTACTAATAAACATTTAAAAAAAAATTTTTTTATTTCGAAGATACATATTTTGACTTTTCAATTTTGAAAAAAAAATAACTCTCGCGACCTTGAAACGTCATTGATGACATTGATGTTGAAACTGCATGGGTCCCGCTTAAGCAAAATTGTGGCTAATCTGTAATCTGAAAATTGATATTCTTTATAATCATAGTTACGTTGGCTATGTTTTCCCGAGACAGATTTTTTTTATTTTGCCATTTGTTAAAGTTATGCAACAATTTGTAAAAATTTCCAATTTTTAAGTCATTTTTTGACCTATTAGAGGCTATAAAAATGGAACAAAATACAATTTTGCAAATCGTACTCGGGAAAACATAGCGGTATGTTTTCTAAACAATTGAAAAAAAAATTATTGAAATCGGACCAATACTTTTATGAGAAGTCTTACTCGGCAGCTAAAAAAACACTAATTTCGGGAAAACGCGTTTAATGATAAATTATGGTGTATAACTTGATTGTAGTAGCTTACGAGTTAATCTGCTATACCGGGGTCGTAGAGTTCTCCTTCCTCATCACGTTGATGTTCTTGGTTGTCCACATTCTTCTCAAGAACGGACCGGTAAATTCTTTAGACAATGATTTTTAACTGGACAAACGTCGTCGTGGCTCGCCGCGCTTAGTTTCTCGGAAACGGCCGGAGACGGGTACCTTCCCAGAAACATGCAAAGGAATGTGATTTTCACGAAATCCTTTCTGTGGCGTATTCTCAGATACATATAGATTGAAATTTAAAAAAAAATAAAAAACGATTTTTGGAAACCGCGAGAGTAGAGGACCCCCTTAATGATGAGAACCACATCGTGGATTCTCTCTTTAGTGATTTTTCTTCTGTGATTTCGACATTATTGCTATGTCCAGGGTTTGCCTGGGACTCGCTCCGGGGTAATACAAAGATAACACTGATTGTCTAATGTCGTATGTTCCCGTCTACTTGTCTTTGGAATGGCCCAACATTGACTAGGCGCTAGTTATGGGACACACTTGAAAGGCACTTTTGTAGCACAGCAGGAAAATGCCATATAGACCGGGAGATAGGTTGCAAAACTGCTAACCCAAGTAGCCTCTTCCAGAAGATATTTCGACCTACCTGATTACAGAGCGTAAGGAATATTTTCTTTCTACAAACTGAAAATTAAGTTTTCTTAAGGGGAGATATACACCTAGATGGTCGAAAAAATTTTTTTTTTTGCATTTTCTTGAAGCTTGAGGTCTCCAAAATATCTGGTGAAAACGGCAAGTTAATATTTCGATAAATAAGCCAGTTACAGCCGAGAAAGTGAAACGTGTTTTGCGTGTTTGTTTCATGATTTACTCATTTCCAAATTTTCAAACGCGTGGTTCTCAAAATCACGTTTTTCAAATCGGTACCCACAATTTCTCGAAAACCAATGAACCGATTACCTTGGGGTTTTTTGTGGTTATTCTATACACCATTATCTAGTACTTGTCATAGGATTTTTTTTTTGGTTACTTAGTTTTTGTTTTATAGGCAAAATAATAACTAATTTTTGGTCCGAAAATCACTATTTATGTTCAAAGTCCGCCATTTTGTCATAAATCGCTATTTTCAAAATCGGCCATGACAAGTACTAGATTATAGTATCTAATTTAATAATCTTTTTGGTTTCTTTTCAGATGATTTTTAAAGAAACGCCAGTGGATCCTTGTATATTTTTGATATTTTTAAATAAAGAATCTTAAACATATTTTTGAATGTATATACTTTTAGATAATTAAAACCCCAATCCGAAATTTCAAATAGTTTTCCTTGAAAAAATTCACAAAAATTACCTTTTTTCCGGCTCCTAGGAGTATATCTCCCCTTAAGGAGATTCAGAGATTCAGCGAAGGACGATTTTGTCCAACACAGCCTTTTTTAGAAAGAATGGCTTTTTGAATAGACCTTACTGGCTTGAATCCTTGTGCCCTCAATAAAATTCCACGTCAGCCTGCCTCTTGGTCTCTGAAACAAAACTCGATCAAAATAAAATTTCTCATTACGATCGCTGTTCCTCGATAGCAGCACCAAAGGGTTAACTTATCTTTAGATGCTGGATGCCTTCCAACACTCCTGCTGCGATATGGCGCAATAACAACAACTCCAGATGCAAAATACTCCGGGTCTTTGAATCGAACCTAAAATTTGTTCTGTTGCACGGCTACTCAACTTGGAACCTGTCAAATAACATCTAAGCTACAAGCTTTTGTCAACCTGTGTCTCCGGCGCAAAAAGTTAGATCAACATTGTTGACAATTTCGAAAAGGTCATTGGGAAAAAAGTCTTTTGGGGTTTTTTTATGTCGCTGCGTTGAGTAGCGCTTTAGAGTAAATCACGAGGAACGATACAAAAGGATCGTTCAGAATGAGGCCAATGTTACTGTCCATGAACGAGACTAGACGTATTGCAACATAAACATCGTTCACGGTCAAGCAAAATAAGTTAGTGATCTTATTTATAGACCACACAACTTAGTGAAGACGAAATTATAACTGACCGGCGTAATTACTCTATCTTATAAATATATTATAAATATATCATAAATGTATTATAAATAGTAATATCTTATGTATTTTTTAGCAAACGTGCCGTAACTTCCTTTCTTGCCGACTACTATTAAACTAACGATTAAACCAAAATCACGTAAGGAAAACTATACACTATCGGCGATTTTGGATTAAAAGCGTTTAAGGGGTTATATACAAAGTTGAGGGGAAAAAGTGTGCTAAGTTGGTGATTTTTTTAAGGGTTTATGCAAATTTTATTAGAAAAAGCGAAAGACAATTTGTTGGTAGTACTATCGAAGAAAAAAAAACAAGTTGAATTATAAAAAAATATTAAAAATTGTCGGAGTTATGGCCCCTCCCCCGAAGCGCGTTATTTTTGCAGAGGCTTGCGGCGAATACTCTACAAGGCGAACCGATTAACTGAAATCAAAAGAGTAAAAAAATTATTGAAGAGAAATGTATTGTAGTGTACTTGAACGGTTCGGTTTCGGAAAAAAAAATTTTTTTCCAATAAAAAAACCATGTTGACAAAAAATTCGAGTTTTGAGGTGTTCAAAATTCTAAACAAAAATTCATTGCAAACAATCGAAAATTTTTGGGTGAAAAAGGAACCGTTCAACAACACGAGATTGTAAATATGAACAATTTAAAAAAAAATTATGAAAATCGGTTGAAAATTTTTTGAGATATCACGTTCACCGCAAAGGTATTTTTCAAAAAACTCTATTCCGAGATCATCGCGTTTAAAGTTTTTGGGCGCCGCTCGCCAAGTGCTTATGGATGGAACTAGCGCGCTGCGAACGGCTGTCATTTGAAATTTAGTGCTCCGATCTGGATGAAATTTCACACAGATATTTTCGAAAGTATGTACTTTCAGAATATGCAATCAAAAAATTTTCGATTTTTTGAGCCCCAACTTTGTATATAACCCCTTAAGTTATGATAGAGAAGTGTCATTTGCACAATGATTTCGTAAAACCGTACCCTATTATTTTTTTTTGAATTGAATTAAATCCATTTAAACTATTTTTTGCGGCAATACTATTTTTAGTTGAAAGGGAATAAAGAAGGGACCGAAAAAGATGAAAAGCTGAAACATCTATTTGCAGGGAACTTTCGCCTGAAAGCTTGGAACACTTCCACATACAGAATCCGTCCGGAAAATCGATTTCCCCAAATGCTTTTCTTGTCAACAAAAAAGCAGTGATTAGGTCAGAACAGTGTTCTTTGGATTGCGTAAAGTTTCCGTATTAAAATAGGCTAAAATATATAAAAATTCAAAAGCAAAACAAGTAAGTTCCAAAAATAGTTTTCCCTATTACTAAGGCAAATTGAAATTTTCTTCTTGCTTTCGCAGCACATCAGATGATGACAAACTTCGAAAACACTTTCGTTCGTGGCGCCTCGCCGTCATATTCAGAGGATGTGAATTCAGAAAACGGAAGAATGTCGACTCTTCCAATTGGAGATAGAAACGGTCTCAACAATAATTTTCTTACGAAAAGTGAAAATAAAACTTACGAGCAAATTGTTCGCCAAAATTCAATGAAAGGGCGGAACACCTTTGCGTTTTGGACTTTGGTTTCGCTTCTCTTTATCCTAACTGTTGGCAATTTATTGCTGACTATAACGATAATTGGTGTCCTTCGTTTGGGTAAAGGAATGCAAAGTATAGAAGTAATTCCTGAGGAGTATGCTGTTAAATTTTTCGGGATCACTGATTTGGATAGAGTTTACAAACGTGATGGAAATATTGAGGGCTTTGTAGATGAACCAGTTAGTATTGTGGGCGAAGATTCGAGTGTGTACATAAACGTGAACAGGCATGGAGCAATGCAAAGTAAAATGACAATGGATAAAACTGGAACGTCTTTCAAAGGTGTAAACACATTTGAACTGAAAGATCCTAGCTCTGGGGAGATAATTTTTAGCACGCATCGACCAAAATATGTAATGCCACAAGGAGCTGAGAGCTTATATGCAAAAGCAATAAGCACCAGCCGAATTGCCAGTCCTATTGGAGAACCTCTTATTTTAGAAACAAGTGACAAAATGGCTGTTCGCGGATCCGAAGGACTTTTTGTAGATGCCCAGAAAATTAATTTACGTCCTGGAGAAAAGTATAACATTTTTGTTAACACTACTAAAGGATCGACAATTTTAAACGGTGGATTGGGAGTATTTCTCGATATGGAAAGAATTCCGGCCGTCAGTCCCGAGCATGGAATACGAACAGGAAGTATGCAGTACAAAATTTGTGTTTGCATGCCACAAGGTAAACTGTTCAGGGTTCCCGTCCCTAGAAATCATAGTGGTAAAATAACATGTACTCATTTCAATCAAAAATTCGACCCTTGCTTGTAAGAGCTTTAAAGTAGAGTGGTACTTTGTAACAATAATAAATGAAAATTAAAGCGTAATACTGTGTTTAACATTAGTAGAACAAATATTATTTATACATTAGAAAATTCAAAACATTTATGTTTCTTAAACGATAACTTTTTTCAGGTGCTCCGGTGTACATATTTATCCCTAAGCAGAATTATGCTGTTAGCATACGTCAGTAACGATACCAGCATATTGTTGGCGAAGGGTCAGGTTCATATTACCTAGAAATAAAATCCCTAATTAAAAATCTCTAACGTCAAAATCTCTAAAAATAAAATCTCTAATGACAAAATTTAACCGAAAACAACACTAAACATTCAAATTTACCTTTACCGGTACCGTCAAATTTGTTTTTTTTATACGATGTGGCCAAATCCTAGGGGACAACCCTTTGAGACGTTAGCATGGTTTTGGACGGAAGGGAATTAGGGTGTTTAAATTAGCTGGCTTAAGATTTAGTTTTCGGTTTCGTGTGAAAGCGTCCAGCAGCAAAAGAAAAACTAACCCTTTGGTGCTGCTGTTGAGGAAGACCCAAAGGAGTTTAGTTTTTCTTTATCAGAAACGCTGATCGTGTTGAGAAATTTTGTCATATTTCTCACATCGCTCGAGTTTATAAAAAGTTTATCTTGGATTTTTCTTAATAAAAGCTCACGGGGAGACCTGGTATCGAACCCGGGACCCATGGAATAGTGGTGGTGCGGCTCAACGAATTGATCCAACTCCAATCTTTATTTAAAAATCGAATGAATTTCGATGGGCATTCCCATCCTCGTCAGCAGCTACCGCAAAACTAAAACATTACAGCTGAGTTTGATAATATGCAGCTGAGGTCAACGTTCGGGGTCCGTTTTGTTTTCAAGCTGATTTGCTAATACTAGATAAAATAGAATATGACGATCGTATGAAACAGACAATAAAACAGGGAAATTTCGTAGAACTAAAGAATAACCCTTTAAATAAAATAAATTAGCTACAGAAATCAGTAACATTTTTGGAATTCCAAAATGGAGATTACCTCCCTAATCCGAGAATTTCACTTATGTATGGATTACCAAAAATACATAAGCCAGGGAATAAGACGAGGACTATTTGTAACAACACAGAGGCACCAACATCAAAAATCCCAAAGTGGATTGTAAATGAATTTAATAATTTAATCCCTCCTGAAGGCCTCGATGTAAAAAACTCCCTGAAAGTGGTAGAAAAATTGGAGAATGTACACTTGATGGAAGACGAAATTTTAGTATCGTTTGATGTTACTGCATCTTACCCAAGCATACCAATATAAAATCCTCCTATCCTTAGAGAACTAAATGGGAGAATATAAGTATAAAAAATTGTTTTTAAAAAAAAAAGTTGAACCGACTTCACAAAAAGCGATAAAAAGCATAAAATAATTTTTAATTTTATATCTATTACGAAAATTTGAAGTCGGTGCAAATCAAACAAACCAAACAACTGCAAAAAAAATATTTAAGAAAGAATCATCCAAATCGGTATACGCGTTAAAAGTTAGTTTTAACCCCCTACCCCACCCCCATTCCACTAAACTTTTTTCTCATGGTATCAATCAAGGAACATACTCTACCGAACAGAAAAGGAATCATCGAAATCGGCCCATGTGTTACGAAGTTACTACCCCTCCCCCACCACCACCATAGGACCAAATTATTCTCCTATTAGCAATGGGGATCCCACTATATACAACAGCAAAAGAACCATCCAAATCGGTCCACGCGTTACAAAGTTAGGTTCCACCCCCCAAATTTTTCTCGTGGTATCAGCCAGGAAGCATACTCTACCCAAAAGAAAAAGAATTATCCAAATCGGTCAACGCGTTACGAAGTAAGGCTACGCCTCCCCCACCACCACCCCTCACCATAGGAAAAAATTATTCTCCTATTAGCAATGGGGGATCACACTCTATACAACAGAAAAAGAACCATCAAAATCGGACCAAGCGTTACAAAGTTAGGTTTCACCCCCACCGTATAAAAATTTTTTTTTAACATGGTACCATTCGGTGAATATACTCTACCCAACAAAAAAAGAATCATCAAAATCGGTCAGACATAAAAAAAAAATACGCGTCGAACTTAGAACCTCTTTGTTTTTGGGAAGTCGGTTAAAAACACCCCTCTCGGAATTTGCCGAAAGAGACCACTTTATCCGGGTCCCTACCCCCTGTGATCTCAGCGAGAGAGATCCGGACTAATCCAGTTTTCTGCCCTCACCTCGATTCCTCGGGTCAATGTAAGCATTTGCCTATACGACATTGTAAGCATTTGCCTATTGTAACGTCGGTTAGACGGTTTACAGGGAGGGATCCATTCCTCCCTTTCGTGGTGTCTATCAATTACCCTTACTTTGCTTATACTATCAACAGGCATTTCTAATTCCGGTATCTCATCTTTGACAAGTTCCAGTATTTTCCTATGCCCTTGGTTATCACGAGATCTGTACCAGTTTGCACCTCGATCCATGCGAAGAGCTGCTGATGCAGCAGTTCTCGATATGACTTTTGAGGCTTTCGCGGTTGCTCACTGACATAAAAAATGGCAGCCGTTCTCTTCACATATATGTCTAAAGTCAGTAAGCCCAGTATCGTCTCTAACGCCATTGTCGGCGTGGTTCGAAAGGCCCCTGTTATCGCCACGCACGCTAGCCTCTGAACCTTACTCAAGCGTCACAATCCTTTCCGCCTCAGAGCGATCCGTGGCATTCGCACCCTGTTTCCTCATATGCCACGGCATGTCCGATTTGTAGCTTCCCGGAAAGTGATTTTCCAGCAGGATTTCATTTGTTTCGTCCAGGTCTCTGACATCTTTCCCGTTCTGTCCCCAACCAGTCCGAGTCTGAAGACCGGGTCAATTGAGAGCATATTCTGAAGTCGGCAGACTTCAGATATATTTCTCGTGTTCGAGCAGAAGTTTTTCCACGATTCTCTCTTCTTTTTACATAGAGCTTTCTTCAACTCTTTCTTTAAGAATTTGTATCTGCCCCAGGCTTCCCCATCCTGAGTCCGTATGGATCGATTGAAAGCCTTCCTGCACTCCTTCTTCCGTGCTTCCAGTTCCGTGCCCACTAAGGGGTTGGGTCCTGGTCCACTACTTCAGTTGGAGTGCAGGATTTGCGATACACCTCCATTACAGCCTTTTGTAGAGTGTGCAACTGTCTCTCTACATGCCTCTTGTGTACCCCATATCGAACGTCAAAAGTTATGGCTCTATCACCTGACAGCGTCATCACATCAGCCACTCTCCAGTTGAGCACTCTGTCCAACAACTTAGTATTGCTAAAGGTGACATCAATAACCTCCTTACGCCTTCCACCCACGAAGGTTGGTTCTGTCCCCCTGTTTAGAATTGCCAATTTGTTACCTACCGCGAATTCTAGCAAATATTCGCCTCTCCGCTTGTCGTCTGTGCATAGCTGATGCCGCCTTACTGTGATGCAGATTGAGTTGCCCACCTCCCTCCCTACTGGTGTCTCCACTAATTATTTAGGTTAACTGCCAGTCACCCTACCGACTGACGGTTTGTCCGTCTGATCTCTGTAAGCCGACTGAAATTTGACGAAGGCCGCTCCAGTCCGCAGATCAGTTCCCCCCCCCCCCACGCCTTCCTCATCAGCTCTACGTCTTCAGCTGGACACCATACCGACATGGCGGTTCTGCCTTTGGCCGCGTCACCATACCTCTCTACTTGGGACTCCTTGCAGGTGTAGGTATCTCCGATGCAGGGGTTCTATTTCCACAGCCTCTTTATTTGCCACAGGTTGCCCTGGAACAAAGATCATTACCCTCTTGATGTTTTTTAAGACATCCACCCGTTCCACCTTCAGGTTTATTCTATCCCATAGGTTGGACATTCCCCTGACGTTTTCACACAGCCAGGCTTTGGTTTTCTGGCTCACACACCTTAGTGTGATTAAACCGTCCTTTAAGGCCACTTTGTTCACCCACCCTGCCAGGACGGGAGTCAATGGCCTCCAAAAGGGCTGTGGAGTTACCTGGCCTCCCTACAACTTGGTCTTCACCTCGGCTTTGTTTGGCCGGACCCCTCTCTTCTGGTGTCAAATCTGTAAGGCAGATGTTTCCAGTTTGTCAGCTAACTACCTGACCTCCTGGTCCCCACCTGCCTTCTTAGCAGTCTTAGCTGACGTTATCTGCTGCTTCTTTCGCTCTTCTTTCTTTTCCGCTTCAGATGCTTACGCATCTCCGCCTCGGAGAATGAGAAAGCGTTGCCTCCTGCCGGATTATTTTCCACTTTGTCAGCCGATTTGGGATCGGCCTCTCCCGTTTCCTCCAATCTTTGGAATTCTCCATCTCTGCAGGTTGCTCCAGCCTAGAAGCGCTGGTTTCAACTGACCTGTAACGATCTGCCTGTACCTGCACCACCTTACCTTCGCAACCTCTCTCCTCTACAACATCATTATTCTTAATATTTAAATCCATTTTTTTGACCCACGAATTGGGGGAGAAATATACGGACCGGGAAGGCAGAGATCCCCCATACCAACCCTACTCAAGCTGCCCCTGAGGAGATACCACTAGCGATCCTTTGACCCCGGATCCTGCGAGAGGCACCGATCCGATTTGGGAAGTCACATTCTCAGATGGCTCCTCTCTCAGATTCCCTCAGCGTGGCTCCACAACCTTAGAGTTAGGGGATTTATTTAAGAGGTTTACTCCTCTCGTGCTCTGTGTTAGCTTGCATGGGTATAACTCTGCAATTACCAGTGGTGCCACTTGCATACACTTCCATTCATAACACCAGATTAGCTTACCACCAATTACGGGTCATACTAAAAAGATTAAGAAAAAAGATCTTAACTACTTTGACACTTTTAGAAAATATAAAAAGGAAGAAAATAAGTTTGCCATTTGAAGGAAAAACGACGGAAAAATTAAAAAAGATATTCAAGGAAAATCGGGAATCTATAGTATAAGTTGCGGAAATTGCGCAATAGTGTGCATTGGGAAAATAAGAAGAAAAGTTAAAAAAGATATAAAGAACACCTAAATCACGCTAAGAATAATCAACCCTTGAGATCAGCTGTAAGGGATTGAAACCGATATAAACCAAAACGAAAAATATTGTTCTGAACAAAAAACCGGAACAAACAAGTTTTTGTTTGTCGGATAAAGTTCTTTAGAGAACTTTATTTTTCGTGAACCAATTTTTTTGTTCCTAAAAGATTAAAATTCCACAACGAACTTTATTATTCATCTGAAAACGATTTGGTTCCCAAAAGAACAAAAAATGTTGATTTTTCAATATTAAAATTTGTTAGCGTACAAATTTTTTTTTTTAATGGGAGCGGGGAAATGCATTTACGCACCTAAGGGACTAGGGTCCCCCGTGTGCTGGACTCACCTGGCCGAAGGCCAGCAATACCGGCTAAAACCCCCTCCCCTCCAGGAAGACCACCACGGGACCGTCAAGAAGACATTACTTCGTGGTGGAGTCCTATTAAATAGCCTCCACCAAGGCACCCAAGCCAACAGGTGCTCCCCTGAGAGCCCCCGCCTTCTCGCCACCCCAAGTTAGCAGGTGCTCCCGTTAGGGAGCCCCATTGTTGTCGCCTTCCTTTTGGCGAAGGATCCCCTTCACGAAAAAGGCAATCCTTCGCCAGTGGTCCTCCCGAGCGAGCACATTCAAAGAATGTGTGAAGGGCGGAGTCCGATGGGGAGCCGCAGTATTGACAGCACGGGCTTGACACCTTCCCTATACGGTGAAGGAAGGCCCGGAAATGCCCGTGCCCCGTCAGCATTTGGGTGAGGTAGTAGTCCACCTCACCATGCTGACGGTTTAGCCAAGCGTCCAGCTGAGGATTCACTCGGGCTGTCCACCGGCCCCGCGACTCTCCATCCCATCTTTCTTGCCAGGACGCCATGGTCCTGGCTCGAGCTACCTTCGCGGCCTCTCCTCCCATTACGGGTTTCTCCCGGTGGACGAACTGTCGCTCCCTGGCTAAAAGGTCAATGGGTATGACCCCCGCGACCACCAGCGTACTAATAAAAGGTTGTTTACTGATGGTTTTAATAAAGGCATTTTTGATTAGTACATATGTAGACTTAAAGAAAAGTTTTGTCCGTTTGGTACGGTTGTCCCTGTTGAATGAGCTGGCAGTTTTTTCCGAAAAACATTGTTTGCTATCACTGAACGTTGTGTTTTTAAACTTTTCGGAAAAGAATGAAATATGCAGCAAAATGAAATATGTTACAATTTGGTGGGGGTACTCTCTGGTGTACTTATGAGATGGAGTTCGTAAGTGGGGGAAATCAAAGGTAAGAAGATTTGCGAGAATTTTACATTATCGTCAATTCTATAAAATAAGTGCCCAACAAATAATACAATAAATTGCTAATTTCTGCTTCTTGTGGGTGAAGGAAGATGGGAGCAAAGTCATTTCAATGGACGGAACTTGAAAACATTTTATAATGTTATTAATTCTGCTTGTAAACAGCAAAAAAAAAACAAAATGGTCTCTCTAGGAACTTTCGTTCATCGATGTAATTATTAGTATTGTGGCTGCAACGGGGGTGGAGTGGGGTTTAGGTGTATACATTTTGAATATTTTACACACAATTATTTATCCTGTTACGAAGAACTTGTGAACCAAATATTAAGTCTCTACGTTAAGCCGTTCTTTATTAATATTACTTGAAGTGAAAAACAGAATGTGGAAGATGGTAGTGTGTTCTTGTGGGTGTATTTCGCCCATTTACGAACTTGATTTCATAATAAAACCAAGCAGTACTCCAACTAAATTTAAAATCGCTACCATGCTCCATTTTCCCTTAGTGGGGCTGACGAATAGATGAAGGAACAACTATGATCTGAACGTTTTTCCTACCCGTTTATTAATACGCCATGTCTATTCGGGCAGCTCTTCGTGAACCACAACATACGTGAACCACGACATTCGTGAACCGCAACATTCGTAAATCACAACATTCGTGAACCACGAAATATTTGAACCAACATGTGTAAATGCAGCAGTTCCCTCTCCGCAGCCCCGAAGTAGTGACTGTTGCAAAAAATTGATTATATTTGGAATCCATCATTCCACTGCCAAGTAAAAATAACACAGACGAACAGTACTCAAAATGCGGTTTTATTATTACATTATAGATTTGTATTGCCGTAAGCATTGAAAGAGACTTTCGTATTCTTTTTAAAAAACCAATCTTTTTACTTATTTTCCCACATATATAATCCGCGTGCTCTTTGAACTTCAATTTGTTATCAACTATCACA
This sequence comes from Leptarthrus brevirostris, assembly GCA_964036015.1. Classification (NCBI taxonomy): domain Eukaryota; kingdom Metazoa; phylum Arthropoda; class Insecta; order Diptera; family Asilidae; genus Leptarthrus; species Leptarthrus brevirostris. The sequence continues at coordinate 40,694,132 of OZ038371.1, forward strand.
CCCAGATACTTTATCTTTTTCACTTTTTCAATATTATCACTATCCATTTTTAAATTACCCTCATATTCACAATTGATTGTCATAAATTTGGTTTTTCTAATGTTCACTTTCAACTTGTTCATTCTTAACCATTCACTCAGTTCTCGCAAATTATGTTCCATTGCATTCACACACTCACTAATATCATCTCCCACAACATGCAATAATGCGTCATCAGCAAATAATACAATATTTGCACCATCCAATACACTCTTTATATCATTAATATAAACAAGAAATAGTAGGGTACCCAGCACAGAACCTTGAGGCACTTCCGCATTTATTGCCTTTCTCTGAGACATCGCCTTGTCTACCTTAGTTCGCTGCATTCTTCCGGACAAATAGCTATCAAACCATGACCATTCCTTTCCTTTTACTCCATTACTTCTTCATTTTTCTCATTAAAATATCTCGATCTACAGTTTCGAAAGCTCGCTTAAGGTCTAAAAACACCGCCAATACTTTTTGCTTTCTTTGCATTGCTTCCTTCCATTGTATCAGGACCAAATGTAGGGCCGTCTCACAAGAATGTCCTCTTCTAAAGCCTGACTGCTCACTCAATATTAGTCCATTTCCTTCAAAATATTCCTCCAACTGCAACTGAACAACTTTCTCCAAAATCTTTTCATAGGTTGCAAGCGTGTTTATTGGTCTGAATTCCTCACATTTCCTTGTATTTCTCACTTTTTCGACTGGTATAATTACAGTTTCCTTCCATCCTTCTGGAAAATGACCTTGTTGCATCGATTGATTTATAATTTTCAGTATCACAGGGCCAACAATCCAGCATCATACGAACATCTATCTTATTTGTATCTCTTTTATTTTTCATCCCCAAACATATCTTTCTTAATTCATTTATACTTATCTCTTTGAATACAAATTCGTGTTCAACTTGTTGCAATTTGTCCTCTTATTGTATTGCCTGTATAGATGCACTAATGTCTTCCACACTATTCACAAAGTACTCGTTAAACTTCTCTGCAATTTGCGTTTTATCCCTAAACATTTCTTCCTCAAAGTATATTTCCTTAATTTCAGGAATATTTTCTTTTAGTACAAATTTTTTTAAATTTCTCCACATTTCCTTTTGACTGTTAGCACTAACGATCCGCTGATTCATATTATTTCTCTTCTCAGTTACTATTTTATGTTTGTAAATATTTCTGGCCATCTTATACTTTTCCCAATCACTCTCGTTATTTGATAAGCTAGCTATTTGATACGTCCTTATTTTCTCACATTTTAAATTTTTTAACTCATCCGTAAACCAATTATTACTGTTATTCGTTACAGGTTTCCGTTGTACGAACTTTCCCACCAAAGCTTTCATCTTGTTTTCAAAAACTCTCGCGCATTCATTTAGATTTTCAATATCACCCACTTCAATCATACCAATATCATTCAATTCATTAGCAAATTCATTCTTTTCATAGTGCAAAAACTCCACAATCTTGGATTCACTTCTCTCATCCACCCTCAAATCTATTTTAAAACACAACGTCTCATGATCGCTAATTTTTAGTTCACTCGAAACTTTCACCTCTAAATCATACGAATTAGTTAACACATAACAGTTATTAAAATTTAAAAAAAAAATAACACTAAACTCTCAAGGCGTCAAAGGCAGCAACTAATTCAGGAAGCAACCAAATATCAGCTGACTTCAAGGCAAATAAAAGAAAAATTGCAGCTTCCCGTTACAAAAAAACATATTGCACACATTTTACGCAACATAAAAATATATACATAATGGAAGAAACCGAAACGTAAACCTAACTTGACAAGCACTCATAAGATAAATCGCTTGGTTTGCCGAAAAGTATATGGATTGAAAGTGGGAGCACCTACTCCTTTCTGATGAAAAGAAGTTTAATTTGGACGAGCGCGCAGCTACAACTGCTTTTGGAGTAATTTAAATGAAAATGAAGTCCATAAATCAAGAAGAAACTTTGAAGGCGGTACTGTTATAGTTATCTGGCAAAGCGTTCTATATATTTCATAAGCACGTTGGACGACGCACATGAGGATTTCGCCGACACTGATTTTATATTTCAGCAGGATAACGCCTCTATTCATGTTTCGATGTTTTTGGTTTGAACAACCCAACGTACCTTGATATTTTGCAAAATCTTACATTATTCCTTTCAATCAATTTTATTGGCGATGAAGATTGAAGTTTTCCAAGTCGATTGTTCTATCAATTTCATCTTCATCCTACGAGTAAGAGACTAAATGAAGTGGCCCTAACGTGTAAAATCCGTTTTTTGCTCTCATCATTTAACGTCTACTGTTACTTTGTTTGACGTTTTTCCTTAACAGTGTTAGTGAAAAAGTGCTAATTTTATCGTCCTGTAAAGCTGAAATAAGAATTAAATTGATTGCAAAGGTTAAAAATATAAAACTATTACGTGCTGTGTCAAAAGTACTTGATTTGAGAAAAGTTCAAGTTTTAAAGAATTAGTGACAATGAAGTGTGTAGTGCAATATTGCAAAAATGCAAGTTATTTGAAACGCTCCAGGATTTCATTTCACAGATATAGTCCAGGCGTTAGGGAGCATTTACCTACCTTTTAATTGCAAGTTCACCTACCACGCTGAATTTTTGCATGCGGTTTTAGTGCACCCTCGAAACACTAAATCAACATTTTTCGAAATTTTTTCTACACCACGTAAAAACAAATTCGCCTTGGGCTCTACCTGTAATTACTACTCTACTCTAATTAGTATTAATGTTATGTTTATTTAAGAAATATATTGAAGTTTCATAATTGGTAATCGTTTCTGACCCTGCGAGTAATTTATAACTTACACAATCTTTTTCACATGAAAATACTGTAAAAAAAACCTGGGTAGCCGCACTATTTTGCGCTTGGGTAGTAATACATACAGACGTTATATTAAAACGCGATTTGGCAGCTGGTGCGAGCGAAATTGTACCCTAAGGAGCCTGAAATCTTGATAAATATGAAAACACAAAATAATTTTTTTCTGTTTCTATCTATGTATTTTCTTGAAAGTTTTAATAAGGAAAAATAAAATAAATAAGAATTGATAACACATGAATTCTCTTTCTCTAAAAAAAGGAAATATATAGAAATATTTGTGAATTACAATTTATCTTTCATCAATAAATTTTCTTTTAATCTGCATGTTTAGATTGATTGAATAAAGAACACTATCTTGAATAATTCAAGTAAAATGTGCATTTAATAATTATAACAAGTTTCTTTTTATCTCATTACGATGGAAAAAATTCTCAAAGAAAAAAAAGAAAATAATTTTTTCTTTGCTAATAACACTGTTGTCAACAGGAGACGGAAAATATTATATATATTCATCATTTCATATATAGATAGCGATCGTTAATATATTTTTTGTTTAAATTACTTTTTTTTCGTTTTGTTAATATGTTCTTGAACTTTTTTTAATTCAACCTTCCCACCAGTCCGGTCCAGAAGAATTGTTTGAATAAGAGTTGCTGTAGCTACCGCCGTAACTACCTCCGCCGCCATTGCCACTATTTCCATAATAACCACTGGAATTTCCACCTAGAAATAGAAAAGTAATCTTAACCTTCTTGATTTTTAAAATAATAAATAAATGTAAATTTGACATTCAACTGAATGTGTGCTGTTGAAAGAAAAAGATCTTGTAACAAAATTTAAGCAAAAAATAGGTTGAACAGGGAATAAATAAGCTGTGTTTCATCTGTTTTGATTTGCCTTTTTACGAGAGCTTTTGAAAAGAAATTAATGTAATAATTAAATTATATAATTTCGATGAATTATGATCAGGTGTTTTGACTGCTATGATTTCGTTTGATATGAGACTTGGGCATATTTTCAAAAGAAAGAAATATGCAACTTGTAGGGATTCTTAAATATGAATATATCATATAAAAATTTGGTTATTTTGTTTTAAATTATAGTAAAACCTCCTTTACCTCGAACTCTTAACATCCGTAAACATTTTTCTGTGTTTACTTTTTTTAACTTCTTTTGAATGACGGTCTAATATGCGAAATATATAATTTTTTATTGCAAACCTAAATTGTGCTTTGGTATATAACTTGCTTTTTTATTATGTCGCCTTACTATCTGTTGCTAATTTGTTTAGTTCAGATGTAAAGCTTTTAAGCAAACTTGCCGTGTGTGAGTGTGCGATCCTAATTTCCTATTAGAAGAATATTGTGAAAATCAGGGAGTCGAAATGGGACCGCAACCGAAATTATAATTCGGTTACGGTCAACCGAAATCAAATTGGGTTTTTTAAACCGCAATTGCAACAACCTTAACCGCAATTAATTTTCTTCAATTCGGTTTCGGTTAGAACCGAAATGTAAAATTTCATTTTCGGTTTCGGTTAAAACCGAAATGTGAAATATAATTTTCGGTTTCGGTTTCGGTTAAAACCGAAATGTGAAATATAGTTTTCGGTTGCGGTTAAAAACCACGTAGATAAAATTTTCGGTTTCGGTTACAACTGAAACGTTAGGGTTAGAGTTAAATTGCTGTCGTTGGGATTTTTATATAATATAATGAAGTCATCCGACTCCCCTCTACTCCCATCTAGACATTTACTCCCCCACCCCTTCCCCTTTCACACCCCTTCCCCTCACCTACCCTATCCTTCATCCACCCCCCCCCCCCCCCCCCCCCCCCCATCACCCCTTCACCTCCCACCCCATTCCTCCACCCAACCAGTCACTATCCACCCTCTTCCAGCAGACGGTCCGGTCCCTTCATCAAGAAATTTACCGAATATGCTATGTAATGAAGGTAGTGAAAAATCGCAATCGGTACCAATTTAAATCGGTCTTTGAATTTCGGTCTGGCGGTTACGGTCACATATTTTTAAGGTCTTTTTATTTCGGGACCATTTAATTTCGGTCGCTCTATTTCGGTACACTTTAAATTTCGGTTTTAATTTCGGTACCGAAATCAAGACCGGTTAAAACAACCGAAATATGACAGGTTTCGGTCCCGTTTCGACTCCCTGGTGAAAATTTCGTTACCAAATTGTCAAATGATATTCACTATTACAAAACTGATTCAAAAGTGCACTATATTGTGAATTTATATTTGAAAGCATGTTTTTTTGAACAGGGCGTACATTTTAAGTAAAACCATGTTCTCTATTCATAAACATAATTCTATAAATTTTAAGTGGACTTGCATACAGGGATTAATAAAGAATTTTAGTTTCGCATTACACTCTCGAATGAAAAACATTTTAGTATCATAATAGAGAATAATTCTCCAGTTCAAGTAAACGGGTTCGAAAAGTTTTATCTATTAAGGATAAAATTTATTTTAAATTTCTGCTGTAGCTGCTGCAAGGGCTTAGAAATACTTTTCAGCATATGTCAAATTCTGCCATAGCAAAAAGAAGCTGCCGCAATATTTTGAACACAAAAGGTGTTTTCGAGTTTGCTACCGAAGCATGACTCCGGGGACATTAGGGACATGTCAGAACCGCATGAATTGCTTCCAACACGGCTCCTGAATCCGAGGGTCACGGTTCGTGTTTTTGTTTGACGGAGTCAAGAAACGTCAAACTCGAATATGACTGATATACCCAAAAATATTCACAACATTTCCATGCTTATTTATTGCTTTTATTAAACAATTATTGCCTCCGCCTGCAAGTATTTGACTATTCAAACAGAAAAAAGCAAAATTATCAAAATAAATTTGTCAAACGAATTATGCCGAACGTTTTCTTCAATTAATCGCATGTGCTTCTTCTTGTTTATATGTCATTTCCTTCGGGGTAATGATTGCCCCTGCTCATTAGCAGGAGCCATCGGTGCTAGCACCGGGGACATTAGGTAGCAAACTAAAACACGAGTTTGATGGCTCCGGAGTCATGAGAGTCATGACCCTGTAAACTCGAACACGACTTTGACATTAATTGTCTCCGGAGTTAACTCCGAAGCAAACTCAAAAACACCCAAAAGCTGCTTTGGTTGGCTTGATGCGTATGTGTGAAGAATTAAGTGATAAATAATAATAAATTTTCTTTTATTATTTATTCTTTTCATCATTTTAAGCACATTCCAAGAGTTTCGAAAGTGAGTATTAATTTTTTGTCCCAGCAAAACAGTGGTAACCGCGTTTTCCATTTTCGTTAAAATTACAGATGCACGCATACAGAAACATTACCATAACGGCTTTCTTGCTTAAGCTCTGGAAGTGCGAGCAAGTCAAAGCACTCGAATCAAATCTTAACAAAAATGAAATGTCAAATAGCAAGCAAAGAAAAGCTGCTTATGAAGTATTTTGAACACGAAAAGCATATAAAAGCAACAAAAAGCTGTTGAAGAAATGTTGAACAGACCCGGGATGATCAAATTTTTATGATATTCGCAAAAATACAGAGGGAAAGTGTTCGTACGAAACAAATGGAAAAGCGGAAAACATTGCGAGGTGTGGAAAATCCCAAATTGGACGCAACTCTGTTTAAGTGGTTTTGCCAGCGGCAAAATGAGGAAGTGCCGATATATAAAAATATATTAATTTTTTAATTTGTATCATGACAAAAATTGTGGTTTGTGGAGCGGCATATAACTTCGTAAGGCGTAGACCGATTTTGATTCTGTTGTACGTTTCCTCATTTGTAAATGATAAAATTTTGTTACCTAGTGACTAAGATGATTCTCGCTTCTTAATGTATAGAGCATGGTGATGCATTGTATCTAAGGTGAGAGTGTAAAAAAGTGACCGACTAATTTCGTAATATATTGCCGGATTTGGATAATTCAGCATTTCCCGAACCCTATATTAAGACACTAAAAAGTGAAAAATAAAATATTTCTTAAAAAACAAGTTGAATCGAATTCATAAAAAACGCTAAAAAGCTTAACATTATTTTTAATTTGGTATCTTTTCCGACATTTTAAGTCGGTGCAAGTTTAACAAACAAAACCCCAACTGCAATCTAAGATATTATATTATATAAAACAAAGTAAAATTTCAGCTCAGGGTAGGAGAATCAAATACTTTTGTTATGTCGCTATAGGTACAAAATTAAAAATTATTTTATGCTTTTTAGCGCTTGTTGTGAAGTTAAAAAAAAAATACTACTTTTTTGACTTTTTTTTTCACATACATATGAAGTTGGAAAGGAAAGATGTATTTCAGGACTTTCTCTCGTTAAAATTGGATACATATTGCATTTTCAACCAGAATAATGTTAAAGTGCACTCCATATGTTTATTTTTCAAGAATCCTTGTGGAGCTAGTTGGAAAAATTGCTGTTCTTCCTAATTTCCGTTACTTTAAGCTTATATAAATCTTTTTTGTTTTTCATAGGACTAAGTTCTGGCGGTGGGGCGAGTTTACGGAAAAATCGTCCCTTGGTAATAAGAAGCCATGTAAATAAATTTTGCAATAGGACTATGTACACATATACAAATAAAAGCGAATTCATGGCTTGTAGCTTACGGTGGTTTTCTTCCAGCCCATTCCACACGGGAAATGTTGCTGCAGTTGTCAGCTTCACATCTGCATAAGAGGCTATGAATGGGTATGAGCATTGCTTTTAATTTGAATTTTTTTTGTCCCATAAGAAAAAATTCAAAATGATCATGCAGTCCACGATAAATTTCTCATCCCTCCAAGCCAGAAAAATGGTGCTCTGGTTGTTGTGTGAAGTGAACACAAATATAATTTTTTTCTTTTCTATCAAAGTTAATTTTTGGATATGCATGTAGGAATCGGAGAAATTAGCAACTGGCGAGATCGAGTCTTGAACCGAGGATCATAATGTTAAACTATCATAAGTCTGGATAATTCATACCCGGAAAAAGCTAGGTTCGAGCATTCCGGATAAAATAGGTTTCACGGCAGTTATGAAAATTAAGCTTACTTATTTTGTAAAAACTTCCACAATAAATTAAGAAATGACTTCAAATATTGAGTTATCGAAGGTTTTATACCACGTGAACTTGATGACGCACGTGCAACGTCAGTTGCGGTATTAACATCAAGTGAGAATCGTATCGCAGTTATTGCTTGAAATGTGTGACAAAACCGGCTAACGACATTTTTGAATTACTAAAGCCATTAGAAATCAGACTGCTCTTTGCTTATTGTCTCATTGAAGAATTTAACGATACGTTTGTTGTTCAAGACGAATGAGGATCGGGGTATCTACGAATCGAGAAGTTGCCAAAAAAGATGCAACGTTGATATCAGCCTGCGGCAATAATAGTCTAGTGAGAGTTAGCTAGGTTGACGGAAATTAATTTCTGGCAATAAGAAACCTTAAACAATGTGCAGCGATCTTCATTGGGCATTCCAAGAGGATTCTGCCTCGGCGTACAGTGTGGAACTACAAATGCTTATCTGAAAGTAAAAGTAGTTGCCCTAATTTGAATCACCTAGTGAATTCAAACTACTTTTAGTTCTCTAAAAGGAATTGGAAATCATAGTATATCGCAGACAACACACGCTAATACGAAAAGCCTAAAGGCCAAAACACTATGAGAGCGCCACGACAATGTGAGCATAAATTTGTCTCTGTCATGTGGTTTCAGTAGGCCTGTCTGTTTACTTTTGTGTGTAAAACGTGGGTAAAAATTGTTCTTCTGGTGGAGGGGATGAAATGAGAAAGTTAACAGACGCTTTTTGCGTAAACTGCTGACAACTGAAGAACTGTCAAAAGTAAATGTCAGTGCAAAGATCAGTGCGCTAACAAGAAATCGTAAAAATAAATAACAATTTACTGAAAAAGCTAATCGTTCCCTGTGTTAATTTCAAATTTTTTTTCTAAGCTGTAAGTTGCCAAACATCAATCAGCTGTTAGTTGTCGAAATTCTGTCCATACTCATCAGCGTGTGTAAAATTTGGGCAAAAGGGGAAATTACTCGACTGTCCAATTTTTTCAAGTCCAAAAGTAAACAGACGCAGTGTGGACGAAAACTTTCGGTTTTGAGTAAAAACTTTCGAGTTAACAGACAGACCTAGTATACCTAAATATCTAAATTTGTCGCGGCAACACCGTTCATAGTTCTATTTGACACTTTTTTTATTGGAACCCACCATATTCTTCTATTTTTTCTATTATTTTGTAAATTGTTGTATGCGGCCTCGGCTAAAATGCTATATTTTACAACTGTTTTTCAAGTTTCTCTTCGTGTTAGCCTTATTTAAAAAACAAATTTTAACATTGAAGGCTTTCAAATAGTTTGTCGTGTCTCGTTCATTATGTTTTAGGAGCGATATTGTCGTGTCTCATTGTGTTTTAGTCTTAAAGCGGACTTTGCAAAGAATAATGTCCAATTTGTCACTAGAACTAGTGCGTACTGCGGTAGATAACTGCCCCAATAAATTAGATTTAGTTGTATGTGAGCTTTACAAAGTAATAAACTTTTTTTTCATGAAACCCTTTTATACGGACGACAATATTTATGGTCGGTCTGCTTTTTGTTATGATATGTTTTTCGTTGTATATACTGAAGGAATCAACTAAAGGTCTTTTTAATAATCTCTTATTTTGCATCCAATTAAAACAGTAAATTTGAAATTAGTAATTGTAGTAGGTATAGATGTGTATAAACGAGCGCCGTTTATTTTTAAAGTGGCATAGTCACCTTGTAAAATCTGACAAATCTGAGTTAAATTATTAATAAGCGTCAGATCTTTAATAAAGTTATGTTCATTATGAAGGTTATTATAATTAAAAGTTACAATAAAAATATTTAAAGCTTCCAAAAGTGACGGCTCAAATTACAATTGAAAAAAATACAGCTCATTTTTTCCAACTTTGTCGATTAAGCAATTTTAAAAGTGGACGTGTCATTTAAACTATTATATTGTCTATTTAAATTTTCGTAGGGAAATATTTGAGGTTTTAGGTAGGTATGTATATCAATAAAGAAAGGAAAGAAGAAGGACAGCAGATCTTTGTCAGAGCAGTTTTGTTTTATAAGCCACTTGGAACGTTATTATAAGAGTGGCAGTCAATAGGATGTTAACAGCTTTAAAAAAACAGTGAAACTTTTTTTTTATCCGGGAAATTGTTAAACAAGTTAAATTATTTTACCTCTTTTATCCAGGAATACCTTAAATATACGGAACACAGCTTTCTATTTCTAGTTAAAACTTTTTAAAGATTCAGAATCAAAAAAACCGATTCGCAGTCTTATCTGGACAGGAAAAAAAAACGAAAGAAATAGAAAAGCGAATATATAAATCCTAAGGGAACTGAATATAAACACATTTATTTTTATTTTCAAATAATGTTTCTTTTGATTTTTATGAACAAATATTAAAATTAAATTAATTTCGAATTCTAACTCAATTCCAAAGGATTTACAGTCTAATAAAAATTACAAAAACACTTCTATGACAGGGTGATGAGGCTTTTTGATTTTCACAGGCAATAAGTTTTTTACGCTGCTACACATTTTTATTGCTAAAACAGTACCAATTTTTTTAGATACATTTTTGATGTGTACGTACTTCACGGTCTCGGAACCGGTCTCGCGGGGGTCAGACCCATTGACCTCTTAGGGAGCGGCAGTTCGTCCATCGGAAGTAACGCAACCTTGGGGAAGACGCCATGAGAGTGGCTCGGGCCACGACCATGGCATCCTGGCGAGAAAGATGAGAAAGTCTCGGGGCCGGTGGACAGCCCGGATGATTCCTCAGCTGGACACTTGCGTGAACCGTCAGCATGACGAGGTGGATTACTACCTCACCCAAATGCTGACGGAGCACGGGCCCTTCCGGACCTTCCTCCACCGTATAGGGAAGGTGCCGAGCCCGTTCTGTGTAAACTGCGGCTCCTCATCATACTCTCTCTTCACACATTCTTCGAATGCATATACCAAAGCACCAAAGTACAATCCCAACCGCTATTATCCGATGACGCCACCATAAAATACAAAACGGAACGGTGAATCTCCGTAATAAAACAAGAGATTTGAGACTCGAACCAGTTTAGCTTACCTATGTGAGGCTGAAAAAAACAAGTATGTAAAATGGTGTAACTACGAAACCCTTGAAACTTGACCAACCTTCATACTTGATCGGCTTTTTATTTTTTTATTTTGAAATTAACAAATAAACTCGGCGCGGATCTTTGTAGATATAATTTTAATATTTTCATTTCCTATGTTTGTCAACCGAATATTCTTAATCTACATTGACTGGACCCGGTAATATCCAGAGGGTTATGGTTTGTTGGAAATCCATGAGCACATGCTGACATACAGTGTCAGCATGAACACATGGATTGGATTGAGGGTTGTGAGCACCACTAGGTTGTTTGTCAAATCAACTTAGTCGTAGCTCACAACCAAGGGAATAGAGAAGGTTAAGGGAATACCAGGGTGAGCGTAATAGTTGCCGTGCAGGGTTGGTCAGTGACCGAAGAGGTGAGGGGCCCGCCTAGCTAGCCGTGCTTAGCTCTCCGGATCAGTGTGGGATCTTGCCTCACACTCCTCGGTACACTCATCCGAACATCAATGCGGGCACTTCTAAAGTCCTGATGGACTGAAGACTATACAAAAAGTAAGGAAGCACAAACTATTAAGGGATTAATAAGCAAAAGGGATAAAAGAGAATGAACGCGATCATGTCCCTGGCGAAAAGCAACCTCAGCCTCAAGATTTTATGAGGCTTGTAGTGCTATCCCTCCCCATCCTACAACTGCACCTAGCCCATCATTTGGCACAGTCCCTTATATCTCGAAGCGAGGGAGGGCGGAGAAAAAATGAGCATTACTGCCTTGTACAGGGTAATGTTTTGCTAAGTTTCCTGCGACATCTGTTGGTCGATAGGGCAAACTATACGTTATTCTTTTTTTCAACCTCAGCGCTAACGCTGGTGTACTAGCTTTGTCTTTTGCACTTCAGGTTACTTAGCAGGTCACATAACGAGAGGTAAGTCAAAACTGCGTGGGAGAGTCAGCAGGAACTGTCCACAGGGTGGAGTTCTATCCCCTTTTGTGGAATATAACTGTGGAGTCACTCTTACGCAGAGTTGTTAGTGAAGCTATCTAAAATGTAGAAAATGCCAACAGCCTAGCAATTATGGTAAGAGGGAAGTTCAGGGACATCACAGCAGGTATTATGAGGAGAGCTCTTAAGGAGATAGAGCATTGGTGCCAGAAACAAGAGCTCTACGTAAATGCAAACAAGTTGGATATGATAGTTTTCACCAAGAAAAGGAAGTTCTAGACTGCATACTCTTGAGAACAACTGCAACTCTTTGAAACCGAAATCAAGGTGAGGGCAAATATCTAGGAGTAATTCTGTATCCGAGGCTAACCTAAGAAAGAAGGTTAAAAAGGGAACTAGAGCACTACGCTAGTGTAGAACGGTGTATGGGCAGAGGTGGGATATCTCATCGAAATCTGCTTACTGGTCTAAACTATGATGGTAAGACCTATAATCTCATATGCCTCGGTGCTCTGGTGGTAACAAAGCCTCACAGAGCACAGTGAAGAGGAAATTGAGTAAGATGCAAAATTTGGCTTGCATTCCGGGTGCATTCTATATCGCGCCAACACAGAAGATGAAGTTAGGGCCGCTGCCGTTAGATTTATACATTAAGAAGATGGCAGTTATGACATTGCTTAGAATAGACCGCGCTGCAAACTGACACAGGTCAAGAAACAGCCATGGGCATGAGAAAATACCTGGTGTAATAAAATATAATATACTAAGTCTGGAAATGCCAATCGACATGATAAGCAAAGTAAGTGTTATCGAAAAATACGACGAAACGCTAATAAATGATGGATCACTTACTGAGAGATATATGATAGATGCCACGATTTTCACAGATGGATCCAGAATTAACGGAAGAGTCAGAGCATGTATATGCAGTACGGAAATAAATCTCGCGATTCTGACTATTTCAATAAATTAAGCGCATTCCCCAAAAATGTTGTGGTAACAGAAAAAAATTTCATAGCAACGAATAAATGTGTCAATAAGCTCAATACTTCAACAAAACAAGCACAAGAGAGTTTTTCCTTTAAAACACATGAAAATTGTATAAAGGATGGAACAGAATTTGCAGCTGGCGCTGGTGCTGGCGCGTGGTGCGCGATCTGTCAAAAGTTAAAAACGTAGCCATCTGATATCGCCGACAGAATTTGTAGCTGGCGCTGGCGCGTGGTGCTGGTGCGCACTTTTGCCTACTTTCACTTCTTGGTGCGCGCCAAATCTGACATTTCTAAATCAATGGATTTGGAGCACGATTTTAGAGGAAAATTTATTTAAAACTATTCGGAAAGAACATGTAGTCTGGGATTTATCACATCCCGAAGAAGCGAAGGCAAAACTGCGGAAAAAGATTTCAGAGATTTAGGAGAGACACTTTTTATCGTTTCCACATGTTCAGATCATTTGTAGGTTAACCTCCAGTTTAAGCCTTTAAATATATTGCAAGAAATACTAAAAGAAAGTACAATTCTCCAAACTTTTCCTTATGTCTCTTGAGGCAAATTTGGATTTGTTTACACCACCAATGCGCAGCTGTTAATGTCAGCTTTCGGGCCTGTATCTAGAATAGGCTGTGCCTAGGGGAACACACCATGGTATACCACTGAGATGCTGGCCACGTAGGAATTGAAGGAAACCATATGTATTTATATTTAGGAAGAGGCAAAATTAGAGGCCTGATTGAAAAATTGACCATAAAGAAACACTGGGGACACTATGAAAATTAGGTCCAGGTCATGTACGAAAACGAGATTTACTACTTCATATTTTTCTTTAGGTAAATCGATGTGTCGAGAATGTCTATTTGACATTAAACGTGAAATGGGTGGAGAATAAAAAAGTAACGTTACCATAGTTGATTTCGAAGTTTGTAAAAAATTAAATAACAACACACATTTGGGAAAGAGAAAACATGTGGGAATAGATAATTATATTTATGGCGGTGAAAGCTTAGAAGGACTGCTCATTTACTGGATGATATAGAATGAAGCTAGAAACCTTTTTTACCTACATAATTTTGTCATTGCATGCTTCAATTAAGCCGCTTTGTAATATTACGACCGCTTTGAATAAAAATATTTACATATTGTAAGGCTATTATTAAAATAAAGCAAAAATTGAACATCAAGGGAAATTTTCCGTTTCAAACAGAGAAATCAGTATTTTTTAAAACCATCTACGGTGTGTTTTCAGATGTATTTTTATATAACAGAAAACTTGAAACCAAAATTTTCAAAAGTTAAAATTACTTACAAATGAAATTTAACGAAAAAAGCAATTTTAGATTCAAAACTTTCTCCTCATTTAGGCAAATTTGCTGGATGAATTTTTTCTAACACTCTTCATTCCTAAGGATAACATAATTTGTTAATTTCGAAAAAACCAGAAAACTTCTCTTGAGTCCGGAAAACTATTTCCGAAAGCTGACCAAACTTGCAAACCAGGAAAAAGGATAGGAAATATACGAATTCTTATCTAAATAATAAAATAAAGTTACCTCTACCATTGCCATATCCTGGGTTATTTCCATTACTACGGAATCCACCTCCATTGCTTCCACCGACACCACCGCCGCCGCCGCCGCGATTGCTCGGTCTACTTCCACCACTTTGTTGTCGATAATCACGTGAACCGAATCCGGCGCCATTTCCGCCGCCAGGATAACGACTTGCGCCACTTCTGTTATTCACACGTTTTCCACCTCCATGAGATCTTTCTTGTATCATCATAGTTTCTAAGAATTCTGGGACTTCTTGTTTTGTTTCTACAAGCAACTCCATTAAGTCAGTGCAGATATTACGATTTTTGTCATTGAAGAAACTTGTTGCAACTCCCAAATTGCCCATTCTACCTGTTCGTCCTATTCTGTGAACATACTCTTCCACATCTGAAGGTAGATCAAAATTAATAACATGCTTTACGTGCGGAATATCAAGACCACGAGCTGCAACTGCAGTTGCAACAAGTATAGGACAATCGCCTGATCTAAAACATCTCAAAGCCTCTTCACGTTCTTTTTGGGTACGGTCGCCGTGAATGCTGGTAACTGGATGACGACATTGATACAAGAACTCTTCCAGTGCATCTGCTCCTTTCTTTGTCTCAACAAAAATCAGAGTCAGACTTTCCTTGGAGAATTCTAAACTTCCTTGTTTAATAGAACTTAATAAATCCAAGAGATAGGACCGTTTATCTTGTTCGTTGACCCACAAAATAGTTTGTGTAATATTTTCAGATGTAGATCCGACTCTTCCCACAGCCAAAAAAATGTAATTGTGTAAGAAATCACTAGCCAGTTCTTGGATAGCTTTAGGAAAAGTAGCCGAAAACATAAGAGTTTGACGTTCTCCAGTTGGCGGCATGTTACTTTGCTCAACTATGCGACGAATCTGAGGCTCAAATCCCATGTCAAGCATACGATCAGCCTCATCTAAAACCAAAAATCGGATATTATCCAAACCAACTTTTCCTCTTGTAATCATGTCTTCCAATCGACCCGGAGTTGCAACTATTAAATGACAGCCTCGATCAAGTTCTCGCATTTGTTCGACAGTGTTATTTCCACCTATTAAAATATGTACAATTAAATTATTAAGTATTAAGAGATTTATATATCAAACTAACCATACAAGACAGCTGGACGCATACGTGAGCGATATGAGAACTTTCTAGCTTCTTCAAAAATCTGAGTAGCCAGCTCGCGAGTTGGTGCTAGAACTAATCCCAAAGGATATTGCTTACGCCGGTTGAAAGGTCTATTACTTGGAGGTGCATTGCTAATACCATGTTCATACATCTGATTTAAAATAGGTACTAAGAAAGCAGCTGTTTTACCAGAACCCGTTTGGGCACAAGCCATTAAATCACGACCATTTATTATGATCGGTATAGCATACTTTTGTACCGGTGTAGGTGTATCATATCTAGCCAACTTTATATTATTCTTTACAATATCTGTCAGCTGCACGTCATTGAAGGTTGTGATATGTGGAGGTACCTGATCACCCGTCGCCTCCACGGGTATGTCTTCGTATTTGCTAAAATTGATACCGGTATTCGCGGAACCGAATAACTCTTCTTCCCTTTGTTCATCGCGGGGCAAAAGTGCTGTGAAGTCAGTATCATTTCTTCTGTCATCTTTCCACTTTCCACCAAAATTGGAATCATTCCGTGGGGCAGCTGGTTTTTCGACTGGTTCAATCCACCGTTCATTACGCACTGGCGGCGGTCCTTGATCGCGATCACGTTCACGATCCCCTCCTCGTGATCCTGCACGTCCACCGCTACCACGGTACCAACTATCTTCTCCTCTTCTAGAGTCGAATGAATCTCCTGTAAAGAATAATTTTATTATATAATTTTGAAATCAAATTGAAATGCTGCAAAATATAATATTTGACACTTATTAGTTAAAAGAAAACACGCTTAAATTTAATTCAGTTTTTCTGTCGTGATTTTGGTAGTTCTGCTTAATATGTCAAAGAATTCTGACGAGGACAAACTTACGCAATAAAAATAAGCTTTTTGATTCGTTTGGGTAGAATGGGCTGAATGATTTCACATTCAGACGTTTACTTTTATCTAGGCGAGTTAAATGAACAACTTGAGATTGTCTCAGGCAGAAAACTCCTGACAAGAAGAAATTAGCTTAAATTAACGTCACCTTTTATTGTTAATTGAAACATAGTAATAAGCGAATTGGTATCCCTACCTATTTTAGCATTATCGCCAACGATCGAAGGTTTAGCATCATCATGAATTATTACATTATCGTCATCTGTATTAGAGTTGGCAATACGAGATTCTTTTGTCGTCGGTAAACTATTTCCTCCTGCAGCAGAAACAGTACATACCGGTATAGTGTGAACTCTAGCTCGCCTACTAAGCAAATGTCGCTTAGGAACAACACCAGTTGATTTTTGTTTTGCAGATGACTGCTTTGGTTTACCGCTAGAGGCAGTAAGTGGTGCAACTTCTTTTACAGACTTCGCGCTCTTTTTGGAGATAATGGCATCGTCAACCTTAGCATTGAAACAATTAATATCATTTAGAACACTTATTAGTTCCCTTGATACGTCGGAAAGTTTCTTTATTAAATCAGAATATAGTAGACTAGTACACTTATCACACTTCCAGAAAAAATTTGGAGAAGTTTTAAATAGCAGTACCACATCATCAGGAACACTTTCACAACTTCCATGAAACAATCGACCGCAATAGCCACTGCAAGACAATTGCTTAAGTGGGTCTAACATTTCCTTACATTTTGCACAGTACCCCATTAGAAAATAAATCAACACAACTCAAGAATAGACAGAAGAAAAAATACTGTGTCCGCACAGTAAGAGCACTAATTTAAACTGGTATGTGCATTCTCTTTAATCAGGTTTCAGTCAACAAGATCCGATACTGCAATTTTTGTACACAATTTTGCTGATAAGTTTAGACCAACTGGTAATTTATAACTCTGACAGAGAGATAGAGTTTCAGGGCATCATTTTGGAAGCAATGTATCATGTATGGTGATATATCTGCTAATATTTTGAAAAGTACCGACGACATTGCGTTCAGCAGAGCTATGTTCGATTCTTTACCTTAGTTTGCTTTTTAGATGTTTTTACAACATGTTCTTTTTTGGGCCTCCTTTAAATTGTTTTTTTTTTTCTTCAGAATTAATAATCTCATTGCACAGAAGGTAGTGGAATATCTAAGCAGGAATACAGGAATTTTCATTAATTAATATGTAATCACTAAGCTCAGCACAGTGGCATTGTATTGTGTTGCTCTTAACATGTCTCTAAGATCGCAGAGGAATGTCGTCTCTGGATCGAAATCTAGATCGTCTATCCTGATCTATTGAAGTGGCATCAAATACTGTTATGCTTCTCGCCAAATCAGAAATAAGTAAAAACCTTTTACACATTTTAACAAGGACGTGTATTATAAAAGGATAAGCACCCACTGAAACAAAAAAAAACAAATATTGTGACACACAAAATTGAGCAGAGCAAAAACTGTTTGACTTGCTTGATTACATGGGTGTTGGCATTAGTGAATGCTTTCATTATCGCATATTCCCCACACTTGAATGAAAAATGACTGACAAAACAAGAACCAGGCAGTAATCACAGGTATGCCCTCTTGACTGGGCCATGTTTTTTTTCTTTGAATCTTTCAGGGCGGGTTGGTACATTTGAATACATGAATTTATTTCTTTTTTGTATTAACTGTTCTGTGTGATTGACTGCGACTTCCCTTAACTTGTTGTATGCTCTTATTTTGTTCTTTTCAGTGTGGGTTAGTTCATTTAAAGCCATGTCTACAATAGGTCTGTCTGTTTACTTTTGTGTGTAAAACGTGGGTAAAAATCAAGAAAAAATCGTTCTCATAATGGAGGAGATGAAAATGCAAAAGTTAACAAACGCTTTCTGGATAAAGTGATGACAACTGAAGAACTGTCAAAAGTAAATTTCAGTGCAAGAAATCGTAAAAATAAATAAAAATGAAAAACAATTTGCTGAAAAAGTTAATAGTTCCCCGTGTTATTTCAATTTTTACTTCTAAGCTGTAACTTGCCAAAAATCAATCAGCTGTTAGTTGTCAATCATAACAGAAGAAGAACTCTGCCGAAATTAAGTCCACCAAAATTTGGACTGGAAAGTAAACAGACGCAGTGTGGACGGAAACTTTCGATTTTGTGTAAGAACTTTCGAGTAAACAGACAGACCGACCTATTATAGCAAACATTTTTGAAAAACATTTTACTCACTCTGCTTTTGTGTTGTGTGGTTCACTGAGTTCATACTCATTTAATAATGTGCATTTCAACTCGAAAATTATGGAAAATGTCTTTGTTAACTTCCCAAACATATTAATTTCCCACACATAGGGAAGTTATTGTAATGGGCCCGATTTTCAAAATTGAGTTTTAAAAATTTTTTAGATTTCTAAGTCACTATAATGTTTTACGCATGTTTTTGAACACATGTATGTGTGTGTATGTGTGCGTGTGTGTACGTACTACGTTCGGACCACTTTTTTCGACAACGAAATCTCGCGAACAAAAAATTATAACGACTTCGCTATGGTGCCATTCGAAGCGTATTATTGTCAAGAAGAGCTGAAAGAAATTTAATCAATTTTGGTTCAGCCGTTTTTTGTTTAAACAAAAAAGTTGAAAAAAAGTTGATTTTAGACTTTCTTGAAAAGGATTTCTTCGATATAATTTGTTCTGATGACGATCGGGACATCAAAAAGTCGGATAATAAATATATATTATGAACAGAAATTGTTTATAATAATGAAAAATTGTTTATAACAATAAATATGAATAAACTTTGTTTATATCAATTAAAAATGGTCTATAACAATTAAGAATTGTTTATATCAATTATAAACTGTTTATAACCATTCAAATTAATAACAAATGAATTCCAAACAGACTGCATTTATTTGGATTCCATTAAAAAATAGTGCTATAACGGAATAATTTTTTTTTTATTTTTTTTTTGCATCTAATTACAACGAAATTATCATGATAAATTAAATTCATTAATTAATTTATTTATAAATAAAAATAAATAAATAAATTAAAATATCAATTTTTTAAGTATTTTTAAATGACATAAAAGTGAGCGAAAGTTTTTTTTTGAAAAAGTTTCATCAGATCTAATTGGTTCTGATACAACTCGATACTTAAAAAAAATCAGATATTTTTATCCAGAACTTTTATAGTCTTTGTAACATTAAAAAATGGTAAAAAAAACCATAAACCATTAAATATTGTCAATAATAATTGAATATTGTTAATAACAATTGAAAATTGTTATTAACTGGGATGTTTTTCGTGTGGACCTCAAGAACACCCAGAATCTAGTTAACTTCCCACATATAGGAAGTTATTGTAATGGGCCCGATTTTCAAAACTTTTAGTTTTAATATTTTTTTACATTTCAAAGTCACCATAGTGTTTTACGCATGTTTTTGAACACATGTGTGTGTGTGTGTGTACGTACGTACGTTCGGACCCACTTTTTTCGACAACGAAATCTCGCGAACGAAAAATGATAACGACTTCGCTATGGTGCCATTCGAAGCGTATTATTGTCAATAAGAGCTGAAAGAAATTTAATCAATTTCGGTTCAGCCGTTTTTTTGTTTAAACAAAAAAACTGAAAAAAAAGTTGATTTTAGACTTTCTTGAAAAGGATTTCTTCGATATAATTTGTTCTGATGACGATCGGGACATCAAAAAGTCGGATAATAAATATATATTATGAACAGAAATTGTTTATAATAATGAAAAATTGTTTATAATAATGAAAAATTGTTTATAACAATAAATATGAATAAACTTTGTTTATATCAATTAAAAATGGTCTATAACAATTAAGAATTGTTTATATCAATTATAAACTGTTTATAACCATTCAAATTAATAACAAATGAATTCCAAACAGACTGCATTTATTTGGATTCCATTAAAAAATAGTGCTATAACGGAATAATTTTTTTTTTATTTTTTTTTTGCATCTAATTACAACGAAATTATCATGATAAATTAAATTCATTAATTTATTTATTTATAAATAAAAATAAATAAATAAATTAAAATATCAATTTTTTAAGTATTTTTAAATGACATAAAAGTGAGCGAAAGTTTTTTTTTGAAAAAGTTTCATCAGATCTAATTGGTTCTGATACAACTCGATACTTAAAAAAAATCAGATATTTTTATCCAGAACTTTTATAGTCTTTGTAACATTAAAAAATGGTAAAAAAAACCATAAACCATTAAATATTGTCAATAATAATTGAATATTGTTAATAACAATTGAAAATTGTTATTAACTGGGATGTTTTTCGTGTGGACCTCAAGAACACCCAGAATCTAGTTAACTTCCCACATATAGGAAGTTATTGTAATGGGCCCGATTTTCAAAACTTTTAGTTTTAATATTTTTTTACATTTCAAAGTCACCATAGTGTTTTACGCATGTTTTTGAACACATGTGTGTGTGTGTGTGTACGTACGTACGTTCGGACCCACTTTTTTCGACAACGAAATCTCGCGAACGAAAAATGATAACGACTTCGCTATGGTGCCATTCGAAGCGTATTATTGTCAATAAGAGCTGAAAGAAATTTAATCAATTTCGGTTCAGCCGTTTTTTTGTTTAAACAAAAAAACTGAAAAAAAAGTTGATTTTAGACTTTCTTGAAAAGGATTTCTTCGATATAAGTTGTTCTGATGACGATCGGGACATCAAAAAATCGGATAAACAATTTATTATGAACAGAAATTGTTTATAATGATGAAAAATTGTTTATAACAATAAATAATTGTTTATAACAATAATAAATTTATAATCATAAAAAATGGTTTTACCTGGTTGAAAATTGATTTTGAAAATTGGAAATTGAATACAAAATTGAAGATCGTTCATAGCAATTGAAAATTCTTATAAACAATTGAAATCTTTGTTACCACAAAAAATTTCTTTTATGAATAAACTTTGTTTATATCAATTTAAAATGGTCTATAACAATTAAGAATTGTTTATATCAATTATAAATTGTTTATAACCATTTAAAATTATTAATAACAAATGAATTCCAAACAGAGTTTGTTTGGGTTTCATTAAAAAATAGTGCTATAACGGAATAATTTTTTAAAAATTTTTTTGCATCTAATTACAACGAAATTATCATGATAAATTACATTAATTAATTAATTTATTTATAAATTTAAAATATCAATTTTTTAAGTACTTTTAAATGAGATAAAAGTGGGCGAAAGTTTTTTTTTGAAAAAGATTCATCTGATCTAATTGGTTCTGATACAACTCGATACTTTAAAAAAAAATCCAGAACTTTTATAGTTTTTTGTAACCATAAATAGTTGATATTAATGTATAGTATGAATTTTATTGAGTTTTTGTTAATAATAATTAAATATTGTTAATAACAATTGAAAATTGTTATTAACTGGGAAGTTGTTCGTGTGGACCTCAAGGGTCGCACCAATGATGCGACACCCAGAATCTGGACCCACCCCACTAGTTTTGTTTTCGACTTGCTCTGGGGCCTTATTACTGAATACGATTCGATTGGATCGTAAATATATAAATTTAGAATGGAACGAACCTAAAGCTAGCAACTCGAGCAAGTACAACATGCATCTCTTTTTAATCTCATTCAATTCTAAATTTTCTCTATTTCCGATTAATTGCAATCGAATCGTATTCAGTAATAAGGGCCCTGAGTGCTTCAGCCTAAAAACAGTAAAAAAACAAAAGTTTGCAAATGTGTTTAACGTATGTACATACAAATATTCTACCGGTAATAAGTTTTGAAACTCCTAATAATTCCTTGATTCAATGGTTGACAATTGGCGGTCGTATTAGGTGGAAGAAATATTATTTTTTACATTACTGTTATACAAATCTTTGCGGTGAGTGGCAGCATTATTCAAAAACAAAAGAACTTTCATTTTTTGCGCTAACATTTTTTTATCAAATAGTTTCAACCATCAATCTTTGTTTGGCTATTTTACTTCCAGCACACAGATTTCTTCTTCTAGTGACAATGTATTATTAGGAAGGGTGCGAATAACCAGCCCGGTTTCGTCGATATTATAAATGTCAGAAGGATTGTAATCTTTTATAATGTGTGGAATTTTTATTGCGAAATCAGATGCATCTTCAAGATTTATACTTTCTACTTCCGTAGAAATTGTCTTAAAACATATAATATAAATTTCTAAATAAAATTTTTCCAGCTGCACGAAAGTCGTTTTAGACTGTTGAATGGTTCCAGATAAGGGAATTCCACTTGCCATTTTCTTTTAATTCACTCTTATTTTTAATAATTTTCCCACCCCCAACCATGTTATTTCCTATTTCATATCATTAAAAACTTTTTTTATAATACTCTCGTTTATTTCCAATATAATCAGTTGCATATCTAATCAACGACTCATTTAACTTACATAAACAAATGTTTTCAAATTTTACCAAAACTAAATTCATATAACCAACAGTTGTTGCATTTTACCGATATTAGTTTCACTTGTTTCCTAAACCTTCCAAGAAAAGGCGATCCTATTTAACCATTTCTTCTTACTTTTTCTAATAAAATTCTACCCTTTTCCGATAAAATAATTGGCATCCCCAGTATCTACCCATAAATCTCTGGCTCTTACATGCTTTTTTCTCAAATAATTGACAATTTTACTGTCCGCGTCCGTTCTAGAGAGTGCGCGCATTAAAGAGTTACTTTTGCATGAGCCCATTGCGAGACCACGTTGGAACTAAATTCGTCCCTATAAGTAGAACCTTAAACTACTTTGAATCATTAATCAAATGAACTAAATCCCTGACGTCAGCGGATTCAAGTTCGGATAAATCTTCAAAACATGTATAACGTAATGGAATATTTCGGATTGCAGATTCGAGCTTAGGGAGCACACTAAGATTGATTGTTACTTTGGCTGTCAAAGAATCGCGCTGAAGTAGTATTATTAGTTCATATTCTTTTCAAATATCGATTGAATATCGTTTTGCTGTTAGCATTTGAAAGATATTGTTTCGCCGATCAGATTTCAACTAGTGCAATACATGAAAGGCATCTACCCCTAAAAGTCGTTCATGCTCCAAATTAATGATAGTCTGAAACCATGTTATAAGCCTATGTATACTCCGGGTATATACATTCTTTATCTTATTGGCTTCTTCATCTCATAATTTAAAAAATATTCGCTTTTACTTGCTACATAGGGATGTAAACAGAAAAAAAAACATGAACTGAAAACAACGCCTGAATCGGGATTTCCATAAAATTTAGTTGCTTCAGACAACCGAACCGATTTTATGAATTGCACACATGCCGAACCATTTTTATGGCATTGTCTTGAAAACGTCAGGCGTTTGTCAGAATCGCAACCCTCTGTTTCTCAAGTTAAACGACAAAATGAACTCAAATGTTAATATGCATCTGTATAAGCTCACAGAGCATAGACATCGGTGATTGAAGATGAAAATGACATGAGTCAAACAACATCAATTTGCGGGTGTTATATTGCTATTCCACGGCACCTAAGGAAGAAGATCAGTAGAGAAAGAAGATACCTACCCCATTTCAAAAGTTCTGGCAGTATTTAAAAGTCAAAAGGGATTAAAGTAAACAAATAGAAGTTAAATGCTTAATAGTGACGAAATATGTATACATTTCAGCAAATGCAAAAAATTGGTATTTCTTATATCAACTAAAATTCAAGACTTACCGTTCTGAAAATTCTCGTCGTTCCGTCTTCTAGTAAAATTACCAAAGTCGCCTCCCCTATCTACCCTGTCACGATTGTTGAACCTTCGATTATTTCCACTAGTTTTATGCAAGCAAATTAAAGCAATTAGAAAGGATAAACTTTTTTAAATATAGTTAATGCACTACCTTCGAAAGTCACTGTTACTGCCACGAAAATCTCTTTCACCACGGTATTCTCTATCGTTTTTATAATCGGGATCCCTATCACGTTCACGATCTTTATCAGAATCCGACGACGATTGCAGATTATTGTTACCCCTTAAGTGCGGAGGTATATATTTATTAGTTGAAAGTGTAGACGAAGATTTATTAACGGGACTGCCACTCTCGGCGTCACCGCTTTTCAAGTCCAGACCAGCAATCTGCAAAAGTATTTAATTTCATTATTCATATTTTTAAATTATATTTTAAAGACATTTTATACAGTGTATCACCCTATTATTGGAATTTTCGATTGTAACCTGAGAATAATTCTGCACTTGTGCTGTTTAGCAGTATGTTTTCGACGAAATCATATACTCAGTAATACTTTCTCAGACATTGTTGATATAAATATACATATGCTATCAAATTCCCATGTCTCTGAGCTTAAGCAACACAAAAGCTGTTACGACTTAAATGTGCTTTAAATCGTAACAGCTTTTGTGTTGCTTTTTAGATCTTTAAACAAATACAATTGTTTATACATCGCTGAACTTAATTGCTGTATTAAATACAAAACTATTTAACAATTGTGCAATTTTAATTTAGCTTCTTTTTTCTAATGTCAAGTATGATGCTTCTTATATGAAATTAAAAGAATATTTAAAACTACATGTTCAACCATATTCTACCAAAATGTTATCCTGGGATACATTAAAAGTTGAATGACGCCTTCGGTTCTAGTTTCTACACTTAAGGTTTGGCTTTAGAGAATAAAGTAAATAAACAAGACTTAAAAAAGATAATTAAACTGAAGTGGAAAAAATTATAATAAATCTTACTTGGGCAGATTATGTGTTCAATTTTAAGTATTTTTTTTCATGGTCAAGGTCACGACCTGAGCGTAAAATTGTATGCTCTTTTCATTTCAGTGATAAAAGTATGGGGTTTAAAAAATTAATAATTCAATTGAGGGATCACTCAATATCATATCTGACCGTAAAATTTTCCGCTTTCTGGTTGGCAAAAGTATAGGGTCCCATTTGAAAAATTATATTTGACCTTGAAATGACCTTAAAAAAAATGCTCTCTCGCCGAGATATTCTGCCGTTCCCGGACTTTTGGATCACCCTGTATATATACGCAATAGAGGTCTAGTTATCACCCACATCCAAATCTGTGCTGCTATACTATGGCCAGGAAGAATAAGGTACACTCCTCATGGCCGGTGTAGGCTTACTGTTACCACCAATTACACCAATATCCGGCAGAATTCGGCAGATTCCGAACCAGGGTACGTAACATCTCAATAATTCAATGCTATGCGCCGACCACACGAGCGGATATAACAACTAAGGGGGCCTTCTACCAACTCCTTGGTAACACTTCCTAAAGGTGATATCAAAATTATCGTTGGGGACTTCAACGCTAAGATTGGCTCTAATAACACCGGCCTGGAACATGTAATCGGGAAATTTGGACTCGGAAACAGGAACTCAAATGGTTAGTTGTTTATTGACCTTTGTAACTCGCGGCAACAACATCATCGATGAATCCATAAATAAACACAAAAATTCCCACGCAACATCAGATTGACCATATTGCTGTTTCGAAAAGTTAAGGGGGGAAATCACAGTAGCACACAAAAAAATAGGCATATTTTCGGGAATTAATTTTGGCTGAATAAAAGTATCAATCGAAAATCTGTAAAGTAGGTTTTATAGCAATACTAAAAAAGTACAAAATGTAATTTTTTCAATAAAAAATATTTAAAAATGGCGGCTGCGCAGCATATGCCCCAAGGCGCCTATTTTTGAAAGCGTGTCGATGGCCGAAGACGTAGACTCCTTAATTTTTGACGTGGAAGAAAAAACCAAAATTTTTTAGTTTTTATATAACAACAGCTAGCGAGCTACGTAGGATTTTTTCGATATATTGATTTTTCACAAAATGGTGCATGTTTGAAAATAAAGTTAAATTTTTAACAAAAAAAAACGCCATCAAATCTTCGATAAAAAAAACTAAGCCATATAAAATAAAAAATCCTACGTAGCTCCGTGGAGAAAGATATTTCGAAGCTACTGTCAAAATTTCAAGTCGATCGGTAAAGATTTGCTCGAGTTATGTCTTCGGCGAGCTCAAAAAAAGTGGTTTCGAGAAAAACGCGTTTAAAGTTTTAAGTACTGAGAAACCATATGAAAATTTCATATACCTCTAATCTGCAATGCCTGCACCGTACAGTTGACCTTCTAAATCTACCCCCTTAAAGGTGTGTAGAGAAAGCATCTTTTCGATGTAAGGTTTAAGCGCGGTGCTGATATTGACAGCGATCATCATTTTGTAACAGCAAAGTTTCGCTTATGCACGGCAGCAGTACGCCCACGTAACACATCTAATATCCCACGGCTCAATGTGCAGAGGCTTACAACGCCGAACATCCGCAGCGCATATACCACCGCATTGCGCCAAAAGTTGATGCACTGCGTCATAACACCGACGATTCCATCGACCAAAAGTGGGAAAGGGCGAAGGAATGTTTTGTGAGCTGTGGTATAGAACACGTGGGGTTATTAGAGAGCGGAAAACGACTATGGATCAGTACTGCCACATGCTCCAAAATACAGGAACGGAAGCAGATTAAAGACCACATCAATTCTGCTACCGACGTCGCAGTTGAACATCTCAAAGCTGCATACTGATCTCTACAGAAGGGCGTCCAAGCGCAACTACATCAACGCACTAGCAGAAAAGGCAGAAGTAGCGGCCTACCACGGTGATAGTGATTACGAAAGAACTGGCAGGAAAGATTTTTACAACACAACATCCTGTAAGAGATACGAAGGAACATCAACTGCTGAGGTGGAGAGAATATTTTGTCAAAGCCAACATTAACACCAGAACTCCAACAAGATTGGAGTTAGCTGATGCAATTAAGTCGATGGACCTCGGTAAGACCCCAGGGATTGATGGAATACCAGTGAAACTACTTTAGGCGGATTTAATTGCTACGGCTGATATTCTTCTTCACGTAATCCAGGAATGTTGGGAAACCGAAATCTATCCAACTGAATGGAAAATAGGCGTAATTGTAAAGATTCCCAAAAAGGCGACCTGAGGAGTTGCAGCAATTGGCGCTGTATCTGTCTTTTAACTGCAGTTTCCAAATTGATGGCAAAAATCATCTTAATGCGAAGGGAAAACTGTCGGAGTCCTTCCAAGTGGTGCATACTGTTACCTTTGATTTTCCTTATCGTCATTAATTACGATTATGCACATGGACAATGCCGACGATGTATGTCTTCTATCCAACAAACAAAGTCATGTAGCCCAAATATCCGAAGCCCTGAGTAGAGAAGTTTGCAGAGCAAGCCTTATGATCAATGCTGCTTAATTCAAACTAATGACTCCAGAAGACAACACGAAATTTATTTGGCAGAGCAGCAAATAGAGCAAGTGGATAAATTTTGCTATTTCGGAAAAATAGTTACAGCAGATAGCGGAGCTGAAGCTGATGCACAGGCTCGCATCAATAAGGCTCGAGTTGCATTTAATACCCTTGCTGAGATCATGGCGAAATAACATCTCCAGACTCACAAAACTCCGGATCTTCGAGTCAAACGTAAAATCTGTTCTGTTGTACGGCAGTTTAACATGGACTAAGATAGTTGAAGTGCAATTCGTTCTAGGAGTTATACCTCTTCAAAGGGGCCAGCTTGATTCAGGAGTTATTTAAGTTATATAAAAAATGTTCACGTTTTAAATGATGTCAAACACATAATGATAGCGTTTCATTTGGATAAGATTTTTGAACAATTTATCACCTCTGTTTCTTTAGATATGAGCAAATTAATTACTTTGTTTCACGTTTTAGTTGCCGCAACTGTAAAGCATATGGTCACTATTGCGCTCTTTCAATGCTAAATTTAATGTGATAAGATTTAAATAGAGGTGGGTTTCTTGCAAAACACCTAGACGTGTTCTCTTAAAATTAAATAATGAAATGAGAGCATGTAACATTCAAATGCGTTAAATATTTAAAGATAATGAGTTTAATTATGGAGACACCTTGGAAAAATCATAAATTTTGTTAATATCAAGTCGCTTCAAGTTAAAAGTAGTACCTAAAGTTTGTATCGAATTTACGTAAAACCTGGATTTTGCGGATTTAGGGATACTCCAGATTCCACGTTTGGATTTTTTTGAAGTCCTATCCCCATGTGGATTGATTAAAATTTCTCACTTGGTATACCAAGAAGCACTTCAACGATCATGGCGGGTGTTGCAACATCTCGTTTATCAAAAAAAGCAAGCTGTTTATATTATATGTGGAAATAAAGAAATCTCAAATTCATACATGCCTATCTGCAAAACTCTCTTTTTACGTGGGGTTGAAGTAATGGAACAACATTTAAACTCTATTTAGCACACTATAATCGCTTTCAGGAAATTGTGGACTTCCAAGATCAGAAAGAGTTCAACTAACTTATTATATTCCTTTGTTGTCATAACCCGCTAATATGTACATTTACAGTTTTGGAAACTCCCGGCAAAGTCTAAATTTTAAAACTGCACACAAGATTGTATGACTTTTAATTTTTACGATTTCTTTATGGATGAATTTTACAATTAAGAAAATCAGAATCTAAACCCTCGTCAATTAATTCGTTGACAATTCAATTAATTTGCGAATTAACTGATCAGATGAGGATAGCAAGTATTAATATTTTGACATATTTTAAAGTTTGATCAAATCATAAATCCAACTCAACAAGTCCCATGGGATGGATTTTACTTACTTAACCGTGGTTTTATTTCCATGAACACATTCGGACATTAAATTCACATATTTAATGTTCCGAGCGATAAACAAAATGCAAACTTGCATTTTCTTTTCGATGGAGCTTATCTGCTACACAGTAACGTAGGCTCCATCATATCATCATCGCATGCGCAGCGCGATATGTGCTTTGTGTGCGAAAACACTTCTGATATCTATACACTTTCAGACTTCTTATGTTTCTTTTGATTTTTTACCTTTCTCGGTATGAGGTAAGTCCTGCCAAATGGTAGTTTTATGAAACACTGCGTTTGCAAACAGTTTCTTTTTTGGATATCTCAGGAACCGTGAGTGGTACACATTTTAATGAAAAATTAAAAAATTAATGGGAAACAATTGGAGGCGCTAAAAATTTCTCATTTGAAATTTATATGAAAAAACAAATCAGATTGTTGTAGAATATTTTCACAGAATTAACTTGACCTGCTAGTTTTTGCAATACCATTACTTGGGTTTCTGACTGGAAAAAGAAAACATTCACAGCAAAAACAGTACTCGTTATTCGTCATTGACGTATTAGGGTCATGAGTTACCAACTTTTTAACAGTGCATATAAGACATTGGAGTTGATCACAGTACACTTACATATTTCATTTTGACCATTTTTCGAACTACTAAGTTATTCCCTGTGACCATAGATTTAATTTAGACACTTTTATGATGCAACTGAATCACAAAAATAAAACTTGATTTTCGTTGCTCAATTATTTACTGAAATATTTAGGTAACCGAAAATACTGGGATTAGTAAGAAAACTGGAATTTTTTGTTTTATTATTATTAAGAAAGTGCTAAAACAGAGTCAACTGATGCTGTCATTGCAAGCTTGCAAGCTTGCACTTTCAGTCGAAACATCCATCATTTTTTTTTTTGAGCGCTCAAAATTTTTTTTGAGCGATCACCATCCCAAAGAAAAACTAACTTCTATTTGTGGAAGGGTAAAACAAGTGCTTTTACTTTTCATTTAAAGCGTAACGCTTAGTTATAAACTAGCACTTCCATCAAACACCAATCTTAGACTAAACTCCAGCAACACGACTGTATTTGATTTTTATATCAGTAACCTCTTTTGCGGTCCAAAAAATTGAAAGTTGACTAAGAAAATCTACTACTCGTATTTCATGATACGGTTTCGAAGCAGAAGGTACGCTCCCAGCGTTTTATATAGGAGGATTTTAGAAAAAAAATTCCCAGAAATTTTTAACACAGTAAAATTGTATGACAATGCTAGTGTATTCTAAGAAATTCATCGGAATTGCAAACAAATATTTACCAGTGTTCATGATTCGTAAGAAATTCAAAAAATCTCGGTGAGTTCAAACAGTTGTCGGGGAGTGTATGTTCCCTTATGTTTAGTGCCAAAAAGTGTTAGTTGGTGTAGGTAGTACTGCACTGAAATAATGGAATGTACAGTTCCTTTAAGTGCCAACTATAAGAAGTTACAAGCAAATTCCAATTTAACTGCAAATTGAAAACGCATGGCACTGAAAAAATTCTCGAGGGGAAGTTGATTTTACACCGCTTTTGGTGAGCACTGAAAACCTTTTCAGTATTATTTAGAGTGCACTAATTGTCATAGTTACTAGTGCTAGTAAGGCAAGAGACTTAGAGTTAAGCGACTTTGCACTCACCCAATGACTTATAACTATGGACCGATAAAGCTGTCAAAATTACATGCAGCAAAGAGAAACACTTTTGTATGTTCATCCTTTTCCCTATAAGCACATTGCATTGAACTCTAAAAGGTAAATTCGTACGCAGTTCATTGAGCTATTTCGGCCCTACCAACATGAAGACTCTGGAAATATTCTGTTTCAAAATGCGAATTTTCCTTTATTTAATTATAATCGACATGTTATACTTCGTGTAAGGCACTACAATATTTATTATATTCATTATTTGAGATCTAAAATATTTTCTATTAAATTCTCGATCTCGATTTTAAATTGCCGCAAGCAAATACAATTACGTTCTTATGTTGGTGCCACATACAAAACAAGAAAGCACATGTAATAGAAATAGACGAATATATAGGAAAATATCTCTGCTCTCATTCTGGTTAAGCACATTACAGAGGAAAATAACCATTTATTTCTAAATTTTATTATAAGAAATACGAGGAGTACAGAGAAATAGTGTAACACAAAAAATAATTTCAGGGAAGGCAATTTAATCTATATATAATAATGTATTTTTCTCTTGACAGTATTAGCAAAATACTCGAAATAAAAATGCAAGCAAAAAAGGTTTCCCTCTACTGGTAACAAAAGTTGTCTCAAAATTAAATAGCATACGATCGGATCGGTCCATAGCTATATGTCAGTGCACTCACCCAGCCAAAGTGAACGTCAGATATGAGTGACAAATTTTTAAAAATACTAAGCAGTACATTTTAAATTAGTTATAGAGGGTGTTTCACAGCGCGTGTGCAAAAATGAAGGATAGGGTAGATCTGTGAGAAATTAAAAAAAATTTTATGGGAGAGGGGTCTATCTCCACTTCCTACCAGCTATAGGGGTTTGAAATTTTTTTACGATGAAAAAAAAACAGTCTTAAATTTTAACGTTAAAGTTTCTCAGTTTGCTTAGTTGCTTAAAATGGCAGTATTAACTACTAGAGCTCTCAGTTGGAATCAGATAACCCGACCGGGTAGGAATCGATTCCTAGCAAAAATTCGGTTCCAATCGGGTACCCGGTTGCAAATAGGAAAAGATCCATCAATGGAACCGGTTCCACTGTGAGAATCGAATCCGCCATCAGGAATCGATTCCGTCGTATGAACTGGTTAATAAGAATGAGTGAAATTGCAAAGCAAAAATTGTCACTAATAGTAGGGAGTATAAGGAATTTTAAATTTTTATTAATAAATGTTAAGTCGTATTTTGTATATTCACTACAAAAAAATCTGTAATTTCCAAAGAAACTCGATATTTCCTTAGTGAAATGCAAAATTTCCTGTGTTGGCCTTGAGACTGAATCTGGACTGCACGATTTCAAGAGGAACCGATTCCTGTGACGGAATCGATTCTGGCGTTGGAACCGACTCTTATAATGAAACCGATTCTCCCTTGGAACCGGATACCCGAGTAGGAACCGGGTACCTGAATTAAATCGGGTACCCGGATAGGAACCGGGTAATCGCGGGTCGGGTTTCTGAGAGCTCTATTAGTTACCAGATCCATCATTTCTGCACACGCGCTGTGAAAAACCCTGTATGTGTATATTTGAGCGATTTAAGGAGGTCTTCTATCTTGTTGGTTTCAAAAAATCTCAATCTTGTCAGGAACATATCCTGGAAATGATATAACGGAATTTTTCATTATTTCGGGATGTCAGAGACTGTCTAACACAGCTCCGCGTGTCGTTTTTATAACGCTCTGTCGCGGCAGCCCGGAAACTTGTTTTACGAGTTTTACCAATGCCATCCAGACGGTCTGTTGTATGACTGTGGGTGTGTGTTTCTTCTGTAACCTATGTGAAATGACCGTAAGTTAGTTTTTGATCGTAAGTTACTTTTTATCCAAGGTTCATGCATCTTTAAGGGGGGTGGTCTAAAATTTTCAAAAAACCGAATTTTTTTTTTTAATTTTTCCAAAGTATAGTCTGTCGAGAATATACTGTTAAATGTTTATAATAATATTGACAGTATTTTAGTTTCTACAGTCTTTATAGCAGTTAGCGAACGGTTGGCCCGCCTCATGAATGGAAAACTTTAAGCTCATTTATCTCAAAACTACCTTTGTCTGCACGGCGTAGAGCAAAAAAAAACTGTCCATCCGATTGGGCTAAATTTTGAATATGTTATTCAGTATGCCAGTGGCTATCGTCAGAACTAAAAAAATTTATTTTAATAACTTGTTTTTTTGTTAAAAAACTATCGAAAAAAAGTCGTATTTTTGGTACCCAAAATTCAAGTGCACCACTTCGTCAAAAAATTTTTTTTTTAATTTATTTTAGTTCCAACGATAGAGACACTCATATAGATTAATAATCTTTTTTTTTTCTATTTTTCAAATGACTGACAGAGCTTAAATCATCAACGCCACCCAGGTCGATTTTTTTGAGGGTGTTATTTTCAGATAATTTTTTTTTATAATAAGTTTTTTTTTTGGATGAGTATTGAGTAGTTTATTAAATGTACATAGTTCAATTATCGTTTTTTTAATTGGTTTTACCTTAAAAAAATCCTGAAAATGCCTTAAATTTACGCGCGCTAGACCACCGGGTCCCCTTAAAGAGATTTCCCAAAAGTTGCTTTTTTGCAACTGGTTGGCATGATATCTCGAGAAATAATTGATCGATTAACTCAAATCTTTTATCAAAATCTGAAAAACATGTTGCTATCGTCTGACCAGGGCTTTTTGAAATTTTTACATTTTAACAATTTTTACAGCTGTTTTGACATTAAAAACATGAACAATTTTTTTAAATGTCGACTATTTCGCGAAATTTTTAAATTTTGAGGATTCCGTTCGTCAAACGATAGCCAAGGGAATAATAAGACTAAATCTTCTCGATGTTTCGTTTTAGAAGACTTTCAAGAACTGATCGTGTCAACCGTTTTAATATGAACTTTTCGTAAGGGGTACTTCAAGGTCGAACAAAGGACAAGCCCGAAACAAAAACATTTCAACAAATTCATTTTCAAGGTTTAAGAATAAACCAGTTGAACCGAAACAACCGCATTTCAATCCCATTAACGGTGTCCCTACCACTCATCCTCGAAAAACAGTATCAAAGCGGCGTCTTCAGGTAGAAGGAATTTTTTCCCATATTTCAATGGTTTTATATGTATAGAATAAGAGGTCAAAGTATAAAAGCCGGTCTATGTTTATTTTTTAAAATACAGCTATCGCCAGGGCATGAAAAATTAATTTTTAATACTAAAAGATCACTAGTTATATCTTTAAATGCGTTTTTCTCAAAACTGCACGAAAACAATTTACCTAGCGATTAAAATTTTTTTTTGCATATTAAGATGTTTTGTACCATGAATCATCGATTTTTTGATTGGACCAAAAATATCAATTTGGCATGCAAAAAACCGACGAAAATTTTATACTTTTTTCAAAACACCGCCATTCTTATAATTTTCAATGGAAATAGGGTAGCAGTGAAGCTATTTTTTTTCATTTGCCCCGTTACTGCGGCATAAGTCCTGTAAATTTCAATAGTTTGTCGGAAAAAATGTGTGTCTTTGGAAACAAATATTAAAAATTCTAGACAAATATCTTTATTTTCAAGTAGGTACACTGAGATAGCCTCTTAAGTGGTCTTGCCTTATTATAATAGGTAAAAAAGGTTGCTTTTGGTTTTCTACATAAATTTTTTTGAAACATATAAAGTTGAAAATATTATCTGAAACTTTCAAACAAATTAGATTAAAACTGATGAAGTTATACTAGTTTAAAGATTTCACTCCAAAGGCAGGTAGGCACGCACCGCTCCACTGGAAATGGCTGTCACTTTCTTCTTGGAAATATGATTCGCTCAAAGAGTTTCCGAATTTTCCTTGTTTGAAAGGTGTGAATGTGTTAGTTATGACAGGTGGGTACTTTATATTTTCTGTTAATAAACTTATAGCGTTTTCGATGGGACTTTTTCAGCACGGTTTCCGTGGCGCACTGTTTCTGACGTTTTCTTGTAGTGGCCCACTGATCAATGAAACATTTTTTTCCGACTTTGTCAATGTGTGCGCACCAATAAAAAATATTTTAATAAAATGACAGCGAAAATCTATTATAACACATTTTAAAATATTGTTATATGAAATTATATCGCTTGGAGAACGTTTTAGGCAGAGCTGGTCAACAAACCAATTTGTAAACTACTAAAAAGCCGTCTGACAATTCGAACTGTCAAAACATTTTACGTTTGTAGTTGTAAAACTGGCTCCACTGAAACCAAACCGCAGTGCCAGGAAGGGGAAATCAGTGGTCCACTGAGTCTAGCAGTTTTGCTGTCAAAAGTCCCATCGAACATGTTTTGACAGCGACACTGCTAGAATAAATCGAAACTGGTTGTGCACTGAAGTCCCATCGAAAACGCTATTAACTAACTATAAAAACATGGATCTTATTATATAATCATATTAAAAAATAAATCAAAACCCTAAATTAAAAGATGATAAAATTTTGTAGCCAATAATTTAGCTCAACATAGAGTTTAAGGGTAAAATTCAAATATAAATTTCAGCTTATTCATAATTTTTTTAAATGCGGTCTTGAGCCACATTAAGGAACGATGCGAAACCCTCTTTTTAACCGACTTTCCAAAAACAAAGAGGTCCTAAGTTCGACGTGTATTTTATATTTATTTTTTTTATTTTTTTATGTCTGACCGGGCATAGCATGACGAAATTGTAGTTTTTACTATGGGTAAGGCGAACAGTTGCACCTCAGAAGAAAGAGCAATTATCTTAAATTTAAGAAAAGAGAACTATTGCTATGCAGAGATTTGCCAGACAATTAAAAAGTTCAAAAAAATGGTAACTATTTGATGCGCTTAAACATTGGGATTTTTATAAAGCAGTGAATAATGTACCCCGAAAGAAAAGGCCACGAAGGGCATCAGCAGCAACAGACAGGAAAATTATCAGTTTATCTAAGCAAGACCCCTTGAAATCGGCTGTAGAGATTAGGAAAGAAGTATTCTCCGAAGAAGTAATCACAATATATGTACAACGCCGCTTGGTTGAACATAATCTACATGGCTGAGTTGCTCGCGAGAAGCCACTGTTATCCAAAAGAAACCGATTGCTCCTGAACACATAAATTGGACTTCCAAAGCCTGGAAACGGATTTTGTTTGGGATGAAACAAAAATTAACCGAATGGGATTAGATATGAGGAAGAATTTTCGCGTCCTCCTGGAAAAGAGTTCGATCAAAAATACACAAAGCCTGTAGTAAAATTTGGAGCTGGCTCCAAAGCGCCAGATTTGGAGGTGTTTTGGATGTAGTGGTGTTGGTCCAATTTATCGTGTGGAGTGTAAAATGGATCAGAATCAGTACTTTCATATTCTTGAGAATGTAATAAACCGTATGCGGAGGAAAACTTGCCTGTCACTTGGAAATACCAGCAGGATAACGACCCGAAGCATACAGCTAAGAGGGTTAAAGAGTGGTTCAAGTCAAAAAGTGTGAAAGTAAGAACACCTTTGGGGGACTCTTAAACACAAAGTTTCGGAAAAAAATATGGTAATATGGAAGAATTGTTTACCGCCGTTAAAGCAGCTTGGAACGAAATACCCCTTTCTACATGTCAGAAACTGACTCGATACCAAGGCGATGTGCAGCTGTTTTAAATATTAGGTAACAGATGTAAAAAATCAATTATAACTTTACTATAAAGCTTTCTATTTTACAGATTATAAAAACGATAACAAACCGTTTTTAATTAGATGACCGCATTGAATTTAATTGTTTTTCTCAATATTTATTAACATATCAAGATTATGAAAAAACTTATATAAGGTATATATAATATACTGAATTACAAATTAAATTATATGTTTTATTAATGAAATCTTGCATTTTCATTTAAATAACATGCAGTTTACTTTTTTTAGCACATCGTTTCTAATTAACTGGCCGCCACTGTATGTGCTTAAATAAAAGAAAATTTGTTAAAAACCTTTAAAAAAAAAAAGTTTCAAAAACCATGTTTTTTTTGCTTTGTTAAGTAGGCAAGACCACTTAAATGACGGGCTGAGAGTAAAAGTGACCTATTTATAAGGTTCGGGCAAAAGTGGCTTAGAAAATGTTCCGCGCAAAAACGAATCGCGTGAGATTCCGGGCAAAAACGACTTAACAACTTAACTGCATCAACTTTGCATTACTTTTTGTAGTTTAATCGTTTTTCCCGGAATCTCACGCGATTCGTTTTCGCGCGGAACATTTTCTAAGCCACTTTTGCCCGAACCTTATAAATAGGTCACTTTTACTCTCAGGCCGTCAAATATGATAGAATGTACGCAGTACAAATTGCAATCTTAATTTTTAAAATCAGTGTTGGAAGCTGTCTTGCTAACATTAGGTGCATTCCCTAACTAAAAAGTGTATCTCGCAGGCTCACGAAGAGGAAACTTTTGCTCAGGGAATTTCTCTGAAACTTGTTCCCTTATTTTCATAGCCAAATACAGCGGATGGGACTTCAGTGCGAAACGAGTTTCGATTTTTTCTAGCAGTGTCGCTGTCAAAACATGTTCGATGGGAATTTTGACAACAAAACTGCTAGACTCAGTGGACCACTGATTTCCCCTTCCTGGCACTGCAGTTTGGTTTCAGTGGAGCCAGTTTTACAACTACAAACGTAAAATGTTTTGACAGTTCGAATTGTCAGACGGTTTTTTAGTGGTTTACAAATTGGTTGGTTGACCAGCTCTGCCTAAAACGTTCTCAAGCGATGTAATTTCATATAACAATATTTTAAAATGTTTTATAATAGATTTTCGCTGTCGTTTTATTAAAATATTTTTTATTGGTGCGCACACATTGACAAAGTCAGAAAAAAATGTTTCATTGATCAGTGGGCCACTACAAGAAAACGTCAGAAACAGTGCGCCACGGAAACCGTGCTGAAAGAGTCCCATCGAAAACGCTATTAAACTAATATCGTTTTCGATGGGACTTCAGTACGAAACAAGTTTAGATTTTTTCTAGCAGTGACGCTGTCAAAACATGTTCGATGGGACTTTTGACAGCAAAACTGCTAGACTCAGTGGTCCACTGGGGGGTATTTTTTAATTGTTTCATCCTATAGTACAAGATACTCTTCAAGAGTATCCAGTTAAAATTTGAGGTCGATTGGAGCAAAACTGCCGGAGATACAGTGCCTCGGGTCTCCCTCCATTCGATCCATTCCATATACAAAAAAAAAAAACAGTGTAAAAACTTGAAACGCGTTTTTCTCAGATTTAGTTTTTTCAAAGTCAATGATCACTTTAACTCAAGAAGTACTCATCCGATCCTTTTCAAATTTTGTACACTTTTTTTATACATAAATTACGATGTAACAACGTCGAGATTTTGTATTTTTTTATTATTATAATTTATTTTACATCAACAAATTCGCCGATTTTTATCAACACATTTTCATAAATTCAAAAAAATCGTCTTTTTTTACTTCTAGAATTGAAAAATCAATAAAATAAACAAAATCTCTCGTTGTTACCTCGAGAAACTCATAACCTAACGAAACTTTTTGGTTTTTTGTCAACAGATGATGCAGTAATGAGTTATGATGATCACCGCAAACCAACATTTTTTTTTGTGTATACGAAGATTTCCTGTCAGGTGCTGAATTCACAATATTTTTACCCAACAATTTAACAGAAGACTCTTGAAATGTACTATTATGTTCTTAACTTACAAATAAATTTATATTTACACCTCCCCCCCCCCCCCCAAACCCCACAGACACAATGAAAACACATTCTCATCTCATCGCAGCAACTCACTCGATATCGACAGTTCGAAATGAAATTGGAATTAAATAGTTCCAAAGATGCGAACAAGTCATTGGATAAGTCTGTTTTGAGCTATTTTAAGCAAGCTTAATTAAAAAACCTAATAATTTTGTTCTCTTATTTTAGTGCATGGATACCGCGCACCTACCTCCTGCTAACATAGCACTTTCCTGACTGAAAACAAAGGTGAAGCATTTTTTTAAAATTGGTGCCACCATTTACATGAAATGGCAAAGGCAAATATCTTATATTTTTAGAAAATTTATTTGTTTTTATTTTTACTTATATATGAATCTGCAACAGTTGAAATTTAGGGTTTTCTTTTAGAATAGAAATGGACTTCATAATTATCGGAGATCTTACATTGCCGACGTGGTCTCCGCTACAGCAAAGTTATGCTTAAAAACATTTAAAACCTATATTAAAAAAAAGTTTAAATTTTTTTATTTGTTTTGAAACTGAACATAGCCCAATGGGCAGGAATATGCTGATATCGCAATGAATTGCAGTAGGCAATTGTATGAATAAAAACTATTATAAGAAATATGGTGTCAGGCTCCAATTGCTTTTTAAAACCAGCTCTGAAGTATTGTTCATTTTGTTAAAAATAAACTCATTTTCAAGATAGAAAAAAAACTTTGTCTGTATATTTCATTAGGTGATTTGGAATTTTAAATAAATATTAAAGACATCTAGTGAATTAGAAAAATAAAGGATAGACAAAAATTATCAAAATCTTGACATTTCGAAATGGACACAACAATGACCGCGATTGCACAATTAGCTAACCATGGTCACCCTGTAAATCTTCATTGCGGCAGCCATTTGAAAACCCCTATTTACGCATACACCTCACAAAATGAATATTACTTGCATGTATAACACACATTTGTCCTCATTCACATGAAATCAATGACCGAAAGAGTCAAATCGAGATCTGCAACCAACACAAAACGTGACAGAATTGATTTACTGGGAATTTTCCCATTGCCATGAATTACCAAACAAATCCAACAAATTTTTTCGCAACATCTCGAAATATTTTCACTTTACACTGGCTGAAATTTATTCCTACAAAACTCACCTGCTGCTCTAGACCTGTACCATTTTGGTTGATAGCATTACTCATATTACTTCCAGTCAGTTGCTGGTTTTTTTGTTGAACTTTCCCTCTAAGAAGTTCGATTAAATTGTTCCTCACTTAGCCACTGATTGCAAAAATTTTTACTAGAAAACCAATGTTCAAAACTCAATCTTCGACAAATTCAACTATGAAAATTTGTTAATAATCTAAACACAATCTTTTTGCACTATTTCTTCTTATACCGAAATATTTAAGATGGAAAATCACTCAAGAAAAACGCGTCGTCCCGTAAAATGATCTTTCTCCTCCTTCTTCTTTCTTTGCGACCTATGTTCTAAAAAGTTATTCTTTTGTCTTGGGACAAACACAGCGAAATGTTCATGTTCGTTTACAGTAAATGTAGCTGTACACAGTGTCGTGCAAATTTGCTGGTTCCACATTGACACCAAGGTATTCCTTGGAAAATTATCTTTTCTTTTTTAATGTACTTGAAATTTTGGACGTTTTTTTAAAATTTTATGATGAAGAAACCAAACACGAGGTCATAACGAAGTAATCTTTCGAACGCGCTGTTTTTTTTAAGTATTTTATTCAATTATTTTATCACAATCAAATCAACTCGTTTGACAGCCAGTGCAGATGTTACTTTGGGGATTTTTTAGTACACTTGCGCTCACTTGATTTCGAGAATTTTAGATCACGTTCGTGTTGTGCAAAATTTATGTGAAGTTGTTTGCGGTTCACCTGAGTATTTTCAGAATATAAAAAATAATAAAGTTTGCTTTATGTAATGAAATTGTTGACTAAATTGTCTTCGAATTACATTCAATCTAAGAATTTCGGTTAAACATTTTAACGACTTGAAATAAAACACCTTTACCTTGAATTAATAATTTTATTTATTAAATTTGAATATTTCGTTGGCTACTGTATTAAAAACTTTTTAAGTTAATAAAGTGTTCGGTGTAGACCGATAAAATCTTTTTCTTTTTATATTTAACTACATGCATTGTAAATTATTAAGTACTTTATAAAGGGACCGAAACCACTTCTTTTCTAAACTTCAAACCATTTTATAATTATTTTGAAATACCAAGAGCTTTACAACAACAATGCCATAGTAGGTAGATTAAGTTGGTTGCATTTCAATTAAAATAACCGTCATTTTATTTATAAGTTATTTTTAAAATACAATTCGCGTTTATTTAAGGAAAGACATTTGGGCGCATGTAGTCCTCCTCTTCATATATCGTGTGGTTGCCTACCAATTTCATTTTAAATATGTAGTGCAGCAAAAACATCATAATTAATTCAACGTTTAAATTGAACTGTTGCCAACTTAATCCACCCCAGCTCTTTCAAAGCTCTTCAAAATTTTTCTTTCTCTGTGCTTTTCAAAGTGGAACAGTGAACAGTGGGACAGTGGACTGATGAAGTTGGCTCCAGTTGAAAAACATGATATTTTTAAAATGATTAATGGAACTGGAGCAAACTTCGGGTCTATCAACTACTAAGTACAAAAAGCTGAACCGTTGAATTAGTTTGTTTTATGTTTCCAATCAGTGCGGTCGTGAGTCAAAATTTTTTACAAAAAGTCTGGAGGAATGCTGGATGAGAAATTTAATGGCTTAATTATGTTTAACTTCGCCCTACTACTAACATTAGGAACATATTGCTTAATTCATTTCAAACATGTTCAACGTAAAAACAATCTAGCTTTATCATTTCCTCCTGTAATATTGCTCAACAATGAAATGGAAATACACTGATCAAAGTGGATATCCTCAAAACCAACAATAATAATAAACATCAATCGAAAATAACAGCGAATAAAAAAAAAGAATGGGTTTTCAGGACGAATGAATCTAGCTAGATTGGAAATATGCACAGGTTACGCGCGCGATAGTTACAACTGACTGCGGGTTAACAAAAAAAAAATAAATGACAATATCATGTTTAATTAATGACAATTGGTGCTGTAAAGATTACGTGGATACAAATGCAATACTACAGCGAGTATGAATGTCACTATCATCAGTGCTTTGTAACATGAATTCCCAATTAACTGCTTTATAAAAAAAAAACTTTACGCTTCGTTTAACTGCTTCAAACTAGCTGTTGTGATTTCCACTATCTACACTTAAGAAACTATTTACATACCAGTCCTTATTGATATCAAACAAAATTTTCTCTATAATTATGAGGCAGACACTCGGGACTCTTGAATTTAACATTTCATTTCTGTTTAACTTATCTTGTTTCTGTTTTACCTACGTATATTGCTATTTCTTGCTTTGATGTTTCTAAAGATAAAACAATTTCTATTTAGTTTAGCCTACAACAACAAAAGAGAATATCTTAATCTAGTAATCTAATGTTCGAATAAAGATAATCTTGAATCTTGAACACGTAGATATGTGAACGCGCAACATATAGGGACGGAATCCTTATCCAACTGCTGAAGTAATAATGGGAATTCCGAGATTTTGAAGATAAAGCAGGCATTCTTTCCTTACATCATGCACACCTCGCTGAAAGATCAACAGGTTTACCTAAAAACTAATAAAATGCCAATGAAAACGGAAGGCGGGGATTTGTTGGCAGTCGATTGTACATGTACTTTGGTTAGGTTGTTGACAAATACAGTACTTCAGGATAATTTTTTCAACTATTATTTTCGCTACTGTTTTAGTTTCTTTGTTGTCCATGGGAAATGTATCTATATATTTTGTTTACTGACATTGGAGATAAATATTATAATTCAAGTTTTGTTTCCGTTTTTCTTTAATCTTCTTCTGCATAGTATTAAATTCCTTTTTAAATTCTTCGATACCAATTTTCATAAATATTTATTCTGCTAGCTTTTCTTACACTTTACATGATTTTTCGTAACATCTGATTTGGACGTCCTTATGAATTCAGTTTGGTTCGGGGCATCTGTGTTTTTGTTAAGCAACCCTTTTTAAAGACTAACAACAGTGAATTTTCTTCCGTATAAATAAGGTCAGAATTGTTTGATTGCCCAGTAGGTTCCTAGGAGTCCTTTATCGATTATTGGTTTCTTTAATTCGTGGATGCTAAGTGTTGTGCTTGCATAAGATATCGGTAGGTCTTTGTATATCTCTCCTTGCAATGTGATTGCACCTAGAGCAAAGTAAAATGCGTCATTCGTTACTGTACATGGTTCAGAAAAGTCCGGATACTGCACTACCGGTGGGCAAATTAATTTAATTTTTAGTGTATCAAAGACTTTTTGACATTCTTCTGTCAAAATAAATGGAGTATTTTCACAGGAAAGGTATTTAATGGCTTAGCTATCGCTGCGAAATATGGTATGAACCTTTTGTGATATTTACAAAAAGCTGTGAATCTTTTTGCTTCATCCGCTGACGTGGTTTTGGAATAAGTGCCCTAGATAAACTAATTCTGTTTGCAAGAAATTGCATTTTTGTAGGGTTCAATTTAACCTGCACAACTCCTTTTGTTGGGATTATCGTGTTTGCAACAAAAGTACCATTCCGAATTTCGTCACTCAGTATCAACTGTCCTCCTCTATCTTTAAGTATAGTGCTTAGCTTGATATATTTCAGACCTTGCTGGAAAATTGTGATTGTCTCTTGCTCTGGAATTTTTGTCATTATCGGTATCTCTATATCTTCGATCTCTGTCCAAATTGTTAGGATAAACAGCTCGTCAACTTATTTGCATCTGTTTTTCGTTAAGAAATCTAGAGTATCTAGACCAATTAAACCATCAGTCGTTTTCGGAAAATTATCTTCCACAT
Source organism: Leptarthrus brevirostris (assembly GCA_964036015.1). Lineage (NCBI taxonomy): Eukaryota > Metazoa > Arthropoda > Insecta > Diptera > Asilidae > Leptarthrus > Leptarthrus brevirostris. The sequence goes on from OZ038371.1 coordinate 40,737,769, forward strand.
GTATTATGTGTTCTATCACTTCATTTTCTAGGTTGAATTTTATCTCTATTCTTCCAATTGTTTCAATCGCACCATCTGTGATTCCTGTTATCTTGCAGGTTTCTTTTCTTACGTTAATAATTATCTTTTAAGCTATTATTCTTTACTAGGGAGATGTTTGCGCCCGTATCTATAAACCAAGTTGTATCGTGTAGTGTCACTTCACTCTTGATATTTACAAAATTTCTTAATTTGCTTGATGAATTTTTACTGGTTGTCTACTGAATATTGTTCGCCTTCTAAAGTTTCTTCGGGTACTCCCAGTCCGTTTCCCGAATTTATGAGGTTGACTCGTCTGAAATATTTTGAATTTGTCCACGATCTCTATTTGTGCTGCTGATGCGTTGTTCCGATTCTGATTGTGTCGTGGTCTCTGATTCTTCTCTCTAAATTAGTTATGTTGATAATTTCTATTAAGCGCATTGTATACGCATTTCTGTTCGCGTGGAAATTCTGTTCATCGCTGCCCTTGAAGCTTCTAAATGGTTGACCACGATTGAAATTCGTGAACTTTTCCTTTCTTCCCTCCTTCGATATGGCTAGATTGGCTAATCTGTGCAGATCTGCTAAATGTCTTAGGTGCTTGACGGTTTTTCCTGCCCTCTTTCTTTTCTTCCTTCTTGAGGTTTCTTGCTGTAGTTGTCGTTGACTTTCTTGATGACGAAGCCGGCTCCTGGGTTTTGTCTCAGGTGTTCTTCTAGTTTAGTTTCCAATTATGCTTAGGAATTGTGTATTTTTTTAATATTTTTTGGTTGAACCACCTTATTTGGGCGTCCGGAGCGTGGTGCATAATCGGTGTCAGCCAATCACTTCTCAACCATTTGTCTCGATGGAGCAGATTCCTTATAACATTTGTCAAGCGACTCCTTCCCTTTCACAGTATTTTTTCCCATTAAATAGCAATAGCACGAAATTGCGAATTTTCAAAAGTAACATCACTAGAAATTATTATTAGTCTTACTTTTAATACCAGTTGTTGCTATAATGTCAAGAAGCTTAAGAACGTTTGCAAGTAATAATTGACTGGGAGCGTCTTCTTGCGCAGTCTTACGTCACCATGAAAACATATTAGAGAAAATATAATAGTATAATGAATCCTTATAACATTAAGATAACTAAACTCACTGCCGCACTTCTAACTGGAAATTAGGATTGCTTCTATTTCAACAACTAGTGTTTCCATTTCTTCATAAGTGAGAGATCCATTTGACGTCGTTTTTAGAAGTAGATGTTTTGCAGATTTGACGGCGGCTTCCCATAATCCACCGAAGTGTGGTGCTCTCGGAGGAATGAAATGAAAATCAATGCCCCGTTTACTACATGTTTCGGTTATGTTTTCCTTGGCTTCTTGAGAATGTATGGCGGTAGATAGTTCATGCAGTTGGTTTCGTGCACCCACGAAATTAGTTGCGTTATCGCAATATAAGTTTCTGCAGTTTCCCCTACGACTACGACCCTTCTTATAGCAAAAACCTGACCATGAACCCCATGAAGTAATTCTAACTTTTGTTTTAAAATACAAAAACACATTATTATTTTTTCAATGAGATGGGTGAGCCTGATGGGATGATATGGGATTATTTATGTTCGGCACTAATTTCCAGTTGTTTTCTTTTTTTGTGATGAGGCTCATAACTGCACTAAATCTACGTTCTACTAAATGGGAAGACGGGAAAGCAATCAACAGCTTCTGTACACCCATAATGCAGGATAGAAAATTGGTATATGTTTTTTTAACTAGAAGTTGTGGTATCCTTGTTCAAACATTGGTTTTAGCTCCTCATTTGTGGATAATTCAATAAGTTGCTCCTGGATTAGTATGGACTCATCTGAGTTTGTGGGTCTACTTCCAAATGGGTCCAACACCCAATCGGGGATAACCAAACCAAATGAAGAATGTTTTCAAATCTTTGGCGGAGGTCGGAATGAAGAGCCGTTAAGTGTTGACAATAAGCAAGCAAATCTTCATCTTGTTTTTGCAATTTTGAAGGATTTGGAAACTGAGAGCATTCTCCTCTTCCCAAGTTTTGTTTGTATAGAAAAACTTTTGCAACAAACGCAGCTATTATATTTTTAGTTTTAATTAAATTTAATTGATCACCTTGTAGCTTCAAATTGCTTTCGTTAAATTTCTTACGAAGTAATCTATATTCTTTGGCACGATTTTTTTATAGTGCCACATTTTAGACAAGTTATTGCATGTAGCGGCGAGATTCCGTTCCTGTTCAAACCTGCATAGATACATAGATAGACGGCCGCGATCGGCCCGATGAGATCTATCACCCCACTCATTTTGGCACGTCAGATCTGAAACACCCTGAATACCCAAATTATATACATATATACAATTTAAAACAAAACTCCGCACATTTATAATAAAGTACAATTCGTTTATTTGCGAACTATTTTCTCGAAAAACTTTGTTTTGAGAAATAAGCGAAATTATAACAGTTCGTATGAATGGCCATACTTAGTTTTAAATCGTCTTTGTAGTAAATTTTTCCGATAACAGCAAGGAATGCAGAAAGAGTTCCCTCTTAAGTTTGTCATTCCCTGAAATGTTCCTATGTCCAGGAACCCAGTGCAAGATTACGTTAAGCAAACTGCCCAAGGAGGTAAGCAAGTCCCGACAGTCCTGTACCACCCTAGAAGATATGGTATCTGAGTCAAGCGCCGTAATGGCCGCCTGACGATTAGTAAAAATGGCGATGTTCTGTTTCAGTGAATGGATAAACAGAAGCAGCGAACACGCCTTCATAATCGCAAGCACCTCCGCCTGGAAGACTCTCGATGTGGCTGGCCGGTTCCATCAGTCTCCATTCCCCATTCCATTCTAGTTGGAATCCTGACACTGAATTCTTTTTCAAAATTTATGACAGTTGAGGCATCGGTCAGTCCGCTAGGCGCTACGCGGAGGATGTTGCTGTGGCCATAGGACTTAGGAACACAGCACCCAGATCCTTTAAGTCTTGCTGCACTGCATGACGCCTGGAATTTGATCTGGTGACCAAGGGGAAGTAGATGCAGAAGCACATAAAGGGCTTCGATTGGCACCGGTAGTGCCACTGCAAGTGGTTCTTTGCATTCTACTTAGTTTGGTTTAGTTATAAGCCTTACTTATCGCAGGCCACCAAACTAGTAAACTATAGGTGATAATTGGACGCACCACCGCTGTGTATTACCAAAGCGTAATCTTAGATTGCAGTCCATGTCCATGTTTTACCAAAGATACATCTGGAGGCATAAAGGGCTATACATGCCTTCTTTACCCACTCTTCTATGTTTAGTTTGCAATTCAGTTTGGGATCCAGGATTAAACCCAAATATCTGGCACTGGAGGATAGTGAGAGTTCTTGGCCGTTTAATTTAGGTCAAGCAAAGTATGGTACCTTGGTTTTTTCTTCAGTTTTCCCTGGATTCACAGTCAGTCCACAGTTCTCAGACAAACTACTCACCTTCTTCAAGGCACCCTCCATAATCTCGCTGATAACAGAGGAAAACAACCCTGATACCAGGATCACCACTTTGTCCGCGTAAGCGACGGCCTTAACACCCCCTTGCTCAAGTCTCAGCAGGACCTTGTTCATGACCATTAGCCATAGAAGGGGAGAGAGAACCCCACCTTGGAGGTACCGCAGGAAACGTGCCTGAATTTCCGTCTGATTCCGAATTCGGACTGGATTATCCTTGCCTTTTAAGTCGCGTCCACATTATAACGAACATGACCGAACGAACATCACAAGCACAAGATAACAAACCTCACAAGCATAATGTGGACGTGACGGGAACCACCTCGCAAGCACTACGGAGCAGCTGGAGCAAATGGTCGTCGTGTTCGATGCAGAAGCGGAAACATCAAAGAATTTGTGTCGGAGCATCATTAAACCTCACGAACCATAAGGTCATATTGAACAAGCATTGTGGACGTGTCTCGAACATGCAAGAGTGAACACAACGAACATTAAGCCAAACATCACGAGCGTAACAAGCAGCCGGAGCACAAGCACGAGCGAACAATGTGGACGCGGCTTAACATAGTAGTTATCCATTGAGCAAGAAATTGCTCTACACCGAGCTCGGCAAGAGATTCATGCGTACATTGTTAAAGGCTCCAATGTTCAGAAATGCAGTCAGGGTATATTGTTTATAAATAATTTAACCGAAAAACAACACTACACATTCAAAATTTACCTTTACCGGTACCGTCAAATTTTTTGAAAAACGCTTTTTTCAAGTCGAATGCATTTCGATGGGCATTCCCATCCTCGTCAGCGACTACCGCAAAACTAAAACAACACAGCTGAGTCTGGTCAAGTGCAGCTGGGGTCAACGTTCGAGGTCCGTTTTGCTTTTGAGCTGACTTTACAGATTTCAAAAAGTGACGATGTTATTGGGCCGTTATCGTTGTTCATGACCTTTTCTGCATTTTTCTGTATAACTAAGCTTTCCCATGCATCGAGAGAATTTATATTCTTCACCGCTTTTTCTAGCTTTAAGTTATCCATTCCAACGTCATAATGATTCATTGTAATCATGTGTTGTGCTACAGCTGATTTTAAGGGCTGAGGAAATAGTGCATAAGAATAGAAAAGATTTTTCGGGTATATAATGAATATTTATTAAAACGGCAGTTAATATAATTTATTGCCCCATAAATAAAGAATACTTGAAAAAAATTTTATTAAAAAAAAACCGAAATGGCGGCTGTAGGTCTTATAAACTGAAGCCATGCACCGCGTGCAATGTTCTGCGCGGGGCGTTCCACCCCCTTGTCGGCTAATCCGAAACAAAAACCGGTAATAAATTATTAATCTATAAGAAATTTGGGGGGCCTTATCGTTTTTAAGTCAAGTTAATCATTTCATCCGTTGAAACTATAGAGCGCCCCGCGCATTGAAAAATGTTGTTTCGAGAAAAATGCATTTTTTCAGATTTAAGTAGGTATGTGAAGTTGGCCCGGATTTTTTCCGGGCTGGGGGGTAGGGTAAAACGTCCCAATCGATAGTCTATTGTTGGACCACAGTTTACCTCCAATTGGTTTCGTTTTACCCCCTCTCAATTTTTTTTTATTCGAAAAACAAAATTTCCGGGTTACCTTCACAAACCCGGAAAATTTTCCGGTAAAACTTCCCAAACGAAAAGCCTTCGTCAGTTCACGTTTTTCCCACAATTCCTTTCGTTTTACCACCACCCAAAATAACATAATTCGCTGTAATATGACGAAGGAAAGTTTTAAGGGTTGATAGTGTTGACGTTCGATAGACTTAATCGAAGAAACATTTTACAACTCCTTTGGTAAATTTTGCAACCCCTTCGGTAAATTTTACGACCCTTAAAGACAACGCAAGAAACTGACAAGTTTTCAAAATCCGGGTTAACTTCACAGAGTGAGTAAAATCAAAGGTATTTGATCCTTAGGGGTTGAAAACATTTTAACCATTATAAAGCCATCCCTACCAGATTTTACCCCCACATGATTTCGTTTTTCCACAATTTGAGCACCGACGAGTAAATCATTTTTCAAAATCTGGGCGAACTTCATAAAGTGAAAAAAATCACAGTTAAAGTGAAGGGTTTGAAGAGATTTTCCAAATTTTGCTTTGTCAACAGCAGCACCAAAGGGTTAGCTTTTCTTTAGCTGCTGGACGCCTTCGAATAAACCGAACACTAGATGAAAATCCAACAATTTCAATAAAACTCCGATCTAGACAGCTGTATCAGATTATGATCACTACACTGTCACACCGATATTTCGGTAAACTATTTTTCACATGTACACAATGTAAAAGCAAAACACATGACCCGAGCAAATTTTTCAAAATTTTTGATAACTTGGAATTGCAAAAAATTCCGAACTAAGAAGAGCCAAAGGAATTTAGCTTTTCTTTATTAGAAACGCCGATCGCGTTAAGAAATATTTCAATATTTCTTACTTCGCTCGAGTTGAACGGTTTAGTTCGGAATTGTTTCAATTCCTAGTTATCAAGAATTTTTGAAAAATTTGCTCCGGTCATGTGTTTTGTTTGTAAATTGTGTATATGTCATACATTTTGTTGACCAACACAGCAATCGTCATCGATTTTGATATTCTGTACACATTCGCCATCAAAATTTATATCTAGTATTATTTTTTCTAATTATTTATGTATATTTATTTAAATGAAAAACGTGGTGATGCATGAATAGTTCACCTAAGTTACCTAAGTATTGCACTGCAAATGATACGAACTGGTGTGTGCGTTTTCTCAACGACAGCTACTCTCTATGTATTTTCAATTTTACAAGTATTTCCATAGCTATTAAAAGTTCACAATCACAAATTTTCAGGACTCTGTATGGGGTTAGGAATCTGTAGGAGGCTAGGCTTATACTTTTTAGTCCGTTTTAAAAACGAGTTAAATTAAAATTCTTTTTATTTAAATAATTATTTTCTAACATGAGTAATTTTTCAATCGATTTTAAAAATTTTCTTGAGATTAGCGGAAGTAATAGGATTTCTGTATGGACCCCTAACGAACAGACAGACAAGAAAGCGAGTGCATTGTCATTCAGTGCTGAGCTATATTTAAACTTTTAAGTTGTTCATTGGGAAGTTAGTTTAAAATCGATTGCAAAATTTGTACCGAGCAGACAGACAGACAAGAGAGCAAGTCAATAAAAACCTAGTATTGAAATGGAATTTATTCGTCCGGGCTAACTTCTCAAGCGGAGTAAAACGAAACCATGGGGCGAAATCTTCTCATTGTCGAATGAAAAAAAGTAAAACGTTTTCAACACCTTCACTCCTACCCCTTTGATTTTTGACCTCGTGAATTCAGCCCAAATTCAAAAATGTAGTTCTTTTTCCGATCAGACTTCTAAAGGGGTAAAATCGGTCGAAGCAAAAATTGTAAAATCTTTTCAAACCCTTCACTTTAACTGTGATTTTTTTCATTTTGTGAAGTTCGCCCGGATTTTGAAAAATGATTTACTCGTCGGTGCTTAAAGGGTGGAAAAACGAAATCATGTGGGGGTAAAATCTTGTAGGGATGGCTTTGTAATGGGTAAAATGTTTTCAACCCCTAAGGATCAACACCTTTGATTTTACTCACTCTGTGAAGTTTTCTTTAAGGGTCGTAAAATTTACCGAAGGTGTTGCAAAATTTACCAAAGGAGTTGTAAAATGTTTCTTCGATTAAGTCTATCGAACTTCAACACTATCAACCCTTAAAAGCTTTCCTTCGTCATATTATAGCGAATTATGTTATTTTGGGAGTTGGTAAAACGAAAGGAATTGTGGGAAAAACGTGAACTGACGAAGGCTTTTCGTTTGGGACGTTTTACTCCCCAGCCCGGAAAATTTTCCGGGTTTGTGAAGGTAACCCGCAAATTTGGTTTTTCGAATAAAAAAAAATTGAGAGGGGGTAAAACGAAACCAATTGCGGGTAAAATGTGGTCTAACGATAGACTATTGATTGGGACGTTTTACCCCCCAGCCCGGAAAAAATCCGGGCCAACTTCACGTACCTGATTTAAGTTATAACAAATTGTTTTTAATGTTTATTGGTCTGGTATTGTTACCTTCCGTAGATAAACTGACCAACGCCAACGGGTTGTAGAGAATTGTCGCTGAAAGATTTACTGAAAAAGTGTGCAAAGACGTTGGCGATAACTTTAGGATCAGACGAAGAGGTATTCTCGAGTTTGAGGGTGGAAGGGTAACCATTGGATTTCTTCTTGGAATTAATAAAGTTATAAAAACGCTTGGGGTCGGATATGAGGCTAGTTTCCATCCGTTGGAGGTACTCATGGTAGAGGGTATCACAACGTTCAGAAAAAGAGGTATAAGCAGATAGATAGGAAGAATAGTCAGCCTCAGTCTGGGTTAAAAGAAAAGTTTTCCAACGTTTATTTCTCCTGTTGCGAAGGGAGCATAATTCTTTGACGTACCATACGGTGGATGAGGAGTAGTTTTTACGAGGAAGAAGAGGGATAGATTGTGTAAGGCAAGCGTGTATTTCCGAATAGAACGCCTTTAAAGCAACGTCAATTGGGAGATGTTGAGGGATATCGCCAATATTAGAGTTGAGGAGTAAGTGATTTAATTTGTCAAAGTCGCCTTTACGAAAATTGAAGGATAAAGAAGATTTGGAGCTTGAAACGGCATGAGGGTGCTCGTAGGAGAAAACGAGGAACAAGGGAGGATGGTGACGGTCGAGGGAAGAGAGGAGATGGTTGCTTTCTGCGACAGCCGAGTTAACTGGGTCTGAAGAAAAGATTAAGTCTAATTGTCTGTCCAGGAAGTTCCTGACTCCGCTTACTTGAAAGAGACCTGAAACGGAGAGCTGATCGGTAAAGAAGGCTTCTTTGGCCGAAGATGCGTTAAGGGGGACAAAGTGAGAACAGTCCGCGGACAACGACCATTGAATACGGGAGGGGGAGTCACCCAATAAAATAAATTCATCGGAGGCGTTAGCGTTCTCAAGCAGGGTATCGATCGCTTCAATTATGGGCTCGTAGGCGTCTAGATGTTGAGAGGGGCGAATGTAACAACAGAGGATGTACAGAAGACACTTATTTAGTGCTATTTTTATACATACAAATTTCTGATATTGTAGAGTCGGAGGTCTTTAGCACGGTGGCATCATAACGGTTGTGAGCAGCTATGAGAACCCCTCGACCTGGTGGATCATTGGTGCCTATACAACCGTCAGCACGGAAAATGGTATAGTTTGGAGGGAATAGTTCGTTGTCGAGAATTCCTGGTGTTAGATTGGTTTCAGTTAAGGCAAAGATATCGGGCGGGAATTTGTGAGAGTTAAGGAAAATATTTGATGTTTTTGTGCGAAGTCCTCTTACGTTCTGGTACTAGACTGACAAGCTGTTGGGGAGAGGTTCTTGATCGGCAACCGCGGGTGCAATAGAGGGGAAGTCAGAAATAGGAAAAGCAGGGGGGTTAGACGAAGAAGTTGTCCATTCCACTAACAGTGGATTCAGTGATCACTACATTTTCTACCAAGACAATGACGCAATCCACACTGCTCGGAAGGTTAGGCAATATTTCAAGCGCAACAGCGTGCAGATGCTTGACTGGCCAGCATTTTCCTTCAACTTGAATATAATTGAGAACGTGCGGGGGCATCTTTCACGAGGGTTCTACAAAGGAGGATACCAGTATAGCAACGTTAAAGAACTGGTCATTAGGACTACGTGGGAGAGATTGCCAAAAAAGTACATAACACAGCTCCTTAAGTCATTGAAGTCAAGGATGTTGGAAGTTATTGACAAGAAGGATAGCAATACATATTATTAAAATAAAAATGAAAATTTTCCATTACAAATATTTAATCATTTTTCAAAAATCTTTTCCTTGTGTTATTCACTTGTCGCACTGTAATTTCAGGTTAAAGGAAAATTATAGATTGTAGGTGGGGGAAGTATTAAAAACGCTTTCAAATCGTTTTGAGACAATGAAGGGAATCTATTACATCACAATTTTAAAACCTCTTCTGTGCAAAAGTACACCGCAATCGTGTTTTTGCAAGGGTGTGCTATCCACTTGTCGCGGAGTGTAGCTAGCTCAGGTAATCCATCCTATATTTAAGAGTAAGAAAATCTTTATTCAAAACCAATCTTCTTATTGCTCTTCTCTTAATCTTGTATTACACAAGCTGCATTCCAAGCGCTGCTGTGATCTGTAAGGCTGGTAGTTGAGTTGTAGCAGTTCACCTCTTGCTCTGAAGACACTCGATATTTGCTACCTTGTGAATTCGGCCTTGAAATAGTTCTTCTTTTTGAGATTCAAATAATGTACGGAATAAACAAATCTCTTCTGAGACAGGCGCGCCTGTTCCACAAAATCCTTCCTCTTCTACAGGTCAATTTGTTGCAGCAATTTGGTAAGATCTTACTTTAATTTAGTTCTATCTCCCCGTAGAATGGCTTTAAACCCTTTTACAGAATTATTATGTAAGGGAATTATCTTTTCACAAAATATCTCAAAAGCCTTTCGACTTCCTCATGCTCATCATTCCCCCAAACATCTGCCGTACAAAACATGACCGACCGAACAGCTGAGATGAAAACTTTATATTTGACGCTATGTACAACCTCTTTTAATTTAAAGAGGTTGCCCCATGCTGTATTCATCGTGTTTATCGATCTCTTCAATTTTTCAGTGAGATGCTTAGATAATTTTCAGTTCGATGTAAGAGTAACTCCTCAGCACTTATAATCTTTTACTACTTCCATTTCCTCAATGTCCAAAAACCATTTTTAATTTCTTGATCTTCTTTCTTTTTTATTGAAAATTAATACTTTAGACTTCCGGGTATTTATTTCTAAATTTCAGGTTTTACAGTATTCACTTATGCGATTTATCATGATCTGCAGCATATCGGGGATCTGCAAGAAGAATATATCGTCTGCATAAAGCTAAATCCTCAGCTTACAACTATGTCAAAAACTCCAGGTAAATATCCCACCAGGTCGATTATAAAAAGGGCGAACAGCAATGGACTAAGAACACAACCTTGTCTTACACCAGTTGACGTTTCGAACCAATACGACAAGCTTCGGCCATTCCAGACTGTAGACGCAGTGGCGGTGCTAGACCAAATGTAGACGTCGGCGACATCAGCTTTGCGGGGCCTCTTTTATTTCCCAGTCAGAAATAAAACGATAAATAGATTGAGACTGATATATTAGTATATGAGTTTTAATGCTAATGAAATGTTGACAAAAATTACATATACAATCACAAATTAAAATAAACGAATTTTTCGGTTTTTAGCCCCACTGAATTTTAAAATTAATTAATTTTAAAATTATTTAATTTACAAATCAAGTAAAATGACATAAAAACACTTTATTCTGATATATCCGACGATATTTGACAGTTCTAGTACAAATCTAGTATGAAAAACAGATGGTTCAGAACCCAGCCACAAGACTGGTTCACAACCCAGCCATAACGCAATTTTGGAAACGCCAAAAACAGCAACACTTACAATCTTAATTCGACATAACCAAATATTGGATCGTAAAATAGAATCAAAACAATAAATAAACATGCATTACACTCACCTTTTTGGGATGAATTCAGTCACTTGCGTAGCACTTTACAAACAATCAAAAAAACTTTTCGCAATCGATTTTCAATAAGACGTCTGCAGCTGGCATACGCAATACGTATGTATACACTTCAGTGTTAGCACAAAAACTGACTTATGTCAAAATACAAACTAACACAGACAGATGGCGATACGTGTCAATTACAAATTTATAAAAAAGCTCTTATAAATCTTTCTTACCTTCCATTAATGTTAATTATTATGAGCCCATTCATAAACGCAGGTTTGCTCTGCAGCTGCATAATTCAGCAATGCACTCTGATCAGCTGAATTGTTCAAATTATGCGCAAACCTGCGTTTATGAATGGGCCCTATGTTATTTTCACTAAAGCACTTTAAGTTTTATGGTCGTTCACTCACCTCAATTGCAAAAATACGACTGATCGATTCTCATCAAATGCAAGAATTTCATAATTACTAGGAAACTTTTGTCATCGAGTGCTTACGAGGCACTAGAAAACGACAAAGGTTCAAAAGAGCTCCTAATTAACTATACTGAGGAAGCGCTTCCTCTAAGCGCTTATATTATTTTCCGCGGGGTATGCACTTTTGTGTGCACACTTAGGTATGTGAGACAAATACCTTAGAGCACGGATCATTCAGATGATGAAACAGCATAACGGAACAAATTCGGAACTTTTTCAGTTTAACTCGCATGTACTATTTCAGTGGCCATTACTGTACCAAAAAGTACCACCAATAAAAAGAATTCAACTGAATCACATGACTGAGTTAGTTACTTGGGTGGGTACTACGAATAAAGAACTGAAGGAAAGGCTCAACGCAAAATGTCATGAAGCATTACACAAATACTGAAATACTTTCCACCACACGCAGATATTCATCACGGCAGTAATACATTTTTTCTTTCAAGTGGGGCTTCATTCTAAAATTCTTTGGATAATTAGTATTTTCAAATTTTCTTTTTTAATGAATGACAATTATATATTTTACTCTTGGGAATCTATAGCAAAAATTAAATTATTTTAAACGCTTTAAACAATTATTAATTAATTTTGATAATTTATTGGCCTCTCAAAACCGAATATTTACGACGTCTCTGCACCAAAATACGCTACTTACTGCAAGAAGGGACGAGTTGTAGAACTAAGAAAATTTCTAGATGTCAGGCAAGTCAAATGAATTTGCCCGAATCTGATTGAGGCTGAGTTTTACAACGATTGACATTTGGCATAAGTGCATGAGATTTCATTTTTGCAGTTTTCAAATAGTAACGTTAAAAGAATCACAGTGTTCAATGATTTTAACCCTTCAGATTCCTTATAGGTATTATCACCGATTTCCACCTTAGTTCTCTTCCCATTTACTATACCAATGACAATCATTTTAAATGCTAAGTTTAATAAAAACTAAAAAATTTGCAACAAATTAATCGCTTGACAAGTGTCAAACATACCACTAAAATGAAATGAAATGTCAAGGCAATTCAGTTCAATCGAATCGCACTGGATAATTCTTCAAGATTTTTTCTTAAAGCTGAGTTTGACAACTCTTGACATTTAAGAAAATCTGAGTTCTACAACTGATTTGTCTTGAAGATCTTAAAGAATCTGAATTTTACAACTCGTCCAACAACACAACTTGTAAACAATAATAATATTTAATTTTTTCTTCTTTTCTGACTGAAACTTCATTAGAACTTGCTTTTGTTGTGTTACTATGGAGCTATCTTAACATTTACATTAAAAAATTTAGCGAAAAAGATGTTCCCGGCAGTCGGCAACGGAATTTATTTCCACAGTTTGGCACTACACAACTTAATATAGTTTGTTTCACACACTTTTTAAATGTTTTTTACAACTAATTATGTTCAAAAAATCTATTTAACTGCACAATTTCACGACTTTCGATATCGGAAAATAAATTTCCAATTAAATGACAGCTCAGGTTCCTTATTCTTATTGACGAATCTACAATTCCCGCCACATCTCTTCCACTTCGCCTAAAAGCTTTTTGCTTCATTCACATATACGACTTTTACGAGTTAGGGCCTTTCCTTTAGCTCTTTATTCGTAGGGTGGGTAAGAAATTTTCAAACTGTCAATGTATTCTGATCCACAAACTCTCCCGGAAAACAAGTAGTAAGTAATCTTTGGTTTAAGGATCCTTAAATTCTTACCTACTTTAACATATTCAGTATTTATCTAGTTAAGGGTTGTTGAAAGGAAGAGGAAATCTTGGTTATATATAAAAAAAATTAAAATTTTTTAAATTATTTCTTTATTGATCTGCGGGTTTGAATTTGTTTATATTTATTTTTTCCAATCAATGTTATTTTTTCGACATATTTTACATAAAAACAAAGGAACTATATACTTCAGTCTTTTGAGTGTACTTTTTTCGTGTTTTTATAATATTTAATTTATGAAAATTTTATTATGTATTATTTATAGTATTTTATGTTTTCTTAAAAATTTTATGCTTGAAATATTGTATAATTTAAACTATTATTATTATTATAGTAATTAATGTGTAGAAGAATATTTCCGGGCTAGTTCGGAAAGCAACAATTTCACGTATAAATAGGAAAAAAATTGTTGCATTTTCCAAACTCGTAATTTTTGTTTTCTGAATATTTTTTGTGTTTATTAGTTTCTTTTTTATACAATTTAATTTATAAATTACTGTTTATTTCGTTAACTAGGTCTATTGCTATTTATATAATAAAAAATAGTTACAGTAAAAATTGGCGTACATACATATTTTTTTTAGTTTTGTTTCATTATGCACAACGTTCCTATCAAAAAAGTTTTCTGCCGTATGGTCTATTTTCTGAATTTTTGCTATCTCTGCACTATTTGTAAGTTTTCAATTTTCAACTCGTTTTTGTTTTATGTATATTTTTTACCTATCTACATTTTTATTTAAATAAATATTCATATTTCGTTCACTTACATTTCATTACAATTACGCTCTTTAACTAAAACTGATGGAGTTGCAGCTTGTGTTTGTAGGCTTAATGTGGATTTTATAGTAACTTCCTCTCCTGTCTATTTTTTATTCTTTAAATTACAAAATAAATAACTTATTTAAATCATCCATAACATCTTCTATGTACTTTCGGTTACTTTCATGGTAAAAAAAAATTAAAAAAAAACTGTTGTATAAATATAATAAAAAACGTATTTAAAAAAAAAAACAAAACAAATATTTAGCTAAAGAGAGAATTTGTCTATAAATTATAATTTTTCCTATTTTTACTAAATTCTTTTCTAAGCTACTTGGTGATTTTACATTTTGTTAATATTTTATTGTTTCGAGTTTCTTTTTTTGAGTTGAAATTGAAGATTTTTATTGGAATTATCAGAGGTGTTTGTACAAGAAATCATTCGTTGTTTTCTTTGTTGTACGTTTTTGCTATTTGGTGAGATTATTTTACAAATTCTGAACAAATTGGAGAGTGAATGTTTATGTTTGCGGGGTTTATTTTATTGGCAGTTATTCTTTTGTGATTTATTGTTTCTATGAAACTTAACGTTAAGTAAAGTGAATGCGCTTTTATTAAGGAAAACAAAAAACAGATGAAAGTCTTGTGACAACAATATGAATGGCAACATTTGAATTTTGGCAAAATAAAATTACTCGTTTATAATGGAATGATTAAGAAATCAGATTGTATCATTAAATGTTTTTTTTTATAAATGCGTGGTTGCATGCTTGTGCAACTACCTATTCAGCTTTACAAAATGCATGCAACAAGATATTTTTAAAAATGGACATTTTTGTAATTGTACTCAGATACGGTAGACTTGCAATTTAAACAGAGAACAGCTGTAAACACCTCCATACTCTGTTAACAAACAGCTCTTGTGAATATTAACAAATTTTATATAATGTTAGTTTTACAATACTCCGTAAATGTGTTGATATATGGTTAGAACATAGGAGTAGGGTCGGGTGCAGTTTGTTTCATGTAATGATTCACTATATACATATCGTCGGTATGGGTTCAATTTTTTCTATGTTTTTGTAATTTATTTCTGCATGAACAGTGAACAGTCAAAAAAGCTTTTGGAAAATGTATAAAACTTAGCTTTTGTGCACATATCTGTTTTTGCAGGTGCAACGACGCCATGTATTTATAGCAGATTGATTTTTTTTTTCTAAAGTATGGCAGCGAAACATTTCAAATATATAACATTGCCTGAAAAATCTATAGCTGTGACTTTATATTAAATCTTAATTTAATTTTTTGACTTCAATTCCCCACGCATGCTATTTTGAAAAGCAGAAAAAATTTTGCTGTCGAGTCATCTCAAATCCTAATTTCGCAGTTGCCCTCTCGCAGACAGTAAAAATAACTTTTTACTGAACTTCGAACTGAGGTTTCTCGAAGTGGAATTTTTTCCGTTGCCGTTCAATCTGATATGGCTATAATGTCTCATAATTTTGGACTATTAAGGATCAGTCCGATACCATTGCTTTGACTTAAATTTAATCTTATTATCATAAAACAGTAATCAAAGTCACAATGATAAAAGTCTTCGAAGAAAAATTGAGCATTGCTTCGTTGTATATCACTTAAGACGTGGATTTGCTTAATAGTCCAAATAAACTGGTGGGTTGATTAGATGAGGCTTAGATTATATTGTATAATTAACGCAAACGGATCCGGATGGGTTTGCCTAATCCTGAGTATAACCAAAATTAATGGATTCGGATAGGTCCTAAGGGCCTGTCCGAATCCAATTCTTCGTCTTGAAATAACACATGTTATGACAGTTTACCCACGACACATTAAACAAAGTCTTATCTAAATCCGTACTTGTCACTATAAGCGACAGTTATACAATTCCATTGCTTAATGACCGAAATGAAATGTCGAGTTGACTTAATTACCGAAGATTAAGCAAACAAGCGAATCTGGACAACTTGGCTCAGCTGCTTTGGTTATTCCAAACTTTGTTACTAGCTTTGCTTGCCTTGTGACGGAATAGAACTGAATAATAAGTTTAAGTTCAAGTCGAAGAATTGGATGCGGACAGGCTCTAAGTTTACGATATGCTCCAGCAAATCGAAACAGCAATGTATACTAAAGCTTTAAGCGCAAGAAAAAACACACTTAATATAAAAAATGAAGGATATGAGTGTTTGCTGAGACAAGGAAGAGAAGCCAATAGATTAAATTTAATAAAAAAAACGTGTTTAAGACCTGCATCGGTTCTTAGAAGAATCTTGGAGATGCTGTTTTGCTAAAGAAAACAAGAATTCGATAACGGACGAAAAGCTTCTCTTTAAACCGGAGTTATCACTAAGGCTAAACCTAAACCAAATTAGGTACAGTCGTGCTTAAGTGCATATGCAACACAAGCTTTCGACATTAAGCTTTCAAATCTTGCTCATAATAAAGTTTTGAATCTTTTCTACCTTTAACATTTATCAAAAAATGAAAACAACAAAAAGCCATATATTGAGGAATTTTGAAGCACAAAAACCCTAGCAAAAAAACTCAGCTTAAGTTCAAAGTACACCTGCTTATCTGGTAGTATATTTGAGCGTAGCTTGAACTATGCTGGCGTACTCTGTAGGGCCCAATGGAACACAGCAACTCAAGTTATGTCTACATTGAAATTTTATAAAAGTAGTTTAAAAAACGACTGCAGTCATTTGCAAATCGTTTACGTTCCTCATGCAGGAAAAATGATGAAAATTAGTGTATAGATAAACTTAGAGGGTGAGGCAAAAAAAACCGCTTTTAAAGCTTTAAAATTTAAAAAAGGTAACACTTTTTTGAACATGGAATTCCCCCTTCATTTAAAATAAGCGATTTCTTAAAATTTCAGTTAAATACATCAAAACTATAAACGAAAAGCTTCTTTGACATTCACCCTTTGTATCTAATTGACTAATTGGTGGTGAAGTTTGGTCAAATACAAATTTGATCGATTCGTTCTGGGTTACTGTTAGTTTTAAGAAATAAATTTTTAACAGCAGTAATCATAATTCCGATCGAAGAGGATGACTAATGAAATAATATTCCATGAAATAACGTCAGCGGCATTTTTTCTTGTCTTTGCGTTTTGTCTAACGTGATTAACTTAGGTTTGGTAACTCCATTGCTTTATCGGTGGAAATTATGTGACTCGTTTTTGTTTTGATTTATTTTGGCGTTCCTGGTTTGGGCCCTCTAACCGCTTTGAGGGCAAAAGTCTTAGACAGGCATAGTTACATAATGCTTCATATTCAAAAAAAATATTTTTATTTTAATAAAAAGGTGAGACTGATCTCGGCATCAATCTCACTTTTCCATTGAAAAAATTTACTAAGTTTTTCCTCAACTTTTTGCGTACTTAGCTCGATTTTTACGGATTTCACTGTTTAGTGTTCATGGCGTATATTGCGATGTTAGTAACTTCTTTTTAAAGTTACAGTTATACTAATATTAAAATACTTACTGCAGTACCCGTGCCGTAGCAATTTTTCAAGGAAAATTTGTGTTGATTTGTGTAATTTCTCCTCAAGTCACACAATAAAAAATAATTAGATAAAGCTAGCACTAGCAGCATGAAGAGCTGGATAGTTACTTCTTCTTGGAGCTAGGGGCAGAAAGAGTGATTAAACCTATGCTTAAGATTCCTTCGTAAAAGAGCCGAAACTATGGCGCACAATGAACCGACTTTTGTGGTCTAAATGATGTTAGCCGGATTGCTCTTTATTGAAGAATTGATGAAACTCCCCAGGCAGAACTAACTATTGTAATTTATTTCTGCTTTTATTATTACTAATTTCTAAAAACTCATAAGCCGGAGGGTGAAAGTTCACAGGTTTGAGGTGTAGGCATGCCCTCTTACTACAGTGGAGTCAAAGAAGTAATCTCTTTATTTGCGTCGGTCGGATCTGACTATTGTAATTTATTTCTGCTTTTATTATTACTAATTTCTAAAAACTCATAAGCCAGGGGGTGAAAGTTCACAGGTTTGAGGTGTAGGCATGCCCTCTTAATACAGTGGAGGCAAAGAAGTAATCTTTGTAAGAGCGATGCAGCCATTTTTAAGTTTATTGCGGCGCTGCAAAATCGTATGCACATAGAATATGATATATAATTTTAGCGAACCTGTAACTCACTGTAATAGAAGAAAGCAATATGTTATTAGTAATTCTAAGAGAAATATCTACTAGACTACATGTCCACTACTTAAAAATATTACAATGTTGGTTTGTATTGCAAACAATTAAATTTACCGCATGTTTTTATACCATTTCCAAAACATTCCTGCCTTGTTCAAACTTGCCATTCAATAAGTTGTTTAAAAATAAAGTATAAATAATAAAAACATATTCAAATACTCAAACAGGCAGATAGAATATTCACTTAATTCGGATATAAAGTGGTATTAATTTTGTTAAGTCGACTGAATCATTTTTCAATTGTACATTTCTTCAATTGTTGTCTACCTCATCGAAAACAAAAAAATTAAAAATAATTTCAAAAAATTAAACCCTTTCTTTAAAAAATGTTTACACTAAAATCCTTTGTTTTTGTTTTTCAAATTATTTCTTCGAAAATTATTTTCTTTTTAAAACTTACACTCCCCTTTTCTTTCAATAATTACTTCAAGCTTCCAATGAAACTACTTAATAATATTTTAATGATTTAAAGCATTTTCATACTTCTACTAAAATTAATAACATAAAACTAATGAAAATTTTTATTTATTTTAACGAAATTAATTATTTTCTTAGCAATAAAACATTCTAAAACATTTATTTTATTAATGAATTTCTTTACTTTGTGATTTCTAGTACATGCGATGTTTGCTCAAAAGTCCATTTCAAAATTTCATATAAATTTTTTTTGCCATCATCACATATTGTGCTGTTCAATTGGTTTATTATATTTAAAAATACATCACTAAAGGTAAATAATCGTTTTGAGTACCTGTCCGGAAATATTGAGATTCGATGTTAATATTTGGTCATTGATTTGTAAATGAAATTGTCTTATGTAAAATGAACCATTTTGTAAACTTCTTCTTAATTTTAAAATTGAAACAATCGAAACTGCGCTCATGTATGCTTTAAGTAGAGCACTTTTCAAAAGCAGTCATACGCAAAAAGTATATATCGTTTTGAAATGAGACCATTTAATTTTCATCATATGCTTTCATTAACTATTAAATTAAATTTTTCTTTTAGTTTTATTTACATATTTGTATGCATAAAGAAAAGTTTTTTTTTCCAAATAGAAATTAAATCTTTTTTACAATTTACGCGCACATTCCAATTTACATATACCTCGCCAAATCTCAAGTAAAATTAAGTTAAATTTGTTTTCAAGAAACGCTCAATTTCGTTAAAATATTTTGTGCAAATACATATAACGACTCGGAAAATCAGTTTTATTTTGGTAGATTATCGAGGTTCTTTTCGTTTTTTCATATTGTAATTTTCGTAATACCAAATGGTATTTTGCTTTTGTAAGAATTCTAGATTTTACAACGTTAAGTAATTTTGACTTAAAAGATAAAAAAAAAGTAAACAATTTGGTTATCTCCGCTTTGTAATATTAATGGTTTTCGAAAATTGTTGTATTTTTTATCTTATTACTTACTATACAGACCTTAAATGTAGTTTAATTTTTTTTTCTTTGTTTTAAAATTTTAATTTAAAAAAATATTGCTAAATATTTGACTTACATCTTCACATTAAGTTCTGTACATATTTCTTCGTTTTTCAATTACGAAAATTATTGTTTTTTATAAATAAAAGTAATGAGCCACAAAAATTAAATGCGTGTCCAAAGTATACATATTTTGTGGGAGTTTAAAGAAAAGGAAAAGCTTAAATGTTTTTCGGAAATGATTATGTGAAACAGTTTTCAGAGTACGTATTAGATTGAATTACTGAATGATGAATCTTCATTTAGCGTACATATAACTGGTTTTTCTTTTGATAATTAATTTTGTTCTGAATTACACAGAATTTCCCGTTTAAATCACGACAAATAGATCGAGTTTCCGCCACAGACTATTCCATAAATAAGAAGACTACGCCACAACAACAGTATTACTGTTTTCAGGATTATTCACCTAATCAAAAAATGTACACAAAATTCAGCTCACACTAACACTATTAATAAATACTTTGGATGAGAAATAATATTGAAATGAATAGACTGTAAGATTGCTTTGACGCATAAAATATAGATTTAAATATCTACTAAAAATGAGTTAACGATGGGAGTCTTTGCTTCAATAGGGTCTCTCGAATAGAAATTAAACAAAAAGTACCAATAATCATATTTCGCCGTGTTGTAGTAAAATCTAAAGTTATTTCGTCACTTTCATTGATTTAGAAAGAAAAATCTATAATCCAGTATTTTATTACAAATTTACTTTCAAAACTTGTCACTTAAACTATGATAGTAAAAGGGCGCGAAAACGTATGTAGGAATTTTTTATTTTTAGTCTTTCTTAAGACTTTACGTTGAGAGCAACTCCGCTCTGGCAGTGTCAAAATTCTGTAAAAATAGTAGGAGCAGATAAGAGCCGATAGATAGAGAATAACATAGAAATAAATTAAATTCTATTCTAGGAATTCGGTTATGCAAACTCTCCAAATATTTGAATAATTAGCATTGGCTGAATGACATTCTACTGATGGTTATATATTGCGATTGTATTGCTGTTTGTCCTACTGGGATATATTAAGGGGTTATACGCAGTCAGGACTTTAAAAAAAAATCAATGTTTTTTTTTAATTCTTTTTTTTTTAATTTACATATACTCCAGATTGTACACACAAAATTTCAGGTCGATCCGACAAATATTCTCGAAGTTATAATCATATTTGTAAAGACGCCTTGGCGCGAGTGAAAGTGGGCGGGGCAGAGACCCGAGCGGCAGCTGCATACCTGGAGTGACCCCTCTTTTATTACCTTATTGTATTGCCAAGCAGCAAGGTCGTGCGCTCGTTTATACTTACTGTTTTATTTCCCTTGCGTATTATATGGTCAGTTAATAAATGAATTAATTTCAAGTTAATAAATTAAAATGCGTCTCAAAAAAAGAAAATTCATGAAAAATCGCTTTTTTCGGCCTTCTGACTGCGTATAACTCCTTAAATGGAACCATTAAAAAAAATTTAATTAGAAAAATCCAAAAACCCGACTGTGTAAAAAGCGAACTTAAAACAACAAGATGACATAGGAACAAGAATGACATAGGAAACAAGAACACATAGGAAACAAGATGACATAGGAACATAGTAGAATGTTTTTCAGTTTTTCTGCAAAGCTTGCTCTCTTTTTCTTTGTTAATTTTATGAGCACTGCTTTGGAGAAACACTGAAAAACAATGTACTATGTTCCTACGTCATTTTGTTTCCATCCCATTAGTTTAGTTTTTTTTTTGATTTTTTGATTAACTTTTTTTATGGACGACTTTTTAGTTTTGTTAAACATCATTTTGATTTTGAAAGACCTATTTAGTGATAAGCCACTCAGTATGGTAGGCAATTTTATTTCGTCTCTAAGGCCATTTTGTATTTTACGGCTGCCATTTTGGTTTTATTGAAACAAAACCCAGCCTATAATCATCGCACGGTTTAGATGAATCGATAGACACCTCATTGATTGAAATCCATTTAGCCGTTTGGACATATGCACACAGAGGTATATAAAAAAACCACATAGATACATACCCAGATACGCCTGAAAAACATAACCCTACCTTTGCTGTTGCGCAGTCGGGTAAAAATTCTGAAAAATAGGCTGCATTTTCGATAGTGTCTCTTTCTGGGTAACGAAAATTTTTTCCTTGGATATAAGCTACTTTTGATTAAGAAGAAGATCTTAAAGACCCATGCAATCTAGGCTATAAAATAGATAACAGTCTCTTACTGGATAATCGTGTTCCAGAAAACGAGCCAAAATATAAAGAAAGCTTATATTGCCATAATTAATCGTGTTCGTATTAAGAATTTTTCAAGCTAATATAACAAGCTTAAAATTCGATGTAATAAATTCGCATTATAAAAGTTTTCGTTCTGCTGCATGTACAATTGTCTCCATATATAGACTATAACGACTGAAAAACACTCAATGCAGTAAATTCGACTTTGTAGTAGCCGTTGCAGCAAAATCGACTGTACTGCACACGTAAGCCACATTAATTGCAGCACCTAAATTTCGATAATGGATTTAACATTTAAAAAAATTCATTTATTGTGAAAAAAAAAAATTCATTGTGTGAAGTTGCACATAAAAAATATTTAAAGTCGATGAGCACAAAGCTGAAGTTGTAATTATTGCAGTGAATGTGTTTCAATCTGAAGTCAGTCGATTTACGGGGGGGGGGGGGGGGGGGGGGGGGGTAGTGGTACCTAAAATTGCATGTTTTTATGAGTTTTTTTATAAACTTTTTTCATGATGACCCTTGTACTTGACAATTTTTTCTTCGGTATATTTGGATTCCTCATGTCTTTGCCTATGATTGTTGAAAAATGAAACAAACTTCATTGGAGAGGTCTTTTTAAAAGTTACAAATTGTTAGTTTTGTTTAAAGAATCATGAAAAAAATTATGCCATTTTTACACCTTAAAAAAATTAATAACTTTAGCCAGGGTTAAAATTTTGAAAATCCAAAAACACTTTGAAAAATAATTGTGCCAAATAAGAACTCTGTAAGTCAAACGGTTTCCAAGAAACCTTGCGCGCAAGCTTATAAAAATAAGTTCTGAGAAAATCCACTTTAAATTTTAGCAACGTTTAAGGTTTGAGAAGTGCACGCCTGCACTATATTCGTTCTAAAAAAAACTATTGTAAATTTCGCTTAATATAATACATTTTTGTAATCAGGAAAGTTCAGAGAATCAAAAAAGCGAACAAAAAACGAAAATCGATTTTTTGAAGGTACTACGAAACAAATTTTGTTTTGAAATAAACCACACACATATCTTAACGGAAATCAAGGCTTTTACAAAATTCGGAACATTCATCAAATTTATTCGCGGAGTTCTTGAGTTATTTATCTTCGTCCCTACTGCAGCTCCCGTGCTAGCTACCAAGCTCTTCTTTTATTTATCATATCATACGATGTTGCTACCTTACTTAGCCTAATACTTGAACTGTTGCTTAGAGCATTTTCGGGTACCGATTTAGATTTGTAGGCGTCATTGAATTCGGTTAATCGTGTCTTGTGGTAAGTAAACGTTATTATGTCCACGTGTGATTGATAGGTTGGGGCAGATTGCTACTTAGAGTTGATAAGTAATATCGGCTATAGAGGTTTAGAACTGGGAATTGGGAAATATCCGAAAGTGGTGTGAATAATATGATTCGATTCAGTCCAGTCCAACCAAATCTCACGTTATCAATAAGCATGGTGTCGCGGCCCTTCTGAAGTTTTGCCATTGTGCGATCGCGAATGAAGAAAAAAAAATAGAGAAAATTGAGACCCCAAATGCATGACTTTCTTCCGCGAAAATTATTGTAAATGGCATGGAGGTACTTGTCAAATCTTCACTGATCTTCTACATGATATTAGTAACGTCTGCACTGGCACATCGTCATCTATTTCAACTGAAATGTTTTTTCCAGGGAACAGAAATTAAAGCCAAAGTTATGTTTGTTAAGTCACATGTCAAAATAGCAAACAGGTAACATAAAAGATGGCAATACTATTCGTAATTTAAATGCACAGATTTTTGTTGAAATAACTGATGTTATTGTAAAGCTGATAAAGTCCTTCAATATAATATTATAGCGGCTTTACCGTAAATGCAGACAAATTTGGCGAGTACATCAAGCAGAGACTATAATTGTACATTAGTCTGCACAGTTGGTACTCTATGTCCGTAAACGTACACAAAGTTCTTTTTAACGCAAAAGATATTGTTGTTTGAAGAACCGTAAGAGGCTAAAAAGAAGAAAAGATAACAGTCAATTTCGGGAATTATTCACTATAAAAATATCGAGGATTGACAAAAACAGTGATTAAATTTATAGGGTGGTTAATGACTCGAAAAAAATAAGATCTCGTATTGTGTAGAAATTAACACTACATCCTAGCACTAACTTTACAAGGAACTTCAGAGTCAGAATCCCAACCAGAAAGGAATGGAGTAACTCTGATGTTTTCTTCAAAACTTTGAACATATCGGAGTCCCATATGCTTCCGAACAACGCATCTGTATATAAAGTGTAGCGGATTCTTGCGATTCTGAAGGCATGCTTTCTGCTCGGACTCAGTGAATTTCAAATTACGAACGTTGATATTCTTACGGACAGCCAGGCTGCCATAAAGACGCTTGAGTCACCTACCACCTCCTCAAAGCTAGTCCGATACTATAAAGAGGAACTTGCCTCTCTAGGAGGTAGACTCAACATCACCATTCTCTGGGTGCCAGGCCACAGGAACATTCCAGGGAACGAGAAGGTATATGAACTCGCGAGGAATGGCTTTGATCTTCATTAATCCAGAGCAGAGGACGTTCATATCCCGCTTAAGTGCTTTAAAAGAGAATTATTTCAGCACTTCTTCGAAAAAGCTAACCTTAGAGGGAGTGCGTCCTTAACCTATGCCTTCTCTAACACGATATGGCCAAGCTTTATTAAAAAGAAAAAAAAAGTAGCTGGCAGGTCTCTTGCTGCATTCTCAAATTAGTCGCGGCATGCACAGCACACTGCCTAATAAGCGAGCATGCGGCAAGACTTGGCGCTCCTTATTATACACACTAAAATTAGATCTGCCATAGATGTCGGTCTATTACTTCTTTAATTACCGATGTGAGATTAGCGTGGTATGAGATCTTTGTTCACACCACTTCTGCACCACTTTGTACAAGTCGTTGAAAATTTAGGAACTGACTAAATCGAATCTCGAACCGAGGACCACGTTCATGATACTCCATCACCATAACCACTTCCCTATCGTTCTAAAGTTCCATCAATGTAGAAGCCTCGATCCCACAACGAAGTTCGTGCTGGACTCGTCAAAGCGAATCGTTTTAAAATTATTTTATCGTCTTATTTGTATTTTTTACAAATATGTATATTGCGAATTATTATCGAACCACAATAAAATTAAGTAATCGTAGCAATTCCTAAAAATGCTTGCAGGGATTATTCATTTGCCAATATTTACAAGTATTGTCCGTAATTTAATTTAAAAACATTTCATTCACCAACGAATATTGTGCAATCATGTTTCTTTAAAATAGATAAACCCGTTGGTTGTTGGTTTTTGTAAAATGAAGTCACGTCAACGTCAGTTATTATTATTAGTTATTTTAAAACAATGTCCACTACCCACCCTTAATGTTTTAAGAGTGCGAGCCTTATTAAGCTCGTAGAAGAAAAACATATTTTAGGAGCTTATTTCTTTATTTATTAATTTTGTTGCCGTAGTCATCAATCAAAAAAGTGTATATTTAAAGATCAATGTTATGCATATTGGAGCCGAGCTATTTGAGTTTGAAGTTTTATCAGGAATTTGATTGCAAAATCCAGAAAACTGTTTCTAGGCGTTATATATTAGTAGGAATACTTATTGTTATTCCCGAATCCCGACGCTAATAATAATAATACAAACGAACTAATCTTCGCTTGGAGAGATGCTAGGGTAAGTAACAGGAGAATGATTTGTAAGGGAGCGCAGCAGTGAGTACTTCATAGAGTTAAATATCTTGAACCAGACGTATTTGAAAGCTTTATATTTTATAATCAATTTTTTCTATTTTGAAGGCCTTAAGTAGACGCTACTTTGATTGACAGCCGCGATAAAAAAAAACATGGTTATTTTAGTCATACCCTGAACCACCTCCAACATATCTTTTAATCTTTTAGAAGTGTCTACAAATGTAAAAATGAAATGCCAAACCCCCAAATGTACCCTCCTCTCTCACCGCTCTTCCTTCCAGAAAGTTTAATAAAAAAATTTGCGCTACCTTTACTTTTGGCCATTTTGACAAGTCACTAAACTGATCTTTTACCAAAATTTCAACATCGAATATCTCAAAAACTACGAGGGAGCGAGGCCATTGAAAGTAAGAAGGCGGATCACCTGGCAAAAAAGGTGCGGATTCTTAGTTCATCGGACCTAAGCTATTCTGTGTCTACTCGAAAAGCCGACTGGCAATGCGCATCAGTTGTGGGAGGACAAACTCAAGCACAAGCAAAGAGCTTTATAACCTACTCAAAACAGAAAACGGAAGACTTGCTCTCATTCAGCAGACCAGATTTGAGGCTCAAAACAAGACTTCTAACTGGTCACTGTCCCTTGGGTTACCACCTAAAAAAGATGGGGCTAGCTAAAGAAGATACCTGTCGCTTCTGTTTGGAAGAGGATGACAGCGGAACACATTCTCTGTCACTGTGAGACCCTCGGCCGTATCAGGCTCAGACATCTCGGTGGGGCTTTCCCATCACCATTAGGTATAGCAAAGGCATCCCCCAACGAAATTTCAGATCTAATTAAGGAACTAAAGCTTTATTGGGTGGATTAGGTCTGAATTAGGATCATCTTGGTCAAAGTGACTTAAGGGTAATGAAGTCCTTAGATCCATACCTAATAGTAATAAAAAATCTCAAAAACTAAGCGATATCATCGTCAAATCGTGGTGCCA
Source organism: Leptarthrus brevirostris (assembly GCA_964036015.1). NCBI lineage: Eukaryota > Metazoa > Arthropoda > Insecta > Diptera > Asilidae > Leptarthrus > Leptarthrus brevirostris. The sequence continues at coordinate 40,764,504 of OZ038371.1, forward strand.
CGGGAATCGAAATCGTGCCAATGTTTTCACAGATTACTTGTTAGACATGGACAAAGTTTCTACACAAAACCAAAAGTTTTCGCCCAAACAACGTCTGTTTAGTTTTGGACTTAGAGGGAATTTGACAGTCGAGTAATTTCCCCTTTTATCCAAATTTTACACACGCTGATGAGTTAATCCACACACAATTTGGGTAGAATGCTTCTTCCTCTTTTATGGTTGACAACTCATACCTAATTGATATTTGGCAAGTTACAGATTATAACTACCACAAATATATACACAACCAAACTTCAAGGACGAATCATTGCGACAGTTACCTTGTTTTAAAATTTTTATGCGGCGTTTTAGCCACAGCTATATTTTAGTTTGAAGTTTTGTTTATCTTACCCGACTTGAGCAAGACCAGAAGCAGGGTTGTGCTAAGCACTCTACGTATCTATGTTCCCCTATAAATCCTAAACAACAACACCGATCTTAATAAAAATGTTATTCTATTCGCATAAGGCACACGCAGATTATGAGATGCAAAAAATTGGCAGTCGTGAGGTTAAATTTATAGCTTTTTTCTAGTTGATCCTCTTTGCGTAGGTGGGTTGTAAAATATTTTAGAATTATGAGAATCTTATACAAGTCAGTAGTAATTTTCTAAATGCATACAGTTTGCACTAATTTGCAAAACCCTAAAAAAGTCTGTGCTATTTGTGTGAAATTCAGAGAAATATATCAGCCGAGACAAGATGCACGCAGATTGAGTTATTATATTTCAGTAATTATATTTGTTGGGTTTCTTTCTAGATTATTTCTCGATTCTTCCTATCTTTAAGCATGGTTAAATACAATCAGTAAAAATTACATCCACCCCTGATACTTTTGAGTAAGTACTTATTCTGTATCAGCCAAAGAAAGGTCAGATATAAAGCTTCGGAAAATTCGCAAATAGAGTAATAAAACTCAACTGCTGAAGATAATTTCATTCTAATGGTTTAACAATGAAAATTTACTATTTGGTAAAAAAACTAAAGAATAATGGAACAATAAACATTTTATCTAATCTCGGATTTACAATGAATGGAATATGAATAAACTTTCAGTGTAAACACGACTACGAAACACCGGGCATTATTCTTATTCCTCAATGGTCTTTTAATGTAATCTGTTGTCAGTAAAAAACAGATTGGTTGGTTAGAGTGGGAGTGCTGATCGACATGACTAGCACTCCAATTAGCGCTTAACGCGCCATTTTGAAATCACGAGCTGTATGACCTGGATTGTTGGTCTCAGCCTATCACAAAATAGAATTCCTGAGACGCCGACGAGGCATGAGGGCTATGTTAAAACCAACACGAGGAGTTGATGTATTGGGCTAATTTCCCCGGTCTTTACTCCTTAGATTGCTTGATTGATTCTCCAAGAAGTAATCTTCCAGTAACTTCCTCCTAGAGCTGTACACTTGTACAAAAGGTGAAGTATGGTTTCTTTTTCACTGGCCGCATGCTCACCTATTAGACAGTGACCAGTGCAGACCTCAACTATCTTAGCAACGAGCAGCAAACCAACCAACCAGTAGAAAATAACCACTTATTCTTGTTTGACAAAAACTAATAATAATTGCTGTAAAATTTTATACAATTAGTAACTTATATATGGAAGACAATTTAATAAATCTGATAAGTCAAATTTTTGGAATTAGAATATTTGAGTTTGACTATATTTATTCGCTCAAATGTTCCTGATACCGAAATATTTTATATATAAATGTATATTATTCAGAGCGTTAAGAACGCCAGCTATAATTATAACGGTATTCAATTTTGTTATAAATTTAAAAATCAATCAATTTATGAACAATTTTAGATCGGTTAAGATAATACAAAACCAAATTTTATAACTTGTCAGAGCTGGGTAGGAATTCTCACGAAATTGGTTGTTTCAGACAACCTGGTTGCCTTGTAAGTACGCAAAATTGTAAAAATGTGTAGAGGTGGAATTTAACATGTGTGTGTTCAATCGGTTGAAGGGGAATGCCAACCGTTTTACAACATTTTTACTCATGGCAGTCCAAGCAGCAACCATTTCGCTGAAAATTCCTATCCAGCTGTCAAGTAAAATTAGAGCAAATCGGGACAAATTTCTAAAATGTCACTTGTGTCAATTTGACAGTTCAATTACACAGGGCTACAAGGTTTTTCTTTTTTTAGAAATAATAGTGAATCATTAAGTAATTTTGACCGCTAAATCGGAATCTGACCGTAAAATATGTCTAATTCGCCAGGATTTTGAGATATCTTAAACTCAAAGTGCGAAAATGTCCACTTTTAGTTATTTTTCTAACTTTAAAATCTAATAACATTTATTACTTTTGCCAACGTATTCGAATTCTACATGCAAAAATCTATGAAAGTGCCTATAGCTGTAAGCTAGAATATTCAAGAAGATATAAAAGTCGTAAGTCAGTACAAATATTAGGAATATTACTTACTCCAAAAAACGTTTACGAAAAACCTAGAAGATTGGCAACAGCAAAGACCAGAAACTGACCTTCCACCTGCGTATATTTTACATTTCTAGCCACAAAAGCCATAGCGTTAAGAGAGGCTTGTATGAAAACTAATTACTTTTAGCCGGCAGACATGGTGCTGATGTTACTACAATAAATAACGATTGCTTAGCACGAGTTTTGAATAGCGAAAAAGAGTTTGTCCGTGAAAAAAACATTATATTACCTTGGCACAAAAAATTAGTAAAAATATGAATTAAAAAACTTCTTTTTAGAGGGAATTCTATACTTAGAGTTTACGCCATTTTAAATTGGCTTTCTTTTTCGAAGCTTGCTTCCTCTCTGTTTAATTCCAGTGTCCGTAATGACCGGAATCGTCCTCTTTTTAACCAATCGCAATTTCACCGTATGCGACATGAAGTTGACATTTCTTAGTCAGAATTTAAAATATTATATATAATTTTGATTCTATAATAATTCTTATGCTATTTATAATAAATATACATGTCTGCACGATAAAAACTGCCCGCTGTGCACCGTTCATCTGACTGATATGTAAAAATGCATTCTAAAGACATTAATATGGAGGACGATAGGAAGTTCATTGTATATGACTTATCTGCTGATCTCTTTCTAGATACAATGTAGAATGTTGAAAAATATATAATATGTTACAATGTTACAGCCCAAACAATAAATAATTTGGTTTATGACAACGATGTGTTACTTTTTTCTTTTGGCTATTTAGGATTCCGCAATAGCGAACATAGTTACAATTTTGGCTCATTTTTCATATTTCATAAATAAAATATGTCTACTAAATGTTGATATGAAATCCTAGCAAAATAACGAATGAAAAATACGATATAATATGATATAGTAACATGATGATATGGTGCAATGTTGGGCACACGTTTAAGAATTCATTAACTACGGCGGACATAAATACAGTCTTTAACAACAACGATATATTTGCTTGTCAAGAATTTTTTATCTTTTCGCTGAGATCAGAGTCGGTTAAACAAATATGGATGTGATCACTTCTAATTGCTGTGACTTTATTCCACGAATACCTCTTGTCTTTATATTTTATTTATGATTTTCAATTTAAGATAAAGATCACATTTTTTTACAAAATACACAAAGTATTCCAGTTTACTCGATTTCTTAGCAATTTTCGGGGCATTTTTATGGCAGGGGAATCGATTTCAGACAACGATTGCAAGTGAATTTACAATTTAAAGTGGATTCCGAACCACCGACATTTTCTCTGCAACCCCCAATGACCTTTTATTGTAATCAGCAGAAAACATCATGGGTCGCCGCCGGTGTAATTTGAACCTGGGACCTTCGGATTAGAAGGCCAACATGTTATCCGGCGACTTATTTGATGCCCTACATGGCAAAATTCCCACAGATACTGTAAAATTGTTCCTCCGACTTTGGTGTTAAATTTTCCGGGTAAAAACTTGCTTGAATTGAATTTGTTCAAAACCGAAAAATCGAATGGCGAACGAACGAACTTGCATGAAGTTCATTAAAAACAAGAGAACAGACCTCGTTTTTGGATCGACAAAGTGGCAGTAAGTCGCTATAAATTTTCTTTTGGTTTTTATAATTTTTTTTCAAAAAAAATAAAATATGTGTGTTTTTTTTATCAGACCGAATTTTCATATTTTCCTTATTTTTAACTATTCATTTTTACTCGATTTCATAAACAGTTGCAGTTTTGGCTTTAATATTTCTATGATTTAAGGGGGGAATCAATCAACCTTAGAAATTTTACCGTTTTTATACCAAAATTGTAGAGCAACTCTTACCCTTTAAAACGCCGGTTTATTTTTTCCAATACATGCATCCGTTCGAATGCAGCATCAATTTTGAATAGTCTTTGAGATTGGTGACGCGCATTGCTAACGTGCAAATTTTGTTTAATTTTTTTAGGTTATGTTTACCTACGTACCATGTCCATACTTTAACATATACATGATTTTGAATGAGAAAGGTGTGCTCTTTTAAATGGTAAAATCCTTTTTGAAAATCGGTTCACGCAATCACGAGATATAAGCCTGAAAATCATATGAAAATTTCTAGGGTCTCAAGGTTGACTCCCGCCTTAAACTGGCCCACTTCATCATTTATCCTTCTCTTCCCAATATAGGACGAAACTAAGATAAACTTTGCGGATATAATTTCCCTATCCAATTCGAATAAAACCACTTAAATGCGATCGTTTAGTTGAGGGGTATTATTTGCAAAAGGATGTAAGTAAATTTGTCTACACAGAAATCCTGTGTCGTAACGATGTTTCACTTCTCTGATAAGTTAGTTTGACGGTTATAGTTTAGTCTACTTTTTTATGCATTGTGGTCTGTATTTAAGCTTAGTCAAGCTAACAAATTGTCCAACAATTTCTGTTTAGGTAATTCAACAAACGATTAATTACTATTGAAATACTGAAGGCAAGATATTATCATCGCCATTTCAAAAAAGTTTAATAGCTCGTCAGCTGAAAAACAGTTTATCACCACGGAAGGACTCAAAATATAATTCCACAATTGAATTTTCCAGAATCACTCCTTACGCTATAGAGACCTCGTAAAATTAAAGGTAAATCACAGAAGGGCTGCGTTGTACTTCTTTAGATTATTTAAAAAGGGTCTATTAAAAAAAAAATAGAAAATAACTAGATGTTAATCGAAGGAGGTTATGGTGTCCGCAGATTTAAAAAAACCAAGGTCATAACATTTCTTTATGAGAAATATTATTTTTAATATTACATAATTCAAAGAATTAAGGCCTTAACACAATGCAGCACCAATTCTGATCCTGGAGTCGGTATCAAGTATCGGAAACTGTCAAAAAGCTCGCATTTGGCACCAGCCATAACAGAATGCATCGAAGTGTCGTTCATAATAAGTTCTCTCATAAAATTTTCTTTTATAATTGTTATCGGCTTTTTTATATTTATTGATTAATTCTGTGTTTTTCTTCGAAATTCATTTTTATAAAAAAAACCGCTTACTTTGATTTGATAACGGACAGCACCGAACATCAAACTATTTTCGATTTCGAGGATCAATCCTGGTGCCGGTATCAAGCACTTCACTTCAATCCCAGTGGTAGCATCAAGTGCTGTATTTTGTTCATTACGGTAAATTTTATACATCAAAGGTATTTTAATATTAGTTAGCACTATCTTTCCCTCAATCCTATAACTATGTCAAGTATTTGATGAGTTTGATGAGTTGTTTCAGCTTTTCGACTAATGATATTTGTCGTGATCTATTTATGTTTTAAACTTTCTGCGAGGTCGACAAAGCTTTTTGTCAGATTACAATTCAAAACCATATTGAATAATAAAAAATAGTGCTGGAGTTGCTTCTTTAGTAGTTGGAGGTCTATGGCAAATCTTTATCTGCTGTTACAGTGTGTATTTCCTATTACATTGAATACGGTAAATTATTTTAAGCTTACTCGTTTTTATACAGTTATACCGAGTTTGTTAATCGAACAAGCGCACGATATATTTTCACTTTCTAAGCTAATTCAGAAATCTTAATAACCGCACAAATTTTATACTTTAAATACATTTTTCTGATTTTAACTTTTAAAAAATCCTACACATTCTTTAAAATTATTATTAAATACCGTTACATTTGGGTTAATAAGATCATTTGCTTGTCTCTTTTCCGTACACTGTTGCTTGTACGTAACACTACATAATTCGGGGGGATTTTTTTTTAATTTTTTGCTAAGTAAAACTGTTCTTTCTTAAAAGGTTCACATAATCATTCCCCTATCAAATCTAATCTCTCTTTGGGTCTCGTCTTTGTAAAGAAAAGGAAATCTTACAACCAAAATATTACATATTTCCTAAAAAAACTCATTATTTGTGAAACTTTGTTAATAACATTTGCTCCTCAGGTACTCCTTCCTGATAATCCTGCGAAAAGGAATAATCTGTTTGAGGGCTGGCAATAATATAACCATTTGGTTGTTGAAGTGATGTTCGATTAGGTGTACCACTATCCTTTCGGTACTCATGTTGTTGCTGCTGCTGCTGCTGCTGCTGCAATTGATATGGTGACGCCGTCGTTGACATTTTTTCTGCATCTTTACAACTATTACCGCTATTACTATCACTAGTGCTATGACTTAATTTAGTACTATTTCTACGACTATTTGTTACCTTACTATCAAGTTCATTGCATTGTTTTTGTTGTTGTTTCGGTTGTTGTGTTCGTTTATCTAGCGAAAATAATGATGGCAGTGAGAGCTGTTCATAGTTTGTAGAAGGTCGACGGGATTTCATATCCCTTCCCGTGTCGTCTGTGGATACTCCAGATTCATTTAGAATCTGATAATCTTTGGATGATTTTCTTGAATTTCCATTTTTTCCGTCATTGTACTCATTTGAATCTGCTATTGTTGATATAACTCCTGTTCCTGCTTTTCCTGTTTGTCCATATAAATTACCGCCACCATTTCCACCGCTCTTTTGTATGCTATTGTTGTTGCTATTGCTGTTATTACCACTTCCTAAAAATGCATTTCGCAAAAACTCCATTCGACGAGATCGTGGACCTGCACTTAAGCTATTCAAAAAATTTTGTACTGTTCCTGTTGCTGGTGTTGCTTCTGCTATTGTTGCTGGAGTTGCTGGTGTTGCTACTGGTATTGCTGCATTTGCTATTGTTGATGATGTTGCCCCGTCTGTTGGATAATACTTGCTGCTACTGCTTAACTGTTCTGGAAATTGCTGTTGCTTATTTAAAGACGACGACGACGACAACAGACTATTCGGATTGCTACGTTTCAATGATGATGCGACACCCGGTGTACTGCTGGTTAAAATTGCTGAGCCAAAGCTAAATGTTAAATGAAAGATTAAAAAAAAAATATATTTAATGTTTATTACATATAAATGATAGTGACTTTTTCAAAGGAATTTTAAGCTTCTAGCTACAGAACAATTTTGGCCGAAATAAGAATTTTCATTTTGAACAAATTGGTTAATTTTCCTAAACCCTAAAAAACTTTGTTTTAAAAATAAAAATAAATAATTTTTACAATTTATAACTAGCTTGATTTATGTGGGGTTCTTTTTCACTGTTTTTGGAAAAATCATTTTAATTTATATTTTCGAACAGATTTGTACAGAAGGGACTTCGGCTTGGTTTTTTTTTTTACGATGTGGCCAAGCCTAGGGGACAACCCCTTGATGCGTTAGCATGGTTTTGGCCGGAAGGGAATTCAGGTAAGGGAAGTGAGGAAACTTGAGTCTTGTTTTTGCATTGCTGCGAGCATGGCATGGTGGTCGTGCCGCTCAACGAATTGATCCAACTCCGTCTCCAAAAGTAGGAGGAGCATTAAAATTGTGTTGAAAATAAATACGCCGAAATTACAGATACGTGATTCCGTACGTAAAACGATAAGCAAAACGAAATAGCTTAGTTATTAAAAATCTCAAATGCTAGCTGGTGGCTAGGTCAAAAAAGTGTGAGTTCACTTGGTGTGGTCTAATCATTATCTTATTCTCTTTCAAGAAACGGCGTAAAGCTTTAAGTGGATAATACAAACCATCTTCTTCAAAAAAGAATCACATTCGAGCAATTCAAACGAATCATTCCTTTGACCTTAACCAAGAAAATGGAAAATAAACAACAAAGACGATTGACGCAGTATTTGCTAGATATACACACGGGTTATTCTCCAGCTGGACACATGGTTGAACCGTCAGCATGGCAAAGTGAACTACTACCTCACCGAAATCCTGACGGGACACGGTCATTTCCGGGCCTTCCTCCACCGCATAGGAAAGGTGCCAAGCCCGTGCTGCAGCTCCCATAGGACTCCGTCCTCCACACATTTTCGAATGTATCCGTTGGAGAGCGGAGAGGGCTGAACTAGCTGGAGGACCACTGGCGAAGGATTGCCTCTTTCGTGAAGGGGATCATTTTCCAAAAGGAAGGAGACAACAATGGGACTCCCTAATGGGAGAGCCTGCGAGCTTGTTGGGGTGCGAGAAAACCGTAACTCTTAAGTGTACCTTTTTGGAGGCTGTTTTATAGGACTCCACCGCGAGGTAATGTCTCCTAGACGGTTCCGCGGTGGTCCTTCTGTAGAGGGCCGGTATGACTAATGTTTGGCCATGGGAGCCCGGCGCACGAGAGACGTCGGTAACCTTGGTACATAAACGCATAAAAAAATACATTCGCTGATAGAAAGCATATCGATGCTTAGATCAGAAATGGTACAACTCTAAAGAGCGACTTGTAGTGTGTTTAATCAAAAAATGATCAACTATTTTATGTCAGCAAAACTAGCATAACACGGGCAAAATTAAGGAAATTTACGCTCGTGATTTTCCCCAGAATCTAGGGGTATCTTTAGAAAATCATTAGTATTATTAATTCAATACAATATTGTAATTTAATGAGTTGTGTAACTTTTCTTCCAAGGAAGCGATGTTTGCAGTACTTCTATAATCAATAAAAAGTGCATCAGTTGTTAATAATATTTTTTTTATATATACTGAGCAGTTTTAACATTTAGTACAAAAGTGTATTTACAAAACGATAAACGTCTAGTCTCTTGGCTGGAAAAATAAATACTCGCTATTGTGGGACGCAATGCGAATATTTTGGATCACTTTCTGAGAACTCATCTAGATAAAATTCGGTTTCGAATAAAGATTTTTTAAGAAATTAAGATCATTGCCTAGGCTCCGCCAAATTATCCTTTTTCTCTGTGATGACCACTAATCAAAATTTTTTACACGCAAACACATCTTTAAAAAAAAATTTAACAGGATTCTCAATCATCAGTCTGTCTACATAAATTGCAACCAGTGTGAAGTCGAAGATAGAGTTTCGTGGAAAATTTGCCAAAGAAATGGATTGGCGAAATCCTGCGTCCTGTCAACTATAACAGGCTTTCGATTGGAATCCACGCGAATTAACAGACTGCAAGCAACATGGAGAAGAACATTGCTAGTAGAGACTGCAGGGAATGGGAGATCCAGAATAGAATTGAAAAATTTTACTAAAAAAATAGTCCTTTGAAGGCAACTGTTCCCGCTCCACAAGGATTGAGGAAGATACATAATTAGGTGAAAGACATGGAAGCAGGTTTTCACATTCTGAAAAATCAGCGAAACTTGAATTGGTTGAAAGTCCGAGAAATTATCAAAAGATATACAAATTTTGGGATGAAGGAAGTTTGCAATAAACCAAACTGTAAGCGCTGTTCTCAAAATGCGATACAATACGATATCCAACGATTATTTTCGTTAAAAATTCACTACTGGTCTGATTGCTTCGCTATAAGAGACGTTAACTAAAGCACCGAATATATTTTGAACATCCTATAGTTTGAGATGAATCGCTTTATTCCTCATATCTTCAAAAACGATCAAACTAATTAACAACAATTGGTTCAATAATGACTGTTCTACAGCCATTAAAAATAAGTTAGCAGTCGCATATAAATTGTGCCCTTCAGAGGAATTGAGACGTATATATAGAGATGCGCGGAATATTTGCAAATTAGTGATTAGTCCGACAAAGTTCAACTTCGACCAGAGCATAAGAAGGAAGGTATTTCTACTCAAGGGCTTCTGGTCGCTAGTAAAAACCGTAAAAACAATTTCAGCTATCAATACCACCACTCATTTAATGGGAATATTTTTACTGGCTCATTGGACAAGGCCAATCTGTTTGCTGCTAATTCGTACTTGCCACGTTCATCGCAGCCACTTCCATCTCCATCACAGTACACTAGCAGGCAAAAGCTGCCACATTTTCACACGCGGCAAGTTTTAGGGTACTTTCGAAAGTCGACGTGTTCATAGCTACTGGATCTGATGACTTCTCGACCTTGTTTTAAAATATTGCACCTCTGCTTTAGCTAAACCTCTGTGCAATTGTTTTCACCTGTCATATTCAAGCGGAGTGTTTCCGTGTGCATGGACACTTGCTCATGTTTAGCCGATATCTAAAAAAGGAGAGGCATGCGACCTCTGTAACTACAGACCAATTGCACTAACTCCGATCATATCTAAAGTTTTTAAATCACCGCTCAAAACCATGCTAACGCATCAAAGGGCTGCCCCCTCGGTTTTGGCCACATCGTATCACAAAAAAAAACTCTTACTCACAATCTTATTCATCGTTTTGCCATCCGAGAATGTATGTTTAGATCATTAAACAACGACATTTATATGATCCTTGTTTGAAGCAGCGCAAATCGTGTTATGTTAATACATACTTAATGCTGTTTAATGTTCCTGTAAAAACGAACAGTCCACCCTCAACCTATTTCAGTCGACGGATGAATAGTGTTTGCCCTCTCTAAACATCTTGTGTATTGAGATATCCAGTAATTTTAACTTCACTCATCATATGTTTGCAATCGCTAAGAATGCGATGAAATGCTTAGGTTTTCTACAGAGATGTAAGAAATATTTCACTTCATCTGACTTAGCCCTGATCTACAAGTTAAACATCAGGTCTAAACTTGAATATAATTCCCATATTTGGGCAGAGAGGCCGGACATACCGTATTGTCCGCGTTATACAAAGTCCAACGTATGGCTATTAAACTTATTGGTGATCCCTCAATCTCTGAGAGCATTGACTATCTGGAGCACCCACGGAAAGCAAATTGTCGTTCAATCTTCTATCGCTATTCTAGCCCGAAACTTTCAAACGAGGCGTACATCAACACCTTCTTCACCCAACCTCTTAGCCCATTTTCCTCACCCTTATTTCCTCTCCTGGCAAGGCTCTGCTTTAGCATCATAGGGCATCCTCTCAGCTCTGGCAATATCACATATATATTGAATTTTGGAAAGTGTCAAATAAATTAAGCTTAGTAATATGAGCAAACAGGCAATTTAAATATAGAAAATTCTCAGTCTCATTTCTTCATTTGAAAGGTTAACAATAAAATGTCAACTTAACTTTTAAATTATAGATGGCTGTCTTATAGTAAAAGATAATAATTTATCATTTACTATGGAAATAATGGGCACTGACGGTTTTAACTAATAAAAGATGACTCCAAACAAGTTTTGCAAAGTTTTGCATAGGGCAAACCAAAGACTCTTATGCGATGAATAATGTGTTACGTATTTTAAGAAATGCTTAGAACACGATTCGCAAAATTGTGATCATTACTTACGGCCGTTTTCGATTATCTTTTTTAGCTATTCCATTCGCACTCCACCCCTAGGGGTGCTAGGTGTGTCTTACCTGAATAGAATTGTTTTCCAGATTGTAAATAATATGTATACCACAAATTTGTTGTATATTGTTGGGAGTTGCAAGTGATACCGGAGGTCCAGAATTCACGAATTCCACTTGCAATCTTATCATATAATCGAGTTTCTCTCCCACCCCCCCGCCCTACAAGTGGTTACGGAAACTAATGAGTATTGCGGATAAGGGAAGCTCTATTAACCTTTCTCTTCTTTCAGTAAAAACTTCACTGAAAATCGTAAGCCCGCAAATTTCTCAGCAAGGAATTAATCTAATTACTTTTTTAGTTCGTGGTCTGAGTGTTGAGATTTTATGGTTTCAGTTTGCTGGAATTTCAGATGAGTCAGGTGCACTCATAGATTTCGCATGGTCGCAAGAGACGTTTGTTTAGTGGTAACTTTATAAATTTATTTAAGACAACATGATAAAAACACAATTAGATATAATCTTCTTAATTTGCACTATGAAAAATTCAAGTTTTAGTCTAATAAGCAACAAAAAATAAAGGAAAACTCAAATTAAAATGATGTAAATGTAATGTTTTGAAAGACAAACATACAAAAACTAGAAATCTTTAAGTGTATTTGATAAAAAAAAATGCAAAAGCCTCTCTCTCTGTAAAAAAGTGGACTTAAGTAACGCGGTCTTCACACAACTCAACTTATAGGCGAGGAGCCACCAATCCTGAAAGCTCCGTGATTACGCTTTCTAAAATTTTAAATAGAAAATAAAAGTTAACACTTAGACGAATAAGATTTGCTTGGTCGGCGTGGATTTAATTAGCCGAAAACATTATAAATTAATTATATATTTTTAAATTTTCGTAGTTTTTTTCCGTCATCACGGATTTTGATCAATCTCATAGACAATTTTGTGGGAAATATAGTACTCTTCAAGAAAAAATCCGGCCGACCAATGATTTTTAGCCGGAAAGGTCGCGCATACTTATTTAAATGGTGTGATAGGGGGTAAAATTTATCCATTATCACGGAAACCTTTTTTTTCATTTTACGCGTTTTGATGTTAGATTTATAAATATCTTGGTATGCGTGCTTACAAACTGCCGGAAGTATCACGCATACCAGATTTTATTGTGTGGTCAGAGATTATACTGTCATAGATTCTACTCCGTTCAAGACATTTCTTTCGGAGTTATGGCTTTCTTCTACCTCTAGTTTCTTCATTGGGAATATAAATTCATATGGGAAAAAGGAAATATGGAGAAATTTTAATTTAAGTTGATCGTATAATAAACAATGTTGCTCTCACTTACTCTTAGAGCAATCTTATGGACCTAAGAAGAAACCGGAGTAGTAGAGTTTGCACTATGCAGCCCTTCCATAGGACAACCTCACCTTACGGTATTGTGTGTGACGTACCTTTGAAGCAGGTAAATTTTAAATTTGTAAAAAATAGAAAGAGACGAACATATGCCAGGTATCATCCTAAACCAAAAATCTCTCTCACTCACTCTTTGGAGAGATATAAGAACTGTTAGAAAGCAAAGAATCGAAGAAAAAATGAAATTGTAATGTTGATAATAATTTATTATACGATCAGCTTAAATTAAAATTTCTCCATATTTCCTTTTTCCCATATGAATTTATATTCCCAATGAAGAAACTAGAGGTAGAAGAAAGCCATAACTCCGAAAGAAATGTCTTGAACGGAGTAGAATCTATGACAGTATAATCTCTGACCACAAAATAAAATCTGGTATGCGTGATACTTCCGGCAGTTTGTAAGCACGCATACCAAGATATTTATAAATCTAACATCAAAACGCGTAAAATGAAAAAAAAGGTTTCCGTGATAATGGATAAATTTTACCCCCTATCACACCATTTAAATAAGTATGCGCGACCTTTCCGGCTAAAAATCATTGGTCGGCCGGATTTTTTCTTGAAGAGTACTATATTTCCCACAAAATTGTCTATGAGATTGATCAAAATCCGTGATGACGGAAAAAAACTACGAAAATTTAAAAATATATAATTTATTTATAATGTTTTCGGCTAATTAAATCCACGCCGACCAAGCAAATCTTATTCGTCTAAGTGTTAACTTTTATTTTCTATTTAAAATTTTAGAAAGCGTATCACGGAGCTTTCAGGATTGGTGGCTCCCGGACTATAAAAACTGAATTCGAATTGATTGAATTGATCGATTCGTTAACGCAAATCTTGAGGGGATTCAAATATTGACCTTAGGAGAAAATTCGTCACCACAGCCAAGCCGTTATTTTTTTTTAAATGGTACCAATTGTCATTAATTTTTGTAGGATCCCAGATGTGTCCCAGATAAGCCGATTCGTCACAAGTATGTGACGCTGGTAGCGAAAAGGCTAAGGGGACACTAGTCTTGATTCGAACGGATTAGAATTGGAATTGTTTTCTTGAAACTATAACAATAAAACTTAAACGAAGATAATATTTAAAATTAACATGTTTTTTTGTCGTTGAGATAATAGTATTTGTATACTATTAGAAGAATATTTTTTAGAATTGTTTTTTGTTAATTAATATTTTGATAATAAAAATATATTAAATAAAAAAGTAAATTAACAGGACTATAACATTGTTAAAAAAATTCATTCCTTTTGATTCAGAAATATTATAATTTAAGTCTCTTCAACTAAAGATTAATTAAAGGAGGAAGGAGTTTTTCGGTTTAAAAAAATTGTTTTTTGACGGAAATCGATGCGATATACATGGTGTTTAGAAACGCAATGGATTCTTTGAAATGTAGGAAACGCAATGGATTCTTTGAAGTGTCCTGATCAACATTTTTACCCCACTTAAATGAACCCTTCCCCTTCAAAATCGCGTTTAGAAATGTTGGTTTCTTCAAAGGAGGTGTGATCACTTAAATGTTTGTAAGTCCTTTCAAGGACATCGCAAGACCAGCGATCCCCTGATCTGAATCCATTAGACTTTTATCTATGGGGTCATTTAAAAGACCTTGTCTATGGTTCAGAAATAAAATCAGTAGAGCAATTGTGGCAAAAAATCTGTAACATACCAAAATTTTCTGCAAAATTTTCCCAATATTCACGTTTGAGGTCCAATAACTCGAAAATTTGTAAGTGGATTATGGCATGTTGGGTACGATTAGAAAGGATAAAGTGTCCTCTTTCAAAACACTTTAAACGTGGTCTTGAGATGTCCTTGAAAGGACTAATAAGCATTTAATTGAGCACACCTCCTTTGAAGGAACCAACATTTTCAAACACGATTTTGAAGTGGGTATGGAAGAAAATTTTGATCAGGACACTTCAAAGAATCCATTGGTATAGCGTTTCCTACACATTTTTCGAAGGGTCGCGCGGCAGACTTTAAACGCATTTTCTCAAAACAACTGGAATGAGATTATTCTCGGGCACTCATTAACCATTTTAATGAGTAGGATTTTTTGATATTGCAAAAAATTCGAGTTTTAATAACAATTTAAAAGTAGAAATTTAAGGTGAAAGTCGTACCTTTTTTTCATTGTTGCACTAAATCGCGTAAAATTTGAACTTCAAAAAGCCTAAATAAAAACTAATAACTAACATTTTTTGATTTCAGATTAATAGCGTCGTGGATAACACTCATTTATGTGAGACGTGTCCGCCTGACGCGGCTGCATTGGAACAAGGACCATTTTGGATAAAAAAAATTAATAATTTTTTTTTACTTTAATACCTCTATTTTTTAATAAAAAAAATTTTTCTCAATCCGTCTTAACTTTAAAAAAAAAATTCAAAAAAAACTTTCTTTTTCAGCGAAAAAGCGGGAAAGCCACCTTAATATTTGAGTTGAGTCATATTTTAGTTTTTCACAACGCTGATCCCAACGAAAATTACCTTTGTCAATCCAAATATGGACAATGTTGGCAAAAAACTACGGCGCTTCAACATAGTTTTAGGGTAATTTGAAGCAATAAATTGTAATTCATTAAACAAATACGAAATCTCATTTAAATATAACTTTTTAACTCCGATAAAAACACATTTTGCTATTAATAAACTCGAAAAGTTCTTTGACATAAAGGCGTGTCTCAGACTTCATCGAAAATAAGGTAGATGCAATTTGAGATCTACATAATAAAAGCACCTCCGGTATTACAAAACGAAATCACTCTGTGATGTACACTTTGGTATTTCTAGATGATTGCAAGAGGGGATTACTTAAAAAAACAATTAAATGCATTCATGAAGAAACCTTAAAAATGCTCTTAGCAAAAATGAGGTACACCTGTTTTTCATATCATGATTGACGAAAAAAATTTGCTTTATATTTTTCATATTTTTGGAAATAGCCCCTGTTGAAAATGGGCGGCAGAAATACTTATATTCTTAAGTTTACTGAAATTTCCCTATTCCCTTACGGCGTGGACTTAGCTTAGTTTGGATTTCGTACAAGCAATGAATTTTCAGCATATTTTATTGTCAGCAGAAAAAAAGGAAAGGTTGGCCGTCGGCAGGATTCGAATCTGTAATCCTTATGATGAAAAAGAAGCCAGCAGTTTATTATTTACAAAACCGGCGATCTCAAAAGTTTACCTATACTTAAAACTAAATTTAAATCACTAAAAGTGTTTGCTGTTGCCAATATGTTTTTACCAATTCGTTCAAAAGAAATGTAATTAACTAAAAATAATGTTTTTTCATATCTATTTTTTCCTTTCTTTGGTTTTACTAAAAAAAAATTTTGAAGTTCTGTTAAGCCTAATTACCTAAAAAGGATGTTCATCTCACCTATACGGCGAGTGGGGCTGTCCTTCAGTTGCCGCCAAATGACTTTTTCTGCTATGTTTGCTATTGTTAAGATAATTATCCTCAATTTCCATTTTAAAATCATCATCACCAACTCTTAATGGAGTTGTAACATCATCGAAATCTGCCGCTAGAAATAATTCAAAATTAATACCTTTATTTAATAGAATTAATAAATTTTATAATCTCACGTGGTTGCATTTGCGCTAAAATATCCTGTCCTTCTTGGGAATGATAAAATGAAACTTCTCTAAATTTTGAATCGGCATCATCGAGAAGTATTTGAATGATATCAATGAATGAAGGACGACTTGTTGGTCTATGTTGCCAACATTTCCGCATAAGATCGTATAACTTATCAGGGCAATTTTCTGGTCGCTCCATAACACCACCATCAATAACGTAACGAAGCACTTGATCATTTGATAGACCCTTAAAAGTTAAAAAAATTATTAATTTTGTGAACACTAAACATAAATGTTGACATGTGATCCTCTAGAATTTTGATGTTTGTATGTGACTGTTTAGGGGTTTTGTTTGCATTAGACTTACGTTGAACATTTATGTATTAACAGAAGGGAATCTTTAAAGAGTACTTTATCTCGATTGTGATTGAGACTACATCATTCTTGGGAAATTGCAACTGTTAAAAAGTTTTTCTAATGGGAATATACCACATGAACTCGCTAGTGTTTCAATTGATTTCACTCTATTTGATATTTGAGAACAAGTTCATGAAAGATATTCTGGAACAATTAAAGAAGCACTTTGAATTTGTAATTTGATTTCAAGTCTCAATCATTAGGGGATAAGTATATTTTAACGCTGAGGTAACGTTAACGCTAACAAGTAATCAAATGTATGTGATGAAATAATAGAACAGAAAAGAGTTCTTAATAAGAATGGACCAATTCAGATGAATAATATTTTATTTAGTTTTGCTTGAATTATTACCTGATACGGTTGGGATGCTAAAGTTGCCATCTCCCACAATACAACTCCATAGCTGAACACATCGCTGGCACTCGAAAAAACTCCATCTTTCAGACTTTCTGGAGCCATCCATCGTACGGGAAGTAAGCCTTAAAAATAATTAAAAATTATACCGTTATCTTAGTAGTAACACATATTTACCCTTTGTTCCTTTTCTGTAGTAATCAGTCTCATATATATCTCTGGTCATGCCGAAATCACCAATTTTTACAGTTAAGTCGCAAGCAACCATACAATTACGAGCTGCTAAGTCACGATGCACAAATTTTTTCGCAGAAAGATAAGCCATTCCATCAGCAATTTCAATTGCCATCTATAGAAAATTAAAAGCAAGAACAAAAATATTAAACATACTTTTATTTAGAGCAATGTTTACCTGTAAAATCCTTTTTAATGTCGGAGGTTGTGGTGGATGCTCAGCACCTTTAACCATCTCGGAATCTGGCCGGTGAGATCGTAAATATGCTTTAAGATCACCAAATTTCATCAGTTCCATGACAACGAGAGTTGGTTGTCCTCTTGAACATACTCCAAGAAGACGAACGACGTGATGTGTATCAAATTCCTTCATAACGCTAGCCTCATTAAGGAAATTTATTCGCTCTCTATCGGTGGCACTTTCGTTAACTGTTTTTATAGCACACGGAGTATCTTCCTCGATTTTATTCAAATTTTTTACAATTCCTTCATATACCATGCCAAATGATCCCTGACCCAACTCCCGTAACTGGATAATCATTTCACGTGCGATTTCCCACTCATCTTGAGTGTAGTGCATAGTAACGTATTCAGGATTGACGGAAGTAAACAGTTTGAGATCCGGAACTGTGGCTACGTATTTCTTTCGGATGTACCAGATCAATACTCCAATTAGGAGTAGTAAGAGGAACGTTGTAAAACAAATTGCCAAAATTACTTGCCAACTTATACTTTTCTCCTGAAAATGTAGCACTCGCAATAAATTTACTGCTCGCACAGTTCTAAACATGTATACTTACGGGAATATAAAAGTGAACTACAGCCGAATAATTGCCGTCGCCCGCTAAAGAAGTTGCCATAATTTGAACACTGTAATTACCCGTTTCAAGGTTTTTAAGCACAAAGAAACCATTCGTTAGGTTCTCATATCCACGCTGTGTTATACACTGATCAATTCCTTTCGCATGTTCTATATCTGCCCGAGAATATCTGATGGAGTAAGATACAATTAAGCCATTGGGTTCCCTTGGTGGATCCCACTTTAGACGCACATCACTTCGAGAAGAATTTGATGAAATAACTTCTGCTATTAAATTTTCAACGTTATCAGCGCCTCCTGTTTTGATAGATTGAAATTGTTAACATAAGTAAATTATGCAGATTATGGTAGAAATAATTGTGAAGTACTAACCCAGTCTTCCTGTTCTAGAGTAAGTAATCGCCTCATTGCTGCAGCGGTCCCCAATACCTTCACGGCATGCTTTCACTGATATCGTATAAGTTGAGTAATGTTTTAAATTCTTTAAAACTAGCTCTTGTATTGATGTGTTCGTGGTTTTATAGATGTAGATAAAATAATTTCCTTTTTTAAGCGATTTTGTTATTTCTATTGGGTCGATTTGATTGGATACGTTTTTAACCGATTGTTCTTTTTCTTTTGGAAATATTTTATCACTTGCACCTGCACTTATATCTGTAGTTGTTACTGTCATATTGTCCAAGTCCCTTTTACGACGAACACTTTTCTTTTCTCTATCATCTCGCCTATAAAAATATAACAAGAGATGTTGGTTATTAATAATTCTAAGAGTTAACAAAATAGTAAAATTTTAGTAAACCCTGTTTTGTAAAAAGGCTGCAGATATTGAAAAACAAAAACAAAAAACAAAAAAAAGGAAACGTGTTTGTTATTAAAATGTGCATGTTCTTACGTCACGCAGCGGCGTTGTTTCAGCCGGTGTAAAACATTTTGGCCAAAACCTTCACTTGCTCCCCTACTATTAAAGTAATAAAAGCGACCATTAGACGCGCTATGACTGGATTTTTGAGCAAAAATATTATTCCTCAGAGGGTGTTGCTTTAAAATAATTGAAAATCAGTAAAATTAAACAAATTTTTGTTCCGGTTCTAACATTTGGACGAATAGTACTAAAATAAGTAAATATTTAATAAACTGTTGTTATTTATATTTATGTATATGAAGTACTACCCCTGTTGTTATTTATATTTATGTATATGAAGTGTACCCGGCGATGTTCGGACTTTAAGTAAGCGAGCATCGTTTTTGATTATCTTTATATGTCACTACCTTCCCACCCTCACCCATAGGTGTGTCTTACCATCATCGAGTGTCATTATTTATCTCAGCGAGACCCAATAACTATGAATTCGAAACTAATATAGGTCGTTCTCGACCAATCATATATGTTACTCCCTCCTTACTCCCACCCCTAACCCTAATTCATCTGAGCGATTCTGAGAACTATAGATTCCATATTAATATGGGTCGTTTTCGATTATTTTTACATGTCCGTTCCTTCTGATCCCCACCCCTAGGGGTACTATTGGTGCCTATACCCAGTATTTTTCCCCGACTGTAATTAATATGGCCACCAAATTTAGTGTATATTGCTCCAGGCAGTCCAGTTATGCTGAATTATACATACTGGGGGTGCCCAGCGTTACTCGGACTTTTTGTAAGCGAGAGTCGTTTTCAATTATTTTTTGCACATCACTCCTGTACACAGCACCCCTCCCTTCAACTCATAATATTTAACGGCATTGGGAATGTCATTATTCACTTCATCGACTTCGAAGACTAAGGATTTTATATTAATATTGATCGTTCTACATTATTTTTACGTAGAGGTGCTAGGGCAGTCTTAACCCCATAGTATTTTTTTCCAAACTGTAATTAATATGTGTACCAAATCACCTTCGATTATCCCCACTATGTATATCTCCACCACACTTGGCCACACCACCAAGCTTGGCCACACGCTTGGCCACACCATCACACAATGCATGAGACTCACCATAAAACCTACATATTGCATACTTATATTCCTAAAGAAGGCCTACTCAGATAGGAACATATTTATCTTCGCCGACAATCAGGCGGCGATTAAAGCCATCTGGTCTTCCACAATCAAATCAAAATCGGTCTGGGAATTTCAGGTAGCTCTAGACTGAGAAAAACAAACCTAGTCATCGGGGTATCAAGAGCGGCTGAACTGACCAGACAGGGCTCTGCCACAAAACTTGTGAGCCCATAGACGACGTGGGCGATTTCAACCTAATTTCAACGTAATTCTAGAATTGAAATACAGAATTGGACATACGATGTCCAAATACTATAGTTAATCCTGTGTGGGACAAGCTAATTTGAAAAGCTCCTCGTCCACTGCATCACTGAGTAAATCTAAGGAGCTTCTAAGGTTTGGCAGACTGAATATGAGACTCATCATTAGTCTGATCACCGGGAACTGCCAACTAAGAAAGCATTTAGCAGAAATGCGTAAAACAACTGACTCCACCTGAGGAGGACCAGGCGAGTTAGAGAGCTGTTCCCTTCTCGAGTTGTTGTACCTTTTCAAAGGGACCAACTTGACTTAAAGAGCATCAATCTCTGGAAACTGGAAGAATAAGAAGGGAACGGTCACAAAACGTGCAGATATATAATTTAAAAGTTTTGTAGAGTATTTAGAAAATAACGACAAACATTATCAATTAATAGCATTAAAATAGATTATAGTTTATAAAACGGTTCTTTCTTTTTTTTTTATCTAAAAATGGGTCACTGTTTAGTATAATTAAATTTAGTATAATATGCGAAAATTAAATAAAGTAGTAATTAAACAAGTCTGCACTTACTTTACATAAACAAAATTTTGTATTGCATCCTCGAAGTCAATCATGTTTTCTAAATCACCTTCCTCAATTTTAGGTGACTTTTTCGATCCACGAGAAGTTGTATCGTCACATTTACAATCCTTTGCATTCTTGTCTGGTAAGACAATTTCTTTTTCATCCGGTTTTATAATAGTTGGAACCTCAAATGATTCCTTAATAGCTGTAAAGCAATTTCATTTACAATAAATTCAATTAAGATAAGAATCAATAATATTTACGCTCATCGCAATAATTTCTTTGTTCTAATAATTTTGGGTCATCCAGTGTCAGATTCGCTTTAATTACATAAATCGTAAGATTACCGTTGGCAACACGTGGAGGTGACCATTTAACTATCTGTGAATAAAAATGTTGTATTTAAATACATTTTAGAGATATATTATATAATGTGCTAGATGTAAGCTACGACAAATAAAAGGCTGAAGTCGTCAATGAGTCCTTGCATTATTAGCTGTATATATGTTTTCATATAAGTTACGGAATGAGGTTTCACATTTAGTTACTGCATTTTAGTTTAGAATAACGTTTTCTTTTATTTTTAGAGTTTTATATTTAAGGTAAAAGACAAAACATACCGTAGAGACACCTGATCAAGAATGTACCGATTTATATTATTATATTGATTAGAAGAATGATATAACATTAATAATAAAAAGATAAACCGGCAAGTAAGGCTTTAGAGCTGTTTTAGAATAAATAAGTCATGCAGACCAACTCCGGGTGTGATTGGCAGCGTTAAATTTTATTCCCCTTTTTGTTACAGATTTTAAGTTTATATTTGAACTATCGTTTCTCTTAAAAAAAACTATAAACTATAGAGAATCGTATAGCTGCGATCATGTTACAGAAGTGTAACTAGAATTTTAATTTCTTAAAGCTTTATCGTGCTATTAAACGATATTTTGATATGTCTTTTGTAGATAACCGAAAGAATTCGCAGAAATTCGCTCTGTAAGAATGAAATTATAGCCAGGAAAATTAAAATCTCACCAAGTCACATCGCGTATCTATACAGATGATCTGAGCCTCGGAGCTTACCGCAGAACCATCGGGCAGCGGATAATAATGATTCTAGGAGAACTTAGAACAAGTAGAGCATAACGGCTGTTGATGCAACATGCTAGGGGCAGTTTCAGTCTGAAATTGTGACATTGTAAAAAGGGAATCACTGATGGTTTATTAGGGACTTTCTTATGCGAATGTGAATTAACTGCATTTCTATGAGCAAGGTATAAAATCAAGTGTGGTTAACTACCAACCAACGTTTGGAGAAAGTAGTAAGGCCCGTAAGTGACACTTTAGGTCTGTTTGTTTACTTTTATGTGTAAAACGTGGGTAAAAATCAAGTAAAAATTCTTTTGGTGGATTGGATGAAAATGCGAAAGTTAATAGACACTTTTTGGATAAATTGATGGCACCTGAAGAACTGTCAGAAGTAAATTTCAGTGCAAAGATCAGTGCGTTTACAAGAAATCGTAAAAATAAATAAAAATGAATAACAATTTACTGAAAAAGTTAATAGTTCCCCGTGTTTATTTTAGTTTTTATTTCTAAGCTGTAATTTGCCAAACATCAATCAGCTGTTAGTTGTCAACCATAAGAGAGGACGAAGAATTTTGCCGAAATTTTGTCCACACTCATTAGGTCTGTTCACGTACCTGCAGGAATTATAATTTCTGCGCAGGAAACTGCAGAAAGTCGTTTTCGTACTCAGTTTGACAGCAGATTTTTGCTGACGTCACCGCTTGCCCACCTGCAGGAAAGTTCAGGAATTTGCAGTAGCTTTAAACTGCCTTACTTTTCCTTACTGTCACCGGCTGATGTCAAATAGCTGAGTTGTGTATTTTTGAGGTTATTTTCTTGTCACTTTTGGCACTCTTCTTCTACTTTTTCAGGAACTTTCAGAAAAATGTTTTCGTACTTTTGACAACTGCATAAAGAACGAAAATGCAGGAATTTTCAGCTGCAGAAGTACGTGAACAGCCCTATTAGCGTGTGTAAAATTTTGACAGAAGCGGAAATTACTCGACTGTAAAATTTCTTCAA
This sequence comes from Leptarthrus brevirostris, assembly GCA_964036015.1. Taxonomy (NCBI): domain Eukaryota; kingdom Metazoa; phylum Arthropoda; class Insecta; order Diptera; family Asilidae; genus Leptarthrus; species Leptarthrus brevirostris. Next base: position 40,787,953 of record OZ038371.1, read on the forward strand.
GTCCAAAAGTAAACAGACGCAGTGTGGACGCAAATCTTCGGTTTTGTGTACAAACTTTCGAGTAAACAGAGTGGAAAACACGGTATATTCTAATTACACGCCAGCACAAGCGTTAGAAGTCAATTTATCATGTTTATATACGAGGAATGAATAGGATATACATACAGGAGAAGTGGTAGAAATATCCAGGCATTAAAAGCAGAATTGACGAAGACAGCAACCTGGATATCTAAGGAAGGATAATGTGCCACGAAGATGAATGAATAGTTATATAACTATTTAATTTGTTTTTTGTTTTTTCAAATTGTATTAGCTGGAAAGTTAGCGATCAATAGGCGAGAAACAATTACAAACAAACGTACATAACAAATAATAAAATAACATTTAAAAGACATATTGAACAAGCGTACTTCTTGATGAGATAAACGAAAAAAATTTTCGTCTCCATATTTTACAGATGTATTCCAAAAAAGAGACTACGTATTTAGAGTTGAAAAAATGTTCAATGACAACCAAGACTAAAAATCGACGGCAAGATTTAACACATTTTACAAATGTCAATAACAAGGTCCATTACAACCAACTTTTCACATTAGAAGAGAAATTTTGAACACTGGTGCCATAACTGTATCAGTGCAATTTGGGCGGACGAACCAAAACTTTATTTAATACGAAGAATTGCAAGGCGAGTATCAAATTTAGCAAGAAATATCTTACATGGGCTATTAAACATATGTACTATTTTCTTATGAAACAAAAATAAATAGACTGGGATCGGATTGGAAATAACACGTATGGTGTACGAACAAAGTAGAATTTTTTTGCAAGGAGATCCGAAATTCTCAAATAAACAAATTAGTCAAATTAACGCCACGAGAATTTACAGCAAAAATACAAGCTAAAGGATACAAACAAAATTTTGCGAAATAATTTCGGTTTTTATGAGTTAATGCGATTTTGCGAAACGTCCTTTATTAATGGCTCTAAACAATATTGAATCGGTCATTTCGAAAAGGGATTTTTTGCCAATTTTGTTTTTTGTAAAAACTGATTTTAAAGGAGTAGACCCATTAAGTATTTTTTAAATACCACATTTCTTCGAGAATTAATTAGTATGTTTAATAAGAATTGCATGTCCAAACACAAATTTCTATCTGCATTACTTTTAATGTTAATCAGTTTTTTGCTTCTCCTGAAAAATTTGGTTTTCCTGACATGAGCGCTTTTCGAAATGACCGATTCAATTAAAACCGCTTTTATTTATGACATTGTAATTATTTTTTTATGAATGTTACTATAAACTTTGTATTTACGACATTAACGGTCTTATCAAGTATGGATTTACTCTGCACATTTAAAATTAAAGTTTTAATAAAAAAAAGATTTTTTACCCGTAATTATTACATGACTGCTAATTCCCCATAGCGCATTTTAAAGCAGCAGATTGTGCTGCAAACAGATGATTACATCCTTTTATAGTAAGACTTCATTTTCGACATCAGCCAAACTATATAATAGAGTTCCTTCTCCTAATCAAACCCTCCTTCATTCTTATCTCGTATCTACGCTAAACGATTCGTATCAACATTCGCTTCAATTAATTTAACTACTTTCTATTCAAACAGGAAGAGCTTATTACATTAGGAAATTTATTTGAAAATATTATTGTATATTGAGCAAGTCGTTTGCGAGTAAGACAAATGTTGATACTTTAATCGTATGAACTAATTTCTGGCTAATCAAACTCAAAAATTTAATTCAAGATGTACTTACTACTTCAGAACTTGAATTGGTTATCGATCGTAAATTTCTAACAGGTTCAGGCTTATCTGGTTGAGTTCGAAAATACATGATTGGACTTTGGCCGTTATTTGTTACTGTTGAGATTGTGTATGTTCTCACATAAAATGCATACTGTGTATATGGCTTCAGGTGGGTAATAATATGATCCAGTTGTTTGGAGTTATCGTCATCTACGTTCCATCTAGAAAAGAAAAAATAAATGAAATTAGTAATAATGTAAGACTATTAATTCGCATCAATGTTTGGCCATAGTAAAAAATGTACAGAAAAGGGGAGTATTCCAAAAAAGTTTACATCATTATTGAGATGCATAGTAAAATAAATCCAAATTTAAAATATATTGTAAACTTTCAGTTGCCTATCAGGAGCGTATAAAAACTGTTAATATTTCATTTATTTAGATTGCTGACCGTGTGTCTTCAGACTCACAGGGGGCCTAACACGTAACACCTAGTCTGTGCACCGTAATTGTGAGGAAGACCCACTTCACTATCCACGTGGGACGGCTGGTAAGAGGCTCCTGACGTTCTGACTTTTAGGGGAGTTGGCTAATTGTAGTCGGGCGGAGAGACAGGAACTCTCTTAAATCGAGCTCCCCTAACTGCAGTCGTGGTGTCCTGCGAAGAGGATAGCAATATTCACAGTCCACTTTCGAGATGGTGGGTGACTTCCTTCTCAATATTGGGCGCGAGAGAGTGAAGTCGAACTTATGCTTTCGTCTGCTGAAGAGAACGTCTGCTTCGAAGAGGAGGACACCGACTAAAAAAATACCAAGATATCCTTTCCAAGCATTAGCAGACAAGACAGCTTCAACTGCGCTACTCCTCCGCCTACCACAAAATGGAAAGGAGTTCGTTCTTGTCCAAGAACCTTGGGCTGTTAGGAACAGGGTTTGTAGGTTGAGTCCACAACTCAACCTAAAGGGTGCAGGTAAATTCAGAGGCTATATTCTCACAAAAAATGACTTTTATGCCTTTATCCTCGATAAAGACACTTTAGCAGTCACGCTGGAGCTCAAAACCACATCTTTATGGTTGGTCTCTAGCTATATGGCTCACCACTCAGAGGATATCCCTAACACAGCCGTTAGGAAGGTGGTTGTGGAAGCTACTAAATAAAGGACGACGTTGGTTATCAGTGCAGACGCCACCGTGCAGCACACAGTCTGGGGCACCTTGGAAATCAATAAAAGAGGTGAGGCACTAACCTCCAACTATACAATGTGGGTATGGAATCCACCTTTATTAATTCTATTAGGCGGAAAATTCTGGACATCACAATAGTTTCTGAACAATCCGCACGTTTCATATCTGAGAGAAAGGTATCCTAGGAACCTTCATTCTTCGACCATGCACATATTGAATTTGGACTAGTATTATAAATATCGGTATGTCCTTCTTTGAAAAATAAGGAAAGAACAAACTAGGAAATGAATAACCCTAATAAATAATCTACGTTATGAAACTCCTCCTAGCATCGACTATAGACAGATCCTCAGTAATGTGGTATATACCTTAACGCTTGCTTGTTATAAAGCGACTCAGATTTCCTGTCCCGACTGAAATCTTAGGGGTAAGTTTAAATCTCCGTGGTAATCGGCGGAAATCATCACCCTTAGAACGGAATGTCGCAAACTTTTTAATCAAGCAAAAAGAATTAACATATGAATTACCCATCAGGAATGCCTCAGAAAATTTAAAAATTTGATAAAGAACGCCGAACGATCTTCGTGAGAGATATCTTGTAAGAAAATCGAAAGCACCAACAGCAACACCAAGTATTCCCAGCCTCTTAGTAAAAGAAGGTGGAAGCTGGACCTCATCTAGTCTAGAAACTCTGGAATTACTGTCTTACACTCACTTTCCGGGCTGTTCAACAGCTAGAACTTCAAGCCATATAAATTACCAGGCTTGGATGGCACAATCACCGCTGAGCTTCAATCAGCCTTCGAGATTCTTATGTGGTGTCTGGAGGCATGCGTGAACCTCATATACATTCCAGTTTCGTAGACAGGAATAAAGTTGGTCTTTATTCCTGAAGGTGGAAAAACTTCAAAAAGTACACCTAAATACTTCAGGCCAATAAGTCTATCCTCCTTTCTTCTTAAAACCCTTGAGGGACTACAGGGTCTACATCAAAGATACAGTCGATCCATGTAAGCTGTCTCTTCCCAACATGCATATAATAAAGGTAAGTTCGTCCAGACAGCTTTGCTTGAATTAATCGCCAATATAGAACGACCAATCTTGTATAAGGCATTTAAACTTTCAGCTTTTCTTGATATTTACGGTACTTTTTAATGTATATAAAAAGCAACCTCACGGAATGCAACTTGAAAAAGTCAAATGCAACAGTTTTTAGTTCCTATTTTGAGAACCAGGGGCGCAATAATTCACATAATTTCGGGTAGTTCGTACTATTTGGCGTCATTTCATTCCATGTACACTACTTTTTCAGTTGCCTTGTTGACGTTTTCTCGGCCATGTAAAAGGTTTGGTCTCATTCCGCTTTTAACGTACATAAAAGTTTATAAAATTGGTGTTCTCGATAAAAGAACATTTGAAAAGAAATTAATGTTTAGAGATTCGTTTGTGATTTATCCGTGTATCTACTACTTGCCACTTTCACGCTTTTTACGAAAGAGTGGTCCGAATAAATTTCAATATCAGAAGTCAGAACGGGTTGCATTTATAGTACAGCCGTTAAATAACGGAAAACATGTTGTCTTTACTTTCCTTATATACATACCTTACTTTTAATAACCTCAAACCAGAGACGATAACGGCATCCTGGTGGAGGCTGGATGTGGCCAGTTTACTCATCGTACATATAGATCTTATGCTCAAAGGCAATATCATTAACTCTAGCTCAGGGGGATCCACCACAGAAAGGTTCGCAACAAGAGGCACACTCCAAGGAGATATCCTCTCACCGCTATTGCGGAATTCTTTCAACGCCAAATTCGAATCCTCTATGTCTATTAGGAAGGGATGGCCCCCTTATTGGGGGAGAACCAGTGCATCTTTACACTGACGGCACTAAGTTAGAGGGTAAAGTGGGTAGAGGCATTTACTCGGAACAGCATTTCGTTTCATTTGCCAGATTAGTTAAGTGTTTTTCAAGCAGAAATTATGGCTATAAAGGTAGCATTAGATTGTCTGAAGAACAGAACAATGTCTGCAAATGGCATCTGTTTCTTCATAAACAGTCAAGTCAAGCTGCTATTGTATCACTCACGGGAGTGTACACGACCTCTAATACTGCCAGAACATGCCGCTAAACTGTGCATGACATGGCTGAGCGCCTTAACCCACATGGCTATCGGGACATATTGACATTATCGGCATTACTACACTAGACTCGGACATAACTCACCAGTTTGGTAAGCCGCTAGCCACATACAAGCTGGAAATTAAACAAGCATTCTTCAAGCCTGCTGACAATAAATGATAAAGAGAACACAACTACCTAATAACCCAACAGATCAGGTCTACCATTGATCTAAACCGGTAAAGGGAGCTAACCTCGCTCAAGTGATATCTTATTGACGTTGTCGTGGCTATCACTTTGTCTTATTGCCTTGGCTATCATTTTTGGTTATTGAGAATCTAGTCCCACTGGGTTAACACAATGGGCCACTTTGGCTTCATTTTGCTTTCCCGTGTGATGGCTGTCACTCTAACTTAACCTAACCTAAGATTGCTTATATACTATACTTGTACTCTAGGTTATATTAACTAATACACGTTTTCTGTCCCAAATTTTAAGAACTTTCTTCATTTTTTCGGACAGACCGTATTAGCAATGACATCTGGTTCAAAAAGATTGCACAGTTTTCGTTCAACTGTTTGTTTACAATAACGGAAGAATTGGTAGGAATTGAGTATCTCTTTGATACTTAGAATAATTAAAAATGAGAGCATTTAAAATATTTAATTTAATTGCGGAGGTATATACGTTATTCAAAAGTTTGTGGCCTTTTAAAAATCGCTATAAATACAGTTTTGATAACTTCGTAATAAGCTAAGCTAAGCTATGGGCTAATGATTTATTTTGGAGTGCAGGGGAAATAATAGTCGGATAGCCCTAAACTTTACACAATATTTTAAAATTGGTCATATACTACAAGAGTATAAAAATCATAAATAAAACGAAACGGTTATTTTATCAAGTATAAGCCCAATTTTAAAGATTGGCAATATTCCGTATACAGTAGGGTCAAGATGCCAACAGTGAATCAGTCGTTAATTGAATAGAAGAGCAGCTTGTGATTTGAACTCGCCCCAACTAGACATCTGGCGTTTTGAGGTATTATAATTTTTTTGTTATAAAATTTTTTTAAGGTAAGCATTTTTTGTGTTCGTCAATTGAATTCAAAATATTCCTAATGAATATTTTGAATTACTAATACCTTGGTTATGTTCATGACAAATTTTAGCTTTCTTGATCAGTTCAGTTCAATATTATAACTCACAAAATAAAAGTGTTTGACTGTTGGCACTTTGACTGCACACTTAAAAATATAATACGAGTATTTCCTTGATGTGTTTTAAGTAGTTTTGAACTAGAGCTATTAAGAGTTTTGAATAATACTCCCGTTTGTGGTAAAGTAACTTCAAATTGAAATATATATGTAAAATAGAAAAATAAGGGTAGTCATAAAGAATTGACTTAATTATTGCTGAATTAGAACTTTATGCAAGTCAAAGGCAACTGTAAATGAATCTATGGCTCCATTTATGTAGGTTTGAAACTAATAGCTATTATTTTTTTACCATGGTAAATAATATTCTAGAATATTTTTATTAAAATATTAAGCAACAGCTCAAGTTTACAAATTATTTTGTCATAGGGTTTTTGTAGTTATTTCGGTTTATTTTTATTTATATTATATATTGATTCCTGTCAAAGCATTGATGGCTTTTATTTACTTTAGTTAATGCAACAAAGCGTCATTATAATTGTTACTTACCCGTCATTACCACATCCGTGACGGCTATCGAATATAGACACGTTTTGGAATGGAGCCTCAATGTAATAATACTGATAGCCAATGAATCCTCGATCATCTTCGAATACCATTGGTTGTACTCTGAGAATGACAGCACGAGGACCCACACCCTGAATTATAACATCTAACTTTGTGATGTTGCCTTAAATATGTTAAAGAAACATTATAATATTCAAAGGATTCAATACCACTTTAATAAATATACTTACATGTTCCTCTGTCACCATTCGAATCTTTTGCAACTTCGGACTTATCAAGTGTTGCATTATCAACCATCATAGAGCGGAGATTTTCAATTTTGTAGTAACACAATTTCGGATTGAAATGAAAAAATATTCGTCCTTTTTCTATCAATACCGTTTGGTTATCTCCCCAAATTGATTGAAGATTTTGATTATCAAGAACATAGAGAGCATATCTGTAAATAAACATATTTTAGTAATTCAATCAATTGAGTACCCTATTTGCACATATATAGAAATTGTTAATTTTTTGATTAAAAAAAAATTCAGCTTAATGTGTTTGGAAAATCGATTTGAAGAAAATATTGTAAAACATAACTAAACCTAACGCTGTTGGAAAGGATAAAAACTTTCCCGTTCGAAAACATACAATTTTGAAAGCATGGGAGAAAATCTGTCTATAAACTAAGGATTTGTAGGCAAATTTAAGTTCCCATAATTTTGTATGTTTTTGCTAGACCACTAGTTTTCACAAGTGGGATATGAATCCCGTCCTATCTACCGTATTTTACCGAAACAGCAACTTGTCTGAAACTACGGAGAATCGACTCTGTGTATATCCACACATTAACATTATGGTATGAATAATAGTTTGCAAATATATTCGCAAATTATTTAATTAACTAATTAACTTGTTTTAAAATGGGAAGATGATTTTTTTTCTCCAATATTTTGGATTAAAATAGGCTGTGGCCTAAAAAACTCATTGGCAAAGTTATCTTCTACTACGCTAATAGAAACAAGAACGTTGTTTTTGTGTAACCAAAGCTTACGGGGCAACCCGTGACCCGGGCTATGGACAAAAGGGAATTAGAGTAAGGGGAATGAGCAAAATCGACTGTCTTGTTTTTCGCATTTCTGCGAGCTAGACAACAACCCAGGGACGAAGTGGATATTTTTTCCTCGTAGGCAGGCCGACACTTGAACATTTATCCATGGCGTGGTGATCATGCCACTAAACCAGCATATCCAACTCCGTCTCCAGACTCATGTTTTGACGTGATCTGCTTAACTGAAAATTGCGGATCAATACCTAGCGCAGAACTTTTTTGTTTTAGGTGGTGTTCTGTGTACTCTCGTATTGTTGAGATGCCCGATTAGGCAGATTTGGAGTTTTATATAAAAAAAATGTTTATTGCCACTGGTTATGTACATACTTCCTATGCGCCTAATTATTGAACTTCGGTAAATTTAGTCTATTTACTGCCGGCTGTTTACTCATTCTTACCATCCGATGAGGCTAACAGATTTCTGGACAACATGATGGTTTTAATTGTAATTTTTCTAAGTTTAATGATTTGTTTTTTAAATTTAAGTGGTACAGAGTTTGTGGCAGGACATTAATTTATCTGTGAACGCTGTTTATGACAATATATTAACAGAATAAAAGTAATTTGTTGCAATGAGTCTAAGCAGTATCGGAAATTTCTGAAATCGAAGCAGAGAACTAACAGTTATCGTTCTTCATTGAACATAAGGGATATCAAAGGTAGTGATTGTGCCTCGATTATAAACCTAATTAACTTTATGAACTTCCTAGATACTAACTGTTGTATTTGTTCTATTAATTCTACTCACTTCATGGCATTTCCTAATTTCATTCGACTTGGTTGGTAATGAAGAATCTGATATTGCATGGCTCTAGTTTTTAGTTTTGTGTTATTTATTTTACCTATCAAATGTGGTGTCTTCCAAAGATTTAATATTCTTTTCTAACTACTCCTCTATGTGTCCGTTTATGAAACATTAATTCTAATAAAAACTTCGCCAGGTCACCCCCACCACACCTCGAATAACTCCTAAAGGCCACGTTCGCCTGCTGAACAGCAGTCGGCGTCCAAGAGATGTAATTTATATTTACAAATAATAATATTTTAGGATTAAAATAACTAAATCTAGGCAGTATGAAATATATAATACCAAAATCCTATGGCTCATCCAAGTAGGTATCCCTGGGCTACCCATTCAAGATTAGAGGGTAGTCCAAGTCAGTGAGGTCAAGGGAAGCTCAAGACAAGCCGATGTGATCCTGAATAAGAAATCCCTCGCTCCACTTGCTGAATGCAATGGCGTTATCAGCTATGGCATCGGATCTAATAGCCTAAAGGTTTATCAGAAGGACCCGAAGGCGATTGTAGAGGTCACCTTGTTGAAGAAGGAGGACTAGGATGCAGTGGCTTCTCTTGCCGTCGCTGCCGGCTCACCATTTCTCCAAGGTGATGGTTATGCGCAATCCACTGCTGAGATAGTGGTTGACTCCCTCCCCTATTCCGGACGAGAAACGAAAGACAAAGTGCTACGCTCGTCTATTGAAGAAGACGTCCACGATGATGAGGAAATTGCCGGCGCGTCACTATAATCGAGGTATCCTCTCCCAAAGATAGTAATGCTGAGGGTGGTGCATATTAAACTCCATCACTCGAAGGCAGTTTCGGCTGCTCTACTAATTCGTCTGACATTGAAAGGAGAGGAGCTCGCTCCCGTCCAAGAACGTTGGGTCGTTAGAGATAGGGTTTGCAGACTCAATGTAAAAGGATACAAGCTCTATTATGTAAGGGGTAGATAAACCCAGATCCTGTATCCTGATCAAAATGATATTATTGCCTTTATCCTTTCTAAATTTAATGATAAAGACAATGTAGTAGTCACTCTAGAACTGCAATCCCATTCTTTATTTGATCTCCAGTTACTCACGAAGCAGAGGACATCCCAATACAATGCAGCAATGCAGGTTGGGGAAGCCACGAAACAAAGAACGACGCTGCTTATCGGAGCTGACGCAAATGCTCATTGGGTGCAGCTCGGACATCAGTAAAAGAGGTGAGTCACTGACTGAAGTGAACGACTCCTCATTTTACTCCCAAGAGCTTGCCTTTGAAAGCAGTGCTGCAAAAGTAGTATTAATAAATTTTATAAATAATTACTCTTACTTTCTGGACGTATTTTGTAAATAAATTTTACAGAAGAGCCTAAGAAGGGGTTTTGTAAAGCATTAGGGGCTAAACACAGTTCATAAAACAATATTTGAGGCAAATCAAGTCCTATTACTACTTAAAGTACTACAGCTCATAGAGACAACATTTTAACCTGGACGGAAAAACAAAAAGTTCAAATTTTGGACTTAATACAGTTTTGCTCTAGGGTATGGAAAGAGATGCGAGACGATGCGTGCTCACTGCACCTACTTAAGACTGTGTATACACTTAATATACATTATGTGTGTTTATTTCAGCTAATTTGAAAGCTGGCAAATGTCTACGTGGGCGTAAAATCAATTCGAAAATTGCTCATTTAACTTTAATGCATCTCTGCACGCTTTACCGGGAAACTTAGTAGTAGTACAGTAAGCACGCCGCGTCCAGAGACATATTTTATTAATTTCAGTATTTTGAGAATATTCCTGCGATGAATAAAGAAGTAACGACGATAGCATAAGGTGTGAGAAAAGCAACCATCTTATTTCTAATCAAACGACGCAAAGGGCAGATAAAATTACAAAGGCGATATATTACTGTATGTTGTACACTTTCTACAACCTCCGCTGGTTGCGGCTTTGGCCAAAAATAGCTCCTCATTTCTGAGAATATCTCTCTTCTTCCAAGACTTTGTTATTCAACCGACCTTAATGTCATCAAAAATGTAAGTATGACAGTTGCTAAAATTAAAGGTATATTTTTAAGAGAAAACATCAGCAGGAAAGCATTAATCGAAAAGGTAAGAGATATACATAGACGAAAAAGCCATCGGAAGAGAATAAAAGCAAATAATAAAAACTAAGAAAGCGTAACCAAATATTAATTAATTTAAATCCATTTTAAGATGAACATGAACTGAGTGAACTCTTATGGACTTGTGAATTAGTAAAATAATGAGCTTTTATTTATATATCTGTATAATAGAAAAGTGTCTGAGTTTAACTACTTTGGTAATATCTGAAAAAACAGGAGGAATAGCAGAAAACATACACGAACAGCCAAAAAAAGGCCATTTAAAAAAAAACTCTGGGAAGTTTTAAATTCTACCATCTTACGAAAGGTAACAGACTCAAACACTCAGCTCGTGCTTACTAATATACGAAGCAAAAGATGGCTTGTCAGGAAAGTCAGCTTCAAGTATTCCTGAACAATAATTCCAATTAATATGCAAAGTATTCCTTTATACTCGACCGGTTTTACTAGTTTTTAATGCCGGAGAAAAAATTTACTAAAAATAATGAGTTCAATTAAGTATAATTTAAATACATTGCGGTGGGTACTTTAAATATAATTAATGGTGCTTAAATTTGATATAATCTGTTAAATTCGAAATTGTGGAAATTGTCGAAAATTCTACATTCTTTCAGTGCTATAGTAAAAGCGAAAACTTACGTGTTCGAATCCAGTTCTTTTCCTCTTATAACTTTTAGTCCTTTAAAAAATGAAAGGGATAATAGTGAAAAGGACCTGGTGACTTTGAGATATCCTTCAATTTCTTCAATAGATGATAAAGCAACTTGTAGATCTTCCATAATGTGTGCTACAATAAAAAATAAAACTTAAAAACATTTCCTTTAAAAAACAATCTACTTCTTACGCCCTCCTTGCCGAATACTGATTATTAGTGATCCTGTAACAACGGTACAACCTCTTAATCTTCTTGCATCTGATATGGTGTCTATTGATGCAGCTGGACACATCTTCACACATTTGTCATCACAGCGACGACAGGTTTCATTTCTATATTTTTCAAAGCCTGGTGGACATCGGTTTGAACATACTCCTTGAAATGGTATAAAAGGGTACTCGCTTCGCAAATCGGCAGCATTTAACGGTGGCGACTTGCTGAAGCACTCTTGAACGGTGACACAGCTACGTTCCAAGTACTGTGCATAATAAAATAAAATCACTCACGTCGTACAAATGCATATTACAATTTTACCTTATAGGAGTTTTCTGGACAAACGTCGGTGCACTCATTTCCATAAACCAAATGTTTGCAAACAGAACACGAGTTTACATTATTGTTAGCACATCCACCCAGGCATGATGTATGACAGCACTCGCGTTTGTCATTGCAGGAGTTTTTACAATGCGTTGGACAAACTGAAAATTTCAAAGAGGAACAAATCAATAAATTATAGAAACCGCAGCAATAATTTTGCGTGATTTTTAGCAAACTGCTAAATTCATTTTTGAGAATGAAATTTATTGCGCAAATTAATTCCAAGAAGGCGGAAAACATACTTTTTTGGCAATGTTGTCGATTCCAGCAGTATCGGCGGCCACCTTGGTATTCAGTGCAACTTTTTCCTTCATCAATATGGTGACCACTATCCGAACGATCTGACTTCGAATTTCCCCCCGGACATGATGGACATTCGTTAAGGACTTTGTTACTCTGGAAAAAATAAGAAAATTTCAAATAATAAGTACAAATAATATGACCAACAGTTTTGTTATTTTCTTTCTTTTGTTAAAATTAATAAATCAATTGGAAATAATTGGAATTTAAAGGTACCCTTATTTGTAACATCGGCGGCGTAACATTAAATATTTAAAGATGAAGTTGTGAATATGAAAATTCTTATTATTAATTTATTGTATAAGAGGAATTTCTGAAATAGCATTGGTTGTCGGTGGGGTACGGATAACATGTTGGCTTTTAAAATGAGAATCGAGGGTCCGAATCGCTCGGGCGGCAACTCATAGTTGTTGAAATATATCGGTGGATCGGAATTCACCTTCGATTATAGGTTTACTTGCAATATTTGTATCGCAGAAAGTGCTTTTTTATACCGCAGTCCACATTCAATTCACCTAAAAGTAATTACCAGTAGACTAGAAGCTAAAGGTGAATTGCACCTAGCAAAACGTCATTAAAAAGAGCATTGTTGCACGACGATGAAGAAGTATATTGTAACATGCAGGAGGTAGGCCAGGAAAAGGAAAATGTGAACCGTGTAATGCGCATGCCCCAAGTGGCCAGAAATCAAGGCAAGAAAATGTAAAATGTAGAAAGTCAAGAACGACTCGAACATATCGTGAATATGAGGTGAAAATGTGTAACGATTCCTAGAACTAAGAAGAGTTTATATGGGATAATGTGAGGAGTTAGTTGTTTTTTAACCAGTGAAATGATTAGTGTAATTAAGTAAAGTGAAATGGTGTATTATGAAGAAAACGTATAAAGGAAATTGTAAAACGAACTAATTAAATGAAGTGAATAAAACTGTGAACATTTGTGATTGAAAATAAGTGTCTTTATTAAACCGTCGAGCCTGAAGAGCCCCATTTCGTTACAATTGTTGTCAGAAGTGGGATTAATTAAGAGAGACTAACAAGTGAACTTAAAAAAAGGAGTGATTGCGAATTTAAGGAGGAATTAAGTAAACACTGCCTACCTACGGCAGGAAATAAAAGTGAACTGGTAGCGTTACTACAAGAAACGCAAAGGAAAAGATCCAGAGACTTTAGTTTTGAAGACGAGCTAAAAGAAGCAGAAGAATCAATTCTAAGAGCATGACAGATCTTTTCAATGCCCTCTTGAAACTTAACTCATCAATGGAAGAACAGAAATCGTCGATGGCCATGTTAAAAGCATAGATGGACGTACAGAAATAATCGATAGAAGGGCCCGTAAATGAATTAAAAGCAGCAATGGAGGAACAAAAATTGCCAACGATCGATTTGAAATCTGAGTTAAGGGCATCGCTGGAAGAACAAAATTCTTCAGCCGCTGAGTTCAAATTGGCGATGGAGGCGTCCGTAAATGAGTTAAAGTTATCGCTGGAAGAACAGAAGTAATCAGTAGCGGAACTTAAAGCATCGGTTGAAGAAGTGAAAGCCTAGATGGATAGTTTGAAGGTCTGGAGTCAACTGTAGATAAGAAACTGGAGACCATAGAAAACCAAAATCAACCTCGAAAGCGATATGGATAATAAAATGGGAGAGATAAAGTCAGATATTGAAAAGAGAGTGGACGAGGTGGAAGTTGCTGGACAATACTAAGAACCTTATTCATTGATATTACTAGATATTCTATCCTAAAGGAACATCTGTTTAGGGTAAGACTGATAGAGAACTCAGAATGTATAGGCAATCGAGAAGATAGGACAATTCCTATATCTCAGTGCGGCACTTTCATCCAAACGAAGAAAACCATTGCAATTGAGTAAAGGGCTGCTTGAACACATATGCTAATACTGACTTAAGGCCTGCGGAGCAGTGCTTCCGTCTCTATTTTAGTCAATCAATCAATGTTCGTTTCATCTCTAAAGGTTTTTATTAACATCATAAGGCTACTTTAGGGTATGCTAGTTTCGTTTTATTTATGTTTTGCTCGGTATACTGTAACATTTTTTGATATTTGCATTTCGAGTCCTTCCTTAAAGTGATGCTATAGATAAGGATAGACGAAGGGTTATCTCCTTGAAGTCGCTCTGAAGGACGGGTAGTAACTTTGAAATTATGTTTCTATATTGGTGAGGTAACGCTTGGCTCCTCTCGTTCCAATCACATGCCACCGTTGTGCATTCAGTACTTCTCCGATTTAGAGGCATATTACGAAGATAGCTGAAATAAAATACTAATTGGCTAATGTAATGACTCCCTAAACAGTTCAGCAGATTTAACTTTAAGCGCAATTATGGTGAACACCCGACAAATATTTATTTGGCAATTTACATTGATATTGCTGTAATATTAGTTCTTAAAATCAAAATGTTTAACTAATGGAATATTTATCATCTTATTCAACAGTTAAAGGAGTATGTAGTGGAATTTATTTTTTGAAACATATCTTCCAGTTTATTTCTTAAGTGATTCTAATGGAGTTTCTCACTTGAATTTGGAATACTGTGGTTTGTTTCTGGCAAATTTTAATGGCTGTGTGAAGTTTATCCCCCCCCCCCCCCCCATACCCAAGCAAATTAAATAATTCAAAATTAAAATAACAGATTCGATTGACCACAATTGACCAGCAGTAACATTGATTGACCACCCTGATTTCAGTTATGGAATATGCGAAAAAATGTCAACATCACCACTAACCCCCCCCCCCCCCTCAAAAGATGAGATTTACTTATTTTGATTAACTGGATAGGATTGACCATTGTTTCACCACGTTTAGATGAGTGGCTTTGTATGCTTAGAATACGTACCAACTGTTTTTGACGTTTAACAAACCGTCGAAATAAAAAATAAATAAAAACAATAAAGTAAGTATATGACTAAAAGGCCTATTTTGCAGTACTGTATTTGCTTTTCAGCGGATGGTCAAACGTTAAAAGCGCTTTTGATGAATCTATTTATGTTTAGAACACACACCAGCTGCTATCAACGTTTGACTAACTGTCGAAATTCAAAAAAAAAACAATAAAGTTAGTGTATGGCTAAAAGACCTATTTAGCAGTGCCGTATTCGCCTTTTACCGAGCGGTAAACGTTGAAAGCGCTTTATACAAGAGTATTCTTATGTTAAGAATAGACATTAACTACTTTTGACGTTAACCAAACTTCTTTAAAAAAGTCAAAAAGACGCTGTAGGTTAACCGTCTACTATTGAGCACTACATTCAATTTTCAGTGGATGATCAAATGTTGAAATAGCTTTTCTTTTTTATTTCACTTTTTATTTTCACTTATCTAAAGCGCTTTCAACGTTTACCACCAGCTAAAAGGCGAATACAACACTGCTTAATAGGTCTTTTAGCCATACACCAACTTCATATTTTTTTTTATTTCGGCATTTGCTTAAGCGTTGAAAGCAGTTGGTTTGGGTTCTAAACACATAAATCGACACATCTAAAGCGATTTCAACGTTTAATGAATAGCAAATACAAAGGCGTTTTGGTCATAAACCGACTTTATTGCTTTTCTCTATATTTGCGGGTTGGTCAAACGTCGAAAGCTGTTGGTGCGTATTCTACATACACGCTTGACGATCTCGTCGAACTAAATTGCCCGTTTGGAAATACCTTTATTATGGGTAATTTTATGGGAATTTTTTCGGTTTAATCAATCCTATACAATAATAAAAACGAGTAATGGGGAGGGGGGAGCAGCGGTGATTATGACCTGGACAACAGTTTTCCCCCATATTTTGTGACTGGAGGGTGGTTAATCAAAGTTATTGTTGGTCAATCGAATCCATTATTTTTATTTTGAATAAATTATTGAATTTTGGGGGACCAGCTTCACACAGTCAATTTTTATTCATAAATTTGTTTTTGTTTGGGTTTCAGATACACAAGAACAGAGGCAACTAACAAGTTAGTTAGTTAGTTTTAATACTTTATATCTACCTTTTTGTTCAACTCGAAAATTTTTGTTATTCTGGTGGTAAAAACATTTTCGCGTTATTTCAACCGAATGTGGCTGCGTTGCTTTAAACTCTGATTCAGATTCCTTTCTCTTGTGATGTTTTACTAATTACTTTCGCCTCAATATTAGCAAAGAGCAAGGGCTTAAATTTTATATAATTTCAAAGTAGACTTTGCCTTTGAGTGCTTATGATGTATTATAAAACCCCATGAATTGCCGAGTTAGATATATATTTCTTTCGAGAAGTGGATACGGTATGGCAACAGCAAGAAAACTGTGCCATTAAAGAATAACGCAGCCTTTAAGGAAATTGAATTTCGCTGGAATTTGTCGAAACTTTGTAAAATTAAAGTTTGGGTCATCCTGATTAAAAGTTATAATGAGTATAAGCTTCGATTATCTAAAAGTTGACCGTTAATCCTTTGCAAAAGGCAAACTTTGCCTCAGATGCGTGTATTAATTTATGGCCGCCCATACAAAAACACAATTTTGAAATGTTTCCATTGATGTTTCAATTGATGAAATTATCAGAGAAGTCATCGGTGAATTCACCGGCTAATTTCCCGATAAATTTACCAGTTCTTACCGGTCAATTCAATGGTGAAATTTAAAAATAATCAAAATTGTGTGATTATGAAGGAGAATATATGTAGATATAATATATGGCTCTTTTTAAGAATGAATATAACCTTAAAGTTAAATTAACAAAAACAATTTCCAAAGATTTCGTCATATCTAGTAACTGACCCTTTAAAATACTAATAACTTCCCCAGGCAATAACATTTGTGCCTCTTTAATGTTTCGCCTTTGATATGCAGCGTCTTCTACTGTTCCAGTAGCTTTTCCAATCAAAGATCTTTGGTTAGGTTTTTCGAAATTACTTTGCAAATCAAAATTGGAGAAACACCATCGTATTCTCGTTGCGTATTGTAATTAGTGCTCTCAGTTGGAATCGGATAACCCGAAAACCCGGGTACCCACCCGACCGGGTAGGAATCGATTCCTACCATAAATTCGATTCCAATCGGGTACCCGGTTCCAGGCGAGAACCCGGTTCCAAATAGGAATCGATCCCATCAATGGAACCGGTTCCACTGTGAGAATCGAATCCGCCACCGGGAATCGATTCCGTCGAATGAACTGGTTAATAAGAAAGTGCAATTGTAAAGCAAAAAATTTTCACTAATAGTAGGAAGTATAAGGAATTTTATATTTTCATTAATAAATCTTAAGTCGTATTTTATAATTTCACTACAAAAAAATCTGTATTTTCCAAAGAAACTAGACATTTCCTTAGTGAAATGCAAAATTACCACTGTTGGCCTTGAAACTGAATCAGTACTGCACGATTTCAAGAGGAACCGATTCCTGTGACGGAATCGATTCTGGCGTTGGAACCGACTCTTATAAAGGAACCGATTCTCCCTTGGAACCGGATACCCGAGTAGGAACCGGGTACCCGACTTAAATCGGGTACCCGGGTGAGAACCGGATACCCGGATAGGAACCGGGTACCCGCGGGTCGGGTTTCTGAGAGCTCTAATTGTAATACTTCTAAACATTTGAATTTATCGATTCCAGCTGAATTGTACCATGAAATCTGCATTTCTTATAGTCTTATCACAAATACACCTTGCCGTTTATCCTTCAGGATTTTTGAATTAGCCAGTGTTGCGTGACCTCTTCAAACAATGAATAGCTTGCCATAGAAAAGTATATGCAAAAGTTCTGTTAAACCCGTAATTGCTAACAACCTTTTCCTTATAGCATATTAGTTTTCTCCTATTTTGCTAGAGCCCTGCCACTTTTCCGCGCTCTGTTCACTTCCTGCAATGGCACAGCTCAGGGAGAATGCATCAATGTTAACTAAGCATATATGTTTTACCTCTCTCAAGTATAGCGGTTCTTGTGCATAATAAAGCTCCTGGTTTAAATTTTTTTAGTTAAACCGGGTAAATGGTGGCTACGAGCGGATGCTATTAAGTCTTTGGCTTTGCAAAGAGAACAATAAGCTATGAGTTTGAAAAAAATTATTTACTTCGTATTTTCCCCTTGAGATCCACATACTTGAGAGTTCATTGCTTTAATTTGTTTTGATTTTTTTACAAACCACCAGTCCACAGCTAATGCGGCACCCTCATGCAGGCATGGCATGGTTATATGTTAAATTCGTGAAAGAGGAATATAAAGTATTCAACAATTAAATAGTCGTTATGTTCAGGAACTTAAGTATAACACATATTATGCGTTTCGTTTATAAGTAGGCAATATGTGATACGTTTCTGGAATATTCGAAATTTCTTCAACTTTGGGAAATATTTTTCTAGCACCTTTTATTTTATTTTTAAAAGCGAAGGATAATAACACAAACAATCTTTTACGGTTGGGCTACTGCTAATGCCAACATAGTTCTGCATCTGAAACACTACCAACATTCATCATTAAGTTTGAGTTCGTTTGCTTTTTTTTTATAGGATTCGTGATTTTTCTCGAAAAAGGTATTCCTATCTTTTTATTCACAAAGTTTTTATTCATATTCATATTCATTTGGAGATGACATGCGTTCTGAGTAAACTTCCATGACAGCTACCTTTAGTATCTGTTATTTTTCCTTTTATTTTCGGAGATACCCCAGTAATTTGTGGTTGATTCGAGGATAATGATTCCAAATGAACCTACAATTTTAGGTTGATTTCGAACCACCGACTTTACACTGCAACCCTTAATGACCTTTTAAGCATAGCACAGGTCAACAAAAAATGGGGTGATGATTGGTGTTGGGCAGCTGGGGGTCATTTCCGAAGTAATTTGCTGCGTAGAATCCGAATCCGAGGTCAAAATTGGGCTATCACGTCAGGATTTGGAGATGGAAAGGGTTTTTTGGCTATTTTTGAGGTTACTTACAGGATAAAAAAAATTGTTTGGTCGTTTTTTTCTAGTTGCATCATTCAATACCACTCTGTCTCTTCAAAATAAGCGATTGAGTTGAAGTTCGTATTTCATATACATGGGAATGTAATGTTTATATGAAATATGAACTACATAATATAAAATGGTCGTAACTTTGCAAGAAAAAGTCGTAGGTGACCGCTCAACAGCTTATTTTGAAGGGTAAGAATAGTATTAAATGATGCAACTAGAAAAAACGACCAAACAATTTTTTTCATCTAGTACGTAACCTCAAAAAAACCCAATTTTTTTTTTTGGGAGTACATAACCTCAAATATCTCAAAATCCTGACGTGATGGCCCAATTTTGACCTCGAATTCGGATTCTACGCAGCAAATTACTTCGGAAATGACCCCCAGCTGCCCAACATCAGAAGCTTGTTGACCAGTGTAATCTGTTGTCAGCAGAAAGCAACCATGGGTCGCCGCAGGTGGTGTTTGAACCTTGGACCTCCGGAATGAGAATCCACCACGTTATTACTTTCTTATTATCAAATTATATCAAGAGCTGAGCTGAGGTGAGGTTTTGAATGCGCCAAAACTCGAGAGCTCATGCTTCCGAGAAAATAACTGCTCTTCCAACTATTAAACGAATTGAGACTAATGTTGTTAACGTTATGAGTGGGACGCTGCCTGTAAAACCTTACTTCGTAATGCAATTTGAATGGTTCTTTTTTTGTTGTATAGAGTATGATCCTCCATTATTAGTAATGACAAAAACTTGGTCCTAGGATGGGGTGGGGAGGGCGAGTCTAATTTCGTAACGCGTGGATCGATTTAGATGATTCTTTTTTAGTTGAGTAGAGTATGTTCCCCGATTGCTACTATGTTAAAAATCTTGCTGTTGGGTTGGGGGTTTAACCTAGCTCCTTAATCCGTGGACCGATTTGGATGGTTCTTTTTTGTTGTATAGAAAATGATAGCCTTTTCTTAATAATGAAAAAAAAAATCTGTAGTGGGGCGGGGAAGGGAGAGATGGTAGCCCAACTACGTAACGCGCGGAACGATTTGGTTGATTCTTTTTCTGATGTATAAAGTACGTTACCCCATTGGTACCCAAAATTTTAAACGGTGGGGCTGGGGTGGGGGAGTGGGTGGATGTCAACTTTTTAACGCGTAGACCGATTTGGATGATTCCTTTTTGTTGTATACATTGCCGCTATAAGGGAAAATGTTCACCAAGGGTTGTGGTGGGGGCAGTCTAACTTTGTAACGCATGGACTAATTTAGATGATTCTGAATGTATAGAGTATCTATTTGTGTCATGACAAAAAATGTGACATAGTGAGAGTTGAAGGAGGGCAGCACCTAGCTTCATAATTCTTCATTTGATTCTGTACAGAACACGCTTCCTAATTGGTAGATAATAAAAATTTTCTACCTAGCGTGACTACGATGATTCTCTGACTATGATGATTCTCTCTTGCTGTATAGACTACGGTGGCGATCGATGGTAAAAATTTTGTATCTAAGGAAAGGATATGAAAGGGTGACCGTAACTAATTTTGTAATATGTTGCCGGATTTCGATTTCAGATGCTGGATTTTCTTTCTACAGAATGCATTTCCTCTGACACTGTTGAAATTGGTTTGTTCATATGAGCAGCATTTTCGAGTCATATATACAAAGGCACTAAAAAGTGAAAAATAAAAGTTTTTTTTAAAAAATTTTGAACCGACTTCGCAAAAAACCCAATTAAAAAAACAAAACAACTACGCAACCATACGTAAACATTTCAGCTCACGGGATCATAAGGAAGGAGCATTAAAAATTTTGTTATAGTTGTTTTGCTTCTTTTACTTGCGCCGACTTCTTCAAAATGTCGTAATAGATATAAAATGAAAAATTATTTTATGCTTTTTAGCACTTTTTGCTTTATAAACCAATGCTTTTCAGGAAGAATATTTTTCGAGTACCTACTTCTACGAAGGGTTGATTATTAATTTAACGTAGTTTGAACACTTAAGCTCCAAGTATATTGAAACAACAGCCGAAAAAATTAAATTAGAACCGAAAAATTGACTTTTATTTAAAATTTAGTTTCAAATTATAAAGCCTCAAAAAGAAAAGAAAATATTACTTGATATTGAAAGGCTGTCGTGGCTTCTATTCTCAAGCAGTCTACCGCTTCGAATATAAATGATTTTCGTCCTATTAGTCTGCTTTGTTTTTTAGGCAAGATTTTTGAAAAACTTATATTCAGGCAAATTTTGGACTCCGTCAGCGGGATTTCCATGTTGTCGGCCTGGCAGCCAGGATTTCGCCTCTTTAGTAGTTGTGAGATTGCTTTATTGAGGGTCACATCTGATATATATATATAAGCCACTTGATGAGGATTGCCTAACAATCCTTGTCTTTCTTGATTTTAGCAAGGCTTTTGATTCTATTATTCGCCTTAAGATGGAATATATAATCTGGTAAAAAAAATCGATTTTTCAATTTTTGTGTTTTCTTGAAGCTTGAAATAAAGCTATAGCCGATACAGTGCATGTCTTTGAATACGCGCCTCGCCGCCGCCGAGCAGTCGGATCAGACAGGGAGGAACAAGTCGGGCCTCTTCTGTAGCACGAAAGAGTTTTCGTTTTTTTATGATTTTTTTATTATGTTTCAGGGTTCCCACCCCATATGGGCATTCCAAGTAACGTCGAGGACACATATCATGGACCTGGTATCGATGATTGGATGTAAGTTAAAGAATTTCGCTGTTTTATTATTATTATTGTTTATTTATTGTTAAAGTTTAAAACGCGTTTTTCTAGAAACCATGCTTTTCAAATCGGTGACCAAATTATCACCCGATTAACTTGAAACTTATTTTGTATGGTTATTATATGAATAATTATCTAGTCTTTGTCCTAGGATTTTTTTTAAGTAGCTTACATTTTGTTTTATTGGCAAAATAAAAACGAATTTTTGCCTAAAAATCGCTACGTTAAGTTCAAACGCCAGCTATTTTGTCAAATAAGGATATTTTCAAAAATACCTACGACAAAGACTATATTATAGTGTCAATTTTGATAATCTTTTTGCTTTTTTTTTGTTTCTGACGATTAAAGATGATAGGATGATAGGCCACCGCAAAGGACCTCTTTTTTGCGACAGTTCAAAGAGAACACAAATACTCGGCCAATATTGAAGATTTTTTAGCAAACAGAATTAAACATATTCTCAAAAGTCAGTACTTTCATTTAGACAAAAAAAAATCAATCCGACAATTCATAAAGGCTTCCTTAAAAAAATTCACAAAAATTGCCTTTTTTCGTGCTTCTAGGTGTATAGTCCCCCTTAACTTGTTGCCAGTCGTTTTTCGTTCTCTTCGACGGCTATTAAGTTGATTAAAAGCTTTTTATATGAACGGGGTCAATATATTCGGGTCATGGATGGGCAGTCGGAGCTCGAACTACACAGGTACGGAATCCATTTTAGGGCCTCCGTTGTTCTGCTTGTATATTAATGATCTTCCTGACGTAATGTGCCTCTCTCTACATTTATCCATTTTAGGGCCTCCGTTGTTCTGCTTGTATATTAATGATCTTCCTGATGTAGTGTGCCTCTCTCTCTATACATTTATATGCAGATGAAGAGGATTAATCGAGGACTGCGTCTGTAGACTCAACGACGATCTTCAGTGAATTCATGAGTGGTTCATACTAAATAGCTTAGTACTTAACCCAACCAAATCGAACTACATGAAATTCATAATAGGAAAAATTTATGGATGATTGCGACAGCTCTAGCATTCTTCCCTTTCGTTTACATCGCCGTATTGTTTAATCATTATTTATTCACATTTTACATACGTATACCAGTATAATATTTCCGGTTCTTGATTCAGTATGTTAGAGAAAAATTAATGTTGCATTTAATGATGCGGTTAGATTTTATATAAACTGCCCAAGCCGTTTACTTTCAAAGCATTTAGTTTTACTTTTGTTAAATTTTTAAATTTGTATTAGCCATCCATAACAATTCATTTAACCATCTTAATTTGCACAATTTAAGATAATTAATGTGTTTCTTTGTACGGTTAAATAAGATATTATTATTATTATAATTTTTTTTTTCAACGGCTCTACGGAGAGGACATTTGCTTGGGAGTTATAGGGTGATTCATAAATTTCAGTTTTTCATGGTATGCACATTACTCTTTTATTTTTATCACACTAAAACACTACTATCCGAATCACCTTTCCAAAATCGTCAACACTGTTGATCTAACTCCTATCATTGCAGGTGCGGTCACTTCCAAAAGTGAAAATATGGTTTGCGATTGCCTAAAATTCAGAATTTTCCCAAATTTTCTCCAAAATTCCTGTAATTAGTACACCTCTTTTTTATTTTTATTGGTTTGCCCATCTTATTACTTTTTTAAAAAGGTGCATCATGACAGGGTAGACGAAGGATTAGAAAAACCCCCATCCTTAAAAATCCCTGACTTTTTTTTATTGCACTTTAGGTAGGAAATTCTTTAAATGAACAAAATTTTTAAGATAAAGGGGCGAAAATGGGGATTAGTTTTAATTATTGCTGCAAAAAAGTTATAAAAATGTTAGTGTAATTTTGTTTTATTGCCGATATTAGCTTGTAGTAGCCAGAATTCACACCTTTGTATTCTGGTGTTCTGTTACTCGTAGCTGATGGACATTTTACTATAAAAAAGGGTCAGTCAGCAAGAATCTATCATAGTTGAAAAATAAATCAAAAAGTACGGGTGTTCTTAAGCTAAAATTATTAAAAAATGGTAAAATTTACATTTGAGGAATACGCGGGTATTATTTACATTTATGGTGTAGTAGACGAAAAAGAGAGGGCGGCTGTACTGGAATATCAAAGGACATTCCCTAATCGGCTAGCACCCCAAAGAGGGGTATTTACACGAACTTTCCAAAGTTTAAGAGAAACAGGAAGTGTTACTTCACACGACCTGGAGACACGACCCGAAACTTCGGCAACTTCGGCCGACGTCGAGCAGCAAATAATCACCATCGAGAGAAAGGACCCTTAGACGAGCACGAAACGAGTCGCAAGGCGATTAGGAGTGTCGTCATCTAAGGTTTGGACGGTTATTCATCGAGGGGGAATACGTCCATATCACCATAACCCAGTTCAAGGACTACAGAAAGGAGCTTCCGAAAGAATACTGGAATTTGGAACTTGGCTTCTGGAACGCGACATTGACAACAGGGCGTCTCTGGACCGGATTCTGTGGACGGATAAATCTGAATTCACCAAGGATGGTGTCACGAACTTTCATAACCTCACACACAGGGCAAAAGTGACCTCATTCCAGCAGAGATTCAGTGTCAATGTTTGGGCTGGTATCATCGGCAACTATTAAGCCGCAAGTGCTTAATAGTGAAATTTCTGGGGACTTTTTGGACAATACACAGCCAGATCTAATGGAGTAGAACCTTATGGATAATCTGAGGGGAATGTTTCACCAACACGATGGAGTACCAGCTCATATGGCTAACATTGTGAAGGTAATACTAACTGAAAAATTTCCTAACCGCTTTATTGGACGAGGTGCGCCGATTCCTTGGCCTACTAGATCTCCAGACCTTACCCCATTGGATTTTTTCTTACGGGGAACAATGAATGATGAAGTTTATTCAAGCCCTGTTAAAATTAGGGAGGATTTAGTTAGCAGAATTGGGAATGCAGCGATGAAAATACGGAAGAGGCTGGATGCAATACGCCTTAAGGGGGGAAGTACATAAAGAGGCCGAAAAAAAGGACTTTTTTGGGATTTATTTTTGGGAAAATGAAAAAGGTCCACATGAAATCGATATTATATGTACTTAGGGCAATGTTTTAAGAAGAGAAAAAACATTTTTTACATTTTGAAAAATTAAAAATTAATCAACTTTTGGTGGGTTTCGTAACTCGTGTCGCGGCTGACATCGAAATCGGCGTAAATTCTCCTGGCCGCAATTTTCATCTGAAATCAAAAAACCAAACATTTTTATACTCGAGTGGGTTGTTTATTCTAGATAGACTACGATCTTTTCGAAATTCGAACATTAACTATAAAAATCGGGCATGAAAAAAAAAGTTGGCTTTTTTGGCAAAAATTTTGATTATTTTCGCGTCAAAAATGGTCTTAAAATGATTTTTTTGCTATGTCCGTAGTCTATCTAGAGTAGTTGTTTATGCCCTTTAAAATGAGTGCTGGATGAAGAAAATCGGTTCACTAGGTTTTTTGTAATCTTTTACGCCAATTTGAAAAACATGGTTTTGAGAAAACGCCGTTTAAAGTTTGTCCCGAAAAACTGACGAAAAAGATGCAGATAAGGAGAAGGAAGGTAAGAGGGGAGGGGTATTCTCAGAAAAATCGGTATTTGGACTGAAAACATCGAGAACGCTCTTTAACAAAGTCGCATTTATCACTCTAAATTCCAGAGCAGAAAAAAAATCCGGTAAGCGGAATCACGCGCGCAGCAGAGATCCTCGATCCCGGATCGGCGCCGACCACTTTCAAGTGGCATATCTTTCACAATTTTCGAGATAGGCTTTTGGAATTTTGGAATTATATTCTTAGAGCATATACTTATCGATTAAGACAATAAAAGAGAAATCGATTTTTAAAAACGTCTTCATGTATTTCCCCCCTTAATCAGGGACTTAGAAGGAGATTGTTGGGATGCATCCAAAATGGCGGTGGACATTTTGAATAGCTTTTATAATTTACTAAGATTAATTGTAATACTTTTTGAATTCAATAAAAAGGATTTCAGAGTTAATATGAGTTTAGTTTCTTTAAATTGCAGAATTTCAAATATTTCCCGATAAGTTTTCTACTTATAAATTTCTACACCCTTTCTCTACCTGGGCATGTTGTACCTTTTTATAAAGGTTTTAAGATAGGCAATCCAATAAAAATGAAATGAATTTCGCAGGAAATTTTGGAAATTGCTGTATTTTAGATAATCTCAAACCATTTAGGAGTTAGAAGAAAAGAGTAATGTGCATACCATGAAAAACTGAAATTTATGAATCACCCTTTAACTCCTAAACGGTTAAGATTGCCCTCTCACTGGGGCCCATCTGTAAAGACGTTCTTGGACAGAGGACAGTCAGGAAATTCTTGAACAGCTGGTATCCACCCACTTCCCTGAATGCACGGAAGGAAGTTTCGAAGGCCAACAAGATGTTGAGGCAACTCCACTTCTCATAGAGGACCTGACGGACATCAGAGACTGCATAAGCGAGGACAAAGTAGCGTGAGCGGTAAAATTCTTATACCCCTACTAATCTGCAAGGCCAGACGGAGTCATTCCCGCTATACTACAAGACTCTGTAAAGAGTCACCCCTTAGCTTAAAGCAGTCTTTGAAGCATGCCGTATCATCGATCATCGGATACATACCGGAAAGATGGAGAGAGGTGCGTGTGACCTTTATTCCCAAAGCAGGAAAACTAAGCCACTCCACAGCCAAAGATTATAGACCAATCAGCCCCTCAGCATTTCTAGTCAAAACACTAGACACTGCTTAATAGGTCTTTTAGCCATACACCAACTTCATATTTTTTTTTATTTCGGCATTTGCTTAAGCGTTGAAAGCAGTTGGTTTGGGTTCTAAACACATAAATCGACACATCTAAAGCGATTTCAACGTTTAATGAATAGCAAATACAAAGGCGTTTTGGTCATAAACCGACTTTATTGCTTTTCTCTATATTTGCGGGTTGGTCAAACGTCGAAAGCTGTTGGTGCGTATTCTACATACACGCTTGACGATCTCGTCGAACTAAATTGCCCGTTTGGAAATACCTTTATTATGGGTAATTTTATGGGAATTTTTTCGGTTTAATCAATCCTATACAATAATAAAAACGAGTAATGGGGAGGGGGGAGCAGCGGTGATTATGACCTGGACAACAGTTTTCCCCCATATTTTGTGACTGGAGGGTGGTTAATCAAAGTTATTGTTGGTCAATCGAATCCATTATTTTTATTTTGAATAAATTATTGAATTTTGGGGGACCAGCTTCACACAGTCAATTTTTATTCATAAATTTGTTTTTGTTTGGGTTTCAGATACACAAGAACAGAGGCAACTAACAAGTTAGTTAGTTAGTTTTAATACTTTATATCTACCTTTTTGTTCAACTCGAAAATTTTTGTTATTCTGGTGGTAAAAACATTTTCGCGTTATTTCAACCGAATGTGGCTGCGTTGCTTTAAACTCTGATTCAGATTCCTTTCTCTTGTGATGTTTTACTAATTACTTTCGCCTCAATATTAGCAAAGAGCAAGGGCTTAAATTTTATATAATTTCAAAGTAGACTTTGCCTTTGAGTGCTTATGATGTATTATAAAACCCCATGAATTGCCGAGTTAGATATATATTTCTTTCGAGAAGTGGATACGGTATGGCAACAGCAAGAAAACTGTGCCATTAAAGAATAACGCAGCCTTTAAGGAAATTGAATTTCGCTGGAATTTGTCGAAACTTTGTAAAATTAAAGTTTGGGTCATCCTGATTAAAAGTTATAATGAGTATAAGCTTCGATTATCTAAAAGTTGACCGTTAATCCTTTGCAAAAGGCAAACTTTGCCTCAGATGCGTGTATTAATTTATGGCCGCCCATACAAAAACACAATTTTGAAATGTTTCCATTGATGTTTCAATTGATGAAATTATCAGAGAAGTCATCGGTGAATTCACCGGCTAATTTCCCGATAAATTTACCAGTTCTTACCGGTCAATTCAATGGTGAAATTTAAAAATAATCAAAATTGTGTGATTATGAAGGAGAATATATGTAGATATAATATATGGCTCTTTTTAAGAATGAATATAACCTTAAAGTTAAATTAACAAAAACAATTTCCAAAGATTTCGTCATATCTAGTAACTGACCCTTTAAAATACTAATAACTTCCCCAGGCAATAACATTTGTGCCTCTTTAATGTTTCGCCTTTGATATGCAGCGTCTTCTACTGTTCCAGTAGCTTTTCCAATCAAAGATCTTTGGTTAGGTTTTTCGAAATTACTTTGCAAATCAAAATTGGAGAAACACCATCGTATTCTCGTTGCGTATTGTAATTAGTGCTCTCAGTTGGAATCGGATAACCCGAAAACCCGGGTACCCACCCGACCGGGTAGGAATCGATTCCTACCATAAATTCGATTCCAATCGGGTACCCGGTTCCAGGCGAGAACCCGGTTCCAAATAGGAATCGATCCCATCAATGGAACCGGTTCCACTGTGAGAATCGAATCCGCCACCGGGAATCGATTCCGTCGAATGAACTGGTTAATAAGAAAGTGCAATTGTAAAGCAAAAAATTTTCACTAATAGTAGGAAGTATAAGGAATTTTATATTTTCATTAATAAATCTTAAGTCGTATTTTATAATTTCACTACAAAAAAATCTGTATTTTCCAAAGAAACTAGACATTTCCTTAGTGAAATGCAAAATTACCACTGTTGGCCTTGAAACTGAATCAGTACTGCACGATTTCAAGAGGAACCGATTCCTGTGACGGAATCGATTCTGGCGTTGGAACCGACTCTTATAAAGGAACCGATTCTCCCTTGGAACCGGATACCCGAGTAGGAACCGGGTACCCGACTTAAATCGGGTACCCGGGTGAGAACCGGATACCCGGATAGGAACCGGGTACCCGCGGGTCGGGTTTCTGAGAGCTCTAATTGTAATACTTCTAAACATTTGAATTTATCGATTCCAGCTGAATTGTACCATGAAATCTGCATTTCTTATAGTCTTATCACAAATACACCTTGCCGTTTATCCTTCAGGATTTTTGAATTAGCCAGTGTTGCGTGACCTCTTCAAACAATGAATAGCTTGCCATAGAAAAGTATATGCAAAAGTTCTGTTAAACCCGTAATTGCTAACAACCTTTTCCTTATAGCATATTAGTTTTCTCCTATTTTGCTAGAGCCCTGCCACTTTTCCGCGCTCTGTTCACTTCCTGCAATGGCACAGCTCAGGGAGAATGCATCAATGTTAACTAAGCATATATGTTTTACCTCTCTCAAGTATAGCGGTTCTTGTGCATAATAAAGCTCCTGGTTTAAATTTTTTTAGTTAAACCGGGTAAATGGTGGCTACGAGCGGATGCTATTAAGTCTTTGGCTTTGCAAAGAGAACAATAAGCTATGAGTTTGAAAAAAATTATTTACTTCGTATTTTCCCCTTGAGATCCACATACTTGAGAGTTCATTGCTTTAATTTGTTTTGATTTTTTTACAAACCACCAGTCCACAGCTAATGCGGCACCCTCATGCAGGCATGGCATGGTTATATGTTAAATTCGTGAAAGAGGAATATAAAGTATTCAACAATTAAATAGTCGTTATGTTCAGGAACTTAAGTATAACACATATTATGCGTTTCGTTTATAAGTAGGCAATATGTGATACGTTTCTGGAATATTCGAAATTTCTTCAACTTTGGGAAATATTTTTCTAGCACCTTTTATTTTATTTTTAAAAGCGAAGGATAATAACACAAACAATCTTTTACGGTTGGGCTACTGCTAATGCCAACATAGTTCTGCATCTGAAACACTACCAACATTCATCATTAAGTTTGAGTTCGTTTTCTTTTTTTTTATAGGATTCGTGATTTTTCTCGAAAAAGGTATTCCTATCTTTTTATTCACAAAGTTTTTATTCATATTCATATTCATTTGGAGATGACATGCGTTCTGAGTAAACTTCCATGACAGCTACCTTTAGTATCTGTTATTTTTCCTTTTATTTTCGAAGATACCCCAGTAATTTGTGGTTGATTCGAGGATAATGATTCCAAATGAACCTACAATTTTAGGTTGATTTCGAACCACCGACTTTACACTGCAACCCTTAATGACCTTTTAAGCATAGCACAGGTCAACAAAAAATGGGGTGATGATTGGTGTTGGGCAGCTGGGGGTCATTTCCGAAGTAATTTGCTGCGTAGAATCCGAATCCGAGGTCAAAATTGGGCTATCACGTCAGGATTTGGAGATGGAAAGGGTTTTTTGGCTATTTTTGAGGTTACTTACAGGATAAAAAAAATTGTTTGGTCGTTTTTTTCTAGTTGCATCATTCAATACCACTCTGTCTCTTCAAAATAAGCGATTGAGTTGAAGTTCGTATTTCATATACATGGGAATGTAATGTTTATATGAAATATGAACTACATAATATAAAATGGTCGTAACTTTGCAAGAAAAAGTCGTAGGTGACCGCTCAACAGCTTATTTTGAAGGGTAAGAATAGTATTAAATGATGCAACTAGAAAAAACGACCAAACAATTTTTTTCATCTAGTACGTAACCTCAAAAAAACCCAATTTTTTTTTTGGGAGTACATAACCTCAAATATCTCAAAATCCTGACGTGATGGCCCAATTTTGACCTCGAATTCGGATTCTACGCAGCAAATTACTTCGGAAATGACCCCCAGCTGCCCAACATCAGAAGCTTGTTGACCAGTGTAATCTGTTGTCAGCAGAAAGCAACCATGGGTCGCCGCAGGTGGTGTTTGAACCTTGGACCTCCGGAATGAGAATCCACCACGTTATTACTTTCTTATTATCAAATTATATCAAGAGCTGAGCTGAGGTGAGGTTTTGAATGCGCCAAAACTCGAGAGCTCATGCTTCCGAGAAAATAACTGCTCTTCCAACTATTAAACGAATTGAGACTAATGTTGTTAACGTTATGAGTGGGACGCTGCCTGTAAAACCTTACTTCGTAATGCAATTTGAATGGTTCTTTTTTTGTTGTATAGAGTATGATCCTCCATTATTAGTAATGACAAAAACTTGGTCCTAGGATGGGGTGGGGAGGGCGAGTCTAATTTCGTAACGCGTGGATCGATTTAGATGATTCTTTTTTAGTTGAGTAGAGTATGTTCCCCGATTGCTACTATGTTAAAAATCTTGCTGTTGGGTTGGGGGTTTAACCTAGCTCCTTAATCCGTGGACCGATTTGGATGGTTCTTTTTTGTTGTATAGAAAATGATGGCCTTTTCTTAATAATGAAAAAAAAAATCTGTAGTGGGGCGGGGAAGGGAGAGATGGTAGCCCAACTACGTAACGCGCGGAACGATTTGGTTGATTCTTTTTCTGATGTATAAAGTACGTTACCCCATTGGTACCCAAAATTTTAAACGGTGGGGCTGGGGTGGGGGAGTGGGTGGATGTCAACTTTTTAACGCGTAGACCGATTTGGATGATTCCTTTTTGTTGTATACATTGCCGCTATAAGGGAAAATGTTCACCAAGGGTTGTGGTGGGGGCAGTCTAACTTTGTAACGCATGGACTAATTTAGATGATTCTGAATGTATAGAGTATCTATTTGTGTCATGACAAAAAATGTGACATAGTGAGAGTTGAAGGAGGGCAGCACCTAGCTTCATAATTCTTCATTTGATTCTGTACAGAACACGCTTCCTAATTGGTAGATAATAAAAATTTTCTACCTAGCGTGACTACGATGATTCTCTGACTATGATGATTCTCTCTTGCTGTATAGACTACGGTGGCGATCGATGGTAAAAATTTTGTATCTAAGGAAAGGATATGAAAGGGTGACCGTAACTAATTTTGTAATATGTTGCCGGATTTCGATTTCAGATGCTGGATTTTCTTTCTACAGAATGCATTTCCTCTGACACTGTTGAAATTGGTTTGTTCATATGAGCAGCATTTTCGAGTCATATATACAAAGGCACTAAAAAGTGAAAAATAAAAGTTTTTTTTAAAAAATTTTGAACCGACTTCGCAAAAAACCCAATTAAAAAAACAAAACAACTACGCAACCATACGTAAACATTTCAGCTCACGGGATCATAAGGAAGGAGCATTAAAAATTTTGTTATAGTTGTTTTGCTTCTTTTACTTGCGCCGACTTCTTCAAAATGTCGTAATAGATATAAAATGAAAAATTATTTTATGCTTTTTAGCACTTTTTGCTTTATAAACCAATGCTTTTCAGGAAGAATATTTTTCGAGTACCTACTTCTACGAAGGGTTGATTATTAATTTAACGTAGTTTGAACACTTAAGCTCCAAGTATATTGAAACAACAGCCGAAAAAATTAAATTAGAACCGAAAAATTGACTTTTATTTAAAATTTAGTTTCAAATTATAAAGCCTCAAAAAGAAAAGAAAATATTACTTGATATTGAAAGGCTGTCGTGGCTTCTATTCTCAAGCAGTCTACCGCTTCGAATATAAATGATTTTCGTCCTATTAGTCTGCTTTGTTTTTTAGGCAAGATTTTTGAAAAACTTATATTCAGGCAAATTTTGGACTCCGTCAGCGGGATTTCCATGTTGTCGGCCTGGCAGCCAGGATTTCGCCTCTTTAGTAGTTGTGAGATTGCTTTATTGAGGGTCACATCTGATATATATATATAAGCCACTTGATGAGGATTGCCTAACAATCCTTGTCTTTCTTGATTTTAGCAAGGCTTTTGATTCTATTATTCGCCTTAAGATGGAATATATAATCTGGTAAAAAAAATCGATTTTTCAATTTTTGTGTTTTCTTGAAGCTTGAAATAAAGCTATAGCCGATACAGTGCATGTCTTTGAATACGCGCCTCGCCGCCGCCGAGCAGTCGGATCAGACAGGGAGGAACAAGTCGGGCCTCTTCTGTAGCACGAAAGAGTTTTCGTTTTTTTATGATTTTTTTATTATGTTTCAGGGTTCCCACCCCATATGGGCATTCCAAGTAACGTCGAGGACACATATCATGGACCTGGTATCGATGATTGGATGTAAGTTAAAGAATTTCGCTGTTTTATTATTATTATTGTTTATTTATTGTTAAAGTTTAAAACGCGTTTTTCTAGAAACCATGCTTTTCAAATCGGTGACCAAATTATCACCCGATTAACTTGAAACTTATTTTGTATGGTTATTATATGAATAATTATCTAGTCTTTGTCCTAGGATTTTTTTTAAGTAGCTTACATTTTGTTTTATTGGCAAAATAAAAACGAATTTTTGCCTAAAAATCGCTACGTTAAGTTCAAACGCCAGCTATTTTGTCAAATAAGGATATTTTCAAAAATACCTACGACAAAGACTATATTATAGTGTCAATTTTGATAATCTTTTTGCTTTTTTTTTGTTTCTGACGATTAAAGATGATAGGATGATAGGCCACCGCAAAGGACCTCTTTTTTGCGACAGTTCAAAGAGAACACAAATACTCGGCCAATATTGAAGATTTTTTAGCAAACAGAATTAAACATATTCTCAAAAGTCAGTACTTTCATTTAGACAAAAAAAAATCAATCCGACAATTCATAAAGGCTTCCTTAAAAAAATTCACAAAAATTGCCTTTTTTCGTGCTTCTAGGTGTATAGTCCCCCTTAACTTGTTGCCAGTCGTTTTTCGTTCTCTTCGACGGCTATTAAGTTGATTAAAAGCTTTTTATATGAACGGGGTCAATATATTCGGGTCATGGATGGGCAGTCGGAGCTCGAACTACACAGGTACGGAATCCATTTTAGGGCCTCCGTTGTTCTGCTTGTATATTAATGATCTTCCTGACGTAATGTGCCTCTCTCTCTACATTTATCCATTTTAGGGCCTCCGTTGTTCTGCTTGTATATTAATGATCTTCCTGATGTAGTGTGCCTCTCTCTCTATACATTTATATGCAGATGAAGAGGATTAATCGAGGACTGCGTCTGTAGACTCAACGACGATCTTCAGTGAATTCATGAGTGGTTCATACTAAATAGCTTAGTACTTAACCCAACCAAATCGAACTACATGAAATTCATAATAGGAAAAATTTATGGATGATTGCGACAGCTCTAGCATTCTTCCCTTTCGTTTACATCGCCGTATTGTTTAATCATTATTTATTCACATTTTACATACGTATACCAGTATAATATTTCCGGTTCTTGATTCAGTATGTTAGAGAAAAATTAATGTTGCATTTAATGATGCGGTTAGATTTTATATAAACTGCCCAAGCCGTTTACTTTCAAAGCATTTAGTTTTACTTTTGTTAAATTTTTAAATTTGTATTAGCCATCCATAACAATTCATTTAACCATCTTAATTTGCACAATTTAAGATAATTAATGTGTTTCTTTGTACGGTTAAATAAGATATTATTATTATTATAATTTTTTTTTTCAACGGCTCTACGGAGAGGACATTTGCTTGGGAGTTATAGGGTGATTCATAAATTTCAGTTTTTCATGGTATGCACATTACTCTTTTATTTTTATCACACTAAAACACTACTATCCGAATCACCTTTCCAAAATCGTCAACACTGTTGATCTAACTCCTATCATTGCAGGTGCGGTCACTTCCAAAAGTGAAAATATGGTTTGCGATTGCCTAAAATTCAGAATTTTCCCAAATTTTCTCCAAAATTCCTGTAATTAGTACACCTCTTTTTTATTTTTATTGGTTTGCCCATCTTATTACTTTTTTAAAAAGGTGCATCATGACAGGGTAGACGAAGGATTAGAAAAACCCCCATCCTTAAAAATCCCTGACTTTTTTTTATTGCACTTTAGGTAGGAAATTCTTTAAATGAACAAAATTTTTAAGATAAAGGGGCGAAAATGGGGATTAGTTTTAATTATTGCTGCAAAAAAGTTATAAAAATGTTAGTGTAATTTTGTTTTATTGCCGATATTAGCTTGTAGTAGCCAGAATTCACACCTTTGTATCCTGGTGTTCTGTTACTCGTAGCTGATGGACATTTTACTATAAAAAAGGGTCAGTCAGCAAGAATCTATCATAGTTGAAAAATAAATCAAAAAGTACGGGTGTTCTTAAGCTAAAATTATTAAAAAATGGTAAAATTTACATTTGAGGAATACGCGGGTATTATTTACATTTATGGTGTAGTAGACGAAAAAGAGAGGGCGGCTGTACTGGAATATCAAAGGACATTCCCTAATCGGCTAGCACCCCAAAGAGGGGTATTTACACGAACTTTCCAAAGTTTAAGAGAAACAGGAAGTGTTACTTCACACGACCTGGAGACACGACCCGAAACTTCGGCAACTTCGGCCGACGTCGAGCAGCAAATAATCACCATCGAGAGAAAGGACCCTTAGACGAGCACGAAACGAGTCGCAAGGCGATTAGGAGTGTCGTCATCTAAGGTTTGGACGGTTATTCATCGAGGGGGAATACGTCCATATCACCATAACCCAGTTCAAGGACTACAGAAAGGAGCTTCCGAAAGAATACTGGAATTTAGCACTTGGCTTCTGGAACGCGACATTGACAACAGGGCGTCTCTGGACCGGATTCTGTGGACGGATAAATCTGAATTCACCAAGGATGGTGTCACGAACTTTCATAACCTCACACACAGGGCAAAAGTGACCTCATTCCAGCAGAGATTCAGTGTCAATGTTTGGGCTGGTATCATCGGCAACTATTAAGCCGCAAGTGCTTAATAGTGAAATTTCTGGGGACTTTTTGGACAATACACAGCCAGATCTAATGGAGTAGAACCTTATGGATAATCTGAGGGGAATGTTTCACCAACACGATGGAGTACCAGCTCATATGGCTAACATTGTGAAGGTAATACTAACTGAAAAATTTCCTAACCGCTTTATTGGACGAGGTGCGCCGATTCCTTGGCCTACTAGATCTCCAGACCTTACCCCATTGGATTTTTTCTTACGGGGAACAATGAATGATGAAGTTTATTCAAGCCCTGTTAAAATTAGGGAGGATTTAGTTAGCAGAATTGGGAATGCAGCGATGAAAATACGGAAGAGGCTGGATGCAATACGCCTTAAGGGGGGAAGTACATAAAGAGGCCGAAAAAAAGGACTTTTTTGGGATTTATTTTTGGGAAAATGAAAAAGGTCCACATGAAATCGATATTATATGTACTTAGGGCAATGTTTTAAGAAGAGAAAAAACATTTTTTACATTTTGAAAAATTAAAAATTAATCAACTTTTGGTGGGTTTCGTAACTCGTGTCGCGGCTGACATCGAAATCGGCGTAAATTCTCCTGGCCGCAATTTTCATCTGAAATCAAAAAACCAAACATTTTTATACTCGAGTGGGTTGTTTATTCTAGATAGACTACGATCTTTTCGAAATTCGAACATTAACTATAAAAATCGGGCATGAAAAAAAAAGTTGGCTTTTTTGGCAAAAATTTTGATTATTTTCGCGTCAAAAATGGTCTTAAAATGATTTTTTTGCTATGTCCGTAGTCTATCTAGAGTAGTTGTTTATGCCCTTTAAAATGAGTGCTGGATGAAGAAAATCGGTTCACTAGGTTTTTTGTAATCTTTTACGCCAATTTGAAAAACATGGTTTTGAGAAAACGCCGTTTAAAGTTTGTCCCGAAAAACTGACGAAAAAGATGCAGATAAGGAGAAGGAAGGTAAGAGGGGAGGGGTATTCTCAGAAAAATCGGTATTTGGACTGAAAACATCGAGAACGCTCTTTAACAAAGTCGCATTTATCACTCTAAATTCCAGAGCAGAAAAAAAATCCGGTAAGCGGAATCACGCGCGCAGCAGAGATCCTCGATCCCGGATCGGCGCCGACCACTTTCAAGTGGCATATCTTTCACAATTTTCGAGATAGGCTTTTGGAATTTTGGAATTATATTCTTAGAGCATATACTTATCGATTAAGACAATAAAAGAGAAATCGATTTTTAAAAACGTCTTCATGTATTTCCCCCCTTAATCAGGGACTTAGAAGGAGATTGTTGGGATGCATCCAAAATGGCGGTGGACATTTTGAATAGCTTTTATAATTTACTAAGATTAATTGTAATACTTTTTGAATTCAATAAAAAGGATTTCAGAGTTAATATGAGTTTAGTTTCTTTAAATTGCAGAATTTCAAATATTTCCCGATAAGTTTTCTACTTATAAATTTCTACACCCTTTCTCTACCTGGGCATGTTGTACCTTTTTATAAAGGTTTTAAGATAGGCAATCCAATAAAAATGAAATGAATTTCGCAGGAAATTTTGGAAATTGCTGTATTTTAGATAATCTCAAACCATTTAGGAGTTAGAAGAAAAGAGTAATGTGCATACCATGAAAAACTGAAATTTATGAATCACCCTTTAACTCCTAAACGGTTAAGATTGCCCTCTCACTGGGGCCCATCTGTAAAGACGTTCTTGGACAGAGGACAGTCAGGAAATTCTTGAACAGCTGGTATCCACCCACTTCCCTGAATGCACGGAAGGAAGTTTCGAAGGCCAACAAGATGTTGAGGCAACTCCACTTCTCATAGAGGACCTGACGGACATCAGAGACTGCATAAGCGAGGACAAAGTAGCGTGAGCGGTAAAATTCTTATACCCCTACTAATCTGCAAGGCCAGACGGAGTCATTCCCGCTATACTACAAGACTCTGTAAAGAGTCACCCCTTAGCTTAAAGCAGTCTTTGAAGCATGCCGTATCATCGATCATCGGATACATACCGGAAAGATGGAGAGAGGTGCGTGTGACCTTTATTCCCAAAGCAGGAAAACTAAGCCACTCCACAGCCAAAGATTATAGACCAATCAGCCCCTCAGCATTTCTAGTCAAAACACTAGAGAGAATAATAGATCTGTAACTAAGGCAACATCTTGAATCAACTAAGTACTTATGTGATGTACAACACGCGTACATTAAAGATAAATCCGTGAACACATCTTTACATGAAGTTACGAGAACGATCGAGAAATCTCTCCATTGTAAAGAGCACACTTTGACTCCCTTCCTTGATATTGAAGAAGCCTTCAACAACTTTAAAACAGGATCCATCATTTCTTCTCTAGAGGAATCTGACGCACAGACATTTCTGATAAACTGGATACAGACAAAGCTAAACAGCAGGGTCATCAATGCCAGTTTAGGAGATTTCTCCATTAGGAAAACAGGGGAACACCACACCCCTGCTTTTGAACATCGCTCTAAAGAAAATTCTTAAATCACTCGTCAACAACGACATTAAAACGAAAGCGTACGCAGATGACATAGTCTAGGGAAAGTTTTACAAACGGTCAGTGAGCTCTGCTCTGATAGACATATCAAGATGGGCAGAAGATAACGGTCTTACGGTAAGCCCACGTAAGACGGAAATGGTTCTTTACACAAAGAAATATAAACTACCCGTTTGGAAACCACCAAAACTTAAAGATAGTACGCTCAAACTTTCTGCGGAAGCCAAATTTCTCGGCGTCAGGGGAACCTTTGGTAAGAAATGGGGCATGAAACCGCATATTGTACACGGCACGTACACAGTGATCGTCAGGTCTATCCTTACCCATAGATCCATTGTTTGGTGGGATGCAGTTAACAGGTAATCTCACCTTAACTTTTTGGTAAAGATGCAAAGAGCTTCCTTGGCTAGCTTGGCAGCCCCCAGAATCAGAGAATATAGCCAATGAATGCCACAAAGTTTTAGACATATAGTAATACTGAACTCTCTTAATCAAAATGGGTTGCACCCTATAACGAATTACAACGAGGCCAGAATATGATTTTAGAAAACCCTTTACCGTCATCTTACTTAATAGAGAAGACTGGAAGCATCCTGAAAATATTAGAGAAATTCCCATCTTCACAGCTGGATCGAAGACGGAGAGGGGAGCTGATAAAATCAAAATGCGTCCAAGACTGTAAGAGCCTTAAGAGATTTTTCAGACCATACGGTCAGAATCTGCTGGATTCCAGGACATGACGATATAGAGGGTAACGAAAAAGCAAACGAGCTGGCCAAGAAAGGTTCAAATACAGATATAAACATGATCGCGGATATGGTTCACCCTCCCCTTAACGTATCGAAAAATCAAATCGAAATATACTATTCCATCAAGACTTCGGAACTATGGGAAAATATTACCTATTGTCTCACAACATGAAGACTTTTGCCGAAACTGAATTACATCAGAACTTCTCATCTCTTATCCTTCGATAGAAGGCACGTCCGAACACTCGTCGGTGTCATCACTGAACATTGCCCCATTGGAGTTATAGCCATGAGACTCGGCGTACCATCGAATGAGTTCTGTAGAAGTTGCAGAGATGAGAGGGAAACTGAATCCATAGTGCACTTTCTTTGTCAATATCTAGCTCTAAAAGAACGATGACTCACCTGTTTGGGATCAAGTTTCTTTGATAATCTGGAAGAATTAGCTGAGATAGATGGTGGATTTTCTTTTAAGGCTTATTTTCAATGGCATTCACAATGCGCCTAAATGGCCCAAATTGCACGAAGTCGAGCACAGAATTATAAACAAAACAAAAAAAAAACAATTAAATTACCAAAAATGAGAGTTTTGTTAGTTCATAGAACTTTTCAAGCCACCGATTAATGCTTTGCGCATGTTTTTTCAACGCTCCTGGCGAGCTTCTTCGATTCCTGGAAATTCCTCTTGATGATAATCGTGGGGCAATATCTTACCAACGCGATGGAGCAGCAGCACATACTGCCAACATTGTGAAGGCAATATGAAATAAAAAATTTCCTGACCGCTGGCTTGGATTGGATGCACCGATTTATTGGCCTGGTAGATCTCCAGATCTTACTCTATTGCACTTTATTTTATGGAAAGCAATGGAGGACGAAGTTTATTTAGAGGCGTATTAGTAAGCAGAATTGGGATTACAGCAAGAAAATGCGAGAAACAATACACCTTAAACAGCGAATTAGAAGGCTATTGGCATGACGCAATTATACACAATCATCTTCTTTCTCTTTCTATGTAAGCGTTTTCCAGAATAGTAAAACCTTAAATAGATTACTTTTATTTTGATGAAAAGATGGCCTTATATATTTTCGAACAATGTAGGGTGTCTCGCTTTATCTATTTAAATCGATCTACGGTCCTTAACAGTAGCTCGAACCCACTTTTAAGATTAAACTATTAACGCACGCTGCATGACCTACATTTTTCTGCTCATAGAAAATTTCAGTTTGTCGATATCTGCGTTCAAAATGGGAAGCTTTCTCCCACACACATTCTGTTAAATGTTTTGCGACTAATTTTAAATTGGTTTAAATATAATTAAATATCGTTCTTCTAAAATTTCTTTTTAAAGTATTTTTTGTGAAGGGGTACAGAAATAAATACAACATCCGCTTGATTACAGTTCTCCGTTTCATGATTCAGTAATGATTTCTGTTTCATGAAATCCATCGCCAGGGACCAGAGCAGATTAACTACATTTTGTAAAAGCAATGGAATAATATAGGATCTAAGATAGATCCTTGTGATACATCATCATTGATTTGCTAACGATCGGCAAAAATGCCACTTAGCTGGAATTGAGAAAGTCCAGAGCATAAAAAATTAAAAACATATCAAATACTATTAGAATGAAAAACCTTTTGTTTTTATATCTGTCCTAATTTTCATTTCATAAGTTTAGGACTTCAGCACAGCAACCAGATAAACAAAGAATGTACAATATAATATATCTAATATAGTTGTTATCGTTTAAATTATTTATTTATTTAACTAAATATTTACCCGAAAGAAATGATTCTCCGATGAAGTATTTACAGCAATCTGCGACCAATCTATTGTCTCCACAAAACATAGTACTGGATTCTTTTCAATTCGTACAGCTCCTCGTTTAATGGTTGACAATGATCTTAAACCGATTTCTTCAAGATGAGTATTTTCATAGATGACCAATGCATATCCTTCGAATAAAACATTCCCTCGGATAACTGATAAATTTGGAAATAATCTTGCCAAAGTTTTCAATCCATTAACTCGATAGACTATCATGTAATCGGTAATTTCTGTAAGATCAGGAAAGGACATATCATAATCTTGCGCCGAAAATTTGTCCATTAATGAAATTATCAGAAATCCTTCGATCACACTACATTCGGAAAGGTTTCGAAATTCTGATGGATTGTTTCGTACATCTAAGCTTGGACACACTGAAAATAGAAAAAGAAAATAATTTTATTACCAAAATTAATTAAAAATTATATTTTATGATATTTTTTAAAGTATTGTTTATATATTATCATGATATAAATTGTAATGCCAATGGATAAGCTTGCAAAGTTCGATAAGCTTGCAAATTGGGCTGCTGAGTCGCATTTGTTTTATTGTTGAGAAAACTCGTGTAAAGAAAATGTTGTTATTCCAGAATATACATATAATTGGTAAGCCTGTTTAAAATATGGCAAGATTTGACCTAATGTGGGGCACTTTAAACGTTCATTTCATAAAAAGGAAATACAGTAATTATCGCAGATTTGCTATTGGAAATATGTAATTTTTCAACTTGTTTATACAGTGAAATACACCAATTTTAATTTAAAAGTCACTGCAAAATATGTATTGCTTTCATTATCTCCAGAAAGCCCTCTGGAACCCTCCTGAATGATGGGTACCATACAACCAAGTGAATGTTGACGAATTTAACAAACGATAGAAAAACAGAAGGGCGCAAAGAGTGATAAAATAATTAGGTAGTTAGGGATTTCTAAGGATGCGGTTTATTGTACCCTTTTGCGGACATATTGTACCCTTTTGGAAAGGTAATAAGCTGGCCAATCTAATAAAAATAAAAGACAGGTGTATTAATTACATGAATTTCGGAGAAAATTTGAGAAAATGCTGAATTTTTGGTAATTTCAAAACTTTTCTTGCTTTTGGAAATGAATCTACCTGCAATGGTAGGAGTTAGATCAACTTTGTTGAGAATTGTGGAAAGGTCATTGGGATAGTAGCTTTTAGCGTGTTTACCGCTGTATACCATGAAAATTTGAAATTTATGAACTACCCTGTAACTCCCAAAAGGTTGAGATTGTCCCTCCCTCCACCATACAATTTTTGTTTGGCTAGGTGAGGTTTATCAACCCACTTAATTTGACGCACCTTATGCGAAACACCCTGTATAATCAAGTATGCTAAGGTAAATCTTTTTCGAACAACTTATCGAGACAAAACTTAGACGCAGTAGCAAGAGCTAAGAAATTATTGGTTGACATACGGGTTAAAGGCTCAAAAAATCAGCAGTTAACGGACCCATACCAAGTTTGTTCTACAATAAAAATAAAATTGCGTCCTATTGTACATCAACATGTACATATGCGTGCGAGTGCTATTTATCCCATAAATCAACAAAGGGGTAAACAATTCAGAAAGGATTTAAGGCCGATTGCCTTAACCTCCGTTAAGTTCAGCAACATGAACAGAATACTGGGCATCCATTTTCGTCGGATCTTAGAGGGCTCACTTCAATAAATAATAATTAAACATCGCAGCATTCATACTTTAACGGAAGATCAACAAAGATGGTGCTGTGTGTACTATTGAACCTACAATACACTACATGAAGTCAGGTAAAGTACTTTAAACAATGTCCACACTGAAGCTATTCAAAAACCTCTCATCGAGCTAAGTCATTAACAAATGGTACTTTCCGCAAAGTGTTCGTCTCTGGCCAAAATCGGTCCGAATTTTTCACTGAAGCCGAAGTTTATTACATCCAAGTTAACGTGTTTGTAACCTAATCCTCTGTTAACTTCCATGTTGAAGTGACAATGATGATGTTACGATTACTAGTCTAGGATGTATCAAAGCTAGTCAAAGTAGGGTTCAAAATATTCTTGGAAGGTAAGGTAAACTGTTGAATAGCATAAACGCCTACTGTATATACAATACCGAAAGATATGAAGTCGTAGCCATTTTACCTCCAAGCATTTCGTCACAATAAAATTTTTTTTGTACCCTAGATTAGCCAATCCTTGCACACAACTAAAACTGCACACTCTCCTA
This sequence comes from Leptarthrus brevirostris, assembly GCA_964036015.1. NCBI lineage: Eukaryota > Metazoa > Arthropoda > Insecta > Diptera > Asilidae > Leptarthrus > Leptarthrus brevirostris. The sequence goes on from OZ038371.1 coordinate 40,831,005, forward strand.
ACTAAAGCCAAAGAGAAATGCTGATGTCATTGAAGCATTCCAAGTTCGTTTCGGTTTTTTATACTTCCTATGAACTGTTATTCGCATTCACTTCTTTGTTTGTATCTAGAGTACTAGTTTTTTTTTTTAATAAAAGAGAGAGCAATGATTAGTTGCCGAGACTTTTACAAATTCGACAAAGAATTCTCGACTATGCAAATATTAAAATAAAATAATTTAAAATTTCTTGGTTTTAACGAGATATTCTCGACTCAATTAAAGTAAAGAAATTGTAAGGCCTTTATGTACCTTTGTAAAGCATGTACTTCTTTGAAAAAATTCCAAAAAAACCTACCGATGTCTATTCGTAATTACGCTTAAATACATATATCTTTCTTTTCCACTCGTCTATTTGAGATCGAAGTAGGTAAGACTTGGCTCTAGGTTAGGTGTATCAGCGGGACCTGAGACAAGTTAGATAATTGAGAATTCTCAGTTGAAAAGCTCTTTCCTACAACCGTCTCAGTTCATTTTGAGCCATAGAAAAATTGAATATACATACATTACGAGAATCAAAATTAACTAATCTGAAAATACTTAAGCGTAATTGAAAATAGTATATCATTACTTCCTTTTGCAATTTAAATTTCTTACATTGCATCATGTTCACTATTGGAAAATCAACGTTGAAAATATTCGGTTCGATCGAAACGAATTCTACAGTAGCGTTGACTTTCTAAACTGAGAGAACAGACGGTTGCGATGCGGTATCGAATATCGGTTAAGTACACGAAAGTTGTATCTCCAAGAATCTTGGTTTTGAGATAAAAGCTTTGTAAAGTTAAAGACCACATGTAAAGGAAAGCAGAAGTTGATATACATTTTGTCTAGTCTATAACTTGCGATGGTGTCTCAGTTTACTTAGGCATGTAATATTTGAACAGAATAAAATTCATTACAAAAAAGAGTTGTTTTACCCAAACTCAAAATTATTAAATAGTGGAGATACAACATTTGTGCACTGAACCATCGATATGTCGAGCGAAGCAATTATTGTCTTGCTTCGAAGCCAATTGCAGTGTTTACCAAGTAAACGGATAAATGATTTACAAAAATTGTTCTAATATTATTTAAATAACAATTGCGCAATCGAAATAACAAAAAATAAAGCAAACAAATTGCATTCAGCTTATTGTGCAATATCTTCGGCTTTAGCTTCTGTTGAAGGAGATAAAAATCTGCCCTTCGGCTTTGGCTTAAAAAAACGCCTTGAGTAAAGTAAGCGTTAGAACGAAAAGGAAAGCTTATAAGACTAGCCCGACACTTGCTAGGACACGACATTACGGCCTAGTTTTAATGATTGCGACTTTATCCATTATTATCATGTTCTAGATAACCCAGTTGTGCAAAAATATTTATATTAAAACAGCTGAATCACGGAATGCGAAGAAAAGGCAGGTCTGGCGCTGGAAGTTGCTCCTGACGTAGTGCACGGCACCTTGATTAGTTTACAAGTTCGCTTTGAGCAAAGCGGCTTCCAGAGAGATTTATTCCGCGCGACCTGTATATATCGGTACACCGAGTTTTTACGGGAATATATTTTCTTGATATGGGGACAATTTGCAGAGAAAGACGATATTCCAAAGCTCTTCAATATCTCAGTCATATTAAGGTAAGCCGAATCCGACATTCTGCTCCAAGAAACGGCATGAAAACCGAATTATGGAAGGCGTTGTAGGTCAGCGTTTTTCTTGTTTTTAATATCGACCTTGACTTCTTTAAGTGGTTGCGTGTCAACGAAGTCTTAGCTCACTTCAGCCAACCTAGCTTGAATTTTAAAGCGGGCTATAAACCGCCAACCGAAGCAACCGGAGGACCTAACCGGAACAATTGACCCATCTATTGTAGAAGATGGATTGGCCGCAGCTTCGGCTTTACAAAAGACGCTCTTTTCAGGAAGTTGATCGGAAGTGACTCAGATTGCGACATCCGTGTCATCCTGTAGAGATAGAATGCCAACTCCATCTTTAAACCTAGCCAGATTGAACCAGATTTAGCCCCCCATCTATAAATCATGGACAATAAAGGTCATGGTATCTAAATGGAGTAATTTTTTTCAACTGTTTTATGAACATGGACAAGGTACCTGATAGACCCAGTAGCTGCGTTGTTGCCAAAGAGAACATAAAAGTAATTTCTGTTTCACAGATCACATTTACAAACGCAACCATGGACTTGTGGATAAGAAGGGGATAATTTTATCCTCAGCTTACCTTTACACACCTAAAGCACCAGAGTTAAGCCACTTCTTGAATTCATACTATAAACTAACCTACCTATAGGAAATAAAGGCTATTTATTACTGTCAAATATTTAGAACTGGCGAGACTTGGAGGAAGAACCTCTCTCTGACCACCGGTATATTTGCTCCGAATTAAAACTGACTAGGGCTTCACGATACTCGAGATAATTCTCGAGTCTCGTGTCGAGACCAGCACCGGCAGCGAGACCAATACCATCGCTAACAGTGCGATTACGAGAGCGAAATTAAAGTGACGAGATTGGACGAGATTTTAGTTTTTATCATTTTATTGTGGAAGATTTTTTGAGTTGCATCAGCTTTTATGTCGCTCCGAAATGTGTCATTTGTATGTATACACTACTTTCCTCATTCGCTTATTCCTGCATTATTACCTTAATCAGATATTTGCGTTTTAACCCCAATAGCAAAGAAGAGCCTTTGTTACCTTGTTCACGGCGAGGGGAATAAGAAGGAAATGCATATATACATAGGTATATCACTTGTCCTCGCTCCCCGTTTTCCCAGCGAAATTCCCTTTTTTTTACCTCGCCGAGAGCGAGACCGGAGCGAGATTGGCCTTTATTTCAAAGTCTCGGTCTTGTCTCGGTGCCGTGAAACTCGATATAATCTGCGCAGAGCTAAGCATAGATCTTGCCGTATCTTGCGTGAAAACGTTAATAGTGTAAGCAGAATGTCAGGCTCAATACATTCCTATCCAGACAACCGGAATTCATTGAAGGCGAAAATGGGATTCTATAGGGGTCCTTTAGCGATCCTAATGGAAACACACTTTTCCAACTGTTTCAGTTTAGCGAGGGTGATACCCTGTTCTTTGCAACAACGAGATTCTTAACGAGGATGTAATCACCTTCATCGCAGCCAACATGATCACGTGGGCTGTCAGCTCATTCAAGCCGTAAGTCTCTGGCCGGGACGCCAACTTTCCGAACTTTTAAAAAGTCGACAATACACTCAAAGTTAGGCTAATTTATAATTAATATATGCTCGGCTATACCCTGGAGCCCCTGCAAAAGTGGAAATCGTCTTTATACAAGAGCCCCAACAACGTAATGCTATAGAACTATCAGACTTACACAATGTCTACTTAAAAGCTAAATTAGAACGCATTTGCCAATACAAATTGAAAACACTTATTTCAAAAAGCAACATACCGATGCACTAGCACCATTATGCAAAAGTCAAATTTGTTAAGACAGCACTCCATGAGACAGTATTTGTTAGAGAAAAGGATTTTTATAGATACAAGCAATCTAGGCTAAGTCGGCGGTGGAGTAAGTGATAACGTGTCTACCTTTTATCATGAGAGTGTCAAGTTCGTACCCCACTGGCGCCGATCCAACCTTGTTTTTTGCTGACAACAGATTACGCTGAAAGGCCACTGGGAATTAAAGAGTAATGTTAGATGGTTCGAAATATACCTTAAACTATAGGTCAACTAAGCCCCTCATTTATGTCCTTGTCAAGAAGGGGACAGCCAACACTGCTACCAGACTTCATTAATTGTAAAGCTGGATTCATCCAGTTCAAAGAATCCTGAGTAAACCAATCTTTGAGATAGTGCAGTTGATCTCTCTAATATTAATCGAACAAGCGACCACCTTATAGAAGCAATAATAAGGGCTAACTTTCAAGCGACCATTCCCACAAGGGCTTAGTACAATGTGCACGAAGCTCTCCAAAACTTAACAGATATTAGGGTGAGTGCATGTATACTCTAGGAAGACGTAACTGTGGGAGTGGCTTCATGCCTTAAAAAGCACCCAACGGTCTTTCGATCTACGGTCAAAGCCATTTTAGAAGCAGACAAATTCCTTCTGAGTTTACGAATAGAGGAAAAGAAGATAGCAATCTTTTCAGGCAGCCATATCTCCATAATTATGGAGTGCCTAAACATCGTTTCTCTATATATTTCGACTTCTGTATCACATTATGGGTACAGCTCTTAGGAAAATCATCTAGAAGAATTACGAAGAAGATTCGGATCAACTAAAAAACTTTGAAGCCTTAAACTCGAAAGGGCATCTGATAGACAAACCGGAATACACAGAATATGGAGAAGAACTAATGGGATACCACTTCTGTGTCGAACGACGTGAACTGGGTGTGGAAAGACTGAAAGCAATATTAAAGTTGGTTGAGCCTATAGACTCGCTGCTCAGAGTGAGAGTGAAAAATGGGCCCAGTAATTTTGTTTTTTTTTAGGATGTGGCCAAAACCTTGTGGACAACCCTTTGATGCATTGGCATGGCTTTCGCCGGAAAGGAATTAATGTAAGGGGAGTGAGGAAACATTAATGCCTTGTTTTTGCATTGCTGCGAGCTATTGTCTAGCTCATAGACGGAGTGAATTTTTTAATTTTATTTTAAAAACTCACAGGGAGAGTGAGTCTGGAACGCGGGAACCATGGCGTGGTGGTCGTGCCGCTCAACCAATTGATCCAACTCCGCCTTCAATTGGCTAAGTTCTGCGCGTTCGTAAATATATGTGTACAATGTGTTTTTCTTTACCAGGCCGGGAATTTTTAGTATATCCACGTTTAGAGACACACTGTAGATTTATAAGCTCGGTGTACTTAATAGTTGAATCTTGTTAAGTAATTTAGTTTATGATAAAATATGGCTCTATGTTTTACATAGAATCTCCTCAGCGATAGAATGTCTCAATTATTGGTGAACGTTTATAAAAATTGAGACATACACATGAAAGAGAGAACTCACGTGTTATTTCTAGCTTTTATTTTCCAAATTATATTTAATTTAAGAATAATTGCTTCTGTCATTCGGCACAAAGAAATGACAACTGCATCAATAAATTCCAAAGAATGAATGTCAACAATTTTTTCGTTTGACTGACAAATATCACCTAAAAATATCACAATAAAAAAACAACGAGTTATGGTATGCATCAATGCGCCAATTTATATAATTCGTAGGATTTGCACTTAGAAAATGATGAAGTGAACCCATCCAATCACGTTAATCGCAAGAACTAGACGAGGTAAATGTCTTCCGCTCGGTCTGCTAAGACCGCTTCGGCCATAAACAGTAGACAAGTACTAACCAATTAGCTAAATCTTGAGAAGAATTTACAGCACCGTAACCATGGAGTTATTTGCGAATTTTCTTATTTTGTTTTGCAGAAAATTTAAAATAGCGCTTCTATCCGCAATACATTCACGATGAGTTATTGTTCGTGCAGCAATGCCCCTTCTGCACCGCCATTGATCAATTCCAATTCAGCTTTCTTTTTTTATGGACAGCCTGTGTAAGTAGACAAGTCAAAGTAAACGTCTGTGGCCCTATAGGAGAAAAGCAAAAGATAAACCAAAGATGCCGGAGTCCTGGGAGAGGGAATAAAACTGCCTGGGAATCGTGGTCGAAACATGTTCACGTCATCGCATGCTCCGGAAATTCTTCAAATACTTTTCGTGTTACGAGTGTTTATAATATCGCCAACAAACCCAAGGCAGTTTGCTGGGAAAGTGGCAATATTAAATTCATCATGGCCACAAACAATAAGTATCAGCATGACGACATTCTATCGTTTTATTACCGTCGAATCTCAAACGAAGTAAAGTGGCGAGAAGTCACATTTTCCGTTTTCTAGTCTAAATTGGACGGGGGGGTCATCGACTGAACTCTATACTTACTGGAATTCCGCACGAATGTAATGAACCTGACAGCATAAAAAATCTTCTACAGAGAAATACCAGTGACCTATAGCCTGGTGACATAAAAAGTATATAAACTGAATCTTCTATGCAAGCAGCCCAGAAATGGGGTTAATCCAGTATTGCAAAGCCAGTGAACTCGCCTTTTGCATGCTTCTATAGATAAATGTTGGCGCCGTTATTAGACATTTTTCAAATTTCCGGTAAATAATGATTTCAGCTGTTGTTATTTCCGGTAGTTACAAAGTTGTATCCCTCTATCGAGAATTTGTTTACTACAAAAATATGTGTCGAATGCGATGGGGTTGTAGTTCTCGGTTTATCTTTAACGAGAAATTAGATAAAATTACGACACAATTCGCAGAAACGATTTGCATTTGGTTCTATTAAAAGACTAATTGATGCGTAATAAAGATTACAACTACGTTGCTCTGTTGCTATTAATAATAGTTGCGCTTCAATAACTAGATAAAGAGTACACGGGGTCTGTTTATTCAAGCAAAATATAAGACTGTAAATTACAAAGCAATTATAGGTGTATTGGCCTTTGAACATGTTTATTTTCCAGCTGTTATGTAAGGAAGGATTGTTAGGTTTTATTACGTCTTATGATTTAACATATAGTATGCGCTCGTTTATTGGCCTCCACTAAGAAGTATGGACACTAGTGTTTGCTTAAATTAACTTTTATATATCATTGTGCAAACAAATTAATCAACGAAGATCAATTAATGTCCTGAATAGACCCCTGGATCACTACGTAATTAATGTAATTTGTAATTTTGTAAGTATTAAAACTGAAAACTTCAATGAAGTAGGTACCTAAACGGAGAGAAAAGCTCTAGACTTTGTTTACGAAAACTCCGGTATAAATTACGGTTCTCAACTGTAATTATGTTGCAACAGTAAAATTACATCACCATAAAATTTACTGAACAATGAACCTCGAGCATCTGTGGTTTTAAGGGATATTCCGAGCATCAAATTCAAACGGCTTAAAAGTAATCAAATTAATTTAAAAAAAATGAAATAAAAAATTTACACAGTCTAATATTGGAACCCTATTCTTCGGCAGCACGCTCCAACATCTTCAACACTAAGCCAATTTTCGTTTAAGCAATACAATTCTAAAGAGATTAAGAGAGCTGTCGTTATATAAATTCACTATTTATTGATTCTTGCAAAAGTTAACAAAGGAAAATTCAGAAATATATAGAAAACTGAGTTCAATTATAAATGAGTTCAATTTATAAATAAAGAAAACTAAGTTCCACTTGAAAATGATTTCAAGTTTATTTGGCGGTCAATTTTTTCTAAATCACACGGTAAATTTTAAGATTCTCATCAATTTTACGGTGCTGTTCCGTAAAAATTAGTATTACATATAATATGAATTTAAAGAGTAACTATTTTCTTGATTTGATTATTATGCAGGGTGTTCCACCTATAACCAAAGTGTCTTCTATAAAATATATTTAATTCAAGGTTTCGACAAGAAACTGCAATCAGATTTGTCGTAGATGGCATTACAATCGGTAAAGATAGGATTAAGGAAAGTAGTTAAATCTACTATCTACAGGGTGGCCTAACAATTTCTCTCCACTTATTGAAAACACACGTTATGCATTTACCGTTGCCAAAATGTCTCCCCTCTAATTCTATTAAAAAATCTAAGCAGGGGTTAAATATCAACTTTTCAGCTCTCGTTAAGATCATATTGTGCTTAGCTACGATTGCATACATATAAATACTAGCAATGCAAAGCGGCATAGTGCTTTCCGGGAGTAATATTTAAAACTCATTTGTACCTATAGTTAGGTAAAGAGACAAACCCTTTATAAATCTAATTTTTATTACCGGGATAATCAATTACCTTTTTGCCAAGCCATCTGTGAAATTATATCGCTCTCGACCTCAAGGATCCTGTTTTTGTTTGACTCACTCACGCAAAGAGAGATTTTGAAAAATTAATTTTGTTTGGTATTTAAAATGCAGCTGGTGCATTCTCATATTGTTGTTACGTCGGTTGTCGGCGATCCGCTACTTTCACTACATGTTCGGGGTATTCTCTTAAAATGAAAAACTGTATGTACACCACTAGTTAACACAGTCTCGGCAAGTGAACAACGAAAATAATTTCTTTTAATAATAGCTGTTACAGGACTTTTGTTTTTTTGTCATATTGGCTTCGAATAGGATACAGACGAGGATTCAAATTCAAACTCCTGGCGAGATGGGAAAATCCGTTTCCGAAATATCAAGGACACTAGGTTTAGACAGGAAGACCGTACAATTATGGCTGAAAAAGGAGAAAAGCGATGTACAGGACAACAGACGCTCCGATAGACCGACAACTCTTTCATCTCCAACAAAACTAAAAATAAGGAAAATCATGGAAAACAAGTCAGGCATTGGAACAAGAAAATTCTGAAAATTACCAACAACGGCAGAACAGAACGTCTCGATCAACGCTTCAACCGTACATTAAATCGACGAAGTGGGAAAAGCACGCCTACGTCAGACCAGTAAAGCCGCTTCTTACTGAAAAGAATGTCAGAGATAGACTTAAATTCTGCAAAAGGCTACAAAGCGAAGGATTCTGTGCTAATAGTGGTCTTGGGAGGTCTACGTGCCGTACCACACTTGTCCTGCTTCATTGCAGTTTGTTGGGGAGAGGGCGTGCAGGGGGTATAGGGAAATCCGCACGTAATTTACCTATTTATCGTATCAACGTCACGCATATATTCAAAGCAAGGTTTATTTGGGTTCGGAAAATGCTTTAATATTACCACTACATACACTATTTTTCGTGTTCTACACAACATCCGACACGACAGGTATGAGCACTCGTGCGGACTTCATCACGCGGAAGCACGACAAGTGTGGGACGGCACTAAGCCAGCTAATGTGATGTTAGGAGAAGTGATCCAAACGCTATTCGCTCACGTGTAAAGTCCAGCCTTTAAGTTGTTGAGCAAAACACAAGCGTCGATGGATCCTATTATCGGAACGGCATTTTACTTTGTTCCACAGAATGCCTGGATGACAGGAGACATTTTCCACCCCCAATAGAAAAAGAATTATCCAAATCGGTCCACGCGTTACGAAGTTAGACAACCCCTCCCCCCACCCCCACCTTTCACCCAAGGACCAAATTATTCTCCTATTAGCAATGGGGGATCTATACAACAGAAAAAGAACCATCGAAATCGGACCACGCGTTACAAATTTAGGTTCCACCCCCACCCTACCATAAATTTTTTCTCCTGGTATCAACCACGGAACATAATCTACCCAACAGAAAAAGAATTATCCAAATCGGTCCACGCGTTACAAAGTTAGCCTACCCTTCCCCCCACCCTAGGCCAAATTTTTGTCTCCTATTAGCAATGGGGGATCATACTCTGTACAACAAAAAAAGAACCATCCAAATCGGACCACGCGTTACAAAGCTAGGTTTCACCCCCACCCCCCACCCTACCAAAATTTTTTTTGACATGGTACCAATCGGTGAACATACTCTCTCTACCCAACAAAAAAAGAATCATCAAAATCGGTCGACGCGTTACGAAGTTATGCCCGGTCAGACATAAAAAAAATAAAAAATAAAAATACGCGTCGAACTTAGAACCTCTGTGTTTTTGGGAAGTCGGTTAAAAAGAGGACAACCAGACCGGGGAGTCAATATTAACTTGAAGACATTCAAAAACGAAAACAGTTTTAGAGATGTTACATTTAAATTCAAGATAGTCGAGTTTTATGAGTTTAAACCTATCTAAGTACGAAGGCAAAATTAAAGAGTCACTTCAATGAGACCCATGAAGTACAAAGGGAGCAAAGCCACGCTGGACTGCCTCTCCTCGGTCAATATAGTCATGATAAAATGATGACCAAACACAATAAGCATACTCCAGAATTGGCTTGACAAAGGTAAAATAAAGTAGCCGTGTGATATAAGGGTCGTCAGGTTCCATTGCCCAGACCCAAAACCCAAACCCAATACTTAATAACTATCTTAATAATAACTATCTCTTAATAACTATCTCTTCAATGTGGTCCTCAAATGTAAAACGGCTGTTTTGCCGTACTCCAAAGCCCTTGGTCTTAATTTTTTCCAGCACACAACCAGTGGAACTCAAAAGGATTTTTTTACAAGTAAATGATAGTTAATAGATCAGCAATATTGTAAAAGGCGTCCAAGTCAGAGTTTAAAATGTCACAACAAGGAATTATGGAATATTTTAAAAATATAGACACACCATGATTGTAAATAAACTTGGATAGGGATCCACGGAAAGTCACCCGTTTGGTTCAACATAATAAGTAAGAACGAACCCAGTCAAAAAACATGGATATAAATCCGAGAGCAGCTAACTTTTGTATCAAAATTTGGTGATTATTCTGTCAAATGTCCTGCTGAAATCTGTAGAGATACAATTGATTTGCTTACCTGCTTCAATTTGAATTTCATAAGGTTAGTCGTGATTAACCTACGTTTCATAAAGCCGTCCTGGAAAGTGCCAAGAAACTGTTTGCAGTGAAAGTGAAGTACATGACAACCGAATGCCTCAAAAACCTTAGCAATGCAACACGAGTTGGCAATATCATACCTTTTACGTTTCTTGTGAAGAGGAAATATAAAGGATAATTTCCAAGGTTTTGGAAAAAGATAAATTGATAATAGAACAGTTCTTTAGAAGGTAAGCATGAGCCCCATTAGGACCGAACGAAAAACTATCTACTAAATTATTAATGTGTTTTACAACTGCGTCTTCATGAAACGTAAGATCCTTCATTTCCAATAAAGAAGGAGGAAAAATCTGCAAGTAACTAAAACGCTTAAAGCTAATATCATAGTAGATTCGTAATCGCCAAGGGATCACTATTCTCGGTATCACTTAGCTTCAAAAAAGCAGGATGGCCGTGGCTGTTTCGCTTATAGTTCACAAATCTCCAAAACTGCTTAGGCTCACTGCGTAGAAGAGACTTCTTCTGTCTACATAATTATTGTATGAGTCTTGGATGTCAGAAATGAATGAAATGAATAGATGTAAAAATCCGGACCGCTCCTTGATGAGCAAAACCGCTTCCAAGCTTTATTTTTTGTTTTTAAGATGTTTAAATTTAAAGAATTATTCAATCAAAGCGAACTAGAAAAAGGAGTATTTGTTCCATAAATGGAAACACAATGTAAGGAATAAGCATATATATTGTCATGAAAGGCACCGAGACCTTCATGTCCCGCTCGTCACAAACATTAGACCACTTACAATTCAATAAAAAAAACATTCAACACAAAAAAATTAAAAGAGAAGTCACCGTAAATCGGAGATGCTATAGGTATTGGATCGAAACTCAGAGTAATCTGAAGATCAGAATGATGAGACGTTTCAGGAACTAAAGGATCCAGGCAGAACCTAACCAAGGTGCCGAAAGGGTCAGTGCTGAGCACCAAATTAAAGAATCTACCAAAGTTGTTAGCAATGCTGGAACACTGTGTAAATCTGAATAGATGTAAAAATCCGGACCGCTCCTTGATGAGCAAAACCGCTTCCAAGCTTTATTTTTTGTTTTTAAGATGTTTAAATTTAAAGAATTATTCAATCAAAGCGAACTAGAAAAAGGAGTATTTGTTCCATAAATGGAAACACAATGTAAGGAATAAGCATATATATTGTCATGAAAGGCACCGAGACCTTCATGTCCCGCTCGTCACAAACATTAGACCACTTACAATTCAATAAAAAAAACATTCAACACAAAAAAATTAAAAGAGAAGTCACCGTAAATCGGAGATGCTATAGGTATTGGATCGAAACTCAGAGTAATCTGAAGATCAGAATGATGAGACGTTTCAGGAACTAAAGGATCCAGGCAGAACCTAACCAAGGTGCCGAAAGGGTCAGTGCTGAGCACCAAATTAAAGAATCTACCAAAGTTGTTAGCAATGCTGGAACACTGTGTCAACTCGAAAGAAGCAAGATTGTCGATGAAACATAAAAAACTGTCGACGAGTGGGAGGAAATTAAATCGTAAACAACTTATCCAGCTTATAGTTGGCAATTTAAAGTTTCCGAGGAGCAACTGTTCATCGTGCGGACGCAAGGCACAGGAAAGAGTGGAATGTAAGAAGCTGCAATATACACAATCTTATTTGGAAATGTCTGCACAACACATAAGAGTTCCAAATCATTCTGGTCCGAAAGCTCAATAACAGAGCACGGGATGTTGCAACGCATAGCATACAGTACTTCTCCTCTGACAGATGTCGATCACGTCGGCATACGTATTCCGAGCTGAAGAGCTCAGCATTGGCGTTCATTCCACAGAGCGAAGTTTCAGCCAGCAGACCACATCGAAACATAAAAACATATACACATGTATTCAAAGCCCACATAGAGTCTCAACGCCTTAGATCGAAGATAGGTTCAAAAATCACCCTGCATTATTTTTAAAAGAATTTGCACAGGGACCTAAAAAAAGCTTGGAAGTGTGAAGTCCGTAATAGCTTCAAGGAATTCTTCATACAAAGAGAGATTTGAATAACGCAAAAATTATAAAGGTATCTAGGACGATCCAAGACTATTGCTCTATAAATATATTCAATTTAATGAGCGTAATAAATCTGGGCTGAAAAGCCAAAGTGAAAAACGCCGTTTACTCCTTTTGTTGATTTACGAACAGCATTTGATTACGAAATATGCGATATCAATGTTTCGGGGTGATATGTGATATTTACTTGTTTTGATTATTGGATAGGATGGACAATCGATTGAAGAAGTAGTTTAACGACAACCCCAACTATTCCCAACCTGTTAATTCGAGTTTGATGTGATGATTAAACGTGAAAATCAATTTAGATAGGTGTAGATATTTAGAAAACTCGCCACCGCATTTTGACGTTTGAAATGACTTAAAGCCCGAAAAGCACTCTTATGACAAAAACGCGTTTCAACGGGTGGTCAAATTTGGCAATGTGGCAATGTATTAAGCAAGATAAAAGTGTTTGTATGTTTGCTTATCGAAAACGCATCGATTACTTCCGAAGTTAGACTACCTGCTGAAACGCCAATACGGGGCTTGGAAATAGACATGTAAGTTTTTGAAGATTTCTGACCCCCACCGCCCCTCGCCCTCCTTGTAACGCGCCGTAACGTTTTGCGTTACCCCCCACACACACACAAACGTTACGTAACACTCAGATGATTATCTTTACCTAAAAATGTCAAATATGTTGCCCAAAATACCGGAATAAGAAGCAATGTAAATTAAACGATATTTCAACATTCTTTGGCTCTAATGTGTGTTCGTGAAATTCGTAAGTTCATGGCTTGTAGTTTAGGTGGTTTTGCTTCACCGCAACGGTCGGACTCTTAGAATCCAAACTATGGACTCATGATACACGGCTTATTTGTCATATATATATTTCTGTATACTCAGTGACGCGACTCTTTTCGTATGTAAAAAAAATATGTGTAGTGTAGATATACCATATAAACTGACCCGTGAGTTACGAGTTAAGGGTTAGGTCTTTTAATTTTAACAAAAACTTAATGTTACGTAACGCGTTGCTTGCCCCCCCCCCCCCCCCCCCCCCCCTAGCAGCGTTACTTAATACTTGAACTTGATTGCTGTTAACTAAGGATTTGCTTAAACGATCTCTGATGCACCACTGATTGTAGTGTTTGGGATTGTTTTGGATTTTGTTTTTTTGTTTTTTTTCACTAATATTTTATTGCATGGGTTGTGGGAGCCTCTTTTATCTTAATATATGATATATTCTAATGAATAGTTCAATTGATTCCAGGCCTCTGCCTGTGAAGTGCGCCTTCTGAGTTAGAGGGTTAATTCTGTGTGTTAAACTTACTTCTTCTGTTATTGCCATGTTCATAAGCTAAAGTACAGTGCGCTTTACATTTGCTTGATGAGTAATATAGATTTTTGGGCAATTGTTGATATGCTCAATTACTGTTAACGTCTTCAAATTGATACGCTGATTGATATACATCTGCAACTTAAGCCAGACGTTTAAATTTTTTCCATTAGGTTCACAATTGCTGAACGAGAAGGCGCCTCATTTCAACCAAATGCAGTATGAACTTGAAAAATTATTCTCCTTCAAATTATTAACATTTTCGTAATAAATTTTTACAATATCAATGCGTTGTGGAAGCGTGTACGTTCCAGTTTCGTCAACCGGATACTTAGTTTTTACTACTCAAATGTGGATTTTTGTTTTTACTAAACTGCACAAGTTTTCTATAATAAAAAAATTCTAAATGAAAAAAGTGATCAATCTTTATCAATCAACGAAAATAGTAAAAAAATCAATAGCGGATAAGGCACTTCCTCTTCCCTTTTTTTGCTGTCAAATTTTCATCAAAATACTTGTTACAAAGTTTTCCGATGTAAACATAAAATTGGTTGTTTATTTTTATGGTCAACCTTCCATCCTGTTTATTTATTAAGTTCTCATAAGAAATGTCGAAATTGTGCGATAAGACTATTAGTCAAATACGCGATAATGGCGGCACAGCTCAAGAACTGATTACGATGGCAATTTAAGCTTCTGGTCCGTTTAATAAACAATAACACGCTGACAAGTTGGATTTGATCACTCAGGAAGTAAGAGTAATTTATTTAATGCTAATTGAATTGATAAAAGAGTGAATAGTACTAGTTGTTCTTGACCTTTCTAGAATCACCCATCTGGCATATCAGTGATTTCAAGACATTTAGGTATTTGGTAGAGAATGAATTATTAAATATTCAGATGAACTTTTGTTTAGATAACAAAGTAAATTTACAAAAAATTACTCTCCTGGAAAGTGTACTAGGTTGCTGCAAAATCTGTGATTTTTTTATAATTATTTTTAAAATTATCTTATTTTCCGTTGCTGTGTTTGTTATTCCGCTTATGAAGCCTTCTTTCTTTGATATACGAGGATGACAATTCCATTCTTTTAAAACAACGTGAGATTTCATATATTACTACTTTAGATTTGCAGGTTGTGGATGATCAATTGGTAACCTTGCGATAATCTTATAACAGCTGACAAAGGAAGTATACAAGGGGATACTAGAGGAACATGCTATAACATCAGGAATTAGACTGTTAAGAGATCGAAGACATGGACAGGGAGACAACGAGCTAAAGCCCCCATTTTGTCTGTACAGATCATTGTTAACCGAACTAGAAAACAACACTGTGATAAAACGGATGGTTCGACCACCACCAAAAGTCTTCGGTGGAGTAAGTGATAATGTGTCTGCTTACCAATCCGGAGGGCCCAGGATCGAATACCATCGACGATGAACCATGGTTATTTTCTGCTGAAAACAGAAAGCCATTTCGATTGCAGAGAAAATATCAGTAGTTCGGAATCCACTTTAAATTGTAGGTCTACTTGGAACGTTTTTTCGAGTCGCGTGAAGTTCTTCTCCCGCTCAATGCCTCATAAGGGGTTACGGGAACTGAAGAGAGAGATGGTCACCACAATCACCGAAATTATCCCCTATCGAGTTCTTGTGAGTCAAAAATCAAAGTTCCACAAGTAAAGAGCACCTATGGTTAAAGCTTCTTCAATGTTGGAGCGAGATCACATCAGAAACTTTAGAGAAATTGTTACAAGTATCTGTGAGGCAGTCACCAAAGCAAAAGGTGAACATATAGACCATTTTATTTATGTAGTATTTAGTTCTTCAATTATTGTAATTGAGTAGGAATAAAAATGTGAATCAAAACTCGATTCATATGTTGTATTTCTTTCTATAATTGCAAAAACAACGTTAAATTATTCCAACGATTTGTATGTTGTTATGCAAAAACCATCCAACCCAAAACGATTAAGAAATGATTTTGAAGTTTCAAACTGTGAAGGAAGGACTATTCTTTATTATTCAATTCCAATTGAATTAACGAAAATATGACATCAATAATAGCTCTATCTATCCTACCCTCATTACAAATTCAACGATAATCCATTTACTATAAGTATGCGAAATTAGCTATTTATCGACATATCAAATAAATCATATTGTTATTAAGATAATTTACATCTTATGATTAGTAGCATTTGTTATAGCTATTTAATTGTAACTAATTTTACCTCTCATTGCGTGACATTTACTTTTCAGAAAATCAATTTCAAACAGCAATTATTACTCTATGAGTTGGATCGTTTTTGCAAAACAACTAGCGTTTCTTCTCGAGAATTTCTCGAGAAAAGTGTATAATTCAAATTTCTCATTTCTCGAGAAATTTGGTTTTTAATTTCGAGAAAATGGTAATGAAGTTCATTTACATATTTACAAAAATTCCCCGAAATTAATTATCAATTTGAACGAAATATGCTTCATTGCATCGCTAAACTATTATTTTTGGGGCTAAAATATTTTTAACAAAACTTCATTCATTTGTTCGACTGATTGTGAGTCAAAATATAGCAAAAAGAAAGAAGGGCTCCTAAAAGTGTGCAAAATCATGTTGAATCAGTGATATATATAGCGACTATAGGACTTCGTAAACATCTTAAGTTTGTTCTGCTTTTCTATATTTATTTAAGCTTAATGCAAGCTATTACATAAAAAAAATACAAAATAACAAAATAAATAATAATTCATAACAGATAATGTAAGCTACAATATGAGCTATGATTATGATAAATATAAACTGGGAGGAAGGAGAATTAGGAAAGGCGATCAAGATGGGCGGGATAAAGATATAAGGCTTTGTGAAGGGATGTTTTACTCAGATGGAAGTCAAAGGAGGGAAGGTCGTCGTTGACTTTTCTTAGCATCCTGTTGATTGGTTCGGGGAGTGGACCTACGGTTGCGAGGGTTGGTATAGATGGGTAAAGAGACTGCAGGATTGAAGGGCAGTCTATGGCACCAGCTAATAGCTGATGAATGAAGAGAACGTCGGAAACATCACGCCGTTTACTTAGGGGTTGTAAGTCGATCAGTTTCAGACGGTCTTCATAAGGTGAAAGGTTGAATCTGTCTACCCACGGAAGATCACGTAGAGCAAAGCGAATGAATCTACCCTCGACAGAAACAATTCTGTTAATGTGGGTTGTTTGCGTAGGTGACCATACCTGGCTGGCATATTCAAGGAGAGGTCTAACGAAGGAAATATAGAGAGATTTGGAAAAGTAAGGATTGGAGAACTCTCTAGACCAGCGCTTCACAAACCCTAGCGCGGAGTTAGCTCTGTTAATTATGCTATCAATATGGGAGCGGAAATTTAGTTCACTATCACATATAATTTCTAGGTCACACAAAGAGGTAACGATAGGGACTGGTATGTTGGTTAACATGTAGGTTCTCGGGGTGGAGGTAAGACGCTTGCGGGAATAAGAGATGGACTGGCATTTGGAGACATGGAGCTCAAGAAAGTTTTTCATGCACCATGTGGTGAACGAATCGAGGTCATTTTGGAGAAGAAGAGAGTCGCTTGTGGAGGAGATATGTTTAATTATTTTCATGTCAGCAGCATAAATGGACAGCTCTGAGTGTTTGATGACACAATCAACATCATTAATTGTAAAGATGAAAATTAATGGACTGAGGTGACTCCCTCAGGGACGCCGGAACGAGCGACAATGGGGTTAGAAATGGATGAGCTGAAAAGAACATTGTATTGACGGTTGTTGAGGTAGGATTGAATCCAGGAGATGAATCGAGGGGGGAAGCCAAGGCGATCAAGTTTAAGCAGGATAACGCTATGGGAGATCTTGTCAAAGGCTTTACTAAAATCGGTGGCGATAACATCAACATCTTTACCGTTTTCCAGGACACATAGTGTTTTGGAGACGAATTCGGTAAGGTTTTTTTTTTTGAATATGGGAATAATATAAAAGTTTTTCCATAATTGAGGGAAAACCCCTTGAGTGACCGAGAGGCGGAAAAGCAAAGTAAGGGGTTGAACTAGATGCATGGCACACTTTTTCAGAACGATGACCGGAATGCCGTCAGGACCGGGGTGAAAGTCATCCTTAAGCCCGTTAATACTGGCGGCGATTTGTTCGGGGTCAGGGTCGAAAGATGTAAACGACGTTTGAGTGCATTTGTCCAAGACTGAAAAGTAGCTAAGGTCAGGTTGGAGGGAATTGTTGCTGAAAGCTTTACTGAAGAAGTATGTAAAGAGGTTGGCGATAACCTGAGGATCAGATGAAGAGGTATTCTCGAGCTTTAGGGTGGAGGGGTAACCATTGGATTTCTTCTTAGAATTAATAAAGCTATAAAAACACTTGGGGTCGGATATGAGGCTTGTTTCCATCCATTGGAGGTACTCATGGTAGAGGGTATCACAAGGCTCAGAAAAAGAGGTGTAAGCAGACAAGTAGGAAGAATAGTCAGACTGAGTCTGGGTCAGAAAAAAAGTTTGCCAACGTTTATTTCTCCTGTTGCGGAGAGAGCGTAATTCTTTGTCGTACCAAATAGATTGTGTAAGACAAGCGTGTATTTCCGAATAGAACGCTACTACTCAATTGGAAGATGTTGAGGGATAGTGCCAATGTTGGAGTTGAAGGTGTTCACCGAAATAAGAAGAATAGAAAGCAGGGATGAGCCAAGTGCCAGCGAACAAGGAAGCACTAAATCACTGAAGCGATTTCGATGTTCATATAGAAATCAAGCAATTGATAAATATATAACACCGTCGAATCTTCCGGAAATAGTGACGAAGTTAGCGGCTGTGGATGGAATTTCTTTTAACTGAATAACTAAATCCTCTAGAGGATTTAGCCTTCCCTGTAATTTATCAGACGTAGTGAAATTAATGATAGATTATTACATGCAATAAAAGGAAGAACTAATAGAAAAAATAAATGGATTTAAATTAAACGACAAAAAATTCAGTATTTCTATTGACGAATGCACAAGTGTAAATAATAGACGACATATGGATACCAAAAGTAAGGAATCAGCCAATCTCGGATTAGTGCCGATTTATGGAAGCTGTAAATCTAAGAAAGCTTTAGAATTAGTTGAGGAAAAACTAAATTCTTTAGTCTTTCATTGACGCAAGACGTAGTAGCTGTTATGAGTGATGGAGCTTCTGTAATGCAAAAATTTGGGCGACTTACTTACAGTAAGCCATCGAAGAAAGCCTTCAACAACTTAGCGCTCAGCCAGAAGAGGACAAATTTCGAACATTTATAAAACAATTTAACATTTTTGAGTCAACTGGTAAAAGGAACCCCAATGTGCAGCAACTTTTAGATGATCTGTGTACAATCAAGCCAACATCAACTCAAAATGAACGAAATTTCTCTGTTGCCAATGATTTTGTCACCAAAACAAGGAGTAGACTCAGAAACACTAAAAACAACGTCCAATCATGGGCGGTAGTCTACATAACATCACGTTAAAAAAACTTTTCTTAGAATTTCTATTTTCAATTTTCGTCAATGGTCTACAGCGTTTTCTAGTAATAATTATTTTTGACTCTTTTATTCTATTGAGTTGATTATTAATTGAAAGCCAAAGTTCAATGAGAACACGAGTTGAGGAAATAAAATTACAACCAACAAATTTACTTTTAGTTAAATTCTTAAAAGTTATTAACATTTAAAAAGTACTTTTTAAATTGTCATTGCTGATAAAGGGTATTTCATCCAGGCTTCTATGGGCAATTTAAATCATTATTTAATTACTACATACTTCCTCTTCGACTGATGGAATCTGGACCTCAATGATTTACTTCTAAATCGGGAACATTCCGGCATGACATTGCCCTGGTAGCCTCGGGCATCCAACCTAATATCTTAGTCGAGGTAATGCAACATGCGCTTTCTAAACTATCCTCCTGGAGCATCAGGTATGGTCTGGGAATAAACCCGGGCAACACAATGTTGATATTCTTCTCACGGAAACATAGAGCTCCTCCTGTCAGCTGCCCAAGACTTAACAGGGTCAGACTGAAACTAGGTGACCACGTGAAATATCTAAGCCTTGTTATCGATAGGAAACTTAGCTAGAAACCTAAAAAGAGTACGGTCGCCTTGTATTCGCGTAGAAAGGAAATAGGCAAAAGATGGGGTATAGAGCCGCGCATTGTGTACTGGCTCAATATCAGCGTCATAAGGCCTATACTTACATCCGGTGGCCTGCACAGTATAAGGTGATCCACCCGTTCTGATTAAAAGTGTTATGGGAACTATACTCTCTAAAGTCCTTAACACCATTCTCCACCTTCTGCCAGTGGAACTCTTCGGAAAGCAAACCGCATCCTCGACTACTATTAGCCTTTAATCAGTCCAGACTTGGACGCGTGAAAACTACGCCAAATTCGACTTCTCTATTCCTTCCAGGAAGGAATGGGAGGATCGCCTTCTCAATAGAGAGAATTAGTACATCTGAGGTATCTACGAGGAACAGCTGGACCTAAGCATTTCGTTTCGTTTTCCAGATTACTGCAATGTTTTTCAAGCAGAAACCATGCATAAAGATAACATTAGATTGTCTGAAGTACAGAATGATATCTGCATCTTCACAGCCAGTGAGGCTGCTATTAAATATCTCACGGAAGTGTACACGACCACTAATACTGCCAGTACATGCCGCTCAACTATGAATGACATGGCTGAGCGCCATAATCTATGCCTCATATGAGTAACATTCCGTGCAACTATAGAGCCGATGAGCTAGCGAGAATCGGCACCACTCGAATAGATTCGGACATAAGTCATCACTTTGGTAAGCTCCTCGCCACATGCAAGCTGGAAATTAAGCAAGAATTCTTTAAGATTGCTGGTGATAATTGGCAAAGGGAACACATCTGCCTAATTGCCCGGTAGATCTGACCGACTCTTGTCCTAGGTATACATGTTGACAGACTCGGTGCGTCCTTAAATGAATTCTGCAGGAGTTGCAAAGATTAGGAAGAACCATCGCTCATTTCCTCTGTATCTGACCGGCTTTAGCCAACCGCAGGAGCCGATATTTGGGCGCCGGCTTTTTTTAAGGAGTTAGCCGAACTAGATTCTACTGATGTCAGGGACCTAGCCAGGTTCATCACTCCGAATGGTCTTTTTTAGGTATGAGAAGAGTTGAGAATCTAGCACGAATATATTGTAACGTGCACGAGGTAGGCCACGAAAAGGGAAATAGTCAACCGTGTTATGCGCATGTCCCAGGTGGCCAGAAATCGGGGTACCGATTCTCACACAATTTGGTTGCCTAACCGTTTCAGTAAATTAAGCGCATGCCCAAAAAATGTGGCAACAGAAAAATATTTCATAGCAACGAATAAATATGTCAAGTTTGTGCGCATGATTTGAGGATCTTGACTCTCTGGAGCATCGACGGAATGTCGGTTGTCTCTCACTCTTCTATCGTTATTTCCATGGCCGTTGTTCTAACGAAATTGCTAGCCTGATTCCTTGTAGACTCATGACAACGCGCGATACAAGATCAACAAGTCGCTCCCACCCCTATACTCTCCAGGTAAAATTTGGACGTACCGTCAAATTTCGGGAATCTTTTCTAAGCAGAACAACACGAATGTGGAACAGTTTACCATCTTCTGTTTTTCCCTCGTCTTATCAGCCTGAAACTTTCAAACGGGGCGTACATCGACACCTCCTTCACCCAAACTCCTAACCCAAACTCCTAACCCATTTCCCTCATCCTTAATTCCTTTCCTGCCAAGGCTGTGCTTAAGCATCATAGGGCATCCCCTGAGCTTTGGCATCATCATATATAAAAAAAAAAAAAAATTATCTGTAATTCTCCCATGCCGTTCCCCGGAGCTTGCATCTAAATACTCAGTCGCCTGGCTGGGAGCTGGCGTGTGATTTTGACACTTCATAGCGTTTGGACTGCCATGAGTAAAAATTTTGTAAAACGGTTTGCATTTCCTTCAACCGATTGAACACACACTTGTTAAATTCAAGCTCTACACATTTTTACAATTTTGCGTAATTACAAGGCAACCAGGTTGTCTGAATTCGTGAGAATTCCTACCCAGGAAAAGGAAATGTCAAACGGGGAAAGTCAAGGACGACTCGAACCCATGGTGAATATGTGAAGTGAAAAATTTTTAACGGAAATATCAAAAACTAAACTGACTAAACTTTCTAGAATTAAGCTAAGTAGTATAAATAGGGCTGAGCAGTAGCCTAGGTAGTTTTAGTCGTGATTTAGACTGCGAAGCGTTTACATGTGATAATGGGAATAGTTAGTTGAATTTTAACCAGTGAAGTGATAAGTGTAAATAAATAAAGTGAAACCGTATTGTGAAGAGAATATTGTCAAGAAAATTGTACAACGAATTAATGAAGTGAAGTGAATAAAATTGTGAGAATTTGTGACTGTAAATAAGTGTCCTAATTAATCCGTCGAGCCCGAAGAGCCCCATTACGTTACAATATTATCACAATGGGTCACTTTGGCCTAAGTGCGCCTTCCCCCCGGGAATGGCAGCCACTTTAACCTAACCTATTATTTTATTTCGTATTATACACGCGTTTAATTTTAGGAATTAGCCACACACTTGTCATTGCGTAATTTGCCTCACTAAGCTTAGAGTACTGCAATACATTAAAGCATTCCTTTTGACCCTTATTACATTTTAGTTCAGTTGCTTTAAGAAATTCTAAATCTCGTTAATCTAATATTAGCACAACATTTCTAAGCGAAGCCGCCTCCTTCAGTTAACCTCTTAACTCACTTTTCCTTACCTTTAATTTCTTTCCTGCCAAGGCTGTAGTCGCAGTCTTTCTTAAAATTACTTAGGGAGAGTAGAAATTTCCATTAACCGTATGCCATCAACTACAACGCTGCAAGTTTATGCTGTATGGGACAATGAGAATTGCTGGTGATATAGGTTAGGTTAGGGTGGGGGCTTTCAGCCCTACAGCCGATCAGCCTCACATAGACCTATAAATGGTCCGTTGCGCTGGTGACATAACTTTCAGTTTGATTTTCTGTATACCGCTATATCAGTTCTATCTACCATTTTAGTCTATTCCAAATCTAAAAATGAGAACTTTCCCATCACCTCAACTTCTACTATAGATTTAATAGAGGCATCTTGCACATTGAGTAATTCTAGAAGATCGTTTACTTGCGATTTCTTGACAATTGCAAAGACATCATCGAAATAGGTTAGGTTAGGTTCGAGTGGCTTCCTAAAAAGGCGCGCATAGGCCAAAGAAGCCTATTGTGATACCACAGTTGAGGCTGTATTTTCATACCCCATTTAACCACTAGGAAAAGAGTAGAGATTACCTAGTTACGCTCTGTGAACTGAGGCAGTTCCCCGTGGAATCTAGTTCTTAGCCTTATCACGTATTCGGGAACCATTTAGAGCCCCTGGTGAACTGAAGTAGATCCCTGACGTCAGTGGAGCCTATTTCAGTTAACTCTTCAAAAAAGCGGGAACCCAAAAACCGGTTTCTACGGTTGGCTGGGACCGGGCAGAGGAGGTGGATTATGGTTTCCTCTTCGTCTTAGCAACTTCTACAGAGTCGTTTCGAGGCGCACCGGGTCTATCGGCGTGTCTGCCTATGAGACAGTGACACAATAACACTAATTAATTTACGTCCGAGTGACGTCTCTTGGCCGTTTAGGATCAAGCTTTGGCCATATCTGTCGGGTGATCAGGCAGGTGTGCAATCCTCGCTAGTTCGTCGGCTCTGCAGTTACCCGGATGATACCCAGATGAGCCGTACCTTTAGATGCTCAGCCATGACATTTAGAGCTGAGCGACATGCTATAACCGTTTTGGAGATCGCAATTACTCCCGTGAGGGATTTAATAGCAGCCTAACTATTTGCGAAGATACAGATGCTATTCGTAGGCAGCATTAAATGTTTCCGACGGTCTGCGGCTATCTTTATAGCCATGATTTCCACCTGAAATACGCTGCAGTAGTCAGATAAGGGAAATGAAATATCGACGTCACGTTGTTCCGAAAAGATACCTCCACCTACTCTGCCTTCCAGTTTGGTGTCCTTAGTGTAAAGATAAACAGACTTTCCCCATTGAGGTGGACCTTCCTTCCGCTCTGATCTGGTGTTAAAAGAAGAATCAAATTTCGCTCCAAAGAAAGGCTTGGGTATGGTATGTTCGATATTGGTAGCGGTTCTTCCGCAGGATTTTGGAGTGACCGAAATCAATTCGTTTCCAGGTCTGGACTGAGTTAAGCCTAATGGCAGCCGAGGATGCGGATTGCTTACCGTAAAGATCCATCAGTAGAAGGTGGGTATTTAGGGCTTTAGAAGGAATGATTCTAAGGGCACCTATTCTCAGTAGTGTTGCCATCCTTTGAACCTTATCCAGTGCCTTGTGATGGGTCGTTATATTCAGTGCCGGCTACCATGACCACACCATACGTGAGATGGGTTCGTATGACACTGGTGCAGAGCGAATGCACAATACGTGGCTCTATAACCCATATTTTTCTTATTGCCCTTTTACACGAGTACAGCTGCGCTATAGCTTTCCGTACTCTTTCTTGGATATTAGGATTCAAAGTAAGTTTTCTATCTAGGACAACACCTAGATATTTAATCTGATTACTCAAATTCAGCCTAACCCCATTTAATATTAGTCAATTCATAGGAGGAACATTATGTTTCCGAGAGGAGAGTATTAACTCCGACTTATCGGGGTTTATGTCCAGGCCATACCCATCACTCCATGATACCTTGGAGAGGTAACCTACATAGGTTACCGTTCAATAGCTTATTTTGAAGGGTAAAAGTAGTATTAAATGATGTAACTAGAAAAAAACGACCAATCAATTTTTTTCATCCTGTACGTAGCCTCAAAAATAGCCAAAAAAAACCCATTTTTTGAGTACATAACCTCAAATATCTCAAAATCCTGACGTGATAGCCCAATTTTGACCTCGGATTCGGATTCTACGCAGCAAATTACTTCGGAAATGACCCCTACCTGCCCAACACCAGAAGCTCGTTGATCAGTGTTATCAATTCTCTTAAAATTATTGGGAACTTTTTTCATGTAATAACATACAGAGTTACATCACTATGCCATAAATCCCGGTGTACCAGTGTTCAAACCTTTTGCGAGCCTTATTTATAATTTTTTATTATTAAGTTTCTAACACTTACTTATGCTCAAGTAATGCTACTTAATGTCTGTCAAAAATCACTTAGCCCACACCAATCTATTCCGTAAATGCAGCGAATAGACCTAATTTGTCTTCTCTTAACATCTTCGTAATTGAGATGTACAGCAATCTTAGCTGGACCGACAATATGATTATAGTCGTTAAAAAATGCGATCAAATCGTGTAAAGATGTAAGAAATATTTCACTCAATCTAACTTGGCACTGATCTGGATGTCCCACGTCAGCCTAGCGAGTATAACTTTCATACTTGGGTAGGGGCCGGACGTACTACACTGTCTGAGTTAGACAGAGTTCAAGGAAAGGCTATTAAACCGTGAGCATCGTCGTAATATCGGTTGTCTCTTACCTTTCTATCGCTACTTCTACGGTCATTGTTCTAAAGATATTGCTAGACTGAAGGAATGTATACATCGATGCTACGGTCAATACAGGTCAAACTGACTGCCACGCTGAATAATTCGTAGTCAGTCGAGTTATGACTAAGCTTTAACTCAGATTATTTCAAATACCGCTTATTTCTTACCCACAATATAAATCGTGGGCGTTATCATTTCAGAAATACAATTAATTGGAAAAGCTGTATAAAACTATTTTCATCATTAGCAGAGATTTGAATCTAACACAGATTTTTCAACATTAAATTTATAATGTCATTAATAATATTAGTAACATCAAAAACTGAGGACCAAAACGACTGCCCTGAGGGACACTGGAATTATATATCTAAACAAATCCGGAAATCTACTGCTGAAAAATATATGATTTGAACCGTTCAGTAAAAACCGCGCAATAAGCCTATTTTATTTAAAAGCCGCGGAAGAACTTCTTAATACCCCTGATCATTTATCAAATATTATGTAAAATATTCAAGTTGTCAAAATATAACGTTTATGATTTGCTATAAAAAAACGGTAAAACGAAATTTTATTGTCAAGTCTACTAACGATCCAGTCTTCATCGGCTTTGTCCGACATCAAAACAAATCCATCAATCACCCAGAGAAACTTAACCACCAAATTCCATCACACCAGTAATCAGCAACCACATTTTATTGTGAATGAAATTCTCGTTCCCATGCATTTTGTACGTCACCGATCTTTTAGTAAAAAAAAAAGCCAAAAGCAACCAATCCCTCTTTCGACGGTCTTCTGAACTTTTTTCTGTCATTTATTTTTTCCTTGGTATAATTTCGTAAAAGGTGAACGGCAAGATTTACTTAGCTAAATACGTTCATTGCAAGGCGTGTCAGTCGGCAGGAGAATATTTTTAAACGATCCTCGGTTTACACTTTTCTCGTCGCAATCAGCGCCGTTCATTCATCAAAATTTTGAGAAAAACATTACCAGTCAAGAGCAGCACTATCAGTGGCAGCGCTAGTATTAACCAACAAAGCTCACGATCGCGATCGCTGCGACGTGACAGTATCCATCGTCTACTATACAAATGACTGAGCGATTTTTCAGTGTGTTTGCCACTGATTGATTTCGAAATCTGTTGACGGCACACTGTTATGCTTTTCAATACCTATAACGTGACTTGGTTGCGCCATGTAAATGTAAACGAAACCGAAAAGAAATAATTCCCACCAGATCGCGTTTTATAATGAGCTTGGGCAGCAGACAGATACTTGCGCAGCTCACTCAACTGATCAGCGGATCCGATCAACGCTTAACTTCACACAAAAGTAGGAAATGGCACAAGGCAAGTTACTGAAAAAGAAGAAGAAAAATCTAAGCAATGCTTGCTAGCCGCTAGAAGGCCAACTTAAAAATCAACCAAACTACACACCATGGCTTGAATTGGTTCATTCATAGAAATATGCGGGCATAAAATGGCCAGCCACAACAGCGCAAGAAGGTGGGAGTATCCGAGTTGTTCGCTCTTACTTTCTTGCCTGCTTTGCTAGAAAGGCTAATGTGAATTAGCTAGTTCGGTCGCCGATACATAATAATTTTTGGGCTACTTGGTTTCTTTTATTTTCTGAATTTATGGTCCGGTTCGGCATGTGCATTTATTTTTGCGCCATTTTGCTAATAATCACATGTTTCTTTTGTGACGAAGTACGCATGAGCGCTCATTAGTAATTACCACCAAAACAGTGTTGCCATTCGGCCACAAATAGACTCTGAATCATGCTCTGGCGTAATAAGGGAATTCTTGGACTCTTTCTGCTCGTTCGTTGACGATTCCATTAAATCGATAAAGCAGAGAACAACTTCCGTTTTCGTAGGGGTGAATCATCGAAATTTTTCGAAAATAGTGTTGACTGTAAGTTTTTATGCAGACAACTCATCAATTTTTCCTAATTTTAACATTTTGCGTTACAGCGAGCATGGAGATTGCTAAAAATTCCGATCGTTTTATGTTTTATTGACTGAGCGAGAAGCAGAGATGTGAGTGGGTGAGCTGATGAGAAATTATCACACTTCAGAAGTTCATCGACTTTGTATTTTTATACATTTTAATATTTACCGGAAATATGCTGATGACGCAAATGTTTGTATACTGATTGTTTGTTATTTGCGATATGCCTCCAGGGGCAATATGCTATGAAGGCTTTTTTTCGGATTCGATTTGCTTACTCAAGCCACCAGTACTAACCTACAATGTTTTATTACTTGGTTCTAGTATTTGCTTATAATTTTAGTCTGGGTTAAATAGAATGTATTACAAATTGATATGGGGCAATGATGAGCGGCAAGACCAACATGCCATGGGTCCCGGGTTCGGGACCAGAAGACCCCGTGAGCTTTTATTAAGAAATTAAAATAATCCACTCCGTCTCTGGGCTGTTGTCTAGCTCGCAGCAAATGCAAAAACAAGACTCAAGTTTCCTCACTTCCCTTATCTTAATTCCCTTCCGGCCAAAACCATGCTAACGCATCAAAGGGTTGTCCCCTAGGATTTGGCCACATCGTATAAAAAAAAAAGTGTTAAGGGATAGACTGATTACATAGCCGCCTGGGATACCCAAAAGCATAGTGCCGTACAGAGGTGTTTCACAAAGTCTGCGCTCTAACTGATGTGATGGAACAGGACCCAACCCCTGGGTGGGGCAGGGAGTTGTAATCACTGCAAAAGGAGGGAACGGAGACTTTCAACCTAACCATAAAGAGCCAATGGTAGATAAAGAAAACTCTACGAAGAAAAAGGAGAGATTCGTGGTCGTGGAGGGACATTTGCTCGAGTTCAAGAAATATCTCTGATGTCTATCGGCTCAAATGACCTGGTCTCCAGCGTTGGACTGAATTAAGACAGGATGGAAATGATGACGGAGTCCTCGGTCGAAATAAATAAGATCCTACTGGAAACTAACTTTCCTAGAAGCTAAAGACCGGACATGGGCTCTGAGAAAGCAGGATGCTAAAGCAGTGGATTGGTTTGAGGTGGAAGGGATTGTGTCTCTGGAGGATCTAAGACAATCTATAGAATTGCACCATTCAAGACAGTATGATTAGATGGTATATTTCCAGCCCTACTCATGGGGCATGCATGCATGCTTTACAACAGGGTACGTCCTGGTTTCGTGGAGAGACAGGTCATATTTCCGGGAACTAAATACTATATTGAACCCAAGTCCTTCGAATTCAAGAGCCTGATATCCTTTCTGTTGAAAACGATCGAGAGGACTTTATTCATCGATTACTGATTACTACAAAAAGAAAATAAAATTATCAGCAAAATACAAATAATTAAAAGCAAAGACGAAAATGAAAAATGATTCAAAAACTGATCATACAAATTTTAATCAAAACCAGCAAGCAAAATCTCAAGTAGTACAAGAATAACTTAAAGAAGGTTATGGGGACTCCGCTAAGTGGTACGTAGCAAAAAAGGAGTTTAATAGCAGAGGCATAACAATGACCGCTATTATAGCCACTGAAGGAGTCTTTGATAGTATAGATGCTCTTATCGGACGTAAAACTAATCCTATCGTGCGGAGATGAATTAGCAATATGTTAAAGACGAGAGCAGTAAATATTCAGAGAGGGGAATCAAGACTGCGCGGGAGGCTTGGCAGATACTGCCCACAGAAAGAAGTATTCTGGTGGAACAATTGTGTCGGCAACAAGAGCTCTACATATATGCAAAAAAGTCGGTTCTCGTCATTTTCACTAGGAAACGGACTTTAGATCAGTGGAACTATTTGGAGAGGATCTTACTGTCTCGGGGTTAGTCAGAGACTCAGTCGTAGACTCAAGACTTACCTGGGAATTACATGTTGAGGAAAACATTCAGAGAGCCAACAGGGTCTTACATCAATATGGGAGGGTGTGTAATGAAAGGTGGGGAATCTCACCAAAAGATGAATACTGCATCAACAATATGATCTCAAGAGCAACAAAGATAACTGTAAAGAGGCAAATGAGTAGCGTTCAGCGGCTGGGTTGGGTGGGTATAACACACGCCTTTCGATGAGAGATGTTGCTGTGATTATGGTCATTACACTTATATTGTATTGTATTGAATTGTAAATGTCGACGGAATAAGTAAAGTAAGGGTAGTTGCTAGATACCATGAAACGCTTATTCTTAAATGATGGATATTCTCAGAAAACAGACTAACTGACATCGTATGCTTCGTTCAACGATTGACAGTTGTATGCTTCGTTCAACGAGATGATACTGGCTTAGGTGAGGGGAGATGTAGAAATCGAAGGAAACGAAAGAGCAGATAAACTCACTAAGCTGCCGACTACTTCGAGTTTTGTAAGCTCGAAACCGTTCACAGCAGAGGCACAGTATTGCTGAAGAGAGGTGAGTCCTAGATATGAATAGGAGGGCTTTGAGTTGAGTGACGGAATTAATGACAGGCCATGGCAACTTCAGGTATCATCTAAAGAAGATAAACATCCATGAGGAAGATACCTGTACGCTGGGCCTTGAGGAGTAGGAGACCGCTGTGCACATAGTGTGCTAGTGTCCTGCATTAAAAAGAAGAAGGAGGATGCTTTTGTAGTACCACTGGAGGCAGAAAGGCTCGCAGGAGGTGTCCCATAAGCATATGCTTGCCGTAACCCCGAGCTGAAGTAGGAAAAAATAATTATTGTCATAAGTATAAAATAAATTGTGAAAGCCGGCAAGCACATAATTAATATGCAAAGTTTCCGTTCGCATGGAATTACCAATCTTCGTCATTGTAAATTATAAACAAGTTGATACTATTAATCGCTTTTTTTAAGGTAGGATTGGGTTTAATTTGCATGTACATAGCTCCCTTTAAGGATGTTTCTTTAAGGCTTTTAGTGGCCAAGCACGTTGTCTTGCACTCCTATCTTAAGGAAATCTTGTTATAATAAACATGATATTTTTTAAGTTAAGGCAAACATACCTGGGGGCCGAAGCTCGAAAAGGGCCCCAGACCTTAGTAACTTATTATTTATTTGTATTATATCCCTGGTCTATAGTATTTCAAGACAAAAGTTGAGATGGTTCTCCCCAAGGTTTTCTCTCATAGGCTCCTCGCCCCTGTTATTCCTTAGGTATATGCCGTTGAAATAAAACTTTCAATGCTTGTTACAATTTTACAAGTAGCTCGAAGAGGGCTACGGCTTTCATTCGAAAGAAATGTCTTAATATTTTTAATTACTGAGCACTTTTTGCAGATATATTGGAAGGGCCACGGATCCCAAGTGAAATATGTATAATCACTGATATAAATACAATGGAGATAGCACCGGTAGCAAAATGCACGCGAAAACAATAGCAATACAGTAATTTTGAAATGCAACAAACGTGAAATGACGTCAGAATAAGCACGTTTCCCTTTGGTGGCTTATTTGAAATTAAATTAATTTGTTGAAACCCTAACTACTTCAAATAACAACAATAAAAATTAATAAAAAGAGTAAAAGCAAGGAAAATAATAATAATATCAAGGGGGCCCGGTGCCATGCGTGCATATGGGCCGGATGAAGGGTAAATCCGCCGCTGATCGCACTGATTTTATGGTTAATGTTGTGTCACTAGCAGTAAGACGAAGCTTTCCCTTTTTAACTTAGGCTCATTACTAATTAATTGTAATAGGAAAGTTTGAAGTTCGTATCAGGAGTGAAATTTGAAAATTATTTCCTGAATTTTGTAGCAAATTATTGTAGATTCAATCTTAACACCTTACGCATTTGGATCATGCTGATGATAACTGTCTTCTAACCATATAAACAGAGTTATGTAGCTCAAATATCAGTAGCCCTGAGTTCTGAAAGTCTAAGAGCAGAGATCAAGATCAATGCGTCAAACTGACATACTAAACTACCATTAGCCTGCATAAGCCCATTGGTCATTACGATCGTAGAAATATCTGTTTGCGATTAGTTTTTGTAGTTTCAAAAAAGAAGGAAAGAAAAGACAACGTTGATAGCTGACTACAGGGTTCAAACCGGCATTAATTTCGTAGCGATTATAGGTAACTTTGTTTATTATTTTGAAATGTTACTAAACTTATGTACGTGTTGAACGTTCTGTAGACACAAAAAATATGCCGGTGGTCACTGACAAGAATGACGATTACTTCTGAGATTTTCTAGTTTTAACTATGTTGTTGGTATGAAAAATAAAAAGAATTAAATTCGTCTTATTTGCAAAAAAAAGTAAATATTCTGTCCTCACATCATAAGATAAAATACTCTTAGAAATTTTGTTTGAGGAATGATCCACGGTGTTTTAAGTAATTCTAAGCCAGGAGGAACTAAAAGGTTGAAGATGAGCCAGATCCTGTTTGATCTAATGAGCTTGATGAGCTTGATGATGATAAATTCTCGCTTTAGTGGTATTACTCCGCTACTGAAGCTATGTACAAGTTTAACTTTGTGTACTGACGTTGTATGGTCTAATTCAATAAAATGTTTGGATAAATCAGAAGTTGGGTGATTGTACATATATGGTAGCCGAAAGAAACAAAACGCTCTATTAAGACTAGATACTCAGAGAATGCCTATGTAGGGCGGAACGAGTCGTGTTAATTTATTTAATAAACTGTGGAATCAAGTGTTGTTTATACATATTTATATACAATGTTCCCAAAAAGTACAAAATTTTACCAAGTGCCAAATAAAATTACAATTAATTCTATAAATTTCTTCGATTGTTCGATTCTCTGTCTACGAACAATATAAATTGTGTTTTTGAAAAACCATACCGGTATTATGACCCATGATACAATATTGGCCGAGACTGGGCTACTTTTCTACATATGTAGGTTCCATAGGTTTAGCTGAATGCACTTATAATTGGCAGTTAATTAAGCGTAGCCCATAACGCTAAAATTTTTGAGTAATTCCACGCAAACTGACGGAACACTCCTATGGATATTAAAGTAAATATTGATATGATTGTAAACTTTATCCTTATAGACTTGCCCGTCATCTAATTCATCAACAGAAAAATTTGTCCATTTTAATTATATATATAAAAAAAATGTTTCACGATCGAAAAAGTGTAATGTACTAGACAGGTTTGAAATTGAAAGTCATTCATTCGATTGTATATGGGCCCTAGTCCCGGGTCCGAAATTCCTTTCGCGGGGGCCCGTATGTGGTACCCCCCGGGCCCGAATTTTGTCTCTACGGGCCTGGTCTACTATACTAATTATATAAGGTTAATGAAAGATACCTAAACAGAAGAGCGACCGCAAAAAGGTTACGTCGACAAGCAGCTACTTTGAGGTTAACATATACATATCTTTAATTACAAGATTAGGAGGGCTTAGGCTAAGTTAAATCATTTTACATATTGGAAGTACCGATATATTATTCTATTTGTAAAATCGAAACAGCATTCACTGGGAAACCGATCTGCCAAAACATATTAATTTCTGAGTCAGCTAACTTATTTTGACCTATAGATCTAAATACATACGAGGGACGTCCAGAAAGTAAGATACAACACTTGTTAAATATAAAAAAATTACAGGGTATGTGCCAACATATTTTATCATTTATCCACACAATTGCCGTTGAGGTCAATGCACTTTTGAAGCCTTGGCACCAGCCAAGAACTCTTTCAGTTTGGTGAAAAGATGGAGTGGGATCAGTGAGTCACAATGTCCCATCCAACGACACGATCGAGCCATAAATGAGCCGGGCTCGTCTTTAATTGTTTTTCTACTTCTTTAGGGTCTCACAATATGCAGCAGCATTGATGGTTGTCCCTTTGGGCATGAAATAGGCCAACAAGATCCCGTTCCAGTCCCAAAAGACGGATGTAATGATTTTCATCTGTGAAGAATTGAATTTTTTGCATGTTGGCGAATAAGGTATGGCGCCACTGCAGAGACTGAATTTCGGATCAAGCGGGGGACGAACTTGTTGACGTATAAAAATTGCTGCGACGACATTTCGTAACGGACTGAGGCGCTCGATGTCTCATTTTGACCGCTAAGAACCCGTCTACACGTCATGGGTACCAACTTTGAAAAAAAAACACTAACACAGCCCTTGCATTCTTATTTTCTGGATGCCCCTCGTATATATCTCTACCTTTCAATTTAGCTTTTTTTCAATTTGTGCAGCTATCTCTTTATAGAATGGGTAATTTTTCCTCTGGACTCTCAATTTGGCAATGTTTTCTGCCTACAATTCGATATACAGACTTGCTAATTTCGGCCACACCACTTTATCTTTTAATTATTTTGTACTAATGCCGTGAATACACCGAACTCAAACTCATTTCAAACGGAGATTTCGAGTTGAAATCGTAAAAATTGCATGATTTCAGGGTGTTTTCGGAACTTAAAATCACACACCCATGGCATGATAGGAAATTTAAAATTTCCAAATATTTGAATTTCCAGTTTAACCTGTTTCAAAATATGTCTTACTTGTAAATAAAAAACATCATTTTACGTGTTTATTAGGGCGAAATTTATATAACGACAATACTCTATGGTCGGTGAGGTAGGTGTAACGTGTCAGCCTTCTATTTCGAAGATCCCAGGTTCGAACTCCATCGGCGGCGACCCATGGATGGTTTCAGCTAATAACAGATTACTATAAAAAGGCCATTGGGGGTTGCAGAGTAATGACGGTAGTTCGGAATTTTAAAATTGTAGGTCCACTTGCTACTACATTATAACATTTATGAACTATATTATATGTTGAAGATTTTGTATGAAGAGCATTTTGCATTTTGCTTGCGGTTTACCTTCGCGTTGAATTAACTTTTTTAGTTTTAATGAAAAATGTTATCACTGCTCATTATTACACTTTTTCATTTAAAAACAACTAAAGTAAGTTTGTTTTATCCGGCAGAAACAAAAACATAATAAATGCGTATGTCACCCACTGCAAGACCAAACTTGCAATTTAATATTTCTAGCGCCAACTTTGTCTGAGATTGAGAAGTTCTCGAGCTATCTTTCTAAATGTACAAACAGCCTCAAAATGAGGTCTTACAGATGCCATTTAATAGTGCTTCCGCGCTGGCGGAATCAATATATGAATTTCACCATCATTTTCATGGCTGTGACAATGTCTTCTCTATTAACTAAAAGATTGGAATTAAAATACTAATGTCGCTAGAGGAGGAAGGGGACCCTAAGTATTGTAAGTGGCTGATATGTTTCCGAAATTTTACAAATTGTCTACTAATAGTGTTCCTAATCCTGCATATGTTCAAATTATGACAAGTCAATTGAATTTCATATTTGAAGATTACCTTCATTTGACTTTTCACAATTTTTATTTTAACATCTCACAAGAATTTTGTGCACAATGAAAAATCCCAAAGTTCGTATTCTGA
The DNA here is from genome assembly GCA_964036015.1 of Leptarthrus brevirostris. NCBI lineage: Eukaryota > Metazoa > Arthropoda > Insecta > Diptera > Asilidae > Leptarthrus > Leptarthrus brevirostris. Next base: position 40,865,820 of record OZ038371.1, read on the forward strand.
AGATTTTTATCGGGATTTTCCGGAATTTTCGATCATCTAGAAAAAACGCGAGCAATATGGCCAAATAAGTTTCCACTGTATTCGTGCAAACCTGCGCGCTGCAACCAGTAATAGGTGCGCGAATTACTCAAGTAAATAACATCTCAGGTTTGGCTCGTGTAAAGTCAGGTGAATTCTATTTAACAGCTGCTCAGTGTACCAGGTATACGCCCATTCGCTGATTTTATCCGTGTTTCTGTGAAATTTCCCACAGAAATACGTACTAGGGCAGGCTGGGTGATTATATCTTTTCAAAATGTATATGGGGAAAATTGTCATTACCTTGTATGCAATCTGTTCACTTTCAAAACGGCAACGTAATCAAGAAAAAATTTAACCGCCAAAAATCAGGTAAAAACATATTTATCTAAAATTTGTTGAAATTTTATACGCACGCGCTTCAATTGTGACTAGTGTTTGTAACGCCACGAGGCGTCGAAAGAATTCGGGCGAAAATTTATGAGAATAATCAAGTGGCAGATCATATCAGAAATTGAGCTGGCAATTCAAAACATTGACTTCACTCGCAACTAGCCTTATCACGACAATCGATAATGGTTGTCGCTTATTGGCGCCAGTTGTTTTCATTCATATTCATAAATTCGTTAAATTACTGTGGTAGTGCTATAATAAGCAGCCCGCAAAACGTGATCTATTGACACAACTGACAACAAACACGATACCTTCAGGAAAAATAGTATCAGCGTGGCCAACCTTATTCCAAGAAAACCAGGCAGATAGCGTCAGAAACGTAATAGAATAGGCGAAGGAAACGGCAAAAAAAAACATTTGCTAAACAAACATCTTCAACTAGTTGAAGTTGAAGCCTTCTTGTCTGCCCCTTCGTGCGTCACTGCGATTTGAAGAATGCATTTTTGGTTTTTACATAATAAACAGAAGAGGAATTAAAGAAAATTTTGCAACAAAGTGTACATTTGAAAACCTCGCGTATTATTGATATAAGCTCGCTCCATTCTTTATTATTTCATTGAGAATTTCAATTGGGCTCTTATTGCTCAGGAATGTGCGTAAAATTTATTCAAATTTATTCACAACTTTGCAGTGTTCGGCTGCTGTCTTGACGGATGTACACTCTGAGGCGAAAATGTTTGTACAGTTGAACAAATTTGAGTTTTTTTTTTAAAAGGATAGTAATAATAGATTAAAACTAGCTGAAGAGTGAAAAACAAAGTTTAGGTATTTCGGATTTTAGCAGAATGTTTTCTTTTTAGTAGGAATAGTAATTTGATAACTATTTCAACGCAATACTTATATGGTAAAATAAGTCAACATCGCTATCTACTTTTTTAAGGTAGTCAGAGAATGCTAGGTGATCAAGTGCAAGGACTTTTTCGTCTTTTGTTTCGCTTTGATAAGCGACTCCTAGAAGGGCCAACATTTCAGCCTTATCTCGGAAATCCAGGGCTCTAGCAAGAACTAGATAGTGTAAAGCTCCTCCAATATTTACGCATTCATATCCAGACGGCGCCAACGACACGTCAGTCATTAAGGCACAAAAGAGGGGAATGTCCTTCCTGCTCCTCATTAACATTAAGTGCCTAGTCGCATTGGGAAAAACAGATCATAAACGGAGATTTTTTAGGCATGTTAAGTTCAAATTTTTTGGACATCCAGCTTGGTGACGGCTTAGCCAATGAGTTGCTGGTTGACATGCTGTTTAAGGAAAAGGCCAAAAAAACAAAAAGATCCTGAGGGTCAGGCAGATTAACGCACAGAACTCGTAGAGTCTCTCTAGTTTCCAACACTCCGGTAGAAGAATATCCCATTCGATGACAAACGACTGCAAGTGGACATTTCTCTCCAACTCCCAATGGACTTTTTGTGCAATCCTTTATCAGCAGAAAACAACCATAAGGCGCCGCTGTTATTTTTTTGTTATGTAGCCAGGGAACAACCATATGATGCGGAAGCAAGGCTTTCGTTGGAAGGGAATGAGGGAAATTGAATGTCCTGTTTTTTGCATTGTTGCGAGTTAGACAACAGTTCAAAGACTGAGTGGATTTTTTCATTTACAGTAAATCCTGCTATAACACGGTACTCTCATAGATTAATGGTGGTAGAGAGCTCTCTTCTTTTTTGCAACTGACTATTTTCAGACAAAAAACGCTAAATCTTATCACTACTATCTCAGTGCTCTTGAAATTACCTAAAAGGGCCAAAAACAGTGCGTTATTTATCTTGATAAGAAGCTTAGCTGGTAAGAATAATCCCCTTCGAGAAGTTTACTTCCTGACAGAGAGCTTCAGGATGCAATGAAGTTTAAAATCGAGAAATATCACGTAGTATCGCAGCCTATAACCCTGTCATGTGGTATAAGGTTTTAGAAACAAATAACAACGTCAAGACCAAGCTGAAATGTTGCCGCCTGATCAACATTTGGAAAGCGCTCAGGCAAACAAGCACACGTACCCACTCAGGCTGCTAGACTTCACCAGGTTATACATATTATTATTTAAGTGATAGTTACCCAAATATATCTAAGCTACAGGGCAGGGTGGGGGGGGGGGGGGGGGGGGGGGTGGTGTTTTCTCAGAAGCACTGAACATTAGCTTATCCTTCCGCCTTTCAGACTACTGTAGTGTGTTTCAGGCGGAGGTCATGGCTATTCAGCAAGCTTTGAAGTGGCTAAGGGAGAACGAAGCTCCAAAGGACATCTGTATCCTTACAGATAGTCAGGCTGCTCTGCTATCTCTTGATTCTGTCCTATCGACATATAGGGCTATTAACAGCTGTCGCTCGCATTTAAATGAGCTGACCGAACGGTATCAAATTCACCTGTGCTGGGTCCCGGGGCACAGGGATATTCCAGGAAACTGCGTAGCGGACGAGCTTGCTAGACGTGGTACCACCCTGGAGATTGAATCGGAAAGGACTACTCTTGGTTGGCCCTTGGCAACCTGTGAAATGTTGCTTAGTAGGAGAGCAATCAACTTAGCGAACCACAGATGGACAAACGGCACTACGTGCCATACGTCCAGACAGATCTGGCCTAAACTGGATCTAAGGCGCTCCAATTTTCTGCTCTCGAGGGGTAGATCTGACCTCAGAATAGCGACTGTGGTTATCACAGGCCATTGCCGTATTGGCTTACATGTGAAGAGACTGGGGATCCCCTCAAATGACTTCTGTAGAAGCTGCATGGACGAGGAGGAGGAGGAAATCATTTTACACTTCCTCTGCCAGTGCCCTGCACTGGCACGCAGGCGAAAGTATTTCTTAGGAAACTATTTCTTTGATAGTCTCTGCGATCTGGCGGCGATTGACGTTGCAGATCTTTGGCGCTTCATCGACAGCTCCGGATGGTTCCAATGAGGAGGTGGAGGGAATCCTTGGATTCCCGTGGCATCACAATGGACCTTTTGAGGTCTAAGTGCGCCCCTTAAGGCAGCCACACTAACCTAACCTAAGCTACCCAAATATATGGTGGGCAGTGACTGTTCCTACAAATGTGGTATGTGCTGCACCGTAAACAGATGACTCCTAATTTTGATGATTAATATTTTGAAGATCATTCTAGAAGACGGCAACCGACGATTGCCGCGGAGATCAGATGAGACCTTTTAGCGCGTCTAAACTATTTTCTAGAGTGTTAAGATATGAATACTAGGACGTCGAAATATCGATCGTAACAAAAAAAAGACAAACTTGAGGCACACCTCTTGTCGATGAGGAATCTTACAAAATACATCGCATCTCATGAGCTGACCTTCGACACAGGCTTCTTTATTACTTTAGCAAAAGACCAAAGAAACTGTGGGAAAACATAACTTTGAATAAGTCAAAATATTCGTGTGACTAAATAAGATATCACTAAGAACATTGGAGTATATCGTAACAGGACTGTTCAGAATAAGCCTGACAAATGAGCCCCTGATTATAGATGCGAAAAGTAGTCATGTAAAGGAATACGTTAGGGTTAGATCATTTAAGATCTTATTTTTTTAGCGAATTTCTAATCGATTGTTCTAACCCGTACACTTACTACAACTCAACCCTGCATAATAGCCGGCAAGAACATTCAATACAAGCTCTATTGTAGAGGAAGATAAAAGTTTTCGTGAAAGTTGCACGGTTTAGCCAGAAAAGTATATAAGCCCGTTTAGCTATGAAATCGTCGAACAATTCCTGGCCTGACAAGCAGTTCCTATTTGACCTGTTGGTTACTCTGTAAATTCAGAGTAGGAGCTGTTTCAGTTTTCGCAGACTTTATATGGCTTTCTGTTGAGTTTGGTAGGTTACATAATTATGTTCATCATCACTCAGTCTGACATCAGTCTATTGGCAGCTTACCGTGTTAGAAGATCTACAGAAACTGCGCTGCGAGTCGTAGAGAAATCGCAATGGCTACTATAGTTGATATTGAAAGACCCTTGAAATCCCTGGGTGAATTTACCACAGTACATCCAGTTGAGATGTTGGCTCAAACGGAGTTCAACCACTCTTTGCCTTTAGAGTACGTTCCTAAACTCAATGAGTGTACAGTGGTAAAGAGAATGACACTGGCTACCTCCGTAGCGAGGAGCTTACTCGAATTTTCAAGGCCATACCGTACTGCTGAGAGGAGTTGTCAGAACTTGGATCGGAAAAAACAGTATTCTTGACTGGACATGGTAATTTCAGGTGTTATCTGAAGGAGTTCATTGAGGATGACAACTGTACACTATGCCTAAAAGATAGAGAGAAGACGGTGCCGTCTTTCAATAGAAGTCTCTTTCGAATTCCTAGGGAATTGTTCAATGATGGTCTTTTGAAAATCTCACCTCCCTCATATAAAAAAAACGCTTTCTTTTCCTCTTTCGCTCCCCACAAGGCTTAACTCAACCCGATAATTCAGACAAATAAGTTTTAAAATAATTTGATAAAGAGATGCTAAGAAAAATCCCTTCCTTCTCTCTCTCTCTCTCTCTCTCTCTCTAGTTGTAACCCGTAACCGGGGTTCACCCGATTCGAGACACCGATTGCAAGAGGACCTACAATTTTAAGTGGATTCCGAATCATTTATTGTAATCAGCAGAAAATAACCATGGTCGCCGTCGGTGGGATTCGAATCTGGGACCCTCGAATTGGTAGGCCCCGACACGTTATCACTTACTCTACCGAGGATTTAATCCTTAATTCTCTTCTGGAAAAGGCTATGTTTTAGCATTATTGAGTATCCCCAGAGCATTGACAATATCACAAAAAAATTTGTTTTCACCTATTGCTCTCGATAGCCTACATTTTGAGATTTCCGCATATAAAGGTAGGTCAGGAAATCAACCGAAATCGCACGAGTAAAACGTGTAAAGTAGATGAAAATTCTTCAATCAAAAACTGATGCGATAGAGGATTATATAACGAATAAAATGAAACAAAAAAAATCAAATCGGTTCAAAGCTCGCTTAACCACGCCCTCCATTTCGAAAAATTGCGTTCAGAAAAAACCACTCGGAAAGTTTTACAATTGGTAGCTGTGAGCTCCCATATATGACAAGCAAATAAAACCAATTAAATATAAGAAAAATTTCAAAGTAAAACTCACCTTTCCCTGCACCTCGTAAACGCGGTTTGATATCCTTTGCATAAGCACCAGAAACAATTAAATTTATTGAAAAATTTACTAAAAGTAACGAAATGGCAAGCCACACAACTAATGACGGAATTTTATTGGTAAACGTCCTCCATGATTTGAACTTTTTCGAACATTTTGACAAGAAAAAATCGTTTTTTCCATAGGCCACTGGCAACAACCACCGAATGTCAACCATTTTGGTATCTTCCCTTATTAACAATTTTTCGCTGCCTTTAGGTATCTGTGACTGTGATGATGTCGATGTGATAGGATTACATTGTTGATTCGTAGATATTGTTGTTGGTGTTGTTGATTTCTGAACATCAAATCGACTACTTGTGCTATTACAATATTGTTGCTGTTGTTGATGACATTGATGAATCTGAGATGATCTTAATCCTTGGCTATTATTATTTTTCTGTTGTTGAAGTTGCTGTTGATTATGGATGAGTTGTTGTGATGATAATTTAAGCGGGCAAAATAATGGTGATGTTGGTGACTGATCATATTTCTTAATGGTTTGAATTTTATGATGACTAAGATTTGAAGGTGAAGATTGTAGAAATTCGCAACATTTGTTGTCGATACATTCACTATTTCGGCATATTAAACATTTTTGCAAGTGTGGCCAGAGATTTTCACTGCTTTGTACGATTGTTGGTGTCATCTTTTCATTGTTGTCAATCTTAGATTTTCTTCTACGTCTCGCTGATGGAGTCCTTAACTGCACGATATCGTGCTCTATGTTGTTACTTAGTCTTTTTACACTTTTATTCGGATCGTACTTCATTTTGTTATGCGTTTTTCACTACTTTGTCATAAAGCTTTTGCGGAACGTCATTCGACTACATATTTCTGCTCTGTCGACTTCATCTGAAAGAAAAGGAAAAATGACGCAAGTTAGTAAGTAAAATTTTGTGAGTGCAATAAAAGCAATGGAAATTTATTATTTTAACAAAAAATTTGCTTTTTACGATAACGTATAAAAGACGATCTGTAAAATCATAGACCAAAGTATTGAGTACATACAATCGAGCCCGTTAACATATTTACTGAAATAGATGAATGAACCAACGAATACTTAACAAAATTTACTACACTTCCGGTTGAATTTAAACTTTTTATGGTATTCTAAAAACATCCTTCTTACAAGACTTGGAGGAAGGCCATAGTCTTCACTTCTCAAATCACTTTCCGAAAATGTTAGTATTTAAAATCTCTGAAAAACGCGTTCCCCCTTGAGAAGTTGTAAAAGCCAACATAGTTTCATCAGATCTATTTTCGGCCGGAATTAAACGACCCTATCGAGTTGTAAATCTTTCACCATGAATTGATACTACAAACTCCGGAAATACCACGAAGGCTTTTTTATTTCTCCATCTTAAGCGAGGTAATCACATTTTAAGCAGACACGAAGCGCACCTTCCACTTGAAGTTAATATAAAAAAAGGAGGCTGTCGTATATCAAGTTTACGACTTCGCTATGGTGGTTAATTACGGCATTTTTGGTGCAATTGTGGGTGTGCGACTTCTTACATCATAAACGGAGCCTCTCTTGAGCTTAACCGTGCCTGTTTTGTGCTTGAAAGCAAAGCAAAGTGCAGAATGATGTTAGGTCAATTGAGCTCAACTTACTTATAGCTTTCAATGGTGGTTTTATTGAGTCCTATAATTAGGGGTTGAAAAGTTGTAGACTTTTAAGTTAAGAATTTAAGATTTATGAAATCATAAATTTTATATTTTTAAGGGACGTAGAACGTGTTATGGCCAAGTAAGATTTACTGGAAACTTTACATGAATTTTTAAACTTAGGCACCTATAGAGGTTTATTTGTGATTTTAACGCATAAAAAACGTAACTCATTCTCCATTACGACATTACTGTAAACGATTGCCTTTACATTAGATGAACAAAATAAGGGTTGTTTCCAATATTAAGAGTAGTTGGTCAATTCATCAGAAATTGCCTAACTTAGCCAAGTTGAAGTTCCGTGTGGCTAATCACTGACACTACAAGAAACAGAAAGGAGTCAGATTTGGAAAATTCCGAGTGCAGTCTTATATTCTTTCTCATAATAGGAAAATTTGTTGTATGGAGCAATAAAGAATTTTTCGCCTAATACATTATGTATTATTGTGCATATTCTGTAAAAGCAACGTTTTTTCGTTAATGAAACTGAAAATTAAAAATTGAATTGAAATTTGAAAGTGATGAAAAATTATAACTATCTTATTCAAATTAACTATAGCACCTTAATTAAATTAAGCATTTCAGCTAGGCCTAGGCAGTTAAAATAAATTCAACGAATTGCTAACAATTTACTGAAAAAACGTGCAATTAAAACAACATCTAAATTAAAAGCTATTAAAGCGTGGATACGTCCTAGAATAGTTGCATCCATTCTAATAAGAGATATTTTAGCGAAAAATGTAAAACACAACCTTTTAATGAAGAGCTAAAAAGTAATTTCAAGAATTACGGAACAGACTTAATGCTTTTCGTAAGAGCTGCAAAAGTGCACTTTTATCAGAATGAGTTAAGTTCAGTATCGAATACACCTAAAAATATATGAGAAAATATCAACGAAATCACAGGCATAGACAGAAGTAACAATACATCTAACAAAATACTTGCTGAGAATGGAGATAACCTAAAAGGGCCCTTAGACCTATCAAATGAAATTAATAAATATTTTACCAAAATAGGCGAAGAAATCTGCAACCAGAACGAAGATAATCTTGAATAATGCATGAACTTTTAGCACAATTACGCAGGAGGTTTTTCTCGAGTTTTTCTAACTCATTGTGGAACATAGGGATTCTACTATACCGACTCTCCAGCTGGCCTTCTTGCCATGGATGTACAATCTGGGTTCTTTCATTTTCTACGGATCTTCTCCACGTGTTGCGCGGTCGCCCAATTCAGCGTCCTCCTTAGGTTCCGTGTGCGTTTCAATCTAAACGTCGGTGGAGTAAGTGATAATGTGTCGGCTTGCCAATCCAGAAGTCCCAAGTTCGAGTTTCGCCGACGGCGACCTATGGTTATTTTATGCTGTCAACACATTACAATAAAAATCCCTTGGGGGTTGCAGAGTAAATGTGAGTGGTTCGGAACCCACTTTAAATTGTAGATCCACTTGTAATCATTGTCTTGAATCGGGTGAAGTTCTTCTCCCGTTCCATACCCACGAGGGGTTCCGAGAACTAGAGAGAGAGACTTCTATTTCTCAAACGACGCCTTACGAATTTGCAGACTGATTCATAGGTTACTTCTGAGTTAACAGGCATTAGTATTAAACGTAATTGGTGTTTTTTGATAAAATAGAAAAGTAGCAAAATATTGATCCGTAGTTTGTTTTTGGTTCTGTACCAAAATGGGAAAAAAAAGAACCCTTCGCCTGTCTGTCTGTTACAGATGCTTATTCAAGCAACTGCTAATGTTGTCTACTTGACAGTTAAAATAGTTTTAAACAATACTTGCCCACCTTAACCGCATAGAAAAAAATTTTCAAAATATTTTTATTTTATTGCAAAAGGGTCCAAAAGTAGGATGGTGTGTGTGTGTCAAAATTTTAAAGTTGGATTACCAGGTCAAGTGGGCTTCATTTCCACATAATGAAATATATTTTCATTTCCTTTTGGGTCGCATAGTTTTCGACTTAGGATGAAAAATCTCTAAAAAATACCATTCCCTCACCTTATCTCTGAAAGCGATAAATTTGAAATAATTAGAGTTGAAAAAGGAAAAATAAAACTATGTCTCTAACTAGTTTTTTAGAAATCAGCAATCCAAGCTACGCAATACCTCCGGATTTTTTTTTTAATTTTAGGTGGAAAAGCGTGCGAAGAAATAAAAGCGAAGTTAGATGCTGTTCATCATCTATGACGTGTTCAACGTATGTTCAACAACGATGTATTGTTCAACGAATCCAAATGTGTCCAAACATCTAGAGAAACGCCAAGAGAGACGGAGTTGGATCAATTGGGTGAGTGGCACGATCACCAAGCCAAAGCCATGCTAGCGTATAAAAGGTTGTCCTGGGCTGTTACTGGGCAATCGTTAACAATGTTCCACACGAAAGTGCGCGAATTAGTAAAGGTTTTAGGTGTGTCGTATGGAACGGTAATCAAAATTTGACATGGTAAGTAAAAAGTAGGAAGATGTCAGCCCGGTGGGTGCCGTGGTGCTCAAGCAAAATATGCAGGAGTTTTCGCATCGAGTCGTCATTATAAATTTTTTGATAAATTATTTCATAAATTTAACGGGAAATTGAAGAAAAAGAATACAAAGAAAAAGGGCCGTTCCACTATGGCAACAAATCAGCTCATTCATTCGGAATCGTTGGGCTCAAATTTCATGAATTATCGCAAGCACTGCAGCCGAACCCATACTCGACCGATTTGGCGTCCAGCGCCTTCGTTCTTGAAAACATAGCTTGCAGAAAAAAAATTCACCTCAAACGAAAAAATCGTCGTTCAGATAGAAAAACAAATTGTCTTTTTTGAAGGGGTTTAAGAAATGATTGGGAAAAGTGAGTAATCCTAAAAAAGACATAAAGTTTGAAATAAAAAAAATTTGTAGAAGTAGATTTACATATTTAAATGTTTGCGTGAGTGAGCTATCAAATACGGAATGGTGAATGAAAAATGCCATAAGTAAAGTTTAAATGTGGTTAACTTCTTCCCCAACCTTACCCTTCGAAGAAAATCGGGAATACTTGCTCCGTCTGTGAGATGAATGCGCAATCCATACACAGAAATGTGTTCAAATGTTCCTCAAATGTCCCTACATTTTTAAATTTTCTATTTTTTTGTTTGAAAAATTGGTATTTGATAGCTTATAATAATTTTAAAATTTTTTCGCAGAAATTTGTGGTAATTATTATTTTTCTTCTTCTATTACAACTACAGGCACCCGGTACCTGTACATAAAGCCGTGATACGTGGCACTCGCTGACGATCTTGGGCTTGTTGCAAAAAGGACCACCTACTTTTTGACTCGCTAGATCAACCTGCGATATATAAAATTCATTATCTACTAAAGTAGACAGGCTGATTGGCATCGTCGACTCGGATTTCGTCCATGTCCGATATTCATAAAGATGCTCAGGCTGTAATTGCTGGCCGTGATCCTGTTTTGACTTCAACAAGGACATGTTCACATTTATTGTCTGTTATGGACATTGACTGATATGTTAGCCATATGATGCTGACCTCGACTCATGAACTCGTTTACGCCGACTTTTAAGTTTTTTGTAAAGATCGCCACCTCTCTAAGCTATGTGCCCCAGTCGGTGAAGGGGTTCTCGGTTCTGTCAGAAACAACATCCCTTGCTCTGTGGTACTGGTTACCAGCTCCAATATTTTTGCGCTTCTAAGCGTAAGCTTGAAGTTTCCCTAGGGAAGCTCCGAAGTATACTATTTGCCTGCCGCGTATGTTGACAGTGTATCTCTTACTCTGCTGTCTTCCGACGACATTGCTGTTTTGGCAATTACAATATTCTTTCCGCTAGTTGGGAGTATTCTTCGTATTCTGTGAATTTGGTGCTTTACATTGCGACTGCCTATCTTGTCTTTTTTTGACTCCGTCGCCTCTTCCTGTTTGACGCAGTGCTGTAGTATTGCGAACGACTCGGATATGTTTTTGGATCTTATGTGTCATCGAACAATGATGGCACGCTGTTTAAGAGATGTTTGACCCCATTGGTCTCTCATAGTTAGTTATGCTGGCATTTCTTCTTTTCGATGCTACTACCCCAAGAAAACGGCTACTACCACAAGAACAAGGCCTTGTGACTAGTCGAGCGCGATACTGATCGGGCTGTTTGTTAATTCTAAATTGTTGTTATGCATGTTTTATTTCATGCTTTTCAATCTCCTTTTCTAAATCTTCTCAATTCTCACAGCCGTATCTTGATGACTCGTCAAAATATTAAGAAAAAAAATGAAAGCAAGGAAAATGTTCTGCGGTTCTGTGAGTGATGACGGCTGCGCGGTCTACACTGATCTTTGCTATCAGTTCTATTTTCATGTGCAGGCTTGCCATGACGAGCTTATGTCTAATATAAGATTTACGTTACATCTTAATTGCACAACATTTTGAAAATTCGCAAAATCGCAAATATGATGGCTATTCTTATGATCCTCAAACTAATGCTGATATTTTCGATGACTTCTTTCGTATTAATTAGCTTATTTCCACTCACTTGACAAGGATTCCCTTCACTTTTCTTGAACCTAAGGACTTAGTCCCTAATAACACATATTGCTCAACACCTTTTTAATATACCAGATTGCTCTCGGGTAATTCCAACGATATTTATGTTTCTTTGTAAGAAGATGATTACTCGCGAATGTCGTTATCTGTTTATTCTGTTTTTGTGCTCTGTTCTGAATCATGAAAGCATTCTGTAACTGTACATCTACACACAAAATTGCAATTAATTTTCAATGCAAGCCATTTATGGGCTCCTTCCAATACACCTTAACCAAGAATAAATCCACCACCCACTATCGACATGCGGAAACTTCTTAACCACTTTTTTGCTATTATTAAATCAGGCAGGCAGGTTGATTGCATATCTCCTGATTGTAGTAAGATCTTTGGCAGGATTAACCACTGAATCGTAATGCGCAAACTCACTTTGCTTCGCTTTTCACGATGTTAAGTAATTGGTGGTCCGCTTCACATGTCCGATCGTACGTAACGTGCCCTGTTCTGAGGGTAAAATCTGATTTAATATTTGCCTTGCCTGACATGCCACAGTGCAGCGTTTTCGGCCCTCTCCTTTTTATTTCTTATATAGGTAATGATGTCTCTCTGCTTCTTCCAAACTCTAATATTCAACGTTGTGCGGACGATAAAAAAGCACGAGTTGCTTCTCGGGATATTGAATTTAATAATGACTTGGCCACATTTCGCTGTTGGTGTTGTAAGAACTATCTTCCTTTCAAGTGCACAACAATGACTTCTTGAAGTTTTATTATTTTGTACTATTCTGTCGGGAAAACTAATTTAAGACGACAAGGTCAAGGAATTTGGCGTGATTCTATATTCGCGGTATGTACTCAATCGTTATCGATGCTGGGCATCGTAAAAAGATATGGGGGACTTGATGACTCTTACTTAAATAAGCTTTTTTAGAACACCTTCATCAGTCCAATTTCAGAAGACGAAAATTTGTGGGCAGTTCACAAAGCGGATATTTCTTAGTCTTGCACCTCGTGAACTTACATGGTATATTCCTTTCATACTTCCTCCTTCTTTCCACAGACTGGAAGTGATTTCTTTGGACTCTTTAAAAGCACGAGCTTTGAGTTTCTCCAGCTCGTAATTTAAGAATCAGCTTAAGATATGAGATCTGCAATTGTTTAATTGGTTAGTTATTTTATGTTTATTTTGAATAACAATAATCGTGTGATATTGATCTTGATTCAATCCTACCCTATCGGAGGATATAACAACTATAGAATTAATTAAAGGTTGCCGCACATAATAGAGTCCGTAGAGGAGAAACTAATTTCATCTCAAACCAAATTAGCAAAACTAGCATTTTGTCAACAATTTTAATATCCATCTCCTTTTGGGTTAACGGCCTTCACTCATGCCGCCAATCTATCTCGAATCCAATTATAGTGAGAAAACAAATTACGCCTAATCGATCTTAATGAAAATTTTCATCTTAATGAGCTTTGACAAGCGATGAAACTTTTTTGTGCACTGACAACAGAGTGGATAAGAATAAACAAGTGATAGAGTGAGAACGGTGACTGAAAAACCGATAAATCTACAAGGTGTAAGCAAGATTCAGATTCAGCGACAAACGTTCTTCTCGAATGATAGCTTGGTTCAATTTTTTTTCCACGGTGGATGCAGAAGAAACCGGTTCCGGTTTTTATCGTGAGAGATGTGAAAGGGAACCGGAATCCGGAATACACGTCTATCCATGTACATATCTCCCATTCCTTTTTGTAGTAGCAACAAAATTTTTACTTATTGAACGATTAAGTTCAAGTGAATTTGATTTGTGATTTTCTCACCTTACGTCGAACTATTTACAGGCAAACTATTTCGCGTAAACTATGTCCGTGAAAAAATATTGCAAATCTTACAAAAAAGTCGAATTATAAAGTAAACAAATTCGCTGAAAGCATTTTATCGTATAAGTTCCGCCGACCGTTAATTTATCTCTACACTAGTGAAAAGAAGGCGAAAAAATAGTTACACGCGCTTGACTCTACAGAGCTCATTGACTTCTATGGAATTTTTTGGCTGTTACGTTACGGTCTGATTTTGAGATTTTGATGAGAGCAGGAAAAAAGCGAGAAAAAATAAATGTTGAAAAAAGCCAACAGCACTTCTGTTTTTGTCGCAATCTTAAGTGCAAGAAGTCGTGAAATTTTCCTGTCTATATAGCCAGTCGGCATAGAATACATACCAAGCCCAATTACACCTATGAATGGACCCCAGCAACTTATGCAGATTGAGCTTAAGTTGAGAGGCTTTTTCATTCTTTTCTAGTGTTTGCCTGAGTTTTCTTCGAGTGTAATTCATCACCGGCAAATAGATGCATGCGTAAACTACGCACAAGTCGTTACTTTTTTCGTGTTGACGTAAACCTTTCGAAGTATGTAGTTGTTTTATGTTATCTTAAAGATTTCTTATGCTGCTAGTGGTTTCATACACGTCAGCATATCATACAGTCAAACGAGGAAACCTTGGCCCCCTTTTTTAGAAGCAAATGGAACTTATTTACCTCACTCGGACGCTTTTGTTATGTCATGCTGTTTGTTTATTTTTCCATATCGGGAGAGATTTTCTATGGAAGTTCGTAGATGGTCTGCGGTTAATTATTGAATTTTTTCTTTAGGTGCAAAAATGACAAATAGTAGTTCTTTGATAAACAGGAAGTATACGTGTTGAAGTACAAAAAACAAAATCAATAAATAATATTATGTTGGATTTTTGAAAACAGCTGATAAGATACTATAACAAATCAGTTGGAGGCGTCTCTATAGTGGATCTACGTATTAAGCAAAAAGTTGATTTTCATTGACTACTTTCACGTAGGTACTGTATGGGCCTACGTATGTATTCTACATGTTGACGCAAATTTCAAGATTGACGTCATTTACATTGTAGAGTTTATATGCATGTTTAGCAAGTAGGTATCTTTTCAGGAAATTTTATATAAACTGGTTGGAAAATGTGAAAATATTATATCTGAATGCCGACAGTTACGTTACTATAATTTTCTAATTTTCTTAATTTTATGCCGAATTCTGGTCACACTCCGTTTCTTCTGAACTCGTTGTTCTGAAGTAAAACCTCTGTTCTTGGAAGGAGACAAAATAAGGATCGTCAGATTTTATAAAAGAGGCTAAGTGAATAATGTTAAATTAAAAAAAAACGGCACTTAAAAACTAGTTCGGCCGAGGCGAAGTTTTAGGTATCGCCAAGTACGCTTTAAGTTATTTGTTTCGAAAATTCGTACTTTGCGCGACTTTTAGATACCCAGGCGCCTACGATACCTGAAAGAATACTGAAAGATAACTAGTTTAGTTATCTCTTAGTGTTCCTTAGATGTTCCTTCTTGTTAATTCATAAAAAAGGCGAGTATAATACCTTAAAGATTACTGAGCGATAACTAGGTTATTTATCTCTAAGTGTTTTTTAGATGTTCCTGTCGTAAATTTACAAAAAAACGATACTCTGAGCGTAGATACTTTAACGAGTACTAAGCGATGTTCTTTCGATGATGCATGGAGATAAAAATATTTACAAAACGCTGTCCAAACACGTCTGAACATTTTTTATGCTTGTTCGAACTTCCGAAGTGAAACATTTGTAAAGTAGGGGAGTGCGAAACTAGGCAGCGAAAACTGTTAGCGTTGACATGGTGGGTGAAAAGTCGCTAAAGAAACCTTATTCCGGCGACTAACTTGCCCAAACTATTACTAAATAAAAACTCGAAGAGTAGTGGAAGAAAACGAGGAGAGTACAAAAAAAAACACAAGGAGAGTACTGAAAGAACACGAAGAAAGCACTGAAAGAACACTAAAAGAGTAGTTAAAGAACACGAGGGGCATACCAAAGGAACATTAGAAGAGTTCTTCAGCGTACTGAAAGAACACCTAAAGAGTTCGCCGCAGTTGCTGTTTTCGATACCTTAAAGAACACCAGAAGATAACTCCGTTTGAATAGAACTTGTTTCCTAGTGTCCTTCAAGTACGCTTCAAGGTATCTCAGGACGAATGGGAAACAGACCAACAGGACATACAGAAAACTTCGCCTCGGGAGGGAACCCTGTGTTACCTCGTTAAAAAAAAGTATTTTGGTCCTTTTATTTAACACTTATTTTATGTTGATATGTAGCTCCGTAAAAAATATTCCAAATAAAAAGGTACACGTACTCTCAAATATTGAAATTTAACAATCATCCTGTTCCTCATAAATCACTAAAATTGCTTCCTCCTACCACAAAATCTTGTTTGTCCGTTGTCGCGTAGAGTATGTATTGAACTCTCAAAGAGAAAGAATGGATCGCCGGCTGTGGGATACAAACCTGCGAACCTCCTCCACCGACGACATAACTAAATGATGTATCTCCTCACATCCGGCATCGATTTTAAAGGTGTTTTGACGTCAAAATCAATTATTTTTCTTTTGTATATCATTTGGAATTTCGTTAAAAATCTCAACTCTCATTTAGTACTACATTTCTGATCTATTACAAAAATGGAGGGGTACGAACTATAATATCCATTTGAGTTTAGACAAATGGTGTTTAAATAAGTTTTCTTAGTACATTATAAGAAACATGAGAAACAAAAATTTTAAGACTGCTTTTTTGGAGCACTCTTTTCGTTTATGTTTAGGTTGGTAGATTTAAGATCTCCGAATTTTGCTTAAAAGGGCGGAAATGTAACAATGGGCAAACCGTTCCATAAAATTCTTGCTTCATAACAATAGACACTGGAATCAGTAAGGAACGTTTCACAAAATTTTCGTCACAACATGATGATGACATTTCTGTTTACATAGAATTATAGTTCAGTTCAAAAAATATATATTCGAAAATTTTTTTTCCAAGTCTGGTTATGTAAGATCGCAATAGCGGGATTCGAACCTGTAACCCTTGTGTGGAAAGTTAGTATGCAGTCGATTTAACTATTGGCATCACCGACGAAATGCTTATATTTTTCTGTTTTTATTTTATTTAGATTACAGCATTGTTTTCATCAAACAGATACGCTCACGAGAACTTTAGAAATCGATCTCAGAGGACCGCCCTGGAAATGTTCTTTTCATAGATGAAGAAGTGGTTACTGTCAAAACGATCGGCTATTGCTGTCACCATGAGCAGCTCATACTTCGCAACAAAAAACTGTGACCTGGATACACTTTACAACATCAGTAATGGTTTGGGCGGGTATTACTTTCGATGGCAAGACTACCCTTATTTTCGGTGAAAGGCGAGTAAAAATCAATGCGCAAATCTATCGGGAATGCATTTTGAAAGATGTTTTAGAGCCACTGACACGAAATCACTTCAGAAATCGATCAGGAACCCTCAGCAGCACCTACAGCTGAAGTCAAAATAATGTTAATTTTACTCGAAGTATGTATTAAAATCTGAAACTTAGTAACCGTCTAGAGAATACAAGGTTTGTGCAATAGTTCCGGATAGACGCCATGTTGCGTGAACTGCTGTCATAATTGACCAGCAAGGAGTGAATTTAAATATTTTAAATTAAAGGAGTATTAATAAAGTTTTTTATGGACCATTAGTATTTTCTTTTGTAAATTGAATTTGAAATTTTTCCGGCTTCTTGAAAATTTTGCCGACTACCGAAGGAAAACACAATTATTTGTCTTTTGGAAGAGGTCTTGATGAATTCCTTTTAAAAGTATGGGATTTCCCTACTCCTAGTAGTCGACTTGAACAACATTTTCAGTGAACTTCTCCTAACCTTGAATATTTTCCCTACAGCATTCCAATTCCGCCTAAGTTGACATTTCTTCAAACCTTGTATACCATAAACCTATGATCTTAATTTAATCGTCAGAAATTTAATTACCAAAAAATAGAAACTCTACCGTAATAACTGTTTTACTAACTCTACATTTAAATCAGGCAGTTTCTAACGTCATACACTTTTTGATCTTATATCTAACTGATCGTTATGTATCTATCCTACACGCACTCCCTCCGTCCATTCAGAACCGTTTGGGACCGTTTGAAGCGAATATAAAAAAATAAATTCGATAGAAACTAAAAAATAAAATAGCGACAATCAAGGCATAGCGTACGTAAGTGTTAACGACATGATAATATAGTCAAAATTTGTAAAAGCGTCCCACCATAATACTTAAATTATTTTATAGAATTTTCACAACGGGCACTCAGATGTTAAAAAAATTGACCAAACATTACGATCTAACATTAAATTTATTCAACTTTATCGAAATTTATTGTCGAAAAGCTTAAAACTGAGTAGAAGTGATTCATAAAAAGCAAAATTTAAAAGCAGCTCCAAATGCAAAACTGATTAATTGACAGAAGTGGATGCCTGTTAACTAGGCTCTTACGATTTCGACATAAAAATGGATTGTTTTATTTTGTCAAAGAAATTTTATGTACATGGATGTCGATTTCTAATGTCTATTTTATGCCTTTTTGACATTAAATCAGTTTTAAAAAAGTTTTACGTGTTTTACCAAAGATAAACTCTTTTTTTCGCTTTTTGTCTAATGTCTTTATTTTTACTCACGAATCAAAAGAGATTTATGAATTATTTTTGAGCTTTTATAGACGCTTAGCTATCTCGTTTTTACAGAATCTTAGGTTTGATTAATTAGTTAATAGTCAGGCAATAAATTAAAGATTCAAAACATTTTTACGTCCCACATTTTTGTCTAATTGGGTGCTGACCCTTGAGATAGTTCGACAGCAGTTAGTTGTTCAAACCATTTATGGACTAAGTAGGTGTTTCATTATTTTTAGTAAAATTTTACTTATTTTGAAATATATTTTTGGTGGCTTTTATATACGTTCTAATTATATATGCCAGAAAAAAATTAAAAAAAGAAATACGTACATACTGTAGCCCTAAAATTCGTGTTTTTACACTATAAAGAAGTATACATTTTGTTGGCATGGGGTATATAAAGTATAAGAAATTTTTTTTAATGTAATTAAAAGATAAGGAATTTTGATTGTTCGTTATTATAAACACACGTGGGCAGAAATCCGAGGAATTTCGCGCGACATGGCGGCCGAATTATTGATGCCCCAAAATGTTGTATTATTTATAAAAGAAGAATTTTGATAAGTTCACATTTTCCTCTATGGCAGCGACCGACTACTCTACTCCCGAGTTGCTCATTCTATTTTTCCCTACGCGTGAGGTATAAGTACCACTCTATCACACGACTTTCCGCAGTGTATAATAAGTAATTTACCAAATGGAAAGGCGTGCCGTAAAGTTGTATTTATCCCTCATGTGTGAGTAAAAATAAATTTAACATTTACAAATAAGGCGGCAGAAAATAGTGCAACAACAACATTAGCATTGAATAAAAAAGGCAAAGTTGGTGAGCGGCGCCAGTAATAAAGAAGCAGGGAAGTCTACAGAAAAACATTCCGAAACCCACCCGTAATACCAAGTACCAGTTCAGTAAAGCCACATCTTACAATATTGGCATCATCTGATTCTTGACAGATATTAACAAATAAAATAGTTTTAAAAAAAAAAGTTGAACCAATTTCACAAAAAGCGCTAAAAAGCATTAAATAATTTTTAATTTTATATCTATTACGACATTTTGAAGTCGGTGCAAATCAAACAAACCGAACAACTACAACAATAATATTTAATCGTCATTTCTTATGATCCCGTAAGCAGAAACGTTCAGGTAGTATTATGTATTATTTTCAATTGTGGTACTGTAGTTGTTTTATTTGTTTAATTTGCACCGACTTCAAAATGTCGTAATAGATATAAAATTAAAAATTATTTAATGCTTTTTAGCGCTTTTTGTGAAGTCGGCAAAATTTTTTTTTTAAAAACTATTTTATATTTCACTTTTTAGTGTCTTGTTCTCTATACAACGAAGAAAGGACCATCCAAATCGGTCCACGCGTTAAAAGTTAGTTTTAACCCCCTTCCCCACTCCCATTCCACTAAACTTTTTTTCTCATGGTATCAATCAAGGAACATACTCTACCGAACAGAAAAGGAATCATCGAAATCGGTCCACGCGTTACGAAGTTACTACCTCCCCCCCTCCCTAACCCCCCACCATGGACAAATTATTCTTCTATTAGCAATGGGTGATCACACTCTATACAACAGCAAAAGAACCATCCAAATCGGTCCACGTGTTACAAAGTTAGGTTCCACCCTGCCCCACCCCACCAACATTTGTTTTCTCGTAGTATCAACCAAGGATCATATTCTACCCAATAGAAAAATAATTATCCAGATCGGTCCACCCGATACGAAGTTAGAATACCCCTCCCAACCCCCACCCACACCTTTCACCCTAGCACCAAATTATTCTCCTATTAGCAATAGGTGATCATACTCTATACAACAGAAAAAGAACCATCGAAATCGGACCACGCGTTACAAAGTTAGGTTCCACCCCCACTTCCCACCCCCGTCCCACTAAAATTTTTTTCACCTGGTATCAACCACGGAACATACTCTACCCAACAGAAAAATAATTATCCAAATCGGTCCACGCGTTACAAAGTTAGACTACCCCCCCCCCCCCCCCCCCACCCAAACATTGCCTGAGGAGTCATGATTTCCTGCACGTTTCCAGCCACCGAACACTGTACGGCATGCACGAGCCTACGACTGAACGCCAACCACTACGATTGAAACGCCAACTTGTCTTGGCTTGCTTTGTTTTAGTTTCTAAGAGTTATGGCTAAACTTAAGTCTACTTTACTTTTTAATTTTTTATTATTTTGTTCCTCATTTATTTTCCAACCTGCAGTAGCCTTTTGTTGACGAATATTTAATGAATGAATAAATACGTCTCTTAATTCCTACACCGCCGAAATCAATTACCCAATTCTCGTAGTCAAAAATGTTAAATAAAAGCAAAAATTTACAACTACCCGCGACATAAGGGAGCTGTTCCGGCTTCGGGATAAACTTTTTTGATTTTTTACAAGCTTTATTTAACTTGACCTGTTAGTTAGTATGTTTGGGTCAAATCATTTTAAGCCAGTTCCCCCAACCGACTGAGCTAAAATTTTGGACACACGTTTGGTTTTGGTTACATTGTACGATTAGCTAAGTGACGTCATTTAAATCCAATAAGGCGAACACGACAGGATGGTGAATTATTACTTCCACAAACACCCCCTTGACATGGGTATAAACAAAAAAGGCTTTGACGAGCAGAATATGATAAGATAAATGATGTCAGTCTAAATCTAATTTGGCGGAGACCCCAAGACGACAAACTAAATTTCCTTAACCACCTCCTGCGTGTAAAAAGCGTCAGTTACAAATACGTATTTTAAAATTTTATTTTTGATCTAGGCAAGTATTATATTGGCAAAAGAAAAGAAAAATAATAATAAAAAAAAACTATAATTATAGCGATAATTTAATAAAACAATCTAAAAGTAGAATTTTTCCTGCATTTTAAAAATTTATATTCAAATTAAGATTACTGAAAGAATCCTTTAATTCTTGTAACCCCTTGTGGTGCATGAAACAGAAGAATAATTTCATGCAATTTGAGGCAACAATTGCAAATGGACTAACACTTTAAAGTGGGTTTCGAACCACTGATCTTAGTCTGCAACACCCAATGGTGTTTTTAACATAAATAAAGTTAGTGAGACAACGCGTAAACCAGAAACCACCCATAGATCGCTCCAAGAGGGGGTTCCAACCTGGGACCTTTTTCAGATTCCCCTTCATAGGGGGAGAGTGTGTCTAAACATATAAGAGTAAATAAAATTACAATGTACAAAACTGGATAATGCAATATTGCTAAACATTATTACGCTTTTCTCTTAAAACTTTAAAATACTATAACTTTGAAATACTGTATGCTACCTATTTTCCAAAACTCATTGAAATCCTACTATTAGTTGTGAAGATATAACTTGTTTTCTAAAAAGGGCACTTTTTCATAATTCGCTAATTTTCGCCCATCGACGTGTGAGTTAAGCTCACGGTGTTACCCGCCGATAGTGTGCTAATACAATAAATTATATTTTGTTCAGTATTTCATTTTTTTAACATTATAGCTGTACATTTACACTAAAAATTTTTTTATGTTTCCGTCAGGTACCGCTCATTTTCTTACTGAACTAGCAGCTCAAACTGGTGAGTTAGCCTAAACTGGTGAATTATATCAAACTAGTTAGATAAACTAGTGGTCAGTTAGCTCAAACTGGGGAGTTAGTTTAAACTGATGGAGTTAGCTCAAGCTAATGAGTTAGCTTACACTGGTGAGTTAGCTGGGACTAGGGAGTTAGCTGAAACTGGTGAGTTAGCTCAAACTGGTGAGTTAGCTGAAACTGGGGAGTTAGCTCAAACTGGCGAGATAGCTCAAACTGGCGAGTTAGCTTAAACTGGTGAGTTAGCTCAAACTGGCGAGCTAGCTCAAGCTGGTGAGTTAATAAAAAGTTAGCTAGCTTATGTTACTAAATTAGCTTAAAGTTAGATAATTCTGCTTTACCAATGGAAAGAACTAACTCATTGTTGATCTAGCTCATCAATTTGAGTTAACTTACTTTGAGTTAGCTCTTCCATGTGAGCTCAAATGAATAATTTCTGGCACAAATGTGGTACTGTGTCCCCTAAAGGGGTACGTCTGGCAGCGCTAGTTCTGTATCCGTTTCAAATTAAGAAAAAATAATTCGAAGAATGTTGTAATTTTCTTAAAAAGTTTCTTTGGATAAATTCACTGAAAAACTAAATCACCTCAAAATTAACAGAAAAATTCGAAACATAACGATAATAGTGGCAATGGCATCCCACACTTTCTACTCGGAGTCTTTGTTTTATTGCTCAAAACAAGTTTAAGGAGAAGGAGAATTTATAGCACGATGCTCAGCCTGCAGAGTTATTTCTCTATCCCGTGCGATTTTTTATTCCTCTTATTTTATTTATTTATTACTTTTCTTATTGTTGTTTCTATTCATGTTGTTTTTGGTCTTAGTTTGTTTTCTAATCATTCGCTTTAGCATAAAATTCCAAAGAGGTTAATGCATTTTCTCTGAATGTCTTCTTCCACGCGAGCCTTTCTGTTGTATTCATCAGCGCCAGTTTTCTTATCCAGCAAGAATTATGCACAGAATCATTGAGAATATGGACAAAACGTTGAAGGGAGGGAACTGCAAGTGCAGTAAAGATCGTGGCTAAACGGAAGACGGAATTCTTAAGCCGTACAAGTATAAAAAGTAAAAAATGTAAACAACTGTGTAGCCGTGGGTTTTCAATGAAAGAATGATTGGTATGCGTACATTAATTATTCAATTTTCTCGATGGAGTATGCTTTTGACCATAAATATGTAAATTACTTGCTTGTTCCGGGTTTGATATGGTACCTACTGATGTCAATCCTTCAAAATGTTGTTGTTGTTGTTGGTTTTTTTACGATTGTGTTGCTAGACGAAGAGGATGCTAACGCAAATATTGCAAATTCTGGTATTCACGTCAGCTTCATGATGATATTAAGAGAGATGTAATAAATGCGAGCATATTTCCTTTACTAGTTATGTTTATAACTGGTAAATTCGATTTATTACCGATTAATTTTTCAACATTATCTGACATTTGCGGAAGTCTGGGGACAGATTAGCAGCATTATGAAGCATTTATAATAAAGCAAATTTAATATTGTCTGAATCATCCTACTCAAAATAAAATGAAGGAATGTGTCTGTATTTTTCCTAAATATGTAATGCTCACTTTCTATAAAACCTATAAAATAAATAATGTAGTTCGGGCAATTATGCGTAAAGAAATAACTAAAAACTCTGCAATCACAGAGTGATTTTAAAGATTTGAAAGGAAGATACTATTTGATTTGATAGCCGTTGTAAAAATCACCGATAAAGGATTTAAAACTAGTACACCAACCAGTTGAAATACATCTCTTATGCCGAACAGGTATGATGATAAGCAGCTTTAAAATATGATAAAAAGGCGTCTGTCGTAACATTTACAATATTGAGAAGACTAATGGAAATTACCGTGTTGTAGATACTTATTACAAGACAGTTAACTCAAAAACAAGCTTTGTGTAGAGAACCATAGCTTCGATAGATTTAGCATAAGATCATGATGACACTGCCAAGGTCCTGTCTAGCATAAATTTGTCACAGATAGAAATACAATAAATGCCGTTGAGAGATATAGCTAATATCTTGACGGGATGTTCTTTGCTTTGTGTCACTTAATCAATCGAAGGCGCGTATGGTTGTGGTGCGACAATATACCAACACGAACAGTGGAACTGAAAGAATTATTGCCTGCATTCCTGAACCTAGGTACTCTGACCTAGCGCGAATCTACTCTAGATTCAAACCCGGAAATACCGGCAATTATGGTCATCTTACTATCATGAAAGCATTACAAACTCGCTATTTCAATCAAAACGAACATAACAGAGAATCTTCTCTTTAAAACACCGCACCTGGAATGAACATTGTAAGAAGAAGGAACTTTTTATCGCGACCACATGTTCAGAATATTTGTAGCTTCAGCTTAAGTAAAATTTCAAGTTGAAGGTTTAACAAGGCCCAGAAAAATATTACGAGAAAGTAGAATTTCACAATCCATTTGAGAATGAGTTTGTTTTCCTCAGGGAGGAATGCGCTTTGCTTACACCACCATGGCTCAGCTGTTCGTATATGTTTTCAGGTTTGTATCTCAAATAGTTGTGGTTTGATGCACTTTTCGTTCGTAATAAGTGTCGATGCTGCACCGCTGTGCAGAAGCTTTTCAATGATGAAAAAATGAAGCAATGTCCACCATGCAGCAAAGTGCCGTTAGGTGCAGCCATTTTGAAGCCAGTTTTAAGTAATCGTTTAGTTCTAAAACCCTGTAATGGTACTATGTACCGACTAGTAAAGCTATTTCACCTCTACCTGTATGATCTAAATTTTTTTGTATTTCTGATTTCACTGATATAGACAATTTATGACAGACCGATTATGTGCTCCTCGACAGGCGTGCATAGTTATGTATATAACCACATAATATCGAAAGCGGAGCTGAAAAGGGAAAAATTATAACGCTTTCAACTGTTGGAAGCAGACTTTCAGGTTCTCCCATTCAATCGTATGCAGGAACTTTGCTAAAACATCTCGCAATATAACAATTTTACTTTCAAAAATAACCAAACGTTAGAGAGAATGCTCTAGCACCGCAAGATTCAAGAAAGTTAAAATATTCCGGTAAAATGTTATAAAGAGTAGTTTTTTGAATTAATCATTCCACAGTGATCGGATCGCCCGGCTTTGGGTCGTCTTAGTGCCTTTTTAGACGGTTCAATCTGTCTATACCTTTTGTCGCTCCTCAAAATGAAAATTTGTTCACACGTGTCGCTTTGAGTCGAGCGGTTGCCATGGCAATCGGTATAAACGAAATGGATAATTCCAACACCTACCCAACATTACAATCAAATGCACTAACACGCCAATAGAAACAGTCACGTGACCAGAAAAGTTGAACGTGAGTCCAGTACAGATGGAGATGCACTTCCTCCCTGCCCGAACTTGTCCCACACCATAGAGTTTCGTGATAAAAGTTCAATTCGTCGACTCGTCTGAACAGGCTCTTAAGCTCTCAAAGGTTACATTAGCAGCTTTGCTCAATTTAAATAATTTTAGTAGGTTGCTTAACCGTGAGGTTTATACAAAGGTACAAAAAATACCGTCATAGCTTTTAATAATAACTGCGTTGGTTTATAGGTGACGTAACATTCAAGTTGGAAATAAAATCGGTCATAATTTTCACTTTCTGTGTACATATATGTATTTATGTACTTGGAAATCTAAGAAAAATTAGCAACTGATTCGTCGTTGAATATTGCGCCGAGTTTCATGTGCACGATACTCCCCTGACTTAACCAAAGGACTACCAGTAAACTATTAGAGCTAATCCATGAACAACCGTACATAGCATATGAACGACGTATTAAATATCAAAGTATCATGCTTTTGAAGATCTTTGAAATCGTAACAACAATTCGAGAGCTTAATTGCCAACTAAGCTAAACAGGACAGTTTATACCCTAACTAAAAGTGGGATTGAGAGAGATATTTTATCCACAGCCAACACTTAATCTTCGCCTTTCCCATTTTTCAGTTTACTCAAATTTGACTTTTTAAAAACCGACTGCTTTGCACTTAATGAAACCAAGGTCGTTCCGATACTTATATTAACTAGTAACGCACCAGGCATGACTTAGTCCTCTGTTCCCTTCTGATTTTTCCTGTAGTACAAAGTTGCATCAAAAGCTGATTATTTTACAAGAGAATATAAAAAATAAAAGTAAAAAATAAAATGAAAAAGCAAAAATAAAAAGAGAAAATAAGGATACAGACAAATGGCCACTCAATTGATATGAGAATCAACAAAAAACAAAGAAAATAATAAATAATTACAATAAAATACAATTTCAAATAGAATAACAGAAGAAAAATTAATAAAATATATAAATAGCAGAATTCTTATGACTAAAAAAGGCTTTAACGGTGCTGATATATCGCTTTAAATTAAGAAAGATTAAAATCGACACTGTTATAAAAGCGATTCAAAAGGCGTGACATTGACGTCAAATGGTTATTCAGACCGTAATTAATGCAGCGAAGGGGGGCGTAAAGAAAGTCACTATGTCTTACGGAACGAAAAGGAACTCGGATGTTCAGCAATGGCAACAGTTCTGGTAAGTCAATAAAACCCTGCAAAACATCGAAGATAAAGGAAGTCCTAGATCTGTTGCGCCTATCTTCTAGCGAGTTTAAAGAGAGTATTCCAAGACTGTCATTATACGCGGGCAAAAAAAAACTGTTATTCAGAGGAAATCCACAGAATGTAAATCTAAGAAACAGCCTTAATACGGGGATTATGTACCGCATAGGACGGATACCAAACAGGACAGGCATACTCTAAAACGGGCCAAACGAAGGTACAAAAAAGAAGCTTGGCGATAAAGGGATTGTTAAACTACTTAGACCACTTCTTTACAAAGCCCAAAGTAGCATTAGCCTTGTTGACTATGTAACTGATTTGATCAACGAAAAACAATACTAATATCCGTTACTCTATCCAATCTGGTTAACAAGTTGCCACTGACAGAATGATAATACATCAATGGATCATTCGTTCTAGAGTACGAGACAAAGGTACATTTATCGGCATTCAGAGGCATATTGTTCGCAATACACCAAAAATTAAAATATCGGAGACAACACGAAAAATTTTAGCATAGTCAGCATAGCATACAATTTTGGAGTTCGCTATGATAGAACTCATGTCATTAATAAAAATAATAAATAGAAACGGATCCAAATAACTGCTCTGAGGCACACCAAAAGTGACTGACACTTCACAAGAGAGGGAACCCCTAAACAGAACACGCTGTGTTCAGTCAGAAAGATAGGAAGAAGTCCATTGGGCGAAAAGAGATGGAAAACCCAACTTAGTAAGTTTGAAAACAAGCAACTTATGATCTACCCAATTAGCAATAGGGCTATGTAGAGATATTGTCCTTCTGCCCTTTTTATGAAGAAAAACTATTGGAACAAGTTCATAATATTCATCATAATCGAAGTATCGTCAAATAACAAATCCTTAACCGACAAGGAAGGCGAAGAATAGTTCGTCAAGAACCTAAAATCACTCAAACTAATATGTATATTACAGCAGAAGGCAGCATCAAAGAAACTGGCAAAGAAGTTAGCAGCAGTCAAAGGATCGTCGGTACTCCGGCCACCGAGACATATAATAGATGGGTAGCCATTACTCCTGCGCTTAAGATTAACGAAACGAAAACTTCTTCCATTAATCCAGAATATAATTATGTGAGGTTTAGATTTAAACTCACCATACCACTGTTATCTTTGCACGTAACAACAATATTAGACCTCTCTTATTCCTCTAAAATCGTTCTTGCAAGCGAAATTCATTCACTCCTAGTCTAGACGTATAGTTTTCCGCGAGTCGTTTAATCTGCGGGAATTAGGAAATCGCTCTACGCCGGAACCTGTTAGATTTCTTTCTCATCATGAGAGGTATTCGTTGCCCATCTTGGTACTTCTAGGTAATTAATTCAGACCATTGTCTTAGATATCCAGAATCTCTATTTCCTTCTTGACGCATCCCAATCATCAAAGGTATAGTGTATCATTATAATCAAGCAGCCTGGGTAGGTTGTAACAATTTTATCAGGGAGTTAAACTAGCCGGCATTTTCTAAGACGGAGACGAATGGTACGCTAAATGTGTTAGAAACATCTTACGGTTCGGAAAGTGTAGTTCCATTCCTCACAGCTTCAAAAATAAACACTCCTTGGTTCGGTAGTGAATGTAAAAATGCAATAAAAGACAGAAGCTAGTTGGTAACTGTATGTTCATTGCGGAGCTATAGTAAATTTACAGAATTGTGCGTAACCAATACAACTATACTATTCATTGGGCGGATATTAGCCAAAAGGGTTTATTAAAGGCTTTTAGTCACTTGTTAAAAAAATTATGAACAACTTCACCTGTTCTTATACATCACTTCTAACTGCCAATGGTAAGTTATACACTGATCGATTGGAAAAAGAACACTTGTTTGCTGCTAATTTAGTCGTGAATCCAAATCTATAACCATCTTCGTAGGCCCTTCTAATGCTATCTTCAAACGATTTTACACTTTCGAACTTGGATGATTTGCAAGATACTCATTAAACTTGACATGTTGAGGGCTGCTGGGCTTGATGGTACTTCACGATTGGTGGCTGCTCTTTATTGGTCACACCCCTGCTTTATTTGTCGAATTCAATAAGAGTTCTCCCATCGACGTGAAAACTTGTTCATGTCCAGGCAATACTTACAAAAAAAGACCAGCGAGCATTCAAGCAGCTGGTCCAACTCCTTTACTTCAATTTTGTATAAAGTTTGTAAATTACTTATTAATAAATAATAAATTTCTGAAATATGTTGTAGCTAACCATGGGCATTATGGTTTTCGTGTTTTCCACTCTCACTTTCTCTCTCTCTAGCTCCCGTAATCCCTTGTGACCATAGGGCGGGAGAACTTCACCCGGTTCTAGGTAACGATCGCAAGTGGACCTACAATTTAAAGTCGATTCCGAACACCTGGCATTTTCTATGCAACCCCAATGGACTTTTTATCGTAATCTGGTGTCAGCAGAAAACAACCATGGGCCGCCGTCGGTCGGTGGGATTCGAACCTTGGACCTCAGGAATGGTAGGCCGACACGTTCTCAC
This sequence comes from Leptarthrus brevirostris, assembly GCA_964036015.1. Classification (NCBI taxonomy): domain Eukaryota; kingdom Metazoa; phylum Arthropoda; class Insecta; order Diptera; family Asilidae; genus Leptarthrus; species Leptarthrus brevirostris. The sequence goes on from OZ038371.1 coordinate 40,894,916, forward strand.
TTACTTCAATGACGACATGAACAAGCACTAGGGGAAATCTACTAACATTAGTCGTTGAAGTTTGAGTTCAACGTCTTCATAACTTTGGTGAATCTAAAATCCGTGCCTTCCATATCTAAAAAGCTTGGAATACCGACGACGACGACTTAGGTAAGGTTAGCTGACGGCCACCGGTAGTAAACCAGTCGACCTCACATATGCCTTGATATGGTCCGTTGTGTTACTCCACGACGACTTCTGTTTCTCACTTTCAATCTTCTACATAGCTGACGAAAGCATACCTGATTTTGACTACTCCTCTGTACGGGAATGCCGTAGTAATTCTATAGCCATTGATTGAGGACACATATATGATTTTTTAAGCTACCACAAATACTTGCTTGAGGCAGAACGAATCGTGTCTTTCTGAATATATTAAAGACTCAATACTGTCTAATAGCTGTTGGGCAACATTTAATTAGATTAATGATTGATGATTACGATTGAAAATATAAATCTTAACCAAAATTTACAATTGAAATATTTAATCGTTTAAAATGTTCAAGAGAAGCGACTAATGATTAATTAGTAGCAAAAAGTAACTACATGATGCGATTAACGATTGATTAATAGTTAATCGTTTAATCGTTTTGAAATCGATTATTTTATTTTAATTTCCAGTAATTGCTACGCCCAAAACTATAAAATATTTGAAAAAAAAACTTTTTAATACGCAAAAAATCCGTTATGAAGCAAACTGTAACATATTGTTCAGTGAGATGCCCCAAAAGGTCATAAATCAATCCGCGGATTTTCTTCAATCACGTTGTGCTCTTGTTCCGTTGCATTTATTTCTGATCATATACAATCTATTGCGGATCTAATCACATTATAAGGAAGTGAAGGATTGGGATCGGAAAACTACGATTAAGGATTAAAAAATTATAAATAAATAACGATTAATATCGATAGATTGATTCCCTTCAATGCGATTAACGATTAGGGCGATCAATCGATTAAATTAGTCATAATTAATTCCCATCAATTACGTTTGTAATCATAAGTCTTAATCGTTAATCTAATCGAAGACATTTAATTGATTAATGCTCAAATCGGCTGTCTAATATCTCTCAAACGAAACCCACCAACCTGTGTTAATTTTTATCTTTAGAGCGTATGTTTTTCATCGCAATACATGTAATAAAGACTGTGGAGTTCTTAAAAAGATGTAAGAAATAAGTTACTTCACCTGACCTGACCAGTTGAACATAATTTCTATATTTCGGTTCTGTCTAGATACACGACATTGATAGAGTTAGACAAAGTTCAAAGAAATGCTTCGATTATTTTGAGATTTATTATTCGGTTGTTTATCTCTTTTCTATCGCTAATTATCATGGTTATTGTTCTAATAAAGCCCGCAGAAAGAGAGAGATATACATGGGATCTCTCCCTTTGTGCAATACCTACTGGAGCAAGTCTACAAGTCAAATTTAGCAGAATCATCAAATATTTCGAATCCTTCTAAAACCAGCTAGCTAGCTTGACGTCTGCTCCCCTCCCCCGCCTCGTTTAACGAAACTCTAAACATTTAGGCGGAGCCTGCATCTCTTTCAATTAACTCCGTAAAAACATATTCTTAAATTCTTAAACCCTTTATTTCTTTTCTGTCAATACTGTGCTGTGCTAGAGTTTTTCTTGAGCTGTGACACCATTTAAAAAAGTATCATTCCTTGATGAACCAGCAAACCCCCTTCAACAATTATTCGACGGCAGAAAAAATTATTCTAATTAATTAGGAAATCATGTGTTGGTACTTATAGCACATTCTCATATTCTAACGCCAAATTATCATAGCATGATATCATTAAAATTGAGAACAATGGTTCGATTCTACGAAATTCGAAGAAGTATGATATATTTATTCACTTAGGAACAGGTATTTTGGAAAAATTACTTGCGTTGTGAGAGCACAGCAGCGTATTCTGACTTTGTGGGCTTTAAAGTATTATCCTCTTCGGTTTATGTATAAGGAATACAGCCTGACAGAGTGACTTGAATCTAGATTTTTCGGATGAAATATTCACATGACCCGAGTGAATTTTTAAACTAAACTAATCAAAACAAACTGTTTTTTAAACTCGAGCAACGTAAGAAATATAAAAATTTCTTACCACGATCGGCGTTTCTAATGAAGGAAAGTTAAGCTCCTTTGACTCGTTCTTCACAGCAGCACCAAAGGGTTAACTTTTCTTCAGCTGGTGTGTTAAGCAATTTTTATATTTCTTACGTTGCTCGAGTTAAAAAAACAGTTTTATTTTTTATTTTTAGTTCTATATTTTTGTTAAGCAAAAGAGGGGGGTCCCTTCTTCCGTGATTCTCCCATCTCAATAAAACTCCCTGACATTCCCTGACTGCAATGAAAATTTCCTTGACTAGTTAAATTCCCTGACTTCGCCCGGCTTGCCAAAGATTGGCCACCCTGGAATACCTCGTTATTGTTCGCGATAATATGCATATTGACGCCCGCACTTTCTTTCAATACGTGAATACGACAAAGAAATTGAGCAACTAACCATTTACGACGAATTTTTTTCGAGTGCCATCTCCCCGATAACTTGCGCCATGTGAGGATAATTGTGGTTATATTCTGAATCGTCCCACTTTAGCCGATTTCTTGCCCCTTATATCACAGGGATCTCATTATGGACAATATCAGAGAATTTAAATCGAATTTTTTCTCCGGTCCTGATGGTTACCCTCCTGCATTCGTTAAGCCATGTTCCGATGCCATCCTCAAATTATTTGAATCCATAGTGTATTTGCGGGCTACTGAGTGTTGTAAGGGTTTAATTTCCCTTAATCAGCACGGGTTCGTGCTCGGTAGATCAACGAGTACTAACTTGCTGGAATTTACCTATCACGCTATTTCAGGCTTCCAACGAGGCATGCATGTATATACACGGACTTTAGTAAGGCCTTTGATAAACTTCCTCAATCCGTAATTATATTTAATCTCGAAAGGCTGGTTTTCTCCTCTTTGCTTCTACACTAGATTTCTTCCCATCTAAGAGACAGGACATATCGAGTATCGCTCCGTGGCTCTGACTCAAGATTTTTCATCTGGTGCGACCCTTTACTATTCGTTCTTGCCATTGATGACATTGTCCACCTGATGTCGCTCTCTAATGTTCTGATCTACGCTGACGACACGAAGATCTTTTCCTATGTTAAGGATAGTGGAGACGCCGCCCTTATACAAAAGGAGTTAGGAACATTCCTGGGTTAGTATGGCTTACATCCCAATTTTTCGAAATGTCAGGCTGTCCTTTTCCAGGAGCTTCTATCCACCTTTGCGGGGCATGATCTCCATCGCGTGCTGCCCATAGTGACCTAGAGAGAAACTAGATTTTACTCTGCATATAAGTTATATTATGTCTAAAAGTAGCCTAATCTTAAGCTTTGTAAAGCGCTGGTTTAGATAGTTCTCGGATTTACCAACCTTGCTTCATTTCTACTGCTCTTTAGTTATGCCTATTCTAGAATATACATCTCAGGTCTGGTTGGCACTGTTCATTCCAAGCGTATCGAATCGGTGCAGCGTAATTTTGTTAGATTTTTGTTAAGAGAGCTTACATGGGACGATCCGCTTAGACTTCCACCCTACACCGTATGCTCGGTTTGCCCTCACTTGAGAAAATATGTTAATTTTTAGTCGAGTTTCCTTTAGGTTTCCTTTGTTGCATGTTAACCCCTCCAGATCAAAATATGGCAAGCATGAACCAATTAACCGACTATGTAGGGGTGTAAATGCATATCTCAATTTCAATCTATCTCTTAGTAAAGAATTACTGAAGAACTATCTATTTTCTGTGCTCCCGTCATTCCCTGTGTTGGACGTTTTGACTCCTTTCATGTTTTTTCTTCTTCTTTGGTTTCTTTTCTTGTTGTGCTCGTTTTTCATCCTATGCATGTTGGTGTGGGAGCCTCACTCCACCGATTTGATGGAATAGGTAAATTTTTTCTTGGCTTCTACCAAGAAGTGCGCCTTTTCTGTTAAAAGGGAAATTCTACTAAATTTTGTAAAAAAAAAATTCTAAATATACATTCCCCTGTTTCAGTGAAACGTTAAGACTTTCGCTGTAGTCGGTACAGTTACGAAAGGAGGAGGGAAATCCACGCACCAGTATGAACGTCTTAAGAGAAAGAAATTTTTTGCACTATCGAAATGCACTTTCAGTTATTTCATGGATGCCTTCTTTCTGAGATAGGATAGGCAACCTTGTAGCCTGTAGTCTCAAAAACTAATCCTGCACACGAAACGCTTTGGATATCGCTGACTGATTCCTGTTATGACTAGATTTAGCTTTAAGCATTGTCGATTGTCCTAGACTTAGATATTTATATCGCAAGTTTTCTTAATAACGGAAATTTCCATGAAGAGATGCACAATTGATAAGCATTTGTATGAAAAGATGTCTCGCAATTTGTAGAGTTCACTTGTACCTGATACAAATCGCGGGACAATTATCTACGTTTAAACTAAGCCTAAGAATTATTTTTTTAAAATCTTATCTTGTTCCGAAATATAACTTTAATTTGTCAATACTCAATAGATCCCCTAGATAGCATTCAATACAATCCCATCATATGATAAATAAAATAGCGCCCTCCTGTCAAGTTACTAAGCTACAAAGCTCCAAAACGTAAATTCCTACAAAACCTGGATACCAAGCAAATATAATTGAAAATGTCAAGTATCCAAATTTGCAAACCACCCAATTTAAAAATTCCTGTCATTCTACAGTTCAAGTGATGCATACTACCACGTCTGTCCCGCAAATTTGCTTGGCTAGGGGACAGTTTACGAGTGCAATCGGTTTTGCAATAAAAATTTTCCACGACATATTATAGTGCTACCATGACATTATGGCGTAAAATGTGTGACACGTGCCCATTCTCGAAAAGTAAACGACCGAAAAATGCTTTGGTGCCGACTGCAATCCGACCATAATCCGCCATGTAAAAAGCGTATCAGCATTCGGGCAGCATGAATATGAAATTAAGATCACGAAACGGATACCCCTTTTATGCGGCCCATAAAACTGTCTTTAAAGGTCCTGTTGGGGGTAACCCCAAAAAAGCATAAAAATTTCAGTTTCCATCAAAACGCACATCAGCAGCTTAACATTGTTGCCACTGACAGCGGACAGTGTCCATTGACCAGAAGTGTACAGTGCGGGGTACAAAAACAGGATATTCACCCGGCTTGGAAGGCGGAAGGAGAATGAAGGAATTCAACTGAAAATTCTTGAAATGTCACGACGTCATTCGTGGATTATGCAACGACTACTTTTTTTGGTTCCCAAAGACCGGCCTTTTGAGTTAGTCAGGGGATGCGCTGTTTTGAATTTTAAAGCGTCACGAATCGTTGAACGGACAAAAGAAAAGAAAAAAACAACTGCTCGGCTACAAACTCACGATGAAACCGTACGTAACTGACAGAGCGGAACCGACTCTATGGCAGAGTGTAAATAATGACGCAATTTGCTTGCACAACCATCAACAAGTCATAAAATTTTCGGGAAAGATTTCCTACGACTTTGGCCATCACAAGAATCTTGTCGACCCCAAAGCTGCGGATTTGTTGCGAATGGGGATTGAAATGATCAACAGGCGCTTTAAAACGGGGGTTCAAGGATGGAGGAGTGTTATGGTAGCGCTCGTGTGAGTACAGTAGTGGAAACAACCGCGGTAGTAAAACGGTTCACGGTGAGTTATTGCGAATTTTGCTCTTCGTACGGGTCGCTCGTTACGTTTGAAACAATTAAATGGATTTGGGTAATAGCCCCATAAAAGAATCTCATCTGCTCGTGGCTTCTTTATCTGCTTTTGAAAACAATTTCACACGAATTTCGCCTGTTTAAATTTTTTATTTTGCTAACTTTTTAACATTGGCGGTTGTTTGTACTTTCGGGTTCGTCCAATTCCCGCGGTCATTTCGATTCGCTCACTGAACAAAAGCCACTGAATGAGTCGATCGAAATTGTCACAATAAAAGAGAAATTGTAATGGCGGAAAGAATTAAGATTGAATAGTGAACGCTTCAGTAGCAAACAAAAACAAAACGATGCTCTTGACTAATGCTTTACAAAAATAATAAAGGAAAAATCGGTAGCGATTTCGAAATGATTACCAACTATGAGTATCGATCGAGCAAGCATCCAGTGTAAGAGCACCAAAGATTCTCTGTTTAATCCTTGCTCTACTTCTAGCTTTCAATGCGCCATTTCAGTTCGACCCACGAGCGCAGAGCATGTCTTGCTTTCAACAAATTGGCTTCAACAATTGTGCTTTGTTGTAAGGAAGACCCCAGAGCAGAGCCCGTAATCAAAAATTTCGTTCGAGGAGGGCTAAGGTGATTTTTACTCGATATTAATTCAGAAAGTTCAAAAAGGTAAGTTTTTGGTATTAGTAGGTACTCTAATAATCAAACATGTTCTTAATCAAATAGGAAACGTTTTTTTAGGCAGTGTCTATTTACCACCCAACTATGCCGTGTACAAGGAAGTACTCGGAAATACACGGAAAGTACGTCAAATTTTTATTAGACTTTCTGGGAGAAAGAGGTGTATCAATCAGGCTTTTAGTTGCTTTATGCCAGATTTGCATCTAGAACAAGCTGTGATAAACTATTACTAGTAATATGAATATGCAAGTGATTATTTGCACATAGACACTTCCTTTTTTTTATGCCACATGAATCATTTACATATTTTTACGAGTTTTCATAATGTATAATATTGACATAAACAATAAATCCACAATACGCATCAAATCACGAATTCACAAGTTCAGACGTCGAGATTTCGTAGCTGCCACGATATCAAGTACTTTGTCAGGATCCACTTTGTAGTCCCAATGCATTGAGAGTATGACAAGTGTACTCAGTCTTTCGTCGATCATAACGCTGAGCAAGAACGTCTTGAATCGTTTCAAAGTCAATCTTTATACGCTTGCAGTCGTAACTGGCAACGTAGCAAGAATTAAGAGAAGGTGTTTAATAGTTGGAAAATAGACTCCATCGCATTTTTCCAACACCTCCAGGCCCTCTATGTCTTTTTTTTTCCAACAATGGAACTCGTTTACACCACAACTTGTACTCGATCTTTACCGCGAAAAGTGACACTCGACCATCAAAACATAAAGAAAGATGCTCCAAATCCTCCGCAGCGTATCCAGGAAGAAGTATTTGAAATCTCCGTAAAACCCCTACATTCAGAATGAATTTCTCTTATAAATTTAGAATCAGAGTGTCGATGCATGGAATAAAGACTGAAACCCTGTAGTATGCTTCATACACCCTGTAGTATGTATTCACCACACTTGTGAAAATCAGTATTGTTTTACTATTCCAGAATTTCGGGAAGGGCTTTAGCCCGCTAAGCCCCCTCCCAGGCTACGTGCCTGCCCCAGAGGCCTCTCTTCTACTTTATTTGGACAACTTAGGCTTCTGAATTAACATTGGTTTTTAAGTACTCAGCTATTGTCAGATATTGACAATCAGATTATTGAAATGCAAATCTATTTCGACGCTCGACTAGATATCCCTGACCAAGAAATGGTTGTTAACCTTTCTGGATGGTTGTCTTCATGGTAGGACATAACGTAGCAAGCATAGATTTTTCGTTTCTAGATGTTCTTAAACGTTTACCTTTAAAAATTTAAAAAATTTAAAAATTTCGGTAGTCTTGTTTTGCATCCTATTACAGGAAGATATTTCTTTTTAGCCATTTGCATTTCATCGAATTAAGGTCACTACTCTAATGACATTGATATTCCTCAAAAAGCTGATAAAACCTTGTTAGAGAAAGCTAAAAGACCTCGAAGCCTATGGTAAGTAGGTATAGCTACTATTTCCTCAATTATAGTCTAATCGTTGAAAACTGAAAAAAATTCACAGCCGAAGCCGTCAAATGCTCTCAATTGTTATTAAATAATAATAAAATATAGTTATTAGTTATTAATAAACAAGTACTTAGCTAACCAAAGGCAGACAGCTATCACAGGGGGGGGCAATCGGACAAATCCTGGTCGACCGATCCCATTAAACACAATCACGGGTCTAGGGAATACAAGGTCTGTGCAATAATTTCGGACGGAGGCCATGTTGCGCGAATTACTGTCATAATTGACTAATTTTGCACGAATTAAGATTTGTTTTATCGACCAGTAGTGTTTTTTGTGAATTTAATTTAGGACGTTTCCGACTTCTTGGAAGTTTTCCGACTATACAGAAAGTTAATACAATTATTTGTCTTTTGGAGGAAATTTATTGAATTAAAGAGTCTGGGATTGCACTGTAGTTAATTGTGTTTAAATTTCACTTAAACAACATTTTCAGTGACCTTCTCCTAATGAACTATGAATAATATTTTTCCTACAGCATGTCAATTTTGCTTAAGCTAACGTCACGCCAATTAACATTTCTTTGCGCACAGACTTCATTGTATTCTCTAGACCAGTGCTGCGCATTATCCTCTGGGAGACGAAAAGAGTTTGGTGGGGACAGCGGGTATTGGCTGCCCTGGTAAACAAGCAGCTTACTTTTTTTCGATTACAAACTTAGAAAAAGAATAAAAAACTTCGTTAGTATTTCGTACGAGGGGTGTTCAAAAAATAACGATAATTTTTGAATTTCAGAAAAAGTTTTATTTATTCTTCTATATCAATTTTATCCCCTTCAAAGTAGTCCCCACAAGAGCGCTTTTTCCACTCTCCGAAACAGCTCTGGAACTCGTTCTTTGAAATAGCTTTTATCTCCTCCAGCCATGCCTTTTTGATCTCATCTATGCTCGAAAAACGACGACCGTTCAAGGTTTTCTTTATTTTTGGAATAAGAAAAAAGTCACATGGAGCCATATCTGGAGAATATGGAGGATGGGGCAGCATTACAGTTTTGTTTTTGGCCAAAAATTGACGAACAAGCAAGGAAGTGTGAGACGGTGCATTATCATGGTGCAAGGGGCATGAACGATTTTGTCATAATGCCGTGCGTTTTTTCCGTATTGCTTCACGCAAACGACGTTGTACTCCAAATGAGTACTCCTTATTGACCGTCTGACCTTGTGGCAAGAACTCATGATGCACCACGCCGTCAAAGTAGAAGAATATCGTGAGCATAATCTTGACAATCGACCGCACTTTTCGATGTCTTCACGCCCCTCTTTAAAACGTCTGTACCACTCATAAACTCTTCGTTCACTCATAGTAGAGACGCCAAAAGCAATATTTAACATATTTAAAACTTCACTGCACTTTATTCCGTTCTTATAGTAAAATTTAATGCAAATTCTTTTTAGCAATAAATAAATAAATAACAAATCGCCGAGCAAACTAAAACACGTATAACCTTTTCGACCAAAGAATTAAACAATGAAAACAGTGGCAAATGCAAACATACGACCGAAACACGTGTGCCAACAAGTTAAAAAAAAAATTTGACAATCGAACTAATATAGCCCGCGAAATTCAAAAATTGTCGTTATTTTTTGAACACCCCTCGTGTGCGTGGTCTTGTATGTATGCGTAGCCGTGGCGTTTCATGCAATCCCGCACTCCATGGCCCAGCCAACAGTGTCACACACAGTGTTGCGAAATCGGTGACTGTCACCAAATTTGGTGTTTTCGTATACATGCCTAGTCACAGAATTTTGTATATAGCGAAAACCTGGTGATTTGAAGACTCCACCGGTGATTCCTGGTGACACATTTCTAAAATAATTTGATTTTGTAACACTTTTACTTAACTATTCGACATTTGTTCGAGATTTCTTGCAGCAGACAGTATTCAAAGCGGTATTCTGGGGAAGAGGTAACAGAAAGAAAGAGGAATCTCTACAAATGTCCTGCACTTTGGAGAAAAATGTACATCAAAATTCAAACCAATTGCGCCTGTTGCGGCGCACTAATTCAACCAAAGCACAAATTTTCTGGTTTGGAGGGGTCAGAAATTTTTCGTGGAATACATGCTTTCATTCTTGTTTTAGCTGTTCAGCAAGTAGGGCAAAGAAAATTTTTAAGCAATGCTGAATGCACACAACCATTCACAGCCTCTTATTCGTAGGTGAATCTGATAACTGCAGCAAGAATACCCGTGTAGAATGGGCTGGAACAAAACCACTGTAAACTATATGAACTGGACTTTTGTATATGGTATTTACTTTATTTATGGTCCTATTGAAAAATTGATTTACATTGCTTTACATTTAACATCATTCTAGTTGCAAATGCAACATTTGTATTCAGTTTTAACAGAGAAAGTCCTGAAATACATTTTCCCTTTTCCAACTTTATATCTATGTGAAGTTGCCTTTTCAGCATTGTAGACATTAATTTAAAAAAAATGTTATTATATATAAAATGTTATTTAAAATATATGTTTTATTTATATTTATTATGAATGAATTTTATTTTTCGTTTATTACTATTTTATTTATGTACTAAAAATTGAAAAAATTAATATACTTTAATTGTTATTAAAACAAAAGCAATTTTTTATTTTGATGAGAAGTACTTAATGTTACGAAAATTATAGAAGGGGTACCACTTCTAGATTTCGAAAGCTTGTGAAACACTGCTCTAGACTTAAAGAAGTGTGAAGTATACGTAATATAAAACTTAATGCGACATGGCCTAATGTGCAGAGGATAAAAACACCGAAAATCTGCTGACTGGAATCGGAACTTGAAATAAATGTAAAGATGACTGAGCCGCCATTTTGTTTTTTTTTCATAAAGGAAATTTTATTTGTGTTCCAAAAAAGTCACAAAAAAGTGTCGAATTTCGGTGGTGTGTCAAATAGATGTAACCTTTCCTTAAGGTGAATTACTAACCACCGATATTACTCGCCCTTTAATAGCCTTTTTATCTGATGTCAGCAAAAAACCGCCATGGGTCATAGCCGGTGGGGTCCGAAACTAGGATCTCCGGAATGGAGGTCCTTAATCCACGATGGCGGCGCTATGTCTATTTTAGTGAAGTTAATAAAGTTACTTCGACAGAAGCTGTCGCTCATTTGGACGGATTGCCTCCCCACACCCGGTATCGATTTTAAATACGTCAAAAGTGAGTTTGTGTAACGACGTATCCTTGATCTTGCATACTCGAATACTCTGTTATGCGAATGATGCATTAGAACTAAATTCGATTTTTCAATGTTAAATTCCGATGTTGACGACTTGTACCATTGGTAAATCATAAATCATTTACCTTTGAACTATAAAAAATACATGTCGATGTCTTCTTTATGTAAAACGTGTCCCCTCTGCCTTATAACTTCACTATTAACGATCGCTCTTTGAGTAGATTGGACATGACTTAGTACCTCAGCGTCTGGATCGACTCTCTCCGTTTGAGGACCATATAGACACTATGGTCAATAGGGCTTATGTCTCTTTGTGCTTTATAAAAAGCTGTGCCAAAGAATTTAACGACCCACAACATTACGAAAATGTTATACTGCATACTTGTTAGGCCAATTCTGAAATACGCTAGCTCTGTTCAACGCGGTGCACATCAATCGCATCGTAGATTTTTAAGATTTGTTCTGTCTTCTTATCTTGACTCACTTGATTTTGTCTCTCTGAAATCGATAGAGAAGAGATGTGCATCGCTTTTAACTACTTACACGGCGAAAGTGATTCCCCCGAGCACATTGCTTCTTTCAATACCTCGACCCCGGCGCGCTCCTTCAAAGGCCGCGACCTTCTCCAAGTAGATTTTCATTGAACTTACTATGATTATGCTGTAGACACAATAACCTCGAAATCACTTTAAACGGAGACTTCGAGCTGAAATCGCATGATTTCAAAATGATTTGTGACCTTAAAATAATTTCGAACGTAATCTCTTTAAAACTACACCTACGGGGTGATAGGAAATTCCAAATATTCAATTATTTCAGAGAATTTCCAGTTGTCACGTCAATTTAACTAATCATCACCTATTAAATTATTTGACAAAACAATATGAAAATCAACGAAGTTTTTTATTAATAGTTGTAATAGTCGATAAAAAGAAGAACTACCTAAATCGGTCAAGAATAACGACCTGTAGCGTGCCCTCACATGTACGAATTAACGGACAGAGACGCATGTCATGTTTAAAGGCAGATTTAGATCATCATAAATATTTTAAGCAACTAAAAAACGGTATCATTTTTTATAAGGAGTTCCGCTCCCTCCAAATAACGATATTAAAAGATGATTACTTGTTAAATTAACCGAATTAAAGGTGCCCCAACCGTTAGACTAATGTTACTGCGTAAATGAACCACCTCTACTTCACAGTTAAAACAGGTGTTGAGTCTTGACGATTTCAGGAAAATTAATATTACATGAACGATTTTTCCTTACTTCTATGGAAGCCACTGCAGATGGCTGATTTTGGAGCAACCTTGGTGAACCTATTACTGTTATTGAACCTAGAGGTAACAGAAGGTAAGACTGAGACTTTACCTGATTTTCTTAAATTTTCTAAATATCTGGTTTTGAAAATAAGCTTCTAAATTACAAAATAGAATTCGTTAAGTAATAACTTGAAATAATTGGACTTAGGAAGATGGTATTGGAAACTACTAGGGTAGATAGATTATCTGCATGATAATTGTTCATGTCGTAAATATCTGTGAAATATAACGAAAAATTAAAATTAATCTATGTAAGCAATAAATAATATGACAAAGGAAACGGTAACTTTGTGAATAAAGTCAGACGGCAACAAGGTGAGAAAATAAGGTGAGACATGATCGAACCTCCTGAGCCCAGAATTGAACCTTATGCAGTCGTTGAAAGCAGTATCTATCTTACGTGTACATATGCTATCCAATCGAGGGAAAGCCAAGCTTCCGAAAGTGAAATGAGGTTTTCACGAGTGCTAGTCGTGTTCTACTGGACAGTATATTGGCCGAAAGCCATAGTCTTCGCAGCCCAGCATAATTCTTACTAAGCTCATATTACAACTCAAGACGATCGCGAGACTGGCGACCTTGCTCTGTACAGTCTAAGAGATTCCATTTAGGATTATAGAAGAAATATCATTAATATCAAAGTTGCTATTATAGAACGTGATATAATGGGACTTCGCAGGGTTCAATAACAATTGATTGTTCTTTGACCAATTATATATAATCTCCAGAGTTTATACGTACAATACAGTCATCAAGAACGCCGATTGGTCTACTTAAGTATAGTTTATACATCGTCCGCATATAGATGAACTTTAATATCGTGCACCACGCTCGGTCGTTAATAAATAGACTAAACAGTAATGGACCTAGTATAGATCCCTGTGGTACGCCATGCGATAGAAACCGAGCACTGGATATTGTATCGTCTATTTTAATTCATTGACATCGACTAGACAAAAAAAATCTACCAATTATAGCAACGGACAAAAGCATGGTAAGCTGATTGGACGAAAGTCAGCCAGTCATTTTGGAGAAAACTTCTTCGGTATAGGTAAAACTGTAGCAACTTTACAGCTGCTAGAAAAAAAAGATGACATTAAACATGCATTTACTTATTATGTGGAGAATATGGCTACTAATAAACGGAAACAGCAACAAAATGCGTTTTTGTTAATTATTATATTGCACTATACTATAATATTAAAGCTCCATCACTACCCATAAGGTAGAGCTTCTAGGCGCGTTTTTTAACGCGGTATCATCCCTGAATAGAGAATCTTTGTCTTTTTGAAGGGCCATTGTCAGTTATAATCTCAGGATCTTTGCTGATCTGCTGAAGGATATTTTTAGTCTCAAAAGGCGAAAATGTTGGATATTCGTTCTGGATGTCGACTTCCTCCAATTGTCACCACTTCCTCACAGGTGTCGTTGCAGCAATGTTAACAAATAGCTGAACACTTTAATCGAGGCTTGCGGCATGCGTAGGCTTGATTTTAAATCTTTTAAACATTAATTTCAGGGGCTCGGTAGGAGTCGGGGACTTGACATCTTGGATTGAACATTGACGGTGTTTTTCCAACCCCAACATTCTGGATCTATATGCTCTCCGAGCCAAGTTCACATTTACTAGAGTTAATTACAGAGCACGTGAAATCAATGTTGCTGTCGTCGGTGTAGCTATGAATAGGAATAGAAGTGGGAGATAAAATGTCATTAATAAAAAGAGAAAATAAAGTTAGTGAAAAATCTGAACCCTGCGGAACTCCGGTATTTATAACGTAGTGATCAAATGTTATTCTGTTTGCTTTTACAGAGATTAACCGGCCAGACAGAAAACTTTTTTTTCCATTTTAAGAGTTAAGATGCTTGAAGTTTGGATAAAAGTGTAGCATGCTAAACGCTGTCGAAAACTTTTGAAATATCAACAGCGACGATTTAGGACTCTCCAAAATTATGAAGACAACGATTTCAACGGTTCGCCAGAGCCATTAGTAAGTCAATCGGATGCTAGCACGGGAAACATTCTGGCAATCGTTTATAAGATGGTGATTTTCTAGATATTTTACCAAGTGAGAGTTGATGAGTGATACAAAAACTTTAGATAAGACCAAAGTAAGTGCAATCGGTCTGTAGTTAGAGGCGCCATTCCTCCTTTATATCATTCCCATGAAAGAAGCACTTCTGTGGACTATGGCAGATAAAAAGGTTTCCGCAGAGGTTTAGCTAAAGCAGAGGCCGAGTATTTTAAAACTATCGCTATCTTCGACGCCCATATTGATGATTGTTGATTGGGCGAATTCGACCTTGGGTTTTATTAATAGGTGAGGTAACTACTGAACTTCTGTCAAGCTAAATCCTGAACACACTTGCTATTATTGCTTTTAATTTTGCAATGTTCATGGTGAAGGGGTCCAGCGTCGAATTGTTCGTTTTACCCTTCACGGGTTGCCTTGGAGAAACTCTCGTATTTCGCCCTTATTGAGATAGATTTACAATTGTAAAACTTGACTTGCTCGAACTTAGATGTAACTTTTTCAAAACTATATTTGCTTTTGATTGTCTTCAATGAAATTTTTTTTTTATAACGTATCGATTTCAAATAAACAGGGGGTTGCCACCCGTAAAACGCTGTTTTACACTAGCCATATACAATGCTACGCGTATTGCTAAAACAATCGTCGTTCATCTACAGAGTGCGAAATATTTATATCGGAGATTGCTAAGTAATTTTAAGTAAATGTTGTTGTTTCTTTTAATTGCGTCATAACATTTGTGCTTCCAGATAATATCTAATTGTATAACCTTTTTTCTGTTTGTCATTCACGATTTAGCGATTTCTTTAGGTTCTTGTTGAGATTCATCACAGCGTACACAGCTGAGCATTAGTGGTTTACTTGATGTGAACCTGCAGATATTTTGAACATACTGTCAGGATATTTCTCAATTTTAATTCTTATGTATTTTATAGGGAACACTCTCTTTTCTGTTCGTTTTATTGAAGTATTCAACTTAAGATGCAACAACGACATCATCATTTCTCTTTGGTTTTGGTTAGGAAAGTGTGCAGTTTTATTTGTGTGCAAGGATTGGTTAATCTGTCGTACAAGAAAAATGTAATAATGACGAAACTCTTGGTGGTAAAATGGCCCAACTGTCATATTTTCAGGGCTTCTAGCTAGAGTAGGCTGTGGATTCATGCATTCAGTAGTGCGAAATAAATATAACAGACAAGTAACTAATTGAAAGAGATATTTTTAAATGCAGACTAATTTAGGTCATCACATAAAGTAAGTCCTTTGATTTATTAGGGATCTATATTTTTGTGTTAAGTTAGTAATAATTTTTTCAGATATAATTTTCAAAAATGCCAAAAGTGACCAACGTCAACTGTAGAAGAGCGTGCTAGAATTTCAGTTTACAGAGAATGCGGAATGCCAATTAAAAAAATATCTGAAAAGCTGAAAGGAGATAACTGGAGTGACCATCTTTTTCTGCCTCCATATGAAGAGCGATTGGGACTGCTACAACTTCTTACTCTCGAGAAGGGTCGTTGGGTTGCTGATATAATTTTTCTACACCAGCTCCTGCAGGGGAAGATTGACAGTGAGGAACTTTCTTCCAAAATTTTACGTAGAGAACTGCCCTATTCGCTTCGAAACCATTCTAACTTACGGATAGCTTTCTCGCGCACTAGTTACGGTTTGTTTGAGCCAGTTAACCGCATGGTAAGTTTGCAAATAATGTTGGTGATGTTTTCAGCACTAACGTGGACAAGATAACATTAAGGAGGAGCCTCTGCAACTTGTAGCCATCCTGTTGCACTCACTCGTTTTTGTAAGGCTTTTGTAAGGTTTTTTATATTGGTTTATGTATGTATTGTCTTGGCTCAGGCGATCTCTATTTCCTCTTCACCTCTGATTGTTGTGTTTGGGTGTGTTTTGTGCTTTTGGGTACTGATGTTTTTTTTGCATGTTGGTATGGGAGCCTCATTCACCTCAATATTTCATTATATTGTGATGGATTGGTCAATTAATTCCTGGCTTCTGCCTGTGAAGTGCGCCTTCTGAGTTAGAAGGGGTAATTCAGAAAAGACCACGATAAATAAATCTTTAGAAGATCCCGAAAAGTACTCGGCAATCAAGAGATCACAAAGTCGATGAAAGAGGTAAAAGAGAAATAAGGCGTCTAGCCGTTAATAAAAAAGTTAGTACATCTCAGATGAGACTTCAATTATCTCTTTTCGTTACCTACTAGAAGAAAATTTGAACCACTTTTGAAGTAAAATAAAAATATTAAATATCAAAATCGGTTGCCGACACCCAAGCTCGTACCACCTCACAAATCTACAAGATTAGATTTGGGAAAATGAATGGCAGTCCATTAGATGTAGCAACTAAAAAGAAATTTACTTAGACGGTCCTACCAAAGTATAAGAGAGATGCACGGCAGAAACGTGAAATTCTAGAAACTTTGAAGGAGGTCACACATGATATGGGCTGCGTTTATTATCGAGGTTAGACTCCAATTTGTTGCTGAACTACTAGATAGTGTGCTCATTGACATTGGAGATGACGTATGGGGCGACAGCTGGACATTCTAGCAGGACGACGCCGCTATATATAATATCTGTCTAATTATTACATTATATCGAATTGACAGGTTTTTTGTTTCAGCTATAAAGGAAATAATAATTCCAGACATGTTAAGAAGGGGGTAAGGGTTTACACTTTCGAAAAATCGAATTTTAAAGTCGATCTGAGCAAAACTCTTGAAGTTATGGTCTATAGTTAGTCCCCTGTCCTGTAGTGCAGCTGTGTGCAGTGTTTTCTTCACTTTTTTAGCTCATAAACTTTAAACGCGTTTTTCTCAAAACTACTTTTCAAAGTACGTATTCACTGCCATTTAAAAACTACTAGACCGATTCATTTGAAACTTGGTACACATTGTCTACATATAAAAAACCTCCCCCCAACGTTTAGGTAAAATTTTTTTTTTAACATTAAGGGGGTTTCCCACCCACAAAATGGCTGAATTTTTCGTGGAAAATAGCAGTTTACACTTTAGATGGCCACCAATCGGAGAACGTTGTGGGAGGGTTTTATAATACTTTGACTAAATTTTAATGGTTTTTGATTTCAGATAATTTCCGACCGAGATACAGTGAACACCGCAAATTGTATTCTTTCAAAGACGTTCTGGGGCAAGCTCTGTCACCGGCTTGTTTTGCAATGGTTCTGCATGAAAAAATTACAGAATATTGTTAAAAGTATGCTTAATAATGTACAAAAGGTTTCAATAAATTTGCTCAATCCATTCCTTCAAAAAAAAAATTCACAAAAAAAGTGTTTTTTTTTACGCTGAAACCCTTACCCCCCCCTCCTGCCTTAACCCAGGCTCTTTAACGGCCGGATATTTCGCTTCTGCCATGGGCACATAACACGTAAACACATATTACTCTAACCACTCATATTACTCTACCACTAAAGAATATTGCTGACAGTTTTTGAGGTAAGGGCAAGAAGTAAGGTAAGAATTGCAACACTATAAGAACGGAAAGGATTCTGACAGCGAAAACAAAATTGTTAAGCAATTTTCAAGCAAAAAATTTTGGCAGCCTTCAAACTTATGCAAAACTTCCATAATTATGTCAACAATTTTCAACAAAAATTGATTTTCAAATTTAATCTTATGCGCAGAAATGTTGTTATTAAATGATAATTAACCCGAGCGAAAAGTACCTGAACTAATTACGACAAAAATTTATAAAACGAATTTTCCAATTAACGGAAATCCACTGAGGAAAATTATTGACGTTTCGTTTTTTAATTAAGTAAGTGTTGCCAGCGATCCATTAGCCTATTTGTGCCTCAAAGGCGTTACGATCAATTAACACGTGACATCCCAAGAGTTTTGTTTTTGTAAAAGCAATTAATTTAGCAAATGTTTCAATGAAATTGAGGTGAGTAACCGCATTACGTAGTAACCTACTGTGAAATTTTCATTCAAATTTAATTTTCAATTCAACCTAGGTGGGGGACGTTTTACAAACAAGTGCACAGGTAATTCATTATTTATTTTTTTCTCAAATAGTGAAAATTACAAACGACCAAGGCGCTAAGTATTTAACTCTTTTACATCTGTTTTATTACGTCGGTCGGTGGTGTAAGGGGTAACGTGCTTGTTTTGTTTTCCAGACAACAGATTACAATAAAAGACCACTGGGGGTTGCAGATTAATGTCGGTGGTTCGGAATCTACCGTAAATTCTAGGATCACTTTCAATCTATGTAGTCCAACTGAGTGAAATTTTTCTCTCATCTCATGTCCAACAACTGAACGAAAAATCAAAAAGAACATGAATGATGTGTAAGGCCAACATTTGTTTGCCAACTGAAAGCTCATTTATGGATGCTGATATATGTAGAATACATTAAAAAATGCTTATACTGCAAAAACATTGCCATCAATAATACAATCTCAGCGATTCTGACTGACTTATTGGACAGATTATGTCTTTGTTACTTTATTTTCATTTGAACATTCTCGTTTCACCACATTTTCTGATTTTCGGAACTTTTTCTTTCTAGTTTCCGTAAATCTTTGTGGGCCATAGGACTGGAGAAGAGCTTCACCTGTTCGATGACAACAATTTTATTGGAAGCAGACAATAATAATGGGTGACCGTCGCCGCTGGAATTCGAATCTGGGCCGCCATGATGGAATACCAACATGTCGTCCCTTAGACCACCGACAGATTTTCGGTTTTTTTTATGCGATGTCGCCATATCCTAGGGAACAACCCTTTTGATGCGTTAGCATGGGAATTAGGGTAAGGGAAGTGAGGAAACTTGAGTCTTGTTTTTACATTGCTGCGAGTTAGACAACAGCCCAGAGACGGAGTGGATTATTTTTAATTTCTTAATAAAAGCTCACGGGGTTATCTGGTCTCGAAACCGGGACCAATGTCATGTTGGTCGTGTCGCTCAACGGTCAAACTCCGTCTCCAAACTGACTTAAAACAGTTTATTTAACGCCATTTTTGTTCTAATTTCACAAACAATTTTTGTATTGCACGCAATCCTTTAGCTCTAAATCTTAGGCCATGTGCCTACCACATTGGAAAATAGCCTCAGGGCTGTAAATTTGGAGAATACCCCGTAGATACTGCTTCACAAAAGTTTGTCATTTGCAATGATTTGCTCATCTTTTGTCGAATTTGGTAAGCGTAGAGATGGTCATACGAGTCTTTTGGCATAAGTGACTCAAGAAAAAGATTCGGTCATTTGGGTCACTTGAGTCATTTGGGCACATATACCTGTAGAGGCTCAAGCTTTGATTATATAATAGAATAAGCAGGATAGGCCATTACGTGTATGAGCCGTATATGTGAGACCAGCCAAATTGCTCGTGGGAAAGGTGAAGCCAGCGAGGAAGATGAAGTTGAACTGTCAACTTGTACTTGGTGTGATTTCCGTCTAAAGCGTTCGCGTAAAAGACTTTTTGAGTTTATGTACAAATTAGAAGTGAAGTTTTAATTTTGTTTAACTAAATACTAACTTCTTATGATGGTTTATTGTCCTAATATACCGAAAAAAGTGTGAATTCTGGAATATAATATATATGGCATAAATAAAAGTTTTTGTTTGCAATTTCCAGTTTGTTTACATCTGAATCCTGCAAGGTAAAGATGTGCTTGACAAATAGTTAGAAGCAACTGGGTGAACTATTAAATAGTTAATTGAGGGTATTTTTTTATCTTTTTCCCGCCGCCTCTACGAAAATTCTAATTCTGTGGTATACCAACACAATAAATGGTCATTCTACCACAATCTACATAAAGAAGTATGCCGAAGTTTTCTGAGCTTATAGCACTTCCTTATTGGTTATATATTCTAAGGGCTCAAGGCAAGCATTTGGGCTTGTAGTATTTTTTCAATTTTTCAGATAGCGGAGCTTCGTGCTTTTCTTTCTGTTTTGTTCTGTTCACAGCTCAACTCACATTTACAAGTTATATGGTCACCGTGAGTTAACGTGAGGTATAGGGATCACATGTACATCACAATATCATACTCCCTGAAATATGAACAACAGCAACAGGAACTACATAACTACTCAGTTTTTGACTTAAGCAAATAGCCCATAATGCATTGTGCACCGTACACGGTCTACCGCTCTTTTGGCTTAAGATGGGAGCAACCGCGAGATTCCGAGAATTGGTGTGCCTTTGTTTTGTTCTCATAGATATGCTATGGCGAAAGGCAAGTGAAAGATTGACCGATATAGTAGGAAGACATTGTCTCAGGTCCTTTGAGTCATATTACAGACTCGGTCAAAGTGACCTAATCGTCCGCGACCCACACATCACTACAGTAGAAGCGTACAAAATATTCGGCAGGAGAACCGATCGATCGTTTTTGGTGGGAATTTATCGTCTTCAGCAAATATATTCATCATTCGGCATCGAAATAAAAAATCCATTATTGTAAGTGTAGCAATGTGTTGGTAATATTGCGTTCGCTTGACAGAAAAACTGATCTGACTCAGTACAAATATTAACTAAATCCGGCAACAGCGCGTACCGGACTTAAAGGAAACGCAGTGGCGGTTTGCTTTAGTGTGGCTTTAGTTGTAAAAGCTTCACATGAAAGTGGCAGAATTTACTGTTTTACACAATACACTATAGAAATGCATCCCTGTGACATTCGGGACATCTTATGGATCAGCTGTTTTGCGGTATATACTTGTAACCCGTTTATCTATAAACAAAACCTATGTACGATACATCTAGTTCGTCGGAAAATGAAAGGAATCCTGTAAATTTTCAGGTGTGTCAGGGGCAAATACATTTAATGCGAATATAGAGAACAGCAGGATTACCAAAGGTTGTTGCAACAAAATACTCTGTAAGAGACACCCAAGGATCCCCAATATCATAGAAAAACATTAACTGGAAAAAATTTCTGAAAAAGTCGACCTAAGGAATTAAAACAGCCATTGAGCAATCCGGCTGTATCTGTGAGAAGAACTTCGAGACAACGATTGAAAGTGGACCAACAATTCAAGGTGGATTCCGAACCCACGACAATACTCTGCAAATCCAAATGGCCATTTTTATCATAATCTGTTGTCTGTAGAAAACAACCATGAGTTACCGCCAGTACGGTTCCAACTAGAGACCTTCTGGATTGAAGGCCGACACATCACTTACTCCACCGACGACTAGAGATGTGAAAGTGCCAAAATACGGCTTGGTTTTTTTGGTTTTTTTTGGCTTTTATGTTTTTTTTTAGCTTTTTGTTAAAAAATCCAGTTTTTACCATGCTTCGGTCAGTGTCCTTCAAATAGAAGAAAAAAAAATTATCTGAAATTATATTCTTTCCAAACTTTTTATTGAACAGAATGCACCATCTTTACAGGATTATTTCTCGTTGTAGAAGAGTAAGACCACCAATTGCCTTAAGAAGGTGAACTAAGTCCTCGGGACAGTGAATTCCAGAGGAAAAAGTAACATTCATAGCCGTCGAAAGAAGCACCAATCCATTTAAAAACAATTTTTATTCTTGTGTATACTGCACCTGTATGACCCCTTATTTGAGTAATGATAGATCCTCTTTCCGAGCTGACAACAACTCCATAGGGACAAAATTCACCTGTAGAGTTCATATACATGGTATAGGCTTTTTGGCGAAGGGTTTTAAAGATGTCCTGTTCACCCTTGTATATGTCCGACGCCACACCAACTTAATTTATTTGACAAGCGTGAGAAAACGGATGCCAAGTAAGGTAGTGGTACGTCTCTGTTTCCTGCACTACACTTAGGACATTCTGAATCTGCTGTGTTTTAGAATTTATTTAGAGCAGATTATTTTGAATGTTCTATCTGTGATTCACTAGCAGGAATCTTTGTGGTTAGCAAACATTGTCATGCTGTTCAATTTCTGCTTGAATTGTATGCTCCTCGTAGTTGTATACTATAAAAAGCTTTTCTGCAGGTACCATGTTAGTGTTTTTCACCGATTCTGTACATTTAGCCATGATATGTAGTTATTTGAAAATAATTTTAAATTTTGCAATTGGCTTTTTCGATCATGTAAAATATTTCATTTATCGATTGTGTAAATTTTCTCCGTTACAGAGAATTCGCGAAGGTGCTGTTCTTTATCTTTAAAAATATGAGAAAAACGTTCATTACCCAAAACATTTCCGGCACTTATCGATGCTGCACAGAAAGCTTGTAAAGTAAAACTCTGTTGAAGGAAAGTTCTTTACCAAAACAAATTCCTCCCGACATTCATTTTCTTCTAGGAAAAAAAAAGCATTTTGTGCAGCCATGGACGGATGAAAGATGGCAGAATAAAAGAAAGAGACGTAAGGGCAACAGTTTCGTTTAAAATCAATTGAAGCAAACCCAAAACACCTCCTATAAAAACGCCACACACATTGCTTGCTGGAGCTTATCTAGTACGTGCCTCTAGCCATGTACGAAAGATTCTTTCTTTCGGTCAGGTATGCTTTGCCCTTTCATCGGATTTTCTGCAGCACAGAGCACGCGGCATAGTAGAGAAAAAGAATCTTCCCTTATTATGGTTTATGGGTCCGTATGATTTCCGTGGCACGTGGAGTCAATGGCAATTGTCGTTGGTTGTTTAAATTTCAATGAAAGTTGGTCATTTTGATAATGACATATTGTACAGTCCTCGATTATGTGCCAAGAATTCCAACAATTTTTTGTTCTATTACTGCTTGAGGCGGTCATGATGATGGAAAAACAACTAAGAAATGAAGGAATGTTAAGATCAACATTGATATGTTCAAACTTGTTTACTGACTTAACGGAAGTCGAAAGATGATAGATCGAAAATCTTAGCATCATCAAAAGTTGCCATTCAAGGAATGAGTTAAGGTATCAAGTTACGTCGGCTTCATTTTCTTGATTAGGGGATTAATGGACGTCTGAATATTCAACAATGAAATGATGTGTGTTTTGGAATGACTAAGTAAAAAAAAATTTACGCTCATGTAAAATAAACTCAAATTTAAATAAAGTGTTGGACAAAAATATCTTTTTAAGTACCGACATTAAGTAAGTACCTACATCAAATGGGATATATAAAATCTAAAAGTGGAGATCCAACCGTCGACAAACGGCAGTACTCAATGGGAGAGAACAAGTTATAAATTTAGAGCAAAAGAAAAGAGATAAACGTAATTTTAACTACTTTAAATTGCAGGAAAACTGCTTGATTTCTGCTTGAAAACACTTTAAATATGAAATGTAAAAATATACATTGCAAATGCAGCTTCATAATCTGAAAACGAGATATTTGTATCCGCATTCACATTTGCGTATTTTACAAATTATATATTTGTTGCATCTCTAGTAGTTTCTAGTGGAGACGGAGTTGGATCAATTCGTTGAGACGCACCACCACCATGCCATGGGTCCCGGGTTCGTGACCAGATCTGCCCGTGGGGTTTTATTAAAAAATTAAATAATCCACTCCGTCTCTGGGCTGTTTTCTAGCTCGCAGCAATGCAAAAAACAAGACAGTTCAAGTTTCCTCACTTCCCTACTCTAATTCCCTTCCGGCTAAAACCATGCTAACGCTTCAAAGGGTTGTCCCCTAGGATTTGGCCACATCGTATAAAAAAAACAAGGCTGAGGGTGTAGATCGCGAGTGTATTCAAGATATTTCCCAAATATTTGCAGAGCAGTACATTCGATTACTTTATTGATTAAATACCCTACCATTATAAATACTTGGAAATAAAAAAAACATTTTTACGATTATAATTACCAAGGAATCACACTTAAAAATTTTCAATTACAATAGTAATCGTGTAATCAATGATTTCAGCAAATTATAATTTTATATAAATGTTACTGAATTATTTTTACTGTAAGTTTTTGTACCGCGATAAAACCGATATTTACCGCAATTTATATTTGAGCGGTCACTCTAGTGCAAACCAGTGCAACGCGTATTAAACGGAAGAAATGAAAGAACGTGTTTGCGATTAAGGACGAACTGTAAAATTTATTTATCAAGCCGACGCTTTTATAATATAAAAGTGCTTACTCCAACAATATGAATGAAACAATAGATTTCGAGCTAATAACATAATTTTCTAAGAAATTCATTTTGCCTCACGAAACGCTTGCACCGGCTTCGTATATTAGTGTAATAATATCGTCTGATAATATGCAGTGCACATAAAAATGCATTCTAAGCAATTCTTCCCGTAGGAATTGAAGTTCAATGACAATCATTTTGCGAGGCATGAGTGAGTTTTAATTAAAATTAAATTACATGTTTATTATTTGTATGGTATTTAACATACAATTACACAATTACTTGCGATAGGATTTAAAAAGTAATCAATGAATCTAGAAAATTTCATGAATCCTCAGAAATAATTCACTATTATTTGACAATTAAGTCGTCGGTGGAGTATGTGATTACGTGTCGGCCTACCAATCCGAAATTCCCAGGTTCGAATCCCACCGACCGCGACGCCGAGACATGTTTGTTTTCTGCTGACAACACATTACGATAAAAAGGCCAGTAGTTCGGAATCGACTTTAAATTGTAGGTCCACTTGCAACCGTTCAAGTGATTACGAGAAATAGAGAAAGAGAGAGAGAGAGAGAGAGATTTGACAATTGCTTTATATATAGTTAGGTGTAACCGGTCAGCTATCAGTTAACAGGGCTCTCTGTCTAATGGCTGTTGGGCGGAGAGAAAGATTCTGTATTAAATAAAACTCCCCTAATCGAGTGTGTTATGCGTTTCGGATCCGATTGGATAGTTTACAGCCAAGGGTATCCACCTGTATACTAACGGAGCTCCCCCTGATTCCTGTCCACCTCAGGGAGTAATTTCGGACTTTCTATGGCATGTGGCTCGGATCATGGATGGTCCCTACGCATGATACCGTCACAAACTATTTTAGTGATGGCAAGGTATTCTAAGGTAATGCAGAAAGTATTATTCCAGCTTTCGTTGAGCAAGTTAAAACAGGAAATTCAGAACTTCAGAAAATAAAAATATTTTTTTTATTTATTAGAAATAAGACTGGAAACATTTAGCTATAATAAGCTATTTTTCTAGTAATGATTTCTTTGATTCCTGAAATTGGCAAAATGGCTTAATTTTATTCAACATTCGTTTCTACTAAAGATTTCTTTTATTTAAAATGCATAACTTTCGCCGAGATGCCAATGTAAAAGTCATCGATAGATACTCGGGAAACCACAACACTACCGAAGGAGTGTACATTCCCTTTCCTACCTGGATATAGCAGACCGGCAGACGAGTACCACCTTACTGCGAAAGTGGTCGACGAAAAAATTGATATATAAAAAAAAATCGCGCCCCGATTAAAACAGAGGGTAAAATTCCCTCGTCCACTCGTTAAGGGAAACCCGGGCCACAACGACTGTGGGAAATATTCTGCGGGGAAACACCCGCTCTAAAGCTTCTTTCACCAGTACTAGGATCTCCAAACCGAATCTAAGAGTACCCCCCACAATCCTATGCATCGAGGAAGGATTGCGCTGTGCCCAAGATCGCCAAAGAAGAATGCATCCGTCCTGTTCTTTTAACGCCTACAAAATAGCATTGAGGCGATGCAACAAACCCTCTTGAAACCATCTCCCTGGAGTACTAAGTGTGATAAAACAAAGGTGATAGATTTCCTCCCTTCAATACCAAAAACTAAATAGGGTGGAACTAAAAGAAAACAAACTATTAAGTGCCCTAGTAAAATATATGTGCCTTGTTCGGGAAAAAGATAACTTCGATAGAAACCAACATTTGAGAAAAGCGACGACAGCCTTGTGGAAATAGCCAATAAGCAAAAGATGGGTTATGAAGCCACGAAGCGTAATCAGACTTATAATTACATGGTGACCTGCACTGGAAAAAGTGACACATCAGAGGGCACTAGTGAAAGTTCAGAGGATACCACAACTGATTCAAGGTGCCCTCAGAACAGCTCTTAAAACTATCCTTCACCTAACGGTGACGGAATTGTTCGATAAGCAAATCGCATCTTCAATGGTCTCAATGTTGTTGCGTAAGTAAATGAGTATTAATCTGTCAAACTGTCAATATCAGCCGCGCGGTATAGCCAACATATCAAACCTAATTGGTGAGGTCAGTAGAGCCAGTTCCCTTCGCAACCAGAAAGATCCTAAAGTGTATTTAAAGCTACGTGTATAATAATATGAGAATAATCTCCGAAAATTTGAGTCAGTTGCAAATAAGTTCCTCAATCTCGATGAATCTTTAGAGGACACCCAATGAAAATAAGCTTAAAAACTAGAATTCTATAAAATGTCTTGATGACATCAGTAGAAAAGTATTTCACATATAATAGAAGTAATACAGAAATTAAAAACTTGCTTTAATGAAGCCGCCCTGAAAAGGTCATAAGAACAGCTTGCAAGGAAGGTATAGGACATCATAGATCAATCGAAAATCTTAGAATTACAGCAAAGGTGAACAATGCGTTTGTTATTGGATACATCGCATTTATCGCCTTTTTTATGCAAAGGATTGATTAGTGATAGTTTTCCGATATTTGGTAAAATCGTAGGATAAATGAAAAAAAAATAACATTAAACTGGGACCGCAGACGCCGACGCGGTCAGCAGAGAATCTATCAAACAAGGAAGAAATATACAATAAAAGAGTGGTTTGTAAAACTAGAGGTCTTTGGAGTCCAGTGAAGTCTGCGTAAGTTTTGTCAGATATGTAAAATCATGTTAATATAACTGTTCTCCAGTTTTAGTAGAATCAACAAAGGAGTTTGTAACCGTAAGACCATAGCCTATCCCCAAAAGAAGAGAAAGAAGGATATCTATCATGGTTGTTAACAAATTGCCAGAAATGTTTGGGATCAACTTGGAGGATAGAATTGGTTCTCTTCCATTGTTAAAAGCTACTGATTCTGAAATAAACGCAAGGTGATATAAGTAGGCAGCATCCCTCTAAGGGGAGCCAAATCTCCTCAGGACCTTATTTTTCTCAAATGCTTTAGCCATTAGATTTTGTTATAAGAACAGTACAAATGAAACAAACAGATAATAAACTATAGCAGAAATTCACTGCTTTGACAATACAAGGTTCATAGAGGACAATCCGAGAGCCTTTTAAAGATAAAACTCGTTAAGTCTTAGCAAACGATTAGACGCTAATAAATACCGCCAGAAGGAATGCAGATTAGAACAATATGAAGGTTTTTGTAAAGAAGCCTAATGGCGATGCAGCATATAATGTCTAAATCACCGGAATGTGTGTTCTCGGTGTTTTTCGACAAAAAGTTTCGAATTAACAATGAAGAAAATCCAATGCTTTTGGAATAAACTGAGTTGAAACGGGTTTCGATCCCAAAATCTTCATTATAATATCGTGACAACTCGTCTACGACACATCAATTTCTTGTGCTAGCTCTCTAACAGACACACGGCGATTTTTGAGTAACAATTCTTTCGCTTTTGCTACATGTTCTTCATCAGTTGATGTTGATGGGCGTCAAGAACGATGTTTGATGGGCAATCCTCCGGGAAGACTGACTTTCTGCAAGATTTTCAACGTTTCTGCTGCGTTTATTTGATTCATAACACTAAATTCGTAAAAATCGCCAACAAAACATGTGATCGTGTATTTGTGGAAAAGTTATAAGGTGTGCTAAAATAAGTGGGGTGATATGGAGATCTCACTTAGAAAACCAAAAAATTGGATGTCGTGGGTAAGGGGAGACGGGCAATCTCAACCATTTGGGAGTTACAGGGTGATTCATAAATTCGAAATTTTCGTGGTATTATTTTATTTTTATCTTTTGATCTACTCAATGCAGCGATATCAAACAAACGCCAAAAAGCTACTATAGCAATGAACTTTCCAAAATTACCAAGAATGTTAAACACCTACCAGGAATAGTCACTTAAGAAAGTGAAAAAACATGTTTTACGATTACCTAAAATTCAGCGTTTTCCCAAATTTTCTCGGATATTATGTATGTAATTAATATACATGTTTTTTATTTTTATCAAATTGCCCATTACAATTACCTTTCCAAAAAGGTACAACATGTCAAGGTGAAAAAAGGATTAAGTAAACCGCCTCCCTAAAAGTCCGTGACTACCTAATTATTGGTCTTGTACGTAATTGCCCTGATTTGATGCTTCCATAAAGCATTTAAAGAATTTGAAAAGCAAGGCTTGGAGAAGTGACTGATCCTGGAAGACCGGTGCAGATTATCTGAATTACACTTGCGTTCGTGAGCAACCCTAGGCGGTTTTGGCAAGTTATTTAGCCCCGGCGTGATTCTATTTCATTGTCAATCTCTTTAGATGTTTCTTTAAAAATGTGCTCTTGCAAAACGACTGTGATATTAGTTTTAAGGATTTTCCTCAATAATTACTTCTCTGCATAAAAACGGGTAAGTGTGACATGAGGTTGCTGGAGCGTAAACGAAAGAATTGAAGCCTTCTAGGATATGCCGATCCTCATCTGGACATTCTTAAGTGTTTGTTACACCTCCAAGCGGTAGCAGCCGAACAATGCATCCTAGAACGTAGTCAATTTGAAAAATCCCAGGGCTGCAGTAGACCACGCCAAGGGAATATGCAGTAATGTCCTCCCCTCTGCAGGAGCCGGGGCAATTGGGTCGCGAATGGCGTCTCCACAGGCACTAATGTAGGAGTGAAGGTGAAGGGTATATAGGTTGGCTATATCCACGGTACCTACAACACAACAGAGCAGATCTGGGAAAATTACTTTCCGAAGCTTCTGTAGCGGCTATGGAGATTGGAGTACGCCGGCTGGTAGTGCTGCTTTCAACATGGTTTCATAAAAATCAAATAACTTCAACGAACTAACTTCGGGTTTAACATATTTGTCATTGAATCTGGCAGACAGGTGGAGGTTTATTTTTACTGATTCTTTACTTCGAGGATCACACCGACGCATTATTTAATAGGGCTAATGCGATTATTAAAAGGTTTAAAGAATTTCATAATCCTCATATCGCGAAACTACTTTATTGTACTTTCATCATGCCGATTTTGGAGTAGGCTTGCATTGTTGAAGGGAGATTTTCTGTACGTCACATATTAACCGCAATTAGGCGGTTCAGCGAAGAATTGCCAAGTTTGATTTTCGTGAACTTCCCTGGAGCAACCCTTTTTTCCTGCATTCATATGTAAATAGGCTCAAGCTTATCGCTCTTGATACTTTTGAGGAGGTGAGACTTTTCGTTTCCTCAGCATAGCATTAACTATGGCCGTCACAGCCTGATACCATCAATGTCTGGTCTCTTCAATTATTACTCTGACAGTACTGACTTTCAGGAGTTTTGCTAGGAGTCAGGATACTTAAAGTTTTGATTTATTTTTATCTTGCTTCTATTTTACCTTCATTTTTGTATTATTTACTTTATTTATTACATTTATTATTTTAGTTAACAGTATATTTCGACTTTTTGTAATAATAAGTAATTTTATGAATTTGTAAATAAACAAATAAATTACGATCAATAACCAGTAGATGACATACCTTCTTTGCGGAAAGAAGCATAATGACAAACCTGATAAGACCAATGATTTGACCTAGCATTCGAGAATCATACTGACTTTAAAACTGCTAAAACAAGTTCGTTGTTGGGCTTTGTGAGGAGATGGTCAAAGGAACTTTTCGACCAGTGAACAACTTATTCTAGCTTACTGTACCTTTGTTAAATTACTTTATATATATATATATATATATATATATATATATATATATATATATATTAAGGTGGGTCAATATTTTCGGTAACAAATCGTACCCCTCAGGCGTACCCTACGGGTGATTTTAAGCACCTTTGCCGAAGAAACCTGTGGTCGAAAGTGGATTTTGAGCCTCCGTAATTTAAATAATAGCTATTTTGCAGAGCTACGCCGGCTAATTTATTAATATATGCCAATAAGTAGTATAGGAATGATAAAAAGCATCACAATGTTTAGCAATGTTGCCCAGAATCAAAAATTATTGGGAGTGCCCGAACAACCCAAATCCCTCCCTTTTCCCTTTTCCGAATTCTTTTTCACCGCCAGATGGCGAAATACGCAAATTGTTGGAATCGATAAAATTAAAATACTCCTAAAATCTTTACTTTGAATATGTAAAGGAATTAGTAGATCGGGATTCTATTCCACGGTATAAATGGACACATCACTCGAAGTGTATTTCTGAGAAATTTAAAGGGAAAATATTCCAATTTCTATTCCTTGAAGTTAATTCATTTCGGTTATTATTTCTGTCCTATGTAAGTTCTTAGAATACCGCATGAAAGTGGAGCTGCCGAAATTTTAGGAAAAACACGATAACGATACAATTTTGTTCAGTCCATTAGTAGTACTGTGGTAAAGTGCTTGTGCGTAGTCAGTTTAACAGTGAATTAAAACATATTATCCCCATTGGAAAATGTTATACTATTATTAAGTTTGTATCACAGTGAATATCTGATTTAAGATATTATCTATTGTGCTATGGAGTCGATACTATCATCATCAACAAGCTATGAACTTAGTTTGTCGCATATTCCTGCTCAAGATGTTTTTACTTTTGGTACGTCTAGTGATTTGACCAATATAAATCTGCCAACTACTCAGGATATCTTACGATATTATTTCTTCTTGGGCGAACGAGCTAAAATGCAAAGTAAAATGTTTTCGTATAAAACTTTTACTCCATATGTTGTGGATAAATTGCTTGAACTTTGGACTCAGTTGAATATTGACGTTATTAACAAAAAGAGTGTTGTTTTAAAATTGAATAATTTGCTTGACAAATATCATAAATTCGATAAAAACAAAACAAAAGGCAACATATTTAGAGTGTTTGTTAATTCAACAAAAGAATTATTTTTTATTGGTAAATGTAAATGTGACTTAAAAGCAGCTTTATGCTCATGTGGATTGATCCCAGAACATCGGAAAGAATTTATGTTAGACCAAAACAATGATAGAAAATCAACAATACCGGAATACATGGCAGACATTATAGAAGCATCTACTGTAATACCAACAATTTTATCGGGCTCAACATATGTACCAGAAATGGAGAATGATAATGAGGAAGGGCTGGCTCTTACTCCGATGAAACGAGGGCCTTACACTCCAAGATACCATGCTCAGAAATTCGCTATGATATGTGATCGATTCGGTGTTTCGGACAGAGTAGCTTCAGCGATGGCAAGAAGATATCAACGTAAGGGATAGTCATGGTGAACTTGTGATTATTGATAAGGCTAAAGTAGAGAACGTAGAGAAAAAATAAAATGTAGACAAGCAGTACTTCATAAACGGTATGATGCTTTCACTTTAGTTGCATTCTCTTTTGATGGGCGGAAAAATGACTCTTTAACGAGAGAGAAGATCGATGACAAATTCCATAATCGCATGGTAAAGGAACCTCATTTAGTTCTTCTGAAGGAGCCTAATTCTCGATTTATAGGCTATATAAAATTGGATAGTGAAGACGCCGCAAGCAAGCAGATAAAATTAAACGAATTTTTCATGGAGAAAGCTATTTTGATTGATTCATTGATAGACATTTGTTGCGATGGCGAACCGGCCAATACTGGCGTAAATAATGGTATTTTACGACGGTTTGAAATACAGTTACAAAAACCATTGCATTGGTTCGTATGCCTGCTTCATTTCAACGAATTGCCATTCCGCCATTTGTTTCACAGTTTGGAGAAATCATCAACCACTGGTCCACGAACAACAACTGGAACGTCGAACAAAGAGATTGACAATTGTGAAAAATTGGCGGTATGTAATTTTATTACCAATAAATTTTTTCTTTGAAATAAAATTTCAAAAATAGCCCTGTATTTTACCTAAATAAAAAAGATAAAAAAAACTTTAAACTTTTTTTTATTTTCAGGTGGTAAATAATTTTGAACAGATTTCATTAGAAAATATGCCTCCGTTAATGGATGATGACCGTGAACTATCTACGGATGCCAAGTACCTCTACAATATGGCGAATGCTATTTCCAATGGTTCATGTCCATCGGATTTAGCACAGATTAAACCAGGGCCAGTTGTACATTCTCGATGGCTAACAAAGGCAAGTAGACTATTGCGGCTATATGTGACCAACAATAAGCCATCCAACAATTTGAAAACTCTAGTGGTCTATATTATGAAGGTTTACACACCAATGCATTTCAACGTTAAGTATTATAGCTCTGCTGTGTATGGTAGTGCACTCTTTTCGAAATTCATACGATGGACACAATATTTAGAACCAAATCTGCGCAGTATTATAAATAATGTAATAAAAGACAATTCATATTATGCGCATTCAGAAAATATTCTATTGACAATGCTGTTTGTTGACAGAAAAGATATACGCAACAGAGCAATAAAAATAATTTTACACTATCGAAAAGAAATAGACGATCCGATGCAGCTTAGAGTTTATCGAAAACCTATGGTAAATTTTAATACCACAAATTATTTTGATATGATTGCCTTAAACGATGACAGCATTTTATCTGAACCGCCGTTGACAAGATCTATTCCGTATGATCATTTGTTACAGTACTTAGATAGCGATGATCCACCACTGCCTGATCCACTAATTCATGTACAACTGCTTACCAGTGTTTCGAAACGAGCTGTAGAGAAGAATCGAGAAGGTATTATGGCGGTGACATTAGAAAGCCGGGAAAAATTACCTCGGCTTGATAGCAAACAAGATTTGAAGAAATAAAATTAAAAAAACACAAAGTTTGAACTACTCAACTTCAAGATAAATCAGATATGCTATATTACTAGTATACAAGCTCCATTACTTCCTACAATATTTGAGAATCCTGTTTCTTGTGTTTTTCTTGACTTTTTTGTAATATCTTCAAGTTTTACATTTTGTTTAATTTTTTATTTCAAAAATGAAATAAAAATTACTTAGAATAGTCCCATAGATTTTTCTAAATATAATATATTTTAAAAATAAATTAAACGATAAAATAAAACAATTTAAAAATTTTAGAAATGCTTTAATTTGATTGATTGGATAAATCTGCATATTGAGATGGCGGCGGATGAAAAAAATTCTGAAAAGGGAGCTCTCGAATAACTAAACAACGTCTAACAAAAAATTACTTGCATTAACTTCAACTAAATTAACTTAACTTTTTTTAATGTTGGCCCCTAGACCCCCCCTAGAATGGTGTGAAGGGGGGGGGGGGGGGGGGGGGGGTTGTTCGAGTACCCCCATTAATTTTTGATTATGGGCAACATTTCTGAACATTGTAATGCTTTTTATCTCAATTCTACACTACTTTTTGCTATTTATTGATAAATTACCCGGAGTAGCTCAGGAAAATGGCTATTTTTAAAATAACGGAGGCTCGAAATTCATTTTCGACCCATGGTTTCTTCGGCAAAGTTGCTTAAAATAACCCATACAATACACCTCGGGGGTACGATTTGTCACTTTTTTTTCGCCCATACCAATTGACCCACCCTAATATATATATATATATATATATATATATATATATATATATATATATATATATATATATATATATATATATATATATATATATATATATATATATATGGGCTCCTTTTTTTGCAGAGCATAACAACCGCATTAAAGCTATGCAGCGTAGATTTCTAAGGTTTGTATATCGTTACCGCCCCTGGAGTGAATTTCTTCGTTCTTTTCAAATAAATGTCTTAAATCGTTTAGTGGATGGCTTTACTCTCTCAACTCACTGCAAGGAGTAGGGATATTCGATATACATCGATGCATAGAATTCACTCGATGTTTATAATACGATACATCGCAGCAATCCGATGTTTTGAAAAGTTATTTATCTACTCGATGAATCGATCTATTTTCATAAAACACCGAACACGTAATTTAAAAGCAGTCTGTCATGTCGATAGTATTTCCGAACTCAGTATTCACAAACCCCCGTTTTCATTAACCTACCATTGACAAGGCTGTATATGTATGGGCTAAAGATTGACAAAAAATTGACAAGAAAATGGGTGTGATAGAGAGAGTGGCTCCCCTCGCTATAACCACGATATTGGATCCAAGGTTTAAAAAAATACATTTTACCACCCAATCGCTTGCTCTTCGCAAAAGTCAAAGAAATGATAAAAACTTATGCACAAAATTGTGAAGCCGGGGATCTTTCAGATCTTTCTGACAAACCAGAAGAGAACTTTTCTTACTTGCGCAGTCCAGTAGGAAGACTCAATCGGAACCCATTGAAAATTTGAAGTGATCTTAAAATTCAGCTTCCTAAACTTCATATAATTGCTTACAAATAATTGACCATGGTGGGAACTTCAGTTCCATCTGAACGTTTATTTTCTAAAGCTGATCAAATCATCAATCAGTAACGAAACAGACTGAAAGGGAAGCGTTTAAGGGGTTATATACAAAGTTGGGGCTCAAAAAATCTAAAAAATTTTTATTCCATATTCTGAAAGTACATGCTTTCGAAAATATCTGTGTGAAATTTCGTCCAGATCGGAGCACTAGATTTCAAATGACAGCCGTTCGCAGCGCGCTAGTTCCATCCATAAGCCCTTGGCGAGCGGCGACCAAAAACTTTAAACGCGATTATCTCGGAATAGAGTTTTTTGAAAAATACTGTTGCGGTGAACGTGATATCTCAAAAACTTTTCAACCGATTTTCATAATTTTTTTTTTAATTGTTCATATTTATAATCTCGTGTACTTGAACGGTTCCTTTTTCATCTAAAATTGTTCGATTGTTTGCAATAAATTTTTGTTCAGAATTTTGAACACCTCAAAAATCGATTTTTTTTGTCAACATGGTTTTTTTATTGGAAAAAAAAATTTTTTCGGACACCGAACCGTTCAAGTACACCACAATACAATTTTCTTAAGTATTTTTTGATTTCAGTTAAGCGGTTCGCCTTGGAGAGTGTTCACCGCAAGCCTCTGCAAAAACAACGCGCTTCGGGGGAGGGGCCATAACTCCGACAATTTTTAATATTTTTTTATAATTCAACTTGTTTTTTTTCGATAGTACTTCCAACAAATTACCTTTTGCTTTTTCTAATAAAATTTACATAAAACCCTTTAAAAAAATCACCAACTTAGCTCACTTTTTACCCTCAACTTTGTATAACTTAAATAAACTTTTGTTTTTGCAGAGTCTTCCAAAAGAGCATTGGAAATAGAATTTGAGAATTTCATGATGTGGATGATTTTTATTTTGTACTCTTTGTAATAATAACAAAGGATATTCTTTATTTTTTTAATAAACAACACGCGAATCAATGAATTTTGCATAAAAATTCGTGTTTTTCCTTAGTTGCATAGATTCCTAGAACAAAGTTGTTTAGAATTATGAGTCCACTCGGATTCGGGCATGTTGTGTATCAAAACAACACCTAGTATTATATATTGAATGATATCACAGCAGCTTAGTGATGTAATGTTAGAAAATGTCCTCGATTTTGAGGAAACATCGATGTTTCTAACCGATACATTGGATAACATCGATGTACAGTATCGATATATTGCATCGAATAAAACATCGATATATTTTTTGAGTGGACACCACTAGCAAGGAGCGAAAAACTCCTAATGAAATCAATAACTTTTCCATTAAATTTGTGTTGCTCATTACTGTCGTTATTGTATTGCAATAAGGTAACAATTTATGGCACAAAAACGAATAAAACAATTAATGTGAATATATGATCTTTGGTTATAGCATTGCCGCACTGTCAATAATGCTAGGCTTCTACCTAGAGTAGTATTAGATTTGATTGAAAGCGTACTGCTTACCCAACTTTCCAGGAGACGCAAAAAACAGTATAATCTCTAAAAACATATTGATTTTTCAATTTATTTTTAATTTTTTCAGCAGAAAAGGGTAACAGAAAAGTAACAATACATCGGTTTTTACAAAATTTTAACTGTAACAAAAGTTATGGTATTTCGTATACTGAGCTCAAAAGTGGCTTTTTTGGTAGATACGTACTCTCGCACTTAAGCCGACGATATGCTAGATACATTCATTCTTTAGTACAATTAAAAAAACGTGAGAAATTCTGGTTATACTAGTCGTTTTTAGCAAAAATAAGCCCTCAATAGTCAGCTTTTAAAAGCAAAAATGTTGTGTAAATCAAGGCGAAGTTTGGAGTAGCTACGCAACACGTCGCTGTCATCCTCTAAATGTACGTCAACTACTAACACAATGAAATATAATAAAGTTTACTTTAGTGGCTTCCTATTGAACTTATTTATTTTAAAATATATTCGTGATGTCTACTCTTGAGTAATCTTCTGATTTCACATGGATACCTTAGTATGTATGTCTGCAGCATCAACGATACGGCTCACGTCCAGAACTAAGGATGTTTTTACGGACCATTACCCCGTACATGCTCTAATTTGAAAGGTGAATATCTTCTAGGATAATTTTAATATTCTTGACAAATGTGTCCCAGCCAACTGTAGGATCAAAGTGCAAGTCCCGCTACAACCACTATAATATGGTAAATTATATCATTCAGGTCTCACTTCTAAAAATCCTTTTAATTTCATTCCCAAAGGAATTACCAGCTGCCATGTTAATCAAAACGCAAACTAAAACTTATCCACCCATTTAAAAAAAAAAACTATTATTTTTACAAGACTGAAATCAAGAAATGCGTAAAACAAGTGATAAAAATGGGCGACGACCTTATCGCTCCCTTATCACCACCCGTCATACGAAAAACCCCCGCAATGTTTCCCTTCGTAACACAAATTTGCGCTGACATTTTAACAAGTTTTTATATACGAAACCAAGGCGTTTAGTTAACAGAATTGGTATCAAACCTTGTATCCAATAATTTCCTTAAGATGGGGAGCGTATCTTGTACAAAACATTTACTAAATTGTCCGAATGGCTGCGCACTGTAATAAAATTGTGACTAAATCGTTGACTGAGTACACATTTACGTGAATACTTCTGTCAACAACGTCTGGTGCCAGTCTTGTTTTGAATAGAAAAGACGTCAAAGATCTTATCTTGGCTATGATACCTCCTCCATCAGGCGCTAGGCAGGTATAGTTATGCTTGAGAAAATGATAATAATGGAGCTTCGTTTCATTTGCTGTTTTTGGCATGAGTTTGAGTAATGAGGCGAAGCTACAGTACAGAAGAAGACCAAACTGGGTCATTGTTTCGAGAGCAATTAGCCGTTTCGGTAAATATGTTGGAGCTGATTTTGGTGCGAAATTATCGGGGAATGTGCTGATTCGGGGGTACCACTGTATTTTGCTGCGTAATGTATAAAAGATGTTAGCACTTTTATATGATATGGCAATTGTTAGATGAAAATTTGTATGTTGTTTAAACAGATAACAATATTGTTCATATTTAAGCACAAAAATTTCCACAAATTCAGAAAATCAAACTTTTAGAAAAGAAAGAATTTTATAGTCGTTGCTAGTAACTTATTTTATCAATTTGGTGTAATATCTGGAGCGTTGATGTGCTATAGATTGAGTGTGCTACACTCGTGTACGCATATATGTCCGCACGAACTTACAGAAATAAAGACAGAATTGAGGAAATTAAGAAGGGACTTGAAAAAGGGAAATTAAGAAGGGGGGAGTGTTGATTTTGCGTGCATCTAAAATAAATTGAGCTAAGTCGGCGCCAGTGATGCCACTTGGATACAAATGTATCCATTTGGATACATTTTCTGTAGAATATTTATTTTGGATACATGGATACTTTTTTTCCTCAATGGATACATTTTCCCTTAAAGTAGTGAGAAAAATTTAAAAAAGCGTTTTAACTTATGAACACACGACGGCGGCAAATCTATTCCATTTCATTATAATTGACTAGTACTGTTGACTAGTACTCTTTGGAAGAAAAGGCCTTGGGGAGATTTCTGCAGTACTGGAAAAGAGGAATTTTTCTCGTATGGGGGACGAAACTACGGATGTAAGTACGTCCAAAGCCCTTGTGCTAGTTACAAAGGTTTTCGATGAACTAGCTCTTGTGTTCAGGAAAGATTTCTGGGAATGTTTAAACTAACAAAAGCTTTTAAATAAAATTAAATCTTTATTTACATATGAGGATTACGAATTTTATTTTATACCACCTCGAAAGTTTTTGTTTTGCAAAGAATTTTATTCAAACTTATTTGGCAGGACAGTTTGGCAGATACCAATTATGGTATCTGCAGTAGGAAAATTCAAGAAGAGCAGGTACATTTGCTTGCTATCGAGCATTGTGCATAAGTGAATTAAAAAAAAGTTGTTAATACTCCTACAATAATATAATAATGGGTAAAAGTTAATAAAAAATTTCAAAATTTTTTTAAATATATTTACAGCTTCCGTTACAAGTGTGTGAAATATATTTATTTAAATCGTTATTTTTTAGTTATGATATTATTCATTGTGATTTTGCAAGTTGTATCATAAAAGTAGAAGTGGATACATTTTTGGGTCACTGGATACATTTTTTCGGAAATTTGGATACAAAATAATTAAGCTCGGCGGCAACACTGCGGCGCCCGGCGGTAGCCGAAGGCTACTACTGCCAGGGTCACCCATGCCGAATGTTAATATGGAGATGTCGGACAAAGTAGATGCAACCTGGCAGTAGGTATAAAATGCAACACTGCAGCAGGTATAAACTGCAAACATGGAGAGATAAGATACCAACCAAACCAATGTAGGGATATTTGTCCAATTGTCGGAGGATGCCGCGAGCTCCGGTAAGCGTCGTGGGGACAACAAGTCCACTCTGCACGTTGCCAGTAGCTCAGTAACAGCTGCTATAATGATCCAACAAAAACAGCTGCACAAAATGCAAGAAATAAAAGAGTTTGTTTTGAATTTTGTTTTTTAAAAACAGCTGCAGCAGAAACAGCAGCAATAATGACGACAAGAGCAACGAGGACAAAAATGTTATCACGTCAGTATGCGAGAAACACCAATGCCGACAGAACCATTGACGGAAGACGTTTTACTCTTCCAGAGAAGTGATGATTCAGAAATAAACACGGAGCCAGAGGAACATCTCTTGGGAGATGCAGACCAGGCATCCAAGGAACTAGACACACCCAGCTAAACAAGTAGGCAAATCTGGTTAAAAAAGTTCAGCGAAATTCCTCCAAAAGATGGGTACGAAGGACGCTTTGAAGTGGACCGATAGGGACAAGAGGCTTGTAAAAAGGCATAAAAAGGGAAAAACGGCTTTCTGAGACATCCACATCCGCGGCGAAAACCTATGAAAAGAGCAAAACTACGCAGGAAAAGGAAAGGGGGTGAGAAACGCTTCAAAAGCAAAACTTCAGCCCCCTCTGCATCCAAAGCAACTGAAAAGCTCAGCGACAACTCACCGGGTAAAGCAAAGCCACCTACCAAATCAAAGACCACAAAATCTTAGGGGAGGGATACGGCAAAGCCCAACCCAGAGCGAATACGCTGAGTTGATAAGACCGCTGAACACCAGAATAAAAAGGCCAAAACCAACCTTTGCAATAGCAGTTGCAATAGCAGTTGGCAAGTTCTGTCCTTCAAACCCGGAACAAAAGGAGGGGACAAGATCAAAAAATTACAATGGATCATGCGTTCGCCCCAGTCTTATGCCATTAAAATAAAGAACATTTTTGTGAAGAAGAACAATTAAAGAGATTTTCCAAGTTTCGGGAAGATACTACAACGAGGTGATAGTTTAAATAAAAAAACACAGAACAAAAGAGAAGAATTACATATTTTTACAGATGAGGCCGGAATACCGTCAATGCCAATTGAAAAACTATTAGCCAAGACAGAAATTGGCTCTATAATCGTAGCTTTGCCAAATAAGAAGTCATTAGATTTGAGAGAATTCGATGGAAGCTTCGTCAAATGGATAAAATCTTTAAAGCTAATATCACAGATGTCGTCCATAAGCTCAATTAAAAAAAATTACAAAGAGATTGACTATCATAAAATAGGCTAATTGTTTTTACGATCTCCAAAATACAAAGAAGATTGATAGTCATCAGAATTGCGCTTCAAGTTAAGGAAACGCAGGGACGCTTCCATTTTAAAATGTAGAAAAGCGCTGTATGAACAATGCTTTTGTGTGGATCTTCACTGCCATTGGAACTAGAGACTGCCTGTACAAAATAGTGCTTATTGTTTATAGTACCTTTTAAAATTACAAATCAAAGCGGGCCTTACAAAACATCCTTCCATATAGAATATCGCTATATCTTCTAATGAGGCGCAAGCACCGTCTTAAGGTACGGTTACACGTTGCAACTTTTAATATGGCGCAACATAAAACGCTACAGTCTTCGAGGGTTGCGATGTGTAAACATCTTTGAAACCCGAAAAGTCTACAGTTGGTTGCGTGCAGCTTTCACGTGCTGTCGCAGTCTCAGAGGTTGTGATGTGTAATCACCCACGTGCAGCTTTATTCATTAATTAACTTACGGTCTCAGTACATTCTTTATTGTCTATCCATTTCTTAACACAATATCTTTTTTTCTTTAACTTTCTATTTCGATTTTTTAATAAAATTAATGAAATAAGCGGCAGATTGCACCTCTGGATCGTCGAAATACATAATTTTTACTTTATTTAATCTCCACTCAAAATTTCCTGTCAACCAAACGTCAAAAAGCTTGAATAAAGACTATTTAAAACAAAAAGCAGCAGCTGCGCAAACTGCGTATTATGAGTAAACACTTGTGCAACCTTTATTAAAAGGTTGCAGCTGCTGAGTTGCGCGCAGCAAAAACTGTGGCTTATGTGCTACTTTTTTCCACTACGTGGAAAGACCGTTATTCCGAATAGTAAACTCATTTGAAACCTTAGATTAAACGACAAAATCCCTAGAGCCATTCCGTTCTCTAGTTCCCTTAAGGCCTTCTTTAGACGGAAAAAATTGATCAATACATTCGACAAAAAATATTGCAATATGCTTGCTTTACAAAATCCACACAAAAGTTATTAAACAAATTCTTATCAAGTTAGGTGTATTTTTTTATAGGATGTGGCCGATTTTGATGACACAACCAGTAAGACCCGATTTTTCGTTCGACTCAGTTGACTCGAAACCCTGATTCTTATCCGAAATCATAGTTGAAGTCGGCTGAGTTTATTATGGGAAAAAGGAACTAATGCCAATCCCCGAAATTGCCTTCAAGTTTTCAAAGAAGAACTCCCCCATAGCCCTCATTCTCACTTTGGCAAGATCCGGACATTTACAAAGAAGGTGAATAATTATTTCTTTTTCGTTCACGTCGTCATAACTGCAACAGAGTGTATTGTAAGGAGCACCCAGTCTAGCTGCATGCTCGCCTAAAAGACAGTGGTCCATACAGACCGCATTGATTTTTGCGATAACACCTCTCGGTCCGTTGAGCAGATCCGATGTCCTGCTTTTATTATAAATTAGCCAGGTAGCCCTGGATGTGCTATAGGCTTTTAGGGCTTTTAGTTCCCTCTTAAGGGAACCCAGTGGGATATGAATATCTTCAACATGGCCACGTTGTAGAGCTGCGTCCTCTCTGGCAAGTTTGTCGGCCATCTCGTTCCCTGTAATGTTCCTATATCCGGGACCCTAGTGCAAGATTACGTTAAGGGTAGGTTATAGTCGAGCTTCACTAAAAAATGTTTTTTAATTCTTTAAATTGTAAAATTTGCGAGATATCCACGCACTCCTGGAGACGTGTAGCGCGTGCAGGATTCCGCCTTCCTCTTTTATCTGAAACACAAAAATTAAAGTGATTTGCAAAGCAGAATAAATTTGTGGGGCCATGGACCCATTTTAGAAAAATTCAGTGATTTCTGATAAAATGGCGACCGTTTGAAGAAAAAAGGCGATCTTTTTGCCCTTTTTTTGTTGTTCATAGTGGTTAAAAAAATAGTAAATATTAAAATTTTTTGTTGAAAATGGTCCATAGCCCCCTAAATTCAATAATCTCTATTTACTAAAACAAAGAAGTCAACTGGTTGAACGGTTCGACTGCACCTTTGTCTTAAAACATGGTATTGAGAAAAAGGCGTTTAAAGTTTGACAGAGCAAAAACGTGGGAAAAAATATAATTTTCGTTTCTTACAGCTAGTCAGCTGACCGTAGAGCAATCCTTTCTCTTCCTTGTGAAATTGATTTTGACTACTATATTCAAGGAACATTATATTGTCCAAACAGAACATATAAACGAATTTTTAAACCTGCTGAGCAAACGTCTGGTCTTAGAGACACTATATGGATTTAAAATATTGTAACGTAAGTGGGGCTCTTCGGGCTCGACGGATTATTATTTAAGACATATATTTACAGTCACAAATTCTCACTATTTTTATTCGCTTAACTTCATTAATTCGTTGCACAATTTTCTTGACAATTTCCGTTATTCATTTTCACCACACTAAGTCACCACAGGTTCGAGTCGGCCTTGACTTCATACGGCATCTGACGTTTTCCTGGTTTCCGAAATTCGGGACATGCGCATTACACAACTTGATTTCGTTTTCATCACGTAGGCTTTGCCAGGCTACAGTGCATGTTACAATATTCAAAAAAAGAAAAATTAATTTTTTGAAACTAGAACCTACCCTTAAGCAGACTGCCCAAAGAGCTAAGTAACTCGCGGCAATTCTGCATCACCCTTGAAGATATGGTAACTGATTGTGAGTAAAGCACCCTAATGGCCGCTTGACCATCTGTAAAAATGGTGCTATTCTGTTTCGATGAATGGATACACAGAACCAGCGAACATGCCTTCATAATCGCAAGCACCCCCGCTGGAAGTCGCTCGATGTGTTCGGCAGACGATAAGACTTCGATATATTCAGTGTCTCACAGAAGACTCCTGCACCAACACCTTGTTCCATCTTAGAACCATCCGTGAATATTACGGTATTATAGTTGCTGGCCCATTCCGTCATTCTCCATTCCCTTCTAGTTATCTAGAATCTTGACACTAAATCCTTCTTCAAAATTTATGACAGGCGTAATGTAGTCAGTTGAGGCATCGGCCAGTTCTCTAGGTGCTAAGCTGAGGATGTTGCCATAGGCCATAGGGCTTAGCAATCCAGCATCCAGATTCTTTGAGTCTTACTGTACTGCATGACGCCTGGAATTTTATATGGTGACCAAGGGGAAGAAGCTGCAGATGCACATTAAGACCTTCGG
Organism: Leptarthrus brevirostris; assembly: GCA_964036015.1. Classification (NCBI taxonomy): domain Eukaryota; kingdom Metazoa; phylum Arthropoda; class Insecta; order Diptera; family Asilidae; genus Leptarthrus; species Leptarthrus brevirostris. The sequence goes on from OZ038371.1 coordinate 40,938,575, forward strand.
TTGGGGTGGAGCGCAGGGTACCGATAGTGCCGATGCAAGCGGTTCTTTGCACTTTACTTAGCTTGGTTTGGTTATAAGCCTTACTCAACGCAGGCCACCAAACCAGTGAACTGTGAGTGAGAATTGGATGCACCAACGCTGTTTTTAACCACAGTGTCATCTTAGGTTGCAGTCCTCATGTTTTACCAAAGGTACGTCTGGAGACTATACATGCCTTCTTTACCTGTTCTTTAGCTTCTAGTTCAGTTTGGGATCCAGCATTAAATCCAAATACCTGGCAGTGGAGGATAGTGAGAGTTTCTGGCCGTTTAATTTAGGTAAAGCAAAGTTTGGTAACTTGGTTTTTGTGGTGAAGAGCATAAACTCAGTTTTCCCTGGATTCACAGCCAGTCCACAGTTCTTAGACCAACTGCTTACCTTCTTAAAGACACCCTCCATAATCTCGCTGATAACAGACAGAAATATCCTTGATACCAGGATCACCACATTGCCGGCGTAAGCGACGGCTTTAACACCCTTATGCTCAAGTCTCAGCAGCACCTTGTTCATGACCATCAGGAATAGCATGGGGGAGAAAACCTCATCTTGGGGGGTACCTCGGGAAACGTGCCTAACAGACCGACTGATACCAAATTCGGACTGGATTATCCTTGTCTTTAACATAGTAGTTATCCATTGGCCAAAAAAGTGCTTTACACCGAGCTCGGCAAGAGATTATTGAATGGCTTCAATGCGTACTTTGTTAAAGGCTCCTTCTATGTCCAGGAATGCAGCCAGGGTGTATTGTTTATACTTGATTGAATGTTCCTCATGGAGGGCTGTCTCCACAGATCTTCACTTACAATTCGTGTTGGGATTTTGGCATCGTTGCATCGCAAAGAGTTTGCCTTAAAAGTATATTAAGGACCCGCTCTAGTGTTTTAATGCAAAGGAGATCACACTAATCGGCCTAAAGCCCTTTGCTAGTTCTTGACCTCGCTTTCCAGACTTCGGGATGAAATGCACCAGACTTCGTCTCCATGTTAGGGAAACGTGTTTATGTATGAGCATTCCACTGAGTGCTTGCCATTTTAAAAGTATACATATTAGAGCTGTCTTTGGAATAAACCTAGTAGAAAATTCATTTGCTTCGATGACCTAGAATCCTTCGAAAATAGAGTTAGGGTAGTTTTGCATCATGGTGATATTGTTTGGCAATATCCAGTGACTGTTGCTTTTTTGATGACTTTATAACTTTTAGGATGGAAATCGTTTACTTTTTCAGCTGCACTGTTTGGATGTAACGACTGCAACGGATTCACTACTTTTATATCTGAAACAACTGTGCACAGACACTTTTAAAGATCTTGTCAGGAATTGTCATTTCAAATCAACATATAATTAGAGTTAATTGAAATGCTGCCGAGTCACTACATTTAACAACCTGGACCCAAATATTTACGTTGCGTAACCGTAGACAATTTGTATAGTGATTTTTCTTTCACGCGCAAGTTGCATAGTTTGTTCTTATTTAAGTGTTACGCTTAGATCTTTGGTGTACAATAAAAGGCAAAGTTATGTAACGGCGGGTTAATTCGAATATAATGTGAAAAAAAAAAATTTTTAAATTTTATTGCAAATTGAAAAGAGAAAAAAAAACTTTTAAGAATTACTGCATCGGGATTTCGCCGCAGTTCGAGCTCTCCCTACCTCTGCACCAAAGTTGGACACACGAGATCTGGTCAATCAGGGGAATATCAATTTCTACAACTTATTCATTATTTCAATATATTGACAGAGTTACTGAGCCCCTGGTATGGGTTTTGTTCTTGAGGCTAAGTATACTATAATTGCATTGGTAATTTCACTTTCTAATATACATATATTAGCAAATATTGGATAGATAGATTACATGAGATAAAAATATGTATGAAACCAATTAATAGTGGAGATTCAAAAGTGACAAAGAGAATTTTGAATCCGTTGGCCGTTGGGACTGTACGAAATACAGATGTATGGTAAAGTATATAGTTACGAAGCTTACGGTTGGCCTCGGTATATAGAACCAGAATCTATATTTGAACATTTTTAGCAATTAGAAGTTATCCAGTTCCTCGTGATAGAACAATCAATTTTAAAATTTTCAGTTTTTAGTTGTGGTGTTTAAGGGGGGAAGTACATGAAGACGTTTTCAAAAATCGATTTTTTTTTATTGTCTTAATCGATAAGTATATGCTCTAAGAATATAATTCCAAAATTTCAAAAGCCTATCTCGAAAATTGTGAAAGATATGCCACTTGAAAGTGGTCGGCGCCGATCCGGGATCGAGGATCTGCGCGCGTGATTCCGCTTACCGGATTTTTTTTCTGCTCTGGAATTTAGAGTGATGAATGCGACTTTGTTAAAGAGCGTTCTCGCTGTTTTCAGTCCAAATACCGATTTTTCTGAGAATACCCCCTCCCCTCTTACCCTCCTTCTCCTTATCTGCATCTTTTTCGTCAGTTTTTCGGGACAAACTTTAAACGGCGTTTTCTCAAAAACCATGTTTTTCAAATTGGCGTAAAAGATTACAAAAAACCTAGTGAACCGATTTTCTTCATCCAGCACTCATTTTAAAGGGCATAAACAACTACTCTAGATAGACTACGGACATAGCAAAAAAATCATTTTAAGACCATTTTTGACGCGAATATAATCAAAATTTTTGCCAAAAAAGCCAACTTTTTTTTCATGCCCGATTTTTATAGTTAATGTTCGAATTTCGAAAAGATCGTAGTCTATCTAGAATAAACAACCCACTCGAGTATAAAAATGTTTGGTTTTTTGATTTCAGATGAAAATTGCGGCCAGGAGAATTTACGCCGATTTCGATGTCAGCCGCGACACGAGTTACGAAACCCACCAAAAGTTGATTAATTTTTCATTTTTCGAAATGTAAAAAATGTTTTTTCTCTTCTTAAAACATTGCCCTAAGTACATATAATATCGATTTCATGTGGACCTTTTTCATTTTCCCAAAAATAAATCCCAAAAAAGTCCTTTTTTTTCGGCGTTTTTATGTACTTCCCCCCTTAAGAAATAATTATTTCAATAAGTGCAAGTGATAAGAGAATCAATTAAAGTTTAGAAAAACGAGGAGGATTTATTAAGAATAGGTTAGATCGTGCTCAGTGGAAGGTGAAGAATAGTCTAAGAAATTTCTCAAAGGCAATTAGGGTAAGATCCATCCAGGAAGAAAGGGGCATTGGATCATCCCAAATTATTTAAATCAAATCTTTTGGAAGTTGCAAGCGTGCTCCTAGTTTTGAAAAGAATCAAATTGGATTCAGAATAAATTTCAAATGGGATTTCGATCAACGGAGATCAACCAGACGACATCGGTGAAAATATTCACATGCATCATATGCAACACGTCGCAATATTCATTTTTTCTCAATCACGAAAATGTTTTCGAAATTAAATATGCAGTTAATACTGTGATCAAGTCAAAGGAAGTTGCCAATATCTACAAAGAAAGAATATTTAAAAAACGGCTAAAAGACGCTGGAAGTCCGCAACGAAAACTTAGTAATCTAGCATATTACTTATCTACGGAGCTACAAAAAAAAGCATAAAATTAATTTATAGATTATTTTTAACCATTAATTTTCAGCAAATCTCTGGCGATCGTAAATGCATTTAGGTTCCCGGTAAGTACTGCTTTAATTTCTATTATTTATCATTGTTCGAAATCATAAACATCTTTCATAGCAATTATATTATACATAATCATATAATTAATTCTTATATTTTTTATATTATACATAATCATTTAATTTTTCCAGTTTAGAAATTAGATATTTGCTCGAATAGTGGGTACACAAATTTACTTAAAATTGGAGTGAATTTAAAAATTCTTTTTTGGAATTACTAGCAACCTAAGCGAAAGTGATTAAGAATTTGAATTTTTTGTTGTTGCTTTCTTCCATTTCACATTGTTTATAATAATTTTTGGTTAATAATATGTAATATATCGGTATTCACTTAGTCATCGACGCGTAATCTTTAAACAAATAAAATTTTAGTCTATTGCGGGTCCAAGGTAAATTTATTAGATTTAATTTATTGAATTGAAGTCTGAAGCTTACAGCTAGCAACTTTCTTTGAAGCGTTTATATGTGTGGCTTAATAAAGTAATTATTGGTAACGATAAATTCGGTCGATTCTCGTTTTTTGTGTGTATGATCTGTTGGAGGAAAATTTGAGGAAAATGTTATAAATTGATTCTTTTTTTACGTCCATCAACCTAGCATTACAATTTTTAAATATCACGATTTGAGCTGGTGGGTTAATTGTCGTAAATTTGTCGTGAAAGAAAAAATTTTGTCGCGCTTCATTTTTAAAAAATAACCCCTGGTAATGCTAACTTGATATTCAAGTTAGCATTACCAACAACACAAAATTAATTTTAATTAACGTAATTAATGCTGACATAAAGCAAATAATTTGTCGTGGCCGAAAAATGCAGTATAAAAATATTTTGGGCAATATATTAGCAATAAACGTAGGTGGAATCTAGATTTCTACTCAACGTACGACAAAATCCTGAGTCTAAATCTACTCAAAAAAGTACATAAGATTCGCTGCGATGGGCTGGTAGTGAGGGCCGCAACATTGAATTAGCTTAGAGAAGAGTCGAACATCTGTTGAAAAGGAAAAAACTCAGTCCAAAAATGTACCACATCTAATAAACAAGTACCGTAATTATATAGTGCAGTAGCGTTCGTAAAAATGTTTAGAAAACTGATTGAACTGCGTAACAAATCATTGACAAACAAAAACTTACTTTCCGGCTCTAAAACCTTGAATTGCTAATAGCAGCTACAGTTTTGCTCTCTCAACAAAAAGCGCGGAGAATATTTCGTAGAACTCGATGAGCGCTACCTAGAACTCTTCGGGAAATTAGTTTTACATTTTCTCAGGTGAAAATTTTTTAAAAATTATCATTTTCTTAATTTTCCATAACTATTTTCACATATTATTAGGAACGAACTCTTTGAAATACATCGAGAGGAAAATGTCAGAACTCTATTTTGCAAAAACAGCGGAGCTGCGTGAAGTAAGCGCCGGATTTTTAACCGACTTCCTAAAAACAATGAGGTTCTAAGTCGACGCGTATTGTTTTTTATGTCTGACCGGGCATAACTTCGTAACGCGTCGACAGATTTTGATGATTCTTTTTTTGTTGGGTACAATATGTTCACCGATTGGTACCATGTAAAAAAAATTTTTGGTATGGTGGGGGTGAAACCTAACTTTTTGTTGTACCGAGTATGATCCCCCATTGCTAATAGGAGATTAATTTGGTCCTAGGGTGAGGAGTTGGGGTGGGGGGGGGGGGGGGGGGGGTGGATAGTCTAGTTTCGTAACGCGTGGATCGATTTAGATAATTCTTTTTCTGTTGGGTAGTATCCTCCTTGGTTGATACCACGAGAAAAAAATTTTGCTGGGTGGGGAGGGGGGGGAGTGGATCCTAACTTTGTAACGCGTGGACCGATTTGGATGGTTCTTTTGCTGTTGTATAGAGTGTGATCCCCCATTGCTAATAGGAGAATAATTTTGTCCTATGGTGGTGGTGGGGGAGGGGAGGAGTAGATTTCGATGATTCCTTTTCTGTTTGGTGGAGTATGTTCCTTTATTGATACCATAAGAAGAATTTTTTAGTGCAATGGAGGTGGGGTTGGGGTTAAACCTAACTTTTTAACGCGTGGACAGATTTGGATGGTTGTTTCTTCGTTGTAAGTATAGAGCAGAAGACACTAAAACTTTTTACACTAAAACTTTCAACACTAAAACTTTCAACACTAAAACTTTTCAACTTTTTTTTGAAAAAATATTTTATTTTGATATGATTTTTACCTGTAATTTGCCAGCACTATTCAAAATGTTTATAAGGAACTCAAGAACTATATCGAATCTACCCGGGACTCTAATAAAATATGCGAGTTAGATTTCGTAGGAATTTTTCGTGGCGAAATTTGAATTGTCGCGGTCAATAAAAAATTTTTAATTAATAATAAAGCTAGCACTACCAGCCCATCGCAGCGAATCCAATGAACTTTTTTGAGTAGATTTAGACTCAGGATTTTGTCGTACGTTGAGTAGGAATCTAGATTCCATCTACTTTTAGCGCCAATATATTGCCCAAAATATTTGTATACTGCATTTTTCGGCCACGACAAATTCACGACAAATTATTTGCTTTATGTCAGCATTAATTACGTTAATTAAAATTAATTGTAGTTGGTAGTAATGCTAACTTGAATATCAAGTTAGCATTACCAGGAAATATTTTTAAGAAATGAAGCGCATTAAAATTTATTCTTTCACGACAAATTAGCGACAAATTAATTGAGTTACGTAAGCGTTAATTACGTTAATTAAAATTAATTTTAGTTGTTGGTAATGCTAACTTGAATATCAAGTTAGCATTACCAGGGGTTATTTTTTAAAAACGAAGCGCGACAAAATTTTGTCTTTCACGACAAATTAGCGACAAATTTACGACAATTGACCCTCCAGCTCAAATCGGGATATTTAAAAATTGTAGTGCTAGGTTGATGGACGTCTTTATTTTCCCGTGTCGTTCTGGGCTTGCTGTCGCACATGATCATCATAACTCCAGAAAGATTTCATAGATGACGCTCGGGGATATAAGCTCGGAATATCAAGCTCTGGGCAATAGAAATCATGGCCGCGTATGGTTCTTGAGAGTTGTGTGAGATTCTGTGTATAGGGCCTAATGATGCGAAATCAGACCAGTGCCCGTAGACGGCACATACCTAATTAATGGCATTTCTCCTTAGCGTAACCAAAACAATTTCGAAATAGAGCTGCTGCCGTGACGACGTGTCATGGAACCAAAATTAAATTGGTGCTGTGCTGCCGACGGAAACTCCTTGTCCTCGGTAAATAATTTCAGATGTCCGAGGGTAAATAATCGTTGCAATTTTTTTCAGTAGCTTTGCCACTCCAGTAATATACAATTAACTTGTTTCTCCCGTAGTCCCACTAGTCCTTCCGTCGCCTTTTCGCAATTGTTACATAATAGTAACCAGTAATAGACATTTTTTTGCGCGTATTCCCATTCTCTAAAAATTGGCCATTCTTCCGACCCACACCCAATCGACGAGCTATGGCCGGCAACCTTTTATGGAGGATTCGTGGAAGAATGGGCCTGATGAAGGAGAGCAATATCTAACTTCGGCTCTGTAGATCGAGCAGCTAGATACCTTGCTTCGGGTTTTTTTTTCAACTATAGGAGGTAACTCCTCAAGGAGCCTGGCTCCCAAATGCGCCGTGTTAGCGTTCCGCTTATCATTAAATCGTCCGAGTTGTATTAGACAGACACTGAAGGTCCCTCTGTTATAGTTATGCAAATTTAGTTGGATCATAAAGGAAAAGGGGACAGTTATGTGATTGCTTATGCAAATAAATCATACGCCTATTCAATTCACCGTTAAATTTTGCCATTTCAACTCCAATTTAATGTAAAATGTAACTATAAATCGTAATAGCCGTAAAACTACTAAAATTTAAAAGTAACTAAGTTAACCTCGCAGTTCAAACTATTCTAACAAGTGTAGGTGCTAAAAAAGACCCTTGCGGAACTGCATTTGGTTATGAAAAGCTATTTCATTTCTGTGGGTGAGTAAATTTATTCATTAAGGTAACCTTAGATTTCTATAGGAATGTGGCTTTGCTCCAAGGCGCTAAGTTGATTTTACTAGCTGAAGTTTTGCATGCGTACTTACTTATCTACTTTTTTACTGACATATTCTAAAAAAAGCCAATTAAATTAACCCAACAAAAGTACCTTCAAACACAATAAATTTCTCCTACCCTCACTCGAAGTCTTGAAAATACATAAAGGCACCATGCAATAGTGTAAAACCGATTAATATCCTCTTTAAAAAGGCCATTAATGATTTGCTTCATAGTCCATTGAAAGCCTGAAGATTTAACAGCAATTTCAATTTATGCGACGCCCCTGGCAGCTGGTCGTATCTATTGTTGTTAAAACTCCAAAGTTGTTATGATGTGTTCTGGCGTCAATGGCAGAGGAATTATTAAATTGATACGACACGACTGTATCTCCGTAGACACGCAATAAACGGTCTCAACACTCCTCACGGAATAGTATCCAATGGCACTGACAGTGAAAACAGCAAAATGTCAAAGAAAACGCAAACAAACCTCTGCAAATTGATTTTTCAATTTATGAGAAAATTATTGTCACGTCGATTGTAATGTGCCTGCAACGCGACGCCAACACGCGCAGCACTTCAGAGTCGCCTTTGACGGTAGACACGTGAACGTATTCCAAGCATAACAATCAAATAAAAATGTTCTTTGACAAAACAACTGTAAATACCCGCGATGTATTAGCGCGAAAAAAAACGAAGAAGAAAAAGCTCCGCCAACAGTGCTGTAATAACGTCACAATTACGCTGCACTAATCATGCATGATGCACTCACTACTCACAGGCCGACGTCTCATGGCTACGATTTACGTTGCTTTGCGCCACAACTGGCGGATATTTTCGTTGATGGAATTTATGAACGGAAATTTTCATGCCGGCGAAAAACAATTGTTATTTTGGTAAACAACGAGCAGCGCGAGTATCTAATTACCGTTTACCGCGAGACCACCGGCGACCGGAGTATACCGCAATGACTCGCGATTACGCGAAGCACTTTAACTGGTTACGGTGTCACTTTAATCGTTGCATTATTTCTGCTTTTTGTTTACGTAAAATGTGTTCTGTTCGGCGCGACTAAGATTGGGTGTAAATGACCGTGAATAATTACGTTTTGAGGTGTGCATACGCGGATGTGTACGGCCGGCGGGGAGTAGACAGGCAGTTGCTATACTGAAATGTTATGAGAATCGGTGACAACTTCGTGTCTAAGTTGTGCAGTATTTTCTTACGTATTAAATTTGCAATGCCAGTGGGAGAAAATATAGAGGGCACAGTGCAGCAAAACGACTATCAAAACTTGACAACTTTTATTTCGCTCAAAAATTTGCAATTAAACTTTAATATATAAATCCTTTGAATACAATACTATAATTTATTTGAAACGACAGGGTGTCTTTTTACAATAATACAGGATGCTTTATTGAAATTGAAATTCGAGAGAGAACTTGCTATGCTAAAACTTGCAGCGGTGGTGGGGGTTAACTGTCTCCAGAACTCAAGAAACGGGTTCAGAATATTAGACAAACACACCACAACGCTAATAACAGTTTTCCATGAGCTCAGCCAAACAAATAGCTCGTATTAAAACTTGCGGTTGGACAAACAGTGACAAGAACAAATTTTCCTTATTTATGCTTACCTGTACCATGGAATAGGCTTTGCGGTAATTTGGGATCATGCAGGTACAAAAATTCTTCTTAAAAAACAGAACTATTTGGTTTTTATTTAAGGCCGCACGCCTTTCGTTAGTAGCCGATTGCATCGTAGCAGCTAAACGCTATTGATGCCAGCATGCACAATCGCCTACTTACCACTGCGGAAATACACATGTGGTTTAGTGGTACTTATTTCTCACGGGTGAGGAAAAATAGAATGTGAAACTCGGGCGGTAAGTGGCTACTTCACTTTTACCTTTCTGCATAAAATCCGAAGTCAGAATTGTGCGCATCCTGTACATAACCTCAAAAGTAGCCAAAAAAAGCCAACTTTTTGAATACATAACCTCAAATATCTCCAAATACTGACGTGAAGGCCCAATTTCGACCTCGGATTCGTATTCTATGCAGCAAATTACTTCGCAAATAACCCCCAGCTTCCCAACAGCAGAAGCTTGTAGACCTATGTTATTCATTATTCGAATCGCAAATAATTATTTGTTACTCGATCGTGCGATATTTGATAATTTTATAGAATAAACCCTTCTAACTCAGAAGGCGCACTACTTAGGCAGAAGCCTAGAATCAATTGACCTATTAGCCAAAATATAAGAATATACTGAGGCGAATTAGGCTTCCACACCAGCATGCAAAAAAACTTAGTAAACAAAAACTAAAACACGCCCACACACAACAATGAGGGGTGCGCAGACATCAGAGAACGCTTCAGCAAATCCCTCGTAAGAGTCAGGTCAAAAACAGGACACATATTCACGGCTGTACACATGCGATTTATAGGCTCATGCATATGATAGTTAGACCGAGAATGAAAACATGCAGTAAAGGCAATCTCCTTAAGGGGTTATATACAAAGTTGGGGCTCAAAAAATCGATTTATTGCATATTCTGAAAGTACATGCTTTCGAAAATATCTGTGTGAAATTTCATCCAGATCGGAGCACTAGATTTCAAATGACAGCCGTTCGCAGCGCGCTAGTTCCATCCATAAGCACTTGGCGAGCGGCGTCCAAAAATTTTATACGCGATTATCTCGGAATAGAGTTTTTTGAAAAATACTGTTGCGGTGAACGTGATATCTCAAAAACTTTTCAACCGATTTTCATAATTTTTTTTTAATTGTTCATATTTATTATCTCGTGTACTTGAACGGTTCCTTTTTCATCTAAAAATTTTCGATTGTTTGCAATAAATTTTTGTTTAGAATTTTGAACACCTCAAAAATCGATTTTTTTGTCAACATGGTTTTTTTATTGGAAAAAAAATTTTTTTTCGCAAACCGAACCGTTCAAGTACACCACAATACAATTTTCGCCTTGGAGAGTGTTCACCGCAAGCCTCTGCAAAAAAAAGGCGCTTCGGGGGAGGGGCCATAACTTCGACAATTTTTAATATTTTTTTATAATTCAACTTGTTTTTTTTTTCTTCGATAGTACTACCAACAAATTATCTTTCGCTTTTTCTAATAAAATTTACATAAAACCCTTTAAAAAAATCACGAACTAAGCTCACTTTTTACCCTCAACTTTGTATATAACCCCTTAAGGTATACGAGGTATGTCTATAAGAAACCATACTTGCGAGAGTGCAAGAATCTATGTTTGAGTTCAAAAGCTGGTGAATAAAATCTAGGTGAGCAACTCTACGTCGTTCTTCCAACGAATACAACCGGAAGCGATCCACATAAGGAGGAAGCCTGAGTGGATCATTCCACGGAAGGTCTCTTAGTGCGAACCTAACAAAGTTCCGCTGTACCGACTCAATGCGTCTAGAATGAACAGCATAGCAGGGAGACCAAACTTGGGATGCATACTCGAGAATTGGCCTAACCAAAGAAAAGAATAAGTGAATTAAGGTCTTCCGATCAGAAAATTCCCTTGACCAACGCTTTACATAACCCAGAACTGAGTAGTTAATGTGCAGAGTGAAATCAAGTTTACGGTCAAGCTTCAGACCAAGGTCAGTAGCGGACTGCACGCGACAGATATTAGTTTCCGCAAAGGTATAACAAAGACGAGCTGATTTTGGTTCGTAGAGAACGACATAACCTCACATTTATCCAAGTTAAGCTGTAGGCCAATAGATCCACACCAATTTTTGAATGTATTTAAATCATCCTGAATGCAAGAAGAATCATAATTGTTTCTAACGCATGAGAAAAAGTTCATATCATCTGCGTAGATTAAAACTTTGGAGTGATTAATCAGAGGGACAATGTCCTCAATGGCAAGAATAAACAGCAACGGCCCCAGATGGCTACCCTGTGGTACAACAGATTCTGGATAAAGTATTACGGAAAGATACTCGGTATGTCCTATCTTTTAAGTAAGAGCAGATCGAGTTGAGCAATAAAGGCGAAAAACCCAACTTTTCAAGTTTAAGCAAAATTACAGAATGAGGGAGGTTATCTAATGCCTTACTAAAGTAGGAGTAGACGCAGTCAGTCTGGAGACCTTGTTGGAAGGCAGAGATAATGTGGGATGCAAATTCAAGCAGGTTAGTTGTCGTCGATCTACCAGGCAGAAAGCCATGTCGATTAGATGAGATTATCCCCTTACACTGCCCAACAAGCTGTGAATATATAACAGATTCCAACAACTTGGATATGCAGGAAAGCTTCGCGATTGTCCTACAATTTCTTATTAAGTTTCTATGACCCTTTTTATAAACAGGAATTATAAAGGAGCTATTCAATAACGTAGGAAATCTACCGGCCTGAAGAGATTTGTTGAAGATGAGTTCCAGTGGAGTGAGTAAGGCGTCAGAACAGGATCTCGAGAATGCAGGTGGAATACCATCAGCACCAAAAGAAAAGTCCATTTTAAGTTCACTTATACCATTCATGATAATATCACGAGATATAATGGGCAAAGCAATGACTGCAGCGGTACGATCCTGGATATGACCAAACTCTTCCAGTGAAGGCACAAAATTGCCTGATGAAAAGGCGCCCTCAAAAAACAATGCAAAGCTATCGGCTATATCGGGCGCACTGCAACTAGAGGATCCATTCTTCTACATTGTAGATCGATAATTATCAGATCTCTTCTTCATATTTACAAATTTAAAAAAGGTACGGGGATCATTATGCAAGTTATCGCGAACATTATCAAGTTATTCCCTGTATAAAGATGATGATAACGCTTAAAGGCGTAAGAAGGTTTTCCATAACCTATTTGTTTTATTCTTAAGACTCCGTAGTTCTCTAGTATACCACGGGGAGAATGAGAGGATGATCTCGACTGTTTAAGTGGTACACACAAATTAAACAGATCATAAATCCTATCATAAAACACGGAAACGCAATCGTCGATATCGTTATCATAAAAAAGAGGCGGGAAATCGATTGAGAGGATCCTGTTTGAAAGACCAGAGAAGACCGCCTTTTTAAAATGAAGAACAAATTTGAAATTGAAGTAATGTTATTAAATGATATGCAAGAAATTAAAATAAATAATAGTAAACTCAACAGATCACTGAATTAATAGAATTAGTAGACAGCACAGTCAAAGTTAATCAGCAGCTCCAACAGCAAGACCCGAACCAGGCAATAATTAAGATTGGTTACAGTGCAAGTCAACTAAAATTTTCACTATTCAAAAAGTGCAAGTGTTCCAGAGATAAAACATCCAACAAGCATAAAACAAGGCAAGAATCACACAAGAAAACAATTAAATTAATTATAAAAAACAGATAAATACACTGCAACAAAAAAATTTACAAACGCACCACTACAAATATTTCCTAATTTAGTATTTAGGGAATTATTCGCAAATAATTATTTGTTAGGATTCAGTAGATATAAATCTCATATTAAGAATTTAAAAAAAAAAAAAAAAACTTTTCCGACAAACATAATCCTAATTGCATTTGGTTTGCGAACTTCGAACCAGAAAAAGTCTTAAGCAAGTCGGTCCTAAACATAACTTATTACTTTAACCATTAAGAGACGGAGTTGCCTCAATGGTTGAGTGGCACGATCACCACGCCATCATTTCCCAAAAAATACAAATAAAAGTCGACTTCGCCTCTGGGCTGTTTTCTAGCTCACAGGAAAGCAAACCATACATTCAATTTCCCTCATTCCCCTTACCCTAATTTACTTCCGGACCTAAAAGCATGGACTTTATTCCGTAACCCCTTCCGGGGCACGGATCGGAAAAAGAACTTCATCCGACTCCAAAGAACGATTGCAAATGGATCTACAATTTGAGGTGAATTCCGAACTACCGACATTTTCTCTGCAGCCCCCAATTGCATTTTTATTGTAACCTGTTGTCAGCAGAAAACAACCATTGGTTGCCGGCTGTGGGATTCGAACCTCGGACCTCCGCGTTGGAAGGCCGACCGTTATCACTTACTGCACTGGCCTTTGGTTATATTAGCGGTACCGAAAAAACGTTGTATTTGTTGACCGTTTTCGAGGATTAGTTGCGCTTCGGCTGCTGCCTTTTAAGTCGTATTTTGTGCTCTTTCCGTGATTGTATTTATCAAGAATGAATCGAGATATGTAAAAATCGGGAAGGTGTGCAGACAAGAGGCATTAAAATGTTGCCAGATAGGTGGAGAAAAGTGATTTCGAATGATGGAAATTACACTTATTATTAAAAATTAAAAATATATGAAAATTCAAATCTTTCATTTAAAAAACGATATTCTTTTTCAGCACCCTTAATATCATAAAAAAATTACTTCCTCACTTTCGAACTAATTATTCCATAAAGAGACATCACTTGACGAATAATTATTTAGTGATCGAATGATAAATAATTATTTGCGAATAATTCATCAAATAACTAATAATTATTTTACTACCAAATAAAGCATGATCGAATAACAAATAATTATTTAAAATTCAAATAAGAAACACCAAATACCAAAGAATTATTTGAAAATAACTTAAATAAATTTAAAATCAAATAAAAATTTATTCTAATAACTTTACATTCGATTTTTAAGAAATCGGTAAATTCATCGGGTCTACACACTTTGTGGCGGTAAAGCAACGCGATGAATCTCGATTTGATATACCAACTAAAGCTGACCGACAGTTTAGCATAACCAGACCATCGTATTTGCTGGAACAAGAAATATACAACCAGATGAATTGTTAAGTTAGCTTTGTTGTCTGCAAGCACAGGCCACTGAACCAAAATAAACTGAATTGAAACTGAAAAATAAATGATCAAGTGATAGTCTTTAGCGTCAATGCAAAACAACAGCCTTTTACTGATGACAGTAGACGAATGCAGAAGACTTGTAATAGCTTGTTCACAAAGCTTTTCTTGTCTTCAATTACACATTGTGCTCCTACCTGACGACAAAGCAGGGGTTGTTGATCCAGTGTATTTGATCGATGGTGTGTCAACCACTGGGGAAGTTAAAATGAGAGATAGAAGACTATTAATAAACATAAAAAATAATACCAGTGAAAGAACTAAGCCCTGTGGTACACCGGCACATATTTTGTAATTATTACGGCGTCCTATTAAAAACCTCTGAAATATTTATGGCGAACATTTAAAACTCACAGTCATAGTATGTTTCTTATTGAGCAGCCAGCACAGAAACCGTACTTGCATTCGCTGATAACGTGGGTATTTTCTATATATTTCGTCAACTAGGTGTTAGTAAGTGAGTCATGCAAAAGCCTTAGGCGGGACCGAAGTAATTAAATTGGTCTATGGAGCGGCCGATCAAAGTGACAGTGGAGAGGCTGAACCAACGAAGAGATAGTAAATGAGGGATCACTGCCTGAGAGAAGACCATATGTAAAGATTTTCTCAGATGCATTCAGAATTCACAGGAAATAGGAGTTTATCATGTTGAGATGTTCTATCCGTGGTCCTGTTATATGCGCTGGATTACTTGAAGAATAATCTGATCATGGGCAAAAACGTGCTCATAACAATTGACAATCAGACGGTGATTAGTGTATGGAACAAACGGAGTTCAACACCTTTCTGGCTTAAAAGTGTATTCTAAAACTCAATTAGTGTGCCCAAATGGAGTGACACTGTTTTGGGAAAAGAGACATATAGGGATTGAAGTCAGATAGTATCGCTAAACAAGGAGCTTACTGAAACTTCCAAGGCCCGCAACCATATGGTAAGACGTCTGGTTGATTAATGAAGCACAGCGGATCCCTGGAAACAGTGGATCGCAGTAAACGCGTGTAGCCATGTTAGAATGACTTTGGGAACATCATATTGTTCTGCCGGTGGAATTAAGCCGGTCGAAAAGCTTTGAGTGGTTGATGGCACTCTTGACACGACATGGTAATTTCGGGTCGCATCTGAAGAAAAGAAAATGTGATTCATTTTAGGTGACAGCTATAGATAATGCCTGAAAGATGAGAAGACAGCGGTGCATATAATATCCTGCTTTAGCAAGTGAGAGATGTCCTAGGAAAACAGTGGCTTGGAGCCCAAAAGCTTGAGATGAGGATGGAGGACTGAAGGAAAGACGAAAAGAAAGAAAGAATCCTCGATTATTTGCTTGGGTAAGGGACGAAAGGAGACTCAACAGACTTTTCTTTCGAGGATCCAGGGGAGGTGGTTTAGTGGATAAAAATTCGACACTCTCAGGAGTATGGGTCGGACATTGTGTTTGGAATCCACGTCCTATACATGTCACAAAAAGAAGAAAGAAAGACTGTAAAACGTGCATGTCAATTTAAAATTCTATTTTAAAAATTCTCACGGTTATATTACATTTCTAATCTGGCAGTTGCAAAAGAAAAATTTTATTTTGGCTTTCCTGTTGCCCTCAAGTCTAATAACTTTCAAGAATTTAAAAGAAAAATATCAAAATACATTTTACCCACCGTTAAATCACTTCAACTGCAATATAAATACGTATTAACGCCAAAGGTACACATTCCCTGTCATATTTCCTTATTTTATCCTCCAAAAATGGTAAATTTCAATATTATTTTTATCCAAATCGTATTCTATAATTCTTTTTCACTACTATACCATATTCTCGTCGTTTCATTTCACCATTCAGTGTCAGAGGCAACACACTTAATGTATATATGGGAAACCAAAAAGAGCTCGTAAATCGTTACCATACGATTGGGGGATAGCATAGCAAATTGGCCTGTGTATAGAGAAAAAAACTTCTTTGAAAAGCATAAAAATTTTAGAGATTAGGGGGAGAGGAGCGTACTTGTAATGCGGGTCACAGTGTAATCTCATTAATCATAAGTTCCGAGGGCTATTACAAAATCGGTAAAAATAAATTGCCTGACATCCTAAACATAGGCTATTGGCAGTAAGGAAAAGTGTCCTATTATGATAGGAATGACAGGGTGTTTGGCGGTTGGAGAAAAATCAGTTAATCTTCTTCTTCTTGTTTTTCGGACGAACCCTATGTTTACAAAGATAGTAGAGTGAGTGTAGAAAGAAGACAGAGCCCAAGAAAGATGATGCCCACAGATCGAATTGGTGGCCTATTGAATCCAAAATTGAATGTGATATTAATCAGTATTGCGGGTGCGGGACAACTTTCTACTATTTACATCAATCAATGCGATGGTGTCTTGGGTAGATAAAGTAAAAGTAATTTTTTTTTTTGACAATCGAACTGGGAGCACATTTTGGACAAGTTGCTTGGAAATTGATTTATTTTTTAATAGGATAAAGAATTTGCTGGTCATATTTTCTAATTGATTCAATTATAGTCTAAAGTGATTAGAGTGACATCAAATTAAGGCAATACAGTGAGAGCACTGAATTCTACTGTAGTGAAGGTACCACGATAAAAAATGAGGTGAAGTTTCAGGGATAACTTTCAGTAAGATTTTGCGAATCTATGTAAGATAAAAAATACACTAAGTCAAATATGAATGCTTTATCCATTATCTGTTTGTCATATCGTTTGTATTATTTAGGAATTCAAACTAGTTTGTATAGAGCAAAACTAGACAGAAACGAAAGAAGTGATTACATTATTACATATCTCTCTTTAAATCACACCTGATTATTCCATGCAAAAGTAGACGAAAACTTAAGAAATTTGAGAAATCAGCAATTTAATTTTTCTTTTCTCATTAATTACGTAACTCACGTAACTACTTCCAAATATATTGGAACAATAAGAATTTATTTTTATAATATTCATTCATACATTGCATTACTATTTAAATTACTATTTATTTACGTCCTATTCGTTATGCAGTATTGTTGCCATAATTTTAGAAACAAATAACTTTCAATGCAACTCTACATAACTTCTTTCTAATAGAAGGTAAAATAATACTTTTAGAAATTAGCTCAAAGTAAGAAGAAATTCACGAATTTTAGGTGCATGGCATTCTATTCTGTCTCATTCATTACATTAGTTTCAAATATTATGCTAACATACCCAGCGGAATTAGGGAGGGGAAACTCAGGCTCCAATCAGAACATCTCGGCTTAGAGAGAATCTTGTGTTATATAGGGTAACATGGTCCCATACCGACCTCCACATGTTTCTCAGTCATTGTGCTGCCACCCAAACTATCGGTGGTGGCATTTAAAAGCTCTCGCAACACAGACAATTTGGAGGTAGAGAGCCACCTTTTTACTCATTTTATTTCGTGGTTATGTGACGTGTTGTGTTGTGACAGGAGTAAAATTCATTTTTGAGCCTACACGAAACTTCAGTTACAAGTGCTTTATTGTTTCTTGAAAAATCGAAAGATAAGTTTTTTATATTCGTTATGGCCTGGACTTGAATAGGTGCTATTAAATTTTGATCACTTTTATTGTTGTAAGCTAACGGCAAGTCATTGTTTCTAAAAAATCGTGGTGGTCCGAAACCGACCGTTTAGAGGTGGTCCGAAACCGACCGCTTAGAGATGGTCCGAAACCGACCCCTATATTTTTTCGCATTTACGATTTTTTACTGTGTTTTTGATATTCAAACTTTGATTTCATGACTTCTAACGGTAATTACACATGCGGACCACGATTTTTGAGAACGACAAATATGCAGCCTTTCACTATGACCTCGTTATCTAAAAAAAAGTACCTGAAAGCCTTGTCAAGCTCAGAGTAGGGCGATTTCTCGCCGATTGGGCTACTTGAGCCGTCAGTTGGGAGAGAAAATTTTACTCTCTGCGACTAGACACTTTTGGGCGATTTTTTAATTCTTGCAGGGCGCTTTTGGGCGATTTTTTTGCTGGGCGCTTTTGGGCTAGAGGCTGAATCAGAATGCACGGAAGCCTACAGCAACAGTTCATATTGGCTAATCAAAATCACATAACCCGACGTGACAGTAGAAACATTTTTGCTGTCGTCATCTGAAATTCTAATTTTGCGCGAATATTTTAATGATGTTTATCGCAATGGAATTTTTTCGCTCAAACATAAAAGTATGCTCAATGCCGTCGTCACATCGGGGATACCTAATTCTGATACAGCCGACATCAAAAATGTTTTTCTGTCGTCCCTGCGGTTGCTTTTGCTATCTTTTGTATATAAATATATATATATATACATGTGGGATCGAGGCTTCTCCATGAAAAGATCTTTGGAACGGAGAATCGGCAACGGCGCTGGTGGCCCAGTGGTTAGGGAAATGGAGTATCATGCGCATGGTCTCGGTTCAAACCCAGCTAGCCAAATGGTTTTTTTAACGCAGATTCTCCGATTCCTACAAAATTGGGGGCTCGTCCGGGAAGAAGACCTCATACGACGTAGCCTCACAATCGGTAATTAAAAGAAGTAATAGACGGACATCTGGGGGCAGATGTCATTTCAGGACGGCCGAGTTGTGGGATCGAGGCTTCTCCATGAAAAGAACTTTGGAACGGAGAATCGGCAACGGCGCTGGTGGCCCAGTGGTTAGGGAAATGGAGTATCATGCGCATGGTCTCGGTTCAAACCCAGCTAGCCAAATGGTTTTTTTTAACGCAGATTCTCCGATTCCTACATACATATATTAATTCTTAAAAGATTAAAATGTGCGTAATAAATAGTTGGAAGCGACTGGGTGAATTATTAAAGGTTGTGACTATTTGCACTTACGTGTATTTGTGTACGTCAAAAATTTATTAGACTTTCTGGGAGGAAGAGGTATATTAATCAGGCTTTTAATTGCTTTATTAAGTGAGGGGTTACCGCCCCCGTCCCCCCGCCATATTTGTAAAGTAGTACATAAAGTTCGTAAAAGCGGAACTTTCCCGAATTCAAAAGTACACGTAAATATACGTAAGTGCAAATAGTCACTTCCATTATTAAATACCTACCTAATTAAGGGTATTTTTTAATTTTCACGACGCCTCTACCACAATTTTAAATTTGAGCTACTTGTATCTGTTGCTTTGATTACGATAATAAATATTACATTAAAGTTCTACAAACAACAATTTAAAAAACTTGATAAGATCAAAAGGCGATTTTTGGGCGATTTCAAATAATGTCGCGGCGACTTTGGGCGAGTTCAGAGCCACGGCTCGGCGACTTTTGCCCGATACCGTCTGGCATCTGCTGCTTACAACTTAGAATAACGTTTCCTCTTTAAAAAAAAACGTGGTTTGTGAAAAAAATCAATTTAAAGCACTATTATTGCATTTGCCAATTAGGGGGTCTGTTTGGGACCATGTTACCCTAAATAGAGCGCTCCTTTTGCGATAGGATAGTTAGGTTTGTAATTGACCTGTCTGAAATACCAGACCTACACAGGAAAAGTCTAGCATGCCTCACATGGCGGGGACTGATTTTCTGTTGACGACCATTTTTGGTTTTTTTTTCTGATGTAGCCAAAACCTGGGAGACAATTTTATAGGGGCTTTCTGTGAGCTACCAGAGACGGAGAGGATAAACTATTTATTGCAATTTTAAATGAAAGAAATGCTCATAGGCAGACACAGGTTTAAAACTGCATCTGTCGCGTGGTAATCTTATCACACAACCATTGAACCAACTCCGTCGCCGAATGAACTGAAGACCTGTTCACCAATACACGAACGAATTGTGACTGGTAGGATGTAGACCAGGCTGCGTAAGGACACCTTCGATCAGATTCCTTAACAACGTCAGCCACGAACATGTAATGGACTCGGTAATCGGGAGACAAAAAGGGAGTTGTTTGCTGAATTTTGAAACTCGTGGTAACTTGCCATTTGCGTATTCTAGTGCCATTTAACATGCATCCAAACGGCAGAAATAATATCGACCATATTGCCGTATCCAAAAGTTGTAGAAATTGCTTCCTCGATTAAGATCTAAACACTGTGCTGATATTGGTAGCGAAAGAATAAAATGATTATAGAGCGGAAGAGGAGATTAAAGACTGCATTAATTTCGTTAACGATATTGCAATCAAAAAAATCTGAAGGCAGCATACCATAAAAGGCGTCCAAAGAAGTATAAGACGTAACAAAAGCAGAAGCGACCCGTTGACAGTGAAGATTGGCAAAAAATGGCACAAACTACTCTTGCAACTGAAGAAACGCCGACATATCCCTACTAATATCATTAATAGAAAATTTTTTTGAAATCCCTTGTATCTACTTTGGACTGTCTAATTCCTTTTCGACTGAGTCTGAAGAACTACCGGATAAGTCCAGCATTATCATTATACCAGAAAGGAATTACGGTAACCAGGTCGCGAATGGGGTCAAAAAACTCGATTTAAAAAAAAAACAGTTTGAAAGCCCGCGCTTTCCCCTTTTAGAAAATGTATGACATGTCATACCAACGCGACTATTTAACCCCAAAAATTGATATTTTAAAAGATGGTGACGCGTCGTCTGCACAGTTGTCACGAGAGATTTTCGGTTCCACCCGTAAGTTCCTTCTTTTGACCTTTAGGTACCATTTGCAAAAAAACTATTCAACCTATTTTGATGAAATTTTGCACAGTGATAAGCACTTTATGTCCTTCATCTTTTATACCTAAACTCATTCCATTTTTAACTTTATTTTAAATCCAAATGCATTTTTTTTAAAAGAGTGATTTTTGACCTTTTTTCAAAAAAAAAATGGTACACAAATTGCAATTTAGGCAAAAGGTTGAAAATTTTAGGTATACAATGTTGCCTTACTCTTGTTTCAGGTTCACCATCAATTTGGAGCAGATAGCACCAATGGTTAAGGAGAAAAGTGTACCTAAATAAGTTAATTTTATCATTATTTATTTTTTTCTTGTAATTTTGTAATTTCAATAACTTTCACAATAATAAAGTCACAGGGTTTGATTAGCACTCATTTTAATCCGTAATTCGTAATCTAAAGCATGTTTAAGACCGCGAGTTTATATCTTAAATACCAACTGAACAGTAGCAAAATATCTAAACGCGTGAAAAAGCCCATTTTAACCATCATTCGTGACCTGGTTACCATAAGGATAAGATAGATAAGTGACGATATACGCCTCTTCTAAAAGTTTTGGGCTTTGAGACGAGTGAAAAAGAAAAGTGTCGTTCTGTTTAGGAAACATTTCCGATATTATACGTACGGTACATCTATATTTGAATTGTAGTGTATAGGGGTGGGAGCGATTTGAAGCTCTTGTATCGCGCGTTGTGGTGAGTCTACAAGAAATCAGACTAGCAATTTCGGCCATGGAAATAACGCCAGAAGTGTGGGAGACCACCGTTATTTTGTCAATGCTTCAGAAAGTCAATACTCTCAGAGATTGTGGAGCAGTCAATAACTTTTATAGCCTTTATTAAAACTTTGTCTAACGCGGATATTGCGGGACTAGTAAATCAATGCCAAGCCAGGTAGAGTGAAGAATTTTGTCCACCTATGAAAGGATCGCATTTATAGCTATTGCAAATATATGATCATTTCAGCTAAGATTGCTGGATATATTAATACCCAGGATATCTAAAGAGGATTGTGAATATTCTTAGAAAAGGCGACATAAGGCTTTGTAGCTATGTAAATAAAGCAAAAAATCGAGCGTACTCTCAAAGATGACGAGCCAGTCTATCATGAGGGCGGTTCCTGAAGCTATCCGCATTAATACCCTACGAATCGAACGAATGGAGATCTCCATTATATCTTAAGCCGCTTCCACATTGTTCGCTCGTGCTTGTGATCCGGCTGCTTGCAAAGCTCGTGATGTTTGGCTTGTCATGTTCGAGATGTTCCCTCTTGCATGTTCGAGACACGTCCACATTGCTTGTTCAATATGACCTTATTGTTCGGTTCGTGAGGTTTGATGACGCTCCGACACAAATTCTTTGATGTTTCCGCTTCTGTATCGAACACGACGATCATTTGCTCCAGCCGTTCGGTCGTGCTTGTGAGGTGGTTCGCGTCACGTCCACATTATGCTTGTGATGTTCGTTCGATCATGTTCGTTATAATGTGGACGCGGCTTTACACTCGTCCATTTTGGAAAGACATTTGAGAGCGTTGATCGTTATTATATGTGGACAGCTGTCATCTTCACTTATTTGTGTGTGTCATCTTTGCTATTATCAACCGTTTGGAAGTTGCAGGGTAATTAGTATAATTGAAATTTTCATGGTATACACATCATTATTTTATTTTATCTTTTGATCTACTCAACCCAGCGACATCAAACACACGCCAAAAAACTTCCATCTTACTCGCACTACATGAATTACGGCAAAAATTTGGGAAAATACTGAATTTTAGGTAAACGCAACACATTTTTTCACTTTTGGAAGTGACTGTACCTGCAATGGTAGGAGTTAAATCAACACTGTTGACAATTTTGGAAAGGCAATTGAGATAAGGGTTTTTTGGCATTTGTTTGATGTCGCTGCGTTGAGTAGATCAAGGGATAAAAGTAAAATACTGATGTGCATGCCGTGAAAATTGCATATTTATGAATCACCCCGTAACTCCCAAATGGTTGAGATTGCCTCTTCCCCCCCTCCCATCTTCCCCACCATCCAATTTTTTGGCTTTCTAGGTGAGATCTACCACCCCACTTATTTTGGCACACCTTATATGAAATACGCTGTATATTAAAAATATGGACAATGTGGGCAATGGCATTATCTGCACACAAATTGAGTTTACTAAGTACGCAAAAACGTAAAAGTTTGAAATTTTGTTCCAAGAGCAATGACAGAAAAGTAAAGTGTGACGAAAAATTTGTGAATTTGCCTCTATTCTGTATAACTTATTTGCCTGGAATAGTGACACTAGAAGATAAAAAAACGGCTACTTACTACTTATATGTAATATGCTTTCAGAGGTAAAATGCATTGTTGCCAAAGTGTTTGGAAGTTCTAAAAGGCATATTGATGTCAACTACTTCTTACCTGAAATAAAAAATAAATAAATCTTATTAAAACCAAAATAAAATTACTATGACAGTTATCATTTATTAAATTGTACAATAAGAAGAATATTTAGAGCAAAATGTGAGCCTGTAGGACGTCCATGTACAAGTGTAGGAACAATAAATTTGCCTAAAAATTAAGCTTCTTCACGGTAAGATCAAGATATATAATAAAAGCAAACTTTTTGTACAGTATGGCAGACTGACTTTTGTGCAATGTGCCAGACTGACTCGAAGGTAAAATTTAAAGACTACATTCAGGAAATTGTTCAGATATTTTGTATCGATAGTTTAGAAATTAGAGGAGAAGGCTGATCCTAAAACAGTTGTTATAATAGTGATAAAATATTTTGAGAATTTTGTTTTTTTAAATTTTATAGGAAATATAAATTTTTAATGAAACAGCGCGCAATTCGGTAAATCTGTGAGACTCGCGCGCTGCTTAAAAATTCATATTTGGTAAAGTTTTGAAAAAAAAAATATGAAATCGTAAAAACTAGTTTGTCTCAGTCAAATGGTTGCCTCCAGACAACCAAACCGTTTCAATAAAGAAAGCGCATGCCCAAAAAATGTTGTGGTAACAGAAAAAAATTTCATAGTAAAGTGCGGAACACAATGTGGTGCTGGCGCTCGTAGCTGGCGCGGTAGCCAGACCTGTGTGTAATGTGTAGCTGGCGCTGTAGCGCAAAGATCAATATTTTTAACTTTTGGCGTGCGCCAAATTTGACATTTCCGAGTTAGCTACAGCGCCAGCGCCACATTGTGTTCCAGCCTTAACGAATAAATGTGTCAAGTTTGTGCGCATGATCTGTAATTCTCCCATGCCGTTCCCCGGAACTTGCATCTAAATCCTCGGTCGCCTATTTGGAAGCTGGCGTGTGATTTTCACACCTCATAGCACTTGGACCGCCATGAGTAAAAATTTTGTAAAGCGGTTGGCATTCCCCTTCAACCGATTGAACACACACTTGTTAAATTCAACCTCCACTCATTTTTACATTTTTGCGTACTTACAAGGCAACCAGGTTGCCTGAAAACAACCAATTTCGTGAGAATTCCTACCCTGGAGGCAACCATTTGGCTGAGAATTAATACCCACGTTGCCTTTTAAATACACGAAAGTTTATAAATGCCTAGGGGATGTGTTTAGCATGTGTGTGTTCAAACGGTTAAAGGGGTATGGCCAACCGTTTCATTAATATGTAATTGCCAAATTATGCGAGAGAGTTTTTACCCTATGATTGATGAAAACCGGTTTTTTCAAGGCTAGAGAAATGAGGTAGATCCCAAATTACACGAGAGGGATTTTACCCCATGACTCACGGCAATTCTCTTGTGTGCAAAAGTAGAAAAACCCTCGGAGTTTTGCTACGGAAGGGGCTTTGATTGACGTTAAAAAACCGGTTTATAAGTGTTTTGCAGGGTTGAACATTTGTATTCACCGGCTCAAGCAATACTAAATCAACCTGACACCAAACATTTTTCGAACCCTAATGAGGAAGTTACGAAAATGGACAAAAGCAAATCAAGAAAAACTCAAGCAAAAGCCCTACGATTCGTGATTGACACTCACAGATGACTCTCTTTCTACCTCTCTTCTCTCACCTAGAAAAAAACAGGTTTTCGTCGCTTACGGGGTAAAATCCCTCTCGTGTTATTCAGGGCTAGGAAAAGAGAGGCAACTGTGAGTGTTGGTCACGAATGGAAGGGTTTTTCCTTAAACTTTTCTTGATTTTCTTGTTTTCATTTTCGTAATTCCTTTAAAACACTCACAAACTGGTTTGTTAAAGGCTATCAAAGCCCCTCTCGTGTCAACATTCAGATTGTTTTTCTACTTTTGAACAAAAGAGAATTGCTGTGAGTCATGGGGTAAAAACCCTCTTGTTGTGTAATTTGGGGCTAAGCTAGTCATCAAGGCAAAAGGTGGATATATCAAAATCAAAACTCGATTCAAATGATTCATTCTACAAAATTCATTTGCATAGTTAAAAAAATACGAATTGCTCAATTATCCGTGGAATTTCATAGGAGGATAGTCGCAAAATCATAATGAAATATGAACGGGTTTAGGATATGAAATAATCTTAAGATAGCCGTTCAGTAATAACGAATAATGAAAAAAGTGCAATGATACAAATAATATTAAGATAATTCCTGAAGCTTGTGACAAGTACTGCCAAATATCTTGGGGCGATGAGAATTCTGAAAAAAGCGCTACACAAAACACGCGTTTTATCTCCAGTTACTCGTATTCCTCTTTAACTTCATTAACCAATAACGTCATGAAGAGCTCCTAATTGACATGCAGTGTGTCATGAAAAACTCATAAAATAGTCGTAAAAAATCGACGAAAAACTTTTATTACCCAACAACAGAAAGTGCATGCGTAATAAACCAACTATTGCTGGTGAAGCATACATTCTGACTTTTTGGCCTTCCTCTTTTAGTTTTGTGGGTTTTCTGTTTGTTAACCAAGGAAACGAGTGACGCGTAATTCGGTTTTTATTATGTTCGAGGAAAAAATTCTTTTTTGGTTTCAGGGACAATGTTGGGAAAAATATGCTTCGTGACAGTCGAGTTTATTGCTCCCGTTTTTGCTGCATTAATTGTTAAATTACGCAAAAGTGCTTTACGGCTAGGTGCTCTCAACTGAAGTATGGTTGTGTTTACACTCGAAAAAACTCTAAGATATTTCCTTTCACGCATTTAGTTTACACCTAATGCACACAACACAATCGAATGAGAATAATTCATTAAGAGCCCTTCCAATGTAACTATAGCTCAAGCACTGCTCAAGATAGAGGGACGGACTAAATTCCACTCGAGATAATTTCTGAAACTCAAGTATTGAAAATAGAAAGATTGTACTGACAAGAGGAAAAGGGGAAGTTTGTTTTGTAGGGCATCCAGCTAAACGCAGCACTATCTGATGTAAACATTGCACTCCATGGCGTAATAAATAAATGCCGCGGCTATAAAAAAAATCCACGACAAAAGAAAACCAAAGATAAAATGTACAAGAAAATACCACAAAGCTGCTCCATACAAGCGGCGTATTGGCGTATCACATGTCAATTAAATTTAATTGAAGCGCGCTGAGTGCCGTACAAAATGAATATTCAGCAACGCGCTTTAAGTGTTGATTAATGTCTATAACGTGGTTGTTATGCGGGTCTATGAATTGCTTCTCTTTAAATTATATGCCTATCGTGCTGGCTGGTCAGTCCATTGTGGCGCACGTATCCATTAATGAAGAGGTGGGCCAGAGAAAAGGAGAAGGATCCCTGTCGTAATCAAGAGTGGCAACCTTTAGAAGACAACTGCTGCCAGTTTGATGGGATAAAAGCATGCCGAAAGGACAAGCAAAGGAATTTGTGGTAAATGTTTCGATTTGTATAAGAACGGTGGAGTATTTGTTTAGGAAAAAGTAGATACATGCGTTACTAATCTAGAGTGAATAACAAATTGTACTCGGAGGTTGTAGTTCAATAGCTCCAGGAAATCTAAGTGTTCTCACCCAAATTAACACTGACAATCAAACATGCAATAACAATCCGTGCGAGAACGTCTTCTTCGTTTTGCTCTGACTCAAATTGTAAAATTTTAACAACTCAGGATACTTCCATCTGCGGTTGTTTAAAGATTTTCAGTAGCTGTCACGGCTATTATCAGAAAATTAACTATTTAACTCAAAGTTGCTAGGCTTTCGGCAATCGTAGTCTACTTTTACATTTGTTTGTAAAACCAAAACAAAACAAAATAAAAACATTGCGAAGCTCTACCAAAAGACCGCCAGAAGACTTAAAATAACATTTCTTTCAAGTATGTGCTTAGGTTTGGTTGGAGTGGCAGACTCCCAGAGGATAAGCACACTTAAGCAATGATAGCCGATTATGATGCCGCGCTGGGGCTATAGTTTACCGTCCCCATAAGGGAACACCTAAAGCTATTTGGAGCTCCCTGATATCTCCGTTTCCCAATTCGGTTAAGTCCTCAAAAAATGGTGACCTGTTTTTTCTCTAGCCTTCCTCAGCTCGGCAACTCTTACAAAAGTCGTTTGAGGGCATATCGCGTCAGCTGGCCTACCCTAGGCACAAGCCCGGAAATTATTAAAGTCATGGCCATTTTACCACCAAGCATATCGTTACCAATTCAATTTTTTTACATGTTTTATACCACAGATTAACCATTTCTTCCAAATAATTGAAACTACACACTTTCCTAGCCAAAACCGAAGAGAAATACTGATGTCATTGACGCATTACACCTTCAACACTTCAACAAAATGAATGCAAGAGAGTGTTCTTTTTAAAACACCGCACCTTGAATGAAAATTGTAAAGAAAAAAGTTTTTATCGTTTCTACGCAACTTAAATATTATCTAGAAAAATATAATGATATGATGCGTTTTGTTTACACCAACAATACCCAGCTGTTCGTACTTGCTTTCAGGCTTGTATCTAGAGTAGGCTGTACAGTGATCCATGATGATAGCTACGAAATTGATAGTGATATTTTGCTGCAAGGATAAGTTCTTTTGACCGCTTTATATCGAAGGTCGACAGGGTGATTACGGTGATTCCTTTTGCCATTTTTCATTTGTTTTCTTGAGTAATGTTCCGGTAACGTCTAGCTTGCATGTGGTTAGCGGCATGCACACCTGCTGAATTATATTCGAGTCTTGTAAAATGGTAAGGAGCCTCGCTAGTCGTCGACTTTAGTTTGCCGAAATATCATTATGCACAGGTATCCATGCAAGGTGTAGTTTTAAACTCTAACCTATATCGTTGACAGCTCAACGACATTTTTGGCCAGTTTTGGTGGTCACATACACTGCTGTGAGAGACTTAATATCAGTTTAGCTATCTGTAAAGATGCATATATCGATTTACGACACTGCTTCAGACATACTATCATTACCCATATATCCCTGCCTATTGCAATACTGCAGTGGTATGGAAAGCGAAAAGACAATTTTAGATAAAACTGTTCCGAACAGAAACCTCCGTCCACTTTGCCTTCCAACCATTATTACCTGATAGGAATAAAGGAGTAAAACGTGGCGTTCAAAGTAGTCTTGAATATGGCGTAGTAAATGTTTTTCGTGATACGTCTCCATATTTGGACTGATTTGAGCCTAATTGCGATTGAGGATGCGATTTGATTACCAAGTTAGGTAAAGGATAGTATTTGGCTTTTGCGGGTGTTGTTCCGGGGGCACATGTGATCAGTAGTGCTGCCATCCTCTCTCTAAACTATCCCTAGTAGCTATACCACCAGACAGCCATATGTGAATATAGGTCTGTTTACGCTGATATAGAATCAGAGAACGATTCACGGCTCCATGTCTCATCTTTTACCTACTTCTTGCCTATTACCTTTTTGCACAAGTACTCAGCCACCGTCGCTTTTAAATTCTTCCTTGAATATTGGAATTCCAGCTAAGTTTCATATCCCAAACAACGGGCAGATATTTGACTTGATCACGTAGACCCAATTTAGTATTGGGATGTTAAGGGGAAGAGTTTATGATTCCGTGAGAAGAACTTTATTTAATCTGGGTTTAACATGGCAACGTGATCAGAATAGGCGATAACCTTATGTCCGGAGGATTCTATATTTAAAAGTAAATCGTTAGAGACCAGATTCCATTGAAGCCGCAACAGGTTCTATCCTTGGGAGGTGCGTCTTGCATCGTATCTTCGTATGGCAGATCTTCCTTCCTAACATTAACGTTTTTAAAAGCACCCACCCTCATATTAAATCAATTGCTGATATATGTATTGCTGGTTTAATGATTTACAAAAAAATTTTCGGGCCAAAGCAAGTCGCGTCATGTTTAACGTATATAAAACACAATTTTGCTTAATGTCCCTGAAAGGACCCACACCACTTCCAACATGCTGCTGTTTTAGCAAATATTCAAGAGCATTTGGTTTAAGCCTTACTTCCTCAAATGGATAGAAAGTTGTTTGTTGGCCAAGCAATCCGTGTGGAGTTACATCTGATCCTTACGAAATAAATACCGGGGTACCCCAGTGTTCCGTTCTTTCACCAATCTTTTTTAATAATGACTTTCTATCACTTTAAATTCTATTTATAGTTACGCCGACGATAGGACTGCTAATTTAGCATACTTTTTCAATTCTGTACTAAATTACTGTGTGTGAACTGAACTGTTAGGATTATTAAACATACTTCTACTATTCTCGGTTAAAGAGCAAATCGTTCAAAGCTGAACGCATCCGAAACTGTTTAATGTCCCTTAAAAAACAACCAGCCAACCCTTAACCCATTTCCGTTTATGGAACGTGGATTTTCGGCAATCTTAGCTGGACGGACCATATATTTTCAGTTGCTAAAAATGCGATAAAACACTAAGGTTCCTTGCAAGCATGTAATAAATAATTCACAACAATTAATTTTGCGGTGATCTATTTTTATCTTATCTCCATATAAGGCTATGTTATCGGTGGTGGCTATCGGACAGTCGATCAGCCTCACATAGACCTAAGAAAGGTCCGTTGAGTTACCACATCCGCGGGACCGCACCTGAATGTCCGTGTAGAGTTTATTTACAACCAGCCATAACTGTTAATAAGTTTAGCCCTATGTTAGCAACCTCGTCTAGTCCACTGAGGAAGTACGCGACTAACTCTTTGTACCTTCTCCTGGCCAAGCTGCACGCTTTCCACTTCTTCCTTGTCCATACAACTTTCACAAAAGTCGTTGGTGGGGATGCGTAAGCGTTCTGTGTGTCTTGCGAAGGGACAGTGGAGTGGAGAGTAATGACTGCTCCAATATTTCGGAGATTGGTGTGGCTTCTCTATAGTAGCAAAATAGTAGGAAAGCCGTTTTCTTAATGTCCCAAACTGGCTACAGCTGCCTTGACATACCGCATGTTGTCAAATTGCTCCAGTAGTTGAGAACCTTCCTTTGCAAGCGTGTTAGCCGCCTCATTGCCCTGTATCCCACTATGACCCGGGATACAGCAGAGAGTTACAGAGGGCGTAAAATTGTTAGTCTACTTTCTTGCGGATCTATCACACCGAGGGGATTTTTCTTGATCATGAGTGTTTAACAATTAACGATCTTTTGTATTTTCTATGGACTTTGACATCCGACTATTCAGAACAAGCGTACCCAAGCGTACCCCGACACGAATTTAACATAGAGAAGTGAGAGGATACAGAAAATTTTCCAATGTACTGTAAGGAGTGTAGCCGTAGACCTATTGTTAAAAATTTGTTTCAACCAAGGGGTTTACATTGGGTTAGTAGTGCAGCTTGGGGAGCTGTGCGTTCACCTTATGTTCCAAACAATAAGTAAAGTTGGATCAACCACTTTTAATTATATTAGATTCAAATATACTCTACAATTGTCCACTGTAGATTTTTTTCATAAATATTTGACAAAACGTATGTGAAATGAAATAATATCCTAAAGGTTTTTTTTATTGAGTGATACCTATAATAAAATTGTTTTAGTTCTTTCTAAACAATATTTACACGGACCTGGCAATACCAAATGCAGCAACGAAAAACCACCCATATTCGCTATCTATAGGCAGGCGTGTAGGCAGAGAGTTTAGAGCGAAATTAGAATGACGTAAATAACGTAAAAGTCGTAGTCCTTTATAGTATACTATGCTGAAACGAGGCAAAGCCGTCATAAAAAGAAATCCAAGGATAAAAACGGCGCCTACGATCACAACGCATGCTTCATATTAATAAATGGTAAATGCCCGCCATTTTTGTTTACCTTTGCGATATTATCATTCTCCAGCTTCAGCAGACTCTATTTTTGGTAGTCATCACTGTCGTACCATAGTTCGCAATGTTGTGAAATTTGAGAGATTTCCTCCTACACTAAGACTAGCTAGCAACTGTAGTTGTTTAGAAAAGAAAAGAAATTTTGCAACGTCATTCAGGTATTGATTTTATTTTACGATTAAACTTTTCGGTTTGGATGTAGTGGCAGAAATCTTCTTGGTGTCTGGAGCCCATTTTAGCTCATCAGTTGATTTCTACGCTATACTATATGAACCAAAAAAGCTCCGCACTGCTCCCCCGTTGTCCTTAACCGTTTTACTATATTTATGAGCAGGCAAGGAACGAGCTTAAAGAAAATGGAACGGAAGAAAACAAAGCAGAAGTGCTGCTGTCCTCGACTGTTATTTCCGTTTAACACCTACAACTCCTACGCAAGTGGCATGTGCAGGAAGCCCGTCAGAGTGACAGTGTAAGATATAAGATGACAACTTGACATTTTCACGCGTCTACGTCTGATCTCTAAACAGGTCGGTGGTCTGATGGTGATGAACGTCGTCCGTACTGAACGTAAACGTAAGATACGGTGACGCCGACATCACAAGATTCAGTCAAGCTCAGCACAACTAAACGGAGCGAAAAGAAATTATGGAAGCCAATCCAACGGAACACTACTAGGTCAGAAGGGGGCGTTAAGTGGATGTTTTGTCTTCGTTGTCCTCGTCTTCGTCTCTAACGTCGTCGTCGATGTCATTTTCGTCCCCGTCTAGCTTGGTTATTTTCTTGAGAAAACTTTTTTCCCATTTAAGTAGGTTATAGCCAGGCAGTAGCTAGTTATACACGAGTATGTAATGTCACTTGAGCCTGGCAATAGCAGCCCCCCATTTTCAAACATATAGGTAGACAACACTCGTATGTATGGCGTATGACTAAATTTTATGAGGGTTTTGACTTCAATCTTGTTGGCTGTCTTACAGCTATCATTCAATTTCATGCAATCCAGTCGTTTTCAATGAAGGGAACATGCGCTTCCCTCGACCCCTTTAATGAAATCTGTAGAAGTCTTTTCTTTTAGCTAATGACATTATTTTCGGAGAGAAGTTTGGTTGATTTGGTTCGATGGGGTCATAAGAGATAGTATCTTGGTATTGTGTTCAGTACATCAATAATTTTGAATCTTCCTAATTGAAGATTGATGAAGTTTAATTTTCTTGATTATGTGACCTAATTTCGTTTGATTTTATTTCACGTGTGTGAGATTGAGAAGAGTTTTAGGTAGTGAATTTATCTTGAAATAAGCAATTGAATTGTATTCGAATGGAGGATTACGTGATTGCAATTGTTATAGTTTTATAGGTCTCTTCTCTTCTTGAAGTTAATATCTGAATGAAGGAGTCATTAAGTGCCATACTACAATGAAAATAATAAGTTTGTGCATTTATTAACATTGAGGGGAAAACACAGTTTATAGAGCACATATGTTATAGGTGCCTTTTATGTATTGTAAGAATTTAAAAGATTACAATCACGTTCACAAGAAACAGTACGAAAACTCTTTGCGTCCTCAACATATCATAGACTTTTAGAAATCTTCAGAAAATACATACATTTTAAATTAAACGAAAAAACAAAGTAAATTTATTTACATTAAATATTCAACAACCTCCATGCATTAAAATAGCAGTCCTGAAATTAATTGCACTGATTGTCAAACTTTGTCAATTTTAATTATAAAATAACATTATTTTCAATTAGTGGCATAGCAAGTATTCTTAATAACAGCTTTACACTTGCCAAGCATTAAGCACAGACATCCATCTAATAGAATCTAATGAATAATGCCAGGATGCTCGGAAACAGCTTTTTCACATCTATCGAAAGATGTTCTATTGAATTAAAATCTGAGAACTGTGCCGGCCAGACCGGGCAGTGCGCTTTGGATCGTTATCCTGCTAGTATGTCCATTTTACAGCAAATGGAGCAAATGAAAGCAGAATCTTAACGTGCATCAAAAATATCTTTGGTCTAGAAAACCGGACCAAGTCGAATGATATGTATGTGCATATCATTATATTAGATCGGCAATGCTTAGTGATCTTTATGGTGTATTTGCGGTGAGTTCTAAAGGAAGGGATCTCAGAAATATTTTTAGGAGCCACCTGAGTAAAAAGGAACTTCATAATATGTTGTGGCATTTCGTGCAGGCAAAAAAACATGTTTTTTAGCAAACAATAGCCGTAGTTTCAATTGACTGGAATTCAATTAGGGCCTTTTCTTTGACTAAACGTCCCCTTACGATGAAAATGCCTATTGATAAATTTAAATCTGTTGTTATCATGGAAGAAGAAATAAAATTGGCTTTAATTGCACAGATAATAGTGTCCTTGTCTTCTGGATTAGTATTTGTTTTTACCACCACCTCATTTGACATGTTTTCCTATGGCAATGCTTTGCTTACAACCGATTACCTCCTGGACAAACTTATAGTTTTTAGGTTTTTTTTTTGTTTTTGTTTTTTGTTTTATTCGATGTGGCCAAAGCCTAGGGGACAACCCTTTGATGCGTACCATACCAACGCATTCTGGCCGGAAGGGAATTCGGGTAAAGGAAGTGAGGAAACTTGAATGTCCTATTTTTGTATTGCTGCGAGCTAAACAACAGCCCAGAGACGGAGTGGATTATTTTCATTTCTTAATAAAAGCTGTCGGGGAGACCTGGTCTCGAACCCGGGACCCACGGCATGGTGGTCGTGCCGCTCAACGAATTGATCCAACTCCGCCTCCGTTTACTTATTAGCTTCCTTATCAAAGTGATTTCTCTTCGGTGCAGTGCTTTCTTTGATCCATTTTTGCGAACGAGAACTAAATGAAATTAAGAATGTATATTCTTACCAATGTTTTAATTACCTTTTATTATCAAAACAGTTAAGAAAAATAAACTTTTGTAGAGAAATAACAACCACTATGGAAATAACACTGTTATTTCAATCTCTCTCTAGTTCAACCACAACTTCACCCATTTCGAGACAACGATTGCAAGTCGACCTACAATTTAAAGTGGATTCCGAACCACTGGCACTTTCTCTGCAAACCCCATGGTCTTTTAATCGTGATCTCTTGTCAGCATTATGAGTCGCCGCCGCCGGTGGGATTTGAACCTCAGACCTTCAGGTTTGTAGGTCGATATCATAACACTTATTCCACCGACCACTTCTACAATAAAAAAATGGTGTCCTTCGTTAAAATTTAGAGGAATCACAAAATAATTCCGGCTATTTAGTGTTACCAATGCTCTAGTTTTTTGGCGCTACTAGGATTTCGACAGGAAGATGTTATTTAAATCGCTAAGTGATGGCAGTGCCATTTCCATGCACACATCTGGAAATGGCCAGAGATGGCTTCGGTGAGATACTCCTGATGAGCTGTTGCCGAATGTGGAAGAATTAATATTACAATGAATTGTCCTATCGAATTCCTCACTACAATAAGTAATAATACAATTTACGTGACTTCGAGCTTCAATTTAGGAAAAGCAATAAATCGTATACTTTTTGTAAAACCATGCTAGGAAAAACCAAGAACAAGAAGTCTTAGTAGCTTTGAAACTCATGAAGCACAAGCTAGCAATAGGCCTACAGTTCATAATGTCTCACAAATAGCACGAAACAAAAACACGAGAACAAGAACGTTTCTTAAGGAGAGATGTGGGACACTATCAAGGTCGGAAAAACAAATGTTCAACTACTGCAATTGTATACTTACTTTCAATATGAGAAAGAGCTGAAGAGCAGTGGTATCTTAGGAACTAATAGAAAAATACAACAATTGACTACAGTACCATCCGGTTCAATAGTGAGTGAATTCAAAAAATCTGTCATTGAAGACATGACGACGTTCCGTCAATCCATAAAAAGCCAAACTATCGATTAATAAGGAGGCGATTAATTAAAAAATTAGTGCACAACGTCAATTTAAAACTAAAAGTCTACTAATATAAGGAAATATTATAATTGTGATATTGTGCTGATATAATGATATTGAAAGGAAATACTTCTTTTGATATGGCAACGACTGAATGTTATTCTAAAACTTAATTTTTTTGATGATTTAAAAAAAATATCTCCCAACACAGAGGCCTAATAAAAACCCGACAGAGATTTTACACTCTATTTAGGTTTGCGAAAACTTCGAACGAGGAAATGATAAGTGAAAGATCTAAAGATCTTTAAAACGATAAGAATAGATAAAAGAAAGTGCTGGGCTTTTGTGAACAGAAAGGATGAGGAAATTAAACTCGAACAGTCCCACCCACTATGTTGCTATGTATGACGAATGATATCTAGACTAAAGACAACAAGGGGCAATAAAGGTGTTGCTAGACGCCCATTTCACTGCCTGCAAGAATTCACAGCCCATTCAGAGTAAACGAATAAATGCAAATGCGGTCATAACATCTGAAACACAAGTTCCGAAAGGGTCACAGGTGGGCAATAAACTGTTTCGCCCCCAATAAGTCACCGGGACCGAACGATATTATGCCAGCTACGCTACAATAAGCGTATGGACTAGTGGTTCCTTGACTGATGATAATCTTGAGTTAAAAAATGTACCAGAGATCTGGAAAACTGATGTCAAGAGTTCCAAGATTTTAGAAACACCATTTGACTGACACATAATATCCAGTTTAAATAACTCTAGAAATAATTTTTTTTTATTCTCAACTTAAATACTTTTTCGTATATTGTATCTTGCCATTTGGGTGCGTTATCTTGCTTTCCTGAAAGAAACACCAAACAGTTTGACTTAGATTCTTGATTGCGTCAGTTCGTATTGGTTTTTGTAAGACCAATAAGTAGTGCAGCAAAAGGGAAATCAAGTTCTTGTTGGAGAAAGGATATTATTAAAAAAAAATCGAAAACAAGTAGAGGATATCTCACGGCACCGTTATAAACTTTTCAAAGGAGTATGAAGGAAAGCTTCCTACCTAAAGTCGGGAGAAAAAGATTTTGTTAGACCGTCACGCACGAGATCCAGATAGACTAGTAATATTAGGGAAAACTACAAAAGCATCGGCACGGGATTTAGGCAAGAGTTAAGTGAATGGACTTAATATAAAGTACTAAAAAATTTAGGGCTAAAGGCCAGGAGAAAAGAGGAAACCGGCTTTGTCAAAGTCCAACGCAGCTGCTAGGAAAGACTTTCTACTGAGCTGTTGATGATTAGCAAAAGGTAATTTAGAAATAACTTTGGGCAGATGATTACTAAATTAACAGGTTTTAGTCCGATGAGTGTTGTTGGTATTGGTATCGTGATCCTTTCTCGTAGTGAAACATGGCGGTGGATTCTTATGGTTTAGGGTGCAATCACAATGAACGGAGTTGGTTCCCTGGCTGAAATCAAAGGCAGTATTGAAGATTTGGAGTTAATGCCTCGCAATCTGGCCGAGCCACAAAAAAGGAAGCTTTTGGACTCAAACAGGAATTTTTAAAATTTTTGTCTGCCTGAAGCGAGTGAGATGTAAAAATATCTTAAGTCCGAGCAGCATCGGGCACGTGCAGCTAGTTAACAATATGTATGTATTATAAAAACGAAACATGTTTTTTAAATAAAAGTTAAATGGTTATTTCTTGCACAATTTTTCATGATTAAATCGTAAACGGAAGGGGTTAAAGCAGGAAAAACAATTCAAAAAATTTCAATTTTACTGTCAAGTCCCCCCTTAATATTAATAATTAATATAAACGGATTAAAGCTGCATGACAATACTAATTAATTGAGTAAGTCAATAATAATTTTCGATTGTCAACAAAATGAAGATCGATACAATTGTCGAGAGCTGCATACGGTAGCACAACCTCGGTAAAATAGGAAAACAAATTTTAACCTCAATTCATTTCAAAACTTATTTTAGGGTGTTAAAAGTTTTTCTATGAGTGCAAAAGAAAATACTACAGCGGCACACTGTCACAATACGAATACATACTATGCATTTAAGCCTTATTCATGATTTCTATTAAACATGGTGGAACTAATTTATATCCTAAAAATTAATTTAAATGAATTATTCTGCCAACTTTTTCTACAGATCTTCCGATTCTTTCACGTGCAATGATTGTTTGGACATAAAGCCATGCCACGTTCTGAGGCCTTTTCAGCGGTTGGCTCTTATTGATGACAGAGTCGGGTCCTTTTCTGCCTGCTAGGATGATCTTTAGCCTCCTTTTAGAGGTCCTCCAACATTGTTGCCGTTAAGGTGGACAAACTTTTGGACACGGTACAAGCTCTTGGAGAAATCATACGAATTGTCCTGCAGGGTTTCAGCTGTGTTTGATTCGCTCGTTGATACCCAGGATGCGGTTGCAGACCTCGATCGATGTTTGGTCTCATCCTTGAGTTCTCTACCTGTTTTACCGGACTGCTGATGCTACTCAATATATTGTCAAACAAGTAAGACTCGATATTCTTGCTTGGTGAGCCGTTTCGTCGCCGTCGCCGTCCTTGTAGGATTTCTTCCTCGCCCTGCTTCTAATCGCAAAATCCCCCCTAATCTTTTCGTACTTCTCCAGAGCCCAGACTGCCTCCGGCTTTTCCGATACTCTTGGTTCGGCTCAGGATGGGTGTGATCGCCCACCCTGTGTATTAGAGTGTGGTTCTTAACACTTGTCTCTCTTTCAGAGTCATGTGAAGTCGATCGTTCTAAAGGCTTGAAGTTCCCTATCTAACTAAACTTCCTTACTGCACCTTCGTGAGACCAATTCTTTAATACGCCAGCCCTATATATGCTCCTTTAATCGCATTATGGAGGAATTTAAATCAACGTCGGTGAAATACTCATTGAAGAGGCGAGAGATCGACATAATAGGCTCCTGCACTCCATACAAAGTTCGGTGACAAGAAATGTGAAGGAAGTCGTGACTCTCCAGGAGCCGAGCGGGATAGAGATGTTCACAGCCTTTAGTAACTCGGATAAATTTATCCCTGCAATAAATCAAATCGAAATTGACCCTAACGTTCTTGCCTGTTATCTTGATCGTCTGAGACTTAACTCGGAATAGTATTTGTCTTTGATTTATTGCAGGAAACAATAAATTTATCCGAATTACTAAGGGCTGTAAAGATCATAATCTTGTAACTTTTACAAAGAAAATATCAACAATAGTCAATCACTGAAGAAGAGCCCATAAATCTTCGAAAACTCATTAAATCTCGTGTGCCAGAAACTGACTGCGAGTAAACTAAGAAATTCTTCGCAGAAAATTAAACCAGTGCAAGAAAAGATCATGAGATAAATTTTCTTGTTTTGCATAACACCTGAATTGTTTGTTTCTGAAACAGTTCTAAGTACAACGGGGGATGAGAAAAAACTCTCGTGCACACGTTAACACGTTTTGCCACAAAAACAGAAATAAAAACGTCCCCTGTCCCCTGTAGTGGCTTTCAAAATTGAAAATCCCCAAAGAGAAAACATTTTTTTTCGCCGAATAAACTCATTTTATAAATTCTTTAGCGGAGCACCGGCAGACTAGCGCAGAGGGGAAAACAAAAGCAAAATTTTCGCCAGCTTTTTGCAAACTTTTCGAAGACGGCGAACGTAACCGACGACAGCGACAGGCACGGGAATAACAGGAGAGGTCGATGCAACTTGCAGATGCTGTGTAAACATGCCCGCCGTTCCTTGTTTGGATAGATAGTCCGATGCCAATGACCACATTTTTCCCTGAGATGATGATGCACTTTTCACAGTTTTGTTAATTTTTTGCCGTTAGACGACTGATGCCTCTTCTTGGCCTTTGAGCTACTCCATATCCACTTAACTTGGGATTTCTTTGGAGGAGTCGTGCAAACTACAGACAAATTTGGATAAAAAACAACAACACGCTGAGCCTGATCACCGTGGGCAACTTTCATAGTTGTAGCATCCACTCGACAATAACTCCCCGAAATGTGATATTTTTCAGCATTCCTGAGCTGGCGGCTGCATCTTTACTCGAAACTCGGATGCTGATGCTGATACTGTGCTGGTGATCGTCCCGTAATTTTCTTTCCCGCCATATTTTATGACGGTTGGATGCTTTACTACGGAGCTAAATCGGCGTTGTTGGCGTCACCTATATCATACTAGTGCCACCAGACCAGAATGAACTGGGCGCGAAGGGAAGCCTGCAGAAGCCACTATATACATGTTCTCTGGAAGGGGAGGCCAGTCTAGTCGGAGTATGCAACTTGACGCGTTTCCCTGTATGAAATGAGCGCATTGTTGGAATACTGGGCACAAATAAGTGAAGCTTGTTGACTTGCTCGAGACGGATGCCCGACGTCCTTCTTGTGCGAACGCAGCACACATTCTATCTGTTGATGTCGGCGAACTGCGAGTTATTTCTCTTTAGCATGCGCGCAAGAAGCCCAATAGTCTCCGTCTTCCTGGCCTAGCCACGCCACGCTGTCGCTGTCGTATTTCTATAGATTGTGGTTGTGTTAAGCTATACAATTTGCATCTTGTTTTGATGCAATTCTTCAAATTCTCGACGATTTACTCACTCTTAAATGCGTTTTTCGAAACTAATCCCGACAATTTATAGAAATGTAAATATTGTCTGAGAAAATTGTAATTTTAGTGGCTATTAATAGCGGCATTATTTTGCTTAATGCCTCGTGTGATGAATATGTTTACGACTTTAGGTATATTTAAGGATGCAATAAACGTTTTACGCTTGAGATCTATTCATGTAATTTTCCGATTTTCCTTACTATTATTAGGTTGGCACTAAATGTTTTCATACTAGGTTGGTACGACTGCTTTTGATATTTTTTTGAAGAAACACTGAAGTCAAAACGTCGGTATAGAAAGGAATTAAATTTAATAACACAAATTAGGGAAAAATACTCATAAAGAATGTTTACTGTCATAAGAAATAAATAAAAGTATTGTTCTGAACTCGAGCGAGATCGTAAATTCTTCTGTAAAAAGTGAACACCTAATAGTCTAAGTCAATTTCTTATTTCATATGAGGGCGTCCCGATTCACCTAATTCATATATCCGCTACTGGTGTAGCCTAAGAAGCGGGGGCCTATTGAGCATAAAATTGAGGTCGTTCAGGATAACAAAGTTATTTAAAATATAAATTAAATTAACATTCTATAAAGTTGGATGGTTGTTAAACGAACAAAATGCTCAATGCATCGATAGTGGCAGAGTGAAGCATAGTGTAGAGAGGGCGAGGTGTCTAGTCTCACACTGAAGAAACTCAGTCAAAAGTAATTGACAGAATATTAACAGACACGCCAAGAACAGTGTACATTAAGTAGGCTCCGTAAACTAACAGAACTGTTCCAAGGTAGGCTAAGTAAGGCGAATCGAACGAACCTCCGCTGGACCGCCTCAATCTGATTGATACGTGCCGCATATAATGGCGACCAAACAGGAGGCATATTCCAAAATACGCGTGACAGAATTAGATTATAAAAGCTTAGTAATGTAAGGGGCATCAGACTTTTCTGGTCATTGCTTGACATAACCCAAGGTCGCGCTGGCCTTATTAATTATGCCATTAAGGTGATTCTCGAAAGAAAAACAAGAATCCAGCCAAATATCCAGATCTTTAGTTTTTTCTAGCGACGTTAATAATGAATTTAAACTTTACTTTAGACAGAGTGAAATCTATATATATATATATTGATATAAATAATAAAAAGCAATGATCCGAAATAGATGCCGTGTGGTACCCCAGAAGTGTTAAAACTTAGCTCATAGAGAGCTCCGCGAAACACGACTCGCTGAGTACGATAAAAAAGGAACAACAAATTAACAAAAACAAACGGAAACCCGAGAAGAGAGAACTTGAGAATAAGAATTCTATGATTTATTCAGTCGAACATCGAACATCAGCAAACATTCAGTGAACCTTTCTACCACCCCCGATTGCTTGTTATGAAGACATGTTTGAAAGATTGCAAGAAAAATAAAGGACATCACAAACCGAGATTTCAAAAAACTTGGCGATTGGTTTGTGATTTGATATAACGCACTTGTCACCTGTTTTATGCAGAGGATTAATTTGAAAAAGTTTAAAGAAATTCGGAAACACACCACAGCGTACAGATAGACCAAATAAATAACATAACACTGGGGCAAGAGACGAACGGTACTCTTTTACAAAGCTACTTAAAAGGTATAAATCTGCTTTAAAATCATGGTTTCGCAAACCCAAAACCAGTCGCGAACAAGAGAAATCAGCTTTTTAAAAGTATAACAAAAGTCGATACGTGCACAGGATGTCATCATAAGCGGATCTAAGAACATAACAATTTGAGTGGTGACTCGATTCAGGATTATGCTGGAGCAGATATCGCCAAATCAATGTGCCAGCAGAATAGAGAGAATTCCTACAAGAATGTTAGAAATGCCACAGGTTTGAGAGATGTTGGAGGAAGGATGCTATCTCTAAAAGATAAAACGTATTGATTTGCTGACGAAAAAGATGGCATCAACCTATTGTTCAAGCGGGAAGGACCACAGCCAACACAAGTTGATATCGCCAAACAGCAAAAACTTCTGAGGAGGAGTCATGAGACAACAAAGGATGTACAGGCAGGAGGCAAGCTACTCATAAACGTCCGGATGCGAGGTAGGAGAAATATAGACTGTAACAATATATACGTTCTTTTGAAACACATAATGCACATAATCTCCAAGTCGTCAGACTCCGGAATATCAACAAGTCTATACGAGAGGTCACAGCGAACTACACGTAGACCTACACCCCCTGCGCGTCTAGGAAAGCGATGTGTCAATCTCGGCAAAAATCAAGGTACTCGGAAAAGTTCCGCATTCAAAATCAACGTGGTGCAGCCAGGTTGCTGTCAAACAGATCACTTCGAAGAAAACATCGCTGGTGCCAATATGGAGACAAGTTGCTTGGAGTGGAGACCTGCTACGTTTGCGTAGTAGATGGAGATCTCTTTGATCCGCTCTTTGGAGGGGCTGTAAAGCTAAGCCCTAGATCTCCAGAGAAAGAAAAACCTGGAACAGGTCCTCCGGAACGAGAACTGTGAAGGAACCACTGAAGAAACAGCCTCTTATCCACAAGTCACTAAGCACACGTTATGGCTGAAGCTTTGAACCCCACTGAGATTAAGAGTAAGTCTGCTGGGATAAGAAAAATTCAAGCTTTAGATCCAAGTGTACGCACCATCTTAAAGAAAAGTGAGTGATTCTTTACGGAACCAATTGGAGAAGCTTTTAAGTTGCTCTTAGCTCCACATTTTCCGAGAACCTCGACTATGGACTGTACCACTGCTACAAGACCGGGCTCAGAAGAACCAAGTCTGGACAAAGTGAAGTCTATACTCTCAACCTTTGAGGCGACTACTCTTGCACCAGGCCCAGATGTGATCATATCCATCATGCTCCAGAGAGCACAAGAAGATGTTAATCCGTGTTTCTTAGAGATTTACAGAAGTTTATTGTATTATTCGCATGTCGCCACCGCTTGAAAGAAACTTTGATCTTCATCCCGAGCGCACACTCGATTGCTAGAAATTGCAGGTCAACTGAGACTGCACTGCACGAAGTAGTGGGCAACATTGAGAAGAACGCTTTTAGGGTAATAAAAATGATAATGATGGATTCATAGCATGAATATCAAGAAGCGCAGACCTTAACAGCTTTTTTACCTTTGGCAAAAAATGGACATGATGCCCTCATAAAAGTTCAAAGGGCTTCCTGCATCGGTTTTACAAAAACCGTGGGCGCCAGCACCTACTTCAGGGGCCGTATTTGGTTTCTCGACTCGATGTCGATCTTTGTCGATATCGATAAATTTGTATTTGGTAACTCGATATCGACAAGATTGCAGTCGACGGTGATCGACAAAACTCTCGATCATTCCAAATGAGTAGGATGCTCCAGGATCCAGTTGCAAAAAATCTTAAACTTGCCGCAAGAAAAATACCAAATACGGGCCCAGCACTCACAACTATATGCTATATCTCCTGCTTCTAGGTGCTCTGCAAAAGTATGGACGCCAGTAGCATCCTAAGACTGAAAGCATTTTCAGTACTGAACTTCTCGAAGGGCATCTCTTTTAAGATCCGTAATAGGACAAAGAGAGACAGCAACACTCAACACTACTATAAGATTGCAGGCTGTGCGCAGATGTATCGGTATCGGGACCCGGGTCATAGTGGAATACTGGGTAATACGGTAGCTGATGCGCTGTCCAGAGGGGGTTCGGGCGCGA
The DNA here is from genome assembly GCA_964036015.1 of Leptarthrus brevirostris. Lineage (NCBI taxonomy): Eukaryota > Metazoa > Arthropoda > Insecta > Diptera > Asilidae > Leptarthrus > Leptarthrus brevirostris. The sequence continues at coordinate 40,982,233 of OZ038371.1, forward strand.
TCGCCTTTCATATGGATAGTTCGATGAGCCGGCTCCTAAAATCTCTTAAGAAGCGTTTGAAGTGTTATCAGATGGTTAGACTAATCAAATTGCTTTTCTGTCGGAGAAGTTGACTGGTACACGTTACCAACATATAGTTGCGTCCCTATCACCTGTACAAATTTTAAACCGAATAACCCTTTTCAAGTGTACAAGCTATCATTGGAACACTTATATCAAATGGAAACCTATATAAAAACTAGTTGAATAAATTCACCATATTCGAAGACTCCTCCGTGTACTTCCCGTGCAACTTCAGTTAAGGCGGTTTGCATATCTTAGTCGTTAATAGTTATTCCATCTACATCGAAATATGCTCATGGTACACCAAAATTAAATAAACGAAGCACAATAATATAGGTACGTATACATATTGATTTGAATCTCTAGAAGAATCCCATAGAAGCTCTATTCTCTCTCTTTCTCTCTCTCTCTCTCTCTCTCTAGTAACCTCTTGTAGGGCATGGGGCGGGAGAAGAACTTCATTCGATTTGAGACAACGCTTGCCAGTGTACCTACAATTTAAAGTGGATTCCGAACCATCGATATTACTCTGCAACCTCCAATTTCCTTTTTATCGTAATCTGTTGCCGGCAAAAAGCAACCATGGGTCGACGCAGATCGGGTTCGTATCAGGGATCTCCGGAACGACAGGCGGCCACGTTATTTCTTACTCCACCGACGACTTGAGAGTTCCTGTCCTGCGCTTGTTTTCCCTGCTATTAGTTTCTAGATAAATTCTAAATTGCAATTTCATGGTAGATTCGCGGCCCTGAAAAAGCAACCAATCTTAAAAATGTTCGTATCAAATTGCTTCAACCCGATCACATTTGAAACTTGGCGTAAGTAGTCACTGTATCGTTTATTTTTTCAAAACTTTTTTCTTTTTAAATAAATACTGGCACGGCATCGACGGCCAATGCTATGATAATATTGACTTTCAGGTCTGCATCAGTATAGGTAGAAAACACCAATACCAGATCAAGCTAATATTGATCGGTTTTAGCTCAGATTTGAATAGTGTTATTAAACCTATACTCCTCCGACAGTTAGCAGACAACAGACATAACCCAATATAGACTCTTCCTATGACAAAGAATCTTACCCGGAAACCTAAATATAATAAGTTGCGCTTTAAAAGTAATGGATTCCATATAAATTACACTTTCCGCAGGACACAAATACAAGTTATACCAATCATCTTTGCCTTAATGATTTTGAAAGCCACTGTGTAATTACGTGTTTTCACTCTTTACATGAACTCTTCGGAAAATCTGCCGGGCCTACGTACTAGGAGATACAGGCGAGGACCTGTTAAATGATCAATCTCGTTTCGAAACCTACTTATTTTGTCCTAATCATTAATATTTCTCATCCGTTCGAACAGTAGACGTAACTTTGTAATAACAGCATAACAAAATATATCATCGCTGTTCTGTACAGGAGAGTACATCAAAAGTAGTTTCAATTCAATTTCATTGCAGATAATGTACATATTTGCAAAAGAAGTAACAGTCAGACTTTGTTATTTTTCCCTATTTCATCCGTTACGGCCATAAACGTGTAAATAGCTGTCATTTCTTACAATCACTTAATTTTCATTGCGAAATTCAGTTAACAATGAACACATCTCAGATGAAATCTATGACCATAAATGCCAATCACAGTGTAATTATGGCGGATTACGAAACAAACCTATTTACTGCACCGTACGTTCGGAAGCGCGATGCGTACTTTAACTCCTTTTTTACGACCGTTTAAATTCCCATCAAAGAAAATTTACTGCTGGCAGCACCTTTTCCATTATTATTGAGCTGCTAGAGTTCATTGACCTAATTGTAGCAACCGTCGAGACGACTCACTCTTCCTTACTCATCCGAGAGTAGTGTAGATGTAGAGTACACGAGGCAGAAACAGGACATTTCCGTTCCCTTTTTGACTGTATCCCGTGTTTCTGAGTTCCCATAGGGTTTATTACTTCGATATTGCAAGCAAAGGAGGACATAAAAAAGGAAAAGCGACAGCTGAAAAATGCCAGCCCGACAGAAGCACCCTTGTATCCTTCATACAATACGGTTCCACAATAGTATTGGGAGTAGGGAAGCGACAAAAGATACGAAAAGCCCTTAAGGACCTGAAAATTTACATAAACGTCAGAGGGTCTGCGGCATTTTGCGACTGTTGCGTGTTTGCTTGGATTTATTTCGGTCAGATCCAGCACCGGATTCGCAACGTCTACATCATCGGAAGTTAATTACACGTCGTAAAGCATTTAAACAAGATTTTAGATAATCTCCGCCTAATCCTGTCCAGACGTATTTTCTGTTCCCAGGATCAGCACTGAACGTCTGACTGCAAGGGGAATTGAACAATGTAAATGAGTTGCAGTGCCCTCCAGTCGGCAGCACCGGCTGCTCTACAAATATAAGAGATTCCACTGTGCCAAAGAAAGTAGTGTGGCGGTGTAAGTTCAGATCCATTTCTGCAAATGACGCCCAGGCTTGGAGAGGATTTGCTCAGCTTGGGGTGAATGCATTACTCGCGCAAAAAGGGATCGTTCATTCAACCACGAATCAATTTGTGTAGCTCGCACACTATAAAACATTTAAACTCTGTACAGGCTGTGGCTCAGGCTATTGTCCTGCTTTTGCAAGGATAGTGTAAGCGTGTAGGGCTCCGTACTGCATGTACATAGGAAAAAGTAAGAGCAAAAAAAAAATTAAGTTATTGAGTAAGAAGGATTTCCTCTAATCGATACGATGCGCGATATGGGGCTCTTCAATAAAATTGTGTTAAGAGCAGTTACCCGGTGCACTCTGCTTCAAGAAAAATGCCAATTAGGAAACTGTCTGTCGTTTTACTCAGCATTACCTGATTGGACAATACTTACTTAATTGGATCTCGACTTTTTTCAAGGATGTGTCTAATTGCTTAAATTATGGAGATTTATTCTGTTTCTATTTCAGCCCTTCATGTCAATAAAATTGATTTTATTTACAAAGGTAACCCAAAGAATTGAAATCATTTGAATTTAGAGTGAAGAGAATTCAGAGTCTAATTAAGAATATGTGGGAAAATCATCTTTACCTAATTGCAAGATATAGTAATAACAGACTGAAGCAGTTTTGCAATAATAATGGTCTATGGAACTTAATCAATTTTACGCTTCTCAGCAGAAACATAAGTTTATATGACTTATTGGTGAGAAATCATACTCAAAGAAACACCACAGAATAGCTTGCAACTCCTGTCACTATAGTATATATATGATGACAAAGGCTGGGTTGAGTGTAAACGGTTTAAAAACTGGGCTTATATAAAATGTTTCAAATATACAGGGCCAGGGGATGAGTAGTACAATGCATTGTAGCAAACGATATCCTTGGGGCGCTACGGGGACCTCACTTACTATTAAAATTAGTTTAAATTAACTTTACCACTGTAGTCAAACATTAGATAAATTGTCGCTCTTTTTGTCGTGCGCCAATTTGTTTTTTAAATAGCATCTTTCTCTAGTTCCCGTAACTCTTTGTGGGGTATAGGACGGGGAAAGAACTTTATTTGATTTAAGACAACAATTACAAGTGAACCTACAATTTAGGGTGGATTCCGAACCACCGACATTACTCTGTTACTCTGCAACCTTCAATGGCCTTTTTATCGTAACCTGTTGTCAGCAGAAAACAACCATGGATCGCCGCCGGTGGAGTTCGAACCTGTTAGCTGTGGTACGAACTACGAGACAAAGTGAAATAACCAACTGTTTTTTTTTTTTTTACGATGTGGCCAAATCCTAGGGGACAACCCTTTGATGTGTTAGCATGGTTTTGGCCGAAAGGGAATTAGGGTAAGGGAAGTGAGGAAACTTGAGTCTTTTTCTCGAGTCTGGTCTCGAACCCGGGACCCATGGCATGTTGGTCGTGCCGCTCAACGAATTGTACAACTCCGTCTCCGTCTTAGCATGTTTAGGTCAAATTTTGTAACTGAATTTTAAACCAGTTCCCCCAACTCATTCAGCTGAAATTTTGCATGAGTATGACAACGCAATATAGTATATTTAATAATGCAATATAGTATAACTAGTATTGGCGGAATATTGTTTTCTAAAGAACCCCCTTGTACGGTAAACCATGTGACGTCATTCTACATCTAATACGGCGGACGCTTCAAGATGGCGGATGGTTTTAGATTGTTAAGTAAGGTCGGCGCAATGAATATAAAATTAAAAAACTGTCAAACATAAATAGTAAATAAAAGTTTTATTAAAAAATACAAGCTTTTATTTGTTGCTACTTTCAAAAACTATACAGTTTTCTCTAATTTCTTGATTTACAAAGTGCGCAACACGCGTTTAATAAATTTAAGTCAGCTGTAAGTAATGTTTAGAGAATAGTTTATTATTTTTACTTAATTTTATTCCAGTTGGGCAGAGATTTGTTAGATGGACGAAAGAGCTTTAGATGCGTATGCAGCTGTCTGATTTTCTTGCAACAAGATAGCTCCTACACGACTGACTTGGAGTTTTACATCAAGCTTTGTGTCATATTATCGTAAAACTCGAATCGAACAAAGAGCTTGTTTAAGTTTGATGAACAGGTTATCCTGTATGCAAATCCACTCATTAGTGTTTTTCATTAGCATTCTTAAGAGATACGTTAGCTCCGAAAAATTCTTTATAAATTTGCTTAGGTACATATGTATCCATTCCTAGTATTCGCTGAAGCTCCGTTTTGTTGTTAGCCCCCTTTTAACTTCCGATGATATAATAAGCCCTAGAAACTTGCTTCTCTCAAACTGTATCGACATTAATCTTTATTTTATTTTATTCAATTAAGAGTGACCAGGTAGTAGAATAGTAAGGGGTTCAAATCTCTAGTAAAAACCGTAAAGAACCATTTTACCTGTTAGTAAAAACCACAACTCATTTATAATGGGAATGTTTTTACTGGCTCATTGAACAAGGCGAACCTGTTTGCTGCTAATTCGTACTTGTCACGTTCCGTTATCATAGCACTGCACTACCTTGCAAAAGCCGCTTCACATTGGCACTCGCGAAGTTTTTGGGGTACTTTCGAAACTGGACTTATACAAACCTACTGAGTTTGATGGTTTCTCGCACCTGGCTTTAAAATGCTGTGCCTCTGCTTTGGCTAAACCTCAGCGCAAACTTTTTCAACTGTCATACCCAACAGGAGTGTTTCCATATGGAAACTTGCTCATGTTCAGCCGATACCTAAAAAATTATAGACATAGAGCCCTTCTAACTACATATCAACGATTGCCAGTATGATTTCCGCGCAGGCCGCTTAACCGGAGCCTTACTAATTGCTCTCACGTAGCATTGGAATCATTGTCTCGATAATTTTGGAGAGTCAGAAATCGTAGCTCTTCGTATTTCAAAAGCTTTTGATAGACCCTGGTATGTTGCCCTTTTAGCCAAACTTCAAGCATTTAGTCTGCAACTGGCCCTCTTAAAATGGATAGAGACGGAGTTACATCTGATCCCTACGAAATAAATGCCGTTGTACCTCAGGGTTCAGTTCTTTCATCAACTTTATTTCTTCTTTTTATTAATTACCTTTTGTCTCTTACTCACAATCCTATTCGTTACAGAAATCAACCGAGAACGCATGTTTAGATCATTAAACAACGACATTTCTGTGATCCTCGCTTGGGTCAGAGCATTAATGCATCTGAAACTCAATGCTGTTTAATGTCCCTTAAAAAACGCCCAGGCCAACCTCAAGCTATTTCAATCGACGGAGTGAATATACCTTATTCTCCCTCTCTAAACATCGTTGGTATTAAGATATCCAGTAATCTTAGCTGGACTGATCATATATTTGCAATTGCTGAAAATGCGATGAAATGCTTGGGTTTTCTACAGAGATGTAAAGATTATTTCACTTCATCTGACTTAGCGCTGGTCTACAAGTTCCACATTAGGTATAAACTTGAATATAATTTCCATATTTGGGCAGGGGCCAGACACACCGCATTGTCCGCGTTAGACAAAGTCCAACGATTGCCTCTTACTCTTCTATTACCGTTTTGAATGAGTGATAATATTTTTATCTAACTTGTTTGGGGTTAGGCAAACTCCTAATTTATTAGCTTTCACGAAAATCACCATTAGAGATACTGATGGCGTCGGTCGGGAATTTTCTCCTAAGACATCTAATTTGACCATGCTGAAAATTTTCTTTTTTACTTGATCTCTTATACCGTGTGGAATTTGTCTGGCAGCAAAATGTTCCAATTTAGCCTTTTCGATTAAATCGATATCATAAATGCAATTCTTTATACAGAGACGGAGTTGGATCGATAAGTTGAGTTGTACGATCATTACCTACCATTACTCGTGTCACCATATTGACATTTTTACAGTCTATTTTGCCAATAATGTGCTCGAAGCCACTAAAATGTTCTATTTTAACGACTTGCATGTAATTATTGGCAAATGCACTTCAAATTGCTTTCTTACCACGACTGTGCATTTAACGTTGACTTCTCTGAGAATCGGTATTTCAGCTCCACCGAACACTATAAGCCTATTTAATACGGTCTTATACCGATTTGCACTGAAACTGTTCAAATATTTTGTTACGTCACAGTGTGCAGCTGTATCGAGTTTGGCTTTTATTTGCTTAGCTCATACCAATTACTCTCGTTATCTCGGTTTAATGTCGATTTGCTAAATGACAACAATAACAAATCGTTATCTGTTGTAGAATCTTCAGAATCAGAATTTTGTTCACTTTTACACTACACTTGGCATGCACTTGCTTGCGATATCTACGCCAATACATTTTTGAAAAATAACCCCTAGCTTTCCAGCTATTGCATTTTATGTTGTGGGCTGGATAGTTACGCTTACTTTTATGTTCTGTACCGCAGTTATGACATGCATCCGTATTGTTTGCTGGATTGTGTGAAGACGAAACTGTTGTATTTTTTCTGAATTATGACTTTTTTGTATTTGGAGAGAGCATTAACACTTACGACTTTAGATTTGTGAGTTCTTTTAGATGCTGCGTAGCGAACTCACACGCTCTACAAATTTTCATTGCCCAATAGAAGCCTTATCTTCCCTTCGTTGGACCTTGCTGCTCATAAACTAATGTGGCTTTTCAAGCTTATATTCGCATCATACATGTTCGACGAATTTCCGACCATGTTCACCCTTACCGTAACGAAATCCTGGGATGATCTCTAAAAACGTATCATCACGTCTCCAAAGCTTTAATATTGTTATATAAGCTGCTGTATATTCCTGAACCTGAAGACCTTTTGGAGTACATACAACTTACACAATCTTCAAGGCATGTAAATCTGATTATACCGCACTTCACAACTATCTATCTACGTCGATTATGGAATACTCCCGTAGTTGAGATAATTCAGCCTACGTGGATAGTGCATTCAAGAAGAGACTACTTGAACAATTAACTGGAGATGAATCTTTGATTAAGGCAGATTGTTTAGAGTTTCGCTTATCGTGGGTAATCGGACCGGTACTATCACAGAATTGAATTACCGCTGGTACAATACTGTATTAGCATCGGCAGCCAACTGTTGGATGCCAATATTGTTCCAGCATCAGTTTGATCATCACCATCAGCACACCACCGGAATTTCTATCTGAAATCAAAAAGGCCATATGTACGAATTTTACCCGTGGAAACCTGTAGTTTCTTTATCTTTATCATCCAGTCGAGTGAAGTTTTTACGCCCCGTATGAGGTTAAAGGGTTAAGGGTCTAGAGATTAGTTAGGTGGCAGTTCATTGATGAAAGTGTTAATTAAAGAGGTTTATGTTCTAGCCTCTACAGAAGGTAACAAACAAAACAAAACAGCATCAAAGTTTATGTCTGTATAAAAAAAACACCACTAAGTCATTTAAAAATAAGAAAACTCGATAAACCTACGTGCAAGTCGTAAAACGAACTGAAAATATCTCAACAACAAATCCTTTGCCATCAAAACATTCAAGAAAAAGAACTCCTCCATCATTAACCGGTGATTTAGTTGTTCTAATATTCCCCAATGTCCAAAAATAGATCCACTTAAAGGGCCATAAAACGTCCCATATATAACTGCATACCACTCAAATTTAAATTTTTCTCACCCACTGGATTGACATTTGGCAAAGAATTTCATGAGGAAAAAAAATCTGGTCTACATCATTCCCGTTATTGAGCGTCTTGAATGACTCTTATTTCGAGGAAAATTTATGAGGACCACTGTTGGAAAAAATTCCCCATTAATTATGGTTAATTTTTTCGGGATAAATCTTTACAATTAGCTGCGAGCATAAACAACTAGTTTGTGGAAGAGGAAAGTGTGAAGCTGCAAATATATTGCCAATGCGGTATGTCTCACGAAAATCACAATATTCTGGCCCGCCGTTGTGGCTCATCTTCCCGAGATTTTTCTTTTCATTAGATCAGACACACATGCGCCTTGAACCGATACTGTATGGTGATGAAACATCAGTTTTTGAAGACTACTAAAACATCCTACAAGCCGTTTCTTCTGCTGCTGTTGACTTAGCTAACATGAAGTGGCTGGCTGATCCGGAATCGTTGTCGCGCTAAATCTTCATTTTGTCATTCTCAGACGACCGAGAAATCTATTTTCGAATGTGAGAAAACTTTCGCAGCATTAAGTATAAAAACTGAAGGAAAATAAATGATACAAAGTCGAAACAGAGACAGCCGCAATGTATCCAAACTCGAGCGAAAATGAAAAACAGCGATGCGTGCTTAAAATAGCCCCGCCGTGTCAAATATGCGAACCATGGGCGTTCGATTTTATCTAAGGATCTCCTTTTAGTTCCTATTATAATTACGCATGTTTCAAATTAACTGATCGAGAACTAAAGGTATAAATCTGTGAGTCGCAATTCTGACTGTGATAGATAACTTGCTTGTACCTAACTGCCTCCCCGAGTCCCATGTAACAGTCATCTTGAGCGTGTGAACCACAAACAACTGAATCCAACCAAAGAGTTAACCATAAATCAAAGCATTTCAAATGTTTGGATAGAGCGTCTATTTTTATCTTGTGGGAACTTATTTTTAGTCAGAGACTATTTTTAGAAGGGTTTCTGGTACGACGGATTAGTTTAAATCGATGATCAACACGAACATTGCTTGGCTGCCCTTTTCCCTTTTCGCTGTTCTATTCTTGTTATTTTGTTTGTTTTCGTCGCCTTTGTCTCGTTCTATTTTCAGAGGTGAGGAATTTAAAGTAATATCGACGAGCAAATGACTTTTGTTTCGGACATCTTCGTTTTAGTCTCGTTTTGTTCTCAAATTTGTGTATGTAAACATAGTGGATGGATATAGGGGAAGTAAGGTACGTTAAATCCTTTGAATACATTTTCAAGTTGTTTCAAATTATGTTGATACCTTTCGGGATGAATAAATAAACAGAAAGCTGATGCCCCTCAAGTCAATAAGAACGTAGGATAAGACATGTAATCTTGCAGCTTTTAGATTTAAGACCCTCTTGAGAAGCTGATTTTATTAGATAAGAAGATAATCCAAGTAAAGACATTTGTTTGCGTAGATTAAATGAATGATTGTAAAATGAAAAGTTTCATAGTACGAGTTAGAGAATTTACTTGCGAGGTTGGTGTAATCCTAAATGCACCAACCAAGAAATTTAGTCTTTCGGGCTCATCTGCATACGAGATGGTGCTCATCTCCCAATAATCATTAATCATCCTCAATCATTAGAAATCCTCAAGTTTTGACGACAGAGGTTTAAATTAGGACTAACCTAAATATATTAAATAAAGGCCATGATCCTTATAATCAGAGGGCGGGTACTATGTACATATAACTATAGCATTCCAACAATTTACTCGACTCGACTAATCCGGAATTGGCGTGTCTCAGAGCTAGGCTCTCTCGACCCCAGTCTACTGGTGCATTTCTTTCTAGAGCTGCTCATTAATAAAACAACACCAAAACAAACTGGGATAGTACTGCAGTTCGCTAAGCTTCAAGCGTACATGTAAACGAAACCAAGTCGGCATTAATAAGTTGGGAACCTCACAAAAGCTATAATCGAGTGCATTGAACACTCTTGTACCGTCAGATCCTTCGTCTGATGCAGACAAACCTTTACTGATACTAAAATCAGCAATAAAGCGGAACTGTACAACATTGAACGACTGGAACTTATACCGCAGTTTATAATAGGAATACGCCTATTATATTATAATTTTAGCAAACCTTCTGCGAAGACTTCGATAGCGTAAATGGAATGTCGAGGTACAAAAATTCGTGTGAAAGACTTGAAAGACTAGTATAGTGAGGTCAGACTTTATATTACAAGTGGCCATTTTTACATATTAGGGAAGCCAGAAAATTCTTTAAGTTGACTTTTATGGAAATATTGTAAACACAACTCCGCGAGTAAAAATAAAACTCGCCCATTCCTGGCCTAAGATAAACACACACAGCGTCAAAACGCCTGAATGGCACTCAAATGAGGCACGATACGCATGACTAAAAATTATATTTTTCCAAATACCAGCCCGCTGCAGGCACGTATCAACAAAAGGTGCACAAAATAGTCCAAACCAAGCATGGTACACTCACATTCTTTCTAGACTAAAATTTTAAATGAAAACAATAAAATTATTTTCGTAAAATATTTTTCGAGCCCGACGTCTGAAATAAGAAAACTATCTGCGTAGTAGCTGACAACTTCTGTGTAGTTAATTGTTATTTTTACTCGGGTTAATATATACGGTCGGCCTACCAATCCGGAGGTCCCAGGTTCGAATCCCACCAACCCATGGTTGTTTTCTGCTGACAGCAGACTATTATAAAAAGGCAATGGGGGTTGCAGAGAAACTGCCAATGGTTCCGAGTCCACTTTAAGCTGTAGGTTCACTTGCAATCGTTGTCTCGAATTGGGCGCTCCCGCCCCATGCCCCACACGGGGTACCGGGAAACAAAGAGAGAAAATAAAGATTATAACTTAACTGAAAAGTATTGAAAACAATTTTAAAATCAAGTGGTTGATGACCATGGTGTACACGCATCTATATGGGTGAGATTTTACATAACTCTTGTATTAAGGCCAGAACGCACATACGACGAAACGCCACGTGGCAAAATTGTGAATACTTCATTTAAGCAGAAATTATATTGCGTAGAATTCCACTTGTAAATAGGCCAATACTCGAGCGCATTTGTCGTCTAATATGGTCTAGCAGAACAGTGGCAAAGATAAATTTTGTGCAATAAAAAAGTCGGGGGTGGTAAATGTAGTAATGAAATTTCTTTCAACGATCGATGCAAGTGCATTTCATTTTTTTTATAATCCAGTAAAAGACATAGTGAAACCAACTTGTTACTCTTACGTATTTGTTTCGCAATGACTGGAAGTAAACAATTGAATAAATCCAAGCATAACATACCGCTACGTGAAATAGTGTGAGGGATTGAAGGCGGGCACTACTGAGAATTGTTCAAGAAATTAGATTTTATTTTGTTTTTGCATTTTCTGGAAGTACATATTCAAAAAACAACGTCACAAATCGATAAAATGACGAAGTTATAGCCGTTTACCTGGGCGCAGATAGCGTTGTAATCGATAACTCATGCGACAAATAGTACATCTGCTATAATAGGGACATAAGACCTATGACGGCAGAAGGTACATCTTATGAGGTCGGAGTAGAGGAATTTTTTTAAATATCAAAATTTTAATTTTTTATACGCCCCTTACTACTCTGGTTCTAAAATAAGCAAAAGAAAACGTTGGTAATTATACCTGTAATATTTGCTCTAAAAGCATCTTATATTATATGGTCGAATGCGATGGACTCTGTAGCCATGCCTTTAATGATACATGTTTTAGTTAAACTTGTTATATCCTCCTTACTTATCTAACGCTTTTTATTGAGCGGAAATTTATTATAGATAAGGTCAACGATATATGTACATGTTAGGTTGGCCTGCACTTGTTTTGATCTGGGTTCTTTAGCTAGTGTAAGTTCAAGGCAGACAGTAAGTTTAAGTCTCTTTTAAACAATAATACCTGCTTGCCAAAATGAAAGGAACCTCCTTCGCGTAAAGCTACACGGATGACATTGTATCGTGACAATTGGAGACTTCGGCGTCGGTAACAGAATTACCGAACCTCTGCAAGAAGCACTAGTTACGGTGCTTTCGAAGAATGCCACCGAAAGATTTATCTCATAATCAACCTCGATAAAACAGCTTTGTAAAGCTGCTTCCCGCAAAATTCAATATTTCCACGGAGTAACCACAATTGACCAGCAGTAACTTTGAACACCGTATATATATTTTCTACCCGTCAATTAGAGTTTAACGAAGTGTTCAAACGTTGAAATCGCTTTAGTTGGCATGTTTAGAATGCGTACAAACTGCTTACGACGTCTGTTCAACTGTCGAAATTAAAACAATAAAACCGGTGTATGTCAAATGCTGTATTCGTCTTTCAAATTGAGGCCTAAGTATCACTGGAGGGATGCGCACTACTGAAAATTTGAAACCTTGCTGAGTCTTTTACCTCCTCATATTGCGGTGAAGGATATATCAATTAAGGGCAGGAGGGGAGGAAGACTGAGGCCTAGTATTTGGAGAGAGTCTCCTAAACTCATCGCATCATTGCCCCTAGGTAACTTGGCACCCTTTTCCAAACTCAAGTTTATGACATATTGGTGTGTGCATACGAGAACCAAAAGAAGGCCTAAGATAATATTTGTCTTCTACGAGCATCAGGCAACGATTAAAGCAATCGGCTCCTCAAATGAAAATGAGTCGGGGAATGTCAAGAAGACATATTTGGACTAGGAAGAACAAATCAAGTTATATTGGTTTATATACTGGGGCATCGCGGGTTCCCTGGTAACGAAAAGCTGGATAAACTAGACAGAGAGGGCTCTGCAATGACAGTTGTAAACTCCAAGCCGGCTGGAGGGATTTCGACCTGTATTACTAAAAGGGCCATGCAGAATTGGACATTCAAGAAACACGAATGCTGCTCGACATCCTGCGTGGGCCAGTTTATTCTAAAAGCTTGAAAAAAACATTTTTGAGTACACTTTTCACTCTATGAAAGACAAATGGACGGACAGCCTTAAACTATAAGACTTCCTTTTTTTCTACGGAACCCTAAAAACTGCAGAAATAAACGAATATTATTGTTAAACTTTCACACTGTGAAACATTCTTTGTTGCGGTTCCTTTGGGCGGGGTTTTAATAAAATCGTAGAGGGCCAACAAAATACAAAAACGCCATTTTGAAAACGGTTGTACCAAGTATGGAGATGGTAAATAACAGTCATGATTTCAAATCCAATTTTTTTGAAATGCAAAAAATTAAACTTTTAAAATCGTTGTAGCTCCAGCGGAAATATAAGGTCAATGGGAATAGTTAATATGCCAATAGAAAATAGATGAATCAACGTCTCTATCGAAATCGATCCGACCTAAGCGCGTGCATTACATCATCGCAGCGGCGGCGCGCTTATTGCGGTCGTTTTTGACCGTATAAGGTCAGTTACCGCCGCTTGCTGGGCGTCTCACAGTGACAAGTAAGATATTATTTGATTTGTATCTTTGATATTTAGCTTCATCCCGCACATTAATAATATCGCTTCCAGGGCCAATTCTATGCTGGGATTTATCCTTCGTTGGTCCAGGGAGTTTCCTGGCCCTCACATAAGACTTCATCTGTAAACATCCCTTGTTAGACCATTGCTGGAGTATGCTAGTCCGGTTTGGTCTCGATTTTACGGATTTCACATTAAACGTATTGAATCCGTTCAGCGTAGATTTGTGAGAGCAGCTCTTCGTGCTTTGCCCTGGAGTGACCCTCTTATTCTACCTCCTAATGAAGAGCGATTAGGACTGCTACAACTTACTACTCTCGAGAAGCGCCGTTGGGTTGCTGATATAATTTTTCTACATCAGCTTCTTCAGGGGAAGATTGACAGTGAGGAACTTTCGTCCAAAATTATACCTAGAGAACTGTCCTATTCCCTTCGAAATCGTTCTAACTTGCGGATAGCTTATTCGCGCGCTAGGTACGGTATGTTTGAGCCGATTAACCGCATGTGTAGGTTTGCTAATGATGTTGGTGATGTTTTCAGTACTAATGTGGACAAGGTTACATTAAAGAGTAGCCTCTACAACTTGTAGCCATCCTGTTGCACTCATGCACTCTCTATGCCTGTTGCTCTCCTAATTTTGTGCTTCTGGGTACTAATATTAGTTTTTGCATGCTGGTGTGGGAGCCTCATTCACCTCAATATTTCGTTATATTCGGGTGGATAGGTTAATTTTTCGGGCTTCTGCCCGTGAAGTGCGCCTTCTGGGTTAGAAGGGTTCATTCTAAGATTTATCGGCATAAGCCTTTTTGTTAGATTCTAAAGTTGTAGACAATTAGGTGCGTAACGAACTCCGAAAATTTGAGAAATTTACAAGAATGTCGATCTCCAGAGGATTCAGAAAAGTCCACAAATACTTTGACTGTGCGAGCAAGACGCTGGCGGCAACGGCAGCAGAAGAAGCTGCCACGCGTAAATCGTCGTATGTACCAATGGAAATCGCCAATTCAAGCATGGAAGATGAAGAAAGCAGTCATGAGTTGACAACCAAAAATAAAAACGTTTCGCGTAAAGCACTTGCGGCAATACCGGATAAAGCCGACCCAATTTTATTTTCATACTTTTGAAAATTTTGCAAAGGTAATAATTTTATCTAATTTGCGCCATCTGCAGGAAGAAATGGGGATAAATTTACTTACTTGACCGAGGAATAGTGCAAATCTCAACCGCATCAAATATGTCTGGGATATTATTTAGAATAAGGCCCAGGAAAAGAAGACATCAAGCAGAAAAAAACTTAAGGAAGTCATCGTAATTTATAACACAGTGCAATAATCTTACTGTAATTTTTATGTCTCAATGGCTAAGTATTCAAGAGGTCATTAAGATGAACTATAGACTACTAATGTCGACTTAAGATTTAATTAAAAAGAAAAGTTACATATAACAGTCGAAATGTTTCTTTCTTTTTCGAGGTTTTATTGGAGGATCTTTGTAGTTGTACAGAGTTTAGTTAATAAAAAACGCTAACTGACCATGAGCTGATTGTGAATTAGCAACAGTTTTTATCAGAGGTGCTTTAATTAACATCTGGGCACTCACAAAGAGCTTCGAATGTAAGACAAAAATATTAACACGGTTGACAAAAATGTACAGTTTATTTAGATATAAGGACTGTTCATTGACGCTACTCCAAACATAAAAAAAACAAAAAGAGCCATTTTGTGCTCTGATCTGGGTTCTTTGAGAAAAGAGTCAAGCTGCTGTCGGCTCTTTTTCTGTTCTTTGAGAAAGGAGCAGAAATGTCTAATCACTTCAGAGCCAACTTTTCTACTCATGCTTTAAACAAAGTGTAGCTTTCTGACGTTTAAGATAAAGTTATTTGGATGTGTTTGACTTTGACAATCAGCTGTTAAGCGTGTAATCACCTGGTTTTGTTACTCGGATGAGAGGAAGGCTCTGCGCTGCTATTTTATTTCCTGCTCTTTTCGGCTCCGAGCCAAGACCCTTGCTACTCGGATCTGTCAACCTATTAACAATAAGGTAACGTAGGAAATAAAGTCCAGAGTTCTTGAAATCGTCACAGATATTTAACATGTTATCGTTAGTAATATTAATATTTCTAATTAAACAATTTCAAATATAAATACTTATTTGAAATTGTTTAATTACCGCAAACTGTCATATGCCCCTATGCCCCTACTAACTATCTCCTGTCAGTTATTAAAGATCTTCCGGATTGACATTTGCATTTGGCCAAAGGTTGGTGGTGCACACTGCTTTCAGTACTTACATTTAAAGCTTGACAAATACAGATTTTTATACAAAGATATTTTATACCCAAGGGATATAGCCCAATATACGAGGGCAGGTCGCAAAGTAATGATAAAAACGCTTTAGAGAAAAAAATATTCATTCAGTTATAATATGAGTTAGTGTACTTGCCGCATTTAAAATGTCATCTGAGGGCAAATCACTCACAAAAATTACAGCAAACATCATCTTACCTGAAATAAAAATTAAGATAGTTGAATTTATTAATCTATTGAAGAAGCACATAAAGTAAATGAATTTCGAGTTAAACTTTTGTTCTTATAAAACTAAAATTAAAAAAGTCGGCAATAACATCTGATTATAATTTTTGTTTGATTAATTTGCAACTTTTTCTACGGATTTTTATTGTTCTATAATTTTGCGATATTAAATTATACAAAATTGTATAAATTATTTGAAAACAAAAATGTTAATGCGAAATGCGAATAATAAGAGAATCAAAACAGCTATATTTCGTCAAAGACCTAGAAGTAAATTTAAGATTTTACTTTAAGCAGGATAGTACACCAAACTCCGCTGCAAAAGCGATCAAAACTTATTGGTCCTAACAAAAATGTCTATTGCCACGTAAGTAAAAAAAAAACATTACAATCTTTACCACATTAAAATCCTCTGATTCGACCTTAATCGATTGTATGTTATTACTTCGTCGACAAGTGCCGCAATTTCTAAGTATCAAAATAATTGTTAAAATCTCTACCTTCAGAAGCTTACACAATATTCATGCGAAATAAATATTCTTTTTGACCTCTAAAGAGGTAAAAATAGGTATTACTTTAAAACCATCGGTAGTGTAAAGGATAACATTCTGGCTTTTTTCACGAGAGTCGCAGGTTTGAATCCTAACGTGGCTTGCTGACAACATTTCCAAGTCGGCGATTTGGAATCCATCTTTAATTTTAGGACCATTTGTTATCCAATTGTGAAGTTCGATTAATCGACTTGATTGCCAAGACCATGTAATTGGAAAGGTCCAGTAAATATCTTATAGAATTCAGTTAAAGCGGTTAAAGAGCAAGCTATTAATTCTTTTAAAGCCTTTACATATTCCAGTGTAAGGGTATCCAGTTAGGTAAATTACAAAAGTTAGAGTGGATATTCTATTGGCTACTCCTAAATTTAAATTTAGAGTAAGGTGAAGGTGATGTTCATACCGAAGTGCATCGCCACATCGACCTTCCAACGTGCGTCGCTTCATCAGTCTCCTGAAGTGTCTCCTTGGATTTCTTCAATCTAATGGCATTGATGTCCAGTATTAGGAGATGGAGCAGAGCCTCCAACGTAACAGTTGGTGGTGTACTTATCGCCCCTGAGTGGCACAAGCAGGCGAGGTGAGCTTCTTAAGATTTTAAGGTCGAGAGCATCCTACCAAACTAAGATTCCGTAAGTTAGGATTGGTCTCACACTACTGACGTATACATCCAGAGAACTACTATATACGGGGACTAATTCCCATTTCTACGCTTCTTGCAGGCATAAAACGCTATCGAGGCCGTTTTGACGCGCTCCTCAATCCTCATGCTCCAGTTTAGTTTGGAATCAAGAATTATGTCAATATACGAGGGGAGTTCCGAAATTCCGCGAAATAAAGGGAAAGAGAAGGAGTGTGTCTACTTATTTAGTGCTACGCTAATTGAGCATTAGTTACGGGTATTTCTGTTAAAGAAGTCAACCCGGGAGTGAGCTGCAAATATGGAGCAAATGAAATTACGTGGTATGATTAAATTCCTCATCAAGCAAGGAAAAACTCCTCAAACCATAATGAGTGAGACGGGAGCCGTTTACGGAGATCACTGCCCTGGTAAAATCATGATTTACAAGTGGCATAGACTCAATTGAAGATTACCCTCGCCCAGTACGGCTGATTGAGGTCATAAGGCCGGATATCATCGAAAAAGTGGAAAAACTTATATTGGTAGATGTTCGCCTGAAACGAAACAACTTTCTGCATTAGTAGATGTATGATATACAACCATTTTGTGGATTCTACATGCCCATCTTGGCATGACAAAAATCAGGGCAAGATGGGTATCGACAATGCTTACACCGCGCTGCCGCAAAAAGCGGAAACGAGTCGAAGTGCCTAAGGAATTTTTGAAGCTTTGTGCCGATGAGCCTACCTCGATTTTGGACAAATTGTAACTGGAGACAAAACTTGGGTTCATCACTTTCAGCCTGAGTCCGAGCAAGAGTCAATACAATTTAATAAATATCCTCAACAACACCTTTGTGCACCGATGATTGAAAAATGTATAAGATTTTCCCCCGATTTCTATGTGAAAAAAATTTATAAAATAATTTAATTTCCAAATTTTCCCATTCTTATTTTTATTTAAAAGCAGCTATATTTGATTTTCTAATTGAAAAAACTCAATTTTGATCCTGAATTCTGAAAGAGCACACCCAAAAATATATGTAGTCTTTACTAGAGAATTTTGCGTTTGTGATTATAAAAGTGATGTTTGAAAGTAAGTCGAAAAATCTGAATTCTTCGTCGTTAATGGGTTAGTAAGTATACTTTGTAAGAAGATTTTGTCAGGCAATAATAAAACCAGAGCGGTTGATTTAATAATTTATTTAAAAACTAGCGCGCTTTACAGAGGCCTCTTACCGACTGACTTGCTTAACTACTTAATACGAAGTACAGAGTACAGCATCCGAAAACCTAACGGGCTAAAAGACTAAAGCAATTATCGAGAGCACATTAACAATGTTTGTTTGGTAAAAATGAAATGACAACACAATAGAATGCAATACAAATGCAATAGCGTTACAGAATACACTTTATCTCTTAAAATATGATTACAACTAAATGTATGAAATCAATATTATTAACCGATTTCTACGTTTGACCAACGTCGAACAAGTCGGAATCTATTCTAAACATATGAAAGTATTTTTGAAAAAAAGATAAGACCTTTTTTGAAAGGAAACTTTCTGATAAAAAAATATGAAAGCGATTTCAACTTTTAACCACCCACTGAAAACCGAATACAGAACTTAAAGTTAGACGTTTCAGCTATACAGATTTTTTGACTTTTTTTTTATTTTGACGGTTGATCAAACGTCAAAAGCTGTGGATGTCTATTCTAAACATACAAAGGCACTTAACATAAGCGATTTCCACGTTTGACCACCCCGTCGAATTAGAATTGCCGGGTTCGAAAAAATATTTTTTTTTTATTTTATGGTGAGTTTTTTTGGGGTTGGTCAAAAGTGGTCAATCGATGGTCAATCCAATCCAGTAATAAAAACGCGTAAATTTAACATTTGGGGGGCAGCAGTGATGATGACCGCGAAAACATTTTTTTCGCATGTTTCGTGACTCAAAATTACTGCTGGTCAATCGAATCGACTATTTTAATTTCAAATTCTTGAATTTGGGAGGGGGGGGGGGGGGGGGGGGCAGCTTCACACAGTTGCGTGAGAGTACAATACGCTTATAAATATATATAAAATAAATTATTATAAAGTATATAAAACAAAACTTTCCGTTGAAACCAAGTACTAATTAGTTTTTTAGCAGAAATTATATTTTAAAAAAAACCTGGAATGAGGCAATATTTTTGGCAAAGGGTCAGGATTAATTATTAGGAAAACTCCTAGACAAATCGTTTTTATTAACAACACGGAAAAATTAGGTGCGCACGAATTTTCCTCAAATAATTAATCTCATATTAATGCCATTTAATTCCTTTTGCGAAAAGCACTTCAAGTCCCATCCGAAACTCCTTCGAGTTTCATCACTAAAGAGCTCAGGAAAAATACACCATTCGAGATTGGGAATAATAAAGAGGCATTAGTACCTAATCACCTCCAATGGAAGAGCCAGTAATTGCTCTTGTCTCGGAAAATAAAAATAAAAAATCGATAATCAGCGAGCATAGGGCGCCTGTTTCTTCTTGTTATCCTCTAAACTACACTTGAAATTATTAACGGCGCTATAGAGAACGTTGTCAGGGAGGAAAAAGGCAAAATAATTTAAATAACATCTTCGAAGAAACAAAGCACATAAAACGATAATCGTCAGGCCGTCACTGCTGAGATAAGGGAATATCGATGAAACTTCATTCCGGGGAGGAAATTGATTTTTCTAGTTAAATTCGATCGTAAAAATTTACGACGATTATGCTAAGATATTTGTAGTTGAAATTTATTTATGCGGCCAACCGTTTAAATGCTTTGCCGTCAATGTTGCGCCAAGCTTGACTTTGACTTCCTCTGGCATTTACGATTATCGCATTGGAAATTCGGAAGCGCCTCGCTTAATTGACAGATGCAGTAACATTTGTATTTCTCTTAAGATTTTAATAGTGGGGGATTTGAAGAATCGTGTCGCCTTAGTTTCTTTTATCTAAGGAAAATTTTTGTTATATTATCTGGAAGGGAAACGAATTTCCGAAAAAAACTAAAAATTCGACACAAATTTATTCTGGGAACCATAAACTAAACTAAGCGTTCATTGACATCCGCTAGCCTATTTAATCCAGTACTAGTGTGGCGTTTTCTTTCCAGGTATTGAGTGGTAGTGTGGCTTCAAGTGATTGCTCTCATTCTGTTTTTCTGGGAGATACGCTTCCATAATACCTGAGGACAAATTAATGGGCTTTGGTACAACTATGGGCAGCAGACAACTGACGCAGAATAGAATCATATTTATAAGTTGGAATGAAGACGTTGAAGAGCTTTTTCGTCTGGGCAAATACTCTACACGCGTCTCAAGTAGTCATGCAAATCACAGGATTTGTCAATAATCAAACGAATTTTCTACGACAGGCTATTATTGCAGCAAGTTGCGGTGCAAAAGTAGACAGAGCACATTTTAAGTGGGGAGACAACAATTATTGTCATTGTCCTTATCGTCGTCATCACCATGAAAACCACTCCAAATGAAAATCGCGTTTATAATCACTTTATTTTAGGCCCAAAGGCAGAAACACTTAGTGAAATATGAATTGATCAGAGATGACTTCATAATATTTCTCATAATTTTGGCTTTCGAAACTTGAATTCCTATGATTAGAGGCTATTGAAAAGGCAATTTATTCTGCACGAAGTAAATAACTTCTCAACGACGCCCTCAAGTCACACAATATCGCTTCTAATCGATTTACTGCAATATTCAGATTGCTCGTAGGCCGATTTCTATTCAAACAAGTTTTAGCTTTCTTTAGACAAACGCGCTCGGTTTTATAAATCTATTTTCATTTTACGTTATGCATAGGCTATTGAGGCAAACCTGAGACGTAATTATATGCACAGCTATGATTATGTCAATGAGCAACTAAGGACAACTTAGGGACGGAATAGATTAATTATTTGCAATATGTGACAATTTCGCAAATACGCAAAGTGAGCCGGCCGCGCTGAGCAATTTTACTTTAACTGGAAAGCGATTAATATGTGTCACATAGAAAGAAAGACAAGATTCGATAAAGTATATTTCGCTGACTACAGTGCGCGAAATTAAAATAAAGACAACCCATGTTTTACGTTTTAAGAATTCTAGAAAGTTCACCAAAGTCAAAGTTCTAACTGCTGCATCGATTTGAAATTTTATAGACATGTTTATTATGATACTATTGCTGAGGGGTGGGTCATAGATGGGGGGGTTTACCGAGATATAGGTACTGTCTAAGAAATCGCGCAGGACGAAGAGCCGCGACGTCTTCTAGTGTCAGAGGCTAAGGTCCACTTTGGATCGATGCTTCAGCGGAATAAGTAAGTAATCAGGAGCTTTGACCAGACTTAAGTAAAACCTACTTATATCTCTTTAAGCTCCACATCTGTGGCCCATAATTATGTTTATCATAATAATTATTTAAAATCAAACATAAAGTTTCCAGTGAAAGTTAGGCGAGTGCAGCAAATTCTTTCATCAACACTGTATCTGGAGTACAACAAAGGAATTGCGAAACTCTAGCCGACTACAGCTATCGTGAGATGTTAGAATGAATATTAATATCGGGAGCAAATTACAGGGTAAACCTTAATCTTTCAGCAGGAAAACTCTGACGTACATACCGCGCGCATTGTCAAAGATTGGATTCAGGATGCAGCTAACCGTTCTGGATTGGCCCAGATCCCAAATCCATTGAGAATCTGTGGGGCATGCTAATTTACAGGATTAAGAAAAATTTGACACTATTCGACAGCGTTAATGCGTTAAAAAGTATAACTCGTGAAGTGCAGTCAGTGAATGTCTAAGGGACCCCTCAAATATTATATAAGCAAAATTTTAGCCATTTTTTACCTCTCCCGTCCTCTTGTCAACAAAGGTAACAACGCTCCAAACCCTCCTCCCCTATTACGCTTACGTATAAGCATTGATAGAATTTTCTATAGATTTTTTCAAATACTAATGTCATTAATTCGCGTTTATCAAAGCAAGTAACACAAAGTTACTAACTGGCCGACGAGGATTGCGTACTGCCACACGTTTCGGAGGCCCACAGTATCAGGCTGCTTTTTAGAGCGTGTTTCTTCGTGCGGTCTTTATTTATTTATTTATAAACAGATTCACCCAAGCTGGATACTGCAATGAAAATTACAAAATATTAAGGCAACTAAACAGTATTTAAAAAAAGCCTTGATTGGATTTCAGCTGCTGCCTAGAACCTAGCTCGATGCAGGCTGAGCATTCATTCAGAACGCGTGACATCGACGTATTCCGTAAAGTGTTCGGTGGAATGGAACATGGCAAAAGTCGGAGCTCCTCAAGGATCAGGCGGGGATGGAAATACCAACATCATTGAGAAGTTCGGAGGGGTTGATCGTTCCCTGCAAAAGATCGAAAAAGAGCGATTTTAAAAACCCTGCGCCTCATCTCGAGTGAGTCGAACGAGATCAGTTCGAGTCTAGCATGATAGGGAAGAAGGGAAAAAGTATCGTGCCAGGGAAGGTCTCTCGCTGATTTCCGTTGTCGGTAATGCTTTAATGCGTATGCTCGGCTTAGTGTTCTTCACGGACCACTCCGGAACTAAAGTGAGAAGACACTTGTCTTCATTGTTTCCTAAACCTGACTTTCACCCCGCTCTTCGCGTTTTTTTTTCTGCTCTGTATGAACCTGGCTTTCTGTAGCTTTTTTACAATTTTCGAAGAACCGGATTACTCGCTAATTAATCAAATTCTGGCAGATTACCCTTGGGATTGCCTTTTTGGTGAGAGTGATATTACTACATTTTATTTACAGGTTTCACCCGATGTGTTCCCGTTACTTGATCTGAACCCTAACTCTTTTCGGCCATGGCTTAGCAAGTCTCTAAAACATCTTAAGAATTAATCTTTGAGGAGATTTTGTCTTTCTCGGAATGACGAAGATTATCTAATTTACTGCAAGGTCCTTTTATTTCTTTATCTTGTCATTTGTGCTGCTCACAAAAGGTTCTGCAGTTTCGTTAATCGTAAGCGTAGGAGCGATTGCTATCCCTCTATAAAGCGGTTCTTTTTTTAATACTTGGACGAACTATCCTCTCAGTTTTTTGTTCAATCCCTATTGTATGACTGCGCCTGTCTTAAAGAATTGTGGCCAGTCTCTTGCTCCTATAATTGCTTATTTATTTAACTAGTCCGTGTCCTATGGAAGTCGCCTACTATTATTCCTATTCACAAAAAAAAAACGGTACGAAGGACCCATTGCTAATTTATCTGCAATTACGAAGCAGTTCGAAGCAATGGTATGTAATGCTCTGAGTTTTAAATGTACACCGTTTTTGGGGTCCTTCCACAATGGTTTCAAAAAAGGAAAATCAACCACACCGATTTTAGCAAGGTCTTTGATCGCATAGACAAGTTGCTCGTCTTCAAACATCAAGCTGAGTGTCCAATGCAATACCTACATACTTTAAAATATTCGCTAATTTTAACTCTTTGTTGAAGATCTTTCTTTACAATCGCGGAGTTGGATCAAATGAGTAGCAAGATCACCATGCCATTGTTCCAGGGTTCGAGCCTCGGTCTCTCCGTGAGTTTTCAAAATAAAATTAAAATTAAAAAATCCAATACGTCTCTGGGCTGTTATTTAGCTCAGAGCAATGCAAAAACAAGACATTTAAGTTTCCGAATTCCCCTTACACTAATTTCCTTCTGGCCGAAGCCATGCTAACGCATTAAACGTCTGTCCCCTAGGCTTGGTCAAATCATAAAAAAAATATCTTCCACCTTTCTTCTCTTTGTGTAGAGAAGCCCAATTTTTTTTTGGATTTATGGATACAGTCCTTCTTGTACACTATTTTTCAGTCTGTAGTCTGTCAATATTTAAAAATTTTCCATTTATGAGTACAACGATTTCGTTGGCCTATGGTGTAAAAACCCAGCTTAGGAAACTGTGTATGTACTCAGGTCGTAGACAACCAGGCTCCGCGGGAGCGGAAACAGGATTACCCCTGAGGGCACCTTCTGCCAACCTTTCCTTTGGCTTGATAGCTGCTGACTAGAGCTGACACTGTGCGATTGCGGAGCATATTGCTCACGCATCTCACCAAGGTTTCAGCAATGTCATGCTTCTGCGTTGCGTCTTTTATGCATTTGAAAGTATTAAAGGCTCCTTGAATGTCCATAAAAACACCTAGAACGAAGTCCTTCTCATACAGTCCCTTTTCAATAAAGTGTACTGTATTGTGCAAGGTGAATTCGGTTGATTTTCCTTTTTGATAAGCATCTTAGATTTACATTGTGTAACCTTTCATGAAATAACCCTATGATTATCTTATCTTTGATGCCTTACAGGGTTTTCTCTACTCACCAAAATTGTTGTTGACACTGAACATCGCGGTTCCTCTTCGCTCCATTAGGCATAGGGACATTTTTCAGGACCCTCTTCACTGCACTAATTATGGTATGAACGAGTCAATGACGTTAGTGTCACACTTTTTTAATCCCTTTTTTGATCGCATTGATTTTAATCTTTTTCGAAATTTGAAACGAGGGATCAGCTGAGTTAAAGTCGCTTAGGTCACACTATTTACTGCACGATATCAATAATCTCATATAAACTTAGCGAAAAATCTGTTACCTACATTGATTGCCTGTTAGTTAGTTTAAATTGTGGCCTCCACAGTGGCGAAGTACAATTAGCATGCAATGTGCCGTTTTGGTACCACAGAAACTCGTGACGCCGTTTATTCGAAAGATAAAGTATTGTAAAAGAATAGTCAGATAATCGGTTGAGAGAAGGTTATCAGATCCACCCTGTAATATTCAGGAAGTAGATAACTTTTCCATGTTCCTCCCCGATAACTCCCCCAATTCATTAAAACAAAGGCTGCCGATTTCTTGCCCACTGCCCGATTGCCCAATGACCCGTACTCACACCCGTCGACCTGACTACGTTCATTCGGGTCTTAGTTAGGATTTCCCTAGTTCTTTGTATATTGTAAGTTGGCCAAATCTTCCTAGATTTGGCACAAGAGGTTAGTCCTCTTTATCTGGATCTGGTACCAATCGGTATGTGCACCATCTCCGTACGGGAACCACGAAGACCAAAACCGCGCCTAGCTAGCTCATCAGTTCTGTGATTCCCCTTGATATCTCTGTGTCCTGGGACCCAAGGTGATGGTGAACCGGTCACTCGGACGGTTTAATTCCTCATAGCATCTCTCTACCAATTTAGAAGTGATAATAGGCCTTGCTGATTCCTGCGTTAAGATCTTCAGAATAGCCAGCTTGGGTAGTCTGGAAGTCTGTATTACCTGGAGTCCTTTAACCTACCCAAATATAAGTCGCTTCGAAAATTCGATTCAGCCATTCATAAACGATAAAAAACAGTAAATTTTACGATAGTTACATTTCATTTGCAACAATTTGTCTATTGGGACAACTTTTTTCCAGAACTATTCTGTTCTTGATTCGCCAGAGTTGTTGCGCCAACCTTACCTAAAGTGATCTGTCACATCACTTCTAAGCTACAGAATTTTGCCAACACGCGTATCCGGCGCATTCGAAAAATTTATTGGTAAAAGGTCAGTGTGAACAAAGGAGGAAATCAAAACCTGAAAAAGATTCGTAGAGACAGAAAAAGCCAAATCATAAAATCGTAGATTTGAAGGCAATATTTTGGAACCGGATATAACGAAATAGGGCCCAGAAATGGACAAATGGCTATGCCTGCTTAGCCTATTAAAAAAATTATTCTTAGGCCGTTCATAAAACTGTATGTTGATTAGAATAAAATTATTCGTTACGACGATAGCGTGACCGTAATTTGAAACTATTGCTTATGTTTTCCATCGCAAATATACCATAAAAAGGCATAAACTATTCTGAATAAAAGGCAAAAGGTTTATCGTAAATAGGTAAATGGCAATGTCAAACTAATTTTGCGATGCGAGAGGGTAGCAAGTGCTCTTATTTAATAGTGATTTTAAAATAAAAAATACTTACGAAAAGATACCCGGATACCTGGTTGCACACTTAAGAGAGATTTCATTTTCGCCAGTTGTAAGAAAAGTTCGAATTATTTGAATGAAAAGCTTACAGAAAGAAATATCACTTTGCGTGTATAGTAAACTGTTTGTACCATAATGCAAATAAAACAAACTAAAGTGGCCATAGAATGAGGGAAATTTCATTGATTTTTCTACAGATGGCTTAACAAAATTAAAGAACCGTTAAAAAATTGCTCACACTTTAAGAATTCTAAAAAAAGGTCTAAGTCGACCTCAGGGCTCAGCTGATATAATAATATCTTCCAGAAGGCCGAATATATTTAGGTATGTTTGTAGGCGTTCTGTTTTATTCTAATAAAAACCAAAAAATAATAATCTTTTTTACATTTTGCACCGACATAGTTCCTAGACGGCAACCTGAGGTGGATAATTTTCTTTTATGTCATGCCGTGAGACAGGTCAGTCATTTCGAAAATTTCAAATTCTTGTTTGTTAGTATCGTCGACTTTTTTTCTGTAAATTTACATTTCTTATACTTACCGTGACGAGGTAGGTATTTTTTTTTCTCCTAACTTGTTTATCGAAAAAAAAACATGTTTATCGCACAAACAAATTAAAACATCTTCCATTTTCCAATAACTTGATTAGAACTGGAGGCGCATTACTTCTAGAAATGTGACAAATAAAAAAAACATCGAGCAACATATTTCGAGTTTATTCTAATAACCCCCTACGGCAGTTTAATAATAGGCCAGAAAGTGGAAAATAACTACAGGGACAAGAAAAACACAATGAAATTAAATTCAAGGGAAAATTAACGATTTGAGGTAAAAATGAGTGGGAGTAGAATTAATTCCGTTCGTTTGACTCTTGACTCCTTTATTTTTGGAAATGGTTCCCTCGCGTCGTCTTCATACAAGATAAAAAATTGATGATGACGAACAAGATAATCCCGAGAACGTACATTTTCGCGAAAGAACGAAATCTTGGGTGTGATTTATTTGGACACTCAATTAGTTGCAGTTTTACATTTGCTTGAGCTGAAGTAATTTTCTGAGCAATAATAAAACTGTAAAAATGTCAGCAGGTGAGTAAAATTCTCAAACACGGTAGAGCCGGATCATGTCTAATCAGTGTAATAGCGCTAGAGTGCGAATAATTAGGTGTGGGCGATGTTTTTGTCAAAAGAATGACAGCATTGGCGTCTTTTTAATCTTTGCGACAATTTGCCGACACTTTGCATGACGATTTAGAATATTTATTCATAAATGAAAAACGACTGACAAGAAAGATCTACGGTAAGTATTTTTGACATATTACTGAGATTAAGTGATTGACGATTCTAACATAATTCTATAGATTCGACCAGCTACAATATCTGAATCGCTCTTGAGCTGAAATTGGCATGAAAGATAGGAAGTACTTTTCAAAAAATCTATATAAGTAGTTTTAATTTGCATGGATAAATAGGTTAATGGCATTATTATTATTGTATTATGTCCATAGTTCCATAGTATTATTGTTCATGTGAACAGCATTTATTTTTTAAGTCAACTATAAGGGTTTGTCTCTGTTTGAAAAAGCCTTAACTGGAAACTTAAAATGCTTGTTTCGAAATAGATAGTCAGATGATATCACAATTTTCGCATAGTTTTCTACCTCCTCTCTGACGTACAGTATTAAAAGTTCCACCACATGATTCGTGCAGCATCTATACATATATCTATCTACACGGAATATAAGCAAGTTCGAAATTCGTCGATCTAAAGTCAATTTCGACCAATACGGTCATTAGATTGGAACCCGCTTGGAGATAAGGAAGACGCCGAATCGGCCAATATGTGAAAAAAATCCTTAGAGAAGAAAGGTACCCAGATCTAAAGATCGTGGCAGTAGCGTTGGGGTTGGCGCAGAACAGGACCAGACGGAGAGCCCATGTAGTAGACATCGTATGCCCACCCGGGGTTAAACGAAACAGAGAAAAAGAAGCGACCTCTCCAACTAGAAACTAATTCGACCTTCTATTAAAAGTTTTTGAATTACCAATCAACTCTCAGTTCATAAAATATCTGGAAATATTCTTTTTATCACGGTTTCCGAACAGGTAATAGAAGAAAGAGTTATATCTGATTCCTAGGAAATATGTGCCAGTATACCTCAGGTTCATTTCTTTCACCAACCATATTTCTACCTTTTGCGATCTTTCTCTATCTATTACAGGCCCCTTTACAGTTCCGCCGATGATAGCGTCGTTCATTTCGCGTTCACTTTCGATTTTATAGCGTATTCGAGTAACAACTCTACAGCAACCAGTCGAGAACTCATGTTTGGATCGCCAAACAGCATTTCTGCAAGCACCTTTTGCATCAAAGCAAATCTTGTCATGTTCAATCCATTCTCAATTTAATGTTGTTTAATATCCCTGGCGTCGGTAGAGTCAGTTATAACGTGTCGGCCTACCAATCCGGAGGTCGCAGATACTCCAATCGCAGGTTGTCCCCAATCGGGCGAAGGTCTTCTCCCGCACAAAACCCTTCAAGGGATTACTAGAGAGAGAGAGAATATTAAAAGGCACTCATCTCACTTTCCAAAACGGAATACTCTGTATGTACACCTACAGAAAAACATAGGAAGATTAATATATCCTCGTCGTAGTAAAGGTTTTGTCAAAGTGGTAAGTTTGTAAAAAAAATTTTACAAAAAAGAAAGTACCAAAACTAAGCAGCTCACAACAATTGTACTTACAATGGGTGCATCTATAGATGTTTAAAGTTAGCAGAACAAAGTGGGCAGAACCAAAATGTTAATACAAAAAACTAAAAGGCTCATTACAGGCTAATTAAATGCCCAACTATCAATTTAATTGCTCTTATATATATTTTTTTTAAAACATGTTCTGCTAACTTTTGAAAAATTGCAATTGGGGGTTGTAGAGTAATATTGGTTGGTTGGGACCCTCCTTAAATTGTATATTCAGTTGCAATCGCTGTCTTGAATCGGATGAAGTTTATTTCCCACCCTATGCCGCACTAGATGGAGGACAGAACTTCCTAGCGAAACTAATAGAATCAAAGTACTTCAGGTATTTACAATTGAGTTACTACCTCGATTGTAAGAAGTGTGTAGCGGCCGTCACGAAATAAATTAGGCTTATGTAGCTGTGGTGATAACTGTTCTGCCGCAGTAACGGATATCCATGCCGACAGTTAACATATATGTCCCTACATAAACGTTAAAGTATAAAAAAGGAACTGAAAAACAAATGTAGAAAATTACATATTAAAAGCGACGAAATTTGTCAGTGGAATAATAGATTTAGCGTATTGTCGAAATATTCTAATTTCTATAGTAGGGAACTATAAAATCTGAAGCATAGTGTCAGGTAATAATCAATTTAGAAATCCCAAGGTTTCTAGGACAGACATAACCATAATAAAATAGATAAACAATACGAAAATATTTGGTCCCTTTTCCATCCTCAGACTCAGACATTCGAAAACTTATGGTAGATCGCAATAAATGGCGAGTTCAATTAAACCTTTACCTCTTCTGGGAAAATGTAATGGGAAAGGCGCCATCGCCGCTTGCGTAAATAGATTGAGCATATCTTTTAAAATTTCGTAAGTTATGACCCTTACCCAAAATTCCTAAAAAAAAATTTGCGTTACCTCGTAGGTATCGATCAACCCTTTAGTTTCTCGAGATTTGCTTTCATTCTCCTTAAGAAAGAACCTCAGTTTTAGTTAAACTTGGAAAGTGAAAAGTAATTTAAGGATAAGTAGTGATTTCAGTTCAATTCAATTAATCAGTATTTTGAATAAATTCATAATTTATAAAGGTGGGTACTGTGTACTGTTTAGTGGGCTGGTAGTTAAAATTAGAGTTTATTACAATAGTTATGAGCGGTAGTTCCTCTAATCGTAGGTTGTCGTTTCAGTATTTGTGTGTGTGTAATGATGAATCCGTCAAAGTGCTCCCCAATGGAACGTGGTATGTCCGGTGAAGTTGGAACGCACTCCTGTGAATTATCCCGATACAGCTGGTATGTCCTTATTGGGTGGTTTTTTTACTTATCTGTGGTATGTCCGGGATTGTAGTAAAACCAGAGTAAGTCCTGCTGATCATCTGGTATGTCCGATGAAGGAGGAATTAATTAAGTTATGTCCAGGTATCAATCCTCCAAATCACAGGATTAGGTCATTAGGTCATTAGGACAGATTCGGAGGGAAAATAGTTGGCGCTAGAGTTAATCACCGAGGAGATTTGTGTGTGAACAATAAAAATAAAAACAATTTTGTTTTAGTTTCGTAGTCATCCCGATAATAGTGTCCAGCAACTGTCGTAGTAGAACAAATTTAGCGCCTCTACTCGGAGGTAAATGTTTGATTCCTGCAAATATTTTAGCAAAGAGTTCGCTTTTTGGAAATAATCTCTCAAAGTAAAGCCTATCTTTAAGATAAGAAAAAACAAAGTATCAAAAGAGAGAAATCTCGAAAGATACCTTTTCTTTACGAGATTACCTTTCTTTTCGAGTGCTGACTCGAAAATAACTAATAACTGACTGAGTTGATTATACTCTGTTTACTTTTAGAGAGTTTTACATGAACAGAACTAATCTGTCTTACTGCTATTTTGATAGTTTTGTGTACGCAATGGATTAAGAACGCCTACGTAACGATGTACTTTAAAAGTTTCTGAAGGACCAATTAGTTTACCTTTGAGATGTTCAGTCACCATAGTTCGCTTCTCGCTAGAACTTGGTTTCTTTAATATATAAGGAATAATATACACTTGTTTGTGTACAAAAGTGCTTCATTTTTACATCGCTCCCCGTTTTAATCAGAAATCTATGAACAGTTGGTCTTATAACGTCCGTATAAGGACCCCTTACGGGTGCATTCAGTGGCTCAACGAACTTCTACGACGTACAATCCATGAAAATCAGAAAAGGCAAAACATCCTTTGGTTTTGAGATATGGGCGCGTTGAACATTGAAAGGCGTGTAAGATCCCTTATCAAAAGAAACACGAGACATCAAAGTAAAAAGTCCAATTGATAAACATTTGGCAAAACAAATGTGACTGCCTATCAAATCATAATCAAGATAAAGTGATTTTCACCAGGTGCCAAATTCCCTTAAATTATTCTATTAATTACCGTTGCTTTACAAACCAGAAATTTTCCATTTGGATAATTTCATTTTATGCTGGATTCCGCCGACATTCCTTACCTCCCCAAAGAGGAGATGGGAAAGAGAAAATATTGAATGAAGCAAAAAAATCAATGAAATTTTAAGGCCCAACTCGCTTAATAAATGATAATTGATTCCCAAACAGTTGCAAGAAAAAATTCATTATGAACTGACCAATATTCCAGCGAAGCAAACAAATGATCTTCACCCGTTTATCACGAAACTGATCAACAATTTCTGAACAAATTCCGAACAAACGTCACACACATTACCAGTCTTGGCCAGAGCAGAGGCGGTCGCATAAAGCTTATGGTGTTGTGCGGTCTTCTCAGCAAACCGGGCGCGCGGATGAACTCGAAGCTAACCGCGCAAGTTTTCAAAAACATCAAAACAAAATTCCAGAAATATCAGAATTACAGTGCGGCTCAATATTATAAACACTCTTCACTACTTTTGTTCACTTTATATGGGCTCATTTCTACAATGCTCTCGGTGTTTCCGTCCCTGTCGCTGTCAGACAGGGTCCAACACCATCTCTTTTAGTTTCAAATAAGGCGCGAAAAACAATCTCGCGATAGGGAGATCAAACAAAATATGTGACGACGAGTACTATCTGAATCTGAACTGAAACCGCCGTATCGACTGATATGTATGTTTGGGATCGCTTTGCTTCAAATCAATGTTGCCCTGGCCTGGTATACATATATTTTCTACGACTTCTGATATGTGGAATGCGGTCAGGTTACTGTCATCGCGCATAGAAGCCGGTTGATTTCTTCCAAGAAACCGAAAACACGCATCTCTCACAGAAGAATGCCAAATGAAGTTCTTTTGTACGAGAAGCAAGTCGCATTCATGTGTACGCATACCTGCTCAGTTCACGGACTTGCTCCATAGATGATCAGTATTCCTTTCACTTGCATTTTTTCTCTGAATACACTGTGCCGATTCTTGCGGGAATGTGCGTGCATAATGCGACACCAGGCATCGTTATTCACGATCGTTTAGTATTTAAAAAGTCGACGAATGTTTCCGTTTGCAAATTA
This sequence comes from Leptarthrus brevirostris, assembly GCA_964036015.1. NCBI lineage: Eukaryota > Metazoa > Arthropoda > Insecta > Diptera > Asilidae > Leptarthrus > Leptarthrus brevirostris. The sequence goes on from OZ038371.1 coordinate 41,014,827, forward strand.
TTGACATTAAAATGACGACGATGATGATGATGATAAACATGATGAGAAAGAAAATTATGCGACAAGGCGATCATGATGATCGGGAACGACCACAAAATTGATCAATAATCCATCGCCAAGATGGTCAGGTAACCAGTAAGTGAGTCATTTTCATATCCGCTTGGTCTACCCAGTGAAATGCTTTGAATGAACAACGAAACTAAGCCAGACAATGCTGCGCTTTCCCTTAAATTTCTTAAATTTGCATTTGCATAAATATAAAGGCGGATGTAGATATATTTGAATTGAATTTAACAGTTTTGGCATGATGGGAACAAAGTCGGCGCGCATTGCCGCCACCGGTAAAGTAATAGTTGCCGGTGCAGGAAAAAGGCATGCAAAGGTGTAGCTTTAATGGAAAACTATTTCCGTTAAATATTAAAAAAATGCCACAGCTAGAACGTAAGCATGAACTACGCTAGCTAAAGCAATGGTTGTTTACTTGCTAAAAAAAAGAGTAACTGGATGATCCACGGTTCAGTAGCTATTGTTACCGCCGTATTTTTTAATAACTTTTCTTTGAGTATGTGCTGAAATACCGGCTTTTTTGCGCAATAAAAATCGGATGAAGTTCCTTTTCCATCGCATTCTTCACAACGGACGAAACCAGAATTGGCCGGAAAAATAGAGGAACTAAGTAGTACGCGAATCTTTAAAGATTTTCTCTTGTTAATGAAATCCAGAAGAGCTCTTCGTACTACAGCATAATAGTGGCCGACACGGATAATAAAACAGCTCGATTTCGAACCACCGACATTTCCTCTGCAACCGCCAACTGAAATTTTATCGTAATCTGCTGTCATCAGAAAACAATCATGAGTAGCCGCCGGTGGGATTTGAACCTGGGACCTCCAGCTTAAAAAGCCGACAAGTTTCACTTACTTCGCCGACGATGCAATCAACAAATAAAGACAGATATCTAAGATCTGCCAATTTGTAAGCCAGAATTTTCCGATAATTCCTGTCAAACGATGCAGTGAACTTACTTTCCTGTGCTTATGGCAGAAAGTCATAAATTGGTGAATTTTCTCGAAGGCCGGTTTTTTTTTTTTAATATATGATGTTGCCAAAGCTCAGGGGATGCCCTATGATGCTAAAGCACAGCCTTGGCAGGAAAGGAATTAAGGTTGGGGGAAATGGGTTAGGAGGTTGAGTGAAGGAGGTGTCGATGTAAGCCCCGTTTGAAAGTTTCAGGCTCATAAGACGAGGGAAAAACAGAAGATGGTAAACTGTTCCACATTCGTGTTGTTCTGCTAAGAAAAGATTCCCGAAATTTGACGGTACGTCCAAATTTGATCCGGAGAGTATAGGGGTGGGAGCGACTTGTAGATCTTGTATCGCGCGTTGTAATGAGTCTACAAGGAATCAGGATAGCAATTTCGTTAGAACAATGGCCATGGAAATAGCGATAAAAAAGTGAGAGACAACCGACATTCCGTCGATGCTCCAGAGAGTCAAGGCCCTCAGAGATTGAGGAATCGCCAATAAGTTTAACAGCCTTACGCTGAACTTTGTCTAACAAGGACAATGCGGTGTGTCCTGCCCCTGCCCAAATATGGAAATTATATTCAAGTCTAGGCCTAATGTGGGACTTGTAGATCAACGCTAAGTCGGGTGGGGTGAAATATTTCTTACATCTCTGTAGAAAACCCAAACATTTCATCGCACTTTTAGCGATTGCAAATATATGATCAGTCCAGCTAAGATTGCTGGATATCTCAATACCCAAGATCTTTAGGAAGGGTGAATTGGGTATATTCACTCCGTCGACTGAAATGGGTTGGCCCTTAATAAAATAAACAGTGAATAAAGCAGATAGTACCTAAAGGTAAATAAGTACAGTTTCCGGAGTTTAGGGAAAACTCGATAGATAAATTCGTGGGTAAAATAAAGGTTAACGTGCTGCCTTCTAACACGAGTGTTACACGTCCAAATACCGCCGACGGTGACACTTGATTGTTTTCTGCTGACAATAGGTTACGCTAAAACATCTCGCCTTACACTTGCAATCGTTGGCATCGAATCGGATAAAGTTTGTCTTCCCGTTCAATACCGGACAAGCGAAGAGACTACTCTGTATGACATTTAAATAGCAACTCACACAAAGTTGAAATCATTACCGAGCGTAGATCAAAATGTTGTACGAGAAACTACGAACCACGTAAAAAGAACCGAAAAGCCCACCAGTAGCAAAAGAGTCACAGCAGAGTTAAAGTAGAGGCTGATCGCATTTAAGAGAAGATCGGCCAATGTCTGGTAAAGTGACAGAAGCCTCTTTCACCTTTTTCACAGTTCGGCAAAATGTGGCACACGAAATCATTCTCACTGGTATCGGGATGGATTTTGGCGACTTAGATGCAACGCAGAGGGACAACAGATTTAATCTAGAAGCCGAAGCATCATACCTTGAAGCAGAAGTTAGAACGTATTCAAGCAGAGCACTCGCTATTTACAGCGTCACCCTGAAGCTGAGAAATAGAAGCTGTAGGCCGGTCATAGATGTGTATAGCCGGTAAAAACTCATTAATCTTAGTTTCGCACATCATGTGCGTCTTTGAATATCAAATAGTTTTCAAACACGTCAACCGTGGATTCATTGAAACATTTTAAAAACTCCGTCCGCTAACTTGGACCCGCCATTTAAAAAAAAAATTGTGCCGTGTCGTACTGTGCAGTGTTGCGCTGCTTCACAAAAAGCGGAAAACTTGCGGAATAACATTTGGAAGAGGTATTGCTCGTCAAGGGACGACGCTGACTATTTAACTTATTCTACCTTATGCTGCCGGTATATTGTCCATTTGCAAGACTCGTTTAGAGAATATTTTAATGAAGGGGTGCTGAGACTAAGCAGTTTTGGAGGTTTGTGGAGGTTTGAGGTTTCTAACTGCCTATAACCCCTTAAGACAGAATTTGTAGGTTTCCATCCTTTTCTATAATTCTAATTCTAATTTCTATAATTGAATTGCGACAAATTAAATTACTTCACAAATTCATCAAATTGACTACTGAACACAAAATTCTCAGAAAAAAATTTTATTGCAAAAAAGCGGTATATATGCGGTCTTTGGGAGCTGCCTCGCTAAGTTTATATGAGTCGAGTGATATCATTCAATTCCAAGGAAAATAGATAAACGACAAAATCAATGACTTCACAACTAAAGGGACTTATGAAATGGGTAGTTTATAAAATATTGAAGTAACTTAGTTTAACCCAAAAGTCGTGAAAAACAGCGAAATCGCTTTCTGTTTATTCTCGTAATTTCGGAGAACATGGCGGTGTTGCGCTTTTTGAGCATCTGAATGTGTTGGAACGTTATTATAAGGAAAAGTTTATGGTTCTAGGAATCACTCTTTCTATGTAGTTTTCTTAGTAAGACCTCTTTTAGAATACAAAACACAAGAAAAAAATTTGGCAGGGGAATGGGTACAGAAGATTATCAAATTCGAAGACGGTTGATGTGTTTGTCAATAAAATTTGTGTTTTCTATGAAATGTATAATAATTTATTAAATGCTACACAGTCTGTCTCAAAGTAAGCAGGACTTTGTCAATAGGGACGTTTCTGGTGGCGCCACCTAATATATATATATATATATATATATATATATATATATATATATATATATATATATATATATATATATATATATATATATATATATATATATATATATATATATATAGGCATTTTAAGGTACATCCTTCCAGACTTCCAGTCCAAATTTCATGACATTTGGTTCACCGGAAGCGGAGTTATAGCGTCTCAAATGTCAGTATGTTTTTTTCATCGGCACAAAAATGAGCATCGGACAAAGAGCCAATTGTGTAAGTTTTGTTTCAAACTCGGTAGAACGTTTACCGAAACGTTTCAATTGATGCAACAAGTTTATGGTGATGATTCATGAGTAGTATACGCGCTTTAAAAGCGGTCGTGAAGACATCAATGACGACCCCCATGTCGGCCAGCCGAAATCCTGATTACGCCAGAGCGCATCGGATAAGTGCGTGATTTTCTCAAAATTCAGCCAAAATCATCGTTGCGTTTTATGGAAATGGAATTGGGAATGTCCAAAGATTCGATCCATCGCATTTTGACCGACCATTTGGGCTATCGGATGGTGTGTGCTCACTTTGTGCCGCGAGGAAGGGAGTTGGCGGTTGTCGCACGATAATGCGCAGTCTCATCGATCGACACTAATCAACAATTTTTTGACCAAAAATCGCATTTTAACGATCAACCATTTTCAATATTCGCCAGATCTGGCTCCGTTCTAGCCGTTAACACAAAAAAACTGGTAGAACGACTTTGATGAAACCTCTGTTATTTTGGAGTATCAAAAGGTCTCTCGGGTGCATATCAGCGTCCGTTGAAGTGTGCCTCCCTTTCAATGAATTCGAATAATTTCTGTGCCAGAAATAATTTTGTTCCCAAAATGTTGACACTTTTTTAAACTATCGAAAACTGAGTACTGTACAATTTTGCACTATCTTATTTTGCGACTAGCTAATAAGATAAATAATAATAATTTGTAAAAAAATATTATGCTCGACTTGTTTTAGATTTAGAATTATCGCAAGAGATTCCGCAGGGATGAGCGGTTCAAAATTACATTTTTCCGTACTAACCAATTTACTTCTCGTTAATTTGCGGTGGGGTAAATGTGTAAAAGAAATGAATATATCTAGACCTAATATAACTGACAAAATATGTATTATCTGCTTAGTCAAACTTAAAGAAGAGATTGCAAAAATTCTACGTAAGAACATATCTTGCAACGGATACGGGACACCACAGAAATGAAAATAACTGTTCATCTATCCAAAGGAATGGCTTAAAAGAAAATTTCCAATTGGGATCATCTGGGGAGTCGAATGACTTCTTTCTAATGGTTAAAAACTAAGTCCGGGGACGTTGAGGTGCGGGGAATTAGGTGAACAATATCATATTTTTCAATTTTGGTGTTAAATGAAAATTAAATTTCAACGCTTGGAGTAGAATCAATTCGTTGAGCGGCACGACCACCATGCCATGGGTCCCAGGTTCGAAACCAGGTCTTCCCGTGAGCTTTTGTTAAGAAATTAAAATAATCCACTCCGTTTCTGGGCTGTTGTCTAGCTCGCAGCAATGCAAAACAAACAAGACATTCAAGCATTCAGATGCTCAAAAACTGCGCCAGAAGTTCTCTGAAATTACGAGAGTAAACAGAGTCATTGGAATTAAAAGATACAACTCATCTCATATCAACTAATCGAGGCATCTCCCAAAAATCGCATATATTTCGAGTTTTGCAACACAATTTTTAGTTAAGAATTTGCCGTTCAGTCAATTTGGTTTAGTTGTGAAGGCATTGGTTTTGTCGTTTATCCATTTTTATTGGAATTGAATGATATCACTCATCTCATACAAACTTAATCAGGCAACTCCCAAAAATCGCATATATACCGGCTTTTGCAACAAAATTTTTTTCTGAGAATTTGCTTTTCAGTCAATTCGCTGTATTTGTGAAGTAATTTATTTTGTTGGAATACAATTGTAGTTGCAAGGAAAGGATGGAAATCTACAAATTCTGTCTGCAGTACCATTCGTGAAATCAAAATTGTCTCATACCTATAGCCATTCACTAACTACATAAGAACGGCAAATTGTAAGTTCCGCTAAGTTGATGTACGTGTATATAGTCTTTGCAGCTTTGACTGTACAATAGCTAGCATAGTGGTAAAAGAGATGAAGAAATTCCTGTCGAAACTGTCAAAGCGTACGGCAATTCTCATTTGTTTGATCTAAATAAGATTTCAAAAATGAAAACCTTTCCAGATATATAACAATCTTCTCCCTATTCTAGGGCAACAAAATCTGTCGAAGTAAGGAAATGGAATTGTGGAATTTTTCCAAAAAAAGTCTATGAAGAATAACGCAAATGAATCTACGCTGCATCTTCTGAATACGATTCGTACTGTATAGCAAGAAGCTGATATCATTGGTCTCTTTCGCAAGCGCGTATTTACATTTGTTAACCATTTCCAAATTTTTTTTTTCACTTCAAACACACTACCTGGTAACACCACAGCTTGTCAAACTTTTAACTCGAAATTATTTCTTTCCGGTCAAGTTTACTTTATTCTTGATTTAATGACCGCACTATTCCAGTGACTTATTTATTTTGTAGGCAATCTTTCGTGTGTCCATCAAATAAACTTTTTTAAGATGCGAGTTTGCTACAGATACCAATCGATGTAGAATTAATCAATTCCAAGTTTATCCTACCGAAACTACACATACGCACCTATAGAAAATCTGTAGGTGTAGGTATGCCAAAGATGTAATCCTGTGGTCCATGGCTCGCTCGCGGGGCATTTAGATACGGCCCGCGACTTCAATTATAATATTTGAATTTCATGAATATTTTTTTCTGTACACGAAACACATCAGGTTATATTATCGATTACCTACAAATATTCAGTGTCACAATTAAATTTCGTACAATAAGCATTTATTTTAAAATTTAAATTATGCCAGAATATTTAGTTCGACTCCCCTGCTCAACCTAGTACCGACGAAGTTGTGGATCACACTCAAGTTCTTTTCTATTATCAAATATACTCAACGGGCCTCCGCACACAGTGTAAATGACTAAAATAGGACTTCCTCTAAGCGAAAGAGGCATGCAGTACTCTTATCTAGTTTGGCACAAAATTTTGAAAAATAGTTAAGACTGTGTTTAAAGGAGAACAGGCTGCTTCAAACAAAATTATATGATATATCTGGGCGCTGTCGATATAACACAAACCCATTTTTTATGTGCAGAATTAAAAATGGGCCAAAAATACTACCCTAAGATACTTCGAAAGAGTATAATTTGATAAGAAAATTAAACAGGTCAGTGTAAAGTAAGAAAGCAGTGTATGTGTGAAACATTTTTCTTAAGGAGATAAATATGCAATCAATCTGCTTGCCTGATTGGATGATAGAAATGTAGTGATGGTACAAATTAGAATAAATTTGTCGTGCCAGACTAAAGGAGAACTGGTAGAAAGCAGCGCTGACCGAGCCTTCAAAAATCTTCGCGATATTATTTTACATACTTAGATAACCGATAGGTTTAAAGTTCGAAGTGTTGCATTTATAGTCCTGTGAAATGTAATAATTATGCATATGCATGTAAATGACCATGTAGCTAAATCTAGAGAGAGAGATATGAAAACAGTTCCATCCAATGCTTTCGAGGCGCTAAGCGTATTTTTTCTGTGATTGGCTGTTCCGCTCGCCTATAAATGTTGTTTTAGTTTTTACAAATTTGGAAGTGGGATCGGTCCCGTATAGTTGCGAGTTATTATAAATTTAAGTGCATATCAAAAGTTTTGTTTTGAACGAAAGAAAAGAAAAACTCCATATATGTAGTCAATCGGTCGACCATGTGTTTTGCGAAGTGTGGCCAGTGGGTCAGCAAGATAAGCTGAACTGAGACAAGTCCTTGCGAAAAAGCAAGAAATCGCTGATCTTAAAAGGAAAATTGCTGAGTTGACGACAGAGGAATTACCAAGGAATGGGAGCCACCAGTTTAATTTTAGAGTCGTTGACGAATCTCTTCATCAGTTCAACGGTGAGGATTCTTATGCAGTGAAAAAATGGATGGTTCACTTCGAAGAAACAGCAGATTTTCTCGGATGGGACTCCAAAACGCGTCTAGTAGGTATACGTTCAACTGATAATGGCAGGTACTGCAAAACTTTTTTCGAGGACAATTAATGTAAAAACGTGGCTGGACTTAAAAATTGCATGATAAGAGAGTTTTATAAACATATATCCAATGCAGAGGTTCATCAGCAGTTAGCAAAACGCCACAAAAAGAAGGATGAGTCGTGGCAACAATATTTAGTCACCACGCTAGAAATGGCTTCGTTGGCAGATATTGAGGAAACAGACACCATTCAATATGTTATTAGGGGCATACTTGACACCAGCTCGAATAAAATGTTGTTATATGCAGTCAATAGCATAGCAGAATTGAAGGAGACGCTTAAGAAGTACTACCTGATGAAGTCACATACAACGTTACTTGATGAAAGGCGAAACAATAATCAGGCAGCAGGATTACGACAACCTTCATCAAAAATCAAATGTTTTAATTGCAACGAACCGGGCGACACCGTTTTCAGATGTCCAAAACCTAAGCGAGAAAAGGGCTCATGTTTTCGTTGCGGTAAAATGGGACACAAAGCGCCGGAGTGTAAAGGTGGTCTGCTTGTGATGAACACCCAAAAGAAGCCGAATAGGTAAGATTTTGACGATAGCGACAACGGCAGGATGAGTTTTTCTAGTACATTGATAACATTACTGGATTCTGGTAGCAGTATTAGCTTCATTCAGGGAAGATATGTACCAGTTCATCTTGCAACAAAATTGAATCCAGAAAATTAAAAAATTTTCAGAGCAAATGACAGTCGGTAGCAGATTTTGGGGTCCTAAGATTAGTTTTAAAAATAGCATTGGTAATGTAAATTTGTATGTGGTCAATAATTTTAGTATGAGATATCCAGTAATATTGGGACGCGATTTTATACATAAATCAAATTTAGAATTAAACTTTATTGCTTCTTGAATAAAAGAAAGTAATAGCGATCATGACGTTCAGACCTCAAGCAAAAATACAGATTTTATTAATCAAATTCTTAATACAGATATAGTTGAAAGTCCCAATATTCTACTTATAAATATTAATAAAAATCTAAATCAAACTATCAAAGAATAATTTACAGAATTGTGCGGGAAGCTGGTTGTGATAAAGAATTACCTGTTGAGTCTGATAATGTTCATAATGTCCCTTTTACCCACAAAGAACAACTGAAAGATATTATTGATGATCTCCTTAATCGAGGTATTATACGCGAGAGTAATTCACCCTATGCATCCCCAATTGTTTTAGTTCCTAGAAGAAATAAAGATCTTAGGTTATGTATTGATTATCGCACTTTAAAAAAATATACAATCCGCGACAATTATCCCTTCCCTAATTGAAGATCTTCTGGATAAATTACGGGGGAAAAAGTATTTCTCAACTTTTGACTTAAAAAGCGGGTTCTACGACGTTAGAATGGTCCCCGAATCAATTAAATACACATCGTTTGCTACCCCGATAGGACAGTATGAATATCTAAGGATGGCTTTTGGACGTAAAATTCTCCATCAGTCTTTCAGCAATACATGCATAAAATATTTAAACATCTTATTATTATTGATAAACTCTTTGTTTATATGGACGATCTTTTAATAGCTACTCATACTATTGACGAATGTTTGGATATTTTGCAAGAGGTTATGTCACTTATTAGGAAAAATGCATTACATCTAAGATTTGGTAAGTGTTAATTTGTTTATGAAAAGATAGACTATCTAGGATATCTTGTAAACTCAAATGGGATACGTCCAAATGGAGAAAAAACCTTAGAGAGCGATTAGCGAGTTTTCTATATAATAGAGGTTCAAAGCTTTATAGGTCTTGCTTCATACTTCAGAAAATTCATAAAGGATTTTGCGATTATCGCTAAGCCGCTACATGACCTTTTAAAGAAAGATGCCACCTTTAAGTTTGGTCCACTAGAGCATGAAACATTCGATAGGTACTTTAAAATCTAAACTTCTAGGTGGACCGCTTTTAGATATATATAGATAGGTTTTGGGTAGATTCTACTCCAACGTCAAAAGGACGGTAAATTTCACCCAGTCTTCTATTTTTCTAACAGGGCTAGGCTAGGGAGGTGGAATTTAGATAGCACAGCTATGAACTTGAAACTCTTTCAATTGTCTACGCGTTGAAAAGATTTCGAACTTATCTGATAGGCATAAATTTTAACGTTGTTGCAGATTGTCAATCCTTAGTACTTAAGTTAAGTTAGCAACTAATTAATCCAAGAATATCTCGTTGGGTGTTGGAATTTCAGGATTACGACTTTAAAATAGAAAATCGGCTCTCTAACAGGATGAATCACGTAGATGCCCTTAGTCTTTATACCGGTATTCTAAATGTGGGGGAAGGGATCGATCACGCTTTAGCTGTGGCATAGAGTAGCGATCCACACCTTTCGAAATTGATGCGTGAGTTAGAGGAGAAAGAAAATAATAAATATACCGATCTAATATATAAAAAGGCCAACAAGCATTTAATGTTCCTGAAAATATGGAACAACGGGTTATCCAGGTCCAACATGAATCTTTGTGCCACTTAGGGGTGGGAAAACTATATGATTATCTTAGAATTTACTGGTTTCCGGCTATGAAGGAAAAAATTAGTAAACATATAGAAGGGTGTCTTAGGTGTTCGTATTGTTCAACTTAATATGGCAAAGAAGAGGAAAAGGAAAGATACCTTTTAAAGTAATACATATAAACCTTCTTGGTCCTTTAGCTTCCTCTAAAAACAACCATATTTTCCTAAATTGTTGATGGTTTCACTAAATTTACCAAACTTTTTGCGGTAAAAAGTACACAGCCCAAAGTAGTTATAAATTGCTATGAAACATACTTCAATATATACCGCAGAACATCTTAAATTATTTCAGATCGCGGAACAGCTTTTACTTCAAAAGAATTTGCCGACTTTTGTATAAAATATAACATACTACATATCAAGGTTGCTACTCGTACACCACAAGCTAATGGTCAGATTCAGAGAATTAACCGCCTTCTTATAACCATGTTTTCTACGGAAACTGAAGAAATGTCTACAGGAAATTGGTAAAAAAATTTGATTAAAGTGGAATTCGCATTGAATAATACAGTAAATAGTGGAACAGGTTTTATGCCTAGTCAGCTATTATTCGGAGTGGAATAAAAGGGGAAGTTCTGCGATGGATTAAAAGAATATTTAGAAGATAGAGGACTGAAGGAAGCTGAAGGTTTGTACGAAGTAAGGGAAAGGGCTGTAATGTTCTATTTTTGCACCCTGTACATAACCTGAAAAGTAGGAAAAAATGCCGTTTTCGGGTACATAACCTCAAATATCATACATAATCTCAAATACTGACGTGATGGGCCAATTCTGACCCCGGATTCGGATTCTACGCCGGAAATAACTTCGGAAATGACCCTTAGCTTTCCAACAACTAAACCATGTTGACCTGTGTATTTAATAAAAGATGTGGAGGAGTTTCAATTATCTAGGTTACCATGTAAGGGCGTATACAGGGTGTTTCAGATCTGACGTGCCAAAATGAGTGGGGTGATAGATCTCAACTAGACAAACAAAAAATTGTATGGCAGGGGGGGGGCAATCTTAACCGTTTGGGAGTTACAGGGTGATTCATAAATGTCAGTTCTTCATGGTATGCACATTACTCTTTTATTTTTATCTTTTGATCTACCCAACATAGCGACATCAAACAAACGCTAGAAAACAACCATCCTAATGACCTTTCCAAAAATGTCAACACTACTGATCTAACTCCTACCATTGCACGTACAGTCACTTCCAAAAGTGAAAAAATGGTTTGTGATTACCTAAAATGCTGCATTTTCCCAAAATTTTTTCCAAAATTCAAGTAATTAGTAGACCTCTCTTTTATTTTTATAGAATTGCTCATGTTATTATCTTTCTAAAAAGGTAATTGAAAAAATTTAATTCTTTAAATGCATTCTGTATTGCATCTGTAGTGGATAATTTTTATGTCCCAGTTCTCTTAGATTCATCGATATTCTTTCACCGATTTGGAGGAAGAAAGGCTTACAATGGAAATTGATTGTAAGCTTCGGAATAAAATTACCGGTTTTGTAAAGCTCCTCGACAATTTATTTCGTGGACACTTGTAAAACCGTATAAATACAATATTTTCTAATTTAACAAACGAAAATATTTATTTTTACTTTTATTTTAGAACCTAATAAAAGTAGGTACTTGATGATGCGTGGTTGAGTTTACCAACTAGAAGACCAAAAACTGATATTCAAACTTGCTTACTTTATACACCACGCTATCGTACTGTCCAGTACAGTTCATATATTTTTTTTTATCGTATCCAGCAATTCCCACTATAATACAACAGGATACCATTCAGTAATCCTTGTGTATGAGAGTCGACATTACGATTCACAGATATGTTTGTCGAATTGCCCGGCTCGGTTACTGCCCGTATGACGGTTCATGTCATATTACTGTCCGCAACACTTCTTGAAGAAGAACATAATTTTTTAGGCAACAACGCGTCTCCCGTAGGTAAGATAACGATCACTTAACAAAAACATTTTAATTATATGTTAAGTTCTAAAGATGTAAGTATTTATAAAACGCTTCACAGTCTTCACAAGCACTCGGTATTAGCTACTGTAGGTTCACATGAAGGTATCACGTTGATATTATCCGTAAAATACTATACTTGCGAATCACTTGTAACTACAAAATAAAAACGTTATACAAATCTTGAAAAATAGGTAGGTATAAGAAGAAACAGCTCAGAAATTTTAACCGCTCTTTGAGATAGCTTGAGTTTTTGAGTGTTAATTACTTTCTAATAGAATACTTTCCCCGGCAAGTATTCAATCTAGTCAGACACGTGAGAATACCGTGAATGTCCATCTGTCTTTTGGATAGTGTAGATACAGATAATTTGCGAATCCAGCTTCGTGTAGTTCAGGCGCCAAAAAAGTGGCACAAAATGAGTGCTTTTGCCAGTTTCCCTCGTATTAATAATTTAAGCTGTTTTTCTTGGTTAAAATTTAGGATAATTTTGTTAAGTTCAGATTCATCATCATTAAGTCTCGTCGCACAATTTCTATTATTTCTACTTATTTAGATATTATCTGAATAGAAATGAAATAAAGCATTTTTAATCATTTGCATGCAAACAAAAACTAAGTGGCCAAAACTGGATCCTTGTGGAACCTTACTTAAGAAGAAAAGCAAAGGGCGTACGGGTTTCTTAAATTTTGACAGATTCCTTCCTATTTTTTACTTGCTAAGAGTTGTTTAGAAATTAAGAAACTGTTTATATTACCTACTATAAAATCGGAAAATTCGAAAGCTATTACTACTTTTCCAATTGCAGTAAGAGCCAGTTCTACAAAAACTGAGTTCCCTGAAATTTAAAGATCAAGTCTAGTGACTTTTAAAGCAAAACGGTGGGTTTTTTCTGAAAACTGTCGTCATGAGACTAAGCTTTTCTGAAAAGAGTATTCACTCACATTTGTGTAAGTAATTCTGCTGAAAAATATTTCTTTTCAGCTTATGCAAATTATTTTTTATTAAACTGATGAATAGGTAGGTGTGTACACTCAAAAAACAAATTCAATTAAATTCTTGAAATCGCTTTGAATTTCTCACTTAACTGAACTCACTTAATGAAAAAACTAAATTCAAGGTAAAAAAAATTTAAGTTTAATTGGTTAAAAAGACGAAAAACGAAATTCGTTTATATTGCAATATCCTTCCGGTTTGGCGTCCTTCTAATGAGTCCAATGATACCGAGCATTGCTCCAATCAGCTTAATGCACTCCTCCGCCCACAACTGAATTAAACGCTATTTCCAATTTTATAGCCCTTCAATTATATCCTAACGAATTGCGTGCCTAACAGTTCTAAAATTACCCAAATTAAGAGGTAATCCCCAGTTCCACCTTGCTTAACCCAATTTAGAGTGATCAAACTTTAACCACCTGACGACGGCGAGGGCGACCACACCACAAAATTTTTCTTCATCGAAAACGGCGATTATTACTTATTACCAAGCAAAAATTCTTTTTTTACGAAATAAATTTTTACTGCTTCGAAAAGGTAAAGCTGTGGACACACTGGAGCATAAATACAAGGCAACGCCATCAGGTTTTTAATCATAGCGGTGTATACATTCAAGGTTCGAGTAGTGTGCAAAGGAACAGGTCCCCATAAACGTAAATCGGGCACACTTAGGGGGAAAGAATTGCACACAAAATAAGATTTTCTCGTCTTATGGATGGAATTGCAATCAAAACGACGTAAACACAAACAAACTTTTATGATAAGATTTCTACTCCGCGTGCGCGTCACAACCGTGCGAACCATTTGCAATTCGTATGAGTTCCATTGATTAATCTAAAAAAAAGTCGTTGTTTTGTTGCTGTCCTATTCTGGTGGAGCCTGAGGTCCACTTCGCCTCTCGCTTATCTCATGTTTCTTGAGAGTGTGGGTTTGTTTTGAATGCGTCGCCTCAGGTTGATTTTTCGCTTTCTATACATTTTTCTGATGTTATACCTAGCAAAGCTCCGGCAATAAGACAACGTTCACACTGCGATGGTGATTTTTACTATAAACCAATCGGCCAGCAAGCCAGCCAACCCCTTCCCCATATAGTATTATCAGCGTACCCGGAATAGTAGAGTAGCGAAAAACTGGAGTTGTGGTGTATACCTATGAAATTTATTGAAGTTTTCAAGGATTAGAATGAGAGAAGCGTATTAGCTTTTTAGGAGTGGTATGTTCGGGTCGTACCGTACTACGTTCACGTTTGCACACACCACACAATATTTTATAGTACAAAAGTTGTCTCTCCGTTGGACTGATAATAATAGCAACAGCGAAGTCATTGATAGCTAAAACATTTTGCAACTTTGCCTCTTGTATTTGTTTGTCGAATATGAACCGAACTACAGTGATTTCAGAGTACTTTGAGAACTGTATCTGTGCCTTTCGCTTTGGCTTATTGAGGCTTTCTTTGAAATTATTTTCTGGCTATGACAACTGGTAATATAATAGGCAGAAAGTTTAGCCTCAATCGCAAATTGTAAACCTGTTAACGCTCAAGTATTACTTGTATTACAAAAAATAATGTGAAAATTGCCTACTTAACGTTTACGGGGATTTTGATTAAAAATAACTTAATTGAAAAATATTTTCTAGGAATTGGAAGAACAGTAGCGAAGACGCTTCGGTGAAGTAAACTTCCTTAATAGAATAAAAATTATGAGATGGCAATATCAGTGATTGTGATGTAAAAGAAGGCTGCATGCTCTACTCTTTGCTTTTTTTATACGAACATTCTGGTAAAAATTATGGTTCTCAACTATAAACGTGTTCTAACTATCAGCTACCTTAATTGTTCTTCACTTTAAAAATTCCTTCCAAAGAGATTAAAAGAGCTGAGAAAATTAAATTGGATAACCGTAAAATTTGCCGGTTATTGCGGAAAAACTTTTATATTAGCAGTAAATTTTTTCTATATCACACAGTAAATTTTATGAGTAAAGTAAATTTTACGGCGCTGTTCCGTAAAAATCATCTATGAGTATATTAAAAATTACTGGAAAAATAATCAATTTTATAGCGTGCGTGGCTGCTTAAATGTTGCAATAATGAATTCTTGCAACACGATTACGTTGAATGGAACCGGAATTTTCTTTCTGTGTATTTACAGGATTTTTGGGGAACAAGTATTTTTATAGACGATAATCAAACCAAAATCCACTCCATATGCTAATGATTTTGAATTATTACTAGTTGCATTATTACATAAGTTGCAAAAAATGACCTGCAAACTAGAAGAATCTGAAAGTTAATTTACAAAAATCGAAAATAATGATTTCAAAAATGAACCTAGAAGACCAATGCATTGAAGTGATACATTAGGTGGAAGTTCCAAATATCTATTTGGAAATAATTTTAATCTCAGGTACTTGCTTATCACCCCATATTTCCATAATTTAAATAAGCTAAAGTGTATTTATACAATATTTTACCCTACGAATGATCGCGTAATGACCGGAGCTGATTATTATTGGGCATTAGTGAGCGTTAATGTAAACGCCTTGAGCCGGGAAAAGTTTCCTCTCGCCCCATACTCCTCAAGCGGTTACAAGACCTAGAGAAAACAAATAAAGGTTACGTTGCCTCACTGCATTGAAACAACTGAGGATAATAAAGTATTAAATACATGCACTTAAACCGCTTGTAAGCAAATTGTCGAATCCGCTCAAATGTCAGCTAGCCCAAAAACATAAGCTAACTCAATTATGAGCTAACTTAGACCGTACGGATTAGGTAGCTCATTTATTTATTTGAGCTAAAATGAGCAACTGCAATTTTTCCTCGAATTTTCTCTCCTTGTGTTTTTGGTTTTAGAGCAAAATTAACTCCTCCCATACGAGATATAGAACTGTTAGGGCAATTTGTATTCCATTTTTATACTAAAAGCTACTTTAAAGCAACACTTGGCTCGAGAAAAGTATATTATCTATCAAACTTTTATGAAGTTTGGAAAGTAGAGCACCAGTTGGAATTTTGGCCAGCAACGAGTAAGGGTACGTTCCCCGATATGGGGAACAACATTACGATACAACTCCAGGGGGCTCTAGACGTAGTTGCAACCTGGTGCAATGAGGTTGACCTCAAAGTCAACCCTGACAAAACAGTCGTAGTTCCGTTCACCAGGAAGAGGAACACGACGGGCTTTCCTGAACCGACCTTCTTGGGCACTGCGCTACCCTTCAAGGATCAGGTGAAGTACTTGGGGGTGATCCCGGATTCCAAGCTATATTGGAACCTGCACCTTGATATAACTGTGGAAAAAGCTCGGAAGTCCTTCTGGGCATGCCGTAGAGCCTGCGGGACCACCTGGGGACTTAAACCCAGAACAATGCTCTGGATCTACACATCGGTAATAAGGCCCATGATAACTTATGGAGCGATTACATGGTGGCACAGAGCAAAACTTAATGTGATAAGGACTAAGCTTAGCAGACTGCAACGTATGGCCTGCCTATGCATCACTGGAGCCATGCGCACCTCGCCGACGGCTGCACTCGAAACCATGCTAAATATTAAACCTCTCCATATAGAGGTTGAAAGCCTGGCTCTGTGTGCGGCCTACAAATTAGAGGGAGCCGGTCTCCTCGGGGAAAACATAGGTAAGGGCCACACGACAATAAGGGAGATTCTTGAAGCCACACCTGAGTTGGCCATGCTAACTGATCAGATGCCGGCAAGACTCTCACCATTTCAACCACCCTTAATACGGGTGGAAAAGCGTGAGACCTGGACGCTTCCAGCTGTCCGTCCAGGGGAGCTAGTATGGTATACGGATGGATCCAAGGCTGAATTAGGTGTTGGGGCAGGGGTCTGGAGCGACTCTCCTCGATTCAGTTTGTCACTGGCCCTGGGAATATATACCACTGTATTCCAGGCTGAGATCTTCGCCATACTGACATGCACCTACGAGAACCTAAGAAGAGCCTATAAAAACAAAAGGATCTCAATCTTCTCGGATAGTCAAGCTGCAATCAAAGCAATTGCTTCATCTACCACCAGATCAAATCTGGTGTGGGAATGCCAAAGGAGCCTAGACGCACTGTGTAGAACTAATCAAGTAAGCTTGATCTGGATACCAGGACATCAGGGCTACACGGGAAATGAAAAAGCAGACGAACTTGCTAGGAAGGGGTCTAACACCCCTTTTATAGGGCCGGAGCCGGTCTGTGGAATACCTCTCTGCACGGCTAAAAGGCTAATAGCAAACCGCGCAAATGAGGGGCATAGGCTATATTGGAACAATATTAAGGGCACGCTCACTCAAGAAGCCTTATGCCCTCACCGTCACCGGGTAGATCCAGGGAGCTCCTCAAGCTGAGCAGGTCGGCTGTTAGAACTCTTGCAGGCCTACTTACCGGCCACTGTCAGCTAAGGAAGCACCTGGTGAGGATAGGCAGAGCCATCGACCCCATCTGCAGACTCTGTCTGGAGGAGGATGAGACCCCATTACATGTGCTATGTGAATGCCCTGCAGTAGCCAGGAGCAGATTTAGCCTATTCGGGAAACCAACCCTGATACCGAGCGGGCTGAATGACTGCCAACTGCGGGAGCTGTTGAACTTCTTCGGAGGGACCGGCTTACTATAAGGAGTAGAGAGGGTTAGCACAATAGGCCCCAGTGGCCGCGGCGCTTGAGAACCTCACACCTCCAAATCTAATCAATCAATCAATCAAAAGGATACGTTTATCGTATCGAATCAAATCAAACAATTTTGTTTTACTTGAGCGGAATCGCTTGTGGTGGAAGGATGTTCTCATAATTCAGTATGCAAATAGTGAAACTCTCCGAGTGCTGGCCTTCCTTCATTGAGGGGGTGCAATAAAAACCTCCTATTTTTAATTAAGTATTTATATTTGAAGTAACTACTTTCCAGTAAAAGCATTCGCCTTATTTTAGATCGCACACTGCACAGTACACACTACACTACACAAACCTTTCAACTGAAATCACAAGCGAATCGGCGCTTTTAAGTGAGCACCAAGAATCGCGAATTCGCTTAGCGAAATGGAATCGGCGGATTTAGCGATTTCGCTCCGTACGTACCCTTAACTATGAAAATTTACTTTACTTGAACGTGGATTCAGTCAGAAGCTTGGTGTTTAAAGCTTAAATAGGATGTTAAATTACCAGATAACTACAGCTTATATGGAATGAATCTCGTCTAGTTTTGATTTAACTTATTAGGAGGCAGCTTAATTAAAATTATATTCTAAAATGCATTTTGTCAGCTTAGTTTGTCTCTGTAGCTTAACTGCGCAATGTAGACGCTGTTGGTGAAATTTCCGTCGAATGTCTTGTTTTGAAGAACAGAGTAACTAGTTAGTTAGTTAAAGTGGCGGACTCTACAGTGGCGGATGCCCAAGTAGCACGCAATATGCCGCTTTGATATCACAGAAACTCGTGATTCGATTATTCGGAGATAAAGAATGGTATAAGTCGAGATATGAGCGATCGAGAGGAGGTTATCTGATCCATTCCATAGAATTCAGGAAGTGGATGACTTTTCCAATTTTCCTCCTCGATATCTCAACCAATCCACCGAAGCACATGCTGTCAAATCCCCGATATCTTGCTAAACATACTTTCTTTCGTCCCCTCATCCCTACAGCTGCGACGTTCTTTCGGATCCTAGTTAGGAGTTCTCTTGTCCTTCGCAAAGCAGTCAAGAAGACCAGAGCCCCGCCTAGCTAGCTTGTCAGTTTTGTCATTCCCCTTGATCTTGATGATCAAGGAAATGGTGAACCGGTCGCTCAAGCAGGTTAGTTCCTCATCTAACTACCAATTTAGAGGTGAAAGCAGCTGAGTCCGGAGCTTTATGCAGCCTTAATGCCTGAAAACCGAGTAGCACCTTTAAAAGAAATAAATAAGGATTAACACTTCCCAGGGTCGCATAAATAAGACTCTAGATGTACCTAATACTCTTGCGGAGATATTGCACAATGACAATATCTCCAGCTGCATGAAACTCCGGATCTTTGAATCGACCATAAAATCTGTTCTGTTGTACGGCTGTTCAATATGAAAAGTGATCTGTTAAAAACATCTAAGTTTATCTACCGGAGTCTCCGGCGCATCCCCTAATATCCATTGGCCGAAGGTTATGACCAACGAAAACCTACATAGACTCACAGTCCAAGACAGGTAGAGATCGGTTTTCGAATGCGAAATTGGTACTGGATAGGCACCTTACTGAGAAAAGAGCCAATTAACGTCGCTCAAGCCTAGCAAAAAGAAGGTAGGTGGCATGGGCGATATAGCCGGCATCGAGCTGAAGCAGCTCCTAAGGTTTATTAACAGCTGCAGCTGGTTTTAGATAAACCTGGCAATCAGGCACGGTTCCACGGATGTGGTAACACAACGGACCATTTATAGGTCTATGTGAGGCTGATCGGCTGTAGGGCTGATAGCCGCCACCCTAACCTAACCTAACCTAACGTCGCTCAACAGGCTCTAGATTGGAACTCGCACGGAACCCAAGGAAGACGGCGAAATGGACCACCGCGAAGAATATGGATAAAAAAAAGTAGTGGGAACAATTGAAGGCGTCGGTGCAGAGCCGAGCCAGGTGGAGAGGCGGTGTAGTAGACGCCCTATGCCTCACACGAAGGAATCAGAGAACACTTTTCAGATTGCAGTTGCTACTTAAATCGCCTCTGGATTATACGCGTACTTTCATAAACATTTAAAGACTAGACTGATTCAAAGACCTTGCACTGGATTCACGGTGAAACTTACTCTATAAATGGGAACCTTATGCAGCGAACCGTGTAATTGAAATAAAGTAATTAAAAAATAAGCACTTATAGTCACAAAATCTGGCCGAGCAGAAATTAAGACAACGCAGTTACCATACCATCCTTATAGTGAAGAAGTGGTCCTGATTCCATAATAGAATCTTCTGATAATTGTTCTATTGTTTTAATGCCGTTGTTCCCTCGTCCACTTCTTTTTGGACCCACAGCCTAATATATTTCCGTCTTTGCTTTCAGGGTCAAAGAAGGCAAGTCATAGCGCAATTTACAACTCAGAATGTATTAGAAAATAACTGTTGAGAACGTTTTTAAAGCAAAAGACGGTAAGGTAAATGCCTGCAATGGTTCGGAAGGTGTAAAAAGTATGATTTTTATGTTGTGAATATTGCATATTGAAGAAATACCAATTTATGAAGAATTCATCCAATAAATGCCACCTGTACTTGTTTTGTTTTACCTGTTCAATAAATAAAATCAATCAAAATCGGGAGTTTTTATTGAAGTACCAAATCTGCTACCATTTCATATTCTTTGGCTTTTTCTATGTTTATTTAGGAGTTAAACAAACCCCATAGCATACTAAGCTGGAGCGTGGAATTAGTCCTCCAGATCAGAGACATATCAGTTTCAATGTTGTTATCTGAAGATTACGACAAGCTTACAAGAACTTTTTTTTATATATACGTAATGTTGCCAAAGCTCAGGGGATGAACTGGAGAGGAAGGAATTAAGGATGAGGTAACTGAACTTGTTGATTATCCGCAAGAATCTCAAGACGCGCTGGAAGTGGCTTTAAACCAGCTACAAAACCTGATCGCCTACAGCTACAATATTATATTAAACTACATTTCCCTGAGTTCTCAGAAATCGCATAACCAGAGGAACTCAGCCAAGCAACAGGAGGTGTGAATCAACTCGCCGACTAAAATGGTCTGACGTGAGATAGTAAAGTGGGTGAGGGCATCTTTCCAGCTCTTCTGTTATTATAGAAGATATGTCAGCAATACTTATCAAAACCTTCAGGGTCAGCTATCAGCTTAGCTATATTCCTAAACTATGGAGAAAGGTAAGGGTGGCCTTCATAACTAAAGGCGGAAGGTGATCACCCGCCCAGCCCACGGCGTATTGTCCAATCAGCCTCTCCTCCTTTCTTATGAAAACAATAAGGAATGTCATTGATCAAGTTATTAGGTACGGTGATCTTAAAAAACACCGCTACACGTAGATCAGCACACATATCAAGTGGAAAAATCAACCATAACATCACTCACAGCCTAGTTGGAAAACTGGAAGGTGTTCTTAATTGCTCTCTGATATTGAATGCACCACGACAGTACTCGTTTACGTCTATGCGAACTGATGACGGTCCGATGGATTGGAGTTATGCAATGTCTATGAACCTATACTGCGTTTGCATAAGACGCTCGGATCTTCACCAATCATCTTTCAATCGCAAACGCCATTGAACTCTGCGCACGCAAAATTACTCAAAGAGAATTACGCGGAGCAAAAATATATATAATAGTTAATATATATAATAGTTAAATATATAGGATAGTTAAACGGCACCCACAGCTCTATTTAAATCTAGAATTGTCTACGACTGCCTCAACGCACTTAAAGTACTGGTCCAGAGCAACAGAATCACGTTGGCCTAGGTGCCAGGACACGAGGGCGCTGAAAGTAATGATATTCATCGGACCTGGAAAAACACTCTAGCGTTACGACAAACGAAGAGGTCAATGACTTACTCAAAAGAGAAAACGGAAACACTGCTCTTACTCAGCAAGCCAGATTTTAGACTTATAACAGAACTTTTAACTGACCCTTTCCCCCTAGAGTATCTCTTAAAAAAGATGGGGCTAGCTGAGGAGGAGAGTTGCCGCTTTTGTTTGACAGCGGAACACATTTTCTTAGTGCGAGACCATCAGTCGAATCAAGCTCAGACATCTCGGCGAGGGTTTCCCGTCACAGTTGGACATAGCTAAGGCAGCCACGAAGAATATTTTACTATTTTAGGCCTAATCAAAGAACTAAATTTCAATCTTTCTGCGACAATAAATATGTAGAATCCGAATGGAGGACTAATTAGCAGTGCAAACTATTCCTTTTGACGGAAGATAAGACACCTTCGCTGTAATAGCTTTATTATCGTGCATATATTTACTTGGGCAAAGTTTTAAGAGGTGATGACGGCATGATACAATCCCGCAAGACTCTTTAATGCAGTTAACGCTGCAGAAATCAAATAGACTTAATAGACAATAGAGTTTAAGAGCCTTGATGTGATAAAAGGTCAGCAAAAAGGTCCTCATAGAGGAAGGTTTGCGGATCTATTGAAATAAATGGCGAGGCATCCAGATTCAGGAGGGTCTTGCCAGACCCGCCTATTCTTCCTTCAATAACGAAACGCACACAACGAAGAGCTATTAAATACACTCCTGTGAAGTGGGAATGAGAGACTGCTTTCGGTAGGCTCTGAAGTTGACGGAGATTGGAGCCTTCTAAGGTCAATGAAAGAACGATAACATGGGCAGAAAATTCATCTGATTCCTTAAAATCCCCGGGGATCGACAGGAGAAGACCAATCATGCTCCCGAAGGCACTAAGTCATATAATAACATGGCTGGTATCAATATACAGAAGCTGTCTCTGGCTAGGACAGATACCCACAACGGAAGTGAGGGTAATCTTTAATCCGAAAACTGGAAAAGCGAGCCATGAGGCAGCAAAAGATTATAGACCAATTAGTGTCTCATCCTTCATGCTCAAAGTACTAGAGAGGATTCTGGATGTGCATTTACGAGAGTTAAGGCAGGGCTATCACATCTCAAAAGCCAGCATGCCTATACTAAAGGGAAGTTGGCAGAGCCAGCGTTGCATGCAGTGATTGAAAAATCTCTGGAGTGCAAGGTTGAGTTCTGGTGGCTTTTTGGACGTCGAGGGTGCCTGTAACAAGGAGAAGCCGAAAATCATCTCTAACCGATTGAGGAGGATGGCGAGATCTGTATGCAGAAAAACACCACAGGTTATATTAGTGCTTATGGATGAAATCCTGGATAAACTAAAGAACGAGAATTTCATGGTATCCAGCCGATTCTTGATACCGATCAGCGAGAGGCTCGAGTTCGCGCTAGAAAACAACTTGTGTGGACGAAGCAATAACGCGTCAGACACGGGTGCTTGTGCTTTTCACCAGGAAGAGGAAAATGCCAGAATTTAGGCTCACAGTGCTGCCAGGTAAAAGTCTGTCTCTTTCTGGTAAAGTCCAGTATCTCGGTGTAATACAAGTATTAGACTCCAAACCTATTTGGAAGAAGAAGAACGTTTATGCGTCTAAGGGTACATTTGGGGTCAAATGGGGACTCATTGTTAGACCGATTCTTTGTCACGAATCACTAGTCGTGTAGACAGCTCTGGAAAACAGGTGTAACCTAGAGACGCTATCGATAGGACAGACAGCAGCTGGCCTGGGAATAACTGGGTGTCTGAGTACTACGCCCGCAGCGTCTGCGGAGGTCATACTATACCTATTGCCACTGGACATATACAAAAATATGGTAGGGACAGGTGCAATCAGACTGAAAGCTGTGGAGTTCTCGAGGGATGTTCTAGCATTCTTCTGCTGAAATCAGAGTACATCTATCACAAGTACTTCACGGACTTCCGGGTCCAATTAATAACCTTTAAGAGGAACCTTAAAAAAAAGCTACCTGCTAGAAGAAAATAATGGGACAAGAACAAAGTAACGGAAGCAGCTGAGATCTCCATATACACGGATGAATCTAAAACAAGTGCGGGCACAGAAGCGGGAGTATACTCCAGTAAATGACACTGGCACGAATCGTACAGACCACCAAAAATAAGGAAAATACACCGCCTCACCAAGTGGCTATGCTTGTATCTAGGCGTACAGAATAAAAATAAAATTCGCATAGAAAATAGATATTCGCATATATGCTAACAGTCACGCGGCCGTTAAGCCGCTGGAAGCTGTGGTGGTGCAATCAAAGTACAACTTTGCAGGTACAGCGCAGGTGAGATTTCCAGATGTGAAAGGGTACCCGATTGCTGGGTGCCTGGAGATAGGAATGGCCCAGGCAATGAAAGAGCACACATGTATTACCAGATAACTGTGGCCAGAGTACAGTAAGAGAACTAGGGTACTCGTTTCTAGTAAAATCGACGCAAGGAATCTAGTAGGGGTTATAATGGGTCATAAGACCATAGGGAACCATGCCAGAAGACTGGGTCGGGAGGAAAACGATTACTGTCGTAGCTGTAGGTATTCGGAGGAAATCGAATCAGTTCGCCATGTACTATGCGACTAGCCTGCCCTGGCGACAGAAAGAGGTATACTGCTAGATAATTACTTCTTTTCGGGGCCTAGGGAGCTGCAGAACAGAACAAAGTTGTGAATGGCTATGAGAGCAGGTTAAATAGGTTGAATTCCCATGAATCTATGAGGCACAATGAACCCAAATTATGGTCTAAGTAGAGCGGGCTGATGGTACTTCAGCAGCACCCCACTAACCTCTACAACCTCGAACCTTAATTAGAGACATTCTTTCCTAGTATTTCGGAAATGAATCCTCCCAAAAATTTGAATATATCCCGTAATAATATTTACAAGGATATAACAGTAGTCAGGTCATAGGCCAGAAGACATAGATTATTATTTTCTCTCACTATTATAACAGTTAATCGTTCACCTTAGAGTAGAAATTTCGGACGAGCTAGAGAAGTTCTTGTTTCATTCGAAGTAGCTGCAGGACTGAGAAGAAAAACGTATATACATTATTAATTCCTTACTTTCAGAGATGCATGAGATGAGTCAGTAATTGACCGATACCTTAGCAAAACAATCATTCAGATCTTTTAAGTCATCTTACTGACTCGGCCAAAATAACTAAGTCGTTCTTGCACAAACAAATTGACCGTAAACGACAAAGATCTACCTCGTAACTGACATTCAATAGATGTATAAATTTTCGAATGCTAAAAGAGCAGGAAGCAGAGTTGGAAGTAATATTCGAATAAAGAATGACGAATAATTTGAGTTCAATTGTAAAATTTATTTGAATAAACGAGTAAATTTATTTGTATTCGTAATTTTAATCGGGGAACAAATAAAGGATATGTAATGTACAAATGATGATATATCAGGCAATATTAATAAAAATCCAGTAGTCAACACAGATTTTAAAGTGGCTAAAAATGTGATTTTACACGAGTAGTAAGTGGTATTTAGACAAGATAACAAAAATCAGATTGTCTGTGCATGTAGTCATATATTTCGATACCAGATTCTGTTGTGCACTTAGGTACCTAGCACCTGTTGATGCTATCGTGATTAACGTTTTGTCGTGCGCTTTGGGGCGGCAATTTCTTTTTAGTTTAAACAACTTTTAATTAACATTTAAAAAATAAGTTCATTAAATGTCTAATAGATTCCAAGAAAGTCATTCCTCAATTCATGTATAAAAACTACCCTCACTGCGCAGTAAGAGCGCAACTTTGAAATTGAAAATAAGCAACGGCGCTGTGACTTATTACATATATCACTTAGGACCTTAGAGAAGTATAGGTAGGAGCAGCAGTGTTTAAAATAACGAATAATGATTTGTCACTTTTTTTGTGATTCACGAATAAATTACTCGAATAACTTTATTCTATATCTAGATGAAGTTATAGTCGAATAAATAAATATATTTTTTATATTATAATATAATTTCGCCCTTGAAGATCTGGTTGCAGAAACGCCCCTCCAAATAAAGATAAGTATGAAACACCTTTATTAGTAGTCTTACAAATTAAAAAAGGTCTATTGTTTTAAGATAAAAACACCATTATTATAATGAAAATTAGGAAAAGGATGTGTTCGGAATCCACTTCAGTCAATGTTTTCGTTGCTAGATTTGATCTTATGCTTGCTTAACTAGCAGATATTGTTGATCGATTACAGGAAAGTTGTGACAGTTTTCTGTTATGCCATGTAATGACGACTTCTCAAACATTTTGACTTCAGTTTGGGTAACCGCATTCAATTTGGGTTTATGAGGTTGATTAGGAATTTAATATTTGCTATTTTGTCATAGACGTGCAGGCGGACATCGGCTGAAATATGCTTGATATTTTGTTTTTGTCAATACCCTGTATCGAAGATAGCATTAGTAGTCTCCCGATGGTGTTCTATCATGTGATTAATCTTTCAAATTAAGTCATTCGAACTATTATAGCTTTATCTAATAAGAAATCGTCGATTTTGTAGACTTGCTTCTTGTGTTTGATGTAGTTTTGACGATGTAATCCTTGGTTTTAAAATAATGAAAAAGATTGAAAGTATTATCGCAGAATCATAGTAAGGTCAAATGAAATAGAGAGGGAAACCTTGAATTGCGGTGGCAGTTCCATACCCTGCAGGTTACAATCAAGATTAGATCTCAAATCTAAGGGACAAGACAAGACAAGCCATCACCAAGTACCGCCGACAACTGATGAAACCTACAAAATAAGCATCATAACTTCACTAGAAGTGTACGCATTTTTGGCTAAGCCACTTAGACTGCGTAATGCATCGCAGATATTTCAACGGTATATAGTATAGTTTCCATCCTTAGAGAGTTTTACTCTTCATTGTATACATCGTTGATAAAGTGATTAGATTTGATTCACATTTGCTGGTCCTTAGAATCTTAGCGACTTCCTTGGCGAGTACACCTTCCGCCTGTTTGCCCCATGTCGCCACATACATACCTTTACTATGTTGTGAATGTTAACGCTTTTTAGATGACCTGAACCACTCCTTGATACACACTGCAGTAGTCTACTAGTTCCATATCGACGTATGCGTATGTGTAGGGAATCTGTCGCTTTAGTTCTATCGGCGATAATACTGCTTCGGCACGCACTTCTGCCATGGATTCTCACAGGGCAGGTTCTCTTAAAGCTGAAAACAGAAGTAGTATAGCGGGTAGTTACCTCTAGAAAGTTTCCAGAATTAACCCATAGTATATTGTTATGACCATAATTCGAATTTTTCTAATCAACGAACTAATGCAGAACTAACCACATTTAGGTATAATTGTACGTTGTTTTTCAAACGGCAGAAGGAGAAGCTTGGTTTTTTTTTTAAGGTTACAAAGATTCTCTAGTCTGGCAGCCTACCATAAATAAGAACCAGTCTTACCATAAAGTATTACATTCAATATATGACAGAATGCAATAACTTAGACGTCATTTTCACTATCAACGCCTTTTCAAACGCTCCTATATCTTCATACCAGACTTACTTTCGAGACGAGAATAACGCCTAGGAACCTGTCAGGTTATTTGGGTGACTTAAACGATTTTATCACACTCCTTATTGTGCAGAGCACTGATACTTGATTGCCCATCTGTGGATTTAGCATAACTAGCTGATGGTGCGTACCAAAACCAAGCCGTCTGTATAAGCGATCACCTCCTTGTAGATAACAGAGAGGAGAGCGTGCTGTGGTGATGTGTCGGTCGCGAACGATTCGGTCATTTTGAACGATCCAGTATATGACTCAAAAGACATGAGTCAATGTTTTCCGACCATATTGGTCAAACGTTCACTATATCATATCTCTAAAACAAGACAGAAGCCACACCAATTCTTTGACTCGCGATTGCTCCCATCTTAAGGCAAAAGCGTAGTAGGACCGTGCACCGTACACAATGTGTCGTAGGCTATTTGCTTTACCCAAGAACTGAGAACTCAATTGGCTCACGCAACTTGTACTCCATCGACGTACACAGCGACGATTCAACATGTAAATGTGAGCTGTGAAAAGACACAAAACTACTTTGACCCTCTAAAACATAAGTGAACAAATGACTCAAGTGACCCAAATAACCGAATCTTTCTTTGGGGTCACTTGTGTCAAATGTCTCGTATGACCTTAGTCAGCAAAGTGACCGATTTTGCCCATCACTAGGTGCTGTATTGCCTTTTTGTGCAAATTTTACTCGCGCAGGTACACATCGAGTCTGGAGCGCTTTTAGAAAAATAAAATGACGTAAGGTTTATTGGTCTGAAGTTCCCAACAGTTATGTGCACCAGCCCGGAAGCTCAATTCTACCTGCGTGCCATACGCATGCTTTCGATTCCTAAGCTGCCGAGTTACCGGAGCAGTGGTTACTTTTGAACAATTCCAGCGTTGCCTCGACAGATTCCGTAAAACTCAGGAGGACACCGTACCTTCCTTAGTACCTTTCTATTCTAACTAGTTTTTTTTTTATATATATGATGTTGCCAAAGCTCAGGGGATGCCCTATGATGCTAAAGCACAGCCTTGGCAGGAAAGGAATTAAGGTTGGGGGAAATGGGTTAGGAGGTTGAGTGAAGGAGGTGTCGATGTACGCCCCGTTATAAAGTTTCAGGCTCATAAGACGAGGGAAAAACAGAAGATGATAAACTGTTCCACATTCGTGTTGTTCTGCTAAGAAAAGATTCCCGAAATTTGACGGTACGTCCAAATTTGACCCGGAGAGTATAGGGGTGGGAGCGACTTGTAGATCTTGTATCGCGCGTTGTAATGAGTCTACAAGGAATCAGGCTAGCAATTTCGTTAGAACAATGGCCATGGAAATAGCGATAAAAAAGTGAGAGACAACCGACATTCCGTCGATGCTCCAGAGAGTCAAGGCCCTCAGAGATTGAGGAATCGCCAATAAGTTTAACAGCCTTACGCTGAACTTTGTCTAACAAGGACAATGCGGTGTGTCCTGCCCCTGCCCAAATATGGGAATTATATTCAAGTCTAGGCCTAATGTGGGACTTGTAGATCAACGCTAAGTCGGGTGGGGTGAAATATTTCTTATATCTCTGTAGAAAACCCAAACATTTCATCGCACTTTTAGCGATTGCAAATATATGATCCGTCCAGCTAAGATTGCTGGATATCTCAATACCCAAGATCTTTAGGGAGGGTGAATTGGGTATATTCACTCCGTCGACTGAAATGGGTTGGGGGTGAACTGTGCGTTTTTTAAGGGACATTAAACAGCATTGAGTTTTGGATGCATTAAACGTAACACGATTTGCTCTGCCCCAAGCGAGGACCATAGAAATGTCTTTGTTTAATGATCCAAACATGCGTTCCCGATTGACTTCTGTAGCATTTCCACGTGAATTCATTACAGAATCAAATGAGTACGCGAAATCAAGGGTGCTGTCGTCGGCAAAACTATGAATAGGATTGAGAGTAAGGGATAAGAGATCTTTAATAAAAAGAAGAAATAAGGTTGGTGAAAGAACTGAACCCTGAGGTACACCGGCATTTATTTCGTAGGAATCAGATATAACTCCGTCAATTACTACACGGATTGAACGGCCTGACAAAAAGCTCTCTATCCATTTAACGAGGGTAGGGTGCAGACCAAATGTTTGAAGTTTGGCTAACAGGGCAGCATGTCAGACTCTATCAAAAGCCTTTGAAATATCAAGAGCGACGATTTCGGACTCACCGAAATTATGGAGACAATGATTCCAACGCTCCGTTAGAGCCGTTAGTAAGTCTCCGGTTGAGCGGCCAGCGCGGAAACCGTACCGGCAACCGTTGATAATCAAGTCTTAAGCTACTTTTGTTTCCGGTGCTGTGAGAGCACTCTAAACTTTCTTATTCCGTCCACAGACATCATAAGTGCTCTCTATCTTTATCTTATGTTTAAATTTACACAGGATCTTCCATTATTTATATACAGTGCCTACCAAATGCCACGTAAGGCCAATTTTTAGCCAGAGCACTGTCTCTTTTGCCCAACTTTTGCAGCAGTGGTAGGCCCAAAAACGATTCATGCGCTGCTGTAAGCGTGATGCGAAGAACACCAATATTGCTTACTACGCCATTTTTTAAACACAATCTAGCTGATTCTTCATAGTTTTCTGTGTCCCGATATTCGCGGCATATAATAAAATAGGTGTGCATGTTGTCAGCGGTGAGATGCCCTACATTGGTCTGTACTGGTTATTACCTTTTTCGTTTAAGGGATAATATCCTGGCCTGCCTACCGATAGCGACCTAAGGTCATTGGGCGTTGTGCAGAGTAATGTCGGCGGTTTAAGAATCATTACTTGCAATTCTTTAGCATCAAATTATGTAAAATTCTCTTTCCGTCCTATGTCCAACAAAAAGCTATGGAAATTAAAGTTAAAACACGACACCGCACTGGTACCTTTCGCGACAAAAGTTCAGTTTTTGACCGTACGCAGTTGAGTTTCTAGTTAGATTTAGTTTCGTCAGGGGGGGGGGGGGTAAGTGATAATGGGTGGCCTTTCGTTCATGATCGAATCCCATGGTTGTATACAATATATATGATTCAAAATTCACCTTAAATTGTTGGTCCACTTGCAATTTCTGTGCAGAATCAGGTGAAGTTCTACTTCCGACCCTTGTAACACAAGGAGTTACGGGAACTACAGAGAGCGAAATTAAGAATAAAAACAAACGTAGAGCGGTTTAAGAACATCCTTGATATGCAGGCAAACGCGACAAAGGAATTATAGGCAAATAAATGAAATAAGAAAGCTTCTAATGTTGAAAAAACGTTCGCAATAGTAACTTGATTATTCGATTTTTAATAACATTTTACAGCTTCTAAGGCAGACAGTGTATTTAAAACAAAAAGACTTGAATTACACATAATACAGCTTTATTGTACAATTTATGAAACGGTTGAAAAATCACAGAATTTCTCAAGCAAATTTTATTATTTATTTTTACTCGATAAAAACGCGAAAGTTATAAAAATATTTCGAGCATTTTATTAGTCAATTTGGGAGGAAACCGTTTTCTGCGGAATAAGCTTCGAATAAATCTCCACAAGAAAACTATAAAATTTTCACAAAACAATCCAATTTGCATCCGAACGTTATTTCAGATCAATCCCAAATAAAATAATCCCTGGGAAAACCATAAACTAATCCAGATAATCCTGGTATGGATACATTTCTGTTAACTTAAAAAAATCTCTCATAAAGTGTAAGATTAAGATTGTGTGCCGCCTTCTCTACTAACACCATTCTACTTGAAGGATGATATCATAAAAAACCAACACATACCGACACGGATTGTGGAGCATAAACCAATCTTTCTCCCCCCAAAGCCTTAACAGACGTAAACAACAAGTCCAAATTTTTTTAAAATACGACTTGGATCCAAGGAAAGGAATGGCCGAAAGAAAAGAGGGTAAAAGCGTGTGCTAAGCAGTCTCAAAAGTCTCAAGAAACAAACAGCGAACAGTCAGTCAGTCAGAAACAACAACAACAATAATAACAACAACAAATTGCCATCTCCCCATACAGCCAAGTGGAGAAGATTAAGAAGCTTTGCCTTTAGCAGAAACTCAGCAAGGCAGAGCCCAGCATCAGCATCAGTACCAGATTTTTGAGAGTACTACAGGAGAGATACAATACGAGGAAAATATTTTTATACCACTTATTTTTATTTTACCGAAAAAAAAGGTAAAGAAAAAAATTGCAATTTTTTCTGATTTTTCTTGTATTATCTGATTCGCTGTCTGGTGGTGTGGCATGGATTGCGCCAATGTGTTGTCTTGATATAAAAAGCAACAACAAAACACTTTTAGCAACAACATAAAATTGCCGTGGCTGACTTGGATGCCGATTCCTATTCCTTTTCCTTTTCTTTTAGGACTAGATTGCTTTGAGATTTCGTGATGGTTCGATGGTGTATTAATGTGTATTGTATTCGGCTCGTATTCGGATCTCTTCTCTTTGGTATATTAGCGTCTCTTTATTTTTATATTATTTCTTTTTTTTTTTTTATATATATATACACAAATATATATCGAGTGTGTTTTGGTGGACTTTTTGTTCGCGAGTTTGTTGTTGTTCCATTATTGTTTGTATTTTGTTGATTTTTATCTTATTTTTATGATTGTGTGTTGTTATTTTTTCTCTCTCTTCTTATTTGGAAAAGACAGACAGCTATGTGTGTGGCGACATACGTATAAATAAAAAACTAATAAAATTTAGTTTTATGAGAAATTTATGTTGGTTCATTTTAGTTACTTTCGTAGGAAATTAATGAATTCTTTTTCTTCAAATCGCATGAGAATCACGGAATTGCTTGAAAATAAATTGTTTTTGCCGACTTACCTAGTAGTGGGAAGTATAGTTGTCTTGCTTAGGAAATCCGCAGGAGTTTATGATAAACTGGAAGTCGTTATCGATGTTAACACCATTTTTTATATATTTTTTTTGGATTAATAGGACACACTTTCTTACACAAATATAATTTTTAATTTTCTCTAATTTTTATTATTATTTTACAACAATTTTCACTAATTTATTATGCACGACACATTGTAAGCTTAAATTAAATTTTAATTAAAACACATTTACCGCGGATAACTTATAGTCATTTAATTTTGTTACTTTTTTCCTAATTCGAATTAGTATTGGAAATATTACTTTAATAAATTTCGTAGTCGTAGTGATGCCACTTTATATATTTTTATTTTGTATAAACGGAAGGACATTTACTTAATGTCGCCCGTAAATAATATCAACCACACTCTTCGGGCCAAACGTTTAAATTATAAAATGAAATTTTTTCACTCCCGGCCGACACTTATTCAAGGAAAAATACGTGCGACTCCTCAATTATTTAAAATTTTTTCTTATTAAAGTTAAATTAAGATATTCTTATTTAATATATTTTCAAAACGCTGCTTTTATTTTATACTTAACGAAACGCAAAACTAAACCAAAACAAGAGAAAATTTTCCAAATACACTAAAATATATTCACTATTTCACTATTCTTTTTTTTTTTTTGCTTAAATTATTTCTATTTTTAATCCACCGCTTTTTTTTACTTTGTTAAACTTAACACTTTTAGCACTAACAATATTTTGTTTAAATAACACTTTTCTATTTATTCCGATTTTCTTCTGAACTTAATTTCAATATTTTTGCACAAACTTGCTCTGAAAGAAAAAGTATAGAAAAAAATTATTTACAAAACTTATCCGGAAAAAGAAAGAGAGGAAATAAAATAGTCGAAAAAAAAACAAATAAATTTGCTCGAATTAATCAAGAAGCAAAGGTTTTTTTTGTTTTGTTTTGAATAATAAAAAACAGGAGACATCACACGTTTTATGATTACAATTTTTCGCTACATAGACATAATTAGTTAATTAATTAGCCCGCGAAAAGTGAGTGAGTAATTTTATTAAATTGTTCATTAGATTTTTTTATTTTTTTTTTTTGGGGAAAAGTTAGAAGAAAATATACCCGAAAAACTTGTCCCTCGAACTCGGCACACAGAGAACAACGAACGAATTCTTCAGCCACGAGCCGTAAAACTGTCGCCAAGCACAAGAAGGTTTTACTGTGAAGCATAAAGTCTTGTCGTACTCGTGTCGTATCATTTTGATATGAATAGTAAAAATACAACTACATCGATAATAAAGTCTGTCTCCGTCGCCGATTCAACTACTATTAACAAGTCATAGAGAGACGGAGATCGCAGAGAGTAACCTCAACCTCATATTTACTGAATGGTGCCATCTAATTTTTCTCCCCACAAAATGTTTATGTGTGGCAGCAAGAGGCTTATTTTTGCATATACGAATTTAACTGTCAATGGTTAGTAGTTAGTACCCAAAGTAAGAAGCTTTTGCTGTAGTGTTGCCAGAGAAATTTTAGCTTTTACGCGTAAACAAAATGCGCTCGTGTAGTGGGCGGCATTGTGATATAGTTTCATGTGCAAATTTACACACATGCAAAATGTGTTTAGAGCCTAGTGTCAATAAACTTAATAGAGCAGTCAATAAAATTCGGGTTGCCCAAAAATTTTCCTTGTAGGATTGAGGCCAATTACACGTTTCGATTCGTATGCGTAAGTAGATATAAGATACTTTACGCTCTTTTCCAACAATTTCTTAATTAAACAATTCTGATTTTGTGCCAATGTTTTCGTTTCCTGCTTACTTTGAAAAACTCGTGTCGTACTAGTGGCAGCAGTTTCTGTAATTTCGTAATTTAATGTGAAAATTACGTATTCACACCATTTGTTATTCTTTTTCATGTAAATTAAGTTTGTAATGCTTTAAGTGAATACAAATCAATTCGGACAATTGAAAAAAAAACTTTAAAATGGTGTAAAACTTTTAGTTGTAAAAAATTTAAACAGCAATGCAAATGCGAGTTAAGTCGTTGAGTTTAACATTTGAATAGGCAAAGTGACAAAATCCAAGATAAATCATTCTGAGATATTTAACAGATTTTATTTTAAACTTGTAAAGTAAATATTTTGTTTGACTTTGTTTAGCTTAGTTTAGTAATAAGACCCGAGCTGAAAATTTAAATTGTTTTCTTAGTAATGAAGGAAGAAAAATGGATACCTGCGCAAATATAATTGTTTTTCTTTGCATAGGTATATGGCAATTTATTTGGCTCATTGTTATAAGGCGTAAAAATCCTACAATAATAATAGCTACACTAAAAATTACACAAACAATAAAAAGACACAGTGTTAAGGAGCAAAAATAACAAACAAACAAACATGACACAAAATATTACGTTATTCAAAAGGATTAAGTAAAAAGGACTCTAAAACTTGAAGGTAAAAGCCTGTAAAAAAGAAAATGCAAAGAAATTTTGAAATGCCTCCAAGCGAGTGCCAGCTCTAAGAAAAGTTCCCAATAAATTTTGAAAAAATTCCGAAACTCGAAAAATATTAAACTAGAACATGATTGTCTGAGTGTTCCCAGAGGTTAGATGCAGCACCGGGCGAAGTTCCTACTTCGGGAACCACTGCTCCCAAGCAAATGCCCTCTCCCAAGCAAATGTCACTTTTCTAGTCCTCCGGAAGCACTCATCCAAACATATTCTAAACGATTGCACAAAAATTTCGAACCGATTAGAGTCCTGTGGGACCATTGGTCGCGTTCGATATACTGAGGGGCTACGTAGATATAGCGTTCGGATAAATATCTTAGTGGCGCCCTAAGTAATAAAAAATAGTAGAAGTGAGCCATAAAGTTGTTCCCTCACTATCTAGCTTATTGAATTTGACATTAGTCAGCTGTTGTTACATATTTGTCTGGATCAGTAAGTTTCGAGCGACATATTGAAGTGTTTTTAAAATCTAAATTGAATTCCTTCCATTAAAGACAAAAAGGTTAAAAGGTTTTTGCTGTTAATATATAAGAAATTTATTATAAACGTCAAAAATTCCCTCAATACAGGTCCGTTATGTTCGCATCAGAATTCTACAAATAAGCGCAAAGTGAGACTAGGCTCAGTCCCTTACTCTATCGAACAAGCCCATTGACGTCTACAAACTGCTCCCATCATCCTCTCAGTTCTACGTTTCCAACGTGAGACTTGTCCTTCTCGCAGCACTTGCAGCAATACCAAAGTGAAGAGAATCTTCGTGGACAAACTGCTGCAAGTCGGCGGTCTGTTATTTCCAGTGAACACAGACGATAAAGGTTGCCAGGTGCAGTTGAATGTGTCGGCATTCGTTGCCAGGAACTCTAGACGTAATCGCCTCCTCAATCTGGCAACGAAGTGGTTCTTAAGTGCACTTGTGTGAAATCGAGGGTTAGTGGGCTTTGCCCAGGCTCGATCCGCATGCAGTATAGATGAATTGTTGACTTAGCAAGTGTAAGTATGAAGCTTATCAAGCAATTCACCTGCATACATGTCCTTGGCCCCGGTAAAAACGACGTTCTTGTAATGCCGAATGTCGGGCATGTGAAGTCATCTATGAAACAGGGTTTCTTCACTACCGCAAATCGTGCAGGCTCTATGAAATCGTCGATCGATATGTGACAGCTGGTTTGGATGCACGAGGCTGTGATGGAGCAGTTTGAATGCCACATCAGAGTCTCTGTAATTGGACGGATAACTATAAATCACTCTCCTAGTTATGGTCCCCATTACTCTTAAGCCTACCCCAAGATGTGCGTGCCATCTATTAACACCTAAGTTATCCGTAGGATTTACTTCTACGAAGAGCTCGTCGGCTGCGCGAGAATTGCGAAAAATTAATATTTATGTTTAAATTTAGGTTATTGCAGTCAATCATAGTGCAAACTAAAAGAAAGTTTTTTTTATCGCGTAAAAATAATTTTTTGAAGATACGTACTATAGCGCCTGGCTGCGATGGCCGCCATTTTGAATTTTTTCTTTTTTTATTGATGTAAAAATTCATTTTTAAGTTTAGTAATTAAAACGATAGCTTTTGTAGTTTTTGTTATATAACCGTTTAAAATTACGGTGCGTTTTCTACGAAAAAAAACAGTAGGTTATCCCTTAAAATCTGAGATCATGGGTGTTATGGTTGGGTTGAACTGACATGGAATGACCCAACTGCAAATTAACTATTTTTTTTTGTATTTTTTCCTTTACTTGTACTGCACCTTGATTCTTGTCAAATTTCATGATTCTAGGTCAACAGGAAGTACCCTATAGGCTTTGATTTGACAGACAGACGGACAACGAAGTGATCCTATAACGATTCATTTTTTCGTTTTGAGGTAAAAATGGACCATCAACACATGTCCCTCTCGTAACAAGTAGGCAGGTAGGTTGGTATTTAGGCAGTTTTGCAGATATAAAAGGACGATCTTTCATTAGACATACCATTCATTCGGGAACTGTGAACAAATTTAATAGTGCCCGCTTACATACATATAAGCCCCGGGCATTTTCCAATGGGACTTAGCCAAAAAATTTAATATCCCGAAAACAACAGTACAAAGAGGACTTGCTCAGTTTCGAAAGAATTCCTACATTAAAAAAAGGAAGGGCAACTCTCCCAACATGTCGGTCACGGATATGGCTAATAAGATTGTGTAGTGGTTTTCTGCTTAAAGTGTTATCACATAGTGATTTAGAAATACTGCTCTCATTTCCGTAACGATTGCGTCGAACGCTCAATAAACGTCATTGTGACTAGACCAAATTTGTTTATAATTCTTTTTACCAAACAAGTGCATATACGAATTAATAAAAGCTTAAAAGCTCACTTGCCCGCGGACATAGCTTTGGCCATCACTGGTTTAGAATGATCGATTTCTTATAGGGGTTGTTTTTTATGCAAGGGATTATTTTTTCGAAAATCGGTCCCGGCCATTTCAAAGCACATAAATAGCACTTAATTTTAACGCTGTTATTTTTTATCCAAGGCCCTGGCGGGGTTCTATCTGTGCTAGCTTTCCGCTAGCTGGCACGGGAAATTACAACTGTGATTTGCCGCGTTAATTATAGAGTACAAAATTTTTTATTTGGGCACAAAATTAGCCCATAAAGAGCACATTATTTTGCCGTATCGCTTTATTAATTTTGTATAGGGGGCGGTGCCAGCTTGACCCACCCTCTTTTCAAGGTCATTTCATCTAGGGACTTCTGCCCTAAGAATTTCATCGCACGCGAATTTGTGCCTTGAGGTAGGTTTATCAACGGTACCCATGACAAAACAATATCTAATGCTTATAAAAACTAAGTACGCTGTCCCTTTACTATCAAAATGTAAGTGGGCTAAGAAATAAAACAAGCCATTTGTTTCAGACATTTCTTGCCTGCCGATACGATATTATCATGTTGACTGAGACTTGACTTCATCTTGTATTTAGCGATGCAGAGATTCTTAGCTTAGCTTAGATTTCATCTATAATATGACATACCGTAAAGATGAAATTCTTCTTCAAGGTGACTTTAATTTACCCAATGTTCTATGGGTACCCAACAACGATGGCTTGCTTCCCTCATGTTATCCCACATCTAAGGATTCTCAGGGATTTCTTGACACCATCGCTTCCTCCTACATTCGTTCTCCTGTTCCTGTTATGATGCCTTTCTCACTCCTTCAGCGATTCTTTTTAATAAATCCTTTCAAGCTGGGTATATTTTATATTTCCTGCATTGTGGAAGGGCTCCTTTATAGTCCCTGTTTATAAAAAGGTCCCTCATAATATTATAACTAATTATAGACCAATCGCGAAGTTACCCTGCATACCCAAGTTATTTGAGTCGGTAGTGTATTCACAGCTTATTGAAAGTTGTGAGGGTTATTCTTGCCCAATCAACATGAATTCTTGCTCGATAGATCAACGACTACTAACTTGCTGGAGTTTACCTCCCACGTTATTGCAGGCTTCCAACCAGGCATGCAAACGGACTGTATATACACGGATATCAGTAAAGCCTTTGATAACTTCCCCCACTCCATAATTATATTTAAACTCAAGGCTTCATCTGGTGTGTCACAAGGTAGCCATCTCGACCATCTACTATTTGTTTCTGCCATTGACGACATTGTCCGTCTCATATCGCACTATAATGTTCTGATCTACGCTAACGATATGAAGATCTTTTACTATGTTGAGAATGGCGATGACGTCACCCTCATTTAAAATAACTTAGACACGATCCTGGATTGGCGCGAGCACAATGGCTTACATCCCCATTTTGAGAAATGTGAGGCTATGCCATTTTCCAGGAGCCTTAATCCACAAGTTTTTGATTGCAACTTTGCGGGGAATGACCTCCATACGCTTTGTAAAGTGTTGGTCTAGAGAGTTCTCGGATTTACTAACTTTGATTCATTTGTACTGCTCCTTACTTAGACCTATCCCGGACATAAGGTCTGGTCGCCCTACTATTCTGTTACCACTAATGGCTTCAGTCAGACTCTTAAAGATACTCCACACGGTCGATAAAATTCCTAAACTTTTAGAAGAAGCCGCGGTTGAACTTCTTACTAATTGGGACGGTCGCACGGGCGATTCATCAATTTATTGTAGACCATCATTCAGCTTTTCTAGGAATACAGCCGGCTGTGGCGATGCCCCTGCCTCCGAGTGACTGCTTACTTCTCCGGCACTATCGCTCGTCGTTTCTTGTTCCGCAGTAGTACTTGAACTCGATTCTGAAGCAGCTCCTAATTCCGTTTGATCATTTTACACAGCTTCATTTAACCATAAACTAAGCCTTTATACCAAATATCACAAAAATCGGAGGAGGTCGTTGTAATTTTCCGTGATTTGGCATGGAATGACCCAATTATTAATAGAATTTAAGTAATTAAGCAAACTTTTTGTACATGACCACAGCTCTAGCGTGGTCAGAGCTGAAAAGTTTATCTTTTGTAAGATTGACTGGCTTGCTTTCCATTGTTGCCAACTGCTGCTGGCAGTTGAAGCTTGTGGAATACAGCCACATTGTCATTCAAAATAGAGACACTTACTTAATATAAACCATAATTTAAAGCAACATTTCGAAGAATATGTTTATAATTAAAGTTACTTATCCTTCGAAATGTTGCTTTAACTTATTGTTTACATAGTCAATTAGAAGGTGTCTCTGTTTTGAATAACAATGTGGCTGTACTGTACAAGCTTCAGCTGGCAACCGCCAGAGGCCCACTTGTACCGACGTCAGCAGTTGGCAACAATGGATGGCTTGCTTTCCAAAAAGCTTGCAAAAGATAAAATATTCAACTCTGACCATGCTACACTTGTAGTCATGTACAGAATTTAAACTTCCTTAAATTCACTTTATAATTGTTTTGTATTGTTTGATTCCATTGATTATATGTATATATAACTGGGACTGTAACAATCTCTGCTCTCCGAAAAAGTTTAATTCGGAAATAGTTCTACCTGATCCCACTACATCATTAATATAATATATAAAAACTCATTACTCTAACATTGTCTGATTAAGATAGTGTGGAAAGTCAAATTTTATTATGTTTATCTCAAGCGAGCTGGCCATGTTAGAATATATGCATTCGATGGATTAAATGTAAGCAAACATTATTCAGGTAGAGCTATACCACTTCTAATGTAGATTTATACAAAGTGTGTATTGCTCTGTATAAAGTTGCCGTATTTCGTTGAATCTACTATAAATATAATCACTAGATATACAAACCTATTCGTCAGTTTCAAACGAATTTATCCTATTTAAGAACTATTAAATGAAATACTTAATTTCTTTGAGAGGATTGAACGGCAACGTGAAATTTGTATCCAAGGTTATGACTAATCGAATCGCATGTAGAACCCATTCACACAGTTCTCATTTCAAATGATCTATCAAATAATGTACTGTTCTATCTACAACAAAATATGCTATATGTTCCGGATAAACCTGCTAGTATGTAAAAGGTGGCAATTAACTCGGGTGTGGAGCAGTGGTGAAAAGATTTCGCCTTGTGGTATACCAACACAATTTTCTCTGGGCACAACGATGTCTGCATCATTAAATGCAAATACAATATTTAAAAAAATTCACATTGCTTTTGTATTTCTATGAGAAAAAAATGAAACAAATATAAATCCGTTTACGTACACCAAGGTAAGAACATTTTCAGTATTTTTCCTATTTCAAGCAAAATAAGGTAATTACTATGTAAATTTATGCATCAAAGCAAAAAAATGTACTCAATAAAATTTAGCAGGGCTAAAAATAACCCATCTGACAACCCAAATCCCATGCAGAGCAAAGCTTTTCTTGTTAAGTGGTTGCTAACTTAAACATCAATGTCAGCAAGCAAATCCTAAGCTTTTATCAGGGCGCTAAATGTTTTCCTGCACGTACATATAACTCACACAATCATGTCTCCCAAATTAAATGTCAATGACCTCAGAAAAGTTCTCAACGAAATTTTTGTTACTCTTAATATTGAAAGAAAATGAAAAATTTTATTCCTTCCAGGACATGTATAGGTTTCCCAAACCTCCACTGAGCAAATTTCATAATCTAATCAAAAGTATCCAAAGCTTTGCTAGCTCAGAGGATAGAAAGCTTGCCAAAAAAGAGAAAATTTCATAAGCCCACTTCGTAAGTCGGAAAATTGTTATTGCTGTGCAGCTTCCAGGAAGAGCATACCCTGAATCTGAATCATGAGACCTATGATGACGGTGTAATGCAACGTAATTTGGTTATGTGAATCATTTTCGAAAAATCCCAGTTACTTGTACTTCAAATCGTTTCTACTTAGAAAAACCAGCTAGGCTACGACATCATCAATAAAACACTAGACAAGCATATAAATTAGCTTAAAATTACGTGTGTGGGGATGTGGTGGGGGGAGGGAGGGGGAGGACAACATTAATAGTGTATTCCATTGGATTGTTTTGGCGACCGGTCTATCGAACATGATTTTGACATTACCATATCCGCATAAGCATATATTGATGTATTTGCTTTGCTTGGTAGATCAAACCTCGGTGCCAAGAAAGAAAGAAAATTCAGTGGCACACTGGTTCTGTCAGTGCTGTTGTCAAAATCCCAATCGAATACTTTTGACAGCGACACTGCCACAAAATTCCGAAACTCGTGGCGCACTGAAATCGTTTGGAATAAGCGCTAAAATAATTCGAGACTTATTTATTTCAACACATCCGTCAAGACTATTATTACAATATAATATTTATA
The DNA here is from genome assembly GCA_964036015.1 of Leptarthrus brevirostris. Classification (NCBI taxonomy): domain Eukaryota; kingdom Metazoa; phylum Arthropoda; class Insecta; order Diptera; family Asilidae; genus Leptarthrus; species Leptarthrus brevirostris. Next base: position 41,056,331 of record OZ038371.1, read on the forward strand.
ACAGTTTATAATGGCATGCGCCTTGCGTTGTGGCGACTTCTACTCTCCACCTGGTCCGGTTCTGTGTCAACGCCTTCAACTTTTGTCAAGATTTTCCGAACTAGGTTCCTTTCCTATTGATCTTCTCACATGTTGTGCGATCATCTAACTCGGCGTCTTCCTTGGGCCCCGTGCTGGTTCCAATCTAGAGCCTGTTGAGCGACGTTGTCTGGCTTTTTTTAGTAAGTGGTCTGTCCACTGCAACTTTGGTCTTCGAACACCGATATCTATCCCACCTGAGTGTGTATAGATCTTCGCTGGCGACGACCATCTGTCAATGAATGTTAAGCATGCACCGGAGCCATCGATTGACAAAGGCTGGTAGCTTAGATTTTATTTGACAGGTTAACTTCCAATAGAACAGCTTTTTCGTTCGATTCAAAGAACCGGAGTTTTGCGCATTCAGAGATGTTGTTGAGCCTGTACATCAGCTTCAGCACCGCCGTCTGCTGGAACAACGCTTTCGAGATAACAAAATTTATTCGCATGTTGTTTTAGCTGCTCTTCGAGATAAATTTTATCATGTCGTCTGGGATCCAAGCTCATAAGTTTAGTTTAAGCAGTGTTTAGCAGCAATTGACCAAAAGTAACTTTGATTTACCATCTACAAGTCAGTCACGAAATACATGAAAGCAATATTTTCAGGGGTAAACTTTACCGCTGCCCTCTAATGTGATTTCCACTGCAGTGGAACAGACATATTACATTATCAGATAGACAAAAGCATCAAATTAATAATTAATAAAAGTAAACACAAGCAAAAAACTTGCGGAATCAATTCTTCCAAGTGACTTCCGCAAATTTTACTTGATAGTGGTTAAGTCATCGGTGCAGTAAGTGATAATGATGTCAAATCCCAGCGACGGCGACCCATGGTTGTTTTCTGTTTACAGAAGATTAGAAAAAAAAGGACATGTGGGTTGCAGAGAAAATGTCGGTGATTCGGAATCCACTTGCAACCGTTGTCTCGAATCGGGTGAAGTTCTTCACTCGCCTTCTTCACGGGAACAAGAGAGGGTAAGCCCACGCTGTGAGAGTAGAACTGTCGTCACCACAACTATGATATTTTCTAAAAACACTTCTTCGCCACGATGCGAGCAGAACTATAACTGTGAAATATCGGAAACTAAAAAACTATAGCCTCTGAACCCAGAACTTTTTAATCCCAGTCAAGTATTCGATTCCAAAAATTTTAGGAAAATTCTGAAATCACGTTTTTGGGGCCAAATAGCCGAACCTTTTTGTTGATTGCACGAACTTTAGAACTATTCGCACTGACCAGAAGTGCGAAAAGTTTTTCTATCTAACAAAGTTTATCTTTTTTGTAGTAGGATCTGTTCTATAGACAAACTGTTCCTGTGTTGCAACGCGAACAGAGCTATCACTGTGCGAGGAGAGGGAGAGGGTTGGGGAGGGATGACATCACCGCTCGATTCAAGTGATTCTAAAACTTTGAAACATAACAACTTCTAACTCAGTCGTCCTACGGTCGTCATCGGGTGCTCATTAGAAAGGTCTAGAGAAAATATAATGTAAAACAACGAAAACGTACACCAAAAGAAAAGGCACTTCAAGACGAATTCAACAAAGTGACAAAATCATGATGACTGCGAATACGACAGCTTCGCGCCCGGGCGCCAAATTGGCAGGTCGAAGCAAATTAGCGTGCAAGCCATCTTCCGCCGTCTTGTGAGCACGCCTCATTGGCGCCACTTGCTGGTTCTTCGAGAAGCTTAGTTGGGCCAGTAGAGATTGACGAAATTGAAGCGCTTATAACTTTCAGTTTTACATTATGTTAATCCTGAATATTCAGGAGGAGAATAAGAGGACTCCCGCAGCGTATGGCTAATCTGTTTTGCGTAAACTCAGATAGCATAATTAGATCCTGCGTTATTACGCCAGAACTTAAAGCAATTCGTGTGGAATTCGGGGCAGGTACGTGTGTTCTGGCCTTGGCCTGGTAGGTTGAGACGCTGTACTGTACTGCAAAGGCAGAATGCCCACAACACGGTGTGGGCACTCTGCCAACCATAGATGCGAACATATGTTTAAATTCGCGGTAGGACACAACTAAACTATTTTAAATACGTTGATGGTAGACGTAAGGGGGTTGGTTATTAACATAAGTAAGTTGTTGGTTAAAGTGCACAATTGGAGAGTGGCGGTTTTAGTAACGTTGTCAAAAAAAAAGTCCATAACTTTTTGTCAGCAGCTCTTCGCATTGACCGTGGTACAAACTGGCACGGGTCAAGTGCTGGTTAAGCAAAATCCTGGATGTTATCACAAATATGATTTCTGAATCGGAAATGCCCGTCGACGGTATAAGCAAAATAACGGTAATTGATAGATACCATGAAACGCTTATAAATGATGGGTCACTCCCTGAAAACAATCTAAATGTCGTCACAATTTGCACAGATTGATCCAAAATTAATGGAGGAGCAACAGAAGGAATCTTCAGTGATGACTTGAATCTGAACATCTATCTAAGCTAGGGATCGTGTACCTACCTCAGTCTATCAGGCGGAGATGATCTATGAGCTGAATTATCTACCTGCTGCAGAATCGTTTGAGATGTAAGAAAATAGTGTGGATTCTCACCCATCAGGCGGTGAGCAGGTATATGGACAGTACAGAGCTCACTACAGCGCTGGACTTGGAATGTGTCCGCAAACGAGTGTGCTTCATTGAACGAGGTGACACTGGCGTGGGTGAGGCGACAGGCCTGTTGGAGAACTGGACAACAAGGGAGCAATGGTAGCAGTGGTTCGTCGCAGACTCGTGCAGATAGGTGAAGACGTTGATTACATCGCCCAAAAGTACTGAACAGAGCGGGATCTGAGCAATGGAGCGGAAGGTTTTGTGATGACTGACGGCACTACTGTCAGGATATGACAACTTCATGTGCCGTCTAAAGAAGATGAACATCCTTGAGGACATTAACTGTAGGATAAGCCTGGAGGAGCTGGAGACCGCACCGCAAATAGTGTGCCAGAGGATGCAAATGCCAGAGGATATGCAAATGCTTGCTTTATCCGGAAACGAGGTGAAGGAAGAAAACCGTATAAAGTGGTTTGATTCGGTTAATTTCTAGAGAGTTGTTTTAAATGAGTAAAAATCTCACACTACTAGAGACATTCGGGTCTCTTGGCGTCTTTGGAAGATTTTCACGTCAAAAATAAAACACGTTTAAAAAAGAAAGAAAAGAAGTAACTTTAATTTTTGCCAAGTGTTCGAAAATTAGGAATCATATCAACGAAACCAATCACATCTCTACTTAACAAATGCTTGTTGTACGTCATATATTTAAAAAATAATAAAAATAAATAAAATATACCGGAATAAATATTGTAACGTGCACGAGGTAGTGTCTTAATTAATCCGTCGAGCCTGAAGAGCCCCATTTACGTTACAATATCTGGACAGCCTATTAACTTGATTTATTGATGAGCTTTGCGACGAGACGGTTTCGTTATTTTTTAAAACGTTTTTATACAAACAAATTTAAAGAAAAAAAATTGTGCACGATTCAACAGACAATGTTTGAATATAAATTGCTGAGACAAGACAATGATTAGAAACTTCAGTTATGCGCTGTTCTATTGAAATGCTAAAATTTTCGTCACGAAATACAAAAATTATTGCAGTTGTTAAAGAAAATTACAAATCTCATTAAATCATATAAGAAATTTTAAGTCCTTTCGTGATTTCTAAACCTATTTCGAGCAGCAGTGTACACAACCAGAATTTATGAGAAAATCGTTTCAGGTTCAAACAAAAGATATAAGCCCTGGGCTCTCCCATAACTTGCGGCAAAACATTTTCCCTAATTTATACAATTTGGAACGCGATCTCATGTTGCCAGCGTTTTTCCAAATTATAACTGAAATTAAATTAAAAAACTTAAGGGTGAATTAATATAAATTTTAAAACACGTAAATGGAAGGAAAATCATCACACCGTGGTGGGCACGATAAATTTTACAATCTCCGTGAAGGGAGAGAACCGAGAAGCACAGACGGAACAAGGCAACGCCCGTAAACATATGGAAAGCCGACATAGACACGGGTTCTAGACCCCATTCTGGGAGTTATGACAGGTGAGTAATTATTTCGAGCATTTATCACTTTTTGATCGTATTGCGGCCACTCGGCCTCTAAATGTATTTTATTTTATCAAAATTGCTGATTTATAAGTCATCTCATGCCTTCTTCATTAGTAAGCACATTGCCTAATTATCTCATTGCCCCTAAATATCACCTTTCTGGAAGTTTTGAGAATAATAAGACTTTAAGGCAGCATAAATGCAATTATGTGTCACGCAGATGCTCGTTGTAACGTCAGTTGAATGTTGCACTCCTTATGTTCCGGGCTCAGCGGGGTCTGCTTCTGTACGATTAAGGCCTCAAGATAATCAGTCAAATGTTAATAAGTTTCTAATTATTCCGATATTATTCTGGCTTAATTATGGCGTAATTGAAGCGCAAATTGAATCTATGAACGGTTCGTGTTGTTGCGGCGGCATTTTCAATGTTCTATTGAATATTTGATTTCATGCATCAGACCATCTCGTCGAGGAAGGGCAACGCTCATTCATTAACTGAAATTTTTTAATGTTAATCCGGGCTGGCTGCACGAAAATGCCAATGTTTTGTTGGAGAGATCTTTTACCTGCCTTAAGGAAATGGGATTGTTTTCGCTTTTGAATTTCTAATTGGGAAAAAGTAAACATAAACATAGAAAAGGATATTAACATCGAAGCTTTAGTAGCATAAGTTTAATTAAGTGTTGGTAAATTTGATTGTTTTCCAAAAAAAATGAAGCGAAGCACGACAGTGCACAGAAAAAGGGGAAGGACTTGCAATTTGTATATTTGTGAAAGAATATTTTAAGTACAGAAACATCGGTCATCAGTAGCGTGCGGGTTAGCGTGCCGATTTATGTTTTTCTACTGATAACAGGTTACGCTCGAAAAGCCATTAAAGATTACAGAGCAATATATCTGGTGGTTAGGAATCTAACCTAAGCTTTAGGCTCATTATATTAGTCATCGAATCATCTTTGCCGCTTGTATTTGCTATAGTCTTTAAATGAAATTTTGAAAATATTTAGATAAAGGCGCACATAATTTTTGTTTAAGTAATTTTTCAGGTACACTATATTTTTCATGATAGTTTCTGAATGCGTACGTGACTGCGGAGCATTTTTATTTTAAAATTTTTTAATTCTTTTTTTACTACAGAACTTTTTGTAACATTAAAATTAAAGACTTATCAACACCCCAGTACAATTTATTACTAAGCGTTTAAAATGAAAATGAAGCTTGAAGTCTTCGTTATTTAAAAATCGCGAAAATACTCGACTGTTACGCGGATAAATATGAAATGATCAAATACATTTTGCTTTATTTTTGTACGGCAAATCGTTTCGAGATGCCGTTTTAATAAGTGACGTATTGCCTTGCAAAAGGTGCGAAAAAATATGAAATCTTTTTATGAAAAGCTTCGCTTTCAAGGAAGATTTTGAAGACCGAAGGCGATAACTTTATTTTGTAGAAACCGCGCTAATATGCACTTAGTTGTTGTCAACACTTTAAACCAGAATACGAGAAGTTAATACTTCACGTGGGCTTTGGTTAAACCGGAAGTACAAAAGGGGGGTCAAACAGCGACATCCGATGAGAATTTTAGAAAAATATGGATGAAATTCAGCAAACAGGTCAGCATGGAGACAGTACAGAACCACCTTGCACACGGTGAGCTTTAAAAACAAATTCACATTAGTGTATGTTTTAAAAAGTTGTTCGCTTAGAGGTAGTAGACGTCACGTTGACCAAACCGAATCTTTAAAACAACATTCAGATCATATGCGCATATTTGATTTCAGTATCAGGATATTTAATATGAGTATCCCCAGAGTGGAGCTGAAAAGTATTCAAGACCCTTAAACTGGGACTTGTATTGAGAACACTTTAGGACTGGATTCTAAAAACTTGATGACTCTGCTTTAAGATGGCGAAGAGACCTTGAAATAACCTAAATCCAACTACACTACGATCGTACATTCTTCTTAGAGTGGAACAAGACACTTGAATAAGACCTAAACCGAAAAAGTTCTTTACCAAAGCCAAACGCTCACATGTCTGGAATGATAACAAGCATGCGCTGATTTAATATAATAAAGAGTTATGAAAGTCTAAGAAATAAATAAGAATTTCTGTAAGAGAATATGAGTATTAGCCGTAGCAACGCGACTTAATCAGCTCCTCTCCAAAGACCACTTTTTTAATAGAAAACTGATGATTTTTATACCTCAATTTCACAAACTTAATTCCGTAAATGCGCAGTTGTAGAAGTACCCCGTTCCACTGAACCCAATCGTGGATATCAGGTGAATGTAAAGGCGCCGCCTAAGTAATGTTTCTCTCTGGGGCACAAGAAAACCCGAGTAAAAATAAGAATCGCCCACTCCTAACCTGAAACTGGCATGCACAGCACCAAAACGCCTGAGTGGCACTTAAATGAGGCATGGTACGCCCGAGTAAAAATTATACTTTTCCAAATGCCAGCCCGCTGCAGGCACGTATCAACAAAAGACGCACGAAATAGTCCAAAGCAAGCACGGTACGTTCGCACTTTCTAGACTAAAATTAAAAATGAAAACAATAAAATTATTTTCATAGATACACTCATTCGAAACCGACGTCTGAACTGACAAAACTATATCCGCAGCAGCCGGCAACGTTTGTTCAGTTCAGTCTTATCTTTACTCGGGTTAATAAAGATTATATAACTGAAACTGAAAAATATGAAAGAATAAAAATAACAAATTTCAGGTAATTGTGGTTATTGTCATGACTCACCCTGTGAGGGGTGAGAGGTGGCAGATGATCCACATCTATACGAGTGAGATTTTACATAACCCACGCGGTGAACTGCCAATCTCGAATGTGTTAAAGCCAGAATGCAATAACAGAAGCGGGCATTTATGGCGGGCGTATTTTTAGATTTTTGTGCGTGGAGCGTGCATAATACTACCGGGCGCATTTGTTCGCTATGCGTGAATATGCCAATTATTATTACTCCGGAGAAGTTTTTTTTACGATGTGGCCGAAGCCTAGGGGACGACTCATTGATGAGTTAGCATGGCTTTGCTCGGAAAGGAATTATGGTAAGGGAAGTAAGAAAACTTGAATATCTTGTTTTTGCATTGCTACAAGCTAAACAACAGCCCAGAGACAGAGTGGATTTTTTAATTCAAGTTTTAAAAACAAACGGGAAGAGCTTGAACTCGAATCCGGGAACCATGGCATAGCGGTCGTGCCGCTCAAACAATTGATCCAACTCCATCTCCGTTAAATTATGAAATACCGTTAAGAAGGGTGCAGATAAGCCAAGGACTTCCACGCAGATCAAGAAAGACATAAACTTATCTTTACTGACGGCTGCACCCCACTCCACCTACAGACACACAATGTTGGACGCAGCTGTAAAGAAGATATAGAACCTGTTAATAGATTGTGATGCCAACCCCCATCATTCGGTCTAGGGAAGCTCGGTCCTCAATGAACGTACCTTTTAGTACATTTTTATTTTTATTCTTAACACGGGGCTTAATATTGTAAAAGAGGCAACAGACCCACAGCAATTAAGAAGGAATTCTTAGATATAAGACTCGTAAAAGATTCAAAAGACCTATATGTGAAGGACTGGAGGGTATCCAGGAAAAAGCTCCTTTCAAACCACTGCTGGATACTCTGTAAAATAAACTTCCAACAAGAGCCTGCCAAATCTTTTAGTAACTCAGTTAAAATTGAAATAAATGAGTTATAACTAGTGCAGAGAAACCGACTTGCGAGATACTCCATAATACCTTACGAAGAGCTGTCCTCTAGTAGAGCCTCCAAGAAGTCGCATCGCGTTCGGCGGAGCAGAAACCTGGAGAACTGAGGCGAAGGGCTAGGAGGGTAATAGGGCAGATGGACATGTCGGGCTACCGCATATCCAAGCGCTCCCAATGATGCCAGCTTGTACCTCACGACAGCACTTTTGAACCATACAAGTCACCAGGAATAGATGGAATCTTACACAACACGTTTCAGAAAGCTCATATATAAAAGCTACCTGCCCCACTCCTATGTCCCTCTTGCTTGGAGGCAGGTCAATGGTCAATGCTATCTTTATCCCCAAGTTAGGCAGAAACGGACATATAACCGTTCGAGACTTCGACGTGTACCTGCGCGAACTTACTGTGCTCATAGTGGTAAATAGTGCTCAGCACGCGTATACAATAGAAAAGTCGATCGAAACCGCGCTACATGGAATAGTAAGCACTATTGAGAAATCCCTCAGATACAAAGAATCAGTAAATTCCTTGTCGTTGAATGGGATTTTCAACAATGTCAAGACTCTAGCAATACACAACACTCTGAAATACCTCGTTTTCAACTGCATTGACGCAATGCTGGAAAATTGTCAGATCCACGTAAAATTGGGCAATTCGATGTTGTCAGAGCCGTAAGCAAAGCAACTCCGTAAGGAAGTGTGCTGTCCTGGCTCTTAACAGTTAATGAGACCCTGGTATCACTTGTAGATGGCCCTATTTGACACAGGAAATTTCCTAAGCCCCATCACCGAACTAATGAAAAGAGCATTGAGTAAAATCCACAGATGGGCAGTTATTGCCCAATCATTGGAAGACGGAAGCTCTCCTCTTCACTAAGAAAAGAGTGCATTCAAATTGGGCGGGAGTACCCTAACACTAACCAACAAGGCCAGGTACTTAGGTCTTACTTAACTTACTTAACTAAACTGGGGCAAGAACAAAAGACGGCGATAGCCTGGATTTTCTTGGTAACCAATGGGGTTTAAGCCCTGGCATTGTACTCTTTCTCTAGTTCCCGTAAGCTCTTGTGGGGCATGGGGCGGAAGTACGACTTCACCGGATTTGAGACAATTATTGGAAGTGGTACTACAATTTAAAATAGATTACGCACCACTGAAATTTCTTCTGCAACATTTTTATCGTAGTCTGTTGTCAGCAGAAATCAGTCATGGGTCGAGGTCGGTGGGATTCGAACCGAGGACCTCCGGAATTTTAGGCCGATACGTTATCTCTTACTCCACCGACAAATTATCTTAATCTACACAAATTAATTAAAAAATAATAATGACAAATTATCTTTGTGTACACTGGATCCAAATTTCCATTGTAAGACCATTGTTACTTATGAGATAGTAGTATGGTGGACTGCTCTAGAGAAGCTGAGCAACCTTTAGAAACTAACCAAAATCAAAGAGCTGCATGTCTTTGCATCCGTGGGACAATTAACATAACGCCAACGGCCCACTGCAACGTTAGAGACCATGCTCCACCTCCATCATTTGATATTCACTTTAAAAGTATAGCTGCACGCAGCGTCATAAGACTAAAAGAGTCTGAATGTTAGAAAAACTCCGTGACCATGACCAAAGTAGCATACTAAGGATCTTCCCTGGAGGTTGTCTGTAAGTGAAGAACAGCGAACCGATGGGGTGTCACCATGGCGGATATACTGATCTTCACTGATGAATGTAAAGTGGAGAACAGGGTGAGAGCTGAGGTGTACTCGCATTGCCTAAACATATCGATTGTCAGACCACTGCAGAGTGTTTCAAGAAAATATTCTGGCCATAGAAAAAGCGGCGGGGTTACACGCCAAAATTTATGGTATTCGAATATTGTGGCAGTCATTACTTGCCAGCATCTTTTCGGCAAACACGCAGAACGCATACGCATCTCCACCAACGACTTTTGCCCGGGCCCGGACATGCGAAAGTACAAAGCTTTAGGCTTGTACTCCTTCGGAGAACTGGACGCTGTTGGTAACATAGGTCTGAAGCAGCTTCTTAGGTTTATTAACTATTGTGGCTGGTTCTAAATATTAATAATATTAATATAGATATTCAGATGAGGTTCCATGAATGTGGTAACACAACGGACAATTCTGAGGTGCATGTGAGGATGACCGGCTGTCGGTCCAAAAGTCACCACTAGAGATGAGCAAAACGGGTCTTTCGAACGAACCGGCTCTTCGGATCTGCTTCTTCTCAATGATCCGGCTCCAAGAGTCGGTTCGCAAGAGTCACTGAAAATTTTCAGCTTGAGACATTTTGTCTCTCTCTAGAGCAGTGATGTCCAAACTCACTCGACTTAATGTGAGGAATGCTTAAAAGCTTTAGAAGCGTTTGGTACTGTTTGTTTAATTTAGAACCTTTAAATTTTTGCAAAAGGTTGTATATCTTAAGATATTGTATAATTGCTTACAAAACTACTTAAATATGACAATTTGTTTAACTTTTGTATGCTTTAATAATTAAAAAACGCAAAAACAGGAAACTGAATACAGCCAAACAAGTGCATATACGAATTTAAAACTCAAAAGCTCAGTTGCCCGCGGGCATAGGTTTGGACATCATTGCTCTAGAGCGAAGACCGAGGTGTTGGGTACGCTTCAGTGCTAGTTCTTGCAGAACTTTAGTTCCACGTTTTCCTGTTTTTTCAAGTATTCCTCTTTCTATCATTCTCTTTTTATGAGCGCTCATTCTCATTAGTCAACAAGAAGAATCAAATCAAACTGATGCAAATGTTGAGAAAGACTCTTCGGGATCCGTCACGGGACAAAACTGAGATCCGGTTCACTTGACTCATTTTTGAGAACCGCATCTTTGAGCCGGTTCAGATCTGAGTTACCCATCTCTAGTCACCACCCTAACATAATCTAATCAACGGCTTTCCCAATCTCGACCACTACAGGTAGATCCTTTATAAAAATACTGAATAGAAGAGGGCCCAGTATAGAGCCTTTAGGAACTCCACATGCAAGGGAAAAGAAGCCCAACAATTTATCCTCTATCAGACAAAAGCTCCGTATCATACGGATAGCTAAGAAAGAGAAACCGAAGAGGGACGTTAATTTAAAACGCAAGTTATTCGCCTTCGAAAAAAACAAACAATATTAGAATACTTATATGTCCTCATTAAGAGCAACACGATAGTCGTGTATCACTTTGAACAAAGCAGTTTCACAGCTGTGTTGGAAACGAAACTCAGACTGCCAGGAAATCTATTTGTCTCTAGATATTCTGTTATCTGTGAACGCACCAATCTTTCTAGAAAATTAGTAGATCAGTAGGAGATGAATTCTTGGCAGAAAAGACAAGGAAATTAAGAAATAATTGAAGATGTGCCGTAGTTACCGCAGAATGAAGGACAAAATCATTTTTAAAAAGCGAAGGTGAAAATTATCCAACCCAATAGCCCTAACCAACTCATCGACCTCCACTTAGCAAAAAAAGTTATTTCCAGACATACATGTTATCTGTTCAAACGCGTCGAAGTGATAGTCGGTCCCCGTGATCTTAAAAATATTATGCTAACATACCAAACGGAAATCTTTTCAAATGTTCTTGCTTTTAAATTTGTTAGAACATATAAATATTCTGAAAAGGTTTAATTGAATTTGTGAAAATTCTTAAGAATTGCTTACACGATAGGTAAGCACGTTCCGTGTAAAATAAAAATGCTGTAAAAAAATAACCTGTACCTATGGGAAGATGCAGATTGGTTCCAAACCTAATAAATCAGCAAAATAAAATAATAAAACATATAAATATTCATGTTAGATTCTTATCGCTTCTGTGTATGTATATAAAAATGTGTTATATAAAGTAACTTACATAGAACTTGGGTGATCGTGTTAAATCATACCAAATCGCGTAAAAATAAAATTATTGTTTTTTATGTTCGTGTTAACTCAAACAGATTGTGTAAAAAGAGAAAAATAATTCGTGTTAAATCAAACTCGTGTAAAAAAAATTCGGGTGAAAACAGACATGAGTGTATATTGTGCAAAACGTCCGTCCCATCCGTTAAGGCGGTAAGGATGTCTAGAATTGTCAAAGAAATTGTTTTTTATGAAATCATTTGAAAGAGCAACTCCTTGCGAGTATTTTGGCGCATATACAAGGATTTCAGTAAAGCCTTTGATAAACTCCCTCACTCCGTAATTTTATTTAAACTCGGCAGGCTGGGTTGCCCCCCTGTTCTTCTTGACTGGATCTCTTCCTATCTAAGAGGCAGGTCATATCGAGTATCACTCTGTGTCGCTTACTCTAGAATCTTCAGGGCTTTATCTGGTGTACCGCAGGGCAGTCATCGTGGCCCTTTATTATTCGTTCTTGCCATTGACGACATTGTCCATCTGATCTCGTACTCTAATGTTCTGATCTACGCTGATGACATGAAGATATTCTCCTGTGTTAAAGATGGTCCTTATTCTAAAGGACTTAGATACGTTTTGTGAGTGGTGCGTGCATAATGGCTTACACCTCAATTTTGAGAAATGTGAGGCTATGACTTTTTCCAGGAGCCCAAATCCACAAGTTTCGGATTACAACTTTGCGGGGAATGGTCTTCGTCGTGTGCTGTCCGTAACTGCCCTTGGGGTAAAACTCGATAGGAGACTTGACTTTACTCTGCATATTAACTATGTCGTGTCCAGAGGCAGTTTAATCTTGTTCTTTGTTAAGCGTTGATCTAGAGAGTTCCCGGATATACCAACCTTGATTCATTTATACTGCTCCTTAGTTAGACCTATTCTTGAGTATGCATCTCAGGTCTGGTCGCCCTACTACGCTGTTCATTCCAAGCGTATCGAATCGGTGCAGCGTAATTTTCTTAGATTTGCGTTAAGAGAGCTCCCATGGGACGATCCGCTTAGACTCCCGCCCTACACCGGCTGCTTCCGGTTGATTGGTTTGCCCTCGCTTGATAAAAGGCGCAGGGTTGCTGACTTGGTCTTTATTCAACAGCTCTTGAACTCCAATATTGACTCAGGTTTGCTTGTTAGAAAGGTTTCCTTCAGACAATCCCAACATAACCTTCGAAGACTGCCTTTATTGCATGTTGAACCATCGAGATCTAATTATGGCATGTATGAACATATTAACCGTTTATGTAGGGCTGTTAATGCATGTTCTAATTTTGATTTAACTCTTAGTAAGGTGTTGTTTAAGAACTATCTATTTTCTGTGCTCCCGTGACTCTCTGTTTGCATGTTGCATGCGGGGTTTCCTTGCTTGTTATCTTCCTGTTTTTTATTTTTTTTATTTCTTCCTCTGCATGCTGGTGTGGGAGCCTCGTTTCATCAATTTGATGGAATAGGTGACTTGATTCTGGGCTCCTGCAAAAGAAGTGCGCCTTCTATGTTAGAAGGGTTAATTCCATAAAATTGTACGTTCAAAATTTGCACCGCTAGGACACGAAGAATGGGGCGAAGTGGAGGTTTTTAAGTATCCAAACGGTGCAGAAAACCTTTGACCTTCTGTACGTGATATCTGAGAAACCGTTCCATATAATTCAACGATATCTTCAGGGTATGTTTATAAGATCAATCCCTTCCATGTGACACTAAATTTTTGACATAAAATAGAATAGAAAAAAATATTAGCTTTTTATCTTAGAAAAAATAGCACATCTTGAAAGCCTCACTTTTAGTTGGTCCAAAAACATATATATTTTTTTAGAAATAGTGTCACAAGGAAGATACGAGTATAACAAATTAATTAGTTTTTGTTCTATTCCCAACGGATGTGGGAACCAGAATATGAACAGCGGTTACTTGCGCAGCGGTTTGATTACATTTACAGTTGGACAAATCTGGAAAATTTTTACAGTACCTATAATTAAAGAATTCTGTTAATTTCAATCTGATCGTCTGTTTCATTTAAAAGCCAAAAATTCTTAAAAAAGAGATATTTGTAGGTGTACTAAACCCTTTAAGTAACCCAAGTAATTTAAGTTAAAAATTGGAGCTAAAATTTATTGTTCATTAGACCAATGGAATGAAAACATATCCAATAATAGTGTTTCAAAGGCAACGTCTATTTGCGCCGCTGAGTCCGTGTCGGTTGTAGGTTTTACACGGACGACACGGAGTTCGCTGTCTATTTGCATCGCCTGTGTCCGTGTAAAAGAACTTTTACACGGATCCGTGTACTCACTGTACCCAACACGTTCCGTCAAATTTTTATTAGACTTTCTGGGAGGAAGAGGTGTATTAATCAGGCTTTTAGTTGCTTTATTAACTGGGGGGTTGCCGCTCCCCTCCCCCCGCCAGGTGTGTATCTAGAACATTATAAGCAATTTCGTTGATGACACGGATACGGAGCACATTATAAATAATTTCGTTGATAACACCGAGCGTTGTTTTTACACAGATGCGATTAACACGGACACGGACACTGCGGAATACACGGTGACACAGACTGAACAGAGGTTGACCGAACTCCGAGTCGTCCGTGTAAATCATACAACGGACACGGCGGCGCAAATAGACAATACCAAAATTAAATAGAAACAGATCAAATATTTGTAAAAATATCTGAAACGATTTTTAATTGATTAAATACTGTTCAGACTGCGCTCTAAACTGCTTGCCATGTAATATTTTTTTTTCAAAAGAACAAAATACGGCCAAGCAAAGTTTTTCGACTAAATATTCCTGATACCTACCAACAATAAGGAGAGACATAGAGAAAGGGCATTAACGTTCCAAGTTTTCCAAATACTTCACAAGACTTGAACGGGTACACGCGCACCCCATCAACGGATCAGAACCAGAAGCCAAAAGAGAATAAAAACAGCTCGGAAAGCTATAGCAAATACTACGTCAGAATACGTTACAAATATAGCAAAACTCCTTGAAAGAGGAAAACTTTTTCCTTTTCCTCGCTGCATCCTACTCTATACAGTGGGAGCAAAGAAAACAAACTATCTGGCTATATATGGTGTTTCTATAGTGCGTAGTTCTGTTTTTATGTTTTTACGATTTTCTACTATACACTTCCAACGGCTGTTATGGCGCAAGCTCTGTGACCGCTTTTGAAAATTACGCTGTATACAGTTTTGTTTGTGCTGCGCAATTTAGAGAGTTGTAACAGCACGAAAAGTCAAATAAATAGAACAGTCGCAACGCTTTACAAAAAAAAATTGTTTTCCCTGCCCTTTTTCCACCAAGCCGTTCAACGTTGTCAAACCAAACAGTTTTGTTCCTAAATAACAATCTCAACCTCACGGAGGATAAAGAGAGGAAACATGACACAAATCACATGCGTCCACTCCACTGTAATTAACACTTTCGAGTGAACCAATTATGCTAAGAAAAAAATGTACACGTCTTTTCGTGGTTTTTTCTTTCTATTTTTTAAACTAGCGTGCTGTTGGCTATCAAAAATATTTCATTCAAGAAATCGTCGAGAAAAAATCTTGTTCTGGTGCTTGGTCGAGCCGACAAAGCCGAAGAAAACAGCGACGGACGACGACAAGTTTCCCAAGCTTACATTCTTCGTGGCTTATCAGTTTCATTGAAAAACACGAGTCGGGTTTTATTGACATCTTAATAGTATGTAGTAGGTACACCTAACACCACACCATCATTGCAGAGAACCTGTATTGTATTAGACTCAAAATAAAGTTGTTCTGTGTTCGTGAGACGTTTCGACGTTTCTCGCATTCAAACAATCCAACCAAAGCCAGTCTGCACTCTCTACCTCTACGGTTGGGCGAGCTTTTCTCAAAACGACATACACCAGTAAAAGCCAACTAGAACAACAAATATTTGATGTTAGGAGCTTTTACAAAATTCTGGATGCCATGCTTCAATATCATGGCAACCTGGTGGTTCTAGAGATGGAGCTGACGAAACGATTTTTGCAAGCAGTAGTATACGTTAGCCAGAGTGCAACCTGCACTTCGGGATCAATTCTTTGAGCGTTGCAATGTTTATGGTATGAATCTGTGAATTAGTAAAATACTTCCTTCCCCTACATGCGAGGTGTGTAGCTTTTATTAGTTTGCTCGTGGAAGCCAGCTGAAGTTATTAGAAAGGAAAGAGGGCGCGAGAGCTTAGTTCGGCTAACTTTCAGATGCAAATTAATAATGATAACAACGAGAGTATTTTTTTTTTAATTTATGGTGAAATGAAATATGAGGAGTGTCGGTATTCAGATACTACTGCAGGTAGTATTTTCCTTTCACTTTTCTGATTAGTTTATGATACCAACGTTCTTGTATGCATTTTGTATCAATGTTTACATCTCGTCTCAACTTTATTTTCCGATCTGTACATTTTCGTTCCCTAAGCTACAGTGAACACCGAATTGAGTATTAAATAGCTACTTTCCGAATTTTGATAAAATTCAATAAGATTGGTTTTTAATAGACGGATTATTGTATAGAGAGTCCAGTCCGTATAATCTAATACTCGGGTATTGAGTCAGGGTTGCCGATAATTGAAAAAGTGAAGAGAATTGATTACAGTTTGAGAATTATTTTCCAATGAAGTTTTTAGTGCTCCATTATTCTAATTTAACTTTGATTTGTTGTCTACGAGCCTTTTTTCTTATTTCAAAGAAAGTCACACTTCACTTTTTTAGTTCAGTGGTTACTTACATTTAATCTTGTAAATTTATTAATTTATTAAATTTTAATTTAAAAAATAATAAAACTTAATTCTCATTATTCTAAAGAACTATATTTTCTCTTAGTCATCATTTTTTGGTAGTACTTCCAAGTCCTCATAACGCGGCAATATTAAAATCCTAGAGGAACTACAATTTCTATAAGACCTGCAACAGTTCGTGATTACAGACGAACATCAGAAGTCTTTAGATGAAGCTCAGATTCAATGGCCTTCTCTAAGGTCAGCCTTCTTTAGCCACTCCAGGTGAAGACATCCAAATTACAGCTCGCTCGACTTGCTTGACTACTGATAAGTCAAGGGCTCCAGATCCCAAGATTGACATCAGAAGTCTCCTAGTCCAAACATTTTAGCTTTTCTAGGTGAGGACCTCAGAATTTAAAGCTAAACAACTGAAATATCTAGTTCCAGGCTTTCTTAGTCACTCTAGATCAAGACTTCCAAATTAGAGCTCGCCAAACTTTTTTTTACTGCTGACAAGTCAAGGCCCCAAGAGATGTACCTCAACTTAGCAAAACACATTTCTCGAATCAAAAATCTAACACTCTCATAATTTGTTGCTAAATAGTTGCTAATTAGTTGTAGAAAAAAATAATTTGTTGCTTTTTATTAAAAAAAAAAATGGGATGTTCTGCTAAGTTCAGCTGAAGTTAGCAGAACACATTCATGAAAAATTAATTTACAGAATCGGGACGGTGCCTAAATTATTAAGTGAATTTGTTGCTAATTAGTTGCCGGGAAAAATATTATTGCTCTTAAGTTTTTTTTCAAAAATGAGGTGTTCTGCTAACTTCAGCTGAAGTTAGCAGAACACCTTCATGAAAAATGAATTTACAGAATCGGGACGAAGTCTAAATCATTCAGTGAATTTGTTGCTAATTAGTTGCTGGGAAAGAAATTATTTCTTAGTTTTTTTTTTTTTTTTAAATGATGTGTTCTGCTAACTTCAGCTGAAGTTAGCAGAACACCTTCATGAAAAATTAATTTACAGAATCGGGACGAAGTCTCAATCATTCAGTGAATTTGTTGCTAATTAGTTGCTGGGAAAGAAATTATTGCTCTTAAGTTTTTTTTCAAAAATGAGGTGTTCTGCTAACTTCAGCTGAAGTTAGCAGAACACCTTCATGAAAAATGAATTTACAGAATCGGGACGAAGTCTAAATCATTCAGTGAATTTGTTGCTAATTAGTTGCTGGGAAAGAAATTATTTCTCTTCAGTTTTTTTTTCAAAATTGTGGTGTTCTGCTAAGTTCAGCTGAAGTTAGCAGAACACCTTCATGAAAAATGAATTTACAGAATCGGGACGATGTCTAAATCATTCAGTGAATTTGTTGCTAATTAGTTGTGCACAACGACGACAAAAAATAATGAACCAACCCATCAGCATGAGCTGTTTTACCAGAGATATCGAAAAAATTATCATTAGTTGGATTTTCGCGTTTTTTGCATTGCGGAAAAATTTCGGTACTCCAAATTATTAAAGTTAATAACATTTTTCAAAGAGGAATTCCTACAATTTGTGTATTTATGTTCTTTTTTACTTACTTCAGTTCTAAACTTGAAAAATCCGAATTTTTAGGGGCGATGTCCATCACTTCAGATTGAGAATTCTCTTCTGTTTTACAATCCGAAAGCTGTTTTAAATTTGATGGAATTTTTTTTCAAATTAGGACCACGTTACGTTAAATAGACAAATTACAATGTACACTTTTGTGAATATTTGGTTTTAATAGTACAGTTTTTCATTACATATTATATGTTATCGTTGGATAATCAGTATAGGTATGTCATTTTATAAATACAGCGAACAGATAATAAAATTATATTTATTGATTACTTTTTTATTAACTTATATAATAGTTATTCATTTTCCACGCTATATAAAATATAATAAAAGCATTATAAAAATATCTTTTAAATTACTTTGGGTAATTATCACTGATATCATTATTATTACAACAAATCTTTTTTTTCATCAATACTCAGTATGGAAAACAGAAAATCCAAGTAATGATAATTTTTTCGAAATCTCTGGCAAAACAGCCCATGCTGATGGTGTGGTTAATTCAGCTGAACTTAGCAGAACACCCCATTTTTGAAAAAAAAAACTTAAGAGAAATAATTTCTTTCCCAGCAACTAATTAGCAACAAATTCACTGAATGATTGAGACTTCGTCCCGATTCTGTAAATTAATTTTTCATGAAGGTGTTCTGCTAACTTCAGCTGAAGTTAGCAGAACACCTCATTTTTGAAAAAAAAAACTAAAGAGCAAAAATATTTTTCCCGGCAACTAATTAGCAACAAATTCACTTAATAATTTAGGCACCGTCCCGATTCTGTAAATTCATTTTTTATGAAGGTGTTCTGCTAACTTCAGCTGAACTTAGCAGAACATCCAGTTTTTTTTTTAAATAAAAAGCAACAAATTATTTTTTTCTACAACTAATTAGCAACTATTTAGCAACAAATTATGAGAGTGTTAGATTTTTGATTCGAGAAATGTGTTTTGCTAAGTTGAGGTACATCCCCAAGAGGCTATTCTAGGTCTGAACTAAAGGCTAAACAACATAAGTCTTCAGTGATAGGCTTCCCTAGCCACTTTTGGTCAGACTCCTCTCAAGCGCCACACCGGAAGTTTCCAGGCTATATGTTTTCTTAGACAATCTCATTTGGGAATTTCCAATTATTCATCTATTAAACAAAATCAATCAATGTATGTGAAAAAACGCGGTGTTCAAACCGTCCCGCCCCCATAAAGACCGTAATTTTTCTTTTTATTTGAACTTCTATCCACCGAGGCTCTTTTCCACGCTTTTTTAGGAAAGCAGTAGTAGGAGCTAACGCCCTACAGACGATTTCACTCTACAAAGCCGCAATTTTAAAAATCCGAAAAGTGATTACTACCATTTGTTCACGGGATTCATACCCCCTTGAGGTAATCCTAGATCCGCCACTGAGTGCTACTATACGCTATTCAGAAGAATTACGCAATTACGCATTAAATGATGTAGATGCGTCGTATAATTACTCAAAAAGATGTTGCAAAAACTCTTGCGAAAAAACTAAAGTTGAACTGACTTCACAAAAGTAGTTTTTTATTTGTTTAATTTGCGCCGACTTCAAAATGTCGTAATAGATATAAAATTAAAAATTATTTTATGCTTTTAAGCGCTTTTTGTGAAGTCGGTTCAATTTTTTTTAAAAACTATTTTATTTTTGACTTTTTATTGTCTTCTACTCTATACAACAAAAAAAGATACATCCAAATCGGTCCACGCGTTAAAAAGTTAAGTTCAACCCTCTACCGCCATCTCACTAAAATTTTTTTTCTTCTGGTAACAATCAAGGAACATACTCTACCCAACAAAAAAAGAATAATCGAAATCGGTCTACGCGTTACGAGTCGGTCTACGCGTTACGAGGTTAGACTACCCCCCCCCCCCCAGTTCCAATTTTTCCTCCTATTAGGCAATGGGTCAATGGGTTACAACTATCATCACGTAAAGTGAGATTATAAAAAGTGTTTTGGAAGTGCTACATAGTTTTATTAAACAAAAATAAAGTTTAAAAGTAAAAAAGACGAACATTAGTTGCCGTGGGAGGAAACCGGGTAATGATCCATCGATCGTTAACGATATTATCATTGTACAAAAGGTTGAAATTTTGCTGGAAAATGACATAATTGTGTCAAAAGGCAAAGAGGTATGGACACAAATTTCGGAGGAAATCGGCAATAAAAAGAGTCCTGCAACGTTGTACGCGATGTTGCGCGGAAATACAAGTGGTGTGCGCGACTTACTGAACAGTAGAAGTATAAAAATAAACAATTAGTTCGCTTTCAAGCAACAAAAACGATCAAGGAACCTAGATGAAATGCGAATTTTCAATGAGTCAGAGAGATTTCGAAAACTTGGTTATTGACAAAATATACGAAGGGCGACCCGACAAAAAGCTGAAGCATTGCATTTGACAAAAACGTAAAGTAGTACAGTCGATTTTTAGTCGAAAGGGATTTGCTTCTGCCGTGAGGGAGGCTAAGTGAGTGCCGAGAACGGAGGAAGCAACGGTAATGTCTAGATGATAGAGCCGTTGTTCAGTGGAGGGGTGGGGGACATTGAATAACACAAAGTGATTGGTGATTTGATCGGAGGGGGTGGAGGCGTAGGGGCTAGAGGTGAAAAATCGAAAATATTTAAATGTTGTTGTTGAGTTTAAATTGGTTACTGGTTAAATAAATAAAATGTTGTTTTTTCAGTTAATTCATATTTGTTTAATTTTATTTGCACTTGACTAACTGGCGCAGTATGGACTTAGCCTAACAGAGCATTACTTTGCATTTGAAATTGCCCCTCCCCATGGTCTTTCGTAAATAAGTGTATATTTCGATTAAGTTAAACAAAAGTTATGTCTTTTTTTTTCTCTACTATGAGTGAATTGATGCTTTTTTTTAACGTTATGTTATGTTTGTTTACTATCATCCCTGTTTTATAGAAAATTCCATTTCTAAGTAAATCTTTTAAAACCTTTGTAAAACGAGGAAAATGTAAAGGATTAAACCTGAAGCAAAAACTAGAAGCTCGTGAATGCATAAAAAATGGTACTGGTTTAAGCTGTGTGAAAATTCGATAATTCCGAATTAAAATAGTCGATTCGAATGACCACCGAGTGACCACTATTGACCAGCAGTAATTTTGATTGACCACCCTTCAGTCACGAAATATGCGAAAAATATGTTTTCAAGGTCATCAGCACTGCTGCCCCCCAAATGTTATATTTATTTGTTTTTATTGCTGGATAGGATTGACCATTGACCACTTTTGACCACCCATTACATATTTTGACCAACCTCAAAACAACTCCCCATAAAATAAAAAATAAATTCTACATAACGTATCTCGAACCCGACAATTCTACTTTGACGGGGTGGTCAAACGTTGAAAACGCTTATGTTGAGTGCCTTTGTATGTTTAGAATAGACACCATCTGCTTTCGACGTTTGACCAACCGTTAAAATTAACGAAAAAAGCAAAATAGTCGGTATATCTAAAACGTTCTCCGAAGTTACGCACTTTTTTAATTCCGTGCACATATCGTTGTGATTTTCCCAACAATTATTTATTCTTCGACAGTAGGCTATGTAATGACCTATTAATGTTGGCGTTGCGGGTGTAACTAATTCTATTACACGGTTTAAAATTTAATTTTTTCTGTGAATTGAAAGTTCTTTTAGAATATCGGTAAAAGTAACTGCGTAAGGTGCATTAGTATGGAATCTCCTATGATGTGAACCATGGAGTGCGAACTCTGCTTCCAATATGATGTGAATTCCTCGATTTGATTGTATTTCTAATCCCCGCTTACAAGTTTTGAATGTTTCGGTTTAATTAGAAAAATAGTCTGCCACAAAATCCACTAACCCACGATTGAATCCAAAAGTAATAATTCTTTATAGTTGATGTCTGTACTACACTTTTGAACTTAAAACTGCCACAAGTCTTAGTCTGCTCTACACTTGGGACATACGTGTAATAAAACATACGTGTAATAAGTCTTGTAATAATACTTGTTCGAAGTACCGTTGGTGTCTATTCTAAACATACGAAGACATAGATCTAAAGCTATTTCAACGCTTAACCACCCACTGAAAACCGAATACAGAACTTGACTGTTTTTATTTTGACGGTCGATCAAACGTCAAAAGCTGTTGATGTCTATTCTAAACATACAAAGGCACTCAACATAAGCGATTTCCACGTTTGACCATCCCGCCGAATTAGAATTGCCGGGTTCGAAATATATTATGGAATTTTTTTTTTATGGGGAGTTTTTTTGAGGTTGGTCAAAACATGTACTGGGAGGTCAAAAGTGGTCATCCTATCCAGTAATAAAAAAAAAAAATAACATTTGGGGGACAGCAGTGATGATGACCTTGAAAACATATTTTTCGCATATTTCTTGACAGAGGGGTGGTCAATCAAAATTACTGTTGGTCAATAGTGGTCACTCGGTGGTCATTCGAATCGACTATTTTAATTCCGAATTTTCAAATTTTGGTCACTCGGTGGTCATTCGAATCGACTATTTTAATTCCGAATTTTCAAATTTTGGGGGGCCAGCTTCACACAGCTCTGTTACAGATTTTAAGATCAATTACAGTTCTTCAAATATTTAAAATCATATCCCACTATTTTTCAAAATTTCGCAAAACAAAACTTTAAACTATCACATATTATTAAATAATACTTTTAAAACTCAGTAATACCAATAATAACTTACTTACAATATTTTTTTTCTTCGCTGCTTTTCACATAGTGTTCGATTTCAATTTCCTATTTCTACCAAAACAATTCCTAACTCTTTACATAATGAATTAATTGTAAAACATTTAAAAACTGTATGTATTTAATTCTAATTTCATAAATAAAACTCTTATTAATTCGGAGTATTCGTTAATTCTGAATAACCTTCCCCCAACGATTCCGAATTAAAGAGCTTTTACTGTAAATACATCAATTCATCAATTTTCATGAATTCACTTTTTCTGCTTGTCGGATGTACATTGTGATCATATCCGTTGAAGTTTTTCTCAGAAAACGGTGTTTACCGAGTATTAAATTATCCGCTACAAGTACATTAATAATGTGATGGATAAAATTGTATCATTGCCGTGATTTATTCTAAGAACTTATTAGATGCCAGAAATAATGACCTAAATGAATTTATTTCAAGGAATAGAAATTGAAATATTTTTTCCCTTTCTCAGAAATGGATTTCGACTGATGGCTCCATTAATACAAATGTCTAAAGTTAGTAGAACAAAATGGGCCGAACCAAAACCTCCGTAAACTACAAGCCATGAACTGACGAATTTCACGCACACACATTAGGGCCAAAATGGTCTGGTTTTTCGATAAGTTTACATTGCTTCTTATGGCAGCCGGGGGGTGATTTTTCTTTAAACTCATCCTAATGCCGAAACTATAACTTCTATGAAAAAATTGTTTTTTTCTACTTGAAGTAAACAAAACAATCTTTCGAATGAAGTAAAAATATTCATACCCTACTTAAGAAAATAATAAACAGTTTTAAGCCTAAAAGTGCGGAAGTGGAAATTTAAAGAAAATACAAGCGACAGAGCATGGTCGGACCATGACTTACTGCTTGCATTTAGGATGAAAATTTGGTTTGGGACTAAAATTTCACGTTTAATCAAAGATTTCTTGTTATTTTGCTTAATAAGGCGTACATGTTTTTACTTTATTAGAAAGATCATTTAGTCTGCTTTAAGTTAATATAAGACTAATTTTTTCATATAACTAATAGTTTTGGCGCTAGGGCGAGTTTAAGGAAAAATGACCCCCTGGCTACCATAAGAAACAACGTAAATATGACCATTCAGTCAGACCATTTACGACCACATGTAAAAGTCCAGTTCATGGCTTGTAGTTTACGGTGGTTTTGGCCGAACCCAATTTTTCACACCAAAATTTGAAAGGTTCATTAAGTGCCCAACTGCCTATTTAATTGAGTTTCGAAAAATTACGCGAATTCAAAAGATCGAGGGCTGTGAGCGAGCTGTGAATTTCTAGGAAACTAGAATACAAAAAGTGGATAGAAAAGTATTTAATCAACAAATATAATACCGACATTTTTCGCAACGGAAAATGGAATATCCCAGTAATGATCATTTTTTCCATATCTCTCAAAACACCCCCTGTTGATGGGGTGGTTCACCATTTTTGGTCGTTGTTGTACACTAATTAGCAAAAAATACACTGAATGATTTGGGCATCGGCCCGATTCTATAAATTCATTTTTCATGAAGGTGTTCTGCTAGCAACAAATGATTTTTTTACAACTAATTAGCAACTATTTGGAGACGGAGTTGGATCAATGCGTTGAGCCGCACGACCACCTAGCTATGGGCCCCGGGATCGAGACCAAATCTCCCCGTGAGCTTTTATTAAGAAATTAAAATAATCAATCAATCAATCAAGACTCAAGCTTCCTCACTCCCCTTACCCTCATTCCCTTCCGGCCAAAACCATGCTAACGCATCAAAGGGTTGTCCCCTAGAGTTTATGAGAGGATTAGCTTTTTGATTCGAGAAATGTGTTTGGCTATGTTGAGGTACGTAAATAGTTTCTGTTGCTTTTACGGGTTATATTTGCTACTAGAAAAGATTAATTATCGTGATGAAAAAAAGCTACTAAGGGACTTGGAATATTTTTTTATAAATTTACCTTTAAGCAGATTTAATTGTGAATTAATTGATCTCTCAAAAATCGGACTTATTCTGGTTTTTGTAACAAACTTTTTATCTTTGATTTAGTTGTGAAGAAGGTATTTGACATTGAATTGTCGCTATTCAGTTGTAGTTGCATATAAAGGATGTAATCTAACAAAGTCTGTCTGCAGTGCCATTGTTGTGATCAAAACTATCTTAAGTCGTATCGACAATATGTTTCAGCCATTCACTAACGATAAAAAACGGCAAATTTTCACTAACTTTATAAAAAGTTTGCGTAGCACCCTGAATTTTAATAAAAATAACGACAAAATTATTTTTTTTTCACAACTAATTAGGGACAAATTGTGAGCCAAAGTAATTATTTCTACATATAATCATAAATTCTTTACTTTAAGAGGCTGGCTAACTTTGATTCCACAAAAGCCAAAAACAAATAAGTTTAACCCAAGAGCAAATACATTTCAACCTAAATACTCCGTAAGACATTTTAAAAGAAAAGTTTTCAATTTCAACCAACTCTGAACTGTGGGATGAGTAAAACCATAACCATATCTTATTGGCGCAGTCAGTCGGTGTACCTAATTTGTTTTCATTATTACAAGAAGACACTAAGTCAGATTTAAATGGACTGCGTAAGTTGCCATAATTTAAGTAGTCAGCATCGCTCCTGGAGGGTGAATAACTCCACCACTAACCTTCAGTGCGATACCATAACAATCGAGATAAGTGCAAGTAAGCTAATTGGATAGCTTTGTCGGTGGAGTAGGTGTTTTCTGCTGATAACAGATTACGATAAAAAGCCCAAGGGGGTTGCAGAGAAAATGTCAGTGGTTCGGAACTCACTATAAATTGTAGGTCCACTTGCAATCGTTGTCTCAAATCGGGTGAAGTTGTTTTCCCGCCACATGCCCCTCCCAAAGGGGATACAGGAACTAGGGGGGGGGGGGGGAGAGGGTTACTTGGATGGGAGGTGAGATCCTCTAAAATATCAATATCTACTGATAGCCAGGCGTTAATTAAATTAGGCACAAATGCCGTGGTGAAATACAAAACCATTGTGATATGTAAGCATGCCCTTACGGAATGAGGGAGCTCAAAGGAAGTGACAGGACCGGCGCAATCGCTGGAAATAAAAAAGCTTATGAATTAGCACAGAACAAGGAAACACCAATAATGCTCAACTTGCGCATACAGGGAATCAAAAAGGAAATCCTAGAATGAATGATGATGAGGCATAAGAAGAATTGGAAAGGCTCCGAAACAACAAAACATACAAATAGTTCTGGGAAACTCTGAATGCAACGAAATCTAATAAGATAATTAAAATAAACAAGGACCAATTGAAACTTTATGTACGTCTACTGACAGCTTGTGCAGAGGATGCGGGGGGAGGAAGGCGAGCCCGTTTTGCACATTCTCGGCTAAAGCCCGGCCTTAGCGCAAATGAGATCTAGGATCTTGGGAAGATAATATTACAAAGATCTCGCAGAAATAAAATTGGGATATGAACCGATTCTCTAATTCGTTATGGCAATCAGCTGGCTCGGTAGTGAGCAAGAGCGTACCTACTATTTATTTCTTTATTAAGATTCATCAAATTCTGGTTACTACAAACTAACGTCATATTACGTTATTATATTAAGTTAAAGAAAAAAGTAACCTTAACAAAACTAAAGTCGATAAAATCAAAACGATCATTAAAGATCGCCCTGCAAGCAGGTCGAAAACAATTTTTTTTTTATACGTTGTGGCCAAAATCCTAGGGGACAACCCTTTGATGCGTTAGCATGCTTTTGGCCGGAAGGGAATTTAGGGTAAGGGAAGTGAGGAAACTTGAGTCTTGTTTGCATTGCTGCGAGCTAGACAACAGCCCAGAGACGGAGTGGATTATTTTTATTTCTTAATAAAAGCTCACGGTCATCTGGTCTCGAACCCGGGACCCATGGCATATTGGTCTTGCCGCTCAACGCATTGATCCAACTCCGTCCGGAGTTGTCACGTATGCTATCGAGGGACTCTAATGAAATGACCTTTAGACGATTTGCATACGGAGGCGATCGAAAGGGATTAGTCCATGGAAGGTCACGAAGGGCGAATCTTACGAAGTTACGCTGGACAGCCTTAATGCGATTAATATAAATCGCATATAACCAACACCAAATTGGACTAGCGTACGCTAAAAGTGGTCTAACGAACGTAAAATAAAGTAGCTTCATCAAACTTCTAGACTATCTTTTAGCGATAATCTCTTGGGGAATTGGTGTCAGAATATTGTCGCGCGATAAGTTAGAATTTGTCGTGACAAGATTTGATTTGCCGCGGTTAATTAAGAAATCTTGATTAATTAAAGAGCACTTAAATCACAACAGCGGGCATTACCAGCTCACAGAAGCGAGTGTATTGGACTTTTCTGAGGGGATTTTGTCACGACAAATTTTGCAAAGTATTGTAACCCTCATGTCCGTCATTCCCAGCTTCTTTAATAGAGAAATTAGTCAAACTTGTCATTCATTCTCGTCTCTGCTATAGTTTATCTATGAAAAAGCAATTCCATCTACGTTCAGCGCCAATATCTTGCCAAAAATACTTCTATACTTCATTTTTATGCCACTGGTCAATGACATCAGCGTTTCTCATTGGTTTTGGTTGTATTTGTATGTGCAAGGATTGATTAATCTGTGGTACAACAAAAATGAAAAAATGACGAAACGCTTGATGGTGAAATGGCCGAAGTGTTTTCCGGGCTTGTATCTAGAGTAAGCTGTGATGGGCTACTTGAGAAGAAGAAAGATGTGTAGGGCTTTGAAGGACCATTTATTTTTCTACAGAATGAAGGAAACGCAACATTATATCACAAGAGGTTGCAGATGCAAGATGAGTCACAAAGATCGATTGCGGGCGTAGAACGTCGAAGATCGCAACATTAGCAACACTAGACTCATAGATATCCAAGGACATGACGATAGGAGAGAGCGGCAAAACGGGAGCCCTCCCGCACGGTGCACTTTCCGTAACAAGAACAACATCATTACCATCACCAATATTCCTATTACTAACAACATTGATATCACCCGGCATGCCACCAGTGACCACCGACCCAGGAAAACCAGAATAAAATACGGAATACCCCACTCCGCCTCGTTTTTGTTTAGGTTTGGATTTCGATCTCTTCACCCTCTCGAGCGAGAAGTTGGTAACCATACCATTATTTCGTCCGTCCGTCACCGGGAACTAAGCGGCACCCATAGAATATTAAGTAGAAGGGGGGAGAGACGACCAGCCTTGTACCAGCAAGAGTGGGGGGAAACAGCCGCCGAGGGAGACACCCCGGAAGCATTCCTGCAAGAGGTCTCAAGAACACCAACAGCAAAAGACGGAGCGAGAGCAGAGCATCTCGCGAGACAAGAAGCTTGTCAGAGGCAATTGAATCACAAATCTCTTTATTCCTATTAAAAATGTCAGCTTTAACGTGCCTGACTGATTGTCCGATATCATCGATGGCAGGCATAAATTATCCTGCTGAAGGATCAGAACTCAATACGCGTTCCAGAACCCCTAACCGAAAATCGTCGAAACATGACGAAACACAGGTGACCCTAGAAGAGAGCTCATGAGATTTGTCGAGCAGCAAGTAAGTTTTTTAATCATTCAAGGAATTGACATTGTCAACGAAAAGATTTAAGTCTGCCAATTTAGCTGAGATATTGCCAGCTCTCTCCGCAATCTTGAAGCTATTACTAGAGAGGATGTTCACAATGCTCTTTTATAATCCGCAAGATATTGCAAGACTTGATTAAGGAATACTCACTGCAAGTGGACCCAGAAGTACCACTCAAGCAGGCAGCATGCAAGAAGTTGTCACAAACTCCACACGCATGGTATATCGGGACGCAAGGACCGTTGCCCCTAGCAAACCAACTAAGTAAATAAACGGCATCAGATCTCCGCCTTGCCGTCGCTGGTTAGCAATAACTTCTAATACCTACGGTAAACCTATATTAAATAGTAAAAACAAACTCGAATACATTAGTGTATTTAAATTGGGCTTATCGAGAACTAAGGCAGCGACTCCACATAAAAATGGTAACTAATGTAAATATTCAAATTAGCACAAACATACACTTAGCTTTAATGGCTTAATCTTAACGTAAGTTGACTCCTGAGTAGGTAGATATGTACCTTTCAAGTGGATTTAAAGAGAGCAAAATAAACGTTTTAATGCAAATTAAAACACTTTTTAATTAATTAAAATATCATTGCTCTCGGAATGCCGACATTTTTCCACAATTTTCTTTTAATGTAGCTTGTCTACCCAGGCAAGACGAAACCAAATAGGTATCATGAGCTGGCTGGCTATTGAAGCCATTTTTGCGAAAGTAATTGCAAGGAAAGACATTTTTAGAAATTCCATTTGATCGAACTAAATGATTCTCAACCTTGAGAATTATTTCTTGAACCTTGAGGGAAAAAGGTTATACAATCCTTCCCCGGAACAATCTTGCTGCATCATGCAATCGATGCGGCCCCGGCCCAGTATGCTACCACATGCACACACCTTGGCAAATTCATTTTCTCTTATACAATAACTGTTCGGAAACGTAAACAAGTTTTCCATAAAACTATTTATTTATATAACGTGAGAAATGGGTAAGTAAGCGTTTCCCTCATTTGCTAAAATTGCACTTTATTACTTTTCTACGTTTCAAGTAAATTGTTGTGTTCGGTTTTTATGGCCTCCACTGTTCTGTTACGATTGTTTACACTGCACTAGACAATAATCACGTGTAAATGGTTTTACGAAAATTATGTCTCCTGAATTTTATCGTTTATTTTCTGCACATTTAAATCAAATTAAATTCTAAGGAAAACTTTTACTTACCTCGGTCTGGATCAGTGCAGCCAGGAAATAATCCGCATAATTTGCTACGCTGTAATTTACAATCCGAAAAGGGCAGACGATACACACCACACCAGGCAACACTAAATTGATTTTCTCACTACCGAAATTCTCGGGTAAAATATCTTTACTTGTTATTTGCACTTTATAATTTACAACTTTTAAATAAAACAATCGTTAAAAGCACTGTCGTCACAATTTTGAATTAACAATTATTTTCTTAATTCTTTTATTTTTTGTAAACATAAATTCCTTTCGGTCGCTTCAAAGTTCCAACGCCACTCTTTCAATTGTCGCCCGTTACAACACTACCCAAACGAAACGACGGCGGACGGCGTTTCGGCGATGGCGCTCTTCAATTTCAGTTTACCTCTCACACTCCCATTGTAAAAAGTTGTAAGTTCGCTATGTAAACATAAACATCAGAATGAAAACAAAATCGCACACACTTATGCAATACTAGTTGAAGAGAATAAGAATAGATAAGAAAACAGAAGAAGAATTGTGCTCTCTCATTTGGCGGGCATGTGTGCATAATCTCACACTACTGCAATTGTGATCCCAATTAGAGGAAGAGAGAAAGTTACATGGGTCGTTCACTACCTGTGTTAGTGAGTTGTTTGTTTTGAAAAATCCCAAAAAGTATTGTAAGTAGGATTTCTTTTATAATGAGACGGGGAAAAACTATGTGACTTGGATTAACTGAAATTCAAATTAGCTATTTCAAAGATTACAAATGGGAGGATTTATTCGCGACTTATGACTTTTTGGTACAAGACAGTTTTTTTCATTAATAGGGCGAAAGTGCAATTTCCGTGGATATGCCGAAACATTTTCAGCTTGCAAATAAAAAGGTTTGCGTATTTATATGTAAACTAAATGGTATTATATTCAAGAAGTGCAGTACTTCCGGAAAATTCAATATAAACAAATCGATTTTCGGCTAAACAAGTTCAAAACTTATTAAAACAAATTCTAATGGCTACCTCTTAGCCCAGCATAATAAGTCAACTTTAGAAACTCCGCCGTTTGGAAACAATGTATAAAAATCGGCAGAACAACTAACCCGACTAAAATGGGGTTCCTCGACGGAGCTTGTATCCGTAACGTGTTAATTGCTTTGGATACGAAAAAACTCAATGACTACCGACTTCATGGGACGGTCACACCTCTCCGAAGAAGCTGGTCTATCTTCCAGAATTGGGCGGGTCAACATAATAGATCACAGGTCAGAACAGTTGCGAACCTGACACATTTGCTGGAAACCCAGTTTACAGCAGAAATCCGTCCTCATAGTGAAGATAGAAAAAACATCGTGAAGTGAAGTTGAAACCACACAAACTCCCTGCAAATCTGCCGATCTAGACGGTATCTACCTGGTTATGATACAGAGAGCGCCAGACTATGACAGTAGTGCCATTGTTTTTAGCGATTTGCATGGCCTGTATCATCCACAATCACATTTTCCACACACATGAAGACGAATTAAGGTGCATTTTATTCCGGAGGCTGGCAAACGAGGATAAGACTGTAGGCCAATTAGTCTGACTTCCCTTGCATTAAAAATACTGGAGCGGATCCTTGGTGCATCGATGTCGAAACCCCAACACGTGTAGTGCAAGGGAAGATCCGTCCACTCCACACGAAGTAGTACGCACAATTGAATATTCCATCCAGTACAAACAATATATCCTGGCTGCATTGTTGAACAAAGAGGGAACCTTTAACAATGTATGCATTGAAGCCATCGGAAAATCTCTTGCCGAACTCGGCGTAGAGTCTTCGTGAATGAATAACTACTATGCTTAAGGTAAGGATAGAATTCGGAATCAATCGTGCCATTAGGTACGTCTCCCGCGGAACGCCCCCAGGAGGTGTCCTTTCTGCCCTGCTTTGGCTGATGGTCATGACGTCGCATACTCTGACGATATGGTGATTCTGGTGTTAGGGAGCTTCTCTCCATTATCAGCGAGATTATGAAGGATGCCCTAAAGGTGAACAATTGGTCTAAAGACTGTAAATCCCGGTAAAACTGAACTTGTACTCTTTAACACAAACACCAAAGTGTTCCTTCTTTATTAAACGGGCAAATTGTCTCACTATCCGCCAGTGCCAGGTATTTGGGTTTAATCATGAATCCCAAACTGAACTGTTTTAACAAGTTATAATAAAAACAGGCCATCCAAAATACTCAACGGTAATGCGGTATGTTCGGAGCACTGTCATGCGGTATATACAGAGCACTGTCTTATAGGCGAACATGCAGCGCCCCTTATAATACGCACTGTCGTAGCTGCGATGACGTCAACAAAAAAGAAACCAAGGCAATCTCGGGGGTAAAGATTAAGGAATTAGTTACTCATCGAAACAAGCATACAAGAACTCTGTTAGAATCTCAAAAGAGCTGCAAAACATGATCTTCTGCAGCTACGAGAATAGTAATTCTGTCACACATAGAGTCGGGCCCTGATAGGACGCTATGCAAACTTAGAGCTAAAGCAAGAAGGTTCTTTAATAAGGCCAAGCCCTGATGAGTCTGCAATGAATACAAGCAGGCCCTGAGAAAGTACAAGAGGATTGTTAGATCGCCTCAAAGACCTGATCTACGCTGATGACATGTGTTTACCGGCGCCTCGTTACCAGGACCCAAACAACATGATACAAAATTTTGTGACAGGCAGTAGTTGGGCAGGATTGAAGCTCAATTCGCCAAAAACAAAAGAAATGCGAATATACAAACACTATTTTGCGTACGGCGCTGGATAGACAAGACGTGGAAGTAG
This sequence comes from Leptarthrus brevirostris, assembly GCA_964036015.1. Lineage (NCBI taxonomy): Eukaryota > Metazoa > Arthropoda > Insecta > Diptera > Asilidae > Leptarthrus > Leptarthrus brevirostris. The sequence continues at coordinate 41,088,821 of OZ038371.1, forward strand.
TTGAAAAACTCTGTTACCTCAGTAGTGTAACTACTAAAGATGGTGGAGCAGAGGACAAACAAAGCGAAATGTGCATATGCACAGGTTTACTGGATATGGACATCAGCGGTGATTTTAGTTAAAAGTAAACTACGACTGTTAAACTCCAATGCAAGAAATGAAGAATTGTGACGCCGTGCGGGCCAGGAAAGAATTGACGATGATATGAAGTGGAACTGAATTGGTTTTGATAAAGAGTTAGAACTTATTGGGGGGCCAAACTATCGCATGCGATCTCCTGGGCAAAAAAAAAGCTTGGACCCTTGGACCGATAATAAGGGTCTGCCAACTTAACATAGAGGGAATAACCCAGTTCCTCTCCAAAATTCTTTCCGACAACAATATTGACGTGGTCGCACTACAGGAGACCCATGAAATAAGCGAAAACGATTTGTGCGCCAGAGGTCGCACAATATCACCAATCGTATGGGACAGCCGTATACGCCCGTAATGAGCTCGGAGATGTTAGCTTGGTCTTCTCGAACTCCAATGACAACATACATATGTATATTATTAAACTCAGCGAACTAAACATAGCAAATATATAAAAACCACCAGCTTCACTCTGGCCCACTCAAACATTGCCACTCCTGCCTCATTCCTCAGTCTACGTAGGCGATTTTAATAGTCACCACCACCACCTCTGGAAATATCACAGAAACAACGCATGCGGCGAAAAATTGGTAGAATGGGTAGAATCCAATAATCTACACCTCGTTTTTGACGCCAAAGACAGGGGATCAGTCAAATCCGCTAGGTGGGACAACAAATAAATCCAGATCTGTCCTTCGTATCAACAGACAATAACGGCCGCCCCCTGGTCATCTCTCGCCGAATTATGGAGGATTTCCCACACAGCCAACTTAGATAGATCCGCTGGATTCCACCAAAAGCTGACAACTATAAAAGATTTGTAGGAGCGGTCATATCATCAGCCAAAAAATCGATTCCAAGAGGCTACAGAAAGGAGTATATTCCCGGTTGAAGCGAAAACAGCGATTGCCTTTATCAAGAATTTTTGGAAAGCGGGGACCCAGAAATTGCCGACGACCTTTTAAATAGCCTCGATTCTGCAAGATGAGATAAGTGGACCAGTACAGTTGAGAGTCTAAACTTTAAACGTTCAAGCAGAAGCGCCTGGAGTTTACTGAGAAAACTTGGCGGAAGCACAGCAGCTCCAAATCCCAAACCAGCAGTTTCTCCAGACCAAGTTGCTAATCACATCGCAAATATGTTTAGAACACCTAGAGACAAGGAACACACAGTGACGGTTAAGCGACTCCTGAGAGCATTGAAACGTTCCAGTCCCAGCTCGTCCCCTTACTCCCAACCTTCCAACTGAAGTAGACAGCGCACTTAAGGACGTGAAATCAGGAAAAGCCCCCGGCTGTGATGGAATTCATCGTGAGTTCCTCACTAACTGCGGCAAAAACACCAGACTCTGTCTGTCTCGTTTTTACAGCAATATACCGGAAACAGGAAAATTTTCTCCAGAGTTTAAGAGCATGAAGGTCATTGGAATACTAAAGCCTGGAAAACCCAGTGAGCCCTACTGAGCATGAGTTATAAGCTCCTGAAGAGACTACTATACAACAGAATATCAAGTGCCATTCTTGAGCGTGTTCCCGTTGAGCAGGCGGGGTTCAGACCAAACAGGAGCTGTGCAGACCAAGTTTTGGCCTTGACTACATTTATTGAAGCTGGCTATCAGAACTACTTGAAGGCCTCAGTCGCTTTTGTTGCCTTAACAGCCGGATATGACATAGTGTGGAGACATGACATGATATCATTCAGTGCAACACCTTGGTCCGACTGATTGCCAACATGCTTAACTACTTTTCTAATACTGGGAAGATACTCGCCGAAGACCTGGAAGTCCTAAATACCTACTTCCGTAACAAGAGCCTGAAGCCCAGCGTTAATAAAACTGAAGTCTCCTGTTTCCATCTAAATAGCAGACTGTCCAGACAGGAGCTAAGTGCTTACCTTCGGCATAATCCGAAACCAAAATATCTACGAGTCACGCTTGATAGGACACTGACCTTCAAAGAGCACTTAAATAAAACCGCTGCCAAACTCCGGACACGGAATAATATTTTACAGAGGTTCTGTGCGACATCCTGGGGTGCCTCGGCTAACATATTGCGCATCTCAGCTCTTGACCTTGTGTATTCTGCAGCTGAATACTCCACCCCCGTCTGGTTAAACAGCCCCCATACAAAAAAAAATTGATGTCCAGCTTAATACAACCATACACATCACATCCGGGACTATAAAATCAATCACAGTACACTGGCTCCCTCTGCTTAGCCATGTCTTGCCCCATGATCTACGACACGCTCATGCCTTACTCCCGGAATACAGACAAATTCTAAATTACCCCGAACTCCCAGTACATAGTGACGATATCGTCCAAGATCGCCTTAAATCTAAACACCCTCCCCTGAAAACGGCAAGGTCCCCCACCGCTGTGAACTTTGACGCGGTGGCTGAATGGTAGCGACGTTGGACGACTAAAGCTGCTACATGGCAACTCTTGCAGTACCTAGACGGCCTTGAATAGATTCAGGACAAACCACGGAAGATGCGCCGACTCCTTCTTCAAATGGGGTATTTACGAATCACCGGAATGCGACTGCGGTGCGAGCCAGCAAACGCTGAGCCACATATTTGATAGCTGTGGTTTATGTGCCTACCCAGGCCACAAACGACCTGTGGACTCTTGCTGCAGGACTGCTGGAGTGGCTGAATACCCTGGACGTTAGGCCGTGACGTGCTGCATTACTGTTCCCGACATTTATATTTACTGTTCCCTTTTCCTTTCTTTTCAATTCACGATTAATTCACTCTTAATTTTTTGTATTTTAATTTTTACTTTTTATTTATTCTTTTTTACATTCCGTATTATTACAATTTGATCTATATTGTCTACTTTGTTGTTGCTTTGCTGTAAATGTTTTAGTGAGCTTTCGCCATAGCCTAAATAAATAAATTAGTTATGCCTTGAGACGCGATAATCAAAACCTAGCCAAGCAGGCCCTCGATTGAAACACACAAGAACTCGTCGAGTAGGCAGACCGATAGCAACGTATAGGTTAAGGCTGCAGCAACTGGGAAATCCTGGTCAAATTGAAACTGTCGTACAAAATAGTGCCCGTTAGAGGGCGCCCTATCTCCACGAGGGATTAAGGAGACTGGTAAGGTAAATATAAGCTATAAATGCTATCAGTGAAAAACATATTTTAAAATCATTTAATGTTAAATGGTTTAGAAGCATTTCGTACTGTTTGTTTAATTTAGAACATTAAAATGTTAACAGAAGGTTGTATATCTTAATATATTGTCTAATTGCTTACAAAACTACTTTACATATGACGATTTTTTTTAAACTTTTGTATGCTTTAACAATTAAAAAACGCAAAAATAGGAAACCAAATACAGCCAGAGTAGTGCATATACGAAGGCAGGGCACCGCCAGGGTACCACCGGGGCAAGGCACCGCCCTGACCGGTGCATAAAGCATTTTTCCCCCTCAAAAAAAAACCTACTTTGACAGCACTGCTTTCAGAGGCAAGCTTTTGGGAGTAAAATGAGGTGTCTTTTACTTCCGTCAGTTCAAAACTCTCGTTGTAGTGCCCTCTTTTAATGAGTGTCTCGATTCCGAATCCCGTCAGCTGTGTTTTGGGACCTCAATGAATACTCGTAATTGCGATACAGAATAAAAAGGAATGTTAAGGAGGGTAGCGAGTTTGTTGCATGACAACGCACGTCCCCCACACAGCACATGTCACAACGCAACTCTTGGACTCGTTCAGTTGGGACATTACCAACCACCCAGCTTACAGCCCCGTTCTAGCGTATTCAGATTTTCATCTTTTTATCTCTCTGAAGATGTTTATAGGTAGAAAAAAGTTTTCAGTCGACGACCATGTCAACAACGCCGTAAAACAATGGACACGAGACTTAGCGGAAGACTTCTTCAACGCAGGTATAAAAATAGGTCGTCCCTCGACTCACAAAGTGCATCGATCGGGAAGGGGGTTACGTTGAAAAATAGTGTGAACGAAAATCGGTATCTAGTTTAGGTGTCACAGCTCCGATGACCTTGAAATTTTAGTATGTTGTACTATTCGTCATCCCGAACAAGAATATATGTATTTATTGGGCGCGGAAAACATAATGAAACATAGTTTTTTTATGTTGAAAATGAACGACATGATTGTCAAAAGTAGCCACAAAATTACACGTTCCGACAAATTTCTATTAGACTTTCTGGGAGGAAGAGGTGTTTTAATCAGGCTTTTAGTTGCTTTATTAACTGGGGGGGGGGGGGCAGCCTATTCTTTGAGAAGTCCGGTTGACCCAAAATTCACAAATCTTTACAAACAATTACTTAATTCACCGAAATGATCCATGCAATCCTAAACTAGATAATTACCCTAAAATCTCTAAAATTTGGTATTGTTTTTTTTTCAATTCTTAAAAAACTTAAACTCTTATTTTACGTACCTCCTATAATGGAATTTCCAACTTGACCGTTAATTCTACATTAATTTCTAACGCTTTTAGTGGAACATTAAATATGTAGATAGTAAAGGAATTCTTCCTGCACTAGCATAACGATGCCATCAGGTTCCTGCTCCCTGATGAATTATAGAATCGGTCATTCACTTCCAAATTCCTAAGCGGAGGAAATAGAATGCTACTTATCGACTAATATCAACTTTAAAGATATGTAGCTCTGCATCCATATAGACACATCTACAATTTTTGGAAATAATTTTTTATCGATCAAAGAATTCATATGAGAAGGAAGGAATAATTCAGAAAATGTTACGAGGAGTCGAACGCGTTCTCATTATCTTTATGTTTATCTAAGCATCAAAGCAACAGGTTATACATATTACCTTCTAGAAGGATGTAAAATTTATTATCACAACATATAACTATCATTTATTACTTGTTTTCATTGCGAAGATAGATTTTTTTTTTTTAAAATGCGAAACATACATAGATCACTTCGCTATTTAAAAAGTTAATTAAAACAAAGATTCTAAGTTCATCTGGTTCGCATATCATCATAAATCGGAAATTTGAATAAAGAGCACCTAATATAACTTCAGACAAATTAATCTTCTAGATTATCAGATCAAATGGTCAAGACAAGCGTCTGCGTGTAACAACTCTACCTCGCGTGGTTAGGTTTTTTTATTTTTTTTAAATTTGCTTGTTTTCGCGAATAGTTACTGCACACATGTTATTGAAGGTTTGTTGAGATTAACGTCTTTACAAGGTTTGGACATTTAGAAGATTAATTTGCTAAGGTGCAGTGAACTCAAAATAGCGAATAATATTAATTCTCATATTGTTCTTTACCTGTAGCTTCTTCTATTTCACTTTTGCGATAAAGACGTGGAAGATAATATTCATTGCGTTTTCCTCATGTGTTTTACCACACTCAATGAAGTCTTTGAAGTTAGCCACCGAATCGAAAAAAAATTCGATTTTAATGGCTCATGCGTTTGAACCATCAATTAGTTTTGTTACCCCACTTTTTGAAAACGAGATATTCAAAAAGCAAAAATCAGGGCTAATTTCACGCTTTTTTTCAAATTTTATGGAATTCGAAAAACGGTAGCTATATCGATTGACAATCGTTTGACCACCTAGACCCAACCCCTAAAATTGTTGAAAAAAAATTATAAAAAACTGTTTTTTTGACAAAACTTTTCTTTAATAATCCATATCAGCTGTTCAATGACTTCTCATTTTGGTACCAAACCCTCATATGTTTTTTTAACAATCTTGCATATTTTTTAAAATCAGAATTACAAGGGCTCCATTAGGGCTATCTTCACACCCCCTGGATCCATCATTTGAGCGAAATTGAACAATCAGACTTTTGCCCAGGTTTGGTTAGCTTTGTCCTGAATTACACGAGAGGGATTTTACCCCATGAGTGACAAAAACCTGTTTTTTCCTTGGTGAGAGAAGTGAGGTAGCAAGAGGGTCATCTGTGAGTGTCAATCACGAATCGTAGGGGTTTTGCTAGAGTTTTTCCTGATTTGCTTTCGTCCATTTCCGTAATTTTCTCATCAGGGTTCGAAAAATTGTTGGTGTCAGGTTGATTTAGTATTGCTTGAGCCGGTGAATACAGATTTTCAACCCTGCAAAACACTTATGAACCGGTTTTTTAACGTCAGTCAAAGCCCCTTTCGTAGCAACACTCCGAGGGTTTTTCTACTTTTGCACAGAAGAAAATTACCGTGAGTTATGGGGTAAAATCCCTCTCGTGTAATTCAGGACTTTCGAAAAAGTTAACCCATTCCTCGATTTATTAGTCCACACTTGTAAGTTTATTAAAATCAAAGTTGTAACATTACTCCATCATCGGAGGAAATTTTAAAAAATTTGTAACTTTAAAATTAGGGTGGACTAACGTTTACGAACACTGATCAACTATGGGAAAATGTCTAATTGTTCAATTTCGCTCTAATAATGGCTCCAAGGAAGATGTAAAAGTTAGCCCCCACGGAACAAATTTTAAAAAAACAAGCGAGGGTGGGCCAACAACCTGGGGGTGGGTTAAAGGGTTTTGAAAGCTGGGGGGGGGGGGGGGGGGTGAAGATAGCGCTAACGGAGGATTTTGTAATTCTTATTTTTTTAAATATGCAAGAGTGTTAAAAAACGTTGTGGTACCAAAATAAGAAGTCATTGAACATCTGATATGGAATATTAAAGAAAAATTTTGGGAAAAAATGATGTTTTTAACTTTTTTTAACGGGTGGATCAACAATTTAAGGGGGTGGGGCTACGTGGTCAATTGGTGTACCTACGGATTTTCGAATTTCATAAAATTTGAAAACAGCAGGAAGTTAGCGCTGAATTTGCTATCTAGTTTTCAAAAAGGGGGTTAACAAAACTAATTGGTGGGTCAACATGGTCATTCCCTGGTCAAACGAATGAGCTATTAAATTCGAATTTTTGTTCGATTCGGTGGCTAACATCACAGACCTTACTTAATGACAAAGGCAGTGTAGCTCTTTTAGGCTCAGATCTAAAATATCAAAAACTGAACTTAAAACACGAAATGTGAAGCGAGTTGGACAAGTTAAAAAGTCAAAATCAATTCCACTCTGAACGGTGTAACACCCTTAATTCAAGTTTCTTACAAATTTTATCGACCAAAAAACTCTTTAATTAATACCAAAAACTTTGAGAAGTTGCCCATACCACAAAAGCTACGTTCTATTTGGCCATGCAGAGTATGCTGGCGTACATCAAACTACGCTCAACTGTACTTCGAACTTGGTACCACTTTGTTCCTCTAAAAAACTTAACATTTTTTATTGCTAAAGCGTAAAAACGAACCAACGTAAATATGTACTACTTGTACTGAGAAGAAGAAAAACGCTTATTACCAAAAAAAAACATGAGGGAGTTCATGAATAATAATAAGTCTTAAAGTAATGCGTCCATTGCAGTCTCCGTCAACTTAGCACTGCCATTTAACATTTTTGCTCACTTAGCTGGTATAGTGATTATCAGTTTTACCCGCGTGAAGTTAGTGCCAATTTTTTTTTCGAAAAACAAATATTTTATTAGAATTCTGGAGTTCCTAATAGAAAATAGGAAGATATCATTGAAAAAAATGGGGGGCTTTGTGCAGCGTCGTTTTTTTCGAAACAACAGTTATTTTTTATGATGAGGCAAAAGCCCAGGGGCCGACTCTATGATGCGTTACGCGGCTTTTACCGGAAGGGAATTAGGGTAAGGGGAATGAGAGGAATTGAATGTATTTTTTTTCTGTGCTAGCTGTGCGAGCTAAAAATTATTTATACCTACAAGATCTGAATTTACTTTAAAAAAATTTTCTTCTGGAACGCGAAGAGGTTGTCCATAAACAATTTCTGCAGGAGAATGTTGCAAGTCCTCTTTAATCGTGGTTCTAAAATCGAAAAGGACTGCAGGTAATTGTATAACCCAATTATTTTGACCATCGTTCGATCATTCCGTTAGATTGTGTATGATACGGGGTAGAACAGATTCTATGTGAACCTTAAATTTTTTGAAAATTCGTTGAATAATTTAGATTCGAATTGATTACCCTGGTCACAGCCCAGAGACGGAGTGGATTTTTAAATTGTATTAAAAACACACGGGGAGAGTGACGCTCGAACCCTGGAACCATGGCGTGGTGATCGTGACATTCAACCACACATTTAACTCCGTTCTGGAGTTCCTAATAATAACTGTTAATAGCTCCAGGAAATTATAGGTAGAAATCATAAAAAAATGCAGCGCTAACTTCACGCGGCGTGGCCTTTTTCGCAAGAAAGAGTTCTGACATTTTTTGCTACGTATTTTGCTGTTTGCAACTGGGCGTCATTCATTTCATAGCTCAAGTTGCAAGATGGAAATGTGGCAGTTTTTTTTTTTGCTTTCTCTTGCTCAAATTTATCAAATCCATGATTTGAATGAGATTCAAAGCATACTTCGCGCCATTATGATTGCATCTTTAAGTTAAAAAGTAGGCATCGGCAGCAATCTAGGGCTTCACGATACTCGAGATAATTCTCGCCGCGCGCCGGTGCCAGCACGAGACCAATAACATTGGTGACAGTGGGATTACGAGAGCGAGATTGAGTTAACAAAATTGGACGAGATTCTATAGTTTTTATCATTTTATTTTCGGCTGTTTTTTAGTTATTTCAGTTTTTATCGCCAATCGCAATTAAGAGCTATTGATACCTTGTTTTAGGCGAGTGGAATAAGTAGAAAATGCAGATTTACACAGATATATATCACTTGTCCTCGATCCCCATTTTCCCATCCTTTTTTATCCCGCCAAAAGCGCAACCGGACCGATATCAGTCTTTATCTCGCTGAGATTACGACGAGAGCAAGATCGTCTTCACTTTGAGGAGACCCGTACCGAGTGTGGTGAAGACCTACAACAAACGCTAAAAGTGCTGCCTTCTTCAACCTTCAATCCTTTACACATACAAAATTCAGCAAATATGTCAAAAGAGTTGATGTACTATCTTCTGCTGTGGGGAGCTATGATGTGTCCTATTTTGTGAATCACTCCTACAATACGCTCTTCGTCTGCAGCAGAAACAATTTTCTAAAACTGAGAACGTTGCGTTTAGTCATTTACCTATAAGAGCAGATAAATTTGTACTGAAACATCTTGCACGGTTGAAAGGAGAATTAAAGTTGTTGGCGTAATATTTCGTCATCATCGTAATATTTTTGTGAATTCTCTAAATAAAAAGGAAAATTGCCGCGGAAAAGTAAAAATAATTAAAAAAGTCATTCATGACAGCACATTTGACAGTGATTGCGCGCAAAGCAAAGAAGGCGAACAAAGTTACAACAATCCGACTGTACAAACACTTTTGATAAAAGGATTAATCAGAAAATAGATTTGCGAAGAATCAGTAATGCAGTACTTTACTGCATTCTACATTCAAGTCGAATTAACGCGTTTCCAGTTTTAAAAATTCTTTCAAAATCACAGATGACACTGCCCCGATATATTTTTTACCATTTTCAATAAAGACATTAAGAATTTCGACACTTTACATGAAATCCACATACCAACTTTACAAACTCCTAAGATACTTTCAAAGAAATTCCATAAACCTAATTATCTATCTAATTTTTCTACTTAGACATCAGCACGCACCTAAAAACGAATTCAAACGTGTTCCACTAATTCCTAATGGTACATCCTCACATCATCTAATACATGCTCTTTTGATTCACTATTGGTATAAATGTCAGTCATCACTTCAAAAGTATCTTAGAGTCCGTAATGTTTTGCAATACGAGTGTCGAAAAATGGAAATATATCAATAGATGATTTGAAATAAACGATTAGAAAGTAGTAACGACGGTTGAGCATAGCTCAATTATTCGCAGAACTATTTGAAAACCTTTCATCACATTGAATCCAGAAAATCTACGAGAACTAAAGTTTTAAAAATGAAAGATTGGCCTGATTTATAGCTGTTAACACGCCAACGCCGACAATGTATGTCTCCTATTCAATAAACAGAGTCATCCAGCCCAAATGTCCCAAGTCCTGAGTAGAGAAAGTCGTAGAGCAGGGCTTTAGATCAATGCTGCTAAAACTAAACCTATGAGCTTGAACTCCAGACAAGATTTATCTTGAAGAGCAGTAAATAGAATATGTGGATAAATTTTGCTATCTCTGAAGCATAGTAACAGTATATGGCGGCGCTGAAGGTGATGTACAGACTCTGTCCAGTACTGTTGCTGAGATTTGGCGCAATAACAGCATCTCCAGATTTACAAAACACCGGATCTTTGAATCGAATGTAAAATCGGTTCTGTTGTATGGCTGTTCAACAATGAAGCTGAAGTTAACAGACTCTAAGAAAGCTTTGTTTCTCTTGGTTACTTACGTCAGTTTTATGGGAGGGGAAAAGCAAAGAAAACTCGGAAATATTATATGTTTCTAATAATATTGATAACAATTTTTTAAATTAGTTTACCAAAAATCAGGGTTTTCTTTGTTCATAGAAATGCTTTGGGTATGTCTTTTCAACACTCTTGGCAAGCTTCTTTGATGCCTGGAAAATTTCTATTAGCAAAAAAAATCTGATAAATGGTAAACTAATTCAAGCCTCCACTCTTAGCTAACAGAAAGATGTCGATATGAACTTGCACATGGGGATAGCCGCTTTAAAATAACTGTTCTGGGTCCAGAATTATTGTGGCATATGGAGGAATGAGCAGGCAAACACTTACAACGTCTGCAGCGATTTGCATGCTAGGAGAAACCGGTGAAATGCGCTCATGTCCAAACTCAGCATTAGAAGCGCTTCTAAAACTGTTCCCTCTATACTTGCAGCTCTTAGTGCAATTAGACTATATAATACGGGTCTTTTGAAATCTAGTGACTCAGTTGAACATGAAAGAATCCTCGAGTTGAACATGAGAGAATCCTCGCAACGCGGGAAAATATAACTTTGAAATACACTTGATATGTGGTACACGGACGGTTCCAGGAAGGACGGTAAGAACCGACAAAAACCAACAGTATTACTTTGGACTGGATGCCAGGCCACGAAGGTATTAAAGGAAATGAAATTGCGGGACACCTTGCAAAAGAATGACCCTCCTTTGCGGCTCAGAGCCGTTCTGTGGCTTCAAGTCCTTGAAATACATGATCAAACAAACATACTAGGCAAATCTCCCATGACTAAGGCAAGAGAAAATATTTATTATCTACTCGTAACAAAGGACAAAGCTTACCTCACACTCAGCAAAACAGAGCTAATGTTCTTAAGAGGATTTCTGACTGGACACTGAATTCTGAGATATCACTGAGATTTCAGTTTCTCGTCATCAGGGGTTAGGTTGGTTGGAAGTTTCTTATCTAATCGGTGCCAATACGTGAGGATCGACGGCGCAAACTCACAGACAGAGTACCTTCATTCGGGTGTCCCTCAAGGCTCAATACTTGGCCCGCTCTTATTTAGTCTCTATCTGAATGATCTACCATCTACAATCAGTAATTCTTCCATACACTTGTACGCTGATGATGTTCAAATATATCTTAGTAGACCCATAGATTTGATTGAGGATTGTGTCTGTAGAATTAATGAGGATCTTCGTCACATCCATGAATGGTCAGTAAGGAACAATCTATCCGTTAATCCAAGTAAGTCGAGCAGTCTGGTCGTATATAGAAACTATATTGAGAGGTCTGAGCAACCTGCTGTCCTCTTAGGTGATTGTGTCCTGGAATACGTCGAAAAAGTCAGAAATCTAGGTGTGTGTCTTAACTCAAGGTTTAGCTGCTGTGATCAGGTCTCTCACATGTTGGGTAAGGTGTATGGTGGATTACAACGGCTACGGATAACTTCTAATTTTTTATCATTGGAAATTCGTATGAAACTGGCCAAATCGCTTATCTTACCTTTTTTTACCTACGGCAGTAATGTGATTCCAAAATTGGACTCGATCTGCCGAAGGAGGATGACGATGGCCTTTAATGATGTTATGCGCTACGTTTACGTACTTCCCCGAAATGCTCATGTATCGCACCTTACACCACTGCTTGGCACGCCCATTGGAGTATTCCTTGAGCGTCGTCAACTAATTTTCTTATATAAGTTGTTATCTAACAAATGTCCTGCATATTTGTATGAAAAGCTGCACTTCCTGCGTACTCTCAGAGGTATTAGGCTTCTGGCTCCAAGATGCTTGTCACAGTATGGAGAGAGGTCTTACTTTGTCCAGGCTATACGTAAATGGAATACTCTTCCGATTAGTGTTCAGAGGGCGGGCTCCATTCGGCTTTTCTATGAGAGGTTAGAGAATTGTGGTGGTTTTGAATGAGGGTGGTACACAGTTTCGCGGGGTCATAGGTTGCTATTACTACTATTATTTTTCTTTCCTTTTCTGTCTTGCATGAAAGGCTTTGTTTTGAATTGCTATTTTTTTTTATTTTAATGTTGTTAGTTTAATTTTATTAATGCTAGAGTATGATATAATTTTGATTTTGTCTTTAATAGGTAGTCCATTTGCTTATATATTATCGCTTCATTAGTACTGTAATAAGATTTTGTAATCTTCTGTACAAGGCCAATAAATAAATTATTATTATTATCTCAAAATATGAGTAAAGCTGAGGACGAAACATGTCGCTTTTGCATGGAAGAGGACGAAACAGCAGAGAATATCCTCTGCCAATGTGAAGTCTTTGGCCGCATAAGGCTCAATCATCTTGGAATGGCTTTTCTATTACCACAGGATATTGTAAAAGCGGCTGCCAGAACAATCATAGCATTCATTCATAAATCTTCACTGAGTTAGGTCACAAAAAATATGAATTCTGACTGGTCGAACTCACAAGGGTGGCGACTACGGCGCCTAAGAAAAAATTATATTTTTTATTATTCTTGTCTCCTTCTTTTTTGAACAAGGAATTAACACACCTAGCTTTCGTTGCACTGTACTGACATGGAAAACAAATATCAGTTCAGACACTTTCAACTTAATTCTTACAAGAATTAAGTTTTCTGAACTTCGTTGAATGAAGTAAGAAATTAAGCTTAGAATGAAGTTTTGACCAGCAAGAATTATCATTCATGGTGACACATGGACAAATTTATGTTCAGTTATCAGAGAATGATAATTCAAGGCGTTCGTGTGTCTCAGATATAAACCTAAACGAACGAATCAAAATTAACCGAAATCGAACAATAAATCAAACTAGAACATCATTGTCTGAGGGTTCCCCAAGGGTAGAAACAGGACCGTACTTCGAGAAGCCCTGCTCGACAACAGATGCCCTCTCCATAGAGCCGTTCGCCAATGTTTTTTCTAGTCGTCTGGGAGCTCTTATCCTAAAATATTCTAAACGAACGCACAAGAATTTTGAGTCATTGGCATCTGTAAACAAACTGCTCCCATCATCCTGCCTGTTCTACGATCGCAACGTGAGACCTGCCCTTACCGCAGCACTTGCAGCAACAGCAAAGCTGCAAAACTGCTATCTGTCATTCACAGTGAAAGACCATGCTTTTATTCTGTACCGACGATAACGTTTGCCAGGTGCAGTTAAATATGAAAAAAAAATTATAACAGCATCAAATCTAAGACTCTGATATCACACGGCACCAACCTCAATGCTGAAAAGCTGTCAGATGCAAAGTAAACTGTGTAACTGCGATCTTGTTAAAAGCCGTGGACAAAGGAACTATGCAAAGAGGTTTATTTTCACCATTAGTTTGGTTTCTAGAAGTTAATGAATGAATTTATTTGAAAAATACGGGATGAAAGTGATAGCTTTTGAAGAGAATTCGCCTTATTGGTTTCGAAGAAGTTCCTAAGCACTACTTACGAAAAAACTGGGCAAGTGCGAGTCGAACTCGTGTACTTAGGATTCCATAACACCTAGCAGCCTTGCCATATTTTTGTGAATACAATTTTGTAGCCACTTAACGTCCACTGCAAGAGTATAGCTGCAAACAGCGCCAAACGACTGAGAGTCTAAATATTGAAAAAATGTTGACTATGGCTATAGCAATATACTAAGGATCTACCCGTACAATGAACTTTGGAAAAATCCCTACAAGAATCTCAAACAAATAGGAGTGTAGGAGGATAGTGGTGTCACCATAGCGGATATAGCGGTCTTCACTTATGGATCTAAAGTGCATTGGGTGGGAGATGGTGTACTCGGATTGCCTAAACATATGTAGTCAGTATCGATTGCCGGAATATTGTAGTGATTGAAGCAGAGATCTTACCCAAGCAGGATCGACGTTCATCAAAACTGGCCCGCCCTCGGCACAAGGCTAGATATTCTACTGGGCAATGCTTGGTAGATTACTGAGCCAGTAGTGGATATTTATGGTAATTATCTTAACATTCGGGTAGTTGAGGATATAGCAGAGGATCTCTCCTACATTGCCCAGCTAATTAACCTAAAGGCTATATTTGGACTTTGTGTTGAACATTAGTGGTGCCAAATTATTAATTATTTTGAATTTGCAAGTTGGATTTTACATATTTTAGTATTATAAATCCAATTGTGAAACAATCAAATTTACAGTAATACGACAAACTTGATATTAAAATTTAATTTCTCAAGTCAAAATACGTAGAATCCAACTTGCAAATTCAAACGAAATATTTTTTTCATAACGAATGGCTAGGCGTTATCATCCGGTCGTCAACCGTTGTCGGGCCAATAATGTTGCCAGTCAGCGGCCGATGGTAGACGACTGCCACTCATTCACTGCCCAATGATGGCCCGATTATAAAACCCCGCTTGGGTAGCCATAGAAAGAGGGGCAAGGCTATTACTAGCACGGCCAAATCTACACAATGGCAGCGACATAGGAATTTATATCGACAGTCAAGGAGTTAGATTCAAACGTAATAAGGTCACAGCTGGTACGCAAGTGTCAGAATAGTCTCTAGAACTTAGGTGCCATACATAGGGTAACTCCCTTCTGGGTCCCTTTTCATAGTGGGATAGAGCGGAATAAGGCGGCTCATACATACAAAGGAAGATTCTCAACTGAACAATATGACAGCCGATTTCCCTTAATCTTAATTCCTTTCCTGCCAACGTTGTGTTTTACCGTCATAGGGAAACCCCTAAGCTTTGCTAAGATCATATAAAAAAACATGCGATATGTCAACGATCTCCGAAATATTATGGCAGTCTTAACTGGTCATTGTTTCTTTGGAAGACACGCAAAATGTTTATGTATCCCCACTAACGACTTTTGTAGAAGAACCAGGGCTGACCAGGAGAAGGTACAAAGTTTTAGATTTTGCTAACATAAACTTTTTATCTGACAACAATAATTCTCGAGATTTGTTAGCGGTGCACATTGTCAACGAATCATCTAGGTTTCATAGTGTTGGTAGTTCTTCGTTAGATATTGTCATAACTAATAGTTTAGATTTTGTAGTTGATCATTTTTTTTTTTTATACGATGTGGCCAAATCCTAGGGGACAACCCTTTGATGCGTTAGCATGGCTTTGGCCGGAAGGGAATTAGGGTAAGGGAAGTGAGGAAACTTGAGTCTTGTTTTTGCATTGCTGCGAGCTAGACAACAGCCCAGAGACGGAGTGGATTATTTTGATTTCTTAATAAAAGCTCACGGGGTCATCTGGTCTCGAACCCGGGGCCCCTGGCATGGTGGTCGTGCGGCTCAACGCATTGATCCAACTCCGTCTCCGTCTTGCAGTTTAATATTCCAGGTATTAGCGACCATCTTGCTATTGCGGAATCCTTTTTTTTCCTACGTTACCTTTAGCTGGCTTAAGTAGTATAACATATAAAGATTTTAAATTTATTGATCTTGAGGGATTGCATCCTGCAGCTAGTAATACATGTTGGAATCATACATTTTTATCTGCTGACATCAACGACCAAGTCACCTATAACAATAACACCTTAATAAATCTTGTTGACATTTTTGTACCAATGAAAAACTGCACAATAAACTCTCATGTGCCCTATTTCACTAGCGAATTCAAGTCGTTAATAATTGAACGTGATTATGCTTACAGGTGCCGGAGTAGTTTTAAAGGTGAAGCTCTCCAAAGAAACTACACAGTCTTAAGAAATAAAGTAACTCCCCTAATAAGGAATGACAAAAATAAGTATTGTGAGAAATTACTCGATCCCTACCCTCAAAGAAGTTATAGAAGAATATTAGAAATATCAATATACTAAGGCCTGACAAAAAGGATGTTCACCTAAATTTAGATGGGTTGAATGAATGATGACTTCTGTAACTCTATGAGTAATTCCGTAAATAATTTCGACACTTCGTTGCATGCAACTGACTCCTATGAAGGCAGTTTCTCTTTTATGAGCGTAACTGAGCCAGAGGTTGTCTGGGCAATAAAATCTACCAAATCGAATGCTGTGGATTTAGACAGAATTAATCTTACTTTTATTAACTTACTCCTTCCATTTATAATTAATACAGTTACTTTCATATTTAATACAGCTATAATAACTCGATGTTTTCGAACATGAAACATTCGAAACTATAGTTACCATCAAAAAACACGCTAGAGCAAGTCAAGTCATTAACATTTTGCCTGTCTTGTCCAAAGTCCTGGAAAGAATTGTTTACAATCAACTAATGACCTTTATTGATATAAATGGGGCTTAAAGCCCGCATCAATCAGGATTTCGAGCCAGGCATAGCACAGTAATTGCATTACTTAATTTGGTTAAGGGGATAAGATGTAGTGCTGAAGAAAAGCAGGTCACGGTTCTTTGTCTGCTTGATTTCAATAAAGCGTTTGATTCCGTGAACTTTAATGTTTTATGTCAGAAACTTTAATTTAAACTCCCAAGGCTGTAAAATTTATTTATTCTCTTTTTGGGCAAGCAACAGACTGCTGTGACCGGTGATAACTGCTCAGATCCTAAGTCTTTGCATTCGGGAGTACCTCAAGGATCTATTTGGGCCCGCTGTTATTCTATACATTAATGATTTAGTAAAAATACCTAGGAAATGCAGTTTACAATTGTACGCTGATAATGTTCAGATTAGCCTGTCGACTAGCTTAGAAGACTTTAATCCAAATAGAAATAAATGACGATTTGGAGCTTAGTTATTCACAATTGCGCAAAATCGAACTACCTCACACTAAATTCATCCAAGTCGCAATTAATAGTTATTTCTAAAAAGTATATTGATACTTCTCATCTACTTTGTCCACAGCTTAAAGATATATCAATTCCATTCACTGATGTAGCGCGTAATCTCTGGGTATACTTTGATAACACTCTTACATGGGAAAGGCATATAAATTTTCAACTTGGTAAATTGTATGGTGTGCTAAAAGGACTATGGCGTCATGCATCTTATACTCCTAAGGATACTAAGATGCGTCTAGAAAAGTACCTCCTGTTGCCGCTTTTAATTTATAGTTGTGAAGTTCTTGGGAATTTGTACAGTGCATTCCGAAATAGGGTCAATGTTGCATTCAACTCCTGTGCTAGGTACAGCTGCGGTCGTAGAAACTGCAGCACCCTCAAAATGGGCACGGAAGGGCAGGTATTTACCTTTTTTTACCTGTGTATGTACCTATGATGGCGATTTTGGAATTTTTCGGATCTCTGCGACTATAAAAGAGACGTGCGGAACGAAGTTTAAGTTAATTTGATTTTGCTTTCTCAAGTGAGTGGATTGTTTATGTGCAGTGCAACTAAAATGCCTAAATCATACAAACAATTGGACAGGGATACAAAAGCGAAAATTTTCACTTTGGCGGCTGAGGGACTTTCGGCGCGCCAAATTTCCAGTAGGGTAGGGTGTCACAACTCTACAGTAGTAAGACCATTGCGGAGAAAAGAAAACGAAGCCCCTTTGGCCCGAAAAAGGGGCACAGGACGGTCTAGAAAAACGAATCCAGCAGACGATCGTGAAATACGGCGGATTAGTTTGAGAAACCGATTCAAGAGTGCGATTGAAATTCGATCTGAGGTTTTGCGATTCCACAACATTGATGTCAGTGCCGAAACTATCCGACGCCGATTACGAGAGGGAGGATTATTTGGTAGGCGACCCGCCAAAAAACCGCTGCTTACCCAGAAAATGAAGAAGGCACGACTCCAGTGGGCGAAAAAGTTTGAAACGTGGACATCCGAGGATTGGCGGAAAGTAATTTGGTCCGACGAGAGCAAATTCAACCTGTTCTGCTCAGATGGCTTACCGTATGTTCGGCGCAAAACAGGGGAGCGATTCAGTGACGAATGCCTGATAAGAACAGTTAAGCCCCCTAAAGGCCAAATGGTGTGGGGGTGCTTTTCATACTTCTTTTTGGGTCAGCTTGTAATGGTTAATGGAATGATGAACGCCCAGAAGTACTGCGACGTCATCCGGGAAAATTTAATACCATCGATTGAAGAGCATCTTTCCTACACACGCAATGTCATGTTCCAGGATGACTCTACCCCGTGTCATCGCGCCAAAATTGTAAGTAAATTGATTTTATTAAACTTTACTTTGTTAAAAAGACAATTCGCCATCATTTTCTGATCGAAGGCTTTTTTTCTTTTTCCAGGTTCAGGAACTTCTCCAGGAACATGAAATCGAACATATGGAATGGCCAGCAAATTCGCCGGATTTGAATCCGATCGAGAATTTATGGCTAATTATCAAAACTAAGGTAGCAGCCAATTAACCAAGGAACAAACGGGAGCTGATCATGACCATCGAAAAAATATGATTCGAAAAAATTTCAATGGAGGATGTCCGACATCTGGGGGACTCGATGCCGTCAAGGATACAAGTCGTGATAAAGGCGCGCTTAGGCAGCACTCGCTATTAAAACCATATTGCAATTTTAGTGTAAGATTAGTACTAATGATGTCAGAAATTTAATTGATTTTTGTGAAGCCGTTATGTAAAATTTTTATTTTGAAAGTGTACAATGAATGGTAAAGAAAATGTCAAATTTCGCGGTAGTTTCTTTCTATTTCTCATATTTCTCTTCAAATGAAGCATTATTTTGTAAAATCAACAGAAATAGGCGGCAGGCATCTACTTTAAGTGAAAATCATGCATTACATTTAGAGAATAATAAATGCATTACTTTTCACAGTTGTTCCGATGACTTCTTCAAAATAGTTTTAACTGCTGCAGTTTCTATGACCGCTGCTGTAGGTCTGTGGTGTTTATCGACGAGACCTCATCTACGTGTTTTCAAGAAGTCTATTGGGATGCTGGCTTGATAGTTATTTCAAATTTAGAATAAGTTACATGATGTTTAGGATTATAAATGAATTGTGTCCCAGTTACTTGCGGGAAAAAATAAGTTTCCTCACTGCTTATGCCCCAACATAGGTTGAATTTTCGCATACGTTTGTTTTTCATCTATGGTGTTCGTATTTGGAACTCTTTACCAATTAAAATTAGATCTGTTCAGTGCCCTGTTGGTTTCAAGAAATTCTCTTTTCAGTATTACTCTAGTCAGTAAACTAGTAACTTACGTACATTAATAACAAAACTAATATTGTTTTCCTATCAACCCAGTGCAGTTGCCTACGAATAAATTCTAGTAATTAAAATGTTTTCTTCCACTTTATAGTATACGCAAATCAGTTGTTTTCACTTCTGCTATTAAGTAAAGTAATATTTATTTGTTATTATTATTTATTAGCCCATGTTTGAAGCAGGTTCTTGGGCTTATTAACAGTTGTGGTTGGTTCTAAATAACCTCTAAAATAATATTCAGGTGCCGTCCCACGGACGTGGTAACAAAACAGATCCTTCTTAGGTTTATGTGAGGGTGGGTGATCGGCTTTCCGATGGTTACCACCTTAGCCTAACTTAACATAACCTAGGGTACGAATATAGAGGAGGCTCTGAAATAGGCGTTGATAGCGTCCTATGCACGCAACAGAATGCTATACTCAGTGAATGACGGACTCTAGTAGGAAAGGACAACGCTTTGGGTTTATACTTCGTCAGAGGTCTAGGTAAGATAGGGCTGTAGCAGCTTTTCTGGTTTATTGATAGCTACGGCTGATCTTAATGCCTTAAACAGAATGCAAAGTAGTCATACCGTAGCCACCGTAACTGGTTGTCACGTAAAAGTAAGTTGCTTGGCAGCTTGATAAAATGAACAGAGTGAACGCACCCAACTTAACCACCACGCAAAAGTTGGACGACTCTAAAAAATTAATTATTGAATGAATATGCTTTTTCTTTCAGGATAATTAATATTTTTATAAAACAAATTTGCGCTGTTCTTGCTCCCCAAAACATTTTAACTCGGTTGCGAAAGCAAATTAATAATTCATATAGGTATTAAAAGTGCTAGTGCCATCTTCTCCAAGGGGAAGGACTTTTATGCTATATTTAAAAGTACAGTCTGGTAAGTCTGTTCCTTTATATATCTTTTTTTTTACCATCCAACAGTGAAGGTAGTATACTCGTGCTTCGCCTTCGTTGAGATAAAAGTTCATCACAGCAGGAATAACACTGCTGCTGGCTTTGTTCTCACAGAGGCGGCTTTGCTTTGCATTTGTGGATCCCGTTCGTCAGTCCTTGTCCTTGTCGGTGTACGTTTTCGTTTCGTTTTGGGCAAATTAAGACCGGAACTATGCAAACAATTTATTTAATTTTTGCAACATTCCTGCCTTGAAAAGTAACCATTTTTCGGTTTACTGCCTTCACCGCGGAAAATCCGGCAGTTTTTGCACTAAGCGAAACCAAGGTTGTTTCCGATTCTGATATTAATCAGTATCACATTCCTGGTTATCACTTAGTGCCGCTCTTCTCTCCTCCGAGGGGAATCGCGGTTTATATTAGAAATGATGTGCAACTCTCCCATCTCCCTCAATTCTCTTTTACTAATCCAGAATTAAATTATCTTTGCATTAGACTTAAACTCTATCGGCACATCATTCATTTCTGTATTTTATACCGCAGCCCGAATATGTCTGAGATTGACACTGCGTGTTCCTTCGATTAGCTGTCTTCCGATATTGATAAGATTTTGGAAATATTCCCCTCTTCCGAAATCGTTCGTGCTGACGATTTTAACGTCCACAAAACACAGTGGCTCAGGCATTCTTCTACCACGAGCCAGCCTGGAAGATACGTAGACTTATTTAGTGAGTCCATTAATTTACAACAACTGTTTGAGTGTCCTACTCGCACTCCTGATACTATAATGCACAACGCGCATCTTTTGTATCTTTTCTAACATCGCATCCAGATAAGCATTCGGTTTAGGTAACTGCTCCCTTGAGCAATTCGGACCAGTCTTATCTCCGCCCAATTCTCCACCTCCCGTCTGACAATCACTAATCTAAATCCCACCAAAAGATTAGTTGGTATTATGAAAATGTTGATTGGGTAGGACTTAATAAATATCTCAGAGAGCTAGACTGACTCGTCTAATTGCTTCTCTATGAGAGAGGTTAGCACCGATTATATCTTGAACATCCTGTGATTTGGAATGCATCGCTTTATTCTTCATAGCTTCAAAAACATCAAACTAACTGACACAAATTGGTTCAAGAAATACTGTTCTGGGGCCACTAAAAACAAAGAAGCAGCCTTCCAGGGATATAAATTGTGCCCTTCAGAGGAATTGAGACGTATCTACAGAGATGCTCGGAATATTTGCAATTAAGTGATTAGACGGGCAAACTTCAATTTAGACCAGGGCGTTAGACGGAAGATATTTTCTACTCAAAACGGTAGTAAGGGCTTTTGGTCTCTAGTAAACACCGCAACGAACAATTTCACCTGTTCTTCAGCACCACCACTCATTTATAATGGGAATGTTTTTACTGGCTTATTGGACAAGTTCAACCTGTTTGCTGCTAATTCGTACTTGCCACCATTACATTGCCACCTTCCATCTCCATCACAGTGCACTAGCAGACAAAAGCCGCTACACTTGGAGACTCCAAGTGCATGGAAACTTGCTCATGTCCAGTCAATACCTAAAAAAGAGGAAACATGCGACCACTCTAATTAAGGACCAATTGCACTAACTTCGGTCTTATCTAAATTTTTTGAATCACTCATTAACTCTGAGTTGATGAAATATATAGAAAATAACCATCTTATCAACGATTGCCAGTACGATTTCCGAGTCTGGCATGCTGCCCTTCTAGCAAAACTTCAAGCATTTGGTCTGTACCTTCATCTTGTTAAATGGATGCAGTTTTTTGCTAGGCCGTTCAATGCTTGTAGTAATTGACGGAGTTACATCTGATCCCTACGAAATAAATGCCGGTTTCAAAATGCCGGGTTCAGTTCTTTCACCAACCTTATTTATTATTTTTATTAATGACCTTTTATCCCTTATTATTATTATAAAAGAATGGATCAAGGACTATCCAGATCCTTTAGTCACTTTGACCAAGTTGATGTTTTGTGACCTGATCCAGGTTCAGTATTAAGCCACCCCGCCAATGTTCCGCTGTCTCTTCCTCTTCCAAACAGAATCGACAGGTGTCATCATCAGCCAGCCCTAACTTTTTTAGGTGGTAGCCCAGGGGGCAGTGACCAGTTAGAAGTCCTGTTATCCGTCTTAAATCTGGTCTGCTGAGTGAGAGCAGCTCTTTCGTTTTCTGTTTTGAGTAGGTTAAAAACCTCTTTGCTTGTCTTAACCCTGGGATATTTGTCCGGTGAGTGCTTGCGTTCGTCCTCCCATGACCGGATACGCATTGCTAGTCGGCTTTTTGAGAAGCCACATAATGGCTCCGGTCCAATAAACTGAGAATCCGCACCTTTTTTTTGCTAAATGATCCGCCTTCTTATTGCCTTCAATGCCCCCGTGTCCTGGTAACCATGCCAGCGTAATGCTGTTGCTCTGGGCTAGTTCTTTAAGAGCAGTGAGACAGTCCCAGACGATTTTAGACTCAAAGGTGTAGGATCCCAAAGCCTTAAGTGCCGCCTGACTGTCGGACATAATATATACTTTAGCACCGCGTATACCTCTGTTGGTAATTTCACGTGCGCAGATTTCGATGCCATGTATCTCTGCTTGAAAGATGGTTGGTGCAGAACCGAGCGATTTGTGCAGCCTTAATCTCGGTCCATAGACCGTTCTGTCTTCCATCTTGGATACATCCGTGTACCATTACTCTCAATCGTTTTCATAGTTTCGCCGACGACAGCACCCTTGATTTCGCGTACTCTGTTGATTCTGTAGTGAATTCTCGTGTAGTTAAATGCTACAGAAATCAGTCGAGAATGAATTTTTGGTTCAATTAACAACGACATTTCTGTAACCCTCGCTTTGGGACAGAGCAAGTCGTGTTTCGTTTAATGCATCCAAAATTCAATGCTGTTTATTGTCCCTAAAAAAACGCCCAGTTCACCCTCAACCTATTTTAGCCGACGCACAGTGGTTGCAAATGCCGAAAAGGTGGCCAAAAGTCCCTAAAATCAATCTTTTATTTGGGGTCTAGTTATGTATTATAAGTTGGTACCTGGCCTATTAGAAACAGTGTTTTATAACCGCTTGAAAACTTGCATATGGAGCTCTCGACACCCATTGTTATCCCAGCGCCGCGCGCACGAGCGTCTGAGCGCTCTAATTGCATTTGGAACCTTCGCCCTCTCTTAACATTTTGGGTATTGAGATATCCAACAATCTTAGTTGGACCGATCATATAATTGCTAGTGCGATGAAATGCTTGGGTTTTCTACAGATATGTATGAAATATTTCACCCCATCGGACTTTGCGCTGATCTACAAGTCCCACATTAGGCCTAGACTTGAATATAATTCCTATACTTGGGCAGGGGCCGGACACACCACCTTGCTCGCTTTAGACAGAGTCCAGCTTATGACTTTTAAACTTATTGGCGATCCTTCAATCTCTGAGAATATTGACTTTCTGGTGAATCGACGGAATGTCGGTTGTCTCTCACTCTGCTATGGCCATTGTTCTAACGAAATTGCTAGCCTGATTCCTTGTAGACACATAAAAACGCGCGATACAAGAGCTGCAAGTCGCTCCCACCCCTATAATTTCCAGGTAAAATTTGGATGTACCGTCAAGTTTCGGGAATCTTTTCTAAGCAGAACAACCCGAATGTGGAACAGAGTACAATCTTCTGTTTTTACTTCATCTTATGAGCCCGAAACTTTTAAACGAGGAGTCATCGTCATCTCCTTCGCTCAACCTCTTAACCCATTTCCCTCACCCTTAATACCATTCCTCCCAAGGCTGTGCTTTAGCATCATAGGACATCCCCTGAGCTTTGACAACATCAAAAAACAAAACAAAGACCACCAAAATTTATTCTGTTCAGCAGTTTGACGGTTGCCATTTTGACATGTGACCACCGTATGATTGCGGCATAGTTCCGGTACATTCTGTTTCAGAGGTAAATTAATGCTGCGTAAAGTTCAGGGATTTCTATGGACTATTACACTGATCTATGCAAGACTGGTTGGCATTAATCATGAAAGTTAGCGCATTCCTGCGTCAGAAGACAACTAGTTTTACCCGTGAAAATACAAACCAAAATTTGCTTAACACAATCGGGGTATCTGTTTAAAAAAAAGCTAGCTGTAAGATTTTCGGTGTTATTGGATCAACATCTAACAACATTCGCTCCTAACCCCCCCCCCCCTCCCCCCGCTTTCTCTATTTCTGACTTCCCCCTAATGCACTTGCGGTCTCTGATCAAGCACCTCTCCCCAGCAGCTTGTCAGTCTATTACCAGAACGTAAGATGACTTCGCACAAAAACATCCAATATTTTTCTTAACTCCCATAAATTCCCGCACAATATCTTTGCCCTTAACTGAAACCAATCTAACACCAGGAATTCTCGACAACGAACTATTCCCTCCAAACTATACCATTTTCCGTGCTGTGCTGCTCACAACCGTTATGACGCCACCCTGCTAAAGACCTCCGACTCTACAATATCAGAATTTGTATGTATCAAATTAGCACTAAATAAGTGCATTCTGTACATTATTTGTTGTTATATTCGTCCCTCTCAACCTCTAGATGCCTACGAGTCCATAATTGAAGCGATTGCACCCTGCTTGAAAATGCTAACGCCTCCGATGAATTTATTTTATTGGGTGACTTTAACCTCCCCCGTATTCAATGATCATTGTCTGAGGACTGTTCTCACTTTGTCCCCCTTAACGCATCTTCGGCCTAAGAAACCTTTTTTACCGATCAGCTCTCCGTTTCTGGTCTCTTTCAAGTAAGTGAGGTCAGGAACTTTCTGGACAGGCAATTAGACTTAATCTTTTCTTCAGGCGCAGTTTACTCGGCTGTCGCGAAAAGCAACCATCTCCTCTCCTCTCTCGATCGTCACTATCCTCCCCTGCTCCTACGAACACCCTCATGCACTTTCAAGCTACGAGTCTTCTCTTTCCTTCAATTTTCTTAAAGGCGACTTTGAAAAAATAAATCACTTGCTCCTCAACTCTAGCATTGCCACTATCCCTCAACATCTTCCTGTTGACGTTGCTTTAGTGGCGTTCTATTCGGAAATACATGCTTGTCTTACACAATCTATCCCCCCTTTTTCCTCGTAAAAACTACTCCTCATCCTCCGTATGGTACGACAAAGAATTACGCTCTCTCCGCAACAGGAGAAATAAACGTTGGCAAACTTTTCTTCTATCTCAGACCGAGTCTGACTATTCTTCCTACCTATCTGCTTATACCTCTATTTCTGAACGTTGTGATATCCTCTACTATGAGTACCTCCAACGTTCGGAAACTAGCCTCATATCCGACCCCAAGCGTTTTTATAACTTTATTAATTCCAAGAAGAAATCCAATGGTTACCCCTCTACCCTAAAACTTGAGAATACCTCTTCGTCTGAACCTAAGGTTATCGCCAACCTCTTTGCACACTTCTTCAGTAAATCTTTCAGCGACAATTCCCTACAACCTGACCTTAACTACTTTTCATTCTTGGACAAATGCGCTCAAACGTCGTTTACGTCTTTCGACTCTGATCCCGAACTAATCGCTGCCAGTATCAACGGGCTTGAGGACGACTTCAACCCAGGTCCTGACGGCATTTCGTTCTGAAAAGGTGTGCCATGCATCTAATTCAATCCCTTACCTTGCTTTTTCGCCTCTCGGTCACTCAAGGGGTTTTCCCTCATTTATGGAAAAACTCGTATATTATTCCCATCTTCAAAAAAGGTTGCAAGAACGATGTGTCCAACTACAGACCCATCGCTAAATTATCATCCATACCTAAAATATTCGAAAAATTGGTCTAGGATTCCATGTTCTTCCACTGTAAGTCTATCTTCTCCCTCTCCCAGCATGGCTTCCTCAAAGGAAGATCTACAACCACCAACT
The DNA here is from genome assembly GCA_964036015.1 of Leptarthrus brevirostris. NCBI lineage: Eukaryota > Metazoa > Arthropoda > Insecta > Diptera > Asilidae > Leptarthrus > Leptarthrus brevirostris. The sequence goes on from OZ038371.1 coordinate 41,115,207, forward strand.
TTACTGACTTCGCTTCAAGGCATGGAAATTCCAGGTTTTTTTTTAACTTCGAAGGTTTGCAAAGAAGCTTCAAAACTTCGAAATTCAAAACCTTTGAAGTTAAGTGATACCCCTAGTTACAGGCCAATTCAGCTGAACCGAATAAGTTTCTGAATTATGCAGCTGCAGCGCAAGCCTGCATTTATGAAAAGGCCTAGTTTTCGGTTTCTTGTAAAGACGTCTAGCGCTTATGAATTTAGCTTTTCTAAGCGAATTTAGCTTTTCTTAATCAGAAGAATAAAAGCTCGAGTTCTATTATTTATTTATTTATTTCTTAAGATAAAGTAACCCTAACAAAGATGTCAGTTTAGTTCTCGACAAGTGAAAATGAATAAACTCAAAATGATTTTATTAAAGAAACGGGACATAGATGTAATAGGCTCGTGCATACTATAATTTGTGCGGTGGTGAGGAATATGCAGAAAGCATTGGTTCCTCAAGGCTCGAGCAGGAATCGATAAATACAGAGCCCCCAGCAGTTCGGGGGGAATTAACCGCGCCTTTTAAGCAATCGAAGGCAACAAAAATTCCGGAGTTGTCGACGTCTACTTTCAAGGGACTCCAATGAAATAGCTTTAATCGGTTAGCGTAAGGAAGCAACCGAAGAGGAACAATCCAAGGATGGCCACGAAGGGCAAATCGAATCTACGCTGCACAGCCTCAATGCGACTAATATGAGTCGCATAAAAAGGAGATCACGCAGGACTAGTATACTTCAAAACAATTCTTACGAACGTAAAATAAAGGAGTTTAGTTCTATATGGGAAATCAAACTGCTTAGACCATCGCTTAAGGGGGGAAATCACAGTAAAATTTTCAATTTTTCGAAAAAAAAATGTTTCGCCTAAAAGGTGCTTTAGGGTCTTAAAAATAATATACCAAGAGTTTGTAGAATTTATTAAAATATCATGCAAAAAAGAAAGAGTGCATTCCGATAAGAGCATCATTAACTGCGTTCGATAAGAGATAACAGATCGGTGATCTCTTCCTCTGTGGTTAACGGTCATTTTAGCTAAGCGAAAAAATTGTTTTCAATGTGCAGTCAGTAGTAAGAATAAATATCGATCGGTCGATTTGAGTTGTTTCTGTTGTTCACCCAAAATCCACTACAAAATTTTCAGAAGTGGGATATCGGTATCCAAAGAAATCAGCTTGGTTGAAAAATTACAGAAAATAAATGTACAAAATTGTCGTGCTTTAATTCGAAATAAAAACTTATTGCACGGTATTTTTGAAATTTGATAAGTTTTAGGCGTTTTTGCGAAAACGTGGGTGGACAACACGTGGACGAGAATTAAAAGAATTTGTTAAACTATTACGGACAACAAGTACGTGCAAATTGTAATACTGTGCTTTTATAAAGATTATTTAAAAAATTAATAAAATTTGGTTTTGTTAAAAACACGTGGCAATATATGTTTTGAGAAGAGAATATTTTTGGGAAATGGCGGCACGAGCGCAAAGATTTATTGAAAAAGCAACATTAAATCTATTAAAGGAAAAGCTGCAGCAATTGAGAAAGTCATCAACAGGTGTTAAAGCTGCGTTAAAAGTACAACTCCAAGAAGCTGTTAGAAGCCTATCCCAAGTTGAGTTGGACTTATATTTTCCTGAAAACCTGCTTGTACCGGAAGGAGACAATGACGATGAACATGATGCTGCACGTGTTAATAATTCGCAGGGGTCTGGACTTAATGGTGATGCTGAAGATGAAGCTCTAGACGAAGAGCTAACAGTTCTCCGCGAAAGGCTATTAAAACGCCAAGAAATAGCGGACTTAAAAAGAAGGTTGGCAGAATTAGCGGTAAGTGAGGAGGCCTTTAGCGTTAGATCTTCCGTTGGTTTTCGAGATGTTGAAGATTCTTTCAATACGTTTAATGGTGAAGATCATTATTCTATAATATCTTGGATGCAAAGTTTTGAGGAGTCTGCTGAAGCACTTAGATGGGACTCGAAAACGCGACTAATATATGCCAAAAGGTTAATGAAGGGAACGGCAAAGTTGTTTCTACGTACAGTGCGAGCAAATTCTTGGAATGAATTGAAAGAGGTCCTGCTCAAAGAGTTTCACAAAAAAGTAACAAGTGCTGATACGCACAATGAATTGCGAAGCCGGAAAAAGAAAAAGGATGAAACCATCCAGCAATACGTGCTTTCTATGGTCGAAATCGCCTCATTGTCTCATATCGAGGAAGCTGATATAATTGACTACATTATAAGTGGAATTCCGGATACAGAACATAATAAAATGATCCTGCATAGTGCTGACACTCTGGATGGCTTAAAACATGCTCTCAGAAAATATGAAAAATTAAAACGAAACCAGATTAGAGATTCACAGAAAGTGGAAACGAAGATATCATTAAAGCAGTCTACACAGCGAACGTACGTTAAGTGCTTTAATTGTAACGAGCGTGGTCATACCAGTAACCGGTGCTCAAAACCTTGGCGGGAAAAGGGTTCCTGCTTCCGTTGTGGAAAAGCTGGGCACATTGCTCATCAGTGTCCTGGCCACAAAACAGTGATGACTCTTGAAAATTCCAATACTGTGGGGAGTGAGGTTAATCGCAGAAATCTGGATGATTTGGAGTCCCGTGAAGAGTATGTATTTTATTCTGCCAATGATTTTGAGTTTTTTGTTAGGTATTCTTTTGGTAACACCGAAGACTCTGGTAAAACTTTTGACATCTCTCTCTGGACGCTCTTGGATTCTGGCAGTGTAATAAGCTTCATCCAGGAAAGATACATACCTCCGTTCATGGTGGAAAAGGTCAACCCGGAAGAGTTCAACTTTTGCGGCATAAATGGAAGTAGACTGCAGGTGATAGGTTTCTCTACAGTTAAGGTTAATTTTGAGAATAGATATGTAGATATAAAGCTTTTTGTTGTTAGGGATATGAGTATGAAACATTGTGTCATTTTAGGTCAAAACTTTTTCAGTGCTGCTGAAATAAAATTTAAATCTTCTCATGTGGATGGCATTAAACGGCCTTGCATTCTTGCTCAGTCTTCAGAGGAAGAGTTTAGTAAACAAATTTTAAACATAAACGTTGTGGATGATAAGGTTAGTCTCGATTTAAATATTAACGATACAATTACCTTCAGTGTTAAAAAAGAGGTTTATAAAATCGTATCAGAAGCTTTAAATTCGCAAACAAATGAGAATCCGAGGAATAATAATTTTGAAATTGATATTAAATTAAGTAAAGATGTTCCGTTTTACTGTGCACCGCGTCGCATGCCGTACACGCATCGACAGCAATTACAAAAAATCATTAGTGATCTTTTAGAACGAAACATAATTCGAGAAAGCAATTCTCCATATTCGAGCCCTATTGTACTAGTTAATAAAAAAGATCGTGAGTTACGTATGTGCGTTGACTATAGGGAATTAAATAGGCATACCTTGCGAGACAATTACCCTCTCCCAGTTATCGATGACTTATTGGATAGGTTGCGCGGTAAAAAGTATTTTTCAATTTTAGATCTTCGAAGCGGCTTCCATCATGTGAATGTGGCGTCCGATTCAATCAAATATACGTCCTTTGTAACACCAATGGGCCAGTACGAATATTTCAAAATGCCTTTTGGCCTGAAAAATGCGCCATCAGTATTCCAGCGATACATTAATTTCATTTTTAGAGATTTGATTGTATCTGACAAGCTTTATGCTTATATGGACGATTTGTTAATCGCAAGTTCAATAGTCAGTGAACACCTTAAAATATTGAAAGACGTTATGAGACTTGTTCGTGATTTTAACTTGGATCTACGGTTTGATAAATGTAAGTTCTTGTATGAGGAAATAACATATTTGGGTTATATAGTTGGTGCTGATGGGATACGCCCAGAGAATCTGCGAGCCATACGTGAGTTCCCAGTGCCCAAATGTGTTAAAAGTGTGCATAGCTTCGTTGGTCTGTGCTCATACTTCAGGAAGTTCATCAGGGATTTCGCGGTCATAGCTAAACCACTCTATGACTTGCTGAGGAAAGATGTTTCTTTCATTTTTGGTCAAAGGGAATTAGAGTGTTTTGAACTGTTAAAATCCAAATTATTAGAGTCACCCATACTAGCTATTTATAGTCCTCTTAACGAGACCGAGCTGCATTGTGATGCAAGTTCAATTGGATTTGGTGCAATATTACTTCAGAAACAGGAGGATGGTAAATTCCACCCGGTCTTTTATTTTTCTAAGCGGGCCACAGATGTAGAGTCTAGATATCATAGCTATGAGCTAGAAACATTATCCATTGTGTATGCACTTCGCAGGTTCAGGATTTATCTCGTTGGAATTAAATTTAAAATAGTGACTGATTGTCAGTCATTAACACTAACACTTAATAAGAAATTGTTGAACCCCCGAATATCGCGATGGGCATTAGAGTTGCAGAACTTCGATTATGTCATCGAACACCGTAATGGTAATAGAATGCAACATGTTGACGCGCTGAGTAGGTGTACGGAGATTCTGGTTATAGAAGAGGAATCTTTCGAATATTTCTTAGCGGCCGCGCAGCATAAGGATCCAACAATTATGAAAATAGCTTCTGATTTGGAAAAGGGTGAGTCGAAATTGTATGCTTTGATTAATGGGTTGGTGTATCGCAAATCGCAAACTGACGTTATGTTTTACGTTCCCAAACAGATGGAAAGTCGTGTTATCCAAACACACCATGAATCTATGTGTCACCTGGGCCCAGCAAAGTGCTATGAACACCTGAGGAAGTCATACTGGTTTCCGGGTATGAGGCGTAAGATTGGGGAATACATTGATAACTGTTTGAAGTGTGTTCGTTTTTCCTCGCGGTCGGGCAAAACGGAGGGTAATTTGCATAATATCCCGAAAGGAGATAAACCTTTCGATGCTTTGCATATAGATCATTATGGACCATTGCCGCCTTCGAGAACTAAGAAGAAGTATATCTTTCTTGTAGTGGATGGGTTCACTAAGTATACGAGGTTATATGCAGTAGGTACCACGGGGACATCTGAAGTTATTTCGTGTTTGAAGAACTATTTCGAAACATATAGCAGGCCAAATAAAATCATTTCTGACCGCGGTACAGGTTTCACTTCCCAAGAATTTTCAGAGTTCCTTGCGAATAATAATGTCAGGCATATTAAAGTTGCCACCTGCTCCCCTCAATCCAACGGTCAAGCGGAAAGAATGAATCGTGTAATAACACCTATGATATCCAAAGAATTAAGCGACCACAGTACAGGAAATTGGTATAAAAGTTTATATAAAGTTGAGTTCGCAATAAACAATACAGTTAACAGAAGTACAGGCTCGTCACCAAGTATGCTTCTTTTCGGTGTTGCTCAGAAAGGCGAATTGTGTGATAAAGTAGTAGAGTATGTTAGTGAAAATGTACGAGCGGATAATATTCGTGATTTAGATAAAATACGCAAAGAGGCTTCTGATATGATATTAAAAGGCCAAGCTTACAATAAAAAGTATTATGATAAGAGACATAAAATTCCACATATGTATAAAGTAGGCGATTACATTATGTTAAAAAATGTTGTCAATACCCCAGGAATTAATAAAAAGTTTTTGCCAAAGTTCCGTGGACCTTACGAAGTCGTCAAGATGTTGGGAAATGATAGATACATTGTTGAAGATATTGATGGAATGCAGGTTAGCAGGATCCCGTACAAAGGAGTCTGTTCACCTGCTAATATGAAACCATACGTTGATTTGAGTACAGGAGATGAGAGAGATGCAAGTCGTGTGTAAAAAGAAATTCATTGTAAATGTTGCTGCAGTTTTGAAGAGGTTTTGTACTATAACTTTTATTTGAGAAGTTAAGTGTATTTTGTTCTAGTTGTGTACTATTTCGGTTGTTAGAGTAGAAAATACTAAAATGATGCGAGAAAAATAGTGGTACGCCATAATATTGAATTTTTTTAGCTCAATTGACTATATGTATAATCATATGATTCTAAATGGTTTATGATTGTAAATGATTTGTAAGAAAGGAAAATTTTCTTAATAGTGTTTTCTAACATTATTTGTAATATGTATATTATGGTATCTTTGAGGACACTTTTAAAAGGAAAAGAAGTATTGTATAGTATATCTGATTTTTAAATCTATCGTTTGTAGTGTGTGAAATTCAAGTAGGATTGAACTCTTTTTATAGCCTTTGATGTTATCGTTTTTTTAAAGTGAAAAAATGTACGACTAGAACTACCGACGAATGAGATCATAATCGGGTCGATTATAGGTCAGGTATGGCCGAATCTGTAGAATTTATTAAAATATCATGCAAAAAAGAAAGAGTGCATTCCGATAAGAGCATCATTAACTGCGTTCGATAAGAGATAACAGATCGGTGATCTCTTCCTCTGTGGTTAACGGTCATTTTAGCTAAGCGAAAAAATTGTTTTCAATGTGCAGTCAGTAGTAAGAATAAATATCGATCGGTCGATTTGAGTTGTTTCTGTTGTTCACCCAAAATCCACTACAAGTTGGAGGTAGATTCAGAAGGTCAACTGTACGGTGCAGGCATTGCAGATTAGAGGTATATGAAATTTTCATATGGTTTCTCAGTACTTAAAACTTTAAACGCGTTTTTCTCGAAACCACTTTTTTTGAGCTCGCCGAAGACAGAACTCGAACAAATCTTTACCGATCGACTTGAAATTTTGACAGTAGCTTTGAAATATCTTTCTCCACGGAGCTACGTAGGATTTTTTATTTTATATGGCTTAGTTTTTTTTATCGAAGATTTGATGGCGTTTTTTTTTTTTTGTTAAAAATTTAACTTTTTTTTCAAACATGCACCATTTTGTGAAAAATCAATATATCGAAAAAATCCTACGTAGCTCGCTAGCTGTTGTTATATGAAAACTAAAAAATTTTGGTTTTTTCTTCCAGGTCAAAAATTAAGGAGTCTACGTCTTCGGCCATCGACACGCTTTCAAAAATAGGCGCCTTGGGGCATATGCCAGCTTGCTTTTAAATATTTTTTATTGAAAAAATTACATTTTGTACTTTTTTAGTATTGCTATAAAACCTACTTTACAGATTTTCGATTAATACTTTTATTCAGCCAAAATTAATTCCCGAAAATATGCCTATTTTTTTGTGTGCTACTGTGATTTCCCCCCTTAACAAGCTCAGACCAGAATTAGCTTTGTTCACGATAGTGTTGATATGGTCGTCAAAGTTGTATTTAGTACGACCCTTAAATCGTTGGTCTTTCATTTCATTTCATTTATTCATTTCAGGGTTTGTACAACAAGATTAACAATCTTTTATAAATGTACAATACAGATTACATTCAACTGGAAACCACTGAAATATAGAATATTTATATAAAAAGAAAATTAAGAAAATGTACGCAGCTAAAACCTATACTTTAAATGCTAAACCAATTTACTCCCTCATAATAATTTTCAACAAAACCAGAATGAAATAAAAAAAAAAAACTTTGCTCCTACAGATCTACTTTTGCCGAAAACACACTCTCATTATGATCAGTCACCTTCTGTTAAATATTCAAATAACTTCTTCTTGAATGCACCCGCCATCCATATCTGCTGAATCCCCACGGGAAGAGAATTCCAAATTCGAACTACATGGACAAAATAGGAACGACTACCAGTCAAAGTTGCGAAGCGCGGTTATATCATAATTACATGCCTTGAGGATTATGTAGATTGCACGTATTCCAAGAGATATTCAGGCTTACGGGTATAAATCAGTTCATGCAGAAATACTAATGCTTTAAGGCATAAAAACGTTTCGAGGGAACAGCCCAAAACTGTGTTGCGGTAAGGGCTTACATGGTCACAGTGTCGCAGCCCATAAACAAAACAAATACAGCTATTAAACGCTACATTTAATTTACGAGATGATGGTCCAGTGCCGGAAAGACAAGGCTTCCGTAAGTAAACAGCGGTATAATGAAGGCCTTAACAATTTTAAGTCTAGCTGCAGCAGGAAGGAGATATGCCAAAAGCCACAGTCTTCGTAGAGCGCCGTATATATTGTTTAATACTTTCTTCACATGGTCACAGCATGTCATATTAGAGTTAATCATCACACCAAGATTCCTAACAGATATGAGATGTGGTAGAATAGAAGAGCTCAAAAAGACCGGAGGAAAATCTGTAGATTCCAGCCCTCTCCTGTGAATTATCATATCACTCGACTTATCATTATTTAGTAATAAGTTGTTGGCAGTAGCCCATCCCCGTATGCGCTCTAGGTCCATATTCAAGCGGTAAAAACAATCCTCCGACAGACCGATGGGACAGTTTAGATAAACCTGCATGTCATCAGCATGTGAATATTAACATCTCGGACTGGTCTTGTTTAGGGATTCACCGTCTAAGATGTAGTTAAAGTGAACTGGATTCCTTGATCGAATTAACGACATAGTAGTGCACTTGCTAATATTATGAGAAAGGAAGTTTGTAGAACACCAATTATGTAAGGCGCCTAAGTCACAGTTTAATAGTTCACAGTCATACAATTTGGCGTCAATAGTGTAACAAAGAATTGTCGAATTAGGGAGAATTACGGATACATCATTGTTGTAAATGATAACAAGCAATGGTCCTAGACGGCTACCTTGAGGAACACCGGAGGTGGTATAAATATAAAGTGTAACCCGAAATAGAACACGTTGCGTACGATCAGACAGATAGGAACGAATCTAATTAACGAAAATTGATGGAAAGCCTGAAAAATATAACTTACGAACAAGAAAACTGTGGTTAATTCTGTCAAAAGCCTTGCTAAAATCCGTGAAAATGCAGTCGACTTGCTTGACAGCTACATTGTGAAAGGAACCCAGTAAAGGTTTGCAGTGAAAGGAACCCAGTAAAGGTTTGCAGTGAAAGTTAAGAACATTGTACACCAGAACCTCAAAAATTTTACCAATACAATATAAATTGGCAATGGGGCGATAGTTTGATATGACGAATGATAACAGATAGTTTCCAGGATTTCAAATAGATAAGCTAAATAAGGGACAAAGTATAGAAACTAGGGACATGCTACAGTTTTTTACAAAGTTCGTAGGGATACCATCAGGACAACACGAGAAACTATCAGACAAAAAGTTTTCACATAAATTCTGTCGTAGCAAGTGCATTTCTATTACAGTTTTTGTATACTTGTACTCTATTTTCAACCTGTAGTTTAGGAGGTTGGAATGCAACACTTTAACAGAAATGTTCATGAAAATTATTTATTAATATTACAGACAGAATTAATGATGTTAAATCCTAATTACCTTATTTCTGAGTGCTACAATAATCATTTTTTTATATAATCCATCAACAAAGAACTTCACTGCTTAACTGGGAAATTTTTTAGAACGTGAAATGTGGCCGAACTCACCAACACCTTTTGTGACTACCTATAAAATTCAAATACAATTCGCCCCATCGTACTTCCTCTTTCCCCACTTCTTCTTCTATTTTCGTTATAATAAAACTTCTTTTACGCACTTTTTAAAGTAAAAACTTCTCAATTAGATACTTTTCAATAACAATTTCCTAATTAGATCGTCGATGTAGTTTCGCAACTATTTCCTCTTTAAGTACCGCCACATAAATACAACGACTAATTTCGCAGTTGTCCTCTTGCACTGTACGGTTAATCGTATGCAATTGTTTGGTAGTTTTTTTTTTTTGAAACAGGAACTTTTCGGGTTTCTTAACACAAACCGATCAAAAAACAAACTTTTAAAACACACACAATTTCACTACTTTGTGTTTTGATAAATTTTCCTAGAGATTGATTTAATTAATTACGAGAAAAACAAACTAAACGAACTATCTTCGAGGCTGGCGGGCACTCGTTTCGGTTCTGTTCCGCACCTCTCCCGGGAAACGAAAACTAGACACAAGAAACAGTTGAACAGGTAACATAAAACACGACCGAACGCGGTATTTATTAACGCAACAATTCTCAAGGTTGATTTAGTCGAAGCAATAAAAACTTATTGTTTGTTATTTTTAACTAATTTCAATGTTTTCTCAGTTTTGTGAAATCTCAAGTTTGTGGAACGAATCACGAACCTCCTCACTTGGGACTGATATTAAATGCGACTGATTTACTGATTTTCTCTGTTTTCTTTCTTGTTTACACGTTTACCTTTTACGTTCTCTACGCTATTTTCTACTACGCGTTTTTATGCTGTTGGTTTTGCTGTCAATTTGCTTTCCTTTTGTTTGGCGTTCGTCATCAGTAGTTGGATTTGTTCTCTTAAATTCCCACACACTACCGCAGTGAAACGTAATTACGAATTTTTATGCTGACTGGCATTCTCTTATTTTGTAATTTAAGAGAGAACTAGGGTGGAATTCGAATGGGAATTAATTTGGGAAGTTTAGAATTTTGGATGGAATTCCAGAGCACGGTTTGGGCATGGTGAATTGGTGAACGGTGATGCCAAATGCCACGTCAAAAGGAAGTTAGATTTAGAAGAAATGCCAACTACTCTAAATAAGGGCAGGAGAACAGAGTGTAACAACCTTTCAGTTACGTTTATTTCGATAACATCCGCTGATAAAAAGTCGAATAAATCCGCCTTACAATTCACAGTATTAATCAATGAAGCAAATTTATAATTTATCCAAAGTTTTACTCATTCTTAATTCTATTTTTGTGTGATTATGGTGCTCACAATTTCTTGACAACTTTCATTTTCTATTGATATATCACCGGCTGTGGCGCTACGCCCGTGTGTTACTGACATTAATTTATGATCAAAATATCATAGAGAATGGATAGTTGCGTCTCTGATCGGAATAATAAATTAAATTATTATTGACAAACAATGGTCTTTTGTTTTTATTCAACATGCAGAATAGACAGAACGAATGCATGCTAGATAACGTATGCAAAACTCATAAGTGATCTGTTCCTAATTGCCTTTGATGTTGACGATTTAAACTGTCACAAATTAATCAAAGCTGTATAATCATTAAATCAGAACAAATCGATTGCGGGAACGTGAGACGCGAGGCGGGCTTAGAGATCGTTTAGTAATGAGCCTCGCTGTTGTTGCGTTCAAATTATTTACATGTTCAATATTCGTCGCTTGTTAGTAGAATTATAATTGTTTTTAACTGTTCATGGTAGAACCTACTCAAGCCCAGCTGAAAAAAGCAAGCAAAACCTTTTTTACTTGAGGTTAATTTGTAGGAGTCGACCGCACGAAAGCGAATTATTAAAACAAATTATTTTTGTTGTTCACTTGCCGAGACTTTATTAACCTGGCCATAGAGTCAGGGTGGCGATTGCCACCCGGGCCCTAGCCTTCGCGGGCCCGCCAGGCTTACTACGTACACGAAAAATATTAATATATCATACAAATGAATAGCTTAAAAAAGAAACGTTCGGTTGATCTCACATTCAGAAACAGATGTAAACAAAAAGTTCACCTAAACTATGTTATTGGTAATGTGAGAAATCCATGTTAACAGGCAGCCAACAGATGGCTGCATGCGGACATGGATTGGATAGAGGGCTGTGAGCACCACTAAGTTGTTTGTCACAACCTAGTCGTAGCTCACAACCAAGAGGGATAGGGAAGGTTATGGGAAGTACCGGGGTGAGCGTAAGTTACCGTGCAGGCTTGGTCAGTGATCGAAGAGGTGAGGGGCCCGCCTAGCGAGCCGTGTTAAGCTCGTCAGATTGGGGTGAGTTCTTGCCTCACACTTCGCGGTACACTCACCCGAAGAATCATTTTGTCCTTAGGACCCAAGAGAAGAAAAAAAATTAAGCACAATTCTAAAATGATAACAGAAAAAGAAAGGATAAAAAGGATCAGCCTAATTATGCCCCTGACGAAGAAAGCAATCTCAGCTCATAGATGTTAAAGGGATTATTGGCCTATCCCTCCCCATCCTGTGACTATGCTGAGCCCATACTATAAGGCAGTGATGGCCAAACTCACACTACTTAATGTGAGGACTGCTTAAAAGCTTTAAAAGTATTTCGTACTGTTTATTTAATTTAGAACCTTAAAATGTTTGCAAAATGTTGCAAATTTTAAGATATTATATAATTACTTACAAAACTACTTAAATATGACGATTTTTTTTAACTTTTGTATGCTTTAACGATTAAAAAACGCAAAAGCAACAAACCGAATACAGCCAAACAAGTGCCTATACGAATTTAAAAGCTTAAAAGCTCACTTGCCCGCGGGCATAGGTTTGGATATCACTGCTATAAGGCATAGTCCCTATAATCTCGGACAGTTGTCCGGACTAGAGTTAGAGAGAGAGGAGGTCGGGATGAATCTGAGCTGGGTCTACCACTTCATCATATTCGTTTCAGCCACTGGAGAATTCAAAAAAAAATTCCGAGAAATCACGCTGACTGAATATGTGACGAACATTTCAAAAAACTTACTTCAACTTGCGAGATACCGCAATAATAGCAACTTTCTCCGAAGAAAAAAAGATAAGAAAATTATGCTCAACGTATTTTTAACACCGATTAGAATGACCCTTATAATATATGAGAGAATAAATCCCGATTTTAATCCAGTAAGAATGTAGGAACACGTATTACATCGCAATATTCTTCGGTATTCATATATGTATTTAATTCATTTAAAGTGACAACACAACAATAAGAAAAATGTCTCCAAAATGTATTTATGAATGAGAAATATATTAAAGAATTTTGAACATAATTTTTGAGTAACTCTTAAAGATAGAAAAATGTAGTAAAACAATACCAGAGGCAAGGAAACGTGGGTATAAAAAAAACCAGATCCCATTATTTTTCAGGGTTTATATATGTATTAATTTCATTTATAGTGTAAGAGTATAATTCACCGATCTTGTTTAATTCACTTCATAATTGATCCGTAATTGTGTCTCTATTCAATTGCATATACATACTTCAAATAAATAAATTTGTGAGCGGGAGTTAGGAAATCTGAAAAGTCCACATAAACAACCTAAACAACAGCTTTTAGTGCCAATTTAATGCATACCGCCAATTTAAATAACGAAATACAAAGCGGAAATTAACAAAAGACAGGATTTAATAATTTATCTTGGCGGTTGCGAACTACTTCAAGGCACCTGTGATATCACCCACTTGAGCCAGTCACATGTCCACATGGCGAGAGATATTGTTCGCGAAATTTCCCGATTATGATTAGAATTTATGTACAAATTGTATGAATAAAATATAACAAAAAAACTTATCTGACTCCTCCAGCCGTTTGGCTACCAATCTTGCCTACAGTTTCCTTAATTTTTCTTCACTTCCCGATATTGAACCACATGTTTTTAAGTACTCCAATTTTTTTTGTTTTATCTCCTCTTACTTGATTCACTTCCAAACACTTACTACCGTCGGCAGCTTGCCGGATCTCGTTCCCCTCCGGTTATCTTTTAATTTTTCCAAACTTGGCGTGGGTGGCCTGCCATATCGGGGGAGGGGGGGGGAATCTGCCATGTTTCGGAGTTAATCCGAAACAGGGGCGCTTCCTTACTAGCCTTTCGGGATGTAATTCTTTTGTAGCGTTTTACTAAGCTCAAATCGCAGCATCTTTGTAAAAAACTGCTGTTAATCGCTCGGGCCTTTCTGGATATTCAAGATCTCAAAGGCATCGATGTTCCGTCATAATCTCATCGTATGTTATCCACATGAGTCTGCTCTATGAAATTCATTGCGTTTTGGAATATATCTTTTATAACAATTTGCGATTTTCTGTTGCCTCTACCATAGACCGTGTCTGAACCTTTCTTTTTTTTTCTTTTTTTTTGGTGCTCCACTTCGTGTCAAAACAATAGAACTCATGATTACTGCCTAAATTTATTTCTTGATTAAAAATCAATTGTTAAACACACTGGCCACTAAAACATTTTTTAATAATAAAAGTTCCGGGATGAAAAATCGATCAACGTGAGAAATACTTAATGCTGAATGCGAGCCATAAATGGAATTGCTAAAACGGAGCAAGTCTTCTTATAGAATTAATTTTATCAACTTCCTACACTCGTGCAAGATTGTTTCCACTTGCTTATTTTTTTACTGTAATGCAAAGTCACGGAAAGTATTTTGGTAAGATACGCTTCTAACCTATTTTGACAATTTTAAAATAAAAAAATTCAATTAATTCCTAAATTTCGCCATTTCCCATTGCAAACTGACAAGCAGGGGTGTTGACGTTCCACAACCTGCCAGACTTACGTTTTGGTGTGTTCAATCCGCATGTGCCCTCTATCAGTTGATAATGTCAACCAGTACTTGAGCCACAATTTGAGGTACATGCTCTGGCTAGAAGGAGGAGTTTGCCTCGGAAATATCACGTTCGCAATGCAATAATGACAATTGCGGGCGTGATAATCCGGACACAACTCTCGTTCCTGCCGGCTCAATGTGTTAATTTTTTTATCATAGGCATATAGTGTTAAAATTTTATCATAGGCAAATCAAATACATTCCTAGGCAACACTGTGCTGCGTGCCAAAGAAAAAAAAGAAATGTTGAACAACGTTTTAAGCAAAAAAGTTTGCAAGAGATTTCCAATAGACGTCTCGTTCTGAAAAGAATCATTAATATAGTAATGTTTATATCTAAGCAAGGCATCGCTTAAAGTGAGGTCTTGTACTCCTTGAGGGATATCGACCCTCAGAACCAGAATCACGGAAACTTTTTAAATTTAGTTGCCCTGTTATCGAAGTACGATCCGGTTCTGAAGACCCATATATCCGAAGCCATTATTGACAGTAAAAAAAGAAGAGAGTCAGGAAAAGGTAAAGGTATAGGTAGTCTCGTAACCTTCATGTCAAAAAACATAATAAATTAATAAATGTATGCGCACGTGACGTCAAACAAGAGATAGTCAAAGAAATCCAAGAGGCGAAATCTTTTAGCCTTAATGTTGATTCTTGTCAGGATGTTGGCGTTATCGATCAGGCTGCAATTTGCATTCGTTATGTTAAGAATGGAATCCCACAAGAGCGGTTTGTCAGCATGGTGCCGGTACGGAAATCAACAGGCGAAGCATACCGAGCACTTGTAACCTCAGAATTAACTCAGTTAGGCTTGAAGGTGCAAGAACTTATCAGCGTGTCTTTTGATGGCGCAGGAAATATGGTAGGCCGATATCTTGGTCTTCAAGCTAAGCTGAGAGAAGAAGTGCCAAACTTATTTTCACGTATTGTTACGCGCACGTTCTAAATTTGGTGTTGGCAGGCCCCATGTCAAGCTGTACTGACTACTGAGGCCAGGGTTCTCAGGTCGGTTAGAGTGGAAGATAGTATCGTGGTGGTGAAATTATAGTACCAACCTGAGAATTATAGCATGCTTGGTAAAAACGACAAACCAATGCAAAAATGTAAACATCCCCAATACATGTATGATGTGGTGGTGTTTATGATCTACAATATTATGGCTCTGTGCGCTGACGCTATTATATATGCATAGATGTTATTATACTAAATACATTTTCCGGCATTATACACAGCCTTAAAAATGAGAAGATGGTCGCTTTGGGTGATTTTAATGTAAGGATTGGTGAAAGCCAGACATTTCCGGAAGAAATTGTTTTATCTCCCAAAATTAAGAATATTAGGCGCTCAATGGACACAGTTATTGATGCGAGGGGAGGAAAATTTCTTGAGTTATGTGATGAATCAGGTCTTCTTGTGCTAAATGGGCGAACTTTTGGTGATTACGAGGGAAAATTGACGTATATCGGAGGCCATGGCTCATCTTTTAACGACTTTATCGCAACAACTTTCGATACAGCATAATATGTTGAATGCTTGGAAATAGAAGACGAAATATTTTCCGACCACTTTTCACTGGCTCTGACACTAACTATTAACAAACCTTCTTCTGCTAGAACTAAGAAACCTTTAACTCTATTACCAAAGCTAATGTGGAATCCTAACAACGTTGAAATCTATAAAAATTATGTCAGTTTAAGATGTGAAAACACTTGCTTGGAAGATTTACCTAATGATGTACATATTTTAGTGAACATTATTAAACAATCAACCAAATTCAAATTATTTTCTAATGAAGATCCCATGCTGACACGGTATAAGTGAAGCCATCACTCGAAGTTTATTTCTGCGAAATTTAAAGAAAAAAAATATTTAAATTTCTGTTCCTTGAAATTAATTCATTTCCCTTATTATTTCTGGCATATAAAAAAAGTACTTAGAATAAGAGCATGAGAGTGGAGTTCTCCGATGCTTAGAAAAATCTCAAATTTCGAGGAAGGAACCCAGGAATAAATAAAAGTGCAAATACCTGATTTAAATAAAATCGCACTAATTTATTTCAATGAGTTTTGTTTAATACATAAAATAGTTTTTAGAAAAAAGTTTAACCGACTTCACAAAAAGCGCTAAAAGGCATAAAACAATTTTTAATTTTTATATTTTGAAGTCGGTGCAAATTAAACAAACCAAACAACTACAACAAAAGTATTAAATCGTTCTTCCTTTTGATCCCGTGGGTTGTTCCTTATTTTTAAATTTTTTTTTTTTATATATGATGTTGCCAAAGCTCAGGGGATGCCCTATGATGCTAAAGCACAGCCTTGGCAGGAAAGGAATAAAGGTTGGGGGAAATGGGTTATGATCCCGTGTAGTTGTTTTGTTTGTTTACTTTGCACCGACTTCAGAATGTCGTATAAATATAACATTAAAAGTTATTTTACGCTTTTAGCGCTCTTTGTGAATTCGGTTGTAATCTGTGCGCAGTATGTCCAGGTGGCACGCCTAGCTGGCAGCACGTGCGTAGCTCGTCGGTTTGGGGTCGGGTTCTTGGACATCATATCGCACACCACAGCAGAATTCGCGTGACTGTGGCGACAGAGGGTTGTGGATTCCCTCTGTCAGGTCTGCCACTAACTAATAAAAAAAAACGAGAGACAGGAAAAAAGGAAGAGCAACAGGCCTGGTGTCATCTGTTACTCTTAGCCGCTCTGAACCTTCTTGAAACAAAATAAAACACAAGAAAATCTACCCCCATGACGCGATGGTTCAGTGACTAACCCACCACATTCCTACACCTGGCTAAGGTGTAGGCCCAACCTATAAGGGATACTGAAAAATAAAACAACAAAATAAATCAAACTAAAAACATAAGGATAGAGGGGGGAGGGATGAGGGAGACAAGACAGGGAAGAAACTTCATCGGGTTTCCTGAAATTAAAAACTAATATGTCATCTGATATAATTAATCAAACGTATATTAGAATATTATACTAAGGTTAACAAAGAAATCTATCCACACAGGGTTCACCTAACTTGGCTCATAGAACAACACTCAAATTATCCTTACTTGTCTATATTATTCAAGGCTTATAAGCTATTTTGCCAGTGCATTACGTTAACAAATCCAAAAGAGCATAACAAGATCTACTAATAAGATACCTTCCTATAATCTGATTTGGCAAACTAAGTAATAGCCTAATGGGAACAATTAAAAGCTTAATACAACTATCAGAACAAACTAATTTGGTTCTGAGACTGACATGAACAGAACTTACTAAAGGTTAAAATGAAGATAGAAAGCTTTATAATGGTTTAAATGGCTAACTAGATGACTGAAATTTCGATGATTGCACTTTAAATGAAATACTGCGACAAAATATCTTACCGAGGTTGATTAAGCAAACGTTCCTCGAACCATCCGATTTGAAAGGGGTTAATTATTGAGGCAAATTGGTTTCCCCTTTTCCAAATAACTCGATTTCTTCGATTTGCAGTGCTCTGGAGTGAAACCAATTAACCATTAGTTATTACAAGCAACGATGGCGCGGATAAATCAGGAATTCAAAAAATTTTAAAATTTTTTTTCACTTACCTCTGTAGCATGTCCACAATCTGTTTCGGCTGTCACGAGACAAGAATGTGTCTTCTTCTTACCAGACATGGCACATCCGTCTCGTGGGTTGTAGAATCCCTCTTTCAGGTCTGCCATGAACAAAAGGAAACGAGAGATAGATAAAAGGAATAGCAACAGGCCTGTTGTCACTTGTTACTCTTAGCCGCACTGAACCATCTTGAAATGTCAAACGAAAATTTACCCCCTTAAACGATGGTTCAGGCTCTAACCCAACCCTACCCTGCACTGGGCTAAAGTGCAGGCCCAATCTATTAGGGAAGCTGAAATAAAAGTAAAAATAAAATGAAACCAAATTAAAACATAAGGAGGAAGGGAGGGATGAGGGAGACAAGAGGAGGAAGAAACTTTATGGGCTGGTGGGGGGGGGGGGATGTCCTGAAACAAAGAGAATCCAAATTTCAAGATTAAATTAAAATCGATAAAAAATATAAAATATAAATTTTTATTGATTACTATTATTATACATGATACAGGATCTTAATATTACCTGATATAGTGCCAATATCATAGAAATCTGCATTGGAACGCAAATTTATTTTTTAATTTATGAATATTATGGCAAGATTGATACTGACGTTCCTAGATTACTTATTATCTAAATTCTAAAGCAAATGCATAATGAAATTCAACATACACATAGTCTCTCATCTTAAACTATCTTACTTCAATGACTTATGAGAGAGTACGTTAATAGTACGTGGATATTAGACAATTTGTATACGGTATACGCTTTAAATAATATTACCATAACTCATGTTCATTAAGCAATCAACGAATGTGTACTTACAAACGATATTATCTATTACTTCAAAAAACTTTTGCCATTACAAATCTAGAATATACTTATAAGTTTTCCTCGACCTTTTCTTTTTCTGTACTTTGAAATAATTCAGAAGAAATAAATTACCAGAACTTTACATAAGTTTACTTTACATATCAGTCTTAGAAATTCCAAAACGTATATTTTAACAAAAGATTAAAATAATTAAAATATTTCTGGCCAAATTCTCGATAAACGTAATAAGGTACCTTATTGAAGTTTAGTACTAAATCAAAATTTGCATAAAACTTATTGCTGTACTTTATATAATCCTGATTCGTAATGTAAAAAAAATTATTATGTATTATCGTATCATGTCTAGCAATTTTCACTTCTTATAATTAATACTTTCAAAAAGAAAAGGTATCGTAATTCTATATACCTAATTATCGGTAACTATATCAATTCGACAAGCCGGATCGGGGAAACTCCTTATTTTGTTTAACAAAAGTCTTTGTTGACCCCGACGCTCCGGTTACATCAATAGTGAACCCGTAAATTTTAAAAACAGAATTACCCCTACCCAAGGTAAGGTACTTTCTGGTTTTTAAAATAAGAAGCAGAAGCTATCAATAACACCGGTAAATCCAACACAAATTTTAGAACAGAGATACCCCCTATACAAGGTAAGGTATTCTCTGGTTTTAAAATAAAAAGCAACAATCAACAACAGCAACATTTTAATAAGAGGTGCAGCCCACCCGTGGTAAGACATCCTCGTTATTAAAAACAATCATCAGTAAATCAGCAAGCAACAATCAACAAAAACAATATTTGAACTATGAGGTGCCCCCCACCCAGGGTAAGACATCCTCTAGTTTAAAAAATCATCAAAATATCAACATATCCAAGAGAAGCATACATCTATAGGAAGAAAGAAGAAAAGACAACCACTTTTTTTTTTTTTATATGATGATGCCAAAGCTCAGGGGATGCCCTATGATGCTTAAGCACAGCCCTGGCAGGAAAGGAATTAAGGATGAGGGAAATGGGTTAGGAGGTCGGGTGAAGGAGGTGTCGATGTACGCCCCGTTTGAAAGTTTCAGGCTGATAAGACGAGGGAAAAACAGAGGATGGTAAACTGTTCCACATTCGTGTTGTTCTACTTAGAAAAGATTCCCGAAATTTGACGGTACGTCCAAATTTGACCTGGAGAGTATAGGGGTGGGAGCGATTTGTAGATCTTGTATCACGCGTTGCCATGTGTCTACAAGGAATCAGGCTAGCAATTTCGTTAGAACAACGGCCATGGAAATAACGATAGAAGAGTGAGAGACAACCGACATTCCGTCGATGTCCAGAGAGTCAAGGCCCTCAGTGATTGAGGGATCGCCAGTGCGGTGTGTCCGGCCCCTGCCCAAATATGGGAATTATATTCAAGTCTAGGCCTAATGTGGGACTTGTAGATCAGCGCTAAGTCAGGTGGGGTGAAATATTTCTTACATCTCTGTAGAAAACCCAAACATTTCATCGAACTTTTAGCGATTGCAAATATATGATCAGTCCAGCTAAGATTGCTGGATATCTCGAAACCCTAGATATTTAGGGAGGGCGAATTTGGTATATTCACTCCGTCGACTTTAATGGGTTGGGGGTGAACTGGGCGTTTTTTAAGGGACATTAAACAGCATTGAGTTTTGGATGCATTAAACGTAACACGATTTGCTCTGCCCCAAGCAAAGACCATAGAAATGTCGTTGTTTAATGATCTAAACATGCGTTCCCGATTGGCTTCTGTAGCATTTCCACGTGAATTCATTACAGAATCAAATGAGTACGCGAAATTAAGGGTGCTGTCGTCGGCGAAACTATGAATAGGATTGAGAGTAAGGGATAAGAGATCATTAATAAAAAGAAGAAATAAGGTTGGTGAAAGAACTGAACCCTGAGGTACATCGGCATTTATTTCGTAGGAATCAGATGTAACTCCGTCAATTACTACACGAATTGAACGGCCTGACAAAAAACTGTTTATCTATTTAACAAGGGTAGGGTGCAGACCAAATGTTTGAAGTTTGGCTAAAAGGGCAGCATGCCAGACTCAATCAAAAGAATTTGAAATATCAAGAGCGACGATTTCGCACTCACCAAAATTATGAAGACAATGATTCAAACGTTCCGTTAGAGCCGTTAGTAAGTCTCCGGTATAGTGCCAGTGATCGAGGTTAGTGCAATTGGTCTGTAGTTAGAGTGGTCGCATGCCTCTCCTTTTTTAAGTATCGGCTGGACATGAGCAAGTTTCCATACACTTGGAAACATTCCTCTTGAATATGACAGGTGAAAAAGTTTGCGCAGAGGTTTAGCCAAAGCAGAGGCGCAGCATTTGAAAACAAGGGGCGAGAAACCATCAGGCCCAGTAGCTTTGGACACGTCGAGTTTTGAAAGTACTCTAAAAACTTCGCGAGTGCGAAAGTGTAGCATCTTTTGCCTACTAGTACATTGTGATGGTGATGGAAGGTGGTAAGTATGAATTAGCAGCAAAATTAGCAGCAAACAGGTTGGCCTTGTCCAATGAGTCAGTAAAAACATTCTCATTATAAATGAGTGGTGGTGTTGACGAACAGGTGAAATTGTTCCTTACGGTTTTACTAGAGACCAGAAGCCCTTACTACCCTTTTGGGTAGAAAAAAACTTCCGTCTGATGTTCTGGTCGAAATTGAACTTTGCTAATTGCTGAGTTGCAAATATTTCGCGCATCTCTATAGATAGGTCGCAATTCCTCTGTAGGGCACAATCTATATGCATGGAAGGCTGCTTCCTATTTTTTAATGAAACAGTCATTACTGAACCAATTGGTGTTAGTTGGTTTAATTTTCTTGAAGCTATGAGGAATAAAGCGATGCATTCCAAACCAAAGGATGTTTAAGATATAATCGGTGCATTTGTTAACGTCTCTCACAGAAAAGCAATCGGACCAATCCAGCTCTCTGAGATACTTATTAAGTCCCGCCCAATCAGCATTTTTATAATGCCACACTAATCTTTTGGTGGAATTTAGGTTAGTGGTTGTCAGAGAGGAGATGGAGAATTGGGCGGAGATTAGACAATGGTCCGAATTACCCAAGGGAGCAGTTACCGAAACCGAGTATTTTTCAGGATGCGATGTTAGAAATATGTAGATCTAAAAGATGCGCGTTGTGCCCCAAAGTATCAGGAACACGAGTCGGACACTCAATCAGTTGCTGCAAATTAAAAGACTCACTAAATAACTCGACGTGTCTTCCAGACGGGCTTGTGGTAGAAGAATGCCTGAGCCACGGTGTCACTGTGCCACTTAACAAAAAATGAAGAAATCAATACTTTATCTTCAAAGAAGAAAGAATTATTAAGGGTACGTTTTTTATAATTAAAATTACTTTTATTGTACCACAATTACATAATTAAAAATTCATAAATAATACTTACTCACGTATTCAAAATATTTATCGTATTAATAAAATGATATTTTCTTTTCTGCTCAACATAAAATATATATTTTTTCAATACAAGTCGCTGTTGTCTACAGATCCGAATGGTCCAGGATAACCTGACCACTGGAGGCATTTTGTCACTAAACGTAAGGTATCGGTCCTGATCTCGCGCTTATGCACCCTCACAAGAAAATTTCACCCGTTGCACATCTGCAAATCTATGAGAATATACGTGACGCCAATTACATTTTTTTTGCTAGTGAGTTCTGACGGAGAACGAATCGAGTCGGAGAATAGCCAGTAGTAGGCGAGACGAGATTGATGATTTGGCAGTGGTTGACGAGAAAAGACGTGTTCGTTGGAAGTTGTTAAAAAAATTGCTTTTTTTTGGAAAATGTACTGCTCGTAATTTAATTTAAAGGAAAATCATAGTGAAATAATATGAGAAAGATTCTAGTGGAACAGCAAGTATCCCGGTTAATGGAGATGTCGGGGAGGCTCGTCAAAGGAAGCTTCCCCTCATGGTACCCTGGGTCCCCGTTATAAGAGGGTATAGTGCACGGTGCAACATTGTTTGAAGCAAAGGTAACTTCAATTAAATTATATTTTGTCTGCTGACTGGCGAAACAAATCAACCAGGTAAATAATCAATTTATGTCGGCAGTAAGACACTGTCGTGGAATTATGTCGGTCTCAACAATTTTTGGACTATATATAAAAATGTATTTGATTATCGCGTTTATTGTCGGCAGCAATTTTTTGCTGTAAGATCTAAGGATTCATAAAATTTTCGGCGATAGATATATACTTATTATGTAAAGAAGATAATTGCGTTTCTTTTGAGTCCTAAGTTTATATGAATTGTAATTACATTGATACTTGTAGGTCATAGATATCCGATCGTCCATATTTTCACACATTAGTATTTAACTATATTATCTTCATTTAACGATACCTATCCTTTATATGTTGTGTGAAGTAAGAAAAGAAATGTTAGTCGTAGTAAAGCTATCTTTTAGGTAAACGTGTCTACATTAAGGTGAATAGGCATCTGTTTTACAAAACCATGTTTATTAGGCTAAGAGAATATTAAGGGTAAGGTACTATCGCTATATATGGGGTATACGTAATGTTAGTATGATTTATGTATCTTCTTTGTCTAAACATTAAGGTGTTGAAATCAGACTTTATTACCGTCGTATACAGTTAAGTTGACATGAAAACAGGCTTGAAATAACATGAAGTACTTATATTGCTGTGAGTATTATCCAGGTAAATTGAAATTGAACAAATTACAAGGCAAATAGCAAGTACAGGATATTGAATCGTTATAAAAATATGTTGGCTTATAAGCATTTGATTTTTTTTAATCGCCAGTTCATAAGACTTTAGCGAGAGAAATAATGTGCATTTTGTTTGGCTGATTCGGCTATTAAATAATTGCTGTGAACAATGAAGACCTAGTAGGCTTGAGGTCAAGATTCGTTGAATTTCGTTAGTTTTAATTCATATATGTCTGTACAGTTTTAATCGGTTATAATCTTTGGTATAACAAAATTATTTTTGGGTTCGAAACTAGGGTAGAATACACTTGTATATAAGAAAGGCACTGAGGAAATTTATTATAAATAGTTTAGCATATTAGTAGAGCTCTTCCTTGCTTGTTATTTGTTATTTTAGTAAGTGCGTAAGCATCATAAGCACAAATAGATCCTCACCTTCGGTCAGTTGGCCGTGAGCTCTCCTTAGGAGGGGGCAACTCTTTTTCTCTTAAAATAAAATAATTTTAGTTCATAGGCCAATAAAAGACTTTTTGATTTCTCTCTATCTTCTCGTCGTCCTTCTTTAGTGCGGCCATGTCTACGCCGGTAGGTGGGGTCCTCATAATGAGGTGAGTGGCCCTCTTCTTTCTTTACAGGGTTTGTTTGAAGGACATCCAGATGATCAGCGGCGGGTGCAAGGGCGGTTGGGGTATGGACCAATCAAGGGGCGTGATACCACTAGACTCCCCCAACGTTCTCCGGTAAGTCAGGCAGTGCCTACCGACATCCTTCTTCCTCTTGTTTTGTTTCCTTAATTTTCTTTTTCAGATTTAGTTTTTCTTTGTTTCGCCGGCGCATATTGAAGGCAACTTCCAAGAGATATTTTTTGAACTTACAGTTCAGTTGTTGTTTATCTTTTGAATGTATAAGATCATTTTACAATAAAATACGTGCTATAGAACCAATAATCATGTATTATTTGTGGAAATATGCAAAAATAAATTCATGAGGGAAATGCTAATACGAGTTCGTATATAGTTTTGGAGCAATTCTGTTTTATCTCGCTTTGAATAGCTGCTAATTGACTTATCATATAAACAAGGGCATTCCTTAACTAAGTAATAACCTGTTTGCATTTACTTCAAAATTTGTATTTTCCATTTAAAAAAAAACCAAATAAAGGACACCAAAAATTACTTTCACGACACAAGAATATCAGGTGATATCCTCTCTACGACTATTGGCAATCACTACTCACATATCACCAGAAAAATGTTTCCAACTGCCAAAAAAGTTTACAGTTGACAGAAATATCGCCAATATAAAAATTGCTCTCAGTGTGCGGTTACTCATAAGAAAACCTGTGTTAGCCAATATCAGTCGATATTGTTATTAGGCCGACTGATTACGTCACGAAGGGAGGAAACTTATATGCATAACGCCTAGGACAGCGGTATACAAAATGCAACTTACTTTCGACCTACGTGGAAGAAACCAATGGAGATGCCTTACGTATATGTATACGCTGATTTTCCGTGGTCAAATTTTAATGCGAGTGATGTCAAAATTAAAAAAATCCAAGATTTTCAGGACAGACACAACCATAGTAAAATAAATAAACAATCCGAAAGATTTGGTCCCTTTTCCATCCTCAGACATTCAAATACTCAATGTAGGTTGCAATAAGTGGCAAGTTCAATTAAACCTTTACCTCTTCTGGGAAAATGTAATGGGAAAGGCGCCATCGCCGCTTGCGTAAACAAACTGTGCATGTCTTTTAAAATTGTGCATGTCTTTCGTAAGTTATGACCCTCACCCAAAAATTCCTAAAATAATTAGCGTTACCTCGTAGGTATGTACCAACCCTTTAATTTCCTGAGGTTTGCTTTCATTCTCCTTAAGAAAGATCCTCAGTTTTAATTAAACGTGCAAGTGAGAAGTAGTTAAAGATCTTAATCTATCCATATAGTGATTTTAGTGATTTCAGTATTTAAATTCATAATTTGTAAAGGTGGGTACTGTGTACTGTGTAGTTTGTACTGTTAGTGGGTACTGTGTACTGTGTAGTTTGTACTGTTAGTGGGTACTGTGTAGTTTGTATTGTAAGTGGGTACTGTATACTGTGTACTGTGTAGTGGGTAGTAGTTAAAGTAAGAGTTTATCAGTGGTAGTTCCTCTAATCGTAGGTTGTGTGTGTGATGATGAATCCGACAAAGTGCTCCCCAATGGAATGTGGTATGTCCGGTGAAGTTGGGGGACACGGTATGGTTGTGCCAATAATGCTGGTGTGTCCGCACATTGGAGGGATGTGGCTTCAGCGGATCGTGGTGTGTCCGGTGAAGCTGAAGCGCACTTCTGTGAATTATCCCGATATAGCTGGTATGTCCGCTTATTGGGTGGTTTTATTACTTATCTGTGGTATGTCCGGGATTGTAATAAAACTATAGTAAGTCCTGTGATCATCTGGTATGTCCGATGAAGGGGGAATTGATTAAGTTGGTATGTCCAGGTATCAATCCTACAAATCACAGGATTAGGTCAGCTCTGATGGTATGTCCGCTTTGCTGATCTAACGTGAGTGAGAAGTATGAGTGCGGTATTACGTAGTTTAGGCAGTTAACCCATTGAGTTGTAAACTCACGAGTCGTTTTCTTCCTTTTACAGATCTGTAGGGAAAGTAGTTGGCGCAAGAGTAATCATCGAGGAGATTTGTGTGGTAATAATAAAATTTAAAAGGAAACAGTTTTGGTCTATTTTGTAGTCATCCTAATATTCTGTCACTTTTCTGTTTTTATTATATCAACATTTATAGATTTTTTGATCGTTTAATTTTATATTTATGTTACTATGAATTATGCGGTTAATAAAATAGAAATATGGAAATGCTTTTTTCAGTGGCAAAAGTTCTTGGAAGTTAGATTTTCATACTCAAAAGGGTAAACTGATTTGTTGAGAGCATTTTTTAAATCGTGACCTATTTCAATGCATTGAATGAGACTAGGCAGTGATACAAATTAAATTGAATATTTCCAATAACTGGAAATGCTTTTTGCAGCTGATCTACTCTTTTCTGAAGAAATCCACACAAATTAAATGTGTAAGGGAAAACATTGCAATTGGGCGAATTAAATTCATCAAATTTAACAGTAGTCGTAATAATAAGTAACTTGATATTTTATTCCAAAATCGTTATTCTGATTATTCTTTTAAATAATGCTGAGATTAAGAAGAGGAACTCCCAATTTTATATTGTTTAACTAAAGTGTTTAGGTTATTTAAAAAACGCGCCAAGAACCCTCTGAAACAAAATAATTTTGCGCCGACTGCAATGCCATTTTACTTAGTGTAGGAAATATTATGGGCACACTATTAAGTTGTCACGATTTTTCGAGTTTAGTTTCTTCCTCGTAGCTTTCGACATAGAGTTTCCATTCAATTCCAAATCGAAGTATTATGTAATCCACGTGATTTCTTTTACTGGGATGAAAAAAGCTCGATGAATTTAGCGAGGTACTTACCGAAATATCAACGAAAAATACTCATTTATTCTTTTGCTCACAAATAGATGGCGTGTCAACCTTAGTGCGTCCCTGTTTCATTTAGCAAAATAAAAAGAAGTTGCTGTCAAAGAAATGTCACATGAGATTGAAAATCGAACCGAGTTGACTTCAATCTGTGGAATTTCGTCTGCATAAGAAGATATCTGGTATTTTCCTGAGATTCGTGCTTTACTAAAAAACTTATCAATTAGAATATTTTAACAAAGTTATTTTGTCGTTGTTTAATATATTTTTCTGTCATTAATTTGTTGTGATGTGAAGTTAAGTGCCAATCAACGTAGTTCGCGGCAACTCAAAAAAATCGGATCAATTTTTTATTTATTGTACGTTTTAGAAATAGGCGTGATTAATTCCGATTAATTCCATATACGTAACCGGTTCTTTGTAAAGTTTTGTCGTTTTATTCATTCGCACTGAGTTGAGTGTAGTATTTCCTCAAGTTTAATTTTGACCGCTCCTTGCTTGCGGTGTGGAGATAATTTGTGCGATAAAACTTGGAGTTATAACGTGTTTTTATAAAGTAAGTCTTGTTTGATTTAATAAATCTGTACAGTAGTTTCAGCGTTGTCTCGATAACTGTTTCTTTCAGTGTTCTAAAGTCCGAGAAAAATAATCTCCATACATATTGTGCCTACAAATTGTTTAAACCAAATGATGAAATTATTAGAATTAGTTTCAGTTCCTAAAATAGAACTAGACCGTACTGACAAAATTGACCATTCTGTGTATGCTCACCCTCGCACCACACTATGCTCCACTTTGTTATCTATCAGCAACATGAGTATCGATAATATTCTGATAAGACCGCTTGGCGGTGCTTAAGAAAAAATCAATTAACTTTTGCTATCAGTAATCCCCTTGTTGAATGACTTGCGGTTCTCTTTTGTAATTATAAGTCTTGCTTTTATTAGGTTTTGAGAATAATAGAAAATTCTCTACAGACTTTACCGGTTATGCAAACGCTGTATGCCATTGTTAAAAGCGTCGACTTCGGTGCTTTCAATTTATTATTACAAAGTGGAAGTAGTAGGACTTTCTTGCGGTCTCTACTTTACCTTAAAATCTGCGATTGAAAAAAAATTGTTTTATTTCCAATCATCAATCATCAATTAATTCGATATGAAACGAGTTTAGTTTTTTCTTTCAAAAATCTAAAAAGAAACAGTCAAGATGAAGTAAGTAGAAAAGTTGTTAAGTAAATTATTGCGCAATATTATTTACATCAGCTGCCGAGATTACAGTCGAACAGTGTTACTTATCTTAGCTGACATCAACCTCTGTGTAAGCGACATCATGATTTGCACATATGTTCTTTGATGTAAAGTAAAAAATCTATTTATAGTTATGAATAATTCATCACCTAATACTTTTTATGTAGAGATGGAACCCAGTGCCTGCAAATTATAACGAGTGTATTGATTTATGTTGACATTGAGATTGAAGAAGTAATGTAATGTCATCACTACGAATGCGATTACCTTGTCTTATTCGTAATTAACTTCTGTCCAACTTTCAGGGCCTAACTAC
This sequence comes from Leptarthrus brevirostris, assembly GCA_964036015.1. Lineage (NCBI taxonomy): Eukaryota > Metazoa > Arthropoda > Insecta > Diptera > Asilidae > Leptarthrus > Leptarthrus brevirostris. The sequence goes on from OZ038371.1 coordinate 41,143,691, forward strand.
ATTCCTCATAAGAGCCTTTAAATATATGTACATGTATCATAGCTAGAGTGTAGCCTAGGTTTCTGCGATCGTTGAGTGCTATGATATGCTGGGTTTGTTTAGGAGCAAAGAAAGAAGGTTTTAAGATTTTTAATAAATGGCTGAGCAATATAAGCAGATTCTGGAGGACTAAATGATAACATTTTAATCGGAGTTGTTTCAACTTTAATTGGTTACGCCCGATCGGGTTTGCCAGGGATATATACACGTTTAAGCTCATATTCTGAATCTGTGATACATTTAAAAGTCTAGACGAAATGTATGTAGCAGTGGCATAAATCCTCAGATCTTCCAATACATGAGTACAATATTAGGATTGCCTGGTCACATACAAATTATTATTGAGTTTACACGGTAATTGATCTTCATTTGGTACGTTTCTGATAGCCGAGCAGAGTCTGAAAACATCCTCTTCCTCTGTCAGCACTTGTAAGGACTGTTTATATATCAGGCCCTGTCACGTCCTTAGGCTAATGAAGAACATAGCTGACAGTATCTCCACTGAGCAGGAATGTATGGCTAAAAATTCGGCAACATCAGTACTAGCCTGCTCAGTTTCAAGCAGTATTTGATGATTTTGGCTTGTTGAATCGAAAGCTTGATGACCTATTGGCCTCAGTGAATAAATCTGGATAAGTCGCGTGATATCTCTTACAAGATAACTACTATGTCTAGCTCTATTGAGAACATACATGGTGCTACTGTTCATGCTGCACACTGTACTGTTACTGCCGCAAACCCTGTTCTCCCTAGTGACGATATTGGGAGTAATTTGAGTCTTCTCAGAAAGGATATAGAATCGTTGTCATCGGCTGCGAAGGGCAGTTCTGATCTCATTCAGGCGATCTCGTCAGATGTGCGGTTCCTACGTCGCAATTCTGATCGGCCTGCTGCTTTGGACGTCGTTGGTGTGCCTCGTGATATGGAGTGGGCCGACGGTGGAGCTGAGGTGACTACCATTTCTGTGCCGAGTTCTGATGGGGGCGCTCTGAACACTGCACAATTAACCGCTACGCCTCCTCCCATCGGTGGTCATTACTGGTGACTTGAATGCGTGGGGTAGCAGAGTCACGAATGCAAGGGCGCGCAGTCTCATAGAATCGCTTGCTGTGCTCGATGTAAAGATAGCTACTGATGGAAGGAAAAAACCTTGAGTGTGTCGATTATAGACCTAACTTTTGTAAGCAGCTCCCTACTCCGCAATACAATATGGTGAGTGAGCGGGGACTACACATATAGCGACCACCAAGCCGTTATGTTTGAGATAGAAGAAGAAAAGAGGTCTAGCCAAAGAGGCCCTAAATTAACAGGCCAAGAATGGAAAGATTCGTTGTTTGACTCGAATCTTCGGAGGAGTAGTGAATGCGTACCAAATGGAATTGGGATCTGCAGGAAACCGAACGGAACAACTGACACAACTGATGGATAGAGCATGCGATGCAGCAATGCCACGCAGGAAACCCAATAGTAGAGGCTCCCCATGCTATTGGTGGAACGAAAAGATTCAGTCACCTAGGGCAAAATGCTTGAAAACCAGACGCAAAGTTCAAAGGTCGAGAGGTAGACTGGAATACAACCCGCTGTTCAGTGCCTTTAAAGAAGAAAGAAATGCTTTGAAGAATGCCATCAAGGACAGAAAAACGGAAAACTTCAAACGTCTTTGCGAAGAGGCTAACATTAACCCATGGGGAACCGCCTACAGAGTCGTTATATCGAAACTAAAAGCTCAAAAATGTCCCCAGATTACAGTAATTCTGAGAGAAATCATAACGACGCTTTGCCCACAGCGTCCAACGATTGCTCCAGCTGGCGTTGAAGAAATTAATGTAGAGGAAATCCCGACAGTTACGGTGGTAAAACTTTAGTCAGTGCTCAAAAAATAGGAGACAATAAAGACTGGACCTTTTCGTAGAAGTTACAAAATTATGTCTAATAGAAGGCGTGTTTCCGGAACAACGGAAGCTGCAACATCTGGAACTGCAAAAAAGGAGGTAAACCATCTGGAGAACCTTCATCCGAGGGACACAAAGGGAAAAATATTGGAGAGAATAATATACAACAGGTTACTTCCTATTGGAGGAGAAAGGTGCTTTATCAGAATACAAATTTGAATTTTTAAAAGCGCGCTCCAGAAAAGAAGAATGTAAAAGGTGGAGATCGGGAACCAAGGAATACTGGGCAGTGGATACACTAAACGTCAAGAACACCTTTAACTCGGCCAACTGGGAATTCATGAAGAATTCTCTCGTTAGAATGGAGGTTCCGACATACATCTTAAAGATTATATCAACTTACTTCAGGAACAGGAAACTTAGATATAATAGCGATGCAGGAACAGAATACCATAACGTCTCCGCAGTGGTACCACAAGGATCTGTCCTAGATCCCCTTCTTTGGAACGTTATGTATGATGAAATTCTCAGACTACAGATCCGCCAAGAGACGAAAATAATCGGCTTCGCAGACGACATTGCGATCGTTACAACAGCGAAATACACCCACCAAATAGAGGCGGCAACAAATGAAGCTATCACAATGATTGAGAACTGGCTGGAGTCTACAGGTATTGAACTCGCAGAACAAAAGATGGAGGCGATCTTAATCACAAAAACGGTGGAATACATAAATGTCAGGGCGGGCAATCAAACAATCAGGTCAAAACAATCGCTGAAATTCTTAGCAGTAATGCTAGACACTAGGCTAAATTTCGAACACACAAGCGGCTGTTTTCAGGATGCTGCCAGTCGGTGGTACCAAACCAGATAAAAGAGCCCTGATATTGAGAGTAGTGAGCTCTGTGCTTCTGTATGCCGCCCCAATCTGTGCAAAAGAATTAGGGTGCAAGATTCAAGAACGATGCAGGGAAACCTCAGAAAAAAAGAGATTAAAAGGAAGAGAGGCAGATCTCGATGTTGATGTGGAAAACCGATGGAACAACGCTACGAAAGGAAGATAGACGCATCAACTGATTCCATGCATCGGAACTTGGGTCAAACCACAAGCTTGGAGAAAACAACTACCACTTGACGCAATTCTTGACTGGTCATGGTGGATATCGCAATCACCTGCACAGATTTGGACATGACAGCTCCCCGATGTGTACGAACTGCTTAGATCAGGAGGAAGATGCTGTACTCGTAGTATTTCATTGCCCATGTTTCCAGGTATGGCGTGTAAATATACTGTGTCCATCGGTAATAACTGAATATTATGCTCCAAAGTGACGATAACTGGAGCGAAGTGACTGAGTATATAATAAACGTCCAAAAGGAATTGAGAAGACTGGAACGTCTTAGACATCAGATTAATACGACAGGTTGATAGCATGATGGCTAACCAGCCCCGCGAAGTAATACCGGCAGTTTAGAGTACTTTCGAAACTCGACGTGTCCAAAGCTACTGGGCCTGATGGTTTCTCGCCCCTTGTTTTAAAATGCTGCGCCTCTGCTTTGGCTAAACCTCTGCGCAAACTTTTTCACCTGTCATATTCAACAGGAATATTTCCAAGTGTATGGAAACTTGCTCATGTCCAGCCGATACTTAAAAAAGGAGAGGCATGCGACCCCTCTAACTACAGACCAATTGCACTAACCTCGATCATATCCAAAGTTTTTGAATCACTCATCAACTCTCAGTTGTTGACATATCTAGAAAATAACCATCTTATCAACGATTGCCAGTACGGTTTCCGCGCTGGCCGCTCAACCGGAGACTTACTAACGGCTCTAACGGAGCGTTGGAATCATTGTCTCCATAATTTCGGTGAGTCCGAAATCGTCGCTCTTGATATTTCAAAGGCTTTTGATAGAGTCTGGCATGCTGCCCTTTTAGCCAAACTTCGAACATTTGGTCTGCATCCTACCCTCGTTAAATGGATAGAGAGCTTTTTGTCAGGCCGTTCAATCCGTGTAGTTATTGACGGCGTTACATCTGCATCCCACGAAATAAATGCCGGTGTACCTCAGGGTTCAGTTCTTTCACCAACTTTATTTCTTCTTTTCATCAATGATCTCTTATCCCTTACTCTCAATCCTATTCATAGTTTTGCCGACGACAGCACCCTTGATTTCGCGTACTCATTTGATTCTGTAATGAATTCACGTGGAAATGCTACAGAAGTCAATCGGGAACGCATGTTTAGATCATTAAACAACGACATTTCTAAGGTCCTCGCTTGGGGCAGAGCAAATCGTGTTACGTTTAATGCATCCAAAACTCAATGCTGTTTAATGTCCCTTAAAAAACGCCCAGTCCACCCCCAACCCATTTCAGTCGACGGAGTGAATATACCCAATTCACCCTCCCTAAAGATCTTGGGTATTGAGATATCCAGCAATCTTAGCTGGACTGATCATATATTTGCAATCGCTAAAAGTGCGATGAAATGTTTGGGTTTTCTACAGAGATGTAAGAAATATTTCACCCCACCCGACTTAGCGTTGATCTACAAGTCCCACATTAGGCCTAGACTTGAATATAATTCCCATATTTGGGCAGGGGCAGGACACACCGCATTGTCCGCGTTAGACAAAGTTCAGCGTAAGGCTGTTAAACTTATTGGCGATTCCTCAATCTCTGAGGGCCTTGACTCTCTTGAGCATCGACGGAATGTCGGTTGTCTCTCACTCTTTTATCGCTATTTCCATGGCCATTGTTCTAACGAAATCGCTAGCCTCATTCCTTGTAGACTCATTACAACGCGCGATACAAGATCTACAAGTCGCTCCCACCCCTTTACTCTCCGGGTCAAATTTGGACGTACCGTCAAATTTCGGGAATCTTTTCTTAGCAGAACAACACGAATGTGGAACAGTTTACCATCTTCTGTTTTTCCCTCGTCTTATGAGCCTGAAACTTTCAAACGGGGCGTACATCGACACCTCCTTCACTCAACCTCCTAACCCATTTCCCTCATCCTTAATTCCTTTCCTGCCAAGGCTGTGCTTTAGCATCATAGGGCATCCCCTGAGCTTTGGCAACATCATATATAAAAAAAAAAAAAAAAAAAAAAAAGTTCAAAGTATGTTGAAAACTACGATTTTGATTTTCGGACCCGTTACTATAACTTCTCTATAAAGTTAATAAAGTAAGTTTTGTGTCGTTGATGGTAGGTGGTCTCGGCCTTGGTGTCCTTCTAACAATAGGTTACCGTAATAGGCCATTTTATAGTTTGCATTCTAATCCACCGCAACTATAAAAATATCAAAGGAGTTTGCTAGTTTATCTGGAAGCTCAGTAAGTGCCAGTACTATACAATACGAAGTGCGATAAGAATACTTTAAGTAAAAATGAGTTCGTCGTAAAAAGCCATAATTCTCTAACTCCTTTGTTTTATTGTTCTAAAAAGTTTTTTATTATTAATTTGTTTTGCTCAAGTATATTTGAATATTAAATTGTCAACAAAGAATGACGTATCGTCGCAGACCTATAAAATTGAATTAAATAAGATATGTTCCCTGTTTCATTATTGAACCTTAAAAAACCAATTTTCTTAATTATTCTGAATAATACTATTCCCAACCAAGGTTGAGTCTTAAAACAAATATTATACGTTATTGTCAGAATAACAAATGCATTTGATATTGATTTGTAATTAGTTAAAGTGACACATTCACCCACTTAAAAAGAAATTATTTTATCTGATTTTCCAGAAATGGGACTGCTGAGTGAAGGAAATCCATTATCGTGGGAAGAAACAAAAAAGCTCGCTCGACACGTGCGGGAACATGGAATTGAACAATTTATACATTTATTTGCCAGGCTACGTGACAGACAGGGTGATATCCTTAAGTGGGGTGACGAGGTAAGTTAATCGCTGTAATTTCAATAATAGTTATACCTTGGGCACACCGAATCTGAAATCACATAGTTTCCTCAAATAGCTTTGATGAAATGGTGGTGGTGACACACACATCCTAGGTGATTTCGATGGCCAATTTCATTGATTATGTGCCTTTTTAATAAATATTCGCTGTTTTTTCTTTCCAAAGAAATGCATCCTTTTTTTAGAACTCTGTTTCGCTGACAATCCAAACTTTTTTTAATTTTGAATATTGTCTTCTAATTAACAGTTTAAATTGCCATTGCAACTTTTATTTATTTTGTATTAATAGGATGTGGCCAAAGCCTAGGGGACAACCCTTAGATGAGTAAGCATTGCTTTAGCCGGAAGGGAATTAGGGTAAGTGGAGTGAGAGAGTGGAGACCGAGTCTCCATGTTGATCGTTCCACTCAACCAATTGATCCAACTCGCAAAATATATGAAATATTTGAGAAGTTTATATTTTCTATTATCCCATTGGTGGAGCTTTAAGGAAATTTCGCTCCAAATCACTCAAATTTTCAGTGATTGCAAGTTCCAAATTTAGCTTGAAATCATGCGATTCAATGCGGTTTTAGCTTGAAATCTCCATTTGAAGTGATTTCGAATTTGGTGTGTCTACGGCAGAAAAGTACTGAAGGTGATTTTAAAATATCATAGATGTTTTTTTTTATAATATAGCTTCAACTTGATGATTCATTTTATTGCAAAGTTATGTTCTCAAGTAAATTTAGTTCCCATAATTAATAAATTGTAAGGATCATAAACGAATTAATGCAAAGCGCCATGAAAATATCTACAGATTAATGATCAAGTGTGGCTTATTTGGTAATGCTTAAAAGAAACAAACACAAAAATAATAAGACTTGACATCTTTGAATCACCTAAAGAGTCAAGGTCCCACGACAGCTTTCTAGGTGGTATATTCAACTTCAAACCAATCTGTTTGTACCAAATAGGGTTTAAATACTCGCATTTGGATGTCAAATGCTATTGTAAGACCTTTTTTTAGTCATGGTGTAGGCTTTGTGGATTGTTATTGAGAGGCGGTGCGGCCTTAAGGGAGTTGACACGTATAGATGGGTGAAAAAAAGGTCTCCTTTTCAGGGTGCACTACAGGGTAAAAGTGAACCAATTCTTATGAATTTTGTTGTTGTTAACTGAGAGACCAAAATTACATAAAATTTTTTTTGTGTGTGCAAAAGGTCCAAGAAGCGCCTCAAATTTCAGTCGAAGTAAAGTGGGGCTATGGTCTGAAAAACAGAATCAAAACGGTTTCCATAAGATAACAGTTTTAGCTTTTATACAAACCTCAGTTTTCGAAAAAATCTTGAAAAATAAAAACATGGCGGCTTAAAAACCAAAAAGTGGTAATATTCTCGATTTTATTCACGAGGAGAATTTTTTGAAGGTTCAGGTAGAAGTGATAGAAGTGATTGAACAATCTTACTTCAAGTGGTAAAAATCGCTGCTGATAATTGCTTTTAAACCTTGAACAACAGAAAAACTAATGAAACTCATCGAGTTTTCTACTCACACGCACGAATTTAGAGTCGTATACAAGGAGCCCTGGAGCCCACTGCGGTCGCGCGAGTCTACCTGATGCTGTACTATATTAGTTTTGAGTGTGATAGAATTGGAATATCGTAAAAGCGTTCTAGTTACATGTTCTTAAAGACCTTAATGAATTAATTTATGAAAATAAAATAAAATGGAAAAATTCATTCTTTTACACGTAAAAAAGCGAACTCTTAAATTGTGCCCTTAAGGGGGTCTTCTACCTTACGTCGCCGTTTTTGATATTGTTTTTCGAGGATGAGTCTAGGGACAACAATAATGCGATTGATATGCGGTTTTTTGGGTTCAACTCGTTTGTTCTTATACTTTGAAAATAAATTTTTTGAAATTTTTATTGTTTCTGGTTTGACCTTTGTTCGACCTTGAAGTACCCCCTTACGAAAAGTTCATATCAAATCGGTTGACACGATTCCGCTCATGAAAGATATCTTAAAGAAAAAATCGAAAATGATAGTCAACATGTTTTTCATGTTTTTTAGGGTCAAAAATAGCTGTAAAAATTGTTAAAATAATAAATTTTCAAAAAGTCTTCGTCAGACGATAGCGAGATGTCTTCCAAAGATTTTGATAAAAGATTTGAGTTAATCGATCAATTATTTTCCAGATATTATGTCAACCAGTTGCAAAAACGCGACCTTTGGGAAATCGCATTTTAAGATGTTCATGCATGAAAAAAGCACGCGGAGCTGTTTGACAGTGTTTGTTATCCAATAATAAGAATTCCGTTATATCATTTCCGGGGTATGTTCCTGACACATTCTAGATTAGTAAATGCAAAAAAAAATCGATATTTTAAAGCCAACAAGGTAGAAGACCCCCTTTACGGGCCACTCTACAGTTAAAATGTTAAAATCGCATGTTAATTTTGAAATGATTTATAAAAAAAACTACAGAAGAAATCAATTTAATTTTTTGCAGCCCATTTACGATGTTATATATAGATATGTTATACCAAACATTGCTATTAAGGGCGGGAGAAGCTTCAACCCCTAGACATGGAAGGCGTATCTCTCTATCCAGTTCTTGTAACCCCTTGTGGGTTATGGGGCGGGAAAAGAACTTCACCCGATTCGAGACAACGATTGAAAGTGGACCTATAATTTAAAGTGGATTTCGAACCACTGGCATTTTCACCCATGGCCTTTATATCGTAATCTGTTGTCAGCAGAAAACAACCATGGGTCGCCGCCGGTGGGATTTGAACCTGGGATTCCCGGATTGGTAGGCCGACACGTTATCCGTATCCACTTGTCTAAATTCACTTGATTCATCTCAATCTGATCTAATAAGCCATTTACCGCTATTCTTACCGCCATTTGAAAAGCTTTTGTAGTATTTTGCTATTACGGAGGGATTAAAACAGCGTTATATTGTTATTATGGGTCGAAGGCAAGTGATTTTTATTTTTCATCTCGCATTCACATTTAATACCCTTAATGCATTTGACGGATCTCTACTGATAGTCTGTTTTCGTAACGGTCAAAGTCCAGCGCAAAAGGTATAACACCGGTGCTGGTTTTCCTTTACGGTTGTGGATTTCGTGAATCAGTCTCCGTATCGTTCTACGTTTTTGTCTTTGGGCTTTGCGCAAATTGAGTTTATTCGAGGCCATTTGAAATTCTATGTGAATCTTTTTCAATATTATTGACTTGAAAAGCTACCTCTTTTCATTTAACTGCCACTTGACCTCGAAAAATCCGGCTGTTTTTGCAATAAGGGACCTGCTTCTGCTTGTTATTCTGCAACCCGAATATGTGTTATGATTATATTGTCAAGGTTTTAAAAATGTCGCATTCTTCGGAAATCATTCTTGCTGATGATTTCGATGTCCACTACATACAGTTGCTTAGGCATTCTACCACCACGACCCTATTATTTATAGTCCTGATGAGCGTTGAAATCAATGTATCCATAAATATGGAACCCGAAATTGTCGCTCTCTATATTGTTTTACATAGTCTTGTATGTTGCCCTTCTAACTAAAGTTCAAGAATTTGCTTGCACCATCACCTTTTAAAATAAATTGAAAGTGTTATGGCAGGCCGTTCAATCCATGTAAGTTACATCTGATGCCTACGATGGAAATTTCGCTGCATAACCCCTACATCAGGCTTAGTCTCGAGTATAATTGATGTATTTTGGACGGAGCTGAAGGTATCCGCTTTAAACAAAGTGTAAAAGAAGACTATCAAACTTTTGGAGGTTTTACAAACTCAAAGTATTGATTTCATAAAAATAATAATGAATAATGGAAAATCAGTTGCTTCTCATTATTCTATCTCTATTTTTATGGGGAATGTCTTATCGAAATTGTTAAGCTGACTCCTTATTGACATACATATCACTAAGCGCAATAAAAATGTATCAGTCGCTTTTCTGCTTTTTTAAGGAGAATAAGACGTATATAATCTTTTATAATATTCTGTTATTTCTTTGAGCATATTTCCTTCGCTCGACCACTTTGCTTACCTTTAATTTCTTTAGGTTAGCTTTGGGACCAGGACACTCTCAGAGCACATGGCGAACTAATTCGATTTCCTCCGTATCCCAGCAGCTGTGCTGATTGGAATTTTTACATAGGTGATTGCTCTACAGCTATCGATCTCAGTACTCTCCTACGCCACTTCATCCACTCTCTCATCGCCTGGAATATTCCTGTGCCTGGACACTTAGCATAGGGTCACCTTGTGACACTGGAAATGACGTCGATTGGACCACCACAGTTTCCAGCGCCTGACTATCAGTATATATGCGGATGTCCACATTGGATTCGAACTTCTAGATACTAGCATAGTCGCTTGGTGAATCGCTGTCATTTCCGCCTGAAAGACACTGTTTTGTCTGGCAGTCTATATAATTCGTGCCAATGCCATTTGCTGGAGTAAACTCCTGCTCCTGTGCTCGCACTCGTTTTAGATCAAAGCGTATATGTGGAGATCTCTGCTACTTCCATCACTTCACTCCTGCCCAATTCTTCTCTAACAGGCAGCTGTTGTCAATGCAGTCTAATTTTAGAAGGATGATTGAATGCCCGTTCTTATTCTCCTTCTAATACCCCTTCACTCTGAATGCCCTTGTCGCTGTCATATTTCTGGCCGTGTCTCTAAGCTGCATACATTGCAAAGAATCCACCTTGGTTTTTAGTCCCCATTTGTTCTCAAAACTCCTCTTACACACATAGAAAGCTACACTTGTTTTCGCTGTGCGGTCTTCTACATTACTCTTCTAGTTAAGTTTAGAGTCTAATATTACACTCCGTCAACTATTTGAGACCCAGTTTACCAGCTTTCCAAGCACATATTCGAGCCTCTCGCTGATCGTTGTCAAAAATTTGCCGGATACCAATATTGCCAGGCCATCTGACTGGATGGCCGTTTGGGATTTCGTCCATAACTAGTTAACACAGGAGTAGTGATAGCCCATCAACCCCTGGGAATCTTAGGTGATCGAATGAATTTACTGTCTATGATATGGCTCTTTCGCTGACTATGGAATTTATAAGGTCCCAATTCCCGGTAACTTTATAGCCTTTCGAGAGTATTATATCATTCTTGGCACTGTTCGCGCTCCCCGAGAAACACAAACACAGTTAGCTACCTTAAATGTAATTATGTCGGAGTGTGAGTTGTTCTTAAGAAGATTTCAAAATAACAAACCTTTGAAACCATTTCTGTTTAATTTACTTCAAAATATCATTAAAAATCTTACGATAAAAATTGTTAAACAAGAAAAGATTTCTAAGGATAAACAGCCTATAAGCTAAAGTGGGTTTTCCGACAATAATGGCAGATTTCCTACGTTATGGAAGAGCTCCTTTATAATTCCTGTTTATAAAAAGGGGCATAAAAACTTCATAACAAATTATAGGCCAATCGCGAAGCTTTCCTGCATACCCAAGTTATTTGAGTCTGTTATTCATTCACAGCTTGTTGGGCAGTGTAAAAGGTTAATCTCATCTAATCAACATGGCTTTCTGCCCGGTCGATCGACGACAACCAACCTACTTGAATTTACATCCCACATTATCTCTGCCTTCCAACAAGGTATCCAGACCGACTGTGTTTACACTGATTTTAGCAAGGCATTTGATAAGCTCCCTCACTCTGTGATTTTGCTTAAGCTTGAAAGGTTGGGTTTTCCACCTTTACTGCTTGACTGGATCTGCTCTTACTTAAAAAATAGGACTTACCGAGTCTCTTTCCGTAGATAAATAAAATAAATTTTTTATCTAGAGTCGTTAGGGCTTCATCTGGTGTGCCGCAGGGTAGCCATCTGGGACCGTTGCTGTTTATTCTTGCCATTGACGACATTGTCCCTCTGATTAAGCACTCCAAACTTCTAATCTACGCAGACGATATGAAGATGTTCTCATGCGTTAGAAACAGTTATGATTCTTCCTCCATTCAGGATGATTTGAATACCTTCAGGGTTTGGTGTGCCTCAAATGGACTGCAGCTTAACCTGGATAAATGTGAAGTTATGTCTTTTTCTAGGAACATCAATCAAGTCGTCTTTGATTATACATTTGTGGATACTACTATCCATCGTGTGGAGTCCGTTACTGACCTTGGTGTAAGGCTAGATAGAAAACTCGATTGCATTCTTCACATAAATCAGATAGTATCTCGGAGTAATTCCGTCCTGGGTTTTGTTAAGCGGTGGTCTAGGGAGTTTTCTGATCGACAGACCCTAATTCACTTATTTTGTTCTTTAGTTAGACTAATACACGAGTACGCATCTCAGGTCTGGTCTCATTGCTATGCTGTTCACTCTAGACGCATTGAGTCGGTGCAGCGGAACTTTGTTAGGTTCGCACTATGGGACCTCCCGTGGAATGATCCATTAAGGCTTCCTCCTTATGAGGATCGCCTCCGTTTGCTTAATATGCACTCGCTGGGTGAACATCGTAGAATTGCTGACCTAGTATTTATTCACCAGCTTTTGAACTCGAATATAGATTCTCGTACTCTCGCAAGTTTGGTTACTTATAGGCATACCCCGTACAGCTTAAGGAGATTGCCTTTACTACATGTTACCCATTCTCGGTCTAACTATGGTATGCATGAACCTATTAACCGCATGTGTGGAGCCGTGAATATGTGTCCAATTTTTGACCTGGCTCTTACTAAGGATTTGCTTAAACGATCTCTGTTGTCTTTGCACCCCTGAATGTAGTGTTTGGAGTGTTTTGGATTTTGTTTCTGTTAAGTTGAAAACAGATTAGAATTTTGGCCAGGGAAATTAAAATTTTCGGTCAGGGAGAGCCTGGAAAAGTCAGGGATTTTTTTCCCAAAAACTTTTGGACTCTGTTTTAATTTTATATCGCTAAGTTTAATTTTTATTAAAATAAATAAATATAAAAACGATTTGAAATTTTATTTTCAGGTTGAATACATTATTGTTAAATTTGATGATACTAAGAAGACTGCTCAATTATCACTACGAGCAGAAGAAATATTGTCAAAGCTAAATGAAAAGGAGCGTGAGAACCCAGAAGGTAAGTGCGAAATTAAATTTTGTAATAATTTATCGGAATATTTAAAGTTTATCGTAATTTTAGCTGTTAAATCATTATGGCGCCCAGAATACGGAGCATACATGATTGAAGGTACACCGGGCAAGCCGTATGGTGGCTTATTGGCACATTTTAACGTTGTTGAAGCTAACATGCGGTACAGAAGGCAGGAAGTTACAAGTTTACTCCCGTCGGATGAGACTGTGATGTGTCTAACAAATTTTCCTCGATTAGGATGTCCACGTGTTACCTACCCGACTTATGAGCCAAACCCAGATGATGAAAACGGTTCTGCAAGGTCATTGTACTTTCCAGATGAAGCGATATTCCCTGGCCATCCTCGATTTAAAACTCTTACCCGAAATATTCGGATGCGAAGAGGAGAGAAAGTTTCTATTAAACTTAAAGGTATACCTTAAAAATTTGCATCGTAAACTATTTTCATCAATTTTCTTTACAGTATTCAAAGATGAAAATACTAAAATTCCCGTGGATGGCAGCCCGCCCAATGAACCGGATGTAGTTTATTTGGATGCAATGGGATTTGGAATGGGTTGTTGTTGTTTACAGTTGACATTCCAAGCTTGTAATATTGGCGAAGCGCGCACACTATATGATCAACTAGCTCCACTTTGTCCAATCATGCTGGCATTAACGGCAGCATCGCCAGCATACCGAGGTTACTTGACAGAGTCAGACTGTAGATGGAATGTGATAAGTGCTTCTGTAGATTGTAGAGTACCAGGAGAACGGGGTGAAGAGCCTCCTAAGGATGGACAACTGAGAATCTTCAAGTCCAGATATGACTCTATTGATTCCTATTTATCAGCTGATGGTGAAAAGTGGGTATCAATAAATGTTGATGCTTTTGTTTATTAACAAATTTGTTTGTTTGAATTTGTTTCTTACTTAGATACAATGATGTGCCTATAGTTTATGACGAAGACATCTATCAGCGATTGCGAGAGGGTGAAATTGATCATTTATTAGCCCAACATATTGCCCATCTCTTCATAAGAGATACAGTGTCACTGTTTAGCGAAAAAGTTCATCAAAATGATAAAGAGGATACAGATCATTTCGAAAACATTCAGTCGACGAACTGGCAGACTATGCGATTTAAACCACCACCACCAAACTCACCGATTGGTTGGAGAGTTGAGTTTCGACCATGTGAAATTCAATTAACAGATTTTGAAAATGCTGCAATTGTATGTTTTATTGTTCTACTCACAAGAGTAATTTTATCCTATAATCTCAACTTCTTGATTCCTATTAGTAAGGTTAGTCATAGAAGCCAGCCTTTAATATTTTTAGACATAAAATAAAATTTATCTATATCAGGTGGATGATAACATGCAACGGGCACAAAAGCGAGATGCTTGTAGATCAGAAAAATTTTGGTTTAGAAAACAAATTAGGAAAACAGCCAACGATGGTTCTCAAATCCCGAAATCTCCTGGAGATGAATGCGAGCTAATGACAGTGGATGAAATAATCAACGGCAAAGTAAGAAGCTTATTGATTTGATAGCGTTATTTAAAGCTTTGAAATACATTTTCAGAAAGATACATTCCCGGGTTTGGTACCACTTATTCACAGCTACCTCGGATCTATGGATGTGGACGCTGATACTCATTGTACAATTCAGCAGTATTTGAGACTTATACAACGGCGAGCCTCAGGGGAACTTTTAACAACGGCATCATGGATTCGACAGGAAGTACTTAATCATCCGGAGTACAAGTGAGTAGATTAGTTAGTGTTTAACCTGAAAAATTTAGTCCAGTCCGTTGCTAGAGCAGCGGCCACCATTTAAGCCACATGAATAATTTTCAAAATTATCTAAAAAGCTGGAATTAAATGATATCTTGTGTCAGTCTCAACAAAGAGGTCAGAGTTAAAGGCTAAACAACCCGGTACATAGGTTTCTCAATTATGCAAAATACTCCCTTTATCTGCGAAATTAACTCGAATCCGTGATGAGTCAGAACCTAACCAGATCCTAGCACTTTCATTATTACATCGTCAATGTATTAATTGATATAATTGCACTTGTTCTTAATGACACTTCTTTGAACACATATTTTAAACTAAAGTATCAAGCAGAACTGATGCTGTCTGTTATCTGCTTAGAAGTTGTCTTCTGTGGTAAAAGTAGTAAACTTTGCAATAAGAATGATGGTAAGAGCACAATAAAATGTGGGATTCCCATTTACGCAAGAAAGGTGAGTCGTCGGTGTTTTCTTTTTGCAAAGTCTGAGTTGATCGGAAACAAAATCTGCGTTACATTTTATCAGAGATAAAGAAAAACACTTTCTTTAGGGTTTGGGTGCATAAAATTATTAATCTGGTTTACAGCTCTGCTGTCACGGAACAACAAATTATGACTATTCTCCTGATATTTTTGAAGAAAAAAAATCTCTGTCGAAAAAAAAACTGATAATTGAAAAGTCAATTGAGTGAGCCAAAGGTTATTGTCATAAAATGGGACGAGTCTTTTTAAGCAAATTCCTTGTAAGCTCATAGGTCAGATCAGAGTCATATTGTAATAAAAGTCTCTCCCTGGGCCCTTTCCTTGTAGGGCATAGGGCGTCTACTACACCGGCTCTCCACCTGGCTCGGTTCTGCGCCAACGCGCCTTTAATTGTTACCACAATTTGTTGATCTCGGTGGCTTCCTTCTTTACGGATTTTCTCCATGTATTGCGCGGTCTTCCTTGGGTCTCATGCGGATTCCAATCTAGAGCCTGTTGAGCGATGTTGTTTGGTCCTTTTCTTAGTGTGTGGTCTACCCATTGCCACTTTTCGCCTTCGAACACTGATTTCTATCCCGTCCTGGTCTGTAAGTCTGTGTAGGTCTTCGTTGGTAATGGCCTCCGGCCAATGAATGTTGAGGATGCGTCAAGACCCCGGTTAACAAAGGCTTACAGCTTAGATGTTATTAGACAGGTCACCTTCCAGCTGTACAAGAGAACAGTTTTACGTTTTATTCGAAGATCCGGAGCTTTCTGTGCGTCTGCATTGTTGTTATTGCGCCGTATCTCAGCAAGAGTATTAAATGCAACTCGAGCCTGTACATCAGCTTCAGCTCCACCATCTGCTGTATTTATGATTCCGAGATAGAAACATTTATCCACATGTTCTATTTGCTGCTCTTCAAGATAAATTTCATGTTCTCTCCTTAAGTCCAAGCTCATAAGTTTTGTTGTTGTAGCATTGATTTTATTGCCTGCTTTGTGACCTTCTGTACACAGTGCTTCTGACATTAGGCCTACATGATCCTGTTTGTTAGATAGAAGACATAAATCATCGGTATAGTCCACGTGCGTCAAGTGTTTAAAAAGTTTTCAACTTATTCCTCTCTATGGGTGATCATCTAAGCCGCTGCAAAATACCTCATTAATGACAATCAGAAAAAGCAAAGGTGATTGTATACATCCTTGTCTCACTCCATTCAGCGCTTGGAAGGACTCCGACAGTTTTCACTTGTGTCGGACATGACATTGGGCTCCTGAGTAAGGACTCTTTTATGATAATTTATGTGATATTTTTATCTGTTTGTTATTGTACTCGCGATTAACGCTGTCAAACCCCTTCTTTAAAGGGGACCTTCATTCGATGGATTACTCGATGATAACTCGGGGGGGGGGGGGGGGGGGGATGTTAATGTGGTTGCTGCTATCAATTTGGAGACTGCAGTTTTTGGGATAGGTTTTTGTTTCCCAACATTCCTGCTTTAAGTAATTTCGCTGATATTCCATCAATCACTGGGGTTTTACCGAGGTCCATCAACTTCCTCCGTTACAGTAGTTGCGCTAATCATTCCTTGACCGTCTGAGATGTGTTGACTGTAACATCGGTAGCAGAATCAATGCGGTCTTTATTCTGCTACATATTGGTTTTATTGAATTTGAATTGCAAAACTTATTATTGTAAACAATTGCTTGTACATGAGTAGGAGTATACTCCAGCAAATGACACTAGCACGAATCTTACAGACTGCCAGACAATTGCAGCAGTGTCTTTCAGGCAGAAAGTATAGCGATTCACCAAGCGGCTATGCTAGTATCGTACAGAGTCCAATATGGATATCCACATATATATTGACATTCATTCGGCCTATTGATTCTATACTGGGAGCCTTGACATAGGAATGTCTCAGGCATTGAGAGACCGGATGAATTGGTAAAGGAGGGTGCTGAGATGGACAGATTTGGAGATATCACATATGTGAAAATCCCGATCAGAAAGCTTTAAGCAGATAATGCCAGCAACGCCTACAGAAAGGCTAAGAGGAGAACTGGATTACTCCATAGTGCTAGTAGAACTGACGCCAAGCATCTAATAAGGGTTATAACGGCTCACTGGACCATAAGCAATCATACCAGAAGACTGAATGCAAATGATTTTTGTCGTAGCTGAGGGAGGACATCGAATCAGTTCGCCATGTGCTCTGTGAGTGCCCTACACTGGTGACCAAATGAGGTAGTCTGCTAGGTAGTTACTTCTTCTCGGGGCTTACGCTTGAGATTCCTCAAGGAAGTAAATATATTGGATTCTAATCAATCTATGGGGCACAATGGACCCATCTTAGTCTAAGTGGCGCTGGCTGATGGTAGTTAAGCAGCACCCTTCTAACCTAACCTATTGCAACAAAAGTGCTCAAGCTCTCGAGCTTTGTCAGATTTTTCAATGTATCTATTAAAAATATAGGGCGAGAAAAGCACTTCTGAAGCGACTGAGATCTTAAAACACTGCAGCAGCAATTCTGATCCTGGGATCGGCATCAAGTGGCGGAAACTGTCAAAAAACTCGTATTTGGTGCTCGTTCATAAGAAGTTCATTTATAAAAATGTTTTCATAATTGTTATCGGCCTTTTATACAAGCACGGGTAATCTTTGATTATTTCTATAAGTTTTTCCCCGAAATTCATTTTATTTTCCCGCTTACTTTGATCTGATAACTGACAGCAGCGAGCATCAAATTCATACTATTTTTGATTTCGACGAGAGGATCAATCCTGATGTTGTCATCAGGATTGCCATTCTGCGATGCGCCTTATTTAACGACACCCCACCAGCTTGTGAAATTTCATCACAAAAAGTCGTAAAATTAAGAAACATGAGGTTGTAACGTATGGTCAGACTCTGCTGTTCATGATCTAAAATGACATTTATTTGTCATTTATTTTTGATCCGAATATTATAGTATTGCTTGTTTGATTATTTTAATTTTACAGCTCAATAGCTTGTTTTCACATACTTAAAGGTTTATTTTTTTTCAGACGTGATTCCATTATAACCGAAAGGATAAATTATGACTTACTTAAAAAAGCTAAGGCAATTCAAGAAGGCATTTTACAATGTCCGGAATTGTTGGGACAAGGAAATAATTCCAAAACAAAGGACAACATTCCATCAGCGATTGAAAAACATTTAAGTAGTTGCAATTGTTAGTTAAGTGAAAAGATAGAAGTTATCGAAACGAAAACCGAAGACAAGGTGCTAGAGATTTAAAACTTTTGCAGAGTATTATTTTAGCAATTATAGAACAAAATTTTTGAGAATTTAGTTTATAAAGAATTTATTGTTATTTTAATTGATCATGCAGATGTTTAAATCTAAAATTAAATAAAAGAAATGCTTAGCATTGTAAATTGTGTAGTTTTGTAATTACTGTTGAAAAGTTTTTTAAAACGAAATAAGATGAGCAAAATAATAAAAGAATGTCGTTTTGTTTCTCTCTCCCTATGTAAGATAGTACAAGAATTATTTATTTACATTATCAGAAAAAATATTTGCATTGTTATTTGAAGGAGGTTATTTTCCGTCGTAGTTTGGAAATTAACTATTTATCATTCGGCGGAATTACAACAAAAGAAAGATAAATAATTTTCTAGTTCAAAGCATTGTCAATAGCTTGCCTACAAAAATAGTGTAAGAACCAAAAGTTGCAGATTTTACTTTGAAAAGTAGAAATACGTGTCTTTGATCCATTTTGCTAAATTTTTGGCTTTACTTTACTGTTGAATAAGACCACACACTATGCACATTCAGTGTAAAAATTGTTGCCCACCTTCCGAAAATCAACTAAACACATATCTCCCTATTTCCTTTAACCTTTTGTGCGCTAACGGTTTTAACTTCTGCCACGATTTGCAGGTTCGAGAAACTTCCTTCGCAACAGATCTTCTCCACGGTTTGCGCAGTCGCCTAAGTGGACTTCTTAATTGGGTCCGGTGCGGATTTCAATCAAAAGCCTATTAAGCGATGTTTTTTGGCTCTTTTCTAAGGGTGTGAATTATTGATTGCATGCATTTGCCATTGACTACTCTTGCCCTGAGAGTGAGTCTATGTAGATCTTCGAACCTCTGGCCACTGGAGGTTCGGAATGAGGCACCGGTTTACAAAGGCTTGTAGCTTAGATGTTATTTGGCTGGTTACTATCAATGTTTAACAGCTGAACAACAGAACAGACTTTTCTATTTAATGATGATCAGCGATAGTCTTAAATGCAACTCCGCCATCTTGAAGTAATATGCTATCGAGATAACACAATTTTAATCCAAGTATCTCGATGTAATATTAGACCAAAACTTAATTAATGGGGTGCAACTTGCACTTTATTGAACTCCAGAGGATAAAATATCAATTGTATTGAGAGGTGATTTCAATGTAAACTTCGCCAATCCAGAAGACAACAAATTGAAATTAAAGCTGAATAATGATGAATAATATTGACTACATACAATGGTGATCGGGAGTAACCATCGACGCAGTATTTGAAAGATATTTAGAAGTTTCACTTCTAACGTATGTGAGGACCACGCATTCTCCTTTTTGTTTTAATTTTTTTATTTTATGATAATGTCGTCTCGTCAGGCTCACACGACGAGGAAAAACAGAAGATGGCAGACTGTTTCACATTCGGGTTGTTTTGCTCAAATTTGCTTATGAAATTTTACGGTACGAAAAAATTTGACATGGGGAGTATAGGAGTTGGAGTGCCTTGAACCTCTTGTAATGCGCAGAGTGATGTGTCAACAAGTAATCATGCTAGCAATTTTGTTAGATCGATGGTCGTGTAAATAGCGATAGAAGAGAGACAGAGGGTGAGTTGTTACGCACCCTAGTCCAGAATCTGGCAAGAATAATTTGGTCGGATATTGGTGACCAGTGCACTGTGATCGACGTGCAAGCTTAGCTATCATTCAGCATACACCTGCCATGCAGGGTGCTTATGATTATGCTTAGCTGAAAAGAAGTGCATTTACCATTGCCATTCCCCTGTAATTCTAACAAAAATTCTATGCCGGAGTTTTCAGCTCTCATTAAGATTATATTGTGCATAACATTTTTTGACGTGGTACCAATCGGGGAATATACTCTACCCAACAAAGAAAAAGTTATCCCAGTCCGGCCGTTACCGTCTTGTTCCGTGGCGCTCTATCCAGAGAATCTCGGTCACATCTGGTGTACCTCAGGGTAGCTTCCACAGTCTGCTCCTCTTCGTAATTTATATTAATGACATCTCGTTGCTCCTGCCTAGGTCCAGAATCCTGTGCTTTGCTGATGATGCTATAATCTTCCGAGCGGTCTCCTGTGACGACGACTATTGAGTTCCGATTTGCGCATTTTCAATGATTGGTGCTCCAATAATCGTCTTCCACTGAACGCCAGCAAATGCACCGTTATGCCCTTTTCACGTAGGAGTCGTCCTACTTCCTTCACCCACTCCATTGGTGGTCACGTCTTGACCAGGCTTGATTTGGTCAAGGACCTGGAAGTGATTCTTAACCTTAGAACAGAAAACGAAAGGAAGTGCAATACCGTGTACGTGTTTTCCGATTTTTTGTTCGTGGGAAAGGTGTGGGAAGGGAACCCAAAAGTACGCCATCACGAAATGTCAATTTGACGTGGACTTTCTGAAGAGTGCGCATTCAAAGTGTTTATTGAATAATATTCACTGTTCAGTTTAAAAGTGGAGTAAATTTTACCAATAAAGACAATTAACATTTAAAAGACTGTTTTGGCTTAGTTTACTAAGAATCTGAGGTGCTTAATTTGAACATTTTTCGTGATGAAGTGTGCGGTATTTTGTTGGAAAAATAATCGACGCATTGGGTGTGGAAAATCATTTTTCAGGGAAGTTAAATAATATAATAAGCAATTATAAATTATAACATTTCTCTTGATGGCGCTCGTTTGTTTACATTGAGATTCATCAGAGTTTTGGTTCCCATTATTGGTTTCAGCGACAGCTGACAAAAGTTTTTGCCTGGGGGCTCTAATAAAACTTTAAAAGTATTAAAATATTTTTCTACCTTTTGGTATTTTAGGTTTCCAAAAGATAAAGACTTCAGAGAACTGTGGTTAAAATTCATCGGTAGAACTGATTATATACCATCCGATGGTAGTAATGTTTGCGAGGACCACTTCGAATGAGTCAAAAATTTACTACTTCCATCGTAAAAACTAATACTTTCCCACCTTTCAAACACATAAGGAAAATTCGGAAACTTTTTGAGTATGGTGTACTTCCTTTCGTTTTCTGTTCTAAGCTCTTAACTCCCGTCACTCCTTCGAGGACCACGTGTACTTCCTGGTTGGCAGAGCCAATTCCACGCTTGGATTTGTAAAGAGGTGTTCTAGGAAGGTTGTTGATCCATATTTAGCGAGGCTTCTTTTCTGCACTTTCGTTAGACCTATCCTGTAGTAAACCAGTCCGGTTTGGAGCCTTACTTCGCAGTCCATATTAACTCAATTAAAGCAGTACAGCGCAGATTCCTTAGGTTCGTTCTTCGCGGCCTACCCTGGCGTGACCCTATTTACCTTCCTGATTTCCCTCGACACTCTTGAAAAGAGTGTTGTTTTTATGTTTGATTTGTTGCAGGGGTTTGTTAACTCTGCCGAACTACTCAACGACGTGAGCATCTCCGTCCCGGACTAGACCTTGAGGAATCACGACTTTCTCCATGTTCCTCACCTTCGAACCTTGTATGGAATGCACGAGCCCATCGCCTTAATGTCCCCACTGTTGAATGTGTTTGCCACCCACGTCGAACAATGAATAAAACATACAGAGTGTTTCAGATCTGACGTGAAAAAATGAGTGTGGTGATAGATCTTCCCTAGCCAAACAAAAAATTATATGGCAGGGAGGGGGGGGGGTGGAATCTCAACCATTTGGGAGTTACAGGTTGATTCATAAAATATATATTTCAGTTTTGCATGGTACTCTTTTATTTTTATATTTTGATCTACCCAACACAGCGACATCAAACAAACGCTAGAAAACTATTTTTAAAAATGCACAAAAGGTTAGTGGAACAGTGTAAGTGATCATAATTTGATACAGCTGTCTAGATCGGTATTAAATTTCGTGTTGGAGTTATATCTAGTTTTCGTATTATCGCGAAGGCGTCCAGCAGCTGAAGAAAAGTTAACCCTTTTGTGCTGCTATTGATAACGAGCCAAAGGAGCTTAACTTTTCTTTATTAGAAACGCCGATCGTGTTAAGAAATTCTAATATTTCTTACGTTGCTCGAGGTCAAAAACAGTTTGTTTTATTTTTGTTTTGCCAGAAAACTACTTTCCCAATAACCTTTCGAAATTGGCAGCAATATTGATCGAACTTCTACCATTGCAAGCACAGTCACTTCCAAAAGTGAAAAAAATTCAGAATTTTCCCAAATTTTCTCTGAAATTCATGTAATTAGTATACATTTTCAAAAAGGTGCAACATGTCCACGTAGAGAAAGTATGTTTTAAATTTATACGTAGAAATCCTATCGGAGAATATTATAAAAATCAACAAAGGTAAAAAATTAAACTCAAATTAATTCTAAAATGCTTTTTATTGCAGCCGGCCTTTCCCGTATTTTCGTCGCAGCATTCCCAATTCTGCTAAATCCTCCCTAGTGTCAACAGAGCTTGAATAAATTTCATCCTTCATTGTTTCCCATAAG
Organism: Leptarthrus brevirostris; assembly: GCA_964036015.1. Taxonomy (NCBI): domain Eukaryota; kingdom Metazoa; phylum Arthropoda; class Insecta; order Diptera; family Asilidae; genus Leptarthrus; species Leptarthrus brevirostris. Next base: position 41,166,614 of record OZ038371.1, read on the forward strand.
AAAAAGTCCAATGGGTTAAGGTCTGGAGATCTAGCAAGCCAAGTACTCGGTGCACCTCGTCCAATCCAGCGGTTAAGAAATTTTTCACTTAGTATTGCCTTCACAATGTTAGTAGTATGCGCTGGTACTCCATCGTGTTGGTGAAACATTCCGCTAAGATTATCAATAGGGTTCTACTCTATTAGATCTCAGTGTATTGTCCAAAAAGTCCGCATAAATTTCACTATTAGGCACTTGCGGCAAAATGAATCGCCCTACCAAATGGTTGCCGATGATACCAGCCCAAACATTGACACTGAATCTCTGCTGGAATATGGTCACCTTTGTCCTGTTTGGGTAAGTTTCCGACATGTATGGAGGTTATGAAATTTCGTGATACCATCCTTGGTGAATTGAGATTCATCCGTCCACAGAATTCGGTCCAGAAACGGCCTGTCGTCAATGTCGCGTTCCAGAAGCCAAGTGCTAAATTTCAGTCTTCTCTCGGAATCTCCTTCCAGTAGTCCTTGGACTGGGTGTTTGTGATATGGACATAATCTGTTTCAAACCTTCGATGACCAATTTTTTCACTCTTGGAAGTGGTAATGGTAGGAGCTCGATCAACATTGTTGAGAATTTTGGAAAGGTCATTATGATAGTAGTTTTTTAGCGTTTGTTTGATGTCGCTGTGTTGGGTAGATCAAAAGATAAAAATAAAAGAGTAATGTGCATGCCATGCAAAACTGAAATTTATTTGGCAATTGAGATCAGAAACACCCTGTATATCTTAAGTTTAAGTATCTGCCATGTTCCTTTTTTGTAGTAGCCAGTCCTGGCGAATTGTCGTGAATAAATAAAAATAAATAAATAAATTATCCCCCATTGCTAGTAAAGAAAAAATTTGGTCCTAGGGTGGGGTGGGGAAGGGAGGGGCAATCTAACTTCGTAACGCGTAGACTGATTTGGGTAGAGTATTTTTTCCGATTGGTACCATGTCAAAGAATTGTTTGTTGCTGTAGCTTGGCGGGGCGGGGGTGAAACCTAACTTTGTAATGCGTGAAATGATTTAGATAATTCTTTTTTTGTTGTATAGAGTATGATTCGCCATTGCTAATAATGCTAATATGAGAATAAATTTTACACTTGGGCGGTGATAGGGCGAGGGGTAGGCTAACTTCGTAACGTGGAGATCGATTTGGATGATTCTTCCTTTGATATGTAGAATATATTGCCCCACTGGTACCAAGACAAAAATTTATGCGGTGGGGGGTTTGTGGAGGGACATTACCCAACTTCTTAATGCACACACCTGTTTGGATGATATATTGTTGTTGTATACGGTATTATACCCCTAGGGTTGGGGTGGGGGAGGGTAGTCTGATTTAGATGATTCTCAATGCATAGAGTATCTATTTGTACTCTGACTAAAATTGTGGCTTATGGTGAGAGTTGAAGGAGGAGCAGCATCTAGGTTCTTGTGTACAGAATACGAGATAAATGATAAAAGTTTTGTACCTAGATTGACTACGGTAATTCTCTGACTACGATGATTCTCTCTTGTTGTATAGAGTACGGTGGCGCACTAGGGCCACAGTAAGATTACTCTAACGTGAGGGTTTGAAAGAGTGGCCGTGATTAGTTTCGTAATATTTGACCGGATTTGGATAATTCTGTTTCCATTCTTTAGAGTGCATTACCTCGGTAACTTTTGAAATTATTGCTTCGTTGAATATATGAAGTCACTAAAAAGTGAAAAATAAAATAGTTAAAAAAAATGTTGAACCGACTTCACACAAAGCGCTAAAAAACATAAAATAATTTTTAATTTATTACGACATTTTGAAGTTGCAAATTAAACAACTACCAACCACAATTGAAGATACCATATAACATTACTGAACGTTTCAGCTCACGGGATCATAAGGAAGGACGATCGAATACTTTTGTTGTAGTTGTTTGGTTTATGGAATTTGCAACGACTTCAAAATGTCGTAATAGAAATAAAATTAAAAATTATTTTGTTTTTTAGCGCTTTTTGTCAACTTTTTTTAAAACTATTTTATTTCCATCCAATGGATTTTATAAATCTTCATTTGAATTATTTATATTTCAGTTAGATTTGGCAAGGAAAGGGGCGCAGAATTTTATTTCATGTATTCTCTTTGATCCAACTCCGTCGACAACATCTAACGAAATTTCTAAGCTTCTGGCAGCACCAATTAAATATATCAGCAATCGAAATTTATCTCCATCAATTGATTTATCTCAGAATTCAGTTAGATCTGGACGCGCAAGTGGAATTAGACTTTCTGCTGTTAGTTCTGAAACAATACCAGTTTCGTTTTGTAACTGTTGAGTGAGTAGATTAGTGGTTCTTGTGGATAACTTATTTGACGAGTAGGTCATGTAACTTATCAAGGTAATTGATTTTTAAGATTCGAAAGATTCGCATTTCGGCAATAACGCAAAAAGTCCTACATTTACAAAATAGTTGCTTTTATTGATATTAAGCTAGTACCAACTACTGGCACATTTAATTGTTTTAAAATTGCGGCGGTTTTGTGAAAGTTACCCAGTAACTAGAAAACCCGAACCCAATTAATTAATTATTCGCGGAATCATAACGAAGCTGCGGAGATCAAGTGTAAGGTCAGGAAATAATTTGATTTGTCGTCGTGATGAAACCGATTGGTTGCTTTCAAGAGTGAGAAGTTGGATGCTGAGCAGTTGGACTTAGATCTTGATGGTATACACGCAGGAATGTTACTAATTACTAAATGAGTCAATTCTATCGAACCAAACATTTTTGACAGTCAATATACATGTTTACCGGTAAACTTGCCATGCCATCTAAGTAAGATGTTTTCCCGCATCTGTGGCATTTTGTCTTTCATTTGAAATGATGTGATAGCAATTTTATTACATAAAGTGTGGCAGTTCACAATTTCAGTTTTTTAAATTTCAGGAGTTGCCCATAAAAAGAGTTTCGTGATATTTGGATTGTGATCAAATGGATACTATGATGATTGAATGCACGCAGGATAGCTTAAAAAATGCGACCTCCTCTAAGGAATTTTACAGAAAATGTAATTTTTGGAATAAAGTTAAATTAATCGTATGGACGATAATGGCTGTAGCGTTAACCTCGCATATTTCAACTAATAAAATTGTTTTCGGCGAAAAAGGTAAGTCAAGTTTAGAGTTGTCAGTCTCAGCTGATTTTAACATACCTATTTAGTTCAATTTTACTATTTTGTAAAAAATCGTTTTATTTAAAAATGCATTTCGCATAACTCTGTTGTCTACGTGCTCTTAACGCGAAAAGCGTCATTAATATCAATAGCTTTTCTATTGATCAGCTGATTGTTAAAAATCTGTTAAAATTGAAGTACATATGTTTTTGCACGGTAGATTTTTAATTACTAGTAGAGTATTTTAAAAAGCTGAAGAAAAATTGAATTAGATGATAGGAGCGGCGTAATTGCAATAGTTTCTTGAGGTGGTAAACTATCTCTTATTTAAAATTCATACAAAAATTCGAGATTATTGGTATACAGGGTGTTTCAGATCTGACGTGCCAAAATGAGTAGGGTGATAGAACGAAACTAGACAAACAAAAAATTGTATGGCAGGGGGGGCGGGGGCAATCTCAACCGTTTGGGAGTTACAGGGTGATTCATAAATTTCAGTTTTTCATGGTATGCACATTAGTCTTTTATTTTTATCTTTTGATCTACACAACATAGTGACATCAAACAAACGCTAAAAAACATTTATCCTAACGATTTTTCCAAAATGTGAACATTACTGAACGAACTCCTACCATTGCACGTACAGTCACTTCCAAAAGTGAGAAAAAAATGGTTTCCGATTACCTAAAATTCAGCATTTTTCCAAATATTCTCTGAAAGTCATGTAATTAGTATACCTCTCTTTTATTTTTATTGGATTGCCCATCTTATTACCTTTCCAAAAAGGTGCAACATGTCCACGTAGAGAAAATATGTAGAAATGTATACGTAGAAATACTATCGGAGAATATTATAAAAATCAACAAAGGTAAAAAATTAAACTCAAATTAATTCTAAAATGCTTTTTATTGAATTTAAAAATAATTACAATTAATTTTGATAACTAACAAAAGCTGTTCAAAATGTCCACCGCCACTTTAGATGCATTTCAACAATCTCCTTCTAAGTCCCTGTTTAAGGCGTATTGCAGCCAGCCTCTCCCGTATTTTCGTCGCTGCATTCCCAATTCTGCTAACTAAATCCTCCCTAATTTTAACAGGGCTTGAATAAACTTCATCGTTAATTGCTCTCCATAAGAAAAAGTCCAATAGGGTAAGTTCTGGAGATCTAGCAGGCCAAGAAATTGGTGTACCTCGGCCAAACAAGCGGTGAAGAAATTTTTCACTTAGTATTGCCTTCACAATGTTAGTAGTATGCGCTGGTACCCCATCGTGTTGGTGAAACATTCAGCTAAGATTATCCACAGGGTTCTCCTCTATTAGATCTGGCAGTGTATTGTCCAAAAAGTCCGCATTAATTTCACTATTAAGCACTTGCGGAAAAATGAATAGTCCTACCAAATGGTTGCCGATGATACCAGCCCAAACATTGACACTGAATCTCTGCTGGAATAAGGCCACCTTTGTCCTGTGCGGGTTAGTGTTCGACCAGAAATGGAGGTTATGGAAGTTCGTGATATCATTCCTGGTGAATTGACATTCATCTGTCCACAGAATATGGTCCAGAAACGCTCCGTCATCAATGTCGCGTTCCAGAAGCCAACTGCTAAATTTCAGTTTTCTCTCGGAATCTCCTTCCAGTAGTCCTTGGGCTGGGTGATGATGATATGGACGTAATCCCCCTCGATGAATAACCTTTCAAACCTTAAATGACGACACTCTTAGTGACCTTGCGACTCGTTTCGTGCTCGTCTCAGGGTACTGCATCACGATGGTGATTATCTGCTGCTCGACGTTGGCAGAAGTTCCAGAAGTTTTGGGTCGTTTCTCCATGTCGTGTGAAGTTACACTTGCTGTTTCTTTTAACCTTTGGAAAGTCCCTGTAAATACCCCTCTTTAGGGTGCTCGCCGGTTAGGGAATCTCCTTTGTTATTGATTTTTTTTTCAACTATGATAGGTATTTTTGCTGACTGACCCTTTTTTCTAGCAAAATGTCCATCAGGTACGAGTAACAGAACACCAGGATACAAGGGAGTGAATTCTGGCTAACACAAGCTAATATCGGCAATAAAACAAAATTACGCTAACATTTTTGTAACTTTTTTGCAGCAATAATAAAAATTAATTACCTATTCACCCAAAACAAACATTTTCGACCCTTTATCTTACAAATTTTGTTTATTTAAAGAATTTCCTACCTAAAGTGCAATAAAATAATTAGGGATCAGGGATTTCTAAGGATGCGGTTTTTCCAATCCTTCGTCTACCTTGCCTTGTTGTACCTTTTTGGAAAGGTAATAAGATGGACAATCCAATAAAAATAAAAGAGAGGTGCACTAATTACAAGAATTTCGGAGAAAATTTGGAAGGTAATCGCAAACAATTTTTTTCACTTTTGGAAGTGACTGTACGTGCAATGGTAGGAGTTAGATCAGTCGTGTTCACAGTTTTGGAAAGGTTATTAGGATAGTTGTTTTTAGCGTTTGTTTGATGTCGCTGTGTTTGGTAGATCAAGAGATAAAAATAAAAGAGTAATGTGCATACCATGAAAAACTGAAATTTATGAATCACCCTGTAAATCCCAAACGGTTGAGATTGCCCCCGCCGCCCCCTGCCATACAATTTTTTGTTTGTTTAGTTGAGGTCTATCACCCCATTCATTTTGGCACTTATTAAAATTTGCTCAGACTCTTCCTTTTGCCTTTTTTAAGAGTGGGGGGGGGTTAATTTTTTTGAATTTTTTTTATCATTTCATCCTATAGTACAGCTCTGTATCCAGTTAAAATTTGAGGTCGATTGGAGCAAAACTGCCGGAGATACAGTGCCTCGGGTCTCGCTCCATTAGATCCATTACATATACAAAAAAAAAACAGTGTTAAAACTTTAAACGCGTGTTTCTCAGATTTAGGTTTTTCAAAGTCAGTGATTACTTTAACTCAAAAACTACTCATCCGATCCTTCTCAAATTTTGCACACTTCTTTTATACATAAATTACGAAGTAACAACGTCGAGAGTGTGTATTTTTTACTGTTATTATTATGGCCGATTTTTATCAATAAATTTTCATAAATTCAAAAAATTCTTCATTTTTACTTCTAAAAATTAAAAAATCAATAAGATAAGCAAATTCGACGTTGTTATCATAAACAAACGAAATCTTTTTGGTTTTTTGTCAACAGATGATCCAGTAATGAGTTGTTATGATCACCGCAAAGTATCTTTCCTGTCAGTTTTACCCTCCCCCCCCCCAAGGGTGAACTAGTTTGTAATCGATTTAAATCGCTATAAGTAATGTCAAGATCATCACAGTATCACATACCTACATACAGGGTGATTCAGATCTGGTGGGCCAAAATAAGTGGGGCGATAGATTTCACCTAGCGAAATAAAAAATGGGGAGGGTTGTAATCTTAACAGTTTGGAAGTTACAGGGTGATTCAAAAACATGTCATTATTATTACTTAAAATAGAAATAGAAAACCTTTTGGGAAATATTATAAATTAGTCTTAAAATGCTTTTTATTGAATTCGAAGCTTATTGCAACCAATCTTAGTATGTCACAAAAGCTGTTCAAAATATCCTCCGCCACTTTCGATACATGCTAATAACCTCCTTCTACTGCCTCTTCCGTATTTTATAATTAAATCTTCTCTATTGTTAACCAGCCTTGAGAAAACTTCATCCTTCATTGTTCCCCATTAGAAAAAGTCCAATGGATGTCCAAGCGAGCGATGAGGAAATTTTTTAGGGCTTCACGGTACCGAGACTAGACCGAGGCTTTAGCATATTTCAGTCCAGGTCTCGTCAAAGTTAAGGCCATTCTACATCCAAAAGTTCGACTTGGTCGTCGGCTTTGAGTACGTGTTAAATGAATTCTTCTTCTACATCCCGGCTTGGTCGTGGGCGTCGGCGTGGTCGTCAGTTCAAGCTTTGACGATCTTGCTCTCGTCGCAAGCTTGGTCTCGTCTCGTCTTGCTCTCCGCGAGATAAAAAAGGGAATTTCGGTGAGAATGCTGGGAGCGAGGACAAGTGGTATATCTGTGTAAGTATGCATTTTCTTCTTATTCTTCTCACCCTGAACAAGGTAACAAGGGCTTTTCTTTGATATTGGGGATAAAACGCAAATATCTGAAGAAGGAAATAATATAATGGAGCGAATAAAGAAAGCAGTGTATACTTATATGCCCCATAAATCATACAATTGACACTTTTCGTAGCGACATAAAAGCTGAAACACTAAAAAAAATTCCATAATAAAAAACTAAAATCTCGTTAACTCTCGTCAATTCAATCTCGTTCTCATTACCAATGTTATTGGTCTCGCTGCCGGTGCCGGTCTTATGTCGAGACGAGAAATATCTCGAGTATCGTGAAGCCCTAAAATTGTTCATTCAGTACTGCCTTCACAATGACACCATAATGCGGTGGTGCTCCATCATATTGGTAAAACACTGCCCTAAGATTATCCAGAGAGATGTCCTTTGGGAGTGTATTCTCTAAAAGGTCCGCATAAATTTAGTTATAAAGCGCCAGAGGCAAAATGAATGGTCCTATTAAATGGGTGTCGATGATACCAGCCCAAACATTTACTCAGAATTCGGGCTGGTCCCCTTGTCCTATGTGGGTTAGTATCCGACCAGGTATGGAGGTTGTGAAAGTTTGCGATACCATCCCCGGTAAGCTGTGATTCATCCGTCCACAGAATTCGACCTATAAACGCCCCATTCTAGCTGCCAAATGCAAAATTCTAATCATCTTTCGGAATCTCCTTTTAGTAGTCCTTGGAATGGGACATGATTATAGGACCTAATCCTCCTTGATGAATAATTCTCTAAACTTTTAGTGAAGACAATCCTAATTTTCTTGCGACTCGTCTCGTGCTCGTTTCAGGGTCTTGCTCGTCGAAGTCAGCAGAACCTTTTGATGTTTCAACTCGCAATTGCGTGATGTTTGAAGTTACACTTCTGGTTTCTCTTAACCTTCCGAAATTCCATGAAAATGCCCCTCTTTGGAGTGCACGTCGATTAGGAAATCTCCTTTCATATTCCAGTACAGTCGATTTTTCGTTTTAGTCTAGTACACAATAAATGTAAATTGTATGCGCATATTCCTCAAAAGTAAATTCTGCAAATTTTTATCTCCAAAACACTTGTAGTTATCGATTTATTTTTCAACTATTATCGATATTCTTGCTGACTGACACACTTTCATAGTAAAATTTCCATCAAGTAGCTAAAATGGGCAAAACAAAATTGCACTTTTTTGAAGCAATAATTAAAATTAATTACCTGTGTAAGTACACTAAACAAACGTTTTCGATTCATTGTCTTAAAAATTGTATTTAAAGAATTTTCTACCTAAAGTGTCTCTTGGTTCTGGTGTGCGTCTACCACACCGAATCTCCACCTGGCCTGGTTCTGCACCAACGCCTTTAACTGTGGCCACAATTTGTTCCTTCTTGTTCCTGGCCTCTCGACGGATCTTCTCCATTTATTGCGCGGTCATCCAATTCGGCGTCTTTATTGAATTCCGTGGGGATTCTAATCTAGAGCCTCTTATGCGATGTTGTTTGACTCGTTTCCTAGTGTGTGGCCTATCCATTGCCACTTTCGCCTGCCAATATGGCGTCTATCCTGTCTTGACCTGTAATTCTGTGAAGGTCTTCATTGGTAATGACCTCAGGCCAATGGATGATAAAGATGCGCCGGAGACACCGGTTGACAAAGGTTTGTTTCACCTAAAATGCAATAAAATAATTGCCGTTTTTCTAATTATTTCTCTACCTTGTCATATTGAACCTTTTGTGAAAGGTCATAAAATGGGCATTTAATAAAAGTAAAATACAAAATTTGGAAAAGTGCTGAATTTTAGATAACCGTAAAACATTTTTTTCACCTGCAATGGTAGAAGTTAGATCAACACTTTATAATTTTGGAAAGGTTATTGAGATAGTGGTATTTTGGCGTTTGTTTGATGTCGATGCGTTGAGTAGATCAAAAGTTAAAAATAAAATAATGATGTGTATACCATGAAAATTAAAAATTTATGAGTCACCCTGTAACGGTTGATATTGCCAGATTGTCCCAGATTGTTTGGCAAGTTGAGATCTATCACCTGATTTATTTTGGCACCCAGATCTGAAACACCTAGTATATGGATTTATTCGAAAGTAAGCACTGTTGAATTTTTTGAAAGGTAAAAAGTGAGTGTACGATTTTAAATGAATTATATCAACTTGTTATTTTTTGGGTAGAAGTTTTGATTGGGATCTGCGATTTGGATTATTTCTTTGATTTTTTCGGGTAATTGTACTTCGGCTTTGTTATTGGATTTTGGATTCAGATATTTAGGTTAAGGTAGGTTAGGTTACGGTGGCGGCTAAAATGCCCTGCATGGACCACACCGGGTTCATAGTGCTACCACAGTCTGATTCCCTATGTCCTATACATACTTTTTTGCGAACGTCGGAGAGCGACTCGGCTTATGTCAAAGGTATCTGTCTCCTGATGTTAGAAGCTCCTTTTAATCCCTTAATGAAGTAATTACCTCTCTTGCTCTTGCGAGCGCAGGACAACGACAAAGAAGGTGTTTTAAAGTTTCTTTTATATTGGGTTCCTGACAATGTCTACACAAATAGTACCGACAACACCAATTCTGAGCGCATATATCCCCGCAAGACAGTGGCCGGTGTAGATCCTGACCGTATTTCTACGCTGAGCCCGAGTTGGTTAGGTAGGTAGTTAGTTTTCCTTTGATTATGGGATTTCCACATAATTTTCGCGATTCGACATGTTGTGGCTTCTCATCTTTTATTCGGAAGATCTAACAACCCATCGTTTGAAGATTTGATAACACCACGTATCGGAGGAAATATTTGTTCCGTTTCCTGAGCTTCCATTTTAGTTCCTCTCTTAACGGGAACATCTGCTGCTTCATTTTCTGTGATTTTTTTTTGCGTGAGGGGTGAAAATCTTCCAAAGACACCAGGAGACCCGATTGTCTCTGGTGGTGTGAGATTTTTACTCACCATAAACACGCCTCTAGGGATTAGCCGAAACAGACCACTTTTTTTCTGTGATACCGCTCTCCCCTGTTACCCAGTAGAGTGGTATTTTCCTTATCGTGCTTACAGTATGCAGAGCTCTGTAGCAATCAAAGGCGGATTTAGATTTGAATTCCTTGAATCCAAAAGCCGCTAGCCGCCTTGTGTACAGCCACAACCCCGGCCTAACAGACACTGCAGTCACTGGGAAGTCTGTAGGACTAGTAAATGTTCAACTCCTGACAGAACACTGATGCTCCTGCTGCGGAGCTTGTTTTAGAGCCATCTGTGTAAATGTTTACCTTATTTTCAGGTTCTTCTATTCTTCTTGCCCAGAAGTTCTTCTCCGGTCTTACTTTCTCGAACTTCTTGTCCTTAATCAGTAGCTAGTAATCAGTGGTCGTGTCGAGAATCTCCCCTAAGCTATTATCTCAGAATCAGTACCATACATGAAGACGTACATTTCGGTGAAATGTATGTCACCGTATTCGTGTGAGGCTACAACGTGATGAATCTTTGTTCTTTTTTTCAGGTAAATTCGTTTTTATTGGAGTTTTGAAAGGCCAATCGTCTTCGGGAAAGAGCAATTCGGACCTTGTCACTAGGAAGAAGTTTATGTAAGTGTTGAAGGAAGTCAACCTCTTAAAACCCAATCAGCTGGGTTACCGTTTGTATTCACATAGGTGTGTGTGTTTGTTGACCGATGATTCATATAGCTAACGGTCATTTACATCCATGTATTGACGAACAGCAAAACGCACATGTATCTTACTCAATAATTTCCGACGTTTCGACCGGTCTCCCGGTCATCTTCAGGGAAAACTAAAAAAAGGAACAGATGATGCACACTACAATCTAAGATCCATTCCAAAAACTACAAAATACTTACAAAAGCTTTTTGAAAGCAATATGTAGCTAGAATAAACGATGCAAATTAGTTTTTTCTATTGTCGAGGTATGTAAACTGAGACAACTATTTTTTCTAAACTACGCCAGAGATTTTGTGTTTTCCCGTTTTGTAAGTACCTGTATTTGTAAGCTCGCAGTTATTTCTTTGAGTACTTCGCTCTAGGAAAATGATCAAGCAATAGTTTGAAAGAGAACTCAATTATGTACTCTTCTTACAGTAACAGGCTGTTTAATTCATAAAAGTGAAATTTTTATTCCTAAAATTTTTACTTTAAGTGTCTCTTCTCTCTGGTTCATTTAATCCCTTTTGGGGCATAGGGCGTCTACTACACCAGCTCTCCAGCAACGCCTTCAACTGATTCCATGATTTGTTAATCTGGGATCCTTCCTTCTCTACGGATCTTCTCCACCTGTTGCGCGGTCATAGAATTCGACGTCTTTCTTACGTCCCGTGCAGCTTCCAATTTAAAGCCTGTTGAACGATGTTATTTGGCTCTTTCCTTTGTGTGTAGCCAAACCAGTCCCTGCGAATACTGCTGTATATCTCGTATTTATTTTATTAGCCTGTAAATATGTGTAGATATTCCTTAGGAATGACCTCCGGACAATGGATGATAGGGATGCGTCGGAGACACTATTTGACAAAGGCTTAGATGATATCAGACAGGTCACTTTCCATTAGCTTTTCATTATTGGAAACGCCGATCATTTTAAATATATCTTGCTCCGCTCGAGATTAAAACCCGATTTGTTTTGTAACTTTTGTCGTGAATTTCACTCGAGAGTGTTTTTATGTATATATTATGTACATTTCGATAAACACTTACCGTGTTGAACAAACGTACTTTCGATTCGAAAATCCGGAGTTTTGTGCGTCTGGAGATGTTATTATTGCGGCATATTTCAGCAAGAATATTAAATGCAAGACTTATTATTGCGAGCCTGTACATCAGCTTCAGCTCCGCCGTCTGCTATCGCTATGCTTCTGAGATGCTGCTCTTCAAGATTAATTTCTTGTTGTCTCCTTGAGTCCAAGCTCATAAGTTTGGCCTTAGCAACATTGATGTTAAACCCTGCCTAGCGACCTTTCCTACTGAGGGCTTCGGACATTAGGTTAATGACTCTGTTTAATGATAAGGAGATATACATGGTCGACATAGTCCAGGTAGTTAAAATTTTTTCCATCTAATACCTCGAGATGGGTGGTGATCTAGGGCAGTGCACAAAACGTCATTAATGACGATCAGGAAAAGCAAAGGTGACAGTGTGCATCTTTGCCTTACTCCGTACAGCAACTGAAACGGCTCCAACTGTGTATGACGTGATTTGGACTCCTGAGTAGGACTTCTTTATGATGGTGATAATTATTTCTGAGAAACCTCTCTTACGCAAAGCTGCCAACGCTGTAAACCACTTCTCGAAATCGACGAACATTAGATGTAAAGGGGACCTCCATTCAGCGAATTGCTCGATGGTAGCTTGGAGGGTGTTTATGTGATCACTGCAGGAAAAACCCTCATGTCAGCCTGCCTGTTCATCATTTAGAGTGCGCTTGGTTGTTTGCTTGATTCGCATTAAGATGATTTTTACGACCAATTTGGAGACTACAGTTAAAAGACAGATTCGGTGCCAATTACTACAACTTCTTATGACGCTTTTTTTGGGAATCTTCACTATTACGTCTGTTTTCCATTCAGTAGACCTGGATTTCCCAGCATTCCCGGATTCAGATAAGAAGAATATCACCCGTAGCAATAAGATCTGTCTTAAGTAGTTCCACTAGTATTTCGTCAATCCCTGTGGCCTTACCGAGGTCCTTCGACTTGATTTCGTCTGTTATTTCCAATCTATTCAGCGTCCTGATGTTTATGTTGGCCACAGCCGGCCATAGCCGGCGGCTATTCGACGGTCCAACGGTGTTGTTTAGGACTTCAACAAAATATTCTCTCCGCCTCCGCAGTTGATATTGCTTCGTGCAAATAAGGAATCCATAGCTGTCTTTTACGGGATGTTCTATTGAAAAGAAAAAATATTATTTCAATTATTTACATCAACTTTTTAAACTAAATTTAATATGTATAGTTTAGTTACTGATAATTGAAGCTATTCCATGTTTTTTATATTTGGGATGAGATAAATCGCAGTGCTACAAAGGAATTCCATTTATTCATTATTAGTTACATCGACATCAGTTTTGAACGTTTTATAACATTACAAATCAAATTTTCTATTCTTCTGAGCGAATCTGTTTATAGCTTCCTCTGCCGTTACATCAATTACTCTAGCCAGAACTCAAGAGAAGGAAATCTCAAACGGGGAAAGTCAAGGACGACTCGAACCCATGGTGAATATGTGAGGTTAAAATGTGTAACGAAAATATCTAGAACTAAGTGGCAGAAGTTTCTAAAATTAAGCTAAGTAGTATAAGATTAAAGTCAACAATGGAAGAACAGAAGACTTCATCAACCGAGTTGATGGAAGGTTCCGTAAATGAGTTAAAGTCAGCGTTGGAAGAACAGAAAACATCGATGGAAGAAAAATTTCGAAGAAATCAGGACTGAACTAGAGAGTGTCCAGAAACGGCATATATCGACTTTATCTATACAGATGTTACTGTGAACAAAAGACTTTATCCTCCAACATTTCACGGCCAAACACCCTGGCAAACATACAGCCTCCAGTTCGAAACGGCAGCAGCAATCAGACTATCCCGGCGGAACAAAGGTATAGCTATACATCTCTAATAGAAGATTAAGAATTGCGGTATGGGAATCAGCACATGCAGGAGGTTAACCGTCTTCAGCTAAGGAGTTGGACACAGGAGTCTGGAGAGCAGTTATGTGCGGAAATAGAAAGGCTGACACATTTGGCTTATCCTACGTTTAGCCAAGATTATGTTAGCGAGGTCACCAGAAGAGCATTTATTGATTCACTTGCAGATCCTGCAGCAAGCTGTACGACTGGCCGGAAAGAACACCACAGCGAAATAAAAGGTATTTTTTACCGAATCAATACCCAAGTCAACTGTGGTCATCTTAAATACTGGGCATGCAGCCAGGAGGGTCATCTCCGACGAGATTGCTGGAAGCAAAGGAGACTAACCCTCCCGGGATATGGCAACAGGAAGACTGGTTGTGCAAAGTGCAGTAAAAGAGAACGGGAAGAATTTGCAATAAAGAGAGGTACAAATCCAAACAACGAAGCTACCGTTCCCCGATGCAAGTATAGGTGCGGTGTAGAAGGTCATCTGCAAAGTGATTGCAGAAGGAAAACCATTTACCACTTGTCGGAGGAGTACAGCCTAACAAAAGGTACACTAAGCGAAAGACGTGTTTCGAGAGAAACTCGTCCACGTCAATGGCTATCTACCAATCAACTAATGAAGAAAGCAATGTCGCAGAAAGAAAACGAGTCAAGAAGCTGCAAATGCAGACAAGAAGAACTACTCGGAGATGCGAATAATGGGAATGTGTCGCCAGACGAGAAGATCGAAGCTCTACGAAGACTGACTGTCTTACGGACATCGAGCAAAGGAAAGCTAAATCTGCACACTGTGGATCAGGAATTGCAAGATTTCGAGAAGGCAATGGAAACTTCAATTAAAGAAAAGCCTGAATTCACGAAGGAGTTGGAAATTCAAGAATATAAGCCAATCAACGCTCAAACGGAGGAAGAGATTGTTCAACTAAGGAAATTGAAGGAGGCGGAAGAAAGCAATCAAAGTTTACGTTCTTAGCTGAAGCGGCTTTCGAGGTGCTACAGGGATCTTTAGCTACATAACACCTAGCTAAATGATAAATGTGTAAATTTGCGATCTAAGCGTGAAGAGAGGGCCAACATGAAGGAATTTGAGATAAGTGACCTTAATTCTTTGTTCGAAAAAGAGAAATCTGATGGACAACTAGAGAAGCAGTTGAAATCTGAGGAACAGTTGCCACAAGGTACAAAGGCCAACGAAGGATTATTAAAACAGAAGAACTACAGATAGACCATTGCGGAGAGGGCAGTGTAACGGTAGTATAACGTGCACGAGGTAGGCCGCGAAAAGGGAAATAGTCAGGTGGGCAGGGAAAATGTCAAACGGGGAAAGTCAAGGACGACTCGAACCCATGGTGAATATGTGAGGTGAAAATGTGTAACGGAAATATCTAGAACTAAGTGGCAGAAGTTTCTAAAATTAAACTAAGTAGTATAAATAGGGCTGAGTAGTCGCCTGGTTAGTTTAGACGTGATTAAAACTGCTATGTGTTTATATGTGATACTGCGAATAGTTGGTTGTATTTTGACCACTGAAGTGATAAGTGTTAATTATTAAAGTGAAGCGCAGTATTGTGAAGAAATATTGTCAAGAAAATTATGCAACGAATTAATGAAGTGAAGTGAATAAAAATTGTGAGAATTTGTGACTGTAAATAAGTGTCTTCATTAATCCGTCGAGCCCGAAGAGCCCCATTTATGTTACAATATCCTTGAAACAATCATTTATGATATGTGTTACCTTAAATGTGAAGATGAAAATTGAAAGTCAGGAAAGCAATTTTCTACATAATAAGATAAAATAGTTTTTTAAAAAAAAGTTGAACCGACTTCACAAAAAGCGCTAAAAAGCATAAAATAATTTTTAATTTTATATCTATTACGACATTTTGAAGTCGGTGCAAATCAAACAAACCAAACAACTACAACAAAAATATTTAATTGTCCTTTCTTATGATCCCGTGAGCTGAAACGTTTAGGTAGTATTATGTATTAATTTCAATTGTTGTTGTTTTATTTGTTTAATTTGCACCGACTTCAAAATGTCGTAATAGATATAAAATTAAAAATTATTTTATGCTTTTTAGCGCTTTTTGTGAAGTCGGTTCAACTTTTTTTTAAAAAACTATTTTATTTTTCACATTTTAGTGTCTTCTACTCTATACAACGAAGAAAGAACCATCCAAATCGGTCCACGCGTTAAAAGTTAGTTTTAACCCCATACCTCACCCCCATTCCACTAACCTTTCTTTCTCATGGTATCAATCAAGGAACATACTCTACCGAACAGAAAAGGAATCATCGAAATCGGTTCACGCGTTACGAAGTTACTACCCCTCCCCCTCCCCCCCACCCTTATAGGACCAAATTATTCTCCTATTAGCAATGGGGGATCACACTCTATACAACAACAAAAGAAGCATCCAAATCGATCCACGCGTTACAAAGTTAGGTTCCAGCCCCCTTCTGCCACCCCCACCGCAGCAACATTTGTTTTCTCGTAGTATCAACCAAGGATCATATTCTACCCAATAGAAAAAGAATTATCCAAATCGGTCCACGCGTTACGAAGTTAGACTACCCCTCCCCCCACCCACACCTTTCACCCTAGGACCAAATTATTCTCCTATTAGCAATGGGGGATCATACTCTATACAACAGAAAAAGAACCATCGAAATCGGACCACGCGTTACAAAGTTAGGTTCCACCATTCATTTAAACGTTTATAGGTGTTGCTTAAAGTGACTTCTGACCATTCTGGATGTAGTACATCATAGCCTTGGCACGTCTATTTGCGGACATTTTTTGTAGAAGTTCTGCTTTGAGGTGTTGTTTGACCGTATTTCGTTAGATCTTTTGGACTTTCCCCCCTTGGTAAAAGTCGGTTGCGGGTGAAATTTCGGATGGAATTTTATGCTGTACCAACCTTACCAAATCTTGCAGCTTTGTTGAATTAAAATTATGTAAAATCAAGTTAGTTGATTAATCGAACAGGTTTCCGGTATTCAGTTCAAATTATCAATCAAGTCGAAATCTCGTAGCACTCGTAGTTCAAGTAGTAAGTACTGTAGTATTTTTCTTGCAAGAATTATAATTTTGTTAATAATAATAATAATTATCTTTTCACAGAATTGGATCAATTAGTTGAGGGGCACGATCACCATGCCATGGTTTCAGGGTTCGAGCCTCCCCGTGAGTTTTTAATAAATTAGAAATCCACTCCGCCTTTGGGCTAATGTGTAGCTCGCAGGAATGCACAACAAAACATTCATGTTCGCTCATTCCCTTTACCCTAATTCCCGTATCATAGGGTGGTCCCCTGGCCTTTGGCTACGTCATAAGAAAACCGTAAAGTTACACAGCCTTTGTAATTAATACTGACTACCAAAATTGATTACTACTATAATAATAATATTTATGTATAAGTTAGCTCACAGATTTCATGTATAAGTTAGCTCATAAAGTTCTCCTTATAGAAATTTCACTACTGCTTAAACGAAAAACAACTACATGAGTACGCACTTTTGGCCACTTTATTTTTTTCAAATAATAGAAAAATTGTATAAACTTATTTACCTTATTGTTTTAGTTTGTGTGACGACAGAGATAAATGAAGACAGCATGTTGTATAAGATTCTTGAATGTGAGGTGATCGAGGGATCATTGACAATTGCCAATGTCAACTTTAGCAACGTTAATTTCGCGAAAACAAGCCCACTACGGGAAATTACTGGTTATCTTTTCATATATCGAGTGAGTCATCTTGAGTCCCTGGAACAATTATTTCCTAACTTAGTTGTGATACGTGGAGAAGCATTATTCGGAAGCTATGCTTTAGTTGTTCACGAAAATTGGGATCTTCGGGAGCTTGGTCTTGTGTCCCTGATCAGTATTCTAAAAGGATCTGTTCGAATTACGAAGAATCCTGTTCTCTGTTATGTTCATACTGTCAGTTGGTTTTACTTACTTCAAAATATGACTCAGCAACATTTCGTATTAAGGGTATATATTTTGATTTCGTAACCGTTTGAAATTTTAATTTGTTTTTATTTTCAGAACAATTTCAATCAAAATCATTGTCCCCTGTGTTATGATAATAATGACAAAGCAAAATTACCTACCTCGAATTCTTCTCATTTTGCCTACTGTTGGGGTAGTAAGAAATATCAGAAAAGTAAGTCGGGCTTAAACGGCCAGCACAGAATTAATTTATATCATTTTAGTTTGCCCTATTGAGTGCGAAAAGGGATCGTGTAATTCAAAGGGAGAGTGCTGTCATTCAGAATGCTTATCTGATTGCTCAGATTTAAAGCTGACCCAGTGTGAAGTGTGCAGACATTTTAAACAGGATGAAATGTGTGTTGAACGTTGCGATAGTCATTTCTTTAAGGTGAGTAATGCGAAATATTATATTTAGAATAATAAGACTTGTAAGGTGATTATGCCTAGGTCTTGTAATTTACTTATAAATTTCTGACACGCAGAAATAAAGTCAGTAAGTATTTCCAAGGAATAGCAAATTATTATATATGTAGGCATGATGATCTCCACTCATAACATCACATCTGAAAATATCACAGTCCGTTGCAAAATATCAGAGTTGTAAATAAATATTAGCGGAGCCAAAAATATCACAGGGTGGAATAGCGGTTAGGAATGTTGATTCTCACTTTTATTGTTATCAGTTGCTAGTCAGTCAGTAGTCAGCAGTTAGTGAGTAGCCAGCAGTACATTGTAACAGTTGTCAGTTGTTTAAAGTGCCATATCAATCTCTCTCCTTTGTAAATTTTTTATACTTGAACTCAATTTTATTAATAAACTGAATTAGTTATCGGAGTCGGAATCTTTTCCTATCCTACATATATATTTATATATATATATATATATATATATATATATATATATATATATATAACAAGTTCATTGCTTCTCGCCATAAACGAAAAGCAGATATTCAATATAATATATCACCATACTCTTAGAGTTAACTACGAAATTTCTCATATCTCATTTGAATGTTTTTCTCCCTGGTTCCTATAAATCCTTGTGGGGCATAGAGTGACCACTGAGATGTATTAAAATCGAGTGACTTATAATCTATCTCACATGGATACAATTTAACTTTCAGTGGAGAAAAACCTTTTTTAATTTCCAATGTTTACTGTGAATTTGCAGCTATTGCGAGTAGAATAAACTAACCAAATATGTATGAAATGACATATTTAATTTTAATCTTTTATATCGCTGTAAAGAAAATGTAAAAAGCATTGGAATTACTGAAATAAAAATTAGAAAAAAATGTTGTTTTAATCTGTAAAATGCTTACCCAGAAAGAGATATAAAATGATTGTGAAAATTGTCATCTCTTTCTATCGCCTGCATTTCGTAGGCGACATAACATCGGCAATTAAAAAAACCGTGAAAAAAAAGATGCTTACACAGAAAGGGACATCTAGCGATAAGTGATCCCATTTTCTTTAAGAAATTTCACCGCCCCAGTCACTCCAGTCTATATATCTCAGTGAGAGCGACTATCACATCGACTCTCCAACCGGTTTGGTCCTGCGCTAACGCCGTCAACTTCTGTCTCGATATTATGATGTGAGTATCTTCCTTTTTTACGGGTCTTCTCCATGTGTTGCGCGATTGTCCAATTCGTTGTCTTCATTGGGCTGTGTGCGTGAGAGCGAGTGTGTGAACTATTCACTGTCGCCCTTGGTCTTTAAATACCTTTACCTATTTCGTCTTGGCCTGGGAGTCTATGTAGATCTTCATTGGTAATGACCTCCGGCAAATGGAGGTTGAGGATACACCGAAGAAACCGGCTGACAAAGGCTTTTACAACAGATTTTACGTTTAATAAACTTAGAAAATTTTATAAAAACAACTTCTTTTTGTTCCACAAAAATTTTTATTAGATACGACCTCGTTTTCGGTAGCTAAGCCATCATCATCAGGTATACAATATCTATTGTATATTGTATACCTGAAAATGGTGGCTAAGCTATCGAAAAAGCGTTCGTATCTAATAAAAAGTTTTGTGAAGCAATAAGAAGTTGTTTTTACTAAATTCTCTAAGTTTATCAAATTTGTTTCACAGTGCTCGAAAATAAATCGTTTAATTAGATTTTACGTTTGATTTAAACATCCGGAGCTTTCTGCATTTAGAGGCATTGTTATTTTTATTAAATACAACTCGAGGCTTGTAGATGTCAGCTCTGCCATAACAACAGATGGCAGGGATGTCTCCGAGATAACAAAATTTATCCACTTGTTCTATGCATTTGTTGCTGAGCATAAATTTAATCTTATCTCAAGTTCCAAAATGATGACAAAACTCATGTTAATGCAAAACAAGCCAACAATTAAGCGAATTCCTAACAGTGTACAGGGGGTAGTTTCTGCACCGATGACATCAACACCCTCTAAATTATCATCGACCAATACACCGAATAGTAATAATAATAGTTTATTGAAATTAATGTTATCTTAGTAGTAACATAATTCATATATATATTTTTTAAATACAAATTGTAACGTGCACGAGGTAGGCCACGAAAAGAGAAATAGTCAACCGTGTAATGCGCATGTCCCAGGTGGCCAGAAATCAAGAAAAGGAACTGTCAAATGGGGAAAGTCAAGGACGACTCGAACCCATGGTGAATATGTGAGGTGAAAATGTGTAACGGAAATATCTAGAACTAAGTGACTGAACTTTCTAGAATTAAGCTGAGTAGTATAAATAGGGCTGAGCATTAGCCTAGGTAGTTTTAGTGGTGGTGCGACGTGTTTAAATGTGATAATGCGAAGAGTCAGTTGTACTTCAACCAGCGAAGTGATAAGTGTTAATTAGAAAAGTGAAACGTTATATTGTGAAGAAAACGTGTAAAGGAAATTGTGAAATGAACTAATTAAGTGAAGGGAATAAAACTCTAAACGTTTGTAATTGAAAATATACATTAATTAATCCGTCGAGCCCGAAGAGCCCCATTTACGTTACAATATACTAATAAAAAAAAATCCTAACTTGACTTAGAAGCTTTCACATTACTACTTACCTATAAACTACGACTATGGCATTACTATCGTCTATCGAGGCTGACAACACAAAAAAAAAATTCAAATCTAAGAACCTTATGTATAAACATTACATCAACTCATTGTTCAAAATAAAAATTAATTTTCATAAAAGGAACATATAAACATATATAGTAACTAGTAATGTGAAAGCTTATAAATTAATATTAGCTCTACTTTTTCATATATTATAATTGTTTTATAATATGTGACCTGGACTACGGAAAGGTACCTATGGTTAGAAATCAAGTTTTCGAGAAAACAGCTGTTAAAGATAACAAGTCGTGTGCGTGCGTGGCGTTAGTATTTGCGCTTCTACCTCTTCTTTTTTCGTTTTACCCTTGGCTCTCCACCTCTCTTTAGACTTCCACTATACAGTGGTGCTTTTACAATAAATAGTTTTGTACCTTATTCAAGTGATTTCCCCTAAATAGCTAATTTTGTGAACGTTGAAAAAGTTGGAATAATACGTGCTGCTTTTCTTATCACTCTATTTTCGAGATCGTGGTTTTTCGTTGTTATGCAGCTAATTTAAAATTGTTTCAGTTTGTGAAAGTGCAGAATGGATTTAGAAGAAGAATTTAAAGCAGTGGAGAAACAATATTTTGCGGATTGTGATGAAGATTACGAAGATTAAGGTGGAGGTGCAGGTGTTAGTGACATAGAAGATGACGTTATACCAGATTCGTGTTTCGATATATCTCTTCAGGATTTTGGCGAAAATAAAACGGTATTAGAGATTTTTAAAAATGCTTGTTGTACCCAGGAATGTAATAAGTTGATACCCAAAGATATGATCGTAGAATCACGAATCAATTTCATGGACTTAGAAAAAGATCAGCAGGACATCGTTATCTTGAGTAAAATTCAAAGTGGTAGAGTAAGTGAAAAGTTGAATGATGCTTACGAAGCTGTGTTGGAACAAAAAAAATATGGAAAACGTAAGTTCCTGCCTGGAAATAAGGGCAATATTGTTTACACTTATCACAAGCTGCCTATCTGCCGTAAAATGTTTCTGTTTTTGTACCCGTGTGGATTGAAGCGTTTTAAAAATTTATTAAATCACTTTAACCTTCATGGTGTCGAAGTTCGAAAACACGGCAGTTCAAACAAACCTTCTTCCAAACCAACATCAATTCAACCAGAAGAAATCACAAAAGTAGTAGAATTTATTAAATCTGTTGCTGATCGTATCGCTCTTCCGCTTCCAGGAAGGTTACCAAAATTCAAGGACTACAAAATAATGAACAAAACGCGACATCCGCGCCCAAAAAAAAAATTATTATGAACCAAATGAAGATTTGAAAAAAAATCAAAAGAAAGAGGAAACATCGAAAAAAGCCCAAAGGAAAAAAAAGAAATGTTGAAATTATTTTTTTTCTTGCATTTATGTAATTTAAAATGTTGAAATTATTTTTTTTCTTGCATTTATGTAATTTATGTTGAACTTGTGTAATTTGTTACAAATTAAAATAGGAATTTATGGTTTGGTTAATGGAAAAGGGTTTTCAATTTTCAATTTCTACAAATTTTTATTAAAAAACATCGATTTTTCCGACCACAGGTGCAAAAGATCAAAAAAAGCAATTCTTGATCTATTTACAATTTTTTTCGCGATTTTTATAATTCATTTTGAACTTTAAGGATGATTTCCAGCAAAAGTTTCAAACTTAGGAGTCTGCGGTTTGTTCCATTGAAAAAATACGTTCAATTTTCTATAAATTTCGATCAAAAAAGAAAAATTGATTCTTTCGACCATAGGTACCTTTCTATAGTCCAGGTCACATATATGAAAAAGTAGAGGTTCTATTAATTTATAAACTTTCACATTACTAGTTACTAGCAGCGATTGAAGTCGAGAAAGGTTAAGCTTAAATTAATTATTGTTTTCGTCAATTAGGAAAGACCTGTATTTCCAAGCCTTAACTACAAAATTTTAAAGATCTTTTTCTAGTAATTTTTTTCATTGAGAATTTCAATTACTCCACTTTCATCTAAAAGCTTTTTCCCTCTTCTTGAAGATACCTCCAAACTTATAAAGCGAAAAACAAAATTGACCTATTAGCAGCATTAAATAATCGTTTTCTTATGTAGAAAGGTTTCCCAAGTTTCGAATGTTGATTAAAGGATAACTTCGGAAATAACAATACACCAAGATAAATTTAGCTTTTCACCACCTCAATTGCTTCACCCCGAAATATACACCCCCCCCCCCTCTTTCTCTTGGAAGATCATTATTTTGGATTTGTTTAACTTACACAGGTCTGCGAGGTTTTACCCCTGCACAATGAATAGTTGTTTCCGAAGAAATTTCTCCGGCTCAAACCGAATCCGGGCTCAGAATTGCTCTATCACGTCAAGTTTTTGAGATATTCTAACCTAAAAGTGCAAAAACACTGTTTTCTGTCATATTTGAGGTTATGTAGCACCGCGATGTTTTTTTCTCCAAAAAACTATGTGTGGGATCTTATAGTACAAGTCTTCCTCTTTCAAATGCCGTTGAGTTTGCTCAAATATCTTTTTTTTCGCCGAGATATCGTATTTTGACATTTTCATGTTCATGAATTTCATGAATATTTTATCATCCATTGTTATTGTTGGTGCCACTGTTTGTGTTGAGCTGTCGCATGATGAGACACTTCTTCGGTTGTGGTCACATTGTTTACTGCTGATCAATCTCCGTAGTTTATCCGTTTGACGTAAATATTGATCATGAGCTACCTGCTGTGCTTTTTCATTGCAAGCTAATAGAACTTCATCAAAAACCAGCGGATGTAACCTCAGAGAAAGCTCAACCTGTATGTAATATAAATGTTCACGTATATTATCTCTTTGTTTTTATTGCGACTGCATTTCTTGTTGTCTTGCGACGTGAATCATTTTTTTAGTAGTCGAATTTATCCTATTGCACTTAATATTTTGCCTGATGTAATTAGGAATCACATTTGATTTTATACAAGATGTGTTAAACCACAAGTGGTTAGAAATGCGTTTAAACTTGATCTTGAGTTTCCGGAACACAACAATTAATTTGTTTACCTCTAAGCTGTTTATATAACTAAATGTGTTTTTCGAAGGCACAAAACAAGTGTTTTATTTTTATACAAAATAAAATGTTCCAACAAGTGCCTTCGAAAAATTCACTTACATATAAATTACTTGTACTCGGGGCGCTCCTTGAGAAAACACAACCTTCTCCAGGTACCTTCTACTGGAACGAAGTGAAGACTCAGCTTTGTTTAGTTTTAAGTTCTAATTAGATTTTCAATGTTATCATTAATTTGATGAATTTTCGTAAATAAATAAAAAGATGAATGTTTTGCTGAAGTCGGTAAAATACAGTCGACTTGCCTTAAAAAATTTTATTAACACATACCAAAGGTTAGCAATTCGTCTGTAGAATGAAGTTTTGAACTTATCACCTATATTGTGAAGTGGAATAATTAAGGACATCTTCGAAGCTTTCGGAAAACACCACAATGAGTTGAGAGATTAAATAAATAAGACAGAATTTTCTTTCACTGTTTCTAAAAGACAAAGAAGATTGATAGTCATCCGAATTGCACTTCAAGTTAACGAACCGCCAAAATCGCTTTGGATCAACGCGCAGATATGCTTTTGTTCTGTTCATGTAGTTTTTATAAAATAGTTTTTAAGAAAAAAGTTGAACCGACTTCACAAAAAGCGCTAAAAAGCATAAAATAATTTTCAATTTTATATCTATTACGACATTTTGAAGTCGGTGCAAATCAGACAAACCGAACAACTACAACAAAAGTATTTAATCGTCATTTCTTATGATCCCGTAAGTTGAAACGGTCGGGTAGTATTATGTATTTTTTTCAATTGTGCTACTGTGGTTGATTTATTGGTTTAATTGGCACCGACTTCAAAATGTCGTAATAGATATAAAATTAAAAATTATTTTATACTTTTTAGCGCTTTTTGTGAAGTTACTACTCCTCCCCCTCCCCCACCACCACCATAGGACCAAATTATTCTCCTATTAGCAATGGGGGATCACACTCTATACAACAGCAAAAGAACCATCCAAACCGGTCTACGCGTTACAAAGTTAGGTTCCACCCCCCCCCCCCCCCTTCACCCACCTCAACCACACCAACAATTTTTTTGTCGTGGTATCAAATAGGGAGCATACTCAACCCAAAAGAAAAAGAATTATCTAAATCGGTCCACGTGTTACGAAGTTAGACTACTCCTCCTCCCACCCAATCCCCAAACATGGGCCAAATTATTCTTCTATTAGCAATGGGTGATCACACTCTATACAACAGCAAAAGAACCATCCAAATCGGTCGACGTGCTACAAAGTTATGCCCGGTCAGATATAAAAAAAAATAAAAAAAATACGCGTCGAACTTAGAACCTCTTTGTTTTTGGGAAGTCGGTTAAAAAGACACTAACTCAGATAAAAATTGATTGCGTAAGTTGGCATAAGTTGAATAGTAGATCGTGAGTTATTATACTTAGACACAGTAAATATGCCAGATAGACAATAAATTATAAAAAGATCTTACTGCCTCATTAACGTCTTTTTCATGAGGAAGCTACTTCAATCACAAATTGACACACGCCTAACGATTCAATGCTGTTATAAAGGCGTGACATTAACGTCGATTTACACCATAGTTAGTGCGGGGAAGAGTGCCTGTAGAAAGTACCAATGTCTATCCTGTAAGACATTAAAAATATAAAAGAAGTCTGAGATCTGCTGCGCCTATCCTCTTGGATAGCACTGTAAAGAACTAAAAAATAATCATCCAAGTCGATCGTTACAAAATTATGCAAAGATTCCTAGTACATTTCTCCTTTCTAGATCATTCTAGAACACTCTTTATTTATTTATTTATGATTCATGTAATGCTGAATACTTAAAATTAAATATAAACAAAAATAAGTTACTAAACTGAATCGTGAAATTGCATTGTCTTATGTCCTTTGACAAGTCAAATCCGATATGATCGCCTGACAAATTGAAAAGCCTAGACATAGATGTCGCGCTGGCTCATTCAATCCAAATTGGACGAAGTAATGGTTCTTCAAATAGCATGGCGAAACAGATATGTTAAAACAATTCAATTCAGGGGAGTCAATAGGCGCTTGTAGGTATTCGAACGTTAAAGTAGTTCTGGCGTTGTTTCATGTAGTTTTCAGGCTATTCAAGGATATAAATTTAAGTCTAACAGCATGGAAGGCCACGAAGTGCAAACCTTAAAAACCTTTACTGAATGGGCTCACTGCACTTAACGTGGACCTCACAGACTAGCATACTTAAGAATTAGCTTAACAAATGTAATATGGAGATCATTAAACTTCTTAGTCACAAGTAGTTATAGAGCAATGGATTACTTTTACGTTCAAAGGACATAATAGTGCATTTTCTCACATTAAAAAAAGAAATTTAATAGAACGCCAATGGCAGAACGCGTCTAGGTCGTCTAGAACTCGTCTGTGTCGTCTAGAACACATCTAGGTCGTCATCTAGGGCTTAGCTAAACAGAACACGCTGAGAACGCTCAGATAGAACATTGTGGAGGCAAGTCAAAAAGTCATGTTTATAATCGAGCGTTGGATTAGTCTTAGGCTTGTTATTGCACCCCTAAACTGACTGTTGTTCGTATAGTAGATAAAAAGGTATTTATTTGTAAGTTTCAAATACATTGTAGTTTTAAAATTCCTCACGTGTTCTTTCAATTCCAAACTCAATAAACACAAATGCAATAAACACAATTTAAAAAACAGGCCCCATGAAGAAACAAAAACCTCGAACAGTGTCGGTTGAACCAGATGATTTCTATTTATAAAAAAATATAAATATTTGACAAAACATAATTACTTCATTAATTTAATTCCTATTTACATTTTAGCTCGAAAATTATAGGTGTCTTTCTGCTTTGGATTGTGAAAATGCAGGACGTCTACCTTATGAGGAAATATGCTCGGATCATTGTCCACTAGGATGGGTTAAAGTGAATAAATCCTGCGAGAAATGCACGGCCCCGTGTGTTGGGAAACGTTGTTTTAGTGGAATAATAAAAAATTCAGAAGATGCAAAAACATTTAACAATTGCACACATATCGATGGGAATTTAGATATACAGCTAGTTGAGAAACAATGTAAGGCTGTAAAAATATTCTTTGATATAATATACATAAATTAATATGAAGATTTTTTTTACAGCGCATATAGTTGATGAATTGGAAAATAATCTATCAAATCTTCTTGAAATCAGTGGATACTTGCGTATTCGAAATTCACCACAAATAACTTCATTATCATTTTTTAAAAGCCTCAAAAAAATTAAAGGAGAATATTTAGCTGAAAAACAGTAAGTTAATTAAAGTCAAATTAAAATAAAATTTTTTGATATTTTTTTTCTACAGGTATGCCTTGATTGTAACAGAAAATTATCATTTAGAACATATTTGGAATGAAAACCAAACTGTTGAAATTGACAATGGAATATTATCTTTCCATTTCAATCCGAAATTGTGCTACGAAAAAATTGAAGCCCTTACTTCATCAATTAAAGAAGAAAAAAATAGAAAACTTTCTTCAAATGATGTTAGCCCTTATTCAAATGGTGATGGAGTCGTATGTAAGTTTTAATTTTCTGTTTTAATTTTGCAAGTTAAAATATAAAAAAAGGGTAAAGTCTTTCACAATAAAATCGGAAGTATGGGGCCACAATAGCCAGGGTTACCAATGTAGTGCTTCGTTGGTAATATAATAATTTACTTAATATATATAACTTAGTAGTTAAAAATCATTTCAACCTAACGAGCCACCTTCGGCAGGGTGTTTGACGCAGATTGTGATCCAAAGCTGACCAACAGTGAAGCTATGGCTTTCTAGAATCACAGCTACCGCTGGATACTCATCCGCTAGCAGAGGTGTGAGCATTGGGATTCGGCTCGTTAGCCGAGTTCAGTCACATGTTAGGGACTACAGCGGACTTATAATTCCACGATGCTCAAAGCCAGCAATAGTAGGGAAGGTGGGGCCAACTATAAAACAGGCTTTACAGCTACAAAAGCTTTATCAAGAAAGCCAATTCTACATGATGGCACATCTTTTGTCAATCTACAGAAAGTAAGAGTTAGACTACTAGGCTCAGGAAGATTTTGTTAAATGATCCCAGATTCCCAGTATTCCAACCCTCTTTAGGAGGAATGATGAAACCCTTACTGCAGTGAAGAAACAGTTGACCTGCTTATGAATAATCATGGGAATTCAGCGGTAGCTAACGCTGAAACAGGCTGAGTATGCGGCGGACATGACATCAACACGGAGAGAAAAGTTCTGGAATACGATAATTTTGGTAAAAATTCCCGTTCTCAACTGTAATCGTGTTGCAACTGTCAGCTACCTTAATTTTTACGGAACAGCATCGTAAAATTTCCTGAACGATGTGGCCGAGTACTTGTCCAACTTCAAAGGATACTTTGAGCATAGAATTCAAAAGATAATGTAATTAATTTGCCTTTAACAAAAAACGAAATAAGGAATGTACACAGTCCGAGATTCGATTCCAAGTCCTCCGTAGCAATCTACAACATCTTCACCACTAAGCATTAAATAATTCGCTTCCAAAGAATTTCAAAGAGCTGTCTAAATTACGGTGAAGAACCGTAAAATCTGCCGGTTATTCCGGAAAAATTGTGTGTTCGGTGGGCAATTTTTCCTAAATCACACAGTAGAGTTATGTTAATTTTACGGTGCTGTTCCATAACAAATGCCAACGAACTCATTAAAAATTACTCTAATAATTGTAAATGTTATGTTGCGGCTTAAATTTGACAGAAAGTGTTTTTTTTTTGTGCGTGAGGGGTGAAAATCTTTCAAAGACACCAGGAGACCCGATTGTCTCTGGTAGTGTGAGATTTTTACTCACTAAAAACACCCCTCTAGGGATTTGCCGAAACAGACCACTTTATCCGGGTCCCTTTTCGTCCCTACCCCTTGTGATCTCAGCGAGAGAGATCCGGACTAATCCAGTTTTCTTCCCTCACCTCGATTCCTCGGGTCAGCGCAAGCATTTGCCTATAAGACACCTCTGCCATGCTTCCTTCTTCCATCCTGTGGTGTCTCATCAGCTTCCTTCTTCTGCCTGCGAATGCAGGGCACTGACACACTATGTGTGTCGCCGTCTCCTGCTGCTCCAGGCACAGCCTGCAGGTGTCATCCTAGAGAATGTTCATCTTCTTTAGATGACACCTGAAGTTACCATGTCCTGTTAGTAGTGCCGTCAGCCATCTCAAGGTCCTACGATCCATATCCAGGATCTTCCTCTGTTCAGCACTTCTGGTCGCTACAATTGCCATCTTAGCCTGTCTGAACGAGACCACGAACGTTCTACCGTTCCCAGTGCTCCCTCATGGCCCACTTTCCTAACAGGGCCTCTGCCGTGCCCCTGCCTAGCGAAGTGAACGGCTCCGGACCTTGGAAACTCGAAGCAGCGCCTAGCTTTGCCAGTACGTCTGCTTTTTAATTTCCTTCGACCCCCGCGTGCCCTCGGACCCACGTCAGTGTCATTTCCTTTGATGAAGCACACGCGATTAGTTTGCTTGCGGACACACTCCAATGACAGCGCTGTGTTGAACTCTGTACCATTCATACGCCTGATTATCGAGTGCCACCACTATCTTTGTGCCCCTCACTCGACTCTCTAGTATGTAAGTGCATAGATCAGAGCCAGCATCTCTGCCTGAAACACTGAGGTGTATGCCCCCAGGCAAAGATGGGTGTTCAAATTTAGGTCATCACTGAAGATACCTGCGCCTGCTCTGCCATCAATTCTGGAGCAATCCGTGAATATTGTAACGTCTTGGTTAGACGGTTTTCAGGGTTTTAAGCGTTTCGTGGTGTCTTTCAATTACCCTTACTTTGCTTATACCATCAAAAGGCATTTCTAATTCAGGTATCTCATCTTTGACAAGTTCCAGTATTTTCCTATGCCCTCGGTTATCACGAGATTTGTACCAGTTTGCACCTCGATACATGCAAAGAGCTGCTGATGCAGCAGTTCTCTTCACACATATGTCTAAAGGAAGCAAGCCGAGTATCGTCTCTAACGCCATTGTCGGCGTGGTTCGAAAGGCCCCTGTTATCGTCACACACGCTAGCCTCTGAACCTTACTCAATTGCCTTTTTTATTTTAGATCTCCTCCGTGATAGGTGGAATAGGTACGGCGGGTGTATTTCTATTACTAATATGCGAAGAATTTCTACTGTCAAGATAAAAATCGGATGATTCAAATGCGCTCCTAAAATATTCAGCAAATAAATTACAACTAATCTTAGAATCATTACTGGAACTTAACCCGAATTCCATAGTCGATGGATAGTTATCTACCCTTCTCCTCATATTGACATAATCAAAAAATGCACGGGGGTCAGAGAATAAGCTGCCTCTTAGGTTCTGAAGGTGTTCTTCATATGGGGAACGAGAAAGAATTATGTAATGTTTGTGGGAGAGAATAAATTCACGTCTAGAGTCAACCCTGCCCCCAGGCAGGTACTTTTTCCAGAGTTTTTTTCCTATCCCTGAGAGTTTTTAATTTTCTAATAAACCAGGGGAGAGCGGATTCTCTACTTCTAATCCGGACATAGGAAACAAAGTTCCCGAAAGCTTCGTACAAAACTTTGTAGAAACCAGATACGCTCCTGTCGATATCGTCACTAGACAGACAAGTAAGGAAGTCAAAATTCCCAAGATATTCATTCAGAGCCTCAAAATCTGCCATTCTAAAGTTAAAACTATATTCACATTCGAGATTATCGACACGCACGTTCGAGAGACAATGAAAAGTGACAAGCAGCTCAGGGTGAAAAATATCAAGGTTTGTCAAGGGAATGAGGCTGGGTTCAACAAAAGCGAGCATAGAGTTCGTAGAGAACACTAAATCAAGCTCTCAACAATATGGGAATTTTTACTCACGTTGCTCATTTGGCACAGTCCAATGCTAGCCAAGGTGTCGAGGAACAGTGATTGTCCCTCAGTCAAGTTATGAGGAAAATAGTTATCGTTATTCACTACCCATCGCACCTTGGGCAAGTTGAAGTCCCGCACGAGGATAATTTCGTCATTAGAACCCAACTGCTCATGGATATAGTCGATATGCTGAATTAGAATATCACCGACTCAAACCATTATTATCAACGACATTACCCATATCTGGAGGTATATAACAACAAATTAAAAAGAGATTGCCCGCATCAAGTGAAATTTTTACTGAGACTTGTTGCAAAAAAAATTCCTACATGCAATAAGAACCCGACCTCCTCGTGCAGACGAGACAGCATGCCTATCCCTACGGAAAACCTAAAAAGAGTCATTAAACAGCTCGGCATCCAAAATATCCTGGTGTAACCACGTCTCAGATAAAGCTATCAAATCAAAATCACAATTAACTGATGAGAATATTAGTTTAAGTCCTCAGCCCTCTCACATTCTGATGGGAAACTGAGCGACTACCAGCCTGACAGGATGGTGAGAATGGGGTACGAAGATCTTATAAAAGATATCCATGGGCCAGAAATTATCAACAAGAAGAATATCAGCCACTGGAGTAGCAGCAGACAACAGGAAAGTTGTGTAGGGTTTCGAAGTACCACTAATCTTCCTACAGGACAATTCAGACGTGTCAATACCCTTAGACCTAAGGAATCGCAACATAATCTCACAAGAGGTACCTGGTGTAAGTCGAGAGTCAAAAATCAATTTCGGGTGAGGAACGGTAGAAAGCTCAAAAATGTCACCACCAGCCCGCCATGGGGAACAAAACTGCATCCGAAGGACATTGAGAGAGAGATGGAGTAGGAGGAACGTCCAGCCTCGAAGCAGCAGCAGTAGGGATGGCAAGAGCCTGATCACCGACCAAAGGGCTAGAAGGTAACGCAGGCACATGGTTGCGACGATGGCGTCCTCGACCACGATGCACAGATTCGCAAAGGGCAGCCCCGGTACGTCTACGAGCCTCCTGAGAAAGGGGTATGGAAGGAAAATTAGGCCCAGACTCAGGAGCAGAAACAACAGGGTGCTCAGGACCAGGACCACATTTACTACCTGAAGCAGGGACAACTGGGTGCTCAAGAGCAGCCAGTGGCAGGGACAACGGTAGGTCAAGCTCAATTGAGCCAGAGGAAGACGGCAATGAGAAACTTCCAAAGAGGGCGGAGAGAGCTTTGACATCAGAGGAAATAGAGGACAACACATCAGAGTTGGGCGAAACAGCAGAGGAACATTAGGTAATATCACCCTTCACCTACTTGACGCAGCGACGAATGTCGTCAAAGAAAGGTAGCAAGGAAGAGGAGTCCATCGTAGAGAAGGAAGCGGGATTTAAACCCGCAAGTGCAGTGAAGCAGACAAAACGGCAACACTCGAAGTCAACTCGTGGCATCTCTTTTGCAAAACACCAGAGTTGGCATTCAAGGTGTTACTATCATCAGATAAAAACTGAAGACAAGCGTAGCGACTGCAGACGGAGTTGACCTTGTCCGCAATAAGGGCCATGTCACTAGAAAAGGTATCAGTGATACGCCTCACAAGCTTCAGGATGTGGCCGGGCTTGATGTCCGCACATTCGGAGCATGTCGTCGAACCTCGCTTTCAACAGGTGGCATGAAAAACGTGACCGCACACTCCATCACAGGTCACCACACTCCCCGAGATCACACCGGTACAGACACCGCAACTGGCCGTAGTCCCACGAAAGTCTCAAACAAGGCGCTAACAGAAGGTAGCACTTCGAAAACGAAATCAGACCAATTAAACCCGAATAAAAATCAAAAACAGTAATACAAACCAGACTTATCAAAATACAAGTCAAAAAGGTAACAAAAAAAAACCACCAATTGAACAAACTAAAACATCCAAGCACAAAGAACAGTTCACAATAAACAGAAACACGTCTACACAGTACGATACTTGAGACTAGACAATCGGGTAGATTATGGCAGTTTCGAGTGAAAGACAGCTTTTCCCTTCCCCTACAGGGTTCTATTCTCGGCCCTTTGCTCTTCTGCATGTATATTACTGTCCTCGCAGAGGATCTTGTATGCTGTTTTCCTCCTCCTGTATAATGCTCCACTTTGCTAGCCGGTTAAAAAGTCTTGATATAGTTCTCAATGCCAGCATGTTGTGATCATGTAACTGATGTAATGGGTACAATTTATGATAGGCTTCGATGGCTATGGTTGTCATCTGCTACATTGTGGTCGAAAACGTATTCATTGCATTTAAGGTTAATTTTTCATGTGAGAAACTCCTCCAGTCGCTCTGATCTGCTAATACCTGGTTTTTGCATTTCAATCATGGAGAATTTTTAGTTTGTGCTGTTTGCTATTCGTACTTGGAATCGTTTAGGCTCGGCGTGGAGATGTAGGGAACTAGTTACGCAGTACTGTGTTAATACATGTAGATTAAGTTTTTTAGAAACTTTTTTCGTATAGTGTGGTCTCGGCTTCTCTAGTGCAAGTTGTAGTTCTCAATCGTATTATATTAACATTTTAACTGAGATATTTATCTTTTTGATTAGTTATATTGCGTCAAGTATATACTTAGTTTGATTTGTTTATTTAAGGCTTTTTTTATTGTTCTTGTTTTGCTTAATTGCTCATTCCGTTATTGTTTAGATTTTTAGATTTCCAGAAGGAATGTATGTATCATTAAATTAAATTGATGTAGTAGATATCCTTTGTCCCACATCGGGATAAAGGAATCAGAGAGATAACTTAGGTGTATTGGGTATTCCCCCCCCCCTTTAAACCGACTGTGGTTGGTAATTAATTTACGCTAATGCTGTAACATCAACATCTCTTGTTTCAAGTAAAAAAAGATCCAAATTTTCTAAAATTTATGTAAATATGGCTTTCTGCTGCAGTTATACGAATATTCAGATGTGTCTTTGACTACTCTGCGAAACCAATTTCTTTCTGCTCTGAAAGATCTTCTCTGCATGCTATGCCGAAGCAGTTTTGGAGATTTATCAACTCCAAGCGTAACTGTGACGGAAATCCTTCCATTCAGATTAGATGTTTATAATAAAGATAACAAAATTTTTCAGGTGGCCCTAATCTAACAAACCTAACAGCAATAATGGAGGAAGTAAATTCAACAGCAGTTCGAATAAAGATAACACCACTGTTATTTGAAGACTGGCGAACGTTTTTGGGCTACTTCTATTATTACACAGAAGCTCCCGAACAAAATTTATCAGTTTTTGATAGCCGTCATGGGTGCGGATATGATAGATGGAAATTTGACTTAGATTTGAGCAAGAATGTACGACACGTCATAAGTGGCTTGAAACCCTATACCCAGTATGGATTTTTCGTTAAAACATTCACAGTTTCGAACTCTCATGTCAAAAAGGATGCATATTCAGAAGTTTCGTACTTTCAAACGTTGCCAGGAAAACCTGGACCAATATCGAAGTTCTATGCTGACGTGCGAAGCGATACTGAAGTTGTAATTGAATATCTAATTCATATAAGAAACGTCCTGGTCTAATTGTTCGATTTCAGGTATTGCATTGGTGGCCACCAATTCAGTCAAGAGGTCCTATTAATTACTACCTGCTGCGGTTATCTAAAGACTTACCTTTAGAGCAGCATCGGGAAATGGAAATCCAAAATCTTGCCCCGAAAAGTAATTGTACTTAAAAACTTATTTACAATTTTTTTTTCATTCCTATTACCATTAAGATTCCAGCGAACCTGTATACGATAGTGTTGAAAGAGAGGTTTATAATAAAAGGCTTATTGATACCAAACTGAATGTCACTCTCAACTGTAAATGTGCAGCAGAGGATTATTGGCGAGGTTATACTCCTGTGCATCACCAGTATTACGATGAGATTGAAGTTATATTTGAAGACGCTGTTGCAGATTTTGTCTTCATTCCGTAAGTATTCTACCGAAAAATTGAAAAGATCTAAGCAATTGAAAGTTTAATTTTAGAACGTATCCCAAGGAAGTCCGTCCAAGAAATAATTCAGAGTCAGGAACCGTGATTAAAAGTCCAAAGCAAGAGTTGTGGAATCAGCGCTTGGAGGACGACGAGAAGAAAGCTCTTGAGCAATTTGATACAGGAATCAATGACTTTCCCATTGATAAGGCTCAGCAAGAGTGTCACTTTGGAAAGTGTCGGAACGAAGACGTTAATGTTGATGCAGGCTCGCACAAACTTTTTCCCAATATAACTGTCCTAGAAGGACATATACATAAACATTCTTTGCAACGGCTAGACCCTAGTTCAAAATATCGTTTCGCAATAAGGGCATGTATTGAAGGGGATTTTAAAACGTGCGGAACTGAGACAGTTCTAAATGTCACAACTCCAAATACGCTTGTTTTTCCTGGCAAGAATTAAGATCAGTAGTTATTTCAAAATTGCTTTTAAATTGTATGTGCTAATTTTAATTTTTTATAAATTTTAAATAAATTTCTGTTACAAAATTGTATGGACCTATGTCCTCTGCAAACTTAATGAACAGAACCCAATCGCCGAATGTAATTTTTCATCAGTGGAAAGACGACGTACGTCATGCGACATAATTGTGGAGGTAATATAAAAATTAACAACAAATAGTTATGAGTGTGAATTGAGATTTCGACTTGAAATTCACACATAATACTATACATAAACACTTACCCTAACGATAAAACTCATACTTAAAATTATAAAAAAAAACTTTAATGTAAGGGGGCGGCTACATGTAAATAAGGGACGGTTTGAAGGGGTATCGTTGGAAAGAGCTTTACTAGAGCACAAGTATATTTGTTAAAAATTTTTTCGATTTGTATTACACATTGGAGCTAAAATCATTGATATTGTCAGCAGAAAAGAACCTTGGGTCACCGCGGTGGGATTCGAACCTGGGACCTCCGGATTGGTAGGCTGACTCCGCTGACGATAATAAATATATTTCATAGAATATGCAATGCCAATCACCAACAGTCTTTTTTCTCACTTTGTGGTTGACGTTCGCGACACTACATGGGAGTTATGGGCATAATTGCAATACTAAAAAAATTGTTGAATGCTTCAACCAAAGACGATTAAATATTTACGATTTTCGAGAAGGCTTTTTCTGGGGCATGCTCGAGTCGAGGGATTGGGTTGAAGTGAGCACCGAAGCAAAGATGTTTCGCTTACCATCTCGTAGGTCATTTTGCTGCGAAGTGTCCCAAGAGGCCCAGGAAAGTGGCTAAAAAGAACGTGAATAGCAAGAGGGGGCTCGGTAGATGAGATAAAACCTGTCGTTCCGAGTGCATTATCAGTGGCATCGGAAGATGTAACTAACCCCCTCTCAGACGTCGAGGTTCTCTGTGCTGCTGAGACCGATCCAACTCAGAGTGCAGGAATACCGCATCGATTAACTCCGTCGTAGCCGTTGCCAAGCCCGGTTAAGAAAGGAAGAGGAAAATCCATGCGCCAGCCAGAACACCTCGGCTTAGAGAGTTGATTCTCAGGACGCCGCAAGGAGCAGTCCTCCTTTTGTGATAGAACAGGTAGGGTTGTAACCCGCTTATTTGAAAACCAACCAATACGAAACGTCTAGTATGAATAGGATACCTGTAACTAATTTTGTGATGACGACTTTTGGCTATAAACATGGAACTACGATCGGGCTTTGGAACGTGAGAACTGTGTGGGACGAGTGTAGATACGTGAAGATCATGGAGGTGGAACAAGAAATGGCCCAGTGCAAAATAAATATTTTAGGGTTAAGCGAAACTAGATGGGGAGGAAGTGGAAAGCTTAGGTCACCCACATCTGAAACCGTGCTGCTATACTCTGGTCAGGATCAATTAGATACACCCCGATTGGCGGTTGTGGGCCTGTTACTAACCATGCTTACTCGTCAATCACTACTGGTCACCAATATTCGTCCGAGTTATTATCGCCAGATTCCAGACCAGGGTACGTAACATCTCAATAATTCATTGTTATAACAACTAAGGAGATCTTATACCAGCTCCTTGGTGACACCTTTGATAAGGCTCATAAAGGTGATATAAAACTAGTCATGGGGGATCTCAACACTAAGATTAGCTCTAAAGACATCGGCCTGGAACATGTAATGAGGAAGTGTGGACTCGGAAATAGGAACGCAAATGGGGAGTTGTTTGTTGAATTTGGTAACTCGAGGCAACCTGGCATCGGTGGTTCCTTGTTTAAACACAAAAAATGCCATCTAACATCCTGGGTTTCCCCAGACTACAGAACTGAGAATCAGATTGACCATATTGCTGTTTCGAAAAGTTGGAGACAGTGTCTTCTTGATATAAGGTCTAAGCATGGCGCTGATATTGGCAGCGATCACCATCTTGTAACAGCTAAGTTTCGCTTATGCACGGTAGCAGTTCGCCCTCGTAACACAACACCTTATATGCTACGCATCAATGTGCAGAGGCTTAAAACACACCGAACATCCGCAGCGTATATACCACCACACTGCACCAAAAAGCTGATGAACTATGTCATAATACCGACGACTCCATCGGCTAAAAATGGAAAAGGGCGAAGGAATGTTTTGTAAGCTGTGGTATAGAACACGTGGAACGATTAGAGAGCGGAAGACGACCATGGATCAGTGACGCCACATGGTGCAAAATACAGGAAAGTAAGCAGATGAAAGGCCGCACCAATTCTGCTACAGAATTTTGCAGTTAAACAGCATCTCTACAGAAAGGCGTCCAAAGAAGTGTAAGACGTTACAAGCGCAATTACAAGCGCAAACAAATTACGATAATAAGTCCATGGGGGTTGCAGAGAAAATGACAATGGTTCGGAATTCACTTTAAATTGTAGGTCCACTTGCAATCGTTGTCCCGAATCGGGTGAAGTTCTTCTCCCGCCCCATGCCCCACAAGAGGTTACAGGAGCTAGAGCGAGAAAGAGAGAGTAAACATCCGCCGGCTGAGGTCAACATTGACACCAGAACTCCGACAAGATTGGAGTTGATTGACGCGATTAAGTCGATGGACCTCGGTAAGGCTCCAGGGATTGTTTGGAAACCGAGACCTATCACACTGAATGGAAAAGGGCAACCTGAGGAGTTGTAGCAATTGGCGCTGTATCTTTCTTTTAACTACTGTCTGCAAATTGATGGCTAAAATCATCTTAATGCGAATCAAGCCGACAATCGAGCGCACTCTTAGCTATGAACAGGCAGGCTTTTTAAGGGTTTTTCCTGCAGTGATTATATGAACACCCTCCGAATTATCATCGAGCAATCCGCCGAATGGATGTCCCCTTTACATCGATTTTGATAAGGCGCTTGACAGCGTTGATCGAGAGTATCTATGGGCAGCATTACGTAGGAGTGGCATTCCAGAAAAAATTTCGCCATCATAAAGTAGTACTATTTAGGAACCCAATGTCACGTCCTACATATGGGCAAACTGTCGGAGCCCTTCCACGTGCTGAACGGAGTGAGACAAGGATGCATACTGTCACCTTTGTTTTCCCTGATCGTTATTAATGAGCAGCAGATAGTTATTATTGTGCAGCGCCCTAGACGACTACCCATCGCGAGGGATTAAATGGAAACTTTCTAACCATATTATGCACCTGGACTATGCCTGGACTATGTCTCTTACCCACAAAACAGAGTTATGTAGCCCAAATGTCTGAAGCCCTGAAGGTCGCAGGGCAGGGCTTAAGATCAACGCTGCTAAAACCAAACTTATGAGCTTGGACGCCATGAGACAACATGACATTTATCTGGAAGAACAGCAAATAGAGCAAATAGATAAAGTTTGCTATCTTGGCATAGTTACAGCAGGTGGAACTGAATCCGATGTACAGACTCGCATCAATAAGGCTCGAATTGCACCTAATACTCTAGCTGAAATATGGCGCAAAGACAACATCTCTAGACGCACAAAACTCCGAATCTTCGAATCGAACGTAAAACATGTTCTGTTGTACTGCTGTTCAACATGGAAAGTGTCAAATATCATCTAAGTAACAAGCCTTTCTCAGAAAAGAAGACCTACACAGATTTTCTGACCAAGACGGGATAGATACCAGCATTCCCATGCGAAAGTGGCAGTGGATATTCCACATACAAAGAAAAGGGACAAACAACATCGCGCAACAGGACTTAGAGTGGACCCATAGAAGACGCCGAATTGGACTACCACGCAATACATGGAGAAGATCCGTCGAAAGGGAAAGTAGGAAGAATCAACGCAAACCCATTTAGTTACTTACTCGTAGGTATACATATACGTAAGGGCATCGCCATTGAGCCTGAGCGTCAGGTGAAAACTATTGGCATTTGCGCGTCCGAATACATTTAGTTTTAATTGGGACACATTTATCAAATAAATGTGAGAATTTCAACTTACTTGTCAACTGTCGGAGTAGCATAAATATAATTCCAAGAAAGAAGTGAACATTCACTGGATAAGGAGTACATGTTAAAAATATTATAATCACGATGGGAGTCTGTATCGGAGCAGTAGGCCGAATCCAACGCAAAGTAATGTTTGAGAAATAGAATGTCGTTATCTAGTGGTTACTAGGTTGAAGTCACCACTGATGATTACATAAGCATAACGTCGATTTGGGTGAGATATAACATTTCAAATTTTGAAGTGTGGTCGCAATCAAAGCAGTTTGGTGGACAGTACATTGAAGAAAGTACGCATTTTTCAATTCCAGAGCTAACATCCACCGATAAAGAAAGGTATTTCGCCCTGATGCTTTCCCTTACGTATATCGCACAACCCCCCACCTACTTGATCCTTGCGATCGTTACCTTAATAGATGATAACCAGGAATAGACAAAAAGGAGCTCGAAATATCACCGTTCAGCCATGTCTCACTAACAATTATAACATCCACATTTAGATCAGAGCGCATTTCCTACATTTCATTTCGAATACTCCTAGCATCTAGAGTACAGACCGATAACCCATGAGATCCCAGCATATTCAAAATCATTCTGACCTTATCCAAAGCCAAGAAACTATCCGTCGTCATATACCAATACACCAAAGGCTTATTATATACACAGAGATCTCCATACAAGAAGCATCATTACATTAGAGTCAAGAAACATTAGGTTAAATTCGAATATTTGCACCTATAACGTAACAAAGTAAGCAGAGAGTAGAACTGGGTGGATGATTGGAACAGGTTACAAACGTCCATGATCTTGCAGAATGGTCCCGAGGAACTCTACCTTGCTGCGTATACGCCCGGGGAATACTTTGCAATGGTGCTCTGGTCATTAAAAATTTGTCCACTTATTTTTTCGGTAATCCTGCCAAAGGTCGCAACGGAGGAAGCCAAACTGGAAACTATTTCAGTTTATTTATTTAAGCTTAATGCAAGCTGTTACATAATACTACAAAATAAAAAAATAAAAAATAAACAATAATTCATAACAGATAATGTAAGCTACAATGTGAGCTATGATTAAGGAAGTCAAAGGAGAGAAGGTTGTTGACTTTTCTGAGCATCCTGGTAATTGGTTCGCGTTGACAGTAGTTCGTGCGATGGCGGTCGAGTCGGAAAAGGGGAGTGGACCTAAGGTTGCGAGGGTTGGTATAGATGGGTAAAGACTGCAGGATTAAAGGGCAGTCTATGGCACCAGCTAATAGCGGATGAATGAAGAGAACTTCGGAAACATCACGCCGTTTACTTAGAGGTTGTAAGTCGATCAGTTTCAGACGGTCTTCATAAGGTGGAAGGTTTAATCTGTCTACCCACGGAAGATAACGTAGAGCAAAGCGAATGAACCTACGCTGGACAGATTCAATTTTGTTAATGTGGGTTGTTTGCGTAGGTGACCATACCTGGCTGGCATATATAAGGAGAGGTCTAACGAAGGAAATATAGAGAGATTTGGAAACATAAGGATTGGAGAACTCTCTAGACCAGCGCTTCACAAACCCTAGCGCGGAGTTAGCTCTGTTGATTTTGCTATCAATATGGGAACGGAAATTTAATTCGCTATCACAGATTCACGGGGTGGTGGTAAGACGCTTGCGGAAATAAGAGATGGAAGATTGGAGAAGAAAAGAGTCGGTTGTGGAGGAGATATGTTTAATTATTTTCATGTCATCAACATAAATGGACAGCTCTGAGTATTTGATGACAGAATCAACATCATTAATTGATGAAAATTAATGAACCGAGGTGGCTGCCCTGAGGGACGCCGGAATGAGCGACAATGGGGTTAGAAATGGATGAGCTGAAAAGAACATTGTACTGACGGTTGTTGAGGTAGGATTGAATCCAGGAGATGAATTGAGGGGGAAGCCTAGGCGATCAAGTTTAAACAGGATAACGCTATGGGAGATCTTGTCAAAGGCTTTACTAAAATAGGTGGCGATAACATCAACATCTGTACCGTTTTCCAGGGCACATAGTGTTTTAGAGGCGAACTCAGTAAGGTTGGTGGTTGTAGATCTACCTTTGAGGAAGCCATGCTGGGAGAGTGAGAAGATAGACTTACAGTGGAAGAACATGGAATCAAAGACCAATTTTTTGAATAGTTTAGGTATGGATGATAATTTAGCAATGGGTCTGTAGTTGGATACATCGTTCTTGCAGTCTTTTTTGAATATGGGAATAATATAAGAGTTTTTCCATAATTGAGGGAAAACCCTTGAGTGACCGAGAGGCGGAAAAGCAAAGTAAGGGGTTAAACTAGATGCATGGCACACTTTTTCAGAACGATGGCCGGAATGCCGTCAGGACCGGGGTGAAAGGCATCCTCAAGCCCGTTGAGTGCATTTGTCCAAGAATGAAAAGTAGTTAAGGTCAGGTTGTAGGGAATTGTCGCTGAAAGATTTACTGAAGAAGTGTGCAAAGAGGTTGGCGATAACCTAAGGATCAGATGAAGAGTTATTCTCGAGCTTTAGGGTGGAGCGGAAACCATTGGATTTTTTCTTAGAATTAATAAAGCTATAAAAACGCTTGGGGTCGGATATGAGGCTTGTTTCCATCCGTTGGAGGTACTCATGGTAGAGGGTATCACAACGTTCAGAAAAAGAGGTGTAAGCAGACAAGTAGGAAGAATAGTCAGACTCAGTCTGGGTCAGAAGAAAAGTTTGCCAACGTTTATTTCTCCTGTTGCGAAGAGAGCGTAATTCTTTGTCGTACCAAACGGGGGAGGAGGAGCAGTTTTTACGAGGAAGAAGAGGGATAGGTTGTGTAAGACAAGCGTGTATTTCCGAATAAAACGCCACTACAGCAACGTCTATTGGAAGATGTTGAGGGATAGTGCCAATGTTGGAGTTGAGGAGCAAGTGATTTAATTTTTCAAAGTCGCCTTTACGAAAATTGAAGGAAAGAGAAGACTCGGAGCTTGCTTCAGTTATGAATAGCCTTGACGAAAAAGGAACACTCTCCAATACGGGACCTAAAATGCGGCACCAAAATATTTGCCTGTTGAGCACAGCTCAAAAATGTTATATAATAATAAAGGCTATATGGTCGTCTAGTGTTATTATGGCTGGCTTGGAATATACAAGATTACCGAAAGTAAATAATCTATTCAACACAGTATCCTTAAACTAATGACGAAAGTAGCATAAGGAATTGTGGTATTGTTGATCATGATGAGCGAGATCGCATATATGGCGATACAAGTAGACCTCTATGGATTGAGGAGCAGATGGTTACATTGAGACCACTCCCATCTTCTACCAAAATTATCATTGATACGAGCGATGCAATCCTTGATCAGGCCCACTGGTCTGTAATATAATTACTTGTTCAATATTTTTAATTAAGTAATTAAGTTAAAATCTGTGTGATTGTAATGCATTCATTTTATGTATTTTATTTCATTATGTAAATACAGATTATATTACATCTCCCTATTCTATTGGGGATATTATAAAGGCTAAAGAACTTTATATAATTAGTAAAATAGTACAAGAAGCGACATTTATTGTTATGAAAGACAAAATTCACTACACCACAAAATTCGCCAACCTTAATCACAAGGTATCAACAATTTACTAGTTTTGACTTATAGAAATGTTTGTTTACACTTATTTACGGATTTACTGTTCAGTTAATAAATAATAGTACTTTTTTCAAATGGATGGTTAGATATAAATATATACCAAAGAAATGTTTAAATCTTCTTTATTAATAGCGCCCCGCAAATACCGAAAAATCAACGACAAACTATATTGCAAATGTTAACACTTTACTTAGAATTAGTAAAACATTTTAAATATTTTACTAATTTAATAATGAAAAACGAGAGCGAATGTGTCGTAAATTTAACTTATTTTAATGAATTTTGTCAACATAATGGCAAATAATGGGCTAATAAATAATTGCCGTTTGCAAGACGAAATCTATAAACTGACCTGTGAAATAAAGAGATAACATAATAATTAAATTTTAATAGTGATATAATTAAGTAGAAACTACGATATTCTGTAAAGTTATAAAGTATTCACTGAGACACATTTATTAAACAAATGTTGTCTGGAAAATCTCAACGAACAAGAATTATTTTAAAACTTCCGCAAAAGCTTATTTGTTCAATTGACCGCTTTTCCTGCCATCTAATGGGCAGAATACTTTCTACTGTTCCTGGAACTCAGGGTATATTTATCTCTTTTCATTATCTGAAAACGGTGAAACATCTCTTTTTACATGTCATTTAGCTGTCACTGTCACCGACTGAAGTCATCCAACCATTTAAATTAGGGGAACTGCATTGAAGGTGGTCCCACGCAAAACCTGTAAATTTAAGATAAAATCTGTACAATTATACAAAAATGACGAGCATAATGGAATCTGTAGAAATGCCGAAATTGCCGGAAAATCAAAAATCT
This sequence comes from Leptarthrus brevirostris, assembly GCA_964036015.1. Taxonomy (NCBI): domain Eukaryota; kingdom Metazoa; phylum Arthropoda; class Insecta; order Diptera; family Asilidae; genus Leptarthrus; species Leptarthrus brevirostris. Next base: position 41,210,423 of record OZ038371.1, read on the forward strand.
TTCGCTGGCATACCGGAAGCTATATTTGTAGTAAGTATAATTGGACATAACCTAACTTACCATAAATAGAAGTTTAAAGATTTTTTTTTCTCAAAGAATAAATTAACATTCCCTGTAAATATTTTTAGGAAGACATCGATTCATTTATGGCTCTTCCAGAGAATGAAAATAACACAGATAAAGTTTTACAAAAATTAGATGAACAACACGGAAAATACAAGTTCATGGAATTTAACTTGGACGCAAGGAGAAGGAAGCTCAAACAACAGATACCCGATCTTATTAAATCATTAGAAATGATTCAAGTACTTAGGGAACAGACAGAAGAAAAAGAAACTCATTTTCTGCTCAGTGATCAGGTTTATGTAAAAACAGTAGTACCGCCTACGAAAACAGTCTGTCTTTGGCTAGGAGCTAATGTTATGTTGGAATATCCTTTAGATGAAGCTGAGGCGCTCCTTAAGAAAAATATGGAGTCAGCAATTGGTAATCTTAAAAGTGTAGAATATGATCAAGATTTCCTAAGGTAAGACATATATTGCAATTTGTATTTAATTCTCATCCCTAACTTATTAGAGATCAACTGACAACGACAGAAGTAAATATGGCTCGTGTTTACAATTGGGGTGTAAAACGGCGGCAAGCTGAAGTAAAAGTAGCCACATCATAAGGCATACCTAGTCCCTTTCGTATCATTTTCACAAAAGACGTGTAATGCCTATTTTATAACGTAAATATTTCACTATAAAGCTGATCTGCAGATATTCTGTGATTTTTTCTCTTTCTTTAAAGTTAACAAGGGCATTTATTCAGCAGTTTTCTCAAGTAAAGCTAGATAGTTTTGTTAAGGCAGTATTTCTACGAGCGCTTAGGTTTGAAAACTTAAAAATTGTTAAAACCTAACAATTCATATTAATTGCACTCATTAAATTCACATTTATTTTTGCATCTTTTAATATTTCGAAGAATAATAAGAAAATACATTCAAATATTGAACATTTGTTTTAATCAACACTCTTTTAAACCATTTGGAAGATTAATAAAACACTTGAACTCCTAAAATTAACTTTTATTTGCGGTTTTTAAGTTAATGAGGCTTTCTGTAATCCGAATACTAAGGGTTAAGCATCAATAGTTTAGTAATTGAATGTTTATTGCTTATATTCGTTTTCCGAATCAGTTATAAACAAATTATTAGTATAGTTTATAATGCTGATCTTACTTTCGATTTTCTGGAAATTTTTTTAGGCAGGGGGAGGCAACCCCGCCCGTTTGGTTGTTACAGGGTGTTTCATAAATTTCAGTTTTTCATGGTATGCACATCACTCGTTTGTCACCCAATGATCTTTCTAAAATTGTCAAATTGTTGATCTAACTCCTACCAATTCAGGTACACCCGATAACTTCCAAAAGTGGAAAAAATGTTTTGAAATTACCAAAAATTCCCAAATTTTCTCTGGAAATTCATGTTTTTTATTTTTATTAAATTGCCCATCTCATTACCATTTCAAAAAGGTGCAATGTGTCCACGTAGAGAAAGGATATAGAAATTTATACATAGAAAACCTATGGGGAATATAAAAATCTGCAGTTTAAAGAAACTACTCATACTATCACTAAAATCCTGCAGTTAACAAGCAATCTCACCTTAACTCTTTAGTAAAGGTGCAAAGGCTCGCTTGCTTGGGAACAACAGGTGCAATAATATCCACACCATAAGCTGGTTTGGAAGCCATTTTACACCTTCAACCCATAGAACTCCACACAAAAAGAGTGGCAACCTTGGCAGCTCTCAGACTTAGAGAAAACAGCAAATGCACACCACAGAGTTTTGGACATGCAGTCATACTGAACTTCTTTAATCAAAATAGGTTGCAGCCCTCAATGGATTATATGAAGTAACAATATGACTTTAGAGAACCTTTTTCCGTTATCATACCTAACAGAAGATTGGAAGCAACCTGAAAACATAATTAAAGGAACTGCCATCTTCGCAGATGGATCGAAAACAGAAAAGGGGATTGGAGCTGGAGTCTTCTCGTAAGCGCTGCAAATAATTCGTATGGACTCACCAACGAATGCAGCATCTTCCAAGCGGAAATATACGCTATAATGAAAGCTGCACTTACTGCACAGGAAAAACAGATGTCAGCAACTGAGATCACTATTTGTGACAGTCAAGCAGCACTCAAAGCGCTGAACTCTAATGTGATAAAGTCAGAATGTGTGAAAGACTGTATCAGAGCCCTTAGAGATATTTCATACCAGGCGGTTAGACTCTGCTGGGTTCCAGGACCTGTCGGCATACAGGGTAACGAAAAAGCCGACGAACTGGCCAAAAATGGTTCAAATACAGACATAGATATGCCGGTGGAAAGGGTACACCCTCCCCTTAACACAGCAAAAAGTCAAATTGATAGACATTACTCCAACATGACTTCGGGACGGTGGAAAAATATCAATTATTGCTTCACAACACGAAATCTTTGGCCGAAGTTGAATCATAGCAGAACTTCAAATCTCTTATCCTTCGATAGAAAGTGCAGTCGAAGACTCGGCGGCGTCATCACCGGGCACTGCCCCATAGGAGCTATGGCCATTAGACTCGGCGTACCATCGAATGAGTTCTGTAGAAGCTGTAGAGATGAAGAAGAAACTGAGTCCATAGTGCACTTGCTCTGCGAATGTCCGGCTCTAAAAAAACGACGACTCGCCTGTTTGGGAGCAAGATTCTTTGAGAATCTGGACGATTTAGCTGAGATAGCACTGGTGGATCTAAATAAATTCATACAGAGATCTGGGTGGTTTTAAGTTCTGACCATGCTTTTTCTTTTTACGTGCATTCACAATGGGCCTTCATGGCCTCCGAGTGAACTTTGTGCTTCTTAGCAACAAACAGCCCGACTAACCAACCCAACCAACCATCCCTAAAATCCATTTAATTCAATTCAAAACGTATTAAAATTAATGTTATTGTGTTACAAAAGCTGTTCGAAATATCCTCCGTCACTTTCAACGTATGACAATAACCTGCTTCTAATTCCCTGTCTAAGGTGTATTGTAGCCAACCTCTCCCGTATTTTCGTCGCTGTAGTACCAATTCTGTTAACTGATTCCTGTTCTCAGGTAAACCCTTTTGGTATATTAATCTGCCGAGGCTATCGTTGCTAGATACTAATTTGGATTTTTTTTCCAAATCCTGGTACCTACCCGTGCACTTGAACATTGATCCCATTTCACCGGTGGATCGGGCTGGCTGGACACATCCATACTATTAGTGAGCTCGAATGCTTAAAGCAGAGTCTAAAAACATCTTCCTCTGTTAGCACTTGTAAAGACTGCTTATACATTAGACCTTGTCACGTCCTTAGGTTAATGAAGAACATAGCAGACAGTATCACCACTGAGCAGGAGTGTATGACTAGAAATCTCAGGTTACATCACCACACCACTGAGGATGACATCGTTAACTTTATTTCATCATGCACGGGGACTGATCGGAGCTGAATTGTCTGCAAAAGAATTGATGCACGAAGGGACAGCAGGGACGTTTCTTCTCTGCTTCATTTAAACTTCTTGCCCGTGAATTCATTCCAAGGATTCGCTTGAACTCTACTACAGGCCATAATATATCATCAAAAAGCGCATCAATGAGTTCTCCCTTTACTATGCCAACGTAACTGGACTGCGCTCTAAAACGAACCGAAACTTAACTTGCTCGATGAATAATTGTTTCGACGTGGTCTGCCTGACTAAGACTTTGCTTTGTGGAAGAATTGCAGTCACTGAGCTCTTTGGCTCTGAGTATTTGGTTTTCCGCCGCGACTACCACCTTTCCGCTGCTGATGCTCCGGTAGGCGGTGGTGTTCTTTGCACTGTCCACCGTGACATTCCGTGCATGGTCGTAGATGTTGCGGGATCCGATCCCCTCGAATTCCTTTGTGTGGTTCTCAGGCTCCTACACAAAAACGTAAACATTGCGAGGGTCTATATTCTACCTTGATCGCGCTTTGATTATTATGAGTTGTTGTCTACTTGTGTCGAAGGACTGGCTGAATTGTTGCTTCCGTTGGATGACCTTATGCTTCTTGGAGATTTTAATATGCCTTGGGTCGGTTGAGAGCGCTCCTCGGACAAGGATTGCCTACTACCATCTTTTTCAGCTGCTCCACAGTACATTTCGGCCTTCACAGATTCCATTGCCTCTTGCGATTTATCACAGGCCTATGATGTGATGAATAACTCGGGCAAGTTTCTGGATTTGGTGTTTTCATCTGACATCCGGCATTGCATATCATTCTTGGTTTTTATCATGTATTCCCGGCATCTTCTGATTCAAGTAATTTTTGTTATAACTTTAGCTAGGCTGATTATTCTACACTTAATAATTGGCTCTTTGCCTGTGATTGGACGAATCTTCTGAATGAACTTGACATCAATAATGCTGTGGTATACCTGCTTGCTTTGTAAAAAACTGCCGCATGCCCCTAGTTTATATACTTTGTCACTTATTTAATTTATCTATTTATTGTGGTGTCTGGAAAGTATCTGTCATCATTCCCCTACATAAGAAGGGAAGAACATGTGACATCAAACTATCGCCCCATTGCCAATTTATGTTGTATTGGTAAAATTTTTGAAGCCCTGGTGTGCAATGTTCTGAACTTCCACTGCAAACCGTTTCTGGGTTCCTTTAAGCATGGCTTTACGAAAAGTAGATCTACTACGACTAACTCGCTGGAATTCTCTAATTGCTGTATTTCCGCCGTTGAAGCTGGTAAGCAGGTCGACTGCATTTTCACGGATTTTAGCAAGGCTTTTGACAGAATTAACCACAGTGTTCCTGTTCGTAAGCTATCTTTTTTAAGGTTTCCATCGATTTTCGGTTTTCGGATTTGTGCCTATCTGTCTGATCGCACGTAACGTGTTCTGTTTAGAGGTAGATTTTCTAACTATATTTAAGCCACCTCCGGTGTTCCTTAGGGCAGCCATCTATTACCATTGCTTTTTATCGAGTATTCGAGAATTCTATGTTATGCTGGTGACTCCAAAATTTTCCGCGATATTTCAAGTCTGAACGATTGTGCACTATTAAACTCTGACTTAGACGCCTTTCATAATTGGTGTTCTACAAACTTCCTTCCTCTAAATATATGCAAGTGTACTATGGTGGCTCTCGGAACAGACTTGACAAGACCAACGATTTAGGGGTCATGCTAAATACAACCTTTTCATTTGACGACCATATCAACGCTATTGTAAACAAAGCTAATTCTGCTCTGGGTTTTGTCAAACGGTGGTCTAAGGAGTTTGATGACTCATATATAACTAAACTCCATGATTTTTTTGTAAGACCTGTTTTGCAGTATGCTGGTCCTGTGTGGTCTCCTTTTTATGCGACTCATATTAATCGCATTGAGGCTGTCCAGCGTAGATTCGTAAGATTTGCCCTTCGCGGCCTTTTTTGGATCGATCGTCTTCGGCTGGCTATCTACGCTGACCGATTAAAGCTTTTTTCATCGGAGTCCCTCGAAAGCAGACGCAAGAACTCCAGAGTTGTTTTTGCCTTCGATTGCTTGCAAGGCGCAGTTGATTCCGTCGAATTGCTGGGGGCTCTGTATTTATCGATTCCTACTCGCCCCTTGAGGAACCAAAGCTTTCTCCATATTCCCCACCACCGCACTAATTATGGTATGCATGAGCCTATTACATCTATGTCTCATCTCTTTAATAATCATTTTGAGTTTATTGATCGAGATCTCAACTGAAGAATCAGCTCTGTTAGAGGTACTTTTTCTTATTTAATTATATTGTTATTTTTGATGTAGTACTCAGTATTTCATGAATCTTAATAAATAAAAAGTTAAAAAAAATCAATCGAGTGAGATCTTGAGCTCTATCAGGTGAAGGAATAAGTGCACCACGTCCAATTCAGCGGCCAGGCAATTTTTCATTCAATATTGCCACATAATGTTAGCAGTATGTCCTGGGGTTGCATCGTGTTGGTAAAACATTGCCCTAAGATTATCCAGAGGGATGTCCTCTGTAATGGTTTGTTTTCTTAATTACGAAAATATGTGGGATATGTTTAGGCAGGAATATTTTTAAGATAAAGGTTTCTGTTTTTCTTGGAAAAAGTATTTAGCTATGCACGATATTACTGGATACTGGAAGAGATTGAAATTCTAAGAAAAAACGAGAATAAATTGGGTACGGAAAAAAGTTGCAGGTATGGCAGCCGAAATACATAAAAAATAGACACAATTTGAGCAAAATCCCGCTCAAGAAGTAAAAGAAAAGAAGTGTATTCTACGTATAAGATATACGAATCACTTTCCCGCGGTTGTGGGTAAGAATATTTGGAACCCCAAGAGACAAACAAACCAATTTTGTAATTCTTAGAATTAGGGAAGCATGCGTAGTTTGATACTAATAAATCGGGATTGGGATGAAGGGTTGAGTTTACCGAGGTTAGTTTTCTGGTTTGGTTTTAAAGAGAGTAAATTGTGAAGTGATTTTTAATTGAAAGAAAGATTTTTAATGTTTAAGTTCCAAAGTGTTGAGTGCACTACAGCAGTGCATTTCCCAAAAAGTCCGCATAAATGTGGCTTCTAAACACTTGCGGCAAAATGAATGGTCCTATTAAATGGGTGGCGATGATAGCAGCCCAAATATTGGCTCAGAATCTGGGTCGGAAGGTCCACTTGTCGTATGTGGGTTAGTATCCGACCAGGTATGGAGGTTGTGGAAGTTTGTGAACTGCGATTCACCCGTTCACAAAATTTTGCCCAGAAACGCCCCATTCTCACTTCCGGTTTCTCTTATTCTTTAGGTATATCATATTCCAGTACAGCCGCCTTTTCATTTCAGTCTACTACACAATAAATTTCAATTAATTTTAGCTTAAGAACACCCGTAGTTATCGATTTATTTTCAACTATGATCGATATTCTGGCTGAGTGACCTTCTTTTATAGCAAAATTTCTATCAGATATGGTGTGAATTCTGGCTAATACAAGCTAATATCGGGAATAAAACAATATGACACTAACATTTCTATAACTTTTTTGCAGCAATAATTAACATTAATTACCTGTGTACCCTAAACAAACATTTTCGACACTTTGTCTTAAAATTTTTGTTTATTTGATGGAGTATTCCGTAGTGTGAGCCGATGTTCTGGGTATAAATTCAGGAAATTATTTCTCGGGATCAGCAAGACATGTTTGAGATTTTTTCCGTACATTTTATATAATATTTTTATACAGGAATAAATGTAATCTATTTAAAATTTGTTAAAAAAAACTAAGGGTCAAATCGAAAAATGTTTCATTGTTATTTAGTGCAAATCCCATAAGTTACCGCCTTAAAATACATCTCAAATTTGGCTAATAGTTTCTCGTGTGGTCCTGTTGGTGTTCCTGAGCATTTTCTGAAAAATTCAGTACTTCTCTGGCTCCTGTTCTTTGTCATCTATTTAACTTGTCTATTTGTTTTGGTGTGTTTCCTAAACCCTTCATAAGAAAGGTAACAAATGCGATATCTCTAATTATCAATCCATCACCAATTTATGCTACATTGGGAAAGTTAATGAAACCATTATTTGTGATGTGCTTTACTTCCACTGCAAACCTTTCCTGGGCTGCTTCCAGCACGGGTTTATGAAGGGTAAATCTTTCACAACCGGCTATTGAAGCCGGCAAACAGTTTGATTGCATTTTTACCGACTTCAGTAAAGCCTTTGTTATAATTAATCACAAGATTCTCATTCACAAACTACTATTAATTTACTTTCTCTGAATATTAGCAAGTGCACTGTTATGTCATTCTCTCGAAAAAGGAATCCTTCTCGAAAAAGGAATCCTTCACTTCCATTTTACTATTGGCGGGAGCCCATTGATTAGACTTGACAAAACCAAAGACTTAACTTAATTTAACTTTGGATAACTTCATAATGCCCTGTATTTCATTATTATTATTTATTTTTAGGTGTGCATCTAAAGACTCACCCTTTAGCCACTTCGGCCAAGTTGATCCTTTGCGACATGATTTTTTTCTAAACTTAAGCCACCCAATCAAACTTTAGTTCTTTATTTAAACCTAAAATTTCTTTGGGGGCTGTCTTAGCTATGCCTAACGGTGATGGGAAAACTGGTACCCAAGCCAACGTGATGCTGTTACTCTGTGCCGGTTTTTTGACTGCATTGAGATAGTCCCAGACAATTCAAAAGTGTAAGACCCTATAGCCTTGAGTGCCGTTTGACAGTCAGACATTATGTATATTTTGGCTTCAAATATGGTTTCAGCAGATCCGAGCGACTTGTACAGCCCGTTCTGTCATTCATTTTAGAGCCATCTACGTGCCAAACCAGAGATTCCTTTTCAAGGATGTGGCTGTTGTTGAGAATACTGCTCTGATTTCAAAGATCAATTTGAATGGTGTATCAAAATCGTGCCCTTTCGGCATGGCATCTGAGATTGAGTTGATTACAAGATCATCCATGAATTCTTCAAGGATTTTCCTGTGACCAGGCATATTGTCTGCTGGAGATTGGAACCATGCAGCCTTATTGCGTTTGAGGCAGCCTTCTTTAGGTGTAGATGCCAGAGGGGGAGGTCCAGTAGAGCCTCCATGTGCGCATGGCACCCGTAACTCCTAAACAAGCTGTCCTCTGCAGTTTTTGTTTAGTGGACTGCGCTGTCTTTTGTTTTGCTTTTGGACACCATACCAGCGCCGTATAGGTCACTACGGGTCTTATAATCTTTTAATATGCCCATAGGGCCATTTTAGGCTTTAAACCAACAGGACCAAAGGACAGTAATAGCCTTTCCTGTAACTCCATCTTGGAATCCTCAAGTGAGTTTTTGATTGAGAAGCACATCTAGAATATTTAACCTCACTTGAGTATTCTATCCGTGTTTCTTCAAGAATGTTAGCTTCTAACCCTAAATTACTTTTTTTTTGTAAAGGTACAATGATTGCTTTGATAGGGTTGATTTGAGTTGTTCCCTAAGACACAAGGACTGTGCTATGCAGTTTTAACAGTTATTAAGAAAAATATTTGCAAAATGTTTTAATATGGAATGTTTCCCCCCTTTGTCTTAATGGCATGCTGACGATTGAATTAATGATGTAGGACTGAATTTCTGGCGCACTATGCCACACCTCAAGGATATTTTCTTTAAGGGAGAATATTATAAAATTATGATAATTGTCTAGCCAGGGTAAGAGAGGAGTAATCTAGAAAGACAGGTAGGCTTTTACGGATCTTGCGGTGTGGCATGGTGCACCATATTGCATAAAGTCAGAACCAGGACCTTCACAGCTTATTGCTCCCCACACCATTACCATTTGGAGGCTGGTGTAGAATGTAGCATTCATACGCGCTGGTTGACTGAGGTCCTCTGAGTTCTTCTATTTTTGAGCACTCAGGGAAATGTGTTTCCAAGGGTAGTTTTAATGTTTCCTCTGAGTCGGTGGTATAGGATCTATCAGTCCTCTGGAGGAGATTGATGTTGCTGGAGGGATCTTCCAAGAGAACTTTGGAGGCGTGCTGTTAAAGGTAGATATATATCGAATTAACCCTTCTAACTCAGAAGGCGCACTTCACAAGCAGAAGCCTGGAATCAATTGACCTATTCACCAGAATATAACATATATTGAGGTGAATGAGGCTCCCACAACCCATGCAATAAAATATTAGTAAACAAAGTAGTGAAACACGTCCAAACACTACAGTCTACAGTCAGGGGTGCACAGATAACAGAGAACGTTTAAGCAAATCCTTGGAAAGAGCCAGGTCAAAAATAGGACACATATTCACGGCTCTACACATGCTATTAATAGGCTCATACATACCATAGTTAGACCGAGAATGGACAACATGTAGTAAAGGCACTCTCCTTAAGCAATACGGGGTATGCCTATAAGTAACCAAACCTGCGAGAGTGCGAGAATCTATATTCGAGTTCATAAGCTGGTGAATAAATACTAGGTCAGCAATTCTACGTCGTTCCTCCAATGAGTGCATATTAAGCAATCGGAGGCGATCCTCATAATGGATCATTCCACGGGAGGTCCCTTAGTGCGAATCTAACAAAGTTCCGCTGCACTGACTCGATGCGTCTAGAATGAACCGCATAGCAAGGTGACCAAACCTGAGATGCATACTCGAGAACTGGTCTAACCAAGGAGAAATATAAGTGAATAAGTGTCAGTCGATCATAAAACTCCCTTGACCACCGTTTGACAAAACCCAGAACTGAATTACTCCGAGACACGATGTAGTTTACGTGCAGAGTGAAATCCAGTTTTTTGTCAAGCTTCACACCGAGGTCAGTAACGGACTCAACACGACGGATAGTAGTTTCAGCAAAGGTATAATCAAAGACGAGCTGATTGGGGTTCCTACAGAATGACATAACTTCACATTATCCAGGTTAAGCTGCAGGCCATTTGAGGCACACCAAACCTTGAAGGTATTCAAATCAGCCTGAATACAAGAAGAATCATAACTGTTTCTAACACATGAGAAGATCTTCATATCATCTGCATAGATTAAGACTTTGGAGTGCTTAATCAGAGGGACAATGTCATCAATGGCAAGAATGAACAGCAACGGCCCCAGATGGCTACCCTGCGGTACACCAGATGAAGCACTAATAAATCTAGATAAAGTGTTACGGAAAGATACTTGGTATGACCTATCTTTTAAATAAGAGCGGATCCAGTCGAGCAATAAGGGCGGAAAACCCAGCTTCTCCAATTTAAGCATAATTACAGAGTGAGGGAGCTTATCAAACACCTTGCTAAAGTCGGTGTAGATGCAATCTGTCCGGAGACCACGCTGGAAGGCAGAGATTATGTGGGATGTAAATTCAAGCAGGTTAGTTGTCGTCGATCTACCAGGCAAAAAGCCATGCTGATTAGATGAGATTAACCCCTTACACTGCCCAACAAGCTGCGTATATATAACAGATTCGAACAACTTGGGTATGCAGGAAAGCTTCGCGATTGGCCTATAATTTGTTATTAAGTTTTTATGCCCCTTTTTATAAACAGGAATTATAAAGGAGCTCTTCCATAACGTAGGAAATCTGCCGGCCTGAAGAGATTTGTTTAAAATGAGTACCAGTGGAGTGAGTAAGGCGTCAGAGCAGGATTTCAAGAACGCAGGTGGAACACCATCAGGACCAAAAGAAAAGTCAAGTTTAAGCTCATTGATACCATCCATGATAATATCTCGAGATATAATGGGCAAGGCAATGGAGGCAGTGGGACGGTCTTGGATATGACCAAACTCATCCAGGGAAGGCACAAAGTCGTCAGATGAAAAGGCACCCTCAAAAAATAATGCAAAGTTGTCGGCTATGTCGGGCGCACTGCATTTAGAGGTTCCATTATACCACATTGTAGATGGGTAATTATCAGATCTCTTCTACATATTAACAAATTTGAAAAAAGTACGAGGATCATTATGTAAGTTATCGCGAACATTATCAAGGTACTCTCTGTATAATGATGAAGATAATGCCAAAAATCTGTCATAGCAATCAACAAAATCACAATAAGCTGACGTGCTTCTACAGCGTAAGTAAGTTTTCCATAGTAAATTTTTTTTATTCTTAAGGCTCCGCAGTTCACTAGTATACCACGGGGGAGAATGACAGGATTTTCTCGACCGTTTGAGTAGTACACACGAATTAAACAGATCATAAATTCTATCATAAAACACGGAAACGCACTCATCGACATCGCTATCATCAAAAAGAGATGCGAAATCGATCGAGAGGATCCTGTTTGAGCGAACAGAGAAATCCGCCCTTTTAAAATCAAGAACGTACTGATTCACGTTGGGGTCGGCAGTATAAGAACCATCGTAGCAAAACGAGATGAAAATGGGCGGATGCAAACTGTCGATAGCGGATAAGCTACGAGAAGCCGATTCGACTATAGTGTTACTCGAGTCAGAAGTAAAGATAAGATCTAACTGTCTTCCCATAGAGTTCTTTACATCACTCATTTGGTGTAAACCAAAGGAGGAGATGGCGTCAAGAAAAAGGGAGTCTCTAACATTAAGACAATTTAAGGGAAGGTAGTCATCGTTATCAGTGTTCAATACCCATTGAACATTGGGTAAATTAAAGTCACAAAGAAGGATGATTTCGTCCTCAGGGTTCGTCATATTATTAATAAAATCTAAGCTAAGAATTAAAATGTCAAAGAGACTACGACCGTGTTCATCAACGCGGTTTGTCAAATTTGGAGGAATATAGCAACAGAGCAGGAAAAAGTTCTTCTTATAAAGAGAGAGTTTAAGAGCTATGAGCTCGATTATGAGCGTGTCGGAGAAAGAAGGAACATTAATTAAGCTGCAACCCAAGTGGGACTTACATGCAACCAACACACCGCCACCAAGAGCTACAGTATATCTATCCCTACGAAAAACCTGATAGGAATCGTCAAGCACTTCAGCATCATTAAAACCGTGGTGAAGCCAAGTTTCGGTCAGAGCGATGACATCGTAACTGCAAGCTTGAGAAGCCTGAAATAGCTGGCCTATTCTTGTTCTTAATCCCCTTACATTTTGGTAGTAAAGGGATAGCGTGCTTAGTTTTTTTGGTTATTGACAGTGGCTCTATTGTGAGTGCCGAATGCGACCTTACGACGGGGCACAAACTCATGTGCGATTATATTCTCAGGCCAGAAATCGGGGGCAGACATTATCCCAAAAAGATCTGGGGAGGATATCAACTGCAACAGATGTAGATGGATCGAGACGAGAAACGAAGAAATATTTCGGTAATTGCGCTATCCTCAGTGTAAGCGCAGTGGAGACGCGTCCGTCGGCAGATATGCTAGAATGAGGAGGAGAAGGGGCAGCTCCCGTGGATTGGAGTGCAAAATCGCCATCAGCAGGCTCGGCGTTAGCACAAACGCCTGGAGGGTGAGGAGCCATGTTGCAATTAGGAGTCCACAGGGAGAGAACAGATCGGCACAACGTCCCGCAGAGCAGGGGACTCAGGGACAGTAGGGGGCGGGGGAACAACGAAAATAGGAGAGACAGGGCAGCAAGGGGAAACGGGGAGCGGAGGAGTGGGCTGAACAACAGTACCGGACGAGACGGAAAGCAGCTCCGAAGAGGCTGCATGACGAGAGGACAGGATCCTCAAATCGGAAGCGATAGAGCCTAGGAGCTCGGAATTGGCTGAGACAGCAGCAGACCAAGAGCAAAGGTCACCCTTCACCTGTTTTACGTTGCGGCGAATATCATCAACGACGGGGATGATGGGAGAAGGGCCCGCGGAGGAAAACAAGTTGGGGCCAGCAAGCGGAGAATGGACCTCATCCAGCGAACCAGACAATGCTGAAATACGGGTGGATACCTCATGGGACCTCTCTATTAGAACTGAAGAGGGTGACTCAATAGCGTCAACGACGCCAAGCAATCTGTCCATTTTGGTATTAAGGGCTCCAGTATCCTCGGACAAAAGCTGAAAATCAGCCCAGCGTGATGAAAAAGAGCTGACTCTATCCGCAACCAGAGTCAGATCGCCGGAAAGCGACTCCACCATGCTCCTCACGAGCCTCAGAACATGGCATGGCTTTATATCCGAACATTCCCCACAGGTCGAGGAGCTGGAAGATCTTGTCCCGCGCCCTAAACAACCCGGATGGAACTGCGATCCACAAACGCCATCGCAGATCGTTAATCCCCTTTTTCTGCAGATTTTCTTCTTAGACCTCTCTGTGTCTAACAGGATTACTATTTTCGTAGCTATTCACGATCAGGTTTTGCAGCTGGTTTGAGGCCATTTCTAGGTCTTTCTGGGATTCACTATTAGGAATAGGCTGAAATGAAAGCTAGGCACATTCAGGTACGCAAGACGCTCGAATTATTTTTGCACTAAACGTTTCAATTACGACAATACTTTATTATTCAGAAAAATATATTTTTTGTAATGGGAATTTTTACTTTTTGTTAGAATAACTAAGAAATTTTATTCGATCAATCGAATCATTAATCAAATTTTGTAATGGGTTGATTCCTCGAAATAACTGTACATTACACTGCTCCATCTTTCCAGTTCGGTATAGTAATTTTTACAGTAATCTTCGTCGTAATTTTTACTATATGGGTCTTTCGGTTTAAGTTCAAACAGTAAAGGGTTCGGTCGTGGAGGGGCCTATTGCACCCATTTGATACATTTGCACAACATTTGAGTTTTGATAGAATCAAAAAATAAATTTTCCGTCTACCAAATTCTGTAGTTATCAGTTATCAATAGACAGCGGTTTTTATGCAAAATTTATTTTAACCACTTAACAGTTTACACCGAGTGTCGCTCGGGAAGCGCGTCTGGGTCTGCTTACAAGTCCTTTTGAATTGTTTGATTCTTGCTTCACGAGATAAGGCTGTATCAGATTACGTGACAGCCGACATCAACAGCAAATTGTTCTTTTTGGCTAATCCGAATCATGAATAGTATTTACAGTACATATAGTACGACCAAATTGCCGCCCATGATCTGACCGGTAGAAATCTATACAGCTCGATAGTTGAGCCCTTCCCGAAAAAATAGTCCAGGTCTACTAAGGGTCAAATCCAGTCACTTAGGGGTTTCTCAGAAAAAAATAACAAGACATTTTGAATTTTCATATTTTCGCTCCTAGCATCGAAAATCATATTTTCTGGCAATTACAAAATTAGTCACATTTCCCGTTATTAAATTCCAAAACTGTAAAAAATTACCTAAAGGCTGCCCACATAAAACCAAGCTCAAAATGATCGCTCAGTGATGCAGAAAATGATAATACAATTTTCTGACAGTTATTTCCCAGTTATTAAGGAGAGGAAATGCTTCCTCAAGCCAAATTAAGATTTAATTCATAATGCCATCATTCTCATGCCACAATTCTAAGGTTATCCACATTTAATGTAAAACGCAATATTGATCCTTTCCGAGACCTTAAGAAATTTAGCAGGAAATCATCCATCCTCAGTTGTCTTGTAAAGTGCAGTCAACATTATTCCTCTATTTTTTATTCTTTGACTAGTGTCCTCGCTTCTTCCATCCCTCGCTCCTTGGTCCATCACACCTCTCTCCTATCCCCTTTTCTTTCTCTCTCTGTATCTGCCTCTTTCTTTTACTCTCCTTCTCTTGGAGGTGGGAAATAGGTGCAACCAGAGGAGGTAAGTTCAAAATTTGAAAATATGAAAATTATTGACAGAAATTTATTGTTGTATGCAAATAAATTTTTTATATGTTGTAATGCAAAGACAATAGAAAAAAATACAGGGATGTCCGCTCTTGTTGATCATTACTTTAAGTTGCCGAGTGGATTGGATAATTTGTCCGAAGCGATTGGAATAGACGGAAGCAGTAACCACAAGAAGGCGGCGCACAGGGCGCCAAACTGATTTTTGGGTGACCAAAAATTGATTTTTGTCCTGTCATAGATTTTAAAAATTTTAATACTATTCGATAGTCAACTAAATGCATTACCTTATGACAACAATTTTTTGAGGTAAGCGAGAATTGTAAATTGTAATTGTTTGTGTGTTTAAAAGCATAAGTTCAAGTAGGTGAATTTAAGGATATTTTAGATACTTAAATTAAAGATATTTTGCGTATTGAATATTATCTATCTTAATTGAAAAGAGGAAACACAACACTGCTTTGGCAGATTTGATAATACCATAAGAATATTTTGTGCTTGTTGTTAATTACATTTATTTGGTTTAAAAGTGTTAAACTCAATATGCAGATTTTGTATTGTGAACTTTATAAAATTATCCGTGATAACAATGTTATGGAATACGAAGACTGTGTGCGTATTCTTTCAAATACGTATAATATTAAAATTTTGGACGAAGAAAGAGTTCGGGGATTCTTTCTGACTTTCAAGAAGAAGTGTTGAGTTTATACTTTTTCACAGGTAAAATTTTCCTTTTTTCAGAAATTCTGATCCCTTTTTCCTTTTAAAAGGGATTAAGCCACTAAAGAAGTGTACCTGAGTTTGTGTGGGCGGGCATCATTTCGAGGTGCAAGCCAACCATTAAAGTTTCTTTATCATTGCAAAAAAATCGAAAATTTATGTTTGAGTTTATATTTTTTCAGAGGAGTGTATATATATATATAAAATATAAAAAAAATAATATAATATATTTTGTAAACCAATTGAACTTTGTAACTCGTGGGTCGATTTGGATAATTATTTTTCTGTTGGGTAGACTATGTTCCCTGGTTAATACCACGAGAAAAAAAAATGCTAGTGCTACATAGCCCGAAATTCTACCACAAAAGAAATTTGCTTCACTAAAAACTAATTTCAACTCTTCCTCTAGTTCCTTATTCTAACGTTGAGCCGGCAGTGACCGTACCTACGAAGAAAGAACTAAATGGAAAGGCTATACCGTGTAAAAATCCCGTACGTGTGTGAAGCATCTCCTTTGTTGAAGAAGTATGGGGGACGAAAGAGTGACTTTAATTTCGTCAGTAAGAAGAAAATACTTGAATTGTCATTGTGGTTTAATTTGGCGCAGAGACGTCGTAAATATAATATTCTATTGTACTTAAAGTAATATTTTTCGCAAATTTACCTAGAAAAGAAAAATTACTATGGCCATGTTCAAAATGCGTTGGTAGTGGAAAGTATGTTTGGAGTTGTGAGATGCTTCAGAAAATTGCGTTTACAGCCGTTCCATTTAGTTATTTCTTCGTAGGACAGTACAGACCACTGCCATATAAATAGCTATGGACCGACCGTTGCTATTTCATTTTGAGACAACCTTAGAATAAAGAACTAGAGGAAGAGCTGAAACTCGATTTTAGTAAAGCAAATTTCCTTTCTGGTAGAATTTCGCAGTTCTTTATTCTAAGGAGACAACTTTTGTTACCAGTAGTGAGAAACCTTTTATGCCTACATTCTTATTTCGAGTATTTTGCTAGTACTGTCGAGAGAAAAAACCATTCTTATATACAGATTAAATTGTCTTCTCTGAAATTATTTTTTATGATATACGTTTTCATAGAATTAACCCTTCTAACTCAGAAGGCGCACTTCACAGGCAGAAGCCTGGAACCAATTGACGTATTCACCAGAATATAACATATATTGAGGTGAATGAGGCTCCCGCAACCCATGCAAAGAAAAATATTAGTAAACAAAAAACAAAACCCGTCCAAACAAAACAATCAGGGGTGCATTGATAACAGAGATCGCTTAAGCAAATCCTTAGCAAGAGCCAGGTCAAAAATAGGACACATATTCACGGCTCTACACATGCGATTAATAGGCTCATGCATACCATAGTTAGACCGAGAATGAACAACATGTAGTAAAGGCAATCTCCTTAACCTATACGGAGTATGCCTATAAGTAACTAAACTTGCAAGAGAGCGAGAATCTATTTTCGAGTTCAAAAGCTGGTGAATAAATACTAGGTCAGCAACTCTACGTCGTTCCTC
The DNA here is from genome assembly GCA_964036015.1 of Leptarthrus brevirostris. Lineage (NCBI taxonomy): Eukaryota > Metazoa > Arthropoda > Insecta > Diptera > Asilidae > Leptarthrus > Leptarthrus brevirostris. The sequence continues at coordinate 41,227,895 of OZ038371.1, forward strand.
CAACGAGTGCATATTAAGCAATTGGAGGCGATCCTCATAAGGAGGAAGCCTTAATGGATCATTCCACGGGAGGTCCCTTAGTGCGAACCTAACAAAGTTCCGCTGCACCGATTCAATGCGTCTAGAATGAACAGCATAGCAAGGAGACCAAACCTGAGATGCATATTCGAGAATTGGTCTAACTAAAGAAAAAAATAAGTGAATGAGGGTCTGTCGATCAGAAAACTCCCTTGACCATCGCTTAACAAAACCCAGGACAGAATTACTCCGAGATACGATATGGTTTATGTGCAGAGTGAAATCGAGTTTTCTGTCTAGCTTTACACCGAGGTCAGTAACGGACTCCACACGACGGATATTAGTTTCCGCAAAGGTATAATCAAAGACGAGCTGATTGATGCTCCTAGAAAATGACACAACTTCACATTTATCCAGGTTAAGTTGCAGTCCATTTGAGGCACACCAACCCCTGAAGGTATTCAAATCATTCTGAATGCAGGAAGAATCATAACTGTTTCCAACGCATGAGAAAATCTTCATATCGTGTGCGTAGATTAAAACTTTGGAGTGCTTAATCAGAGGGACAATGTCGTCAATGGCTAGGATAAACAGCAACGGCCCCAGATGGCTTCCCTGCGGTACACCAGATGAAGCCCTAACTACTCTAGATAAAGTATTACGGAAAGAGATACGGTAAGTCCTATTTTTTAAGTAACAGCAGATCCAATCGAGCAACAAAGGCGGAAAACCCAACCTTTCAAGCTTAAGCATAATCACGGAGTGAGGGAGCTTATCAAATGCCTTGCTGAAGTCGGTGTAGACACAATCAGTCTGGAGACCTTGTTGGAAGGCAGAGATAATGTGGGATGTAAATTCTAGCAGGTTAGTTGTCGTCGATATACCAGGCAGAAAGCCATGTTGATTAGATGAGATTAACCCCTTACATTGCCCAACAAGCTGTGAATATATAACAGATTCGAACAACTTGGGTATGCAGGAAAGTTTCGCGATTGGCCTATAATTTGTTATGAAGTTTTTATGCCCCTTTTTATAAACAGGAATTATAAAGGAGCTCTTCCATAACGTAGGAAATCTACCAGCCTGAAGAGATTTATTGAAGATGAGTTTCAATGGAGTGAGTAAGGCATCAGAACAGGATCTCAAGAATGCGGGTGGAACACCATCAGGACCAGAGGAAAAGTCCAGTTTAAGCTCCTTGATGCCATTCAAGATAATATTATGAGATATAATGGGCAAAGCAATGGAGGTAGCGGGACAGTTTTGGATATGGCCAAAATCATCCAGGGAAGGCACAAAGTTGCCTGGTGAAAAGGCGCCCTCAAAAAACAATGCAAAGTTATCGGCAATATCGGGCGCGCTACAGCTAGAGGATCCATTATACCACATTGTAGATGGATAATTATCAGTTTTCTTCTTCAAATTTACAAATTTAAAAAAGGTACGAGGATCATTATTAAGTTACTGCGAATATCATCAAGGTATTCCCTGTATAAGGATGAAGATAACGCTAAAAAGCAGTCATGACAAAAAACCATTCTTATATACAGATTAAATTGTCTTCTCTGAAATTATTTTTTATGATATACGTTTTCCCTGTACTCCTCGTATTTATTTAAATAAAATTTAGAAGTAAATTGTTGATTTCCTCTGGAATGTGCTTAACCGGAGTGAGAGCGGAGATATTTTCCTGTACGTTCGTCTATTTCTATTACATGTAATTTCTTGTTTTGAATGTGCTTACAAAGCTACCAAAATAAAAACGCAATAGATCGAGAATTTAATCAAAAATACTTTAGATTGGCGGGAACTCCTATATCTTAAATTATGAATATAATAAATATTGTAGTGTCTTACACGAATTATAAGATAGTGATTAAAATTAAAGGAAGGAAAATTCGCATTTTGAAGCAGAACATTCCCAGAGGCTTTATGTTGCTAGGTCCGAAATAGCTCAATCAACTTTTAGAGTTCAATGCAATGTGCTAATAGGGAAAAGGATAAAGATAGAAAAGTGTTTCACCTTGCGGCAAGTAATTTTGACAGCTCTATCTGTCCATAGTTATAAGTCATTGGTACAGACAGAGAGTGAAACCATGGGACCTGATTTAGTTTTTATTTACCAAATGTTGATTGAACTCATATTTCTCAAATTAATTGTTGTTTTTGTTTAGCTATTTTCAGGTTTTTAGATTCATTGATTTATTACCTATTACAATTCGCACTTAAGAGTGCGCAGTGCGATAAACCGATGCAATCTACTTTTGTTGACGATTAAAATATAAATGTTTTACAATGTCCGTTTTGAAGAGGCCAAACTTGTTTATCTACGTTATTTTAACATGAGATAAAAAAATAGTTTTAATTAATCAAAAATTGCGTAATTGCGAACTCAAAGAATAAATACCTAGTATCAATAACTCAAGTCTTGTCATAAAATAATATTATTATTCAAACAGGAAAGTTTTACAATCAATGAATACCATTAGATACTCTGTGAAAACCTAAACCTCGTTTAATATCATAAGTATCCTATTCTAATGCATAAACATTTTGTGTAAAGTGTGTAAACATTTAAGAGATTGGCAATATTTTGCAATATTTTGCAGTACTATAGTCTCATTCAGCTTGTCGCCAATCAGTCGACCAGAACGGATAGCACTAATTCAACCGAAGAGAGTTCGCGTATTGAGTGTCAATCAAGCCCTAGATTGCCTATATGACATAATTAGAAGGCAAGAAATATGGAGTAGCGGAATGGAATCCACAATTACATAATTTACTCTTGAGTGTTTGTTCCTACCTAAAGAAGCAATTCATAACGCAGAGGAGTTTCAATAACACGCCAACACAATTTTTCATTTTACGCAATTAATTAAGAACGGAAAGTCTGTCAGAGTTGAGGGTGTGACTACTTCACTTAGCTGCTATCGGTTTTAATCGATTTATAATTGAGACCATTTCCATGATACTGTTTACATTTGTTTGGAGTAGCAAAACAAATATTATTTCAATAACTGTCGCAAGTTTCGTTGCTAAACATCTTTGAAAACATAATTAAAATAATTATGACGCAATTATCTCTATTAAGATCGAAGCGTCTAATATGAATCCGACAGATCTGATTTCCGAAGCTCTTGACCTGATTTGTTCCGTTGAGACAAAACTAAATACGCGTGCTAAAAATACTTCACGCGTTTTCTTCTAAATTTAGACTTATTCTTGTGACAAGATTTATTTAATCGTTTTACATAAACAGAGTTTTCGACTTAACGTTTACAATCAAGCAATTATTTTCTTTTTTTTCCTCAGAAATGGAATTTTACGAGGTTCAACCCAATCCCATCGTGTTGTCTTTTTTATAGCAAAATAAAAAATGTTTTGGTTGAAAATATTCCCTTTGTTTAATTTGTTTATTTATTGCGTCTTCTAAAAAGGAAATCGGAAAACAAAGAAAGTGCGACGTTCAGGTTATTGGGCATCACAGAAAACCACGTTTTGTCATGACCTCGCGTAGAAGAAAATAAAATAATTCAAGGACAGCGCTGCTGCCATTCTGTTATTGAAGAACATTCATGAAAGTAGTATCAACGATCTACCCTTCCCTTCCCTTTTATTTTATATACAGTCGACTCTCGATAAGTTGAAACTCGTTAAATCTCTCGATTATTTGAATTTTTTTCCCTTTCCCTTGAAAAATACTCGATAAATTGAATAAAATCAATATTAATTGATCCCCTCGGTAATTTGAAGTTGAAGGAATAGTATCTTGCCCGCCAACATGCAATAATATGAAGTCCGGACTTCCATACTCCGTATAATTTGAAATTCAAATTACGGCTTGAGTTTCAACTTATCGAGAGTCGACTGTATATGATGTTGCTAAAGCTCAGGTGATGCCCTATGATGCTAAAGCACAGCCTTGGAAGGAAAGAAATTAAGGATGAGGGAAATGGCTTAGGAGGTTGAGTTAAGGAGGTGTCGAAGTACGCCCCGTTTGAAAGTCTTGGGATCATATGAAGAGGGAAAAACAGAAGATCGTATACTGTTCCACATTCGTGTGCTTAGAATTAGATTCCTGAAATTTGACGGTACGTCCAAATTTGACCTGGAGGGTATAGGGGTGGGAGCGACTTGTAGAACTTGTATCGCGCGTTGTCATGTATCTACAAGTAATCAGGCTAGCAATTTCGTTAGAACAATGGCCATGGAAATAGCGATAGAAGTGGGAATTATATTCAAGTCTAGGCCTAGGCCCAGGTGGGGTGAAATATTTCTTACATCTCTGTAGAAAATCCAAGCATTTCATCGCACTTTTGGCGATTGCAAATATATGATTAGTCCAGCTAAGATTGCTGGATACCTGAATCCAAAAACCAACATAAAAGATATTTGTTACCGAAACAATACCCAGGTAAATGGTAGTCGTCCTAGGTGCTGTACTTGTGGCCAGGAGGGTCATCTCCGACGAGATTGCTGGAAGCAAAGGAGATCAACCCTTCTGGGATATGACACGAGAAAGACTGCTTGTGCAAAGTGCAACAGAAGGGAGCAAGAAGAATTTGGATTGAAGAGAGTTACCGATCCGAACAACGAAGCTAAAGTGCCCCGTACAAGTACAGATGCTGGTCCTGCGGTAAAGAAGGTCACCTGCAAGGCGACTGCAGAAGGAAGACCCTTAATCAATTGTCAGAGAAGTAAAGTCCAATAGAAGGTGCCCGAAACGACGGAGGTGTTTTGAGAGGACATCGATGGCGAAGGACTAACGAGGAGCAGCGAATGAAGACAAAGTTAAAACGAGGCGAGAACTTGCCGGAAATGCCTAGTACAAGACCAATTTGGACATTCGAAACATGGGAATGCATACCAGAGGAGAAGATTGACTGTCTTGGCGACATCGAGCCAAGGAAAGCGAGAACTACAGACTATTGATTAAGAATTACAAGATTTAGAGGACGCACTGGAAACTTCACTAAAAGACGATCCTGAAACGACTAAGGAGGTAGTAGTTAAAGAATGTGACGTTAGCAAGGAAAAAGAATGCAATCAAAGTTACGTTCTCAACAGGAGTGGCTTTCATGATGCTACAGAGATCTTCAGCTACATATTAGCCAGATAGTTCGAAGAAGAGAAATCTGATGGACAACTAGAGAAGCATTTGAGATCTGAGGAACAGTTGCCACAAGGTACAAAGGCCAAGGAAGGATTATTAAAATAAAAGAACTGCAGAAAAGCCATTGGGGATGAAAGCTGTTTGTGTAACGTGCACAAAGTAGGCCACGATTACTTAACCTAAGTAGTATAAATAGGACTGAGCAGTAGCCTAGGTAGTTTAGTGGTGATTTAGACTGAGAAGTGTTTATATGTGATACTGCGATAGTTAGTTGTATTTTAACCAGTGAAGTGATAAGAGCTAATTATTAAAGTGAAACGTAATATTGTGAAGAATTATTGCCAAGAAAATCGTGCAACGAATTAATGATGTGAAGAAATAAAAAGTATGAAAATTTGTGACTATAATAAGTGTCTTAATTAATCCGTCGAGCCCGAAGAGCCCCATTTACGTTACAATATATAAATAATAAAAAAACTTAATTGTTTATTCTCTTGTTTTAAAGAGGTAAATATATCTTCAAATTGTTGTAAATATGCCGTACGTCAATAAGACGCAAAACTATTTTGAATTGCAAAATACTTAAAGGGTAACACCACTGTAAAATTTAAAAAAAATCAATTTTTTTTGCTTAAAATATCCCTTGAAGCATATAAAATTAAAAAAAAAACTTTTAAAAGTAAAAAAAATTTTTTTTATTGAAATCTGTATTTTTGGTGAGTTAAAGCGCTCAGCTCAGCTTCTTGTAAACAACGGACATGTCCCGAATGGTACATTCCACAGCCTTAGTTTATTGAGATTAAACTTTTTTTAAAAAAACCATAGATGAAGTTAGAATCGGTCGTAATATTATTACTATTAGGAATTGTATTCATTTGCTGGGAAACCACGTGTTGTCAACAAATTTTTTTAGCTCTAAAATCAATGTTGAAACTTTAAACGCGTTTTTTCAAATTTGGTTTTTCGAAACGGCGCGCAGCATAAGTCAAAGAAATTTTATCCGATTAAATTCCAATTATGATAATGTTTGTTTCTACATTCCAAAGAGAACTACGTAGAGAATTTTTGATAACTTTAATATTACTGTTTTTATTATCAAAAAACTATACATTTTTTTGCTTGAAAATTGAATTTTTTTCAAATGATCGTCATTTGCGCAAAAATTAATATTTTTAAAATTCTATACGTAGTTAGTTCTCTAGCTATACTTCTGAAGATTAATAAATTTTTTTTTATTTTCTCATATTGCATTTTTAAGGTAGTTATGGTGCGTACCGCATCTTAAAATTTTTGCGTCTCACGAAAAGAAGTCTACTGACGCCATTTTTTATATTTAAAAAAATAATTTTTGTATACTTTATAGAGTCTTTGTATTTTTTTTTTATTTTAACACCATTCTTCATACCCAAATAAAATTCACAAAAAAACTATTAAATTTTACTAATTTACAGTGGTGTTACCACTTAATTTCAAAACTGTTGCTTTTTTGATGGATTTTTTTCAAGAATGTGAAAATATGACCGATTTTTTGTCTTCATTAAAGTTTTTATAAGCTTATTTACTACTCGTAATTATTGCCCTTATTTTTTTACATATTATGTTGCCAAAACTCAGTGGATATCCTATGATGCTAAAGCACAGCCTTGGCAGGAAAGGAATTAAGGACGAGGAAAATGGGTTAGGAGATTGACTGAAGGAAGTGTCGATGTATGCCCAGCTTGAAAGTTTCGGGCATTCGTGTTGTTCTGCTTAGAAAAGATTCCTGAAATTTAACGGTACGTCCAAATTTCACCTGGAGAGTATAGGGGTGGGAGCGTCTTGTAGAACTTGTATCGCGCGTTTACATGTGTCTACAAGAAATCAGGCTAGCAATTTCGGTAGAACAATGGCCATAGAAATAGCGATAGAAAAGTGAGAGACAAGCGACATTTAGTCGATGCTCCAGAGAGTTAAGGCCCTGTGGCTGTGCAGTGTGTCCGGGAATTGTAGCTTTGGGCTAAGTCAGATAGTGTGAAATATTTCTTACATCTCTGTAGAAACCCCAAGCATTTCAGCGCTATTTTAGTGATTGCAAATATATGATCATTCCAGCTAAAATTGCTGAATATCTCAATACCCAAGATGTTTAGAGAGGGCAAATTGGGTATATTCACTCCGTCGACTGAATTGGGCGTTTTTTAAGTGACATTATACAGCATTGAGTTTTTGATGCATTAAACGAAACACAATTTCAATCATTTCCACGTGAATTTATTTCAGAATCAAAAGAGTATGCAAAATCAAGGATGCTGTCGTCGACGAAACTATGAATAGGATTGAGAGTAAGGGATAAAAGATCATAAATAAAAAGAAGAAATAAGGTTGGTGAAAGAACTGAACCCTGAGGTACACCAGCACTTATTTCATAGGAATCAGATGTAACTTCATCAATTACTGCACGGATTGAACGACCTGACAAAAAACTCTTTATCTATTTAACGAGGTTAGCGTGCAGACCAAATATTTGAAGTTTGGGTAAAAAGGCAGCATGTCAGACTCTATCAAAACCCTTTGAAATATCAAGAGGGACGATTTCAGACTCACCAAAATTATGGAGACAATGATTCTAACGTTCTGTTACAGCAATCGTTGATAAGATGGTTATTTTCTAGATATTTCATCAACTGTCGCATACGCATCAACGGTCGCATACCTCGCCTTTTTTAAGTATCGGCTGAACATGAGCAAGTTTCCACACGTCCAGTTTCGAAAGTCCTCTAAAAACTTCCTGAGTGCGAAAGTGTATGAAAGTGTATAGTCATCTACAACAGTTCATTCGTACTAAATTCTTTCTCAAGGCTGTTGTAGTCAGAGATACTTAGCTATTACTTTAATATGAGTTTTAAGAATTTATTCCTAAATTGTTCTTCATCAACGTTATTACAAGAGTGTTATAAAGAGTGGCCATTAAGTGTACTTAAGTGAAAATATTATAAGCATCTCTTATTTAAAGCTTCTACAGGAGTATTATGGGGCCGAACAAATATTTACTCTGAGAAAAGTTATTACAAATATATTATGAGAACTAATCATAAAATATTCTTAACTAAGTCTGTTATAAGTGTATGATAATTCTTTTAAAACAACTCTTATGCAACTTGATAATACTCTTAAATAAGATTTTATACTTATAACTCTAATATTAAAACTTTATAAGAAATCGCATGCTTATAGAATTCTTCTCTTCATAAAAGAACTTATATAAGAATCAAACATTTAAAAAGTCACATTTGGTTTTTAGCAAAAACCATAATAAACGTTTTAAACGAAACATGTCTTCCACGAATGTTTAATAAGAGCTTTATAAGCATTACTTCAATTTTTTCACGAGCTTAGCCTTCTTCATATCTTAAAATACTTTAATTGAAACATTATATTACTTTATAAATTAATTCGATTTGCTATTTAGTTTGTTTTAATTATTATTTATTTCTTATGGCTTAAAAATATATATTCGTATCTATGAAAAGTCTTACATGTATATTACATTATAAAATAAGAGCTTTTTATTAATCTTAATTAAAAGAAATACTTTATTCTTAAGAATAAAAAAAAATAAAAGATAAAATAAAATAAAATATTTATGAATGAAAATGTCTAAAGTGGCTTATTCCTTAAAATTACTTCCCGCCACGAAAAATTAAAAAAATTAGAAGAACTTAAATTATAGAGAAAGCTTACAACAGTAAGGTCTTCCTTCTGGCTAAGTTCTTTGGGCTACCTGAATAGCCAAAAGAACAGAATGATGAATTGCAGCAGTTTGCTCATATAAGATAATATTCTAAACACACGAAATATAATTTAATTTAAATATTTAATATCAATGATATTTTTCCCAATAAATAAAATATGAGAGAAATAAGAAAAAATATGGTTATTGGAAATATTTACTGTCCAGTGGATTGCATATTTATGGCAAGCTGTGAATTGCTACTGTCGGCAATTGGAGTGTAATCGCATCTTCCAATTGATTCAAGCCATTGCATGTAAATTGCTTTCTCTTTTGGAAATCTATATCACAAAAATAAGTAAATTTTTTAAATAGTTTAATCATGTTTTTAAGTGTAAAACTTTGTAAAACTTAATTGACGACCACTGTGGTAACTAAGGAGACATAAAACCTGCAATTTTAGAAAGTGTAAACCCACAAGGAACGAAAAGAAAACTTCAGTTTTCTTCACTTTCCGTTCCGATTTTTAGCATGTCACTAAAAACTTCTCTGAAAAACGATATCCCGTATTTTTTAAAGAATATATGGGCCCGTTCCTAGTACGCTAACGAACAAATGCAACCGGTACTATTATGCACGTTCCCGCTACAGGCCCAAAAATTGAACGAAAAACCGCTACACAGGTATACACGGTCCCGCTATATGCGCAAAAATAGAAAAATACGCCCACCACGCTCCCTTTACAGGCAAAAAATCTAAAAGTGCGTCCGCCAAGCTCCCGCTACAGGCACCAAATCCTAAAAATACGACCGCCACGCTGCCACTACAGGCACAGTTGGGTGTTTTTTTTTATAAATTTTGAAAATGATACAACGTATAATACATGTACAATACGAAGCTGGCACGGGAGACTAAACGTAAGATCACTTTTCACCCAAAACTTTAAACGCGTTTTTCTCAAAACTATGTTATTAGACATGGGTATGAAGACTACTCAGTCAATTTACAATATTTTTTATTTATTTACTTTTTTAAAAAAAGACCCTTTTTAAATGTTTTTTCTTTAAGTGAAAAATCAATTTTTATAGGTAAATTTTTTTACATATGATAACTTAGGATCTATATTTTATAAAAAAAATTGTTTTTTAGTTATAATTTTTTTTCCTCAAGTATAAAGGTGTTAAAGTTGAAGTAAAAAAAAGATTCCAAATCTGCGAAAATTATAGGGCTTCTCCAGTACAGCTGAAGAAAAAAAATCAAATTGCCTTTTAATATAGACATATTTAGTTGTGCATCCTCCCACAAAAACCGGAAGTAAAGCGTTTTTTCGAAAAATGGCACGTATTTGAAAAAAAGTTTTCAAAACAGCCTCATTTTCCCGCACTTTTAAGGCTCTAATCGGAAAAAAAAGAAAAAAGTCACCAGGGTCCGTGGGGGGGATGCACAATAAACATAATAATAAACAAAATGAGCCAAGTTTTATTAAAAGCGGACAAAAAGTTTTTGAACTAGAATTTGGGCAAATTTGAAAAATGTCATTTCGAGAAAAACACGTTTAAAGTTACAAGGAATTTACGCAGCGTCGTCAAAACATGAAATACACAAATCTGTATAACTTTTTTTCTATTTTGAATTTTGATCTGAAATTTTAAATACATATTCTTGACACATTTATAGACCCTTTATGAAGCAAAAAAATAATTGAAGTTTTTTTTAACTCGCTAATAGTACCTTAAATGTAGATAATTGTTTTCTCTATCGTATGATGAGAGATTTTTCAAATTTTTCGATTAGAGAATTATTTGTAAATAATTAAACACGAATTTTTTGTTCAAAAATTGTATACACGCCATAAATTTTGTAATTTTGACAACATTTAAAAAAACCCCTTCGACATACGACAAAGCCTACATTATTTCACAAGATAAGTTTTTATTTTTGCGAATTGGATGATTCTTGGCGAAGTTATTATCATGCCCAGAAAGCGTCATCGTTTAATCAGTATAGTAAAGACGTATAATCAATATTTAAATATTTCTTTTTTTCAAAACACACAGTTGTCACAGTGCTCACCGCGTAGGTTATGTAAAATCTCACCCGTATAGGCGTGTTCTCCGTGTGAGTCATCGGCCACCTGATAAATGATAAATTGTTCCTAAGAGCCGATGACTCATGACAATAATAATGATAAGGAGAACCTGATATGTGTTTCTTTTATTCTTATATCTTTACTATAACTGCACAAATGTTGCCGGGTACTTTATAAAGTCTAGGGATATTGAAGAGAGATAAACGTCGGTCTCGACTGAGTCAAACTACGAAAATAATTTTATTGTTCTCATTTAAAATTTTTTTTTCTAGAAAAAGTTTGAGCGTATTGTGCCTCGTTCGGACTATTTCGTGCGCTTTTCTTGATAAGTAGTATAAATATGAGGTTTCTGCCGCAAATGTGCATGTGCAGGTCAAAGGTCAAGGTTGCTGATTGGGTTTTCGGTCTTGGAGGCTACAATTGAGAGATAAGGAAAAGAGATAAGGATTTTCGGTCTTATAGGCTACAATTGAGAGATAAGGAAGAGAGATAAGGATTGTCGGCCATCTTGGATTTTGGGTTTTCGGTCTTATTGGCTACAATTGAGAGATAAGGATTGTCGGCCATCTTGGATTTCGGTCTTATTGGCTACAATTGAGAGATAAGGATTGTCGGCCATCTTGGATCTGGGGTTTTCGGTCTTATAGGCTACAATTGAGAGATAAGGAAGAGAGATAAGGATGTCGGCCATCTTGGATTTTGGGTTTTCGGTCTTATTGGCTACAATTGAGAGATAAGGATTGTCGGCCATCTTGGATCTTGGGTTTTCGGTCTTATAGGCTACAATTGAGAGATAAGGAAGAGAGATAAGGATGTCGGCCATCTTGGATTTTGGGTTTTCGGTCTTATTGGCTACAATTGAGAGATAAGGATTGTCGGCCATCTTGGATCTTGGGTTTTCGGTCTTATAGGCTACAATTGAGAGATAAGGAAAAGAGATAAGGATTGTCGGCCATCTTGGATTTTCGGTTTTTGGTCTTGGAGGCTACAATTGGTCTTCTTCTTCTTTGGTTTGCATCTGGACTTAGATCTAAACCTTGGATCTGAACCTAGATTGTTTAGTAAGATAAGGCACCTGTCGGCCATCTTGGATATTGGGTATTCAGTCTTGGAGGCTACAATTGATGTTGAAGATAAGAGTTTGTTGTTTTGAGTCTTTAATTACGAAGTACAGCTTTATCAGCTAAATGAAATAACATGAGGCGAATTTAATTGGATTGAAGATAAGAGTTTGCTGTTTTGAGTCTTTAATTACGAAGTACAGCTTTATCAGCTAAATGAAATAACATGATGCGAATTTAGTTGAAAAAACAGAATATTGCGTAATAAAAGATTTCACCACTTTGAGTAAATAGATGAAGATTATTTTTTAATTTCTTTTGCAAATTCTTATTTCTATGATATCATTTGTTTTCAAGCAAGTTTTAACATGTTTTTCTGGTCGAGCTGTGATTGATAAGCGAGCTGGTGACTGCGTAGAAATTAATAATTTGGCGACAATGTTAAGGTCGTTGGGTGATAAGGTTTTGTAGATGAATCTGACCTCGTGCTGAAAATAAGAGTTGTTGTTTTGAGTTTTTAATTACGAAGTGCTCCTTTATCAGCTAAATTAAATAACATGATGCGACTTTAATTGAAAGCAGAATATTGTAACCTCGAACTTTAAAAGATTATCATGCAATTTCTTTTCCAGATCTAAATATAGCCATTAATTCGAGGTTATATTATTAAATAATTTCGTGTTTTATGCAACTAGCAAGTAAGTCATTCCACCGATTACGTCATAACACCATTGAGGAATAGCCAAAGGAATTTCTGTAATTAAGGGAAAAAATCTGATGTTTAAAAATAACATGCATCGCTTTGCATAAATCCGTTAATAAGTAATAAACGTCTAGTCAAGATAGCTAGAATGGTTTCTTTCGATACTTTGGAGAGGTTTATCATGTGAAGAACTTGCAAAGAAAATAAATATCTTTTCATAGCCTTAAACTTCGTTTCTTTATGATTCAGCCGTGATAATTTTAATAAGGGAAACCATTGATTCGTAATTATGCTTTAAATTTATATCAAACTAGCAGCTACCAAACCCATATAACAACCTTGAACTGCAGAAGAAATGAACAAGATCATTGGCGTTGTTGTAACACTTTCTAAAAATTACCTCAAAACTGTGAATTTAGACTAGAACAAACAAAATCGAAGTAGCTGAAATGTCTTCTTTCAATACTTTAAAGAGATTTATCATGTGAAGAACATAAGAAAATAAATTTTTTGTATGCTTCATGTAACAATAGACTCAAATTGTGATTTCACAGAGTTCAGTTTACTTTGAGTTTGTCATCTAATTTTGGCAAATGTCAGCTTCCGGGTTTGTTGCCGTTGCAGCACTTTATAAAAATAACCTCAAAAACTTTGAATTGGGCCGATAGAACAAACAAAATCGAGGTAGCTGGAATGGCTTTCTTTTGGTAATTTAGAGAGATTTATCATGTCAAGAACTTAAGAAAATAAAACTCTTTTCATAGCTTTAAACTTGGTTTCTTCTTTTTTCAGTCGTAATAATCTTAATAAGGAAACCATATTTTTCCTGAATCGTAATTATGGTTTAAATTTATACCAAACGGACAGCTAACAACCCTATATGACATTTAAAATTTAATTTTTGTATGCGTCATGCAACAATAGACCCAAATTGTGATCTCACCAAGTCAAACAAACGAAAAACTACTATCCCAATGATCTTTCAAAATTTATAGAGAAATACAGCTGAACCAATGAAAGAAATTTAAAGCACATTAAACAGGGCTTTAATAATCGTATTGAAAGCTTTCTATTGAAAAATGATGATGAAGGAATATTGGATCCAAAACAATTTTTCTACAAAATAAAACCTCGAGTTATAAATCTTCTTGAAGCAAGTTTACAGAAAATCCTCTGAATTAGTCTCAAGGAAATTGATATGTTACTTAGAAGATACATTTCATTATATAATCCATTATAGAAATCTCCAAAAAGTAGTTTAAAGTATGAATTGAAGTTTTCATACATTCATAGAGCTCTTTGATTCAGACAATGGAATTGATTAAAAATTTCATTATATAATCCCTTATAGAAATCTCCAAAAAGTAGTTTAAAGTATGAATTGAAGTTTTCATACATTCATAGAGCTCTTTGATTCAGACAATGGAATTGATTAAAACTCATACATTCATAGAGCTCTTTGATTCAGACAATGGAATTGATTAAAACAATATATTGATCTTAGTACTTTGCATAGATCAAAAGCTGTTAACACTTTCTGATCTTAAGCTCTTAGATGGAATTTGTATTTATCACGAGGAATGACACTAATTTTGTGATCTTAAGTATATTCAAATGTTCAACAGATGCTTACTATTGTCAAGACTTATTCTAATATCACCATTAAATCTTTTGGTTGAAGCACAGTTCGGTTTACTAAAATTATCACAGTTTAAAAAATTATTAAATTTATTTTTGGTTTGTCTTTTACTTTGTTTGCATTTTAGATTCATATAGATTAGATTTCTCAAGTATAGAAAAATTAGCGAATAATTCATCTGATGAAAACTTAATATTAAACAGATCCTTTTATAAAAATGACGATTTATTATATAGGTTCAGGATAATTTTGGGGTGCTATGCTTAAGTATTGAAAGATTGAATTACAATAATTATTAACTGACGTTAATGTGTATAACTTTATATGTTCTCGCAGGCATTCTACTGCTAATAATAAGTGTTTGGAAAATGTTATCCCATCACAAAGCTCAACATATTTAATTTACTTCGACTGCAATAATTTATATGGGTGAGACATGTCTGAATTCTTATCATATGAGGAATTTCAATGGGATAGAAAATACGGATATCAATATAATGATCATTCTTCAAAGTTCAGAAATTGAATATATATATATTTGAAGTAGATTTAACTTATCTAGAATCACTTCATGACTTACACAATGATCTACCATTTTGCGCAAATAATATAAAAATCCTCTGAATTAGGCTCAAGAAAATTGATATGTGACTTAGAAGATACATTTCATTACATAATCCATTATAGAAATCTCCAAAAAGTAGTTTAAAGTATGAATTGAAGTTTTCATGTATTCATAGAGCTCTTTGATTCAGACAATGGAATTGATTAAAACAATATATTGATCTTAGTACTTTGCATAGATCAAAAGCTGTTAACACTTTCTGATCTTAAGCTCTTATGATGGAATTTGTATTTATCACGATGAATGACACTAATTTTGGGTTCTTAAGTATATTCAAATGTTCAACAGATGCTTACTATTGGCAAGACTTATTCTAATATCATCATTAAATCTTTCGGTTGGAGCAAAGTTCGGTTTACTAAAATTATCACAGTTTAAAAAATTATTAACTTTATTTTTGGTTTGTCTTTTACTTTGTTTGCATTAGCAAGTATAAACATGTATTTGAAAAAGGGTATACCCCAAACAAAATGTGATTACAAAATATCAAATTTCTTCGAAATAAAAACACTCGTAATTCACTTAATCAATTTTTATTTAAAATCGGTAGAGTTCTATTAAATCTTCCTGACATATCATTATTTTATATAATTAATTTACATATTTCTAAATCCTGGTATTTCGTCCATTTTGTTTTCGATAAATTTTAAATTGCAATCTTCATCCATCTCATACACAGTGTTGTTGATCTCCACTGTTTGAAACTCTGACTGCGGTTCCACTGATTGATGATTTTCGAAAATGAATTTTACAAAGCATATTGTCAATACAAGAACATCTTTTTGTCTCTGAAATTCCTCCATTTTCTGAATTATAGGCTGTGTTACTTTATTTAGATATTCCTGTTTAATATCACCATCCTTAAGATTTGTATTAAGTTCGATGTTTTCAAATTTGTATTCATTACATCGATTGATGTATTTGAATCGTGTTATAACCCGAACAGGTTCATATGCACCATTTTTTAGATATTTTTGAATGTGTTCTTGAAATTTGTTTAAGTAATGTTCTTCCAGTAAATACTTCAGCGCATTTATTCCGAAAGCCAGTTGATTATGCACCGCTAATATCATTTCATCCCATACTGGGGTGAATTGTATCTTAAAAGTATATTGTTCGCGAGGAGTCTTTACGATAGATTTTCCTTCCATTTTATTTCTGTAATAACATTTTTTTATTTACTACGCATATATTAATTACTCTGCAACATACCTGATCTTCCTTCCTTTCCTGAATCTGGTCTATCTAAATATTTGCCTCAGCTTTTATAGCAAGTATTTTACCCCCCACTGGAAATTTTTAAACTTGAACTGCTTAAAATTAAATTAAATTGAAGATTTCATTAACGTTATTCCCTTAAATAAAGTGTTATATATCAATGTCAAAGACAATTTTTTCATCTGAGAATAAAACGATTGAATTACAATGTTTAGATTCCATTCGCTGCGAGTTTAGATGCTCTAAAAAACAAAACAAAAATCTGAATGATGAAGACTTTAGAATAATCCATAATGAATTTAATAAGAAGAAAGGGGGGTTTTCATATGATTACTTAAATTCTTTTGATAAATTTAAAATGAAGCATGTGTGCCCCTCAGGATTTTTTAATAAACTTAGCAATAAGAAGAAGAATATCAGCATGTCGTTAATGTATGGAACAAATTTAATTCTATATAAATATCTACGAGTTTAACCCGAATCATTATTACACAACACCAGGATTGTCATGGGATGCTATGTTAAAACACATCCAAATTAAATTAGAATTATAGAAATAATACATTTCTAATTCATTTCATTTCAAATTTCATGAAAAGCGGTATTCGGGGAGGTTTAACACAATGTTCCTTACGATATTCTCTATCTAATGAGAGATTTTGATTTTTTTAAAAGGGTTAAAATATTTGGTTTAGATTGATGTTATTAATTTATATAGATGAGTTATTTCGGAGTCACTTCCATATGCAGATTTTGTTTGGATAGATAATTGTGATATTGAAGATTAGGATTGAGAAATTTTCCAAATATCTTTTAACGTGTTCTCAATAATATAAATTCAATATTTTTTTATTTCCCCAGCATGCTTTAACATGGAGAAGGGATATTAAGATAGCTACAGAATGGGAAAGTTGAGGTAACCATTTAGGTCTTCGTGTTTTAATTGCAAAACCCAATTTTCATAGTACTACGCAATTTACAATAAATATGGCTGCAGTAGAATTAAACAAAATAAAAGTGACGTATAACAAACCAGTTTATTTAGGGTTTATAGTTTTTGAAATATCAAAATTAAATTAGAATTTATAGGTTTAAAGTCTAACATCGTCCGGGCTATCCCAATCCTCCTCTAAATGATTAGCAGCATCAAGCCGGGTCCTCATCTCGAGGGCCAGCGCTTCGACGCTGAAAACTGATATAACACACCTCCTTCCGCTAACTGAGTGATTAATCTATAAAGAAGAAAATAATAAAAAATACCATGTAAAATAATTTTAAAAACTAACCGTTCGCAACCCCGTCAAATTCTCCGAATATGGAGTGGCCACTTCGCACCACTCAGACTCCCATCCTAACCTATAAACCAGGTTTATCGGGGTTAGCGGAGAATTTACCAGCTCCTGCAGCCGCTCATGAGGATCCTCGTAATCCTCTGGGATATTCAACACCTTAAGAACTTCTTCTATAATTCTCTCCATTTTGGTGAATGTTAAAACTCATAAGTGATTCATTGCTTAAATAGTATCCGCTTATCTCTATTCATTTTTCATATTTTTTTGCTCGCCTATAAAACTTATTTGTTGATTAACCATGAAACTCTCATTAGACTTATTTTTTAATCATTCCATAAAACTTCCTTCAAATTTAATTAAATGACCTCCGCTTATCTTTATAGAATTCTAAATTTAAATTTAAATTCTTTACATATGATTTGAAAGGAATTGTGGTGACCAAAAAATATGAAAAATGCTTATCGATAGTTAGCTGCTACTGAAATTATATAGAGATAAGCGGGGAATCGTTTAATTAAATTTGAAGGAAGTTTTATGGAATGATTAAAAAATAAGTTTTATGAGAGTTTCATGGGTAATCAACAAATAAGTTTTATAGATGAGAAAAAAAAAATGAATAGAGATAAGCGTTTCCACCAAAGTGTTGGTATTAGCTATTAAATCATTATTCATCCCATGCTTATCGATAGTTAGCTGCTACCGAAATTATATAGAGATAAGCAGGGGATCGTTTAATTAAATTTGAAGGAAGTTTTATGGAATGATCAAAAAATAAGTTTTATGAGAGGTTCATGGGTAATCAACAAATAAGTTTTATAGATGAGAAAAAAAAAGTGAAAAATGAATAGAGATAAGCGGTTCCACCAAAGTGTTGGTATTAGCTATTAAATCATTGTTCATCCCTTTTCTTTTATAGTATTATGAAGACATCAAGTCCCTTTCCGTAGCACCCCTTACACATTGCGCTATCGCTACATCATTTTTGTTTGCTTTTTATATCTCAGAATAGTCGAATATAATTCACTTTTCAACGCCTAAAAAACCCGACAATCGACAGCAAAATTCAAAGATTGAAATTGAGAAAGATTATTTCCTTATTAACGAAAAATTTTATAATATAATGATAGGTCTATGTTAATTGCTTTTTATGAAACAACCTGTAAATCTTTGTACAGCAAATATGACTTAAAAGATAATACAGAACTGATGGTTAAATAAAAGTTACTAGAGCTTCAAAGTATGCATAAATTATAAGTTAACTGATTTATCATGACGGCAAGAGCGGATGGTCAAATACCTGATTCTCATTTATTAGGTCGAAGAACAACTTTTATCAGCTCTATGAATAGCTATATCAGGTCTATAAACAGCTATATCAGGTCTACTATCAGCTTTAGCAGGTCTATGAACAGTTATATCAGGTCTACTATCAGCTTTAACAGGTTTATTACCAGCTTTAGCAGGTCTATGAACAGCTATATCAGGTCTACTATCAGCTTTAACAGGTCTATTACCAGCTTTAGCAGGTCTATGAACAGCTATATCAGGTCTATTACCAGCTTTAACAGATCTATTACCAGCTTTAGCAGGTCATGAACAGCTTTAGCTGATTTGTTTTACTAGATCTTCTAAATTTATAGCGAAATGTATGTATCGATTCCTTTTCGATAACGTCCTTTCTTCAACAAACTATCTTTATCGATTACTAAATAGCCATAATTGTCTTTCCAGCAAACACTGCAAATTATGTTGCTTATCAACTAAATGAAAACAGTTAGACAAAGCCGGCTCCCTGGAGACACGGGATATAAAAATTAATTAAATTGTTTTAATTAAAAGTCATGGGAATCATAATATGATTAGTCGCGATTTTGTTTTTCTTACATGCTATCTGTTATTGTCAGAAATCGACCTATTACTTTATCTCCTAGCGAAGTTAGGATCCACTAATTGCATACACCAAGTACATTCAGGGTATAAAATTGAAATCAAAAAATGAAATGTAGAAGAAATCGGCTCATCAGATATCAAATGTAATATTAGACTCCTGTTGCCATCTACTAGAGTCATGTATGTCTCTAAAATATCATTTGGATCCATATAGAGAATTGGGAGAGGTGAAGTTAAAATAAACATATATTTAATAGAACTTTTTTCCATTTATTTACAAATTTAAGTAATATCCATTACTAGATGTTATTTTTGTAAATATTAAATTAAAATAGTTCCCATTTGCTAGTTTCCTAACAACATAGAAGCCTCCATCGTTAAGTTTCTCGATTGTGCGGTGAGTAATTTTAGCGCTGTATCTCGGCGGCAGAAAAACTTGGTAATTCTCTAGTTCTAAAAGGATCCTGGGCCCATACTTCGTTGTTACATTGCTGCATCCTATGATTTTATACTCTAACAACTCTTCCATGTCTTTAACTGCAATCGTAGGTTTAAAATTTTCAGAGTTCAGTTCTTCGAGCACTTCAAAGTCTTCGATGACTGCTTCATTGATTATTGGTAGCTGAGGCATGTTAGATTATTTTAATTTCACTAGGAACACGAATTTCATGTATTTTCAGTTTCACTGATTGACTTTACATTGAAAACTAAAAATTTAACTAAAAATACTTGGCTTTTATACTCGAACTGATATTTAATCAAAGATAAGACCCTAACAAACAAAATTCTTATAACCGCAATTTCCGTTTAAATGTAAGCTGTTTTACATGTTAAAACATGCTGGGGAAATAAAAAAAATATTAAATTTATATTATTGAGAACACGTTAAAAGATATTTGGAAAATTTCTCAATCCTAATCTTCAATATCACAATTATCTATCCAAACAAAATCTGCATATGGAAGTGACTCCGAAATAACTCATCTATATAAATTAATAACATCAATCTAAACCAATTCCGGAGCTATGGAAGCTTAACGTATATTTGGGAAAAATCGCAAAAATTACCTTTTAGATCTAACTTGATCTACAAAAGGTCAGAAAAAATCGAAAAGTATCAACCTAGATCAAGGGTTCAACCTTTCAATTTCACCAATTTTCACGGTATGCATATCATTATTTTACATGGATTTTTGGTGATTAATAAAAGCAACGCAATGTGTAAGTGGTGCTACCGAAAGGGATTTGATGTATTCATGATACGTACTATAAAAGGAGAGGGATGAACAATGATTTATTAGCTAATACTAACACTTTGATGGAAACGGTTCAACTTCACATAGGTAATTATTGTTTCATGTTACATGTTTCATGATTCATGATTCATGATTCTTGTTTCATGTTTCGTGTTTATTGTTTTATGATTCATGTTTATTGTTTACTGTTTCATGTCTTTTAGACTTGATTCTTAAATAAGATCAATATGGATGAGAATCTTACTAAGGAAATAGCGAGGGTGCGAAATGCCATCAGAAAAAAGTTTAAAGCTATTAAGATGGGAAAAATGGAAACAGAGACTCAGCTAGAGCAAACTTTTAAGTCTATCACCAAGCCGCTTGAGACACTTGTATTGAGAACACGTTTAAAGATATTTGGAAAATTTCTCAATCCTAATCTTCAATATCACAATTATCTATCCAAACAAAATCTGCATATGGAAGTGACTCCGAAATAACTCATCTATATAAATTAATAACATCAATCTAAACCAAATATTTTAACCCTTTTAAAAAAATCAAAATCTCTCATTAGATAGAGAATATCGTAAGGAACATTGTGTTAAACCTCCCCGAATACCGCTTTTCATGAAATTTGAAATGAAATGAATTAGAAATGTATTATTTCTATAATTCTAATTTAATTTGGATGTGTTTTAACATAGCATCCCATGACAATCCTGGTGTTGTGTAATAATGATTCGGGTTAAACTCGTAGATATTTATATAGAATTAAATTTGTTCCATACATTAACGACATGCTGATATTCTTCTTCTTATTGCTAAGTTTATTAAAAAATCCTGAGGGGCACACATGCTTCATTTTAAATTTATCAAAAGAATTTAAGTAATCATATGAAAACCCCCCTTTCTTCTTATTAAATTCATTATGGATTATTCTAAAGTCTTCATCATTCAGATTTTTGTTTTGTTTTTTAGAGCATCTAAACTCGCAGCGAATGGAATCTAAACATTGTAATTCAATCGTTTTATTCTCAGATGAAAAAATTGCCTTTGACATTGATATATAACACTTTATTTAAGGGAATAACGTTAATGAAATCTTCAATTTAATTTAATTTTAAGCAGTTCAAGTTTTAAAAATTTCCAGTGGGGGGTAAAATACTTGCTATAAAAGCTGAGGCAAATATTTAGATAGACCAGATTCAGGAAAGGAAGGAAGATCAGGTATGTTGCAGAGTAATTAATATATGCGAAGTAATTAAAAAAATGTTATTACAGAAATAAAATGGAAGGAAAATCTATCGTAAAGACTCCTCGCGAACAATATACTTTTAAGATACAATTCACCCCAGTATGGGATGAAATGATATTAGCGGTGCATAATCAACTGGCTTTCGGAATAAATGCGCTGAAGTATTTACTGGAAGAACATTACTTAAACAAATTTCAAGAACACATTCAAAAATATCTAAAAAATGGTGCATATGAACCTGTTCGGGTTATAACACGATTCAAATACATCAATCGATGTAATGAATACAAATTTGAAAACATCGAACTTAATACAAATCTTAAGGATGGTGATATTAAACAGGAATATCTAAATAAAGTAACACAGCCTATAATTCAGAAAATGGAGGAATTTCAGAGACAAAAAGATGTTCTTGTATTGACAATATGCTTTGTAAAATTCATTTTCGAAAATCATCAATCAGTGGAACCGCAGTCAGAGTTTCAAACAGTGGAGATCAACAACACTGTGTATGAGATGGATGAAGATTGCAATTTAAAATTTATCGAAAACAAAATGGACGAAATACCAGGATTTAGAAATATGTAAATTAATTATATAAAATAATGATATGTCAGGAAGATTTAATAGAACTCTACCGATTTTAAATAAAAATTGATTAAGTGAATTACGAGTGTTTTTATTTCGAAGAAATTTGATATTTTGTAATCACATTTTGTTTGGGGTATACCCTTTTTCAAATACATGTTTATACTTGCTAATGCAAACAAAGTAAAAGACAAACCAAAAATAAAGTTAATAATTTTAGTAAACCGAACTTTGCTCCAACCGAAAGATTTAATGATGATATTAGAATAAGTCTTGACAATAGTAAGCATCTGTTGAACATTTGAATATACTTAAGAACCCAAAATTAGTGTCATTCATCGTGATAAATACAAATTCCATCATAAGACCTTTTGATCTATGCAAAGTACTAAGATCAATATATTGTTTTAATCAATTCCATTGTCTGAATCAAAGAGCTCTATGAATACATGAAAACTTCAATTCATACTTTAAACTACTTTTTGGAGATTTCTATAATGGATTATGTAATGAAATGTATCTTCTAAGTCACATATCAATTTTCTTGAGCCTAATTCAGGGGATTTTTATATTATTTGCGCAAAATGGTAGATCAATGTGTAAGTCATGAAGTGATTCTAGATAAGTTAAATCTACTTCAAATATATATATTCAATTTCTGAACTTTGAAGAATGCTCATTATATTGATATCCGTATTTTCTATCCCATTGAAATTCCTCATATGATAAGAATTCAGACACGTCTCACCCATATAAATTATTGCAGTCGAAGTAAATTAAATATGTTGAGCTTTGTGATGGGATAACATTTTCCATACACTTATTATTAGCAGTAGAATGCCTGCGAGAACATATAAAGTTATACACATTAACGTCAGTTAATAATTATTGTAATTCAATCTTTCAATACTTAAGCATAGCACCCCAAAATTATCCTGAATCTATATAATAAATCGTCATTTTTATAAAAGGATCTGTTTAATATTAAGTTTTCATCAGATGAATTATTCGCTAATTTTTCTATACTTGAGAAATCTAATCTATATGAATCTAAAATGCAAACAAAGTAAAAGACAAACCAAAAATAAAGTTAATAATTTTTTAAACTGTGATAATTTTAGTAAACCGAACTGTGCTTCAACCAAAAGATTTAATGGTGATATTAGAATAAGTCTTGACAATAGTAAGCATCTGTTGAACATTTGAATATACTTAAGATCACAAAATTAGTGTCATTCCTCGTGATAAATACAAATTCCATCATAAGAGCTTAAGATCAGAAAGTGTTAACAGCTTTTGATCTATGCAAAGTACTAAGATCAATATATTGTTTTAATCAATTCCTTTGTCTGAATCAAAGAGCTCTATGAATGTATGAAAACTTCAATTCATACTTTAAACTACTTTTTGGAGATTTCTATAAGGGATTATATAATGAAATTTTTAATCAATTCCATTGTCTGAATCAAAGAGCTCTATGAATGTATGAAAACTTCAATTCATACTTTAAACTACTTTTTGGAGATTTCTATAATGGATTATATAATGAAATTTTTAATCAATTCCATTGTCTGAATCAAAGAGCTCTATGAATGTATGAAAACTTCAATTCATACTTTAAACTACTTTTTGGAGATTTCTATAATGGATTATATAATGAAATGTATCTTCTAAGTAACATATCAATTTCCTTGAGCCTAATTCAGAGGATTTTCTGTAAACTTGCTTCAAGGAGATTTATAACTCGAGGTTTTATTTTGTAGAAAAATTGTTTTGGATCCAATATTCCTTCATCATCATTTTTCAATAGAAAGCTTTCAATACGATTATTAAAGCCCTGTTTAATGTGCTTTAAATTTCTTTCATTGGTTCAGCTGTATTTCTCTATAAATTTTGAAAGATCATTGGGATAGTAGTTTTTCGTTTGTTTGACTTGGTGAGATCACAATTTGGGTCTATTGTTACATGACGTATACAAAAATTTAATTTTAAATGTCATATGGGTTTGTTAGCTGTCAGTTTGGTATAAATTTAAAACATAATTATGATTCAAGAAAAATATGGTTTCCTTATTAAGATTATTACGACTGAAAAAAGAAGAAACCAAGTTTAAAGCTATGAAAAGAGTTTTATTTTCTTAAGTTCTTGACATGATAAATCTCTCTAAATTACCAAAAGAAGCCATTCCAGCTACCTCGATTTTGTTTGTTCTATCGGCTCAATTTAAAGTTTTTGAGGTTATTTTTATAAAGTGCTGCAACGGCAACAAACCCGGAAGCTGACATTTGCCAAAATTAGATGACAAACTAAAAGTAAACTGAACTCGGTGAGATCACAATTTGGGTCTATTGTTACATGAAGCATATATGAAATTTATTTTCTTATGTTCTTCACATGATAAATCTCTTTAAAGTATCGAAAGAGGACATTTCAGCTACTTCGATTTTGTTTGTTCTAGTCTAAATTCACAGTTTTGAGGCAATTTTTAGAAAGTGCTACAACAACGGCAATGATCTTGTTCATTTCTTCTGCAGTTCAAGGTTGTTATATGGGTTTGGTAGCTGCTTGTTTGATATAAATTTAAAGCATAATTACGAATCAATGGTTTCTCTTATTAAGATTATCACGGCTAAATCGTAAAGAAACGAAGTTTAAGGTTCTGAAAAGATATTTATTTTCTTTGCAAGTTCTTCACATGATTAACCTCTCCAAAGTATCGAAAGAAGCCATTCTAGCTATCTTTACTAGACGTTTATTACTTATTAACGGATTTATGCAAAGCGATGCATGTTATTTTTAAACATCAGATTTTTTTTCCCTTAATTACAGAAATTCCTTTGGCTATTCCTCAATGGTGTTATGACGTAATCGGTGGAATGACTTACTTGCTAGTTGCATAAAACACGAAATTATTTAATTATATAACCTCGAATTAATGGCTATATTTAGATCTGGAAAAGAAATTGCATGATAATCTTTTAAAGTTCGAGGTTACAATATTCTGCTTCCAATTAAAGTCGCATCATGTTATTTCATTTAGCTGATAAAGGAGTACTTCGTAATTAAAAACTCAAGACAACAAACTCTTATTTTCAGCACGAGGTCAGATTCATCTACAAAACCTTATTACTCAACGACCTTAACATTGCCGCCAAATTATTAATTTCTACGCAGTCACCAGCTCGCTTATCAATCACAGCTCGACCAGAAAAACATGTTAAAACTTGCTTGAAAACAAATGATATCATAGAAATAAGAATTTGCAAAAGAAATAAAAAATAATCTTCATCTATTTACTCAAAGTGGTGAAATCTTTTATTACGCAATATTCTGTTTTCCAATTAAATTCGCATCATGTTATTTCATTTAGCTGATAAAGCTGTACTTCGTAATTAAAGACTCAAAACAACAAACTCTTATCTTCAATCCAATTAAATTCGCCTCATGTTATTTCATTTAGCTGATAAAGCTGTATTTCGTAATTAAAGACTCAAAACAACAAACTCTTATCTTCAACATCAAATTAAAGACTCAAAACAACAAACTCTTATCTTCAACATCAATTGTAGCCTCCAAGACTGAATACCCAATATCCAAGATGGCCGACAGGTGCCTTATCTTACTAAACAATCTAGGTTCAGATCCAAGGTTTAGATCTAAGTCCAGATGCAAACCAAAGAAGAAGAAGACCAATTGTAGCCTCCAAGACCAAAAACCGAAAATCCAAGATGGCCGACAATCCTTATCTCTTTTCCATATCTCTCAATTGTAGCCTATAAGACCGAAAACCCAAGATCCAAGATGGCCGACAATCCTTATCTCTCAATTGTAGCCAATAAGACCGAAAACCCAAAATCCAAGATGGCCGACATCCTTATCTCTCTTCCTTATCTCTCAATTGTAGCCTATAAGACCGAAAACCCAAGATCCAAGATGGCCGACAATCCTTATCTCTCAATTGTAGCCAATAAGACCGAAAACCCAAAATCCAAGATGGCCGACATCCTTATCTCTCTTCCTTATCTCTCAATTGTAGCCTATAAGACCGAAAACCCCAGATCCAAGATGGCCGACAATCCTTATCTCTCAATTGTAGCCAATAAGACCGAAATCCAAGATGGCCGACAATCCTTATCTCTCAATTGTAGCCAATAAGACCGAAAACCCAAAATCCAAGATGGCCGACAATCCTTATCTCTCTTCCTTATCTCTCAATTGTAGCCTATAAGACCGAAAATCCTTATCTCTTTTCCTTATCTCTCAATTGTAGCCTCCAAGACCGAAAACCCAATCAGCAACCTTGACCTTTGACCTGCACATGCACATTTGCGGCAGAAACCTCATATTTATACTACTTTGATACGTGTCTGTAGCGGGCTGGCATTTGGAAAAGTAGAATTTTTACTCGCGCGTACCGTGCCTCATTTTGTTTTGGGGTTTTGACGCTGTACGTGCCTTCTTCAGGCTAAGAATGGGCGAGTCTTATTTTTACTCGGGTTTATTAATGTCACTATTAAAATGAATGTCTACACTTTATACATGTTAAAATCTGTTAGTTTAATAGTTTGCTAATATATTACACCAAACTGGATAGTAAGAACACTGTAGAGTTCATCGTACGAAAATTGAAATTGAGTGAAAATCCAGACAGGACTTCTCTTCTTATTTGTAGTGGTTCCTCTCATGGCCACTGATGACAAAACGCAGGTCTGGGTTCTGTATTTTCGCTATGAGACCAATATCTCGTCACTTTTTACCTTGCTTAGATCTTCAACATTTAGCTGGAAAATCCGAAAAGATGGTCCTAGATTTCTCATCAATTTTTTTTATAATGTAGCCAAAGCCCATGAATACCCTATGATGCGTTATCATGGCTAAGCCAGAAGAGAATTAGCGTAAGGGAATAAAGGAAATTTAATGCTTTGTCTTTTTGAATTGCTGCGAGCTATACAACAGTCCAGAGACGGAGTGGATTTTTAAATTTATTGTGTTTGCAAATTAAAAACTCATAGGCAAACCGAGGCTCGAATCTGCATTCATAGCGTGGTGATCGTGTCACTAATAAATCACAAATGAAAGGTCGACTTAAATTTTCATAACAGTCTTCGGTTTTGATGGATTACTTCAACCTGATCAACAGCAAATAAGAATATTGAGGGTTCAAGTCGTGCTTTTGTTTCGTTTTATTTTTCAAGCCCTTTTTATTTTCTATTTGAGTTTACTTATATGTAGATTGTTTTAAATTTGTTAAAATATTGAATTTTATAAATAAATAATTTTTCTAATATTATCCCAAGTTTATATTCAAAATTCAGACTGCGCAGAGATGTATCAACAGGATTTGTTCTAACAGAAGACTGCCTTGACAAGTTATAAGTTTATAAAACCTCTTTGCAACACGAGCAACAGTGGTTGGACAAGTATCGTAGTAAGCAAGCAGCTATTCAAAGAAAAGACACCAACGATTCATCTAAACGCAGTTTCAGCACCGATTTCAATTTGGAATTGGATGAAGGTTTTGAACGATTTTCAAAGTGATACTATTTATTCGTTTTCCTAAGTGAGAAAACATTCTTATATGTTATGCTAAATGTACATTGTTACTAAAATGTACATTGAGTGAAAGTTTCATTGGAATATCGCTGAAAGATGGCTGTGTTACAAGCATAGGTAAGTTAATAATTTATGAAGTGAAATACTTTTAACTACTTACAAACAGTATCTTTAAGAGATCTCTTTGACGGCCCTTGTTGAAACATTAACGACATTGTTATTAGAGATAAACACTTATTAAGTTCCAAAAATTTTCTTTAATATTATAAATACGTACAAATCTAGAAATACGTACAAAAAGACGCGATTCGTCTTATCAGGGCATCATCAGATCTTATCTGATGATGACCTGATAAGGCTAAGCGCGTCATTTTTGTACGTATTTTTAGATTTGTACGTATTTATAATATTAAAGAAAATTTTTGGAACTTAATAAATGCTTATATCTAATAACATGCATATCTTTTACAGAAGATGCGTTAATTGAAGAGTACAAAAATAATAAAAGTGTACCAAAACTTAATACCAAGTCACTTTCTTTGGAATTAGCAAAATGTAAATATCAACTGAAGGATTAAGTGACAAGTTGTGATTGATTGTTTTTTTATTTCTTTCAGTTACGACAAGTACATGTTGAGATATACAGATAAGTGTTATGTCCACGATGATTTGTTCAATAAGTTCGGTGCCTGAGGCATACACATTTAGTCCTGTAAAGAAGATCGGAACTTTATAGAGAGACTGCTGCCAGTGGGTTGTTCCCAGCGTAGTGGTGGCAATCTCAGCTTAATATCTTTTAGTGACACCTGGTCCGGTACACTTGGCATAATAAAAACTGACTCCCCATTTACATTGGTTGGCTAGTTAGTTTAAGTGCTGAGCGTCATTATCATGCTAACACTCCATTTAGCACTGCTACAATCAGTAAGACCCGGTTTTTTTGTTGGACTCTGTTCACTCACAACCCTAATTCTTATCTGAAATCATGGTTGAAGTCGGCTGAGTGTATGATGGGAAAAAGGAACTAAAGCCAAGCGGAAGAATTTACGAGAGTGCGTATTGTAGGGGGCGTCCAGCCTACCCGCAATTAGAGGAGTTTTTGAACATTCCTCTAGCTACGTTACACAAAATTGTGACTGAACATTTACATGTAAAAAAGCTTTGTACGCTTTGGCAACGTCGCGTCGCGTCGTTGGTGGAAATCCATCTTAAAAAATTTGCCAAGCTTGGCAAATCTAAGGACATAGTTTCGATTGTGACTGGCGACGAAACTTGGATATATTATTACGACGTACCTACTAAAACACAAAGTAAGATATGGGTATAAGATGATGCGGAGCAACCAACTTAACTTCGAAAGTCGAAATCTGTTGGTAAAAGAATGATGGCGGATTTCTTTAATAAGCAAGGTATTGTCAAATCTGTTATGCTCGCTGGACAGAAGACAGTTACAAGTTCGTGGTACACTAAAACCTGTCTGGCTCAGTTGTTTGCAGAATTACTCGAGACTCAGTTCCTGGTTCCTGCATCACGACAACACACCTGCACACAGAGCTGGCGCTTCCACGGACAATTTGACGGCGGCGGGCATAAAGATGTTGGAGCATCCTCACTACAGCCCTGATCTTGCTCCCTGTGACTTCGGTTTATTCCCTTACGTCAAAACTCGCACGAAGGGTCGCAATTTCACAACAGAGGAGCAGCTGATAGGCGCACTCGAAGAAGAACTAGAGTTAATTCTTAAGCAAAAGTGGGAGGACTCAATTGATGATTGGTTTAATCGTTTGATGAAATGTATTAATAGTGAAGGACGTTACTTTGAAAAAATATAATTGCATAGGTTTATACGACAATACCTATTGAACAGCTTTTGTAATTACAATAATTTCAGGTGTTGTTAATTTCGGTATTCAATTTTAATTATTTTCTTTTTAGTATTGCTTGCAAGATTTTGACTTAGTGAATATTTACAAAGGCGTAGTAGATTTGAAGCTTTATCCAACCCAGACAGACTAGTTCATTGGCTTAGTTTATCTGATAGATTTTATTACACTTTTTTTAATTGTACTTAAGAATTAGGCTAATTCAGAGAACGAATTACCTTATTTTATTTTATTTTTCTAATTGATTTGTTGTTTTTTTTTTCTTGGAGTAGAATTTCCTTAAAATCCTTTTATTTTTTCCTATAAATTTACATTTTCCTTCCATTTTGAATTGATTATGAAATATTTTAAGCACGAACAAGTACATGATTGAGAGAATATACGACGACCTATCTATTTTCGTGACGAAAGAGGATGCATTTCCAGTTTCTTGTCGAGGTCTCAAACAATACGAGGGACTGCCAGGCGCTGTGAATTCATGGCGAACTAGACTGCATCCATTTTCACTGAAGGGACGTGCAGTCGTTGTCAACTATTTGATTACTTCGTCCATCGTGCACCTGTTAAAATCGGAGAGCTTCGAAGAAGGCATCGCGAAATTTTTACAAGCGAAGGTCGTTGACGCTTTCTGCCGACTAGTAGCGGAAAGTGGTTTGGGTCTTACAGACATGGTCGTGAAATTTCGTTGTCTTCAGTTTCCACCGAGTGTTCTGTCAAAGAGATAACTTAATTTCGCAGCTGTGTGTAAGTTCTATGGGGGGTAGCGGCGCAGCGGAGCACTCCTATCTGCTCTCGGTCCGTCCACCATATCAGTATGACTGGTCCCAGGATCTGATCTCCACGATTATGACCTGGGGCAGAATAAGACCAACATTCCCTTTGCGATGGAATGAACTTGGGTATAGGGAATTCTCAGCAATTCCGATCAGGTTGAACCCTGAGTTAGTAGATCCGGTGTTCAGTAATGCTCATGGTATAACGGCCGATACAGGACAACTTACAGTTCTTGGAGGCATCATTGATGCTTCTGGGAACATACTGATACATCCCCACACCATACAGTTAAACAAATTGGTGGATGCAGCACGAGAGCGTTTCAGTCATCTCTCTAAAAGGGAACCTAGCACTGAGGTGATAAACGCTTTCGTATTGAATAGACCGCCGCACACAACATTCAGTACACTCACTACACGTCGGCTGCGCGAGCTCTTCGTAGGAGTAAATCTTATGGATCACTTAGGTGTTAATAGATGGAGCACACATCTTGGGGTAGATTTGGTAGTAATGGGGACCATAACTAGTAGAGTGATCTATAGCTATCCGTCCAATCACATAGACTCTGATGTGGCATTCAAACTGCTCCAACACAGCCTCGTGCATCCAAACCAGCTGCCACATATCGTTCGAAGAATTCAAAGAGCCTGCAAGGTTTGTGCTGGTGAAGAAACCCTGTACCACGGATACTTCACATGCGCGACCTTGTGCGATATTAATAATCTTGTTCGCGATATGTGCCAGCTTATCTTCCCGACATTCGATATTTCAAGAACGTTGTTTCTACTTGCTAAATCGACAATTCATCTGTACTACATGCGGATCGAGCCTGGGCCACAGCCCACTAACCTACAGTTTCACACACAGCACTTAAGAACCACTTCGTTGCCAGATTTAGGAGGCAATTACGTCTAGAGTTCCTGACAGCGGAGGTCGACACATTCAACTGCATCTGGCAACCCTTATCGTCGGTGCAGAACGGAAGCCTCGTCTTTCACTGGGAATAACAGTCCGCAGACTTGCAGCAGCTTGTCCACGAAGCTTCTCTTCGCTTTGGTATAGCTGCAAGTGCTGCGGGAAGGGTAAGTCTTACATTGGAATCGTAGAAATAGAAGTGGCGAAAGGCTCTACGGAGAGGGCACTTGCTTGGGAGCAGTGGTTCCCGAAGTAGGAACTTCGCCTGATGCTGCATCTATCCTGTGGGAACACTCAAACAATCATGTTATGATTTAATTTTTTCGGTTTCGGTTAATTTTATTCGTTCGTTTTAGGTTTAACTTCGGATTGTTTTCAAAATTTCTTCATATTCTTTTTTTACAGATTTTTGCCTTTAAGTTTTAGAGTCCTTTCTATTTAACCTATTTACAGTAACGTAATATTGGAGATACAAATAAGTTTTGAGGTTTTTACAAAAGATGGCGTAACTAGTGTTAAATCGCATCAGACCAGATGTAACATGTGTATTCATGTTAAAGCGTCATTATTTCGCTCCCAAAATCAGTATGTATCGTTTCGCTGAAGTGTAAACAACACAGTTTTTTTTGTACTCTAACTATGTCAATGTTTGTGCCAACTAAACACAATTTGCGCTGCTTTTTTGTTTTCATTTGAAGTAAAATGCATGATACAGTGTGATGGTGAACATGCTCTATCAATAAAAACATGTGATTACTTTGAGTACGGCCATGCATCAACTTCAACGGTCAAACCGAATATTCTTGGCAAGAAACTAATGCTGTGCATCTGATGGGAGCAGCTCGGAGTGATCTTCTATACGCTACTCCAGCCTAACCGAACCATCACTGGGGAACGTTACCAACAATAATTGATGGAATTTTTTTAGGATAGCTAATTTTTGTAGGATTTTTACGCTTTATAACAATGAGCCAAATAAAGAGCCATATACACAAAAAAAAAATATTATTTAGTATACGAATACGGATGTCAGATACTGTATATGCAGGGTGTTTCAGATCTGACGTGACAAAATGAGTGGGGTGATAGATCTCACCCAGCAAACAAAAAATTGTACGGCAAGGGAGAGGACAACCTCAACCGTTTGGGAGTTACAGGGTGATTCATAAATTTCAGTTTTTCATGGTATACACATTACTCTTTTATTTTTATCTTTTGATCTACCCAACACAGCGACATCAAACGAACGCTAAAAACTACTATTTTAATGACCTTTCCAAAACTGTCAGCAATGTTGATTGATCCTACCATTGCAGGCATAGTCACTTCCAAAAATGAAAAAAATTGTTTGCGATTATCTAAAATTCAGCATTTTCTCCGAAATTCATGTAATAAGTGCACCCCTTATTTATTTTTATTGAATTGGCCATCTTATTGCCTTTCCAAACAGGTGATACATGGGAAGGTAGATAAAGGATTTGAAAAAACCGCATCCTTAGAAATCCCTGACCACCTAATTATTTTATTGCACTTTAGGTAGGAAATTCTTTAAATAAACAAAGTTTTTAAGATAGAAGGCCAAACATTTTTGTTTTTTTTCTCGTACCTGATGGAAATTTGGTCATTAAAAAGGGTCAGTCAGCAAGAATTCCTATCATAATTGAAAATCAAATCCATAAGTACGAGTGTTTTTAAGCAAAAATTATTAAAAAATGGTAGAATTTACTTTTGAGGAATACGCGGATATTATTTACATTTATGGTGTAGGAGATTCCCTAATCGGCGAGCACCCCGAAGAGGGTTTTTTTACACGGACTCACCGAAGATTAAGTGAAACAGGAAGTGTAACTTCACACGACAGGGAGACACACCCGAAACTTCGGGAACTTCTGCCGACCTCGAGCAGCAAATAATCACGATTGTGAGGCAAGACCCTGAGATGAGCACGAGACGAGTCGCAAGTCGATTAGGAGTGTCTTCATCTAAGTTTTGGAGGGTTATTAATCGAGAGGGATTACGTCCGTATCACCATCAGCAAGTTGAAGGACTACTGGAAGCAGATTCCGAGGGAAGAGTGGAATTCAGGACTTGGCTTTTGAAAAGCGACATTGACGACAGGGCATTTCTGGACCGAATTCTGTAGACGGATGAATCTTAATTCACCAGGGATGGTATCACGATTTTCCATTACCTCCATATCTGTCTGGAATGAAACCCACACAGGACAAAGGTGACCTCATTCCAGGAAGGATTTAGTGTCGATGTTTGGGCTGGTATCATTGGCAATCATTTGGTAGGACCATTCATTTTGTCCCAAGTGCTCAACAGTCAAATTCAAGCAGACCTTTTGGAGAATACACTGCCGGATCTAATAGAGGACATCCCTGTGCATAATGAAATGGACATGTCTTACCAACGCGATGAAACACCAGCCTATACTGCTAACATTGTGAAGGCAATACTAAGTAAAAAATTTCCTAACCGCTGGATTGGACGAGGTGCACTGATTCCTAGGCCTGGTAGATCTTCAGACCTTAAACCAGACTTTTTTTTATGGGGAACAGTGACGGATGAAGTTTATTCAAGCCTTCTTAACACTAGGGAGGATTAAATTAGCAGAATTGGGAATGCAGCGACGAAAATACAGGAGAGGCTGGCTGCAATACGCCTTAAACAGGGACTTAGAAGGAGATTGTTGGCATGCATCCAAAGTGGCGGTGGACAGTTTGAACAGATTTTGCAACATACTTAGATTAATTGTAATACGTTTTGAATTCAATAAAAAGCATTTTAGAGTTAATATGAGTTTTTTTATACCCTTATTCCTCGAGCGAATATAGGGAGCGTATACATGTTCTCCAGTCTTGTCTGTTCTGGGCTCTCGCTGTTACTTCTTCCCATGTTAGACCGGCGCTACTTACTTCTGCATCGACCGTTCTTTTCCACGTTTGTCGGGGTCTGCCTCTTTTCCTTCTTCCGTTTGGAGGGTTGTCTTGGAATGGCTTCTGGGTTTTTCTGCAACGTGTGTCCGATCCATTTCTATCTTCTTTCTTTTATTACCTGATGTATGGGTGACTTATTGGTTATATTCCATAGGTCAGCGTTACTGATTCTGTTGGGCCTGTTGGCCATTCTGTTGCATATTGGTTTTCCAAGTTTCGCAGTCATATAGTAGGACAGATATGACGCTGGCGTTGAAGATTTTTATTTTGGTGTTCCGTGTTATCTGTGGGGATTTCCATATTTTGAACAGCCTGCCGAATGCCTGTCTTGCCTTATTCAGTCTGCTTTGAATATCTTTATCTGTGCCTCTGTTCGTTGTGATTGTGGTGTGTAGGTAAGTGAATTCTTCCACGTCTTCAATTTTGGTACTACCTATTGTTATTGGATTCTGGTCCTTGTCATTGATCCTCATGATCTTTGTTTGCTGGTATTTATTTCTAGGCACACTGTAAGTGCTGTGGTATGGAGGTTATCAATGCTCCTCTGCATATCGCTGTGGCTGCTGACTATTATCGCGATGTCATCGGCGTAGTCTAGGTCTATCAGGCTGTTTTTCCCCCCATATAATTCCTTCTGAGTTTCTGGTAGCCAGTGTTAGTACATCGTCAAGAACTATGTTGAATAGTGTGGGTGACATTAGGCAGCCTTGTTTGACTCCTGAGTTGATTATAAGGGGTTCGCTGTATTTGTCATTGTGAAGCACTACGTATAGAGCTTTTATGATATCTATATATTTTTCTTGTATATTTCTTTTCCGAAGGGCAGACCATATTGCTCTATTGATGGTGTCGAATGCTCTGCGGAAGTCCACAAATCCCACAAATAGAGTCGTATGCCATTCTACAGATTGTTCCGTGATTATTCTCATGGTATTCGTTTGGTCAGTACATCCCCTGTTTGGTCTGAAGCCAGCTTAGTTTTCACGTAGGTTATGTTCAATTTTTTCTGATATTCTATTCATTGTTATGCTGGCTAGTAGCTTGTTTATCGTGTTGAGCAGAGTGATGCCTCGTCAGTTGCTGCATTCTTGTAGATTTTCTTTCTTATGTAATTTTATTATTATGCCATTTATCCATTCCTTTGGTATGTTGTTACTTGACCAGGCCTCTCTAAGTAGAGGTGTGATGATTTCTCCACTTTGTGCTGGGTTGATTTTTAGGAGCTCAGCTTGTTGTCCATCTTCCCCAGCTGCTTTGTTATTCTTGAGGTTCCTTATTGCCTCTATTATTTCGATGATGCTTGGCTCTGGTATACTGTTGCGTAACACATGCTCCCTTGACCCTGCTATCCTAGTGTTGGTGTTGATGTTGACCTCACTGAAGTGATCGTGCCATCTTTTTAGTTGTTCATCGTCTGTTGTTATCAAGTTCCCTTCTTTGTCCTTGATAAGTTTCTCTGTGTTACCGGAGTTATTGGTTAGTTTCTTGATGTTATTGTATACGAACCTCATGTAATGTTTTGAGGCGGCTTTTCGGTGTCTCTTGAGATGTTTGGCGTAGTACATTCGTTTGTCTTTCCTTGCTGCTTTCTTGACTTTCTTGGCAACTTCCGCATAGTTCTGTCTGTTGAGTGCGTTGCCGTCTTGTAGTGTTCTGGCAAGGAGTGGTTTCCGTTGTTGCATTAGGTCCCACGTGGAGTAGGAGATCTACGGTTTCCTGTTACTGTAACAGGGCCCAATATTTGCTTGGCTGTTTGTTTGTAGGCAGAGCATATGTCATTCCAGCTATTCATATTTCCTGTTTTTTGGCTAATTGCCTCTGTAAATTGGATGCATTTTTCTGGTGTTCCCGGATTAAATTTTATTCTATGACTTTGGCGCTGGTTATTTCTGGGCCTGATTGGTTTGACACATATCTTGCTGATGACCAGATTGTGATCAGTGTGCATGTCTGCCCCCTGAAAGCTCTTACATCTTCGATAGATTCTCTCCATTTTTTGCTGATGCATATATGATCGATCTGATTCTTTGTTCTGGAGTCTGGGGAGGTCCAGGTGTATTTGTGTATGTCCTTGTGCGGGAATATTGTGCCTCCGATTATTAGTTCGTTGGTATGACATAGTTCTGCTAGTCGTTCTCCATCGTTGTTCATGACGCCCAGGCTATTTTTCCACATTATGTTTTCGTGCCCTGTATTGTCTTGTCCGATTTTCGCGTTCAGGTTACCAGCTAGGATTATTATATCTGTTCTGTGCGATGAAGCTATGGCGCCTGTTATTTGGTCGTAGAATATATTTTTGATTTCCTCGTCTGCATCTTCCGTGGGTGCGTAACATTGAATGATGGTTATATTTCTGGTTTTAGCCGCAAATATTGCCGTTAGAATTCTCTCATTGATTGGCTTCCATTCTAGCAGGCTGGGAGCTATGTTCTTCGACATGAGAATTCTAACTCCTTTCTCGTGAGTATTTGGGCCTGAGTATATTAGCTTATTCCCATTCTGGGTGGTGAATTCTCCGTGGTTTGTCCATCTAACTTCACTAAGTCCTATGAGATCGAGCTTATAGTTGTTCATTTCGTTCTCTAGTTGCGCCAGTCTTGATGGTTCTCTGAGCGTTCTTACATTTCATATTCCAAATCTTATCCTTTTTCGTAAGCCGGTTTGTTTTGCCATTGAGTCAGTCCGTTTTTATTTCTGTGCTCGCTTTATTCGAATCATTTTAGTTTTCATCTATGCTGGTGACTATTCTGCTGATGGGGCTGCCATCTAGCTGCATGTAGACCTACGGTTGGTTTTTCGTGGGAATTCTATGGGTATTTGTGAAAGCGTGGGACCTTGCTTCTGATGGGATTTGAACACATCACCCCTGGGATGACAGTCGTAGTACGCTACCTCTGGACCATCGAGGACTTGACTATGAGTTTAGTTTCTTTAAATTGCAGATTTTCAAATATTTTCCGATATGTTTTCTACTTATAAATTTCTACACCCTTTCTCTACCTGGGCATGTTGCACCTTTTTCGGAAGGTAATAAGATGGGCAATCCAATAAAAATAAAAAAGGGGTGTACTAATTACGTGAATTTCGGAGAAAGTTTGGGGAAATGCTGAATTTTAGGTAATCGCAAACCATTTTTTTCACATATAGTATAGATTAGGTAGCGAGTAAAACCAAATACTTTTTCACAAACAAATAATAAATTTATTTCACTGACACATGTTTCGATGCTACACTGCATCATCCTCAGAGAGCTTAATCGCTACTAAAGTATTGTCAACTGTGTTTACCATATATACAAAAGAAAAAAGAAAAACAAATACAAAGCAATTACAGCAAGAGCACTACTAACTAATATAGCATCTAAAATTCTCAATTTATTCGACGGTAGTTGCTGTCACATGGGCAAACATATTTTCTTCACAAAAAGCAATTTAACAGTGGCGAACTTATTAGGTCTGTCTGGTCGTTGAGAATGGATTTACCTGCATTTAGTGCTTTTCTAATTTCAAATGATTCCATAATATCTAACTTTCTACCTTTTTCTTCCACATGTAAAAATTTAGGTTACTAATACTGCAATAATGTCCGAATTCATTTAAATGTTTTGCGAGAGCAGAATCCTGTTTATTGTATTTTAAAGATCTGATATGTTCTGAGAATCTAGTACGAAAATCTCTACCTGTTTGCCCAATATAACTGCAACCACAATCATTACAAAGTATTTCATATACTCCCGATTTTAACAATTTATCCGTCTTACATTTCGCGTTCAACATCATATTTTTTATTGTGTCTCTGTTATAAAACCCCACATTAAAATTAAGCTTATCCTTTAAAATTTTTGCCACTTTGTATGAAGTTCTACCAATGAAAGGTAATTTCACCTATTTATTTGGACTACGTTCACTATTGTCTGGGAAAATACTCCTCAAAAGTACAGTCTTACGATTTCTATAAATTAATCTATCTATTAATTTAGGGTCAAAGCCATTATTTATTGCAATATTCCTAATTACGTTTAATTCGTTCTGATAGGCACAATTATCTAGCGGGACATTAAGTAACCTATTTATCATCGCATGAAAAGCTGATAGTTTAACGCTATTTGAATGTTTTGAATTTAATGGTATTACATTATGCGAAAAAGTTAATTTACGATAAATTTCAAATTTGAATTTTGAATATACATGACTGATTTTCAGATCTAAAAAGTTTAACGTGTTATCTCTTTCTACTTCCAACGTGAAATTTATATTATCATCTATATTATTTATATATAACAAAACTTCGTCCAAGTGATTCTTGTCTCCTCTCCACAAACACAGCACATCATCTACGTATCGGTACCAGAAGCCAATAAAATTTTTAAAACGAGGATTTTTTAAAATTAGTTTCTCTATGTAATTCATAAATACCTCAGCCAATAGGGGTGACAATGGTGACCCCATAGGGAGACCGTCCTTGAAGGTGTAACATTTTCCATTAAACTCAAAGTAATTCTGGTTTATGCACAAGTTAATTAAATTTTTTAATTCCCGTTATTTAGTTTTACTTTTAACTTTACGGTTTAATAATTGAAAAACCTCCTTTACAAGTTTACTAATTGGTATAGAAGTAAATAAACTAGTAACGTCGAATGAAACCAACATTGAATTGTCTGGTACTATAAGATTCTTGATGTTTTGGATTAAATCTACACTGTTCTTAACTGAGTAAGTTGACACAAATTTAGTTTCCTCTACAAACAAATCCTTGACAAATTTACATAGTTTATAGCTGGGTGCATTCACAAACGAAGTAACCGGCCGAATTGGATTATTAGCCTTATGTAATTTAATGAGTCCATACAACATCGGAGCTTTTGGGTTCATGCATGTGTACTTATATATATTGTCACCGATTATCACTTTACTTGATTTAAGACAATCTTTTCTATCGCGTTGAAACTTGCTTGTTGGATCTGTCCTTAGTTGAATGGCTCCACTTTCCACGATAAAATCTTGTACCTTTGATAGATAGTCAGACCTTCCCAATATACACAGAGAGTTACCTTTATCCGCTTTGCTAAATACCAAGTCATTGTTTCTGATTTTGTGTTGAATTCTACGCATTATTTTCGCTGAATTTGATCTTGACATGAACAATTTTGATTGATGATAATCCTTCTTAATCACTTCGCTACATGTTACTTTAGTTGCAATATCTGCATTCTTTAAA
Organism: Leptarthrus brevirostris; assembly: GCA_964036015.1. NCBI lineage: Eukaryota > Metazoa > Arthropoda > Insecta > Diptera > Asilidae > Leptarthrus > Leptarthrus brevirostris. Next base: position 41,267,617 of record OZ038371.1, read on the forward strand.
AGAACCTCCGTATCTATGGCCAAATTAAGAAAATCCCGTTTGTTTACAATGTCTGGTGGAGAGAACTTTATTCCCTTCTGCAAAAGATCCACCTCTGGCTGTTAAAGCTGAACCTGCGATAAGTTTACCAGTCTTGGGTAGAACTACACTTTTTCAATATTATACGTATTCTCCTGTGTTGAACTCTTTGTAGAGCTGCGAATTAGATGTTTAATTTTCCTGCTCTGCCGCAAATGTTGTTCAATTGATAGCACCGAACACTTTGTTCTAACCTTATCATCCAATGTATCGAATTCTATCCTATGTAGACGGAAAGATAATTCCCCATGAATAACCTTCATGTGAGTATTTAAATTGTTGCGAGTTGTTTACCATTTACGAATTTCATTTTGAAGCCAAACTCGTTTAGCTGTCATTATGGCTCTTTCCGCTATTGCTGAGTTGTTACTAGACTTGAGATTTATTTATTTTGGATACAGTTTCCTCCTTTTACACTCACAGTTAAAACATATGTGATTGTTGCATTTTTTGATCTTCAGTAGCACTTTTTCATACCATTTGGTTAATACGGCTGTACTGGCCTCTTTAATTTTATTAATTGATGCAACCGAGAAACATTTAAATTTATTTGTTTGTGGAAAAAAGTACAGTAGAGACTCGATTAACCGGACTAATTGTTGTCGTAAGGCATTCGGATAATTGAAAATCCGGATAATTGAATGTATGTAGAAAAGTGATTTTTGTACATACATATTATTAACACGTAATATTAGGTGTTTATTCAAAACAAAAAATACAAATCGAACTTATCAACAAAAATCAATGTTTATTAAAAGAATAAAGATACATTTTCGTGCGTACATATATATCTACTTACATACATATTTTCTTTAATTATTAAAATATTGCAATCTTAATCATCTTTACTTTAGTTTAAAATATTTGGTAATTGTCATTTGGCGTAAACAATTTTTTCTCTTCATTGCTGCTACATCACGAATTCGTTTCAATTGTAGTAAACTCACAGTATCACTCTCTTTTTGTTTTTCGAACCATTTGAGAGCTATTTCCAATGCCTCAAATGCTTCCACATGAGATGGTCCGGCATCATTTTCCGCATCTACGTGTTCTTCCGTTTCATCTTCTTGCATTTCCTGCTGTTCGTTTGCCTGCAATATGTTGTCAACAATTTCGTCATCCGACATGATCTGAAAACCTTGATCATTACTGTCACAAGTGAGCCACACTTTCATCAGCATCACATTCCTGGCATATTGGTATGTTTGACATTAGCTCATTTATATCTTTCAAAATAGAATCATCCGTATTGGTTATTGAATTTTCGTTCTCCCGTTTTAGTATTCTGTTCCAAGCTTTGTTTAAAGTCTTTCTTTCAATCAAATCTCATGCATCTACAACCATGTAAGAACACTCCTTTAAATTCATTTTTTTGAAAAATGACAAAACGACTTCTACGTTATCTTCATCAACAGATAAGAATCTACGTAAAAGTTGTTTTCTATAAAGTCGTTTTAAGGTTTCAATAACACTTTGATCCATTGGTTGTATCAAGGATGTCACATTAGGAGGCAAAAATTTTACTTTAAACTTTCCATTTTCTCTCTCTAACAGTTCAGCTGAAGGATGGGTCGGCGCATTATCCAGTAAAAGTAAGACATTTCCTTGTTTACCAATTTCGTTTTGATATTTTTTTACTTCACGGTTAAAGTGTTGTCATACCAGCCAATGAATATTTCGGTGTTCACCCATGCGCTTTTTTGGTTTTTGTAAATTAAGGGTACCCTGATATTTTTGAAGCATCTGGGGTTTTTGGATTTTCCAATGAGGAGGAAAGGTATTTTGTGGGTCCCGCTAGCGTTAGCGCAAACTAATATTGTTACTCGCTCTTTACTAGTTTTATATCCTGGAGCTGAATTCTCTCGCTGAGAAGCTAAAGATTTTGACGGTAATGATTTCCAATTTAATCCAGTTTCATCAGCGTTGTAGACAAAATCCAAGTCGTAGTCATTTCCGTCTAATTCTTTCTTAAAACCATCTTTAAAAGAATTGGCTGCATCTATATCAGCTGACATTTTTTCACCTTGTATTTCCTACTCGCGAATTCCATGACGAGATTTAAATCTGTACAACCATCCATTACTAGCAACAAACGATTCATCGCCACCTATTTTTTTATTTTACTGCAATGCTTTTTCACAGAGCAAAGGACCAGATATTGGTTGCCCAGTTGATCGTTTTTGTAAAAGCCAACAATATAAAGCTTCTTCCGAAAGTACATTTTTCGGTTTTTTCATCACTTTTCGATGTTTACTCCCATCTTCACTATCTAATTTGCAGGTGTACTTCAAAATTGAATCGGTATTCTTCTTAATATCACTTATCGTGGAAGTACCTAGACCATATTTATCAGCTAACTTACAACCAGTTTCTCCTTTTTTTAATGAATCAATAATATTAATTTTATCTAATTGGTATATTAGTTTTTTAGCGTTTGTTTGATGTTGCTGTGTTGGGTAGACCAAAAGATAAAAATAAAAGAGTTATTTGCATACAAACTGAAATTTATGAATCACCCTGTAACTCCCAAATGGTTGAGATTGCCCTCCCCCTGCCATACAATTTTTTGTTTGGCTAAGTGAGGTCTATCACCCCACTCATTTTGGCAGGCCAGATCTGAAACACCCTGTATACTAAGGTGCAGTGTACACTATCTCTGCAGCTGTTGCAACCGCTTTTGAGTAGCATATTTGAAGAATTAAAAATGGGTCGAAGCAACCACTAAACTACGATCGTACAAATACTTCTTAAGCTAGATTTTTCCGATTTTCCCTAAACGATTACTTCTTTAAATCTACACAAAAATCAGTTCTGCGCAATTTTACTGTTCTAATGCTAATAAAATTTTTCATAGATTCTTTGTGATACTCTTGCCATTAATCTTTTTCAGCGGCGTGTTTCTCCATCACTTCAATTGTAAATAATTAAATCTAAATCAATTGCGACAAGTGTGTCACTACGCCGCGAAAAATTAGATTATTTCCATGAGGTGGTTCTCTTTCACTAATGCCTGACAGTGACCGAACTGTCCTGATCTAATTGGAAAATTCCTTAGTTTTCGCCTATTCTAAAAATATTTGCGGAAAATTCTGTTTCTACAGGTGCGTCCCATATTCAGCACCCAAGATGAGTCAAATTTTTTTTCGAGAAAATCAATTTGTAACGGTCCCTCACCTTACTTTCGTTGCGATAAGTCTCTGCGAGGGTGTGAGAATTCAAGTAATTCTAGCACGTGTTTCGTTCGTCGACGACGCATGCTGTTCAGAGCTAGTATGGAAAGGCGCTAAGAAACACATCTTATGCTATGTGCCAGAGCTATGCCGAGCCCGGCAGGAGAGGGAGAACCGAAAAAAAAGCTTCTTAAAGCCGTAAACATGCTAACTGTCAGCCGTCTAGTGGTAGTGCAACTCTTCCACAAATTGTGGCTTGTTAGAGCTCTGCTAGTCAGCGCCAATCTAGTATGCGAACTATATCAGGCGCCTCCAAGTGTGTTTGCCGGCACATTCGATGACTACATCTACCCGAGTCGGTATCTTAAGGAGAAAAATCCCACGGAAAATTGCTTCCGCTAGCGCAAATTTGAGTTTTCTTTTTTAAATTTTCACCACCTTCGCGTTTTTCTTTTAAGAATTTCGTCCTAAATAATTTTATGGAATTCCTCCCACGCGGTCGCGGTCAAGTTATTTTCCGGTTTAAAATTTTTTCGCGGTTCTTGTTTTAGTTAGTTCAGAGTTTCGGTTTCTTGTAATCGGTTTTGTATTTCGTTCGACAAAGTTATTAATTTTGATAAGAAATTCTAAGGATTCACACCCTCCTCTTATCGGAACAACAACAGCCGGTTTAAGTGGTTTTCGTATGTTTAGCGACTAGTCCGAGGCAGTGAATTGACAGTGAGTGAACTCAAGTCATACTCATCGTAGGTAGAGTAGTCGAAAATTAAACTGACAATTGGCAAACTTTGTCGTGAAAATGTTTTAATAGAAATTGTTAAAAGTCCTCGTTTGTTGGAAATTTTACGAAAATCCATAGCACACTGCAAATATGACTGACAAGAGCCAGTCGAACGGAAATGTCGCAAATGGTCACGTTGTAGTGATCCCTTCGACCACTGTGAATGGTGACAGCAAACCTGTGATAAATGGCAAGGTTGGTGACCACAGTGATGAATTTAATTTAAGTGAAAAATGTGACAAAACTGAAATTGCCAACGGTGGCTTAGTGAGCAAATTAACAAATAACAATTACAGCAAAGGCGATAATGGAGGCGAAAAGGAGCCTCCTGATGGCGGCGTGCGAGCCTGGGCGGTAATGTTTAGTGCATTCCTTTGCAATGGTGTTATTTTTGGTGTTATTAACACGTACAGTGTGATTCATTCATATCTGCAGGACAAATTGGCGGAGCAGCATGACACCGAGGCTTCGAGCAAGGCGGGTAAGTGACAACAGAATTTATGAAAGTTTTTACTAATGGTAATGATCTGGGTGTGCATGCTCTTTATGAACCAATAAAGCGCGATTAAGGCCATGCTAAATTAGAATACAATCAAATTTGAATTTTGGTCTCTTATGATGTTGTAAATTTTCTAAGAACCACTGTAGTCGCAATTTCCAATTAATATGCGTCCGCGACTGTGGCGGTGCAACTACGGACTCTGGACAGTGTTGGTGTGCTACCCATCGCAATCGTCGTCGACGTCGTGAGAGGAATCCATTGACCGCAGAAAGTCTTAAACTTTCTGAATTGTAATTTTATCAGTTAACTTTGGACAGATGATTCTTGTTTTCTATTTTGAGCCATTTGTTGGGCAGCCGACTATGATAATATAGTCATTGTAGTAAGTCGGACAGGCTCCGATTAAGTAAGATGAGTTGGGGTGTATTATGTTGAGCGTGAAGCTATTCAAAATGCAACATAATATACCTACAATAGTTACACTACGTATTTCCTTAAAAATTCGCCGAATTGTATTGAAACAGTGAAAACAATTCATTTGAACTTTTGATCTTTCAGTGAGAACGTACGCGTCCCTTTCTATTAATTATTGTTAGAAACTGAAATTAACTGTCTTTTAATAACTGACTATTTCTTAAGGCGTAGGAACAGGAAAATATTTTTATTATAAAGCAAAAAAAAGTTTCGTTAAAATTTCCGCGCAAGTACAAACCTGTGAGGCCCAATTAGTCGCTGTTTCATATTTAGATTGTTTATCTTTATATGATACGATGTATGCCTCGCTTGAATGTTTCGGGCTCATAATATAAGGGAAAAACAGAGGTTGGTAAACTTTTCAAAATTCGTGTTATTCTGGTTAAAAATATTTACCGAAATTTAACGGTACGCCCAAAATTGACCTGGATGGTATAGGTGTATGAGCGACATGAATCTCTACATAGTATCGCGCGTTGCGGGGTCTACAAGGAATCAGTCTAGTAATTTCGACATTCTGTCAATGATCCAGAGAATCAATGCTTCCAAGATTGTGGGATCGCCAATAAGTTTTATAGCCTTTCTATTAACTTGATCTAATGCGGACAATGCCCAGATATGGGAATTGTATTCGAGTTAAGGCGTGATATGGGACTTGCAGATCAGCGCCAAATCAGATGTACTGAAATATTTCTTACATCTCTGTAGAAACCCCCATTTCACCACATCTTTAGCATTTGCACCATGCTCGGTCCAATTAAAAATGCTGAATATCTCAATAACTACCCAAGATTATTATCTTCTTATAAGAAAGGGCGAATTGGGTATTTTCACTCCGTCGACTGAAAGAGGTTTAGAATGGACTGGGTGTTTTTAAAGGACATTAAACAGCATTGAGTTTTGTATGCATTAAACATTACACGGGATGCTCTGCCCAAGCAAGGATCGTAGAAGTGTCTTTGTTTAATGATCGAAAAATGCATTCTCGGTTGAGAGTTCCTACGAAAATTAATTGCAGAATAAAAAGTGTACGTAACATCAAGGGTGCTGTCGTTGGCGAAACTATGAATAGGATTGTAATTGAGAGATAAAAGTTCATTAATAAAAAGAAGAAATAAGATTGATGAAAGAACTGAACCCTGAGCTACACCAGCATTTATTTCGTAGGAATCATATGTAACACCGACAACAACAGTTTAGCTAGAAGTGTAGCATGCCAGACTCTATCAACACCCTTTGTAATATCAAGAGTGATGATTTCGGACTCAGCAAAATTATACAGACAATGATTCCAACGCTCCGTTAGAGCCGTTAATAAGTCTCCGGTTTAGCGGCCCGCGCGGAAACCGTACTGAAAATTGTTCATCAGATGGTTATTTTTCAGATATTTCATCAACTAAAAACTTTAGATAAGACCGAAGTTAGTACAATTGGTCTGTCGTTAGATGGGTCGCATGCCTCTCCTTTTTTAAGTATCGGTTGGACATGAGAACGTTTCTATGCACACGGAAACACTCCTGTTGAGTATGTGGTCAGTAAAGCAGTGAGTAAGTTAGCAGGAAACAGGTTGGCTTTGTCCAATGAGCCAGTATAAACATTACTATTATAAATGAGTGGCGTTATTGACGAACAGATGAAATAGTTCTTTACGGTTATGGCTAAAGACCAGAAGCTCTTACTGCCCCTTTGACAACCGACACATACTACTACCAACAATCTTTTCGTGGAACTGATATTAAGGGTTGTCAGAGAGGAGGGATAATTGGGCGGAGATAAGACAATGGCCCGAATTGTCCAAGGGAGCTGCTACCGAGTGGATGCGATGACAGAAAAACATTTAAAAAATGTGCGTTGTACCCTGCAGTATCAGGAAGACGAGTCAGACACGTAACCAGTTGCTATAAATTAAAGGGCTCAATATACAACTCTCTAAGAGTTTAAATCTAATCCAGAAATAATTAAATCCTGGATTAGTAGAAGCGAATTGAGGGATATGGAAGAAGAGCACATCATTTCTATATAAACTACGATTCCCCTCTATGAAGAGAAGAGCGGCACTAAGTGATAACCAGAAATGTGATACTGATTAATATACATAGTCCTGTCCTTAACGTAAAAACGTAAAAGACTTACCAAGACGGAGGGATCCTTAAATGCGAAACATTTGATGTCAAATTCCAGTAGCAGTGTTCTGCCTAGTGTACTGAACTTTGATCACACCGATGGAAACCAAATGCTCAGCAGTGGAGACCCATTCAATGCATTTAACGTAGCACGAGTGTGCCACCTTGAATACTGGATAGAAGTAAAAATAAAAACGAACAGACTCATCTGACTGTGCATTTTAATAGAGCTTAAAAAGCCCTTTCGCCTTAGCGAGATGACACTTAAATTTAAAGTTATGCTCGTGACCGAGTATAAAATTACTCAACTCACTACTAATAGGGTCCAGGGGTGCCCTACTAAGAATTAAAGATATGCATTAGATATTTTGAGAAAAACTTAGTTATTTAAAGTGGTCAGATAAAAACTAGCTTTAGTTCAAATCACTATTGGTGATATTGGTAAATTTTCAACTGTTGATTCTATAGAATGCCCGCATTATACACATTGCCCGTTACATGTATTCGTGTATTCGTATATACAAGAAGTCCCAGATCTAAATGAATTTTTATTTACAGATTATTAATCAGCGAATTTTTCTTTCATAAGGGAAATCCTTGCAAAAACTAATAATAATATTTTGAATTTTTTTACGTTGGAAAGTTTCTTAATTTGCTATTTGAAAGTTTTTCTTTATACTTTTTTTTTGTACGCGAATAGTAGGCTTACCTCTCTACTGCTTATACATTAATTCTATCTGATTTTCATTAAATAATATCTCCAAAACTACACTGTAAAAAGAATTTTGTCTTTCTGATAGAGCAAATTAAAATCTATCTAATAAATTCATTGAGAGTGGAGGTTAAATTTGACACTAGTTTCGTTTAAACTACCTTAATAGGAATATACCAGAATTACGCGTTCCTATATACCAACTACAAGCTATTTATTTCAAGAGAGCAACTGATTTTATAATATAACCAACTCACTCCTAGTTGTTGTTATTTCAAAACTTTTTTAAATAATTTTTTGTATAAAACATAATCAGTTGTTATTTATGTAGTTTAATGATCATTTACAATTATTATATAAGTACTATGAGTACCTTCTCTGCCCCCATAAGGGGAAAAGCCATATATTTTTTTTTTAGATATATGATGTTGCCAAAGCTCAGGGGATGCCCTATGATGCTAAAGCACAGCCTTAGCAGGAAGGAATTAAGGATGAGGGAAATAAGTTAGGAGGTTGAGTGAAGGAGGTGTCGATGTACGCCCCGTTTGAAAGTTTCGGGATCGTATGACGCGGGAGAAACAGAAGATGGTAAACTGTTCCATATTCGTGTTGTTCTGCTTATAAAAGATGCCCGATATTTGACGGTACGTCCAAATTTGACCTGGAGATTATAGGGGTGGGAGCGACTTGTAGCTCTTGTATCGCGCGTTGTCATGTTACAAGGAATCAGGCTAGCAATCACGTTAGAACAATGGCCATGGCAATAGCGATAGAAGAGTGAGAGACAACTGATATTCCGTCGATGCTCCAAAAAGTCAAGGCCCTCAGAGGTTGAGTAATCGCCAATAAGTTTAATAGCCTTAGGCTGGACTTTGTCTAACGCGGACAATGCGGTGTGTCCGGCCCCTGCCCAAATATGGGAATTATATTCAAGTCTAGGCCTAATGTGGGACTTGTAGATCAGCGCTAATTCAGGTGGGGTGAAATATTTCTTACATCTCTGTAGAAAACCCAAGCATTTCATCGCACTTTTGGCGATTGCAAATATAAGATCAGTCCAGCTAAGATTGCTTCATATTTGAATACCCAAGATGTTTAGGGAGGGCGTATTGGGTATATTCACTCCGTCGACTGAAATGGTTTGGGGGTGAACTGGGCGTTGTTTATAGATCTAAACATGCGTTCTCGATTGACTTCTGTAGAATTTCCACTTGCATTCATTACAGAATCAAATGAGTACGCGCAATCAATGGTGCTGTCGTCGGCGAAACTATGAATAGGATTGAGAGTAAGGGATAAAAGATCATTAATAAAAAGAAGAAATAAGGTTGAGGAAAGAACTGAGTCCTGAGGTACAACGGCATTTATTTCGTAGGAATCAGATGTAACTCTGTCAATTACTACACGAATTGAACGGTCTGACAAGAAAGTCTCTATCCATTTAACGAGGGTAGGGTGCAGGACAAATGTTTGAAGTTTGGCTAAAAGGGCAGCATGCCAGACTCTCTCAAAAGCCTTTGAAATATCAAGAGGGACGATTTCGGGCTCACCAAAGTTATGGAGACAATGATTCCAACGCTCCGTTAGAGCCGTTAGTAAGTCTCCGGTTGAGCGGCCAGCGCAGAAACCGTACTGGGAATCATTAAAAAGATGGTTATTTTCTAGATATTTCATCAACTGAGATGATTCAAAAACTTAAGATATGATCGAAGTTAGTGCAATTGGCCTGTAGTTTGAGGGGTCGCATGCGTCTCCTTTTTTAAGTATCGGCTGGACATGAGCAAGTTTCCATGCATTTGGAAGCATTCCTGTTGAATATGACAGGTGAAAAACTTTGCGCAGAGGTTTAGCCAAAGCAGGGCCGGAAACCATCAAGCGAAGTAGCTTTGGACACGTGGAGTTTCGAAAGTACCCTAAAAACTTCCTGAGTCCGAAAGTGTAGCGGCTTTTGCCTACTAGTGCACTATAAAACAAACAGTAGAATTTTGGAACTAATAAATTCGATATTAAATTTTCTACCATTTGAAAAAAAATATATTGTGGAAGTTACATTCCACAATACTACTACTGGATCGGTTAACACTACACTTCTCATTCTGAGAGCAGCATACTTAAAGCAGTATACTTTGCCGGACTATCACGAATATCACAAAGTGACAACAATAACGACTTGACGTCATTTTTATTTTCCAATGAAAAGAGTAGCAACATGAGTATTTACACAGCCTACTCTAGATACAAGCCCCGAAAACACTTCGGCCATTTCATAGATCATTTTTGTTGTACCACAGATTAACCAATCCTTGCACACACAAATAAAACTGCACACTCTCGCAACCAAAAAGAAACGCTGATGTCATTGACGCATTTTAAGCTCAATACTTCAACAAAACGAGCACAAGAGAGTTTTCGCTTTAAAGAACAAGAAAATTGTATAAGAGAGACACTTTTTATCGTGTTTACATGTTCAGAACATTTGTAGGTTAACCTCAAGTAAAATCAAATTTAAGACTTTAAATATATTGTCAGCTTGTATCTAGAGTAGGCTGTGGTATTTATACAAATGACAGATAATGACGAGTTGAATTGTGACAAAATGATGACTTGAGTAATGACAACGCAGCAATTCGCGGGGAATAAGAAAATTTTAATTAATAAATGAATTATTTCTTCACATATTGACAAAAAGAATGGAAAGACAATAAAAAAAAAAGAAAGAAAAAGCATTATAGTTTCGGTCTGTCTGTCCGCTCGTCTGATTTTATGTCACAGACCTCCCATCCATCCTCTCCTTTATAAACCTCCTCTCATTTATAAACTCATTGAATTTAATAATTCACTGTAAAGCTAGTAAGCTGACTTCGGAGAGATATCCCACCTCTGCCCACACACCCTTCTACACTGTTGTAGTGCTCTACTTACCTTTTGAACCTTCTACTTGAATGTGTTTAGTGCAGGTTAGCGTTAAATCCAGAAATAATCCCAGATATTTAACCTTCCTAGACAAATTGATTTCGGTTCCAAAGAGTCTAAAGTCCAGATCTTTTCTTTTCTATCATATCCTATTTATTTGCATTTATCTATCTGCAAATTGTATGTATTGGGTTAGTCAAAAAATTCGTGCGGATTGTCAGTCGAAATTAAGTAGCAAAAAATTATATTATTAAGAAATACATCTACAATTTTGTTCAACTACCTTCCTTCATCTGTCGGGTAATTTCATAATCCCATTCTCTTGAAACCTTTAGTTTTTTCGGAAAAAAAGTGATCTACGTGGTTTCTGATGAGCTCCAGAGACACGAAACTCATTCTATTAAAGGAGCTATGTAGAGATCGTAACAAGTGCTAATCAGAGGAACCTAGGTCAGGTGCGGTCAATCATTCTAGCCAAACTCCAGTAATATTTCTCTGCTCTGCAATGAGTGGTCTGGCGTCCTCATGGTGGAAAACGATGCCCTTGCGATTGGTCGATTCTGATCGCTTTTTGACAATATCTGCCTTAAATCTTTTCAGTTTGAAACAAAACTTGTCCAAATTGATGGATTTGTTCTTTGGATACCGGCCTGACTTCAAAGTGGGTAACGTTGGTTTACTTCACTTTTATGTTCTTAATTATTTTACAGCATCCATTTCTCATCATCCGTCACACGTCACGTTTTAAAAACGGATCGTTTTGTTTTGAAAGTGAGTGCCAGATGCAAATGCGGTCCAGAAAATTTTTTTCGTCAAATCGTGCGCTAGCTAAACATCAAGCTTCTTTAACATTCCCATTTTTCTAATATATCTTAAAACCCTTTTTTACTATTTATTATTATTTTATTATAGCTAGTTGTATTAGTATTATGTTATAGCTTGCAATTTTTGTATTATTATGTAATAGCTTGTATTAAGCTTAAATAAATTGTTAATCCTTGATTGGCCAATGTTTAACTTCGCAGTTTCCTGAGTAGTCATTTGCCACTGAGAAGCGGTTATAGCCTTTATTTCGCCAACATCCGTCGTAACAGAGTGAAGAGAATCTTCGATATCTGTTCCAAATTTGCGCACCATTTCGCATATGGTTTTTTTAGTTTAGTTTAGCATATACAAGTTTGATATAGTGTACTCTGAATGCGCTAAACTAGATAAACTTAGTCCATACGATTAATCCAGTAGAACACTTGATGTCAAAAATGGTCCGACAGAAGTCCCCCGAGAAGTCAGGACGTATACACTCCCGGCTCAGGCCACCTGCATTGTTTTGAATAATTTTAAACCCATTAATAAAAATAAAAAGTATAAACAGTACTCTTTCTAATATTGTGTGTTACTGCCTTTAGTCCTTATGTAAGTTTGCAGACATTGCGCAGACATAGATGCTCTCGCATTATCGTTAAATTGCGTTAGCATATGGTAATATACTTATATCGCTCATCACCAGGTCATCACTTACTAGGTCTGCCCTGTACTAATTACTGAAAAGAAGCTTGTCTTACTGCGGCTTCGCCCAATAAAGATGTTACTGTGCAAATTGATGATGATAATTCCAGATAAGTAGAGTTCGTTAAACATATTAGGTACGTTCGCAGTCCTACTTTTCGTAGACGTCTATTTACTATTCATTTGCTAATGTTAATGTTGTGAATAGTTCTAATTTTACTTGCCGTCTCAATTCGATGGATTCTCATAAAACTGTTGACATAATTAAGCAATCAAGCCTCTGCAATATTTCCCTTCGTCTATTACCTTGCTTTTTACGGAAGGATCAATAAACAGATATCGCTTACGCACTCTTGGAATAGTTTACTTTTAATTACAGGCAAGTGCTCAAAGTAACAATCAAAGCATGACTGAACAATATTTATTATAATGTTCTAAATTCATCCTCAATAAAATTTTAGAAAACACAAAATGCGCGTGTTCCAGCTTATAAAAGTTTCCGCTGTTAAATAAGCCAGAAGCCTAATGGGAATTCCATCTAGTAACTAAGTCAAAGAACTTAGAGTTATAAATATAATAAAAAAGTAAATTAAAATCTCAAAAAACCCGACTGCGCAAAAAGCGAACTAATAAGACGGAAATGAGATGAAATATAAAATTCTTTACCTTCGCATTGAAGTGGCTATGGTTCTCAGCCTCAGTAATAGTGATAGAAAATATCGTACGCACTCTAAAATTTTTGCTATAAATAGATAACTCGCTTTCAGAAGCATCATACATTTCTGTTCAATAGTGAATATTATGATTGCCTTAAACTGCATTATAATTAATATTTACATTATCGTTTTATAGATGAATTTTAGAGTGCCCCACCGTATTTTTTTTTGACTTTCCAATTCCTGTTAAGGCTAAGAAGCATATTTACAGTCGAGGGTAAAGGATTTTCTATTTCATCTTATTTCCATTTTTTTAGTTCGCTTTTTGCGCGGTTTTTTAAATTTTTTTTTTATTTATGTCTTTTTAGCGTGTTCCTATTTTTTTATGTAATTAATTAATTAAAATATCAGTACGTTTCGTAGAAGGTTCAATTTCTTAACGGAATATCGATTTAACAAACTTTTATGGTCGAGAGAACTGATGACTAGTCCTGAGTGAGACCCGGCGACATACGCCTGTCCTTTATCGATTGGTACTTCTAATTTATGTAACACCACCACAGAGCATACATTTAAATGGAGCATACGCCGTTCGGTTTTGCGTTGGTGACGTAAAGCATCAAACACGTTCGTGGAAGGCTAGATGCCGACACCATCGCGTCGCCGGGTTAGTAGCCTGCTATATCTAAGTCGTCAAATTCTAGGAATACAGCCGATGCAATTTCCTCACCTAAAGCTGTTCGCTGCATAGGGCAGGTCATTCCATTTTAGGAATGAACCCCATGGCATCGTTAACAAGCCCATTGGCCATTAAGATTCATATTTCGGCTTAACATCACTCATGAGACAATTTGACAATTTCGAGCGTATTTAGGTTAGGTTTGGACATAGGCGTAGCGAGCCTAATAAATCAGGCAAGACCAAAAAAATAATAAGAAGTAAAAATATTTCCAGTCGACTTTTTTACTGGAGTATATTTTTAATTGAGGTGAAGTAAGTGATAATATATTAGCCTTCCATTCCGGAGGCTCCAAGTTCGAACCCCACCGCCGCATAGAGACCGACATTTTACAATTACACTTATAATATAACCTTAACAAATGAATTTGAATAACATATAACACTATACGCTTCCGTCGGATGAGTTGTATTTGATATCAAAAATGGCATCTTTAGCGAGCCTTACAAAAAAACCTCTCCAGTCCGCATCCTCCATGGGGAAAAAATGTTAAACACTGTGATTTTATAAGGACCATCTGTATGTATTACCGAGGGGTGGGATGAGGGAGAAAAGCCTGTATTTGCAACTGGAGGGTTTATGCTTATTTTTTTATACATTTTGTTTTTAGTGTTCCCTATTAGTCCCATGCCAAAATAATCGTGTGGCGAGATGGGGGGGGGGCTAAACTACGTTACGAGTTTCTTGCCTAAGTTTGCCTTTACCTTCTAAAGGGATAGCTCTATCATGCTTGTGCATAATAGTAATTATCACATCATCTGCGTAGCTCTCAGTCTATGTAGAATGTCGTCAATTATAAGTATCCACATCAGAGATGGCAGGACTCCTCCCTCGGGCATCCTCAGTGACCCTAACTATTCAGATTTATCCCTCAACATCGCAGTTACTAAGCATTGCTCCAATCCATCGGAACATTCGATTCCTCTTTCGACGGCCGCTTCTTCTATGGTCGATTTGCCCGCTTGTTTTCCGTGTTGACCTACGTGTTTCTTTAAGAATGCCATTCTTAATAACTTGATCAATAATTTTCTCTGTCTGTTTGAGCTGCCCTCTCCATTTAAGTATAAATGCCACTTTCTTCATAGTTAAGCTGACTTGGATATTTTGTGAAAGATTGGTAAGATATCGTCTATTTCTTGTTGCAAAAGAGTCCGAACTGCCGTCACCATCGGGAAACCTATAGGTTACTTAACTTTCCCTACTGTAAAGATATTCCCAGAAAGGTTCCTCAGTCGAAGTGTTGATTAACACCTCGAGGTGAATCCTTCTGGGTTCATCATTCCCTGATCACTCAGGGAAATGTGTTTCCATGAGTAGTAGTTTTAATGTTTCTCTGGAGTTAGTAAGATATAGAACAATTAATCCTATGGAGGCGGCTAATGCCATTGCAATAGTCTTTTAAGAGAGCCTGAGACATGATGTTACAGGTAGATCGTAGAAGTTACTCCAGGTTCTTCTTTTAGACTTCCTTAATTGTGCTTGTATTCATTCCTCCTCATTAAAGAGCATTCCTGCTTTACTTAGCTCTAAGCCTATATAGCGTTCTGTTCTACGAAGGCACACCGCATTAGCCATGTGTCAATTAAGTAAGTTGTTCTGCGAGCTGTGGCTGACTAGCATAAGGCACAGTACTTATTGGCGAACAATATTAATGAAGGTCGCTTCATTTCCAATGTTTAATACCTCAATGTTGTTTTAATGAAATAGACTAAAAGTACTACTACTAAAGTGCTTCCTTGTGTGGTGGGCATTCATTTTGCAGCTAATTATGATGTTTTTTTTGTGCTTTCCGCAAAATATTTTGTTATACTCCAGGGTTGATCTCGAGGTAGAGGTTACCGGAGCAGCTCGCCTCACAGGTGGCTTAATAGCACCTTAAATTTCTTTTCCTATCATTAGTAGTAAGGTGCAAGTCTGTTAGATTTAAATCTATAGACTAGTTTAAATAAATAAATAAATAAATGTGGATGGGGCAGGTTGAGGTAACTCTATCCGTGGTCGATGGACTTGGATAAGCTCGCCTCATCAGGGTGTCTTTAGGTACCGTTTTCAAAATAAGAACTCGCCGGAGTCTGGATTTAGTCTTTTTTGAATCCACTTCTGGGGACAATCTGTACATGCCCATACAAGTATATTACCTTGAAAAATAACTTCTTAAGTATTTTAGCCGCGAAGTCATCTATCGTCAGTACCCTCTGTTTCCCTTCTCAGTTACTTCTATGCGATACTTAGTTCGTAATTTTGACCCTCAAGTTGATCAAGGAGCTCCCCAATCCTTCAAACACCACCATGTATGATTCGACCGATTCCTCTTGGTAGGTATATCCCTAGGTATCAACGCTAGTTCTCTGGCTTCCTTATGATCACGTCCCTGTTGTCGCTTCATTCGCCTTTTACTAGCCCCAGGTATTCGTTACTTCCTCGGGATTGTTTCGTGATTTCTTTGCGGTCTCAACAGGTTGGTCTACCGATACTATATAGTCCCCATCAGACATAAAAATTCACCTTCAGATAACTCGTCAGGGCTTAGTATCATCATATCACCAATATCATAGTAAGGGATTGGTTTAAACCGGAGGTCACCGGGTAACCGGAGTTTGGGAGTTGCAGAGTAATGTGACTTGCAATCTTAGTCTGGAATGCGTTGAAGTTCTACTGCCCTGTGTTCTACATGTAGTTAAACTAGAGAGAGAGAACCTGTTAGCCACACATCCCTCAGATATACTGCTATACTTTGGATTGGATTCGTGGTAGTTACTTGGCTACGTTCTAGGATACGTTAACGGTGGAGGTTCAACTTACTTGTGAGTTTCTAGTTGAGAATCGTCGTATTCTAAAAGAGGTAAACTTTTATAAATCAAGATAAGAATAATGATTAATACTAATATACGAATTCGTGACCTTTTAATTACTTGTATAAGGACTTTCCAATCTACCCCCCAATCTACCGACTAATGAAATCTACCCCCATTCCACTACAGATAGAGAAAATTTTCATAGATTGTGTTGCAAAAGGTAAACGATGGCGAGTATTCTCATGGTGTACTCGTACTTACTGGACGTAACTTTTTATATATTTTATTAATTTGTCTATTTGTAAATTGTTTAAAATTCTTGAAATTTAATGAATATATTGTAGTCAAATGGTAATTAATTTTTGCACTGGACGAGTATTTTGGTCACAACACAAAATATTGCTATTCCTCCATTATACTCATCAAAGATAGCTAATCGATTAAATTACCTCTTTCCGCACTCATTTAATACTTTTTTATGGGAAATTTCGTCAAAAATGTTATCAAAACTTGAACAAACAATAACATTTCTGATCACACTGCATTCAATTGTGAACTATTCTCCATGTGCAAACTAAATGGTAATGGGAAACAAAAATGACACATTTTATCAAAATATGCCGTGTATTTATCAGAGGCAGCAACATTTTTGTTGTTGTTTCCGGTGATTAGAAGTTGTATAGCCAAAAATTAATGTTTTTTAATTCAAACATTTTAATTGTTTATTGAACTCCTTAAGATTTAAGTTGACATGTAATTATATGGAACTAGGTAGAATTTTATTGAATTTTAAAATATGCCTATGTGCAAATCATAGTAGTCTCACATAGTTGAAAATATAATTCCTACGTAATGCAGAAAGCAACAGGGCGAAACTTGCGAACAGGTGGAAAACATGTATCGCCTATATCTCGGCGATTGTAAAGGGCGATTCAAGCGCTACAACTTTGCCCATGACGACTTTTGCGCTATTGTCAACCCTTATCACCGGGAGGCGGGGGAAACATTTTCGGAGTAGTACAGTAAATATAGCAGATACCCTCCGAAAAATGACCTACCGGAATTTGATTTGATAACTCATTAGGAGGGCATAAAAAAAGCTTAATGCTAGATTTCCGAATTGATCTCCCCCCCTGTTTTTGAGAAAATCCAAAAAAAACTTTGGATGCGTTTTTCTCGGAATCTATGGGTTTTAGAGAAAAGTTTATTTAACAAAAAATGTTCAGGACATTGTTAACTACATTTTTTGTCATTGAAGCCAAGTCGTACGACTTAAATTACAAAAGGTAGGTGGCACTAAAGTATCAAAAAAGTGGTTTTTTGGCATTTTCGTTAAGAATAAATAATTTTTTCATATTAATGTAAATGGGAAAGTTGTTCGTCACAAAAATATCTACATTTTTTATTTAAAAAATTTTTTTGTAAAACTTAAATAAACTTTTCTCTAAAACCCATAGATTCCGAGAAAAACGCATCCAAAGTTTTTTTGGATTTTCTCAAAAACAGGGGGGGAGATCAATTCGGAAATCTAGCATTAAGCTTTTTTTATGCCCCCCTATCGATTTATCAAGTCAAATTCCGGTAGGTCATTTTTCGGAGCAACCCTATTTTTTCGTGCTGTATTGACTGTACTAGAGCGCAAATTTATGAACTTAAGCTCATAATTCCTTTTTAATACTACTGTGGACAATTTAGAAGACACTCAACGAAATGAGGGTAATTGTGAAGGAGACGAAAATGCAACCGAGAATATCGAAGGAAGACCTAAACGAACGAGAAGATCACAGTGAAGAAGAGTAAAAGAGGACAGAGCCGTGGATTATACCTACTGGGGACACCACGCCTTGGGATCTACTTTCAGTGGAGGGGTGGAAAAGAGAAAAGAGTCTACATAAAATGTATACGTTATATTGCAATACGTTTAATGTGTAAAAATAAAAGCTGACTTGTGAAGGAAAAACCGTGCCCAATCATTTTATATGTGCTTTTATGAACATTCCCAACTTACAACCAAATTTATACTAATTATGTGTTACTAATTACTAAATATGTGTATATGCATGAAATTTTTAATAATGCATAGCAAATAGTCAATTGCAATGAGGTGATAAGGGTTGACGATAGCGCAAAAGTCGTCATGGGCAAAGTTGTAACACTTGAAGCGCCCTCTACAATCGCATCTTTTTATCTACCTCCCCCCCCCCCTCGAAACAGAAAAATATAGTTTCCAGTAAATGCTCCCTGACGCCTTCTGGTAAAAGCCGCTACACTGGATGTGGGAACTTTTTAAATTACTCTAAAAATTCGACATTTCGCTTTCTGTTAAAATTTTGTGCCTATACTTTTGCCGTCTGCGAAATCTTCTTTAACTGTCATACTCAACAGGAGTTTTCCTTCTGCTTGTTTAAGTCCAGCCCAAGTCTGGAAAAGGAAAGTCAAGCTATTTGCCGCTCTAGCAACAGACCATTGATTTTGGTTCAGTTCTTGAATTACTTATCACCTATCAGTTGATGAACAATTTGGGAAATAACCGTCTTATACGCAATCGCCAGGTGCGATTTCCGCATCAAAGACCTGTGAATTTCTCTGCGTCTGAATTGTTTTAACGAAACTGCTAGCCTGATTTATGGTAGAAAAATCACAACATACGATACAAAAGCTTTAAGTGGTATCCATCCCTATATTCTCGAGGTAAATTTTGGGCGTGCCGTAAAATTGCGAGAATAGTAGTTTCAAATTCCTGATGTACATAAAGTGGTTCTGTCTCAGTCTTAAGCGAGTCTTCTGGTCTAGAGGCCTGATTTTTAGGTAGTTATCGGGAACTTTTTTCTATGAAAACAAAAAAAAGTAAAAATGCTTATAGTATGTTATTAAATTATATGTACAAGTCACAATTTTCATAATGTAAAAGTGTTGGCTCCTGTGTAAAATAAAATGGCGGTGAAGTGACCGCTGTAGGCGAAGGGATGTAAAAAGCTGAATGCTTACGTAATTTGTAAATGGCAGCTAATTGAAGACATGGAGACAGTTAAGGCTGGAACACAATGTGGCGCTGGCACTCGTAACTGGCGCTGTAACTAACTCGGAAATGTCAAATTTGGCGCGCGCCAAAAGTTAAAAATATTGAACTTTGCGCTACAGCGCCAGCTACACATTGGACCGCCATCTTTTAATTTCCATATTTTTAACTTTTGACAGGTCTGGCTACCGCGCCAGCTATGAGCGCCAGCACCACATTGTGTTCCGCACTTTATGCTCTGTATTTTCATTTAAATGACAAGAAAATGTTAAGTGAAAGTTAGTTCGAGCGTGCTACATAAGCATGTCGGCTGGCTTCAGGTTAAACGAATAATTTTCCAGCAAAATCGTTTTGCTAGAATATTCTCGAGACAAAAGCAATCAAAATATGTAACGAAAATAAATTTTTCAAATTTATAAACCAGAAAACCCCCTTAATATATAGAGGTTCTTACTTATGGAAATGGCAGCCGGAACTGTCTGTGACTTAGAACATCGCAATGTTACATTCACATTGTGGTGTCTTCAGCCGCAGATCGATGATGTAGGGCAGTTTCGACGTCGAAAGACAAAGTCGAAACAAAGAAGTTGTTTCCACAAGTAATTGCTATACTTTTTTTGTGCTTTTTTGACTAAGTGATTAATCGTGATTAAGTCCATTCTTTAGTTTTTTTTAGTTTCAGAACAAAGCCACTTAAATTTTCGAACTCCTTTAGAAATTAAAGCAATTTATGGTGCACTCCACGATCAAGCACGTTATATCAAGTTCATTGTTTGTTTTTTATTTTTCTGAGAGGTGTTTTTTATCGTTAAAGTAAAAGGAGATTTAAAAATGCAGTCGATCACTTCGATATCTCCATATAATGGGAAACAAAAGGGCTGATGGATAATTGTTTTCAGATTTAGTACTGGGCTTGCACCATATTGGTATTATCGATTGTATACCAAGCATGAAACGAAGTTATTATTCCGATTTCCGACCACTATTGGCATTCATGCTTAAGCTAGGGTAAAATATCATTCGATTAAAACAAACATAGACCCGTCGCAACTTCCTATATGATTGGGACGGTAATATTACTTTACCTGATTCAAAGGCAAGTAAGTAAACCTACAGATTAAGTTAACTTAACCTCTTGTAAGCAGCTGTGGTATTGCTGATTTTATGACAACAAACTGACATCAGGTTATCCCTCATAATTAGAAGTTAATGTAACCTTAATATATATTTTACAATTGCATAAGAAATAAATTAAGTAAAAAAGTGTTTTGTATTTGATAAGGCTGTTTACAATAATTTGTGATTTGTTGACAGTTAATATTAAGACTGCGTCAACCTCACTTAACATCTTAATCAGAATGACCGATCACCTAATGAATCTGATCATTTGACTACAAAAATACTTTATAGATTAAAATAGAGTAGACTAAACACAATAACAACATAAAGCTTGATACGAATAATGACGGAAACCTTGTATTAGTTTTATTACTATGCTGTCACTCGGCTCGGTCCGATATGTTCTGTTAGAGACTTTTATATATTATATAGTATATTAAATCTGTCATGCCTTAATTAATGCTTCTTAGTTTAAATAGTATCTATACTAAATCTTCACTATAATTACATAGTTATTTAGATGTCATGCAAAAGGGGCGAGAGTGTGGGCCTGTTCAAAAACAAGTTTTGATCGCACACAGCCTACTCTAGATACAAGCCCGGAAGCTGACATTAACAGCTGAGCATTGGTGGTCTAAACAAAACAAAACTTGTCACAGTAGACATAAGGAAAAGTTTGGTGAATTGTACTCGTAGTATTTCTCGCAATATATTTAAAGTCTTAAGTTGGATTTTACTTGAGATTAACCTACATATGTTCAGAACATGTGAAGATGATAAAAAGTGTCTCTCTTATAAAAATTTCATATGTTTTAAAGGAAAAACTCTCTTTGCGCGTTTTGTTGAAGTATTGAGCTTCAAATGCGTCAACGACATCAGCGTTTTGGTTACGAGAGTGTGCAGTTTTATTTGGGTGTGCAAAACGAAACGCTTGGCGGTCAAATGGCAGAACTGTTATGTTTTCCGGGCTTGTATCCAAAGTACCCTGTGGATCGCATGAAAGCAGAAAAGCAGTGGCAGTACTGCAGCCGAAACCAACAATGCAAAGCAGAAGATGATAACCAAAGCAGATGTTTGCTGACAGCTGCGTTTATTTTTTGACGTATGCGCGGAGACCTGAATCTACTATATTTTTGAACATGTGACCTGCCTTTTTAATGTATTTTCAAACAGTTGATATCATGCAAAGCATTATAAATGCATTTTTGAAGGGGCCCTACTTTGGGTGTTTTCGATTATGCTTCGGTGTTAACACTTGTGCCTTGAAGAAGCAAATGCATGTTCGAGATTGCGGTGCCATGACTCGAGTTTTGCTTCGGATTGTTCGTTTTTGCCACATTTTGCCCTTGGTGCTAGCACCGATTGCTAGGGATGGGCGATCTTCGATTCGATCTCAAGAGATCGATCTTTAAGCCTTCGATCTGCCGATTTTTTAATCGATTTTACGTGGGACCGATTCAGCTCGAATCGATTTATTTGTTTCCGATTTCGATCTATTTAAGACGCACCAAAAAAAGAACAAGCTACCTTGTGATGTTTTTGCATTTTATCTTTCATTTGTGTAATAATCCGACAAATTTTAAAAAAATTTTAAAAGAATCGTAATTGTTAGGTGAATGCGCTTGTGATCGCTATAATATTTTAGTGTTAACTATGTACTACTGCATGATTTTGTCATCGGTGGCTTGTTATGTTTTATTTCTGGTTTGGTGATTCCACAATGAGAAAGAAATAAGTTATTTAAAGAAAAATCTGAAATAAGTTATATTCGAACATGCGATTTTAAGTTTTTATACAAATTAGTTTTGGAATACACGATGCAACTTGTAATTGCTTCGAAAGTTAGTTGAATTTTGTATACCGACATCCTAGATGTTATGCATATCAGTTTTTTTATCCAACGTGGCTAAAGCCGGAAGGAAATTAGGGTAAGGGAAGTGAGGAAACTTGAAAGTCTTGTTTTTGCATTCCTGCAAGCTAGAAAAAGCCCGAGTGAGTGGATTATTTTAATTTCTTAATAAAAGCTCACGGGGAGACCTGGTCTCAAACCTGCGACCCATGGGATGACCCAACTCGCGGATTTGCCACATCAACAAAGTAGAATATAACTAGTGAAATAGACAAGTATATATACTGTCACGTATAATCCTAGTAAGAAACTCATGTGGAATACACGCAGATGCGGCGTAGATCTTAATCTCCTGAAAGAAGCATATATATCTTTTTGAGTTCTGCCCATTTTTACTCTATCAAAGATTTGACACTAATTAATAGTTTTTTTTAATATAAAGTCTCAAATTAGCAGATTTTACACTTTTAAAATAATATGGATTCAGACATTTAAGCAATGGTGAATTTTGTAAAAAACCTTTCCACAATAAATTAAAAGGACGAAGAATTTATTTTGCGTGCTTTAAAATCTTAGATTGCCTTTTATTAAAACATTTTCATATGAAAAGTGTGTAAGTGTTTTCGATCACAATTAGCACTTGAATAGTAAACCAGAACTGAGTCCATTTTGAAATTTTCAACTGAGAGGTAGTCATGTTTCTCTCAAGGTGAAGACAAGGAGGAAGATAAAGGTGAACTGTCAACTTTAACTTGCTGTGATTTCCGTTTAAAACGAAAGAATAAAACATTCCCAGAATATTTTCAAAAAACGACCCCAGATATACATTTTTAGGGCTAAGACCGGAAACCTTCCCAGAAAACTTACGACAATGTTCTTCGTACATACTCATAATATTCCTGGAACGTTTCTGGGATATGTTGTGATATTAGTAAAAAAAATGTTTGCGCTTGCAAATACGCGGCACAAAAGTTGTGCTTCTCCTTTACTTTTCGGGTGTACATTTTTAGTTGTGTTCCTTTAATGAAGACTAGTACTTGTTCCTTTAATGAAGACTGAGTACTTTCAAGAAAGATTTGTAAAATAAGCAACATTTCTGAAATACCCAAGATTTGTAAAATAAGCAACATTTCTGAAATACCCCAGATTTGTAAGCTACAAAGGCTGTTTTCTATTATTTAGTAAATTGGTTTAATAATGACCCTATATTTTTATATGTATAAACAGGTTTAATTACTTGCAATTTCAAAATGCTGAAATAAATTGGAATATCAAAATAAACTGAATCGATCTATTCGATCTATGGATATCGATCCTTTTAAGGCGATTAATCGATCTACGAAATCGGAAAAAAATTACAGATCGATCCGTACTGAATCGATTTTTTCAGTTCGATCCCCCATCCCTACCGATTGCCCCTGGTTTGGACCAGGAACAGCTGTGACACTACTAACACAAATGAAGTAGATGAGTAAAAATAACTGGGATTGGGCTTGTGTGCTGCGATTTTTTATATTTAATTAATTATTTTTACTGTCCTGTTATAATAAAAACGAGAGAAAACGAAAAATCTTTACTCTTTCCCAACCTACCAATAATTATAATAAATATATTTGCTGAAATTGCTGATTTTTTTATTAATCTCCATAATTTTCAATTGCAATTTGACAGCGGGTGGCACTAACAAACTCGAACACAGGGTTTCGCACTTCGAAGCAGATGACACTTTGGTGCAGGGTCACAGTAACTCCAGTTGTCCCCGGTGTTATGTCTCGGTGGCAAAATCGAAAACACTCTTTATTAACACGACAATAACTCCTATAATCTATAAAAGTACTAATAACATTCTGTAACGGGGATTTTCGTACCGATTTACCAATGTATTATGTGCAATTAGGCGTATTTTACTTTAGCTGTATTCTGCAGCAAATTTGGGCGAACAATTATTTTCAAAAATAATAAAGGATTACCAGATCAAGACCATACCATCAAGAGTGATAGATCAACAAGTACAATCAATTTTAAAAATAAGTACAGCAAATTCTACCAAATGAAGATTTAGTTAATGAAAAAATTTTACGGAGCTTCTTAAAACAATGATATGATATAATTTTTAATTGTTGATCGGGGTATCTCATTCTGGACAGATCTTCTTCTTTTTCAGATATCGCGGTCGACCAATTCGGCATCTCCTATAGGTCCTGCACCGGACATTTCGCGGTCGCTGAATTCGGCAACTTCCTTCGGTTTGGCGAAGGTTTCAATCTAGAGCGTGTTGAGCGATGTTGGTTGACTCTTTTCTCAGTGTGTGGCCTATCCACTGTCCTCTGAACACTGATGTTTCGTTGGTTTTGTTGGTAATGATCTCCAGCCCCTAGATTTTAGGGATTCGCCGGAGACACCGGTTGACAAAGGCTTGTTGCTTAGATGTTATTTGATAGGTCACTTTCCATGTTGAACAGCAATAGAACAGAAAAGATTTTACTTTCGATTCGAAGATCCGGATTTGTGTGCGGCTGGATATGTTATTGCGCCATATCTCAGCAAGAGTATTAAATGAAAATCTGGCCTTGTTGATGCGAGCATGAACGTCAGCTTCAGTTCTGCCATATTCTACTCTAGATACAAGCTCTGAAGCTGACATGAACAGCTCAGCATTGGTGGTGTAAACAAACCAAAGCAAATTTTTCGTAGTATTTCTCGCAGTACTTTTAAATTTTTCACTTGGAATTAACTTGACGGGAACCTACAAATGTTCTGAACATTGTAATTGCGATAACGAATTTTTCATTTACAATTTTCATGTGTTTTAATGGGAATACCTTCTCTTGTGTGAAGTTGGAATGTGTCAATTATATCAGCATTTCTCTTTAGTTTTGGTTAAGATAGTGTGCAGTTTTATATTTGTGTAAGGATTGGTTAATCTGTGGTACACAAATTTCTAGATTAGGCTGTGTTTCTGCCAAATTCTGTTTGTACTTTCGAGAAAAAAATTAACTAAACACAAAACTCACGTATATGGAGAAAAGATTTTTCTCACCATTTTTTGTCAGAATTTATTCAACCAAAACCGAATTTGTTTATGACTGTTTTATCAATTACTCACGCAATAATTGTCAATGCCACTTTTAATTAATTTCTTGGATCTTTAAGAGTAATTTAGTTATATTTTCGAGGAACTGTTTCAATATTTTCCATAGCAATCGCACTCCAAAACTTTACGGAACCACAAACTCAAATAAATTTGCCAATTGGACCCTTTTTAGATTTAATTCCACGAATTTCATTTCTTTTCAACTGATTTCAGAAATACTTCGACAATATTAAGAAAAAAATCAACAACTTACACAAATCGTTTAACAAATTTTAAATGAAATTCAATTATTTTAAATATACTGCAACGGCGTTTTCAAAATTACATGAATAATTTTTAAGGTTTTGAGATTGTATGACTTTTTTTTTAAAAATACCTTGCTCTAGAAGAAATGTTCAATTAAAGGATGAGGGCCCATAAGAAAGGATTTTGGAACAAGAAATATGGTTAGTTTTGGGCTGATCATGCCTCTGTAATTTCGTCATATACTATTTATTTAATAAGTTATGTACCTTACATTTACACCAATATTTGTTTTGCTACTTCATTGCTCGCATTATTACTGACAAACAATAATCAAGTTGGGAGTTGGATCAATGCGTTGAGCGGCAAGACCAACATGCCGTGGGTCCCGGGTTCGAGCCCAGATGACCGTGAGCTTTTATTAAGAAATTAAAATAATCCACTCCGTCTCTGGGCTGTTGTCTAGCTCGCAGCAATGCAAACAAGACTCAAGTTTCCTCACTTCCCTTACCCTAATTCCCTTCCGACCAAAACCATGCTAACGCATCAAAGGGTTGTCCCCTAGGAATTGGCCACATCGTATAAAAAAAAAAAAAAAAACATTAAATTTTCTCAAGGATACGCAAAACTCGAATTTAAAGTGATAAGCTCTATTGCCTTCAATGGCGAAGTTACGTCATTATATAATTTTATTTCACACCCTTATCACTCTACTTTTTCCAATCAACGTGATCGCAACAAACGTCTCAGGGCGATTACAAATTCATTTAATTCAATTGATTGCTATCTGCGGCATGTTTTGATTACTCTTAACAAATTTTCTTGACACTTCTTATCAAGAAATAAAAGTTGTTGTTATTCGAAATAAATCTCGTGTTTTTGAAAAATTGCTAACAAACTCAGTATTATATCCGGCGAAGAGGAAATTGTAAATAACTATAACCTTTGTTGCAAAAATACATGTAATCACCAGTTATTATTATCTTTTACTTTAAATTTTTTATTAATTGGCCTTAACATATTTGATATTTTTAATTAGGAATTTGATGAGATATTTAATCTCTTTTTCTAACAAAAATAATTTTTAATTCACCCGCATAATTGTTTTTTTAATTTGCCATACTTTGTTGAAATAATTTCTAATAGACGATAACTCCATCGAAGATGTCAAGTCGAATTTTCTGGAGCTCAGTTCATTAACATAAGAAAAATGGAGAACTTATAGAATATTACAAAATTTCGCGATTAAACTTAACTTTGACCTAAGATCAGTTAATTTCTTGATTGTATAGTGATTAAATGGACTTGGCAACGATGACCTGCTAAAGTAAGCAAGCAGTATAAGAAGAGTCTAAAGGGGTCACAGCAAAAACATTCATCAATTTATGTAGGTTATCATAAAAGATTTTAACATTTGACGTATCTTAGAAATGCACAGATTAAAGCTGCAGTTTGGATAGCAAACAAGACACCAGACATTTAGCAAATGTTAGAGATAAGAAAACGCACTTTGCGGAAACGCTTAGTCAATAGTTCAAATTTGTTTAGGTTTGTTTATAACCTAAATAGGATTACGTAGCTGATAGACTTTAAACAAGCATATTTATATTATTATATCAATATTTGTAGTCATTGACTTTTTGTAAATTGTAACTGCATATTTTTGTATCTGTTCACAGAAAATATTCAATTGAAAATTAATGTCTGACACACTTTTGTGGCACTATGTTGATAACAAGAAAACAATTAGCATGCTTTTATGAATAAACAACGTAGTTAGGAGAAATATATAATTATTTTGCATGTAGGATGAAAATATTGTACAGAATTTTTCTTGAGTAATAGAAGCTGTCTTCGGTGGAGTAAGTGATACCGTGTTGGTCTTCCATCCCGGAGGATCCAGGTTCCAACCCGCCAGCACCGCACCCACATTATTGTATTCTGCTGACAACAGATTAAGTTCATTGGGGATTGCAGAGGGAAATCGGTGGTTCGATATCCACCTTAAATTATGGGTCCACTTGAAATCGTTGTCTCAAATTGGATGATATGCTTCACACCCCACAAGGGGTTGCGGGAACTGGCGAATTCGTTTTGATTTTAATTTCTGTATTCGAGGAGGTGGCACTTCTACAAAAAAATACAAGATATGCTCGATATAAACTCTGTTCCGCCATTCGTGACGTAATCAGCCCGCACTTATACCGCACTTATTCGACAAAATTTTTTTGACATTTTAAGATTCGTTAAATCCCCATGCGTTGCGGGCTCGTTACGTCACAATCGATCAGCTGAAATATGTCAAAAACTTTTTGACATACCTTGTATTCTGTATAGCGTTGTACTTAGCAATAAAAGATCATACCTTTTTTCGAGATGCACATAGCCGAATAGAGATGTGTACATAGCCGTTTTCATAGTCCCAAATGTACTGAATTTGTCACCTATGTTACTCATTTAATTTAAGATATTTTATTGCATTTTCCATTTGCCACACAATGCCGTAGGATTATATCCTTATAAGTCTTTGGAACCAATTCTTTTCCAGCCACGCTGGAAACAATTGTTTCGATTTTGAATGAATTTGATTTTTTATTCTTCTGAATTTTCAGAAAAATGTAGCTAATTTGAGTAAATTTTTGAAAGTTGCAACAAAATGAGTTTTTTTTACAAAAGTGTAACCACTACTGATACAGTAGCTAAGTGGCAGTATTATTAAGAAAAGTGAGGTTCAAAATAGGGCTGACATTTTGGATCTGTCAATATCCTGATATCCGATACTGCGAAAAGTTCAATTCCTCAAATACGGATATTTGCAGACCTAGTTGAAACCATTTTGACGTTTTGTCACTGAGAATTTCAATTGTTTGGCGTCAGTAATTAAAACGAGAAAACGTATTAAAAATGTATTCCTATGAGGAATGACTAACTGACACTCGTAAATAACACGTAAATACACCTTTATCACAATATCTACGAGTGGAGTAAGCAACTAAATGAAGTGGCCATAGTGCGTTTACATGAGCGTGTAAGTGAAGTCGTCGGTGGAGTAAGTGATAACGGCTTACCAGTCTGGAGGTCCCAAGTTCGAATCCCACCGGCGGCGACCCATGGTTGTTTTCTGCTGACAACAGATTACGATCAGTGGTTCGAAATCCACTTTAAATTGTAGGTCCACTTGCAATCGTTGCCTCGAATCGGTTGAAGTTCTTCTCCCGCCGGGAATTAGAGGGAGACAGGAGCGTGCAAATTTTTTTTCTGTGGTCATTTAGCCATGCTGTTACTTTTGTTTACGTTTTTACTTAACC
This sequence comes from Leptarthrus brevirostris, assembly GCA_964036015.1. Taxonomy (NCBI): domain Eukaryota; kingdom Metazoa; phylum Arthropoda; class Insecta; order Diptera; family Asilidae; genus Leptarthrus; species Leptarthrus brevirostris. Next base: position 41,296,698 of record OZ038371.1, read on the forward strand.
GAGTGTTGTTGTTTTTATTTTTATTATATATGATGATGCCAAAGCTCAGGCGATGCCCTATGATGCTAAAGCACAGCCTTGGCAGGAAATGAATTAAGGATGAGGGAAATGGGTTAGGAGGTTGAGTGAAGGAGGCCCCCTCCCCTCTCCTCGCAAAAAACATTGATGGGGGAATTAAAATTTGCACAAAATGTTTCGCGCAAAAGTGATTTACATAATAAACTTAGTATTTGGCTGATTCAAATAGAGAAATTATATTTTGTTATAAGATAATTGTGTGTCTGGTTAAATAAGAATGTTAGCCTTTTCAGTACAGAGTTGCGTCCACAGTGTCCGTCTGGGCCCTGAGATCTTCTTAAAGTAGATAAAGGCGTCTTTTTTATAAGCACGCAATAAAAAAAATACTTCAATTTACGGTGTCCATATCAGGGTGAGAGACCTCCGCGCTGTGGTTATTCTTGTCACGCTCATAAAAATGCTCGACCACCCTGAATACTCGCAGGTTGTAAAAGTTATGCATTTGCAGCGTGCGTCACATTATGTAACAAAATATATTATGTGTGAAAAAATTTAATACTTTTTACAAAATGATATCGGATGTTATGTCGCAACTAATACGATATCCATCACATGTCGGAAGAAATCAAATAAAGCTGTAAAGTTATATAATATGTGTTAGAACAAAATTAAAAGCAGATGTGTTATAAAGTGTGGGCACGCCCAATGAAAAGGCAAACAAAGTGGTCTGTTAACCGCACAACGCACGTATATATGTACTCTGTCCAACGTAATATATCGACTACATATGTCGTACCTTATAAGTCGTTTGCATAAGTTGTCCAATCCTAAATTATTAGTAAATTATACTATAGTACTTAGTATATATATACGCAGAATCAGTAGAGATCAATTTATATCTCTAGTTAGTATGAAATAAAGTCTACGGTAATCTCAGGAACCAATGCATGGATTTCAATGGGGATTTCACTATTTTAAAAAGTATCATTTGAGGATGGTATAGGTGTATGTACTTTAATATTCGTCCACAGGAAGTCGAATAATTAGCGGAACATAAGTATGCAATGTGTAGGTTCTATGGTGAGTCCCACGCATTGCTGTAGTACACCTGTCCAACTATTACCGCTAGAGCGGGCAAGTGTGGTGGGGGTATACATAGTCGAGATAATCGAAAGTTGAATTGGGATGTATGCCCTAAGCGTGGGCATTTATGCTCGAGCGAGCTATGACTGGATATATTGACTCAAGATCAATTGACACGTTAAAGATATATAAAAATGGATGTGCATGTGTACGTTGCAGAATAACTCTGGAATGCCTGGAGAAATATACACCAAACTTGGTAATTACAATCTGGAAAAAATACGGTGGGGGACACTATTAACACCCCTGGGAGTGACATTTAATATTAATCGAAAACTACCGATATTAGTGTCAAATGCATAGTTTTCGGAGTCGAGGTAAGACACCCTAACACGAACGATCGATATTAACACCAAATCCATAGCTTTCATGGTCGCTGAAGTAAATAATGACTCTGTCGGCGCCACTTGATGCTGTGGAGAAAGATACCCCTAGTATCTGTGGGAGTAGGGGAGGGAAGAAGGTGATATGTACAAATAATCGAAAACGACAAATGTTGAATCCGTAGTTTTCCGGGTCCTAGGGAATATTAATGACATTCTTGATGCAGTTAAATACTGTGTTTTGGTAAGACACTCTAGCACCAATATGGGTGGGGGAAATTTGGCCATCATAAATGCATATATTGTTAACAAATTTTAGGATTGTCGATGTACATCTTATTTTACGCATGTTTTTAGATATTTATTTGTGTAATTGAAGAAATTGGTTAAAATTTGTTGTACCTTAAATATATACAAATTAAATTAAAAAAACACCTATGAATGTACAATATAGGTACATTGTACTAGAAATTAGAAGTTTTACTACATTTTATGACGCAGAAGATTATTACAAAAATTTTAATAATTTTTTATGAACTAATTCTGAGTAGGTTTGTACCTTTAATCCATTTAGTTCACTTCATGGTGATTGCATAGATAAATTTTTTCAAATTCTATTAGTGAAATTACTGCATCCACGTGAACTGAACTTAAATGTAAGGCGACAAAGAACATGAATGCAAGTGAAAGTATGGTAATCGGATGTCATTTTCCAGTTCGACTTAATTTGTTTTACCTAATTCACATACAGGTAGGTTTTCAGACAGTGGAGCAAGGAGATTGAATTTCCATCATAAAATTGCTTGACAAATATTGACGACATAAGAACCAGGAAGAACACACGGTTAGCTGGAGTCAACAGAAGTAAGCTTCTTTCGATTTGATCATGGGTGGGTGATGCGGCGAGGCGAAACACCGCCAGAAAATAATGAAATCTTGACAAGTGCCCTGAAAATTAATATCTATTACCGTGTTGAAATAGGTTGCGGCTGTGGATTAATATCAGAAAAATTGTTTCATTTAGTAAGGCAGACATGAACATCTGTTATGTAGTAGTATCACTTTCCTTTGCAAACAAAACTAACTTCAGACGTCATGTCTTGTGGGTTTTAGATCATGTTGTTAGGTAAATAAGTTAATCTAATCCATTTTGTTATTAATCTTATTTGTCGTACTCAACTTTAGCAGACACCAGAGTGTCTGAGAAATTACGCTTGAAGCCGTATATAGCCTTGTGATTATTTCGCATTAATGGATGCAAAGATTATGCTATTTTGTTATCTTTAAAATCTTTAATTGCTCTGTAATACCAGATTAGATGTGGTGATATTTAAACGATGTTGAAAGATACCATCTCTTTTTATCTATTGATCATAAATGCTTTGAAGCAATATGTATGTATGTATTAAGTTAGCATTGTACTGTGTTCAAAACAAACTTATTCCATAATCTTTCGTGAAATTGCAGCTTTTTATACTGTTTATTATAACGAGCATATTGTGGCCTCATAGCACCAATAGAATGGACGCAGCTTGGCGGAACAAATAAGATTGGAACTTCTACATTCAGGTGACACCTTGGACAAGAGGATTTAGTCTGAATGGAGCGCAATGAAAATGAGTAAACATAACCTTGGGGGTTTATAATATTGTGCAGCTTCAATTTTTAATAAAAAGTTATTTCAGGAATTTGTAGGCTAAAAAAATGTTTAAGGTCGATGTTATAAGTCATGTATATCATCTCATGCCACAGTTGGGTCAAATATTGTAGCCGCAAATTTTCTTGAAATCAGCTTAACTCGAATTGCAAACATATTTTTCATTGATTTAAAGTTAGTGCATGAAAACACGAATTAGGATCTTAATCACAGTATAATAACATAAATAGTACACACGTTTCAAACGAAAATGGCGAAAATATTGTCGCACTTAATGCCATTTTTCATTTGAATGATAGTGGCGCTTCGCCTAATGGTTCTATCAGTAAATTTGTTTGTTGTAAATCTCATTTCAATACGTACAGAAGTCTTGTTATCGGAATCCATAATTAAGACTTTCGCTTCGCGGTTACTACACTCAATGTAACTTATACCGAAACTTTCGGGATGAGTACCATAATATAGGGTTTTCGGAAAGTTCAATGTAAATAAGCCTTCAGTGCCTCTTCAGATTTCAAAAACATTTAACATATGTATGCCAGTTTAAGTCTTATATTAATTTAACCATGGAACGAATAACACAAAAAACCGCATTAAAATAATTAAAACAAGCGTTCTGTAAAAATGATCCATCGTAACCCCTTTTGGGGCGTGAGATGGGAAAAAACTTCATCCGATTCGAGATAATGATTATAAGTGCACCTTCAACTTAAGGTGGATTCCGAACCAACGATATTGCTCTGTAACCTCTGAATTTTATCGTAATCTGTTCTGGACAGAAATCAACAATGCGTCGCCGCCGATGGGGCTCGAATCTGGAACTTCCGAAATTGAGGGTCAACACATTATCACTTGCTCCATCGACGTTATACTTGTTATATCTTGTTGTTACTGTGATTGGTGAACTCTATAAAGAAATGAACAAAAAGGAACTGCATGAGCGAGTACGAAGTTGCGTGATAGTAAAATCCTTCCATCCCTCCAAATCTGTAGCGGCGGAAGGAATTTTCGCCACTATGCTAAAAAATACCTTAGTAAGTAAATACTTTTTGGAGCATGCCTCGTCACTAACTGAAAAGATGGAGAGAGATACGTGTGGCGATAAAACTAATTCGTACAACTGCCAAAGATTATAAATCGATCAGTCGTTTTAATTAAAAATACTAGAGAACCTACTAGATATATATCTGAGGCAACATCTTGGGTCAACCAATTATCTTTGTAGTGCGCAACAGGCAAGTAGGGAACTAAGCACTAGCGCTTTCGTATTTAATCAATCGCTGCACACGACATTCAGTACACTCACTTCACGTCCGCTGCGCGATCTCTTCGTAGGAGTAAACCATACGGAACACTTAGGTGTTAAAGATGGCGCGCACATCTTGGGTTAGATTTGGGAGTAATGGGTACCATAACTAGTAGAGTCTTCTATAGCTGTACCCGACCAATTACAGAGACTCTGATGTAGCTTTCAAACTGCTCCATCATAGCTTCGTGTATCCAAACCAGCTCTTGTCGCGATATGTGCCAGCTTATCTGCCCGACATTCGGCATAGCAAAATCGTCGTTTATGCTGGGGCCAAGGACATGTAACAGTTGAATTGTTTGATAATCTTTATCCTAACACGAGCCTAGGGAACATCCCAGTAACCCACAGTTACACACGTGCACTTAACAACCACTTCGTTGCGATTACGATTGGAGTTCCTGGCAATCGAGACCGACACACTCAACTGTACCTGGCAACCTTTATCGTCGGTGCAGAACGGAAGCCTCGTCTTTCACTGGGAATAAGAGGCCGCAGACTTGCAGCAACTTGTCCGAAGCTTCTCTTAGTTTTGGTAATACTGCAAGTGCTGCGGGAAGGACAAATCTCACGTTGGGATCGTATAACTGGAATTTTGATGGGAGCAATGCGCAGACGTCAATAACACTGCAGACTAGTCCCGCGGGACTCTATTTCGTTCGAAATGTTTATGCGTTTATTTAGAACATTTATGGATGATGTTCCCGGAGGGTTAGAAAAGTTTCGACCGATTCTACTACGAGGACATCTGCTCGCGAGCAGGGTTCCTGAAGTAGGAACTTCGACCAGTCCTGCATTCCGAAAATATGTTCTTGTTAATATTTGCGGTTTCGGTTCATTTTGTTCGTTCATTCAGGTTTAGCTCGAGTTTAAATTTTTTTTAATTTTTTCAAAACTTTTTTTGGAAACTTCTCTTAGAGCTGGGACTCACTTTAAGTTTTAGAGCCATTTTTATTTTACCAAATTAATTAACGTAATATCTTGAGTCTTGAGTGATAACATGTCGGCCTACCAATACATGGGTCCCAGGTACGAATACCACTGTCGGCGGCCCATGATTGTTTTCTGCTGAAAAAAGATCAGGATAACAAGGCCATGGGGTTGCAGAGCAATCTGGGTGGTCCAGAGTTCACCTTAAATTGAAGGTCCACTTGCAATTGTTTTCTTGAATCGGAGGAAGTTCTTCTCCGGCCCCATGCTCCACAAGGGGTAGGAACTAGAGAATATCTTGAGTTATTTTTTTCATGTTCTTTTTGATCGTTATTACTATGTCTTTTTAATTTTCGTGTAATTATTAGCGTAGGTAGTATTTATAGGATTTTAAACCTTATAATGATAAGCTAAATAAAGAATCATTTTAAATAAAAGAAAAGTAATAAATAATAGGTACTAAATTGATATTTTTTTAACCATAATGCAAAGCTCAAGAGATGCTATAATGCTAAAGCAGAACTTTGGCAGGAGAGAAATTAAAGATAAGGGGTTAATAGGTTTTGAGTGAAGGAGGTGACGATGTACGCCCCCTTAAAAAGTTTCGGCTTCGTAAGACCGGAGAAAAGCGGAAGATGGTAAACTATTTCACATGGTTGTTGTTCGGTTTAGGAAAGATTTCCAAAATTTGTCCAAATTTGTCTTTTAGAGTATAGGGGTGGACACAACTTCAAGCTCTTCTATCACGCGTTGTAATGTGGCTATAAAGAATTAGGCTAGCAATTTTGTTAGAACAATGGCCGTGGAAATAGCGATAGAAGAGTGAAAGATTTCCGTAAATGCTTCAGAAAGTCAATGTCCTCAGAGATAGTGAAGTCGCCAATAAGTTTATAAGCCTTTCTTTGAACTTTAATCAACGCGGACTATGCGGTATGTCCAGCCTCTGCCCAAATATGGTAATTATATTCCAGTCAAGGCCTGATGTGGGTTTTGTAGATCAGCGCCAAGTCAGAAGGAGCATTTCTTACATCTCTGTAGCAAACCCAACCCGAACGATTGCAAATATACATATGATCAGTGCAGTGAAGAATTAGTGTCGAATTCTATAATAAAAATAATGTTACTTTTTGTAGAATAACTAAGAAACTGTATTCGTGAATTAAGTAGATTCTTTAACTGTACTGTAAAAAGTACGGATTGATTCTTCGAAATAAGTCTGCATTTGACTCCCTCCACCGCTCGCTGCAACTAAGAACCATTTTGTCAATGGTTTTCGGTATTCCGAGAGCGACATTTTAAAATACGACATTCTTCTTCTTCTACGATTTCTAAGATATTAGCTTAGCGATGATTTAATTGCCGACATTTCGGTAAACGGCAATTTTAAAGGCGACATATCGTAGTAGACCCATCCTTTTTTTAACGAATTTAAACTTTCCCTTCCGTCCCCCACAATTTATCCACAAACATTGATGAAATATTTCGGATGATGTAGACTAGACTATTATTGTAATAATAAAATGTTAATATTATCATATTTTTGGTTCGTTGATATGATACAAATAATGATGCCACATTTGAAAATGTTAGTTCTCGTAATCCTTTATGAGGTATGGTATCGAAGGACTTCTTCCATGATAAAAGCAGTGCCAGATTTACCAATAGGCTGGTGTAGGCTGCAGCCTAAAGGCCTCCACTAATTAGGGCCTCCACTAATTAGGGCCTCCACCACAGTAAATAAAAGAAATTTATTTATTTAAGTACTCTAACAAAAAATTTAAATTAATTTCTACCCGATTTTTGTGTTACCCGATTAATTACTACTTTTCTTTATTAAATAATTGGATCAGAAAGTGGCAACTTTATTTTATTGCATAGTGGGAGCAAAATCTGTCAAACGGTTCATGTATATTGTCGTAGTAGGCAGTGCGAGGAGTACAGGTATGTATTTTTTTTGGAGACAATAAATCTCTGCAACAAATCAAAACTACTTCATTACGGGAAAAGATTGACTCGGTAATTAGCTACTATCTTCGTATTATTCAATAACTGGAAAGAATGCACTCATTTTCCAGTGTTAGAGCGAATTCGATATTTAAACGATCTACATTTGTAATAAAATAGTTAAAAAAAAATTGAACCGACTTCACAAAAAGCACCAATAAGATTAAAATAATTTTTAATTTTATATCTATTGCGACATTTGGAAGTCGGTGCAAATCAAACAAACCAAACAAATACAACACCGACTTCCAAATGTCGCAATAGATATAAAATTAAAAATTCAATTCGGTTCAAAACTTCGGTGACAAAATTGAGAGAACACTTCCAAAAAATATGATGCACCAAACTCATTTTTTTTTATAAAATTAAAGTAACTCCATTTCTTAACTTTCATACACTTTTTAAACATAAAAAATATACAAATTGCTACTCTCAATTTAGAAAAAAGATGAATTTGTTTTGTTGAATGGAATTTTTTACGAGTCTCCGATTAATTTTGTGACTGATTGTATGGAATAATAAAGAACTTAAAACACTAAAGTTCCTTTCCAAGAAAAAATCCAGTCCAAATTGTTTCGATGCAGTCTTGTATTTTTGGACAAGAAAATTTGTATGAACAGAAAGTGCTAATCAGTTTGAGAATGTCGTCATAGAAGAGAAATTTAAAAAGAATTAAGGAACTAAAATCTGGTTTTAAATCATGAATAATTCATTTTCAATTACTTTTCATTCCTTTGCCAATTACGGTGGAATATATGAGGAATTCCAATTACATACTTGGAATATTAATTCCATTGGTTTATTCCATTCCTAATTGAAAAGTAGTGGAATTAAAAAATTTTAATCTGATGGAATGAGAATTAGGTGGGAATTAATTCCACAAAGAATGATTACTTTACAGCTCTGCTGTGTAGTGTACTGTGTATAATGAATGCATTGCATATCAAAAATATCAGAAGTGATCATCAATAAGAAAAAACACGAGCAGAGCTAAACCCCCGTAAACTACAAGCCATGAACCTACGAGGTAGTAACTAAATGAGAAGAAATAAGCTCAGAAAATCGTGGCAATTTTAATCTTGTGTGAGGTTCCCATGCATAAAGTCTCATAAGTGCAAGGCAGGTGATTAGAAAAATATTTCTATTCGGGGATTTTGACGCGTATTTTAAAATCTTGAACTAAGTAATAAATTGTGACCACGAAATTTAATATAATAATTCCTATGTAATAATATAATATAATTTCAATTTTGGCAAAGTTCTACTCGGCTAAAGATTATCTGCCGACCGTGTTAATTATATGGACATTAGCCATAATCACAAATTTAATTAAAATTTTGATTAACATACCTATATTATACCTTAAAATTATATTTTGAAGTTTGTTAATCGAAGTTTTATAAAGCCCTCTTTGTACGAAAACAGCTGAAACATGTGACAGCATAGACCCAGGGCACCCTGACCAACTTAGCGTCCGAAATTAACGGATTTTGATGTATTTGGGCTCATTCGATGGAGCTAACGATCAAAATGATAGCTCCCAATTTTTATCGTTAGTTCCTTAATAGTTTTTAAATAAACAATAAAAAACTAACGAGTCCAGACTATGGACTTTGGAGCTCCTTTCTAACGTCCAGAAGCCGTTTAAAAGAAAAGTAAATAATGAAAAGTCACTAAATTATGTTGTTTTTGATTGCTCCGTCAAAAAATTCGCGAGAAAATTATTTAAATATAAGTTAAATAAGAAAATTGTAATTGTTTAAGAATGATCGGCACGGCGCATGCGCCGATACTCTGTGCTTGGAAATCTCGAAATCACGCAGCATCGATATATCGTATATGGATTCGAGAACTCCCCTTCATTCATTCATGTAATAAGAACAGAAGAAAACTGTCTGATTTTTTTTCATACCCGTTATGTTAAGTCATACTTATGACTGGTAAGTTTCCCGAGGAAATCTTCGCATGTATGAGAATTGTCTGCATATATTGGTCAGAAGCATTTGAAGGCAGGTCCAATCAAAGAGCAATTTTAATGTTTAAGGTCTTAGGTGTAATGTAAAAATGCAAGGGCCCAAGTTTCTGGCTTTATCAGAGATGATTCTTCTGGTAATGGCATTTCCAGGGAAATTGAAAGATGTTGTGATCCTTCACTCTTCATTATGCTCTGCAGGCTTGGCATGTACGCTGTGTGTAGAACATTGTCTCAGTGTTGTATTTACTGTGAAACTTGATTCTAGAAAATATCAAGTTGTCAGCCAGTGACATGTAGAGACTGACAGAGAATTTATCGAGGTCATACAAGGGAAGAGACTGCAAGCGTCAGTCAGTGAAGTCTAAATTGTTCCGTCCGCCTACAGATTCTGGTCACCGTGTTCTAAGTTACAGATGGAAAACTCGCTTTATTGATTTTTCTGTGAAGAATCGATATACTATATATCGATGCCTGCGAGACCTCGAGATTTCCAAGCACAGAGAATCCGCGAATGCGCAGTGCCGATCATTCTTAAACATTGCGCAGTGCCGATCATTCTTAAACATTGCGCAGTGCCGATCATTCTTAAACATTTACAATTTTCTTATTTAATTTATAGTACAGTCATTCGGTAGTTTAACTTGGAAAGTTTTCGGGGAGTTTTGAAAATGAGTTATTTTATAGATTTCAATGTGCTCTTTCTGAATTTTAACTTTGTCACCTCGTATCTTTGCCGCTCGCGCCGCCATATTGGAGAAATGTCGCCTAAATTCAGTTTTTTGACAATATTTCCTTTCCGACTCATTTCACGATTAACACATTTATATACAAAATTAAACTAGAAAAAATTTCCCACAATTTATATCAGAACCTTTTTTTCGTAAAATCAATAGTTTTGGCGTACGAGCGCCGCAGTGTAGTTCAACACGCATTTTGGAAAATAAACTCATTTCCACACCATCTTAATGTAAAGTAAGGGACGCGTTTTTTTTGTCGTGGTTTCCCCAGTAGGCCTAATCCACATGCAATTCGCTATTCCAAAATTAAGGGCATTCTTCTTCGCTTCGCTGTTCTTGATGGATAACCTCGTTTAAATATGGATTTTTTCGGAGTATATTAATAAATTTAATTTTTCCTTGATTAAATAATGCTGATGTTGTATCACAGGTATTCAAAAATTCAAATGCAAATCCAGAGATCATTGCTAAAGCTGGAGAACGCTTTCGTCTGGAATTATACAGTTACAGTAATGTGAAAAGTAGAAAAAGTATGTCTTTAAACAACTATAGATATGCATGCTTCACAACATCAGCATATAAAAGTAAATTTAATATTGCGACGCTACCACCAACAGAAGCAGCAGCACTACAACATTCGTTCCGAACCTATCACCAGGTTCAGTAGTGGTATGGGAATAAACAAAGTGCAGAGCAATGAGGATGGAAAAGAAACAAGAACGGGCTAATTCAAGCCCCCAGCTCCGGAAAGCTTGTTAAATCTTTTTTTTGAAAATGCAAAAAGAGATGTCAGAAAGGCTGTGGATGCAGAAATACTGGGTTAAAGTGCTCTGTTATATGCACGAATTGTAGTGGTACCTGTGATTACTCGCAAGATCCATTACAAGATAGCGATGAAGAGGAAGATGCGGAGACTATTTTCGAGCAAACGTATGATGAAATCGAAAACGAAGAGGATTGCGATAAAACTGATAATCCCATCGCGGATGATGTGAAAGAAATTTCGGTCTGCTCTGCTGTGTAGTGTACTGACGCTTTGACCGGTACTAAAGACATTGAACTCGCAACACATGGTCCATCAAGAACAGCCAAGCGAAGTAGAATGGACTAAATTTTGGAATTGCGTGTGGATTAGGCCTACTGGGGATACCATTATAAAAAAAACGCGTCGCTTACTCTACCTCAAAGTGGTGTGGACATTAGTTTTTTTGGCCAAAACGCGTGTTGAACTACACTTTGCGGCGATCGTACGCCAAAACTACTGATTTTACGAAAAAAAGGTTCGGACATAAATTGTAGGAAATTTTCTCTAGTTTCATTTTGTATATAAATGTGTTTATCGTGAAATGAGTCGGAAAGCAAATATTGTCGAAAAACTTATTTTAGGCGCCATTTTTCCAATATGGCGGAGCGAGCGGCAAAGATACGAGGTGGCAAAGCTGAAATTAGGAAAGAGCACATCGAAATCTATAAAATTACCAATTTTCAAAACTCCCGGTAAACTTTTCAGGTAACCTCTTTTTTTAGAACCAAATGACTGTACTATTATATTTAAATGACTTTCTCGCAAATTTTTTGATGGAGCAATCAAGAACAACATAGTTTATTGACTTTTCATTATTTACTTTTCTTTTAAACGGCTTCTGGACGTTAGAAAAAACTATTAAGGACCTAACTAAAAACTATTAAGGACCTAACGATAAAAATTGGGAGCTATCATTTTGATCGTTAGCTCCATCGAATGAGACCAAATACATCAAAATCCGTTAATTTTGGATGCTAAGTTGATCAGGGTATCCAGGGCCCAGATAAAAGGCCTATTTCCTCGTAGTAAAAAGTGAACAAATTTGACAGCACAGACCCAACTGCAGAAAAAAAACTTGCCATGCTCACACACACGACATATGGGGCGTTCTACTTTTCTACCGAGAATCTGAGTGATATATTTTTAGATTTTAAAAAAAAAATAAAAGTGTATTTCTTTTATAAAATCTATTTTTAAATTATTGTCCAGTTATCGAAGATTTTAGAAACGTATAATGCATCGAAGTTTTATTTTATACCTTTTATCTATTTTAAGTTTTATCGGAATAATAAGAAAAAATAAAAAATATATTTATTAGTTATTATGTAAAATCAAATTTTCATTTTTTTTAACTTTGCTTAACTAGAATACAAGCATTTATTCCATTTATCGGAATTCTTATTACAAATTTATAAAATATGACATTTAATACCACTCTGTCACATTTTTGCTCGTTAAGACAACAAGCATTGAAATATTTTGCAAATAATTGAAATAAACATAGCTGAAATTCTGTTAATACCTTGCATGGTCAATATGTAATAATATAATACGTTATTTTAGTATATATGTTTTCAATAAACTGAATTATATGCTACTTTGACATTTAATTACAAGAGGGACAAAATTGTGACAGAGTGGTAGATATTAATAAGCCAACATTTGAACTTAATCCTTTAACATTTTTAAAGTTTTTAAAACGATAACAAAACATAATGCTTCTCTTATAATGCTACATAATATATTATTTCTTGGTAGAACCATTCTTTGGTACACGTAAAATCAGACTAATCTTCTCTTTTCTCTTATTCTACTTTTCAAATACTTCTATTGGTTTATCAAATTCGTAATAAACACGCCTTACTCTTTTGACTTCTTTAGGACTTGGAATTATTTTTATAAAGTTTTCAAACATCACATCTGATACATCTGATTTTACTAATTTAAATATTTTTCGAGTGTCATCAACAGTTTTATAAAACATCACCATCTTCATCCACACAACTTTTTGCAACTCCTAAGTAGGTGTACTCGACTTTGTTTTTACTGGGTACTTTTACTAACATATGTGTACCATTTTTTATTAATAATGGGTGGATGTTGTCTACAGACAGGTCATATGAAGTACCCGGTTTTATGTGCCCAGTTTTTTTCTGATTAAGAAGAGGCTGATCATCTTCATCTTCTGAAGTAGAAGTATAAACAGCCTCATAAAATCTCTTTTTAGGAGCTCTAACTATGTTGGTTATATCAGCCAGTGTTGATAATGTAATATATAGAACACAAAAAATATTAATTAACTATTGTGAAAATCAATCAAGGCAAAGTTCCAGACAAAAATTACCACTCCGATACGAGTAATGCCACTCCGTCACAGTTTTTTGGTGACAGAGGTGTCTCGTGACAGAGGTGTAAAATAACAGTGTTCGATGATTTCAGCGTTCACAAAATTACGAATTGTTCGTAAAAGTGGGTGAATATGACAGATTTACTGGAAAATAATAATATTACGTATATAAATGGGAATTACAATAAGATTTCAAAGTAGTAACTTACGTGACAGAGCGGTCGCCGAATAAACACACGCACCTCTGATCACTATCTGCGGGCGACTAACTCGGCTCGTTCCAGGGTGGGGCCTCAAGGCGTTAGGTCAAGGGGGAGAGGAAACCGTACTGTTGCTTAGTGTTGAAGGTCAAACAGCTAAGGCATATTTTTGTTTTGCGAAATGCGTGACGGAGGATAGCAAGAAAAAACATATGCAGCCGGACCCAACGATAAAATATTTTTTTGTTTCATACGTTTATTATATTGTAATTAATTTAATGATAATATTTCAGAAGTTCAATAAATAATTTTATATTAAAGGGTTCTATATGATTTTTTTAAGCGAGATCATTTTGTAACATAAGGCGGCGCAAAGAGACACATTTTATTTGTATGTAAAACACCTCTGTCACACATTTCGAATACTATGTCACAATGATTTTGTAAAAAGCAAAAACAATAAAAACGGGATTTTAGTATTATAATAATGACTATATGGTCCAAAAAAATCTTGTGAAAATAAAATTTGAGAAACTGCAATTTTGGACGAATACCGATTTTCTTTCCTGAGGGGACACGTCATTGTCGGTAGAAAAGTAGAACGACCCATATACACGAAAGGGCTTCCCATTTATTTACTTCCTCGTAGCCATGAACTGACGAATTTTACGCACGCATATAAGGTCAAAGTTGTCTGACATTTCGTTCAATTTACATTGCTTGTTATGGCAGTCGGGCGGTGATTTTTTCTTAAACTCGCTCTACCGCCAAAACTATTAGGTCTTATGAAAAAAACGACTTATATTAACTTAAAGCAGACTAGATTATCTTTCCACCAAAGCAAAGATATGTATTATCAGAAATAACAAGAAATCTTTGATTAAACGTGAAATTTTAGTCGCAAAACAAATTTTCATTCAAAACGCAAGCAGGTTAAAGAAATAATTTTCCAACCGGTTATAAGTTAAAACAAATTTTCCTCGGATTATATGATTACAGATTATCTGTTTAAGGTTTAAAATTAATAGGATGTTCAAGGTAAAAAAAAATAAAAAGAGAAATTTTCGTTTCCTTAAAGGGGCCTCCACTAATTTTCAGCCTATAGGCCTCAAAAATGTAAATCCGGCACTGGATAAAAGTGTAATTGGATCTAAAATTAAATGTGAAGTTCCAAACACCGATATTACTGGCTTTTCAGTGTAATTTGGTGACAGCTCAAAGCAGTTATAGGTAGTCGCCGACGTGATAAGGACCTCCAACCCTCCTGTGGAAAGCCAGTATGTTAAGACTTGCACCACCGACGACTTATTTTCATCAAGATTACAAAAAAAAAATGTGTAAAAACACGTAGAGGTGTAAGAGTGGAAAGGTCGGAATTAAATTATTTAAACTATTGTTTTTGTGAAAAATTTTGTTTTGCTCTCATCATCTATAATATAAATATTTAGTAAATTCCTTAATTAACATGTTGTACAGTATTTATTTATAGCATAAAGCCGCACAGGTAAATTATATCATTTCAGTAAACCCATTTTTATTGACATAATTTTAGTGTTCTGAACATTAAGCGATTGCCCGTATTTTCGAACGATTCTCGTTGACTCGCTAAATTCATTGCGAAAATGTTGCCAATTTTAAAAGTACTTTAGAAAGCGTAAATTAAAAATAGAAACTAAGTTCACTGAAATAGTGAAGGTCTGTTCGCAAATTCTTTTAATGCGATATATGATCTTCATGCTGGCTGTCACTGAGTGATGCAATCGATACTATACACCACGTTAGACAAATCTGGGAGCACGTGAATCAGTCAGTATTCTTTTAATAGCGAACGACCACTTGCTTTGAATTTGATTGCCTCAATGCGCCACCCAAAATATCTTAAGGACGCCAGAATAAATTCTTACAGATTTCATTTCGTATGCATATAGCAACCAACTATGACTAATGATCGCACTGGGCAAATTGCGTGCGCCAAGCTATTATTGTTAGCGTTTTTTTCGTCGCTGATATTTTAGGAGTTAGCATCTATGCGGGCTGAGTCTCTTGGCACACAGGGAGTTATTTTAGATTAAATAGGTTGTTCGATACATTTTGAAGGACATGCACACCGGTAATAGCAAAGGTGAAAGAAGGCATCTTATTTCAATGCTAAGCAGTATACGTATGTGTGCACAAAATATGCATATAATGAGCTTTAAGTAAAAAATTACACCTGTCATCAGTTAATCGGCTCCATTTAATTGCTGCCCGTTTAATTTTCTCATTGCTGTCAAAATAAATCTACGTTCATCTTTTTTAAGATGATACCAAAGATCAGGGCACACCCCTGCTAGAAACAAAGTTTAAGTATGTGAAATTGGGCCCAGGGTTCACAGTTCAGGGGTTCAGTACAGAGAATGCTTTATCGTTACTAAGTCGTTTTGTTACTTTGTGTAATGCTGACAATGCAGAACGTTCTGTTCTATCCCAACTACTTAGTTTTCTTTCAGCGGGAGAGGTATAAATCTTCCAAAAGACACTGGACAGCCCGCGCCCTCCGCTAATGTGAGATTCTTACTCACTAAAAAGACCTATAAGGAGTGGCTCCCTTAGCGGGAGCAACTCAGTTGTCCTGTTATCCCACTATCGACGCTATCCTCGGTTCCTTGGATTAATGCTAGAATCCTAGTCTATCTGCAAGAATTCATGTTGTTTCGACGTCTCCAGTCTTCCTTCGTAGTCCATGCGTTATTAATAACCATCACCCTTTCTCTGCCCACGGCAGTGACAAGTAACTTCCTGCGCATTGATATCAAGTAACCCTTTGGAAGGCTTGACTATATTGACTCTATCGACATAAATAGGTTGAATGGTTGGTGGAGTACGATTGAGAAATATCTGACAGCAATAAGCCTAAGAAGCACTAGACATAATCTGAACATATAACCTCGATTGACGTCTGTACACTTTTATTAGGATTCTTCTACAAAGTGTTATGAAAGATCGCAGGTGTAACCATTGAAATAGAATTAAAGTTAAATCAACATTTTCTGCAATGTGTTCCTATCTCTGGAACAAATATTTCCTTTTTTAGTCCGCCCTGGCTGGATTGTTCACTAAAACATCTAAAAAATTTAAAAAATAAAGCTTGGAAACGTTTCTGCTTGTCATTGGGGCGATGCGGATTTTTATCACTATTCACATTTGCGTGATCAATTTATTTCAGACATTCACAACTCATACGATGACTAGATCGACAGAATGAAGTCTACTTTATGACCAACCTAAACAGTTTTGGAGATTTGTTAACTTTAAGCGTCGTACTGATAGTTACCCTACTTTATTGAATCTTGGTGATATCGACCCCTTGCACTAATAATAACTGTGATATTAGGTTTACGGATTTTAGTTACTGGTCAATGTCACCTCCTTCTTCACTTGAAATGAAGGATCTTATATTCGATGACGACACAGTTGCGAAATATATTAATAGTTTGGCTGATAGTTTCTCGTGTGATCCTGATGGTGTTCCTGCTTCTCTTCTAAAGAACTGTCTTTCTTCTCTCATTCCTGTTATTTGTTATTTATTTAATTTATCAATTTCTTGTGGTGTCTTCCCAAAATCTTGGAAATCATCCCTTACTATTTCTCTTCACAACAAGGGGAAGAGGTGTGAAATTTCCAACTATAGACCTATTGCTAACTTGGGTTGCATTGCTAAAGTTTTTGAGGCATTAGTTTGCCATGTACTATTTTCATTGCAAGCCGTTTCTTGGCTTTCCAATTTCTAATTTCTGCCCATCTGAAATTGAAGCTGGTAAGCAGGTTGACGGTGTGTCTTCACGGATTATAGCAAGGCGTTTGATATAATTAATCACCAAATTTTGATTCACACGTTAGCTGCCCTAGGGTTTCCATCCTTGTTTGTGGATTGGTTTCGCTCATATTTATTACACCGAACCCAGCGTGTGTCGTTCCGTGGGTTCCAATCCAGGTACATTGACAATACTGCCGGTATGCCTCAAGGAAGCCACTTTGCCCGATTTTATTTATTATTTACATCAATGATGTATCTTTGTTCTTATGGCATTCCAACATTCTCTGTTATGCTGACGATGCCAAATTTTTTGTGTTGTTGCTTCCTCTGTTGATGATTGCGAAATTTTAAATTCTGACTTAGATGCCTTGTACAATGGGTGTTGTATTGATTGTCCTCTCCTTAATATTATTAAGTGTACTACTATGTCGTTTACCTGTTAAAAAGAATTCTTGACTTCAGTTTCACAATACATGGTTGTTTACTAGAAAGACTCAATAAGACTTGGGAGTTTGGCTTAACAGCCGTTTTACATACGACGACCATATTGATGCAATTGTTACTAAAGCTAATGCGACATTAGGCTTTATTAAATGATGGACTAAAGAATTCGATGACTCTTATACCTAGTCTTGCCATAAATTCTGTCACACAATTTCTAATGCGCGCTTTCTCAGAAATTAGCCTGGAATTGTACCGTTAAGTTGAACTTTATAACAAATGAACTGTACGGCGTAATATTCCGATCAGTTTGGTGGCAGTCTTTGACTAGTAATCATGGAGTGGGGCGTAAAGGAAAATCGTATCGCTGTAATAGCACTCCATAAGTATGGAAAAAGTGCTTCTGACATTTTGAATTTGTTGAAACCGCTAAAAATAACAAAAAGATTCATTTATAGTGCCATAGAACGATTTAATGAAACCTCAGGCATAGATGGTAGAGCAAGGGCCGGTCGTCCACGTACCGTTAGAACAGTCAATGCCATAAAAACTGTCCGAGAGCGCATCCGTAGAAATCCACATCGCAAACAACAAATTTTGTCCAGGGAGTTGGAAATCTCCACAAGATCGATGAGTAGACTCATTCGAGATGATCTTCATATGAAGGCTTATCGTCGGTGAACGGCCCACATGTTGACTCCTCGGTTAAAGGAAATAAGATTGGAAAGATGTAAACGTCTCTTGCTTTGGCACGCAACCAATGGCCATGAGAACATCCTCTTTACCGACGAAAAATTTTTTACTGTGGAGCAAGTTTTTAATAAACAAAATGATAAGGCTTATGCAACATCATCAGAAGAAGCTAAAAAAACGGTTCTCAGGGTTCAACGAGGCTTCTGTAATGGTTTGGTGGGGTGTATCTCATAAAGGTGTCATAACACTCCATTTTTGCGAAAAAGGAGTCAAAACCGGTGCGGCGGTTTATCAAACCAACGTGATAGAAGGTGTTGTGAAACCTCTATCGCAAACTCTCTTCGGTGGATAACATTGGGTCTTCCAGCAAGACTCTGCTCCTGCTCACAAAGCAAGAAGCAAACAGGAGTGGCTTCGCAGCAACAGTCCAGATTTAAATCCGCTGGATTATGCATTATGGACAGAGTTAGAGAACAAGGCCTGTAGAACTCCCCACCGCAATTTAGACAGTCTGAAAAAATCTTTGGTGAAAGCAGCAAATCAAATGTCGCTGGATACCGTGCGTGCCGCTATAGACCAGTGGCCACAACGTTTAAAAGCTTATATAAAAGCAAAAGGAGGTCATTTCGAGTAAAGTTATTATTATGTAATAAACAATATCTTATTAAAATAAATTTCGTTGGAATAAACATATTATCTTTTATTGTTTAGATTTCATGCTACTTTAAAGTTGTGACAGAATTTATGGCACGACTAGGTATAACGCGGCTTTTTTATTATACCTTCGTTAGACCAATTTTGGAGTATGCTTACTGTGTCTTGTTATCGCGACCACATTGACCGGGTTGAAGCAGTCCAGCGCAGCTTCGTTCGTTTTGCACTCCGAGGGCTTCCATGGACCAACCCTCTCATTCTGTCCCCTTACTTAGATAGGCTTGAACTTGTAAAGTTGGACTGTCTCGAATCTAAACGAAACAACTCCAAAACAATTTTCGCTTTTGTCTGCCTTCAAGGCAATATCGACTCTCCGGTCTTACTGTCCTCTTTTAATATATCGATTCCAAGTGGCTTCTTGAGAAACCGAGATTTTCTTAAATTACCTCCTCACTGTACTAATTATAATATTAATAATGATTAATTTGCATTATGACAGCAATGATTTTAATTTATCTAAATATTGTGTTGAGAGTAAACTTTCTTGACTGTTCTTTTTGTATTCTATAGTTTTTAATGTACTTCTGCATCATTAAGTATTGTTATGTTGGTTTAATTAATTATTTTTATTTTTTGCTGGTTTGAACTAATTAATATTCAATATTCTAAACTTGTTGGCATCGGGCGGAAAACATTTTCTACGACATTTAAATAAGAAACTATTTTATTAAATCCCATGAGAACCACAATAATAACACATAATTCCCCGTTGAGTACAAAACAACCCAAATATATATTTTCACGTTAAACCGTTCAGTCAGATCTTATTACTAAAGCTTAATAAGCTCTAACTGTAAAACAAAATCGAGCACAGAATTAAATATTTATTCCAATGAGAAGCACATAAATAGCTTATAAATCCTGACTATTTATATAGTTTTCTTCTCTAGACTGTATTGATGATTTTTTTTATACGATGTGGCCAAATCCTAGGGGACAACCCTTTGATGCGTTAGCATGGTTTTGGCGGGAAGGGAACTAGGTTAAGGGAAGTGAGGAAACTTGAATGTCTTGTTTTTGCATTGCTGCGAGCTAGACAACAGCCCAGAGACAGAGTGGATTTTTTTAATTTCTTAATAAAAGCTCACTGGGAGACCTGGTCTCGAACCCGGGACCCATGGCATGGTGGCATTGATCCAACGCCGTCTCCATTGATCCAACTCCGTCTCCAGACTATATTGATGATGCATCTACTTCAACAACTGCAAGTTTTAGAGCCATTTAATTGACGTAATTTTAAAAGGATCCAAGCACATATTTATTGATTAACTTTTACTATTACAAATTGACTTTGTACTAAAACATTTTTTTTTATTTTCAGCTCTTGTTGGTTCGCTGACCATTGGCACCACATTCCTTTTATCGCCAGTTGCGGGCATGCTTACAGATAAAATTGGTCTTAGGACAACAACTTTAATTGGGGGCGTTCTGTGCGCTGGAGGAATGTTCTTGTCATCATTTTTTACATATAGCATAGAAGCTCTGTATTTAACCTATGGAATTATGTTCGGTTTGGGTGCTGCTCTAGCATATACTCCAACTCTAGCTATTTTGGGACACTACTTCAAAAGATACCACGGAAAAGTAAGTGGATTCGTCACAGCAGGCTCTAGTGTTTTTACTGCAATTATGCCTCCCGGACTGGACTATCTAATTAAACGATACAGCCTAAGTGTAACACTTCAGGCGATGGCAGCAATTTCCTTAATTATCGTCCTAAGTGCTGTTGTCTACAAACCGTTGCATCTTCGGCCAGTACCACCAAAGAGGAAGCCCGGCAGGTCACAATTCAATGTGTTTATGAGATCCATACTGAATGTAGATATTTGGAAAAGAAAACGATATGTTATATGGGCACTTTGTGTCCCCTTGGCATTATTTGGATATTTCGTCCCTTACGTTCATATGGTGAAATTTGTTGAAACAAGCTTTCCGGGAAAAAGTGTAAATTTGCCTGTCATGTGTATTGGCGTATCGTCAGGAATTGGTCGCCTCATTTTCGGCATTCTTGCAGATTTGCCAAAAGTTAATCGAATACTTCTTCAACAAGCCTCACTGGCTTGCATAGGATTACTTACAATGTTGTTACCAGCTACAAATTCTTATACTCTGCTTATAGTATTTACCCTGGCAATGGGATTGTTCGACGGATGCTTTATCTCACTACTGGGACCTATAGCATACGAAATTTGTGGCCCGCAAGGAGCAACGCAAGCCATTGGCTTTCTGTTGGGACTAAGTTCTTTACCTTTAACAGTAGGCCCACCGATAGCTGGAAAAATCTTCGACACTACAGGATCTTATACACTACCACTTTTACTAGCTGGTGTTCCACCAGTTGTTGGAGCAATGGTAATGTTCTTAATCCGATGCGTGCGAGATGACAGTCACAGCATAAACACCCTCACCGAAAAGGACGGAACCGATGTTCCCCTAGCACCACACCCTAAATGGGATGAAGGTATTTTTTATTTGAATTTTTTAACTCTATGCAGAAAAATTTAATTTTAAATACTTTTAGAGTCAAAGACTGAAAAATCAATTCCTAATGGCCACAGTGTTCACTTATTGAAGGATGAACGAAAAGCGTCGTTAGCAAAAACAGGTATTTCAGCTGAAACTGCTTTGCTTAAATGCTCCAGCATGTCCACATTGGTGGCGGATTCTTGCAAATTGGATAGTCAGGCGCCTTATTACGACAGGCGTCGCTATGCATATTCTGTTTTGTAGTATTTTTTTTAACGAATTTTGTTTTAGTTTTGCTAAGGTTGTTTTGAAATTTGCACTTTTTTATTATTTATTTGCACTTCTGTTGCTTTGTTTCACGCTCTTATACACTGAATCGAGCACCTTTGTAAATACTAATTTATTTTTTATTAGTTTTAATTTTTATAATAAAATTTTTGATTTGTAGACAGATCTTTATTTATAGAGGCAAAGTGATTATATGAACAGATCCGGCAAGAGTCGTACTGACTGATCCTTTTGCCCGATCTAACTAGCCGCCCCTGACCTGACCTGCAAAACATTTTTCTGACAATTATATAAATTGATTTTGCAAAGTTAGTTTTAAAGAAGCAGAAAACGGTGTTATTTTCGGCATTTCATTTATTTTTATACTCCACACAATTATATGACCACCTTCAATTTATATTTGAATATTTCTTAAGGCACAAGAACAGAAAAATATTTTTATTACAAAGTCAAATATAAAATTGATTTGAATAGTTTATTATTAAATTTAGTAATAATAAAATGGGAAGAGCGTGTTGGGCACGCAAATGACAGGGTTCCGAAGAGTAATTTCTATTCTTGTTAGTGTTGGTTATAATTTTCATTGGACGTACTAACTAAAGGCTTCATACATATATTTTGCATCTATAGCTTAGAAATTTGAGAAGGCGCATTCATAACGACTTTGGAAAGAGACCTATTTAACTGCAGGGTTAAAATCAGAAGGTCCTAAATATTTTTTGTAGCGATTTTAGAGACCTATCTAAAGACACCCTACCATAATTATTTTCAGTACACTCTTCACAATTGGGAGGTGGTTCAAAGAATTTGTTTTCATATATCTCTCTTTTCTTATTACAATCTACGTCACTATATAAAATTTCATCTTTATAGGTACATATATGTATAAATGTGAGAGTGGGAGGGGGGTGAGGAACAGACAGACGGCCCCACAGATCGAAACTATAGTGGTTCCTAGTTTCAACGGAATCTGAGCTCTGCTTTATTCAGTTCACGGACTCCACTAAGAAATAACTACCAAGTAGTCTTCTGGTATCGCCAGAGCTGGTATCGTTCTTATTTGCATTGAGTAAAGCCGCGGATTTCATCTTATTATATTCAAACCACATTTGTCTGTCAATACATGTGTCCTTCTTTTCCCACCGGTGATCAGCGTTCCTATTTGCATATTTATACCGGGTGTTTTTTTAAAACTTCGTACTCCTGTAACCTTTGAATAACGCAACCGAGAGAAAAAAGTTTCAGACAAAAGTTGTATGGTTCCAAGAGGGAAGCAAGATGCACTTGGAATTTACCAAGTGGAGACGTTCCAGCTCAACGTAGAGGCACACCATTTTTTTAAATGGCAACCTCCGTTTTTTTCGTTGAAACTTGTTTTTTGGGACAAAACAAATAACTTTTGTCCCAAACATTTTTCGATTTGACCCTTAGTTTTTTGATAAATCGGTAATTAAAATTTTTTTAAAACATTAATTTGTTAAAAAACTAAGGGTCAAATCGAAAAATGTTTGGGACAAAAGCTGTTTGTTTTGACCTAAGGAACAAGTTTTGACCATAAAAAATTGGACTTGCCATTTGAAAAAAAAATGAAGTAACCTCTACGTTGACCTTGAACGCCTCCACTTCTGTTCGCGATAATGTCAGCGTCGAACCCCGTAGTCCACCAGATATCCGTTTTAGAACCCCTTCTAGCTAAATCATAAAATCTTTCATTCCCTGGAATACTACTGTGCACCTGTACCCATCATAGAGTCACCTCATTGCAGTTGGGTATTATAGTAGGAGCGGTGGATGCGTCAAATGTTACGTGATAAAATAACAAGACCGGACCTTTTTTCGCCAGCTCGTCTGCAGAGACAAAATGCAATGTCTGTCTAGTCCTGACAAGGTGTTATAAAAAATTGTTTTTCATGAGTACCAAACATTACGTCATAAAAGCATGAAATTCCGTGTCATAGTAGAGGGTAATACCATCCAGGTCTACCCGTTTTTTCCTCCTGAAACAGATGGCAGACCTGGTTCGCCTGCAAATAGATTAGGGTTTTCCTTTTCCATAAAACTTTGTCTGCCTCTGGTCTGCCTGCCGAAATTCAAGTCTTTGGGACTGTTTTATTATTTTACTTATTAATGGTTACAATACCACTATCTGAATCAGAACTATCTGTCATATATCATAAGTAGCAAAAATTTGTACCTTACTCTAGGAGAACTCAAAAGTAATTACGAGTTTAACTTGTACTGCACGCACGAGGGGGCCAACACTGGAATGTTGCTAAAATACAAGAATTCACTGCTCTGATGTACGGCGTTAAAAACTTTAATAGCGTTAATTCAGCTGGATATGAACTTTTCAAAGGCGAATATTCTTAGAAAAAAAATTGACCACTTTCTCAAGAGCGTACAGAAATGTGACTCAACTAGTATCCTTAGAATGGTTTATGTAAATTACATGTGGATGTGGCAGAATGCGCTCTAGAAAGACTGCACATTGTGCTGGCCTGAAGAGTGCGCCTGAATCCTCGAGGATAAAAAACTAAAACTACGGTGAAGTTATTTCATGGGACTATTACCTTTCAGCTTTGTATTAAAGCCTTTCCTAAAATTTTGAACCGAGACTTGGTAATCTGTGTCTCCCTTGTAGCATCAGGCGTTTCTAAGTATAGCTGAATGACCTTAAAAACATCTCGCGGCCGAACTGCACTAGTCGTTGCTGAGCTCTAACACTATAGATCCATCGACATATGTTTCGTAGGGATCACCCTGTCACCCTCTGGATCCTGAACAGCAAGTCCAGATTGCATTTCCTTTCCAGCGCTGTCCACCAGACTAAAGTGTCACAGCAGAGGATAGGTGTTATTATAGCAATATTCATCAACTCATCACCTTGGGTTTTAGTTTCAAGTTAACGCCGACCGAGCTCTGAACCATAACATGCCACACTGGCTTTCGTTAGCCGTTCTGTTATATTACTCCAGGAGTACTGGAGAACTTCCAGTCGAGTTGGGATTCTAACATTAAGCCTAGATACTTGACTTCACTGGAAAGAACCAGTGTTTTACACCTAGCATTGCGTTCTTAAGTCTGGTATTTTCCTCATCCTTTTCCTACCTTTTTTCAAGATCACTCTTACTTACAGCCAGGCTGGAGTTACACAACCAAGCCAGTGACAGCTTCTATGTACGGGCACTAGCCATTCTATATCCCAGATAATGATGGGCTGTATTCCAGCCATATAAAGGGACTTTAAAGTGTTAAGGAATTCTACTGTCCACGTTGTTTTCTTGTAGTTTACTGTAGACTTAATAAGGTCTCAATCTTCATCAACTACACTCCTTCTTACGGGACTAGTACCGTCCTGGACAACGTTTGCACTCCCTGCGAAATGAATTACGGGGAATGCTGCCAAGAACTCTTAATTTGTATACGTCCATTGTCCATCCTCTCCTTTAATAGATTAAGGAGCAACTGAACCTTTTGATAAGACCCCTCGGAGTCTGAACGCTGCAGTTTTTTCAGTAGACTCACAAACGATTTTCAGTAGACGTTCATTATTAAAAGTAACGTCGAACAATACCCAGCAGTGATCTTATAGAGACGCTTTTCCAGACACCTTCTAGTTACGCACTTCAATCTTATTTAAACTTGGGATTAGAGCTAAGATCAGGACTTCCCTCCTGTTCACAGTAATGAAAGTCGCCTCTTCGGTTTACACCGTTTTATCTTACCCATTACGTGGCCTTGAAAGAGCTTATAGTCCTTTGACCGTAATCCTTGAACCTTGTTCCAACGAACCCATGGTTGCGCTCCACGAACTACCAAATTTCTGTTATAATTTAGGTTACTGGCATATTTTTTACGTAGAAAGATTCCTTATAAATCCCCCTTAGGCTTTCAACCCAGGGAGCAAGAAGACAAATCAACCGTTTAAATATTTTCTTAGCATTCCTTACTTGTTATACCTGAAGAATTTAAATTGAAATCAATATTACTACATTTCCCGACGCTCCTCACTCCATACAGCTTCGACAATGAAATTTGTCCCCTGTTTTTTCGCAAATCTCTACAATTATGGATAAATCCATCAGTCACATCAAGGCAGATTTTTTTTCCTCCTCTGCGAATGTCTAGCTTTACAAAAGTGACGATTTTCCTGTCTGGGAGAAATGTTTTTCGATAACTAGGACAACTTAGCAACAACTGAGACAACTGAGACAGCACTAGTGGTTTGGAATATATTTTTTCAGAGATCCAGTCAACCAACAAACCATCTCCAAAATATAGTATATTAAAAAAGTACATAAATCATAAGAGTTTATCAAATAAGAACCAAACTTCTTTGGCAGCTGATGGCTGCCATATGTTGTTTCCCTCCCAATTTTACAAGTAGCTAAGTAGTGATTGCCATTTTATTATGGAAAGATATACAGACGTATAGCGCATAAAACTTATTAAAATTTATTACAGAAAAGTTAATCTGATCGTTCTTGGTTAAACGACTTCGTAAATGTAGAATAATAAATATTTAAAGTTCAATATTTCGTTAAGGTAAGCTCTGCAAGGTCATAAAGTCTACCAGTATTTAACAATAAATTGTTGGCGATAATCTCAAATATACGATGAATATGCATATTTAAACGAGAAAAATCATTTACTGACGCGGCATCTTCAGGAAACTTAACATCATCAGCATACATGTTCGTGCACCTTTGCATCTCGGACTGAATGAGGTAGGTCATTTAAGTACAGGGTGAACAATAAAAGGCCTAAGATAGAGCCTTGTGGTACCCCGCACTTAAGCTATATTAAGTCATAAGTTCGATTTCCCAATTCAACCTGCTGAGAACAGCCCGACACGAAGCTTATTATATGTATAATTGACAGCAGGCGGCGATTAACTCATTCGGAGAAGTCCAGTAGCACCTTTATCAAGTATCTTTCTTAAATTTGCGCTCAGAAAAGCAGTCCAGCAATTATAATTTTATCGAAAAATCGATTGCCAGGGTGACAATAACGAATGTTCCTCAATTTATTTAAGCATTTGAAAAGACGTTAATTTTTCCAGTGGTTTTGCTAAAAAAAACACAACGAACTTATTGTGTAATCTTCCGAAATGTTGATGTGGTGAACCGGGGGTGGGAGGGCGGGAAAAGTTTTTACCAGATATCTACAAACAGTAAATGCACGTATATTTGTATCCCACTTTAGTTAGTCAAATTTCGAAAATTTATTTAATGCTTTTCATTACTCTTTTTCACCTACTGAATTTAAAGGTTTTAATGAACAAAGCAGAACGAAGTTTCACTTCATCCGTGCGCTTATGTAGGTGAGGTTTAGGCTTTAGAGATCCATAGCAACTAGAAAGCATTATAGTTTTGGTCTGTCTGTCCCTCCGTATGCGATAGGCTTTCATCCTCTCATTTATAAACCTAATAAGATAAAATTTGGTATTATTTTTTGCACCTCCCTTTCATAAAGTGAAAGGTGTACTGAAATTTTTGTTTATTTGGTTACGTCTCCTAAAATGTAGGTATGTCTTAGAATCCCTCTTCTACTCTAATTTTTAAACAAATTCCCGAAATTTGACAAAATTTGTCCAAATTTGTCTTTTAGAGTATAGCGGTGAGAGCAACTTTAAGCTCTTCTATCGCGGGGGGGGGGGGGGGGGGGGGGGGGGGGGGGTGGGACTCATAACCGCCTTAACTGGCCTCCAAGATGGGCTAAAGGGTGGCTTAAAAGTTTTTGTCACCATTAAGATTTCTTGCCGTGCAATCACAGGAAATTGGCGATTTTAACCTTTTTCTGCAACTTATACACGGACTGCAATTTCAGTCATTAATTATGAGGTGTTTATGCTGTTTAGTTTGTTCATGAGATTTTTTAAATTTCTTAAGAAACCGTTTTTTTGCATCGCATCACTAATATGTTACTCGAGATTATTTTCTCCGTTAGGTCTCACGTTATAAACATAAATACTGGCAGACTTATAAGGGTTGTCTAAAAATCTATAAAAAGTCCATCAAAGAAGCTAAGAGAGAGGCTTGGATGGAGTATTGTCCCTCGATAGAAAGTACCAGGGAATCAACCAGACTCGGCAGAATACTATCCAGAGAGCAAAGTAAACCGTCTTTTCTAAAAGAGACAGACGACTCTTGGACGCACTCTTCCGCTGAAACCTTGGATCTGTTAATAATTACTCGTTTCCCCAGCTGCAATGACGAAGGTCATCAGTTGCCGCTGTGTAACCCAACAATTCTAAGTACATTGTGGAGTGAGATCGAAACTATTTTCTGTGTGGAAAAATCGCTTGGGCGATAAATAGTTTTGCTACCCAGTCAGAAGGTCTGGACGAAATCTACCTGATAATGCTACAGAAGGTGTCAGAGATTGTGGTGCCATGGCTGGTAGCGTTATTCAGAGCCTGTATCATACATAGTCATGTTCCCCTAACATAGAGACGAAGTCTGGTGCATTTCATGCCGAAGGTTGGAAAGTGAGGCCACGAACTAACAAAGATCTTTAGGCCAATTATTCTGACCTCCTTTGCATTAAAAACGTGAGAGCGTGTCCTTGATATACATCTGAGGCAAGCTCTTTGTGGTGCAATGATGTCAAAATTCCAACACGCGTAGTGTAAAGGAAGATTTGTGGAGACAGCCCTCTACTAGGTAGTACGCACCAGTTGAATATTCAATCAAGTATAAACAATATACCCTGGCTTTATTCCTGAACGTAGAAGGAGCCTTTAACAATATACGCATTGAAGCTATCCAATAATCTCTTACAGAGCTCGGTGTAGAGCAATTTCTTGGTCAGTGGCTAACTACTATGTAGAAGGCAAGAATAATCCAGTCCGGATTTGGAATCAGTTGGACTGTTAGGCATGTTTCCCGCGGTACCCCCAAGGTGGGGTTCACCCTCCCCTGCTATGGCTAATGGTCATGAACAAGATCCTGCTGAGACGAGCAAGGGGTGTTAAGGCCATCCGGCAAAGTACCATACTTTGCTTTACCTAAATTAAACGGCGAAAAGCTCTCACTATCCTCCAGTGCTACATTTGCTATTTGGATTTAATCCTGGATCCCAAACTGAACTGGAAAACGGGTAAAGAAGGCATGTCTCCATACGTGCCGTTGGTAAAACATGGGGACTGCAACCTAAGATGACGCTGTGGTTATACACAGTGGTGGAGCGTCCAATTACCATTTACGGTTCACTGGTTTGGTGACATGCGATGAGTAAGGCTTATAACCAAACCAAGCTAATTAGAGTGCAAAGAACCGCTTGCATCGGCACTACCGGTGTCCTGTGCTCCACCCCAACCGAAGCTCTTAATGTGCTTCTGCATCTACGTCCGCTTGATAATCAGATCAAATTCCAGGCGTCATGCAGTGTAGTAAGACTCAAAGAATCTAGGTGCTGGGTTACTAAGCCCTGTGGTCACAGCAAAATCCCCTGCTTAGCACCTCGAGGACTGGTCGATGCCTCAACTGACTACAATACGCCTGTCCTAACATTTGAAAAAGGATTCAGTGTCAGGATTACAACTAGAAGGGAATGGAGAATAACGAAACCGGCCAGCAACTATACTGTAATATTCACGGATGGTTCTAAGATGGAACAAGGTGTTGGTGCAGGAATGTTCTCTGAGACACTGAATATATCGAAGTCTTACCATTTCCCGAGTACATCGAGCGTCTTGCAAGTGCTTGCGATTATGAAGGCATGTTCAAAGCTTTTGTATATCCATTCACCGAAACAGAATATCGCGATTTTTACAGATAGTCAGGCGGCCACGACACTTGACTCAGTTATGATATGTTCTAAGGTGGTGCAGTACTGTCGGGAGTTACTTAGCTCCTTGGGTAGTCTGCCTAAAGTAACCTTGCACTGGGTGCGCGGACATAGGAACATTGCAGGGAACGAGATGGCCAACAAACTTGTCAGAGCGGGCGCAGCTCTACAACCTGGCCAAGCTGAAGATATTCGTATACCACTAAGTTCCTTTAAGAGGAAACTCTCTCTGCATTCCTCGGAGCTGGAAAATGCCAGATGGAGCGGCTTAAAGGCATGTAGCGTATCCAGGGCAACCAGGCCAAGTTATAATAAAAATAGGACATCCGAACTGCTCAACAGACCGGCAGTTGTTATCGCAAAAATCATTGAGGTCTGTACGGGCTACTGTCTTTTAGGCGAATATGCAGCTAGGCTGGGCGCCCCTTACAATACACACTGTCGCAGTTGTGACGACGGGAACGAAAAAGAAACCATTATTCATCTTCTCTGTAAATGTCTCTTGCCAGAGTCAGAAAGAGGGCTTTAGGGGAGTGCTTCTTTAAAAACCTGAAGGCAATCGCGCGGGTAAAGATTAAGGAAATAGTCAGTTTCTTAAATTCCTCCGGGTGACTTTAGTTATTTTTTTGCCATAATAAACCCAGCCAACCTCAACCATGATTTCAGATAAGGACTGAGTCCAACAAAAAACCGGGTCTTATTGGTTGTGGCATCAAAATGGCGCTATAATAATGCTAATTGGAGTGTTACCATAATGGCGACGCTCACCACTTAAATCAACCAACCAGGTCTCACGTTAAAGTTTCTTTTTTCTTCAATAATACACCAATATCATATTTTTTAATTTCTTATATTTTTCCTATAATACATAGTTCTAACTATCAAATTAAAGAAAAAATCTTTAATTTTTACAACAACGTTAATGGTTTGCAAAATCATTCAAAAATCTTATTACTTTAATAATACTTAATTACTTTAATAAACCTCGCTGAATGAAATAAAAGGTAATCTTAGTTTTGAAAAATTTCCAACATAGATTTTGTAAATAAAGGCACGAATCAGCCGCAACAGTATCTGCAAAATCAAACAAACAATCAAAATTATCGTTTTAAATAAAACGTACTAGTTTTATACACTTTGAATACTGTGTACTGTTTTGGATTGCATATCTTGGGGCGTTTTCACAACATAAGGTGACTTAAAAGTACATTAGTGTTTTTTAGAAAGAAGTTTAATCACTTTGATTGCATTTTACGAAAATGTGCTATTTTTGCATTTTCTTTGCTTTAAATTTATCAATAATTTCAAACCACTATTAACAATTATTGTTTCTTTAATTACAGAATCTCTTAGCGACGTAAATGGAACGGTCACATAGAAAAATTGTTACCTTTTCAAGGATCAAGCATTTAGTTCTAATTCAGGACGAATATCTAAAGGGGGAAACTCACAAAAAAAAAAAACTATTGAAGCGCAGTACTTCAATTATTGTTCATTATTGGTTATATTTTTATATTTTTAGAATAATTGTTGTTTAATTTTACTTTTAAGGTAGAATCATAAAATTAAATTTGTAAAAAGATAAAAACATATCATAAGTGAGTCATTGTGTTGTAAGTTGTTATATTTTGTTATGTCTAAATACAATTTGCATTTAAGGTGTAAATGCAAAAATAAATTTTATTTCCATAAAAACGAAAGTGTTTCACTATAACTAGGTCGTGTGCTTTCGGCTGCGGTTATTTAGCATGCGAGTAACGCTTGCGCAAATTCGCAAATTGAGTGATTGTTACCGCGAACTTCTGCGAATCATATCTTATCTACTGTTATATAAGCATAGCGAGTACACACGATTATTCAATCAGTTCAGTGGAATTTGAATTTTAAAAGGGCGAACATCATGGCAATGTCTTTCGATGAAACATTTTTTTTTGTTAGAAAATACATATTTAAAG
Organism: Leptarthrus brevirostris; assembly: GCA_964036015.1. NCBI lineage: Eukaryota > Metazoa > Arthropoda > Insecta > Diptera > Asilidae > Leptarthrus > Leptarthrus brevirostris. Next base: position 41,328,287 of record OZ038371.1, read on the forward strand.
CTCAAGTACTTACGGAAAAGAAAACGTGTTATACATCCTATTAACGCAAAATGACAAGAACTGGGAGAATTTCATCATCTGCATCCTATGTTAAAAGCATACGAGCAACGGTTTTTTGATTACTATAGGATGAAAATAAAACCCTATATCTTGGATAAAATAAAGCCAACTATAGAGAAGAGAGTGAATGTGTGTGCGGAATGAGCAGCGTGAAGTTGCCTCAAGATGTCCAAGTGGTACGCCTAGCTGGCGGCACGTGCATAGCTCGTCGGTATGGGGGTTGGGTTCTTGGACATCATCACTCATCCGCAAACAGAAGTTCGCGTGCCTGTGGCGAATAAAGGTTGTGGTATCCTTCCTTCAGATCTACCACAAAAGAAAAAAAAACACGAGAAACAGATATGAAGGAAGAGCAACAGGTCTGGTGTCACCTGCTGTTCCTAGCCGCACTGAACCATCAAGAAAAATCACAAACGAAAGGCTACCCCCTATGTGATGGTTCAGTCTCTAATCCACACCTACCCTGCATCTGGCTAGGATGCAGGCCCAACCTGTAAAGGGTGCTGAAACAAAAGGAACACAAACAAAATTTAAAACACGGCATTAGGGATGTGGGAAGGGGGATGGGGAAGCGAGATGAGGAAGAAGCAGGTTCCTGAAATTAAAAATTAAATTCACTCACATAATTACATTATATTAATAATAAAAAAAAAATTAACAAGATTTCTTACTTAATTTGTACAGCTTCATTAAGGTCTAGACTAAGAGTATAATTACTTATACCTATTTCACCTAAGTACCTGACTTAAGCACTACATGTGACGCCGTCCTCTATGATCATTGACCCCTGTACAAGGTTTATAGGGTTTCGTCTAAATGCATAAGTCGAAAAAAAACCAGAAAACTACATCAATTAAATAACTAAAAAAAAAAGATCTGTCACAAACTTAATTTCGTACGATTTCGTATTAATTTGTCCCTAGGATCTGAAGTGATTCACATAACTTTCGATTCATTTGCAGGATGTAGATCGTCTAATCTAAGTCTCAAAGTCGTGGTTAATTTTTGCACAAATCAGCCAGATTCTTATCAAGGAATAACTATGTAAGTGTAAGCATACACCACCATGTCGTTACTTGGGCGCTATGTAACTTGCAAATTAACTTGACCTTAAACTACCGAAAACCTAAGTGGATTTAACGCGATTCAAAGATCTATCGTTATCTAAATTGTAAAAAACCGGGCTCGATAATGTGATTTGATAATATTTTTAAAAACAAATGCGGTACACAATTCTCTTATACAGTAAACATATTCACAATCGCCGTACCTTATCATAGACTTTTATTTTTACTATCTCCGAAAACGTAAACTTCAGCAAAATTCAGTCATGATCATCACTAATTAAACTGTAGCTTTCGCCTGGTTTTCATGTTATAACACTAATTCAAAATCCAAGTTTAAACCTACACTATATAAACGCTTAGTACAATTGGAGTTTTAATCTTTTTGATACAAAAAAACTTTTAATGAAACGTTGATTTAAAACAAAAAAAAAAAGATAGTCGATCAAAGATAGTCGGAATTGTCCTTCCTTGCTAGCTATGTTGAGACATACAAACGCGTACACAGTCTCATTCATTAGAAATACGCAAACTACAATAGTATAATATGTACATGAATAGTTTAATCTTGCATCTACTCGATTATTTTAGGGCTCTGGATGAATTCCCGTGTTTATCTAAAAATGTATGCAATTAACATGCCGTTTATCTAGGGCGTCACCAACAATCTTAAATCAAACAAGGTATCTCTAAAGGCACCTGAACTGTCTATCTACGCTTTCGACGGCACTTCTAACTTTTATCAATCCAATATATCCAACAATTATTACTTGTCGCTAAATATTGATTAAATAATTACATGCGTCTTATAACCAATTCCTGCTAATAACAGGCGTTTAATATACTAATCTTTTCAGGAGTAAGACTACTAGGTTTTGTCTGAATTAATTAAACTAAAACCACTTACAGGTTGGGCAATTTCGTTGATATTCATATTCATACTTAGAAGTGCAGGCTTCTTTTGTTGTTCCTTTTTGTGATCTCCTGCCAGCGGAATATACATCGCTTTGTGAGGAGCTTCGGACTCATACATTTGCCTTCCTTCCAGCCTGTGTTTCTTCGAATTACTAACTTTTTGGGGTTAGGTGGGCTTTAAACCAGCCGTGATTGCTGCTGACCCCACAGCTTGGTAATTTCTAACTTTAGGCTAGATGTCTTTTGCCTATTTCATTGAACTGCAAATAATTACCGTTTAATCCTACGGTGTTTATCCTGAAAAAGGGTGTTTGTAGGGTGCCGCTGGGGATCACCGGCCCGAAATAGATCCGTAAGTGGGTGCGAGCGTATCTGCCCTGCTCTCGGACCTCCATACAAGGGTCTATGATCCAGATCCACCTTAATTGCGGTTGAAATTGAATTTTCCCCCCCAAGTGATAAATTCCGGCCTTTTTGCAATAAATAATAATGATCACTCATAGGCACTTGTCGGAACCTGAATGGTTCAGACGAGTGCAAAGAAAGAATATTTGAGTATGCATTAAAAATTTACCTTCGGCTGTCGTTCACCCTTTTCACCGTCACAGATTTTATGAAAATGACCTCCTCCTTCGCGGAAGTGTCATTCTTGTATCGTGGCGCACGCAGGGGTGCCAACCGTGGAAGTTAAAAAAGAAGGCGCGTTCATTTTCCCTGAAGGTGCGTTCACGAGAGAAGAATGAAGGAATGTACTGCATCATCAGTCTCAGAGATGGCGCTGACTGGATTTTTAATGTCAAAGGATTCTCACATTACAAGAGCAACAAACTTCCTGAAAACTGCTGACTAGCGGTTACGTTAACATTAGTAGTTATGGATATTTAAAAAAAAGTAATATGTAAGTTTATTAATTTTTAATTTATATAAATAGTAAAATCAGATCAAATTTGTGTATCGCATAAATTCTTCAGCTGTTGAGGCTGCGTCGGCAATACTTTCCCAATTTAAGAAATCATCTTCATCTGATTTCCTTTTCGGTTCTGCTTTTCCTTCTGAATTTTGGTAAAGCTTCCAGCCTCTTCAACAGATGCATCACTGATAACATTATCAATATGTGTATCAACTGACTCCGCTATGTCACGTCCTTCACGAGCCTCACTTTTTGAAAATTTATTATAAAAGTAATAGTATTATGTTTATTTCAGGTTTCTGGCTATAGGCTCAGCTCAATTCAATTCAATTCATTTATTTTTATCTATACACAATTAAGAAATTTACAATATCTTATGATGATAAACAAATAGCTTACCTAAGTAAAAAAATAATTCATTGTAAAAACACATATCGGAAAGAAGAAACAAATATTTTGTATAGGAAATTCAAAACTTAACTTTAGCATTATCACGTATAAATATAAATTATCTTGACTATTGCAAAAAAGAAACAGTAAACGTACTTAGAAAGAGTTAGATAATTAAAATAGAAGTTATATAACAAAAAGTCAATTAACAAAAAAATTTTATAAATTACAATTCCTGAGAAAAGTGAGTAAACAGTACAAGTTTGAATTCTCTTCTGCTAATTGGCCCCCTGAGAGAAGGTGGGAGCTCACAACTCTACGTAATTAGAGGAAGAATTAACGTCCGAACGAGCATCAGTTTAGTGGAAGTAGGGGTAAATGGTGATGAGGCAGAGAGCATGCGAAGGTGATTTAGAAACAATACTACTAATATAATTATTCCAAGTCAACGTTTTATTAAATATGACACCAGGATTCTTAACACATAATTGCATTACATTTAAAAGGATTGAGGTTTAAGCTATCATCCTTGGTCCAGGTAGAAACAGCGGAGAGATCCGCATTAAGCTTATCTATACCATCATCAATGAGCCCCAGAGGCATTGAGATATATAACTGTAAATCATCAGCATAAAGAATTCAATATAAAATTTAATAGTGTTTGGCAAATCATTAATAAAAACGGCCCCAAGACGGATCGCTGTGGAACACCACAGTTAGTTCCAAGAAAACCAGATGTTAAGTTATTACACTGCACCATTTGCATTTTACTACATAAGTAAGATGCCACAAGCTTACAGGCTGGGCTTAAAAGTATAGTAACTTAGCATTCAGTAAGGGAAGTTTGTGAAGCAATTTGGAATGCATTCGCAATGATACACATGCCGCCACCTAGGAAGGAAGCGCTTTTAAGTAACTCAAAGGAATGTTTTCAGAATTGTTGGTAGTATCGATGGTAAATATTATATGGGCATTATATGTCCACCATATTCAGGGACCATGTACTTGAATTACCAGCAGTACTTTCCAAGACCGTTTCCACAAAATAATTTGAACAGTGAAAAAATTAACTTTAATGAAAAACTTTCAGAAGTACGGAATACCATCGAGTGTACTTTTGGGTTAATTGCCAGTAAGTGGCGCATGCTAGGAAGGGCTATGGAAACTAGGGTATTGCTAAGGTGGCCTAAATGCAAGCACAGAAACCATTTACGAATACTAATACACAGCAGGAACGTGTAACATGTGGAAACCTTACATCTTTTACTGAACAATACACATACGAAATTTACTCAAATCATATTTTATGATTAATAATTAATAAAACTGTATTAAGGATACTTACTTGTTACTTTCATTTCAGTTGCCACCTCTTCCTAAACGTGGTATACAACGCGTGCTATGTAACCGCAGCCTTAAGCATTAAAAAGTTTCAATCAAGAAACTGAGATGTTTGTCGCAGCAAAAGTTATTCGACTAGTGGATTTATTGTAAAATCATCAATAGATTTAATCAAAAGCAGCTTCGCTTACTTCTTAGCGCTTACGCGTTTCGTTATTCTATCACATCATCAGAGCGACTGATAGGATCACGAAACGTGTAAGCGCTTAAAAGTAAGAAAAAAGAAAAAATATACATACCTGTTATCGTGGAAAACAACAAGTGCTTCATTTCTTTCATTTTAAAATGTCATCAAACTCCTTTACCCATCTGTTAAAGTAGCCCAGGGCGGCATAAGCCTTTCTGATAACATCGCCAAAACGATCCTCAAATGAAAATTTAGTATTAATGACGCCCAAATCCCTGGTTTTGTGAAGTCTGTTCAGTGAGCTACCGCCTATAGTGAAAATACAAAGCGAGAGAATGACATAACAGTGTACCTATCAATATTCAAATGAAGGAAATTAATGGAGCACAAATTACGGAAGGCCTCTAAGTCAGTGTTTAAAAGGGCACGGTCATTATCATTTGAGACGGAACGGAAAATTTTCGCATCGTCAACATACAGGGGATTTTCGAGTGAGATAGAATCAAAGATACATCTTTGATGAATAAAGGTCCTAAATGGCTGTCCTCAGGCATCCGATAAGAGTTATTAATTTTGTCGGAGAGTGCACCACGAAATAAAACCCGTTGTGTGCAATCAAGCAAATAAGAACATAACCACTGGACGAGGACTGGAGGAAAGACAAGAACCGAAAACTTGTTAATAAGAATCTTCTGATTAATTTTATTAAAGTCCTTACTGAAATCAGTGAAAATGCAATCAACCTGCTTTCCAGCTTCAGTGACAGGAATACAGAAGTTGGAAAACTCCAACAAGTTGGTAGTGGTGGACACACCCTTCATGAAACCAAGCTGGAAAGAACCCATGAAGGCTTTACAGTGGAAGTAAAGGATGACCCAAACTGTAACCTCAAATACTTTGTCAATACCACATACACTGGCAATTGCTCCATAATTATAGATGTCGCGTTTATTGCCTTTCTTATGAAGAGGGATAATCAAGGACAATTTCAAAAATTTAGGAAACACACTGGTGCAAATAGACAAATTAAACAAATGGCAGAGAACTGGAGCCAGAGACACATTACAATTTTTAAAAAAGTATGGAGAGATGCCACACGGGAAACTATTAGCCAAATTCGATATATATTTCTAAACGGTAGCTTCGTCAAATACTATACTACGTCTTTGGAATGAAGGGCGTAAAATCCTTAAAACAAGTATCACACCCAACACCAGAGGTTCGATTGCGTTGGGTACTTGGCCCAGTATATTTCAGTTCGAAATCCATTCCATCGATATTTGTACTTTTTTCAACGCCAAAAAAGGACTGAAAGAGGTGGTATAGCTATCTTTTCTGATAGCCAAGCAGCCCTAAAAACTCTCCCCTCGTGGTGTTTTTCCTCGACACTTACGAAGAAGTGCTTTGACACCCTCCAACAACTGGCCGCCCATAACAGAGTCACGCTCTATTGTATACCTGGTCACTCGGCTCTCGAGGGTAACGAGGTCGCCAATGAACTGGCCAGGAAAGGTTCTTCCTCTCGGTGCCAAGGTCGCGAGCCCTTTTTCAGCCTCAGCTGGTCGTCGGTAAGAGCTGTAATTGAAGATGGGATCATACTGGAGAAAAGACCCCGGGCTTACCCAGGATAGGTAAAGTTAGCTGGCGGCCACCGGTAGTAAACCAGTCGACCTCACCTAGAACTTCTGTTACCACTACAAAAGGAACCTCAACCTTGATCACTCTAGCACTGTCATGCAGTGATTAATTGAACCAGCCGCAGCTATTGCGGAACTTCTCCTGGCTATTCCAGGGCATTCACAAAGCAAATTCTGAATACTTTCAACCTCTTCCTTGCCCAGGCAATTCCGGCAGAAGTCAAAAAGACAGTGACCTGTTAGCGATATTTCGCAGATTCCGTCGGCTTCCCTTCAGTAGAAATGCCATTTTCTTTTTATTCCACTCTGGCCACCTCCTTCTTGACATATCGCCGATTGACAGACCAATAAGAATCTTTGATAGCCGTTTAAATATCGCCATAAAAGCAAATTTCAATACGCTTTTGTAGGTCCTTATGCGACAGCAAAACTTCTGTCGCCCTTTCGCTGACCATAACCTCTACTTGAAAGACGCTGCAGTAGTCCGGCAGTCGATATGAGTTCAGTAAACTGAGGCGGTCGGAGAAAACTCCCGCTCCCACCCTGTTTCCCATTTTTGAACCATCCGCGAGGATCAGCATACCTGGTATTGTCAGCCACTGACATCCCTCCCACTCCTCCCTACTAGGTATTCTAGTAGTGAAAGCTCTCTCGAAGCTTATTGTAGGAACGGTATAGTAAGTGTTCTCCTGCAGATGAACCCCCTAAGTATGCTGCTGTGTCCGCAGTCCGAAGTTTTCCAACTGTGGGTTCCTTTCGTGTAATGGCATTTCTTCAGTGTAATTTGATTCCTTCATGTAATGTTGGATTCCTTCAATGTAATGTCTCCAACGCGGCAGTTGGCGTCTTACCGCTCCTGAGATGCCCAAACAGGCGGCTCTTTGAATTTTGGTGAGCTCCTTAACGTTACACTTCCTTTCAAGAGCGCCCGACCAAACGAAGATTCTGTAAGTCAGGATTAATCTCACTATCGATGTATACATCCAGTGAACTATACAGGGAGTAATTCCCCATTTCTTCCCTAGGGTTTTCTTGCAGGCATGAAACGCTATCGAAACCTTTTTCACGCGCTCTTCAATATTGATGCCCCAGTTTAGTTTGGAATCAAGAATGATACCCAAATACTTCACTTGGGTCTTTACCGTTAAGGTGATACCCCCAAGTTTGGGTGGTTCAAAGGGTTCGATTCGTCTTCTCCCTGAGAACAGCACCATTTCAGTCTTCTGAGCATTGGCTACTAAACCGCAGTCATTTTCCCATCTATGTATTATGCCCAGAGTTCTCCCCGTGAGTTCGATTATGGTGACAGACATAGGAGTCTACTCCATTAGATCTTAATGTAGCGCTGATAGCTTCAGTTTTGACGTTGTTAAAGACACCCTCTATGTCAAGGAAAGCACCAAATGTGAATTCCTTACATCTGAGTGTCTTTTCAATGGTGCCTACTATCCTACGTAGCGCAGTTTCTACTGACTTTCCCTTCATGTAAGCATGTTGAGTATTACTAACACCCCTGAAAAAGGGGGCAGCGCGTAAGTGCACATCTATAAGTTTTTCCATCGTTTTCAAAAGAAAAGAGTTTAAGCTAATTGGTCTGAAGTCCTTAGCCATTATATGTCCGCTTCTCCCAGCCTTGAGGATGACGATCACTTTGACCTGTCGCCAAGCAAGGGGGATATAGACGTGAAGTAAGAATCCTTCAAAAATCAGCAAAAGCCAAAGGATAATTGTTGTATGAGCCCTCTGCAGCATACAGGGCATGATTTCATCTGCTCCCGGCGATTTGAAGGGATCAAATGACTCCATAGCCCAGTTCACTTTGTCATATATGACGATGTTCGAAAAGTTAACTACCATGGGGATATTAGTCCGCACCTTCAATAGACTAACGCATCCACTAATTGCTGTCGAATTACCGGGAAAGTGCGTGTTCATGAGCAATTACAGTGTCTTATCCGTCGTTTCTGTGTATATGCCATCACCTCGCATCAGAAAGGAAAGAGCGCTTTGGTTGCCATGGAGAATTTTTCTGAGTGACAACTTAAGGACTGATGCCATGCCTAATTCTATGGTAAAACTGTCTAAAAAAGGTTGGATAATATCTGAAATTTTCTAGAATGGTTTAGGTTTTTTTCTAAATGCTATACCAGATAAAAAGCCTGTAGTGTTACTAATGGATTCACATGGCACCAGAAGTGATAGACTTGGCAACAGAAAATTCAGTTTATCTTATGACTTTTCCTGCCCATAACACTCACATTTTACAATCTCTGGATGCGTGGTTGCATATAAATCCCTAAAGGCGATAACACAATAGCGATCTTTTTTTTGTTTTTTTATGCGATGTGGCCAAATCCTAGAGGTCAACTCTTTGATGCGTTAGCATGGTTTTGGCCGGAAGGGAATTAGAGTAAGGGAAGTGAGGAAACTTGAGACTTGTTTTTGCATTGCTGCGAGCTAGACAACAGCCCAGAGACGGAGTGGATTATTTTAAGTTCTTAATAAAAGCTCACGGGGTGGGTCATCTGGTCTCGAACCCGGGACCCATGGCATGTTCGTCTCGCCGCTCAACGTATTGATCCAACTCCGTCGGATCGTTGGTTTTTACTTCGAATTCGAAGCCGATTCCTGTAAAAATCAAACATGAGTATGGCAATGCTGCTTAACACAATGACGGCTTCATGTTTGTTTGATGTTTGATTTTCTAGGCCGAAGCACAGCAAAGAAGGAAGTAAAAGAAATATCGTTAGAGGAAACTTTGATAGAGTTTGTGAGAGCAAATCCTTGTTTATATAATAAAAGAGACAGGGATTACAAAAATATCAACAAAAAGGATAAAATATGGACGAATATTAGCGAGCAAATGGGTATTCCAGGTATTTATGCATATTTTAGTACATAAATTTAAAAAAATAGTTTTTAAAAAAAAGTTGAACCGACTTCACAAAAGGCGCTAAAAAGCATAAAATAATTTTTAATTTTATATCTATTACGACGTTTTGTAGTCGGTGCAAATCAAACAAACCAAACAACAACACAAATATTTAATCGGCATTTCTTATGATCCCGTAAGCTGAAACGTTCAGGTAGTATTATGTATTATTTTCAATTGTGGTTTTGTAGTTGTTTTATTTGTTTAATTTGCACCGACTTCAAAATGTCGTAATAGATATAAAATTAAAAATTATTTTATGCTTTTTAGCGCTTTTTGTGAAGTCGGTTCAACTTTTTTTTTAAAAACTATTTTATTTTTCACTTTTTAGTGTCTTCTACTCCATACAACGAAGAAAGAAACATCCAAATCGGTCCACGCGATAAAAATTAGTTTTATCCCCCTACCCCACCCCCATTCCACTGAACTTTTTTTCTCATGGTATCAATCAAGGAACATACTCTACCGAACAGAAAAGGAATCATCGAAATCGGTCCACGCGTTACGAAGTTGCTACCCCTCCCCCTCCACCACCATAGGACCAAATTATTCTCCTATTAGCAATGGGGGATCACACTCTATACAACAGCAAAAGAACCATCCAAATCTGTCCACGCGTTACAAAGTTAGGTCCCCCCCCCTTCTCCCACTCCAACCACATCAACAATTTTTTCCTCGTGGTAACAAATAGGGAGCATACTCTACCCAAAAGAAAAAGAATTATCCAAATCGGTCCACGTGTTACAAAGTTAGACTACTCCTCCCCCCACCCAACCCCCCACCATGGGCCAAATTATTCTTCTATTAGCAATGGGTGATCACATTCTATACAACAGCAAAAGAACCATCCAAATCGGTCCACGAGTTACAATGTTAGGTTCCACCCCCCCCCCCTCCCACCACACCAACAATCGTTTTCTCGTAGTATTAGCCAAGGATCATATTCTACCCAATAGAAAAAGCATTATCCAAATCGGTTCACGAGTTACGAAGTTAGACCCCCCCCCCCACCCACCCCACCACCTTTCGCCCTAGGACTACATTATTCTCCTATTAGCAATGGGGGATCATACTCTATACAACAGAAAAAGAACCATCGAAATCGGACCACGCGTTACAAAGTTGGGTTACCAAAATTTTTTTTGACATGGTACCAATCGGCGAGCATACTCTACCCAACAAAAGAAGAATCATCAAAATCGGGGTCGACGCGTTACGAAGTTATGCCCGGTCAGACATAAAAAAAAAATTCGCGTTGAGCTTAGAATCTCTTTGTTTTTGGGAAGTCGGTTAAAAATGAAATGAAAATTTCATGTGCAATATTCTTAAGATTCAAAGAAAATGAATAGAAAGAAGTGGATACAGTGTCCATATTGTATTCATCCCTGTCATAATAACTGTTTAAATATTGTTCCTGATGAAGATGCGGTCTTTTAGAGGTGTGATGTATACCTGATTTACCAGTCTTAATTATATTATTCTGACTTCTTGTAACCTAAGATACAATATGTCATCTTTTTCTGACAAATTTTTATAATAAAAAAAATTAATCTCTAATGTTATCTTTTATTTAAACCTCTTTCTCAAAGCTATCCCGATATTACCAAACATCTGTCACGATATTACCTTACTATTTACTATGTCTTAGTTCCAAAAATTATTGTTTTTAAATTCATTATACAGGGTGTTTCAGATCTGACGTGCCAAAATGAGTGGGGTGATAGATGTCATCTAGACAAAGAAAAAATTGTATTTCAGGGGGGGGGGGGGGGGGGGGAATCTCAACAGTTTGGGAGTTACAGGCTGATTCATAAATTTCAGTTTTTCATGGCATTTTATTTTTATCTTTTGCCCTACCCAACACAGCGACTTAAAACAAAAGCTTAAAAACTACTACCCCAATGACCTGTCCAAAATTGTCAACAATATTGTTCTAACTCTTACCATTACAGGTACAGTCACTTCTGAAAGTGAAAAAAACGGTTTGCATTTAGGTAAATGCTAAAATTTGGACAAATGCTGCAAATCATTTTTTACACTTTTGGAAGTGACTGTACCTGCAATGGTAGGAGTTAGATCAACATTGTTGACAATTTTGGAAAGGACATTGAGATACATAGTAGTTTTTTGTAACGTTTGTTTGATGTCGCTGTGTTGGGTAGATCAAAAGAAAGAATGCTAATGTGCCTACCATTGCCCCCCCCCCCCTCATTAAATTTTTTGTTTATCTAGTCAACTATAACTCCACTCATTTTGGCACGTCGGATCTGAAACACCCTGGATGTACATAAATACCAATAATTTATTAGTATTCCTTGCTAGAATGAATAAAGCTAAGTATAAAGCTATGATCATGCATTTGAGATCGTCTAGCTATAGATTCGGTTAATAGCTGTATCACGATAATATTTGACTTTACCCTACTCCTAAAGAAAATAACTAGAACAACTATAAAATAATTTAAAAAGTAATACTTTAACCTTTAACCGCGTGTCGAGTACGTTTATTTGGAGACAACTCGAAAATAAAAAGATCGATGCCAAACAAAACTAATAATCTAAAATCTCTTCAAAACTAAGGTAAATGAAATTATTACCTTACGCGATTAGAGAAACATTTTTCTTGTGCACTTTTTTCAAGAGCCTGCTCGTCCCACTTTTCAATTCGACATGAAAGTGTCCTCCAAAAAATACGTAAAATTTGAAAGTAATGCACCACGTACATACACATTTGAATCGCCTTGAGTCAAACTTGTGGCTCCAAGCGAAATTCGCTGTGCTTTTGAAATATCCAAAAACAATTTAATCTATTATTTCCAATGGTGGTGGTGTTGCTCCATTCCCACGGGCCTGTTAAAAATTTCGCCAAGGTTCTGATCTCACATAAGAAGCGCCACTTCCCCTCATTTCGATGATTTTGAATTAATGACTATGAAGTATATTGGCACGCGCCAATTCTCCACGAATTGAGTAGCAAAGTTAGTGGTGTCGTTGTCAATATTGGGAACGTCACTTCTTCGTCAAACAATCTAACAAACCAACTAGCCGCTAGCTATCTTTTGCATGCACGCGAGTACCATAATTCGGGGCTAGCTAGACCGAACCTCTTAAAACTTCGCTAATGCTATATGGGGGGAGTAATCGCGAATCGACTTGACTCTTGGCTAACCAAACTGTCTTTTTCATTCCAGGCTGTTTTAGTACGAAAACATTAGTCAAGTTGCGAAGTTCCAGGGCGACTCGAGTGGTGATCGGGTCGGAGATCGAAATACGCTAGAAATTTCGCTTTGCTTAAGGACGGATTCTAGCAAATTATGTACCTTGTGCATTGATAGCTGCCAAGAAGATTGTGTGATTTGATCAGCAATTCGAAGAATAAGTGCAAGGCTGCATTTTCTTAAAAAGGTGAACGGCAGAACAATTTCGCATTTTTGAGCAAGAATTTAACTAGTGAAGTGAATGTTCCAAAATAAATCGAAGTTAAATAAATTACCTGTTAAAACCGGTCCATCATGTGATTTTACAATAAACTGACAGAGAACATCACGGTTACCTGGTGATTTATTGACTTTTTATTATTTTAAAGTCGAGAGATTTGTATAAATTTTTTTCCTAATTTATTTTGTGTAAATTTTTTTAAATTAACTTTTGCACTTTTAACTTATTATTGCCATTTTCACTGAGTTGGCCAATAATTACGGAATTTAAACGAGGAAATTGTCATTGATCGCGAATTAGTTTTAAGTGGTTTTGCTGCAACGACAAAGTCAGTGAAAGATGGCTGTGGATCACAATTTGGAGGAGCTTATGGGAAAATTGGGTAAGGAAAGAATAATCAATTTTTAATTATATTAGAAATAACAGCGTGATCCTATTTTGCTTATTCTAATTGCAAAACCAGTTCTTGGATACCTTTGAAAGCAGAAGTGCATTGATGGGAAATCTTGGTAATAAACTTAGATTTCGTTTCATTTGGGTCTTAGACTGATGTTTTATGAGAGTTTTGCTTTTATCCAATATTTGCACCTATCTAAACAATTCGCGAGTTTCAGTTAATTAACTTTAAGATACTTGAATTTTTTTTCAGTTAAACTGTCTAATTCTGTTTTTACGTCTTTGATACTATATCAAAGCATCAACTGTGGAACAACATTAGACATACAGGGTGTCTCAGATCTAACGTGCCAAAATGAGTAGGGTGATAGATCTCAACTAGACAAACAAAAAATTGTACGGCAGCGGGTGGGGGGCAATCTCAATCGTTTGGGAGTTACAGGGTGATTCATAAATTTCAGTTTTTCATGGTATGCACATTACTCTTTTATTTTTATCTTTTGATCTACCCAACACAGCGACATCAAACAAACGCTAAAAAACAACTATCCTAATGACCTTTCCGAAAATGTCAACACAACTGATCTAACTCCTACCATTGCACCATCCTACCATTGTCACTTCCAAAAGTGAAAAAAATGTTTTGCGATTACCTAAAATTCAGAATTTTCCCAAATTTTCTGCGAAATTCATACAATTAGTATACCTCTCTTTTATTTTTATTGGATTGCCCATCTTATTACCTTTCTAAGAAGGTGCAACATGTCCACGTAGAGAAAATATGTAGAAATTTATACGTAGAAATCCTATCGGGAAATATTATAAAACTCAACAAATTAAACAAATTTAACTTAAATTAATTCTAAAATACTTTTTATTGAATATAAAAATAATTACAATTAATCTTGATAAGTAACAAAAGCCGTTCAAAATGTCCACCGCCACTTTGGATTAATTTTAACAATTTCCTTCTGAGTCCTTGTTTAAGGCGTATTGCTTCCAGCCTCTCCCGTATTTTCGTCCCTGCATTCCCAATTCGGCTAACTAAATCCTCCCTATTGCTAACAGGGCTTGAATAAACTTCATCCTTCATTGTTTCCCATAAGAGAAAGTCCAATGGGGTAAGTTTTGGGGATCTAGCAGGCCAAGGAATCGGTGCACCTCGTCCAATCCAGCGGTTAGGACAGTTTTTACTTAGTATTGCCTTCACAATGTTAGCCATATGCGCTGGTACTCCATCGTGTTGGTGAAACATTCCCCTTAGATTATGCATAGATTTCTCCTCTATTAGATCTGGCAGTGTATTGTCCAAAAAATCAGCATAAATTTCCCTATTAAGCACTTGCGGTAAAATGAATGGTCCTAACAAATGGTTACCGATGATACCAGCCCAAACATTGACACTGAATCTCTGCTGGAATGAGGTCACCTTTGCCTTTGTGGGTTAGTGTTCGATCAGGTATGGAGGTTATGGAAGTTCGTGATATCATTCCTGGTGAATTGACATTCATCTGTCTACAGAATTCGGTCCAGAAACGCTTTGTCGTCAATGTCGCGTTCCAGAAGCCAAGCGTTAAATTTCAGTCACCTCTGGGAATCTCCTTCCAGTAGTCCTTGAGCTGGGTGATGGTGATATGGACGTAATCCCCCTCGATAACTAACCCTCCAAACCTAAGATGACGACACTCTTAATCGCCTTGAGACTCGTTTCGTGTTCGTCTCAGGGTCCTGCCTCACGATGGTGATTATTTGCTGCGCGACGTCGGCAGAAGTTCCGAATTTTCGGGTGGTGTCCCCATGTCGTGTTTATTTACACTTCCTGTTTATCTTAACCTTTGGAAAGTCCCTGTAAATACCCCTCTTTAGGGTGCTCGCCGGTTAGGGAATCTCCTTTGTTATTCCAGTACAGCCGCTCTACTTTTTTTCCGTCTACTACACCATAAATGTAAATAATATCCGCGTATTCCTCAAATGTAAATTATACCATTTTTTAATAATTTTTGCTTAAAAACACCCGTAATAATTGATTTGTTTTGCAACTATGATTGGTATTCTTGCTGACTGACCCTTTTTTATAGCAAAATGTCCATCAGCTACGAGTAACAGAACGCCAGGATACAAGGACCTGAGTTCTGGCTAACACAAGCTAATATCGGCAATAAAACAAAATTATACTAACATTTTTATACCTTTTTGCAGCAATAATAAAAATTACTTACCTATTCACCCAAAACAAACATTTTCGATCCTTTATCTTACAAATTTTGTTTATTTAAAGAATTTCCTACCTAAAGTGCAATAAAATAATTAGGTATCAGGGATTTATAAGGATGCGGTTTTGCAATCCTTCGTCTACCTTGCCATGTTGCACTTTTTTGGAAAGGTAATGAGATGGGCAATCCACTAAAAATAAAAGAGAGGTGTACTAATTACATGAATTTTGGAGAAAATTTGGGAAAATTCTGAATTTACGCCAACGTAATTCTGTTGCCCAGGGCCAGTTTTTTGAGTGCATTTAGGGTGTCCAAGACAATTCTAGACTCAATGGTATTAGACCTTAGAGCCCTGAGTGCCGCTTAGCTGTCTGAGATTATCTATATTTTGGCACCGCGTATTTCTTTGTAGCTGTTGTTAGACCAGTATTCTCTGCTTTCAAGAATAAACTTGATATGTCAAAGTTGTGCCTTTTTGGCATGGCGTCTGAAATTGAGTTGATTACAGGATCATCCTTGAATTCTTCAAGGATTTTCCTGCGATCAGACAGATTGCCTGCTTTGAGAAAATCGGAACTGTGCAGCCTTATTGCGGTCGAGGCGGGCTGGAGGAGCCTACCAGTGTGCACAGCACACTTAACTCCTGTACAAGCTGTCCTCTGCAGTTTTTTTTACTGCAGGCTGCGCTATCCTTTGTTCTGGTTTTGGCCACCACACGAGAGCTGCATAGGTGACTAAGAGTCTCACAATCGCTTGATATTCCATGCTGACACAATCTTTCCTGTAACTCTTTTCAGATGAGGATTGATCTATAAACAAACCTAGATATTTGACCTTTCTTGAGAATCCTATCCGTGTTCCTTTAAGGATATGAGCTTCTAGCTTCGGTATCCTTCTCTTTGTAAAGAGTACAATGATTGTTTTGCCAGAGTTGTCTTTAAGCCGTTCCATAAGACACCAGAACTGTACCATATTGAGGGCATTTTTCAGTCTTCCAAATATTGTTCAGCTCATCTACATACGCCTGGCATTCGCAGCCAGCATTAGGCAGTCTTAATAGGAGGACATAAATAACAAGTTTCCACAGCAGAGGGAAAAGGACTCCTCCCTCTCGTGGCCTTACTGTTATCGATTTATCGCCCAGCCCTACCATGATGTTCCGGTTGATAAGTATTGCCCCAATCCATCAGACCGTCAGCAGTTCGATTCCTCGGTCGATAGCCGCTCCTTCACTGGATGTGAATGACGTGTGCAACTTCATGGTTGATTTTGTTGCTTGATATGCATGCTAGTTGCGTGTAGCGGTGTTCCTTTGATTACATCATATCTAAAGACTTAATCAACGATTTACTCCCTTGATTTGAGAAGGAAAGAGGAGAGGCTGATTGGACAATATGCCTTTTTAAAGTATTTTTTAAGTATTGGCAACAGATCATCTATACCCTTAACTGAAATTTATTAAAACAAATTTTTTCAATTTGCAGATTTTGCCGTTTTTGGTGTATTTTTTGACCCACTGAACTTTTATATGCCAAAAGTATATTAAAACAATTAAAATAATACCCTCATTTAAGGTTTTAAAGAATTTTCCAATTCCTAAATAAATAAGAGTGCCGAAGTTAGTAACACTGAACCCACCCGACAACCAATCTTGTCCACATGATTTGAACTACCGGAGTGAAGCAATTTAGTTAAAAATAATTACTTAGGGTGTACATTTAAGAACACTTTTTTTAGCAAGTAACATCTAGACTTCCTTCCCGATCTATTTATATCAAAAAAACGTGCGTTTTCATAATCTCTAATAGTAATTAGTAATAGAAGATACCCGCTTCTAGTGAAAATACGAAAGAGTACCCCGAACAAAAACATTTAACATTTGCGTGGGTGACTTTAACTCGAAATAACGCGAAGACGGTTTATGCAAGTATAGGCGTTTTTGGTATGAGGTTCTTTCTTTGTACTAAAATGTATGGGAATGTACATTGTATCGCTCTCTATCTCAGTATAAATGTAGTATAGATGTAAGGAAGGTTGGCGAGGATACAAGGGCGATAGCTCGCAAGGGGCAGGATGATATAAGGGTTGTAGTTCGCTAAGGGCGGGAGCATGAAAGGACCATAGCTTGCAAGGGGCGGGAGGATATAAGGGTCGTAGCTCGCACGGGACGGGATGGTTCAAGGGTGGTTGGACGCAAAGAGCGTAAGGATACAAGTTTTGTAGCTTGCAAAAGCCGGAAAGATATAAAGGTCAAAGCTCGCAAGGGCGGGAGGATGAAAGGGTCGTAGTTCGCATGAGGCAGGAGGACGCAAGTGTGGTTGCTCGCCAGGGGCGGGATTGGATCATTCTATTTTTGTATTATAAATTACGTTTCCTATTATGAGAAATTCTAAATCCAATATGGCGGACGCTTCAAGATGGCAGATGAGCTTTTGCTTCATTATCCCCTTTGCATGGATATCAAATGAAAGGGTTTGATAACGTCTTAGTTCATCAATTTCAATCGCATATTACAATCGCATATTACAATCGCATTACTTTATTGATTTTTTATCGTTAATTGCCTTTACCAATAAAATATCTTTTTAAAAAAAGTTGAACCAACTTCACAAAAAGCGCTAAAAAGCATAAAATCATTTTTAATTTTATTTATTACGACATTTTGAAGTCGGTGCAAATGAAATAAACAAAACAACTACTCAATCACAATTGTAAGTAATACATAAAGCTACCTGAACGTTTCAGCTCACAGCATCATAAGGGAGGACGATTAAATACTTTTGTTCTAGTTGCTTAGTTTGCTTGATTTGCACCGACTTCACAATGTCGTAATAGATATAAAATTAAAAATTATTTTATGCTCTTTAGCGCTTTTTGTGAAGTCAGTTCACTTTTTTTTAAAAAACTACTTTATTCACTTTTTAGTGTCCTCTACTCTGTACAATAAAAAAAAGAACCATCCAAATCGGTCTATGCTTTAAACAGTTAGGTTAAACCCCCTACCCCCACCCCCATCCCACCATTTTTTTTCTTGTGATATTAATCAGGGAACATACCCAACAGATAAAGAATCATCGAAATCGGTCCACGCGTTACGAAGTTAGACTACCCCTCCCCCCACCCTATGCCAAATTTTTTTCTCCTATTAGCATTGGGGGATCATACTCTCTACAACAAAAAAAGAACCATCCAAATCGGTCCACGCGTTACAAAGTTAGGTTTTACCCCCACCCAACCAACAAATTTTTTGACATGGTATCAATCCCTGAACCTACTCTACCCAACAAAAACAGAATAATCAAAATCGGTCAACGCTTACGAAGTTATGTCCGACCAGACATAAAAAAATACACGTAGAACTTAGCACCTCTTTGTTTTTGGGAAGTCGGTTAAAAAATCTTTCACAGGCTACACATACTTAACTTCGACTAATCACCACAATTAACCCGTAAGCAAATACTATCTCACAATTCCGAGCGTCTCTACGAAGAATTTTTGCACGAGCCCACATTCGTTTTCTCAATATTTACCCCATGTCGACTGGAACCTTCAACCTGTTTGTGCTGCATAACATACTGCTTTGAAGATGAAGACAGCTGGCATACATTATCCGACAAAATTAAATACCGATAAAGACATCTGTAATAATGAAATCTGTATGACTTAGTTAGGGCGCTTTAGATATGAATGATAAAAGACATTGCAAATCTATCGCGGTAAATTTTCTATTACAAAATTCATATTTTTCTGACCTAAAGAAGAATTCCCCTCGCTTATCTGAACATAACGCTTTAAATATTCACTAAGTTGTGCTACTGCCAACATATTTTTAAACCACCATCTCACCTGTGCTAGCTCATTGATACTATGTACATCATAAAAGCCTGTCTGATAAGTCGTTTATTGCACCTTATAGAACATTTGAAAACAAGAAGTGTGATCTAACTGGAAACTTTTATGACTGCTTTCTTAATAAAAACCACTGAACAACTTAGGAAATACACTGCATGACAAAATATTTCAGCTACATTAAAACCGCGGAAAAAACTTAATAACTTAAGATTTTTATTATAGAGTACTAATCCTATTGTTAACAATATTGGTCACGTGCAACAACCAATTTAAGAAAAACCATAAAAGCTTTTAGTGATGATGAATTTATAATAAATATAATAGAAAATCTCAGTTATCAAAAGAAAACAGCTGGAGGTACATACACTCAACTATTTCGGGTATGGAGCAACGAAGATCTCAGATACAATTAAACTTCGACGCTCTTTTGTACGATTGAAAAACAAATGTTTAACGCAAGCCTAGGTTCTCATTATTGTTAAACATCATAGATATTGGCATGTAGTTCAGATTAAGGAATACAGAATTGCGACGTGGTCTTACGATATGATAGCGACAACCTAGCCAACAAAACCTTTATTGAAACCCACAATAAACCTCAAGTCCCAATATGGGATAGTAGGGTCCCGGATAGAGTTGGAAGCTAATCTACTAGGAGTTAACTGTTAGGGCAGAAACACGAGTGTCTCACGAGTGCTTTAAAACGACTGATATATTACATTAGGTCTGTTTCTTTGCTTTTCATGCAAAATATGTTCGTGTAAAAACTTACTTGACTGGTGGGGGAATTTTCAAGCACGAAAGAAAAAGTAAAGAAACATTTTCGTTATAATTCATTATAAAAAGAAGAAGAATGAAACTTTCAATCTAGTAATTTATGTAACTTGTTGAACTATGGCAAACGTTCTAGGAGAACAAATAATTGTGATGTTTGTAGCCATATTAATTTTTTAATATTTCAATTTAAACCAACAATTTTTCACTATAAACGGATTCGCACAAGCTAAATTCTACGGGTAAATTCTTGCAAGAGGGGAAGCGATGATGTCAGGAAAATTCCCCTCATTTCGACTTTTCACGAAAGTAAAGAAATATAAAATGGGTACGTTCGTGCAAATTCTTGCGCACGAGGGATCCCAAATTCTGATAAAGAAACAGACCTATTATTCCAAGCTCTCCTTCACAGTATTCAACACCTTTTTATGTGTGTATTATCGATTTCGCTCTAATGATACAGTAAATTTGAGCCTTTTATTTTGTAAGTGGCATAAGTCACTTGTGGAAGGGCTTTTAGTTTTCCAATTTATTAAGAAAAATCTCTCCCTTGTTCCCCTTATCCCTTGTGGGGCATGGGACGGGAGAGAGCTTTTTCCAATGCGAGGCAACGATTGCAAGCGGACGTACAATTTAAACTGGAATCCAAACCACTGACATTTTCACTGAAGCCCACGGTCTTTTTATCGTAATCTATTGTCAGCAGAAAACAACCTGCGACGCCTTTGGTGGGATTCGAACCTGGGACCTCCGGATTGGTAGGCCGAACGATTAACACTTACTCTACCGACGACTATCATTTAATAAATATAGTGATCTTTAATTATATTTATTGTTATAAATTTCAATGATAACAACTTTTATAATGAAAAAAAAATATTATTAATCTGACCCTTGTGGGGCGCTTTTGAAGCGACTCTTTACCTGATCCGGTTTTGCGTCAACGCCTTTAGCTGTGGCCACGATTTGTTGATCTCGGTACCTTCTTTCTCTGCGGATCTTCTCCATGTGTTGCCTGGTCGTCCAATTCGGCATCTTTCTTGGATCCCAATCTAGATCCTGTTTGAGTATGCAATATTGTTTGACTCTTTTCTTAATGTGCGGCTTATCCATTGCCACTTTCCCACTTTCTCCTGGGAATACTGGTGCCTATTCCAACTAGGCCTGTCAGTGTGTATATGTCTTCGTTGGTAATGACCTGCAGTCAATGGTTGTTAACGATGCGCCGGAAAGACCGGTTTACACAGGCTTGTAGCTTAGATGATATTTGACATGTTAAGCAGCCGTAGAACAAAACAGATTTTACGTTCGATTTAAAGATCCGGTATTTTGCGCTTCTGCAGATGTTATAATTAAAATTTATCCACTTGTTCTATTTGCTGCTCTTCAAGATAAATTTCATTTTGTCTCCTAATAAGTTTGTCCTTAGCCGTATTTATCTTATGCCCTTCTCTGCTCAGGGCTTCGGACTATGTAAGGTGGTTAAAAAGTTTTCATCTAATGCCTCGCCCTAGATTGTCATCTAGGGTTGGGCTGCTAAATAGGTCATTAATGACGATCGGGAAAAGCAAATGTGAAAGTATGCATCCTGTCTCTGTCTCCGTTCAGCACTTGGAGGGGCTCCGACAGTTTTCTCTTGTGTAGGACATGACAGTGGCCTCCTGAGTGAAGCTACTGATTTCTGACGCTGACTAATATTTCTTTTATTTGAAGTATGTAAACTTTGGCCAATTTTTCAACTAATGAAACTCTAAAAATAAACGGCTCATATATGGGATGATTAGCAGAACCGTAAAATACTCACCTCGACATTGTAGGTTATTAAGAGGCCGATCACGGTTCTATTATAATGAGTACAACCGTTTTAAATGATGCCTTGTATGGGTACTCAGCTCCCAATGCTATCCCCAAAGCTCCTTTGTAATTCTTTCAAAGGGTTTATTGCACCACACTTGTCTGAACGCGGTACAATGCATGAGGTTATAAAAAAATGTAAGTTTTGTTTTTTTTTAGCGGGAGAGGTGAAAATCGTCCAAAAGACACCGGACAGCCAGGGCCCTCCGGTAGTGTGAGATTTTTACTCACTAAAAACACCTCTCTGAGGATTACCCGAAACAGACCACATAGAGTCGGGTGCCTTTTCGTCCCCTCCCAGTCTCTCTTAGTGGGGGCAACTGAGTACTCAGTTATCCCACTGTCGCCACTATCCTCGGTTTCTTGGGTCACTGCTAGAATCCTAGCTTTTTTGCAGGACTCCATGTTGTCCCACCGTCTCCAGTGTTCCCTCTTGGTCCATGCGTTATTTACATACCTTCACCCCTTCTCTACCTACGGCATTGAAGGGTTCTAGGTCATAAAGCTTTAGTACGGAGCCTGGACAAGTAACCTCCTCCGGATTAACCGTAGCTAACCCTTCGGAAGGCAGATCTGCATCTTCTACTTGTGCGTGTGCCGCAGAGATGCCAATTCGTTAGAGTCTACCATATCTGCCACCGCCGCACCTGAGGAAGTGCTAGTTATTATTTTGCCAATTGCACCTTCTTCCAGGACTGCTACAGCACTGCCAGTCGGCGCAAGCTAGCCTCCATAGCCGCCGCAGAACCTTCGAAAGGTAATTTTCCCAAAGCTTCTTCTGTTGTGTTGTGGGTACCGTGGGTAAAGCCAACCTGTTATTGTCTAGCATACCCTTCACCTCCACTCCTAAAGAAGTGCCCGAGGAAAGGCCTACCACAACCTTGGAGTTAGGGGGATTTTCAAGAGGTTATCTCCTCCCGCATTAGTTACTTGTCTACGTTCTAGGATGCATTTCCCGGTTGCTACCGCTTGGAGGTGTAACTAACACTTCAGAATGTCCAGATGAGGATCACCGTATCCTAGAAGGCTTCAACTCGTCCATCCATTCTCCAGCAACCAACAAATGTAAGTTTGCTTAGTCTCTAAGCGAGCACGTTTACCTGACTTTTTATTACGAGGAATATTACATTGTCCTAACGCACATAAGAAATAAATTTGACCGTTTAAGTTTAATTAATTAATGTCAGCCTCAATGACAATTTTTGCAAAAATTTTTTGATGACATTAAATTTTTATTTGTCACTCTATAATATCCTTACCAAACCGCTCAAATTGGGGCTCAACAATAAAACATCTCTGTCGAGTTCTCGTAACCCGTTGTGGTGCAAGGGGTGGTGGAAGAATTTAACCAAATTCTATGACAACAATTACAAGTGGACCTACAATTTAATGTGGATTTCAAACCCCTGCAACCCCCAAAGGCCTTTTAGTGTCATCTGTTGTTAGCAGAAAACAACCATTGGTCACCACCGATGGAGTTCCAACCTGGGCCCTTATGATGGTATGTCCAGACGTTATACCTTACTCCTGAATGATGGACCAAACCTACATAACATAAATAGCCTGAAATTCTTGACTTAATATAAAATATTTATCGCTCATATACACACGGACTCTTCAAAGCATATCTCGTCTAATAAAAATAACGTAACCAACATATCCAGCCTAATTATTTAAGTAGACAATGATGTAGTGGACGTATCAAGCATTTCAGGGATTTTTCTTAAATTTTTTTTAAATTGATCGATTACGCTTAGCAACGAAAACCTGAACGAGCAATTATACTCCCTGATTCTGTATCGACACATGCGCGTGCTGCTTCCCTGATCGTGTTCCCAAGAGCCTATATGACTAATTAAGTTTGATATGTTGGTTATGCCGCCGCACAATAAAATGAATTCGAAATTTTACTGGACACAACTCGCGTTAGCTTCTTTCTTTATTTTACTATCACAGGTTTTGGTGACTTCAATTTTGATATTAAATTACCGATCAGAACCAGTTGTGAGCTCTTATTGAGGTTTAAAATGCCCTTAAGTGCTGCAGTAGATTGCAAGCTATCAAAATTCTTCTACGTTTTTCTGGTTGCTGATTTCAACTTTGGCATTGACTTTTCATTTCCATTTTAAATCTTAATGAGGTCCAAAAAACAACATAATAATAAAAATAAGACAGCAGAGCAGACAGTAACAACAAGGCAAGAATGTGTAAAATACACATTTTTAGACACAGCCTCATTCTTATGGTAAGTTTAAATAGTGATTGCCGGCAGAAACATCCGAAGTAAGCCAAATTTGTTGTAAACTTAATTGTCGACGTCATTGTCATAAGAATATAAGGAGAGAAAAGAAGGGGTACGACTTCGGTTCGCTTATTTTTGAAACGTTCCTCTACACATTAAGCTAAGTTGTCAAGCTGTTTATACATTTCAAAGAAATTTCAATCAAATTTAGCTTAGATTAAGAAAACATAATCTTCAGCGACGCGCGCAATTTTATTCAAACACCTTTTACAAACGAGGCTGGAAACTTAAAAGCCTAAATATAATGTATCCCACACAACAAAGTGGTCCGATGGTGTTCACCCACAAAGTTGTTACCTAAATCATTCTGAAATGTCATTTGGTATTTGACATCCGGTGCAGAAAATTTATTAAAAGTGAAAATGGGAAAAGTTTGTAATCAGAAGCTATTAAAATTAAGTTTAATTGCTTATTGCGCATATAAGAAGTACAAAAGATTGTAGATGGAAAAAGAGAAGTGTGTGGGTTTGGGAAATATATATAGATCGTGACGTCGATGGTTTCTATGAAACAACAATTAAAAGCATAAGGGATCGTGATAAAAAAATCAACAGTAAAATTTGATGTGCTGCTTAACTGACTCTAAAACCGACTTCAGGAGTTTAATATGAGAAAACCAATTTCTTCTGACTGTTGTTTGTTGGACCCGTGCGCACGGGGGTTTTAGGGGTTTCAACCCCCCCCCCCCCCCACCCACAGCAGTGATTTTACAATTTTCTAAACTTTTTGATTAGGGAGAATTTGACTTAAAAAACGTATATGAAATTAGATACCAGCGTTCCTGCTTTTGAAGAAGAAGCCCGGATAGGGGGGTATCGCCGAGATTGTCTGTCGTTACCTGCTTATTGCGATATCTACACGTAGAATTTGTACAATACCATCGAAAGGAAAAAGAGAACAAGACAAAATAAGGACCAGTGTACAAGCTTCTTAAAAAATAGGAAAAGAAGAAAAGGATCTTTATAGCGAGTACAATTAAAATATCTAAATTCTTAGACCATCGAAATTCTCGCCCTTTAGAATTTATATTGCTTCCACTTTTTTTAAAACGATTCTATGAAAACTTGCGGATCTATATTCCTCTAAAACCCGACACCACACATTTCATGTAATAAATCCATTATTAGTATTATAAATAGAGGAAATCGCCAAGGACTTGCGTTCAACTGTAGGTGGACTCCTCTTTATCTAATTATTGTACCTATCTTTTCGATTGATTATTCATCTGTTAAATAATTTGATGAACCCAGATCATAATTAAGCTCGTTATAAGCCTCGTGACGTACAGTGCGAACAACCCTATCATGACATATTCCCAAATGCCATTTATTTCCTTTCTTTTTTTGAATGTTTTCTGCAAAAGGCAAGAGACTTATCTGCGTAACCATATCAAGATCTATGCTTTGTTTATAAGAGAGATCAGTCCATTCTGCATACCACCATATGTTGTTCTCTATAACTTTCTTCGTGATGTAGTTAGCTAGCCTATGTGACTCATAATCAAACACAACTCTAGATATATAATCCACATGCAATTTACTAGAAACGCTCACGTTATACAATTTGCAAAAAAGTGTGCCCTCTGTCCACAATATCAAAAGCTGCCTTGAAGTCAACAAAAAATGTTTATAGTTTTTTTCGATTTAGCTAGCTGCAGTTTTGCTACTTCCACAAGATTGAAAATACTGTCAATTGTTGAATATCCCTTTCTGAACCCCACCTGACATTTATCCAATACACTATACTTTTCCCACCTTACCAGCCTCTTCATTAGTACGCCTCTACAAATCTTTAAGTTGGCCTCGGTAAAAGCTATCCCCTATAGTTTCTTATATCATTAATGTCTTTTAAGTATAATTGTCCATATTTCGGTTTAATTTTACAAAAGCTACATTAAAAGAACTAACTAAAACAATGTAAAAATCTACTTCTTTAAACGATTGGCTTGGCCAGGTCCTGGTGTAACCTTTTTAACTCCTCATCGGTTACAGCGGCTAGATTTTGGGGGAAGAGCTCCAAATTAGAATGCAGAAAATGCATTTTGAGCGACATGTCGCCTTTAATCTCGTAGTAGTTCTGAAGCAGTGTTGCTATTATCTCTTAATAGTTGTCCTCGCTGTTATTGCCTAGAAAACCATTTATAGTTTTAACAAAAGTGCCTGGTCCCATTATATTCAAGGTTTGTTAAAATTCTAAAGAAAATTTCATCTCATCTCATCCAAATCGGTCCACGATTTACGAAGTTAGACTACTCCACCCCCATCCCCCCAGCCTGGTCCAATGTTTTTCTCAATCAGCAATGAAGGATCATACCTACTCTATACAACAAAAAAGGAAACATCCAAATCGGCCCACGCGTTACGATGATAGGTTTGTGAAAGGTATAGTCCAGGAAAATTAGACACAAATTTCTCCAAAGTTGAAAATAATTAGATATATGCTTTTAGTCTTTTAAATGTTATGTGAAAATTCCGTCATCGATCCTAGTGCCGCGCTATTAATTCCGTGGGGTCAAAGGCCGCGAAATATAGTTTTCCGCCAATATCTTGATGACGGTGTACTTTTTGACAATAAAGGTTGAAAAATAAATTGTAGCTGAGTCAATTCTCTACAGAAAAGGTCCAGAGGTACTTTTTCGTAAAAGCGATTATTCCTGAAATAAAGCGCTCTAATTATCCTGGATTAGTATGGTAAGTTGGATCCGAGCCGGTAATAATATATGCGATGTATCAGATCTTAATTTGTAACATATGTAAAAATTGTCGCAATATTCCTTTACGATCATAATGCAAACTTTACCTATTTGGCCGAAAAAGGGTCATCCCTTCTTTGGTATGAGAAATAAAGCAGCCATGGTCGAGTGAGCGCCAGAAAAATTTAATCCTGACTGATCATAATGTAAAGCCATTATTCGTATAGCCACAGCCTACTCTAGAAACAGGGCCAGAAACATGACAGTTCAGAGATTTCGCGACCCAGCTTTTCGTCATTATTAAATTCTTCTTGTACAACAGATTAATCAATGCTTGCACACAAATGAAATTGACACTTCCCTAACCAAAACCAAAGAGAAATGCTGATGTCATTGATTCATTTTAAGTTCAATACTTAAACATAACGAACACATGAGAGAGTGTTCCTTCAAAAACACATAAAAATTAAAATTGAGAAACATTTTATCGTGACAATATTTTCAGAACATTTGTAGGTTCACGTCAAGTAAATAACAAGTCGAGGCTTTAAAATTATTGTCAGAAATACTACGAGAAAGTAGAACCTTTTTCAATTGTTTGCTGTGGCAAATATCGGTTTGTTTACACCACCAACGATCAGCTGTTCGTGTCAGCTTCCGGGCTTGTATCTAGAGTAGGTTGTGGTATGGCATTGACAGATTAATCTTTGAGCGTGACATTTTTACAGTAATAAGTTACGTTACAGTTAATATTGAGACTACTACAATGATATCAAAAACCATTTGCAGAAATTTATAAAAAAATATTCATGATTTGAATGATTGAATACATAATGGCTATTGCGCAATTTCCACCGTTTTTGTTACATAAATATGAAAACTCGCACAAAGTAGGCTAGATTAAATCCGATATGGTTTGGTAATCCAATTATTGCTTACTAAGTCTGCTACAACGCATGTAAAATTAAAGTGTGGTTTCGGTTAGTTGTGTCCAGTTTAATGGATAATATAACTTTTGCGGTTTAAATGAGAGATGGACAAGGTGTAAATTAGCAAATAGGAAGTCATAGTCATCATATTTACCCACAGATAATATTAAATTTTACGAAATGTAGCGAATTGGGAAATCTCATCAATATTTAATAGGCCCGCACCTTATTTTACAATTTTTATTTCCAGCTTTCTTACTTTTATCATTTTCTAATTCGGTTTAGATCTGTTGATAAGAGTTTTGTTTCTTATTTCTGAACTTGAAAATATTATAGCGTATGTCATAATTGTTTTAGGGATTTAACATAAGCATGTGAGATCAATATCGTAAGATTTAATTGTCGCACTTCTCGAGTGACATTTTCTTGCAACAGGTGCCTAATAGAGTTTGCACTGAACAAGAGCATGCACGTAGAACCAAAAATAGCTTTTAGGTGAATTAATTAGCAAATCTTGAATAAGTAGTAATAAAAAAATTCTCCAAGTAACTATGCGCCGCAATATGTCTTGAACAAATGGTAGCAGTTACTTAAAACTTGAGTAAAAAATAATCCTAACTAAGATTAGAATAAAATAAGGTATAATAATAGTTAAGTCTTAAATGCGTCGATTAATGTTGTAGTCAACATTCAATCTTATGCTAAAATCGTCGCAGGTACCACCGATAACGCTACTGTTACCTTGTACATCGCTCCAGCCAGAGATCCGGATTCTGCAATAAATAATTGCTCTTCGGAAATTGCTACCTGAATCCGATTTCTAAATTATTAAGCAATACCGATATTGCTAACATTAAAGAGTGAATAATTAACTGCCTTTCATGCATCGCTAGAAACAGCCGTGGTAATATAAAGCTTTAAAAAATGTTGTCTATTTTTTAAATCAAGGCCTATTATGGCCTCCGAACCGTGTTTCTTGAATTTATTTATTTATTTCTGAACTGTTTAATCATTTTGTCAACGTCAAATCAATACGTATTTGTAATAATTGAAAATCAATTTCGGAGGCGTTTGATTTGAAAAGCAGGTCGAGATTAAAGTTCTTTATTTCCGAGGAGTTCGTTGACAGTGAAACTGTGTCACTCTTAATACAAAATCAAACGAAAACTCATTAAACAGTGCTAATCTTTATGGCCGTTCGCTAACTAGCTACTGTATGTGCTAAAACTACAAAAAAATTATTATCTTCGCCAAATAAATATTGGCGCTGGTAAAAATTAATGTTAATTTACTAAAACCGAATGTGATTAGGCGCACGATAAAAATGTTTTATGTAATTTTCATTGATATTAAGTTAAGTTTTGAAATTTGATGGTGAGATGTTTTTTTCCATTAGGTGATATGCCAATAATATTTTTGCTTTCATGTTTTCGTGCTTCAAAAAATATTTAATTATCATTAGCATTATTTTTAATAGATTAAAGTCCATCACTTTTTTATGTTCGAACATGATGGGAACGTTCATAATAAATGAACTCGGATGAACCAATGCAAATACTATCACATTGCACTTAAAAATTTTAAGTACAAGTTCAATTCCTTCGTTTTTATATTCGAAAATGTTAAGTACAAATACCTCTCACATTATATTGAGTATTCAAATTTACATGGCGAAATATTTAGTAATTTTTTATTTACATTTAATTTGTAAACAAATCGAATTCCATTTATATCAGGACCACAACCAGGTCTGACTCTCAGGAGGGAGGGGGCTCTGGGGTCATATAGAGGAAGTTTCAGATTTGGTGTGCTAATATGAGTGAGGTGGTAGATCTCACGTAGCCAAACGAGAAATTGAGGGCAATCTCAACCGTTTGGGAGTTGTAGGGTGATTCATAAATTTGCGATTTTCATGATATGCACATTATTATTTTATTTCTATCTTTTGGTCTATGCAACGCAGAGGCATAAAATGAACTCCAAAAAAGTGCCATCTCATTGACCTTTCCAAAACTGTGAACAATATTGATCTAACTCCTAACATTGTAGGTTCAGTCACTTCCAAAAGTGAAAAAAAATTTCTGCGATTACCTCAAATTCAGCACTTTCCCATATTTTCTCCGAAATTCATGTAATTAGTACATCTGTTTTTTAACCGACTTCCCAAAAACAAAGAGATTCCTAGTTCGACGTGTATTTATTTTTCAATTTTTTATTTTTTTCTGTCTGACCGAGCAAACCTTCGTAACGCGTCGACCGATTTTGATGATTCTTTTTTTTTTAACCTAACTTTGTAACGCGTGGACCGATTTGGATGGTTCTTTTGCTGTTGTATTGAGTGTGATCCCCCATTGCTAATAGAACAATAATTTGGTCCATGGTGTGAGGTTGGGTGGGAAGAGGAGTAGCCTAACTTCGTAATGCGTGGACCGGTTTGCATAATTCTTTGTTTTTTGGTAGAGTATGCTCCCTGGTTGATACCACGAGAAAAAACTGTTGGGGGGGGGGGGGGGGGGGGGTGTAACCTAACTTTGTAACATGTGGACTGATTTGAATGGTTCTTTTGCTGTTGTATAGAGTGGGATCCCCCATTGCTAATAGAGGAATAATTTGGTTCTATGGTGGTGGTGGGGGAGGGGGTAGGGTAGTCTTACTTCGTAACGCGTGATCCGATTTCGATGATTCCTCTTCTGTTTGGTAGAGTATGTTCCTTGATTTATATAATGACAAAACAAAAATAAAGTGGAATGGAGGTTGGGTAGGGGGTTAAATCTAACTTTTAAACGAGTGGAGCGATTTGGATGTTTCTTTCTTCGTTGTATAGAGTAGAAGACACTAAAAAGTGAAAAATAAAATAGTTTTTAAAAAAAAAGTTGAACCGACTTCACAAAAAGCGCTAAAAATCATAAAATAAATTTAAATTTTATAGCTATTACCACACTTTGAAGTCGATGCAAATTAAACAAATAAAACTACTGCAGTACCACAATTACATACATAATACTACCTACACGTTTCAGCTAACGGGATCATAAGAAATGACGATTAAATATTTTTGAGTAGTTGTTTGGTTTGTTTGATTTCCACCTACTTCAAATCGTCGCAATAGATATAAAATTAAAAATTATTTTATGCTTTTTAGCGCTTTTTATGAAGTCGGTTCAACTTTTTTTTTTAAACTATTTAATTTTTAACTTTTAAGTGTCTTCTACTCTATTCAACGAAAAAAACCCCTACCCTCACCTCCATCCCACTAAAACTTTTTCTCGTGGTATCAAACAAGGAACATAGTCTACACACCAGTAAAGGTGTGTGAATTAAGAAATTGTGTAACGCCCCCTCTGCACACCACCCACCTTATAAATTTTTGTCGTCGCTTCAGGGAGGCAACATATTATACACATCAAAAGAAGAATCATCGAAATCTTTCCACGCGTTTCGAAATTAGACTACCCCTCCTCCTCCCCCATCCCCCATCACCTACCTTAGGACCAAATTATTCCCCTATTAGTAATAGGGGATTACACTCTATACAACAGCAAAAGAACCATCCAAATCGGTCCACGCGTTACAAAGTTAGGTTTCACCCCCACTCCTACTCCACCAAAATTTTTTTTAACATGATACCAATCGGTAAACATACTCTACCCAATAAAAAAAGAATCATCAGAATCGGTCAGCGCGTGATGAAGCTATGCCCGGTCAGACATAAAAATAAATAAATAAATAAAAAAAATACACGTCGAACTTAGAACCTCTTTGCTTTCGGGAAGTCGGTTAAAAATGGCGACATGTGATCAAATTGTTTCAACACAAACACAAATTTCGTACAATCATTAAAGCCGATCTCCAGTGTTGTGGCACAATGCACTAGTAAAATGCGGCAATAGAAGCATTTCGACAAGTTTACTTCGTGTTGGCTTTGATAAGATACCAGCCGACAACTACAGTCTATGAAGGCCACCACAGATTTTGCCAATTATACCATTTATGTGATCACAACAGCTCATGAACGATTTGAGAGTAACGCCGAGACTTTGAACAGTATCAACGTAAAAAAAGTAAAACCGAAGGCATATCAATATCATATCTATATAATAGCTGTGTTTTTTCATTTGGTTCACGGTCAGGTTCAGCACTTTAACATAACCTTACAACAACAACTTAACCCACATATTGATCGGGTAATTTACTTTTAAAATATTCTAATAGAATGCGTTTCTGTAGTTTTCTATTGTTGCAATTAGAGTTTTTAAACATGACTGAAATCTTATTTTATACTTCCAATATGGAAGCCATTTCAATTAATTAATTTTATTTAGCAAATAATGTATAAAATAACTAAAATTTCTTTACACTCAATTTCACAAACTCTCTTAATTTTTTTTATAAACTACCACAATCTGATTTTCACATTCCCATTGGGTCACTATCCCTTATCATTCTTTTCAGATTGCCATGATCTTGACCATGAACCCATGAAAACACACAGCTAATATCACTGACTGAGATTTATTGGGATGTAATATGACTCCCATTTTGTGGTTTTTTGAGACTTCTTTTAGGTCTGACAGTTCACACAAATCTCAATAACACCGGTAAGCCTTATTCAGAATGTGTTCTGGTTCCTGGGGACCAAAAAATGATTTTTTTTAATTGGATTCTTAGGAGTCCTAATGCTTTCAGAATAATTCCTTTCACCACTTTTTAAAAATTCCAAATATTTTCGAAGTTAAACACAATTTCATGACTCACTTCAGCGCGCGCCTTCTGAGAACTCGCCCTACCTAGGTCACGGCTCTCTTTACGCTTTCGTGCGATTCTTGGAATCAACATTTTTACTGAAATTTCCAAACCTAATATATACGGGGTCTAAAATAATAGCACCTTACTTTTAAAAATAAATTAAGATATTTCATCGCAACATTAAAGTTACTTTATTCCAGAACTAACACAGTTCATAGTCTCATATTTAAAAATTTCATTCGATTAGGAAGGAGAATCTCTTCTCCATGACCACAGCTTTAAAGGGGAGCGGGGGGGGGGGGGGGGGGGGGTATTTACATAATTTTGGCAAAAAACAAGCTCATTTTTACTATTTTTTATTTCGGAATCTTTATTGTTTATATAAAAATTGTTTAAGTTAAATACTTAAACTTAAAAAAAATATTTTTTTGTTTTGTTTTGCGGCAGATATGGTGAAAGTGACAGGATCATCTTAAACAACAAATGTAAACGGGATTTTAAAGGTACATTAAAATACTAAGCACTGAACCACTATGGTGAATTTTTATTGAGCTGTGAATATTTGGCGCTCGATTAAAAAAAAGTGCGAAAAAACGTTTAGTTTTCGATTTAAATTACCCGCCAAAAATTGAGGTTTTATTCAAAATGCACGATTAAAGAAACAATATAAAAAATTAGAAGCTAATTGGACTAACAGTTGTTTTTAATCATTTGCACCAACTTTGCAAAAGTTATTTCAAGAAAAACGCTTTGTTGTAAGCTGATCATTCAGTTATTTACTGCTCAGAATAAACAAAGAAGGTATGCTTAAAAGTAATGTAAAAATTTTTTAAAGTCGAATTTCGCGAAACCTTTTTAGAAATATATTGTAGACGTATCAAGCTATCGAAAAAAAAAATTTAAAAACTTAATTTTTTTATTTTTCAGCGTGTATACCGGTGTGCAAAAGTGCTTAGATTTCTTCAGGGAATCGGACCAAACTTTTTGAAAATTTTTTTATGCAAAATTTTCTAAAAAACATTTTTTATCCAAAATTTTCTAAAAAAAAAAATCTCACAAAAGTTGGCCAGATTCCCCGTATCAAATCTAAGCACGTTCACTCCTTTGCAATTTTTGAGTAAAAACTCTTTTCCAAATTTTCAATTTTGTTCTTCCAAAATCTCAAAAAATTTACGTTTTAAAAAAAACACAAAAGTTTCCTATTTTTGTCCGGAGCATTCGAATTGCAGTAAAAAGTATGGGTTCCCATTTGAAATTTTAAAGTTGCCCCACCTTTGGGGAGGGGTAGGGGGTTTAAGTTTCTTCAGACTTCCCCCCACCAAATCAAAACAACTTTAATTAAACTTTTTTTTATAGGACGCCATCTTTTGGCTATATTTGGATGTCTACAGTTAAAAAAACACCCGGAACTTTCCTCGTATAGTGCACCCCAAGTCATAACTGAGAAGACGTTTTGAAACCTCTCTGTTCCTCTATTGTCAGGTGGAATATAAGCTATACTATACGAGTAAGAAACTAAATAGAGTGGTCATAGCATGTAAAATCCGTACATGAGTATGCCGATTTCGACGACTTTTTTTGCTCTCTTTATTTAACTCCTGCTGTCACTTTGTTTGAAGTTTTTCCCCAACAGGGTGTTTCATGTGAAAAAGTGCTGATTTTATCGTCCTGTAAAACTGAAATAAGATTTAAATTGATTGCGAAGGTCAAACATATGAAACTATTACGGGCTGTGTTAAAAATATTTGAGAAAAGTTCAAGTTTTAAACAGTTAGTGATAATGAAAAAATTCAAGTTATTTGAAACGCCCCGGGATTTCATTTCACAGATAAAGTAGGAAAATAATTTTCTTTTCTGATAAAAATATCTCAGGCGGTGTTAAACACACTATTAACTTGTGAAATACCCACTTTTTGCGTTAAGGTAGATTCTGTTTACCTTTGGCGCGGCAGCCATATTTTCTTGTGTTATCAACACGAAAGGCGGAGGTATAATTAAATTTTGCAAGGAGTTAATAGATAATCTTTTTTATTGAAATGTTTACTGAGTTGCAAATTAATTAGTTAAATTTTTTGTTTTAACAATATAATAATGTGGAGAAAAATTACAAATTTTAATGAATATTGCTGCTTTTAAATTGCATTTCTAAACAGATTTCTCCAGAACTTTAAAAATTGCGCCAAAGCACACTTCTATAAACGTTTTTTTTCAGCCTGTCCGGTGATGTTTTTCTTGTGTGCCTGTCAACTTACGCACCTCTAGTATTGGCTACGGTAATCCTTGCTGTTGGGTTACTTCATTTAGTTTCTTACTTGTACGCTATGCTTGTTGCATATAAACAATCGTTTTTTTAACCGACTTCCCAAAAAAAAAAGGTTCTAAGTTCGACGCGTATTTTTTTTTATGTCTGACCGGGCATAGCTTTATAACGCGTCAACCGATTTTGATGATTCTTTTTTTGTGGGGTAGAGTATGTTCACCGATTGGTACCATGTCAAAAGAAATTTTGGTAGGGTGGTGGTGGAGGGTGGGGGTGAAACCTAACTTTGTAACGCGTGGTCCGATTTGGATGGTTCTTTTTTTATTGTACAGAGTATGATCCCCCATTGCTAATAGGAGAGGAAAAATGTGGAATAGGAGGGGGGAGGGGTAGTCTAACTTTGTAACGCGTGGACCGATTTGGATAATTTTTTTTCTGTTGGGTAGAGTATGTTCCGTGGTTGATACCAGGGGAAAAAAATTTTTTTGGGATGGGGGTGGGGTAAGGTGGGGGGGGGGGGGGGGGGTGGAACCTTACTTTGTAACGCGTGGTCCGATTTCGATGGTTCTTTTGCTGTTGTATAGAGTATGATCCCCCATTGCTAATAGGAGAATAATTTGGTCCTAGGGTGAAAGGTGGGGGTGTGGGGGAGGGGTAGTTTAACTTCGTAACGCGTAAGCCGATTTGGATAATTCTTTTTCTATTGGGTAGAATATGATCCTTGGTTGATACTACGAGAAAACAATTGTTGGTGGGGGGAGGGTGGAACCTAACTGTGTAACACGTGGACCGATTTGGATGGTTCTTTTGCTGTTGTATAGAGTGTGATCACCCCTTGCTAATAGAAGAATAATTTGGCCCATGGTGGGGGGTTAGGTGGGGGGAGGAGTAGTCTAACTTCGTAACACGTGAACCGATTTGGATGGTTCTTTTTCTGTTGTATAGAGTGTGGCCCCCCATTGCTAATAGGAGAATAATTTGGTCCTATGGTGTGGGTGGGGGAGGGTAGGTTTAGTAACTTCGTAACGCGTGGACCGATTTCGATGATTCTTGTTCTGTTCGGTAGACTATGTTCCTTGATTGATACCATGAGAAAAAAAAAATTCAGTGGAATGGGGGTGGGGTAGGGGGTTAAAACTAACTTTTATCGCGTGGACCAATTTGAATGGTTGTTTCTTCGTTGTATAGAGTAGAAGACACTAAAAAGTGAAAAATAAAATAGTTTTAAAAAAAAAAGTTGAACCGACTTCACAAAAAGCGCTAAAAAGTATAAAATAATTTTTAATTTTATATCTATAACGACATTTTGAAGTCAAGTCAATTAAACAAATAAAACAACTACAGTACCACAAGTGAAAATAATAGTAGTAGTAGTATTATACCTGAACCTTTCAGCTTACGGGATCATAAGAAATGACGATTAAATATTTTTGCTGTAGTTGTTTGGTTTGTTTGATTTGCACCGACTTCAAAATGTCGTAATAGATATATTTTGTGAAGTCGGTTCAACATTTTTTTAAAAACTATTTTCTTTGGTTTAACGATGTTCAATGAAGTTTCTTATCCCAAAAAATTATTTCCGATGCACCGTGCCGTTTAAGCAACTCCTTACACTCTGAATTCCCAGCATCGTTGTTTTTCTTTTTTTGCAATGTATATAGATGACAATATCTACAATAATTTTATATATCTCTTTATAGATAAGCATTTTACAGATCAGAACAATCTTTTTTTGTAATTTTTTTTAGCAATTCCGATGATTTTTACATATTCCTTACAAAAATATTAAAAATTAAAATTAAATATGTCATTTCGTATATATTTGGTTATTTTATTCTTCTCTTAGGTTATGAAAGTTCACAGTAAACACTAGTCACTTCATCTTAATACATCTCAGTGAGTAGAGCCTTTAAAAACAGTTCCCAATGTTCACGTGTTGAGTTCTATAATTCAAAAAATTGTGAGTCAATTAAACATCAGTTACACGGCTGTCTTTCTATATGCCATTTTCTCCAATTTTAACTAAATTTGTTTTACACAGTTTTGAAAATACATATGTATGTACTTTCAGAAAATCCAAAGCAAATTCGAATTTTTTCGAACCCCTCCAGTGGTGACCACCTTAAGTTGTTACAAAATATTAAGTTTGCATGGCATTCACATTTGACATAGTTTTGTCCATAATATTTTCAATACTATTCGGAAATATTTTTGAATCAATCATTAATTTATCAATGTTTGTTATAAAACTCTGTAAGTTATAAGAAACTATTTTGGATTAAATATATTTAAATATGCTCACAACTAAGTACCGAACCCAACTTTAATGAGTGGTCTGACACGCACTTGACTTTTGCTTTCATAAAACTCTGTTAAGATAATGAGCGGTGTCTGAAGAGTTAAGTAGATAATCATCATTGTGAAACATACTTTCATAATTAACTGGTTAACCGCTCAAATGTACATGTTGTACATATATGTATAGAGTCTATTTAAATGCTGTTTAATTTTTGCAAACATCCGGAAGTTACTTAATGAGACATGCAATATTTGGCTGTTTTATTTTTCTCCGCCTAAAAAATTTTCGTTTTTAATTGGATAGAGCTGTGAAGTAATTAAGTGAATTGCTTCTCTTGAGATAATTCGGACTTCTTGATATATAGACATATTCTTTACAAAATGAGTGATAGTTTATTGTATCTTATATGTCACCGCTAAGTACGAATCTGTTTTACATTTATTTTAAGCAAAAATTTTTATTTGTCATTTATTTTGAGAAAAAATAGTGTGTACTTCTGTAATCTGTGATCAATCCACTGACAACTTTCATTTAGTTTCTCCACAATGCTCGCGAAAATTAAGTGACACCTATGTTTCTCCTCATCGATATAAAAATAAAATACTTCATTATGGCAACATTTAATAGTTATACGCCACCAATTCTTGTGTAAATAGAGTAGAGTATCCTGAACAAACAACTTTCTTTTCTGTATTATCATCGTTTTAATGCAAAGAGATTTGTTATATACTATATAGTGTTTATTTTAGTTCTTATCGAGTAAAAAAGGACAAATGATTAAAATACCTTAAATGCTACATCTAATAAAAAATTGTAATAATAATAATTAGGAGAAATATCAAAAGTGCAAAATACCCATTTGAATCGTTCCTTGATTAATAACTTTTTAATGATGCAACCAGTTTCGACGAAATTATTTTTAAAATAAAACAAGGTGAAGGTTATGATATGTATATGATACACATTTAAGCTTTCATCGGATCAAGATAAAATTTAAGCCAAATTAGCTATGTATACCCCCTTTTAAATGGTGATAGTTACCCCGCACGGTAAACAACTTTTTTGCTAAGTTATATTTTAGACTTCGAATCTAACGCTCTCTTCCACTAGTTCCCATAACCCATGGTGTGGGCGGGAGAAGAACATCACCCGATTTGAGACAACTATTTCAAGTGGGCCTATAATTTAAAGTGGGTTCCAAACCACTGACATTTTCTCTGCAAACCCATGGCCTTTTTATCATCATCTTTTGTCAGCAGGAAACAACCATGGGACGCTGACGGTGGGATTCGAACCTGGGCCTTCCAGGTTGGTAAGCCGGCACGTTATCACTTACACCACCGACGCACTTTTACCCTCAAAAAATATCTTATCTCTTTAGGGTTAAGAAAACAATATCAACATACTAAAATTTTGTAATTTGGTAATGTTTTTCTTTGCGCAATAACAAAACAGACTACTAAGCTGAATTCTAAATGAGGTCTAACCAAAGAACAGAACAGGGTTTTTAAAGTATACGGGTCATCAAATTCCTCTGCATTCCCTCTTAAGAGGCCTTACATGGAATATTACATTATCGACATTATTCTTGGAAGAGATTTTCGATCAATAGTAACTCTAAGTACTTTTACTATTTCAATCCTTTCGATATGTGAGCAACCAATGTAATAATTAAAATCAATTGGATTTTGAATTCTAAAAAGCTAACTACCTTGCTTTTTTTCACACTGAATAGAAGCGAGCAAACCTAAAACTTTTTGGGGCATCTTTAGTGCAAATAAGAAACAAAAATGGACCGAGGAGGCTGCCCTGCAGGACACTCGGCACTGGCGAAACTCTCCTACAGCTCCAATTTTCAAATTTTATTAAAAGTTTTTCATAAACAACATGGTTCAATCCAAGAACGCAAGGTGGATATTCCAACTTGTAACTTTAATAAAATTAGCTCATACTGAACTCGATCAAATGCTTTATTTTTAAGATAATTTATGTCGTAGTTTGTGAATTAGACAAGGTCTGTTGAGGTAGATCTACCACTAACAAATCCATGCTGCAGATCAGAGATGTACTCCCTAATCAATGAGCATAATCTGTTTTAAACTAAACCTTGAAATAATTTAGGAATAATATCACCCGATGGTACAATAGTAAGATATTGCACACTTATTCCCTGATTTATAATTGGGGAGATAATATCCATAGATATAATAATAATATATAATATGCATAGATATCCAGAAAAATTCTGTTATTAAGAGGAACATTTAATATTATAGCTAATGGTAGCACCACGGATAATGCACAATAAGCACCAATGGTGCAATATTATTCTGCCCAGCATTTACAGATTGTTTCGAAAATTGTAAATCCCCCCCCGCCCCCAGCACAGCTGAGAGCAAAAATTAGTCAAAAAGACATTACGATCAAAAGGTGGATAACAAATACAAAACAAATACAAAAAAACTGCGGGTAAAAGCGTGTCAACTATCTAACTCATTTTTGCTGGCGGCGAAAAGATAACTCGGTTTCGCTCGCAGCGAAAACTTAACTCCTTTCTGCCCGCAACAAGCGCAACAATTAGTCATTTAATTGAAGGCTTGTATGTATGATTGAACAAAATATTAGCTGTTTAATTTTAATTAATAGAATTTTGCATTTTAGTTAAAAGTCTAAAACTTATTTAAAAGCCAAGAAGACCCTATACTATAGATCTTTATAAATTCGTTGGGGACAAAAACGAGTTAGGTTTCCGATGCGGGCAAAATAGTTCAATAGTTAACTTGTTTTTGCTCGCAGTGTTTGTTTGCTAAAGCTCCTTTGCTCCGAACTATAATTTTTTCACTTTTACTATGAAGTTAATGAGAAATCCCATTTTTACGGTGTAGAATAATGTATCCCGTTTTTGCTTTCAATGTTTTTTTTGACTCACCTTTGCTCGCTGGTGTCGATTTACGTTTAAAATGAAATGTGTGTTTATAAAGAAATCCGTCGAAGAAATCAAATTCGAGTTTCCATTGTAATAACTTTAACGAAAGATGATAGCAAATTTCAACCCGTATAAAGTTATGCTTACTTTGGGAACTTTTGAGAAATTATTTAAGTAATAATATCTCGCTGTATGTAAAAATCCAGCCAGGTGAGAATTTTTCCGTATATAAATAAATAAATAAATTTTATTGCTGGTTACAGTACACAAGATTAATAATCTTTTCTACGTACTAACTCAAAACAGGTTGTAGATGGTATGAAATTATTAAGAATCGTATGAAAATAAAAGTAAAAAACAAAATTAGATTGAATAATTGAGAAAAAGAAATTAAATACAAAACAATTACCTATTGATGATTCCAGACAAAAATGATAAGAATTATAAAAAATGATCTTTAGCGAGTGCCTTGAAGTTACTGATGGCGCCCGATGTTTGGATATTACGAGGAAGACTGTTCCAGAGGCGAATAATTTGGACAGGATAGGAATCTTCCATGACCGATTTGTAGAAACGTGGTATTAAAAGGTTTCTGTTACGCTGAGATGCTGTGAAGTTAAAGAAAACTCTAAGGTATTCCGGTTTATTAGAATAAAGCAGATTGTACAGGAAAGCAAGAGCCCTTTGCATTAAATATGAAGATAGTGTGCAACCCAGCACTTTCATCCGGAACGGTGAAACATGATCATACCTCCGTAGTCCGAAAACAAACCGAATGCAGTCATTGAAAGCAACTTTCATTTTACGCTCACAGGTGCTATCTAGCTTCAGGAAGATCATACTACCAAAGGTAAAATGGGGCATAATTAACGCCTTAACTAATCTTAAACGTGTGCTAACATGTAAAATGCGCGCCGAGAGCCACAGCCTACGAAGGACACCATAAATCATATCAAGCTTCCTTTTAGTATTGTCACAGCACTTGATATGTTGATTCATAGTAATCCCAAGATTCTTAACTTTTTCTAGAACTGGTAGCGAGTACTTGTTTAAAACAACCGACGGAATATTAGACGCATTAATTACGCTGTTGGAGAAAATGATAAGTTGCCATTTCCTAGCGTTAAGCTGCAATCGATTATTATGGGACAATGTGCATATAATATCAAGGTCAGAATTAATGCGTGCTATACAGTCCTCAATAAGTCCCATCGGCCGGCTTAAATATAATTGTACATCGTCCGCATAGAGATGAATAGTCGAGTCGCGGATCACCGACAGCAGATCATTAATAAATAAACTGAACAATAAGGGACCCAAAATTGATCCTTGAGGCACGCCTTGTCTCAGATATAGCCGCGAGGAAAATGTGTTGTCAACCTTAACCTGTTGCGAACGGCCCGATAGGAAATTAATAATCACTTGCACTGCCATTGTATCAAACCTAAAACAAATTATATTTTTCTAAATATTCCAGTATTTGCTTATACATAAGCTTCTCCAGAACTTTAGACAAAAAGCTTAGTAGACTAATAGGGCGCAGGTCCGATGGTTATTCTGGATAGGACTTCTTAGGTATGGGAAGAACTGTAGCAGTCTTCCAGGTAGTGAGAAACGTAGATCTAGCGAGACAGGAATTTATTATATGGTGAATATACCTACCGATTATAGGGAATATAAGTTTGATAAACCGTGGTGAAAGGTTATCTGGTCCTGTTGCACCTGATTTGATTGAGCTAATAGCTGTTACGAGTTGATCCAGATCTACCGCCCTAAAAGAAAACACGTTTGTACAATTACCAATCACATGAGGACTTGATGGGTCATCAAAAACGGCGGCCTGAATTGGAGCTACTGAAGGGACATAATTAACTGAAGTGAAAAAAGTATTAAGATCGTCAGGTTTAAAGGTGCATGGAATTCGGTCCTTGCCGTATACTCTGGCCTACCTTAGATTATGCTATAACGTACTAGAGTCAATATCCGTCCCCAGTTTGGTGCTAAAAAATTTTCTTTTGGCACTTCTTATCGCCGTATTAGTCCTGTTTCGCGCGAGTTTGTACAATGATCTCGCCTCATCAATTCTAAGCCTTCTCCAGCGTTGGTATAAATATTCCCGATCGGCGATAAAGGACTTGACCCTAGCCGAAAAACATGGGCATCGGGTTGCACCGACACATTTCGATCTTAGGGGGACATACTTCTCAAATAAATATAACGTGTATGTATTGGTCCTTCTTTAATCTAATTAGACTGGGTGATTAAGTAAAAGGCATTTATTAGTTAATTTTTTGTATTTAAATTAATAACACAGGCCTGCGAGGTTTTTCTCCCTGGACAATGAATAGTTGTTTCCGAGGTAATTTTTACCACTGAAACCGAAACCGGGCTCAGAATTGCTCTATCACGTCAGATTTTTGAGATATTCTAACCTAAAACTGCAAAAATACTTTTTTTGCCATATTTGAGGTTATGTGGGATCTTATAGTACAAGTTTTCCTCTTTCAAATGCCGTTGAGTTTGCTCAAATATCTTTTTTTCGAGATATCGCATTTTTAAATTTTCAGGTTCATAAATTTTTCAGTATACGAAAACTTTATGATAACTTGAATAAGGTGACCATAAA
Organism: Leptarthrus brevirostris; assembly: GCA_964036015.1. Lineage (NCBI taxonomy): Eukaryota > Metazoa > Arthropoda > Insecta > Diptera > Asilidae > Leptarthrus > Leptarthrus brevirostris. The sequence goes on from OZ038371.1 coordinate 41,371,029, forward strand.
CTTCATCGCGGTGCTACATAACCTCAAATATGACAAAAACAGTGTTTTTGCACTTTTAGGTTAGAATATCTTAAAAACCTGACGTGATAGAGCAATTCTGAGCCCGGATTCGGTTTTATCAGGAGAAATTACTTCGGAAACAACTATTCATTGTCCATGGGGGATAAACCTCACAGGCCCGTGCCTGTGTTATCTTTGAGCTTAGAGCTTACCTCAAAAATGTTTTCATAAAAACCACTAGGTAGAAAAATGAAAAGTAAAAGCACTTGTTTTACCTTCCACAAATAGGAGTTAAAATTTTCTTTGGGATGGTGATCGCTCAAAAATATGAGCGCTCAAAGCAAAATGATGGATGTTTCGACCGAACCATGAGCGATCACCATCCCAAAGAAAATTTTTACTCCTATTTGTGGAAGGTAAAACAAGTGCTTTTACTTTTCATTTTTAAATAAATGACTTCCACTAGGTAGAATAAATACACACATATAATATCTCTTTGGGTATTTTAACCCCTTGTGGGGCATAGGGCTTCTAGCATATTCACATGCATACATAAATTCCCAATATTTGTTGAGCAAATTTCCCAATGTGCGGTTTAACCAGAAGGTTTTAATTTATATTGTATTTAAGAAGTTGCAGATTCACTCTATTATTGCGTGCCGCAATTTTCAAAGCACACCGACTTCCATATATTAAGTGTTATAATTGATTATTTAATTGATTAATTAATCGATAGAACTAACGAATTCTTTCATGACATGATCCAGTCAAAGTTAAGGTTTCAAACGATTTAAACAATTTTCCGATAGGCTAGTTTAATCTGCAATTAAAAAAAACCAATTATTAATTTAGCACTGCATGTAAAATTAATTGTTTGATGATTGTTAATAAAGTGGCATATAATCTATGCACCACTGGTGGTGTATCATGGAACACTTTTCAACATCTCTATATCCAAGCAATTGTAGAACGTCTATGTAATTTATTGCTGATACGGATACCAGTAACTTGACAATTGCAAATTCCATATTAATTAAGTTTTATAAGTGCAATAATTAATTATGTTAGGTATTTTGTTCGTGTTTCACATTGCATGCGATATACATAACTTACAAGCAACCATTACTACATTACATTGCTACTTAGAATTACATTAACTTTACCTATATAGAGGAATTCAACTTTATTTGTTGAAGCCGTCGGGTGCCAGATGAAAAGTAATTGTTAAATAAATAAAATTGCATTAAGATATGAAGAACGGTAGGATAAACGCAAGCAAACTTGTTTGATTTCCACTTTTGGCGTCATTATAAGATGTGGAAATTCGGCAAAATATTTGCTCAAAACTCTTCACAAAGAAAATCTGAAAATAGATCTTTTCAAAATATGCGAAAATATTCAATTGGAAGGTGAAACTCGTAATTTCTTGACCTTCAGTCGTTGATATCTCAAGTTTGAGGCTATAAATTAGTGCAATTTTACGTAAGAACAATTGCTTTCATTGTTTGCACGATAATCGGGGCCAGACGAGAAGATAAATGCCAACCACTAGGAAGTAGTTTTTCAAAAGATGGCATATTTTGAGATAAGAAGTAAAGCATTCCTGAGTAACATAAGGAGTATTAACCTGTAAATAGAGCACCTTGCGCAATATAATTTATTGAATTAAGAGTATATTACCAGCCTGCCGACGGTTATTGACTAGAAATTTCGAGCTGAACTTTACCAATCAAATTATAAAACGGATCCAAAATTGCAACAAAATTCTAGTTAGCTGAAATACGCATAATGCTGTTTCACATTAATTAGCACCGAATTTATTTAAGTACGTTAAACGAAACATGTGCCATCTACATTTGTATAAGAAAATTCGCAATTCGAACAAGATATAAACAGCAAAATTCCGATTTACTTAAAGAATCGAATCAAGTGCAAACTAGTTTTGCACAAAATTTGTTTACAAAATTGTGCTGTTTACTTTATTTTAATCAACATTTGCGGAGATAAAAGCTAGAAGGATTAAGTGAAAGTTATTGAGCTTTGATTTAAGAAAAATTGCACGTTCGTTGTTAAGTTCAGAAGTTTTGCAAACAAATTTCATAATTGAACGTGCTTCAAGTACGGCATTTTTAACAATTGAATTTTCATACATGGCTACATTTGCCGGAGTAGGTATAGTGTTCCTTTCCAAGTAGGGAGTGTTGTTATCTTGTTCTGATAATCTTTTGCTGACATCATTTTTTACTCATAAGTTAATATATAACGATGGCAACACATACATAATTATCGAGGACTAAGAGGCAACTTGAGATACAATGTGTGAAGCAAGTCAATGGAAACTTTTTTGAATATCGCAAGATTTTTAATTTTTAATCAAATAAACAGCAGAAAATGCGTACACCATCTGAAAGTTGATAGTATTTATTAAAAAACATAAGCCATTCAGAAATAAAAGACAAATAACAAAAAATATTTACAATACAAAAGAAACCACTATAAACATTTTAAACATATAATATTAAGTTATTAGTTTTCCCATGACCTTTGTTTAAATTCCATATTACAACTAAGGATATATACGAGCCCTGTCGCAAAATAGTTGGACTACCAAGGAATATTTTGATGATATATCACTGTAATGTTTATTTTCCGGAACTTACCCAATAAAACAAAATATTGCAATTAGAATTTAAAACATATATTGTATATTAACGAAAATAATTATATTTGAAAAAAAATATTCATTAAACAAAACTTATAACTAATATAAATAAGATGCGTTCGTCGCAAAAGAGTTGGCCTACCGTACATACGTCGCAAAATAGTTGGACTATTCTCAAAATTCTTCGCCTACCACTGTGTAGCGTCATCTTTCTTTTCAATCACGGCTTGCAATCGTAGTGGCATCGTGTCAACTAGGCTAATACACATTTCGGGTGTAATTGAATCCCGAACTTCTTGCAATTTAGCCTTCATGTCATTAAGAGTTCTAGGAGGATTACATCTCAGTTTTTTTTCATTTCCCCCATAGTGCCTCAATTGGAGACAAATCAGGGCTATTAGCTGGCCATTGAAGAACTGGGATTTCTTTTTGTTGAAGAAAAGCACTGATCTTTTTAGCGGCATGGCATGCAGCACCATCCTGCTGGAACGTATACTCGCCTTCTGAGCTTTAAAGCCTAGGAATTGAAGGTAAAAGTTCCTCTTCCAATATCTCTTGATATTTATTGGCATTGTCAATGCCTTCAATAAATCGTAGATTGCCAACACCTCTCGCCGACATGCACCCCCAAACCATTAAAGATGCAGCGAATTTTGTTTTTCGTTTCAAGCAGTCAGAATTAAATTCCTCACCACGTCGCCGTAAAATTCTTGACCGCTGGTCTCCAACACAGAGCTCGAAACGAGACTCATCACTCCATATAATAGTTTTCCATTGTCTAGGTGTCCAATTCCGATGTTCACGTGCCCATTGTAATCGTCTTTTTTTCTGAATAGCAGTTAAAAATGGTTTGTTTTTCACCTAAATACAGGTATACGTAGAACTAAATCATTTCTAAGTTCATAACTCTTCCTTTATAAAATTTAAATACTAGGTTTTTCATTTCTCTGATGCATGTATCTCTCAAAACTTTCTTTTTAATAGAATCTCCCCAAGTTTGCGCAATTTTTATCGCTGTTTCTCTTCGATTTTCCTTAACTATTTCCCGTAATACCTTACGATCCCTGGCGGTTGCGATTTTTGGTCTCCCGGCTTTTTTCATTTCATCTGTACTACCTGTTCTTTTAAACAAGCCAACTATATTTCTGACTGATGAACGTGATTTTCCGCTATTTTATATGTCGACAAGAGCACTCACTATTGCATTACGCATAACTTGGGATAAAGGCTTACGCGTCATAATGGACAATTAAAACTGAAGAAAACTCAACAAGAACTGAAGAATTCCTGGCTGTGAGACCTAATACACTTCCTGATATGACAAGTCCACGAAAAAGCAATGAAAGATGCAGTTAGTTAGTGGTGGGCAACAATTCTTAGAAATAGTCCAACTATTTTGCGACGTATGTAGGGTAGGCCAACTCTTTTGCGACGAACGCATCTTATTTATATTAGTTATAAGTTTTGTTTAATGAATTTTTTTTTCAAATATAGCTATTTTCCTTAATATACAATATTTATTTTAAATTCTAATTGCAATATTTTGTTTTAGTATATTAGGTAAGTTCCGGAAAATAAACATTACAGTGATATATCATAAAAATATTCCTTGGTAATCCAACTATTTTGCGACAGGGCTCGTATCACCAATCTTTTAGACTCATAAAATGCTCACTAAGTGGTGAAGAGAAAGGTGATTTTTTCACCAATATATGTATTAAAGTAGTAAGCACAGCTTAACATCTTAATACCAGTTGTTAGAAGCATCGGTTAACGTAACTTAGTTGGTGGTTGTATGGTTCTAAAGGCAAGTGCTGTCCAGCGGGACTCATACTCTAGTAGGCAACGCCTACTAGCGCTTAAGGCATAAAGTAGGCAACGAGGTATTGAGATACGCCAACGGAGCGAGAGGGTTGTGAACCCAATGAGTTTAGGAATTGGGTTAACTCCTTAATCGTTACTCCTGAGATTGCGTGTAGGCTCTCCAGAAAGTAGTCTCCCAGCATTTTTCTCCTACATACATTACATAATGCTGGGCACTTGCATAGAAGGTGAAGAATGGTATCCTTTTCGTTAACTTTGTCGCAGCTGTCACAGTGCGTATTACAGGGAGCACCCAACCTGGCCGCATGTTCGTCTATTAGATAGTGGCCTATGCTGGCCGCAACTATTTTCGCAACGACAACCCGAGACTTGTTAAGTAGCTCCGTTGCTTTTCCTCTGTCAAAACTTGGCCAGGTCAATCTACAGATGGCACAGTTCGAAAAAGCACTCCACCTATGATTACCCTTTGCTAAGATGTGCTGAAAAATTACATTTTAACAAGTTCTACTCTTATGTTCCTGTAGCCAAAAACCCAGAGAACCAACGTTCATAGTCGGAAATTCACAGACTCCCTCTTGAAATACGCTTTCATTCATTAATGTTTCAGATAAGATCCTACCATAGTCCATCTTAGTGTCGTAGAAGTTAATCAGTTCAGTGTTCCTCTATTTTTTCCTGGTAAGAATATTGACACTGAAGCCCCTTGTAAAATTAAAGTCGGGTATATTACGTACTCAGACATCGTAGTAGATAATCCTCTCGGTGTTAGGTTAAGCATACTACTCTGGTCATAGGGTTTAGCAATCCAGCAGCCAGACTATATCAGTCTGATTGCACTGCAAGGTGCAACAGAATATTGAGAGAGCATACTACTCTGGTCATAGGGTTTAGCAATCCAGCAGCCAGACTATATCAGTCTGATTGCACTGCAAGGTGCAACAGAATATTGAGAGTTTCGGTTGGAGTAGTGCGAAGTGGCCCAGGGACACCAATGCAAGCAGTTCTATGCACCTTATTTAAATTGAACTTGTTGTATCCCTTCCTCATTGCCGGCCACCAAACTAGGGGAACATTTATTTTGCCCCCAGTTCAACTGAAGTTCGAAAATCAGCCCCAAATACTTAATCCTGGAAGATAATATGAATTGATGCCCGTTTAATTTGGACATGGCAAAGCTCAATCTCTGCACCATCTGCTAACCTTGCTCCGGAATTGCGCTAATTACGAGAAGGAATTTGGTCGATACCGGGTGTACCGGGTGCAAAAGTTTTAAACTTTCAAACACCTTCAACCAGCATTCCGAACCGAAGTAGTGCCAGGAATTGAAAGCTATATGTCGTTCTCGCATTCAAATTAAATAATCTATTGCGTCAACAATAATTAAGTAAATTTAAAATATTTTTTGTAACTAACGTGTTTTCAACTTGTTTGTTCTGTTAGAAATTTTTTGATCCAACTTGCCACTGACTTTTGGTTACAATCAAACTTTGTGAAATCAAGAAAAGTAGCAAGCGTGTTTTTGTTTTATCATTAATAAAAAAAAAATTAAAAGCAAAGCTCTGCCGTATTTTATTTGAAACCAACCGTATAGCAGGATTACCAAATCATTCCCGTAGGTAGCAACCTTAACCCTGCACTGGTTGAGATTTCTCTCTCTCTCTCTAGTTCACATTGTGGTGCATGAGGTGGGAGAGAGAATTCACCCGATGCGAGACAACGTGGACCTACAATTTAAAGTGGATTCCGAACCACCGACATTTTCCCTACAACCTCCAATGGTCTTTTAATCGTAATCTGTTGTCAAAAGAAAACAACCATGGGTCGCCGCCGGTGGGATTCGAACCTTACTCCACCAATGACTTAAGTCGAGTTTTAACCGTATTTTATTCATGACAATCAGCGAAAGCAGGGAAGAAAGAACTGCACCCCAAGGCGACCCCTACAGACTTGCCTTGTAACACGACTGGTAACCAATTTGGACTGTGTTACTAATGACGTTAACATCATTTAAATCTAACGGCCAAGGTCCTGCTCTACGCCTAACTCGGCAAGAGCCTCGAGGGTGGATTCAGAGCGAACATTATTAAAGATTTTCTCCATGTCTAGGAACGCAGCTAGAGTGTATTCTTTGTATTTTAGTGAGTATTCAATAGTACGTACAACTTCGTGAAGAGTCGTGTCTGTATATCTTCCCTTGCAGTAGGCGTGCTATGATCATGACATTCGATTGTCATCGAGAGTTTCTCTAAGGTGAACGTTCAACACACGCTCCAGAGTCTTCATCAAGAAGGAGGTCAGACTCAAAATCCTTTGAAAGCTCATGACGCCGTTTACCAACCTTAGGGATAGACACAAACTTGGCGTTTCTTCAGGTCTAGAGAAGATAGTTAAAAACAATACTGCCCCTACAAATAGCCACCAGCTACTTCGCTACTAAATCAGGTAGCTTCTGCCGGGAGAAATGTCGTTATTTTATGATCCAAACATGCGTTCTCGGTTGATTTTTGTAGAATTCCTACGAAAACACATTAGAAAATCAAGAGAGTATGCAAAATCACAAGTACTGCCGTCGGCGAAACTATGAATAGGATTGAAAGTGAGAGATAAAACTCATCAATGTAAAGAAGAAATAAAGTTGGTGAAAAAACTGACCACTGATGTACATTTATTTCGTAGGGATCAGATGGAACTCCATCTATTATTACACGGATTGACCAGCCTGACAAAAAACTTTGTGTACATTTCAAGAGGTGTAAGTGAAAACGTGCTAGAAGAGCTTCATGCCAACTCTCCGGTAGAGCGGCCAGTGCGGAAATCGTATGTCTATCGAAGGGTAATAATATGGTTCTTTTCTAAGTATTTCAAAATTTATTGTTGAGTGATTTAAAAACTTGAGCTGCGATGTAGGTGGCAAGCAGAAATTAGCTGCAACATTAACAGCAAGTTGATTGTCTTTGTCCAATAAACCAGTATATTAATGAGTGGTGGTATCGTAGAACTGGCAAGATTGTTCTTTCGACAACAGGCCAGAAGCTCTTACCAGGCTTTGGTTAGCAAATACCTTCCGACTAACGTCCTGGTCGAAAGTAAACTTATCCTGACTAATCACTGATTTGCATATATTTCGCATCACTATAGAGATGTGTCTTAATTCGTCTGATGGGCATACTTTATATGCCTGCAAAGCTGCTTCTATGTTTTTCACGTCTGTAGAATAGTCATTATTGAACGAATTAGTATTAGTCGGTTTCATGTTTTTGAAGTTATATAAAGCGAAGGATGTTCAAAGTATATTCGAAGCTATGTTAACGCCCCACTTGGAAAGCAACCAGACAAGTTCAGCTCTCTGAGATATATATTAAGTCCGGTAGTTTTATAATGTCACACTAATCTCTTTTAACTCTTTTTTTAAGTCGTTGGTGGAGTAAGTGATAATGTGTCGCTCTACCAATCCGGAGGTCCCAGATGCGAACCTCACCCTGCTGACAACAGATTACGATAAAAAGGCAGAGAAAATGTCAGTGGTTCGGAATCCACTATAAATTGTAGGTCCAATTGCAATCGTTGGAGGAATTTTGATTAGGGGTTATTAGAGAAAAAATGGGAAATTAGGCGATGATTAGGTAGTCACCTCTCACCTATTTATTTATTACCACCAACTGAATTTGAGTGGGACAGAATATGGAAAGACTACTATTCTCGTTGGCGCTTTCCCAATTGCGTTGGTGCTATAGATAGCAAACATGTAAGTATTGTTTTGCTAGCTGTTTGCGATGCCAATTGTATATTCACGGCAGTCGACATAGGGGCATATGGCAGCCAAAGTGATGGAGGCATACTAAAAGAAAGTACCTTCGGTACGCTTCTTTTGGAAGGAAGCCTGCCACTCCCAAAACCAAGCCTATTGCCGAGTTCTGAAGTTATATTTCCTAATTTCTTTGTGGGTGACAACGCCTTCCAATTAAAGCACAATTTAATGAGGCCATTTTCTGGTCAGAATTTAACACCACAACAGGAAAACTACAGCAAAGGAATATCACGAGCGGGTGTAACCATGGAGAACACTTTTGACATACTTTCGGCTATATGGCGATTATTACGGAATGACATCCATTGACATTCCTGCTAATGTTGATAAAATTATTAAGGCAGTCGTCGAAAAGACTTAATGGATGGAATGGAATTTTTATTTTAATATTTTCCTTTTACTACCAACATAAATCTAAAAAAAATTACAAAATTACATAGTACATTTTCATGACCGCTACATTATGTAGCTTTGTTAAAATATCGTAATTCAAACTTTTACTGAAATACTAAAAAAGTAACCTAAAATGTATAATTTATTTATTTATTAAAGCTTAATGCAAGCTATTACGTTAAAAAATACAAAATAACAAAATAAATACTACAAACTAAAATAAACAATAATTCATAACAGATAATGTAAGCTACAATATGAGCTATGATTATGATAAATATAAACTGGGAGGAAGGAGAATAAGGAAAGGCGATCAAGATGGGCGGGATAAAGATATAAGGCTTTGTGAAGGGATGATTTACTCAGATGGAAGTCAAAGGAGGGAAGGAAGACTTTTCTTAGCATCCTGGTAATTGGTTCGCGTTGACCGTAGTTCGTGCGAGGACTGCAGGATTGAAGGGCAGTCTATGGCACCAGCTAGTAGCTGATGAATGAAGAGAACGTCGGAAACATCACGACGTTTACTTAGGGGTTGTAAGTCGATCAGTTTCGGACGGTATTCATAACGTGGAAGGTTGAATCTGTCTACCCACGGAAGATCACGTAGAGCAAAGCGAATGAACCTACGCTGGACAGATTCAATTCTGTTAATGTGGGTTGTTTGCGTAGGTGACCATACCTGGCTGGCATATTCAAGGAGAGGTCAAACGAAGGAAATATAGAGAGATTTGGAAACATAAAGATTGGAGAACTCTCTAGACCAGCGCTTCACAAACCCTAGCGCGGAGTTAGCTCTGTTAATTATGCTATCAATATGGGAATGGAAATTTAATTCGCTATCACAGATTATTCCTAGGTCACACAAAGAGGTAACGATTGGGACTGGTAAGTTGGTTAACATGTAGATTCTTGGGGTGGAGGTAAGACGCTTGCGGAAATAAGAGATGGACTGGCATTTGGAGACATTGAGCTCAAGAAAGTTTTTCATGCACCATGTGGTGAACGAATCGAGGTCATTTTGGAGAAGAAGAGAGTCGGTTGTGGAGGAGATATATTTAATTATTTTCATGTCATCAGCATAAATGGACACCTCTGAGTATTTGATGACACAATCAACATCATTTATTGTAAGGATGAAAATTAATGGACCGAATTGGCTGCCCTGAGGGACGCCGGAACAAGCGACAATAGGGTTAGAAATGGATGTGCTGATAAGAACATTGTATTGACGGTTGTTGAGGTAGGATTGAATCCAGGAGATGACTCGAGGGTGGAAGCCTAGGCGATCAAGTTTAAATAGGATAACGCTATGGAAAATTTTGTCAAAGGCTTTACTAAAATCGGTGGCGATAACATTAACATCTTTACCGTTTTCCAGGGCACATAGTGTTTTGGAGACGAATTCGGCAAGGTTGGTGGTTGCAGATCTTCCTTTGAGGAAGTCATGCTGGGAGAGGGAGTAAATAGACTTACAGTGGAAGAACATGGAATCATAGACCAATTTTTCGAATAGTTTAGGTATGGATCATAGTTTAGCAATTGGTCTGTAGTTGGATACATCGTTCTTGCAGCCTTTTTTGAATATGGGAATAATATAAGAGTTTTTCCATAATTGAGGGAAAACCCCTTGAGTGACCGAGAGGCGGAAAAGCAAAGTAAGGGGTTGAACTAGATGCATGGCACACTTTTTCAGAACGATGGCCGGGATGTCGTCAGGACCGGGGTGAAAGTCATCCTCAAGCCCGTTAATACTGGCGGCAATTTGTTCGGGGTCAGGGTCGAAAGATGTAAACGACGTTTGAGTGCATTTGTCCATGAATGCAATATAGTTAAGGTCGGGTTGAAGAGAATTGTCACTGAAAGATTTACTGAAGAAGTGTGCAAAGAGGTTAGCGAAAACCTTAGGATCAGATGAAGAGGTATTCTCGAGCTTTAGGGTGGAAGGGTAACCATTGGATTTCTTCTTGGAATTAATAAAGTTACAAAAACACTTGGGGTCGGATATGAGGCTTGTTTCCATCCGGTGGAGAGAGCGTAATTCTTTGTCGTACCAAACGGGGGAGGAGGAGCAGTTTTTACGAGGAAGAAGAGGGATAGATGGAAGATGTTGAGGGATAGTGCCAATGTTGGAGTTGAGGAGCAAGTGATTTAATTTTTCAAAGTCGCCTTTACGAAAATTGAAGGAAAAGAAGACTCGGAGCTTGAAAGGGCGTGAGGGTGTTCGTAGGAGAAAACGAGGAACAGGGGAAGATGGTGACGATCGAGGGAGGAAAGGAGATGTTCGCTTTCCACGACAGCCGAGTTAACTGGGTCTGAGGAAAAGATTAAGAAATTAGTTAACCCCCCCCCCCCCCCCCCCCGGAGCAAATCCTGCGCACGGGCCTGTATGGGGGTGGTCCTCATTTGGGGTAAAAAAAATTACAACGTAAAATATGACAAAAAAGTAATGAAAATTTGTTTCAAATTCGCTGAAATTCGTACTCATCGATATCATTTCTCATTAAGAACCCCCCTGTCTTAGCGCATTAAAATTTGGTTTGAGTCCAAATTAAAAAACATCTTACATTGTCCGATAACAGTAAGTGCGACGATCAAGGTCAGAAGTTTACCCATAAATTTGTCATGCGCAAACTCTTAAATTTGCTTTACGATTTTCACACGCTAAGTAGAGTTCATCAGTGTTAGCATGCAGATAAAGCGAAATTGTCACGATGTTGTAAATTGAAAAGCAAATGATATTACTCGGGTCACGAGCTGATTAGCAGAACAGGAACAAATTTTGTATTTATATTTGCACTACAAAATGCTTTTCTACTGATACTTGTTATGGACAGCTACTTAGTTTGAATAAATTTAAATAATGTTCCGCTGAAAGATAACACAATTAGTAATAATACAATATGTGTACTGTGCGTAGAACCTATTAGCGTGGGTGGCCAAGTGAAACAACGAATTTACGAAATTATGCAATTTATTTGCGGCAATTATAACTTCTGTGATGATCTCAATAGACATTTACGTTGAAATTAATCCCTTCCAATTACGACATCTTTGTGTAGACCGCTGAATAGTGGAAATAGGAAAACGGTGTTCACTTGAGAATTACCACGTAAAAGCAGCGGTTCCTCTACTCATTCAAATGGGTTCCGCGTCAACATTTCGATCAATTAATCCAATTGTCAATAGGCAAAACAAATTTCGTTACTGCTAACATGACACTGGATGATGATGGTGCCTTATTGACGTTCTACTGATTTGTTTTGTCCACTTTGATCAAATTAAATTAAGTTTTGTAGCCTGGACAGCTGAAATCTGAAAGAGCTGCTGAGTTTTAAGGAAATAGTTAGAAGCTATGAGGTAAAAATAAATTATCATACTATTGCGGACAAAAAGTTTTAATCGCCTTGCGATTTTCTTATTTTAATCAAACTAGAGGCTTAGGTCCAAAAACGCAATAAGAACAACACATCGTTCTAGCTTCTAAAAAACAATGAAAGTGACACGAGAAATAATGTAACGTCAATTAAAATAGTGAAAACATTTAGAGGATAAAACGAACGAACGAACGAAACGCGATAAAAATTTAGAGGAATAACATGTTGTAACGCGTTATCTTCGTGTCACTGTTCGGACACCGATTGGTAACGTGTTTTACTTTGCAGTCAGGTGGGTCTCTGGTTTTCTCCACGGGATTGAGCTCGCCGGCTCCAGGGTCAAGGCTTCTAAAGAAAACGCCCCGATTCCTTACTACAATTTACTTTTATTCTACAGTCCTGGATGTTTAACACTAATTTTGAATTCACTGTTTATTTGCTTTACTCTTAAAAACTACAATGTTGTCTCTTTTAGATAAATTAATACCCGCTCTTACTCCGTGGTCTCGGTGTGAAATGGCGTAGGTACTATTTCCTCTGTCGGTCGCAACGTAATAGCTGGTGTCTCTTTCCTGGAAATGCCTTCCCTTGGTGGGGCTGACTGACTCTCGTCGACGGAACGCTGGTCGCCTGCTTTCCTCGGGGAATCCTCGGTGAACGGGATGGGTAGGTTCCTGCGGGGAAAGGACGGTAACAGATAAATGTGTTAGGGCTGAATTCTGGACAACCACTGACAGGGAACTTGTAAAAGTGAATGATACAACTGGGAATCACGCCAGTACACGAGTAGATGATAAAACCAGGAGTCACGCTGGTTGGAAGGGTGTCCTACACTAGGAAGTCACGCTGGTCGGAAGGGTGTCCTACACTAGGAAATCACGCTAGTGTAAGAGTGATTGAACTAGGAATCTCGCTAGTTGTCGGAGTGTCTCGTACTGGGAATCACGCCAATACGAGAGGAAGCTAGATAACTAGGAATCATGCTAGTTAGAGGAGTATCTTACACTAAGAAGTCACGCTAGTGTAAGAGTGAATGAACTAGGAATCTCGCTAGTTGTAGGAGTGTCTCGTACTGGCAGTCAGGAGAGAAAGCTTGATAACTAGGAATCACGCTAGTTAGAAGAGTGTCTTGCACTAGGAAATCACGCTAGTGTAAGATTAAGTGAACTAGGAATCTCGCTAGTTGTCGGAGTGTCTCGTATTCGAACTTAATTCCTACCCAACACCAGTGGGTCCACTGTGATCCACACAATAGTTCGGTGGTAGTCGGGAATCACGCCGACTGCGCAAATATATTTACCTGGGGTATTCTTACCAATTTGCTGAGTTTGAAGAGCTCCTGCGCTGGTCACTGTGCTCCGGTTGACGGCTGGTCCACAACTGACTCCAGCAGGACGTTGGGCTTGCTTATATATAGTTAAAAAAATTACTATACTTAACCGGAGCGATAGAGGTCCTCAAATATAGACTTATTTCGAAAAATCAACTCGCACTTTTTACAGTACAGTAAAAAAAATTCACTTAATTCACGAATAAAATTTCTTAGTTATTCTACAAAAAGTAAAAATTCCCATTATAAGAAATATTTCTTATAATTTCTGAATAATAAAGTATTGTCGTAATTATGATATAAATAAATAATTGATGGGGATTATTTTTAGAATAGAAATACTCCTTCTGGCTTGGTGCTGATCTAAAAGTCCCACATCAGGCCTAGACTGGAATATTCTCGTATGTAGTTTCCATATTTGAGCAGAGGTCGTGCATACCTCATTGTCCGAGTTAGATAAATAAGATTGACACATTGACTTTCTGAAACAGGACAGGCACATGATATTTTTGTTTTTATACGATGTTGCCAAATCCTAGGAGACAACCCTTTGATGCGTTAGCATGGTTTTGGCCGAAAGGGAATTAGGGTAAGGGAATTGAGAAAACTTGAGTCTTGTTTTTGCATTGCTGCGAGCTAGACAACAGCCCAGAAACGGAGTGGATTATTATAATTTCTTAATAAAAGCTCACGGGGTCATCTGGTCTCGAACCCGGGACCCATGGCATGTTAGTCTTGCCGCTCAACGTATTGATCCAACTCCGTCTCCGTTTAGTAGTTATTTCGAAATTTTTTATAAAGTATTTTTACCACAGTGTTCATTATATGTAATTTTTATTCAATTAGTATTAGGAATTTTTGAAGATATTTTGCATCAATAGTTTAAAAATTAGAGCAGGATAAATAATATAAAAATTTCAGTATGTACACCTTTCATTTTATGGAAAGGAGGTGCAGAAAAATCATACCAAATATTTTCTTAATAGGTTTATAAATGAGAGGATGGAAGCCTATAACATATAGACGGACGGACAGACCGAAACATTAATGCTTTCTAGTTGCTATGGAACTGTAAAACCTAAACCTCACCTACATAAGTGCGCGGATGAAGTGAAACTTCATTCGTCTTTGTTATTGAATAACTTTAAATTGAGTAGGTGAAAAAGAGTAATGAAAAGCATTAAATCAATTTTGGGAATTCACAACGGTTACTAGCGGCTTATGATAACTAAAGTGTAGATATCTGGTAAAAACTTTAATTTTATGTTGTATAATGTTTGATCTCCCGTTACTAATAAGAAGAAAGGTTTGTTCCTAAGATGGAGGGAGGGGGAGGGATGGTCTAACTGCGTAACGTAGGAATCGATTTGGATGATTGTTTTTTTTTGGGTAGAGTATGGTACCATGAGAAAAAACTTGTTGGTGGGGTGGATGTGGGAAATAGGGGGGTTGAAACTTTATAACACATCAACCGATTTGGACGGTTCTTTTTTGTTGTATAAAGTATTAACCCCAATTGATAATCTGAGAATAATGTGGACCTAGAGAATGATCGAGTGGGAGGAGAGAGAGGTAGTCTGATTTCGTAACGCATGGACCGATTTAGATGATTCCTTTTTGTTGGATAGAATATGTTTTCCGGTGGGTACCATGTCAACAAATTCTTTGCTTGGGTGGAGGTTGAAGAACGGGTGTCGTATAGTGTATGAGCCCCAATTGCTAATATAAGAAAAAATTTTTAGTTATGGTGGGGGAAGGGGAGAGGTAGCCTAACTTTATAACGCGTGGACCTTTTGTGAGTATGTTCTGCCATTAGTACTATGACAACAATTTATGGGGTGGGAGGTTGAATCTCAATTCCTTTACCCGTAGACCAATTTAGATTATTGTTTTTTGTTGTATAGAGTATGTTCCCCCATTGCTACTATGAGGAAAAAAATTTACATATGGTATGGTTGGGGACCTATTTACCTATTTTTATTATTCGTTGTTGTCTACCTACTAGAAAAATAGGTTTTTTGGCCACCATCGAAATTATGTACAGTACGGACAAAAATGTTTTGGTGTTTTTTTCGAGTTGTATCATTTAACACTATTCTTATCCTTCAAAATAAGCTGTTGAGCGGTCGGTCACCTACGATTTTTTCTTGTAAAGTTACGATCATTTTAAGTTGTGAAATATATCCCAGTATTAATGTGAATGCGCATGACGTTGTTAGTTTGTACATGCTCTACTTGTCCTAACCTCAAAAGGAACAAAAAAAATCCATTTTTCGAGTACATTATATATCTCAAAACCCTGACGTGATGACCCAATTTTGACCTCGGATTCGGATTCTACGCAGCAATTAACTTCGGAAATGATGCCCAGTAGCACAACAACAGAATTTTGTAGACCTGTGATATTTAGTTTTATATCTATCGACATTTTATAGTCGGTGCAAATTAATCAAACAAAACAACTAAACAATTCAGCTCACGAGATCATAAGAAAAGACGATTAAATAGTTTTCTTGTTGTTGATTTGTTTGTTTAATTTCCACCGACTTCAAAATATTGTAAAAGATATAAAATTAAATAATATTTTATGCGTTTTAGCGCTTTTTGTGAAGTCGGTTTAACTTTCTTTTTAAATCCATTTTATTTTAAGTTTACAGACACGAAGGTACGAAATTTTTAATTTCAGCGATTTTTTCAATTCCCGCAAAAAAAATTAAAATATTGGCCATAGTGTGTCAGTATAATTCCTTTCACAAAATACAGTTCCATCCACTTTTAAAAAATTCATAGTTCCTTACAAACACATTTCAATTAAACATTACATAATTACGTGAACCACTTGTTACTTTCCTTACCGCATATAGTCCGGAAAGAAAGTTCTATACCGTCTTCAGATGTAAAATATAACATAATAGTTGACTCTGTTTCACATTTAGAGGGCGAAGGGCTTGCAAATATGAATATTCAACATTTGGAAGAATTATTTCAAGAAGAAACAGAAGAATCTTTAAGTGAAGAGGAGGAGCTTATAGCAAATTTCTCCTCAAATGAGCCGGAGATAAAAACTTCAAAAGCGTAAACAAAGGGGAATAGATTTGGCCAAAACATTAGAACTTTCCTTCTCAAATAAAGATCTTTCTGTAATGTGAAGTGGGGCGTTTACAAGAAAGCTGCAAAATACTTTTGGTAGAATTACACACGGATGTTAACATCTAATTCAATCACACTTAATAATGAAGAAACAACATCTGATGAGGACTTTCAGCCTATTACCAGAAAACGACAGCGATGATACAAAATAATATACACCTATACATTAAAGATACACTTTAATTATTTGCTTAAGGTCCTCTATCGATATACACCTCATTGTTTGCCGCACCAATCAGCTTGGAAAGTAATTTCGAAAAATCTTTCCTAGGTCAAAATTTAGCTGAAATTAGCCGAGAAATACACTTTATAAATTAATAAATCCGCTGCTGATGGATAAAGTGGAAAAGATTTTTTGGTTTTTAACAAAATACTTGATCATGCATTTTTTTTAATGAAAGTGTCAAGTTTCATTTTTTTTAATGAAAGTGGCAAAGCAATGTTAAGTGTTTTTCAAAGTAAATTTTTTTTTTGAAAAATTGTTTTTCCGAAAATCATATGTAACGACCTTTATAAATCACTAAAGATCAATGTTCTACGGCAATGATGACGATAGCTATGAATTTTCAAAAAAGGTATCATCACGAGAAAAAGTGCAAAAATGCAAAAGTTTACCACCCTGTAACTTCTGCACAAATTTTTTTTTAAAATCCTTTAGCACGATAATAACTTATACCAGGCGAACAGGTAGAAAACTTGTATCGTCTATATCTCGGCCGTTTTTCATCGTACGATCGTAGAGGGCGCTTCAAGCGCTACAACTTTGCCCATGAGGACTTTTGCGCTATCGTCAACCGTTATCACCGAGGAGGCGGGGAAAACATTTTCGAAGGGCAAATTTTTTTTTCATTGAAATTGACTATACTTGACGCCTGGACTACTGGTACACTTGAGGAATTTTGCCCCAGGAATTCTAACTGGATAGTGCTCTCCAATATATCATATCAAAAAGATGGGCAAAGCTGAGGACGAAAAATTTTATGGTTGTATATAACGCAGGTGTATAACGTAGTTTCTGTAATTCTCTATTTATCTCCTATAACGGCTTGGCTTTTTGAGATTGGCAAATACTTATGGTCAGATAGTTCATATCTTCAGCTGTTTGAATAAGTATTGTCTTCATAATCCTTCAGATGTATTCCTGATAGTGAACTCTATATTGCTGAAGGTGTTACAATGGCTTCAACTTCTTGTGCATATCAGTATGAATCTGTAAATTGGAAAATATCATGGCAAAGGTAAAATTTTTAGAACAAATGTGGATTTTACAAGCTTCTTTTTTTTTTTTACTTCAGAAAAAACCGTGAATAAGCTTACCACCTGAAAGTTACTTTTCAATTTTCTTAAGACAAAAATTTCAGTCCTTGAAACCAGTATGCAGATGGCTCATATACCTCCTCATGACCTGCACCACTATTTTTTTTACAAGCTCATGTGCTTTTTAGATAATTTATCTTAACTTTGACCTCGTCTTGCGTTATATCGGACGTTAAGCTTTTCAGTCTCTCTTCAGCTTTGTACAGTGCATGTTTATTGCTTTACAAATTGTCTGTACTATCGTACAAACAAGGATAAGAAGACCACAGATAAGCCAACAATAAAATTGCATCTTTACACTAGTCCAACTAAAAACACAGCTTAATCAGAATTGTATATAACAAGTAACGCTAAATTAGTGCACCATTTTTTCATTTACTATTCCACTTATCTTATCGTAATTTCAGTTGCAGTACCACTTTTTTTTCCAGCTCTCCTTTTCACTACGTTGATTGCCGTATGAGAACTCGAAGATTATAGAAAGAGTTCTATTTTTTTAATCTCATATGAGTTTAAAAATATAGAACTGTTTCTATAAATCTGAGGGTTCTCATACGGCAATCAATGGAGTGATGTATGAGTTTTCATATGAGCGCTCATATCATCTTTGTTAACATGATTATTACAATGCAATATCTGTCAGTTAAGCATACTCGTAAGTGATCTAATTTGAATTGATATTATAGTGTAAAGCCCCATTACTAACGGAGATAGAACTAATAGAATTTTTAAATGGGAAATATCAACAGTTTCTTGTTGAAGAATTTCATAATTAATATAACTTTACGCCAACCAACCAATGTAGGTAATCCTAGAATATAACCAATAGGTTATAAGGTTTATAAATACCAAAGTTATTGGTAACCAAACATGTTTGACTCGGAGATTTATCTCATTTGAATAACCGGTGGTGAAACAATTTACTTAAAAATGATTACTAAATGTAAACATTTAAGAACAAATTTGGTAAAAAATAACATCTAGGAAGTCCCGATCGATGTGTATCAACAAAACTGCTTCCGTTTTCACAATCTCTAATAATAATTAACATTTGAAATTACCCACTTATTATACTATTACTAAAAAACTATGTATGAATGGCAACATTTTGTGCCTTATCGAGTAGAAAAAGATAAGTAATAAAAATCTCCTAAAGTTCTATTGTTACAAATAACTGCAATATTTAAGGCAACCGAAAGCGTTCGAGACCAGGTCTCGCGGCGAGCTTGTATAAAGAAGTTAAAATAATCCAATCCGTCTCTGGGCTGTTGTCTAGCTCGCAGCAATGCAAAAACAAGATTTTCAAGTTTCCTCAGTTCTCTTACTCTAATTTCCTTACGGGCAAAACCATGCTAGCACATCAAAGGGTTGTCCCCTAGGCTTTGGCCACATCGTATAAAAAAGCCATATTGCAAAAGAGCCGTGCAAATTGCTCTCTCTCACTATCACTAAACCGATTTTCATGATTTAACTTTTGTTTTCATATAAGATGTTGCCAAAGCTCAGGCGATGCCCTATGATGCTAAAGCACAGCCTTAACAGAAAAGGAATTAAGGATGAGAGAAATGGTTTAGGAGATTGAGTGAAGGAGGTGTCGATGTATGCCCCGTTTGAAAGTTTCAGGCTCATATGACGAGGAAAAACAGGAGATGGTAAACTGTTCCACATTCATGTTGTTCTGCTTAGAAAAGATTCCCGAAATTTGACGGTTCCTCCTAATTTGACCTGGAGAGAATAGGGGTAGGAGCGACTTGTAGCTTTTGTATCGCGCGTTGTCATGTGTCTACAAGGAATCAGGCTAGCAATTTCGTTAGAACAATGGCCATTGAAATAGCGATAGAAGAGTGAGAGACAACCGACATTCCGTCGATGCTCCAGAGAGTCAAGACCCTCAGAGATTGAGGGATCGCCAATAATTTTAATAGCCTTACGCTGGACTTTGTCTAACGCGGACAATGCGGTGTGTCCGGCCCCTGCCCAAATATGAGAATTATATTCAAGTCTAGGCCTAATGTGGGACTTGTAGATCAGCGCTAAGTCAGGTGGGGTGAAATATTCCTTACATCTCTGTAGAAAACCCAAGCATTTCATCGCACTTTTGGCGATTGCAAATATAAGATCAGTCCAGCTAAGATTGCTTCATATTTGAATACCCAAGATGTTTAGGGAGGGCGAATTGGGTATATTCACTCCGTCGACTGAAATGGTTTGGGGGTGAACTGGGCGTTGTTTATAGATCTAAAATGCGTTCTCGATTGACTTCTGTAGAATTTCCACTTGCATTCATTACAGAATCAAATGAGTACGCGCAATCAATGGTGCTGTCGTCGGCGAAACTATGAATAGGATTGAGAGTAAGGGATAAAAGATCATTAATAAAAAGAAGAAATAAGGTTGAGGAAAGAACTGAGTCCTGAGGTACAACGGCATTTATTTCGTAGGAATCAGATGTAACTCTGTCAATTACTACACGAATTGAACGGTCTGACAAGAAACTCTCTATCCATTTAACGAGGGTAGGGTGCAGGCCAAATGTTTGAAGTTTGGCTAAAAGGGCAGCATGCCAGACTCTCTCAAAAGCCTTTGAAATATCAAGAGGGACGATTTCGGGCTCACCAAAGTTATGGAGACAATGATTCCAACGCTCCGTTAGAGCCGTTAGTAAGTCTCCGGTTGAGCGGCCAGCGCAGAAACCGTACTGGGAATCATTAAAAAGATGGTTATTTTCTAGATATTGCAACAACTGAGAGTTGATTAGTGATTCAAAAACTTTAGATATGATCGAGGTTAGTGCAATTGGTCTGTAGTTAGAGGGGTCGCATGCCTCTCCTTTTTAACCGACTTCCCAAAAACACAGAGGTTCTAAGTTCGAAGCGTATTTTTTTATTTTTTATTTTTAATTTTTTTTTTTTTTTTTTTTTATGTCTGACCGGGCATAACTTCGTAGCGCGTCGACCGATTTTGATGATTCTTTTTTTGTTGGGTAGAGTATGTTTACCGATTGGTACCATGTAAAAAAAATTTTTGGTAGGGTGGGGGTGGGGGGTGGGGGTGAAACCTAACTTTGTAACGCGTGGTCCGATTTGGATGGTTCTTTTTTTGTTGTACATAGTATGATCCCCCATTGCTAATAGGAGAAAAAAATTTGGCCTAGGGTGGGGGCAGGGGGGAGGGGTTGGCTAACTTTGTAACGAGTGGACCGATTTGGATAATTCTTTTTCTATTGGGTAGAATATGATGCTTGGTTGATACTACGAGAAAACAAATGTATCTGGGGTGAGGAGGGGGGAGGGTGGACCCTAACTTTTTACCGATTTGGATGGTTCTTTTGCTGTTGTATAGAGTGTGATCACCCATTGCTAACAGAAGAATAATTTGGGCCATGGAGGGGGGGGGGGGGGGGGGTTGGGCGAGGGGAGGAGTAGTCTAACTTCGTAACGCGTGGACCGATTTGGATATTTCTTTTTCTTTTGGGTACAGTATGCTCGCTGGTTGATACCACGAGAAAAAAAAATTGTTGGTGTGGTTGGGGTGGGAGAAGGGGGGTGGAACCTAACTTTGTAATGCGTGGACCGATTTGGATGGTTCTTTTGCTGTTGTATAGTGTGATCACCCATTGCTAATAGGAGAATAATTTGGTCCTATGGTGGTGGTGGGGGAGGGGGAGGGGTAGTAACTTCGTAATACGTGGACCGATTTCGATGATTGCTTTTCTGTTCAGTAGAGTATGTTCCTTGATTGATACCATGAGAAAAAAAGTTTAGTGGAATGGGGGTGGGGTAGGGGGTTATAACTAACTTTTACCGCGTGGACCGATTTGGATGGTTCTTTTCATTGTGTAGAGTCGAAGACACTAAAAAGTGAAAAATAAAATAGTTTTTAAAAAAAAAGTTGAACCGACTTCACAAAAAGCGCTAAAAAGCATAAAATAATTTTTAATTTTATATCTATTACGACATTTTGAAGTCGGTGCAAATTAAACAAATAAAACAACTACAGAACCACAATTGAAAATTTACGTAATTCTACCTGAACGTTTCAGCTCACGGAATCAAAAGGAATGACGATTTAATACTTTTGTTGTAGTTGTTTGGTTTGCTTGATTTGCACCGACTTCAAAATGTCGTAATAGATATAAAATTAAAAATTATTTTATGCTTTTTAGCGCTTTTTGTGAAGTCGGTTCAACTTTTTTTTTAAAAACTATTTTTTAAGTATCGGCTAGACATGAGCAAGTTGCCGTACACTTGGAAACGTTCCTGTTGGATATGGCAGGTGAAAAAGTTTGCGCAGACGTTTGGCCAAAGCAGAGGCGCAGCATTTAAAATTTTGTTTTAGTGGATCGGATAAAACATCCCCGATAAAATTCCAACTCTTAATTCATACCAAGAGATGGCAGTGAATGTAATCAAATGTTGGAAAAAATTAAAATGTTCGATTGGTATAAAATATATTACCGGATCGAAATGAAGAAAAAATCCTGGATTTGGTGTTTTCAAATAAGGGTAGTCACACCAATTTCAATTTCTTTAACCAATTTAACTTAATTATGGTTTTAGTTTCGTGATTTTGCCGCTTTTCGGTGTATCTTGCGCCAATGAAGTTATACCAACCGGGATAGTTTTAGAATGGTTTAAATAACATCCTTAATTAAGAGTTGAAAGAATTGTTGAAATCGGACTTAAAGATGGGAAAAACGGATCTTTTGAGCGAACCGGCTCTACGAATCTGCTTCATTTCAAAGAGCCGGCTCCAAGAGTCGGTTCAAAAGAGTCACTGAAAAGTTTCAACTTGATACATTTTGTCTCTAGAGTAAAGACTGTAAGTGTTGCTTTCGCTTCAGTTAGTTAGTTCCAGGTTCTTTTTTTTCCATGTATTCCTCTTTCTTTCATTCTTTTCTTATGAGCGCTCATTCTCATTAGTCAATAAGAAGAATCAAATCAAACTGATGCAAATGTTGAGAAATGACTCTTCGGGATCCGTCACGGGATAAAACTGAGATCCGGTCCACTTGACTGAATTTTGAGAGTCGGTTCTTTGAGCCGGTTCAGGTCTGAGTTACCCATCTATAAAATCGGTTAAAAATTACCGAAGATATAATTTGAATATTTCTGTTTTTCAATGGTACACAATTATCGGCATTTTGGTCGTCTGGTATATTTTTCATCTGCATTCGATTACATAACGATTGATGTAATTTTCACCGCGCTTAAACATATAATTTTCGACGAAACAATAAATAAATGAAAAAAGTGCTTTTTGATCTTAATTTCATGTTTGTGAAAAAGCTATAAGTGGTAGAAAACAACTTTATATGAGAAATTTAAATAACTTTTCGAGTAGATGGTGATGAAAAGAACGGTCTTCTGCAGACCAATCTTTCAGATTTTAGATTTTTTATTTCATTTCAATCGGAGATCCCCACCCAAAGATATAATTTTTTGAAAAATAATTATTTAATAAATGAAAAGAGTCTAGTTCGCAGTGTAAATTTTTTTATTTAGCCATTTTAAAGAGCGTCTAGTAAAAATTACGCCATAGTTTTTTTCCAAATATCAAAAATGTTTTAGTACGTCATTTTGAACTCGAAACTTTGATCTAGTATATTTTCAATATTTCTTAACATTTTTGAGATTTCTGGAACATATGAAAAATTCATACCCACAGTGGTTCCGATCAATAATTGCAAAGTTATAATGGATCCAAAACGCCAAAATGGCAGGCTCTAAACCACCAGGCTTTTTCAAATAATCGAATAGAACATCCTGACAGAAGTTCTATGCCGTTCTAGAAAATAAGCAAAAAAATACCACTGATCGTCAATACCTATCATTTAGCGCAAAAAATTCTTCACAATAAGCGTTTAAAAGCATAAAATAATTTTTAATTTTATATCTATTACGACATTTTGAAGTCGGTGCAAATCAAACCAACGACACAACTACCCAACTACAATTGAAGATAATACATAAAACTACCTGAACGTTTTAGCTCACGGAATCATAAGGAAGGACGATTAAATGCTTCTGTCGTTTGGCTTATTTGTTTTGCACCGACAAAATGATATAAAAATTAAAAATGATTTCATGCTTTTTGTGCAGTCGGTTCAACTTTTTTTAAAAAGTATTTTATTTTTCACTTTTCTACTTTCTACTCTGTATAAAGAAAAAAGAACATACAAATCGGTCCGCGCGTTAAAAAGTTAGGTTCAACCCCTTACCCCCACCCCCATTTCAACATAATTGTTTTTCTCGTGGTATCAATCAGGGAATATACTCTACCCAATAGAAAAACAATCATCGCAATCGGTCCACGCGTTACGAAGTTAGACTACCCGTCCCCCACCCCACACCTTAGGACCAAATTTATTTATTTATACAAGCTATAACATAATAATATATATAATATAATACTAATACTACAAGTTATAATAAATGATAAGTCAAAATAAATAAAGCTACAATATGAGCTATAATTATAATAAATGCAAACTGGAAAGAGGAAGAATTAAGAAAGGCGATCTGAATGGGCGGGATCAAGATATAAGGCTTTGTAAAGGGATGATTTACTCAGATGGAAGTCAAAGGAGGGTTGACTTTTCGTAGCATCCTGGTAATTGGTTCGTATTGACCGTAGTTAGTGCGATGGCGGTCGAGTCGGAAAAGAGGAGTGAACCTAAGGTTGCGGGGATTGGTATAGATGGGTAAAGATTGCAGGATTGAAGGGCAGTCTATGGAACTAGTTGATAGCTGAGGAATGAAGAGAATGTCGGAAAAATCACGAAGTTTACTTAGGGGTTGTAGGCTGATCAGTTTCAGATGGTTTTCATAAGGAGGAAGGTTGAATCTGTCTATCCACGGAAGATCCCGTAGAGCGTGTTTGTGTGGATGACCATACCTGGCTGGCATATTCAAGGAGAGGTTTAACGAAGGAGATATAGAGAGAGAACTCTCTAGACCAGCGCCTCAAAAACCCAAGCGGGGAGTTAGCTCTGTTAATTATACTGTCAATATGGGAACGGATATTGAGTTCGCTATCACAGATTATTCCTAGGTCACCCAAAGAGGTAACGATAAGGACTGGTACGTCGGTTAGCATGTATGCTCTCGGGGTGGTGGTAAGACGATTGCGGGAGTAAGAGATGGACTGGAATTTGGAGACATTGAATTCAAGCAAGTTTTTCATGCACCATGTGGGGAACGAATGGAGGTCAGTATCGAAATATGAAAACGACGTTTGAGTGTATTTGTCCAAGAATGAAAAGTAGTTAAGGTCAGGTTGTAGGGAATTGTCGCTAAAAGATTTACTAAAGAAGTGTGCAAAGAGGTTGGCGATAACCTTAGGATCAGACGAAGAGGTATTCTCGAGCTTTAGGATGGAAGGGTAACCATTGGATTTCTTCTTGGAATTAATAACGTTATAAAAACGCTTGGGGTCGGATATGAGGCTAGTTTCCATCCGTTGGAGGTACTCATGGTAGAGGGTATCACAACGTTCAGAAAAAGAGGTATAAGCAGATAGATAGGAAGAATAGTCAGACTCAGTCTGGGTTAGAAGAAAAGTTTGCCAACGTTTATTTCTCCTGTTGCGGAGAGAGCGCAATTCTTTGTCGTACCAAACGTGGGAGGAGAAGCAGTTTTTACGAGGAAGAAGAGGGATAGATTGTGTAAGACAAGCGTGTATTTCCGAATAAAACGCCTCTACAGCAACGTCAATTGGAAGATGTTGAGGGATGGTGCCAATCTTGGAGTTGAGGAGCAAGTGATTTAATTTTTCAAAGTCGCCTTTACTAAAATTTAAGGAAAGAAAAGACTCGGTGCTTGAAAGGGCGTAGGAGAAAACGAGGAACAGGGGAGGATGGTGATGATCGATGGAGGAGAGGAAGTGGTTGCTTTCCGCGACAGCCGAGTTAACTGGGTCTGAGGAAAAGATTAAGTCTAATTGTCTGCCTAGAAAGTCCCTGACTCCACTAACTTGAAAGAGACCAGAAACAGAGAGCTGATCGGTAAAAAAGGCTTCTTTGGCGGAAGAGGTGTTCAGGGGGACAAAGTGAGAACAGTCCGCAGACATTGACCATTGAATACGGGGGAGGTTAAAGTCACCCAATACAATGAATTCATCGGAGGCGTTAGCGTTCTCGAGCAGTGTGTCTATCGCTTCAATTATGGGCTCGTAGGGACAGGGACGAATATAACAACAAAGAATATACAGAATACACTTATTTAGTGTTAATTTGATACATACAAATTCTGATATTGTAGAGTCGGAGGTCTTAAACAGGGTGGCATCATAACGGTTGTAATCAGCTATGATAACGCCACGACCTGGTGGATCAGTGGTTCCGTCAACACGGAAAATGGTATAGTTTTTAGGGAATAGTTCGTTGTCGAGAATTCCTGGTGTTAAGGAAAGGGGTAATAGACTGACAAGCTGCTAGGGAGAGGTACTTGATCAGAGACCGCAGATGAAAAAAAGTAGTTTAAGAAGTCGTTGCGACTTTTTTGGAGATGGGAAATGCGGCGAGAACTGACGTACGCAGCATAGGTGGATAGATCTTTTGAAACCTAATGGAAAGGGATATTGAATGATTCATAGTACTTAGTGAAAAGTTCGTGTAAGACGGTTGGGTCTGTGGGCAGGCCTTCTTGATATATACTTAACATGACGTTGGTGCTGGTTTTACCGTCAATACAGACGGGATTCGGTTTGTCGTGCAGATAGGCTAGAAATAGACGTACGTTGTCATAAATGCGACGGTCAAGTAAACGGGACAAGAGGTATCGTCCATCGTTGGAATCCGCAGAGCGCAAAGTCAATTTGACTGGAGGTGGGATTAGAGGATCGATATATGAGTTATGTTCGGATGAAGGAGTTTTGGTTAGCGGAAGGGGAGGATTAGCGGAGGTAGAAGAAGTTTGAGATGGGGCGATAGCGAAGGAAGATGATGGCTTGCAATTGGGTGGGCATGCGGAGGAAGTAGCGGGTGCAAGGTTTGGTGTATACAGAGGAGGGGTGGGACAGACGGAAACCGAAGCAGTGGTGGTGGGGTGGTGAGAGTGCGTGGTTAGGTGGATGCGATGGATATACAGAACTCAAAACAGTGGTGGTAGGGTTGTCGGCTGGGATGGATGCGTTCGAGGGCTGTGGAGTAAGTGGAACAGAGGAGTTAAGGGTGTGATAATAAATAAAATTAGGATACTTAACTGGGGTACTTAGTTTAAAGTTTGGAAATACACCCATTTTGAGCTGCCAATTGGAGTTTGGATCACTAGGTTTAGGGCTAAAGGTGATAGGTGCGGAAGAGTGATGAGAGATTATGTTATTACTAGTGCTAAGGCTCTTACTATTAGGCTGAATACAAAATTTAGGTAAAGGAGAAGGTCGTTTGGAATTACCTCTGGGATAGTTGGTGGGATTTGGTTTATTAGTATTTAATTTAGGGTTAGATACAGAGGGCTTAGGGTTAAACTTATCATACTTCTTAGTCCACTTAGAAATTTCGATAATCCCGAGAGTGAAGATTTTGCTAGCGGGGTTACTGATGAGCCACACATACTTGTTCGGGATGGAGATCTTGAAATTGTTGAACTTTCTTGCGTTCGAAGGTAACTTCAGGCAGGTAACGGGAATGAATGCAAAATTCTGGGAAAAAAAGCTATGTACCCAGGAATTGTTGGCGTTATGAGGGGCGCTCTTAAGGAGGAATGAAGTATAGTCGCTTGATGAAGATTAGTATTTGCTGCCTAGTCTTTTTAGTCTCTGTTCCCATTCCGATACAAACCAGGTGGTGCCAAATTTGTTAACCGTAGGTACGGTGGAAGTGGATTGGGATGACACTGGTGGATAGACATTGATGACGACACCAGTACCCGTCGCCATATCAAAATTATCAAATTATTCTCCTATTAGCAATGGGGGATCATACTTTGTGCAAATAAAGCAACGTCGAACTTAGTACCTCTTTGTTTTTTGGAAAGTCTGTGCTTCTTAACTGCAGTACAGCTGACCAACGTAGTTTTCTAAGATTCTTCCTTCTAAGTCCAATCCGATGTTGTAAATGATGAGAATTTTAAAACTTGAAAATGAACTACCAAAGTTGTTTGGTGTTTTAAATAAAATTTCTAGTAACGTACTGTAGTGAATATCCCTGAAAAAGAACAGAAAATAAAAGAATAAAATTGTAGCCTCATAATAGACAAACAAACAGGTGGCAATTTTTGAATACTAGTTAATTCCTTAGACTTAAATACATTTTGCAATGTCCATTCTCATTTAAAAATAAACTTTTTTCTTTTACAGGTGAATTCGGGCGATACCAAGCATTTCAATTCTTCCTGCACATACTTTCGGCATTAACAGCTGGTCTTCACATGCTTTCTCTAGTCACCGTAGCTGCTGTACCTGAACATAGATGCTTTATTGAGGGAGTAGACACAAATACAACACAAGCTCCTTGGAACTCCAGCGAAATTTTGTCAGCCATTCCTTTAACGAGTGGTGGATTGGATTCATGTCACATGTATGATAGTTTTAATGCAACTGTTCCTTGTCAGTCGTACGTATACGACACGACTTACTATAAATCTTCAAGATCGATGGAGTGGGATTTTGTTTGCAGCAAAAGATGGTTGGGCTCTATAGCACAAACGATTTATATGCTAGGTGTATTCACTGGAGCAGTTACTTTGGGCGGTCTAGCCGATAAAGTTGGACGAAAAACCGTATTTTGCTGGTCAGCATTACTTCAACTGATCCTTGGAGTGGGAGTCGCTTTTATTCCGGAGTATTTTTCATTTCTGGTTATTCGATTTTTATATGGCATCTTTGGTAGTGCTGGAAGTTATATTACAGGATTCGTCCTGACAATGGAATTAGTTGGTTCAAGCAAACGAACAGCTTGCGGTATTTCGTTTCAAGCAGTTTTTGCCATTGGGATTATGTTGGTAGCTGGTTGGGGAGCTTTGATTCCAGATAGAATGATTCTTCAAGTAGTGTATGGTCTGCACAGTTGTCTTCTGCTTGCACACTTCTGGATTATGGACGAATCACCAAGATGGCTATGGATGCAAGGACGGGCTAGCGAGGCTATTGACATTATACAGAAAGGATTGCGAATAAACAGGTCTGGAATTAAGATCGATAAAGAGTACTATGTGTCCAAGGCGAAAATCAGAACTGCTGTTGAAGAGAAAACGAACGCTGGACTATTAGATCTCTTTAAAACTCCAAATTTAAGAATAAAAACTTTAAATGTCTGTCTTTGCTGGTTTTCTAATTCACTGACATACTATGGATTATCTCTGAGCACGGGAAAACTATATGGCAATCCCCATTTAATTCTATTTATTATGGGTCTAGTTGAATATCCCAGTTACATCACAATTATCTTAGTTTTAGATAAACTTGGCCGTCGCCCAATCACTAGTACTCTTATGTTAGCGGGAGGATTGTGCTGTATTATTGCAGCTTATATAGAACAAGGCAGTACAGCAGCAACTACTATTGTTATGATGGGAAAACTGTTCATTGCAGGATCGTTTGCAGTAATTTACAACTACTCAGCTGAACTTTTCCCAACAGTTGTACGAAATTCAGCAATGGGACTGGGATCGATGTGTGCTCGTTTGTCTGGAGCATTGACACCGCTTATTACACTTTTGGATTCTTTCGACCCAACTATTCCAGCAGTAATATTCGGTGTATTGTCTCTTCTTTCTGGCTTTTGGGTAATGTTTTTACCAGAAACTATGAATCAATCAATGCCGGAAAGTATAGAAGATGGTGAGAATTTCGGCAAAGGCGACACTTTGTTCACGGCCTTATGTGGCACTAAAAGAAAGGCCAAAACTTATCCACTTGATGACAATAAAGACGTTCACATACCACTTCAGACGATTGACCGGTAAAACGTAGCAGTGATTAATATTATATTTAGTCAATTTAGTGCATTTTTTTTGTTGATGTTCCTGTTATGAAGAGCGTGGAAAGTCTATTCTACTAATGCTTTAAGGCCGATGAACACGCAATACATTCCTCCTCGTTAGATATTATATAAGATCAAAACGCTGTAGATATCTTTTTATTAAATTTTATCGTTAAATAGATTTTTTATTCGACAATAAATAAAATTACTGATTTCAAAGAAAAACTCGTGTCTATTTAATTGCTTTTTAAACTTAATCTTTATTTATTTATTTATTTTAGCTTTATTCAGTATTCTTACTTGTAGTGACATTTTGTCTTAAGAGATCAGAATGTTTTTCCCATTCATCTATAATTTCCTTATGTTTTGGGTTGAGTGATTATTATATTACTTAAATATCAATTTGATCTGACGAGGACAATTAGCTAAAAACCTCTATGAACTATAGTTAATGTTTAAGCTTTGCTGAAATAGATTTCTGAAAAAAGAGAGGTCGAACCACCAAGCTCCTCGATCCACAATTACAATCACTTAGTGTACGCGTCGACCATATTGCTAAACCTATGCTTCTATCAAATGATTTTTTAACTTTTTAGCTATTTCAACATTATGCTGCTGGCTTGGGGTGCTTCTGAGATGATTATAACATCTGTTGCAGTCTTTTCCAGTTACTCCACAACATAGGTATATTTTGGCCTTCGTCAATAATATTGTCTGCACATTGTCCATTGGTAACCGGAGTTATGTAGCAACGTACAAAGGCCCAAACAGTAAAAACATTCTCGTTGCTATGCTATTTACAGAAACGGACAGTTGTAACCTAGGGGATTGGAGAGTACTCGATAGACCCTAATATTTTGATCATAGTTACATCAAGGCAAAGCTGACGAAGAGGAGCCATAGGAAATTTAGGAACTAGGGGAGTGATTTGAGGAAGGGGTGATCAATTGCAATCTGGAGTACTCAATATCTAGAATAGTCATATTACTGAATCTCTAAACAAAGCATTCGCACAAACCTGTCCCATTATCAGGCCTCGAAACAAATCACAACCACACTGAAGGCAACAGCGATTCCGGGTTTCCGTTGGACCCGCCGGAGAGTTCGCACTCTATCCAGATTCGCGAGAACGTCAAAAAAATAGCGGGTGAACTACAGGGCGGTCCTGAAGTTTTTAAGAAAAAAAAAACAGAACAGCCAAGAGTAAGAACTGGATCGCCTGCATTCAAATCATAAAAAATCTCTGAAACGGCATTGTTGCGGAAGGCGATCTCTAAAGGTGCCTCTCAACCTACACTGCTATGCAGGGCAAATGGAGTCTGGACCAAGGACAACAAGCGATCACTAGAGATCTTGTTAGACACTCACTTCCCTCGTTGTATAAATTGAGAGCAGCCCAGAGTAAGAGCTGGATCTCCTTCTGTGATCAAATCGAAAAAAATCTCTGAAATAGCAATTTTCGGGAAAGTGATCTCCAAAAGTCCCTCTCAACTTACACTATTATGCAGCGCAAATACTGGACCAAGGACAGCATAAAAATACTAGAGATCTTGTTAGACAATCACTTCCCTGGTTGTACAAATCCAGAGCCCTTCAGAAATAATATCAATACAAGCAGAGATTCAACACCGCAAGGATTATTTCCCAGGATAGGGTCAGATGGACATCAGTAATGCTCAAAAAGTACTTAATCTGATAGTCCTCTGGTTGGAGAAGTTTTTCAAAGAATGTTTTTGACTGAACCATGAACCAGAGTCCTGGAACCCGGCTCGT
This sequence comes from Leptarthrus brevirostris, assembly GCA_964036015.1. Lineage (NCBI taxonomy): Eukaryota > Metazoa > Arthropoda > Insecta > Diptera > Asilidae > Leptarthrus > Leptarthrus brevirostris. The sequence goes on from OZ038371.1 coordinate 41,402,583, forward strand.
ATAGTGTTCATTCCCAAAGCTGGGCAATATGGCCATGCTGAGCCAAAAGATTACAGGCCGATTAACCCGAAATCGCTTTTACTGAAATTTCTGGAAAGATTTATAGTTTCGTATATTAGTGAGAATTTAAACCTCAGGGTACTGTTCGCAACTCAGCACGCCTGCTCAAAGGGAAAATCGGTGGACACAGCTCTGCATGAGGTGGTGTTCGAGATCAAAAGTCCCTTCACTACAAAGAGATCACTCTAGGAACTTTTATAGACATACTATAGAAGGTATCTTTAACAACGTAACCACCCGGGCTATTGTAAATGCTCATTAAATGCCAAAGGGGGACAGAACTATTTGTAGTTGGATAGCCACGTTGCTAAGCAATAGAGCGGTAACTTCCAAGTGGGAGGCACCTCTCTCAATATATAGAGCCACACTACAGAGCGGAGTCCTTTCGTTCCTAGTATGGCTGCTGGTCCTGAACGAGATGCTCGTGAAGCTCGAAAAAGAGGGCGTAAATAAAGTCGCCTACGCCAATGATGTCTTTAAATTAGTGTCAGTTAAGTGCCTGAGCACGATTAGCTTACTACGGAAAAGCCCTAAGAAAGCTTAGCCCCTGGACAAAGAACTCAATATAAACTCGCGTAAAACGGAACTCGTGCTTTTCACAATGAAATATATGGTACCTATTTTTAAAACACCAACCCTGAACGGTATGCAGTTAGAACTCAAGTCACATGCCAAATACCTTGAACTTATTCTAGGCCGTAAACGATCTATCCAAGGAAAAGCTGAATTGCAGGCACATGACGCAGAGCAAATACTACCTCCAATATAATTACCATCACCTCAGTGACGACTTGGTGGACCATGCGAAGAAAAGATGGGAAGGGACCACAACATGCGGAATCACGAAGGTCATGTGGAAAACCTTTTATCAAAAGATAACTGACAGGTTACTCAACCTAGGTAAGACTCAATGCAGAACTCTGGTAGGGGTCTACACTGGGTAATATCTCAGATGTGAATGCGCACAGAATCGGGGTCTCGAGCACTGACCTGTGCAAACACTATCAGGAACCTGACAAAAAAGAAACAGTAGAACATCTTCTATGCCATTGCCCTGCGCTTGCAAAAGCAAGACCCAAATAATTAGACAAGTACTTCTTGAAGAATCCGGAGGAGGATTCTAGGTCCAACATTGGGAGTATTCTGAAATTCACAACAGATAAGGCTACCTTTAGTTTAAGGTGGCTTTCGAGGCAACCACTATAACCTGGTTAGATTCTAGCAGCAGACCAGCAGTGCAGTGAACCATTAGGTTTTGGACTTGGTGTTTTCTTTCAACGCCTCTGATAGGTACGCTCGTGAAGATAGATCAGTTGCTGCATCTCATTAAGATAAATCTAAATAATACAAGACGAAAATGCTAGAAGAGGACGTATGCAGCAAGAATTAACCCTTTAACACAACGATCATACATATAGCTGCTTGTACACTTACTTACTATTTTAATATTACCTCAATGACTTAATTACACAGGCCTGCAAATTTAAACTCTTGATTTCCTCCTTTAGTAATAATGTTTTTTAGGTAATAAAGTGTGCTGATTTCAAAAATAGTGTTGGTTTTCTTTATGACATAAAATTTTTTTTATATAATTTTTACTTTGATAATTTAAGAGACGATATTTGTATCAGATGGAATTTCCCAAAATTTCTGGCTTATAAGCACTTTCATAAATTTTTCATGTAGAATCCGAACTCTTTGGCGAAATTGATATATAATATTAGATTTTAAAGTTAGTTTAATCCAAAATGTAGGTACTAAAAATGGGCAATTCCGCACTTTGAAGTTTAAATTTAGTTGTGAGGTTATGTATATGTATGTATGTATGTATGTATGTACTGCAATTTTAAGTTATTCAAACTTGCCGGTGTGTATTAAGTTGTAAAGAAATACAAGTGTTATATGTTTTAAAAATATATCGTCGGTGCAATCGAGTATTTCCAGTTTATATTGAAACACCATATTCATGAAAATCCGTCTCCCATAGGCGAAACAAGCTATTGTTTATAAGCATCCTGACTAATTTAACTTTTAATGCCTTCATTGTACTACATTTACGCAAAATTTTATATCATATCATATAATAGATAATACAACCATAATATCTATGAATTTATCTCCAATTGACAAGATAGCACCATTATTGCACACTGGTGGGTGGTAGGATTGCGTTGTATGAAATGAAAAATGCCGGAAATATAATTTTTTTTAGACTTTGATGGCCTGTAACTTCATAAAATCTCCTATCCGTGTAAACAGCGTTGGAAAAAAGACATAATTAACTTTCAAACGATATGCAATATATGCAGATCGGATAAAAATTGATGGATAAATGACTAAATAACTGAGAAAGGTGTCACATAACTGGTTTTTAAAAATATCTCGAAAACGATTCTTAAGAAAAGAAAAAGTTGCCATTTTTGGAATCTACGCCCCAAAATATACATTAAAAAAGTCTATGAGAAACCAGATCTCGAGATGAGGCCCAAATTTAATTGTTATTTATTATTGGATCGTGCGTTATTTGATAACAAATAATTATTCGTTATTTGATGAATTATTCTCAAATAATTATTTGTTATTTGTTATTCGATTATTAAATAATTATTGGATAATTTTATGTTTTATGATGTCCAGTAGTTGAATTTCAAATAATTATTTCTTGTTACACGCATTTCATATCACAATGTGTCTCGTACTTAGGAAAATAAAACTGCCTTGTTACGTTTCGATGTTTACAGTAAAGATTTTAGTAAATTTTTTTCCAATTAAGTATTGGTGAAATCCTTGAAGCAAATTAATTGGGTTTGTATAGAATAGTCTTAGCGTCAATTAAATGAAAAAATGATTCGTGGAGGTTTACAGATACATTAACTCTTGAAATTATAACTCCCAATTTCAGGTAAATTCAGGTATGGTTTTAGCACTTTAATTACTATTTATATGTTTAACCTTCAGATATCTTACGTTTATATCATTATAACCCTTGAGTAGACATAAATTTCATATTTAGGAATTTAAAAAAACCACTTCAGACGAAGACAAGTGTTTTTTGTGATTATAAAACATTTTAACTAAATTAATTTATACTAATAAGACAAGTTCACTTTTAATAAAACGCGCTCTTCAAAATGCTCATCAATTAAAGAACCACATTTAGATCCCTTTAATATTGTGGCTTGCGAAAAAAGTCTTTCTACAGGTGCTAAGGAAAGAAGTGGTGTATTATATTTTAAAAACATTGTCTTCAGAACTGGGTAGTCCTCTACCATACTTAGGTATATCCCTTCGGGGGTCACTAAGAAACCTGGAAAAAATTAATATTGTTGTCATTTACTTTAAAACCTGGAGTTCTATGCTTGATGAAGGCGTAGCTGGATCAATCTCTTCGTCTACAAAGTAAAAGTGGTCTTCTTTTCCTTCACAATTAGTTGGAAGTAAACATTTAAATTTCGTATACACTTGCAACCGATATAAAATACATCCTTAACCTTTCTCGGTGATCCACATCAACCACAGCTAACCACCGGCCTTTAAAACTCGGATAGGAAAAAGCGGCAATTATTTCCTTTTTTTGTTGCTCCTGCGTAAAGTTTCAATTGCTTCTCAAATCTCATATCCAAACTCTGAAGAATTGTTTGTGTAATTATTTTGCAGTACAATATGTTTTCATCATTAGGCATTATGTTAAATTCAAAATCGTAATCCGTATCCAAAATCGAAAAACAAATCCGTAATCCAATTGTCGTTACCGTAAATCTCAAAAACCAAAACCAATAAGAACCCAATAAAAGAAGCAAATCGAAATACATATTTTTAACAAATTCAACGTAACGAATAAACAAAACAATCCAAAGAACGCATTAATAGCTCAGATATCAGATTTTGTTGGGGGAGGGTTCATTTTAGGTGGGGGGGGGGGGGGTTTAGAGTAAAATGTCGATCAGGACACTTTAAAGAATCCATTGGTATAGCGTTTCCTAGACATTTTCCGAACACCCTGTATATGTATTAACCAGCACTTTATGGGTGAATCACAACACTACAAAATATTGACTTAAGGGGGTCCTCTACTCTCGAGGCCTGAAAATGAGCGGTTTTTTGGGGAATAAATTGCGAAGGATCTACTGAATACATTTAAATTTTTTTTTTTTTTCGAAGATATGTACATGTTTTGACTTTTCAATTTTACTTTTGAAGACGAAAAAAAATAACTCTCGCGACCTTGAAACGTCATTGATGACATTGATGTTGAAACTGCATGGGTCCCGCTTAAGCAAAGTTGTGGCCAATTGGGTAATCTGTAATCTGAAAGTTGATATTCTTTATAATCATAGTTACGTTGGCTATGTTTTGCCGAGACAGATTTTTTTTGTTTTGCAATTTGTAAAAGTTATGCAACAATTAGTAAAAATTTCCAATTTTTACGTAATTTTTTGATCTATTAGAGGCTATAAAAATGGAACAAAATAAAATTTTGCAAATCGTACTCGGAAAAACATAGCGGTATGTTTTCTGAACAATTGAAAAAAAAATTATTGAAATCGGACCAATACTTTTATGAGAAGTCTTACTCGGCAGCTAAAATAACACTACTTTCGGGAAAACGCGTTTAATGATAAATTACGGTATATAACTTGATTGTAGTAACTTACGAGTTAATCTGCTATACCGGGGTCGTAGAGTTTTCCTTCCTCATCACGTTGATGTTCTTGGTTGTCCACATTCTTCTCAAGAACGGACCGGTAAATTCTTTAGACAATGATTTTTAACGGTTGGAGACGGGTACCTTTCTGTTCCCAGAAACATACAAAGGAATGTGATTTTCACGAAATCCTTTCTGTGGCGTTTTCTCAGATACATATAGATTGAAATTTAAAAAAAAAATCCATTTTTTGAAACCGCGAGAGTAGAGGACCCCCTTAAAATATTCTGAAAGTTGAACGCAATCCTACTCCGGCAAGTTATTCTTGAAAAACAACACATAAAAAATCCACAAAAACAGTTCTAGTACCGTCAGTTTTCGAATTTTATTCACTTCTCGCGTACCTCACGAATATTTTGACCGCGAATAAATGGAATGATCGTTTACACTTGGAATTTTCTTCACTCTCCAGATATATGGGAAATATTCTGCATGTGCCTAGAGCTTATTCTCCTTTTAACCGACCCAAAAAACAAAGAGGTTCTAAGTTCGACGCGTATTTTTTTTTATGTCTGACCGGGCATAACTTCGTAACGCTTCGACCGATTTTGATGCTTCTTTTGTTGGGTAGAGTATGTTCACCGATTGGTACCATGTCAAAAAACTTTTTGGTGAAAGGTGTGGATGGGGGGAGGGGTAGAATAACTTCTTAACGCGTGGACCGATTTGGATAATTCTTTTTCTATTGGATAGAATATGATCCTTGGTTGATACTACGAGAAAACAAATGTTCGTGTGGTGGGGGGGATGGGGGAGGGTGGAACCTAACTTTGTAACACGCGGACCGATTTGGATGGTTATTTTGCTGTTGTATAGAGTGTGATCCCCTATTGCTAATAAGAGAATAATTTGGTCCTATGGTGGGGGTGGGGGAGGGGTAGTAACTTCGTAAGGCGTGGGCCGGTTTCGATGATTCCTTTTCTGTTCGGTAGAGTATGTTCCTTGGTTGATACAATGAGAAAAAAGTTTTAGTGGAATGGAGGTGGGGTAGGGGGTTAAAACTAACTTTTAACGCGTGGACCGATTTGGATAGTTTTTTCTTCGTTGTATAGAGTCGAAGACACTAAAAAGTGACAAATGAAATAGTTTTTTAAAAAAAAAGTTGAACCGACTTCACAAAAAGCGCTACAAAGCATAAAATAATTTTTAATTTTATATCTATTATGACATTTTGAAGTCGGTGCAAATTAAACAAATAAAACAACTACGGAACTACAATTGAAAATAATACATAATACTACCTGAACGTTTTAGCTTACGGGCTCATAAGAAATGACGATTAAATATTTTTGATGTAGTTGTTTGGTTTGTTTGATTTGCACCGACTTCAAAATGTCGTAATAGATATAAAATTAAAAATTATTTTATGCTTTTTAGCGCTTTTTGTGAAGTCGGTTCAACTTTTTTTTAAAAACTATTTTATCCGTTTGAATATTCTTGATATAAAATTTCAGGAATCAAATTCACTTGTGCATCAGGGAGGTTTACATCACCTTTTTGAATATCTTTCTTGAATAAAAAGTCAAGCGGTTGAATAATATTCATTCACTGTCTGAGAGAGAAATTCGCGAAAAAATTCCAAATGTAAACCGCCCCTAAAGTCTCAAGTTCTTTTCTATGAAGACAAATGCAAGACAAATGCAATTAGGATTATTTTTGTCTGAAGTGGTTTCATTTTTAAAATTTCTAAATATGAGATTTATGTCTACTCAAGGATCACAATAATATAAACGCAAGATAACTGAAGGTTAAACATATAATAAGTGCGAAGGAACTTAAAGTGTCTCATACTGCAAAGTTTTCCTACCATTTACAAAGGCGTCATGTATATTGTAATTAAAGTGCTAGTGTATATGAAAAAAACGATACCTGAATTTACCTGAAATTAGGAATTGTAATTTCCAGAGCTAATGTATCTGTAAACCTCTGCGAATCAATTGATTTTATGATTTTTTCATTTAATTGACGCTAAGACTATTCTATACAAACCCAATTGGCAGATATTTACTAAAATCTTTACTGTTAACATCGAAACGTAACAAGCCAGTTTTAATTTCCTAAGTACGAGACACATTGTGATATGAAATGCGTGTGACAGGAAATAATTATTTGAAATTGAACTAATGGACACCATAAAACAAATAAAGTATTCCATAAAGAGACAACAACTATCGAATAATTATTTTAGAATCGAATAACAAATAATTATTTTAAATTCGAATAAAAAGCACCAAATAACAAATAATTAATTGATTATCAACAACGCACGATCGAAAAAATAATAATTATTTGAAATTCAAATAATCAACGCCAAATAACAAATAATTTTCAGCGAATAATTTTTCAAATAACAAATAATTTTTGTAATCAAATAAGGTTTTATTCGATTTTTCAATTTATTTGAGTTAGCTTTTATCTGCATTCGAATAAACCAACTCTGAAATAAGTGTATTGCGTCCAATGGGGACTATTTTAATGAGCAAAATAAATATTGGTGAATAAATAAATTGGTTAAGTTTTATTTAACAAATCCTATTACTTTCGATAAAGAAAATATCTCTACGTCGTAAATATAAAAATGTATCCTTATTCAATAAAATTTTATGGTTAAGAAAGTCAAAGTATTTGGAAAGGTCTAACAGCATAAGCAAGCCCTGAACATGTTTTCATCCATTGCTTCACAGGTACGTACGGTGAGAATAAAATCCAGATTGTCAATTTAGTAAAAAGCTTACTTTTTTCCAAAAAGCGCTGTTTGGTTGTATATTAAGAGAGACTTCTACCTTGATACATCTGAAAAAATCAATTTTTGTTTTTGCAAATTGTTAATCTATAAATTGGTATAATAGAGATGGGCGATACTGTACTGATATACCGGAGTATCGATACTTTGCTTTCAATACTTCGAGGTTTTGTAATCGATACTACCAGCCCCCGATACTACCGATCCTCGATACTTTTCTTTCAATACTCAAAGTATTGACAACCCAGCACACACCGTCTCATTATTTGGTGTATGGGTCCAATCTCTAGTCGTGTGGCATTAGCAGTATGCAAAAGCTAAAAATAGTTTTCTATTGAAATAAAAATTTTTTGTTCTTTATTTCATCCGCTTCTTTAGTTGTTCTTGCGAAATTTCAAATTCGCTAAATTCAAATTTGCTTAAAAGATTTCATTTGAAAAAAATTATCAATCAAATGCATATATCTTTTGAGCAAATCGATATTTTGATATTTCTCAACGATAAAGTTGTTGCAAATTGTTTTGCAACAACAAATAAAAACCAATAAGATAATAATTGTAATTTCTTTGCAATTTCTACACCATATATAATTTTCTTAATTTTTTATCCATATGGTTCCAATACTTTTGAGTATCGATACTTCTTCAACGGTATATTTGTATCTTAGTACCGAAAGATGCGGATATATTGCAATGCCAAGTATCGATACTTTTCGATTCGGTTCCCATCTCTATGGTATAATTCACTAAAAAGGATTTTTTTGAAATTCTATCATTTTCGATCTTAGAATAAAGAACTAGAGGAAGCGCTGTGCCATGTAAAATTCCTATCCGTGAGTGAAGCTGCTGGAGGAATTTAAAATCAGCTGGGGTCGTTGACTAAGAGAGACGAAAGCATATAAGAAAATGGGACAAATATAATTTGTACTGTCAAATGATGACCTATACTATAACGTCAACATTAATATGCAGCTTAAATATTTTATTCAGAGAAGTTAAAATCAGATTATTCTTTAACGAATTATCAAGATTTTAAATTTACTTTTGGCCCCACTTTAAATCTGACTTAATTTACGCATTGTTGCTACCTACATCGCTCGAAATTCTACTACAAAAGAAATTTGCTTCACTAAAATCGAGTTATAGTTCTTCCTCTAGTTATTTATTCTAAGTTTTCGGTACTTTAATTGCGCGTTTAAATTCAGCACGGTCCTTTCTGTGTACACACGTTGCAAAACTTCAAACGCGTTTTTCTCGAAAACATGTTTCTTCTGACCACTGTATTTGATCTATCGACGTGAAAATTTGCCCAAAACTTCGGAAAACATGAAAGATTAAAAAAAAATTTTTTTGATAACATAAATTTTGAATTTTTCATTAATGTTTTCATAAGAAAAAAAACACGCAAAATCGATTTTTTTTTTTCAAATCGCCGTCATTTCTTAATTTTGCAGTTAACAAAAAAATCGTAAATCATTGGCCAAGGGGATTCTGATTAATTACATGCGTTTAATTTCTGTTTCAGGTCAACGGGGAGGGGCAGCGATGTAAGCCGTTTGCCTCCGGAAATTTGCAGACCTCTTTTCGCGGATATCCGACGGCCGCGATTTTAGATTTCTTATGACAAAAGAAATGCAAAACCATAAGTCTCTCTCTCTCTCTCTAGTTCCCGTAATCCCTTGGGCACAACCCGTTCGAGACAACGGTTGCAAGTGGACCTCGAATTTAAAGTGGATTCCGAACCACTGATGTTTTCTCTACAACCCCCATGGCCTTCTTATCGTAATCTGTTGTCAGCAGTGAACTACCATGGGTCGCCGTCGGTGAGATTCGAACCTGGAACCTCCGCATTGGTAGGCCGACTCTTTATTACTTACTCCACCGACGACTTAGACCAGAAGTACTTAATAATAACTATATATCGTCTATATTTATTCGTTTTAGCACAAAGAATTAAATATGAGCACATCAAAAACAGTGCTCCAATGTACAAGTTTCCCTTAGTTATCCAGAACCTTCGCAAGTAAATATAGAACGCTTAGAGGAGGATGTTTTTGTTATTGCAATGAATGTAACAAGCTTTCGATTTTAAAGCATAATTCTATGCATTTTACATTAACGAAGCGGAAAGAATACATACATTTAACCGAAACTTCGACTAGGCTAAGTCTCGATTGAATATAATTACTTTCAGTTTACATGATGTAAATGTGGTTAACTTAAAAACACCTGAATGCCATTAGGTGGTTTTGCATTACCAGAATACAAAAAGAAGTGATTAAGTTAATTGGGATCAAAATCATATTTCTTTTCCTTATTATTACAATTGCCTCTCTCTTCCTGTACTCTGGGTTGATAGCTTCGGTTGAGCTTAGTTTTAAAATGGGAACTTTATTTAGCTTAACGAAATATTGCAGTAACTCTGTTACGAGCAATTTTGTATAAATTTTTAACAAAATCAGTTTTACGTTGTCAGCAGCATAAATAAACGTACTTTCGTTCAGCAATTGGCGCACTATATTCTTTCATAAACTATAGACTTTGTCCACACCTGACTACTACGGGCATGAATTTATTGAAGAGATGTCTGGTTATCGAAAATATTACTGACGATCATATATATATATATATATATATATATATATATATATATATATATATATATATATATATATACCCCAAAAATGTTAATTTGTAAATTAAACATTTTGCGTTCTTAACCAAAAAATTCTTGATATAATAAGTAAGTCTCTTATTTGAAATACAAAAGTTCTTAAAATTACTATTCACACTGTTATTTGAAATAGGTCAAATATTTAATTTAAAATACTCAACGCTCTTATTGTGTTGTCTCTAATTTTTAACATATGCTGTCTTTAAATTAAGATATGTTCTTTTAAATTACCAAATTCAGTCTTTTGGTATTACAGTGCGCATATGTAAATATTCATTTTTCAAATATCTCACATTTTAAATTAATCATTAGTCATTGTTTTGGCTTATCTATACTTCAAAGCCCAGCATATTCAACCAATCAATGAAACAGATGAAAAACTTTATTTGAAAAATATTCTGAAAAACAGTGTTCGGGGCAGAATTGTATTCGACGATTTTGAAAATAATAAGGTTTTAAGTAAAAAATCGCAAACGGACTTGGTTTATTGTGTTGCGGATTTTATTTTGTTAAGTAAAAAACAAATCACTCCTCAAGATTTTCTTCGGTTGTTAAAAGCTATTGAAGTCGTGTTTCCTACAGAAAAAGCGGTAAATACACTGAAGAGCAAAAGTGGAACAGAAATTTGATCTTTTAAATAAATTAAGCTCCTTTTAAAAATAGAATTAGAGGCCGTATATTAAATATAAACACTAAAGCAAACATTTAATTCTAGTCAGTAAAAGAGTAACAAAAACCTATTAACTATTTACGAGTCATTGTTCCAATATTGTACTCACCACGTGGGCGCAGTTAACGGTTTGTTGTGCAAGTTTTATCTTGTTGTTTTTGTCTTAACCAAATTGCTGTTAGTTCTTTGTTGATTTTTGAAGCGATAAGAAGTAATTAAAAAAAGATGTTTGAATGATTTCGTGAAAAATCGAATTGTTGAGTTCTTACAAAATGGTGAATCTATTCGTGTAATCGCGAAAAAACTTAATATATCACACACATCTGTGCAACGGATTAAGAAATCAACCAGTGGCCGACCAACTAAATTAACGGACAGACAAACAAGGGCCATCGCACGTTTGCTGAGAAGCGGAAGCTGCAAAACACCTAAAGCAGCCGTTTACACGTTAGGGGTGTGTGCAAGCCTGTGGACCGTGAGAAGGGCTTTGAATAAAATCGGCTTACGAGCAGCTGAACGAAAGAAAAAACCGGCTATATCTGCAAAGAACAAAGTCGCACGAAAAGTTCGCAGAAAAACATATCCATTGGACGGTTGATGGCTGGAAACAGGTAAATTAATCGAAATTACCGAAAAGAAGCTGCTGTCTATTAAAAACATTAATTTTTCATAGGTTATTTGGTCTGATGAGACCACAATTTAACGTTTTGAGTCCGATGGAAGATCCTGGTTTTGGAGTAAAAACTCCAAATACTTACAACATGGTCAAGTAAAGGAAACAGTAAAGCACGACGGGGGCTGCATAATGGTTTGGGGTTGTTTGACCAAAAAAGTTGTAGGTCCTCTTGTGAGAATAGATGGGAAGATGAGAAAGGTGGATTATTTAAAAATCCTGGAAGCAAATCTTCCTGATACTATTAAAAAAATGGGATCTAAAGTAGAATCTGTGATATTTCAACAGGACAACGACCCCAAACATACTTCGAAATTAGTAAGAGGTTGGTTATATAAACAAAAGTTCGAAGTTCTTTCATGGCCTGCCCAAAGTCCTGATACTAACCCAATTGAAAACGTATGGAGTTATATCAAAAGGAATTTGGCAAATTACGAAGAACCACTGTGCAGTATGAATGACCTGTGGCTTCGAACAAAAGACGTTTGGGATAACATACCCCAGGAAATTATCAACAATCTACATGACAGTATGCCAAACAGGATTGCCCAGATTAAAAAAACACAAGGCTTATGGACCAAGTATTAAAAATATAAAATTTGTTGTAAGGTGCAATATTGGAACAATGACTCGAAAATAGTTAATATGTTACTGTCACTCTTTGACTTACTAGAATTAAATGTTTGTTTTGGTTTTTATATTTAATATATATATATATCAATGAATAAATATTTATAGAAACAAAACCCGGCCTCTGATTCTATTCTTAAAAGGAGCTTAATTAATTTAAAAGATCAAATCTCTATTCCACTTTTTCTCTTCAGTGTATATTTCATTACTTACGAATAGAGCAAATTGAGGAAAGATATATCTTTTACAGTCTACTTATTACGTCCCTAGGAAACAGAAAAAGAACCCATCCGGAAGACTTTACTACCGGTATTTTAATAAAAGTGACAAAACGACGTTGTTTTTCTGAAGAACCAGTAGGTACTGAAGATGAAAACATTAACTTTAACAGGTATGTAAAATTTTAAGTTTTTTAATGATTAGCAAATATTTGTGTACATGATAAGTTATTTATAACCAGATGAGACTGAAAGTTTATTTTTTGGGCTCGTAACTTATAATGATCCTGATCTTTGGGACAAAATCTGTGAATACTGGTCTAAAACAGCAAAATACCGTATTAACTCTTTTAAAAACTCTAACCTGGCCACCATATAACGACTGTTGTGTGTATAAATTGGTAAGTGATGTTTTAAGTACCCGATATTTAGACCTATGAAATACAAAGACGAACGAAAGTTTGTGAAGAGTTAGTAAGTAATTACACCTAAAACATTGGACAAAATTTATTTAAAAAAAAAACAAATTGAGGAGCTCGCGAACAAAACCAGATAAATCGATTTTGTCAAATTTTACTATTTTTAAAGGGGTTTTAGCAATATTTAATCCGTGATCTTAGATCAGTCGATCCAGCGATGGTTGTAAATGCCGAATCGAAGAAAAAAGTCATTTAGGTTCAAAGTGGATTTATCTAGTGGATTTGTCTAGTCTAGCTTTGTTTTCGAGAACGCGATTAATAATAATAAAGTTTATTTTATAATTTATTATATACTTCAGTTACTTAATTTAAAATACCTGCATAAAGGTAAACAATGACCCCGAGGTCGTTGGCAAGGAAATATGTGCATTGATTTTACTGTAAATTACAAATATACTTCTAAACCTAGCTACAATAGAAAGGCATCAGGTTAAAAAAGGAGAATATTATATAAGAATAGGCATAACTACAGATTAAGAGGTTAAGGTACTATTAGTGAAGTTAACAAAAAGACCCTTTTTAAATGTTTTTTCTGTAAGTAATAATAATTTTATAATTATTTTAATTTTTTCCTCTAGTAATAATAATAATAATTTTTTTCCTCTAGTATACAGGGTGTTTCAGATCTGAGCTGCCAATATGAGTGGGGTGATAGCTCTCACCTAGCCAAACAAAAATTGTATGGAATGGGGAGGGGGGGGGCGGACAATCTCAACCGTTTGGGAGTTACAAGGTGATTCATAAATTACAGTTTTTCATGGTATGCACAATACTCTTTTATTTTTATCTTTTGATCTACCCAACATAAAGGCATCCAACAAACGCTACAAAACTACCATTCCAATGACCTTTCCAAAATTTTCAATAATGTTGATCTAACTCCTACTATTACAGGTACAGTCACTTCCAAAATTGAAAAAATGGTTTGCGATTACCTAAAATTCAGCATTTATTCAAATTTTCTCCGAAATTCATGTAATTAGTACACCTCTTTTTTATTTTTATTGAATTCCCATCTTATTACCTTTCCAAAAAGGTACAACATGTCCAAGTATGTAGAAATTTATACGTAGCAATCCTATCGGAGAAGATTATAAAGATCAACAATTTAAAGAAATTAAACTCAAATTAATTCTAAAATGCTTTATTTTGAATTTGAAAATAATTGCAATTAATCTTGATAAGTTATAAAAACTGTTCAAAATGTCCACCGCCACTTTGTATGCATGCCAACAATATCCTTCCAAGTCCCTGTTTAAGGCGTATTGCAGCCAGCCTCTCACGTATTTTCGTCGCTGCATTCCCAATTCTGCTAACTAAGTCCTCCCTACTGTTAACAGGGCTTGAATAAACTTCATGTTTCATTGTTCCCCATAAGAAAAAGTCCAGTGGGGTAAGGTCAGGACATCTAGCAGGCCAAGGAATCGGTGCACCTCGTCCAATCCAGCGGTTAGGAAATGTTTCACTTAGTATTGCCTTCGCAATGTTAGCAGTATGCGCTAGTGATCCATCGTGTTGGTAAAATATGTGCGTTAGATTATACGCAGGGATGTTCTCTATTAAGTCTGGCAGTGTATTGTTCAAAAAATGAATGGTCCTACCAAATGGTTGCCGATGATACCAGCCCAAACATTGACACTGAATCTCTGCTGGAATGAGGTCACCTTTGTCCTGTGCGGGTTAGTTTCCGACCAAGTATGGTGGTTATAAATTAGTGATACCATACCTGGTGAATTGAGATTTATCCGTCTACAGAATTCACTTCAGAAACGCCCTGTTGTCAATGTCGCGTTCCAGAAGCCAAGTGCTAAATTCCAGTCTTATCTCGAAATCTCCTTACAGTAGTCCTTGGACTGTATGATGGTGGTATGGTCGTAATCTATCTCGATTAATAACCCTCCAAACTTTAGATGAAGACACTCCTAATCATCTTGCGACTCGTCTCGTGCATGTCTCAGGGTCTTGCCTCACGATGGTGATTATTTGCTGCTCGACGTCGTCGGCAGAAATTCTCGAAGTTTCGAGTCGTGTCTCCCTGTCGTGTAAAGTTACACTTCCTGTTTCTCTTAACCTTCGGCAAGTTCGTGTAAATACCCCTCTTTGCGGTGCTCGCCGATTAGGGAATCTCCTTTTATATTCCAGTACAGCCGCTCTCTCGTTTCCGTTTACTACACATAAATGTAAATAACATCCTCGTATTCCTCAACAGTAAATTGTACAATTTTTTAATAATTTTTTCTTAAAAACACCCGTACTTATTGATTTGTTTTTCAACTATGACAGGTATTCTTGCTGACTGACCCTTTTTTATAGTAAAATCTCCATCAGCTACGAAGACAGAACGCCAGGATACAGAATTTGGGCAAATTAGAAAAATGTAATTTCGAGAAAAACGTGTTTAAAGTTATAAGGAATTTACGCAGCGTCATCAAAATATTACTATACAAAAATCTGTATGACTTTTTTTCTATTTTGAATTTTGAAATGACATTTTAAAAACATATTCTTGACCTATTTTATGAATTTAAAAAAAAATGTTAAAAAATTTTTAACTCAATAGTACCTTAAGAAAAACAAAAGGTAAAGCCAAAGAAACTAGGCATAATTCAATTAATTTCCATTGCAAATCAAAAATAAATATTCCAATGAATTTTAAAGTAGTTTAAATAACAAAAATAGTTAAAAATTGAACTCTTCTATAAACATAAGTCTATAATTCCAGGCTTATTTTGCATATTGAAACAGAGAGTCAAATTTGTTTCCATTTAATATTAAAAAATAAATTTATAAATTATTTATTCAGGTATTTGTTTTTCTTATGTCTAAATGTCCAATTTTCTCCAATACCTTCTTATATTTTATTTTCAATTGATACTGGGCTGATGGCTAGAGGGAAAAGATAAGTTGGCACTGTTAAAGAGAGAGAGATATTTTTTTATTGGCTTTATCCGTATTCTTCGTGTTTGTATCGTGGTTATTGATTTATGGCTACGCCACAGAGAATGTGTACGTGTGTGCGACTGACAGGCTACGCCACAGAAAGTCGGGGTGTGTGTAAGCGGTATGACCCACAGGTTACGCCACAGAGAGTCGGTGTGTGTAAGCGGGATGACCAATGGGCTACGCCATCGAAGGCCGGTGTAAGCGGGGACGACTAACAGGCTACGCCACAGAAAGTCGGTGTGTGTAGGCGGGATAACCAACAGGCTACGCCACAGAAGGTCTATAAGATCGGAATAGACTAACAGGCTACACCATAGAAAGTCTACGGAGATAAGTGGAATGACCAAATGGCTACGCCACAGAAGGTCTATAGGAACGGATTAAACTAACAGGCGACGCCACAGAAAGTCTACGGATGTAAGCTGAATGACCAACAGGCTACGCCACAGAAGGTCTAAAGGAACGGATTAGATTAACACGCTACGCCATAGAAAGTCTACGGGCCGGGACAGGTAAAACTAACTTCTCGGTCGGTGGGACTTTATCGTCCAAAAGAAAGCCACAAGTGTTTTGCCAAAAGGGAGCTAACAGTTTCTGGATTTAAGCACGCTTAGATCCTGGCAAGAGCACTTTCGTAGTACTACTGCTCGAGATTCCTAGGGCGACGCGCGCTTTTATACTTTTCCGGCGTCCATGATTCTTATTCCCTAACCATATATTTTCGTACTCTGGTATTCTTCTATTTTCCTTCACGATTTTGCTGCAACGGAGATGCACACACCCAGCTGATTATGGGTGATGTGTTGAGAGACTATCGTACGCAAAGTAAAGACAACGATTTGAGTAAAAATATTTGGTTTTATCTGGTTGTCGAGCACACGTTTCTTGACTTGGCCATCGGATGACGTCACGCACATTGGCATGCCCTTCACGGGAGCATTTGAAACTTAGATAAAAGAAAATAGTTTTTAAAAAAAAAGTTGAACCGACTTCACAAAAAGCGCTAAAAAGCAAAAAATAATTTTTAATTTTATATCTATTACGACATTTTGAAGTTGGTGCAAATCAAACAAACCAAACAACTACAACAAAAATATTTAATCGTCATTTCTTATGATCCCGTAAGCTGAAACGTTCAGGTAGTGCTATGTATTATTTTCAATTGTGGTTCTGTAGTTGTTTTATTTGCACCGACTTCAAAATGTCGTAATAGATATAAAATTAAAAATTATTTTATGCTTTTTAGGGCTTTTTGTGAAGTCAGTTCAACTTTTTTTTAAAAAACTATTTTATTTTTCACTTTTTGGTGTCTCCAACTCTATACAACGAAGAAAGAACCATCCAAATCGGTCCACGCGTTAAAAGTTAGTTTTAACCCCCTACCCCACCCCCATTCCACTAAACTTTTTTTCTCATGGTATCAATCAAGGAACATACTCTACCGAACAGAGGAGGAATCATCGAAATCGGTCCACGCGTTACGAAGTTACTACCTCTCCCCCTCCCCCACCACCACCATAGGACCAAATTATTCTCCTATTAGCAATGAGAAATCACACTCTATACAACAGTAAAAGAACTATCCAAATCGGTCCACGCGTTACAAAGTTAGGTTCCACCCTCCCCCCTTCTCCCACCCCGACCGCACCAACAAATTTTTTTTTCCTGGTATCAACCAGGGAGCATACTTTACCCAAAAGAAAAAGAAGAGTATTTTGCAATCTACGTTCTCTCAAAACACCTTCATCACCTTGCTGGACTTTGCACAACCAGTCTTCCTCGTGTTATATCCCGGGCGGATTGATCTCCTTTGCCTTCAGCAATCTCGTCCGAGATGACCCTCCTGGTCCATGTCCAGCACCTAGGTCGACCACGGTTGACCTGGGTACTGATTCGGCAACAAACATCTTCTATTTCGGTTTCCTCTCTCAGGCGGACGACGAAGAAGAAAGAAAGATTGCAAAGTGAAAACGAGTTAAGAAATTAGGAAATGTGAAACAGGAATGCATCACCAGACCAGAAGATTGAACCTGTACGAAGACTGACTGTCTTGTCACATGTGACATCGAGCCAAGAAAGCGATAACTGCAGCCTATTGATCAAGAATTGCAAGGACGAGGACGCATTAGCTTAATTCTAGAAACTTTTGCCACTTAGTTCTCGATATTTCCGTTACACATCCATTCACCATAGGTTCGAGTCGTCCTTTACTTTCCACGTTTTACATTTCCTTCCCTAGATTTCTGGCCACCTGGGGCCTTAGACTAGGGAACTATAAGGAGAGGCCCTAAAGCCAAAAAACCTCGGCACTTTTCTTGATGTAGTTGAATCATTGAGCTGTGTTTGTTTTCGTCATGGCAGTAGTAAAACAGCGATATTTCTAGAGGAAGGCCAAAATAAATTGGAAATTAGAGCGTAATCGCATTTTACAATCGCCTCAAGGTATTGCGAATGATTTTCTTTCTTTTTAGCGAATCTATATCAAAAATTAAATAAAAACTTTTAAACATTTTAATCGCAAATTTAAGTTTTTAGTGTCCCTTTATAAAAGTTAAATCACGAGCCACTAGGTTAGCTAAGGAGAAGCAAAAAATGCGATCTTAGAAAATGTAAACAAACTAAGAACCCCAAGAAAACTTTCTTTTTCTTTACTTTCCGTTCCTGTTCTGAGCGTGTCATGCAATTATATCAAGCTTAAGAACTAACAAAACATTATTTTAATCAAAAACTTCCCTGGAAAACGATATCCCACGTTTACAACGCCGATTGTTTGCACAACACAAAACCGCGCACTTCATTTCAAAAATGTCGCATTTCAAATACACTGTCTACACTTTAAAAAGTTGAAAGCTATTAGCTTTAAAGTTCTCTAATATATTACACTTAACAGGATAGTAGAAAGCACTCGAAACTTTATATGTAATTACAAAATTGTTAAACCATCGGACAATTCACGGTAATCACTTTGACAGTTCGCAAATTAAGGAGAAGAGCTCTCCGTCCTCACCTCGTCTAAAAGAAAAATGCCGATCACACGTACACGGTTTCACAGTAAGAGCCTTTCCTGTTGTTATGTATTCTAAGCTTGGGGCATGCCCATTACACGGTACACTATTTCCCTATTCGTGGACTCTCCCGTGCACGTTACAATATTTTTGAGTTACTTGAACAACAGTTAATGCTTTTATCTATTCAGTGGTACTGTTCATATGTTGATAAGTCTTCAACTTCAAAAAAAAGTTACTGCCATTCAAAGGAGGCTGTGATTGAACGCAACATATGGTGTGAGTAGCCTTAAAGTTTATACAGTCGTATACCTAACACCCTGTATAGAACTTTGATTTTCTAACCCTATTAAATTAATAAACTGTTCTATTTATGTTAAGATATTTCCATTCAAAAGCCTTCCCGTAAAAAGCATTGAGTTAAATTAATAACTCATTCAATCGAACTTTCCATTACGACATTTATGGCTAAGGCAATTCTTTTGCAATCATATTTCTTATACCAGATTATCGGTAAAAGGGAATATAAGGAAGAAAATTAATCTGTCTACTCCATTTCTTATTTAAATTGGTATTGTATTTTTGCTATTTACACAGTGACATTGTTTCACATAACTTTCTTTTTTTTAACACATTTCAAAGATTTCTTTTATATATTCTAATTTTTTTAATAATATTTAAAACTATCAACAATTTATTTTACAAACTTTTATCTCATCTATCTCACACAGAATTTCTGGAAAAAATTTTTGAATTTTTATTTGATTGCAATTTACATGACTACGTTCTTATTTTAATATCATTAATTTGCCCTTCTATCAATCTTATTTTTCAGAAAACACCTTTTTTTGTTAATAATAAATGTAAAATTGTGTTAGTAATAGTTTTCATCCAAACAATTAAATTGCGAAATTGTGCAAGATAGTAGATTTCTCAAAAAAGTGAATAAACTTTTACTTACACAGATAATTTGTTTAAAAGTTTTTATATAACATGTTTAAAGTAAAACGATTTATTTCTTGTTTTTTTTTATAATTGGCACGAAATACTTATGTATATGTGAACGTTACACAGGCACGAAATATTCAAAAAATATCTAAAAACCGTACATAAAAATGCCAAATTTATGCTCCCATATCGGAAAAGTCTAATTCGCTTTCTAACAATTAATATATAATAACAAACTTTAAAAAAAACTAAATATGTAAATAAAGACTTAGTACTTAAAAAGGGTAGTTATATGATACCTTCCTTTAAGTTCTACAATAACACTTTAAAAATATAAATGTACTGTAACCAAAATATGAGAGTCTAAGAACTTATATCGCGGCCTTATTGTAGAATTAGACATTTTTACTCTCTTTTAGAACATTAGGTTTAAAGAAGCCAATAGAAAAAAACCTGAAATAATTACTAATTATGACACCATACTAATCACTGACAGCTATAAAAATGGCAAGCGCCAACAACTTGTGCCAGATTTATTTTATACGATATGGCCAAATCCTAGGGGACAACCCTTTGATGCGTTAGCATGGTTTTGGTCGGAAGGGAAGTGAGGAAACTTGAAAATCTTGTTTTTTCATTGCTGCGAGCTAGACAACAGCCCAGAGACGGAGTGGATTATTTTTTTAATTTGTTAATAAAAGCTCACGGGGAGACCTGGTCTCGAACCCGGGACCCATGGCATGGTGGTCGTGCGGCTCAACGAATTGATCCAACTCCGTCCCCTATTGATCGAATAGAAGAAATTTAAAACGGAAGTGATAATATACCACTTCGATTTAGCTTTAAATATTTTCGATTTAGCCAATGCTGCTACTCACAAAAGTTACCTGGTGTCATAAAACCACTAAAATAATGACCGCTAAACACACGAATCGTTAACACCTAAAATCTGGTAAAGCCGCTAGAAGAGGCCTCTTTACAAGCTCGGTTCAATGCCATTGTTGCCGTTTTAAGAATTTCAAATGCAGTAGTTGGTCCAAGGATTTGCAGAAGCGTTAGCCAAATTGCAGCAAAATATTTAAGTTACTACGTAGGTTGGGTTAGGTTACAGTTGCAGCCTTTCAAAGAAAAGGTACACTTAAGCTATTATGGCCCATTGCGATACCACGTTGGAGCCTGATTCCCGTCCCTATGAAAACAGCTTGAAAAGAACTAAGTCCCTGATATCGACAGATCACAGTTTGGCTAAATCCTCAGCCATGTCATACAGAGTAATGTCCTGTAGTCAGTACGTGTCCATGTGCAGACTGAATTGAGCCTAATGGCAGTTGAGCTAACCGAAGGGTTCCACCATAGAGGGCTTCTGTTCCATATGATCGGTAGTGCCGCTATGCTCTGAACTATCTCTAGTGCTTTCCAATGGATCACATTTTCTAATGCAGACAACCAGACGGCATAATAACTCTGACTTAAAGCCAGTACACAATTCGCGGCTCTATGTCTCATCTTTTGCCAATTGCCGTTTTGCACAAGCACATTAAATTTTGGGGAGTTAAAGGGAGAAACTCTATGCTTCCTTGAGAAGAGTATCACCTCTGTTTTATCAGATTTTACACCAAGCCCACATTTAGTGCTCCAGGAGGATGGTTTCCAAAGGACATGTTGCTAGAATATTTGGGTGTGTGCCCAAGGTTAACTGGGAGTGCCCCAGTTGCGTAGCTTTTTATGAGAATCCCGCCAAACTTAAGTTTACAATCATACTTTTGACATCTATAAGCTAGATAAGTGAACTTTCTTTCTTTCCTTAAGGGTACTTCGAGGTTGATGTTTTTGAAAGAACCTTCAATATCGTGAAGGTTAATTCCTTGTACCTGATTGATCTTTGTATCTTGACATCAGTACATACAAAGAAGTGTCAACCCACTTATTCTTACTATATGCATGTTGAGAATGAGAGACAGTTTAGGTCGATACTGTTTCTTTGATTTGGACATCAAAGTCTTTCCAAGCTTTTAAGAAGGAAAGAGGGAAGACTTATTCGTCTACTTTTGGAATGAAGACGACCTTGATCTTTGTCCACTAATCTGGAATGTATGTGAGGTTTAGGCACTCATTTATGACTTTCAGAAGGCTCGAAGGCTGCTTGAAGTTTAACAAGTCCGGCGATTGAAAAGGTTTAAAACTGTATATAGGCCCTTTCCTTCTACTTAGGCCTAGGCCCATCGCTATCAGATGCTAATTTAAATTCAAATATTCTTGCTGGTGAACAACCCAGAAAATGAGTATCAACCAATAGCTCCTTCTGAAGGTATGCATGAACTAACTGTATTTTTATTTAGGATTGCTTAAGCAGATATAATTCCATTTTTAGTTTCAACTTTTAAGAAATTTCTTTTTTCACTTTTAATAATTTTTAAATTGCAGTTAAAATAAATAGCTTGCAGTATGGCAGTAACAAGGGAAAAATTGCAACAAAAATACTGCAATTGCAGTAAAACGGCAGCAGTGCAATGCGTCCAACATTTTTATTAGGGCCGACTTAATGAGCCACATTGTGAGTCAAATGAGAGCTTAGAACTTAATGGCACTGCATTACGATGCCCCTAGTTAACCTCCCATCTCGAATGATTAGTTAGAGATTGTTTAAACACGCTACGCCAGTGGCGTCGTAATGGGGGGACGGGGGTTTTAGGGACGAAATAAATAAATATTCTGTTCTAAAAAATTTCAAATGACATTTCATCTGATAATTAATTTTTGTAACGTATGTTTACAAAATTGAAGATCAGTAGAAAATACCTCTCAGAAAGAAATTGTGTTTTCTCGACGCGTCATCTTCGAGATAGAATTCGAGAAGAAAAAGTGAACGATCGGGACCTCACTAATGTAACAATAATTGAAAGTCTTCTTGGATTTTTGATTTCAGATAACTAGGGTCGATCTAATCAAGTACACCGTTCAACCCTTCACTTTTGAGGTGCGCGCTGTTAATGTCATCTCAAGGTCTTGTAAGTCAACATGACTATGGAAAAAAAATCATGTGCGATATTCTATTGTTCTACTAATAAATAAAAAAATCAAATGAAAATCTTTTCTAGTTTCTTTACAATAAATTGTCAAAAACTAGCTCCAAAATTGGCTTACAAGGTGTAAGTCCCCCTTAAACTACTTATTTAAATTCCACCAATGCTTACATAAAAAAAATGAATAATATAGTTTAAGAACGCAGGACTCAAAATAAATCGGTTCTCGTGGCGAATAAAATCAGCTTAAAATCGAAATCAAGAATTTCGAATAGACGAATTCGACAAGATCGTTTGACCGCAATTTGTTCAGTGATAGTCCTCTCGATGAGCAGCAGATAGGACTTATTGACAAATTTTACTATTTCGGAAGCATAGTAATAGTAGATAGCTAATATATAGACTTGCATTAACAAAGCTGCTTTAAACCCCAGATAACTAAACTTAAATTAGTGTTAGTGTGTAACTAATCATTCAACTCATAGACTACGAATTCAAAATGCATATTTTTATATTTCCTTTAGTTATTTCAAACAAGTTACCATAGTTTAAAAGAATTAATATATATTTTAATTAAAAAATCAGAAAAGTGGTAAAAATTAGCGTTTGCAATCTTGGGAGATGTGTAAAGTGTGCTCTCCACAAATAGTCTTGTTACATTAGCTGCATATGTATTATGTCAATCTGCGTTTTTTATATGAACAGAAAGGCAATTTCAGCAAATCTCAAAAAGTAACAAATTTCCAACCGCCCTTATCACCTTCCGGTGACTCATTTTACAAGTTATGAAGGTACTGAGTGAGGTGGTGTGAGCACTACGGGAACATCTCGAATTCGCAAAACTGACAGTGTTAGGTAGCCTATTTGACGAATGTTTAATTATCTAGGGTTAATACTCTCGCTGAGATATGGCGCAATAACTTCATCTCTAAACGCACAAAACTACGAATCATTGAAAACGTACAATCCATTCTCTTTTGTACGGCCATACCCATACAGACTTACTGTCAAGACGGGGTAAAGACGAAAGTGGCAATGAATGAAAGCGAAAATACAATAGCAACAGAGAATAATAGAGAATAGCAACAGAGAAGAGATACAGAAGGAAAGTATTCAAATAGGTAAATCGTGACAGGAGTTAAGACTGAAACACAGGGCCAGCTTAAAGTTGATATGCATGCTACAGAACTACCTAAACTTATTAAAATTACGTACTTTGTTTTTGGGTACCTACTTTATTAGAACCAAAGAATATGGATTACTTCATAACAAGAAATCCTTCTCTTGACCGTATGGATTTGGAGATTTGGATCGGATTTGGTTGTGACAAAAACCAATAGAAAATGGTGGAGTGTCTTTCTGCGGGGTCAGACAGATAACGTGAATATGCTGCAATATTTTTGTATTTTGAACAACTTAGATGTTATGTAAGATTATAGTATAGCTATAAGTTACAACCACGCCGCCGATTAACAACAAATCAAGCGTCGTAGTTACACTGATTTAAAGTTCTCAAAAGCGGCGAAACGATGCAGCGCGCCCCACCCCGACCCTCTCGTGACATCACAATTCACGCTATGTAAAATAAATTATTTGATTCTGTTCGATGTATGTGTACAAATAAAATGATCAGCTTATTAAAAATGAAAATATTATAAATAAAAATATATAAGAATAAAACAAGTAAAAGTAGCCAGCTTGAACTTTCAATTTCGTCCACATCTGAAGTCAGCTTAGTCAACTGAAAATCTCAAGCTGTAGTTTTGTGTTGTCACATTTAATTGTAGTGATTCAAACCTAAAACTGGCGGAAAGATCCAATTGCGTTTTAGCATTAAAAGACGTTAGCACAAAACTGAACCAAAAGGAGTAGTAAAGGAAACAGGGAGACAATAACTTGACTTATTAATCCGATTTTATTACTGCAAGAGGTATTTCGGATTAAGGAATGTATCGTCTTTGTAGAGCGAGAAGTCACTAAATGAAATTTTTAGCTAATATAAGTCAAAGTGTTTTTAGTTTAACCCAATATCTATCTTATGAGAAGAAGAGAATCATTTCTTAGTATTTCAGATAAGGTCAATGATCCAATATTTTCGATCAGGTACCTAATCTCGCTCAATAAACTTGATAACAATATTTTTAAACGAAAAGAAGAAATTATTTTTAAATTCGGCTTATATTTGTCGGTGAATGTTGATGTGCGAAAGCAATCTTTTCACATATATCCCTATAACTTGGATATTTGCATTCAATAAAAAAAACAGAAAAAATTTACCGCTGCGAACATTTTCGACTAATGACAGACCTCGCATACCGAATATTAGCTAACGAACCAGTAGTTATACACAAATGTAGTAAATTTCCCGAATAGTAAATATTCGTACAAGAACTTGTGGAGCGCCGGGCGTAGGTTTTCAGAGGGGAATGCATTCCTAGGCCCGTCACTTGGGAACCATATTTTAAACCAGACCTGTAAAGTACTTAAGTACTAGTGCAAGTAACAGTACCTGGACTTAAAATTTAAAACTCCGGTATTGTACTTAAAAAATTTCAAGTACAAGTCCAGGTACTGCTATTGTTAC
This sequence comes from Leptarthrus brevirostris, assembly GCA_964036015.1. Classification (NCBI taxonomy): domain Eukaryota; kingdom Metazoa; phylum Arthropoda; class Insecta; order Diptera; family Asilidae; genus Leptarthrus; species Leptarthrus brevirostris. The sequence goes on from OZ038371.1 coordinate 41,427,937, forward strand.
TTATAAGTATCATATATTAGCTTATAAGTACTTAAGTACGTACTTACAAGTACTGCCAAGTACTTAAGTCATTATTAAACTGCGCACTCTTATAATACAGGACGAGCAGGGATAATAACGTTCACGATTTTAACTTACAAAAACATAAGAAGAATTTACTCTTCAATGATTACACAGAAGCAGAGATGTGTAATCTTCAAAGCGAGCGCAGCATTATAATTTTGATTGAACTTTATCTAAGGCGGACAACGCGGTGCGTGATGCCGTTAACCAACATATTCTTTTAAGTCATCTTTTATGTCAGCAAATATAGTAACTGATATTAAAAATTATATATTGTGCGTATTATGTTTCAAAAAATATAAGATAGACAATTGTTTTTTTTTCGCATTTAAAAATATCGTAAAAACATATGACGATGCGCTCAGCTGACTAATATGTATGAGTATATATTTCATTAAATACTTTAGCTTGCATTTTAAAGTTACCATTAACACTTGCTAAACCATTTGAAGAATTAATTTTCTAATTTTAAAAGTATAACATAAAACTGCATTGGCTAAAAACTATGCAATATTGTTACATTATCACTTAACAAAGACATAAATTCATATGTTCACATAAATTTGGCAGTGTACACCAAAATTTGACATCATCTAAAAGACCAAGCTAGATCATATTAAAACGGGAGATAAAAATCTACAACAATTTTCAGCAAGCACTCATATTTTAAAATATTTTCATTTATATAAATATAATTTTATTATACAAAATTAAAAAAATAACATAACATATTGGAGATAACAATAAACGAAAAAATTATTTACATTCTTTTACGCTCTTTCTGGGCACTTCGTTTGAATTATACCAGCTTTTGACCCGCCAATTGAATCTGTATCGGGCTTTATAGCCGTATGAACAATAATTCCAGGTTGATCCTCAGTCTGCGGATGAAGTTCGTGGCTTTCGCCAGGTGTGAGATTCGCGATAGCAGCTAAAAGGTCATGATTGACAAGAGGTTCGTTTTCTTCACGTGGCTCCCATCCAGCAGGTGGACTGGCGGGTGGAGATATAAGAAATTGTTTAACTGGCGCTGGTGGTTGGAGATTCTTATGAGAGACTGGTGTCACAGGTTGAGCAAAATAGCAACTAATCACAGATTTCTTACTAAATTCATATTGATGAAGCTGGAGGCGAGCATTTGCAGCTGATATTGCATTATCGTAATTAACTCTTAATCGTTTAAAGCTCCGCAACCATTGGAACGTTACATTTTCTGAAAAAACTCGGAATAATTCTTCCAATTCTGCTTTCATTTTTTCGTTGGCGAAGACCTCTGAATGTATATTGGTAACTATTATAGATGTGGGTAGGTCGTCAAAAGAGTCCGGATCGATTACCTCGTGTTCATCTTCAGAGCCCAGTTCTGGTAGTGTTGGGTGTTTATTAGGCAAACCATCAGCAGGGTTTATAAAAATATTTTCATCTGGTGATAGCTTATCACCACAGTCCTCACAGTCTGACATTACGATGATCTTAATCTGATTTTGTTATATGAACACCACGCTGCCTAGTAGTTTACTTCGCCCAATCTAAAATAAAAAAATTTAAATTTAATAAAGAAATAATTTTATCTACATTAGGAAAGATAAATAGTTATTTTAAACTTACAAATTGATTTTGTAAACAAGAATTCGCTGATGTTTCAAATCAACTTTAAGATGATATAAAGTTTGAGCTATTTTCATAATTTTTCGGGATCCCGAAGGCTTTATTGATTGGTCAATTGCAAAATCCACTTAAACTATTTATATTGGGCCATCACTGCGCTTTATAAATAAGGTGATGAACGTTTCTAAGGTCAAATGCACGTCATGTATGTTCTCTTATTGATTCGATAATAATGCTTTGGTCAATGAGCACAATCTATTTCTCGATGAAAAGTGCGCAGATGGTGCATATATATATTAATAAAAATACCAGAATAATAATGCTGATGTATGCACATGTAAAGTCTCAATTGTAAGGTAATCATAAATCAAAAACTTAAAGGAGACACGAAGTGATCATAACTAAGTTTTTCTGACAAATCAAATTAATTGGTTAATTTCTTCATTTGAAAACATATCCGGTGGGATTAGCTGAGGTGATGACGATTTTCTGTGGTGCTTGGTTTATATAAATAATTAAATAAAAATAATTTTCCTTAGCAAAGAAGTTAATTTACAGACAAAGAATCAAATAACTAATTGCATGAGCTTTTGCGAATGACTTTCTTGAGTTAGTATCTTTGCACGAAATTAGCTCTTTATTGAACCTTTTCATTTCATTTGTAAAGATAAAAACTGAAGAATAATCCCACAACTTCTAGGTGCAGATTTACATGTTTTTTGATTTTTATATCATAGCAATCATATTGTATGTAGTGATTCCATCTAAAAACAAAATACATTTAGTAATACCTAAAACTCAATAAAATAAACACATTACTTCAAACGAAGTCAAGAGGTTTTTTTTAGTTGGCCCTAACAACGATATTATTAGTGTGGGAGATGAAGTTAGCTGTTTATCAAGATACACTTCTACTGAAAAGTATTGGATGTGCAAGACCTGGAAAAGGTCATAACCTGATATTTCTCAATGTTTCATTTAAGATTCCACAGGCCTGCGAACTTAATTCTTAATTTTAATGTTGTTTTTAGGTAATAAAGTGTTCTGATTTCAACAATAGTATTGGTGTTTTTCTATCACATCAGATTTTTTTTACTTTATTAAAACGAGCAATTAAAACTTTGTTACACGTTGCCCGATTTGGATGGTTCTTTTGCAGTTGTATAGAGCGTGATTACCCATTGCTAATAGAAGAATAATTTGGCCCATGGTAGCGGGTTGGGTGGGGGAGGAGTAGTCTAACTTCGTAACGCGTGGACCGATTTGGATAATTCTTTTTCTTTTGGGTAGAGTATGCTCCCTGGTTGATACCACGGAAAAAAATCTTGGCGGGGTTGGGTTGGGAGAAGGAGGGGGGGGGGGTTAACCTAACTGTGTGACGCGTGGACCGATTTGGATGGTTCTTTTGCTGTTGTATAGACTGTGATCCCCCATTGCTAATAGGAGAATAATTTGGTCCTATAGTGGTGGTGGGGGAGAGGGACGCGTGGACTGGTTTCGATGATTCCTTTTCTATTCAGTAGAGTATGTTCCTTAATTGATACCATAAGAAAAGTTTAGTGGAATGGGGGTGGGGTTAAAACTAACTTTTAACGCGTGGACCGATTTGGATGGTTCTTTCTTCGTTGTATAGAGTAAAACACACTAAAAAGTGAAAAATAAAATAGTTTTTAGAAAAAAAGTTGAACCGACTTCACAAAATGCGCTAAAAAGCATAAAATAATTTTTAATTCTATATCTATTACGACATTTTGAAGTCGGTGCAAATTAAACAAATAAAACAACTACAGTACCACAATTGAAAATAATACATAATACTACCTGAACGTTTCAGCTTACGGGATCATAAGCAATGACGATTAAATATTTTAGCTGTAGTTGTTTGGTTTGTTTGATTTGCACCGACTTCAAAATGTCGTAAAAGATATAAAATTAAAAATTATTTTATGCTTTTTAGCAAAGAAAGAAAGCAAAATATTCCTATGAATATATACCCTGAATTTCGGGTCCAACATTAACTTCGTGATCTAGTAGTAGTATCTGAGTCTTAGAATAAAGAACGAGAGGAAAGGCTATCTTAAGTAAAAACCCTGTACGTGCGATAAGCATTTTTGCTTCTAGGCCAAGTGGCGAGTGGGTTAAGGGGGAATGTCGCCTGAAATGTCAAATTGGACCGAATGTCGCCTTGAAATCAAAGTCGTCTCCGTAGTACTGAAATATTTGGGGGCATAAGCGAAGTGTTTTTAAATAATAAAATTAAGTAAATTAATAAAATATGGTCGGGCAAAGTTATATTATATTAAAAGTGTTATAAGAATATATTTTAAAAACACCTAATTTAAAATATTATCAAAATAAGTTGGCCCCTCCTGTATATGTGCAAGCATAATTATACTACTTTCATGTTCGAAACGCACACATCGCTTGGGTTCTACCACATATAGTAAAATGCTTACATTTTTCCGAATGATGTCCTTTCCTCTAGTTCTTTATTCTGAGATCTGAGTATACCTTATCAACCCGTATAAATAGAGCTGTGTTATAGCTTACCCTAAAATAATACATTTACTGTTAGAGTATAATTTGGAGTGTACAAAATAATCTTAACTGAATTAGTTAAAGCGGGGACCAATCCCAATAAAGAATTAACACCACCTTAATAAGACAAAATATCAATAAATGAAGTAACATGCATTTAAGATTTACATATACAGTGATAATATATATAGAATATACTGTGTAAATATCGTTAATGAATTAGTTTTGGAAGTCGTGTCTAAAAATTTTTTTTTACTATCTAATATTTAACTGAATTATTTCTTTTCACTCCGTTCGACTTGCAACGGAGTGGAGTGCACAAAGGCATAATTAATAGGTATGTATCGATTTATGTGATCTAATTATAAATTTGAATTAACCTATAATAAATTTACTTTAAATAAATGGAAAGCAATTACGCGTTTATCTTAACTTAAAAATATCAAGACTTCACCTTGAGTTTTTTTTTTGTGATCTGAAAACTGGTACTCAATCTCAATAGAATTTATCCTAAAACCAAAGGAGGGAAAGGATTGAAAAGTTTATCATACAATTGATCGAAGCTATTTTACTTTTATCTGTCAGTTTTATCCATTTTCAATCTGGCTTGAGAGGCTCATTTACCTCTGATGAATTGGCCAAATAATTCTTGGCTCTGCTGAGGCATCATTTTTTTACTAGTTCCCTCTATGAAAGGGAAGTGCAGAGTTGACGCATTTAGTTGAAAATACGGTGCTCTCGGCCTATCCAAGATTATTTATCTCCAATCCTTTTCCTTTGTTCAACATATTGACGCTTCCTTTTTTTATATTCTCGCAATGACGATGTGGTAATTAATAGTCAAATTCATCCTCAGACACTCTCTCTAGGCGGGCCCCTCAACTCGTCGGTCACCGACCAAGCCTGCACGGCTATTATAACGCTCACCCCGGTACTTCCCATAACCTTCCCAAATCCCTTGGTTGTGAGCCCCGACTAAGTTGCGACAAGCATCTTGGGTGTGCTCACAGCCCTCAATCTAATCCATGCACGCATGCTGCCATCATATGGTAGCCGGTGTACATGGATTTCAGAAATCTACCATAACATACTAGCCCCTCATTTCTGTCTTTGCCAGTATTTTACCAGAGTCTCCACCTCCCTCCCTTCGGGCGACACCGGTGAGTCATATCTAAGGTAGCCCGAGACGAACCACCGCAAGGTTTGGCGTACTGAGTTGTGGTTACACCGCTTGAACTCACCGAACTAGAATTCAGGATCTAGTTGTGCTATCTGAGTTTACGCAAAACATCGGCTCATCATATATGATGCCGCCTTACTGTGATGCAGATTGAAGGTCTTCTCACCCACCTCCCTCGGTACGGGCCAACCCCTCCCTACTGGCGTGTCCCCTAATTATTTAGGTTGATTGCCAATTGGCCAAAGTTAAAGCTTACCTAGTAATTTACAACCTTCATTAGATGCAGCTTTCTCCAAATTTACTCTTTTTATGATATCACTGCATCCTTTTAAACAGAAAAGCACTAATTTAAAAACAGTTTTTTTTCAAGGTAAATAAATTCCATAGTAATTGACGCTTACTTTCACTCACTAACAATAAGTAACCCCAACTCTTGTTGGAAATAAAACCTATAAATGTTGCTTCCTGGAAAAACAAAAGCGTGGAATACCCCTTTATATAGCTATCAATCTATTACAGGTTAAGTGCTGCCATAATGTAACCACTTTCAAATTACTAAACAATACTACGCGCCCGTTTTCAGCTTCCACGTGACGATTTTCTTCTAAGGTTCCCTTCGAGAGTAGACACCGTCATTATTCACAAAAATATTCACTAATTTGATGAGTCCCCTGTTCTTTTTTGTAGTTTCGATTGATTTATTCAAAAGGATATTCAATATACTTTCTGATTACTCCAAAGTTTTATCAAAACCCAGGAAAGGTGAGTTGTCACCCTCTCCCCATTTATGAGCACATTTCCTGTACTGTATTTTGCTCTGTCCTAAATTGGAAAACATAAAGTAGGAGAAATAATTCTCAAATAAGTTTAAGTTTCAGAAACACCATAATAGCTTTTCCTCGTCTATGTTTAGTTTCGATTAAAGTAAAACTTGAAACATCAGACGTATTTTTACAGCCCGGATTGTTCAATAGGAAAATTTATTTGCGCGATTTTACTTATTTATTCCGCAGCGATGAAAACGCTCTTTCGGTGTATATTAGATCAGGGATTTGTCCTTCGAACCGGGACATAAATATGTCAAAGCAATCCGCGCGGAATAAAGTAATACAGAGCATGGTACTACGCCATGGAAATTGAAAAAGACATTTTTGATGGCAGACTTCTTTTTAGAGATTTATGTTTAGAGAAAGGAAAATTTCAAGGAAGTTTAACCATTAGGGCTTGTTCAAACAATATGCTTTCCTCTAGTGAAAGCTTTCTAGTGATCTGAGTCAATCAATTTCGAATCACCTGAGGTCGAATTGACGTTTTTTACATGGGAGTTGGGCACTTTGTTTACTTTTAAAAATATCTGATAAATGTGGAATATTTTTCTTAATTTAGAAGCCGACAAATTCCCGCATGTTCGTGATCACCTTTAGAATGAAAATGTTTAATTGATTGAGCTCATTCACAGACAGACAATAAGCGTCTGTCATCCAATCCGCGAATAAGCTTCAAAATAGTAAAAGTGACCTCTACTAAGATACCTAAAATTAGATTTTTTATCGGCGAATAATTGAGACTAATGCAAAAACAAACCAATCGAAAATAATGAAACACTCATTTCTAATTAAGTGAAGCTGTATCGCGTTTAATTTCCTCCCACTGCACTATTAAGTAGCACTTGCTCTGATAATTTGGAAATTCATAAATTACTGTGCTTATTTTATCGACGAAATGAGTGTTTCTTATTTCGGTCAGATAAAATTCTAAGCGATTGAAAAAATAAATTCTAAAAGGAATCAGAAAGGTAATATCAAACGTAACTCTTGTTTGTATGTCAATATATCCAAAAGGCGGAGAACTGAATTTGGTCTTATCTAACACCTACAAAATTTAACTGAATGAATTATGAAACGCAATCAACGACATTATTTCTATGGAACCCTTCATATTAGATCCTTAATAATAATCCGTTGTATTATGAATTTGATTGAATTTTCAATACGTTTTGAAAAGAGTTTTATTGCCTTATCACTTGCTGGCGACATTAAGAAAATCTTGTCATTCCAACAATACTATCAGAATAAAAAAGTTATGCCAAGCGGTTGTAGTTATTATTTATGGATGTAAATAAAAAGAAAAATGGATTAGTGAAATTTGGTGAATGAAACACGCATTCTTATGGTAAGTGTTGCCCGAAACCGTACACGGAAAAGAGTTCCCTCAGAAATGAAGGAAGCAATAACTCACGCATATTTTCCCTTTTTCACATTTTTGCCCTTTCCTCGAATGTTTATATAACTAAATATTTGATGTGGAATTTATACATATTATTAAGAATACATTGAAGTAATTTTTGCAAATTTTTATTTAAAAAAAATAATAAAAATTAACGAAGTTTTACTTTGGTGATTGCTCTATAAACGGGTATAGTAGGCTCTCCAAAAAAAGCGAAGGTTATTTCAATTAATTAAGAAAGACTAAAAAGTAAAGTAACTGCGAAATGAAAGTGAAATAGTGCAGCGAAAAATCTAAATATGGGTCGCAAATTGAAGAACTTACGTGTTCAAGACTTGAAGGAGGAATTGAGTAAACGTTGCCTACCTACGAATGGAAATAAATTTGTCCTGGTAGCGTTACTACAAGAAGCTATGGAAAAGGAAGGAAAGGATCCAGAGGCTTTTGTTTTTGAAGACGACCTCGAGGAAGAAATTACTCCAAGCATAACAGATCTTGTCAATGCTCTGTTGAAACTCATCAATGGAAGAACAGAAAACATCGATGGCAGAACAGAAGACTTCATCAGCCGAGTTGAAATCGTCACTGTAAGCATCAATGGCTGAACAGAAAGCATCAACGGCAGAGTTGAAATCGGCGATGAAATCGTCCATAACTGAGTTAAAGATACTGACGAGGAAAAAGCTACAGCTCTAATTTTGGCACCCAGAGGAGCAGCCGCTGAACTTTTACAGACTATACCGGCAGAGTTAAGGTGCGATTATTCATCTTTAATACAAGCCTTAGAATTACGATACGGCAACCAGCACATGCAAGAGGTTCACCGGCTACAGCTACGAAGTCGAACACAGATGCATGGAGAAACGTTGCAGCAGTTATGTGAGGACTTAGAAAGGCTAACACATTTGGCTTATCCCATGCCTAGCCAAGATTATGTCAACGAGGTCGCTAGAAAAACATTTACTGATTCACTGACAGATCGTGACTTGCAGCAAGCTGTACGACTGTCCGGAAAGAACACTAACGCTGAGGTTTTGGCTTACGCTCTGGCTTGGGAGGCAGCAAAACAAGCCTCCAGAAGACCTACATATATACGAAACAGAAGAAACCGAAAAAAAAGATATTTGTTACGGACTCAATACCCAGGTCAACCGCGGCCGTCCTAGATGCTGGACATGCGGCCAGGAAGGTCATTGCTGAAGAGATTGCACTAAACAAAGGAGATCAACCCTTCCAAGATATGACACGAGGAAGACTAGTTGTGCAAAGTGCAAAAGAAGGGAGCAAGAAGAATTTTGATTGAACAGAGGTACCGATCGAAACAACGAAGCTAAAGTGCCCCGTCACACGAAACGACTAAGGAGGTAGTAGTTAAAGAATGTGACGTTAGCGAGGAAACTAACATGCCAACGGTTCATGCTGAAGAAGATGAGATTATTTAACTACGACAGAAATTGAAGGAAACGGAAGAATGCAATCAAAGTCTACGTTCTCAACAGGAGTGGCTTTCATGGTGCTACAAGGATCTTCAGCTACATATTAGCCAGCTAGAAGAGAAGTGTGCAAATATGCAAGCAAAGCACGAAGAGAGGAATTTGAGATAAGTGACTTTAATTCGAAGAAAAGAAATCTGATGAACAACTAGAGAAGCAGTTAAGATCTGAGGAACAGTTGCCACAAGGTACAAAGGCCAAGGAAGGATTATTAAAATAGAAGAATTGCAGAAAAGCCATTGAGAATGAAAGCTGTTCGGGACGAACAGCTCTAAGAGGAGGGCAGTGTAACGTGCACGAGGTAGGCCACGAAAAGGGAAATAGTCAACCGTGTAATGCGCATGCCCCAGGTGGCCAGAAATCAAGAAAAGGAAATTTCAAACGGGGAAAGTCAAAGACGACTCGAACCCATGGTGAATATGTGAGGTGAAAATGAGCAACGGAAATATCTAGAACTAAGTGACTGAACTTTCTAGAATTAAGCTAAGTAGCAGCCTAGTTAGTATTTAAATTTGTTTAGGGTACCTCCCCTACACGTAAAGTGGGGATGAATTTTTTTTATCGTCCATCCCATGGTGTGGGGAGTCGTTGGATAGGCCGTTCAAAAATATTGCGGCTGTGTGAAAACCAATTTTCCGATTCAGGGATCCGTTTGCGAAATATTAAGCTTTAAATCAGTGATGGCCAAACTCACACCACTTAATGTGAGGAATGCTTAAAAGCTTTAGAAGCATTTCCTACTGTTTGTTTATTTTTGACCCTTAAAATGCATGCAAAAGGTTGTATATCTTAAGATATTGTATGATTGCATACAGAACTACTTAAATATGAATATTTTTTTAACTTTTGTTTGCTTTAACAATTAAAAAACGCAAAAAAAGTAAACCGAATACAACCAAACATGTGCATATACGAATTTAAAAGCTCAAAAGCTCACTTGCCCGCGGGTATAGGTTTGGACATCACTGCTTTAAATTGCTAATTTTTGTTAAAGTCAAGTGCCCTCCTCCTGCCAACTAAACGGTTGTTTTTGGATAATTGAAAAAATTTGCAGCAGTAGTATATATAACGAAGTTAAAAAGAAAACTATCACAGCCAAGTAAGCTTTACAGATTACCGAGTAATAGTCGACCAACTTATAAAGTCTACATGTAAAAGTATGGAAAAATAAAATCATAACATCTTTAATATGAGTGAAACCTAATTTCGCGTGGACCGTGGATGGTGTGGGGAGGAGGAGGGATAGTCTAAGTTCATAACGCGTGGACCGATTTGGATGATTCTTTTTTTGTACACGGATTCACGCATAGGGTGGTTGTCAACATCATAACACGTAGACCGATTTGTATGATTGATATGTAAAGATAAATTTAGCTCTAGGGTGGTGGTGGGGAGAGAGGTAGGCTAACTTCGTAAAGTGTGCACCGATTTGGATGATTCTTCTTTTGATGTGTAAAATATGTTGTCCTTCTGGTACCACAACAAAAATTTATGTGGTGGGGTGGTTTGCGGAAGGGGCGTTACCCAATTTATTAATGAATATACCTATTTTGGATGGGAGGGTTGGGGTGGTGGGAGGTATAGTCTAATTTTGTAACGCGTGGACTAATTTAGATGATTCTGAATGCATAGAGTATCTATTTTGTATTCGGACAAAAATTGTGGCTTGTGGTGAAAGTTGGAGGAGGCAGCGCCTAGCTTCGTAAGACATGGAGCGATTTTGATGATTTTTATTCTGTTGTACAGAAACGTTTCGTGATTGATAAATGATAAAAATGTTGTTCCTAGAGCGACTACGATAATTTTCTGACTATGAGGATTCTCTCTCTTGCTGTATAGAGTACGGTGGTAGACTAGGGCCATGGGAAGAAGTTTGTATCTAAGGTGAGGTTATAAAATGGTGACCGTGACTAATTTCGTAATACAGCTAAAAGTATATCTACCCAAGCACATGACTGCTTAAAACTAATGTTTTACCGTTATTACTAATAATTTTTTTTAAATACTATGTAGACGTGTTTATTGCAAAATTCTTCACACTATACCTCTCAAACGTTTACCCTCTACATTTATGTATTTCCTAAAAAGAGAAAATAACCAGCGGAAACATCTTCATACCCGAGTCGAAAGTATACGAGTATCTGCCTCGAATACCACAATGTTTTTAATGGTGCATGTTTAAATCTGCTGCGATTTTAAGGGACGGAATTGCTTCTCGGAATTGCTACTTATCAGTCTGACTACAGAATTTGCCATCCGAAATCATTTTTAACTTGTGCGTGAACTGTAGTCGTGGAATTATTTACAAATTTTATTCTCGGGTCTTGTGAGTAAAGGTTAATATCTTGATCCAGTGATAAATTTGTGAAAAATGCCAAAATCTAAGGAACTTTCTTCGGAAGAAAAGCGTTTAACAAGAAAATTAAAAGAAAGTGGTAAAGCAAATATTTTTATAGCCCAAGAGCTTTCGCAAAATAAATCTACTATCGGGAAATCTCTTAAACGATCTGGACGTCCAAAATGTACATCAGAGAGGATAAACGCATACATTGGTTAGTGAAGCAAAACAATCACATTTCATGCAGGGAAATACAAACAGCCCTGTGTAACCGAATCAATATTTCTGTATCCATAATCGGAAGAGGTTACACCAATTAATTTTAGTTGCTTGATCTCTGGGTAAAATCTAATATCTTTCACCCGTTAATAGAAAGACAAGGCTGCATTTCTGCGAAAAGTATGCTTTTATGAATACTGCTTTTCGGAAACGTGTTCTATGGTGGGATAAAACCAAGATAGAGATGAAACATCTTAATGGAAAAATGCACGTATGGCGGAAGTCAGGTGAACGCTTTTCATACGAATGATTCAATCCAACTTTTAAAGGCCAAATACGTGGTATAATGATTTTGGGATGCATGGCTTTATCTGGTGTTGGCAAAATGTAAAATGCTCAAAGGAACAATAAATTCAAGAATGTACCTACAGATCCTGGAGGAAAGTCTGCAACGCGAAGGTCGCCGTCTAATTGGCCCTACGTTTATATTTCAACAGGACAACGCACCTATACACAGAGCTAAAATTCTTCAGGACAATTTTAAAAAGTGTCGTACTGAAGTCCTAGAATAGCCACCACAAAGCCCTGATTTATCTCCTATTGAGAATTTATGGGATGAAACTAAAAATAAGTAACAAGAACCCCAATGGAATTGATGAACTGAAACGAATAATTGAGGAAGAATGGAATTCAATTGATGATGACTTTTGCAATAAGTTAATGGAAAGTGTTCCTCATCGATTAAGTTTATTCGTTTCAGCTAAAGATGGGCACTGTTGCCGTTAATTAAGAACTATATAATAATGTTGTACAACGGTAGATATACTTTTGACATTTTAAGAATTTAACCAGATATTATTTTTACTTATTATTTTAATTTTATAGTCCTGAATTTTTCTTTCATTCTATTTTTATTAAGTATGAATACGGTAGTTGCTTTTAGAAAAATGTTCATATTGAAAGACATTTTTATTTGTATAACTTTGTCGCTTAATTGTGTGAACCCTTCGGGTGGATATACTTTTGATGATAGCTGTATGTTGCCGGATTAGGATAATCTGTTCCCTTTCTTTAGATTGCAACTTTTGAAATTGCTTTATTCTTCCAAGCAGCATGATTCGAGTCGTATATATGAAAACAATAAAAAGTGATAAATGAAATAGTTCTTTTAAAAAAGTTAAATTAAAAGTAATTTTTAATTTAATATCTATTACATTTTGAAGTCAGTGCAAATTAAACAAACAAAATTGAACGCAATCGGAGATGCTATATGAAACTACCTAAACATTTTAGCTGAGATTTCAAGGATTATAAGGCAAGAGGATTAAATAGTTTTGTTGTTGTTTTGTTTGTTTAATTTGCACCGACTTCAAAATATCGTAATAGATATAAAATTAAAAATTATTTTGTGCTTATGTGAAATCGGTTCAACTATTTTTTTAAAACAACTATATTATTGATTAAGAAATACGGCGTAGCGTTTTAGACTTGGGGTTTGGGCATGCTTGCGGATGCTTGAACTTGGTTCGATCATGCCCGAATTTTTTAAATGACTGGCGAGATTGAAGCCGTATCGGAAATCGTTGATTTGCAGAACTAACACGAACTCGAGGTCGTAAAAGCATTCTTCAAAAGTGAAAAATCGTGGCACACGCTTATTCGAGGATGATAAAATACTTCACCGGAATTTAAACACTTGGATGCAGCACAGCTGCTTGCGAAAGTTAACAGGGTACATCGATTAAATCGGTTACGGTTCCGAACCACCAACATTACTTCTGGTACCCTTAATGTTATTTTTATAGTAGTCTTTTCTCAGTAGAAAACAATCATCGTTCGCAACCTCGCAGTGACCAAAATTGTGATTCTCGTTGCACAAAATTCGTATCTCTATCAAATATTGAGGTAAGCGATTTAAAAATTCTATTTGGAGCTTTTTCAGCTGGCTCAATCCAAAAACGTCATCAGATTTTAAATATACAAGATGGCGGATCCAATATGGAGAACACATTTTTAAAAAATTTTCCATAAGGAACAAGCATTGTTTTTGCGTTTCGGGGGTTTTCAAGAATGCTGATCACAAATCCGTTAAGAGATTTTAAAAAGGAATGGCGGATGCAATCTGACAATGGCCGAGATGCCTCTGAGAAGCTGCAAAATTTATTTTGGCTATATTTACATGTTTATGTGTATTATATGAAATGGTAAAACACTCCTGGTTTGAAAATTTCAATCGCTTTCTGAAGTTGATAAATTGGCAATTTTCATCACTAACTATTTTATATTTATCTTCCACTCAACGCAGACACATCTAACAAACGCCAAAAAAATTCTAACTAACCCAACGACCTTTCCAAAATTGTCAACAACGTTGATCTAACTTCTATCATTGCAGGTAGAGTCACTTCCAAGAGGGTAAAAAAATGTTTTGCGATTGCCTAAAACGCAGCATTTTTCTAAATTTTTTTCGGAAATGTATGTAATTAATACATCAATTTGTCTTTTTTATTACATTGACCTTCTTTATTACCTTTCGGAAAAGATACAACATGCGCAGGTGGAGAAAGAATGTAGAAATTTATACGTAGAAAACCTTCAAATTAATGCAAAAATGCTTTTTATTGAATTCGAAACAACAAATAATCTTAATATGTTAAAAAAAGCTGTTCGAAATGTCCTCCGCCACTTTCACCGCATACCCTTCTAATTCTCTCTTTAAGGTGTATTCTGCTACCAAATTCGCCTCTATTGTTAACTGGCATTAAGTTAACTTCTTCCTTCATAAAAAAAAGTTCAATGGGGTAAAATTTGGAGATATAGCAGGTCAAGAAATCGGTCAAGGAATGGTGGTGGGGATGGTGTATAGTAGTGTATTTTTCAAAAAGTCCGCATAAATTTTGGCTATTAAGCACTTGCGGCAAAATAAATGGTGCCGATGATACCAGCCCAAATATTGCCACAGAATATGAGCTGGAATGAGGTCACCCTTGTCCTATGTGGGTCAGTATCTGACTACGTATGGAGTTTGTGGAAGTTTGTGATACCATTCCCAGAGAATTGCGATTCATACATCCACAGAATTCGGTCCAGAAACACCCTGTTTCCATGTCACAGTCCAGAAGCCAATTGCAAAATTTTAATCTTCTCTCGGAATCTCCTTCCAGTAGTCCTTGGACTGAGATTTGATGATATGTACGTCATCCTCCTCGATGAATAACCCTCCAAACCTTAATAGAAGAACTCCTAATCGTCTTGCGACTCGTCTCGGGTTCGTTTCAGGGTCTTGCCTAACTAGGGTGATTATTTGCTGCTCGACGTTGGCAGAATCTTCCAATGTTTGCTTGAAGTTGTTGCTTGAAGTTACACTTCCGGTTTCTCTTAACATTCCGAAAGTCCGCGAAAATATCTCTCCTTGGGGTGCACGTCTATTAGGGAATTTCCTTTCATATTCCAGTACAGCCGCTTCTTTGTTTCCGTCTACTACACAATAAATGTAAATTATATATATCCGCGTATCCCTCAAAAGTAAGTTCTACCAATTTTTAATAATTGTAGCTTGACAACACCCGTAGTTATCGATTTATTTTTCAACTATGATCGATATTCTTGCTGACTGCTTCTCTTTAATAGCAAACAACACAAGCTAAAAAGACAATAAAATAAATTACACTTACTTTTTTTACATTTACTTTTTATATTTTCGACCTTTTCTTGTTTATTTTACGAAGTTCCTAACTCCAGTGCAATAAAATAATCATGCAGCGGTTTTGTTAATCCTTTCTCCATCTTAACATGTTGTACCTTTTTGGAATAGTAATAATATGGCCAATTTAATAAAAATAAAAAACAGGTGTAATTATATACATTTTCTAGAAAAGTCGAAAAATTCTGAATTTTAGGTTTTTTTGCGTTTTTTTTTATGTCACTGCTTTACAATTAGATTGCCCCCCCCCCCCCCCCCCCCCCCGCATGCGCCATACAATGTTTTGTTTGTTTCTATCCCACCTTAAACCTTCTGAACAAAATATCCAAAGTTTGTATTTGCTCCTCTGCAAGATAAATTCAAATTTCGTGTACTTCAACTTTACAGCATTAATTTTCAGCCCACCAGTAAGACCTTCTTCGATAACAATGTCTTACATCTTCGATAAATTAATCTTTCTCTTGCTGGGCAAGCTCATATCATAAGGGCACAAAGGTGGGTGCAATGTGCACTACAATCAAATAATTCAGCTTGACTGATTATTTTAAATTTCTAATAATATAGTTGAACTAAGCTAACTATTTATAGCCGCCGCCGCTGCCTGTGAAACAGCTCGTGAAAATCATTCTAAAGATGTTAACCTTTATATTTCTACAAAAATACGGAGTTGAAGTCCTCGCCCCCGGTTATTTTATTATTACTCCAGTTTTCAGCAGTTTGTAGCAAATTTATCCGAAATCAATGAACAAATAATGCAGGGACATATAAGATAAACAGCATATAATTTTATTAACGTTCACAAATAAAAATAGACTTATCGAGGCAAATGAGTTTACAATAATCAAAAAAGCACTAGAAATTCAAGCAACGCTGACGCAAAGTTTCATTATTAACCAGAAAATTAATTGCTGAAAATTCATGCAAAGTCAACAAATCGAAAATGTGTTTTCACTGTTTACAAATGAGAATAAATTTAGCGAACCACAGAGCCCTTGAAGACATAATTAATTTGCATTATTTGCAGAGTGATTAAAACCCCGTGGACAAAATCAATAAAATGAAGGTTTCGTTATGAACCGTCTATTGAAAATGATTTCTCGAGCGTAACAGTAATGGTCAAAGCAGCATAGCTAGCCGACATCGATTATGATAATAAGCAAAAACTGTGGGATTCCTATCCAGCATTTTACAACACTTGCCTTAGAACCCACATGCTACGGAATTTCTGTATTTCTATCTCTGGGAGTGCTAGGCAAAACTGTGTTTTTGTCACAGGCATGAATATAGTGGCCCCCCTTCTATGGAATTTCGTTTACCTCTCTTCTCTAGGTTGCAATGTGAAAAGTAGAACGAATTCAGTTTTAGGAAAGGAAGAAAATAATTGGAAGGATGAAATGTCGTTTTTTGTTTAGAAAAGAATTTCAATGCGGCATTGTTACAATTTAGATTTTGTTTAATTAAATTTTGCAAATTTTCGTGAAAAAAAAAATTATTTTTAAATGTACAATGACGTGTCACGATAAATTCAAAACTGTCAGAAACTCAGCTTACAAATAATAAAATATCTTAAAACGATAATAAATAGAAAAACGTACAATTGTATAAGCTCGCCGTATTATAGTTGCTTTATTCCAACGCTTGCCGAGTCACCGTCATTGTGCTATTGTCATTAATGAAAAATGTATGTACTCGTATTATTTACATCAATATAAATTTATCGCAAAAATATCTAACAATATAAAAGTTATGTAATTAATTCTTTACTAAGAAGGATTTTGAAAAGGATTGTTTATAGAGGATTATATAATAGGATAGTTATTTAAAAAGAAAAGTTGAACCGAATGAAACCGCTAAAAAGCATAAAATAATTTTTAATGTTATATCTATTACGACATTTTGAAGTCGGTGCAAATTAATCAAACCAAACAAATACAACAAAAGTATTAAATCTTCCTTCCTTATGATTCTGTGAGCTGAAATGTTTAGGTAGTTTGATATATTATCTGCAATTGTGGTTGGGTAGTTGTCTTCTGGCTTGATATTTACGACTCGAAGAATGCTGATCGAACGAACAAAGGAATTTCAAAAGTTGAAGAGGTAGTGTCTAAAGAAGAGAAACATAATTATCCAAATCTGGCAACATATTACGAAATTAGTCAGTGTTTACTCTTTCGTACCCTCACCTTAGAAAATTCTTAACATGGTCCTAGTGCGCCACCGTACTCTATACAGCAAACAATTATATTATCAATCTTATTATCGTAGTCAGAGAATCATGGTAGTCACTCGAGGTACCAAATTGTTATCACTGTTACTCCATACATCAGAAAAAGAATCATCCAATTCTGTCCACGCGTTTCGAAGTTAGACTACCCCTTCTTCTTCCCACCCCATTCTAGGAACATAACATTATATTATTAACAATGCAGGATCATACTTTATACAACAACAAAAGAATCATCCAAATCGGTCCACGCATTACGAAGTTAGGTTTCACCACCACCCCACCACCATTAAACAATTTTTTGACCCCGAACCAATCGGGGGACGTACTCTACCCTACAAAAGAGAACCATCCAAATCGGTCCACGAGTTACGAAGTTAGACTACCCTCGCCCCACCCCACCCTAGGGCCAATTCTTGTCATTATGAACAATAGGGGATTATACTCTATAGTTACAACAACAAAAAACATCCAAATCGGTCCACGAGTTACGAAGTTAGACTACTCCTCGCTCTCCCCACCCCACCCTAGGATTAAATTCATTTCATTTCATTCCATTATTAGAAATGGGGTGTCATGCTCTATACAACCAAAAAGGAATTATACAAATTGGTCCACGCATTACGAAATTAGGTTTCAACCCTTACCCCCACAATACCTCCACCTCACCAGAATTTTTTTTTGATATGGTACCAATAGGAGAACATACTCTACCCAACAAAGAGAAAATCTTTCAAATCGGTCCACGCGCTATAAAGTTAGCCTACCCACCAAACCCTAAGACCAAATTTGTTTCATTATTAGTAATGGGGAATCATACTATATACAACAAAAAAAGAATTATCTAAATCAGTCAATGCATTATGAAATTAGGTTTTACCCCCACCCTTCCAAAAAAATTTTTGACAATATTTTTTTGTCCTTTACCAGTTTTAACGTATTTTCGGTTGATTTCAGAGCAGAAAAAAGAAGACGGAGTTATAAGTGAAAGATGCAGCGCCGGGTCATCGATCGATCTTGCCTTAACTGTCATTTTTCTAACGTTATATAAACTTTTGTCTTGGTCATTTTCAAGGACATATCTGAACGTCAAATTATCCGCTCTTTTCATTTCCGTGGTAAAAAATATGGGACACCATTTAAACAAAATCTACTTGACCTTCAAATGATCTTGAAGGTTGTAATGTGAGCCACCCTTGTGCGTTATAAACGTACCCGTTAGCGCTGCAATAGCTGCCCAGGGTTTCTGCTACGGACGGACGCCTTACCTCTGTCAAGAAGAAGATAAAAATTGCCTGTGACATCTAAGCAGATGGAAGTAACCAAGAAAATAAACAGTTCCATCATGGACTCCATGATGATCGGACGTGTTTTGGACGGACTGCTCTGCGAATTAAATCATGTTTAATTTGCCAGAGCGGCAATGTTGCGAAATGCGTGGGGTCTTTGTGGAGTGACGTCGGAAATAATAAAAATACAATATTTTATAAAAATTAACAAAATTAAGTGAAACTAACACATGTAGTAACATAAACAAGTGAAATTAAATTTAATGTACCCAAAATTAAGTGAAACTAATACAAGTGAAAAACTGAATAAACCGTTATCGGAAAAACTGAGTTACGCTTAAACAAGTGAAAAATTAAACTATACATATATACATGTTAAATAAACAAATATGGAAATCTAAATAACAGAAGTTAAATACCAATAACTTAAATAAAACTTATAAATGCATTTATTTGCAATACTTTTTTGGCGTTATACCTAAAGGGTCGAGCCAGGAGATTGGGGACTTCAGCTGCGCTAGTGCAGCCCATAGTCTACCTTTCTGAAACCAATAGAAGAAGAAGAAGAAGATAAAGTTTTGAGTAGTTAAAAATATATTTGCCATCGGTAGTCCGTTGAACTTGTAAAATTATTTTTACAATTGTAGCTTTCGCGAAAACCAAAATTAGAACGAAAATTCGGGCGAATATAAAAAAATCGACACACGTCTAGGAGATAAATGTATTTGGGCAAAGATCTGAGTGCCAAATTTGGGAAAAGCGGCATCAGATAGACAGACAGGAAAAGAAACGCTTAAGAGCGGGCAGTGCAGCATTTAGTCCTTCCTCAGGTAAATCATAAGTTTTTACAAGTTATTGGACTTAGTGATTTATCTTCAAGGCGATTGGAAAATGCGGGAGCCTCCGACATTGGAGTTGCAGCACCTAATACTCTCGTAGCCGTAATGGATTTTGAGGCCCAATAACTTGGGAGAAACCCCAGCCTATGTCAGTCCACCACTGGACCAACTAACCAATTGCATTGTATTAAGATTTCAGTGATTCTAATTCCAATTTTAAGTGATAATCAGGTACACAAGTAAGACATTACAATCCTTGTTGGTCTAGGTTAAGAAAACAAAAAAAACAAATCAAAGAAGGGTTTGATTAATACTGGAAATTTGCTCTCGGTAATAGACAGACTGGAGGCCGCCAGAGACTTTCTCTTTTCCTCACATTTCCCACGCATATTCAGATTCCAGGTATTCTGCAAACGTTTTTTTTGTTTTGGTTATTTTATAAGCTAATCAGTTTTTCTTGGTTTAACAAAAAAAAATTTTCTTTTGTGATACCAATTTTCCTTGAAGATAATAGTATAAATATCAGGATTTATCGTGAGGCAGTGAAATGACTTGTCTACAGATAGTAATTATAGGAAGCGTTACAGATTATTATTAGCCCTATTAATCAATAATTGCGTCTTAATGTGCTTGACTTATGAAGTATGACATGTTTTTAGAATTTTATTTTTGTGAATGTTAACATAATGGGCAAGAATGATAAGATCATTTTAAACGTTGTCATCCTTATTGAACATTGATAGTTTTTTTCTCAGAGTCAGGTAGACCACTGCTGTTATTATTAAGAGTTTTGTTTTATTCCAAGTGTAGACAGGAATGTTAGAATGCAGCCCGTAAGCAAAGATTACTTATTACTAGATAACCGGCTCCCTAAAATACCCAGCTAGTCTTGAAAAAGTAACACTGGCACCACAGTAAAACGAAATATATCCAGATTTTAAAATCATAAGAATATATATGCAAATAAAGAGTACAGGTAGTGTGCAGTCATTTACTCCTGTCAAAGGGTTGCCCGATATGGGAAATATACAAAAGAACCAAAAATTTTTCACTTTGTTCGAAACCGTTTATCTAGTAATAGTAATCTTTGCGGTAAGCTTGCAAGATTATGTATTTATAAATTAAGAAATATTATGATATGAATAGATTTATCTTGTTTTGTTTCAGGAACTCCCATGAAGTTTCTCCTTCGTCTTGCTTCCCTATCCCCTATTCCTTCATCATATATGTTTTTGCTCGTGATGTTTGTTTTGTTGATTTTTTTTTCTATTTCATCAGCCATTTTATAGGTTGGGCCTGCACTTTAGCCCAGTGCGGGCATGGAGTGGGTTAGTAGCTGAACTGTCGGTAAGGGGGTACATTTTCTTCTTTTGCATTTTTTTCAAGACAGCTCAGCGCGGCTAGGAACAAGAGGTGACACCAGACCTGTTGTTCTTCCTTCAATGTCTGCTTCTCGTTTGTTTTATCCTTTGTGGCAGACCTGACAGAGGGAGTCCACAACCTCTGTCGCCACAGGCACGCGAAACTCAGTTATGAGTGTGTGAATCGGATGTTCAAGGACCTTCACCCCATACCGACGAATTAGGACGTGCTGCCAGCTAGCGCGTGCCAATTGAACTTCCCGCGGCAACATCATGTTGCACACGCGCACACATTATACATCATAAGCTCAAGATCAAATCCACCAATGGATAGTCAGGGAAAAATCCTACAACTTTTGTCTTGGTCATTTTTTTCTTCGATCAGTACTCAACACCTCATTTTTGAAAAAAAAAAAAAAAAACTTAAGAGAAATAATTTCTTTTCCAGCAACATTAGCAACAAATTCACTGAATGATTTAGACATCGTCCCGATTCTGTAAATTCATTTTTCATGAAGGTGTTCTGCTAACTTCAGCTGAAGTTAGCAGAACACCTCATTTTTGAAAAAAAACTAAAGAGCAATAATTTTTTTCCTGGCAACTAATTAGCAACAAATTCACTTAATAATTTAGGCACCGTCCCGATTCTGTAAATTAATTTTTCATGAAGGTGTTCTGCTAACTTCAGCTGAACATAGCAGAACATCCCATTTTTTTTTTTAATAAAAAGCAACAAATTATTTTTTTCTACAACTAATTAGCAACTATTTAGCAACAAATTATGAGTGTTCGATTTTTGATTCGATTTCGAATATTCTCATAGGGTCGTTTTGCTAAGGCAAATGTTGAAGTAACAAAATAATGAGATAGGCCTCTTAGACTACAAACACTGTTTAGAAAATGCCCACTTCTCTCATGATTGATATTACTTTTGTGTTTATTATTTTTTTGATAAGACAAAATAATTGATAAATTGATTTAAATCATTTTCTACGTATATGCGCTGTTGATTCGACGTGATTAAATCGTATCGCACCAACCTGTTGCTGTGCTCATCTATCCTATCGTATCTTGTTGAACTGTAATCCATATTGAGGATTTCGTAAAGTTTTAATTTGCCATAGAAATAGAACATGTATTGGCTTAGCGATGAATTTTCCGGTTTTTGTTCTTTTTGTTAGTTAACCCAACAGACCTTACGATAGGGTAAAGTTGTATACACATAAGCAGATAATATGATTCTAGTATGTTAATGTAGAAAGTAGGTTTGCTATTATTAAATTGTAGTGAACTCCATATGTTGTACTGGTAGTTTATAGATATAAAGACACGAGACTAAATTGTTGCGAAAATTTCTTTTGATGTTTATTCTAAGTTAAAAATTAAATAATATGAATTTTTAGTTTTGATTTTTGTTTGGAACCCCATGAGATTTCTTCTTCCCCTTGCTTCCTTCTTCCCTTCTTTCTCACCTTCCCTTTCTTGATTATGTTTTTATTTTCTTTTTATTTTCAGCACTCTTTCTGGGTTGAGCCTTTACCCTAGCCAGGTACAGGGATGCGGTGGATTAGTATCTGAACTGTCGATAAGGGGGTACTGTTTCTTTTTTTTCAATTTTAAGACAGTTCAGCGCGGCGTAGCAGAAGTCACCATGCCTGTTACTCTTGCTTCTAGTCTTCTTCTCTTGTTTTTCTCAGTTCGTGGTAGACCTGACAGAGGGAGTCCACCACCCTCTGTTGCCACAGGCACGCGAGATTCTGTTGTGGTGTGTGATAGGTTGTTCAAGGACCCAAACCCCTTACCGACGAGCTAGGACGTGCTGCCAGCTAGCGCGTGCCTCCTGAACATCCCGCGGCAACTTCACATTACCGCGCACACATGAGGAACACAGTGCTCTTCATTGCCAAGAATGAGAAATGTCAACTGAAAATTCAATGTAATTGATAATTCATAACACAGAGCACTCAATAGCACTGAGAAAATTTTCACTGATAAAAAGTGCTTTGGGGAAAGTTGATTTGACAATTCATACAGCGAGTACTGAAAGTTGGGGAATGCTTTCAGTGTCATTTAGTGAGCACGAGTTATCACTAGTGCTCGTTAGAGAACATGCCTCAGCGATTTCGATGGGACTCTTTCAGCACTGTTTCCGTGGCACACTGTTTCTGACGTTTTCTTGTTTGGCCCACTGATCAATGGAACATTTATTTTTGATTTTGCCTTTGAAATTTCAATAAAACGACGGCGAACATTTATTATAGAACATTTTAAAATATTTTTATAAGAAATTATATTGCTCGGTTAACGTTTTAAGCACGGTACAATTCCCCAAACTTTGTCTTATGTCTACTGTGGCAAGTTTCCGTTTGTTTACACCACCAACGCTCAGTTGTTAGTGTCAGTTTCGGGGATTATATCCAATGTCGCGGAATTTCGTTACAGTCAACAGGGCTGTTTTTGTTTTCTGTTTATCTGGCTTTGCCGAGGGGTCAAACCAATTTACCAGATGTACACAATTTACAGCTGACGATGGTTAAAAGGCCAAGGCAAAGATTACTTACTACTAGATAACCGGCTCCCTAAAATACCTAGCTAATCTTGAAAAAGTAACACTGGCACCACAGTAAACCGAAATATATTCAGATTTTAAAGTTATAAGGATATAGATGCAAATAAAGAGTACAGGTAGTGTGCAGTCATTTATTCCTGTCAAAATTATTTGAGAGAATCACTTATTCCTGTCAAAATTCTGTTCTCATTCGGAGAGAATCACATATTTCTGTCAAAAAAGTACCGCTAAATCTTATCGGAGAGAGGAATGTAGTAAAAAGTACCACCAATAAAAAGAATTCATGTGAAGCACGTGACTGAGCTAGTTACTCGTGTGCGTAAGAGACTTTCAAACCGTCAATGTATTCTGATCTTTTAATGACTGAAGAACATTTGGCATTTGTAAACAAACATAAGAAAAGTATACTTGTCTCTTATCCACAAACTCTCCTGGAAAAAATTTTTTTAATTCTGACTGCAGGGTTGCCCGATGCGGGAAATATAAAAAAGCAACCAAAATTTTTTTACTAGTTTGTTCGAAGCCGTTTATCTAGTAGAGTAATCTTTGGCCAAGGTTTTGTACGCCATTCGTCGAATGTTTTGATGGTTGCGGAAAGTGCGTGTCGGGGTAACGCTACAGGTGCGTTTTGAAGGGCAAAATAAATGTCGTTGTATAGTGTACAACCAATTCGGGTTATTACGAATGGTTCATGCAGGGTTAGTGTAAAATTAGTGGTTACCTGTGTATAATGGCGAAGTAGGGTTAGGTTCCTCCGTTTACTTGTGTCATGTGCCGGATATTGTGGGGACTTGTAATGGTGTCAACTGTGTGTTTTACGTTCGAGGCTTTGTGTACGGTGTGCCTCGGGTTACAGTAAAAGTGGCGATCGTTGAGATGTGTCGCGATCTCACAAGCTGAGCGTCTCCTGAGTGGTGTGCCGCGTTGTAAATTGTGTAGCGTGTCGTGTGAAGTTGATGTTTTGTGTTGTGTAGTGTTGAAAGTTCGTGTCTTGCTGTCTAAGCGGAGAAAAGTGAAACAAAACTGAGCGCCTACCAGTGGGGGCTTCTTAGTGGGGCTCTGTCAATTTTATTTCGAGTCTTCCTTGGAAGTTCCACTTGGGATCGCTCTGCAACTTAGAGGGAACATAGTGGTTTGCACAAAAAAAATTACCAGAAAAACTCAATAGAACTTCAATGGAGCTTTTTTATTATTCCAAAGTAGCTAGCTCGTCACCGAGGTTACATTAATAATACGGTCTATATTCCACCTGGATCGCCTTTTGATTACTATGATTCGATGTCTACTTGTGTTGAAGGACTGACTGATTTGCTTCCTTCGGATGACTTTTTCTCCTTGGAGATTTTAATATGCCTTGGATCAGAAGGGAGCGCTCCTTGGATACGGATTGCCTACTACCATCTTTTTCGGCTGCCCCACGGTATGTTCCGTCCATCATGGATTCCATTGCCTCTTGCGGTTTATCACAGGCCTGTGACGTGATGAATGACTCGGGCAGGTTCCTGGATTTGGTGTTCTCATCTGACTGCTCAAGTTCTGTCGTGAAGTACTGTTTGTCTCTTCTGGTTCCTGAATCTCGTCATCATCCAGCCCTCCATATCATTTTTAGTTTTGATCCTGTACTGACGGCATCTTCTGACTCAAATAATTTTTGTTATAACTTTAGCAAGGCTGATAATTCTAAACTTAATAATTGGCTCTTTGCCTGTGATTGGTCGAATGTTCTGAATGAACGTGATGTTGATAACGCTGTAAAATTACTTTACGATTCTCTTTCTGTTTGTTTTGCTACTTGTGTTCCTGTTTCAAGGTCTCGTGGTTCGCGTTCATATCAGCCTTGGCTCAATAGATCCGTGAAGCACTTAAAGAATCTGAAGAATAAAGCTTGGAAGCGGGTTTGTTCCTCAAGGAGTGATGCTGACTACTTCAATTACTCCATGTTACGCAACCAATTTTGCTCTGCACTTGATATTTCTTATTCTGACTATTTAGAGAGAATTAAATCGACTTTGCGTGTTGAGCCTACAGTTTTGGACGTTCGTAAATTCTAGGCTCAATTGTGATGGCTACCATTCCGTGTTAAGATTTTGGTGATGTCGAGAGCGACGACCCCCTGTCGACTGCCAACCTATTTGGCGAATTTTTTGGCACCGCATTTTGACTACAGACTGTGATACTAGTGATAAGGATCTTACTCATATGACGAGGTTTGCTCCGACTACTGTTGAAACCAAAGACTTTGTGTTTGACGAGGAGGCTGTGCTAAAGCATATTTCTGGTTTCGCTGATAGTTTCTCTTGCGGTCCTGATGTCATCCCTGCTTGCTTTGTAAAAAAGTGTCGCTTGTCCCTAGTTTCTATACTTTGTCACTTATCATTCCCCTACATAAGAAAGGAAGTAAAAAGGACATATCAAACTACCGCCCCATTGCCAATTTATGTTGTATTGGTAAAATGGTTGAGGCTCTCGTGTGCAATGCTCTTAACTTCCACTGCAAACCTTTTCTAGGTTCCTTTCAGCATGGCTTCATGAAGGGTAGATCTACTGTGACTAACTTGCTGGAATTCTCTAATTGCTGTATTTCTGCCATTCAAGCTGGCAAGCAGGTCGACTGCATTTTTACTGATTTTAGCAAGGCTTTTGACAGAATTACCCATAGTTTTCTTGTTCGTAAGTTGTCTTTTCTAGGGTTTCCATCAATTTTTGTTAATTGGATTCGTTCCTATCTGTCTTATCGCACGCAACGTGTGCTATTTCGAGGTTCACTTTCGAACGATATTTATGTTACCTCCGGTATTCCTCAAGGAAGTCATCTAGGACCATTGCTTTTTATCATTTACATTAATGATGTATCCTTAATTCTCCGCAATTCCAGAATTCTATGTTATGCTGATGATGCCAAAATTTTCCGCGTTATTTCAAGGGCGAATGACTTAGACGCCTTTCATAATTGGTGTTCTATAAACTTCCTTCCCCTAAATATTAGCAAGTGCACTACTATGTCATTCTCTCGATCAAGGAATCCAGTGCACTTTAACTACACCTTAGACGGTGGCTCTCTGAACAGACTTGACAAAGACCAAAGATTTAGGGGTAGTGCTAAATACGACCTTTTCATTTGACGACCATATCAACACTATTGTAAACAAAGCTAATTCTGCTCTGGGCTTCGTCAAGCGCTGGTCTAAAGAGTTTGATGACCCATATACAACTAAACTCCTTTATTTTACGTTCGTGAGACCTCTTTTGGAGTATGCTAGTCCTGTGTGGTCCCCTTTTTATGCGACTCATATTAATCGTATTGAGGCTGTGCAGCGTAGATTCGTTAGATTTGCCCTTCGCGGCCTTCCTTGGACCGATCCTCTTCAGCTGCCTCCCTACGCTAACCGATTAAAGCTTATCTCATTGGAGTCCCTTAGACGCGACAACTCCAGAGTTGTCTTTGCCTTTGATTGCTTGCGGGGCGTAGTTGATTCCCCCGAGCTGCTGGGAGCTCTAGGTTTATCGATTCCTGCTCGCCCCTTGAGGAACCAAAGCTTTCTCCATATTCCCCACCACCGCACTAATTATGGTATGCATGAGCCTATTACATATATGTGTCGTCGTTTTAATAATCATTTTGAGCTTATTGATTTTCACTTATCTAGATCTCATCTGAAGAATCAGCTTTGTTAGGGTTACTTTTTCTTTTTCTTTGTAATTATATTGTTATTTATTTTATTTTTTGTAGTAGTCAGTATTTGGCGAAATTGTAAATAAATAAATAAATAGAGTAGGCTGGCTATGGGTGCTTTTATAACATAAGTGCTCAACTAATTTTTGTTGGTAAGTTTGGACTAAAACATGCAAGTAGGGGAAATGTTACGTCGGCAAATGTTTAACCATTTCATGAGTACGTGAACACGTTTGGGTAAAAATATCATAATGCATTTACCCAAAACTAAGTACGTGAACAAAATTATTACTGTTATAACTACAAACGTAGGATGTTTCGATAGTTCGCATTGTCAGACGATTCTTTAGTGGTTTACAAAGTGGTTTGTTGACTAGCGCAAATGTTATTGCAGCAATATAATTTGATATAACAATATTTTAAAATATTATATAATAAATTTAAGCTCCCGTTTAATTGAAATTTTTTGTATTTGTGCGCACACATTGCGTAGTCAAAAAGAAATATTCCATTGATCAGTGAGTCACTACAAGAAAACGTCAGAAACATACGCCACGGAAACCGTGCTGAAAAAGTCCCATTGATACCGCTATAAGTTCGCACAAATAACAATTAAAAGATGAGATAGCGACAGCTCAAATTTCTTCCCCCAAACTACTTCCTAGGGAGAGTTCGGAGCTGCTCGACGCAGACACGAGTTATTCATCGATCACAGAGCTGTTCGAGCCTTCTAGAGCGCACAATGATTAGGGTCTTTCAATTTCATTTTTCATTTACTATATTTCAGACCTTACACAATTAAGATTCAAGTCTTTCGAAGTGTAGGCAAATAAGAGTAACATTAGTATAAAAATAAAAATTAACAAGAAGTAAGAAAGAATGTAAATAACAAAGATATAAAATAATTCAATTAAACAAGAAAGTTGTAGAATACATTGAGAAAAAAAAAAAAAAAAAAAAAAAAAGTAAAAAAAAAATGATTCATTTTGTTCAAATTTTTAATGCAATGTTATTTCATAAAAAATTAAAAATACAGTAAGCCAACAATATCTCTTTATTTTTATTAAACTTAAAAATGTATTTTCAAAATTTAAAAGTTTTAAAATTGAGTTTAAAAAAAATTTGTACTTTGTAGTACCGCCCTTTGCCTTAATAACGTCTCGAACCCTATGCATGTATGCAACTGTACATAGTGAATATTTTTAGCAGAAGAGTGCTATTACACATCAACAACCGTTAAAAGCAATTTGGACATCTTGGAGACTATTTAGCACGAATTGAGCCGGGAAGATATGAAAAAGCAAACCACGTGCGGCTCTTTTTGTTGCACGGGATGTATATTTGAACGTCATCGGTATAAATATGATACCTTCAATTTTTAACAACCATAGGTGGATCATTAATAAAACACACAAAAAGCAAAGGTACAAGTATCGACCCCTGCGGCACGCCACTGGAAACAGGAAGCAGCCCGGACACAATCACCACACACAAAACATTGAGATCTCCCGCTTAAGTAGGACCAAATAAGCCTACTGGCACATCTGGTAAAGCCGAAATTACGACAAAGTTTGTCTATTAAGAGATAATGGTCAACCTTATCAAATGCTTTTGAGAAGTCAAGCAATGCAAGGACAGTGATCAGTTCCGAGGAAATACTACAGCGAATGTCATCGGTTATTTTAAGCAAGGCCGTGATACAGCTGTGCTGAGCGCGGAACCCAGATTGAAAGTCAATCAACATGGAGTGAGCCTTTAGGTGTTCGTTGAATTGTAAGGAAAGTATCCGCTCAAAGGCCTTTGACAAAAATGGTAGAAGAGATATTGGTCTGTATTCAGGTGTGGAAGACCGAGAGGTTTTACGAACTGGAATAACTAATAATATAATAGCCAATTTCCACTTAGAAGGAAAGGCGGAAGTTGTTATAATAGTATTAAAAATATGCGTAATATATCGTAAAACGATGGGCAGGATAACTTTAATGAAATTAAGTTGGCCACCTGTTCCTCATTAACATTAACAAAAGAAAAGTTACCGCCGGTTATAGATTCGCAAGGATCACCGAAGAAATTAAAAGGTGTGTTAAAATTTATAAATGTTTCATTAAGTGCGTCAGGATCCTCATCAATGGTGGATTTGTTACGTTTACCAATTCCAATACTCGTCAAATTATTCCAAAGCCGTTTGGCTGGAAGCCTGATGTCCAGTTTAGATTTATAAAACGACGCCTTGCATTTCCGAACTTTCATAGTAAGTCTGTTTCTCAAAACACGATAGCTGTAAGAGAGTATGTAAGAGAGTATATTGGCAGTAAGCCAGGGTACATCGGAAACGGGGCTAAACTTAGTCCTTACTGGAACATGTGTATCAAAAAGATATTCCACCCGATTATCAAAATACTCAATCTGATCATCTGCACTGCCAAATAAGTAGATATGCTCTCAGTCAACCGTTTCTGCATCGGAAATGAGTTGCTCAACGTTGATTGCCCGAAAATCTCTTTATGTAAACGAAAATGGAGAGCTGCTATAGTTACCGAGGTTATATGTCATGTAGATTAGATCATGTCTAGAGAAAGCAGAAAGATCGATTTGGTTATGGAAAAGAACTGAGTCAGAATCAGCCACAATAAAATTATCTAAAAGTGTAGCCGAACCGTCCGTGAAGTGAGTGGGTGATGAGTTTACGACACTTAGAGATAATGTGCCAAGCATAGAACGTAGAGAATTCGTCAACGTATTGTTGACTAAGATGTTAATGTTAAAATCACCTGCAATAATAATGTGTTCATATAGATGGCAGATACAAGAAAGATCTTCCTCAAGATCAAGAAAATCATTGACATTGGGTGGCTTGTAAACCGATCCGACAAGACACCTTTTGTTGCTCAGATAAGATCCTCAACAAAATCTGTGTGTTATTCAGACAACCAGAGATGGAAGCACTAGAATCTAAATTATCCATAATCAAGTAAAATAAAATAATACATAACAAACAAAAGACACAGCAGCAGGCAGAAATAACAAAGCAAGCAATGTAGTAAATAGCAAATAAGGAAAGATATTGAATAAAAATAAACAATACAAATGTACCAAATTAACTGGTCGATTAAATTCACGTAAACATAAACAGATAATTGTAATAACAAGGAAAAGAAAAGAAAAGAAAAATTTTAATATTAATGTCATTGCTGGTTGTTGTGCGATCCGATTTTCAGGAGATAATCAAGGCTAGGTACCTTCTCAGCGGGGGCATCACCTTCGAAGGATTTTTAATGTATTGGGTAAACCCAGAATGTAAGAGCCTCTTAGACCAAAAATTCACTAATTCTCGCATTCATACCTGTTCGCTTTAAGGGGTTATATCCACTTGTGATTTTCAAAAAATCGATTTTTTTTTTTCATTTTTTGAATGTACATATATTCAAGAATATTCTCTGAAAATTTCAAATCGATCCGACAATTAATTTCGGAGATATGAGCGTATTAGTAAGAACGTCTCCGAGCGATGTGATGTGAACTCATCAGTTAGAAGTGATCTTCCACGTGGACAAGTTGTGTTTGTGCTCAGTTTGTGTATTTCTCAGTGTGTATAGTTTAATTAATTAAAGTAAAAAATGCCTCGTAAAATTAGCAGACAAACTCGTAGAACTTCCAATGAACAGTTGTCTCGAAGAAATAAACGGAAGAACGTTTTTAATCCGAAAACCGTGGAATATGATGAGAGCAGTTTCATTAATTTAGTGTAAATTGTTCCCGAAACTTTAAACGCGTTTATCTCAAAACCGTGTTTTCAGAGTCGGTGAGGAAAATTTCTCCGAAACCGCTAAACCGATCGGTTTGAAATTTTCACACGACTTACTCAGATATATTTTTCAGGTAATGATCGAAGGAATAAGGTTTTGGACAATAATTTCGATTTTTTAAGCTACTTTGAAGTGAAAAATTTTCATGAAAAACTGAATTTTTTTTTTGAACAGCCGCCATTTTGTCAAAAATCAAAATTTTGACTAGACCTTCGATCATTACCTGTATTTATTTATTACAAAACTAAATATTTTTGGTTTTTGGTTTTCAGATAATTTGGACCAGAGATATCTTGCTCACCGCCAAGCACTTTTTTTTGGAGGTCTCTCCGCAGATCATCTACAGGAGCTAGGGGATCCAATATTTTTTTAAATAAACCGCTGATTGGTAAAGTACATTAAATTCTGTTTAAGTACATTTTTTCCATTAATGTATAAAATAAAATGCCTCTTTGGAAAAAATTCACAAAAAAACGCGTTTTTTCTGCCTCGCAAGTGGATATAACCCCTTAAGATACATTTTGATCTTACATTAATTCGTTCACGAGTTATAAGCGATCAAAGTTGATTTGATGCCTCTGCCTTTTAAAGTGTATGAGTCCAGCATTTTCGAAGATTAAGATCACAAAAGCGTTGATGATCGCTCCTTTCTAATAGTCATAATAAATTTTCTGAATAAAGCATAAATTAATTATTTACGGGTTTTCATTCATTCATTCATTTCATTTATTAGCTAAAAATTACACTAACTCTTTTCATTCAAATACCCTGAAATTTCACAAAGATATTTTTTTAGGTTCAATTCTATTTATTATATTATTTTTTTAAATGTGTAATTAATGAATATTTAATGATTCCGATTTTAGTTTTCAAAGCAATTTACCATGAAATGAAACATAGTCGGTCTAGTAAGCCTTTATGTAAAATTAGAACAATAAAACAATTGAGAAGGAAAATTTGAAACCTGATAGTTTCCGTACGAAACAAAATTGAAAACTTCCTTATTTGACCAGTCTTTGCAGAAAAATGTTCTAAGAAACTGAAAACTTTTTCCAATACATAATTTCATTGAGTTGAAACTTCAAAGGAACTCTTCGGAAATAAGAAGAATTATTGACACGTTAGGGGGTAAAAATAGACCATCACGAAGACAATAAATGCAACGGTCACGATGATTTACTCGCATGCCTCCCTCTTTCAAGTAGAACAAACACCCTTTCATCGGTAAGCAGTGTGCATGCAGTAAGGGGACACATTCATCAATATTTTCAAGAAAAATGATGAAATATTTTAAAACGAGACGGTCATCGATCGATCTTGCCTTAACTGTCATTTTTCTAACGTTATATAAACTTTTGTCTTGGTCATTTTCAAGGACATATCTGAACGTCAAATTATCCGCTCTTTTCATTTCCGTGGTAAAAAATATGGGACACCATTTAAACAAAATCTACTTGACCTTCAAATGATCTTGAAGGTTGTAATGTGAGCCACCCTTGTGCGTTATAAACGTACCCGTTAGCGCTGCAATAGCTGCCCAGGGTTTCTGCTACGGACGGACGCCTTACCTCTGTCAAGAAGAAGATAAAAATTGCCTGTGACATCTAAGCAGATGGAAATAACCAAGTTACCAAGAAGATAAACAGTTCCATCATGGACTCCATGTTGATCGGACGTGTTTTGGACGGACTGCTCTGCGAATTAAATCATGTTTAATTTGCCAGAGCGGCCATGTTGCGAAATGCGTGGGGTCTTTGTGGAGTGACGTCGGAAATAATAAAAATACAATATTTTATAAAAATTAAGTGTAACTAACACATATAGTAACATAAACAAGTGAAATTAAATTTAATGTACCCAAAATTAAGTGAAACTAATACAAGTGAAAAACTGAATAAACCGTTATCGGAAAAACTGAATTACACTTAAACAAGTGAAAAATTAAACTATACATATATACATGTTAAATAAACAAATATGGAAATCTAAATAACAGAAGTTAAATACCAATAACTTAAATAAAACTTATAAATGCATTTATTTGCAATACTTTTTTGGCGTTATACCCAAAGGGTCGAGCCAGGAGATTGGGGACTTCAGCTGCGCTAGTGCAGCCCATAGTTTACCTTTCTGAAACCAATAGAAGAAGAAGAAGATAAAGTTTTGAGTAGTCAAAAATATATTTGCCATCGGTAGTCCGTTGAACTTGTAAAGTTATTTTTACAATTGTAGCTTTCGCGAAAACCAAAATTAGAACGAAAATTCGGGCGAATATAAAAAAAAATCGACACACGTCTAGGAGATAAATGTATTTGGGCAAAGATCTGAGTGCCAAATTTGGGAAAAGCGGCATCAGATAGACAGACAGGAAAAGAAACGCTTAAGAGCGGGCAGTGCAGCATTTAGTCCTTCCTCAGGTAAATCATAAGTTTTTACAAGTTATTGGACTTAGTGATTTATCTTCAAGGCGATTGGAAAATGCGGGAGCCTCCGACATTGGAGTTGCAGCACCTAATACTCTCGTAGCCGTAATGGATTTTGTGGTCCAATAACTTGGAAGAAACCCCAGCCTATGTCAGTCCACCACTGGACCAACTAACCAATTGCATTGTATTAAGATTTCAGTGATTCTAATTCCAATTTTAAGTGATAATCAGGTACACAAGTGAGACATTACAATCCTTGTTGGTCTAGCTTAAGAAAACAAAAAAAAAACAAAGCAAAGAAGGGTTTGATTAATACTGGCAATTTGCTCTTGGTAATAGACAGACTGGAGGCCTCCAGAGACTTTCTCTTTTTTCACATTTCCCACGCATATTCAGATTCCAGGTATTCTGCAAACGTTTTTTTTTGTTTTGGTTATTTTATAAGCTAATCAGTTTTTCTTGGTTTAACAAAAAGGCAGTGAAGGCAGTGAGGCAGTGAAATGATTTGTCTACAGATAGTAATTATAGGAAGCGTTACAGATTATTATTAGCCCTATTAATCAATAATTGCGTCTTAATGTGCTTGACTTATGAAGTATGACATGTTTTTAGAATTTTATTTTTGTGAATGTTAACATAATGGGCAAGAATGATAAGATCATTTTAAACGTTGTCATCCTTATTGAACATTGATAGTTTTTTTCTCAGAGTCAGGTAGACCACTGCTGTTATTATTAAGAGTTTTGTTTTATTCCAAGTGTAGACAGGAATGTTAGAATGCAGCCCGTAAGCAAAAATTACTTATAACTAGATAACCGGCTCCCTAAAATACCCAGCTAGTCTTGAAAAAGTAGCACTGGCACCACAGTAAAATGAAATATATCCAGATTTTAAAGTCATAAGAATATACATGCAAATAAAGAGTACAGGTAGTGTGCCGTCATTTACTCCTGTCAAAATTTTTTGAGAGAATCACTTACTCCTGTCAAAATTCTGTTCTCATCCGGACAGAATCACATACTTCTGTCAAAACAGTACCGCCAAATCTTGTCGAAGAGAAAAATGTAACAAAAAGTACGACCAATAAAAAGAATTCATGTGAATCACATGACTGAGTTACTTACTTATGTGCGTAAACTGTCGATGTATTCTGATCTTTTAATGAGCGAAGTACATTTAATATTTGTAAATGCATATACATATGAAAAGTATACATGTCTCTTATCCACAGACTCTCCTGGAAAACAAATTTTTAATTCTGACTGCAGGATTGCCCGATATGGGAAATATACAAAAGCAACCAAAAATGTTTCACTACTTTGTTCGAAACCGTTTATCTAGTAATAGTAATCTTTGCGGTAAGCTTGCAAGATTATGTATTTATAAGTTAAGAAATATTATGATATGAATTGAATTATCTTGTTTTGTTTCAGGAACTCCCATGAAGTTTCTCCTTCGTCTTGCTTCCCTATCCCCTATTCCTTCATCATATATGTTTTTGCTCGTGATGTTTGTTTTGTTGATTTTTTTTTCTATTTCATCAACAATTTTATAGGTTGGGCCTGCACTTTAGCCCAGTGCGGGCATGGAGTGGGTTAGTAGCTGAACTGTCGATAAGGGGGTACATTTTCTTCTTTTGCATTTTTTTCAAGACAATTCAGCGCGGCTAGGAACAAGAGGTGACACCAGACCTGTTGTTCTTCCTTCAATGTCTGCTTCTCGTTTGTTTTATCCTTTGTGGCAGACCTGACAGAGGGAGTCCACAACCTCTGTCGCCACAGGCACGCGAAACTCAGTTATGAGTGTGTGAATCGGATGTTCAAGGACCTTCACCCCATACCGACGAGTTAGGACGTGCTGCCAGCTAGCGCGTGCCAATTGAACTTCCCGCGGCAACATTATGTTGCACACGCGCACACATTATACATCATAAGCTCAAGGTCAAATCCAAAATCACCAATGGATAGTCAGGGAAAAATCCTACAACTTTTGTCTTGGTCATTTTTTTCTTCGATCAGTACTTTCTGAGATACTTTTGTACAACACGTATGCTTGATGTTCTTAGTCCCAAAGTGTCGATCAT
This sequence comes from Leptarthrus brevirostris, assembly GCA_964036015.1. Lineage (NCBI taxonomy): Eukaryota > Metazoa > Arthropoda > Insecta > Diptera > Asilidae > Leptarthrus > Leptarthrus brevirostris. The sequence continues at coordinate 41,463,575 of OZ038371.1, forward strand.
GAGTTTTTGCTTCAATTTTTCCTGCTTTTCTTGTGTGAATTTTCGTCATTTCTGCAAAATTCTCAATAAACCGGTTTTTTAATGTCAATCAAAGCTCCTCTCGTATAAACATTCAGTATATTTTTCTACTTTTGAATAAAAGAGAATTGCCGGGCTGAAAACCCTCTGGTGTAATTTGGGACTAAAATGGATGTTCGCGAGACAAAGAATTACTTTAACATATTGAAAATTATATTTAAAGCAAAAAATAATATTTTACTGAGTAATTTACTTTGTAAACATCAACTCCGAGGAGACGTGCAGCCATATCCATTCAGAAATTAAATTAATTTCATACTGAAACGTTTTTCAACAAGGAGGCCGCAAAACATTATGATGTATAGAAATACAATGCATTTACAATAGCTTACCACGTCAAAGGGAAACCAATTTTATTAATTTCAAAAGAAGCATTGCTGAATTTATTTAAATAAATTACGCAATTTAATAACATAATTATCAGTACGTAAAATACAGATTCAAATGAAGATTACGGATAAGGGAAAAATTGTTTCGCGTTGTCTTAGATCTTAAACGAACCTTCGAAACTGTCGCACTCAGCGCCACAGCGACAAGTCTAGCTCATCAGGAGTTTTTCATGCTACTAAAATTATTTTTAGTATTCAGAAAATTTGTATAATTTTATTAGAATCGAAATAAATATTCAATTTAGCGCAAAAGTGCTTTGGTAGCGTAAGTGTGAAATTTGATCAACATATATTTCTCTCTCTCGTCTCTCTACCCAACCCATAGGTCCCAGATCCGAATCCCACCGGCGGTTGTTTTCTGCTGACAACTGATTAATATATAAAAGCTACCTTGGGTTCCAGAAAAAGATGTCGTTGGTTTAGAATCTACTTTTAATTTTAGGTCCACTTGCAATCATTGTCATGAATCGAAAGCCTGAACGACATTTATGATACACCATTCAGGGAAGTGTACAGGGAGTACGCACTGCTTCTTGATCACCTCGACCGGGAAACCACTTCCGAAAGCACATAGCATTGGCAGTCCACCCGTAAAAGTCTCCCCATTTCAGGCCTCTGTGAAAATAAGAAGGAAACGAAGAAACCTTTTTCTGGATCGCCACCTACACCCCAAGTAGTATCGTGAGTAACATAATATATTTAAAATAGTTATTTGTCAGAAAGAAAAATTCATTTTTGTTGTATTCCTAATAAAACAAAATATGAACAAAATAGTTTTAAAACCAACATTCTAATAGTCAGTGGAGTAAATTTTAAAATTAGACGCAAACAAGTAAAATGAAACTGTGGCTTAATTGATTGAAAAAGGAAAAACCCAAGAAAAGAACTGAAAACGGAAGGATCTTGTTAAATTTGAAATACTATTTACTTGCCTATAGGATTTAATTTAAGGTGCAATTAAAGTTACTAAAAGAAATTATTAGAAATAGTATTAGCATACGTTAGGATTATAAAAAGAAATTTATGACAGTCGTAGCTACAAAAATAGAGTATTAAAATTTGAAAAGTAAGAGTTGACAGAAAGGGTGTATCTTGGGCGGCCAACAGTCTTCTAGCAGAACTAGCAAAATTTTAATATGACGTTTATTTCCTATACCAGCATGTCCAACCGGTGATACCAAACTTTGCAGGAAAATTTTTAAACAATGCATAAACCTTACAGTAGGCTTAGTTAGCTTCATATTTCAAAAATAGTTACCGTAATTTCCTCGCCGTTCTTAGTTTCTTTCATAGTTCAATCAGCTACGGAGAGCAGATAAACACATCGTTTTTAAATTCAAATATTAATTGAATATTCTGATGATACCGATGGATTTTATTAAATTTTGTTGTTTACGGATATAGTTATTCGTGGACCTTTTTGTTTTTAAGAAAACAGAGAAATTTTAAAGAAAGTTAAGTGTCAATTCCTGAGAAGGGTGTGCTGAGAATCATAGTTTGATTGAAGTAGACTAACAGAATTAAAAGTTATTTGTGTTGAACACCAGACAGTCATTACAAGAACCTCTCCTTTTCTTTTAATTGAGGTGACGTAGACGTGTGATAAAATTGTGCACAATATTCTCATAGGGTCGTTTTGCTAAGGCAAATGTTGAAGTAACAAAATAATGAGATAGGCCTCTTAGACTACAAACACTGTTTAGAAAATGCCCACTTCTCTCATGATTGATATTACTTTTGTGTTTATTATTTTTTTGATAAGACAAAATAATTGATAAATTGATTTAAATCATTTTCTGCGTATATGCGCTGTTGATTCGACGTGATTAAATCGTATCGCACCAACCTGTTGCTGTGCTCATCTATCCTATCGTATCTTGTTGAACTGTAATCCATATTGAGGATTTCGTAAAGTTTTAATTTGCCATAGAAATAGAACATGTATTGGCTTAGCGATGAATTTTCCGGTTTTTGTTCTTTTTGTTAGTTAACCCAACAGACCTTACGATAGGGTAAAGTTGTATACACATAAGCAGATAATATGATTCTAGTATGTTAATGTAGAAAGTAGGTTTGCTATTATTGAATTGTAGTGAACTCCATATGTTGTACTGGTAGTTTATAGATATAAAGACACGAAACTAAATTGTTGCGAAGATTTCTTTTGATGTTTATTCTAAGTTAAAAATTAAATAATATGAATTTTTAGTTTTGATTTTTTTTTGGAACCCCATAAGACTTCTTCTTCCCCTTGCTTAGTTGGCCTTGGCTCAATAGTTCCGTGAAGCACTTAAAGAATCTGAAGAATAACGCTTGGAAGCGGTTTTGTTCCTCAAGGAGTGATGCTGACTACTTCACTTACTCCATGTTACGCAACCAATTTTGCTCTGCACTTGATATTTCTTATTCTGACTATTTAGAGAGAATTAAATCGACTTTGCGTGTTGAGCCTAAGCAGTTTTGGACGTTCGTAAATTCTAGGCTCAATTGTGATGGCTACCCTTCCGTGTTAAGATTTGGTGATGTCGAGAGCGACGACCCCCTGTCGACTACCAACCTATTTGGCGAATTTTTTGGCACCGCATTTTGACTACACACTGTGATACTAGTGATAAGGATCTTACTCATATGACGAGGTTTGCTCCGACTACTCTTGAAACCAAAGACCTTGTGTTTGACGAGGATGCTGTGCTAAAGCATATTTCTGGTTTGGCTGATAGTTTCTCGTGCGGTCCTGATGTCATCCCTGCTTGCTTTGTAAAAAAGTGTCGCTTGTCCCTAGTTTCTATACTTTGTCACTTATCATTCCCCTACATAAGAAAGGAAGTAAAAAGGACATATCAAACTACCGCCCCATTGCCAATTTATGTTGTATTGGTAAAATGGTTGAGGCTCTCGTGTGCAATGCTCTTAACTTCCACTGCAAACCTTTTCTAGGTTCCTTTCAGCATGGCTTCATGAAGGGTAGATCTACTGTGACTAACTTGCTGGAATTCTCTAATTGCTGTATTTCTGCCATTCAAGCTGGCAAGCAGGTCGACTGCATTTTTACTGATTTTAGCAAGGCTTTTGACAGAATTACCCATAGTTTTCTTGTTCGTAAGTTGTCTTTTCTAGGGTTTCCATCAATTTTTGTTAATTGGATTCGTTCCTATCTGTCTTATCGCACGCAACGTGTGCTATTTCGAGGTTCACTTTCGAACGATATTTATGTTACCTCCGGTATTCCTCAAGGAAGTCATCTAGGACCATTGCTTTTTATCATTTACATTAATGATGTATCCTTAATTCTCCGCAATTCCAGAATTCTATGTTATGCTGATGATGCCAAAATTTTCCGCGTTATTTCAAGGGCGAATGACTTAGACGCCTTTCATAATTGGTGTTCTATAAACTTCCTTCCCCTAAATATTAGCAAGTGCACTACTATGTCATTCTCTCGATCAAGGAATCCAGTGCACTTTAACTACACCTTAGACGGTGGCTCTCTGAACAGACTTGACAAAGACCAAAGATTTAGGGGTAGTGCTAAATACGACCTTTTCATTTGACGACCATATCAACACTATTGTAAACAAAGCTAATTCTGCTCTGGGCTTCGTCAAGCGCTGGTCTAAAGAGTTTGATGACCCATATACAACTAAACTCCTTTATTTTACGTTCGTGAGACCTCTTTTGGAGTATGCTAGTCCTGTGTGGTCCCCTTTTTATGCGACTCATATTAATCGTATTGAGGCTGTGCAGCGTAGATTCGTTAGATTTGCCCTTCGCGGCCTTCCTTGGACCGATCCTCTTCAGCTGCCTCCCTACGCTAACCGATTAAAGCTTATCTCATTGGAGTCCCTTAGACGCGACAACTCCAGAGTTGTCTTTGCCTTTGATTGCTTGCGGGGCGTAGTTGATTCCCCCGAGCTGCTGGGAGCTCTAGGTTTATCGATTCCTGCTCGCCCCTTGAGGAACCAAAGCTTTCTCCATATTCCCCACCACCGCACTAATTATGGTATGCATGAGCCTATTACATATATGTGTCGTCGTTTTAATAATCATTTTGAGCTTATTGATTTTCACTTATCTAGATCTCATCTGAAGAATCAGCTTTGTTAGGGTTACTTTTTCTTTTTCTTTGTAATTATATTGTTATTTATTTTATTTTTTGTAGTAGTCAGTATTTGGCGAAATTGTAAATAAATAAATAAATAGAGTAGGCTGGCTATGGGTGCTTTTATAACATAAGTGCTCAACTAATTTTTGTTGGTAAGTTTGGACTAAAACATGCAAGTAGGGGAAATGTTACGTCGGCAAATGTTTAACCATTTCATGAGTACGTGAACACGTTTGGGTAAAAATATCATAATGCATTTACCCAAAACTAAGTACGTGAACAAAATTATTACTGTTATAACTACAAACGTAGGATGTTTCGATAGTTCGCATTGTCAGACGATTCTTTAGTGGTTTACAAAGTGGTTTGTTGACTAGCGCAAATGTTATTGCAGCAATATAATTTGATATAACAATATTTTAAAATATTATATAATAAATTTAAGCTCCCGTTTAATTGAAATTTTTTGTATTTGTGCGCACACATTGCGTAGTCAAAAAGAAATATTCCATTGATCAGTGAGTCACTACAAGAAAACGTCAGAAACATACGCCACGGAAACCGTGCTGAAAAAGTCCCATTGATACCGCTATAAGTTCGCACAAATAACAATTAAAAGATGAGATAGCGACAGCTCAAATTTCTTCCCCCAAACTACTTCCTAGGGAGAGTTCGGAGCTGCTCGACGCAGACACGAGTTATTCATCGATCACAGAGCTGTTCGAGCCTTCTAGAGCGCACAATGATTAGGGTCTTTCAATTTCATTTTTCATTTACTATATTTCAGACCTTACACAATTAAGATTCAAGTCTTTCGAAGTGTAGGCAAATAAGAGTAACATTAGTATAAAAATAAAAATTAACAAGAAGTAAGAAAGAATGTAAATAACAAAGATATAAAATAATTCAATTAAACAAGAAAGTTGTAGAATACATTGAGAAAACAAAAAAAAAAAAAAAGTAAAAAAAAAATGATTCATTTTGTTCAAATTTTTAATGCAATGTTATTTCATAAAAAATTAAAAATACAGTAAGCCAACAATATCTCTTTATTTTTATTAAACTTAAAAATGTATTTTCAAAATTTAAAAGTTTTAAAATTGAGTTTAAAAAAAATTTGTACTTTGTAGTACCGCCCTTTGCCTTAATAACGTCTCGAACCCTATGCATGTATGCAACTGTACATAGTGAATATTTTTAGCAGAAGAGTGCTATTACACATCAACAACCGTTAAAAGCAATTTGGACATCTTGGAGACTATTTAGCACGAATTGAGCCGGGAAGATATGAAAAAGCAAACCACGTGCGGCTCTTTTTGTTGCACGGGATGTATATTTGAACGTCATCGGTATAAATATGATACCTTCAATTTTTAACAACCATAGGTGGATCATTAATAAAACACACAAAAAGCAAAGGTACAAGTATCGACCCCTGCGGCACGCCACTGGAAACAGGAAGCAGCCCGGACACAATCACCACACACAAAACATTGAGATCTCCCGCTTAAGTAGGACCAAATAAGCCTACTGGCACATCTGGTAAAGCCGAAATTACGACAAAGTTTGTCTATTAAGAGATAATGGTCAACCTTATCAAATGCTTTTGAGAAGTCAAGCAATGCAAGGACAGTGATCAGTTCCGAGGAAATACTACAGCGAATGTCATCGGTTATTTTAAGCAAGGCCGTGATACAGCTGTGCTGAGCGCGGAACCCAGATTGAAAGTCAATCAACATGGAGTGAGCCTTTAGGTGTTCGTTGAATTGTAAGGAAAGTATCCGCTCAAAGGCCTTTGACAAAAATGGTAGAAGAGATATTGGTCTGTATTCAGGTGTGGAAGACCGAGAGGTTTTACGAACTGGAATAACTAATAATATAATAGCCAATTTCCACTTAGAAGGAAAGGCGGAAGTTGTTATAATAGTATTAAAAATATGCGTAATATATCGTAAAACGATGGGCAGGATAACTTTAATGAAATTAAGTTGGCCACCTGTTCCTCATTAACATTAACAAAAGAAAAGTTACCGCCGGTTATAGATTCGCAAGGATCACCGAAGAAATTAAAAGGTGTGTTAAAATTTATAAATGTTTCATTAAGTGCGTCAGGATCCTCATCAATGGTGGATTTGTTACGTTTACCAATTCCAATACTCGTCAAATTATTCCAAAGCCGTTTGGCTGGAAGCCTGATGTCCAGTTTAGATTTATAAAACGACGCCTTGCATTTCCGAACTTTCATAGTAAGTCTGTTTCTCAAAACACGATAGCTGTAAGAGAGTATGTAAGAGAGTATATTGGCAGTAAGCCAGGGTACATCGGAAACGGGGCTAAACTTAGTCCTTACTGGAACATGTGTATCAAAAAGATATTCCACCCGATTATCAAAATACTCAATCTGATCATCTGCACTGCCAAATAAGTAGATATGCTCTCAGTCAACCGTTTCTGCATCGGAAATGAGTTGCTCAACGTTGATTGCCCGAAAATCTCTTTATGTAAACGAAAATGGAGAGCTGCTATAGTTACCGAGGTTATATGTCATGTAGATTAGATCATGTCTAGAGAAAGCAGAAAGATCGATTTGGTTATGGAAAAGAACTGAGTCAGAATCAGCCACAATAAAATTATCTAAAAGTGTAGCCGAACCGTCCGTGAAGTGAGTGGGTGATGAGTTTACGACACTTAGAGATAATGTACCAAGCATAGAACGTAGAGAATTCGTCAACGTATTGTTGACTAAGATGTTAATGTTAAAATCACCTGCAATAATAATGTGTTCATATAGATGGCAGATACAAGAAAGATCTTCCTCAAGATCAAGAAAATCATTGACATTGGGTGGCTTGTAAACCGATCCGACAAGACACCTTTTGTTGCTCAGATAAGATCCTCAACAAAATCTGTGTGTTATTCAGACAACCAGAGATGGAAGCACTAGAATCTAAATTATCCATAATCAAGTAAAATAAAATAATACATAACAAACAAAAGACACAGCAGCAGGCAGAAATAACAAAGCAAGCAATGTAGTAAATAGCAAATAAGGAAAGATATTGAATAAAAATAAACAATACAAATGTACCAAATTAACTGGTCGATTAAATTCACGTAAACATAAACAGATAATTGTAATAACAAGGAAAAGAAAAGAAAAGAAAAATTTTAATATTAATGTCATTGCTGGTTGTTGTGCGATCCGATTTTCAGGAGATAATCAAGGCTAGGTACCTTCTCAGCGGGGGCATCACCTTCGAAGGATTTTTAATGTATTGGGTAAACCCAGAATGTAAGAGCCTCTTAGACCAAAAATTCACTAATTCTCGCATTCATACCTGTTCGCTTTAAGGGGTTATATCCACTTGTGATTTTCAAAAAATCGATTTTTTTTTTTTCATTTTTTGAATGTACATATATTCAAGAATATTCTCTGAAAATTTCAAATCGATCCGACAATTAATTTCGGAGATATGAGCGTATTAGTAAGAACGTCTCCGAGCGATGTGATGTGAACTCATCAGTTAGAAGTGATCTTCCACGTGGACAAGTTGTGTTTGTGCTCAGTTTGTGTATTTCTCAGTGTGTATAGTTTAATTAATTAAAGTAAAAAATGCCTCGTAAAATTAGCAGACAAACTCGTAGAACTTCCAATGAACAGTTGTCTCGAAGAAATAAACGGAAGAACGTTTTTAATCCGAAAACCGTGGAATATGATGAGAGCAGTTTCATTAATTTAGTGTAAATTGTTCCCGAAACTTTAAACGCGTTTATCTCAAAACCGTGTTTTCAGAGTCGGTGAGGAAAATTTCTCCGAAACCGCTAAACCGATCGGTTTGAAATTTTCACACGACTTACTCAGATATATTTTTCAGGTAATGATCGAAGGAATAAGGTTTTGGACAATAATTTCGATTTTTTAAGCTACTTTGAAGTGAAAAATTTTCATGAAAAACTGAATTTTTTTTTTTGAACAGCCGCCATTTTGTCAAAAATCAAAATTTTGACTAGACCTTCGATCATTACCTGTATTTATTTATTACAAAACTAAATATTTTTGGTTTTTGGTTTTCAGATAATTTGGACCAGAGATATCTTGCTCACCGCCAAGCACTTTTTTTTGGAGGTCTCTCCGCAGATCATCTACAGGAGCTAGGGGATCCAATATTTTTTTAAATAAACCGCTGATTGTTAAAGTACATTAAATTCTGTTTAAGTACATTTTTTCCATTAATGTATAAAATAAAATGCCTCTTTGGAAAAAATTCACAAAAAAACGCGTTTTTTCTGCCTCGCAAGTGGATATAACCCCTTAAGATACATTTTGATCTTACATTAATTCGTTCACGAGTTATAAGCGATCAAAGTTGATTTGATGCCTCTGCCTTTTAAAGTGTATGAGTCCAGCATTTTCGAAGATTAAGATCACAAAAGCGTTGATGATCGCTCCTTTCTAATAGTCATAATAAATTTTCTGAATAAAGCATAAATTAATTATTTACGGGTTTTCATTCATTCATTCATTTCATTTATTAGCTAAAAATTACACTAACTCTTTTCATTCAAATACCCTGAAATTTCACAAAGATATTTTTTTAGGTTCAATTCTATTTATTATATTATTTTTTTAAATGTGTAATTAATGAATATTTAATGATTCCGATTTTAGTTTTCAAAGCAATTTACCATGAAATGAAACATAGTCGGTCTAGTAAGCCTTTATGTAAAATTAGAACAATAAAACAATTGAGAAGGAAAATTTGAAACCTGATAGTTTCCGTACGAAACAAAATTGAAAACTTCCTTATTTGACCAGTCTTTGCAGAAAAATGTTCTAAGAAACTGAAAACTTTTTCCAATACATAATTTCAGTGAGTTGAAACTTCAAAGGAACTCTTCGGAAATAAGAAGAATTATTGACACGTTAGGGGGTAAAAATAGACCATCACGAAGACAATAAATGCAACGGTCACGATGATTTACTCGCATGCCTCCCTCTTTCAAGTAGAACAAACACCCTTTCATCGGTAAGCAGTGTGCATGCAGTAAGGGGACACATTCATCAATATTTTCAAGAAAAATGATGAAATATTTTAAAACGAGACTGAATACGAATGGGGTAGAAGGATACAAGTAGAAGATACAAAAGGGCTTAGGTTGATGTTATATAAGTTTATATTGGTAGTGTTAATTTCATATTTGTATCAGAAATTCACCTTTTCAGAACTCTATATCGCTGTCAGCTATATCCAATTTATGCCTCACCGGCTTCAACGGTTTTCCTCCGATTTTCTCTGTTGTTTGCACACAAATTAACTTAATTCAAGGGCAAACAACAAAAACACTTTCTTTATCGCACTTTTCTCTTAAATAAATCAACACAACAATCACTTTACAATTCCACCACTTAAATAATTATAATACAGTAGTAGTACGGTATTTCGAGGCCGATTTTTTAATTTTAAATTTTTTTCAAGAACTAATATACGGTTTTAATTAGAAGAAAAAAACACTCCGGATCATCGCACCTGTGCTCGTTTTGATAAGAATTATATGTCAAAATGAGCATTATTGGATTGGATTGGAACGGGTTGGACATGGGAAAACATTTTAGTCTTGTACGTTGGAGAAACTGCATATGCCAGGGTAGGTTTACATGATAAACGTATAACTTTTAATATACAAATATAATTCTTATTGTTTAAAAAAAATATTGATATTGTTTTCTCATTTATAAGAAAATATCTATTTCTATAAAAAAAAATACATTAAACAAATTTTCCACAATTAAATATAATAAAATGTAAAGAGTTTGGCACTTATGAGTTGTCGGCTTTGTGCTGACAGAAATATACCAAGTTGCGTGTTATATCATTTTCAAGTTGGCTGCTCAAGATTTAGACACTTCGTTTTTGTGTTTTGGGATTACTTATTCCAAGTTAATTTGTAATATTTCAAGTATAAATTGAATTAAGCTTATATTAAAAACTCTATTAACAATGGCAAATGTTGAATCAATGATTGTTGAGGAAAAGCCACCACCACCAAAGCAAGTTGATAGAGAGAAGGTGAGACTTATTTACCTTTGCCAGTCAAGTATAATTTTATATTTTAAAAGATGTATTTACAATTTTTAAGATTTGAATAGTTTGTAAATTTTAATGTAGTTGCAGCTGAAAAAATTGTGTAAAAAGTTTTATGCATTTCAAGCTTCATTAATAAACCAAACATTAGGTTATGATCAAATACCAAAAGCCTACTTACAACATGACTATATAGTAGCTTAATTCTAGCGGGCTAGCAATGGAGAACTACCTTTACGAAGATTCCTAACATTTCAATTAAAGAGACTCCCTTGAACCGGAAATAAAACAAAAGTTTTTTTTACCAAATACATAACCCTTGCGCCAAAGCCGGCTGAACGAGCGGATGGACTCTCAGTCAGTATAAAGTGACACTGATTTAAGGCGATAGTTCGTATTTTAAATCAAAGAGAATCCCGGTGTAGTATACATTTAGTTGTTAGAGAAAGCAGACAGATTATGAATTTTCTTCAATTAAAATTTAACCCAAATCAATGTCGTTATTTCGGAATTCATCTTAAATTGTAAGTCCACTTGAAATCGGGTGAAGTTCTCCAGACCCATGCTCATTACCTATAAATATTTTTACATCCAATTTTTTAGGAGAAGCGCACTGGAAGACTAACCCCATATGGTTAGGTTAGGTTAAAGTGGCTGCCTAAGAAGGCACACTTAGGCCTAAGAGGCCCTTTGTGCTACCACGTTGAGGCTTGAATTTAACAACCCCATAGAATTACCTAAGGAATAAGAGGGTTAACATGATGCCCCCTGTGCACCGAACCAGTTTCTTGTATCCAGTGGAACCAGTTCACGGGAAGTCAAAATAATTTTGACTGGGTTGTGAAGGGTGTTCATCCTTAATTCATCGTCGGGAACCAATTTGAACTCCTGATAAATAGAGTCAGGTCTCTGCCATCCGTGGAACCTAGCTCGGTTAACTCTTCAAAGAAGGGGAAGCCCAAAAACCGGTTCCTACGGTTGGCTAGGGCCGGGCAGTTACCGAGGAAGTAAAGTATGCTTTCCTCTTTCCTCTTTGTCGTGGCAACTCCTACAGAAGTCGTTTGAAGGCACGCCCAGCCTATTTATTTAATAGCGGCCTGACTATCTGTCAAAATACAAACGCTGTCTGTAGGTAGCGTTAGTTGATTCAGGCGGTCCGCAGCTACCTATATAGCCATGATTTCTGCCTGAAACACGCTGCAGTAGTCAGGTAAGCGGAATGAGACATCGAGGTTCAAATGTTCCGAGAATATTCCTTCACCCACTTTGCCTTCTAATTTGGAGCCGTCAGTGTAGAGATGCACTGAGTTCCCCCATTGGGGAGGACCTTTCTCCCATTCCTATCTGGTGAGAAAAAAGGAATCGAATTTTGTTCCAAAGAAAGGCTTGGGCGAGGTGTAGTCGATATTGCTGGCATTCCTACTGTGCAATATTTTGGAGTGACCGAAATCAGTTCGCTTCCAGGTCTGGATTGAGTTAAGCCTAGTGGCGGCTGATGATGCGGTTTACTTACCAAAGAGATCCAACGGTAGAAGGTGGAGAATAGTGTTCAGGGCCTTAGAAGGTGTGGTTCTCGGGGCACCTGTTATCAGCAGTGCTGCCATCCTCTGAACTTTGTCCATTGCTTTGAGATGGGTTGCTATATCTAGTGCCGGCCACCAGACAATCACCCCATACATAAGTATAGGCCGTATGACACTTGTATAGAGCCAATTCACAATGCGTGGTTCCATACCCCATCTTTTCCCTATAGCCTTCTTACACGAGTACTGCGCTACTGTAGCATTTCGTACTCTTTCTTGGATGTTAGGCTTCCAGGTAAGTTTTCTATCTAGGACTAGACCTAGATACTTAACCTGATTACACAGTTCCAGCCTAAACCCGTCTAGTGTAGGACAATTAAAAGGAGGTGTTTTATGCCCCATATGGTACATTTATTAGATTTTTCTTATATTATCTACAGTTTACTTATCCTGGTTGAAATGTTCGACGGCCAGCTTTAACCATTTTTTAGTTATGTTCTGTGCACACTTTTTCTTACTTTAATCTGTACTGACTAAAAATAAAACAGAAATTAGGTACCAACATTTTTTTATTAAATGTAAATATATAAAGCAATATATTCTAAATTATAAAAAAAATTCAATTCAGTTTAAAAACTAATTACAAGAAAAAGAATAATTGCTTTAAATGGATGTTCCTCTTTCGACTGTTTTTGTTCTACAGCTACGTACAAAAAAAGCATTCGACATTAAGAGATGTTGAAATAGAAAAAAATTAAACTTTTTAATTTCTTAAATAACTTTTTGGTACAATACCGCATAAAAGTGTCGGAATCTTTGGAATGTTACCGTAATTAATCCTTTGAAGCCCGGTCTTAGTGTTGTGTGCAGAAAATTATTTTCGGGGCATATTTTGTTAACTATTTCCTTTATTCGATAAAGTTATTCTTTCAGGATGAAAGGGTATCCCTTTGAAAAAAGTTGCTTAAAACTTAAACTTTGGGAAGACAAGGTATTATCAGTAAGATGGAAATTCGAAAATATAACTCATATAATGATTTACTTTTAGAAAATATAGAAAAATTTACACATTTTGGTACTTGTTCGTGAAAATTAACGAAATAACATAAATAAAATATTTCAATACATAAAATAAACATGTATGTAACAAAGTCTTATCGGTAGTAAGAAACGGATAATTACCTAGGTTATTTGGCGTGATAATTCAAAAAGCAGTTTCGTTTTGGAATAATACACAGCCATATTTTGCATTTGGAGGATGTCATGGTGTCGAATTTACATGGCAGTGTCGACACATGTTCTTCTTTTTATTAATTTGTAGGAAACGCTATTCCAATGGATTCTTTGAAGTGTCCTGATCAAGGGGCCCCCTAAAATGAACCCTTCCCCTATTTAAAAATGTTGGTTCCTACAAAGGAGGTGTGTACATTTAAATGCGTGTAAGTCCTTTCAAGGACATCGCAAGACCAACATTTAAAATTTTTTTGAAAAAGGTCACCTTATTCTTTCTAATGGCAAAGGGTTGTCCCCTAGGATTTGGCCACATCGTATAAAAAAAATGGTTTCCAACATGCCACAATAAACTTACAGTTATTGGTCCTCAAACATGAATATTGGGAAAATGTTGTACAAAATGTTGGTATGTTATCCTTGGTCCTGTAAAATTTTTACACCAATTTTATAATTTTTTTTCTTTCCTTATGAGGCCCTCAGGAAACTCTTTACAACAAAAAGAGGATTAACTTGAAATCGGCAACCATTCAACAATATTAACATTTTTATGCTGCTCGAGAATATCAATAGTGCCTTGGAACGTGTCCCCACAGAAATATCGTGGTCATTCTCTTGTTGAACGGCATTGAGGGTACTTATACCTGAGCTATTAATGCGTTTTTTTGATTATTTTGTTTATTCGTTACGGTAACGGATTTGGTTTTCGATTTTGGATAGTGATTACGATTTTGAATTAAGCATAATGGCTAATAATTCCTGCAAAAATGAAGCTTCTCGAGCTCTTCTTCGGATAAACCTTTTCTTTTGTATTCAGTCACCAAAAAACAAATTATTTATAAACACCTTAATTGCCCAAAGTTGCCTACAAGCAACTAAAATTTTGTTTGCAGTTTTTTATATGAAATATTAACTTTTCTTCAAAACTTTGTAATCAAGCATTTGAAGCAACGTATTAAAATTAGCTTTAACCAATAATTTAAAAATTCAAGCAAACTTTGTTAACATAAAAGTACTTACTTTTGCTGCCAACTTTTCACACGTGTTAATACCTTAGAATAAAGAACTAGAGGAAGCGCTGCACCGTGTAAAATTCCTATCCGTGAGTGAAGCTGCTCGAGGAATTTAAAATCAGCTGTGGGTGTTCAATTAAAAAGACAAAAGCATACTACATAACAGAGACAAATATATTTAGTACTGTCCTAATTTTGTGGTGCCATCTCGTGGGCAGCACCATTAAGTTTTTACTTTTAACTCCGAATTGACGTTTCTTGCAGTGCAATCTGATACGGTCGGCATCGAAATTTTTTTGCTGCTATCCGTGCTGATGCTGCCGGCTGATGTACAATCTGATACGGCTATAAGGTTAATACCACTGCGCACGAGTTATAAAACAGTTCCGTTATTCCCCTTAAGTCAACCAATGCCACATGTTGTGCTTTTAAGCTAATAAGTAATGTTACATGCGGGTATTTACAATTTTAAGGTGGGCGGAATATGCAAGTGCTATTCTTTAACAAACGTCAATTTACATTGAAAATGTAGTTTACAATATTTTACACTATTGGTAATAGTGGTAATTTACACTTTGCGAGTAACTTAATTACTGAGGTTTATTTACTGAGAATTTCTGCTTACATTCTACTATATATCGATTACTGATTATTGCTAAACATGTTGCTGACTCTAAGAATGTTCCTCTTATTGATTATTACTAAACATTGGTTATTACATGTTTGCTGATTATAAGAATGTTCTATTTATTTATTTATTTATTTACAAATTCGCCAAGTACTGACTACTACAAAATCAATGAAATCAAAAAAATCACTTAATATGTCTCGACTGTATTGTATTCGGCGTAAGGCCAATGTTCTTGTGCTGGGTTGGTTTGCTCTATGTGGTCATTATCCCACAACAATAAAATTAATAAAAAACCAGACGAAATTCTCATAAGGTCGTCAAAAGTACTTCCAAGTTTATTTGTTAAGAGATAAAAAATAATATTTTATAGTTTTAGTTTTTCGTGGATCCTCCTTTATAGTGTCAAAATACGACTAGGCATTAATGCAACCAAAGTTGTTAAGGTATGCTTGCTAACAGAAAGCCAAGCAGAACGAATTGCGTCTTTCAGGTCGTTCGTTTGAAATTGTCGTCCGTTAGCATAAACCTGTCTGGAACGGATTCCCTACAGGCCACGGGAAAACTGTAATATTTTTTCTGCAATCCATGATTTTACAATGCGTGCTGAGTGAATGCTCGCATTGTCCTGTTGAAACACGAAGTCAACTCCACAAGCCAAGCAATTTCTGTCGTTCCTTCCGTGCAAAATCCTGCCCATATTATCACACTTCTCCCACCAAAATTTCGGCTCATGTAAACTTCATTTTTGTCTCTCATGCCAATAGTATTGGTATCCGTCCGGACCATCTAAGTTAAATTTCTTTTCATCGCTGAAAAGAACTTCCTGCCATTCAATAGTCCAGCTCATGTACTTTTTGGCAAATACCATTCAAGCATTTTTATGAGCTGCCGTTTTTTTGTGTCTTTTAAGGCAGTATTCTACTTTGGGCGCTCGAAAAAAGGCTATTTTTATGAGATTATGAATGAAGATATTGATGTAGGGTTTGTTAGGCTTAATAAATACACTCTTGAAATGTATTACAAAATATTTTTTTGCTATTTTAACGCACAAAGACACCATTGAATACAACGCTTCGATTAGTAGGTGCGCTGGTTTAGAAATTTTAAAAATGGGCCATCTAAAACAGAAAAATTTGAAAATTTTAGATTCAATATATTACTAGCAACCGACTGACCTAGGATTATTGATGTACACGCAAAAATAACAAAATAGCGGCGAAAAGAAGAAGGAAGATAAAAAATTGCATGTTTTCACTGCTTTTTGTCATAAAAAAATATAGTAAAAATCAAAATTTTTAAATAGTTCTAGTTCAGTCGGTTGTTATAGGTGTGCAGAATATGTGGCTACAATTTTATAACAATCGGTTCAGTAGTTTCGGAAATTTTTGCAACAAGCCGGTAAAAAAGTAGTTTTGAGATAAACGCGTTCAAAGTCAGCGAGTGGGTACGGAGCTGAGGTAGTCACGTTTGAAAAGTATACTTATACTGCTTGAATATTTTTACAATTTTGAGAGAATATTCTTGAATATATTTACTTTCGAAAAATATAAAAAAAATCGATTTTTTCAAAGTATGAGCAGCTTTCCAGGCGGAATTGTGATTCTGTTAAACTAAAATTTTAAAAAATTCAATATAAATTACAGCAATAAATCTTGACTTTAAACGTTTTCCTCACTTTAACACTCGTGACCTTATCAGAGTTTCCGTCTCAAGCTGTTTTTTCTCGGGCTGACTTCTAAACAACAAATATAACTGTAAACATACTTGCCTTACGAACAATGTGAATTCAAAGAATTATTCTTTGGAGTTGCCACACTTTATGTGAAAAGTGTCTAGAAGAGAATTGCCAGTACCTGTGGAATTATACAGCATTTTTTTAAATAGGCTGACTTTATGTGAATTTTCTTCACTGTATTCATTTTCATTTCGTTAATTTGACAATAAACAAAGCATATATACTCCTTTATAATAAAAAAACAAGTAAATAAAATAGTCTTCAAAAATGTTTAAATCATTGAATATTATTCTGACAGCTTTGTAACTTAAATAAATTTTCCAAAATAATCCCCTTTGTAGGCCACTCAATACTTGATCTAAGATAATTTTGCTTTGATGACGGCAGCAATTCGAGCAGGCATTAAATTTATTAAGTCTTGACATATTTTTCTTGGAATTTTCGACCATACATCCTCTGTTCTATTCCACAGGCCAAGAACTTCTTTCACTTTTGTTTTGTATTTGTTAAGTTCTCTTTTAAATATCGGCCAAAGTATTCTATCGGGTTTAAGTCGGGTGACATTGAAGGCCAATCTAAAACCCTAATTCATATTCGATTCATCCACATTTTGGTCAACTTCGCCGTGGGCTTGGGATCGTTGTCTTGTTGTAGAATAACTTCGAGTGTTGTCCCGTACATATCCAATGATCTCAAATACCAGACTTTCATAATTTCACAGTACTTTTAGGCGTTCATTTTTCCTTCAATTTTTATGATGCGTCCTATTCTATCCGCACAGAAATACCCTCATGCAGAGCTGAAATAAATAAATACAAGTACTAGTACTTGTATTTATAAAACTTTCCAATACCAATAGCAGTACTGATACTTGTATTGTAAAAATTTCAAATACCAGTACTGGTATTGGAACTGACCAGTATCATACCAATCCTAAAAGTACCATCAATATTTCACCGGTATTTTCCACTGACTTCTAAATTAAATGAATATATTGCATATTTTTATATATGTATGTACTTAAAATACATTACCTCACAATTTTTTGACGTACCGCATTTGGAAGTTTCGAAAGGAACACTGCATTTAGATAGCATAATATATTCATAATCGTTTTATAGTTCATCAATTTGCTTCTTTTTGGCTATTACAAAATTGAGCAACCATATAGCTAATGCATTTAAAACTAATAAATTTAAGTAAATTCATTTGTTCTTGAAAAATCAGTTAATTTGAGGTACATGATGAAATATTCGTAGTACTGCTATGGTACTAATTGTACTCGTAAAGTACTGGTAGAGTATTGACAAGGTACTGTAAGTATTGGTATGATACTGGTGGCTGCCAGTACTAATAGTACGACTGGGCAGTATTGCTGCCTGGTATTGGACAATTTTACAAATCCAATTGCTTTAATAGAAATAGGAAATTTAAATCCAACGTGTTTGTGGAAAAAAGTTTGGACCAACAATTAGGGGCTTACTAAAACTTCTATAAAAAAATTGCGAGATCTCAGAGAGTAGACCCTAAGGCATTCCTGGAAAATAATGGGAAATTAGTTCAAATTACTGAATGACTGTCTATTAAAAATTTATTATTATTTTTTGCACTTTACTGCATTTAATACTTTATTAAAATATATATAATATTTTCTTAATAAAAACTACTCTTTAATAAAAATTAAGAAGGCTTTTGTGAATAAAAAAGTTTTAAAAAAGAGTTGAACCGACTTCACAAAAAGCGGTAAAAAGCATAAAATTTTTAATTTTATATCTATTACGACATTTTGAAGTCGGTGCAAATAAAACAAACCAAACAACTACAACAAAAATATTTAATCTTATGATCCCGTGAGCTGAAACGTTCAGGTAGTATTATGTATTATTTTCAATTGTGGTTCTGTATTTTATTTTATTTTTTATTTTATTTATTTACAAATTCGCCAAATACTGACTACTACAAATCAACGAAATCTAAACAGTAAATATAACGTAAAAATGAAATATCAAAATAAACTACAGAATTAAAGTAATTAACTACTAAGACTTATCAGATGAGATCTAGATAAGTGAAAATCAACAAGCTCAAAATGATTATTAAAAAGACGACACATAGATGTAATAGGCTCATGCATACCATAATTAGTGCGGTGGTGGGGAATATGGAGAAAGCTTTGGTTCCTCAAGGGGCGAGCAGGAATCGATAAACCTAGAGCTCCCAGCAGCTCGGGGAAATCAACTACGCCCCGCAAGCAATCAAAGGCAAAGACAACTCTGGAGTTGTCGCGTCTGCTTTCAAGGGACTCCAATGAGATAAGCTTTAATCGGTTAGCGTAAGGAGGCAGCTGAAGAGGATCGGTCCAAGGAAGGCCGCGAAGGGCAAATCTAACGAATCTACGCTGCACAATACGATTAATATGAGTCGCATAAAAAGGAGACCACACAGGACTAGCGTACTCCAAAACAGGTCTAACGTAAAATAAAGTAGTTTAGTTATATATGGGTCATCAAACTCCTTAGACCATCGCTTGACGAAGCCCAGAGCAGAATTAGCTTTGTTTACAGTAGTGTTAATATGGTCGTCAAATGAAAGGGTCGTATTTAGCACTACTCCTAAATGTTTGGTCTTGTCAAGTCTGTTCAGAGAGCCACCGTCTAAGGTGTAGTTAAAGTGTACTGGATTTCTTGATCGAGAGAATAACATAGTAGTGCATTTGCTAATATTTAGGGGAAGACAGTTTATAGAACACCAATTATGAAAGGCGTCTAAGTCCGAGTTTAATAGTGCACAGTCATTCGCACTTGAAATAACGCGAAAAATTTTGGCATCATCAGCGTAACATAGAATTCTGGAATTAGGGAGAATTAAGGATACATCATTGATGTAAATGATAAAAAGCAGAGGTCCTAGATGACTTCCTTGAGGAACACCGGAGGTAACATAAATATCGTTCGAAAGTGAACCTCGAAATAGCACACGTTGCGTGCGATCAGACAGATAGGAACGAATCCAATTAACAAAAATTGATGGAAACCCTAGAAAAGACAACTTACGAACAAGAACACTATGGTTAATTCTGTCAAAAGCCTTGCTAAACTCAGTAAAAATGCAGTCGACAGAAATACAGCAATTAGAGAATTCCAGTCACAGTACCCAGGGTAGGAATTCTCAGCCAATTTGGTTGCCTCCAGACAACCAAACCGTTTCAATAAATAAAGCGCATGCCCAAAAAATGTTGTGGTAACAGAAAAAAATTTCATAGCAACGAATAAATGTGTCAAGTTTGTGCGCATGATCTGTAATTCTCTCATGCCGTTCCCCGGAACTTGCATTTAAATCCTCAGCCGCCTATTTGGATGCTGGCGTGTGATTTTGATACTTCATAGCGCTTGGACTGCCATGAGTAAAAATTTTTTAAAACGGTTGGCATTTTTCTTTACCTGAGTAGGTTGAGCTGCTATCAAGTTTGGCATTTCATAGATTGTATTTGTGTTTTTTATGTGCTTTGAAAATATGGTATGTCGTGCAATAATTATATTAATTTTTGAAAAAGTTTTAACTTCTTTGATATTTACGGGAAACAGATGCTTCTTTTTAAACACTTTTAATATTTCTCAAAAATGAAAACAGCAAAAAGCCTCCTATTGAGAGCTTTTAAAGCCCAAAAACCCTACTATGCATGGCTCAATGGACGCTGCTCAGTTGAACGGCCGAATAAGAGAACAAACTTTCCTTTGAGTATTTATTTAAAAAATGATTTCGTATTTTTAATAGAAGACCTTTTAATTTTATGTCGAATTTAATCTGGAGCTATCATTTTTACACATTTCCTTAGATTTATATTTTTTTCACTTAAGGTAGTTTAGATTGCCTAGTTAAAGCTCGATTGTCAAAGTTAAAACATGCTCGCAGTCCTGTTAAATATAAATTATTTATTTCGGAATTAAACTTTAGTGGTAAAACTAAGACCGTGTGGGAAATTTCAAAGTGGTTAGACCTGTAAATTCTTGTCAAATCAAGCGCACCGTGATTCGCAAAGTGCTGTAATTTTGATAACAACACCTGTCCTCGCACAAGCCACTGGACATGGTAGAAGGATGTATTATGCGTTAGCATTCCTTCTGCGAGCAACAACCCGTATATAAGCATATAATTCATTATAACCAGTCCTATCAAAAAAATCTCGGTTGCGATTATTTACAAAGACAAGTTCAATGACTACGTATTTTCTTCTTTATACCATAATTCATATCAATAAAATTCCTTATATCAATTAAGAGATGCAATTTAAATAAAATTATGGCTGTATGTGCTGTATGATTTATTGTTATGTTCCATATACTCGTATCGATAGTGCTCACATCACTGACATGTATTAAACTGGACTGACTTATAAGCTATCTCATATGGGTACAATTTTACTTTCAGTGGAGAAAAACAATTTTTAATCTCCAACGTTTACTGTGAATTTGCAGCCATTCAGAGTAGAATATAATAACCAAATATATGCGAAGAGACATATTTAATTTTAATCTTCTATATTGTTGTAAGGAAAATGTAAAAATCTTTGGAATTACTGGAATACAAATTATAAATAAAAGGTTGTTTTAGTCTGGGTAATGCTTACCCAGAAAGAGATGTAAGATGATTGTGAATATTGTCATCTATTTCTAACGCCAGCATTTAATAGGCGACATGACGTTCGCAATTAAGAAAACCATGTTGAAAAAAAAGATGCTTACCCAGAAAGGAACAACTAGCGAAAAGTGATACCATTTTCTTGAAGAAATTTCATGGCACCAGTCACTCCAGTATTATATATCTCAGTGGCTCACATGAATAAATAAATAATTAAATGAATAAAAATTACTAATTTTTCATTATCCATTAAGTGGTCACTTTAGTCAGGTTCCCAGGGACAACGCTATGTTGTGTTGGCATGACTTTAGCCGGAAGAAAATTAACGGAAATTGAAAGAAATTGAATGTCTTGTTTTGCATTGCTACGAGCTAGATAACACCTCTGAGACGGAGTGGATTTTAAATTTATTGCAATTGCAAATGAAAAGCTCTCATGGGACCGAGTCTCGAAACCACTTATGGCGTGGTGATCGTGCCACTCAACCAATTGATCCAACTCCGTCTCCACACAGTAGAACCAATTATTGTAAGTCGTTCTGTTAAAATGAAGATAATATTAGCTCTGAAGAAAATGTGCAATTCACTAGGTTGAAAGACAGTGGTATAAGGGAGAGGAGAGTTTCAGGAACCAGTCTTGCCGACGGCAACCCATGTGTTTATTTTTCCTGCAATAAATGAGGAGGAACTTTTGAAAACTCATTGGGCCTTACGCCAAAAATTGAGTAAAAACTCAGACTTGAATATTTCAACGAAAAAGAGATTAATTTCGAGATCAATCCCATTTTTTGATTGAAAATATTGACCCTTATATAAAAAAAATGAGCAAAAGTTTTAACTCAATATTTTATATGAAAAAAAAAAAATAAAAAAAATAAAAAAAAAATAAAAATACGCGTCGAACTTAGAACCTCTTTGTTTTTGGGAAGTCGGTTAAAAAGTGGGATCAACTCTTGACCAAACTCATTTTTTCATATAAAATATTAAGTCTGAGCTGCTCATTTTTTTTTCATAAGAAGCATCGAGTCTGAGTATTTGCTATATTTTTTGCGTAAAGGTTAATTATGCACATTTTTGTCAGTCTTTAATTTAATGTGTTTTCTGAATCATATACATATCATAAGGCAAAAGCAATCGCGTTTTGCGGAAGTTTATTTGTCTTGCTTTTGTCCCTTCATCATTATCTATCCCCATACGATTATTTATTGTAAAAAATGTGATTGCGGTTATAGATCAAACCTAGAATTAGAGAACAAAAAAAATTAACTAAGCTTTCTTTCTATTATATGTTTTATAGTAGTTTATGTTTAGACGATAAAGAGAGTTAAAAATTATCGTTGACACTTTTGTAAATTATTGGGAAAAAAATTGCCGCTTACTAAATTTTGATTTCAGTGAAATTTCATAATTAAACTTATTCGCACGGTGATCAACAAAGCTTTCACTTAAATTATCGTTTCTAGTTAACTCAGTAACAAACTAAGATTTTATCTTTAGAAAACAACATTAACTCTTTCCCATTATTATCTTTTCTTAATAGACTTGTCCGTTACTTTTGCGGGTTTTCTGCTCAACTGGTCGACACCATTCACTTTCGGAGTATATGCACGGCAATGTTCCAAGCAACGAATTACAGATTTATACCTGGCAAGATGCAACACTGCGAGAACTTACTTCGCTTGTACGTGACGTGAATCCAGAAACGCGTAAAAGAGGGACATATTTTGATTTCGCCATCGTTTTTCCTGATCCACGAAACAATGGTTATCGGATGCGAGAAATCGGAGTTACCTGCTCGGGGCAAAAGGGGGCTGATGACTCAAAAACGTTGGCGCAAGCGAAATTCTGCATTGGAGACTACATGGATATTAATATAACTCCTCCAAATAGACTTCCGCCACCAATGAGACGGCCGAGGCCTTACTAAAATAGTTCTTTACATAATAATTTTTAAATTTATGTTTATTTACAGATTTTAAATGACTTTAACATAAATATAAGATTTCATCAAAATTGGCTTTTCTTGTTCTTAGCTTAATTTCTTAGTTATCTAAATGTATTTATTCTCTTCTAATTTCTGTAATATTGCTGTGGCTGTTGCAGAACTGCTCCCGGTCGTTTCGATTTCTTCTTTCCCATGCTAGCCAAGTTTATTTCCACTCCGTTCGGTAAAATCGCTCGGTTTCCTTCATAATCGATAAATCCGGTTTGTTCAAGTTCTTGTGGTTGATTGCGCTTGTTAGGATCACACTGTATTCCGGTATCATATGTATATTCTCGTTTAAGTCCATCGGGATCTACATAACCGTAACGTCCTCTAAAAATGTTTGTTATAGCTATAGCGATTTTTGGCTATATTTTTACTTAAATAAATTACCTTGTAATGCAATCATTTCCAATAGTCTCCTCCTTCCAGGAACCATCGTCGTTTTCGTATCCCCAAGTAATACTTCCATCTTCATTTTCCTCTTGGTACTTTCTTACAATTTGTGAGACTGGCCTTCTAATTCTGCTTTCCTGATCCTGCACTGTATTTACAATAGGCTGGACGGGTCTAGCAGTATAAGGGCGGGGCCTCACTTGAATTTGTTCTTGATCAAACTGTGGCCTCTGTTCACGTTGAACTGGTCTCACCCTTACTTTTGGACGTTCACTACCGCTTACTGCAAATCTTTGGGCACCTGCACTGTTTTGGATGTCTTGTAATCGTTGAGGTACTGGCCTTTCCTGTGGAGTAAATCTCGGGAGAACAATTTGTGGTTCTTCATTAATTGGCTCTTGCTGAATTGAATTTTGTTCTTGGAAAAGCGGTTGTCCTTGAGGTTGTTGTTGTTGCTGTTGAACAATTTGCGGAATAAATGTTTCCGCAATATCATCCTCAGGCTCCTCAGTGACTGGTTTAGGTTCTTCTTGTCCTCTAAGGGGGGCAGGTGGAGGAAGATTTTGAGGTCTGAAAAGTGGTCTTCGAACACGTACAGGTCCACCAGCTAATTTATCGTTTCTAAAAGAACCTTTGGGAGGAATAGGAATAGCTCCTGGAATAGCTAACCTAGGTGGAACAGGGCCATCTTGTGATGCTGCAAATTGCGCCAGCCCAATTGTCAGTATGAATATCTGAAATAGAAAATAATATATTTTTTATTGCCAAAACTCAGAGAATCCCCTATGATGCTAAAGTACAGAATTGGCAGGAAAGCAAATTGCTAAAACTCAAAACTCAAGCGGAGCAAAAATAAAAAAAAATTTCTTGACATGAGCGGCGAACCTGAGACCATTGGATTCGAAGGCCGACACGTTATCACTTACTCCACCGACTACTGACAAACTCATACCAACATATATTATACAAAACAACCATTACTTGAAGCTACACACATGCTTGAATTGTTAATACATTCCTAGAAATAGTTTTTATGAGGTAAAAAAGATACTGCTTTTACCTTCTTTACCGAACAACAAAAATTCGCAAATAACGCATGATGTGCGATACAAAGCATAACGCAAGACCTAAGAGTTATTCTTCCACAAATATGTCATCTTCATAGGTACAGACTCACCCAAACGCCTACATAGTACTTCTTATTAACTGCCTGACTTTCTTAAAATAAATCTCGGTTACAGAGACATCGTCATATTTTGTGGGTCATCAAGCTCTAACTAACACCATTATGATTCCGAATTTTCCTTTAGAGGTAGGGAATCCTAAAAGTTGTATTTACTATATGTATAGTAGTAGGGGGTAATGAAGTGAATGGCGCCGTACTGACTAAATGACATGCAAATTGCTTGCCGTCGGTTTGGGAGGTGCATGGTGGCCGGCAATGCGCAGGTCTGTCACTGCGGCTTTCATCGCGAACCGACTTTACAAAAGGCGCTTAAAATCATATAATAACTTTTAATTTTGTGTCTATTACTACATTCTGAAGTCGGTGCAAATTAAACAAACAACACAACTACAACTAAACTATTTAATTGTCCTTCCTTATGATCCCGTGAGCTGAAATGTTCAGGTAATTTTATATATTATCTTCAATTGTGGTTGGGTAGTTGTTTTATTTGTTTAATTAGCACCGACTTCAAAATGCCGTAATAGACATAAAATTTAAAATTATTTGATGCTTTTTAGCGCTCTTTTGAGAACTATGTTTTTAAACACTTTTATTTTTTACTTCTTAGTGTCTTTGTATATGCGACTCGAAAAATTCTGCTCATACGAACAAACAAATTTCAACAGTTGCAGAGGTAGTGCACTCTACAGAAAGGAAATCCGGCAACAAATTACGAAATTAGTCACGGTCGCCCTTTCATACATTTTTCTTAGATACAAAACTTTTACCATCGCGTTAGTGCGCCACCGTACTCTATACAGCAAGAGAGAATCATCATAGTCAGAGAATCATTGTAGTCACTCTAGATATAAAGTTTTTTTTATCATTTACCAATCAGAAAGCGTATTCTGTACAACAGAATCAAGATCATCGAAATCGGTCTATGCCTTACGAAGCTAAGCACCGCCACTCCTTTAGTTCTCACCATAAGCTCATGACATAAGTAGATACGCTATGCATTGAGAATCATCTAAATCAGTACACGCGTTACGAAGTTAAACTACCCCTACCACAACCCTTGGTCAAAATTTTTCCTTATAGTTGCAATGTATACAACAAAAAAGAATCATCCAAATAGGTCTATGCGATAAGATGTTGGGTAACGACCCGTTCCCACCCCACCCTATAAATTTTTGTCGTGGTACCACTGGGGCAACATATTCTACACATCAAAAGAAGAATCATCCAAATCGGTCTACGCGTTAAGAAGTTGAGATCCACCCCCTCTCCCACCCAAACCTCACCGTTTAAAATTTTGTCGCGGAACCAATGAGGTAAAATGCTCTATACATCAGAAAAAGAATCAACCAAATCGGTCCTCGCGTTACGAAGGTGGACTACCATCTCCCCCTTCCCCGTCACACCACAGAAGATTTTTTTCATTATTAACAATAGGCGAACATATTCTATACAAAAACGAACCGTCCAAATAGGTCCACGCATTAAGAAGTTAGGTCCACCCCCACCTCACCCGCAAGATTTTCGATAGGACCAATCGGGGAACATACTCTACCCAACAAAAAAAGAATCATCCAAAGCGTACCACGCATTACGAAGTTAGACTTCCCCACCCCACCTTAGGAACAAATTTTTTTCTTTACTAGCAACGGGGGATCATACTCTATACAACAAAAAAAGAATCATCAACATACATAAAAGCAAATAAATACGTGTCCAACTTAGAACCTCTTTATCGGTTAAAAAAACGAAGCAAAGATCTAACAGAAAAAAATGAAAATTTTTAAAAAACTGATCATAGAAATTTATCAAATTACTTATACTTTAAATAGTCAACAACAGCTAGCAATGCAGAAATAGTACAAGAGTAAGGTAAAAGAGAGTTTGCTGGAGGATGGAGGGAACAGTTGAAGTCTTTTAGGATACGGCGATCTTCATCTGGACATTCTCAAGTGATAGTTGCACCACCAAGCGGTAGCAATGTATCCTAGAACGTAGCCAAGTAACTAATGCGGGAGGAGATAACCTCTTGAAAAATCCCCTAACTCCAAAGTTGTAATTGGCCATGCCAAGGGAGTCTGTTGTGGTGTCCTCCTCTCTGCAGGATCCAGGAGTAATTGGGTCGCGAATGGCGTCTCCTCAGGCACTTCTGTAGAAGAGGAGGTGTAGGTTACGGTAAACCCTAACATGTAGGCTATATCTACGGTGCCCACAGCACAACAGAAGCAACTCTGGGAAAATTACCTTCCGAAGGTTCTGCGGCGGCTATGGAGGCTGGCCTGGCTGAAAGTGCTGTAGCAGTTTTTGAAGAACGTGCCAGTGGCAAAATAATAACTAGCAGTTGCTCAGGTGCGGCGGTGGTAGAGATGGTAGACTCTAACGAGTTGGCTATCTCCGCGGTACACGCGCAGATGCAGACCTGCCTTCCGAAGGGTTAGCTGTGGTTAATCCGGAGGTGGTTTCTTGTCCTTGCTCTAAACTAAATCTTCATCGCCCGGAACGCTTCAATACCGTGCGTAGAGAAGGGGTGAAGGTGATGATTAACAAGAAGGAATACTGGAGATGGTGGAACAACACGGATTCCTGCAGATAGACTAGGATTCTAGCAGTAACCCAGGAAACCGAGGATAGCGGTGACATTGGGATAACTGGATATTCAGTTGCCCCCGCTAAAGAGGGAAGGGACGGAAAGGGACCCGCTAATATGGACCACCTTTTAATAAAACCTAGGGTCGCATTAGCCCAGTTAACTGTTGTATCAATGATGTGGTCTTGAAAGGAGAAACGGGTATTTAGTCAAAGACCCAAGTCTTTGGTTTTCTCGAGTCTAATAAAAGAGCGTCCATGTATGGGATAGTTAAAAACTAATGAGTTGTTCTTACGTGAAAAGGAAATAGCAGTAAATTTTTTTACGATGTGGCCAAAGCCTAGGGGGATAACCCTTTGATGCGTTAGCATGGCTTTGTCCGGACGGGAATTATTGTAAGGGCACTAAGGAAACTCCAGAGACGGAGTGGATTTTTTAATTCAATTTTAAAAACCCACGGGGAGACCTGGTCTCGAACCCGGGAACCATGGCATGTTGGTCGTGCCGCTCAACCAATTCATCCAGCTCCGTCTCCAAACACTTGTCGATATTGAGTGGTAAAAAATTGTGGAAAGTGTCCATGTCAGAATTCGGCTACGTTAGAAACTATATGGAAAATTTTATCGTCGTTAGCATAACAAAGAAGCCTGGAATCATTCAAAAAGTCGATATGTCATTAACATACACAATGTCCCAAATCGGGGTCCCAAATCGCTGCCTTGTGGAACATCTTAGATATT
The DNA here is from genome assembly GCA_964036015.1 of Leptarthrus brevirostris. NCBI lineage: Eukaryota > Metazoa > Arthropoda > Insecta > Diptera > Asilidae > Leptarthrus > Leptarthrus brevirostris. Next base: position 41,491,889 of record OZ038371.1, read on the forward strand.
ATAGATAATGTCGGAAAGAGCGCCCCGGAATAAAACGCGCTGTGTACGCTGAGACAAGTTAGAGCACAACCAGTCAACAAAAAGAGAGGGAAACCCAAAGAGATGAAGCTTGTGTAAGAATCCTGTGATTAATTCTCTCAAAGGCATTACTGAAATCAGTAAAAATGCAGTCCACTTGCCTACCAGACTCGATAGCAGAGATGCAGAAAGTCGAAAACTCGAGTAGGTTCATGGTAGTTGATTTGCCCTTTATAAAACCGTGTTGAAAAGAGCCCAAATTAGTCTGCAACGGAAATAAAGGATATCAACAATTAGAAATAGGCGATATGTTATTATATACGCAATGAAAAGTAGAGATCGCAAATGGCTATAAAGATAAATGTGGGAGAGAGCTATTCGAAATAAAATGCGCTTTGTACGCTGAGACAAGTAGGAGTACAAACAGTCAACAAAAAGATAAGGAAACCGACGGAGATGAAGCTGGTGTGTAAGAATCCTGTGATTAATTCTGTCAAAGGCGTTCCTGAAATCAGTAAAAATGCAGTCCACCTACCTACCAGAGTCGATGGTAGTGATACCGTCAGCACCAACTGAGAAACTATCAGCTAGGTGGGAGATCTTCTTTAACACCGTAATCTCGTCGAAGATCAAATTCTTGGACACAAGGGATGTTAGTGGGAACCTAGTCAGGTCAATAAAATCCTTAAAACTAATATCACAGTTGTCTTCCAAGAATGCAGTTTTAAAGAGGCCAACAAAGAGCAAGAGGATCGCTTCTACACATATCACCGAAACTTAATGAAGAAATTGCGAATGAATATCGTGGGTCCGGAATCCATCGATCTTTATCATCGAATCCGGTGAAGTTCTTTTCTGTCCTATACCCCACAAAGGTTTACCAGACCTAGACAGTAAGACCTTACCGCCAACATGTGTCTTAATATTGCATAATATTTATCTAAATGCTTTTAAGAAGTTCACGATTTTATAACTCTTACTGTTTTTTCAAATTTTTTTTTCTAGTTAAGATACTTTAATCTAAGATCATTAAAAGTGTAAGAAAAAGCTAATCTAAATTTTAAATGTGCGTCTAGCCAAAAATCGATTTTGCGTTCGCTCAATCAATTTTGCTTCGCTTTCCTTAATTACAGTCAGGTATAGGTAACGGCTATGTGAAATAATTGTGGCCATCACATATAATAAAAAATGTGATGGCTACAAATATTTCACATAGCCGTTACTTATCTTGTAAAATGATCTGTTTTTTAGCCTGTTCCTTAACACAGTTTATCTGAAGTAGTTCAAAAGTTTGCGCAAAAAACCAATTCTACACGGAACATTATTTTGATGCATTGAAGCAAGGCACGGGACCACATTGTTGTTAAGTAATCTAAATGCGTACCAACCAAATATGCAAATTTGTGTTTCAATTATTTTGTAATTGTTTTTACAGTCGCGGTGCAATACTCAGTGGTTATAGGACGACTAATTCACGAGTTTAAACCCATAGTATAGTTTTGGAACTGATGTCGAAAGACGCGAGAAATTCTTCAACTCCCTCTTCATTAGACAATGCAAGGATGAAGAATTTGCATAATTATTCAAAATATTGCGCATAATTGTAACCTTAAACAAAAAGGTGATCCAACATTTTTCTTATTCAAGAACGAAAGCACGCAGTTTTTATGTAAAGTCAGCAGACAAGTAATTGCAGTTCGCGATCCGCGATCCGCGCCAACGTTAGTAAACCAAGAGTCTCGTTTTCAGGGAATTGCAGCGGTTAGCCTTGGAACTTTATGCACCAGAAATTTTACGGGTTGACACTTCAAACAGCATAAACATTACAAGGAGACTCCCTTAATCCCATAACGAGTTATCAAGTTTACTTGAAGAAGCAGTGCACATGCACACCTCTTCTGCATAATGAACCATTCAAATCCAGTTTGAATCACTTTCGATTTTGTTGTGCTTTCAGTTTCACTTGAATCGAAATTGGTTCAATTCAACTTTGTTTTTAATGCTTACCACACCTGGTTTAGCTTGGCATAGTCTTACTATATCTGTGGGTAATGGAGCTGTACAGAAGGTAGAAGCAAGAAACATTGCAAGGTCAACGGCATACCGATAACGACGGCACTAATTGTAAGAGTAAAACTCAGCGGCATCTTATTTCTCCGATCATGACTTCATCAAGTTGAGACATTTTCTTGCCATGATCGATAAGATCGTTTTGAATGAGACTCAGGTTTCCTGCATGGTGTGATTTTTTTTATTTACAGTTAATTGCTCTGTTTTTACACCTTACAAGTGATACAGGTTACTTTCATAACACTGTCACATCGTAGTTATGTGACATGCTTAACATACCTTAAGAGAAATAAGAGAAAATTTTTGATTATGTGATTTCGTGTACGCGATTTTGAGTTTAAATATTTTGTATGCCTGTTTTGGGCCATTGTAATATTTCGACCTACCTACCTGTACCTGTTTGCACATTCATTAAGGGAATGTAAGAAATGTTAGGCAGTTTACCAATAATGATAAGAAATTGAATGTGGCGTCGTTCAGTATAGTAGTGGTTTGCTGAAACTACATAAATTGATACATTAAGGTCATTCGTTTCACAACACTAACAGAAGCTCATTCCTCTGTCTAGATTCTTTTAAAGAAATGTATTAACTGTGAGTTATATATTGCTTGCTTGCTTTAAACGTAAATTTCTTAGAAGCTGATTGTTATTTTCTTTGATTAAGTAGGTATAGTACCGAAGAATTCACAGGAAGAGATATTTTTCTTATTTTTTCGTTATTTTAAACAATGTGTCAAAAACCCCATCGATCTGATCCTGCAGAGTGTAAATTTTTAATCTATTACGACATTTTGAAGTTGGTGCAAATTAAACAAACAAAATAACTACAACAAAAGTATTTAATCGTCCATGTTTATGATTCCGTGAGCTGACACGTTCAGGTAGTTTTATATATTATCTTCAATTATGGTTGGGTAGTTGTTTTATTTGTTGAATTTGCACCGACTTCACAATGTAACAGATATAAAATTATATATTATTTTATGATTTTTAGCGCTTTTTGTGAAGTCGGTTCAAGTTTTTTTTAAAACTATTTTATTTGTCGCTTTTTAGTGTCTTCGACGACTCGGAAAATACTGAAAGGCAATTTCAAGAGGTGCAGAGGTTACATATAGAACGGAAACAGAATTTTCCAAATCCGGCAACATTGTACGAAATTAGTTTCGGCCACCCTTTCATACCCTCACCTTAGATACAAAATCCTTACCATGGAGCTTGTAAGCCACCGTACTCAATACAACAAGAGAGAATCATCCTAGTCAGAGAATAATCATAGTCGCTCTAGCTACAAATTTTTTATCATTTACCAACAAGAAAACGAATTCTGTACAACAGAATCAAAATCATCATTACATAGCTAAGTGCCAACTCTCACCATAAGCCACAATTTTTTTCAAGATACAAATAGATACTTACTCTATTCAGCAATAAACGATACAAAGTTGAGCATCACTCCTCCACCACCCATACTCCCTTATACATTTTTTGAGAATCAGAATCACTTAAATCAGACCGCGCGTTACAAAGTTAGATTACTGCTTCCCCCACCCCCACCCTAGGTCAACATTTATCCCCATAGTAGCAATGGGGGATCATACTGTATATAACAAAAATGAATCATCCAAATAGGTCTATGCGTTAAGAATTTGGGTAACGCCCTCTCCAAGATATCGTCATGGGCTGGATATAAACTCGGGTAAGCCAATACTCTTTCTCGGAAAGATAATGTTCCTCCTATGAGCTTCTCTATAAAAAATGGGGTTAGGCTGAAATTAGGTAACCAGGTTAAATATCTAGTTCTTTTCTTAGATAGGAAACTTATCTGGAAGTTTAAAATCCAAGAAAAAGTACGTAAAGCTACAGTAGCGTTGTACTCGTGCAAAAAATCAGTAGAAAAAGATGGGGTATGGAGCCACGTATTGTGCACCGGCTATATACCAGTGTTATACGCCTATACTCACTTATGCGATGGTCGTATGGTGGCCAGCATTGGACATATCTTAATAATAATAAGGTTCAAATGATGACAGCACTACAAATAATAGGTGCCCTTGGAACCAGAACTTCTAAAGCACTCATTACTATTCTCCATCTACTACCGGTCATTCTTTTTGGGAAGCAAACCCCATCCTTGGCTGCCATTACGCTTTAAGCCTTTCTGTAAAGCGAAATTTGATTCCTGTTTCCCTACCAGGACGGAGTGAGCGGAAGGTCCCACTCAATGGGGAGATTTAGTACATCTTTACACTGATGGTTACAAATTGGAAGGCAGAGTAATTGGAGGTATCGTTTGAGAATACCTAGACCTCGACATTTCATTTCGTTTACTTAACAACTGCAGTGTTTTTAGGCGGAAAATATGGCTATAAAGGTAGCCTCAGACCGTCTGAAGCACTTAACGCTGCCTACCGATAACATAATATGTATCTTCTCAGACAGTCAGGCTGCTAATAAATCCCTTACGGGAGTGTATATAACCTCCAAAACGGCTATAGGATGCCCCCTAACTTTGATAACATGGGAAAGTGTCTGAAGGTACGCCTCATTTGGATACTTAAGCTTAGTAATATTCTAGGTAAATGTAGAACCGACGATCTAGCGAGAATTGGTACTTCTCGTCTCGACCCGAACATTAGTCACCAGATGGCAAGCCGTTAACAACATACAAACTGAAGACTTCACAAACAGCCCTCAGGACTGCAAGTGTTAGATGGCACAGTGAACACACCTACCTGATTACCCCGCAGATATTGCCGAATCTTGATCCAAAACGATCAAGAGTTCTCATCTCACTCGGTCGAACTATAATAAGTGTTTTGGTGGCTGTCATTTCGGATCATTGTCTCATAGACAGACACGCCAACTAAACCATACACCACCTTCTCTGCAATTGCTCGGCACTAGCCAACCGCAGAAACCGGGTTTTGGGCTCCACCTTATTTAAAGAGTTAACCGAATTAGGCTCCACAAATGTCAAGGATCTAGCTCGGTTTATTAGTAGCTCTCAATGGTTCCCGGCTACGTTATAGGGTTAAAAACGTTTTACTTTAGCCGCAATATCTGCTGACTCCCCGTGAACTAGATACCACTGGTGAGTGGTGACAGGGAGCTAGCTTGGCCTCCTAGAGAGATATAGGTAGGCTCTCCTCTATCCTTAGGGGTTTATAAGGTTGAGTGCACTTGCTATTAAATGGCAAAACGGCGTGCCATAATTGACAGTGCTGGGTGTTGGCCGAGTATAAATTACAGGCGAATTATGGCATCAATTTTACAAATAAAACAACAATTCGTTGTTAATTTCTATTTAAATTTATGTTTTTATGAATATTTAATATAAAACATTAAATATTTTAATCTGATGGAGACTCATTTTCCGGCTTGCCACAATATTAGCACGTATTCAATAGCTTTATCACCACTTATAGGCCGAGGTTGTACATTAAGCTTGGCATAAAGTTGTCCTGATTTCGACCAGACTTTGGCCTGAGTTGAATCGTATTGGCCCAAGATGCAGCAACCTTGAAACCGTCGTGTTTTCTTATATGGAACAGTGGAATAAATAATGGATCTGTTTGAATCTTGTGTCAAATACTCGTTACGATTCTCATAAGTACGTCTTTAGTTGATTCACTAAGCTTCAAAAAGCAAATATTATTCTTATGTTTGGTAGTTACTTAATGTACGTTAACCAACTTAAGCTCAGATTTATTTTTCGACAGAAAATCACAACCTTGAATAGCAATAAATTATGCCACATAAATATCTTGTAGCACTCTCCGTTTCAAAACAATAAAGAAAACTTTTTCATTCAAACTCAAGAGGAAATTCAATGCAGCTGGCCTCTATTGCGGTTAACAAAAATTTTCTACTGTATTGATCCAAACCCAATGAAGCGTAGTCAAAATGCATGTTGCTCTTTTTATTTTAGCATGTAGCAATACAGCAACAAGTTAAAATGAATTCTTTGCAATTTTTAGTTAATTTTTAAACGTTGTAAACAATAGGTGTCCGCCCTATAATATACCGCAACGTAATTTATCTTGCATCATTGTAACCAGTTACCAATGTAGCTTACACTTACCTTCAGTTGATCAGGTAGACTGATTTAAGTTTCCTAAAACAACGATTACATATTTGGCTGCAGAGTCTACCTATATCGGTATGCAGCATGTGGCTAGACAAGCTATTGTTAAAGAAAAGCGAAAAATATTGCCCATACCTATTCTTGAGCGCCTGGAATCTGAACAATTTTTATAGTTGACTGGATCAACTGATTTCAGGTATTGATTATTGCTTACCGAGCCAATCTAGGACAGCAACGAGTTTGTCGAAGTACATAATCTCCATTAACCAGTTGGTTTGTTGCTGTAAAGCACGTGCGAAATTATGTTTTTATTCGCGATATTGAAAGAAACTGATACATGGGGAAATGGAGGTTTTATGGGAAACTGTGAAACACTTCCTTCATCTGCATCAAAACTTCGGAAATGTTTACATCCGTATGTACGAGGAATCTTAATTTCGATATACATATAAGCTTCCGATTTACAGCATTACGTAAGTGTAATTTAAAAATCTCGAGTCTTTTGGCTGAAATAGTGGTAACAAATCGTGATTCTTCAAATTACTTTAACCAAAAATGCGAACTATGATCTATGCAAATTTTCTTTGCACGAATTTGCCCTTATGACCTAAGGAGCTATTCAAAAATTAGATAAGCAGGCTTTTGCTGATTTTGAACCCCATCCTGTAAACAAAAATTATTAAATCGCATCCCTACCCACATGAGAGATACAATGTAATACGCTTTTTAACCGACTTCCCAAAAAATCCATTTGTGTACCTATGATGGGGGTGTGAGAGGGGTAGAGCCTAATGTCGCAACACGATTTGAATGATTCTTTTATTTGTGTTGTATCTTTCTTTCTATTGCTACTATGAGAAAAACTTGATAGCTAGAAGTAGGGATGGGGCGGCACCGAAAGTCGTAACAAGTTGGCCGATTTAGAAATTTTCTGTTGTACATAGTACGTTAGTCATTGGTATTATAGTGAACAATTTGTTACTATGGTGGAGTTAAGATGGGGAGAGAGGAGTCGCCTTAGTTGGTAAAGCCTGGACTGACTACGACAATACATCAAAATCTGCCACTAACTCTGCAACTGGTGCGATAACTTTGTTCATAATTCAATTTAAGTTACATTAGTGTTTTAATTTAAATTTTTTTTTTAAATGCAAACAGAACTGAACCACACGTTTATTAACTTTTGACAATTTTAACCTCAATTTGCCAAAAGCCGTCTGTTGAAATGAGTTTAACATCATATTAGCCCTCTGGATTAAAAAGTTTGCGTAACTACTCGCAAGTACTTGAAAAAAATTGCTTGAGCAGTTGATTTAGCGTAGACAACTACCTCAAGTACTTTCAAGTACTTAAATTGTGCAGTTGGAAAGCAGCTAGTATATCTTAAAACATTAACGAATAAAAATTAAAATATTTTTTGAAAAGAAGTTGAGCGACCAACAAACGAAATATATCCAGCTATTAAGGTCATAAGAATATACATGCAAGAGTACAGGTAGTGTGTAGTCATTTACTCCTGTCAAAATTATTTGAGAGAATCACTTACTCCTGTCAAAATTCTGTTCTCGTCCGGAGAGAATTGGCCGCACCATTGATGTGTACACCCATTGCGTGATACTGGGTTTCAGCCCCCGCTTTGCACCAAAGAGTCTCTAACATGTATAGCACGCCTTGGTTGCCTTAGCAATCCTTTCTTCTGCATTTTATTTCCAGGTCAGTTTGCTGTCTAGAATGAGTCCAAGGTACCGTCTAACAATCGTGCCCTGAAGGCTGGTACCTTATACTTCCTAGTGAAGAGTACCATTTCGGTCTTCAAACCCCCTGATTTTCGCCCATGAGCTTAGTTTCCTTAAAGCTCTTTCCATGATTCCACTAGTCGTGTTCAGGCTCTTTCCTGACACTAATATAACTACACCATCGGCGTAAGCGACCATTTTTACACCAGCACTCTCGAGTTTTACTGAGATTATCGCTCTGCTTTTTAACAGCGTGGCTATCCATCTACTGACGGATTTGTCAACCTTTGCTGCTTTCAGATCGTCTGCGATCATCTCGGTGGTTACATTGTTAAAGCATCAGAATAGACGCTGAAATACCCTTTTGTTTCGCTTGCTTTATGCGCTCCTTGCCTGAGACAAAAACTTGACGATTTTTGGAATTTTTTTTCAGAAACTCTTCATTATTTTGATGTACAAAACTTTTTACAAAGTATTAGGTAAAAAAAGTTAAAAAAAATTGTCTAGTTTTTATTTTACCGTCATAAATTAATGTGCAGAACGCGCTGAAGTTGACACCACAAAAATAACATGGCAAACGGTTCCAGCGATAACTCCGCCCCCATCGGTCTTAAATACAAAAATTAAAAACAGTCTTGTTAAAACTTACACCCCTTAGTTCGCTAATGTCGACATTAGTTAAAATTCCAAGAACAACAAGATTTCTCGCCTATTTCAGTGAAAAACAAAAACAAAAAATGGCATTTTTTCGGACAAAAACGGGTAAAAAAGGGGAGGGGATGAAATATAAATAACAAGCTCTTGAAAAAAAATGTATATAAGCTTACTCGGCAACATGACATTCGACAAGTTGCCGAAAGATTTATGTCAATATGTTAAATATTTTTTTTTAATCGCTGGAATCTTTTACATGTTATTTTTGTTGAGGTGTCAACTTCAGCGCGTCCTGCACATTTACTTATGACGGAAAAAATTCAAAAAATGTTGTGAAGTATAAGATTTGCCTAATACTTTGTAAACAGTTAAAAATAATAAAGGTTTACTAAACTCTGTTACCTTTTGTGTAATAACAGCCTCGGCCTGAAAGACGATGCAGTCACTGGAAATTCTGTAGGATGGGAAAATGTTAAGTTCCTGGCAAAACACTGATGCTCCAACTCCGGAGCTCGGTTAAAGCCATCTGTATAGATGTTTACGGTGTATGCGGGTACTTCTGTTCTTGTTTTCCAGAACTGCTTGTACCTCGAACTTGCTGTTAAAGTCCTTAAGTGATAGGACGTAATGAAGGCCGTGTTAAAATTCTCCCTTAAGCTACTGTGGTGGTATCCCCACATCTTAAGAAAATTTTTAATCCTAGAGCTTTCAACATTGTCATCAGCGCAGTGTTCTTTGCGTACAGGTCTATATAAGTGTGTCAAGTAGCGTGTGTGTGTTTGAAGTGTATAAAGTTTCAATAGCACAGTAGGGAGTGATTTTGAATGCACCAATGGTTTCTATTCCCGCTATTCTTTGTTTTTGCTCCAATCTGTAGAGGAAGTTATTTTGTTCATAATTGGCCACCAAACCACGACGCAATACAGGAGGATTGGTTGCGCTAATGTCATATACACCCATTGCGGTATGCTAGATTTCAGCCCGACTTTGCACGGAAGTGTCTTCCGCAGGTATAGAAAGCTTGGTTTGCTTTGGTAATCCTTTCTTCTATGTTTAGATTCCAAGACAACTTATTGTCTAAAATGAGTCCCAAATATTTAGTGGTTTGAGTTCCAGCATACCATCGAGGCGTAGTACCGTAGTAGTTGGTATCTTGTAGTTCCTGGTGAAGAGTAGATACCATTTCGGCCTAGGGTGTGTTCATTCCAAACACCCTGGCCTCTAAGTTTCTAAAAGCCATAACTCCTTATTGTAATTAATTGAGGAAAAAGTGGGGAAAAGAGAAACTTGCTTTTAATTAAATTTCTAGATATATTTGGTTCTATAAACAGAGGTTACCTGGAAAGTTTACCGGGAGTTTTGAAAATGGGTAATTTTATAGATTTCGATGTGCTCTTTCCGAATTTCAACTTAGCCACCTCGTATCTTTGCCGCTCGCGCCGCCATATTGGAGAAATGGCGCCTAAAAGAAGTTTTTTGACAATATTTCCTTTCCGCCTCATTTCACGATAAAAACGTTTATATACAAAATGAAGCATTAGAAATATTTAGTCTGAGTCTATCGTTTTACAGTGTCGTTTGCATTTATAGAGCCATGGCTTCTAATGAAGTAAACTGTTTTATTTGTGCTAATTCATTGCAAGAAAATGAAGTGAAGGAAAAAGTATTAAAAGAAAGGATAATAAGGATAAAATTTTGGTGGGATTTAGATCCATAGTGGTTCACGATGTATGTCGAAAACTATACAATAATGAGAAGTTCATCGCTGCATCTTTGCGTAGACGAAGCAATGTCACGACTTCTCAACCATAACTACGATATACGCGCCCAACATTCTCATTCAGAGATCATTCAGCAGAGTTTATAGCGAAACAAAAACAGGCTACTGGGGATACCACGATAAAAAAACGCGCCGTTTACTCTACCTCAAGATGGTGTGGAATTGAGAGGGTGCTGGTGGGGGGGAGGGGGGTGGAACCTAACTTTGTAACGCTTAGTCCGATTTCGATGGTTCTTTTTCTGTTGTATAGAGTATGATCCCCCATTGCTAATAGGAGAATAATTTGGTCCTATGGTGAAAGGTGGGGGAGGGGTAGTCTTACTTCGTAACGCGTGAACCGATTTGGATAATTCTTTTTCTTTTGGGTAGAGTGTGCTCCCTGGTTGATACCACGAGAAAAAAAAATTGTTGGTGTGGTTGGGGTGGGAGAAGGGGGTAGAACCTAACTTTGTAAAGCGTGGACCGATTTGGATGGTTCTTTTGCTGTTGTATAGAGTGTGATCCCCCATTGCTAATAGGAGAATAATTTGGTCCTTTGGTGGAGTGGGTGGGGGAGGGAGAGGGGTAGTAATTTCGTAAAGCGTGGACCGATTTCGATGATTCCTTTTCTGTTCGATAGAGTATGTTCCTTGAGTGATACCATGAGAAAAAAAGTTTAGTGGAATGGGGGTGAGGTAGGGGGTTAAAACTAACTTTTAACGCGTGGACAGATTTGGATGGTTCTTTCTTCGTTGTATAGAGTAGAAGACACTAAAAAGTGAAAAATAAAATAGTTTTTAAAAAAAAAGTTGAACCGACTTCACAAAAAGCGCTAAAATGCATGAAATAATTTTTAATTTTATATCTATTACGACATTTTGAAGTCGGTGCAAATTAAACAAATAAAACAACTACAGTACCACAATTGAAAATAATACATAATACTACCTGAACGTTTCAGCTTACGGGATCATCAGAAATGACGATTAAATATTTTTGTTGTAGTTGTTGGGTTTCTTTGATTTGCACCGACTTCAAAATGTCGTAATAGATATAAAATTAAAAATTATTTTATGCTTTTTAGCGCTTTTTGTGAAGTCTGTTCAAATTTTTTTTTAAAAAACTATTTTATAAAAGACTACGAAAGGAATTTGGGTTTTTGCACAGATTTCTATATAAACAATACTTATGGACAATAGAATAAAAAATTAAATCTGGTTCATCTCGTTTTTAGTCGTAGTTAAAGGAAAATAAGTTCTGGAATACCAAATGCAATGATGCTTGATGGCATTGAAACTCAAGACATAAAATCGATATGTGACTTGTTTGCTGCTCACTTTGAGTTTGTTTACTCTATGTCTGCTATTCCTGAAGATTTGAATTTTTTCGAGGTTCAACAAACGTTAGACACTGGGCATCTCGATATTAGTGGACCTGATATTCAGTTTGCTATAATTAATATAAAAGGCAGTAATAAACAGGATCCTGATGGTATCTGTATGAGTTTAATTAAAAAATGTACCATTGAATTGGTAGATCCTCTTAATATAATTTTCAACTTATCTATTACTTCTGGTACTTTCTTAAATTCTCACCAATCAGTGTGATTCAAGGCAGCTGATTGAAAATAATCGAATTATCTTATTAATGAAATGTATTCTATAGTTAGTTCTAAGATTTCTTTCTTTGCAAAAGACATTATTGTATTACAACGACATGGATTTGTTTCTAGTAGATCAACAACAACTAATCTGGTGATTTTTTCAAATTATTGCATGACTGGTGACCAGATGGATTGTATTTATACAGACTTTTCAAAGGCTTTCGAAAAAGTATCGATTGCATTATTAAAGCTTAGAAAACTCGGCTTTTATTCTTATATACTTGCTTCGATTGAATCTTATCCGAGTAATAGAATTCAAATTGTATAAATCGGAAACTACTCATCAATGATTATTGTTGTTAAATCAGGTATTCCTCAAGGAAGTCACTTAGGACCCTTTATTATTTATCAATGATATTGTATCAATCTTTTCATTTGCTTATTGTTTAATTTTTTCACATGAACTTAAATTATATGCTAGAATTGAATAAATGAATTATTGTTGTCGATTGCAGAGTGATATTCTTAGACTTTCGGAATGGTTTCATTAAATGCAGCTAAGTGTAAACTTTTAAAGTTTCATCAATCTTTTACTCCAGTATTTTATAGTTACAAAATGAATGACGTTATTGTTACTAGAGATGGGTAACTCAGATCTGAACCGGTTCAAAGAAACGGCTATCAAAAGTGAGTCATGTGAACCGGATTTCAGTTTCGTCATGTGACGGATCCCGAAGAGTCATTTCTCAACATTTGCATCAGTCTGATTTGATTCTTCTTGTTGACTAATGAGAATGAGCGCTAATAAGAACAGAATGAAAGAAAGAAGAATATATGAAAAAACAGAAGAACCTGGAACTAACAGTTCTGCAAGAACTACAACTGAAGCGAACGCAACACTACGGCTCTTGGGAGAAACAAAATGCCTCAAGCTGAAAACTTTCAATGAGTCTTTCGAACCGACTCTTTTAGCCGGATCTTTTAAAAGAAGCAGATCCGAAGAGCCGGTTCGCTCAAAAGATCCGTTTTTCCCATCTCTAATTGTTACTCGTGTAAATGACAAAATATATTTGTATTTTGTATATATGAAATCAAGATCCAATAACCAAATGCTGTGAGGCGTTTAATAATATTAACTTTTATGTAGATTTTACTTTAAATAAGGATAGATGTAAATCTGGAATATTGGAATTGATCCACACATTATAAGTTTAATTTAGGTTTAAAAATATATTTTCTAGTTTGTGAGAGCCAATCTGTAGACTGAATATAAAAAAATAAATAAATGAGAATGTGAACAGATCCTTTAGTGTAATTGTGTACAAATCCCCGCGTAATTATGTACAACCCTGTTAACTGAAAAATTTTTGCTTTATTTTTATTTATTACGTTTCGGTTTTTTGTGAAGTATTGCAATTTGTTGCTGTATGATTAATACAAAAAATCACAATACTTACTTTACCTAAGTTTAATAAAAATTGATAAAAAGACAATATTTTTTTACTGAAATTGTTGCTATATATGTTTTGCATAACACTGTAAATATTTTGTGCTATATTGAAAGTTATAAACATATATTTTCCATAATTGCTAAATTTTGTTTCAATTCTAATAATTTCGATAAAAACGCAAATGTGAACACCTACCCTCTTTTTTAGGATTTTTTTTTGCCACGCATTAAAATAATTAGTAACAAATGTTTGTCCACATGAAAGATATGTATTTACAGAAAATATTATAATTTTTTAATGGCAAAATATTGAATAATGAGTGGGATACAGCAAATTTGGGAGGGGTCAAAAAAAAAAGTGTTTTGCCGTGATCACTGCTGCTCGTCACTGGATCATCGAAAATAAAAAAAAACCAAAAAGGGATCATTACTTAATGACATAATGCTCCGGATGGACGAAGGGATTTGAAAAATTTTGAATTTTGACAAAATGGCGGATGTTGAAAGTCAAAGTTCTTTATTCGACTAAAATTTCACTCGAATTTTCTGCTATAAAAAAATAATCGGCAAAGCAGTTTTCAAGTTACTGTGATCACCGACTTCAAAAACATGGTTTCGAGAAAAACGAGTTTAAAGTTTTGAGTACGATATATATATAAATCTCCATAAATATACGATATTATATTATATGTATGTCTCCATAAATAACGGTCCGATTTGTTTGAAATTTTCAAAGAATACTTTTGAAATATTCTTCTTTGAGAAAATGCAAAAAAAAATTTATTTTTTCAAAATTCTAACTGGGTCTGCCCTCTTAATCAAGTGAACTTATTCTTAAATTTTAGATTAAATCTAAAAAATCAAAATTAATAAGAACAAATTTCTATAATACTCCTATTGATATGTATCGAAAGTTTTACGGGAGCTGCTATTTAGTACTTTTTTGTAAAAATAAAAATCACTAAACGTAGTTCCTAGTTCAGACGCTCCAAGGCCACAGCATTTCTCTGTCATATTCTTGTCCATAGTGCTAAGATATGTACATAGTTGCCTGCGTAAGCAGGTGAAGCACAGTGGAGCAACTCAATAACTTTTATTTTGCATTCCTTTCACCACTCACCATTGTATTTTATTTTTATATAAGTTTCAAGGACAAATAAATTTCTGAAAGAAAATTCAAGTCAGCAAGGGTAAATTTAGAAATGCAACAAAACAGCTTAATAAGTTATAAAGCTAAACGGAGGCATTTTCAAATCGACCCTTATTTATAAGATTACATTAGATTTTAAACAACTATAAAAAAATTCACTTATAGATGTTGATTAATATTTCTAAAAGCAAAGTTGGTAAATGAATGTTAAAACATTCTTTGTAAGCAATTAAAAAAAACCTTTAAAACGTTATTTTATTGTCCACATTGAGAATTATCGAATCACATGATAAATTTTCGAAAAGAGATAAAATAATTTAAGGTCACAGAATACTTAAAGGTGGTCTCCGCAAAAAATAATCAACATCCACTTAATGGTTTTATGCACTGCAAAGGTCATACAATATGGCATTTAAATCTCAAGTTTCCTTTTCGCAAAAAAAAGCGGTCGACGGACGACGAGTTAATTCGATAAGAACATTAAATCCTCAGGCTGTCACTGTTATAGAGTCTTGCAAAACACAATGTTAACCACTGATCACAACCTAGTAACCCTTGGGAATATTAGAAATATCACAAGCTATCAAATCTTGGCACGAATCAATGCAATCAACAACATTTTCTAATAACAATCCAAGTTTGCTCTACTTTTGATTTTAAAACTGCACAGTAATTACACGAAAGTAAATAAAAGAAAAAAAATGCCTGACCACATACCACAGCCGTTGGTAACTGCATGTCCTATCGTTTTCCTGGTCACTAATAATATCTTACACAGTAAATAGAACAAACTAAGCTTCCTTCTTGCACTAACGTCTTATCCCGCAACTATAGTTAATTAACGCAAGAAGGCTGCCCATACTTTGGTTTTATAGTCGAAGACCCCACTCTGCAATGTGGTTTCCCCCGCTACTGTAGGCTCATAGGCCGACAAACATTGAATTGGAGATCAAAACTTTGAAAATCAGCTGTACACCTCCAATGTTGGCTAATTGAAAGGAGTTGGCTAGCATTTACTGATTCATTAGACTGCGTGTAAAGTTGCGCATGATAAGTGCTCGTTAGATAAAAAGAAGAATTAAATTCATAAAAGAACTTGACATTACAGCAGACGAAACAATGCTTTAGCACGAAAACCGCTTCTCTGCATCCATTTCTTGTTGTGATACGAATATTAAGTGTAATGAAGGTATGGTATGCTCTTTTAAGGGGCATAAACAGACCCCGTTAGTTGTTTATTCAGGTAGTAGTGAAGAATATGGAAAAAATGTGTTCAGGTGATAGCAGCCTCTGAAAGAAAATTTTGGCAAATCTGCATGCAGAGCAGGGGCCACAGTCAAAAAGTAAGCTCAAACGACTTTTGAGAAGAAAATGGTGAAGGAATTAGTAATTGAGTTTAACTTTCATTTTTAAAGTAACAAGACATCTTGTTACAGAATAAATCAGTAAACTCAAACCTATTTGGTTCGGCTTTAATTGATGGCAATGACTTACAATCATTAGAAGTAAATCTGTTCTAGTGTGACTTTTGAAAAAATATGAGTTTAATAAGTAGCTGTGTAAAATATGAGTTTAATAAGTAGCTAAGGATAACAAAAGTGATAGGTTTATTATTGTAATAGTAAAACGTAATATAACTTCAAATGTACTTATGTTGCTCATAGGAAAAGGTGACAAATATCCTTTCCAACGCGGTAACGTAAGACTCTCTAATAAATTTATAAGAATTAACTTTTCATCAATTTTTTTTTAATTCTACGACTTTCAGCCGTGCCAATGGTTGGTCGGTTTAGGTGGCTAGTGCTGACATCATGACTAGAACTCCAATTAGCGCTCCGTTTTGGTACCACGACCCCTACGATCTGGATTGTTGGTCTCGGCCTATCACAGACAACGAGCTAGAGGTCCCGAGACGCCGAGGTGAGATTTAAATTTATTCTATGTCTTATATTTTATATGTTATTATTATATTATTTATTGTATAGAAATAAAAAGCTAACTAAAATTACAAAATATCAAATAAAATCAATATGCTTAGGATATGTACACAAGATTACATTTTTTACCAGTACAATATAAAAGGAAAATTCAAAACACAATATTATTAAATATTATAAAACTAAAAAAACTATTATAACAAGTAATCCGAAAGAAAATTATTACCAAGTAAATCAAAAAAATAATCATAAAATTTGCAGCTTAATCTAACGTTTGTAGAAACTGTGTTACAAACATGGTTAATTCAAGATGAATTTATAAAGTAACGCTTCAGCTCATTTTTAAAATCTCGTGCCCGAATCCGACCTCTAATGTTAACAGGAAGAGAAGTCCACAAACGAGAAATAACAGTGAAATAAGAACGTTGCCCAACTACATAACGCGCTCGAGGAGTCAGAAGGCTGACATGACGTGACGAGTTCAAGAAACGCAAGTGATTATACAGATGCGTGGGAGACTTAGAGTTTACTATATTACGCAGAAATACTAAAGCTCTTATATCTAAGTAAGTGTTTAAGAAACACCCTAAACAAGATCCGAATAAGCTTTAGCTTTAACTCAGAATAAAGCAAGCTACTCGACAGCCGAAGACCGCCATAAATCTTTTGTAATGCAGATTTATATTATCGCAGTACTCCATATTGCCGTTGAAATACACTCCGAGATTCTTAACTCTGTCAGAATAAGGCAACAGCACTCCGTTCAGATGTATAGTGGGAAGACCTGATTTATCAAGGTGACTTCTGCAGAAAACCATACAATTTGACTCCAGAAGATTTAGCAAGATCATATTACTGGAGGCCCAAAAGGAGATATTTATTAAATCACGATTGACACGGTGAATGCAGTCCTCAATTGGACGAGAAAGATAAATCTGAATATCATCAGCATACAAGTGGATATTCACGTCTTCAATGACATCAGAAAGATCATTGATAAACAAGCCAAAAAGAAGAGTTCCAAGTATTGAACCTTGTGGGACACCACATGTGATTTTAATCCACTTGGACTTTTCATCCCCAACTTTCACAAACTGAGAGCGGTTTGAAAGGAAATCAGATATAATCCTAGTGGACGAGTGTAAGTTTTTTGCAGTTTTGATAAAATCAGAATCGAATGCTTCAGTAAAGTCGAGTTAATAAATCATTGTCCAGCGAATTGCGTATATCAGTAGATACTTTCAACAAGGCAGTTTCGCTGCTGTGGCCAGAGCGGAAACCAGATTGCCCTTTCGAAATAAATTTATTTTCCGAAACATGTGATGATCTGCGTACTTAGTAGTCTCTCAAGAACTTTGCCAAGATAACAAAGTAGACTTATCGGCATAATCACAAGCTGCAATAGGTTAAAATAATAAAATAACAAAAGTTCAATTAAAAACTGAGAGTTTTTGATCTTCCGCGAGTTTTCCTAAAATATCATTCTTAAATTTATGTTTGCTTTTAAACACCCATTTTCTATGTACACTGAGCATACAGAGACCGTTCAGCCATTGCAGATCTCTGCCACGTTTTGACGCACCGCAAGGTATAGATGGTGCTTGTGGTATATGGCTGCGCTTTGCTTATTGTAGCCGGAAAGAATGTCCCAGCCTCCTTAAGTACTTCTGCAAAATGCAGTTCATTTTAGGCTTCCTTTTCCATTTTTTATCACCCCAATTAAATACCATTTTTTTTTATCACACCAAACGTTATACCAACGTCGTCGGTGGAGTAAGTAATAACTTGCATTCGTTTCCTGAAATTGGATGAAGTTCTTTTCTCGCCCTACAAGGGGTTAAGGGAAGACAGAAAAACATTATACCATATTTCAGCTTCAGCAATAATATTTTCAATATTGGAATACTCAAAGGATCCTTTCATTTAAAAAAAATCATTTTTAACATTGAGATAGGGTGCAACAAAAATAAAGAGTAAGCCTCTTGATTGCCATCCGAGAGATTAGTTGTTACAGCAGATTTCGCTGAATTAAGCTTCTAGAAAATTAACAGGCCTGGCGTAAAGAAAAAAAAATGATTAACTTTTTTACAAGACATCATGGAGGTGGTAGGATTTATTTTTTCTAAACAGAGACGAATTACAACTTATTACATTGTTTGTCTTTTATACATATAGTAAAATCGTAGGAGGAGTTTAATAGATATCCATATTCAACCATATGTTCAACAGTTTTTACCAAAATAAAATTTGGAATTCCGCTCATAATTCAAATAACCATACAGTACGCGAAGGTCAATCACAAAATGAGAGAAAAGACTGTTGGTTGACGCCTTTGTTGTCTGAAGAAGCAATTTGAGGTAGTTGATTGTCATTGTACATTTTATAAAATCTATTTATTAAAAAAATTTAATTTGAATTTTTGTTCCCCAGGTGCTGGGGAGAAAATGCTGGACCATGGGAAGAAAAGATAATTAGGGACCACAACATATAGTTATGTGGAAAACCTATGATCGAAAGACAGGTGTGCATGCGCACAGAATCGGGGTCTCGAACACTGATCTGTGGAGACATTGTCAGGAATCCGACAAAAGGGAAACAATAGAACATCATCTGTGCATTACCCTGCGGTTGCAAAAGTAAGGCACAAATCGTTAAAGAGATACTTTTTCAAGTATCTAGAGAAGTCTTCTAGTTGCAACATTGGGAGTATTCGGAAATTCGCAACTGAGATGGCTACCTTTAATTCTACTACCTTTATACTATAAAACACCGAAAAGTGGTTTCACTATAGACCCGTCACGGCCAATGCGAGGCTTTCAAAGCCGCCACCATAACCTAGCTTAACATAATGCCCGCGAAAATAACGATAGAAAAGTAAGAGACAACCGATATTCCATCGATGCTCTCATAGAGTGTCGAGTTGCCAGTAAGCTTATTAGCCTTTCATTACACTTTGTCTGACGCAGAAAGTGCGGTACGTCCAGTCTCTGCCCGATTCTCCATCTAGTTCGGTTTCTACCTCATTGTCTTCAGTTTCTGTAAAAATTTAAATACTTTCCGTCTATACAAACCTTTTCAATGTATTGCTTGACCGCATAACCAGGCGTTTTCATTAGGTTTCATGTAGTTCTAATACAGAACCTTTTAAGCAACGTTGCTGGGCTCTGTAAATTAAGAAACATATATTGCCATGTCCCTTTTCTGAAGATGTTTATTCCTTTTTTGCAATTGAGTTTGTTGGATTTTCATCGGTATATTATGATAACTTTGTGCCAATGAACGTTCAAATTTAGCCGAAGATGCTAATTGAAATCGGCGAACATTCTTTGTAACGGAGACATTCATCCAGTGGATTGCTTGATTGTAATTCAAAGGCCAGTTTAGTAAGTGATAGGGTTAGGTTAAAATGGCTGACATCCCAGGAGGAAAGACACACTTAGGCCAAATTTTCCTAAGTGATAACATGTCGGCCTTCCAACCCAAAGATCCCAGGTTCGAATCCCACCGGCGACGATCCCTGGTTGTTTTCTGCTGACATCAGATTGCGATAAAAAGGTCGTTGGGGGTTCGGAATCCACTTTAAATTGTAAGTAAGTAAGGATGCTGATGCAGCTTCAAGGACTTCAATGCTAAGTCCCCCCAATGGAAAGTATACGAGCCGAAGAGGTCAACTTGTGACTGAATGGGTGGCTGAGCAAGGGCTACTTATCGCCAACAACGGAGATAAGCCAACATTACAAAGGCTAGGATATGTATCTATCCTAGACCTGACCCTAGTCCTGGAAGACGTCAAAAGTATTCAGCATTGGGAAGTGACATAAAATCCCTAAGCGACCACAATAACATAATCTTTGATGTCGTAACAGCAGAATCGACCGGAAAACCAAAAAATAGGAGTCGTGAAGGGTGGCAACGTAAGAAGTTAGACCACCAAGAGCTAGAAGTAGAGATAGCGCGTGCTCCCGTAGACGAAAGTACAGGAACTACGGCACATTTTACGGAGATGCTGAAGCACGTCAGTAACCAAGCAATATCGAGAAAACCCCGGTCTACTGGCGGAATAACGACATTGCAGAGTTGCGAAGACAGTGCATGAGAGACAGAAGGTGCTATACCAGAAGCACTCAGCAGTGGAAAGGCAGATGAAATGGGAAGCATATAAAACCAGCAGAAAAAGCTAACAGATGCCATTAAGAAAGCCAAGAAAGAGTGCTGGAAGACTCTGTGTAAAATTGCAATGAAGGGCCTAATGGATTTCCCGCCCAGGCCAAACATGTCTATGAACTTCACAGAGGAAGTGGAAAAGTGCCTTTTCCCAATCCACGAGCCTATCACATTCCAAAGGAAGAGAGATACAGAATTTGAGCCCTTCGCAGAAAACGAGCTAAAGGAACCTAAAACTCAACAAAGCGCCGGGACCTGGGAATGCCCTAACAGAAAAACTTAACAAAGTAGTAGCGATAAGGCCAAACTACGTACTGGTAGTTTATAATAGACTTGCCAATAAGGGGATGTTTCCGACGGAAGTAGCACTGTTGGTCCTGCTCAAAAAAGGGGACAAGTCACTAGATGCTCCAGCATCTAGCAGGCCAATTGAGGGTAAATTGTACGAACAACTTATTCTAATAACACTCACAGATGAGCTCAAGAAGTCAGGAGATCTATCGAGCAGGCAATATGGCTTCAAAGAAGGCCGACAGGCCGTCGATACCATCAAGGAAGCGCATGCCTACGCAGAACGAAACCGTCGGTTATACGCAATGCTCACCATAGGTGTTAAATGCTTGAAGAGCTAAGAGAGCAACAAGTGAACGAAAGCCGTCATTGCATCCTACCTCTCTGAAAGAAAAATCGTGCCAGAATCAGAGTGACGAGTAGCAGAGATGAGCATCAATAGCGGTGTCCCACAAGGATCAGTTTTGGGTCCAACGGTGTGGAACCAGAGCAGCCCGAAGGAGTGAGCCTGATGGGGTTTGCGGATGATGTGGCAATGGTCGCCAGTGCAACAGCCGAAGAGATGCTCTTGATCAGACTTAACACTGCGCTGTAGAGGGTGACGAACTGGATGAGCAAGCGGCAACTCCTGATTGTCCCGGAAAAAAACAGAACTCTGCTCTTTTAGCACCGATACACTTTACTACACAAGGTAAATATGTTAAGACGAGCCCAGCAATCAGGTACCTAGGAGATTGGGTATACCAAAGGATGACCTTCTCAAGACACATTGACAAGGTCCTACTTAAAGTAGGGAGGACAATGACAGCACTTACCAGTATCATGCCCCATATAGACGGCCCAAGAGCATCAAAGAGGAGACACTTGCGAGCATTGTACACTCGCAAATATTGTACCGCGTTTTTCTAAAAACGATTTCATTTTTCACTTTTTAGTGGTCTTCATATATACGACTCGAAGAATGGTGCTGGTACGAACAAAGCAATTTCAAAAATTGCAAATCCGGCAATATATTACGAAATTAGTAACGATCACCCTTTCGTACCCTTACCTTAGAAAATTCTTACCATGGCCCTAGTGTGCCACCGTACTCTATACATCAAGAAAGAATTATCGTAGTCAGAGAATCATCGATATCACTCGATGTACAAAGTTGTTATGATTTATTAATCAGGAAATATATTATGTACAACATAATCAACATCATCAAAATCGGTCTATACCTTATGAAGCTAGGAGCCGCCCCTCTTTCAACTCTCACCACAAGCCACAATTTTTGTCAAAATACAAATAGATATTCTATGCATTCTGAATCATCTAAATCAGTCAACGCGTTACAAAGTTAGACTACCCCTCCCCCACCCCAACCCTACATCAAAATTTTTACGCATAGTAGCGATGGAGGATCATGCTGTATACAACAAGAAAGAATCATCCAAAATTGGGTAACGACCCCATCCCATTAATTGTTGTCCTTATATCAGTGTTGCAACATATTTTTCACATCAAAAGAAGAATCATCCAAATCGGTTCACACGTTATGAAGTTAACCTACCCCTCTCACCACCACCACCCTAGAGCAAAATTTATCCTCATATAAGCAATGGGAGATTATGCTCTATATAACATAAAAAGAATCATCCAAATCGGTCTACGCGTCAACAAGTTGACATCCAACCCCTCCCCTACTACAATCCCACCTTTTAAAATTGTGTCGCGGTACCAATGGGGGGGTACATACTCTATACATCAGGAAAAGAATTATCCAAATCGGTCCACGCGTTACGAAGTTAGACTACCCCTCCCTCTTCCCACCCCACTCTAGGAACATATTTTTTCATTATTAGCAATGGGGGATCATACTCTATACAACAAAAAAGGAAGTATCTAAATCATTGTTCGCCTTACGAAGTTTGGTTTCACCCCCGCACCTCACCACACCTCCCACCAACCCTCAAAATTTTTTTGACATGGTACCAATCAGGGAACATACTCTACCCAACAAAAAAAGAATCATCAAAATAGGTTCTCGCGTTACGAAATTATACCCGGGCATACATACAAAAAATAAATAAAGTGTGTACCTTCAGTTAGAAAATTATCTAGAAAGGAATAATATTATAGTGGAAAGCCGATCTGGTTTTAGAAAAATTCATTCGGCTATCAACATGGTGCTTATCGTATGGGAGGAACAGTTAGGAAATTCGGAAAAGGAGGTATGTGTATTTCTGGAACTTAAAAGAGCTTTGGAAACAGTGGATAGGCACATCTTGCTACAAAAGTTGGAGAAATAAAGGGTAATGGACTTGGAATGGAAATGGTTTGAACACTACCTGAGGAATAGAAGACAAAGAACGAAACTGGGGTTCCTCAGGGATCTGTGTTGGATACAATGCTGTTTCTGATACATGTCAACGATTTGCATGGAATCTTGAATTATTATAGTCTGGTACTTTTCGCCGACGATGCTTTACTATACGTGTCGAGTAATAATACAGAAGACGTGAAACGAATGGTTGAGGAAGACTTAGTGAATGTGAGTGAATGGTTAAAAGCAAATATGTTGAAATAAAATATATTTAAGACAAAATGTATGTGTTTCAATGAGGATGTGCAATTAAATTTATGTGTGGGTAACTGTACAGTCGTCGGTGGGGTAAGTGATAACAAGTCGCCTTATCAATCAGGAGGTCCCAGGTTTGAATCCCACCGGCAACGACCCAAGGTTGTTTACTGCTGACAACAGATCTAATCTATCTAATTTCATATACATTTTAGGTTATTTTTTTAGTATTTCAGTAAAGCCAATTTTTTACAGAAATATTGAATTCTAATCTTAAAAATTGAAAAAAATATTTTTCTTTACATTTTAGTTTTCACATTTTCACCGTTTTGTTTTACATGAAAGTAAAAGAAATCTGTAATTTTTAACCTTATCTGGCAATTGACTCAGAGAAAAACCATTCTTACTTTCCAAATGAGATATTCATAAAAACGTAATTAAATTTAAACAAATTACAATTCAGATTCCGCTTCTACTCGTGACATAGCAATGGTGCAACAAACTAGTAACCAAGGATAATTTTAGGCGCTGCTCAATTTAATTGAAATACCATGTATAAGATTCAAATTTAAAGATTAATTAATTTATGTTAAATCATAATTTTAAAAAGCAGGTTATTTGTTTATGTCTTTTAAAGCCTTTTTGTATCACAAATTTTTCAAAAATGTTTGCTTTCGCGTCACTAATTAAATGAAATTTGTTTTGTTTGGAAAGTGATTTACTATTGTGAATGAAATCATAGAAACAAACCTACAAGTGCAAATGTTAATATATCCGCAGCAATTTCAATTAAATTAATTCAATGTTGAGAAATTTCACAATTTTGCTGGAAATAAATTTCTCCAATCACTTCCGCCGGGTGTAACCAATAAGTCTTTTTTTCGTAATCATATAGTTTTAGTGAAACGACAGATGGCGCCTATTCACTAGAAAAATTTGTAAATAAATCGATATTTTTAATAACGATTTATGCCAAACAGCTGACGGTGACATGTTTTGTTTTGACATTTTATTTTGATGCGAAAGCATCGTGTGTACATAAATTTTTCTAAATCTGAAAAGTTCCAACTGTTAATAATATTTTATATGCAGTAATAATAGTAGACAAAATGGCAACAGAAGATATGACTTCAGAAAAACTCGAGTGCTTCGTCAACGATTATTTAAGAGAAGACTTAAAAGATTTAGAAATGCACTTGGATATCCGAAATTCTGAAGTTATGGAGTTTATTCAGTTAAAAAATACAGTGGAAACAATGAAAGAACATTTACTGGATGGCTTCAAGACACAAATTAACATTGGGGGAAATATTTTTATGGAAGCAAAAGTGCCAAAAGCAGACCGAATCTTAGTTAATATTGGAAAAGATATTTACGTAGATTTCACCTTAGACGAAGCCCTAAAATTTGTAGATTTTAAAATTAAAATACTTAACAAAGAATTAGGTGTTATAAGAGAAGAAAGTATTAAAAAACGTGTAGATATCAAATTAGCTTTAATGTGCATAGGCGAAAGGAACAATTTGCATCAAAATGTTGAGAGTTAATCCTTATATAAATATAGTTTTCTAAATATATACCATTTTGTATTATTTGTTGAATTTAATTTCAGCTAAATTGTTGATGGTTGTGTCTAAATTCTGAATTGAATCTGTCTTTTTACCAAAAAAAAAAGGTACTTAAAAACTTTTAATTTTTAAATCTTTTCTGTTTTGAGGGAAAGTTAACATTTATACTCTGTTTTTATAAAAATAACTTATAAGAATTGTTAATTTGACCGACAAGGTTCCGGAGAAACGATTATAAAAGTTGAGCAAACTTTTATCCACTAAAATGTGTAAAGGGATAAGAAATGCTGAAATAAAACAGTTGAATTTAACCATCATGAAATTCTTAGGTTTTGGCCGAGTTAGCATCTTAGGTATTGGTTTAATTTTGCTTAATTCTTATGCCTTTATACATTCGCGTCGAGGAGTATTGGACTTCTTTAATCAAGACATTCGATCTTTTTAAAAAGTTAAAGGAAATAAGAGTTTCTGCAGAGAGGTTATACTTTCTAATTGTTAGTTTAAAACGAAACATTTCTGTGATTTGGTAACTATTTCTAAAAATTAAAATTTGCTCCTTATTTTAAAGAATTTCATTTTAGTACGCAATGTGAGGACATGTAAGTTTAGTTTCATTCGCGTGAGCTGATGAAGTCAGGGGCCAGCTGGAAAGCCTTCCAGAAATCTATTCCCGGATATAGGTCTTGTGACAAGTTGGGTATGACATATAACCAAATGATATGTCGATTGCCACGAAACTCTATATCGGAATCAAACGACCGCATGCCTGTTGAGAGCTTGTTATCCAGGCAACTCATGCTCGCTCCACTATCTAACAACCAGTTGATTTTCTGTCCCAAGACTTTCACACGAGCATATGGTCGTATATCATGTGGTATTGATAATATTTCCGAGACTAGTCGACGTCTGTTAGCCTTTTCTTGTCGATAAAGTTCACGAAGCCGCTTAGTGTATCACTTGGGCTTAGTTATTGTATGCTGATAAGGTATAAGTATTAAGCTTTCCACGGACTCGGCTCTCTCTGGCTGCTTGGTATTCTTGAAGGTGAACGGGGAAACATGTTTTCTCGGCGGTGTAATGTCTCTGGGTAATATCGTAAATCGTCCCGCAGCTAGGGTCTCTGGCGAAGTCCGTAAGGTCTTATCAGCGGCATTTAGATCGTTCGCTGTAGAATCTATTTTTTATCTATTCAAGTTGTTCCCGACTCGTCGCGAGTTTTTTCGGTTCCATTTCGTGCATTTATATATACATCTCCACACCGGTATCAATATACACCAGTATTTGGTGCAGGACATTGTTTATGCCAGTGCCCATTTTGACCATCTCGATATTGCCGAACAGTCCTCAATTCGAGTTTCGGAATTGACAAGTTCATTGTCTAGAGTCATAACGCGAGGGTCTGTCTAGTCCTGCGGAGTACTCCTTCTATGTCCTTGGCAATCCCTACAAACTCCGACTCGGGCATTGGTAATCGTAGTCTCTGTCGGAGGGATGATACATCCTGTAGGTAACATTGAAATGGTTCACCGGATTATTGTCTAAGGGTGCTGGTGTCGTGCACTGGCGGTGTCTAATCTCGACAGGCCTGCTCCAGGTTTTCCCACCAGGGCCCGGAGTGAGACAGGAGATACCGCCAGTACTAATCCAAGGGTCTATCTTTTAAAAGAGTGGCAAAGCTTTCGGCCATTAGATTATAATAACCGGACAATGTGTTTCGAGCCATCACCTCAGAACGAAAAATGAACTCATGAGCCCGTTAGCTAGAGTTGTCACCATAATAAATCAATTCCCAGTGCCTCATAGGACTTGCAGATCTTCTCTCGTGCCTGGAGTTGTTTTGCCTAGGTACAAGCCTCTCAGCAGACGAGCCTCCCTCGGATTAGCTGGCCTATAGACGGGTGCTGGGGCTTCAGGCTGGTGAATGTACAGGTTCTGCATTTGCTGACTGATCTTTCGGGTTATCAAGTCGGATAACTCACCTCTGACACCAGACAACATAGCCTGCACATTTGGGAAGCCTTGTGGACTTGCTTGTTCCGGACTAGATTTCTGGGGTAGTTTCAAAATCTGAGCTCTGTCTAGTGGTTGTATTAGCGATACCGTCGCCTACACACCGGTTAACTTGGTTGGCGGTCCAGCAACTGCATCATTCACTTCCGATAGAATATATGTCCACGTGGAGTGATGACTGGCTTGGAGTTTTGACATGCCGTGCAGATTGATGAGCTACTGGCCTCAGACGCGTGCCCTAGCCAGACATTTTGTTGAGGAAGTATTAAGCAACGGCAAGAAGAGTAACTTTGGAAAAGCAAAAGCGATGCGAAGGCAACAGCAAAGAAGTCTTACAATGGAATTCGATACTTATATCACCTAGATATTTCAAAAATTTTAAAAAGAAAAGAGAAAAAATGTTTACATAAGTGTAGCTGATACTAAAAGTTTTAGAGTAAATTGTATAAATAGGGTAGCCAACTCCTTCCCGATCACCCTCTCTCTGTCTCGGACAACTGCCAAAGAGATGCTTCTTCGTGGCACACACGTGGTGACAAAAGAAGAGTTACAGGAAAAGAAAAAAATTCTAAACCAAACCTTGCCTGAATTCCGACTGACTACCCTGAGAAGACAGAGCTATCCGGACAAAATCAGCGGCTATCAAATCAAAGCTCGTGACTCCGGAATAGCTCTGAAGTCTCGAGCCTCCTTCTCCTTCAAACCAGGTGTGGCTGTAAGGATATGAATCAGTCTACCAGGTTTGCCAGTAGCAGGAGAGGGATCCAGGAGCAGATGGGAGCTCA
This sequence comes from Leptarthrus brevirostris, assembly GCA_964036015.1. Classification (NCBI taxonomy): domain Eukaryota; kingdom Metazoa; phylum Arthropoda; class Insecta; order Diptera; family Asilidae; genus Leptarthrus; species Leptarthrus brevirostris. The sequence continues at coordinate 41,519,732 of OZ038371.1, forward strand.
GAATTCTGAAACTAACACGGTTAAATGATCAGCTAATGTCCAAGCCGAAGGACATGGTTTCGCTGGAGCCTTTCAGACTCTGATGCCACTGCCCTGGATTTGTTCATCAGACTGTCAACCCATAAAATGAATTAAATTGTTGGGCAAGTCGTGTAGTTCAAACAGGTAGCATACCATAAGTTAGCCGTTACTAATCTTTAGTTCCCATAACCCTTTACGTATGACTGCAGATAGGCTTATAATTTAAGATAGAATCCGAACCCCCGACATACTGCTGCTACTAATGTGTGTACTTTTCCTCTTATTCGGATCAAAGCTGGCCAATATTCTCCTTCGTTTATATTGGTAGTTTGATTATCTCGGGGGGAGGGGAGGTTCTCAACTCCCATAAATAGTCCATTGTAGCCCCGGTTAGGCAACGGTATACAAAGGGTTCCGTCTTTCTCCCCTCAGCCCCGGCACAGGCAAGACTCTACGTTTCCTAATTGGGCATGAGTCATTAATCTTACCCTTTCACGAAGCCTACATATAGTTTCAATTTAGCCTTACTCATCTTTATTAACTTATTTGATTTCGATGCGTTGGGAGTTTTGGGTGTTTTGCCGTTTCTGATCCCTCCAAACTGTCTATGCGCTCTTTTGCGACATTTTCATTTATTTTTTCATTTCCTGGGATTCCGCAGTACCCTGGTACGTATATTAGGGTTACTTCGTTTTGGTTCCCTAACTCCACAAGAGCCCGCTTACAACTTTCTATTGCTTTGGATTCCATTATAGCGCTTGTTAACGACTTCATTGAAGCCTGGCTGTCCGTGCATATTGCTATTCTTGAGGATCTCACTCCCCGTTCCGTGATGTTCCTTGCTCCAGGTTTTGTTTCTTGCATGCTACTCCAGTATGGTGTTTTCTTGGACCACCTCATTGTTGATCAATTCTCTTTGTGTTGAAAAAGAAGTTTTGAGACTTACCCAGAGGTTGGGGTTACCGGTTTGGATGTCTAAGCAATTTTTTTATTTTTTTTAAATGTACTTTTGATCTCGCATTCGTTGCTATTTCGTGCTATCTTTTCTTGTTGGTCCTATTGTATCTTTGCTTTTCACACTTTATTCATACATAAACGTACGGCCGATTTGACATGTAATTCTAGTGGTTTACTATTTAGGATGATCTCAAGGTGCCCCTGTGATACATAATCAACACATGCACTACACTTGATCCAATTCCTACTGGTTTCTGCCCACCTCCATTGCTATCCAACAGACAATATCGCCGTGTGTTATCATGGGTCTGAGTACACACGCATACATCCATTTTATGATAAAGGGTGACAAAATCCCATCCCTTACCAATCGCATTCCTACACGCCCAAAAAGCCCTGAGTGCTTTGTTTTTCTTTTCGTGTAAGTGCCTTGCCCAATTTAGTTTCCCGTTTAGCCACACTCCTAAAAATTTAACCTAATTTTTAATGGTAAGCCTTGTGTTGTCATGCGCGGGGGAACTTTTTCTTTTAGTTTATGTCTTCTAGTAAAGCAGCAGAGTTCCGTTTTGTCTGAGTTAAGCTTCGGGCCACAATTCATCCGTCATTCATGGGCTAAATCCGGCTTATTGTGCCTTGATCTGCCCCATTTCCCTCCAACCTGCCGAGGATCTTTTCGATTCTCACTTTGTTGAAGGCTCTTTCTATGTCTATTAAGTAGCCTAAGCCTACTTTTCTGTACATCAGTGCTTTTTCAAGATGGTGTACTATGCTATGTAAAGCAGAGTCTACCGATCTTTCCTTCATATAGGAGTGTTGCAAATTCATAGCCTATCCATGCCTATCTACTTTCTTAACTCCAGTTTTACTAGTCTTCCTAGATTTTTCAGAAGGATTGAAGTTAAGGTTATCGGTCTTTGTATATGCCATTGTTGTGCCAAACACATCTAAACAAAAGATTGCTTTTAAATAAAAGATGATATTATGAATTCGGTAATGCTAAATGATGAATAATAATAAAACTCTCCAAAAAGTACCATTATTGAAATTATTTTTAGCGGATAACTTTTGTACTAACTTTTATTATTTTATTCAAGTGTTGTAAAGTCCGTCAACGTCGTCGCGCAGGTCTCGTTCAACATACATTCATATATTCCGATTGCAGCGCGCATTGTGGAGCTTAGACAGGCCTGTACCTCGTTTAATATTTACATACGGCCAGGAAAAATTATTTCTTTTTCTACCTATCACGTTGGAATATACATGAACGTTTGTCGTTGAGTCGCTATGAGAATCTTATAAGCAGACATTCGCGTTGCACGAATGTTTAATTGCTAAATTTCTTAAATTTTGTGAAAGTTAAAAATCAGATCGACTAATTATTAATATTTACTTTTTCATTCAAGTGTTTCCATTCTTTTATTTCAAAATTTGGCTTCCATCTTATGTTGCCGCGCTGCCTGCTTTGTGGGTATCGCCACTACCACCAGCCAACAGCTAGGAAAGGTTAAAACTTTGAACCCTTGAAACCGACAGAGTTAGGCAATTAAGGTCTACGGAAACTGTAAATAGTGTATATTCAGACAATCTTGCTGATAATGAAGATAATATCGTAGATCTTAGCTTGCAGAACAAAACTTTTAGTACCTGTTAAAATTGTGCTCAATCTCATTGGGGCATGTTTGACCCACAAATATATATTGTCTTTATCCTATACACAAGTTGCTTGTGTATGAAGTTGTGACGTCAACAAAATTTATGCCACTTTTCGAGCCCAAGAAATGTAAGGAATAGAAATTAGGTAAGTTTGTGCACAGGCTGCAGGCCCAGTGCGATTTTAATTCTTTTAGCTGTAATGAAAATGAGCCGGCGCAATTACTCCAGCTCTCTAGGAAACCATACCTAAAGATCTTATTACTCAACTTCGAATTTTTTTTATTTAGAAAACTGGTTCTACATTGTCAATCCACATTTGAATTTCCTTCATTGCAAAATCCATTAAGTTTTCTTTCCATAACTTTACCGACTGATACCTTACTAATGGCAGTCTTACGAATGTATTGAAAACACATTCGTAAGACTGCCATTAGTTGAACTTGTAGAAGATATTGACGATATTTTTAGTGATCTTAGATTGCAAGTCTTCCTTCCAATACGGAGGAAGTATAATTGACGGGCTGAGAGTAAAAGTGACCTATTTATAAGGTTCGGGCAAAAGTGGCTTAGAAAGTGTTCCGCGCAAAAACGAATCGCGTGAGATTCCGGGCGAAAACGAATCGTAGAAAATTTCCGGGCAAAAACGACTTAACTGCATTAACTTTGCATTACTTTTTGTAGTTAGGTCGTGTTTGCCCGGAAATTTTCTACGATTGGTTTTTGCCCGGAATCTCACGCGATTCGTTTTTGCGCGGAACATTTTCTAAGCCACTTTTGCCCGAACCTAATAAATAGGTCACTTTTACTCTCAGCCCGTCAATTATACTACACTTTATTAAACAATATATCAATTATAGATTCCAGATCCTGAATTTTTCGGTTTTAATAGTGGCTGAGACTTGATGTCCCGATAGCACTGTTAACCTTAGATTAAGGGAAGCAACGAAGAGACATACTCTTAAGACACTTTTGTTCCATTGCTTGGTATCCAAACTTCTATTTATGTGTTTTATTTCGTATTGGTCATTCATTAAGGGTTTTAATATGACTGCTATTGAGATTTCGTGGAATAGACTAAACTAACGGCAACTTTACCGTACGAAAGCTAGAGTGAGTGACAAAGTTAGCAGCATTTAGTGGGTTAAACACAATTAGCTGTAACCTCGCGGCATCAAAACAGGCAAATTAGCGATAGCCTGATGGCAAGAAGCTCGTAGGATAAGGGAACCAACAACAGTCTTACGAAATCGCAGCTAAGGTGAAGTGCGGAACTAGCAACATCACGGAAACGAGTTCGGACAGGGCACTTGTGACGGAAAATTCAAACCGAGATCTGTTACCGCTATATTCGTAGCGGAACTGGCCGAAGACTTGATTTTAGTTCTTGCTTTCATACATCTTATCGGTCACAGACAAATATATCAGCTTTGCTGGTAAGGTATGCTTCAAATGCAATGGGTCCTATTATGATTCTCTAGTTCCTTTAACCCCTTGTGGGGCATAGGGCGTCTATTACACCGACTCTCCACCAAATTCGGTTCTGCGCCGACGTCTTCAACTGTGGCCACGATTTGTTCATCCGGGTACCTTCGCTCTTGACCGATCTTCTCCATGTGTTGCGCGGTTGTCCAATTCGGCGTCTTCCTTGAATTTTGTGGGGATTCCAATCTAGAGTCTAATGTGCGATGTTGTTTGGATTTTTTCTTAGTATGTGGCCTATCCATTACCACTTTCGCCTGCGAATACTGGTATCTATCCCGTCTTGGCCTTTAAGTCTGTAATGACCTCCGGCCAATGGATGTTAAGGATGCGCCGAAGAAACCAGTTGACAAAGGCTTGTTGCTTAGATGTTATTTGACAGGTCACGTTCCATGTTGAACAGCCGTACAACAGAACATATTTTACGTTCGATTCGAAGATCTGGAGTTTTGTGCGTCTGGAGATGCTGTGTATTGCGCCAGATCTCAGCAAGAGTATTAAATACAACTCGAGCCTGTACATCAGCTCCCGCTGTATTTCTTATGATTAAGAATTAATAATTGATATTTATCAACGGTCAATTGTCAACTTAGTTAAATCGTATTAGCATTTATCAACTGCAAAAACGGAAAATCCAAGAATATATTTTACTGTTATGATAAAATTTGTTTTTTAAATAATATATTTTCCGAAACAGGTGGGAATTAGTTAGTAATAAAAGACAAATAAAGAAGCTGGTGAGAATTATAGAGCTCCCTCACTCGCTGCTGCTCCCTCACTTGCTGTTGCAACCTCTTCTACTGGGGGTGATGTCTTGGGCCCGGGCCTGGCTTCCGGTACCGCATCGTCAATTCCTACAACATGCGACACTGCTGACGCTGTTCCACCATCTACTACGCCTGGATTTCACCGTGGTTAACGCCGTTGGACCTGTGTCTTCAGCCGGTGGCTTTGAGACCGGCTGAGCTTCCACGTCATATTTTCTTGTCACGGTTGCATCACGACACCACTGTGGATGATATCGTCAGCTTCATTTCATCATGCACCGGGACTGATCGGAGCTTAGTTGTCTGCAAAAGAAGGGCCGTTCCTTCTCTGCTTCATTTATACTTCTTGTACCAGATGCTATTTTTGATTCGGTACTTTGCCCCGACATCTGGCCACTTAATTCTATCGTCCGTGAATTCATTCCAAGGACTCGCTTGAACGCAACTACAGCCCGTAATATTTCATCAAAAAACGCATTAGTGAGTTCTCCCTTTACTATGCCAACGTAACCGGACTGCGATCAAAGACGACTCGACTCTTTATTGGCTCGACGAATAAATGTTTTGACGTGGTCTGCCTGACTGTGAATTGGCTTTGTGGAAGAATTGCAGACGCTGAGCTCCTGGCTCTGAGTACTTGGTTTTCCGCTGTGACCGCCACCTTTCCGCTCCTGATGCTCCAGTAGGAGGTGGTGTTCTCTGCGCTGTCCGCCATGACATTCCTTGTATGGTCGTTGATGTTGCGGGATCTGATCCTCTAAAATTCATTTGTGTCGTTATCAAGCTTCCACACAAACACGTTTACATTGCCACGGTCTATATTCTACCCACGGTATGTTCCGGCTGTTTTTTCATGGATTCCATTGCCTCTTGCGGTTTATCACAGGCCTGTGACGTGATGAATGACTCGGGCAGGTTCCTGGATTTGGTGTTCTCATCTGACTACTCGAGTACTGTCGTGAAGCACTGTCTGTCTCCCCTGGTTCCTGAATCTCGTCATCATCCAGCACTGCATATCATTTTTGGTTTTGATCCTGTACTGACGGCATCTTCTGACTCAAGTAATTTTTGTTATAACTTTAGCAAGGCTGATTATTCTAAACTTAATAATTGGCTCTTTGCTTGTGATTGGTCGAATGTTCTGAATGAACGTGATATTGATAACGCTGTAAAATTATTTAACGATTCTCTTTCTGTTTGTTTTGCTACTTGTGTTCCTGTTTCAAGGTCTCGTGGTTCGCGTTCATATCAGCCTTGGCTCAATAGTTCCGTGAAGCACTTAAAGAATCTGAAGAATAAAGCTTGGAAGCAGTTTTGTTCCTCAAGGAGTGATGCCGACTACTTCACTTACTCCATGTTACGCAACCAATTTTGCTCTGCACTTGATTTTTCTTATTGTGACTATTTAGAGAGAATTAAATCGACTTTGTGTGTTGAGCCTAAACAGTTCTGAAGGTTCGTAAATTGTAAGCGCAATTGTGATGGCTACCCTTCTGTGTTAAGTTTTGGTGATGTCGAGAGCGACGACCCCCTGACGGCCAACCTATTTGGTAAATTTTTTGGCACCGCATTTTTGACTACAGACTGTGTTATTAGTGATAAGGATTTTACTCATATGACGAGGTTTGCTCCGACTACTCTTGAAACCAAAGACCTTGTGTTTGACGAGGATGCTGTGCTAAAGCATATTTCTGGTTTGGCTGATAGTTTCTCGTGCGGTCCTGATGGTATCCCTGCTTGCTTTGTAAAAAATTTCCGCTTGTCCCTACTTTCTATACTTTGTCACTTATTTAACTTATCTCTTTGTTGTGTTTTTCCGAAATCTTGGAAAGCATCTGTCATCATTCCACTACATAAGAAAGGAAGTAAAAAGGACATATCAAACTACCGCCCCATTGCCAATTTATGTTGTATTGGTAAAATGTTTGAGGCTCTCGTGTGCAATGCTCTTAACTTCCACTGCAAACCTTTTCTGGGTTCCTTTCAGCATGGCTTCATGAAGGGTAGATCTACTGTGACTAACTTGCTGGAATTCTCTAATTGCTGTATTTCTGCCATTGGAGCTGGCAAGCAGGTCGACTGCATTTTTACTGATTTTAGCAAGGCTTTTGACAGAATTAACCATAGTGTTCTTGTTCGTAAGTTGTCTTTTCGAGGGTTTCCATCAATTTTTGTTAATTGGATTCGTTCCTATCTGTCTGATCGCACGCAACGTGTGCTATTTCGAGGTTCACTTTCGAACGATATTTATGTTACCTCCGGTGTTCCTCAAGGAAGTCATCTAGGACCTCTGCTTTTTATCATTTACATCAATGATGTATCCTTAATTCTCCCTAATTAAAGAATTGTATGTTACGCTGATGACGCCAAAATTTTCCGCGTTATTTCAAGTGCGAATGACTGTGCACTATTAAACTCGGACTTAGACGCCTTTCATAACTGGTGTTCTATAAACTTCCTTCGCCTAAATATTAGCAAGTGCACTACTATGTCATTCTCTCGATCAAAAAATCCAGCGCACTTTAACTACACCTTAGACGGTGGCTCTCGGAACAGACTTGACAAGACCAAAGACGACCCTTTCATTTGACGACCATATTAACACTATTGTAAACAAAGCTAATTCTGCTCTGGGCTTCGCCAAGCGATGGTCTAAGGAGTTCGACGACCCATATATAACTAAACTCCTTTATTTTACGTTCGTGAGACCTGTTTTGGAGTATGCTAGTCCTGTGTGGTCTCCTTTTTATGCGACTCATATTAATCGTATTGAGGCTGTGCAGCGTAGATTCGTTAGATTTGCCCTTCGCGGCCTTCCTTGGACCGATCCTCTTCAGCTGCCTCCCTACGCTAACCGATTAAAGCTTATCTCATTGGAGTCCCTTGAAAGCAGACGCGACAACTCCAGAGTTGTCTTTGCCTTTGATTACTTGCGGGGCGTAGTTGATTCCCCCGAGCTGCTGGGAGCTCTAGGTTTATCGATTCCTGCTCGCCCCTTGAGGAACCAAAGGTTTCTCCATATTCCCCACCACCGGAAGACACCCTCAGAGAAGTTGTCGATTTTTATTAAATCGAATTATGTAATATTTCGCAATTGCTAGAATCCACTGAGTAACTGAGAGGCCAAGAAAGGGGACAACCAAGATGTATATAGCACTTTTAGATTAAGTTATATTCCAAACTGAATTGCAAAATGTTCGAAAAAAATCAGAAACTTTCGAATGGAATTGAAATTTGTCCCAATACAATTGACATTTGTCCCGAATCCGAATGAATTTGAAAGAAGATCCCATTTGATTTGAGAATTGCGTGAAAGAAATTAAAAATGCAGTTTAGGAAAGCTTAATATCATCTTTTCTTCAATGATGTATTATGTTTACACAATTTGATTAATTTTAGCCCAGTGAAAACCAGAATTTTGTAAACAATTACATTTTTATGACACTAACTGTTATCAGCAGCAAGTCTAAGTCCGATTGTATTTGGGTTGTTGATATAACTATAAACGTAGGTTTGCACTACACTCAACAATAACCCTGTTCAACTGAATTATGTCGCTGATGCACAAACCTGCGTTTATGTAACTATCGCCTGCTGTAGCAGGCGAACATTTGAGTTAGTAGAAGTTGCAAGTGCAAGTGCAAGTGCGTAAATTCCTTATTACATTAAAGTAAATAAATTTTAAACTACATTCTGAATAGGGTAATGAAAAAATAAGAGGAAATGTTTGGTCTCCTTAAAAATCAGTTTTGCATCGTCTGTCAACACGTAATGCAAAATACTCGGGATCCAAAAATAACCAATCCCTTTAACCGAAGTTATGTTTTTAACATCATGAAAACGATTTCACTTTTTTAAATACAAACATTTTGAAAATGGTTTTCAACCCAAATTCGATCATCATTATTTAATGCAAAATATTCAACTTAACTCCAGGTACATCATCGACGACAAATCTAATTAACATCCACTTGCTATAAATTCAAAGCTTTGATACTTTACTATTTGAGTATAAAATTTCCTTTTATTTAAATTTTCTTAGAAATAATGTTAACAATAAACCATAACAATTACAATTAGTATTGCTCCTTTTACCTAAAATAATCTCACGAAAAATATTTAAATGACTATTGACAATGGCTCACTAGGCGTATAAATTTGTAACGGAGAAGTAGGATACAGCGTAACAGGCAGATTCCAAACCATTGTTTCAATGGAAATACTTTCTGGTGCACGCCACTCTCCAGTTTCCGGATTTTCTGGACCAAAATCCATCGTTGTACTAGTAACAAATTCAAAATGCAATCTCCACCTAATATCAATCAGATCAGTAGCGAAAGAAGGAGTTACATAAAGTGGAACGGGTACTAAAATTTGAGTTTGGAGCATTGATAGGCAAAATTCGTGACATTTTGTATGATCAGTAATTCTTCCTGTTACTTCAGTCGATAGACATGTGTTAATGTCGTCATTGCTTGTGGATTTAAAAGAATCTCCATCCGCTGGTTTTGCACTACTGTTCAAGTTTTCTTTAAAGATTTCTTCTGATTGTAGAGTTACACAAAACTGGACGCATCGTACTTCTCTATTGGTAAAATCTAAGGCTCCAACAATATCCTCGCCAAGTTTATACGCTGGCTTGAATAGGCAAAAACGACCAACAAACCCTCTTTTATTGGATATTCGATAATATTTAGGTAAACGACGTGCTGTTATATTCTGAAAATAGAAAAACTATATTTAGTATTTAAAAAAAACATTTATTTCGATGACTCTAAAGCTCGGCCTTGGCAGGAAAGAAATGAAGGGTAAAGGAAGTAATCAAAAGAATACGCGAAATCGTGGGTGATGTCAGTGGAAATCATGGTTGCTATGAACGCGATAGCACGAAAATTAAGGATGGTGAAAGAACTGAACCCGACATTTATTTCATAGGCATCAGCATTATCTCCGTCTATTATTAAGCGGATTGAACGGCCATCCCACTTTAAATGGTGAGGGTGCAGGAAATAGATTTGTTTGACTAGAAGGACAGCATCCCAGACTAAATCAAAAAGCTTTTGAAAAATCAGGAACAACGATTTCGGACTCACCAACGCTTTGAAAACAACGCTTCTTCAGTGAAGTTATTAACTCTTTGGTTGTGGCCATTGCAGAAACTATACTGGCAGTCACTGATAAGATGATTATTTTCTAGATATTTCCGGGACCGAAGTACGCGATTAGTCTCTAGTTTGAAGGTTCGTATGCCACTTCAAGTTCCGTAACGGGAAGAACTCCTCGTGAGTACGAGATAGTTTGAACTAAAGAAAAGGCGCAGAATTTCAGCATCGAGCGGGCAACCATCAGGTCCAGTAGCTTGGAACTCAGCGAGTGAAGATAAATAAGGCTACGAAGAATGTGGCATGTGGGAATTAGAAACACAACTTTCACCAAATAGGTTGACTTGGTTCGACGAAACTGTAAAAACCTTCTTATTATGATTTAGGTTCTTGAACAGAACTATTTGTTTACAAGTAGTTTGTCGTCTCCTTTTATCTGATATTACTAATATGTCAATAAGTTTGCGCTTAATGATTAAAGTACGTAGTTAAGGTCTATAAAAAGCTTACTAGTATTTAACAATTTAGGTTTTCTATAAAAAATTTTAAAATGTGCGCCAATTCCTCTGCTGATTTAATTAACTTGTTTACGCCTGAAATGCCCTTCTTGACTGCGTGCGAAGGAATCTTTGCACTGCAACTGCTTGATTCAGTAACTCATTCTGTGGGGTCCTATCTATTGAAATGAAACTTAGGACCTATTCACAAACGCAGATTTGCGCAGCAACTTCACAATTCAGCTAAACGCAATGAGTTGCTGAATCATGCAACGCAAACCTGCGTTTATGAGCACGCTCTTACAATGTTTTCTAAATACTTTAACACTTTTTGCCTGGTATGGGAGGCTGTAACGTATTCACGTAAACGGTTATTCATTCTCTAGTTATTTCTATTAGAAAATTTTTGTATTTTACTTATTTGTCGTCGCAACGGCACGCATACATTCAAAGCAAGGTTTATTTGGATTCGGCAAATGTTTTAATATTACCACTACACAAACAACATTTCATGAACTACACAGAATCCGACACGACTGGTGTGAGCACTCGTGCGGACTTCATCGCGCGGAAGCATGACAAGTGTGGGATTAGAGTATAAAACTAAACAGGAATGGCGACGGCTGAACGATCACCATCCAAATTCTGTTGGAAAACATTTACGCTTGTTTGCGAAATTCAGTTAGGGTGTAATTATTAAGAAGGTAAAAAGCGGCGCATTGAAATTAAATTAGAAAGTAGTTCAAAGTCACTAAATTACTTTATATTTTTTAATTAAAATAATTATTGACGGTTATCATAACGTCAGTATTGCAAAATATTAAGTCTGCTCCCGTATCTGCAGAGATTATAGGCGCTTCGAAGAAAACTGCAGAAAAGTACTCCCGTATTTACTTCTCCAAGAAGATTTTGCCTACGCCACAACTTCCCCTCTTGCAGAAAATTTAAGAATTCTGTAGCAACTTTGAAAAGCTGCAATATGCTTAAATCTTCTTTCTGTCAAATTGAGTGAAATTGAAATTAGTAAATCCAACTTTTATAAACTCTTATATCCTAAAATTAGTTTCCATATATAGGAAAAGATTTTATCTCAGGTGTCACTCAAAACATATCTTCTGCTCTTTCAGAACCACATAAATAAGTAAACTGCAGCCAGCTGCAGAAGTACGGGAATATTATAATGCTTTAAATAAATTGAAATCAGTTTAAGAGTAAACCCCCACAGGTAATGTTTTCTTTAATCGTCTGTGAATATAAGGTATCCTGCTTTGTGACATTTGTAATCTCATAAATAAACAAATGCTTATCTTGATTTTGCAAACTATTTGTTTTCAGTTGCTATTTTCGTTATTCCTTCTACTTATCGCTGCAAACTATCAACTAACTTTATAATGAAGTATTTAAACTAGTTAACTATTCTGAAGAAAATAATTTCTCCTGAAAATTTATAGCTGTTTCTACAAGAAAATACGCTCCACTTCATTGTCTAACTTTATATCTACGAATTTTTCGCAACTTTAAATGTAAAACACAAACTGTTACAATATATACTGCACTTCTTTACAGTCTTTAAGTCAAGGTGTACAAAGTGAAACTCGGCCCAAGGGTTTATTATTTTAAAATCAAACGTAAACTGAATAAGTTTTGTGGATACTTGCTCAAATGGCACCCGCACGACCTTAGTATACACAAACCCTCTCAGTCGGACGATGGGTTCCACATGCTCTAACAGATGAACAAAAGAAAAGACGTTACGACACTTTACTTTCTCTATTGAGTCAACATCCAGTGCAAAACCGAACTTTCATCAAAAGAAGCTTCTCCTGTGTGTTTATTGGGATATGAAATGGGCGCTGAACGACGAGGTGTTAAGACCCGGTGAAACTGGTACCGCAGATTGCTATCAACAACAACTACTCAACTTAAGCGATACCATTGAAGATAAAAGGCCGTTTTCTGGAAAATGAAGCCGAAAAGTGATTTTGCTTCATGACAACGATCGTCCGCACACTGCTGTAAGCACACAACAAGTGATCTTCGCTTTGGGATCGGAACTTCTACCGCACGCGGCGTACTCCCCGGAGACAAAGCCCCTTCCGATTATCATTTGTTTCGGTCAATGCTAGGGCTGTTGAGCGGGCAGCAATTTTAAACTGAAGAAGATGCCAGAAAATGGCTTAACGACTATTTTGCTTCAAAGCCAACAAGTTTTTAACGGGAAGGAAATTACAAATTACCCGAGAAATGGGAAAAGACTGTAGACAACGGCAGCTACTTTGAAGAATAAACCTGTAGTGTTTACTTGGAGAATAAATTTGCATTTCGTAAATTTAAGCCGACTCTCATTTTGTACACCTGGTAGTACTTTATATCATCCTTACAATACTTTATAATTTCGCATATACTTCGCACTCAAAGCCAGCCAAATTATTTTTCAGAAATAAGATGCGATGGTTTCACTACAGTCTGCGCTGGCTGTTTCAGTCCTTTCACTCGACACGAGTATTCTTGCAGGAGAATCCAAACAGGTTTTCTATGAAAGAATCCACTGTCTTAAGACAACTGCCTGAGCTGAATGTATATTATTCTTCATTATAACTTAAAAGAGTCAACTGAATCGACTTCGAGCTTAATTAAAGGTGGGAGCATGTGATATCGTGCAAGCGTGCCAATGTATGTAAAATAAACAGCAGAAAGTCAATAATAATCAAAAGTTTCAGGATTTCAGCAGCGTAAATTCCTGGAATAGAGACAGTGATATAGAAAATCTACTCATGCAAAGAAAATTGGCATAAAAAATTTAAGGCGCATCCGAATTCTAATTCACTATCTCCTATCTTCACCTCTACCAAAAGCGGATTAATACAGTATGTAGTGAACTGCAAATTTGCCAATAATATTAATAATTATCAAAACTCAGTTCCCGACTAAAAGTGAATGGATCCACAATGGGGTGATCCAAGAAAACACTTTAGCGATTTACACAGACGGCTCAAAATGCGAACGTGGCTGTGGTTTTGGAATATCGTGCGAGGAACTTAACCTGAAGTTATGGAGAGGGGTAAACGACTCCTCCTCGGTTCTTCAATGTGAAATAGCAGCGATATTGATAGGAGCTAAACAGCTAATAGAACGGGGAGTACGATCCTCTAGGATTGCAATATGCACGAATAGCCAGCCGTCCATCAAATCTCTAAGTAACGCCGAGGTAAAATCCAAAACAATAGAGGGATGCAAACAGACCCTAACGGAGCTAGGGAGACAAAACGATGTCACCCTAATATACGTGCCGGGGCACTGTGGCATCCCAGGAAATGAAAAAGCAAATGAGCTCGCGTGGAGAGGCGCAAATGAGAACACTCCAATAATGCTCAACCTGAGCATACCCATCCATGAAATTAAAAATGAAACCATGGAATGGGTAACAAGGAGGCACAAAAAAATGGGAGGGATCCGATATCGCCAAACCATTCACCAGCTTTTGAACTCGAACACTCTCGCAGGTATGGTTTCTTATAGGCATACCCCGTATAGCTTAAGAAGACTCCCTTTACTGCATGTTGCTCACTCTCGGTCTAACTATGGTATGTCTAACTATGTCCTGTTTTTGACCTGACTCTTACTAAGGATTTGCTGAAACGATCTCTGTTGTCTGTGCACCCCTGATTGTTTGTGGGCGTGTTTTGAATTTTTTTTTCTTTTTTCTTTTTGTTGTTTACTAATATTTTATTGCATGGGTTCTGGGAGCCTCAGTCATCTCAATATACGTTATATTCTGGTGAATAGGTCAATTGATTCTAGGCTTCTGCCTATGAAGTGCGCCTTCTGAGTTAGAATTCAATACAAACACACAAAGGCGTTTTGGGGAACTCTCAATGACTCAAAACTGAAACTTCTTGTTGGCCTTGTGACAGGACATGCGATTAAGGGCGCATGCCATAAAAGTGGGAAGGGCGAATACTAGTCTATGCAGGGAATGTGGGAAAGAAGACGAGACCGTATTACACGTTCTCGGCCAATGCCAAGCCCTTACGCAAAAAAGATCTAGAATCTTAGGAACATACTACTGCGAAGATTTAGCAAAAAGTTAAGAAATCAGGTTATAATCGAATTATCCAATTCGTTACGGGGATCAGTTAGCTCGACAGTGGACTTTAGGGTACGCTGCCGAACAGGGGGCGTACAACGGGCTTCTAAAGGCCTCAGTGCATGCAAGATACTCATCTTTCCCCCACCGAAAACCAACCAACCTACCAATAATTATCAAAATAGTTTTATCATAAACGGGCTACAAGCACATCACTTGTACCTTCAACTCAAATTAGTAGTAACGCACAATAAATGTAAAATTTACAACACGAATCTAACCAACCACTTTTTATATATTAACATTTACATTGTGCGATAAGTAAAATAAAATAATAATTCACTACACAACTAACAATAAAATCGACTATTACTTTTTTAGAAATATTACTGTAATACTTACTAAAAGATGTTGCCACGCAAGTTCTACTTCAGATATTTTCTTGGGTTCCAAGAATGGATTTGTAGGAGTTAACTCTTCATTAGTCTCGTTGCGAGCATCAGAACCATCTTCTGAACTGGGCGCTCGAGGCAGTGGAAGCACGCGTACAGGCAAACTAAGTGTTCGCACTCTTGATTTTACCCTTTGCGTTGCAACAGTAACACGATAAAAGTATTTTATATTATGACCACGATAAGTCGGGGGTCCATTTCGAGGGAGTACTTCGCGGTAAAAATCTAGAAAAATTATTTATTACCATTTATAACCTTAAGTATTCATATGCTTATATACAAGTCCTAGTTTCTCCAGGTTTTAATGTTAAGTCGCAAAATAGAATTTTCGGTTTTGTTGACGAAATAATTTCAGCACCACCTTTAACAGCTACTCCCAGTGCAGTAGAACTTGTTTCTATTACATCCAGGTTGGCACTATCGGTTTTCTCTCCGAACGTAGTTTTCTTATAACAATGAATCTGTGCAGATGCCCATGCTAAATTCTGAAACGGATCACTAATAATTTATTCTTAAACACTTTTGTTCCAATTTTAAATTATTTAATTAAATTTAACCTGCTTTGTGACATTTTGTGTTGGGGCTGCTCTGGATATTGGAATTCCACTAGACATTCAACTGGTTCACCAGAGAAGTACACGGGTGTTTGTTCTCTAACTAGTTTTACTGTCATTTTAATCATTTTTAACTAAATTTTTTACTAACTTTAGTCATGAGGAAAATAAAATAATAGCACACGTCCAAATTGTAAACATTTCTATCGATGACGTTTAAGGTGGGTGGTAATAAACCAGGGTGCCCAGATTGAAATTCTCAATTGGGAATTGGGATTCATAGGAGAGAATGGGTTTGCCATAAAAACTGTTTTATCTAATTGCTTGGAGTTTGAATGAATAAATAGAAATATATAGCGTGAGAATATTCTATTATTATTAATGCGATCCAAATTAAGCAGTTGAGAATTGCTTTAACAAATATTTTACTGCTTTATAGAAGTACAGAATTTTTTCGGAAAACTCATCGAAAGAGCTTTCCAACAAGAACTGCCATACCAGGCATATTAAGTTGGCAGCAGTTCAATTAAAATAACCGTCATTTTATTTTCCAAATGAAATTCGCATTTATTGAAGGAGATACATTTGGACGCATGTAGTCCTCCTCTTCATACAGAGTTTGGTTGCCTACCAATTTCATTTTAAATATATAGTGCTGCAAAAATATCATAAATAATAATTCAACGTTTAAATTGAACTGTTGCCAACATAATCTGCCTAGTATAGCAGTTGTTGTTGGAAAGCTATCCAAGGCTCTTCAATTTATTTAAATAGGTTGGTGAATTTGCTTTTTGGAGGGGACCGATGAAGTTGGCTCCAGTTTCAATTGAAAAACATGATATTTTTCAAATGATTAATAAAGGAAATTACAATTTATACCTTCGTTGCTTTCTAATTTCATTTTAAACATAAAGTTCTGCAAAAATCATAAAGAATTTAAAGAAACCCACAGTTGCAATTGAACGGGAACTGGAGCAAACTTCGGTCTTGTAATGTCAACCGAAGTAGTTGCTAGTTTTGACATACGTGTATTCTGGGTGTTTTGCACTTTGTTGAGAGATTTACTGAAAATTTCTATTTAATTGGCAATTAGGTGAGTATAAAAATAATTTAGTTATAACAACAACTATGGGTTAATAAAACAAGTCCATAAATTTATCGTCCCCTTGATTATTAATATCTTTTTTTTCAAAATTCCGTGAACCATCAATCAATTTTGTGATGAGTGTCGGCAAAATCTCTCGGCATATCCCTACAATGGCGGTTATTAGTTCTTGAATACGTCACAAATTTTGATATAAACTGGAAGAAAAGGATGATTGTACCAGGAATACTTAAAACTTAAGTAACCAACATTAAACGTTCACATAAACCAGCGAAATTCTAACATGAAGAATTGTCCGACGTTCTGACTTTCCGTATTGTGACATCATCAAAAGTTGGCCGGGTCCATTTGGCTCTACAAGAACGATTTCAATACATATCAGTCTTTTTTTCATAAATTAACAACTAGATACGATTTGGGCGAGTAAGACAGGAAGAATTTAGCCGTCTGTGATAAATTTTAAAACTTGTTTCCAAGTGCATGTCTGCGATTTGTTCTTGATCGGTGTTGACCCCATTGCTTGACCTGCCACTCAGCAATTTCTGGGATTTTGAAAATCTTAGGAGGGCATGTTATGCGATAATAATTTTAGATAGTGAATGTTTATTTTTTACTTTTTATCGTAAATTGGTTGGCAGAGGCCATTTTGAGTTTATTGTTCTAATTTGAAGATAATTTTTTTTTATTTTACTTGTCAATTACTTTAAGATATTCAGGACTACCAAGAGAAATGTTAACACGACTTACACTTGATAAAAATAATAACATAAGAGAGATGGTGGAAAGGAATTTATTCTCATGTAGTTAGTTGAAAGTTGCAAATATTGCCCCTTAATTAATTTTAATTTTTCAAGTGATATTTGATAACAATATCTTCCTAGTATATAAATGAGTTCGTTATTGGTGTAGGGGATATCGTACTGTCCATTTATCATTCCAACTGCAAGTTCTATTTACCTACAGTTATTTTCCGCCGTCTGAAGATCTCTCTAAACAGTCTGTCGCCTAGGACCTGTTGACTAGGACCTTTGACTCTAAGCCTGGAGAAATCATCCAACGACTTACCAGACTAACAGACCAGTGTGAAAGAAAATGTGGTTATAGCGATTGTGATACAATATTTGCAGCACGATATTCATGGACACTTTTTTTCGCCGTGACCCACATAAGTATAATTAAAGTTAGCATATTTGCTTAATGAAAGTCGAGGACTGTAAAATGGTGTTGCATTAGTAGGAGTTACATTTAGAATATACTAACAAGGAAATATCATAAGCCCTGAAAACTAACGAATCTTGTTGTTTAATGTACATTTCATGGCTAAGTACCACATGGCAGTAATAAAAATTTAGAACTAGTTTCGCCTAAATCGACGTAAGAGGTAAGGTCTAGTCAGAATTTTCAAAAAAAATCGATTTTTGGTTTTTGCCATTTTCTTGAAGTATATCTTCAAAATATTCCCTGAAAATCTCAAGTTAATCCGACAAATAGTTTTCGAGATATCCCACATTTACTGAGGGGCTTTCTGCAACGCACTAATGAGAACTTTAAAGGCGTTTTTCTCGAAACTGTGTTTTCAAAGTCGGTGACCACTATAATTCAAAAACTACTGGGCGGATTTGAATGAAATTTATATAGCTTATTGTAAATATAAAAAACTTGTCTTTAATCGACTTAAGGGGGTCCTCTACTCTCGAGGCCTGAAATTAAGCGGTTTTTTGGGGAATAAATTGCGAAGGATCTACTGAATACATTTTAAAATTTTTCGAAGATACATGTTTTGACTTTTCAATTTTACTTTTAAAGATGAAAAAAAATAACTATCGCGACCTTGAAACGTCATTGATGACATTGATGTTGAAACTGCATGGGTCCCGCTTAAGCACAGTTGTGGCCAATTGGGTAATCTGTAATCTGATAATTTATACTCTTTATAATCATAGATACGTTGGCTATGTTTTCCCGTGACAGATTTTTTTTATTTTGCAATTTGTAAAAGTTATGCAACAATTTGTAAAAATTTCAAATTTTACGTCATTTTTTGACCTATTAGAGGCTATAAAAAGTGAACAAAATAAAATTTTGCAAATCATACTCGGGAAAACATAGCGGTATGTTTTCTGAACAATTGAAAAAAAATTATTGAAATCGGACCAATACTTTTATGAGAAGTCTTACTCGGCAGCCAAAAAAACACTACTTTCGGGAAAATGCGTTTAATGATAAATTACGGTGTATAACTTGATTGTAGTAACTTACGAGTTAATCTGCTATACCGGCGCCGTAGAGTTCTCCTTCCTCATCACGTTGATGTTTTTGGTTGTCCACATTCTTCTCAAGAACGGACCGGTAAATTCTTTACACAATGATTTTTAACTGGAAAAGCGCCGTCGTGACGCGCCGCGCTTAGTTTCTCGGAAACGGCCGGAGACTGGTACCTTTCTGTTCCCAGAAACATGCAAAGGAACGTGATTTTCATGAAATCCTTTCTGTAGATTGAAATTAAAAAAAAAACAAAAATCGAGTTTTTGAAACCGCGAGAGTAGAGAGTTTTTGAAACCGCGAGAGCAGATTACAGATTACCCAATTGGCCACAACTGTGCTTAAGCGGTACCCATGCAGTTTCAACATCAATGTCATCAATGACGTTTCAAGGTCGCGATAGTTATTTTTTTTCATCTTCAAAAGTAAAATTGAAAAGTCAAAACATGTATCTTCGAAATAAAAAAAATGTTAAAATGTATTCAGTAGATCCTTCGCAATTTATTTCCCAAAAAACCGCTCAATTTCAGGCCTCGAGGGTAGAGGACCCCCTTAAGTTATTTTTGTATAAATAAAAGGAGATATTTTAATAACATCATCCTTCCATTTCTTGCGGAAAGCAATAGCGCAAGGGCGTGAGCTTTAAATCATATTTTCAGCGTGTCAGAATCAAAACACCAAATGAAATTAATTTTAAAGCGGATTTTGGATTATTCATGACTTCATGATAGTTGTGGACTCATATAATTAAAAAATTACTTACAAATCTTCGTCATTACAGATCGTTTCACGGGCTGCATTAAAGAAGCAGTTTTTCAAACGCTCCACGGACTTCTTGTGGAGCTGTCAGTGCTCTGAAATTGTTAACACTTTGCTGCACAATTTTTCCAGTGGCGCTGATTATTTAAGCAAATCGTTGCATAAAAACTGCAGTGCGCAACAAAGGTTATAAGTTCGCCGTGTAGATTTTTTTTATGTCTGACCGGGCATAACTTCGTAACGCGTCGACGATTTTGATGAGTAGTGTTATGTTTTTGTTGGGTAGAGTATGTTCACCGATTGGTACCATGTCAAAAAAAATTTTGGTGGAGTGGGGGTGAAATTCTAACTTTGTAACGCGTGGACCGATTTGGATGGCTCTTGTTTTGTTGTACAGAGTATGATCCCCCATTACTAAAAAAAGGGAAAAAATGGCCTAGGGTGCGGGGAGGGGTACGTAACGCGTTTACCGATTTGTATAATTCTTTTTCTGTTGGGTAGAGTATGCTCAATGGTTGATACCACGAGAAAAAAATGTTGGTGGGGTGGGGGGTCGAACTCAACTTTGTAACGCGTGAACAGATTTGAATGGTTCTTTTGTCTGTTGTATACAGTGTGATCCCCCATTGCTAATAGGAGAATAATTTGGTGCTATGGTGGGGGAGGAGTATTTTTTCACTTTTTAGTGTCTTCGTGCGTTAAAAAGTTAGGTTTAACCACCTACCCCACCTCCATCCCAATACAATTTTTTTCTCGTGGTATCAATCAAGGAACATACTCTACCGAACAGAAAAAGAATCATCGAAATCGGTCCACGCGTTACGAAGATAGACTGAAACACAACTGAAAAATATGTTGAGTGAATACAAACTTAACAGTTGTTTCTTGTAAGTCCTCAAAATTAATTCATTTTTAATCGACAATGAGCTATCAGTACGTTTACATGCATACTTCAAGTAAACTTGGAGTACACTTCGAGTAACCAAAATATCATGTAAACGCGCATTGACCTCAAGTTTACTTCACTCAAGTAAATCAGAAAATTTTGTTTGATTGACTTGAAATTTATCATGTAAACGTGACTTGAGTAATTGAAAAAATGCAAAGCTGAAAATTGAAAATATGAAAGATAAAATAGCAGAAGATTGTAAAAAAAGTATGATCGGTTTTGCGTTTTGCTATTTATAGGTTTAGTTAAGTTAAATAGCAAAAATACAGCACAATTTCACAACAAAAAACGTCAAATATTGAATGTCATTTCAAGAATATTCGAAGTGAAGTACTTAAAAGTAAATCGGTCAAAACCCCTACTTGAGTTTCGAATAAATTTCAAGTCAAGTACTTAAGCAAAGATTACTTTTACTAGATAAACGGCTTCGAACAAAGTAGCGAACAATTTTTGGTTGCCGCATCGGGCAACTCTGCAGTCAGAATTAAAAATTTGTTTTCCGGGAGAGATTGTGGATAAGAGACAAGTATACTTTTCATATATGCATTTACAAATATCAAATGTACTTCGCTCATTAAAAGATCAGAATACATCGACAGTTTACGCACATAAGTAACTAACTCAGTCATGTGATTCACATGAATTGTTTTTATTGGTCCTACTTTTTGGTACATTTTTCTCTTCGACAAGATTTGGCGGTACTTTTTTGATAGAAGTATGTGATTCTCTCCGGATGAGAACAGAATTTTGACAGGAATAAGTGATTCTGTCAAATAATTTTGACAGGAGTAAATGACTGAACACTACCTGTACTCTTTATTTGCATGGATATTCTTATGACTTTAAAAGCTGGATATATTTCGTTTTACTGTGGTGCCAGTGTTACTTTTCAAGACTAGCTGGGTTTATAGAATGAATTTAGAAGTAATTCGAGTTATGTATTTACAGGAAAAACAACTTCCCATCCCATCATTTAAACAAATTCTGGGTGTTAAGGCAAAGTCAATTCACAAAAAAGTCACAAAGTAGTCTAATAACTTTATTGGAATGATTACATATAGTTTTAAAAGAAGCTATTTCAACAAATTTAACTTAATTCACTCGAAACTTTTTCACGTAGAAAAGTAAACAACATTTGACAGTACGAAATATATTTGTCCCATTTTCTTATATGCATTCATCTCTGTTAGTCAACGACCCCAGCTGAATTTAAATTCGTCGAGCAGCTTCACTCACGGATAGGAATTTTACACGATACAGCGCTTCCTCTAGTTCTTTATTCTAAGATTAGCACTTTATATCACCTTTATAACACTTTTTAATTTCGCTTACATTCTGCATTCAAAGCCAGCCAAATTACTTTTGGGAA
Organism: Leptarthrus brevirostris; assembly: GCA_964036015.1. Lineage (NCBI taxonomy): Eukaryota > Metazoa > Arthropoda > Insecta > Diptera > Asilidae > Leptarthrus > Leptarthrus brevirostris. Next base: position 41,541,745 of record OZ038371.1, read on the forward strand.
ATAAGGTCCGTTGAGTTCATTGCAACTCACTTTCTCTTGAATATTTGTTCTCACCTGGAGAAAACACGCCCCTGTACACAATTCATATACGGTATCGCTATTCCTGTTGGGCAGTGGCTATTTACCACTCTCGCTTTGCCGTGTAATTTCCATGTGCATGGAAATACACGGAAAGTACGTCAAATTGTTATTAGACTTTCTTTTACCGCTAGGTTTGTATCTAGAACAGGCTGTGATAAACTAATACTAGTAATATTACTATTTGCACTTATCGTATACTTACATGTAGTTTCGTGTATTTCTCTGTAAACGGCAATTGTTGAAATTGTACTTTCCGTTATGCGCATTTGTTTCATTCCCGTTTGAAAATCTTCGATAATTCATAATTTAAACGCTGACTTGTACTTGGTCGGAGCCATACCGAAAATAATTTCCGAAACACAAAAAAAACTGTTCTGAATGCACTACTCAGCACTACCTAACTGCACACTAGATTTTTACTTGTGAAATGTGCACACAAATAACGAATATCGTTCGATTTTAAAACATATTCAAAAGAGTTTCTGTTGTTTTACACAGCTGCAATTCACAACGAAGAGAAACTAACGGTTCTTCCAAGTACGTTTACATTTAAATCAATTTAAGTTTGTTGAATTTAAGAACGTTCCAAACAACGATTAAAAATAAAAATGAAAATTTGCAGGAAATCTTTTCGATCTTCTTCTTTTTTTTTTTGATTACATAATATATGAATATAGTGAAAAAAGTTTCCCATATTTTTGACAGTACTGTACCTACTTGACTTTTTTTACTAATAGAGGTTTCGACGGGATTTTTTCAGCACAGTTTTCGTTGGGCAATGTTTATTATTATTATATTTATAAAAAAAATGCAAAGCGACAACAAGAATTTATTATAAAACATTTTAAACATGAAGTATAGACGTCAAACTTGAATATGAGGGTGGCCACTCTTCGTAAAATCTGGAAATCCGGGAAAATCAACGAAATGTCAGGAGATTTTGGAAGTTTTCATTGAAGTCAGGGAATTTGTTCATTCATAAATTCAAATTATTTTCAAATGAAGGTCGCATGCTCTTTTTCTGATAAATTTAAAAATATTTCAATAGGTCTGTTTGTTTCGCTCCACTTTTTCTGCACTGCCTGCACTTACGTCAAACGGCGTTTGTTTCGCTCTCGGTGTAAAGTTAGTGCAACTGCACAACGTTTGTTTCGCTGCAAAAAAGTGGAAATTTCTGCACTTGCTTTGGATGAAGCGCAGTGAGTGCAGGCAGATATTTGAGGCAATTGTCAAACAAAGCCGGTCTTAATTGAAGTGATTTTATTAATTATCAGACGAGTCACATAATTTCTTGCATTAAAGTCGGTAATATGTTATTTTCCGTTTTATTTGTGATATTAAAAAATTGTATTAACCAAATCACGTTCCGTTAAATATTATTGGCAGAAAATTACACTTAAAATGTTTGTTTCGCTGACGTTAGTGTAGGGCATAATACAATTTTAACACTTTAAACTAGTGATGGGCAAAATCGGTCACTTCACTGATTCATTAGGAAGAACGATTAAATATTTTTGTTGTAGTTGTTTGGTTTGTTTAATTTGCACCGACTTCAAAACGTCGTAATAGATATAAAATTAAAAATTATATTTTATGCTCTTTACGCTTTTTGTGATATCGGTTCAATTTTTTCTTTAAAAACTAATTTATTCTTTTAAATATCTTGTATTGCTTCTGTCCTTCTAATTCCTTTAGTTTCCTTTCAGTTCCACCTTGTGGCTGTTTAAAATTTTTCCTTTGAATTTGATGTGCTGCTTCTAATTTTCTTTTCCTTTTTCTTTCTTTTTACTTGAAATTTCTTGTCTCTATTTTGGTCCGGTTTTTGTATTTTTGATGTTTGCTTAATTTTAGCCTCTCCAGCATGAGTGGTCAACTGGTGGTTGTTCCATCACTTTTCTTTTAATCTTTATTTTTCCTGAGATAGTATATTTATCTTCTTGATTATTTTCTGCATTTATTTGTTTATTATTTACTATTTTTCTATAGGAATTTTTATTAAATTTAGCGTGAAAATTGTTGACGAGTTAGAATTCTCCTAAAACAGAGAATTGACCTTTGCAATTAAATCCCAAATATTCAGATCTATTGTATATTGTTAAAAATACAGTGGTCAATTGATACCTACGAGACTAAAGGAGAAAAAATACGCTCATAAAATCGTTGCAATTTTGAGCTTGTGTGAGGTTCCCATGCATACAATCTCATGCAAGGCAGGCGATTTGAAAAATATCTTATATTCTTATAATTCCTATATAATATTATATATTTATATCAGGGTTGTGCGTCTACACGTGTAAATCAATAATCTACATCGACGTGTAGAGTATGTATGTGTAAATTAAGTAGAGTTTGTATTATGTAGAGTATTGGTGTAGATTATAGAAATTGCGAATTACGACTGCGTAAACACGATGATGCATTCAGCAGCGAGTTTTTACAGATAGATGGTTTTCTACCGTAATTCTTTTTCTTGTCTCATTCAAAACAAAGATATAATGAAGCAAATAGCAGCCGAGCCTAGCCTCAGAAAAATTAAACAACGTGTCTCACTATTCTTATTTGATGATAAATTCATGAAGGCGGTTACGGACTCAATTAAGCTTTCCGATCCAGTATGTGAACTTGTCAATTTGTCCCAGAACTCTTCTGTTTCTATCGCAAATTCAGCATTATTGTGGCTAAAATTAGAATTACCAGAAAAATTAAAAAAAAAAACGAAAGAAAATGGCTTTAAATGTGTACTCTTTAGTGGCATATTACCTTCATTATTCACATGACAATGAGTTTCTGACTATTGAACAACAAGACATCATAAACGATTTTCTTTTTGACCATCTAGATACCAACGGTATTGAAGACTGGCATCATTTTCGGAAACTATCAGGGCCTGTTTTTCTAAAATTAGTAGAGAAAAATGTTGAAAAATCTATTGCATTTTGGAGCATGGCTGAATTTAACCATCCAGCTTTATCTAAATTAGCCATTCAACTTCTGCAAATTTCAGCTTAATCGGCTGAACTGGAGATGTCCTTTTCCAATTGGGTATACGTTCACTCACCAACAAGGAATAGATTATCTTTTGAACATTCAAAAAAATTGTTACTTGTATACTTTACCCTAAGACTCGCAGACTCAAATGTTACAAATATATACTAATTAATAAAGTAAAAATTATGGGCTATATAAACGTTAATACCTTTTCATGAAATCTTGTAAAAAATCAAAATTATGTATTTACTTTACGTGTAGATGTAAAGTATCCCATGATTACACGTAAATTATCGTGTAGAGTACACGATGTAATCTACACGCACAACACTGATTTATATAATAAACTGGGTGACCACTCTGGAAAACCGGGAAAAGTGAGAGAATTGAAGTACTCTGGAAATGTCAGCGGATTTTGGAAATTTTCACAGAAGTCGGGGATTTTTTTTCATTCATAAATTCAAATTATTTACAAATGAAAGTCGCATGTTGTTTTTCCGACAAATTTAAAAGGGTGCATTTCTTTATTCATTCCGAATGAGCGGAACGCGCCTATTGTGTTTCTTTATTCGTTCCTTAGAATAATGAACGAGAGGAAAGGCTATCTGTCGACCGTGTAAATTATATAAATATTAGCAGTAATCAAAAATTTTATTAAAATTTTGATTTTCATATGTATATTATACTTTAAAATTATAATTTAAAGTTTATTAATAAAATAATTCGAATTCACGATAGGGCTTTCTCCTTTAGTTACTTCCTTGTAGATTGACACCTGTTTATATTACTTTCATTACTTCAGATAATATTAAAACATAAAGAAGGAACTTTACGAATATAGCGAATATAGTATTAACTTTTCCATCAAGTAAATTAAAAAGATAATCTAAAATTAACTTAATTTTTTTTTCTTACAGAAATCCAGAACTACCAGAAATAAATCCATCACATTATAGAATCGTGCAATAAACTATGCCAAAATGGATTTCCACGTACTGATCGTAATTGCTTGTGTTTTTTTGGCATCATTGTTTTCCCTTCTATTTATTAATAAATTTTTCCGCGGAAAAACATTTGAGGAAGTAGCAGCTGAAAAGAAACTATTAGCTGAAAAACTTTACGGACCTTCTAAAGTAAAGCGGCAACAGCGAAAAGTTTCGAATAAGAAAGATATAAAGAAGGAGAAGAAACAAAAGCAAAGAGAATCTACAGTAAATAAAGAAGTAGATATTGATTCCCATAATGATAGCGATGCTCAGTCAGATAGTCAATCAGTAGAAAATAGTCCATCACATAAGAAACCGCATGTTGAATTTTCCGAGCCGGAAATAATCGCTGACGATGATAGCAACTCTAATAGCATTAGGCGTTCTAGTTCAGCGGGCGAAAAAGCAAAACAAGGAAAGCGAAAAGTAAGCAACTCAAAGTCTTCTGGAAGTGGCATTTTGATTAACAAAAGTGAAACTATTCTTTTAAAAGAAACACCCATTGCAGAGCCACTTAATAATTTTGAAGTCAAACAACCGAAAGATGTTGTGGAGTTGAAAAAACAAGCAAAGGATGAAAACAAAACTGAGAAGGATAAAATAACCGTTAAAGATATAAAGAAAATAGGCAAATCAAATAAAAAGGAGCCCGAAAAGATAACGGAAATTTTAACTCCACCATTAGAAGAAGTTCCCGCAGTTAAAGAGCTCAAGAAAACTGAAGAAAAGCAAAACAAGAGTAATGATTCACCTAAGAGTCAAAATAAGCAAAAAAAAGATAAGAAAAAGGCTGAACATCCAGCCTCAATTATCGATAAATTAGAAGGCTCTGATGTAATTGGAGTTAATTGTCTAATGACGCTTTTCAATCGCGCCGAACTTAATCGTAGCGAAATTCAAATGCTTATTGACTATTTGCTCAATAAACAGCAAGATACTTTAGCTAATCATTCAGAGTGGAGCGATGATATCGTTCAAAAATTGAAAAAACAATTGGCTGAAAAGGATAAGGCGCTACAAGAGGAACAGGAAGCCTCAATTGGTATTCAAGCTAAGTTGCGGGACCTGCGTAAAGAAATAAATACTGAACGACTTGAATTTAATGCAAATATTAAAGCATTTAGTGAAGAAGTACACGCTAAAAAGCTTGAAATTCATAATTTAAGTCAAGAATTACAGAACATAACGGAAAAAATGAATATAGAGAGACAACAATTTCAGGCCAAGCTTCGTCATGAAAATCAAAAACACGCTACTTCTCAAGAACTTCTTGCTCAGATCCAACAACTGAATGAACGCAATAATATTTTACAAAATGAAATTGTTCAGAAAAACACCTTTATCACTGAGTTGCAAATGATTGCAAACGCCTCTCATCAAGCCGTTGAAGAAACTCAGGCAAAGCTTAACGAAATTGTTCAGCAACAAGCTGCTCAAATTCTTGCTTTAGAACAAAATTTAAAAGAAGCAGAGAACACGATTAATCGTCAACAGTATGATCTTGAACTCGCCAAAATGGTAGAGAAGGATAAAGAAAGTAGTAAAGTTGAAATTCGAAATCTTCAAAATGCGCTCGATTCCACAAAATCTGAGCTTAACTTGTCCCGAAATGAAATTAATGATAGTAAACAACATATTGGGGTTCTTACTGCTCAAGTCCAAGAATTAACCAATCAGATTACAAGTGCTAATAGTAAATGCCAAGAACAGTCAATAGAATCAAATGAATTTCAGAGCACTATAGCTAACTATGAAGCCACTATTGATGAAAAAGATGCAAAAATCGCTAAGTATGAAATGTCGCTTAAAGAATTAACAAATAAGGAAGGGGAGTTGATGAGACAAATTGGAGAACAAAAAGAGAAAAACAACGTAAGTCCAAATATTTAATAAATTACGTTTGCATTTTGTTCTGTAGTGCTTGTATAATATTCAAAATTGATTGTTTTTAATTTAGTTTTTTTTTTACTATTTAATATTTAAAAAAAAACATTAACGGAGAGAGAGATAATGAAATGTAGGAAGTGGTCCAGAAAAACCGACCCTCCTATTTTTTATGCAATAAAAAAGGAATGACAATTTTATATACAGCTGGAAAAGAACAGTTTCTTTATGCTGTTGAATAAAACACAGAAGTCGTTTTTCAGGCACTAATTTATGCATACATTTAAGTTTAATACCCTAATAACAATAAATTCTGTTTCGTCGCCCGCAAAAAATAAATAAATTTTACAAACCAAGTGCTGCTTGGGAAATATTATTTCTTTTGTTGACAGTTTTGTTAGCACTCTTCTACATCTTGCAGTATAATATTTGTTAGTCTTCTTTGCCGGAGGTTCGTGCCCCACCATACTTGTTTTCTACTAACAACAGATTATGATGCCAAGGCCATGGGTTAAAGGATTAATGTCGGTGGTTCGCAATCCGCCTTAAATTGTGCCTACTTGCAATCGTTGTCTCGAATCGGGGAGAAGAACCATGCTCCACAAGGGGTTACGGAAACTAGAAAAAGAGAAGAAGACGAACTATTCGTTTTCGCGATTTCTTTTTAAGTAAAAACAAAAATGCTTAAATTACATTTTAAAATAATCTGTATTATATAAATTTGATGGCACTATGTTTTTTTTTCGAAGTTAGTTTTGTTGTTTTACAAAAAAGGAAATTTTTACAGAAAATACGACGAATTCATTGAATTTTTACAATATCGATTGAGAAAATTTGATTTTTGAATAAGTTAAATGTTAATGCTAAAAGTCGATTTGAGATAGTCTGGTTCAGTCTCGGAAAGTTGAGACAGTTTAAAACTACGCGAGAAAGTTGAAATAGTCTGAAACGGCCTCGAAAAGTTAAGCCACTTTGGAATGGCGCGGCAGAGTTAAAACACTCTGGAAACGTTTCGGAAAATTAAGAAAAAGTTGCACGGGAGCGGAAGTTTTGGAGTTTTGCATATCCAAATATTTGAAAAAAATCTTAATTCGCCGGAACTAACTATAATACATAATTACATCTTTTATATTGAACTGAATCACTTTCAACTAGTTATTAGCTAAGATTTGCGGTTTAGAAATTGTTTAACTTCAATTATCCGCCAAATTATAACTCAAATATAATGTTTAAGTTCATTTGCTTATATTTTTTTTTAATATTTGCAACGGCAACATTTTTGACTAGATATTCTTCATCCACACTAACTTCTGATTTTTAAAAGAAATGGAGCTTTTTCAGGGTTCTGTAGTAACTAGGAATCATTGTTATTTGATTTTAACCGTCACGAGATATTTCCTATTGCAAGTCATTATCAATTTTTGAACTATCGATGTGAATAATAAGATAAAATGTATTGTTTTCAAGTCTTTAGCAAAAAAAGGAAAATTAACTTTATTCTTCTAATTTTATTAAAATGACATCATAAACCGATAAAAGGATAAAATAATATTTAACTTTATGTCAGAAGTCGTCGCCAACAACTCTTTAAGAGTAAGATCCCAGAGCCGCCAGACGTTATAGTATCAAAGCTAAGATTTTTTTTTTCTAGAGGTGTACTATAGTAGGTAATAACGTATGGGTATGACATCTAATTTTTTCTTACTTCTAACTGACAGTGGACCTTTTATCATGTCCAGGGGATGTTAAACACTTCGGATCGGTCTGGATACTTAGAAAATATCATAAAACAGTCGTCCAAATAAAAAATAAAAAATTCAGTCTTGATAATATAATGTAGATGGCCCGATTATTTATTGAGCTTTAAGGAGTCTGACGGAAGTTAGGATCCGCGGAAAATGTCTGGAATAGTGAATGTAGGTTTTCAATAATATCCCGTAAAACATATTAAAAACCCAGCTTTGATAATTTAACGTAGAAGAACAAAATTTTTACGTATCCTGTTACCTGTCAGCGCCATCTTGGTTGAAGTTAGCTAATACCCATACGTTATTACCTACTATAGTACACCTGTAGAGAAAAAATCTTAACTTTCATACTTGTCTGGCGGCATAAACTTTACACTCTAAACACCTTTTTCTCAAAATTATATGTTCGCAACTCGTTGATAGTATATTTCCATCAATTTATATCGGATCAAGTTAAATTTTACATGTATTTATTTTACATAAAAACGCCTTCAGTTAAGCGTAGCGTTTTTTCAGCCCAAAATAAGTCGTTTTTTCGTGTAATTTCGAAATTTTTTCTTTGAGATACTGCCATTTCGTTAAATAATATTTTTTAAATCTGTTACGTCTAACTGAAGCTACTATAATATATATTAAAAAAATTATCCCAATTTGTTTTTCCGGTAAAAAACGTCCACTTACTGTCAACCTGTGGACCACGTGCGGCGTGCAGCGGTTCACAGTGTTCTCTCCAAAATTAATATGAACTATTGTTTTTCAAGAAAAAACATTTTGAAATGTAGTTGAAAGTATGTATTTTTCAACCACCTATAATCTGCATTGCCCCGATTTATCAGTGAGCCAAACAAATTCTCAAACACCTTTGTTTTTCAGGCATCAAAGTGTTGTTCCTCCTTAATTAGGTTACCGCGGCATTTTTTTTTTTTATTTGGCGCTGACCTATAAATTTCACAGGCCCAGACCTGAATATCATTTCCATATTTGGGCAGGGGTCAGACATACTGCATTGTCCGCGTTAGACAAAGTCCAACGAAAGACTATTACACTTATTGGCCCTTCAGGTCAAATTCGGGAATCTTTTCTAAGCAGAACAACACGAATGTTGAACAGTTTACCATCTTTCGTTTCCCACGTCTTATGAGCCCGATGATGCTTTACATTAAGCTGAATAACTGCGACAAAAATTGCAAAAAGATTTACATCTGCTACATTAAATTTATGCGATTAATTACATGAATAAAAGTCAAGAAAATTTGGTTACCTCAACTATCGACACGGTTTACACTTTAAAAAGAAAATTCAAACACTTCAGTACTTATATGTACAGATAGCACTCGCATAGCGTATCATAAAAGATGAGAACGTGAAAGAAAAAGATAGCTGCTGCGGCAGTTTTATTTAAAAGTGATGAATATAAAGATGATATAGATTCTCGGACGAAACGTCTGTGGGTTCGAAAGTGGATATTAAAAAGGGAAGCGTGTGGAGCATTTAAACAAATTATGATTGAATTAAAAATTGAAGATCCGATACAAATGCGGAGTTTCTTGCGAATAACAGAAAATTTCATTTTTATGGTTCAACATTTTTCTGCCAGTGAATCATCACTCCTTTCTACTCTATCATGATACTTCGGAGAACTGGTATCCGAAAGCGTTGGAACACATTTCATATTTGATAATGAGTTTTTTTTTAATATCCTCCCTGTACCATTTCGTTAAACAAAAATCAATATTTACATATACATATACAGTCAAACCTCTTTTATCCGGCATGATCGGGACTATGCTTATTCCGGTAAAACGATTTTTACGGATAATGGAGTGAAGAAAAATACAAACAACTATGTACCTATAGTAGTTCAAAAATGCCTTTTAAATTCATTTTTAATAAAAAAAACTTCATTTCATATGTAACAATAATAATAATAACATAACCGGTTAAAACTACAACACGATGAGGACATTTACAGGAAAAAATGGGGTTTTACTAATTTGTCTTGCAATCTGTAAATAATATGTACGATATATACTAGTTACAGAAAAAATTTAATTATGTACGAAAATAGTTTAGCAAAGTTGACTGTTTCTGAAATTTCAACTTTTCAATAGAAAAATAATTCCGGATATTAGAGTGAAAATTTTAAAAAGGTACAGGGAAAAATATTTCCGGATATTGGAGGTTGCCGGTTATTGGAGTTCCGGATAAAAGAGGTTTGACTGTATACAGGGTTTTCGAAAAATATGTAGGAAACGCTATACCAATGGGTTTGTGTCTTGTTCAAAATTTTCTTCCATACCCCCTAAAATGAACCCTTCCCCTTCAAAATCGCCTTTGAAAATTTTGGTTCCTCCAAAGAAAGTGTGCACACTTAAATCCTTGTAAGTCCTTTCAAGGACATCACAAGACCAACATTTAAAGCTTTTTTGAAAGCTTTATTCGTTCTCATGGTACCCAACATACCATAATCCACTTACAAATTTTCGAGTTATTGGACCTCAAACATAATATTGGGACAATTTTGCACAAAATGTTGGTATGTTATCCTTGAACCTGTAAAATTTGTACACCAAGGATATTTTTTTTTCCTGAAGAGGCTCTCAGAAAGAAAAAGGAGTAACTCGATATCTGCAGCCATTCAAAAGTTATTAACGTTTTTATGCTGCTCGAGAAATGCTATTTTTTAATTAAGTATTCTACATTTCTGCTCTAGAAATAAGAGACCTGTCGATGACACCTCCAAGTCTAGGTTTATTTCTGATTTGGTCGCAAGCTGTACAGATTTTTTGCCACAATTGCTCTACTTCCGATAAATGACCCTATAGATAAAAGTCAAATGGATTCAGATCAGGAGATCTTGCTGGCCAAACACGGTATGCCGCGACCAATCCATCTCGTCCCATAAGAACGTTCAGGTACTGTTACACCTGAACTGAGAAATGGGCAGGAGTGCCATCGTGCATAAACCCCATACGTCTTCGCAAGTCTAGTGGAATATTCTCGCGTAATTCTTCTTCAAGGGGGCCACGTATGAACTCCAAATAAGTATTCCCATTAAGAACGGGTAACTGAACTGGTTCCAATATACGGCCACCAATAATTGAACACCAAATATTTATTTTAAAGGAATATTGGTGACTATTTGGGAGGATTGCCCTAGGATTTTCATCCGCCCATAAATGGAGATTATGGAAGTTGACAACCCCATCTTTGCTAAATTGTTCAATTGTTATTAACAATATTCAATTATTATTAACATATTTAATTGTTAATGGCGATAAATTTCATGATCATAGTACAAACGAGTAAGTGAAAACTCAATAAAATTCATGTAGAGACTCGATTAACCGGACTAATTGTTGTCGTAAGGCATTCGGATAATTGAATGTATGTAGAAAAGTGATTTTTGTACATACATATTATTAACACATAATATTAGGTCTTTATTCAAAACAACAAATACAAATCGAACTTATCAACAAAAATCAATGTTTATTAAAAGAATAAAGATACATTTGCGTGCGTACATATATATCTACTTACGTTTCGATCTGTTGGACAAAGAAACAGACGTTTGCTTTTTCTGGAAGATTTATATTTTCTGCCTTCCTTTTGCATATAAGCGCTACCACGACTGAGTGAAATAAATGTATGTATAATACTGTAAATTAGGCTCTGGTATTTTATGTCTCGTTTTTACTTGCATATGGCGTGACTGATAATCTATTGCTGTCATCTTTTTATGCAAAGGAATAATTATCTATTTTCTTACTTTTTCCCTCTTACTGAATGCACGCACACAAGAAGTGTTTTTTGCTTTAAAATGTTGCGAGGTTAACGAAATTATTTGGGCAAACTGACCTGAGTCGTGGTTCTATGTAATTCTTGTTCGTTGGATTAGACTAGGAAGTTACTTCATCGCGGTTGGCAATCCGGATAATCGCGAATCCGTATGACTGAGGTCCGGATAATAGAGTCTCTACTGTATTCGATTTATCGTTTTATTTATCATTAATATCTACTATTTATGGTTTTGTTTACCATTTTTTTAATGTTACAAAAAAATGTTTTTTTTTTTTGAAGTATCGAGTTGTATCAGAACCCTAATCAGATGAATCTTTTTAAAAAAAAAAACGTTCGCCCACTTTTATGTCATTCAAAAATACTTAAAAAATTGGTAATTTAAATTTATAAATAAATAAATTAATGAATTTAATTAATCATGATAATTTCGTTGTAATTAGATGCAAAAAATGTTTTAAAAAATTATTCCGTTGTAGCACTATTTTTTAATGAAAACCAAATAAATGCACTCTGTTTAGAATTCATTTGTTATTAATAATTTTGAATTGTTATAAGCAATTTTTAATTGATATAAACAATTCATAATTGTTATAGACCATTTTTAATTGATATAAACAAAGTTTATTCATAAAAGAAATTTTTTGGGTAAAAGAAATTTCAATTGTTTATAATAATTTTCAATTGCTATGAACAATCTTCAATTTTGTATTAAATTTGCAATTTTCATAATCAATTTTCAATCAGGTAAAACCATTTTTTATGATTATATATTTATTATTGTTTTAACAATTATTTATTGTTATAAACAATTTTTCATCATTATAAACAATTACTGTTCATAATAAATTGTTATTATCCGAATTTTTGATGTCCCGATCGTCATCAGAACAAATTATATCGAAGAAATGCTTTTCAAGAAAGTCTAAAATCAACTTTTTTTTCAGTTTTTTTGTTTAAACAAAAAAACGGCTGAACCGAAATTTATTAAATTTCTTTCAGCTCTTATTGATAATAATACGCTTCGAATGGCATCATAGCGAAGTCGTTATCATTTTTTGTTCGCGAGATATCGTTGTTGAAAAAAGTGGGTCGGAACGTACATACACACACACACACACACGCGCGCGCGCACACACACATACATGTGTTCAAAAACACGCGTAAAACACTATGGTGACTATGAAATGTAAAAAAATTTTGAAAATCGGGCCCATTACAATAACTTCCCTATATGTGGGAAGTTATTAATAATAAATAAGACCCAGTTTCTGCTAACCTTCGGCGGATAGCCTCAAATGTTGAGCTATGTAGAACGCGTCTGCCCGGGTATCTTTCTCGATACAATTGTCGGGCTAAAGAAGTACGCCTTCCAGCCTCACCATAAATGAGCAGCATGTCAACATACTCTTCATTTGTGAAGGAATTGTTAGCCATTACGTTAAATTCGAAATCGTAATCCGCATCCAAAATCGAAAACCAAATCCGTAATCCAATTGCCGTTACCGTAAATCTCAAACACCAAAACCAATAAAAACCCTAACGAAATACAAATCTTAACAAATTCAAGCACAAGTCGTAACGAATGAACAAAACAATCCACAAAGAACGCATTAATATCTCCGATATTAGATTTTGAAGGGAGAGGGTTAATTTTAGGTGGGGGGGGGGTGGGGTGGTTGTTGTATAGAAGAAATTGTAGCGTTTCCTAGACATTTTTCGAACACCCTGTATATGTATTAACCAGCACTTAATCACCACACTACAAAATATTCACTTAAAATATTCTGAAAGTTGAACGCAATCCTACTCCAGCAAGTTATTCTTGAAGCACACAAAAACAGTTGTACTTCCGTCAGTTTTCGAATTTTATTCACTTCTCGCGTAGCGCACGAATATTTTGATCGCGAATAAATGGAATGATCGTTTACACTTGGAATTTTATTCACTCTGCTGATATAAGGGGAATATTCTGCATGTGCCTAGAACTTATTCTCTTTTCCGTTTGAATATTCTTGATAAAAAATTTCAGAAATTAAATTCACTTGTTCATTAGGGAGGTTTACATCACCTTTTTGATTATCTTGCTTGAATAAAAAGTCAAGCGATTGAATAATATTCATTCACTGTCTGAGAGAGAAGTTCGCGAAAAAATTCCAAATGTAAACCGCCCCTTAGAAAGGCGTACTATAATTATGAAACACGAAAAGGAAGTGCTCTATACACGCTGCAAAGCCAAAAAAATATCTCTCAAATTGCGAACGTCAGTACGTATGATATGCAGTAGAAGAAGTTATTTTATAAAATTATTTTCTAATAAAAGAAGTCAAAAGTAAAATAATTCGATAACCATTTTAGTCAATTATAAATACTGGAAATTAAAACTCAAATGGTTTTTCGAAATGCAGAAAAACACAAAAATATATATTGTTCACTAAACTATAGTTCGGAATAGCTTCGCAAATAAAAAAACCGAACCCATAACCTCTTCCCTTCTTAAAGAAGTGGTTAGATAAAAATTACTACCTTCAATGTGATTATTTTTTGATAGTCACACCATCCCATCTCCATATTTTGTACATTGACCTGTGGATTTTTCCACAAGCCTAAATGGGGTGTTGTCAGCAAAAGGGTAGCATAGGACGCCGCCGGTAGATTTCAAACCTGCGATTTTGTTTTTCACTTTTTATTGTTTTTGTTTTGTTTTTTTTTTTTTTTGAGAAAAGAATACGCAGTGCATGCAGAAACATTGTTCATATGAAAATGTTTTGTAATATTTGCACATTATATTAAATTGCAACGCAATATTATGTGGTTGAATGGGGAGGGAGGAGGGCGTACTAACCAGCAAGCCACCGCTACCGTCCCGATTGTAATTAGCCCTATGATTGGACGTTGTTATGCAAAAACGATCTGATGACGCAAGTGGTAAATTTCAAGCAATTGTCTATTTGTTTATAAATTTTGCAATTGGCTTAATTTAGATTTTTAAATGGGTAAAACTAACTGATTTTCTGAAATGCATTATTTTCGTTATTTTGAGTTTTTAGATATCATATCATATTTTATCTTACATAAAATATTGGGAAAAACTTCACCTAATTTCCATTACATTTATTTTTAATATATTATAAAGTATTATTTATTTTTTTCATGTTTTCTTCTTATTTTTCACTTGCTGCATTGTGGCATTAAGGATTTACGCATGAAGAATTGGAAATTGGTTGAAGCTTTACAAAATGCCGAAACAACTGCTGTTAAAGTTGATAATAAACATTTAAATAATTTAGTTGTAAGTTTTTTATGGTTTATTCCCTTCTAATACTAATATGAGTTTGTAATTGGTAGAGCTTAAAAGTATTATACTCGACTTGTTTGCATGAATTTTGAATAAAAGTAATAAGAAAATATTTAAGATTATATATGTTTACGCTCGCATCATAAAAACGAGTCATCTGATTTGTTCTATTCAAGGGTGCAAGAGTATAAAAAAAGTAGGAGAATGATTTTTACCCTCAAAAATATAAAATATTTATATAAATATCCTAAAATACCTAGGTGGAAGAACGGTTGATTGAAGATTCAAATTATTTTTTTAATGAATTTGTTTGTTCTTATATGCCTATTTATTTCGACCAAATTTTCATATTAATATTTTATAGTACTGAGTATAATGCTATAATTTTTTTCGTAATATTCAAAATTGGATAATTGAATAAATAAAGAAATCAAAATTTTCGAATTCAACTTCTTTACTTTATTTACACAGCGCCAACCTCTTGAAGCATCACCAAAAGATGAACAAAAAGTGCGTGAACTATTTGAACGTTTGTTCCCTGAAGCCACAAAAGCTTCACTTGGATCTGCATTGTCGCTATCTTTCGACCAGTGGGTCGAACAAGTTGTTGTTACACATTTAAAGCAACATACTTTGCGAAATACGCAAAAGGAACAAATAAACAGTAAATTATCAGAAAACAGTGACAGCGCCGGTCACAATCATCAATCTAGCACACAATCAACAAATCATAATCATCTTAATAGTAGTGAAGAAAATAGTAATAATACTAATGGTAGTGATACCAGCAGTAGTAGCAAAGGTGCTGCACAAGATCTAATTTTACAAAATGCCCAACTGAGGGCGCATATAGAGGAACTAACTGCAATAGTCACAAGAACTGTAAGTATTCAAGTTTAATTTGCACTTAACTTATTTACATTATTTAATTTGCAGGAAAACATGTTAACAAATTTAGAAACACAAGCTCGTGAGCAAGATGCATACTGGCAAAGTATTGTGCAGTCTAAACAAGAAGAGATTAACTCATTAAAAAATTTAAATGGACAGGTGAGTAAAAGGAACACGGTTAAATATTTTAAGTAAATAAAAATTCTGCGATAAGTATAGGATTATTTAATGAAAACTTTTATGGGATATAGAAGGAAGGGAAGGAATTAGGGCAAGAGGGGGATGAGGGAAAATTGAATGTTTTGGTATTTTTTTTAGACAACAGCCCAGAGGCGGAGTGGAGTGTTTTTTTTCATTTATTGCAATAGCAAATGAAAAATTAATAGACGTGAAGGATCAAGAGTGATTTGAATTACGGGTTCAAAATGCGACCTCGCACAGTTAAAAAAATAAGAGAATTGTTATTCTAATAAGAACAGAAAATTACTTATTGCGAATAATTTCAAGAATGGAAAGCGTATCCTAAGCAGTCGCGCAAAACATCGCGAAAGCAGTGAAAAACAAAATGTCCTTTCTACAGTAGTAGGAAATTGTAAAAGAACGAGAAAAACAACGACCCGAATTGACATATTGTTTTTTACAACATTATTTTTCATTAAAATTAATTTGAAAAAGTTGCAAGAGCCGGTCATCGTCGCTTAAGACAAGTAAGCTTGGGCAGACGACCAACAAAAAAGTGTTGTCTGAAAACTGAAATGTGTTAAAAAATTTGAAATCATTGTCTCCATAATTCTGGACTGTCTAAACTCGTTGGCCTTCATATTTCAAAAGCTTTTAATAGAGTCTGTTGCATTTGGTTTGCAACTTCACCTCTTAAAATGGATTGAAAGTTTTTGTTCCACCCTGTAATAATAGACAAACAGAGTTACGAATTATCCCTACGAAATAAATGCCAAAGTACCTCAGGGTTCAGTTTTTTCACCAACTTTGGTTCTTCTCTTTATTATTGACCTTCTACCTATCACTTTTAATTCCATTCAAAGTTTCGCTGATGACAGCAGTTTTGATTTAGCGTACTCTTTTTATTCTGCTGTGGATTCCCATGGGAACTAATAAAGTCAACAGGGAACGTACGTTTGCATCATGATTATCGCTTGAGGCAGAGCAATCGTGAACGGTTTAACGCATCTAAAACTCAATATTTAATGCCCCTAATAACCTATATCCATCGATGGAGTGAATATACTAAGTTCGCCCTCTCTTCTCTATTGAAATATCCAGTAATCTTAGGGATTGTATATTTTCATTCGATGAAAGTGCACTTAAATGCTTGAGTTTCTTGTTAAATGTAAAAAATATTTAATTTCCTTTGATATGGCGCTGTTCTACCAGTCCATCTTCCTAGGCCTAGACTCGAATATATCTCCCATATTTGGATACAGGGCTAGACGTATACCGCACTGCTTTTCTGGAATCTTGAGCAAACACACGAATGTGGACCAGCTTACTATATTCTGTTTTTTTCCTCATCTTATGAGTCCCAAACAACATATTCACTGCAGTAAATTCTACTTTGAAGTAGTCGTTTTGACAAATACGACTTCACTGCACATGTATGCCACATTCATTGCAGCAACTTTTCATTTTGAAAGTGGATTTGACATTTTATAAAATTAATTTAAAGATCGAATACAAAAGAGATCAAACTTAATTTTTTCCATATTAGTATTTTTGAAACTAAATTTGCTTAAATGATAAATAGATGCAACCAAAAGAAATCAAGATATTACGGACCGAAAGATTTTTTGTCATTTTTCCTATATTGAATTCAAAGTTATTAGGTTGCCAGTCTTGTAAAATTTGTAGCAAAATTAAAATTTGTCAAAGTCTAAGTCGAAGTTCAATTTGCTGCTACTGCAATTGCATTTATTGTGGCAATCATGAAGTTCATCACATAAGAAAGTATGTGAAGTCGATGAGCACATGAGCGAAGTTGCATTTACTGCAGTGAATGTGTCATGGTCTTATATCGTCACTTCATTCCTCCAACTTCTTACACTATTTTCCGTACACTTAATTATTTTCTAAAAAGATATCATAACATCATAGGACATCTCTTGAATTCAGGTCAACACCTGTTAGATTTTTTATACTTGGTACATTTCCCTTTTTTTTGGGTGTTTCCCTTAAACATTTTTTTGTACTATTTTCACCACTGACAAATTGCGATCACCTAGGATGACATCAAACGACCCCGATAGTGTCCAATATAAAAAATATGTTTCGATAAACAAATCACACAATAGATTTGAATAATAAAATTCTTCGTTTTCTTTACAGACCATTTAATATCGTTTGCGTATACTCGAATGAATCTTCATCTGCCTTCCAAGAGACCGACGTGAAAATTTATTATATTTTGACATTGTAAAAGGACGCGAAGGAAAAACAATATACGAACTTCAGCCAAAAAAGACAGATTATTGAAGGATGAGGTGGAAAGGAATAACACAAAGTAACTACCAACGGACATTTTAGACGTTAATTTACTTATATTGCTACCATAATGATGTCATAACTTTTTATATTAGTTCATTAACTTACGATCTACACTTTATATTTCCATTTTTTTTTATTTTACCAATAAAGTAAGTAATAAAACTGAGACAGCGACAGATGCAAGATGCAGAATAACAAACAAAAATGTAAGCGTTAAAAGTGAAATTATTTTTATTACATTTGTTATAATTTCAACGTTTTCTTATAGTAGTAGAAATGTGAAGGTAAAAAAAACGAATCTACTCATCGATTAATATTTATCTGTTTGTTATGTTTAAGCAATAAAATGATAAAACGAGAAGTATTTTCGACATTTGAATAAATAAAAGAAATTTTGTAGAAGAACATAACTATGTTATTGTTTGATTCCCCGATTTTGTTAGAGAATTCTATTAAGATTAAGAATATAATTTTTGTGCAATTTTTTATGTATTTATTTCTGCTTCTTCTCAGGCTGTTTTCATTTTCCAAGAAATTCAGTATAAACAAATATAATTTATAGAAATCCTTACGTTTTTATCTATTCCAGATTTCTTAGATAGAATTCCAGTATGTACTACATTTGTTTTTTATTTTAAACTTATCGATATTATATTTGAAAATTTATGGTGGTTTTTTATTTTTAGTTAAAAATTCTGTTACATTGATATAGGTTCGCATGTATTCGATATCTACTAGAGATCGGTCACATTACAACGCATCCTATACCAAACCCTTTAATCCTGTTTAGGAATAAAACTGAAAGAGTTAACCACAAACTCTTTATGATAGGTCTGTTCCCGTACTTCTGCACCTGTAGCTGGCTGCAGTTTACTTATTTATGTGGTGGGGGTGAACTCACTTCAGTACGGGGCCCGTATTTGGTTTCTCGAGTCGACAAAATTCGTCTGTCGATTTGTGTACTATTTGGCAACTCGATCGAATCAACAAAAAAGAGTAACCATTTGAAGCACCAACTTGTTATCTAATTGTAACCAACGTATCATCTATTTGAACTGTAAAATTTGTTCTGCAATTAGTGTTAATCTGAAAATTTTAAAATATTCCTCAGTTAGTTCGGTTAATTTTAAACAAATTTTGTAAATGGGCTCAATCGGGATACATTTCCTACGGGACGAAATGGATGAAAAAGTACATTTCAAATCACTACGAGATTCATCCAACCCCTTATCATTACGAGACTCTAGGTATAAACAACTTTTTATAATAATCAAAATACCTTGTTAAAACTACTTTTTCATGTAGATTTGTTAAACAATTTCGCTTAAGTAAAAAGGCTTTTTGCTATCTGCTATACCACTTTATAAGTGTGATCCCACGTCAGAAAAGAGCTGCATCAATACCGCATATTCTTTGCAACTGGATCATTTCAGGAGACTATTAGAGAATCCTCCTTAATTGGAATTTCGCAACCGGCAATTGATATTTACTTACATTTTTACATCCGATTTTTGCCTGACATTACATTATAGTCGACAACGTCAATCTCATCGAGAGTTTTGTCGATAGGATTTAAAATTTGATTGATAAATTTCAGTTTTTCATGGTATGCACATTACTCTTTTATTTTTATCTATTGATCTACCCAACACAGCGACATCAAACAAACCCTAAAAAACTACTCTCCAGATGACCTTTCCAAAATTGTCAACAATGTTGATCGAACTCCTACCATTGCGGGTACAGTCACATCAAAAGTGAAAAAAATGATTTGCGATTACCTAAAATTCAGCATTTTCCCGAATTTTCTCCGAAATTCATGTAATAAGTGCACCCCTTATTTATTTTTATTGAATTGCCCATCTTATTTCCTTTCCAAAAAGGTGTAACATGGCAAGGTAGACAAAATATATAAGATATATAATAAAATAGTTTTTAAAAAAAAGTTGAACCGACAGCGCTAAAATGCATAAAAGAATTTTTAATTTTATATCTATTATCACATTTTGAAGTCGGTGCAAATCAAACAAACCAAACAACTACAACAGAAATATTTAATCGGCATTTCTTATGATCCTGTAAGCTGAAACGTTCAGGTAGTATTATGTATTATTTTAAATTGTGGTTGGGTAGTTGTTTTGTTTGTTTAATTTGCACCGACTTCAAAATGTGGTAATAGATATAAAATTAAAAATTACTTTATGCTTTTTAGCGCTTTTTGTGAAGTCGCTTCCACTTTTTTTTAAAACTATTTTATTTATTACTATTAGTGGCTTCTACTCTATACAACGAAGAAACAACCATCCAAATCGGTTCACGCCTAAAAAAGTTATGTTTAACCCCCTACCCCACCTCCATTCCACTTAAATTTTTTTTTTCATGGTAGCAATCAAGGAACATAGGCCTCTTTCATAAATGCATGGTTGCTTGCAAGTGAGACGTTATTCTTGCAGTTAAATTAACGTCAGACAAAACAGTTGCGCATGTAAATGTGCGTGCATTTATGAACGCTTTTAGCCATTCAATTCATCCAAAATATCCAAATCCCTCATTATATTTATTTAGCTACCGCACAACAACGGTCAAATGTCAAAATCCAGGGCCCTTATTCATGAACTCGAGTCGATGACCAGCTCGAGTCGTTTGTTCTACTCGAGTCGATGTGACTTTGGTATTCTTGAAGTCACTCGACTCGAGTAAAAAATGCTGCCATATAAAAATAGGAAAAAATTTGGACTTTGAAGGAAGCGTACCTTACTTCATATTGGTTTCAGTCGTAAATGAAGGAATTTTTGTTTACAAGAAACGTCAACATGGAGTCAATAGATTTATATTTTTCCAGTAGTAGTAGCGGGGATGAAGATAATGGAACTATAAGAAGTATTACCAGGGAACTACGTGATAGTTCAAACCCGTTAGAACTTCCAAATTCATTGTAAATATTTATTTATTTTAATGAGTAAATATAGCGATTTAAAATCTTAGATTTAGGAAACTGTTTCGTCTTTCGAAGGAGGCATTTAAGTATGTACTAATGGAGACTCAAGTTTCCAACCGTCTGCATTTCTGTTAGGTGGTCCATTTGCGTTCAAGTTCTCTTCAATTTCTTCCCATAAGTCGTGCGTTCTTTTTCTTCCATCTTTCGATTTAACTAAACCATGAGCAAAGTCTCTGTGTTCCTCCATAAAAGTAATCAGCAACTCGTACTGTGGTTGTTTCGTAATTTTGGCCCTAAAATTGAACAATTCATGTTAAATTTTCGGTTATAAAATATTTTTGTCTTGCAAAAGTTTTGTGACTTTTTCTCAAATTTTTATTTCATAATTTTATTTGCCACATATTATTAACTATTTTAAATATATAAGATATAAGATATTATACTTACATATTCCTTACTTAATATCCGTTTGTCTTTGAAACATTTCATCAGATTCGAGTGACACTCGGTAAGAGAAATGTCAACGAGCAAAATACTCGATAAAATGCTGCCATATATACTCGATATCGTTTTCAGGAATACGAAATTTGTACACTCGAGTGAAAAAGTCATCGACTCGAGCTCATGAATAAGGGCCCAGTTCTTTTTCTTCATAGATCATAAAAGCATGCACTTTCAGCTACATGCGTATTTGCGATCATTTGCAGCGCATGTTGCTTTTTTGAACATCTGACATTTGCATGTAGGCAATTATGAAACACATGCAGTTGCTCCATGCATTTATGAAAGAGGCCATACTCTACCGAACAGAAACGGAATTATCGAAATCGGTCCACGTGTTACGAAGTTACTACCCCTCCCAGTCCCCCACCCCACCATAGGACCAAATTATTCTCATATTAGTAATGAGAGATCACACTCTATACAACAGCAAAAGAGCCATCCAAATCGGTCCACGCGATAGGTTCTACTCACCCCCCCCCCCCGCACAACCACCAACATTTTTTTCTCTAGGTATCAACCAGGGAGCATACTTTACCCAACAGCATTATCCAAATCGGTCCACGCGTTACGAAGTTAGACTAGTCCACCCCCACCCCTCACCATAGGACAAAATTAATCTCCTATTAGCAATGGGGGATCACATTATATACAACAGAAAAAGAACCATCGAAATCGGACCACGCGTGACAAATTTAGGTTCCACCCCCCTATTCATTTGCCGCAAGTGTTTAATAGTGACATTTATGCTGACTTTTTGGACAATGCACTGGACTGCTAGATCTGCAGACCTTACCCCACTGGACTTTTTCTTATGGAAAACAATGAAGCTTATTCAAGCCCTGTTGACACTAGGGAGAGAGGTTTAAGTTAGCAGAATTGCGAATGCAGCGACAAAAATACAGTAGAGGCCGGCTGCAATAAGCCTTAAACAGGGACTTAGAAGGAGATTATTGTCATGCATCCAAAGTGGCGATGGACATTTTGAACAGCTTTTGCAACTTATCAAGATTAATTGTAATTATTTTCAAATTCAATTTGAGTTTAATTTCTTGAAATTGTTGATTTTTATAATATTCTCCAATAGGATTTCTACGTATAAATTTCTACATAAAGCTTAGCTAAGAGTGATTTGAAATAAAATAAAAACTATTTATCCGAATCAACAAATTTTAATGTTAATTAAATCTATAGATCAATTACTATAAAATAGAAACAAAAAATGGCAACTGCTGCCGTGAACAAAAACAAAATTAAACATTTTAAAAAACCTTGTCAGTAGGCCTTATTATACTATAGTAGGATAATAAGACCTAAGACTTTAACATACATAAATAATCAAAATAGGCTTTTATACATTTAGTAATTGAGGTCAATTATAATAGACTTATTTGCATCATTCGCTGACACTCCTCATGATACCACTAGCCGCATTTGAGAAATTGCCTCATATAAGCCAAATTATCCTCCTCACAACCGTGACATTACCAACTGGTTCTATTTAGTACCACTTCTACGTTTGAGGTCTTCTTTTACCCTGCTCTTCCTGGTTGTTGTCAAACAGGGCTTTGGTGACTGGAGTTTCCCTGTAATTTATGGCTTTTCTTCTAACTGTTGGTGTTTTTCAGTATGTTTGACCGGTGTAAGCATAAGCTGCTGAAATGCTGTTCTTTTTACATCCAGGAGGTCTGTTAGGGGTATGCTCACTTCTTTTTTCTCGTATTGTTGATGTCGATGGCGGAGATAGGAGGTTGCGAATTTTCTTTATCAACATCGTCATCAACAGGAGGAGCTGGCGCTTCTGCCAAGCCAATATAGACGGAGCAAAAGCTGTTTCTGGAATAGCCTGTGGATTCTATGGATATAAACCAGTTGCTTTAAAGCCGCTTGTAATGTAATTATAGGTCATGCATTTGGACCAGACATTTGAAAGGATAATATCAAATCGTGCCTTAGTGAGTTTTTTGTCTGGATTTTATGTCTGATTTTTATGATCACCAACGATAAATTTATTAAGCTTTTGTGCACTGGCCGGGTTCATAAACTGAGCTTTTCTTCTAGATATTTCCGGATGTCTTTTGATGAATACCTGAAACCAATCTTTACCAGCAACTCTACCATGTTGATTGAAGTTATGCTTGATGTTATTAAGCTCGCAAAATTTATAGATCAAGCGTCGCAGAATCCGTGGTGTAACAGGCAACCCTACTTCAGCAAACCTCATAATTCTGCTAACAAGATCAGGTCGTCAGATTATGATCACACACCGATATTTCGGTAAACTATTTATCACAAGTACACAATGTACGAAATAAACACATGTGTAGTGATCATAATCTGATACAGCTGTCTAGATCGGTGTTTTTATTTAAATTTTGTTGGATTTATATCTAGTACAACTCGAGTTTGTTGTTGGATAAGTCTCATGAGCTCTCTTCCAAGGTCGCTTGTATTTCGTCTTGTTTTGATGATTTACGCTCAGTTGACCAGGAACGAGTCTTAAGTTCTGACCCTTCGGCAGGTATATTTTTGCCGGCCATCGATGATATCCGACGTTCTGTTAGGCACGTCAGGGCAGACCTGGGGGTGTGGTCTGAGGCTGTTACTAAGAATAGCGAGATGTGTGCCTCAATTGCCTCCGACGTTAAGCTTCTTGTCTCACGGGGTGCGGGTGGCTCTACTCTCGCTCCGTCTTTGTTGGTTGATGGGTCTGAGGGTTCCTGTGCTGGTGCGGGACAGGACATCTCTCCGCCCCCTAGAGGAGTTGTTTCGTTTTTGGAGACGGAAGGTAGGGTTACCAATTCCTCCCCCGAGAGGGTGAAGGTCTTGAAATCCAAACCTAAATCTGGGGCAAAACGTCGGCGCCGTGTTGGGTGCTCCGTAGCGGATACTGGTCTTCCGGGTCCGGTGGTCAATGCTGGCATCAATGGGGGTAGTGGGGCGGACTTGTGCGAAAGTAATGGTGTGACTCCTATCATCATGCCCTCGAACATTGGCGTGTCTGATGTTGAAGAGGTTGGACTCTCTGCCGTTCCTCGTCCAAAGTCTGTTTTTGTCTCTCGTCTGACGCCTGGAACCTCTTGTGACCTAATATTGCGATTCCTTCGGTCTAGGGGTATTGACACGTCTGAGGTGTTCTGCAAGAAAATAAGTGGGCAGTCAAAGCCCTACGCATCCTTCTTGTTGTCGACTCCTTCTCAATTGGCTGATACTATGCTTGGTGATAATTTCTAGCCCCAGGATGTATTTTGTAAGACCTTCGTACCCAATTCTCGCCGCCGCACCAAGCCAGGAGCACTTCAGTCTCCTAGTTCAAAAAACGGGACAAGCTCTCTCTTTACTACCAGAATGTGAGAGGACTGAGGACCAAAACAATAATTTTTATTTCTCATCTAATAACTGTAACTTTGATGTGATTGCTTTATCTAAAACGTGGCTACACCAGGGTATATCGGACGCGGAGCTGTTTAATGGCTCTTATCAGGTTTTCCGTAGGGATAGGCATGTTGCCTCGACCGCACGCGGTGGTGGGGTTCTAATAGCTTGCAGGAATTTTCTTAATACTAATCATTTTGGCACTCCTTTATTTTCTGACCAACTGGAGCTGTAACAAGTTTCAGTAAAAACTTCATTTGAGTCGAGCTGCCTCTTCTTAATTTGTTGTTATATACCTCCTGATGCGTCTAATGTCGTTGATAGTAATGGTCGTAGTCAGTATGACATTCTCATTAAACATATTAACTACATCTATGATCGATTGGGTTCTAAGGATGAAATTATCCTAGTGGGGGACTTCAACTTACCCAATGTACGATGGGTAGCGGATGATGATGACGATAGCTTTCTTCCCCATGACTTGACTGAAGGACAATCGTTATTCCTCGAGACCTTGGCTAGCTTTGGACTTTGCCAAATGAGCAATGAGAGTAACAATATGGGAAGACAGCTTGATTTAGTGTTCTCTACGAATCCAATGCTTACTTTTGTTGAACCCAGCATACTTGCCTTGATAAATCTTGACGTGTTTCACCCCGCATTGCTTTTTGGCTTTCATTGCTTGGACGTGCTTGTCGATGAGCTCGACAGCCAATATCATTTTAACTTTAGAGCGGCCAATTTTGTGGCTTTGAATGATTATCTTGGTGAGATCGACTTCCACACTTGCCTGTCTGGTGACGATATCGACAGAAACGTATCCGGTCTCTACGACGTTTTGTATGAAGCTTTCAGCAGGTTTGTTCCCTTAGCTCGGGTTAGGGATAGAGACTCTGCTCCACCATGGTTTGACAGAGGATTGAAGACTCTTAAGAATAGGAAGAATAGACTTTGGAAAAAGTATCTACGTGTTAACAGTGCGGACGCCTGGCATGAATATAGTATTTACCATGAACAATTTATAAGCCGTTCTCGTTCTCCCTATGAAGAATATCTTCAAAATTTTAAGAACAGATTATTCTCTGACCCCCGTGCATTTTTCGAATATGTCAATTTGAAGAAAAAGGTTGATAACTACCCATCGACTATGGAATTCGGGGAGATCTCCAGCAATGATTCTAATATTATTTGCAACTTATTTGCTGAATCTTTTAAGGGTGCATTTGAATCATCTGATTTCATCCCAGATAATGGAAACTTTTCGCACATTAATAGCCGAATTTTACCCATGGTATCAGTTCCATCTATCACGGAGGAGATCCTGTTGAGGCATATTACTGCACTTCCAACTGACTTCTCTAGTGGTCCTGATGGGATTCCTCCTGTAGTCATAAAGAAATGTTCTTCGGTGTTATTATGGCCTTTGCTACTACTATTCAGGAAGTCTCTTTCACGGGGCCATTTCCCAGCGCTCTGGAAGATATCCTATTTAATTCCTATTTTCAAGAGTGGCAATAGAAGAAACATTTCCAACTACAGGCCAATTGCTAAATTGTCTTGTATTCCTAAGCTCTTTGAGCTTTTGATTCAATCCCAATTATCCGAAGTGTGTAAGGGCTTGATCTCCACTCGGCAGCATGATTTTCTTCAAGGTAGGTCCACGGTTTCAAACTTGGTTGAGTTTGTTTCTAGCACTGTGGGCGGATTCATGGATGGATACCAAACTGACTGTATTTACACTGATTTTAGTAACGCCTTTGACAAGCTGTCTCACTCTATCATTACTTTTAAATTGGCTAAGTTGGGTTTCCCGCCCTCCCTTATTGTTTGGATTAAGTCATATTTGTCTGATAGGATTTATAGAGTGCGTTTTCGTAGCGCACTCTCTGATGATTTTGTGACTCATTCTGGCGTTCCCCAGGGCAGTCATCTGAGTCCATTGTTATTCATCTTATCT
Source organism: Leptarthrus brevirostris (assembly GCA_964036015.1). NCBI lineage: Eukaryota > Metazoa > Arthropoda > Insecta > Diptera > Asilidae > Leptarthrus > Leptarthrus brevirostris. The sequence goes on from OZ038371.1 coordinate 41,568,692, forward strand.
ATTGATGATATTTCATATTTGCTTCAAAGATGTAAAATTCTTATATATGCTGACGATATTAAGATTTTTCTTCCAATAAAATCTAACGCTGATTGTGAGATTTTACAATCAGAGTTGTACATTTTCTATGAGTGGTGCTGCAACAACAATCTTAAGCTGAACATTGAGAAATGTCAGGTTATGTCCTTCTCGAAGTCTCGCAGCTTCCGTACTTTTCAGTACATGTTTGGGGGTACTGGTATAAAGCGGGTGGAAGTGGTGAGGGATTTGGGAGTGTATCTTGATAGTAGGTTGAACTTCATCTCCCATATTAATAACGTGGTAGCTAGGGCAAACTCTATGCTGGGATTTATTCTTCGTTGGTCCAAGGAATTTCCAGGCCCTCATATAAGACTACATCTTTATACAACCCTTGTTAGGCCCCTGCTTGAATATACCAGTCAGGTATGGTCTCCATTTTACGGAACACACATTAAACGTATTGAGTCCGTCCAGCTCAGATTTGTACGATCGACCCTACGTTCTTTGCCTTTTAATGACCCTCTAATTCTGCCACCTTATGAGGAGCGCTTGGGTTTGCTGCAACTTGCTACACTCGAGAAGCGACGTTGGGTTGCTGATTTAACATTTTTGCATCAGCTTCTGCAGGGAAAGTTGGACAGCGCTGAACTAGCTTCCAAAATATTGCTCCTATTCCCTACGTAATCGAGCACCTTTTCAGATTGCTTTTTCGCGCACTAATTACGGCATGTTCGAGCCTATTAACCGCATGTGTAGGTCTGCTAATGATATTGGAGACGTTTTTGATATTAATCGGGACAAAGTGACACCAGGGTTCCGAATCGATATAAAATATCGCTCCGCTCCACGTATCGATTCGGCCTGGAGCGTTATGAAAATATCGAACCGCTCCGGAGCGGATCGTTATTTTCCAAGTCTGATATCGAACCGCTCCGGAGCGGATCGTTATTTTCCAAGTCTGATATCGAACCGCTCCGGAGCGGATCGTTATTTTCCAAGTCTGTTATCGAACCGCTCCGGAGCGGATCGTTATTATTTTTAATTTCAATCGATCCGAACCGCTCCTGGAGCGATATTGAATCGATTCAGAGCGAATCAGAGCTCCACTGAATCAAAGGAATATATCTAGGAATTTTTATAAAGTGCACCACATCTACACCTTAATTACAAGGTGCCTTGTACTGAGAGGGCTTTTAGAGTTTGGGTAAATGGGTGCTGGGTAGGAGTGAGTAGTAGGGTGTGTGGTGTGTGTGGTTGATTGGTGGGTTGTGGGAGATGATGGGTAAGGAGTTTATTCTGGAATATGACTGGTAATTTTCAAAAAGTGTACCTCACCTGACATTTAATTACAAGGTGCCTTGTACTGACCTATATATAGGGTTTATAGAGTTGTGATGAATAGGTGCTGGGTAGGAGCGAGTGGCGGGCGTGTGGGGATATTAGTAGCAAGGGGGCAGCGGGTGTTAGGGTAATTAGATGTTGGAGAAGAGTAAATGGAAGGCAATGAGAAGGCAGTGATGAGGAAAAGGAGGAAAGGCTGCATGCGGCCCAAATGTCCTTCCTAATCTAATTTTCCCTCATGAAACTTAAAGTAATATAATCAAATAACCAAGATTTGATATATATATAAATACCTTAAAAACTTTCGAATTAGATAAATTGCTGTATTTAACCTGAATTATGAGAGAACAGCGGAATAAATAAAAGAAGAGGCATATATTAAGTGCGCATCAGACGATAAAATTATGTCCTACTATCAGTCTAAGAGTGATAATCATTATAATGTGGAAAACACCAAGTGCATGGGACCATGCATGCCGCGCCTTTGGCCGACTTAAAGAAGTCGAACAAATTTCGCTCGCGTTTTTTTCCGAGTATTAAGGTTTTTTATTCATACAAAAGCATGTTCAAAAATTATATTACTCTGAAAAACACAAAGGCCTACTTTACCCTCATAAAATTGTATTCTCTGAAATTGGGAATCCGGAGCGATTTGGAGCGATATTTGGAGCGAAATTTCGTATCGATTCGGAACCCTGAGTGACACTTAAAAGGAGCATCTATAATTTGTGATTCGTTCTTTTGCTTGCACTGGTTTTGGTTTTAATTTTTCTTTTTGTTTGTTTTGCATTTTGTTGGAAACACTATTTTTATTATTATTATAAAACGCATGCATAGTCGTGAATGTGTCTGTCTTTTGACCTGACTCTTATTAATGATTTGCTTTAACGATCTCTGTTGTCTTTGCACCCCCGATTGTTGTGTGTGGGTGTATTTTAGCGTACTATCTGCATGGGTTTGGGAGCCTCATTCGCCTTAATATTTTGTGATATTGTGGCGAATAGGTCAAATGATTCTAGGCTTCTGCCTATGAAGTGCGCCTTCTGAGTTAGAAGGATTAATTAATTCTATTTATTCGGTTTTTTCGAAGGCGTCCAGCAGCTAAAGAAAAGCCAAAGGAATTTAGTTTTTCTTTATTAGAAACGCCAATCGCGTTAAGAAATATTGTAATATTTTCTTACTTCGCTCGAGTTGAACGGTTAAGTTCGGAATTTTTTGCAATTCCAAGTTATTAAACATTTTTAACTGTTGCAATTGACCTTTTCAAGTTGCATTCCGAGAGGTTGTCTTTACTTTCCTTATATATAAACCAGTTTCTTTCTCGTAGTTACATACATACTTTAGACGCGTGGTGATTTTGAGTTCTAACCGAAAATTCTCTTTAAATTTAAGAGTTTTTTTTAGTATTTAAATCATGAAATTATAAAAACACATTACAGCTAAAATGTTTAAACACTTCTTTCTTCTAGCAAAATTAATTAATTAATTTGTTGGCGCCCGGAAACGGACATTATCTTCGAAGCAGGAGAATCATTATTATTAGCTTAATTAGTTCTTTGTTCATCCAGCATTCCTCCAGACTTTTTGTAAAAATTTTTGACTCACGAACGCACTGATCGGAAACATTAAACAAACTAATTCATTATTCAACAAGTCAGCTTTTTGTACTTAGTAGTTGATAGACCGAAGTTTGCTCCAGTTCCGTTCAGTTGCAACGGTCGGTTATTTGAATTATTTGTAATGCTTTATGATTAAAATGAAATTGCAACATACAAATTTTACAAACAAAGAAGCTGATATGTTTAAAACAAAATTTCAACATACAAATTAACAACGAAGGTGGTAGTTTCCTTCATTAATCATTTTAAAAATATCATGTTTTTCAACTGGAGCCAACTTCATCAGTCCACTGTCCACTGTTCCACTCCAAAAAGCACAGAGAAAGAAAAATTTTGAAGAGCTTTGAAAGAGCTGGAAGACGAAGAGCTTACAACAACAATGCCATAGTAAGGTGGATTAAGTTAGCAACAGTTCAATTTAAACGTTGAATTAATTATGATGTTTTTTCCTGCACTACATATTTAAAATTAAATTGGTAGGCAACCACACGATATATGAAGAGGAGGACTACATGCGCCCAAATGTCTTTCCTTAAATAAACGCGAATTGTATTTTAAAAATAACATATAAATAAAATGACGGTTATTTTAATTGAAATGCAACCAACTTAATCCACCTACTATGGCATTGTTGTTGTAAAGCTCTCTAAATTAATTTAAAAGTGTTAGTGCAGAAATTATAAATGGTTTGTGCAGAGAGGATCGAATAAAAATGAAACATCCACGCGACAGTTCTCTCTTTGAAAGTCACAAAATTATCAAATTTCTACGAATTTCAGCAAAAAATCAGTCACTACCGTTGATAGTTGATTGAAAATGAAACCTGGTATACAACTTACTTTCGACATTAACATCAAATAATCTCTAATCCACGGGATTTTTTACTGGGATAATTTGGGAAATTACTGCCATCTACTAGTCAAAGCTAAATACCATTCCAGCTGACAGCTCCATCTATATTTTCCGAGTGTTCATATAAATAAGTTCTAAATAGTATGGCCATACCAATTTTTTCTTTGTTGCTAGCCGAGAAAATTTCTCTCCACGTTCTACTTTTGCAGTGCTTCTCGCGGAGAGTGGACGTGCTTTTGAATTGTGCAAAGTGATTAATTTTTTTTTTAAAATGGATGTCCAAGTAAAAACCGAACAAAATGCAACACCGTTGCCTCAGCGCAATCCAAAAGGAGGTAATCAGAATCAGAACACTGGAGGAGGTCAACAAAACCAGCAACAACAACAGCAGCAGCAACAACCCCAACCGCAACAGCAGCAGCAAGAAGGAAATGAAAATGGAGTCCCAGAAAAAAAGCCACGTTTTGACCGAGGACCCGGTGGTCAAATGCAAATGGGTGGACCAGGCCAAGGTGGTGGTAATCGCGGTAATAATCGAGATAACAGTCGAGGTGGTGGCGGCGGTCGTGGAAGATTTGGGGGTGGTGGCGGTGGTGGAGGAGGTCGTAACCAAGGTGGCAGAAATATGAATATGAATCGAGGGGATATGAAAAATGAGGTGAGTGACATCAATATAGCGCTTCTTTTAAATGAATCTTACGAAAATATGTGAATATATTTAAGTTTCCTGGACATTCTTTCGCCGGTTTTAGGAATTTACAACGGGGCTGTATCTGATGCATGCATTCCTCGTGCATCACAGTTTAGCTTCTGTTGTACAAAATTTATTTAAGATGGCGGCAACGCCATTTTGATGGGAAATCGATTATTTTCGCCGCCCTTAGATGAAACGCTATTTTTACAAGGTTATTAATATCCTATTATGAAATTCTTTGTTTTAACATCTACTTTCCGATATAAAATGTGTAGAATAGGACAACCACCTACTATTTTATTTGGCGTACACGCGTAACAACTATGGCTTTAATTGATTTCGAGAATATATTTCAAATCCTCTGAGAGTACCTCAATTCCTTACTACTTTGGGATGAAAACAATATAAGAAACTCGATTTATCGTTGTCTTCAATTATTACTTCCCTCTAGTGAATCACACAATTTTGTTCGATTTTGGAATAAATAATTAGGTTGTTAAGGTGACCTGACGATGACGATTCGTAGCACCTCTGGGTAGGAATTCTCACGGTTGGTTGCCTTGTAAATACGCAAAAATGTAAAAGTGTGTAGAGGTTGAATTTAACAAGTGTGTGTTCAATCGGGTGTTTTCGAGTTTGCTACCGAAGCATGACTCCGGGGACATGTCAGAACCGCGTGAATTGCTTCCAACACGGCTCCTGACTCCGAGGGTCACGGTTCGTGTTTTGTTTGACGGAGACAAGAAACGTCAAACGCGAATATGACTGGTATACGCAAAAATATTCAGTACTTTTCCATGCTTATTTGTTGCTTTTATTAAAAAATTATTACCTCCGCCTGTATTTATTTGACTATTCAAACAGAAAGAAGCAAAATTATCAAAATAAATTTGTCAAACGAAACATGCCGAACGTTTTCTTCAATTAATCGCATGTGTTCTTCTTGTTTATATGTAATTTCCTCCGGGGTCATGAGTGCCCCTGCTGATTAGCGGGGGACATCGGTGCTAGCACCGGGGACATTAGGTAGCAAACTGAAACACGAGTTTGATTGCTCCGGAGTCATGAAAGTCATGACTCTGTAAACTCGAACACGACTTTGACATTTATTGTCTCCGGATTTAACTCCTCTTCCTGCCACTGAGGTTTATTTGGAGTCGATAGGTCTGTTCTTTAACGAGTACTAGCGATAACTTGTTCTCATTAAATGACACTGAAAGCATTCCCCAACCCTCAGTACTCGCTATTTGAATTGTCAAATCAATTTTCCCGCAAGCACTTTTTACCACTAAAAATTAGGTCTGTTCCCTAACAACCACTCTAGTGATAACTCGTGCTCACTAAAAGACAATAGGTCTGTTCACGTACCTGCAGGAAAATGCAATAAGTCGTTTTCTTACTGTTTGACAGTAGATTTTTGCTGACGTCACCGCTTCCCCACCTGCAGGAGAATTCAGGAATTTGCAGTAGCTTTAAACTGCCTTACTTTTCCTTATTGTCCCGGCTAATGTCAAATACCTGACTAGTTTATTTTTGAGGTTATATTGGCACTCTTCTAATTTTTCAGGAACTTTCAGAAAAATGTTTTTGTACTTTTGACAACTGTACCCCCACTACATAAAGAAGGAAAATGCAGGAATTTTCAGCTGCAGAAGTACGTGAACAGACCTAATGTAAGCTTTATTTAAATTGTCAAATCAACTTCCCCTCAAGCACTTTATCACTGATATATTTCTCAGTGCGATTGACTGCTCCGTGTTATGAATTGTTAGTTGACATTTCACATTCTTGGCACTGAAAAGCGCTGCGTTCCTAAAGTCAGTGAAGTGTAATCCCGACCAACATTAGGTCTGTTTGTTTCGCTCCACTTTTTCTGCACTGTGTGCAAAATTTACGTCAAACGGCGTTTGTTTCGCTCTCGGTGTAATTTTAGTGCAACTGCACAGCGTTTGTTTCGCTGCAAAAAAGTGGAATTTTCTGCACTTGCTTTGGATGAAGTGCAATGAGTGCAGGCAGATATTTGACATTTGTCAGGCAATTGTTAAACAAAGCCGGTCTTAATTGAAGTGATTTTAATTAATTCTTAAACGAGTAACACATAATTTTTTGCATTAAAGTCGGCAATATATTATTTTCCGTTTTGTTTGTGATATTAAAAAATTGTATTAACCAAAACACGTTCCGTTAAATATAATTGACAGTAAATTGCACTTAAAATGTTTGTTTCGCTGACGTTAGTGTAGGACAAATTGCTACCCCTTTACGTCACATCGAGTACACTCTACACTACTTCTGCAATTTTCATGCAGCGAAACAAATAGACATATTACTGCACTTTTTATCACTAAGACTAATGTCACACGAGCTTTAAAGCGACCGCGCGCCGTGATAAACAAGTTGACGTTGCCACACGAGCGGCATTTTTTTCGCTCGGGTGGAAAGTGTGTTGCTCATTTATGTAAGTTAATGAGTTTGATTTAAACTTTTGTACAAAATGGATCAAAATAATGTGCAATTTTTATATTGTGTTACAACACTTTTAAAAAAGAAACAGAAGGAAAGAAAGTTTTGGGTACATCCACTAAACAGCGAAAGGCGTTTCACTGGCCACTTCGTTTGCAGTATCCCAAAGTTCTGGTCTTTGACGGATTTCAACTATCAATCTCTCAATATCAATTTCCGCATTCATAATTTCTTTCTTTAAAAAATCTCTGAAAACGTTCTATTATTAATGTCCCTATTTCACAATAAAATAAAAACAAACTTTTGCTTCAACAATAATTCAATTTCAAATCACGCGCGAACACTTTGAAGCTCGTGTGACAATGCACATGCATAACAGTATTCCCCATGATGCTCTACAGTTCGCGCGTCATAAGAGGAAGACCCCTGATAAATCAGTTCGCGCGACCACAGCGTGTACATAATCTCATGGCGCGCGACCAAAAAGAAGCGCAGCATACGGCGCTCGTGTGACATTGGCCTAAAAGTCAGGGAACAGACTTATAACATTTTCGATGGGACTTCAGTGCGAAACGAGTTTTTCTAGCAGTGTCGCTGTCAAAACATGTTCGATGGGACTTTTGACAGCAAAACTGCTAGACTCAGTGGTCCACTGACTTCCCCTTCCTGGCACTGCGGTTTGCTTTCAGTGGAGCCAGTTTTACACCTACGGTCGAATTGTCAGACGGTTTTTTTAGTGGTTTACAAATTGGTTGGTTGACCGGCTCTGCCTAAAACGTTCTCCAAGCGATATAATTTCATATAACAATATTTTAAAATGTTTTATAATAGATTTTCGCAGCCGTCTTATTAAAATATTTTTTATTGGTGCGCACACATTGACAAAGTCGGAAAGAAATGTTTCATTGATCAGTGGTGGGCCACTACAAGAAAACGTCAAAAACACTGCGCCACGGAAACCGTGCTGAAAGAGTCCCATCGAGAACGCTATTGTTTTCTTATAGCGTTTTCGATGGGACTTTTTCAGCACGGTTTCCGTGGCGCATTGTTTCTGATATTTTCTTGTAGTGGCCCACTGATCAATGAAACATTTCTTTCCGACTTTGTCGATGTGTGCGCACAAATAAAACAAATTTCAGTAAAACGACAGCGAATATCTATTATAACACATTTTAAAATATTATATAAAATTTTATAGCTTGGATAACATTTTAAGCATAGTTGGTTAACAAACCAACTTGTAAACCACTAAAAAACCGTCTGACAATTTAAACTGTCAAAACATTTTACGTTTGTAGTTTGTAGCTCCACTGAAACCAAACCGCAGTGCCAGGAAGGGGAAATTAGTGGTCCACTTAGTCTAGCAGTTTTGCTGTCAAAAGTCCCATCGAACATGTTTTGACAGCGACACTGCTAGAAAAAATCGAAACTCGTTTCGCACTGAAGTCCCATCGAAAACGCTATTAGGTTAAAGGGGAATGGCTAACCTTTTACAAAATTTTTACTCATTGCAGCCCAAGCGTTGTGAAGTGTCAAAATCACACGCCAGCTTTTCAAGCGGCTGAGGATTTATATGAACGGAAACGGCATGGGAGAATTACAGACCATGCGCACAAACTTGACACGTTTATTCGGTGCTGTAAAAGTTTTTCCTGTTGCTACGACAATTTTGAACAGGCCTATGGGTTCTGTTATGACTTCGAGAATCAGAGTTCGTGTTTTAGTTGACAGGGTCACGAGCTGTTAAACTCTAAAATGGCTGATATAAACAACGTCATTGCTTCTATTGGTATTATATTATTGAATATTTTAGCTGAAAGAAGCAAAATTCTCGAAATAAATTCCTAACAAAATTCTGCACAACGTTTTCATTACCAAATCTCATGTGCTTCTTCTTGTAAATGTGTCATTTTCTTCCGGCTTGGGGTGTTCATGCTCCTGGTCATCAGTACTATATAGAACCAAATAAAAACGCAGAAGGGACAGCTTCAGAGTCAAAGGCGTCATGACTCCGCTAACTCGATCACGAATTTGAAAGCCATTGACTCAGGAATAAACTTTCTTTACTCTCAAATTGAAGTTAGATCAACGTGCCCTTTAAATTGCACATTTTAAACTTAACAAAGATCCTCTCCTATGTCCTTAACTATTTGCCTCATACGCTTTTTAACAAGAATAAGCCTGATGACTTCCACATGATCGGCAGAAACTGCGTGATTCTCGCTAAGATTGAAAAGTTTCAGTTGTTTTCTTCCCAATAAATTTCGGTCTAATAAAAAGCATTAAACGTTTCCAATGTCAGGCAATAAAATAAAGTTTCATCTTTCACATCAATCTGCTAAATTTTGAAACCTTTAATACTAAGCATTTCTGGTTTATTTCACTCCTATAAGAATTCATAGTGCTAAAACTTTCAAAAAGTAAAGCAGTAACGATCAAAAATTTCTCGTTTTCGTGTGCAAGAAAACGTTGAGGAGGTGGACCTCTATATCCTATTGCCACAATAAGTTAAAAAGTTTTTGCTGCGCGTTGCGTTTCAATCTCAGTATTACAACCAAATAAAAAAGTTACTTTCCAAATTTTCACATTAATAGAGATTTTGTTGCCACTTTTCAAGACCATCCATCTCATTAAGATGTGCAACAAAAAAGATAAAATAATGAATATTTTCATTATTTATTTTCAGAACGATGGAGGTGATCAAGACCAACATCAACAGCAGCAGCAACAGCGTCAACACCAGCAACATCGTGGTGGGGGAGATCGTGGAGATCGTCGTGATTTTCGTGATCGTAACGATGATCGCGGAAGGGGAGGTGACCGAGGTGGTGGTAGGAAAGGAGAAGAGTACATGCTTCAACAAAAGCTTAAAAATTTATGTGGACCAACACACGAATTACCCCCAATCGAAACAGAGGAGACAAAATTCTCAGGAAGGAATCGCTTATACATTGGTAATTTGACTAATGACGTTACTGAAGAGGAAATTCGGGAAATGTTTAAACCATATGGAGAAATCAGTGAGGCATTTATAAATGCTGAAAAGAATTTTGCATTCCTTAAAGTTGACTATCACATTAATGCTGAAAGGGCAAAGCGTGAGCTTGATGGGTTTATACGGAAAAATCGGGCTTTAAGAGTAAGATTCGCCCCAAATGCAACAATTGTCCGAGTTAAAAATTTAACTCCACTTGTGTCTAATGAGTTACTATTCAAAGCTTTTGAGATCTTTGGACCTGTTGAACGAGCAGTTATTATCGTCGACGACCGTGGAAAACCCACAGGAGAAGGAATTGTTGAGTTTGCACGTAAGGCCGGCGCTATGACTGCTATAAGGTACTGCACAGAAAAATGTTTCTTTTTAACTTCCTCATTGCGTCCATGCGTTGTTGAACCATTTGAAATCAATGATGACACTGATGGCATGCCCGATAAATCAATGAACAAAAAAACACAAGATTTCTTTAAAGAGCGTCAAGTTGGCCCGAGATTTGCTGAGTTGGGATCATTTGAACATGAATATGGCACACGTTGGAAGCAACTTCATGAACTATTTAAACAAAAGCATGAAGCATTGAAACGTGAATTACAAATGGAAGAAGAGAAGCTTGAAGCCCAAATGGAATATGCTCGTTATGAACATGAAACAGAATTACTGAGAGATCGTAAGTATATATTGTTTTATTGAAACTTAAAAATTGTGTCAAAAAAATATTACAATATGGTTTTTTATATGTTATGTGCATCGTTGGTATAGGTCACAAATTGGCATCAATTGTGAATGCATGGAAATGTTTCCCTTAAAATATTGTGGAAATTATTTCAGACAAGTAAAATTAACATAAACATCAATGATGCGTGTTTTTCTTCTTTGCGCCCAAAATTGTCAGGTGCTTTTTCTCTGGAAGAAAATGCAATGCAGCGGTGATGTCAAAATCGCCGCGATTAAGCCGTTGAACGGAATAAATTTAAGTAGTTTCACACAGCCTGTTCTAGATACAAGTCCGGAAAACATGACAGTACGACTATTTCACCACCAAAGATTTCGTTATTGGGTTTTTTTCGAGGTTGATTTAAACTTAACCCGGGAGACAATTATTGTCAAAATAGTGTCGAGTTTACAGAGTCATGACTCTGATGACTCCAGAGCCATCAAACTCGCGTTTTAGTTTGTTACCTCATGTCCCCGATGGCCACTGAATAATGGAGCGCTCATGACCCCGACAGAAATGATACATATACAAGAAAAGATGCACATGCGATTAAGGGGTAATATCACCTTGTTTGCATGAAATCAATGGTCATTTTCAACAATTTATAAAAAAAATAGATCAATATTTTCTATTTGTTTTTTAAGTGATTATATAGGTCTAAAGGTACAAGAAACAATTTTTTAAACTATTTAAAAAAAATGGCGGCACAATCAGTGATGGAAGGAAGCACCTTATTTTTTCAAAAACCAAAAATATTCTTAAAGTAGATGCCAAAACCGAGTGAAGTACGTAGTACGTATTGATTAAAAAAATGGCATCGATTTTAAGGAAAAAATAGGTAGAAAATCGGTCATTTAAAACGTTTCAATTTAGTTTATCAAAAAAATCCTACGAAAATGTCATTATTAAGCTACAGTTCAAATTTGAACTCGATCGGTTGAAAATTGAGGAAGCCAGTTGGTCGCCCGACTCAAAAAAAAGGTTTCGAGAAAAACGCGTTTAAAGTTTTGAGTGTTAGTTTAAACTTGCTCTCAAAATACATGTAATAGACACCAAAATTTCATTCAAAAAATGGACATTTAAACATTAAAAACATTTACACAAATCTCCCGCACATAAACGCTTTTGGATATCATTCTTGAAAGCCATTTAGCCAAAAAAACAAATTACATGATATTATCCCTTAATTGAAGAAATCGTTCTGCATAATTCGTTTGACAAATTTATTTTGATAAATTTGCTTCTTTCTGTTTGAATAGTGAAATAGGTAATAATTTTTTAATCAAAGCAAATTATTTCATTTTTGTTGTACCACAGATTAACCAATGCTTGCACACAAATAAAACTGCACACTTTCCTAGCCAAAACCAAAGAGAAATTCTGATTTCATTGATGAAGTTAAACTGTGCAAATTAGTAGTGAATTATAAATTTTGTTTCACTAAGTAGACAAAGAACATAATAAAAAGTTTTAAAAAATTCTTTAAGAATTTAAAGTGTGAATACCTTACGACACACGCAACTAACAGCTGTTAATTCAGATAGAAATTCACATACCTTATTTGATTACTCTCAGTAAGCACTCAACGTGTCGCATATCTGAACGTGATTACTGGCAGTAAGGACTACGCGTGTCACATTATCCAATCGCGGTATGGTGTCTTAGCAGCTAAAATACTGTTTAGTTTTGTCATATAGATGGCCATTTCATATGTCTTAGCTTTAGATTTATCTGACCAAACCTTTTTTCACGTTAAAATTTTGACATTTGAAGTTCTAACCGAAAACTCTCTTTACATTTAAATTGTGAATCGAAGTCAAAATGATTAAAAGATAATTCGAATAATCGAAATGATTAGAAAATTTCATTTTATTATTTCGCTGTTAACGAATATTAAATCTCGAAGGACATAAAATCAAAAATGCGTGATAGCTGATTGGTAAGAGTCGCCACCTATAGCTCAAACATAAAAATTTAATGTAAATAATTAAATAAGTAATTTTAGCCGCGAAAAGGCTCTAAAACACTATCCTCTAAAACACAATACCTGGCTTTAGTTAACAAAATTAATGCAGTCTTTAATGTAATGCCCTTTTGTATTTTCGTCCACGTGGCGCCCCTGATTGCCCGTTTTCCGCTCCTTAATGTGCCACGTGTAGTTGTTTTAACTTTGTAGGCACTTTTTACAACTTTTGAAAACTTAAGGGGTAATGTCACCTTGTGTTCCTAATAGCGTTTTCGATGGGACTTCAGTGCACAACCAGTTTGTAGGCACTTTTTACAACTTTTGAAAACTTAAGGGGTAATGTCACCTTGTGTTCACTAATAGCGTTTTCGATGGGACTTCAGTGCACAACCAGTTTCGATTTATTCTAGCAGTGTCGCTGTCAAAACATGTTCAATGGGACTTTTGACAACAAAACTGCTAGACTCAGTGGACCACTGATTTCCCCTTCCTGGCACTGCGGTTTGGTTTCAGTGGAGCCAGTTTTACAACTACAAACGTAAAATGTTTTGACAGTTCGAATTGTCAGACGGTTTTTTCGTGGTTTACAAATTGGTTGGTTGACCAGCTCTGCTTAAAACGTTCTCCAAGCGATATAATTTCATATAACAATATTTTAAAATGTTTTATAATAGATATTCGCTGTCGTTTTATTAAAATATTTTTTATTGGTGCGCACACATTGACAAAGTCGGAAAGAAATGTTTTATTGATCAGTGGGCCACTACAAGAAAATGTCTGAAACAGTGCGCCACAGAAACCGTGGTGAAAGAATCCCATCGAAAACGCTATAAATTTCACGAGCGATAGGAAAGAGATAGAGATATGAGGTTTTGTGCATATGAAAGTACTACTCTTTAACTTCAAAAGAGCATGTTTTATTTTAATTTTACGATGCAAAATGGTGGTACAGCAGCACACGCAAGGAAAAAAAGAAATCTCGGATGGTCGACATGGGCGTACCGCTACAGCTCACAATTTTCAATCTGGAACAAAAAAACAAACATTTTATTAAAATATAATCCAAAAAGTTGAACCGACTTCACAAAAAGCGCTAAACAGCATAAAATATTTTTTTATTTTATATCTATTACGACATTTTGAAGTCAGGGCAAATCAAACAACTATAACAAAAGTCACCGATTACGGTCGGCGGTCCACACGTTAAAAAGTTAGGTGCAAAAAAATGTCCATCCCACTAAAAAAATTTTTTCTGGTGGCATGTATGACTGACATACTCTACTCAACAGAAGAAGAATCATCGAAATCGGTCCACGCGTTACAAAGTTAAACTACCCCTCCCCCACTCTAGACCAAATTTTTTTCTCCTATTAGCAATGGAGGATCATACTCTGTACAACAAAAAAAGGACCATCCAAATCGGTCTACGCGTTACAAAGTTAGTTTTCACCTTCACCCCATCAATAATTGTTTTTGACATGGTACCAATCGGTGAACATACTCTACCCAACAAAAAAGAATCATCAAAATCGGTCAACGCATTATGAAGTTATGCCCAGTGAGACATAAAAAAAACACGTCGAACTAAGAAGCTCTTTGTTTTTTTCAATTTAACAAAAATCCTACGACGTTCACTAGAAAATATTGCTTTAAAGTTGCATTTAAAATTTCAACTCAATTGGATAACAATTGAGGGAGCTACTGGTACGGTCAGTTTGAAAAATATGGTGCCGAGATATCTGACATGTACATAATATTTATAAAACACAAATTCGAGGCAGACGAATCATTTTATGATGACGAACAACAATATATGTATAATACAACACTCGAGTTTTATCATTTGGCTTCGTCCGGGATTCAGACTCGGTTATTCAATTTTATATTCCATAAGAACTGAAACAATTAAAGATTAAATTGGTTTGCGTCTATTGCACTTCGCGACATTTTTTTAAGCGAAAGCTCGAATTTACTTACAATAAATTTCAAAGTATAAAAAGAATTACTAACGCATTGGCTTCGAATCACGGCACCGTTTTCAAAAAACAAAAAATCATTGAAGTTATGTGTGCGTTTATAGCTAATATGAGTGAGGCGGAGTGAACGGCGGCTATATAATAACTAAAAAAACAATAGATACGAATATTTTATTTTTTATAGTTAAGATTACTTGTTATAATAATAAGCCCAACATTTCATTAATTAGTTTCACCTTGCTTGCTGTTGGAAAGTGAGGAGTTTGAGCCTGCTACGATTCACTTTGATATTTGTTTACGAGTCTCTTGATCGCTAGTTTCTATTATTATTTAATTTTCGTAAAGTCAACACCTTTCTTACATTTAAAAAGCAAAAGGACTATTTGTGTTTAGCTTGAGACAATTCACCAGAAATTTAAATATTATTAATGTGTATGGTTTCTTATATCTTTACATCAATATTTCGCCCAGCTCCGTTGATTGTAATAATTTAACAAGTTATCAAACATTCGTGTAATTTTTGTTAATTTTTCGATCATTAAATTTTCTACAGAGTTAAGAAAGCGCGAAGAAGCCCGTGAAAGACAGAAAATGGAGTGGGAGATGAAAGAAAGGCAGGCAGAAGAATGCAGGACAAGAGAAGAAGAAAATATGAGAAGACAACAGGAAGATATGCAGTTGAGGATGAATAGACAAGATGAGGAAATGAGGAGACGACAACAGGAAAACACTTTATTTATGCAGGTTTGTTTTTTTATTTATCATATAAAAGTGCAATGCAAAATCCAATGATTTGTTTTATTATTTATTTATTTGGAAATATTATTTTAAAGTGTTTTTAATTTTGTTCCAATTTATTGAAAAATGATCGCGAAAGTTAAATATTTTTATTATGACTTTCAATAAAAATAATCTTTAAAGTAAACAAATACAACTTTTTTACATTTGAAATCTAAAATTTGACTAATTGTTCAAGTGGGCTATACCACTTTCAAAATAATGGGCTCATTATTAAAAACATTTTCACTTTTCTTAGGCCCAACAATTAAATTCTCTGCTCGATCAACAAGAAATAAATCAAGGCGGTAATAATGGTGGTGGTCCAAACAGCAATTCTGGAATGGATAGAAAAGGGGGTTTTGAAGGAAATAATAATATGAACAGAAATTTCCCTTTTGGAGGAGGTAAGAGTAAAGAGATGTTTGAAATTACAATTAATATAAAATTTTTTTTTTCAGGAAATAATATGGGAGGCCAGGGAAATCAGGTATGGCGATAGTTTTATTTTTTGAATTATATCAAATTCACTTTGGAAAATAGTCTATAATATAAATATATATAAAATCAGTTCTTCGGAAGTCGAAATCAAACTTAGCACGAATTTGCAACATCATAATATTCTCTTGCATCTATTCCCCTTCTGCCAGTGGTCATTTTCTCGTGATATATAATAAACTCTTTTTCTCTTGATTGCAATATCACTTGAAACCATCTTTTATTTCAAACATATTTTATATATCAGAATTAACCAATTATATCAAATTATATATTTTTCCTATAAGGCTATATATTATACGTATATACTACTATCTAAAAAAAGAACATTTGTATTGTGGACCATTGCGAGGGGATAGAATTCTCTTCTCTGTGATGTTGCACTAAATGAATTTTAAAATATTTTAGTGACTGCAGAAATTCTGGCCAAGTTTCTGTATGCCCTAAAATGCACTTTCAATTTAGTAGGGAAAAATAAACTGAACTTACCTAAACAATTTAGTTAATTAGTAATTATTGAATAACAGTAAAACCTCCCTTTGTACATCTTTTTGATACGATTTATCTGGGTGGGCTAATAAATTAAGGGTTTAACAACAAACGCCTTGCAACTGTTTAAAAAAAATGTCAATCATCTTTTCTTGTAGAAAAATGATTTATTGAAATATATAAGTACTTGCAAATGTCCGTTCCATCTACTTAAGTTAAGTGTGACTAATTTGACCCGTGACTGTTATCATTGTGGTCCATTGAATTGTTAATATTTTCCAGAAATTAATTTATAATATTAAGAGTAATATTTTGTCTAAACTTCTATTATCTAATAGATCGATTATACTATGGTTAACTTTCTAACAAACATTGAAAGCTTTTCGAATAGAGATTATGGTAAGACATTCGTATCTCAATTATCTCACTATCTCTTGCTACTATCATTCATTTTACCTAAACGTTCGCTCTATTGGCCTATGAAACAAGGTTAATAATGTGCATATATTTAAGTTTTTTAATTTAAAATGGGAAATTGAGTTATACTTATAATAAGGAATATTTTGAGAAAATAGTAAAACAATTTCATAAGAATGAATTTCAGTACTTTAAACTTACAAATTTGAACACTGATCTTCACTTATACTTATTTCCGAAACTTTAAATTCGCTTTTTTTTGCAGTTTGTCAATTCTTCGCTAATTTTCATTTTAATCGTCGATATGATTCCATTCTATGCATTCCTCGTTAAAGACTATACAAGTACCTTCAGGTTAGTCATTTGTGATGAAGCAGCTTGAACAAAATTTATTAGCAGAGTAAATAAACAACTAATACCAAGTATTGGCTTAATTATACTAGTATGATGCAACTAGCTCGTTACAAAGCAATGATGATTTAAGTATCTACACATAAATCATTTATTCGTGTCGTATTACTCTTTTTTTCGCGCGAAGTCTCGACACCAACCAACCAACCAAACAATATTATGTAAACTATAGGTCTGTCCGTTTACTCGAAAGTTTTTACACAAAATCGAAAGTTTCCGTCCACACTGCGTTTGTTTACTTTTGAACTTGGAGAAATTTGACAGAACGAGTAATTTCCCCTTTAGTCCAAATTTTACACACGCTGATGACTGTGAACTAAATTTCGGCAGAGTCCTTCTTCTTCTTTTATGGTTGACAACTAATAGCTGATTGATTTTTATCAAGTTACAGCTTAGAAGTAAAAATTGAAATAACACGGAACTATTAACTTTTTCAGTAAATTGTTTTTCATTTTTATTTATTTTTACGATTTCTTGTAAACGCAATGATCTACCGAAATTTACTTTTGACAGTTCTTCAGTTGCCATCAATTTACCCAGAAAGCGTCTGTTAATTTTCGCATATTCATCCCCTCCACCAGAAGAACTATTTTTACCAACGTTTTACACACAAAAATTAACAGACAGAACTTATATTCAAGCTGATATTGTCAAGGTGTAGAATTCATAGTTCAGCAGTTTTATTACGGAATTCAATTGATTGCAATCGAATCGTATTCAGTAAAAAGGCCCAGGTGAAAACAGATCGTTGAGAAGATTCTTGACAAAAATGATGTTTTATAATTCCTGTTGGATGATCGATTTTATTTTTCAAGAAAGCTTGGTTTCGAAGTCAGTATTTTTGGTTGAACTAATCAAGCATAGTGAAGATTTAAATTTAGCTCAAACTTTTGTTGTAAAATACACGGACACACGGACCAAATGTTATATATGAAATGCTCGAAATCTTTCATGCAATCAGGAGTTTTGGATTTATAATACATTAGCTGCGTTCCATTAAACCTGGCAAAGTACTCGCAAGTACTCGCGAGTAGGCGTTCAATGGAACGCTCTTTTGTATATTTTGGCTCACATTTTCTTAATATTCAATAAATTTTTTTTAATTTTTTAATAAAATGTAAAAATGATTTATTTAAATGTGTGTCCGATAAAAAATTTCTTAAAACTCACCGTATTCATATCCATTTAACAAATATTTCTTCGTTCTTATATTAAATTAAAGCAAACAAACGTCATTTACACCCAAAGATATTTAAATCCATCTATTGAGTGAGGGAAATTTTTGATCAACTACTTGGAGCCAGAAGCATGTGTAGTTCCCGTCAGCCAGAAGTACTTTGCCAGGTCCAATGGAACGCAGCTATTTACACCGTACTTTTGAAACCCTTTATATTATCTTACATGATGTGTGGTAAACTATTGATGACATCAGCAAAGTGCCTCAGGTCTTATCGTTTTTATAAGTTGGAAAAGCTTAAAACCCAAAAACCAATAATTTTATATGTATACCTCTGCTTGTATTGATATTTGTAATGCCACAGGATTTTCAGTTACATTGACATGGATTTCCCTGATGCCCATTAAGTTTCACTATCATTGGCGCTGATTGTTCTAATGGCAATGAAATTTTATTGTCTTTGAATATCAATTAAAGGTGACGCCAATGCCCAATTGTTTAGCTTGGGTCTTTATCTATCCGTTACACAAATCAAAATGACACTTTAATCTTAGATAACAGAAGCTAATTAAGGTTTCCAATTGTCCTTAAACACAATTCTTTTAACGTCCATTGTAGTAAGTAAAAATTATTAAAAGAAGAATTTTTGTCTTAACATCCGCCCCACGTAGGAGTCAATCTATATGTTTATATCAAGGACCCAACCTGGTTTCCCTTTTTTCTTAAACAGTGATATTCTACTTCATGCTAGAAAATAAGTTGTTTAAAATGTTTTATTTTTGCGAAAAAAAGTAACAGGTTCCTTAAGATTTTAATTTCAGCAATTAGTTGGAACCTGTAAATCGACGACGATAATTTTTTTGCGACAAACAATAGGTTCATTTAAACTTTTATTTTTTCAGTTTGCTAAAAACTGTTAAGAATACCATTTACTTTTTTCTGCAAAAGGTCTATTTGAGTCTATTTTTTCTATCAGCTAAAAAATTTACCAGATAAAATTAGAGCCGTGAAAAAAAAATTTAACCTTGGAGGGGGGAGATCTTCAATAAAAAAATGTTGGGAATATGAAAAATAAGAAGTCTTATTCTTTCTTTAAACGGTTTAAAGCAAAAAAAGCCATAACAACCCGTTACGTCATGTTTTTCTCATTACCCGATCAAAGTATGAAAAAGCCGGCTTTTTATAAAAAAAGATATATATAAATGAAAAAAACCATAAGAAACAAAGCCTTGATTCTTGGAAAGGGTTGTATTATGGGTACGTTCAAGAAGTCAGTCAAATGCGCATTTAGATTCAGCCCTCATGCAAAAGCAGCCATTATAAACATGCGAATGCATACATAATGCATTCAAAACTGACTACTGGGATGAACAATTAAATGCAAAAGTAAGAAGGTTGTTGTTTTTAACAGTCATACATATTTCTAGAAATATTGAATTTGGTATTATAACTCTGTAGTGATTATCTTAACAGCAATTTGAGCAATAACATCTTTTTTAAAAGACGAGGCTTACAAATTAGAAACATTTTCTAATTTTTCACCCAATTCTGTATCGCTTTGAATAATTCATCATTTAAAGCAGAAAGTTCACTGTAGAGTACAGAATTAATTGCAGCATAAACTAAAAAATAAAAATTTACATTTTTACTAGTCATATGAATCCATTTTAGGCCGTTTTTAAAATAATACCATAAAAAAATTCTTTAGCAGCTAAAAATTTCCAAATGCGCAGCTAATTTGCAGCAACTGTCAAATTGAGCGAGCGAATGCAATGGATTTACATCGGCATTGTATTTGTTGAGCGACTGAATGCTGAGAATGCGCATTTAACTGACTTCTTGATATATGTATTTGTAACTAGCTTAACAAGTAAACAGTAAAGGATTTGCTACCACAAAAAATAAATAAAAGAGGGTACCTGTTTTCAACTGATGGCAAAAATAAACGTTTAAATATACCTTTTATTTTTGCCAGGAAAAAATAAAAATCTTACAAGCATTTATCAAACTGAAAAAATAAAAGTTCAAATGGGCTAGTGCGTGCTAGTTTTGGAAAAAGTTTTAAAAAGTCTGTCGGAAAACGATAGATAGCTTAATAAGAACTATCTAGATATACATGCCTCATCCGATTTGCCGGCCCCAATTTCCTTGATTAAAAATACCAATTATATTCGGTCCCTGGTTTGTTTATATGTTCATAACGCGGCTGTGCCTCTTTTTCCTTTTAAGCAAGACTTGGTTATTAAAGAAAATAATTGTTGTAGATACAACCGATTGAGCTTTTTCATAGAAACTTAGAGTTTTATAGTATAACGGTTAACTGGATCTTCATTGTAGCTAAGTTCACTAAACGTACTAAGGCTAAAGTTATAACAAGTATAATTTTCTTTTTTCAAAAGTTTAGATTTTGGCAAATATGTATAATGCATATGTCACTTAACTACTTTATTCACATATCCTCTCAATTCATTATGCACGGAGACTTATGACACTAAAAAAAACTGTTATGCGTAAAGTATAAATATCGGCATCCGATAAGATTGAAAAAGATGTCTTATAGAACCCTTGTTGAACCCATGGTTGTTTACGCTTAAAGACCATTAGCAATTGCAGAGTAATGTCAAAGGATCGGAGTCCATCTTAAAATTTAAATCCACTTGGAAAACTATTATCATTGAATTAAAAGTATAAATAAATGTCTAATAAATTGTTATTTATTATGTGAGTTAAAAATTAAAAAACTTTTTCTGATGAAACTCATTAAATGTTTTTAAGGCAACCATAGCTGATTTTACTTATAAATTAAACCATCAGTCTTGATGGGACTTTTTAGGTGATTTACAAAAATAACAGTTATTTTCGGTCCTTTGTTAAAATTTATAGTTGTAATTTTAAATACTAAGAGGACGAAGTCTTTTCATTTTCTCTTAAAGCTAATCTGGGCTTTCTACTTTTTAAAATTTAAGTAAGTTTCTAATAATTTATCTTGTCGAAATTATAACGACACAGTTTTTCATATCAAAATATGTTTATTTACATAATGTTTATAGTAATAATATAATTTGAAGAAGAATAAATGAAGTTTTACAAAATAATTTCACAATTTTGTTTAATCGAGTATCCACCTTTTGATATAATGAATGCTGCTAGATTTTGGAGTTGCTGTAATTTAATTTAATAGACATTCGATTCAACACTCCTGAAGATCAGTTGCTTTAGAGGGGCCAAACCATATTTTGTTTCAGGTAATTTTTGCTTAGTATGGAGATAGCTTGAGTTATTGTTGCCTCGTTGACTTTAAAATTAGTTAGGATTGCAACAATACTCGCTTAAGTTTTAAACAAATTTTTTGAATTTGTCTTGACAGCTTGCTGTAAATTTGCTCTTATATGTTCAATCCACCCAAAACTGTAAATTGAAATTCGCGAAGAGAAGATAAGTCCCCGTAATCAGTTTGGCTCATTCGAGACGTTAGACAGCGTTTCTTCAGCAATCTTAATTTAATGCTGTTTTGGAGAAAATTCAAAATTTGTTAACCAACTCAAGCCGAGAAGTGTTTCCTTTGCTTTCGCTATGTTTTCTTCATCAGTTTTTGTGTAAATGTAATCATCCAGAGCGTTGTTCGGCTTTAACACTTTCACATTTTTGTGCGTAAAACAGGTGTTGCTATTGTACCAAACTACAAAATAATGTAATGTCATAAGCGCGAGGTACTTTAATATCAAAACTCTTATTACTGCCTACTATCCTGCTAGTAAAAATCCAAAATAAAAGAACGGCATTATTGTGACTAGTGAATAAGGCATAGAAAATCTGTGCCTGCTCCAAATTCTAAGACAGATGAACTTCGATCATTCCGAAACTCCATTGAAACTCATAATTACTATTTTTTAATTATGCAGGCTGTTATTTGAGGATTCTGATGCCGTGTTAGACTGTAGTTATTTCATGCGAACATAACTGAGTTTCTGATAAATGAGATAAGAGTTCGTGGCGAAAAAACTTGACTGCTTGACTCGTGATATAAACAAACACGTATTTGAAACAGGCAATACGGATGTGTTTCTGCACAGAAACCACTTTTAAACTTTTTAAAATATGATTAATGGACTAAGAAGCATGTAAAGTGAAGTGTATTGATAATTGTGGACTATCTCGTTCCGACAAATCAGAAACCTTTCTTTGTTTGATCGTCTTCAGGAATGTTGCATGTTCATTACTTCAGACCATCTCCAAAACTGCCCAGTAAAATGTCCAGAGTGTGTTACGCAATCACCAAAGTAAAGGTGAATACTTCATCAAAAACTAAATTAAATTGTGAATTATTTTGTTAAACTTAATTTATCAGATTAAAAATTTGCTACTAAATTGAATATTAGAATAAACAAATATTATTTCAATTGTCATAAATTTCTTAATATTTAAAATAACCGTACCGTACCTCAGATCAAAGGCGTATTAAGTCCAAAAAAAATTTTTTTTTATAAACATATTTATATATATGTATGTCTATTCCTCATCCTTCCTTTAAATATTATAAATCCTGTTTTTAAACGGGAAAATAACTTCGTGTTTTTTATAAGCAAATAAGCTCAGAAATGTTGCTTAAAACTCGAAAAACAGCTTCTTATGGTACTAGGAAGTATTATCTTCTAAATAAAAAAACAAATTCTCATTTCGGATGAAGTCTGTTTATTTTTTTTGAAAAATAAAGTAGATGCAATCCATTAAGAAAAATAATAGCATTGTTGTTGCTACACTTTTAATATCTTCTTTGAACATTATTTCTTGACCTTATTACCGGTCGAAACTTCTTCAGATTGTCTTGTATTGTATAATGTATTGTCTTGTTATATCATTCAATATAATAAAACAACTTACCGGTTCTAAAAGTTGAAATGGACAGTTTTTTCAGAAAAAAAACTTGATTCCTGCACTTTCATTGAATTATTTTATATAATGAAATCTGACCTTTAAAAAATATAAACAAAAAAACTGACTACTTTATAAAATTAGGTGAAATAACTACAATCCCACAAATATTTATTGGTGTGTTATCATTTACGCCAAAGAAAGGTTTTTGTTCACTATCTAAATATCTGAAATTATTCATTTTTTCTGATTGTATCTTGCTGAAAATAGCAGTGATGATTTTACTTTTTACAACTAAGGGAGGTTTTACTGTAATTTTAGTTATAATTGTTATGTATAAATATCAGCGTGAACTAGCAAATTCTCAATGTTTTCTAATGCAAAAATCACTTTGACGATTTGTCAAATTTTATTACGTTAGGATCAGGGATTCAATCCATTCGATATTGGTCAAAATAAAACAAATCGATTCGATGATCAGAACCAAGGTGGTGGAATGAATCAGCAAGCCCAACAACAACGTGGAAATAACCGACCATGGGATCGAAGAGGAGAAGATTTTCAAAATAAACGCCGACGATTCTAAAAATCTCTTACAACAATATCTTTTAATGCATCAAAACTTCATAAAAACCTCTTCATACATGTTTTTACTATATAAGCTTACTTATAACAACAATAACTTGATTTTATGTAAACGTGTTTTAGTGGATTATATGGTATTTTAAATACTTCAAGCTGAAGTATAATTAGGTTCGTATTTGTGAAACTACAAAAATGTTTTAGTAATGTATAACAACATTCTATATCATAGAGAATACAATATAGTATTAATCTTAATTACTTAAATCTTTTCTTTACATATATTTACTGCTAAACAATAATTTCAGGTATCTTTTTCACAGTTTTTGGATAACAAGTGGATTATTTGATGCTGTAAACTTTGTATGGTGTAATCTAATCTAAATGGTTCCAGTCCTCTATTCTTCGACGTATAAATAATTTTGTTTTGATATAAAAGGACACTAATTGGCTGAAGTACGTCTTCTTGTTTCAAATAAATTGTCTTTCCAAAATTGTAACAATAATTTACCTCAAAGTGTTATTTCGTACATTCGATAGATTCCCATTCAACTTATGGTGTACCTAACACCTTGAAATTATAAATTTCAATTAAACTTATTCCGTTTCGATTGTCGATTCTTTGCAGTATACAAATTTTATACTGGTTTAAATCAATCAACAACAGATCTTCATAAAACCAACTATTACTGGAAAATTTTGCAAATAACTTCATTTCGTATTTCAGTGAATTATTATTGGATTTCACTCACTCTCTTAATACTTAATAATAACTTCACGTCGCACAAAACTTAATTTAGAAATCAAGATGTTTTATTCTAAATTTAAGAGAGTTTTCTTTTAATCGAACATACCTTCCATTTTGGTTGTGTTTATATGTACGTTAATCCTCGTACTTAGTCGTATTTCTTACATATGCACTAAAATGATTATACTAATCATTAAAATGTTAAATTATAAAGAATTCCCTTATATACGACATAAAGAATTCGTTAGGATGTTTTGGCACTGGTAATGTAAAAGATTCTTCCAGAAAATTTGGAATCGTTACTTGAACAATAGGCTCGATCATTTTTTTTAGACTGCAAATTTACATGTTAAGAAAAATCGAAAGAAGCAGGCAAGCCACCATAGATTATAAAGCTTGATGAAAAAATACGTAACCTTTTCATAAGTGGAAAAAAATCGGTTGATTGCAATTAGTGTTGAAAAAAGTGTAATAATACACAAGAAGTTAAAGATATTATATTTTTAATATTATTTCATGTAATTTTCTAAAAATAAATTTTCAATAGCTAAATAGCAGATGTATTTGTAACACTATCGCTCTCAAATACACAAGACAGCTTGTTTACAGAGTGATAACATCATATCAAAATCTACGTATTGCTTATTAATAAATACAACGTAACAACTAAAAAAAATCTCATTTCTAGAAAAACAATTAGAAGTTGAGAATTATGTACTGTCATTCGAATACGATAATATGACATTGTTACATGTTATATTTTGAGTTATGACGTTGTATTTAATGAGCAAAGTAAGGTTGAGATGTGGTCTCCAGTCATAGCATATAATTTTTTTTCAGTTTTTGAAGCAATTTTTAATATTTATGGCTGTTAGATTTTTGGTGTACGTATTATATTCCGCACGGCCAGTTAAAACATTTATTTTGGTACATTGTTGGCCCTTTCTGACAAATTTTTCTCCCCTCTTTATACTAATCATATTAAATCTCATATTTCCAACTAATGCTAAATTATTGTACAAGTGTGCGCTAAATGAAACTTGTTTTGAGTATTGTGATTGACCTTCATGTTGTTATTAAAAATTTGTGAAAGTTCGTAACTCATAGATTTAAATTTTTCGTGTTTGGAGTTGAATCACGCTAAAATTTGCTTTTCGGTCGGATGCTTTAAAGAAAAGTCGAAATTTGCATGCATAGCATATAAAAAAATTCACGAAAAAATATCTATACACATGCTTATTTTGTGTTTACTCTTTTATTGCTTAGATAGTTAGGAGATTATATAAAAAAAATTCAGAAACTTTCCAATATATACTGTTCATTTACAGTTAAAAATATAACAAAATAAATTTTTTTTTAAATTGCCTTACATCGGCGTTTTTAGAGTCAATCAGATTCTGGCATCTTTTGAGTATTATTTTATCTCCACGCTTCCTGCATTAGCTGCCAAAGTTCACGACTTTTTGACGGTGTTGTATCTGCTATCTTACTTTTCATCCGACCCATAAGTTTTCAATTGGGCGGATCACTTTAATCTTTTTGACTCGAAACTACTCCTTAGTTTTCTGCTAACACTAAACACTATCTTGTATGACCCATTTCGTATTTGGCTCAAGTAGCATAACTGCCTAATATTTTGAGGTATACACTTTGTTTCATAGACTTATAACTTCCTTTATTAGATGGATCCGACCTACACCGTAGTATAAAAACATCCACACCATTATTTTTGAATCACCGAACTTAGCGGTCGTTGTGTAAATAAATTATGCTCAATAAGCCGTTTACGAACCGTTACTGCAGAAGCAGGGAGTTAAAGGTCAAACACTAAGGAAATGGTAAAATTTCCATTTGTTTTTTTTTTTTTTGTAAACAAGCTCTTGGATTATTTATAAAAGGGTAGAATTTCCCATTTATTATTTTTATGAACACGTCCATTCGGAAAATGAAATATATTTCTGCTATGCAACAACAAATTGATGATTATTTTTTATTCAATTTACTTCCGTTACCCATCTGAAATTTTTGTAAAAATTATTTTATACCATTCACCTACATGCATTTGTGTAATTCTGATGTGCAAAGTTTTGACATTTTGATGAAAAAGTCATGAATATATATATATGGGCTGAAGTTCATTCTCCGGAAATGTTTTCTCAATTCAATATTCGATATGGATATTTTCATTTCTTCATTGAAGCATTGCTTGATATGCAATTGAATATGTATATTTGGCATTTTATTGCTATTATGGAAAATTAAAAAGAAATTGGTAACAAAATGTCAACAACTTCATTTATGTATGTACATACATACTTTAAAACAAATTTGCAGAACTAGTTTCTGTGTAGGATTTTTAACGAAATATTTAAAATTGGCAATCAGACATCGTTCAGATGAGCGGCCGTCGCTCACAACGAGGAAAATCTTAGCATCGTTTTGACATGTATGAAAATTTCTTAACCATTCTTAATTTATTCTTTGTGATCGATTGCTGCCATGACAAATGAAGTTATTTCAATAAATCAATTATGTAAGAGCAGTAACGGTAAAAAACGCTCAAAGAAACATTTTCAACTTCCTAAAGAGGTTAAAGTAGGGGGTTATTATCTGATTATTGTAAGTATCTAAAAACTTTTATCTAGACTAACACGGTGTTAGTTTGTCACGGCTTTCTAAAGTCTGCAACAAAATCTAGTAATAATTGACGGGTTGAGAGTAAAAGTGACCTATTTATAAGGTTCGGGCAAAAGTGACTTAGAAAATGTTCCGCGCAAAAACGAATCGCGTGAGATTCCGGGCAAAAACGAATTGTAGAAAATTTCCGGGCAAAAACGACTTAACTACTTAACTGCATTAACTTTGCATTACTTTTTGTAGTTAAATCGTTTTTGCCCGGAAATTTTATACAATTCGTTTTTGCCCGGAATCTCACGCGATTCGTTTTTGGACGGAACATTTTCTAAGCCACTTTTGCCCGAACCTTATAAATAGGTCACTTTTACTCTCAGCCCGTCAATTCACGTTCATGCCTTATTGAAAATATCAAAATTTTAAGTCAATTTAGAGGAAAACGAGAAAAAAAACGGTGTAACATACAGCACGAGGCGCGACCTGTACTTGATCACTTTTTTTTCTGTTAGACTATAATAATAAACCATTAAAAATATAAATTTTCATGATTTTATGTTTTCAATAATGCATACACGGAAAATATTCTTACATTAATCGTATTAATGTCTAATTTCATGACAAAATTCGTTGAGTGTTTTGAAAAAGGCTATGATATTAAGATCTGTCAATGTGTATGTGTTTATTTTCCTAATATGTATAAAATTTCCTTTTACATACTTGTCAATAAGTAGAATTATTCATATTTTGGAGTCGAATTTCCAAAAGCACAATATATCTGCAAACACAAGTATTGTTTTGAATTTTTTGAAGTCCAATGGACTACAATGGACATACATACAATGTAGATATGTGTATTAGATACAAATTCATTTTCAGACGTTCGTGGTTTTGTCCAAACGACATTTCCTAATAATAATGAAACATAAAAGTCTTAACATGTGCAGGGACATCTTTTAAACTCTTGGTTTAATGCGGCAATATGTTGATTTCGGTTCAACGGCTTAATCATTTTAAATTTATGAAAGAACTTTTGCAAAAATTAATAACAACTTAAAAAACGCTCAGGATTATCCTTCCCATCTTTTTTATAGATTTAGGTAATTGAGTTTCAAACATTCACCTTTGTATAACTTGTGCCGGTGGGCAATCTGTCTGGATTCTTCAAATTAAATTAACTTTCAGTTTTGGAAAAAATTTCCACAAATACGATAACCATTATTATAGCTACTTTATCCATCGAAAAGACGACAGGACTGCCAAACACATACTCGCATTGTTAGATTATGAACTTATTAATAAAACACAATTTATTCATTTAGGAGTGTAGTTTTGGTTGCTTATTTCTCTAAAATTGTAAGTTTTGTAAATGGAAACTAGGGAATGTAAGTAGTTCAACAAAAAAACCGTAATAATTGAAGACGGGGATTTTTCACATTCTAACTTTTATGATGAGGCGAACCTACCTACCGTTTCAACACCTTACATTACTTAAGAAAATAAAGGATCTCTTGCCAACATTATTTAGAATTGTGGATGTTATGATTTGGATTAATTACTAAAACAGTAAAACTTATGGCCATTTAAAAAAACTGTTTTTATTCCGTCAAGTAATTGGTTTTTTTTGTATTTTAATAAAATTAAAAAATATCAACGCGTATGATATTTTCTAAAGCACCTACACAAAATGTGGATTTAATTAAAAAACCTGGAAAAACAAAAACTTATTTTACAAAGTAGCGAAGAAAATTAATAAAAAGTGACCGGAACCTCTGCAATATACAACACATGTTTCTTCTGGATCTTGAAATACAACTGAACTTATTTCTTTTTGGCTCAAAAATGCTGTGTTATCAACAAGGCATTATCGTTTATATTGCTGAAATATTTATATTTCTTTGAGGTAAGATATTTTTAACTTGTATTTGTGACTTATTACAAGAATTGTTTTAAATTTAATATTTCCCATGTATGCTAAGAATTCATATTTATCTTTACCCAGATATGCCAAAATATAATCTTATTAATAATTAATGGATTTTGTCCATTACTTTAGTGCTAGTACTACTTTATCCCAGTATTATTAAGAAAATTCCAAAACACATTATTCCCGCAGTGGATACAAAACTCAGCTTCCTAGTACTACGCTGAAATTAGTGTATTATCATGAAGATGAATATTGCATCACTGCGGTAATAATGAAATGGAATTACCCATTCTTGGGGTTTTAAGATCGTGTAAACAAATTTACTTAGGAATTTTAGGTTATAATGACAATCCAACTTAGTTCAATAAATCTTTCTAAACAAGAAAGGTAATGAAAGCTTTTTAATATTAATAGTTTAACTATCTTTATAAAATCTTACGACAATTTTTCATTTTCTCAGTGTTAGGTAATAAACGCACAATAAAAGTTTTTTATTGAACACTGAACTGTTTATTGCTAATTCGCGTTGCATGAGTAAGACGAAAATGCAATAAGTAAGGAGCAAGTTTTTGCTGTTTATAAGTGCACACAAAAATGCCAACGGAGGGAATCTAAATTTTCTAAATTTGGATTTTGTGCCTTTCCACTTACTGGTCTGGTGGCTCAATTATTAAGTAAAAAAAATCATTTGTTTGTTTTGTCTAATAACAAAATATTAAATTAATAGTATGTTTATTGCATTAAACAGACATTAGATCTTACGAATTTCTTTCAAATGTATTAGGGAATTTTTTTATCTGACTCGTCATTGTGAAACATCAACATATTTTGGAATTTATTTCCGCAGGTTGAATGGGTGTTTGGTTATATACTACATTTATATAGTGTAATTTTACCTTTACATGAAGGGTTCCTACATATATGAAGGGTTCATAGGGAAAAAGAACAAAAAGGTAAAAAAAACCATAGACGAGTCAGAGCTAAGATTTTGAAACGAATATCGTCATCCGCTGCAGAAGTGACCTAAGTTCAATAAACAAATTTTGCATTTACACAAAACAAAGTAGATGTGGCTTTAATAATCTTTTCATACAGTGACAAATCAACCTCTCTAAGAGAAATGTAAAGTTAATATGGTTGGTGTAGGTTTAAGAGGGTCGCCATCATGGTAACAGAAAGGTAATATAGTTAATATCTTTTTTAATGGGTAAATGTGGCACACAAATCACTTGACTTGTTTCCGTTAAAAGCAAATGGAAGGTTTCAATATCTGAAAGGCAAATATTTATTTGGTGAAAGTGAAAAATATGACCTAAATTTAATACCTCTTAAATTAAAAAATATCGTAATAATTCCATTTGACAAAACTCACTTGTCCCAATGCACGCACGAGAATTTTCCCATCCAGGGGAAGTTCTCTTTTCGGAAATAATTGACTTAACACATTTTTCACACTCACCATAGATTTGTAAATAACTCTATAAAATAGAAAATTATCTGACGAAAAAACTATCAATCTGCTATTACAATTAAAGATCAATCCTCAGTATATACATATATATGTAGAATATCAAAATCAATACGATAACTGCAATAATTTTAATATTTTTCACTTCAAATTTATAGTGTTGTTAAAGGCTTTAACATAACTGAAGAAAGCAGTATAAGCACAGGTATGCTCTGTAATATTTTAGAAAATGCTCTCTTTCGGATTAAATAAATAGAGATATAAAAAAATGTAATGCAAAAGAAGTGACAAAATATTTCGGACACTGGATCTGACAAATAATTAAATTTTTTAAACAGAAAACAACTAATTATCTGTACTGTATTATTTTTTCGATCTGGTAACCTCTTCGAGCCGGGTAGGTATTGAATCTACTCGATTTTGTGGTTTGTCTAGGAATCTTGCTTCAAACCGTAATAACGTTTTCCCATGTCTCGTTTCGTAATTTTTTTTTATTCTGTAAGACATGCTTAAGTGATGCTACATATTTTCGATAACATTAAGGTCGGGGCTTTGTGGGTATCCATTTCAAAGGACCGGGCCGCTATCTTGTTGCTGGACTTTGTTAATTATTCTGTTCCTCAAAACTAGCTTTTCATTCAATATTTCTGAATAGTGTTATGAAATAATTTTCTCTTGGTATCAACTATTGTATGAAAAAATAAAAATAATTATAATAATCTATCTGTTTTTGGATTGTGGCGTAAGTGTATTTACTGATCTATTTTGGCTGGAATAATAAAATTCCTTCCGGTAAATAGCGTCCTAAGAACATGTAGTGTTATCAGTCTTTAGAATGTTTCTCCGATTATTTTATTTATTCCTTAGAGGAAAAGAATGTGCGCCTATTATAAAGTACATGTAAGTCAAATCAATACTTTATTAATTTTTGTAATGTGGGGAGGTATATGTTGAAGTCATAATCTCAACTTTTAACTGTTGTATAAATAGTTTAATTTCAGAAATACTGTTCTTATTATAATTAAAAAATATGATTCCGATGAATAAAATGATGCTGAACAATGCAGAAATTGTGATTCGAATAATAAAAACCCATTAAACTGATTGATTAACAATTTGAAACTCATAAATTAGTAGTTCATATTCGATTTTTCAGTCAATTAAATGAGGTTATTAATCGATGCATTATATCTTCTTAAAACAATTGCGGTCAATTTAATTGTTTTTTCTTCTTTATTAGCTAAAATACAGTTTTGGCTATTAAAATGTTGTGTTAAATAAATCGTTAGGCAGGATCATTGTTAAAAATTATTAGGTTGATATAATGGCATATCTGGGATACATTAGGGCTCTTTTATTCTTATAAATCTTAAAACATTTTTTAATATTTCAGAATTCTTACTACCACCAAATTTCAAATTCACGTAGCGAAATACCTTTCCTAATTTGTTGCTTGGTAAAAAATAACTGCATTTTTATATTTGCAGCAACTATTTGTATATACGATATCGATAATATGAAATAGAAATTTATCTTTTGTGTGTTTTATGAAGGTAATTATGCTTGATAACTTCGTCGTCACTATTTGGAGCAAAAAAAAAGCAAATATTTTATATTTATGTGCAATAATAATATGCGTACATATAGGTACAAAACTACTGAACTTAAAATATTGATGAATAACTTTTACCGTAATTTGGATACAAAGTGAAATAATTTCGCCTTATTACAGAAAACTTTGAAACTTGAAAGTAAAGTATTGACGCTACTTGAATATATTTGCAGTACTACGTAATCTTTAAATAAATTAAATGCCCCTGCTATTCTCAGAAGCGCTTTAATCACTTTAATCTGTTGGAAATATTTAAAGTACTTATGATCTTGAAACATCTAATAATTGCTTCTCTTATACCATTCTTATTATATGAAGAATATATTCTGCCGAGGATAAAAATATGTTAGCAGACAGACGATACATAAAAATACGTCTCAAATAATCAACTATTAATCATTATCAGTACTAAAAGAAAAACGTATAAAAGCAGTAATGCAAAATAGTATGCATAACCTATTATATAATAATAAATTTGTTTATAATATTCTGAAATCTTTATTACCTGAGGTTATAATTCTCTATATTTTTTACAATTGGGGAATATTTGCTATATTTTAAGTTGTGCAAAACCTGTAGGTTTTCTCTCTTTGAACCACCAATTTAAGTTCCTAAACAGTAAAAAAATTACCCTTTAACAAACATAAATAAATACATAATATGAATACTCGATAAAGTGCCAAGGCTGCCGCCAGGAAAATCCTAGTAAACCTGTTGTATTTTCCACAAATCTCTGATATATATTCAATTGGAACCATATATTTCTATAGCATTTTTTTATATATAAGATACTTTAAAAACTCCATAAACAATTAACTCTGCGCCCTATTTACGCTCTTTAACATGTGTTATTATGATATTTCTAAAGAATGGTTGTACAATTTATAATAAATACATATATGTTGAGTTGAAAAATATGCTACTGTTTAGCCCAAATTTCAATTTCGAAATTTATA
Source organism: Leptarthrus brevirostris (assembly GCA_964036015.1). NCBI lineage: Eukaryota > Metazoa > Arthropoda > Insecta > Diptera > Asilidae > Leptarthrus > Leptarthrus brevirostris. The sequence goes on from OZ038371.1 coordinate 41,601,902, forward strand.
ACATAAAAACGTTGAAAACACTCTACAAACTACTTTTTATGAAAACCCAATAAATACCTTAAAAATGATTTACTTTTACGACTTGTGAAACAACATTTACCAATCAAAAGCGAAATATACTATGTAGAAAATAAATCCTTGGATTTCTTGGAGAATTAAAAAAGTTATCAAGTGAAACGCTTTGTACCTTCATGATGTACACAAAATAGTTTAGAAAATCTTTTTTGTATTATCGATATCTCTTATTATTTGAAATATTTTTTTTTAAATCAACATTGGTTGTAGAAATTTCAGTTTATTAATAGATATATAATTTTCCAGATCATGACTGTATAAATGGAAAAAGTGACTTTTGGGACATGGCACTTGGTAAGCAAATAAAGTCTAAACTTGTTATACTTTCGACTTATTTTCTCTTAAAATTTTAATTTAAACAATAATAAAAAGTTACAATTAAATAAACTAAACCTTTTTTTATTGCAGTCTTTTATTATTTTTGTGATGCTCTTCATGGAATCATTCAGGAAGCATCTAATAAGATATGCAACTTAGTCAACTCCATGGATTTTATGAAACAGCATTAACAATTGATGAAAGTAAGAAAAAAAGCTTCTTTTTAATTTATAAAATTAAAGTTTTCATATTTTCACAATGATTAGAAAATTACGGATCTAATTTCTGAATACGGTTATGTTGCCAATATATCGAATGAGTGCAAAAGTATCAGTCAAATGCAACATTATTTATTAATATAAATTAGTTACAGAGGTGGCTTAGCTTATAAACTTGAAAATGTTTGTAAATATAGTTGGAACTAACGAACAAGTATTATATAGAAACCCGCCTCAGGCAGTTTGCCCAAATAATCTCGTTAACCTTGCAACCCTTGGAGACGGATTTGAATCAATTCGTTGAGCGGCACAACCAATATGCCATGGGTCCCGGGTTTGAGACCAGATGACCCCGTGAGCTTTTATTAAGAAATAAAAATAATATACTTCGTCTCTCGGCTGTTGTCTAGCTCGCCGCAATGCAGAAACAAGACTCAAGTTTCCTCACTTCCCTTACCCTAATTCCCTTCCGGCCAAAAACCATGCTAATGCATCAAAGGGTTGTCCCCCTAGGATTTGGCCACATCGTATAAAAAAAATCAAAACAAAAACACTTGTATGTAGTCAGTCAGAGGAAAAAGTAAGAGAATAGACAATTCTTCCTTTTCTTAAAAAGATAAAATCAATAGGTTATCAGTCACGGCATCTATAAGTAAAAATGAAACATGAAATTCTAGAGCTGTATTTACAGAACTATACATACATTTATTTCACTCAGTCCCGGTAACGCTTATAAGCACAACGAAGTCAGAAAATATAATATATATTTTCTAGAAAAGGCAAACTCCTGTTTCTCTGGCCAACAGAACGAAACGTAAAATTATTTCTCCCATTATTTAGATTTACCGTATTTTGCTTTATTGAACTTTTAATTTTGGAAAGTATGCTTTAATCAAGCAGGCCAGCTTGATTGGAGTAGAGATATTTTGGGCATACAAATGGCAGAATGATGGGTACATTTTACGTAGATGAATGCATTTTTGTAGTCTTAAATATATTAAGCATGTCCAAGAAATATTTTGTTCTTTTTAATTCATCTTTTGCTAAAAAGAACAATATTTTTATAGGAGCTATTTCCTTCAAGAATTCCATATGATCATCAACATCAAAACGCCGCAAAATTTAAGCCAATGTAATTTTTTTTACTGTAATAATACATTTGCATCCCGCCGTGGAATACGCTTTCCAAAAATTTATTTCCCCTTTTCGATAAAAGTGTATATAACGCTCTCTCTCGTACACGGGTATTGTTTCCATATAATATTAATTTTATCTATATAGTGTACTCATTTCATAATGGTAATCCTTTATTAGGAATTTGACTGAGTCGTGCTTCTATGTAATACTTGTTCGTTGGTTGAAACTAAAGAAACAAAGTTATGAGAAAAGATTCATTAGTAAACCTTTAATATTAATAAAACTCAACATTTTTGTAAAAAACAAATACTTGCTTTTCCCTTTACCACAAATAAGGTAGTTGTCTAATTACAATCGACCATATCCTACTCTAGATAAAAGCTCGGAAAACATGACAGTTCGGCCGTTGCACCACCAAGCGTTTCGTCATTATTTCATTTTTGTTGTACCACAGATTAAGTAATCCTTGCACGCAAGTAAAACTGCACACTCTCGTAAACAAAACCAAAGAGAAACACTGATGTCATTGACGCATTTTAAGCTCAATAATTCAACAAAACGAGGACAAGAGAGTTTTTACTTTAAAACACATGAAAATTGTAAATTTTATTATGTTCATATGTTCAGAACATCTGTAGGTTCACGTCTAGTAAATTCCAAGTTGAGACTTTAAAAGACTGCGAGAAATACTACGAAAAAGTAAAATTTCCCGACCTTTTTACTGTCGCAAGTTTTGGTTCGTTTACACCGCCAATGCTCAGCTGTCCGTGTCAGCTTCCGAGCTTGTAATGACTACAATCATTGGGATTGGGATTGTTTCTTTAAATTTCTCATTGAATACTTCCTTATCTTTGATTTGTATTTGTCAATATTTGTCAAAGCAAAAAAAACGAACTTTATGTGCCAAACTTCTGCGGTTTGAAAGAGATATAATAACTTTTATATTGTAGACTGCATGAATACTAAGATAACGTAAAATAAATAATATTTGTATTTGACTGGGCTGTACTTTTGTGCAATAAAAATATTTATTAAAATATTCCTATATTAATATAAATTATCTATTATTTACAGAATATAATCGTAGCAGCATATTTTTCGTTGTCTGGTAACATTTTATGTTCAGGTATGTTTAATTTTTGTGTGTATTATTTAAATCCATTTACGCCACTTTTCACTTTTACGATTAAGTGGACATTCATTTCTGATAAGTGGTAGGTTACAGGGTAGAGCAAAACCATTGTGTGCTACTATCATTGTAATTGTAAATAACAGAAAAGTAATCTAAATTATGAAATGATATTTAATTATACATAAAATAATACGGTCGAATTGCAAACCATCCTGTTGTTGTGAAGTTCGTTGATAACTAAAAAATTTACCTCACAATTTAAGTTTGAAAAGAATTATATTCTAAGAATCAATAATGATTATCGTTTGAATTTTTCGTGATAAATTAAATGGCTGTTTTTCCGGAACTAAAATCACTTATTCATTAACCTACTATCAACGAAATATCCTAAATATTTAATAATTATTTATTTGCAGATGTAGACTACTCTATTGGAAGAACTTTTCACGCTATGATGTTAGTTTTAACGCAGAAATGTTGATGTGCAGTTGATTCAGGTTCATTTTGTTTAATTCATGTAATGAATTTCTGACTATGCTGAATGCACCAATGTAAACTCTGGGATGCAAAGCGCTTTAATCAGTGTAAACAAACTTAAAGGTGTGTATATTGTTAAAAAAAGAAATAGTTGTAGGTCTTATAAGTAAATTTATAGGAACTAATGCGACTAAAGATTAAAGCTCAATTCCGTAAAATATATCAGATTTTGTCTGCATAAAATGTGATTAAGACAGAGTATTTTGTTGACCCCTAGTGTAAACGTTAGTTAGAGTCGACGCCAAAAAAGGTGATATTTTGAAATTTTGATTTAGCTTGCGCAGTCTATTTCTACTGCGGCCTGAATCTGAAAAATTTTAGAAGAGAGTATTCACTGTTAAAATATAGGCGCAGAACTACATTTTCTGTATTGTTTTAGCTATTTTGCCTTCCTTCCTTTTATTTGAAAGAAAGCATCATCAAATATCATTTAGTACCATTGCCGCTCTTGTCGTTATTGGATGCTATGGGGAGCTACGGTTTGTTAAAATGATAGTTTGACGGAGAAGTACAATCGAAATAAAGAGCTTTCTGTGTACAAGAACTATCGTTTCCCCTCATGCGCGAAAAATATCATCTTTTTTGGCGTCGACATTAAACATTATTATTGGAAACCAAATCTGTCGATTGGGGATTTCATATAATAAGTATACAAAGTGTATGTGTATTTATACACGTTTTTTTATAAAGCCGCGTCTATAATGCTTACCTGTGTTTCCTTTTCGTGCGGCGATTGTGATGTTTAGCTCCCCTATTTTAAAATGTCAAATAAACAAAATTGCGTTAAAATTATAAATAAGGGACTAAACACAAGAAATCGCAATTGAAATGTGAGCTTTATTTTGAAAATGTTGCATATTTATTCATCACGTTTCAATTACAAAATCTGACTTTCGATCTCTACATAAAACAATTCTGCAAAAAATGTTGATATCATCCTACCGAAAGCATTAATGTGATAAAATGGGTAAAGTTTTAATCAAAGCAACGAATCTGCATTAAAAAGTCAAGTGTGTGTCCCATATGAAATTCTGATGATGACCTTCAAATGATCTTCAATCAAAATAATCGACATTGAAGATTTAAATGACTCAACCTGTATATCTACGTTTTACAAAGTTGAGCTCGTACGTATTATTATTTCCATTGGATCTGGAGCTATTATTGTTTTTTTTTCGATTGTATTGAAATTATATTTTTCTAAATTCTCTGTATATCCGCCGATCGAAAGAGATATCAGAGTATTTTTTCGAGAACATCGATTCTTACATTTTTTCATTATTTTTAAGCAGAAATCGGTAATTTCGCGTTGATTTTATTGAGTAAGGTTTTTAATAACGAGGATATTAAGTGTTTAATCGAAGTTCTTATTTTGTTTTTAATCGAGGATTCGAAAAACTAGATTGACTGTGTCTGTTCTTGATTTTATTATAAGAAGGAAAAATCATCACGGTTTGATTTTGTATGATATCAATACATTACTCCTGAATTATTCCTAAAATACGTAATTATGAAAGAATTATGTTAATAATAGAAACTTATTTATGTTACAGGCAGAAACAACACTGCAAAATACTACAAGTGAATAGTAAGCGCATGTTAAAAGAGGTAAGATTACAAATTATGTATTAAAGTTTTTTAATTATTTTGTAAATGATGAAATTTATTTGGTCCGTGTTTATGATCTTCTTTGATTATATCCGTCCAATTACTGATAAATGGCAATCCCTAAACACAAAACTCAAGAAATAGTTTTGTACTTTATTTAATTACATTCAGGAGAAATAAATCCAATTTAATTTATAGTATATCAATAGAATGCTAACAGTCCTAGAAAACAACAATAGTAGTAATGAAACCAACGAATAAAGAGTGGAAAGAACACCCATTTTCAGACCTATTCTTCATTCTGTCAGAATGCCATTTCGTTCGAAACATACAATTACATTGGAATTATAACGAAATAAAATTCCGGCGGAGTTTGGAATTAAAAGAACCAAGTTAAAGCAAAGACAAAGAGAAGAAGATATAGGGCCGTTTATTTTGAAAGTGGTGTAAGTCCATTTCTGAAGTAATTTGAAGTGCAAATATATACGCATTTACTAGGGTAGTAAGAAAAAAAAAATTAAAAAAAAAAATACAGATTACATTATATTAGTAGGTGTAAATTAAAAATGTTCAACTTTAGGGGTTTTTATTATGAAAATTATTCTATTGTTTTTTATTTGACTAATCTTGCAATTATGAAAGCAACTTTAAAAATTAAAACTTAATGATTTCATTTATTACAGTATGCCAATAAAAAGGTATTTTTATGTTGAACAAAATAATAGGTGTAGGAAAATAGCTTGATTTTATCAAATTAAAAAAAAATTATTTTTAAAAAAGTTATCGCCATCTTTGTTGGACCCCGTTCCGGAAGTTGCGATTTGAGGTGAGCAACACAGCAACTTACTGGTTCATTGAAATTTAATCAAACGAAGGGAATCATTAGTTTAATAATTAATCTTGTCCTTAATCGACGCTTTTTTTTTTGAAAATTTTCAATATGGCGGCTTCTGAAAGTTTACTCGCTGATTGTCAAGCAAAAAACCACTAGTTTATTGTTTAAAAAAAATCAAAATCCGTCGATCCAAGGACAAGTTTTTTATGGTTGCAATAAGCTATATAATCCGTCTGTCCAGTAGTTTCTGAATTAAAGTGGTCACCGACTTTGAAAACATAGTTTCGAGAAAAACGCGTTTAAAGTTCTCATTAGCGCGTTGCAGAGAGCCCTTCAGTAAATGTAGGATATTTCGGAAACTATATGTCGGATTGACTTGAAATTTTCAGGGAATATTTTCAAGATATCATACTTCAAGAATATGCCAAAAGTCAAAAATCGATTTTTTTAAAACCTAACCCCTTAATAAAACTGCCTTAATTCTTCTTGACATAGAATACGTCGCTTGTTAATGGGCATTTCATTCCAATAAAATTATAATGCTTTTTACAACTACTTATTATTTCTGATGTTTTTTTTAACTCATCCCACATGTTCTCAATTAGTTTGTGATCCGTGAACTGACTCGGGCAGGGAAGAAACTTAACATTATGACCCGAAACAAATAATAAGGGAGCATATCATTTTGCAAAATGTCCTTTTAAACTAGCATGCCTTTGTTTCTTTAATTCATACAATAGGGCCAACAACGTACAAAGAGAATAATCCCAATACAATGCTGCTTACACCTCCATCGTTTGTTGTTTTGTGAATCTGCGATCAAATTCTTTGCTGCTCGCGTCCAACATTTCAGTTAATGCCGGATAAAAATAAGTTGATCTTTGTTCCGTCGTTTTAAAGAATTTTGTATCACTTTTTCACATGACGCTGATTAGCCAAATCTCTATGCTTAATACCTTTTCAAAAAGTAAAGGAAATCTTCTTCCTGGTAGCAACTTTGTAATCCTCTTAGGCTTCAATGCATTTGTAATGATGTTTCGCGAACGACCTAGAACTTCAGCAATGGATCTATATATATTTTTTTAACTTTATCAACAAACGTAACTCTTCCGCTGTACAATTAGCCCATCTAAATGAGATTTTTGGATGTTTTCAATGTCAAAGAATTGACCTTCAAGAAAATTTATTTTTTTAAATCTCTGGAATAGGTTATGTCAAGGTCTTTTAAGTCCACACCTGTTGTTTTGACCCAATATAATCTGCACTGTTAATGTCCGCAAAGCAACTATTTTATTGCGTTATTGTTTTTTGTGTAAATAAGTGCGGAAAGGCTTAGACCTAACAGTATAATAAGATGATCGCAATGTGAATAAATTTCATTGAAATTGTACTATAGAAGGTAATCACAGTGTTGTCACCTATTATTTTGACCAGCAGTGTAGCTAGTTCAATTTCTAATGTTCTTAAAATGTTTTAACTGACCTACATAATTGATTAAAAATTTCGTTTTTAAGTACATACACACATACATGAGTTTTTATAGTTTTCAACTTAGCCTTTTCTTCTAGGCCATATATGCTGGTAGACGAAATCAATTAGATGAATTTGGGAGAAACTGTTTTAAAATCAAGTAAGTAAAATCTGTATGAATGCCTTATATAATAATAAATAAATTTAAAGTAATAATATTAGTAGTAGTAATATTTTCTTGGGTTTATCTTATTTATTGCACATGAAATATTTTTAATTTTTGTACCATCTGATTTTATTCATAATGATGAAATTAATTACCGTCTGATTTTGTATGATTATCAAGTACGGCTGCAAAATTATTGCACTGAATAGTCTCAAAATACATAATATATATAATTATAAAAGAATTAGTCTTATTAACAGTGTTTATATTTCAGGCATACACATTACAACGGATTACTTAAATGAATATCTTGTTCACATATTGCTAAAGGTAAGATATTAAAATAACATGTGCAATAAATTTTTCTTTTGTAAGTGATGAAATCTATTTGGTCCGCGTTTATGATCTCTGTTTTATCATTTTGGTACGGAACCCTAAAAGATCAGTCTAGCTTATTTAATTTCTACTGTTCTTGACATTTTTAACCTACATAATTGAATAGAAATTTCGTTTTTAAATGCATACACACATACATGAAATTTTATAGTATTCAACTTAAGCTTTTTTCTTCTAGGTCATGTGTGCTGATAGACGAAATTGAATTGATGAGTTTTGGGGTGAAACTGTTTTAAATTCAAGTAAGTAAAATCTGTATAAAGTTATTGCCCTATATAATATTAAAGGAATTTAAAGTAATAAAATTAGTAGTAGTAATATTCTCTTGGATTTATCTTATTGCACTTGCCTTATTTGTAATTTTTTGTAAGTTTATCATAATGATGACATTAATTACCGTCTGATTTTCTATGATTATCAAATACGGCTGCAAAATTTTTGCACTGAATAGTCTCAAAATATATAATATACATAATTAAAAAAGAATTAGTCTTATAACAGTGTGTATATTTCAGGCATACACATAACAACGGATTGCTTAAATGAATATTTTGTTCACATATTGCAAAAGGTGAGATATTAAATAAAATTTATAAATAATTTTTTCTTTTGTAAATGATGAAATGTATTTGGTCCGTGTTTATGATCTTCTTTGATTATTAACTTCCAAAAACTGATGATCAGCAATCTATCTCCTAAAACAAACCGCAGGATAGTATGAAACATCTCTAAAACGAATTCGCTTCTTCCAGAATTTCTGCTTCGTTATAGAGAATTTTCGTTATATAGAAATAGTTTTCAGTTCTGATGTAAGGCACGTCCTAATACTTTATTTGGAAATAATAATGTGTGCTACTTTAAATTACACGGTGTGTTCCTATATGAACTTTCCTGTATGGCTTAAATATCTGGCGATAATAAAGCAACATTTGACTCTTTACTTATTGGGCACAACGGTAAAATAAATTCAGCGAGTTTATTTTCCTCGCGCATCGAGGGTTCCGTACCTTGGATGGCTGCTGATTTCTCAGAAATCATTTTATTTTTCCTGTAATATTTACATAAACCTCTCTCAACTCTAATTATTTCAAATTTTTCGTTTTGCAAAAAGGTGATAAGGTAAGGTGAGGGGAATGAGTTTTGTTTTTAGAAATTTTTCATCATAAGTCGAAAACGCCCCGCCTTCGCTCGTCCTTTACAATCAAAATAAAAATATTTTTTGAATTTTTCATTTACAATAAAGTTGGTGAAGCATTATTTAAAACTATTCCAAATTTCGAGTCTATAGCAGTTGCTGAAATAAGCAGCTGTGACAGACAAACCATAAGGTTGTTTTTTTTACCATTTTGTTACGGAACCGTAGAAAATTAGTCTAGCTTGTTTAATTTCTACTGTTTTAAATTTTTTGAACTGTCCGATATAATTGTTTTTTATAGTTGTATTTTTAGTTTTCAACTTAAGCTTTTCCTTCTAGGTCATATTTGCTGATAGACGAAATTGAATTGATGAATTTTGGGGTGAAACTGTTTTAAAATCAAGTAAGTAAAATCTGTATAAAGTTATTGGCTTATATAATATTAAAGGAATTTAAAGTAATAAAATTAGTAGTAGTAATATTCTCTTGGATTTATCTTATTGCACTTGCCTTATTTGTAATTTTTTGTGAGTTTATCATAATGATGACATTAATTACCGTCTGATTTTCTATGATTATTAAATACGGCTGCAAAATTTTTGCACTGAATAGTCTCAAAATGCATAATATATAATTATAAGAGAATAAGTTTTATAACAGTGCTTATATTTCAGGCGCGTACACATAACAACGGATTGCTTAATGAATATTTTGTTCACATATTGCAAAAGGTGAGATATTAAATAAAATTTATAAATAATTTTTTCTTTTGTAAATGATGAAATGTATTTGGTCCGTGTTTATGATCTTCTTTGATTATTAACTTCCAAAAACTGATAAAAACAAGCCGCAGGATAGTATAAAACGTCTCTAACACGAATTCGCTTCTTCTCGAACCCATATTTTAGAGGGTAGCAAACCGTCACACATATTTACTACATTGGTCGAGGACATACTATAGAGAAAATATTTTGAAGTTCATTTCTTTTTGCGATTCCCTTTCTCATAACTTCATTTTGTTGCCGTACAATTTGAAAGTTTCTTACCTACTTTAAAAATTGCTTTATTTTGTTATCAAGTCTTACTAATTTTTAGCAAAAATAAACTAAAAGTCTTCTCAAAAAGTTTTTAATAAATACATTTTTTATGTACATGTATATATTTTATATGAACTCTTAATACAGCAGGTCGTTATAAGTGATATCAATTCTAATTTAAAAAAAAAAGTTCACTAAAGATACCCTGGTATTGAAATAAAAAAAAATTTATTTTCAATGCTACGCAACTTTCTGCCAGTTTAAATTACTGATATCAATAGTACATGGTTTCTAACTAGTTTTCTTTGATATTTTGTTAAAAACAGAAAAGTAATAAATCATTCAGTGAAAGGGCTAATACCTATTTGTAAAGTGATCATCATACTAGGTCTATCTTTAGATTCTGTTATTTTATTTTAGTATCTTTTCAGTTTGACTAGTAATATTTCCTGCGAGCTCTTGTAGTTTATTTTTTTAATTCATAAAACAAATATGAAAATAGTTGTAAACTAAAACGTTTTTCTTCTAGGTTAACATTGCTGCTTACTGAAGCAGAAATGAGTTGGAAACTGCTCTATAGAATCAAGTAAGATAACATTTGTAATATTTTTAATATTAAGAAAATCCGAAAAACATAATAAAAGAAAATAATGTCAGAGCAGGCGTCTTTAAGATGTACACTGATTGATTTAAGTGAACAGCAGAACCTTGTCTTATTTAGCTTATGTAGCTTCTACAATTTATTGTAATGCAATTCTGTATGCTTTTAATGATAGTGGTGTTACATATGTACTAAAATTTAAAATTATAACGTTGAAAAATCCTTTCGTCCAAAACTCTCTGAAACCTCTTCTTGCTAAGATATAATATTTGTTTCGCCGTCTCCTGCTCCTTCAACAACAAGATCTCTGTTCTTTGAATAACACCCAAAATTGCCATGTCCTGTCAGACATCTCGGAACTTTCCGATCCGATGCCAGTAAGCATTATATGACGCTCCCAATGTCACCTTGACTTTTATCTTTTCTCTTTCGAAGGCAACACTAAGGCAGCTTCCGCTTTCTTAATTCGTCTGCTTGTTCGTATCCTTTAATATCTACCTGTACCCTAAATGAAATCAGCCTGTAAACTGAGACACACGTGTTGAGATTGCGAACATACTCTAACGCCCAAGATGTATTGAACTCAATTTAAATTTAATCATCACTTGATTGTTATGAGTTCATATAGTAGGGTCAACATCTCTGGAAATACCTCCAAATCCAACCTTACCTCAGCTCTGACTCACCTCTCTGTATTATCAATGCTCTAAGTTACGGTATATTGCCAATCCATTTACTCATAAGTGCATTGATTCTACGTCAATTTAGACGGCTTACAGTTTTTTTTTCAAAGCGTATTCTGTTGAAGGTCTTATTCAGCGCTCATTATAATAGTGGTCATTGCGATTCGCTCGATTTATTTCCGGTTTGTTTAGATCAGCGAATGAATAAATTAGTTAAGTTTTTCTATACTGTTTTTGTAAGTTTTTACATCTATATGATGATATCTCGATATATTTGTCTTCTTTTCCCGGCATAAATTTACATTGCTGAAAGAATATTTATCTGATTAAGTAAAAATTTATAATTTAGAAATTGAATGTGTTTCAGTTCTCTTTTAAAGTATATAAATATTTTTATTTTTATTACAGATTTTAATGGAGCGATACAAACCTGAATAGACTTTATGAAATTTTTGTAATTCAAGTATAATTTGTAAAATCTCTAAGCCACAAATAAAAAAGTTTTATTGTATTCAGTGTTTATTTATTTTCTTTTTCAGGAACTTGAAAATACATGTGTTATTTTGAAATTTTTGAACGATCCAAGGAAGTTCGACTTGGAAATGAAATGGTGCATTGGACATTTTTCAAATAGTAATTCTTTAACACCTTTTGAACAGCTGCAACTCACAGCTTTGCATGACGCACGTTCAATTAGTTTCAAAAAGGTTGTTGAATCTTATTTGTAACTCTACTAAAAAATTTTATTACAATACCTAACTTCAATAATGTCAGTTGATTCATAAACCAGCAAGCTTAAAATGTCTGCTTTAAGGGGGGGTTCACTGGCATTTAAAAACTACATTACCTATTCATTTCAAACTTGGTACACACTTTCTACTTCCCCCCCCCCCCCCCCCCCCAACGTTCAGTTTCAGAATTTTTTTTTTTACATTAAGGGGGTTTTCTACTAACAAAATGGCGGAATTCAATTCAAATGTCCACCAAAAATTTATAATGAAAAGAAAAACAACGTTGGGGGGAGGATTTAAGGTAGGCGCAGACTGACGCGGTGGCAAGGCGGTTAATCGCTGCATGTGTTCTCAAATGTGTAAGCACACACTTGCGATTTGCTGAACAGCGGTGGTGCGGCGAACAGTGATGCATGCCACTTGGATACAAATGTATCCATTTGGATACATTTTTTGTAGAATTTTTATTTTGGATACATGGATACTTTTTTTCCGCAATGGATACATTTTCCCTTAAAGTAGTGAGAAAAATTTAAAAATGCGTTTTAACTTATGAACACACGACGGCGGCAAATCTATTCCATTTCATTATAATTGACTAGTACTCTTTGGAAGAAAAGGCCTTGGGAAGATTTCTGCAGTACTGGCAAAGGGGGGGACGAAACTACGGATGTAAGTAAGTCCAAAGCCCTTGTGCTAGTTACAAAGGTTTTCGATGAAACTAGCTCTTGTGTTCAGGGCAGATTTCTGGGAATGTTTAAACTAAGAAAAGCTTTTATATAAAATAAAATCTTAATTTACATATGAGGTTTACGAATTTTATTTTATACCACCTCGAAAGTTGTTGTTTTGCAAAGAATTTTATTCAAACTTATTTGGCAGGACAGTTTGGCAGATGCCAATAATGCTATCTGCAGTAGGAAAATTCAAGAAGAGCAGCATTTGCTTGCTATCGAGCATTGTGCATGAGTGAATTAAAAAAAAGTTTTTCATACTCTTACAAAAATATAATAATGGGTAAAAGTTAATAAAAAATTTCAAAAACATTTTAAATATATTTACAGCTTCCGTTACAAGTGTGTGAAATATATTTATTTAAATCGTTACTTTTAGTTATGATATTATTCATTGTGATTTTGCAAGTTGTATCATAAAAGTAGAAGTGGATACATTTTTGGGTCACTGGATAAATTTTTTCGGAAATTTGGATACAAAATAAGCTCGGCGGCGATTAAAAATCGCCATCAACCGCTGCATGCACCATTTCACCGCGTGATCGCAAGTTGACAAGTAGCACGTACAGAATGGAATGTGAACAAGTGATTGAAATTGTTAGAAAATATCCAATTTTGTATGATTTGCGTCATGAAGATTATAAAAATTTTGAGAAAGTACATTACATTCAATTTATATTTAATCTATAAAATATATTTATTCATGTTGCGTATTAAAATAATTTACAAAGTTCTGACGGATCTCAAAACCTTATTTCTTGATCTTTTTGCATCTTGTTTAAAATTTGAAAAAGTTTTCATTTGAGGTTCAGGAGGTTCAAAAGCTGTAAAGTAATTGTCTGCATAAGTTTTAGATCTTAAAAAATTATGCAATACACAAGCTGCCCGAACTATTTTTATTGTTGTTACGTTGGTTCATAAAGGCCTGAAAAAATTCTCCATTTTTGAGAAAGAATGCCAAATGCATTCTCCACCACGTCTAAGATAAGTATTAAATCTCTCTTTTTCTGGATTATATTTCGAAACTCTGTAAGGAAATGGCCGCATAAGGTATGTTTTCAAAGGGAAACCTTCGTCACCAATCAATACATAGGGTGTAGTTGCTGTTTGATTCGGTAATGATTATGCTGCCGGAAGAGCAAACTGTTCATTTTCAAATTTTCCGCCCATAATTGATTCATCTAAAATGCCTTAATACAAATAATAATAAAAGTTCTTCAGTATTTCCACTCATTTTAGTAATCACTTACACACAACTCAATTACATGATAGTACTGATTCTTTTCAGAGATCGTATTAAAATGAAGCAAATTAAAAAACCAAAATTACAATCGCCACCGTACTAGTGTGAGTGGCTACCGCTTCGTTACTCCCACCGCCATCACCACTACGTCAGTCTGCGCCTACCTTTAATGATACTTTGACTAAATTTTAATGGATTTTGATTTCAAATAATTTCTAGTAGTACAGGAAATAAAAGAATTACACTTCGAAAAATTACCTACAGGAATTTGACTTGATAAATCGTTAGGGGGGCATAAAGAAAGCTTAACTCTAGATTTCCGAATTTCCCCCCCCCCCCCCCCCTGTCTTTGAGAAAATCCAAAAAAATTTTGAAATGCGTTTTTCATAATAATGTAAATGGGAAAGTTGTTCGTCACAAAAATACCTACATTTTTTATTTAAACAATTTTTTTGTAAAACTTACCGTTCTCGAGCTGGAGCTTGCCAAAGTGTGAAAATTGTACTTTATGGCCGCGCTGAGTCGCGTATTCCATATGGAATAAAGTACAATTTTCACACTTTGGCAAGCTCCAGCTCGAGAACGGTAAGTTTTACAAAAAAATTGTTTAAATAAAAAATGTAGGTATTTTTGTGACGAACAACTTTCCCATTTACATTATTATGAAAAACGCATTTCAAAATTTTTTTGGATTTTCTCAAAACAGGGGGGGGGGGGAAAATTCGGAAATCTAGAGTTAAGCTTTCTTTATGCCCCCCTAACGATTTATCAAGTCAAATTCCTGTAGGTAATTTTTCGAAGGAACCCTATTTTTTCGTGCTTCGTTTCCTGTACTATAGCTGTGATACAGTGAACACCGCAAATCGTCTGTTTCTATAGACGTTCTTGGAAAAGCTACGTCACCGGCTTGTTTGTCTATATCGTCGCATAAAAAAAATTTGACAATCTTGATGAAACTATACTTAATAATGTACAAAAGGTTTAAACTAATATCCTCAATCCATATTTATAAAAAAAATTCACAAAAAAAGTGCTTTTTTTCACGCAACATGAGCTTGCTTCACTCAAAGTGCTGTGCACAATTCCTTGACCTGTGTCAGCGGCAATCACGTGTATAGAACAAGTATAAACATAGGGTACGTTCATTAATGCATATTTGTTTTTGCATAAAGTTCATAAAGCCAGATCAAAACATGCGTTTGCACAAGGTTCATAAATTCAAACGTGCGAAGCAGTTTTGCATATGTTTTTAACTGCGTGCTGCACTTATGTTCAAGAAGAACAATGAAATTTTAGGAAGGCAACGCCGGTTCTGTTTTTGTTTACTTGTATTTAGTGCATATTTAAATGGGTAATGTAATTTAACTCATTGTAGAAATAATTAATACAATTTATAATTACGGCCAAAGAAGTTCACTAATGCACACAGGCGCAAAATGTTTTGTTGCAAATATCGCGAAAGCAAATTTATTGCATTAGCGCACGTTAGTAAAAGTATCCATACTCAATGGGAAAAGCTTTACATCCTAAAATTCCTAGTTTAAAATTTCACGTAAAGAAAGCATTGACATACATTTTTCGAGAACTCAGTTGCAAAAAAAGCATAAAATAATATTTAATTAAGATCTCATGAGCTGCAATGTTTAGGTAGTTTCTTCGATTGTGGTTAGGTAGTTATTTTGTTTGTTTAATTAGTTTATTTCTTGTTTTTTTATTTTTCACTTTTTGCTGTCTTCATGAATGCTGCTTTTATAACAAAGCAATTTCAACAGTTGCTGAGGTACTGCACTCCTGTAGAGAGAAAAAATCATCCAGACACAAAATGCTTATCACGGTCTAGTACGCCAATATACTACTACCCAAACGCAAAAAGGTTCGTCTACCCAAGATTTTACTTCGAAAATAAAAGTGTTTTTTTCAATAATTCAGTATATTGGCAAAGTTGTAATGAAATATTTGTGGCAAATACATTTCAGAGTGTAAGTAATTCTAATACAACTTACACAATCAAAATGCGACTAAAGGTCTTTTCAAAAATTAAACTTGTTTTATGTGCATCATCCTGCAAAAATCTTCGTCTATCATAAAACTTACCGCAAAAAGGTTCGTCTACCTTGTACAAATTACAATTTTGGAGCAACATTCTTTTGTAAAGAAACTACGAACGATCGAGTAACAATTTGAATGTTTTGAAATCGTATTATGAGTATATTTTGCTTACTATAGTGCATTTTGTTGTGCGTTATTGAAAGGCAGATGCGCACAGAAGAGGGACGTTCAAATTTTTAAAAATAAAATATTACCAAATGTAATAAAATTAATTTGCAAATAAATTGAAGTTGCAAAATATGAAAAACAACAATTAAATAACATGTTAATTTATTATTTATGTAAAATTCCATCAAATGTTTTAACATAATTCACTAAAAAAGAAAAGAAATCCGAATTCTATTCATAGAGAATTAAGCCTGCTAAACATTAAATTAACTTACAGGAATTGCGTAAACTTTTCTCTACCATTTAGTAGTGTCACCATTTCGTCGGATAACATCCTTCATACGTCTAGGCATAGTGATTACTAATTCTTCACACTCAGCTGGTGTTATTGAATCCCAGATGCTTTGTATAAAGAACATCCATTACATTGAGGTATTGTCTTTTTAATTTTTCCTAATATGTTCTCAATGGGAGAAAGGTCCGGGTTTTGGTTTCAAGAACATGAAGTGCCTTTAAACTATTGCATTAGGGGAACTTCATGTTTTTGAAATCATTGCTTTGTTAATTTTGCCGTATGACAACTGGCCCCGTCCTGCTGGAAAATATATTCGACTACTGGTCTTTCCAAAGCAGATATTGATGGAAGAAGATAATTTTGCAGAATAGTCTGGTACGTAGAGCTATTTATTGTAGTATTAGTGAAGCACAGATGTCTAACTCCCAAATCATTACAGAGCTTGAGAATTTTACGTTTTGACTTAGGCAGTCATTTTGGAATGTTTCAGTTTTTTTTTCGAATGACGCGTTTTTTATGGGATTGCATGTCCAACTCAAAGCGTGCTTCATCACTCTGATTATGAGATGTGAGGCTGATAGGCTGTAGGGCTGATAGCCGCCACCCTAATCTAAGTGTCCAATTTTCGTGAGCTTTAGCAAAAGCGAAGCGTTTCTTTTTTTGGATACTGGTCAAAAATGGTTTCTCCTTAGCCTTAAAATTTAGATGTCATTGCGGGATTCCATAACAGAATATCAGAAAATTTACCTTATATGATTTATAACCCATTTCTCTCATCCTTCTCCTACATGTATCCACAGAAAAACTTTTTCCTATGCTCTCTGTACAAATTCCAGACTCTGTTGCAGCACGATTTTGTTTAATTGTTTTCCTTAAAATTCGACTTTCGCTTGAAGTAGTCAGTCTTGGTAGTTCTGGTATCGGTTTTTTCTTCATACTTCCAGTTGTCTCGAATAAAATAATTATACCCTGTACTGTAGATCTTGAAAGTTTAAATTTGCTTGCAATTTGATAAGAAGATTTCTTATTTTTATAATCTTCAGTTACTACCTTTCTCAGATGAGATGGTATTGCTTTTCCGGGTGTCGTTTCAGATCAAGAAGTTGCAGCAAATTGCCGTCTAGCCAAAAAATAAGCTCGCAACTACAATTTCAGATTATTTGAATACAATTATTTACAGTTACTCGATCGTTCGTAGTTTCTTTACAAAAGAATGTTGCTCCAAAATTGTAATTTGTACAAGGTAGACGAACCTTTTTGCGGTAAGTTTTATGATAGACGAAGATTTTTGCATTTTTTGAAAAGACCTTTAGTCGCATTTTGATTGTGTAAGTTGTATTAGAATTACTTACACTCTGAAATGTATTTGCTACAAATATTTCATTACAACCTTGCCAATATACTGAATTATTGAAAAAAACACTTTTATTTTCGACTAAAATCTTGGGTAGACGAACCTTTTTGCGTTTGGGTAGTATATAAAGCAAGAGAAAATCATAAAAATCGTTACGTACCCGTAGTCTCTAAGTGCAACATTTGTTTATCACTTACCAATGTCGTCGCTTATACAATAACCTGGCCATGTGACGTTTTATATACCATTCGGTGGATTATTTTTCCGTGCATCCAATGGGCTCACACTGAAGGCACTTAATACTAATCATAACTTAACTCAATACATAATATATTAATATTTTAACATGCATGTATTGTATAAAATGAAAAAATAATGCAGTTTTTTGTCCTGAAAACTAAGCAAATTTGACTTGCGCGGTATTGTTGTATAAGCGACATAAAGGTAAACGTATTCTGTACAGCAAAATGGAAAAACTTAAAAATCTGGTATAAGCTTTACGAAGCCAGATGCCGCTCCTTCTCTTCTGTCATGATACAAAGGCAGCTCGACACTATTAACGAATCATCCAAATCGGTTCACGCGTTAGGAAGTTTGTTTCGCACCCTCTTCCCACCTCATCCACCCCAAAATTTTAAATATGTCACACAACATTCTTAACATGACACCAAAGATCGGTCCACGCGATACAAAGTTAGATCACCCCTCCCTCGCCCAAGGGCCAAATTTTTTCTTACAGCAGCAATGGAGGATCATACTCTTCAAGAACAAAAGAATAACCCCAATTGATCTATACCCTGTTCCAAAAAGATTGGCAGTACACGGTAAATGGGAAGTTATGATGCCAAATTTTACAAACTCGCCAAAAACCGTGTACAGCCATCCTTTCGATCTTTCTAGGTCGAGAAACCAAGAGGCACTGATCAGGGTTCTCACTCAGGTCGGCAAGAGTGGAAGATAGTATCGTGGTGGTGAAATTATAGTACCAACCTGAAAATTATAGTACGCTTGGCAAAAACGACAACACCAATACAAAACAAAAGAACGCGTTTGATCAAGTTCGAATTCGACCGGCGTCAAAACCTCCGTAAACTACAAGCCATGAACTGACGAATTTCACGCACACACATTAGGGCCAAAATGGTCTGGTTTTTCGATAAGTTTACATTGCTTCTTATGGCAGCCGGGGGGTGATTTTTCTTTAAACTCATTCTTATGCCTAAACTATAACTTCTATGAGAAAATTGTTTTGTTCTACTTGAAGTAAACAAAACAATCTTTCGAATGAAGTAAAAATATTCATACCCTACTTAAGAAAATAATAAACAAGCCTAAAAGTGCGGAAGTGGAAATTTAAAGAAAATACAAGCGACAGAGCATGGTCGGACCATGACTTACTGCTTGCGTTTAGGATGAAAAATTGGTTTGCGACTAAAATTTCACGTTTAATCAAAGATTTCTTGTTATTTTGCTTAATAAGGTGTACATGTTTTTACTTTATTAGAAAGATAATTTAGTCTGCTTTAAGTTAATATAAGACTAATTTTTTCATATAACTAATAGTTTTGGCGCTAGGGCCAGTTTAAAGAAAAATGTCCCCCTGGCTACCATAAGAAACAATGTAAATATGACCATTCAGTCAGACCATTTACGACCACATGTAAAAGTCCAGTTCATGGCTTGTAGTTTACGGTGGTTTTGCCGGCGTGCATCTACGACTACGAGAAAGAAACTAAATAGTGATGCAATCGAAAAAGCGTGCCAACTTTAATAGTGTGCGATAATCTTTCATACACTACGCAAAACGGCATTGCAGGCGGCTGAAAATTATTTTATTTGAGAGGGTTATTGGCGCGTTTTTTAAACAACCTAAAGCGAATTTCGACGAAGTGAAATTATAGTACATTTGCGACTTAGGATTGCGGATAGTACAGCTGGTCAAATTATAGTACACGTACTATAATTATAGGACGGTTGAGAACCCTGGCACTGATTCTGTCAGCAGGCAGATTTGTTGGTCGACCGACAGTGATCAGCACTCAGTGCACTCATGCGAAGTTCTCCGATGAAATACGAATTCGAGTGACTGGAATGGTCGGAAAGCACATTTAGTGTAGCCAGATTATATCTTTTAGCAGTAGGCCACAAGGAAAAATAAGAAAATGTTCTGAGATGAAATCGTGTCAACAGCGTACTGAGGAAGAGGGATGAAGACATAGGAAAATAAAGCAGACAGCAATACTCCATAACAGCGTGTACTGCCAATCTTTTTGGAACAGATTATACTCGTTATGAAGTTTGATTCCACCCCTTCCCTACCCTTATAAATGTTTGTCGTGGCACCAAAGGGGAACATACTGTATACATCATAAAAATATTTATCCAAATCGATCAATGCGTTACGAAGTTAGACTACCCCACCCTCCATACCGACCGTAGTTCAAAATTTACTACCAATGGGGGGATATTTTATACATCCAAATCGGTCCACACGCTAAGAAGTTAACCCAACCTAACGTTCAAATTTTTTCTCATAATAATAGCAATGGGGGATTATACTCTATACAACAAAAAATGAATCATCAAAATCGGTATAAGCGTTAAAAATTACGCCCGGTCATACATAAAAAAATAAAATGTCGAACTTATAACCTTTCGTTTTTGCGAAGTCCATTAAAAAGTAATAAAAATTGAAGTATTATTTTAAACCAATGCTTTTCAGAGAGAATATATTTCGGGTATCTTATTTTATATGGTTTGGTTATTCATTTAACATAGCAAACCGAGGCTCGGTATATAATCCAGCGAAAAAAATACCTTGTTCTTGACACTCACTCATCCAGCAAACGGACACGGTTTTCATGTAATTTAAGCTTATAGAAATATCCCTTATATAAATTTTACAGAAAATTCTTTGCGGTGGTCGAGTTATAAACAATTAAAGTCGGAAAATTGCAAATATTGGCGTATTTTTGAATTTTGTTGATAAACGAATTACTTGAGCAACAATTCATAGTAATCATTTTGTAGGGAATAGAAAAACCTACAAAATGCCGTTTGAAAATTGTAAAAATGTTTGTTGCTTAGAAAATCGCAAAAAACCATTAACATATTAGAAACTTTCAATTAACAATAACATATAAAATTCAACGAATAAACTTCATATTTCGTAGATTTAATAGTGCTCCAAAAGAGGTAAAAATTTCACATTGATTAGTTGAATAGTTTTTGCATAATTCAATTGACGTTACAAAAGTGTTATTACTTTTACCTTATAAACAAATGGAATAACTCCGTTGCTAGGGGTATTTTTTATATATTTCGTTTTGATTTTTAAAAAGCTGGCATTTTTTCACAAATTAAAAAAAAACATTCTAGGTGCTTCCTAAACGAAGATAATTGATATAGAAGAACTACATAGCCCCAAGGCGGCGCAATTTGTGATGACCAAGCCTGAGTGGAGAATAAGGAGAGGCGAAAAAAGGGTTGAAGTAATAAAGTGCTAAGTTTACTAAATAGGACTAAGAAACTAATAGCATGATCAATGCAGGGAAGCGCGAAATGTTACAATTAATAATATAAGGAGGGAAGATCAGAGAAAAAAAAGAGAAAGAGGGAGGGGAGTAGCTCGAGATGGAATTGCATGAGAAGTTGTTTACTGTCATTAACTATGGAACATTTCAAGACACCTAGCTTTAAAGGAGTAATCGATTCCACAGGCGGACCGCCCTAACCTGGAAGGATAAATCCATAATGCGAGACCGGAATGGAGGCAATAGCAACAACCTGGAGAAGCTGAACCTCCGGAACAGGTAATTGGGGAGCTTAGAATTAAAACCCGGTAAAGTTGCTGAAGCGTCCTCAGAGAGAGGAGATCCAAAAAGGAGCACCCGAGGAATGCATGTGTTGGGCCGAGATATGATCTCTCCTGTCCAACGAGAAAACGTATCTAACCCCTGAGTTGAAAAAAACCCTAAGTCTATTAAGCTGGCCAACGTCACATCCTGAAAAAGCCTCGCATCCATAGCAAATGATCGGCAAGAGTAGTGACCTGACCAACAGAGCCCTTAGCCAATCCGGAGTGTAGGACCTGGCAGAGTACAACTTTCGAAGAGCAAAGAACACTCTTTTTCTCACTTGGCTTATGTGAGGAGCCCAGGTAAGGCACTCATCCAGGATCAAGCCCAAACTAGTGGCTGTCTGACTGAGAGGAATAAGGAAGCGACAGAATCCAGATCAATACCGAAGTAGATTGCAACGGAGCTTGAGAGAACTGCCTAATGACCCTTCTGTGAATGACCTCGTAACGATCATCTTTAAGTCTTCAGCAAGAACAGATGTCTTGCATTACACGCCATACAAAAACAAGTGGTTTGACACCCAATGCCACAAAGCAAGGAAAAAGTCATTTAAATGGCTCAATCTATACCGGAAACATAATACCGATTTTGAAAAAAAGATGTACTTGATGGAGAACAAGAACTTCAAAGAGCTGTGTCGTAAGAAGAAGCAAGTCTACTTCGAAGAACTTTCGATTAAACTCGGTTCATCGCAAGATACCAGGGAGTTCTTTTCTTTGGTGCGAGAAATTCGTGGCAACAAATTCACCACAGGTATGGATATCAGCATACTAGATTTTAAGAAACATTTTGTTAGACCTGTTAAACGGACCCCAGCGACCAACGGCTATTCTATACGCTGCACCATACATAAGCATTGAAGAGCTGGACAGAAATTTCAATCGATGAACTTGAATCTGCACTAACAAAATCCAAAGACAATAAGGCACCGAGACCAGATCGGATCCCTTATGAATTTTTTAAATATGCGCCAGTAGATTTCTTAAAAATTCTTACGAAAGTTTATAACAGTATACTGGACAGTGCAAGAATCCCAAGCAGCTTTTTAAACTCAATTGTCTTTCCTATTTTTAAAAAAGGAGATCCAAATACCCCTTAAAATTATAGAGGGCTCTCATTTATGGATGCGGTAGCAAAGCTCTTAGCGGGAATCGTGAACAACCGCCTTACGTTGTGGGAACAAAATTATGGCATAATGAAGGAAGCTCAGGCAGGCTTCAGAGTGGGGTATTCAACGATAGACAATATATTTAGTCTTTGTAATGTTGTGAAAGCCAAGTTTGCAGAAAGAGGAAAAAAAGTGTACGTTTTCTTCGTAGATTACAAGGCAACGTTTGATACCATCGATAGAGGCGCACTCTTCTACAAACTCTACAATATTGGAGTATCTACGAAGTTAATCAGATTCCTACAAGAATTATATAAGAATACCTCGGCACAAGTATGGAATGGAGATGCACTTTCGGAAAAGTTTTTCCCTTATACGGGACTTAGACAGGGATGTATACTCAGTCCCATGCTATTCTCATTATTTATTAATGATATTGATGACAACATGACTGGCGGAGTCAATTACGATGGATTCATCATTAAGAGTCTACTATACGCGGACGACCTAGTCCTGCTAGCGGAGGACCCCATTGAACTGCAAACAATGATAGACCAACTAAATAAATACTGTCAAACCTGGAACTTGGTGATAAATATGAGCAAGTCGCAGATTATGATATTTCGGAAAGGAGGATGTCGAAAATAAAATAAATAAATAAATAAATATTGAAGTCGTCAATAGGTATAAGTACCTTGGAATAACGTTAACACCGAGACTGTCTTTGAAGGAACTTATGACGGAACGTAACAGCACCTGGAATAACTTTATAAAAAATGAACACAGCTCATTCATCTAAATTCAAATTGTTCTTAGCGGTGTCCAGATTGGTGGTGTGCTACGGATCGCAAGTGTGGGGCATTAGGGAATACGAAGAAGTAGAGACACTTCAGCGCTTTTTTATTAAAAAACTGTTCTCATTGCCTAGAACAACACCTTATTATGCACCCAACGAATCCTCAATATCGTCCATGTAATCTTCATAAGTCAAAAAACAGAAAATGATTGCATTTCTGTAGTCGACAGTTAAGTATTTGGCACTATCAGCTTGTCCAGATCGTTTATGGAGTTAACTCTACAACTGTTCCCTCATTGTCCTTGAAGAGTATGCGACCTCTGCTGACGGATACAGTTTGAATCTTCCCTTCTTTGCGCAGCTCCAGGCATTTTTGACATTTGCCAAATGCGGAGGTAAATTTTCAGATAAGTATATGCGGATGGGCACATTGCACAGCGTAGAATCAGTGATATGCAATTTACGAGATCGAAAATATAAAGTCATGATCTCGTCTCGCAAGGCATTAGATGCCAATTTCAGTAGAACAGTGCCAGTGTCTTTTATTTCAGAAGATAGGTTAGTGGACACTCCTGCCCCTGAACAGGGTTTGCAGCACCATACAAGGCAATCTTCTTTGTCATTGCAGAGCCTCCCGAACAAAGCCTTTGGAATTTCCGCGCACTTATAGTGATACCACCACAAGCAGAGATTGTACTGTATATTGCCCTCCTTAGCGGTGACTGTGCAGATAGTGCACTTAGCCATGATTCGGGTATAAAGTGATTGTAATAAACTTCAACGATATCAATATCCAATTTGAGGTTATGTTATAGAGCAGCACATCGTTATAAGTTTAGTTGCATAAATATAATAATACACAGGTTTCGGAGCGTTCGGAGGCCAGGAGCACACAGATGAATGCGATTAGATGCAACACAGACAACCAAAAACACTGCTATAGGCAGACCACCAACACGTGGGAGACAGGCTAAAACAATCGCGTCGAAATTTGCACTCCACTTTAGATTCACAGGAAAACGCAGGAGTCTTTGCGATGACATAGGAAATGATCACGGAACTGACGAGAAAAGAAAAGCAGATTTATTTATTTAAAGTTTGACATTCGCACGACAGAACTACACGGCGGCCATCTTGTCATCTTTTGCAATGGGCAGTTGGTCCCCGTAATCACGCGAAATTTTTTTTGGAGGCTAAACCCTCGTTCACGAGTGCGATTCGTCGCATGCGACTGTAATTTGATTGGCTGAAGTCATATACCTGTTACTTGACATGCTGGCTTTGTCTAACGTCGCTGCGATTGTAAAAATAATCGCAGCAATGCTCTTGATTTGGTGCGATTGTTGTGCGATTGTTGAACATAACCATACATAATTGGTTTGTTCACCTTTTTGAAAAGCGCTTGTTGAATGAAAAACGGCTTGAATAAATATATGTATGTAATATGTGTTATTAGATATAAAAATTAATTATTATTATTTTACAGCAAATGAGGAAAAAGCAATAAAACAAATATTCCCTTTTCCTCTTTAAAAAAATTATTAAAAATATTAACTTAAATTCGCGTTTCCGATTTACTGTTAATATTTATATTTGGAATAATGTATATTACTTAAAAGCACTAATTATGTGCAAATTCAAATGTAAACAACAAATTTTCGGTCATCAACCTTGTGAACGGGCATACGATGAAAAATAATCGCAGACTGAAACAAAAGTATTCAAAAGGTGAGATGAATGAAAAAATCGCACGGAGTCGCATCGCGCTTATGAACAAGCCCTAAGTGATTAAACTAAAAGGTTGGAATTGTGCAGATGGCTAGAAGAAGTTTTTCTAAATTTTACTGACATTTTTCTAAACTCGTGAAAAATGGAATTCGTCTGAGTCAAGTTATTCTAAATCTTATGTGGGAAGTGTGCAACCAGATGATATAATTTTTTGATACTATAATTCAGAAGACAACTAGGAGACAAAATAAGAGATTCGTGTTGGCTCCATGGCCGCGCATGAAATTTTACCAGAGGTTAATTGAAGTATTCGCGCGGATAAACTTTGGCAATTTATTAAGATTTTAGTATCTATTCTAAGACCATATTTTAAAATCCGATCTACAATGATTTTGGGGAATTATGTTACGACTGATGTGGATTTTTGAACAGTTTTGAATTATTTTCATATCTTAATGATTTTTGGCAAATTTAACCTATGTTTAATGTAATTTGATAAAATTATAAATCAGCGATAAACTTTTATGCCTAGATTTTAATTTAATGAACCTTGTTTAAATTGTAGAGAAGATAATGAACTAGTCGACAAGAACATATTCAGATTTTAAGTCCTCAGTCTGAGGTAGTTCTTATGAAACTTATACAACGGCGGTAAATTTAATAGAGATTATATTTACGATTTCCGATAATATTTGCATTTAAAAACGATATAATTGCATTTTTATTCTTGACAGTCATCAATTGTACAGAGTTTATTTCTCAATTGTGTTAGGATACATAACGATTTTCTACTAGAGTTATAACTTGGATTTTATTATTCGATTGTTGATCCCACGTGTGAGAAGGTCGGGGAGAAGAGTCTGTTAAAAGTTAAACCTTACCTCATTTGCACTTCTTGCTATATTCCCTTTATCAAGTAAAGATTGCGCAATTTTTCTAGCCAAAGATATCAACATATAATCCTTTAATTGTTAAGCTTGTCACGCTCGACTGCTCTGGTAGACCGAACAATCTAAAGACCCCACAAACTCTACTGTTTGATAACCCAGTATTTAATTTTTATTTTGATATTGTCTAATCACCGTGACATAGGTAATCTGAAAGGAAAGCCGCATATAGCTTAAAGACTTAGATAAGAGGTACTATTTTGTATAAGAAGATTTTCCTACTGTTGTTAGAATTGTTACACTTTATACATAAGATAAGTTAGTCCTATTTGTAAAGTTGATGTAATTAAGCCTCAGAGCCTCATTGCAAAGAGGTAAGTCATTCCCTGGGCCTGTATTTGGTTTCTCGACTCAATGTCGATCTTTGTCGATATCGAGAAATTTGTATTTGGTTGCAGTCAACGGTGATCGACAAAAGTCTCGATGAGATTGACGTTGTCGACAGCAAGGCAAGGAGTGGATGTAAAAATAAGTAGGATTCTCCAATAGTCTCCTGAAATGGTATTAATGCAGCTCTTTTCTGACTTGGGGTCACATTCATAAAGCGGTCTAGCAGATAGCAAAAAGCTTCTTTGCTGAAGCGAAATTTTTTAACAAATCTATATGAAAAAGTAGTTTTAACAACGTATTTTGATTATTATAAAAACTTGTTTATATCTAGAGTCTCGTAATTATAAGGGAATGGATGAATCTTGTAGTGATTTGAAATTTGTTTAAAATTAACTGAACTAACTGACGAATATTTTAAAATTGTAGAACAAATTTTACACTTCAAATAGATAATAAGATTGTTACAATTCATAATTTAGATAAAAATTTGGTGCTTCAAATGGTAACTCTTTTTTGTTGATTCGATCGAGTTGCCAAACACCAAATAGTACACAAATCGACAGAAGAATTTTGTCGACTCGATCAATCGAGTCGAGAAACCAAATACTGTCAGAGGAAGTGCGCCTTCTTCGGAAAGGAAACTCTACCAAACTTAAACCTCAAGGCTTTATAAATATTTATGAATAAATATAACCTTTATATGAGCATAAGAGACTTTTCTTCTCTTATCTCTCTTTCGTCATTCTATCCTTTAGGGCGGTCATTGCAGCGATGAGTGTGAGTGGTCCTCCTCTCTATTCAGGGACCTTATTACCGAATACGATGCGATTGCAATCGATGTTAAATATAGAAAATTTAGAATTAAATGAGATTAAAAAAGATTTTTACTTGCGTAAGTTGATAGCTTTAGGTCCATTCAATTCTAAATTTCCTATATTTACGATTGATTGCAATCGAATCGTATTCGGTAATAAGGCCCCAGGTATCAGAGCATCCCAACCACCCTTGCTGCATCCAGGCCCCCTGGATGCAAGGGTGGTTGGGGCACGGGCCAATGTAAGGGTAGTCATACCTCCAGACCCCCCAATTCAGTTGATGACATTCTGAGTCATCCTACCTTGGGCAATCATCCAGCAGCAGGGTTGGTCCAAGCCATTTTGCAAATATTCTACCGCAAAAGTGGTGTGACAGTTAAATGATCAGAATATGATACAGCTGTCCAGATCGGTGCTTAAACTTGCTGGCTTAAGATTTAGTTTTCGGTTTCGTGTGAAAGTGTTCAGCAGCAAAAGAAAAACTAACCCTTTGGTGCTGCTGTGGAGGAAGAGCCAAACGAGTTTAGTTTTTCTTTATCAGAAACGCTGATCCTGTTGTGAAATTTTGTTATATTTCTCACGTCGCTCGAGTTCTTAAAAAGTTTATTTTGTTTCACTCAAATTGGACAGGTTCTTCACAGTACCACCACTGATTTTATATAACGATGTGAATGCTTTAATTTGCTGTCCGTCTTGTGAGTTACACTTTATTTTCTGTAATTCTTAGAGATTTAAAAACTTTTTGCCTGTACTTCTTCAAACTTTTTGAATTCCGGAAAAATTTAAAGAAACCTTAGCCAATTTACGCAGACTGAGTGTGCGAACAAGAGACTTCATGCCTGCAATCTGAATTTCCAGCAAGCGCGATACAAAAAAGTAAAAGGAGATTGGTTAAATGTGGAAGATGTTCAGTTGAATTTTGAAAGTTCAGAGATCCCGGGTAATAGAGTGAAACCACGTATAATAGAATGTAACCCTGAAAACTTAAAATATGTAGAATCAAATTTTAAACATTTCCCGATTAATCGAGTCAATCCCGGTTAAAAGGAAAAAAAATCAAATTTTAAATGATTCCCGGCTGATCGAATGTCCCGGATAAACGAATTCCGGTTAATCGAGTTTCAACTGTATATGTAGGACAGGACCATCAATCCAAAAAACAACACGGCAACTCGAGAAAGCAACGACATAAAACAAAAGAAGATTTTACCGATTTTACTGAGCTAATAACAAATTGACCACGATCAGAATACTCGAGAGTGGACGTAAATTTTTAGTATGCTTAGTATTTCAAATTAAATTGTTTGTTTCATTTCTTTTACTGGTATATGGTTTGATGTATTGTATATGCTTAAATGTAAAAAGAACAAAGTTGCTAGTAATTTTATTTTCCCCGGATGTATCTTATAATTTTGCGATTCATATTTTTATGATGCTATACAGCCTTTAAAAGAAATAAATTAATGGTAAGAAAAGAGGTTTACGTGAAGTAGGTGGCGGTGCAGGCTTCGGCTTCCGCTAAGGCTTATGCTAAGAGTTAACCTTTAAGACATTAGTGCAATAAATAACTAAATTTGTATCTTCCCTAAAGCTGTAGGGTTTCCATGTAATCTTTAGACAAAAACTATGTCAAATTAAGATTTATAGTTATCTTTACAACATGTAATGTAATTATTAGTATTCTATAATGTTATCTACTCTCAAATAAATCGAACTAACTTGATAAACATAAATATTGATGTGTTTAGTCAAGTATGTTCTAAACGAGGTTCTTTAAAATTGAATTATTGAAAAATTAGTTAATGACTTAAAAATAAAAATTTAATCAACATTTACATCTTTAATAAAAATTACTGTGCTATTACAACTTGAGTTGAACTTGAGCCCGTTTCCTGTGCCGATTGGATGTCTGTGCGGGGTCGTCTAAAAAGTAAAACATGTGGTTCGGGAGCATGTAACATGTAATGAACCCAGCCTGGGCTTTGTTGTACACCTAAATTTCTCCATTCTGTCTCAGTCATCAAATGTGATTTTGGAACATGTCTGGCTAGGTCAGGCGGAAGAATAACATGTCTTTGAAATAAAAAAAAATAGAAATTATTATTTTATACATTATTTTTAGTAATTAATATTTGATATGTTAATTCTTAATTCAGAAAGGTTGGCTCAATATTTACACTTACCTATATTCGTACGTACAATCAAAATACTTCTCAGAATACTGAATTTGATCTGCAGGCATTGTATGGTTTATTATTAGAGTATATAAGAAAACAGGGTTTCTTAAATTAATGTAAAACACAGCTTTTTAAAAATCACAATTCGCTTTTTAATATGCAAAAGTCAAATTATCAAATTGTTGATTTTTTTGACAAACCAATTGTCAACAAAAGTGTCTACAGACTACAGACTCTACAATCTACAGCACTCTCCAAAGTCCAAAGTCTAAAATATAGTTCCATAATCAAATTATAGATGTCAGTAAATAAGATAAACATGAATTTCATACAAAAAAAAAATGGCCATATTCCACTTGCGAATACGGCTGGGTGGTTTCCATGTTTTCTTGTCTTTTTCTTAACAAAAACCGCATTTAATTTATTCTTACTGAAGTTATCGTAAATGGTGAATTCAAGTTTAGTATACGAAATTCTGATGTACTTAAATTCGTTCTACTTTGGAATGTTTGCTGTTTGTGAGCTAAGCATTGGTGCACTCAAGGCAATTAACTTATCGTACCCTGATGACATGCTCCTCAGGGAGACGTGCCTTCTTTTAGGATTATGTTTATTAGAAACGTTACGGGTTATTCTTGGCAAAAAAGGAACTTTAAGTGATAGAGGTATATTTTAAATTCGTATATGGGTATTTCATTTTAAAGTGTTATTCATGTTTTTATAGGCATTTAAAAATGTATGTTGCTTGTGAATGAATAGTTCAAAAATTAACATTTCAAGCTTCATAAGCTGAATTTTATATAAACGAAAACGATTTAACGCTTCACACTATTCCAGTTATTAATATGAAACTTCTTTATTAGCAAATTTTACCGGTTTTGACCTTGTTCCCGTTATACAGATTGTGATGTCATATCAAAACAAAACAAAAGCTACTGGTTTGTCAGATGTTCATGGTATTATTCTTTATGTTCTATCTGTTAGTTGACTGAACTTACAATAGTAAACGCAATAGTATCTATTAGCAACATCCGTTTTCTCGACTTAATTTGGTTTAAAACGAATTGACACCTCAATCAGGAGTGGAGTCAGGCTCCCTTTATTTTGTAGTTATATGATTCATACATGTGTCGCATGAATACAGTTGTTGCAATGATAGCGGGATCAAATGAAACTAATTCTTCCGTACAACAACATTTACAAGAGGGAAAAACTAATGGAAATGTTTTTTCTCGAAAAAGCGCGACACCGAGTTTGGTGAACTAATTTTATTAAAGGGGTCGTCTTTAAAATGCAGTCAACACAGATGATAACGATTTTTAATGAAATACATTCTTATCAAAGTTGCTAAATACTACGATTTCAGTTAAATTTGATGAATTTAATTTGGCCAATGGCTCAATGTTTACAATGTTTTCCCTAAACATTTAAATTTTGTAGGTTAAGAAAAGATTAGATTATTTCCAATTATTGAAAATATTTACCACTAATTTAATTTGTGGGATGCGATAGTCGCATTCCTCTGCTGAGTCGATATAGGTTTTGATCCAAAGAACGTTTTGAACAAAGCACACTTCGCTTTCTAGGCTGAAAATGTAATTTCCAATAGGGATTAACGATGTTGACAAAATACCAATGATCGATAATAATCGAATTGAAAACATGAATTTTCTTTAATATCGATGTTACATAGAATATTATTATTTGTTAGAATGGCGAACAGTGGCGTTAAAAAAACAATATACTTAAATGTTATGGAAATTTAGATTTTTCCGCGCTATAAGAAGGACAATAGGATTGATGTAAACAACTATCGACAAACAACAATTGAAACAATTTATGGGTGCCTTCCAACGTTTGATAGTAATAATCATTTATGTACATAAACTTACTCTGTTGGGTTTTTCGATTCCTTTTGTAGATTGGGTTAGAGCCTAACCATCTTACGGCACACAGCGTGTTTCCTTTCGCGGAGTGTTATTAGATGTCATTCATAATACCTCTGGAGTGTCACAAGGCAGCCATTTATGACCGTTATTATTTAAAACCTTTATTAATAACTAGCAGCTATTTTTGCCTCGCACAAACATGTTATATTAACGATGCGAATATATGTATTTTGCACTATCTCTGATGACAGTGTTTTGATCAATTCTGGCTTGAATACCACACTCGCTCTTCCTATATTTTTGTTCCTTTAAATATTGACAGGTGTGTAGTAATATAATATTTGTAAATTTAAATTTGAAGCAGACTGCATTGAATACGACGACAATTTATAAAACATTGATTTGAATTGTTTGTCACACATTGACTGCGACATGACGATGCGACAAAAAATTTTGTCACACCGCATTCAGTACTGCTAATAATGAAATTTTTATTATGCTTAGATAGTCAAGTTATTCGAATCGTCAAGTTTCTCGTCGCATGTACTGTCATGCGAATCCTATCTATTTCACAGCACGACAAAGTCGTTCTGTCGTATGGTTCGCCGTATCGTCGTGTGCAATCTGTTTTAGCTTTATCGCTCTCTCAGGACTTTTGAATTTGTTTTTACATCCCTTGCAGTCCCACTAATTCCGCTTTAAATGAACCTATTAGTTCTGTGTCTCGTATTTCTTTTATTGTCTAAGTTAAAAACACGCCAGTTGATTGCGTTTTTAGAGTAAGTTATTAGTTGTAAGTTATATTAATAGTTTATATTTTGCAGCAGTAAGTAGGAAGTTAAATGTATTACATTTTTTAAAGAACAAGTTTTTATTTGCTGTTACTTTAAAAAACTAAAAAGTTAAAAATAATTTTTTTTTTTGATTTGCAAGTACTTAGCTAAATATTTGTCACAATAATAAACTAATTTCTTAGCTTTACTTACAACTGACTTAAATTTATTAAAAGCGTGTTGCGCTCTTTCTCTCAAATTGTACGTGTGTGCGCAACACGCTTTTAATAAATTTAAGCCGGCTGTAAATAAAGCTATGAGAGTGGTTTATTATTGTTAGGAATATTTAGCTACTTAGTACTTAGGTATACATCAAGAAATTTATTTTTAACTTTTTAGTTTTTCAAAGTAACATTACATAAGCATAACTGGCTACTAGGTCAACACAGACAAGGGCCTTGGAGGTCATTCTAAATATATCTCCACTGGAATTCTACGTTAAACAAGTAGCACTAAACTCAGCTATACGTTTGTGAGTGAATAAACTGTGGAGGGTAAGGGGAATGCAAACCCAACATGAGAAGATCGTCCAAGTATGTAATGGAAATACGACCAAGAGATTCTTTGAGGAAGAAGATTGCTGGGACTTCAAAACGAAAAATCCAAATTTTGAGGCAATCTTCAAAATTCAGTTCCCAACAAAAAGTGAATGGATAACAATAGGGTGATTCAAGAAAACACTTTAGCGATTTACACTCTTTGCTTTGGAATATCTTGTGAGGAACTAAACCTGGATTTATAGGAGCTAAATAGCTTATAGAACAAGGAATAACATCCTCCAGGATGGCAATGAGCACGAAAAGCCAGGCATCCATCAAATCTTTAACTAACACCGAGGTAAAATCCAAAACGATAGAGGGATGTAAACAGACCCTCACGGAACTAGGGAGACAAAACGATGTCACCCTAATATACGTGCCGGGGCACTGCGATATCGCAGGAAATGAAAAAGCAAATGAGCTCTGCGGTGGGGCGCAAATGAGGACACTCAAATAATGCTCAACCTGAGCATACCCATCCATGACATCAGAAAAGAAATCATGGAATGGGTAACGAGGAGGCACAAAGAAAACTGGGAGGGATCTGACATCGCCAGACATACAAAGGCGTTTTGGGGAACTTTCAATACTATGAATCTGAAAAGATCATTAAGCTTAACAAAGCCAAACTGAAACTTCTTGTTGGCCTTGTGACAGGACATGCAAGACTAAGAGCTCATGCCATAAAAATAGGAAGGGCAAACACCAGTCTATGCAGGGGATGTAGGGAAGAAGACGAGACCGTATTACACGTTCTCGGCCAATGCCCAGCCCTAACGCAAAAAAAATCTAGAATCTTAGGAACATACTACTGCGAAGATTCAGCAGAAGTTAAGAAATCAGGGTATAATCGAATTATCCAATTCGTTACGGGTATAAGTTGGCTCGACAGTGGACTTTAAGGTACGCTGCCAAGTAGGGAGCTTGTTTTTTAAACTTCTACTTTATTTGACTGTTTTTTAGTTTTATATTCGTTGCGTCGACCTTACTTAAAAATCTAAAACCATCTGTCATCTTGAAGCGTCCAATATATTAGTTGTAGAATGACGTCACAAGGGGGTTGTTAAGAAAACAATATTCCGCCATCTTGAGGCGTACACCATATTAGATTTAAAACAATATTATTCATTCATTGTCATCGGATCTCCTACATACTCATGCAAAATCTCAGCTCAATCGTCTGGAGGAAACTGGTTTAAAATTCAGTTGCAAGATCTGATTCAAATATACTAACTAACTAAAAGCTGAAGTTAAATAGCGTAGCGAGCCAAAAAATTCAGGCATGAAAATATGCTCAAGAAAAGCAAGAAAAACAAAAAATATTGCAAAACAGTTTTTGTGGTTGTTTGTTGGTTTTTGAGATGTGCGTCTTTCCTACACTTAAGCCTTTGTGGCCCGTTGTAGGCCCCTGCAAGGTAGTGTACCCCAAAACCAACTGATCCTCATACTGAATTGGATAATTTAATTATATCCCGATCTCTTCATTTCTGCTAAATCTTCCAAGAATTATGTTAATTAGATTCTAAATCTTCTTTACGTTAAGGCTGGGCGTTAACCGAGAACGTACAAGACGGCCTTGTCCTTTCTCTGCTTCTCCTGCACAGACGAAAGTGCGTTACTCCAATTTTTTTGGCATGAGGCCTTAGTCTTACATGACCTGTCACGCGGTCAAGGTGTTTTAATTTGGTCCCCATTGAGAGTTTTTCGAAGTTATTTTGTATATCTGCCGATGTCGGACCCCTCCTATTTTTCTTTGTGCCTCCTTGTTACCCATTTAATGATTTCTTTTCTGAGTTGAGTTGACTATTATTGGAGTATTGGAGTTTTTTTTCGATACCCCGAAGTCACAGCCACGTTCGCATTTTGAGCTGTTTATGTAAAGCGCTATGGTATTTTCTGGGGTCACCCTGTTACTGATCCACTCACTTTTTGTCGGTAAATAATCTTTGAAGTTTGTCTTTATATTGGAGTTTCCAGTTTTGAAATCCCAGCAATATTCTTCCCCAAATAGTCTTTTGATCGTATATCTGTTACATATTTGGACGAGTATTGTTTGTATTAACCTTTTCTTCCACAGTTTATCCATAAGTAAACGTACGGCCGAGTTAAGTGCCACTTGTTTAACATGGAATTCTAGTGGGGTAATGTTTAGAATGATCTCCACGGCCCTTGTCGGTGTTGACCTAGTAGCTCCTGTTATGTCTAAACAGCACATACGTTGGCCTTGGTCCATAATCTTCTGGTCTTTACCCACCTCCATTGTTTTCCACTAGACTATCACTCCATGTGTTGTCTGATTGCACATGTATGTATATATCCATTTTATAATATAGGGTGCTAGTCCTGTATCGCAATCCTAATGCGAAAAATTTGCGACGTGAAAAGGTTCCGTCCCGGCATGATAGTTCTTCAATTTCAAGTAATTACTACACTTCTTTCAATAGTGAACTTAGCAGTTTTGAGCGTGAGGAGCCTTTCGAAATTAGGGCTATAGATGTACTTTGCGATAAATTTGTTGTTGAATGCGGCCGATGTACTTTACGATAACTGCGATCGATACACTTAAAGGCCATTCTACATCCAAAAGTTCGGCTTGGTCGTGGGCTTTGAGTACGTGTTAAATGAATTGTTCTTCTACATCCCGGCTTGGTCGTGGGCGTCGGCGTGGTCGTCAGTTCCAGCTGTGAGAAATTTCAAAGCCGACGCCGAAAAAGCAGGCGAGCCAACTTAATGACCCAAATCAATGTTACCAATTCCTTCACTTGAAAATTGTTTTGACAAGTATTTCATGTAAAAAAAAGTAAAAATTGAGAATTATGTCTATATTTTCCATATTATAACTATACTTTCACAAATAAACGAATTTCAAACACAAAATGAAGTGACTTTAAATGAAGTTCCAATCATATGTTTCCTGTCAAAAATAACGCTGAACTTTTCCGATGTAGAAATATGAGCGTTGAATTGAGCTGTGAAGCCCACGACCACGCCGACGATCAAGCCGAACTTTTGGATGTAGAATGGCCTTAACTTATTTTAAAAGGTCTATGAGGTTGTAAGTTTCTATACATTTTTCTGAATAGAATATTTTACACTCTTGTTTGATCTGATTCACACCTAATTTTCCTGAATATCTATTTCATAGAAATATACATAGATGTTGAAAATGATATTTGTGTCTGTTATAATACACAACAATATTTTGTTTAAATAATGCCAGTTATAATTTATATTACAAATTATTTTCACATTTTCTTTCAGGTTGGCAAGTGTTTGCGTCAGTTGTACTAACATTCCCTTGCGTCTGTGGTACCCTATATTTTTTAGTATTTCAAACATTCATACTGAAGCTCGAATACATTCTATGTGCCTTAATGCTGGGTCTTCAATTAGCAGAATTAATATTTGCCACCACGTTCATCTGTACCTTGTGCCGCCCAGTTACATATACCTAGCAGTTCCTAAAACAGGCAATCAGTGCTCTGAAAAAACTTTAACATTGGTAAGTAACTTACTACTATTTAAACGAAGTCCAAATTATATACGAATATCATAGATTTATTATATTTATTAATGCACAGTATTGCGATAAAATCTATTATTTTAAAAATAATTTTATAATCCTAGAGAAATAAACAACATTTCCTAATATATTGGTACAATTTTTGCTACTACTTGGATGTATATTTTATTTAAAAAAATTCTATTTGCTCTAGTTAAACAAGACAATAATATACTGCTTTTAGCTCTCTCTGCCTGTGTTATTACTCGAGGCCAGGGAATTTATAAATATAAACCAAGTATGTGCTTAAGGTTTTGGGGTAGTAGTAGTTTCTTAATTGTTCTAAAATCTCACAACATTTTTCCGCCGATATTTCTTCAACATAATAGATATATCTGTTCCGATGGTTTGCTTACATAAACGCATGAAACTCATCTTTTCAACCACTAATGCAAATTTAACTATGATCAGTAACGTCTTATCCAATTGGACTCCAAACTATACTGGAGTCAGCTACACCTGCAGTAGCGGGGAAAAATGTAGAGATTACACAATGTTCTGTTATCTTTTCACAATTAATCAAGTCAAGTTTTTCGGCAAGAGTTATTTCATATTTCCTTGTTTAGTGTAGCGGGTCAAGTGAGTGAAATGCTAAAGTAGGACCTTTTAAGCGAGCAAAAAAAAGGCACCATAAGTAAAATATTCCAAAAAATTAGATAAAAGTATTTTTCAATTTGTATTGACCTAATTTTTATTAAAATAACAAATTTTAGATGTCTTCTGAGAGAAAACAGTTAAGCCAAGATGTCTGAACAGCGATCATTCATCCCAAGGTTGGACAAACCATGATATCTCTCAAGAATTTTGGGTTGACTAGTTCAATTTTTCTCGTATTTATTCGAGATTCAAATTAGAGGTGAATCTGAAAATCTCCGTAAAACAACAAATCGGCAGGACATAGCTGCCGCAGACGTCGGATTGAGTCGAACCGCTTTTGATAAGTCGAATAATAGACTCTGTTAAATACAGAGCCGTCTTAGAAAAGGCCATGGTTTTTTTTCTGAAGAGAAAGTACTACCTGATATGCAGGACCATGATTAAGAAATCAAGTGAATGACATTACAGCACGAGTATTCAAGCAGAAACTCAAAGCGCTCATGGACTTCATTGTGAAGTATCATGTCTTCGGAGACGTGCGATGTTGGATGTACTCTGTGGAGTGGCAGAAAAGAGGACTGCCTCATGTGCATATTCTCTCATGGTCGAGAAAATAAGACCGGATGAAATTGACGCCATTGTTGTCGCTCTGCAGAGGATAACGACGGAACGATAACGTTGAAAATCAAAAATAAGGACACTGTAGTCAACAACAGATGGATTGTTCCGTATTCGCATTCAAATACGTTTGCAAGTACGTCACGAAAGGAAGCGACATGACTGTATTTGGTATTGCAGCTCCTGATGCCACCAGTTTCGAAACATCAAAGGGGAAGATATTTCAGCAGCAATGAGGCGACTTTTCATATTCCATACACGAACGTCATCCCACTGTGGTCCATTTAGCTGTGTGCCTGGAGAATGGAAAATGAATGACAAGTGATCCATTTGCAAGAATACTGCTTTACTTGGAGATGCCGAGATATTTCATATGGAAAGCATCATCAAAAAAATGTCAACGTCGGAAACACGGAAAGCCTGTTCCTGGATACGTGAATGTATATTCAACCGATGCATTGGGGCGCATTTACACAGCCCATCCAAGCAATGACGAATGTTTTTACATGCGTTTGTTATTGGTTAATGTTCCTGAACCGACATTCATTTGAATTTCTACGAATTGCCAATGGTGAGTTGGCGCAACAAATCGAGAAGCCTGTCAGTGTTTACTTTTGCTCGAGGATGACATTCATTGCGATCACACACTCGCTGATGCTGTTATTTCGTCAACTGCGCATACAATTTTTATCACTTTTTGCTATCATCATTTTAACGTATTTTCCATCGACCCCACTTAATTTGTGGAACAAATTCAAAGACAATATGGCTGAAGACATTTTGCATCGACTGCGTAAAACAACAACATCGAATCCCGAAATTGAATTTAACGCGGAGACCCACAACGAGGCGTTGATTTCTATAGAGGATTTGTGTCTGATGCTGTTCGGCAAATTGTTGAACGAACTAGGAATGCCAGCTCCGAACCGCCCTGTGCACGATGCATTCAATCGAGAATTTGAACGAGAACGGCTGATGAAATAAACGCTTGCTTGAACACATCGAATTTGTGGAGTTACGTGAAAACTCTCAAGTTACAACGAATATGCGAGAAGTGTTACAAAATGACGAATCTACGGAAGTGTTTTCGAAGCAATTATTAGACATTGGCAATGGAAAAATTCCGGTTGACACTTCCAGTGGCCTCATTTCGTTTCAGTCTAATTTTTGGGCAATTCACAACGTCGAAAAAAGAATTGATCACGAAAGTGTTCCCGAATATTAGTTTAAGTTACAAAAACCATGTTTGGTTGAGCGAACGAGCCATTTTGGCAGCTAAAAATAAGGACGTAGACGATATGAACATAAAAATTTAAAGTCAAATCGCTGGCCAATTGCATTCATTTAAGTCGATCGGTCCCATTACCGATCCAGATGAAGTGTCAATTATCCAATTGAATTCCTGAATTCATTGAATTTGCCAAAAATGCAGCCGCACAATTTGCTGGTCAAGGTGGGCTCGGTGATAATCATGTTACGTAATCTGAACCAACCGAAACTATGCAATGGAACAAGACTCGCTGTTAAGAAGCTGATAACCAACGCGATTGAAACAATGCTAATCATAGGAAAGCTTAAAGGCGAGAATGTTTTGATTCCAAGAATACCACTGATGCCAACCGACTTGCTGTTTCAATTTAAGCGCGCCCAGCTTCCTGTTCGCCTTGCATTAGCAATGACGATTAATAAATCGCAAGGCCAATCGTTGGAAGTGTGTGGAATAAACCTCAATTGACGTGTTTTTCCATGTGCAGGTGTACGTGGCGTGCTCGAGAGTCGGTAAACCTTCAGCGCTATTCGTTTTCTCTCCGGACGGAAAGACAAAAATTTTCGTTCATCACCAAGCGTTGCGATGAACGCATTAATTAAAAACACCAACAAATAATTGTCAAACCAATGAATTCCAATTTATTTCATTTTCAATAAATTCATGTTCGTACTGAAATTGCTTTGTTTCAATTCACAAAAAGAAAGTGTTAGGGAAGATTAGGTTGGATGAATCGCTTCTCGATGAACTGACTGACTGTCTGACAGACAACGCACAGCCTAAACCACTGGAGATAGAGACATATTATATATACTTAATATTTTTTTGCTAATTGCACTTCTCATTTTCTTCATTAGTAAATTGCACCCGTTCGAAGCCGGCCTGGGTCGTTAGTTTTAAATAATTGACTTCCACAAAGTGGATTTCTATAGTAATATTTGTTTGCTTTACTACAAAACCAACATTAAATCCGAACTGAACTGTCAACTTGTACTTGTTGTGATTTCCGTCTAAAGCGTTCGTGAAATTTTTTTTAAATTTATGTAGAAATTATGGGGGGACACGTCTAGAAAGTAAGAATATAACACTTGGTAAAAATCAAAAAATTAATATTTAATGAAATTTACAGGGTATGGACCAAAATATGTTATCATTTCCGATCCACATAATCGCCGTTGAGGTCAATGCACTTGTGAAGTCTGGGCACCAGCTTTTGTATACGCCGTCGTATACCTTCTGCTCCACCACCTCCTTAAGGGGGAACAACACTTTGACGGTGTTGAAAAATTGAATTTTTTAAAAATATTTTTTGAAAGTTTGTATAATTGAAAATATCCTCCTAGAATATTGCAGTTATATTTATAAAAATAACGGAGCTACAGCGCTTTCTGGCGCGCCGCTATACATGCAAAAAACAAACTTTCAACTTCAAATACGTTTTCCTCAAAATGATGTTTTCGCAACTGGTTGACAGTATATCTCCGTCAATTTAAATCGGATCAACTTCAATTTTATATGTATTTATTCTACATAAAAATGTGTTCAGTTAAGTGTAGCGGTTTTTTTGATTATTATTTACTATTTTTTCAGACCGACATAAGTCGTTTTATTCATGTAATTTCGAAATTTTTTCTTTCATTTTGTTAAAAATTTGTGTATTTTAAATCTGCTACGTCTAACTAACAATTTGTGTTTCCAATAAAAAAAATCCACGCAGCGCTGTCAACCAGGGAACCTTATTACGATTTATCAGTGAGCCAAAAAAAAATCTTACCTTTGTTTTTTAGGCTTCAAAGTGTTGTTCCTCCTTAATCCACTTTTTCACAGTTTTCATGACCTCCCAACCGTTCGAAAATCACTGTCCACCCAAAAACTCCTTCAATTTGGTGAAATGATGGTAATCCGACGGTGCCAGGTCCGGGGAGTAGTGTGGGTGAGTCACAATGTCTCATCCAAACGACACGAGCGGGTTCTAAGTGAGGCAGTGTCATGAAGTAGTGACAACACGAGTCAGC
The DNA here is from genome assembly GCA_964036015.1 of Leptarthrus brevirostris. NCBI lineage: Eukaryota > Metazoa > Arthropoda > Insecta > Diptera > Asilidae > Leptarthrus > Leptarthrus brevirostris. Next base: position 41,642,905 of record OZ038371.1, read on the forward strand.
ATTTCCCTCCTTTTTTCTTTGATTTTTTTTCACTTTTTTAGGGTCTCACAATATGCAGCAGCATTGATGATGGTGGTCCTTTTAGGCATGAAATCGGCCAACAAGATCTCGTTTCGGTCATAAAAGACGGATGCCATGATTTTCCTCCGTGAAGACGGTACGTGCAGCAAACGGGGGACGAACTGGTTGATATGCTAAGCTGCTACCTCGACATTTCGTAACGGACTGGGGCAATCGATGTCTCATTCTGACCTCTATAAAAACTCAAACTGTTGTAAATTAAGTAATTACACAGTAAAGTGCTCTGTTGTGTGCTGTGACAATAATCAATAAGCAATTTGCCAAGGATAACATTTTTTAGGAAGGTTTTAGTTAACGACTAAGTTCTTATAGTTGTTTATTTACTTAATATACCAAAAACGGTCGGAAAAGAAGTGATAATAAATAAAAGCTCTTATTACAATTTAAAGTTTGTTTATATCTGAAATATTTTCGCTTTTAACCACCTACATTGTTCAAAGGCAGTTCTTGGTTATGTTTTGAAAAGTGGCATGTATGATTCAATAGATAATAATTTTCTATTTTCTTTATATACGTATTAGTTTCTAAATAGTTCGAGACAACTGGGTGAATTAAGTTAGTTAATTAAGGGTATTTTTGTCGTTTTCCCGACCCCTTTACCAAAATTTTAAATTGGTGTTACTTCAATGGTGTACTCACACAAGAAATATTCATTTTACTACTTAAAGAAGAATGCCGAAGTTTTCTGAGCTTACAGAAGTTTCTATTTAGTTTTATATTCTAAGGTAGAACCGGACATGAAACATGCAAACGTCAGTCTAATCAATCGCTGGCGTCGTGTACATCACTACAGAGAACAGTTTTTGAAAAGGTATTATCTATCTTAAGAAATCAATTACCAAGGTATTAATCACGGTTAGTCACACCTCATTTTGACAGTCCTCGGCCCTTTCAAGTTGGCGGCATGTTTAGACCATACATAAGGGGTCTTTGAACGCTGCATTAAGGCATCGCTATTTGTACTACTAAAAATCGCTGATCGGCATCAGCAATCACAACAAGCGCATCTTCCGACAGTCTTCATCGAGCGGCTGGCATCGACGCATCAGAGCAAGCACGGTGGCAACAGTCCATTAATAATTTCGAGTACTTAAGTGTAATGTAAGTGTGACGAATTATCCTACTATGGTTTTTTTTATATACAATGTGGCCAAAGCCTAGGGGACAACCCTTTAATGCGTTAGCATGGTTTTGGTCGGAAGGGAATTAGGTTTTCTGTTAGGAATCGATGAAATAAAAGGAGAACTTCCAAGAACAACTAGATTAATTGTAGTTAGAAAAGAACTGACACATCAAGCATGAAAATAAAAAAACAAAAACATTCTACGCCTACTTCGCGCATTTACATTTTCTTTTCAAACATTAACACTTCCTCCAAAAGAAATGTTGAATAAACAAAAATAATATCAGTGTTGTGAAGATGGGATTTTCTGCACTCCGATTTTCCCGCGGAGTATCTCAAATCGAACTCGTTCCAGTGGCTTGGTTAGCAAGTCTGCCATCTGATCAGTTCCTTCAATGTGCTCTATGTGTAGGTCTCCTTTCAAATATCTTTCTCTGACGTAGAAATGACCAACTTCTATGTGTTTCGTTTTCTGATGATAGGTCGGATTTTTAGACAGCTTTACTGTGCTGGCATTGCCAACGTAGAGCGTAGGAAGCTTATCTCGATGGAAGTTTTCAATCAGCTCAGACAGCAGTCGTTTTTGCCACATTAGTTCCTTTGCTCCTTCAGTTGCTGACATTAGTTCTGCTTCTGTAGTTGAAGTTGCGACTGACTTTTGCAACTGACTCCTCCACGAAACAGCTCCATGGGCAAGAATTGCAACAACACCTGTAGTTGACCGAGGTGTGTTCTTGTCACCAGCGAAATCTGCATCGCTGTAGACTTTCAGAGTTTTGCTCCTTCTGTAAATGATCCCGTAATCGTAGTTTTCGTAGTTAGCTTTTCTCTGACGTTGCTTTCTTCACGCCCAATTGGAGAAGACATTCCATTCGCCTCGCTCATTCCGAATCTTTCCAAAATGTTTCTTGTATAAATCTCTGTATTCACGGCTATTGAGCCGTCCTCGTTTTGCTGTACTCCCATGCCCAGGAAATGATTACGAGATCCTCTCGTTGTGTGAAATATATGCTACAACATTTCCATGAAGTCTTCGATTTCTGTTTTGCTGCTACCCACAACCAGACCATCATCTACAAAGATTGCAACGTACAGACAGTTCTCTATATTCCTGCGATAAAAGAGACATGGATCAGCATCACTGCTCTTGAACCCGGCTGTTGTCAAGAATTCTACAAAGCATTTATTCCAGCAACGCGGTGCTTGTTTGAGTCCATACAGACTTTTCTTTAGCAGACGCACCCGATCTGTGCCATCTTCATAGCCTTCGGGTTGTTCCATACATATATACATTTTCCTCGAGCACGCCGTTCAGGAAGGCTGTTTTTATATCAAATTGATCGAGTTTCATTTTCTGTGCTGCTGCTACGGCCAAGAGAGTGCGAATAGTCTCATAGCGTACAACAGGGCTAAATGTTTCTAAGTAGTTGATTGCTTGCTTCTGTAAATATCCTTTTGCCACAAGTCGGCCTTTGAAGCGAACTTTCCCACTGTCTGTGATTTTTCGTCGTAGGACCCATCGATTCTGCAATACTTTCACATCATTTGGACGCTTAACTAGAATCCATGTATTGTTCTCTTTCAGGGACTTAAATTCTTCATCAGTGGCTTTCAGCCAATGAACTTTGTCACGAGACTGCATCGCTTCAGAATATGACGTTGGATCATCGCCCTGGACTATTAAAGATGCGGCAATGTACACGTAGTCCCCACTCGTCATCCATCCTGGCTTCTTCCTCGTACGTTTTTGTACTTTACTGCCTCCTCTTGCTCTGGCTCTTGACTTCCTCCCGAACTGGACGCTGTGTCGAATTCTTCATCTTCTGAGCAGTCTGGTTTGCTGTCGACTTTTCTTGGCATTTGCATGACATGTATCGTTAGATTCTCTATCGGGTTTTCTTCATAGGCAACTTCGATCTCGAGGAGGTTTGGACGTAGATTGCAGACAACCTCAGGCTTAAATATCACGTCGTGACTCATAACAATTTTCCTCTGAGATGGAATCCAGACTCTGAATCCATTTGTGTCGTTCATGTATCCGACTAAATGTCCATGAACAGCCTTGTCGTCAAATTTGGAGAGAAAGTTCTTGTTCACGTGCACGTAACACTCTGTTCCAAAAATTTTTAAGTGAGTTAATTTTCCTGGACTTCGACCATACCACAGCTCATAGGGAGATTTGCTTTCAACAGAGGACTTACCGGTTCTATTCAAAAGATAGGCAGCCGTATTACAAGCTTCTGCCCATAGTTCTTTTGGCAACTTACTTGGATTCAACATGGACTTCGCACATTCCACAATGGTACGGTTTTCTCGCTCCGCAACTCCATTCTGCTGCGGTGTATACGGTGGGATTATACAGTGTTCTATACCTCGACCCGCAAGTAGCTCTGCAATTTTCTTATTGTCAAACTCTCTTCCTCCGTCACATCTAAACTGTTTGACAAGATGACCATTCGTTTTGGCTTCATTCAGGAACTGCTCTAGGACGGTGCTGACTTCACTCTTGTGCTTCAGAAAGAAGATTCGACGAAACTTGCTGAAATCATCTTTAAAACACACATAGTAGCGTGCTTTACCAAGAGACTCTGTGGTCATAGGTCGCTTCACGTCAGCGTGAATTTGTTCACCTGTAACCGTTGGTCGATTCATTCGATTCTTGAAGGGCAAATGATGCATTTTCCCTAAGGCACATCCATCGCAAAATTCCTCTGTACAACCATCAACGTTTACATCCAACTGTTTACAAATGTTTTTCACATGACGTTTGTGCTGATGACCAAGCCTCTCACGGTAGACTTGCAAAATATCCGACGACTCTGCCAAGTTCACTTCAGCAGGCTGAATTGGTTTTACAACGCGTATGTGAAGCACATACAAACCGTGCCTATCGTGCCCAGTCATCATGATTTTTCCTGTAACTTTATCAAGTAGTGTTACGCTTCTATCATCAATCACTGTACAATAGCCTTGATGTGTGGCTGGTTTCACGGAGAATAAATGGGCACTTGCTTCGGGAACATAGAGGACATTTTTCATCTCAGCATCGTTCCAACCGCTGTGCAGCTTCACTTGAATTTTGACAGTCCCTTGTCCATAGGCTAGCATCATTATACCTCGTTTTCCTAGTGATATCTTCTGCGGATATGCAAATATTGTATACGATACAAAGTATTGTTTATTTGGAGTGACGTGTGGTAGCAGATTGGATTTTGTACTTACTACTTCCAGCAGCCATTATTTTCTCCCTTTCTAGACGCCTGGGCCCATAACCTGTTAGGAATCGATGAAATAAAAGGAGAACTTCCAAGAACAACTAGATTAATTGTAGTTAGAAAAGAACTGACACATCAAGCATGAAAATAAAAAAACAAAAACATTCTACGCCTACTTCGCGCATTTACATTTTCTTTTCAAACATTAACATTTTCTACTAAAACGTTGTGCATTCAGCATTTCGCAGTAATATTTGGTGCGTTTTTTCTCGCTACTGTAGATAACGTAACTGTTATGTAGATAAAATATAACATAACTGTCGCAGAACTTCCGTCGCCTGGGTGCGAACCTAGGGACAGGCGCGGATCCTTGAGCCTCAACCGAACTTTTTTTTTATACTGGAAATATCCGTATAAGAAAAATTACAGCGAAAATTATACTGAAACGGAGCCATGTAGGGAGGCAATTGTAGACTTATTTCGAGGAATCAATCCGTACTTTTTACAGTACATTAAAGAATTTATTTAATTCAGGAATAAAATTTCTTAATTCTACAGAAAGTAAATAATTATTTCCATTATAAGAAATATATTTTTCTGAATAATAAAGTATTGTCGCAATTATGATATTAAATAATAGCTTTTGGAATAGAATTCGATATAAATTCAATAGGCCTACAAGGTTTTTCCTTTTTTAGAAATATTAATATGTAAAAATGTCCACTTTTAGTCATTTTTGTATTAAAATAACTTTAAAATATAATAGCATTTATCAATTTCACCAACGAATTCGAATTCTACGTGGAAAAATCTATGAAATCTGTGCCTATAAACGAAGCTAGAATATTCAATTTTTAGGAAATTCCATCCGATACAAATATCGTCTCTTAAATTGGCGCGTCTCTGTGTTAACTAATACTCTGGCTGCAACCGTGATGACTGTTTTTTGTGCAAAATCCTTATGCGATAAAAAAAAACCAAGCTCAGATTCGTAAATAGGAGGTCCCAAAACCCCATAATAGGCTATACAAACCGGAAAAGGAAAAACATTTTTAATTTGCAACCCTGTATTTTAAACTGAATCATATATTTGCAGTCGCTTGGCTTGGGTTTTCTACAGATATGGAAGAAATACTCTTTCAGGCGGCTATCCAAGTAATCGGCTTCACCGTGACCAAATGATAGTCTGGGAGTGTCAGTTAGCTCTACATGATCAGAAAAACATCGGGGCATCGGAGTTTTCTTGGTAACGAAGAGGCGGATGAATTGGCCAGACAGGTATGGAGCCTGTGGAAGTTTGTGATATCATTCCCGGTGAACTGCGATTCATCAATCAACATCATTCCGCTTAGAAACGCCACGTCCTCCATGTCGCATTCCAGAAGTCAGATGCAAAATTCTAATCTTGTCTCGGAATCTAATTCCAGTCGCCCTTGGAATGGGTCACTCTGCTGCATGAATAACCCTCCAAACATTAACTGAAAGGCAGTGTCTATTTACCACCCTCAAACTGCCGCGTAATTTCCGTGTGCACGGAAGTGGGAGGAAGGGGTGTATTAATCAGGCTGCCGCCTCCTTCCACCCACCAGGTTTGTATCTAGAACAGGCTGTGATAAACTATTACCAGTAATATGAATATGGATGTGACTATTTGCACTTATCGTGTACTTACATGTATTTCCGTGTACACGGCAATTTGAGGGTGATAAATAGACACTTCCTAACTAAAACTTGCGACTCATCTTGCGGTCGTTTCAGAGTCTTGTCTGACGAGGGTGACTATTTGCTGCTGGAGGTCGGCAGAATCTTCCGATGTTTCAGATCGCGATTCTGTGCTTTTTGAAGTTACACTTGCGGTTATTCTTAATCTTCAGAAAGTCCGCGAAAATACCCCCCTTTGGGCTACGCGTCGATTAGGTAATTTCCAGTATAGCCGCTTTTTCGTTTCAGTCTACTACACAATAAATGTACTTTGTACGTACGCGGATTCCTCAAAAGGAAATTCTGCCAATTTTAATGTTAAGTAGTTATCGATTTGTTTTTGAACTATGATCAATATTCTTGCTGACTCTTTTATAGAAACATTTCCATCAGGTATTAGGAACAGAACGCCAGGATACTAGGGTGTGACCTCTGGCTAATACAAGCTAATATCGGCAATAAAACAAATTAATTACCTGTGTACCCTAAACCAACATTTTCGACCCTTTAAGTCTTAACAATTTTGTTTATTTAAAGAATTTCCTACCTTAAGGGGGTAGTCTCATGTCCGAGGTTAAATTTTGAAGATTTTTAAGGATTTTTTTTTGCGGAAAATGAAATACAATCTTCTTATGATAATTATATGTGCTATTGAATAATACAAAAAAAAATTTGTTACATAAAAAAAAATATTTTAACATCATTTTGGTGAGGTAAAGTAGGTCTCTTAAAAAAAAAGTAGGTGGCTGGCCCCCCTGATTGCTCCTTCTGTAATCATCTGAAATAAAAATTCTAAAAAGATTATTATTCAGTAGGGTTGTCATTCTGTCCCGTAGCAGATTTAAAAGATTTGAGTGAAAAATAACAAAATGGCGGCCTTGTAAAAAAAATATTTCAAAAATCTACTGTTTTTTTCGGTTTAACATCGAGATAAAAAAAAGTGGATACAAAAATCTAATTCTGGTACCGGACAGAACCATTCATGCGTAGAATATTGTGTTAAAATTTCAGCCCAATCGGTCAAATAGTTTTTTTTTTAATCATCCGGGCCGACGGAAAAAAAGTAGTTTCGAGAAAAACGCGTTTAAAGTTTGGGGAAGAAAATTTTCATTGAAAATTTATACTTACATTAATCATCTATTCCTGGCGCGTACAGGATACCTTTAAGAGCTAGATATTGACACTTTGAAATACAAGCATATACTGACTTTCACTTTTCTTTAAAATACCAAAATTCTACGTGTCGTACCCTACAAGTATAAATTTTTCAAGGCTATAGGGTCGCAAACAATAGCGTAGCTGCAGGGTACTCTCTCTCCTATTATTTGCTGTAACTTTAAAATGACTTAGTGTATCGGTCTACAATTTTCACAGTATATTCTCAACTTATTAAACTTTGAAAATATGTAAAAAATCGATTTTTTGAAGATGGAACATGAGACTACCCCCTTAAGTGCAATAAAATAATTAGGTAGTCAAGTATTTTTAAGGATTCGGTTTCTCTAAACCTTTCTCTACCTGCACATGTTGTACGTTTTTGGAAATAATATGGACAATTAAATAAAAAATAGGTTTACATGAATTTCGGAAAAAATTTGGGAAAATGTTGAATTTTAGGTGTTCGCAACACATTTTTTTCAATTTTGGAAGTTACTGTTCCTGCAATGGTAGAAATTAGATCAACATTGTTGACGATTTTGGAAAGGTCATTGGGAAAGTAGTTTTTCAGCGTTTGTTTGATGTCGCTGCTGTGAGTAGATCAAAAATTAAATATAAAACAGTGATGTGCATACCATAAAAATTGCAAATTTATGCATCACCGTGTTTGTGATTGCCCCCATGCCTGCCATACAAGTTTTTGTTTACATATGTAGGTGAGCTCTATCACTCCACTTATTTTGGCACACCAGATCTGAAAGACCCTGTATAGCATGAAATAAAACTCTAATAATATAATATATATTTTATTTCACCCCACCTGACTTAGCGCTGATCTACAAGTCCCTAATTAGGCCTAGACTTGAATATAATTCCCATATTTAGGCAGAAGCAGGACACACCGCATGGTCCGCGTTAGACAAAGTCCAGCGTAAGGCTATTAAACTTATTGGCGATTTCTCAATCTCTGAGGGCCTACTCTCTCTTCTATCGCTATTTCCATTGCCATTGTTCTAACGAAATTGCTAGCCTGATTCCTTGTAGACACATGGCAACGCGTGATACAAGAGCTACAAGTCGCACCCACCCCTATACTCTCCCGGTCAAATTTGGACGTACCGTCAAATTTTGGGAATGTTTTCTAAGCAGAACAACACTAATGTGGAGCAGTCTATCATTTTCTTTTTCCCTCGACATATGAGCCCGAAACTTTCAAACGGGGCGTACATCGACACCTTTTTCACTAAACCTCCTACCCCATTTCCTCATCCTTAATTCCGTTCCTGCCAAGGCTGTGCTTTATCATCATAGGGCATCCCCTGAGCTTTGATAACATCATATATACACAAATTGCATATAATTTATACAAAATTCAACAAACTTAAGTAACGGAAATGTAAGTAATAATTCCAATCCATCCACCGCAAATTATACTTCTATACTTATCCATAAACGAAAAAGGTCTCATGAAAAGTTTTTCTTTTAATATCTATGAATTTTTCCTTCGTTGTTAAGATATCCTTGCCAAATAAACAAATTGTTGGACTAAAAAAAAGTCATTAAACTTAATTACACGCAATTAAATGCCGTTAGTTAATTACACACAGCATTAAACGTATACAAGTAAATTACAGGAATTTCGTGTGTGAGCTGGCGTGTGGAATTTAAACCTGCTTCGGTAATGGGGTAATACACTATTAGGAATTCGGTGTGGGACAAGTTTAATCTAAATTGCTTGAATCCATCACTTGTTAGAGTAAAGAGCCCCTTAAGGTTGTCAGAAATGATGTGAGACTGATCACCGGACACTGTCAACTAAGAAAGCACTAGCAACTGCACTGTGTCTAGAGGCGGTTGAAATAACACTTCACATCTTATGTAAGTGCCCAGTTATTGGTTATTGGGAAGATCTTTTTTGGATCAGAGACAGTTAGAGATCAGTTTGCTCCACGAGCTGTTGTAACTTGCGATTCGGCGTAGGGCTTACCAGCCGCGACGCTTCAGCACCTCACTTCTTCATATTAACGTAACGTAACCACTGAGATGTATTAAAATGGAGTGACTTATACGCTATCTCATATGGGTACAATTTTACTTTCAGTGGAGCAAAACCATTTTTAATTTCCAATGTTTACTGTGAATTTTCAGCTGTTGCGAGCAGAATAAAATAACCATATACAACCCCGACCCAAAATAGTTCGTCCAGTCGAAAATTTCTTTAAAAAAGTGTCATTAAATTTAATTATTATTTTTACCCAATTCTTTTCAGGAAGAATTTTTTTTCTAGTACCTTATTCTACGAAAGGTTGATTATTAATTTATCGTTGTTTGAACGCCGAAGCTCTAAGTATATTAGAACAACAGTCGAGGAAATAAAATTTGGACGTAAAAATTGACTTTTAATTAAAATAGTGCTTAAAATTATTAAACCCTAAAAAGAAAAAAAGTGACATGTTTTCTTAATAAGTAGTTAATGTAGATGAAGAATGTTTAGTTTACGAACTTAAGAAAATTAAAATATTAAAATTATAAGCGACTGAACTTAAAAAATCGAATTTATGAAATTAGCAAAAAACTTTTTTTTTCACCACGATCTGTGCCAAATGTTCGACTGGACGAACTATTTTGGGACGGGGTAGTATATAAGAAATGGCATACTTAATTTTAATCTTTTATATTGTTGTAAGGAAAATGTAAAAATCATTGGAATTACTGATATAAAAATTACAAAAAAAGGTTGTTTTAATCTGCACAATGCTTACCCAGAAAGAGATATAAAATGATTGTGAATATTGTCATCTATTTCTATCGCCAGCATTTAATAGGCGACATGACGTTGACAATTAAGAAAACCATGTTGAAAAAAAAGATGCTTACACAGAAAGGGACAACTAGCGAAAAGTGATACCATTTTCTTGAAGAAATTTCAGAGCACCAATCACTCCAGTATTATATATCTCAGTGAACGTAACGCCTTACCCTGTAGCGTTTTTCATGCTGCGGAGATGGGTGCGTATTGTGGTATTGATTTACTATATATTGTAAGTAATATTAGTAAAGATCGCTCTCACATTATCTTGAGCTGCTTAAGGTAGGTATGCCGCTAGAAAGTTTTTTAATAGTAAATAATTCCTGGCTACGCGATGATAGCGAAATAATTCAGAGGCTGTCTTTAGTCCAAAATGATTGGATGATTGGTGCGAAATTTCGATTGTGAAATAGTACGTACCACATTTTTATTTTCATTTATCTGATTTATATCTCTTTCCAGTTAATTAAATGTTCAGGCGCATGATAATCTGGGTCTTTAATATATTTTTGACTTTGTCTGATTTATTTAATTTCGATTGCAAAATCTGTAAATACGCAGCCACAAGCTATTTACGCAGTCAAAAATGTTTACACATAACATTGTATTTGTATGTGTTACCAGGTTTTCTTTTAAATCCTAAACTTTATTATTGCATAGATTTTTGCTCTCAGCCACAATGTTAAAATAGTAAAACAATTATTAGTTATAAAAACACCAGTTCCTTGAAGAAAATAAAATCTATTCCCAACTAAATACATTAATAGAAAGTATAAGAAGAATTTGTAAGTTTTATACCGAAATTATATCAAGAAAAAATGTATTAAAATAGGTGTTTATTTTAAATTCGACACTTGTAGCAACCGTACGTACCTTATATGGAGCCTAAAGTGCATAAAATGCGTAAACCTTTAAGGGATTTACTCGAATAATAAATTAGATTTCTACTTTAAAATTGTGTCACCTGATCTACAGAATAAGCACTCGAAGTTGTGGCAAAAATTACTTTTTTATGATTTAATAGATTTTTGAGATTTTTAATAAAACAATGAATGCACATAAATTGTATAGGAGTTTAGATACATATTAAAAGTTAAATAATAAATAATATATCTGTTATGGAAACTGATTAAAATAACTTCTTTGACAACAGAAACGTTGACAAAAACGCTTCCTCACTAAAAGCAGACGGTGCTCCCTATACTTGTCTAAAAATACTGACACCCGGTGTTTAGTTTATTTTTGATTGCGAGTTGTAAGAAACGTCGGATGTGTTTATAAATTAGTTGATTTTCTAAATATTTGCATAAAAGATTAAAAATGTTTGATCCAAGCTTGGCGTACGAAGTTTTAGTGTATTTAAATTCGTTTTACTTTGGAATGTTCGCTTCGTGTGAACTTGGAATGGGATTACTAAAAGCGATCAATTTGCCATACAAGGAGTATGCACTTGTGCAAGAATTAGCTATTTTATTTGGCTTGTGTGTGGTTGAAACAGTTCGCATTATTCTTGGCAGAAAGGGGGCACTAATTGATAGAGGTGATATATATCACATTTTTGAGCTCTTTTTTAAAAACCATTTAAAAACGATAACTAATCAATTTCCAATTATTTTTTCCAGGCTGGCAAGTCATCACATCGGCTTTCCTAACGTTTCCTAGCATTGCTGGAGTCGTTTATTTACTTGGGTTTCAAATTCATCCACTACTATTCGAACGTGTCTTATGTGGTTTAATGTTAGCCCTTCAATTAACTGAAGTTTATTTTTGCATAGCTTTTATATTTTTTACTTGTCGGCCTGTTACTTATGGCTGACGTCATATTTTTGCCTTTGAGTATATGAAAAAGTCCGTTTTAATTGGACACATCTTGTGCAAATACATAATTTGATAATTTTTAAGAAGTAATTGTTTAAAGCACGAATACACAATTTTGTATATATTTACAGCGATAGCCATTTAGTAATAATTAAACAAAAGATATAAGCGACAGTAGGAACACAATAAAATGTAAATAAAAATTATAAATAGAATTAAAAAGTAATTAAATACCGACAGAGAGCAATTTCTAAATATTTTTTTTTACTAATAAGCATTTCGTACAACTCGTATTCTCAAAAAGTAATATAAAATGTAGTCGTTGTTGTGATATTTATATCCGAAAGGAAAATTGTTATATTTTCATGTAACTAATTTTAAATATATGTAGATGGAACCAATTGTCATAAGGAAAATATTAAATAAATTTAATTTCTATTGAAAAGTTGATTATCATTTATACTTTTAATAACTTTTTACAGGACTATATTTTAAAAACTTCACTTACTAAATTATAACTTAGCTTTTTACAAGGGCTCGAAAAAGGTGTACTTTTACTCTCAAAAAATTCCTTTTGAATTATATTTTTATGTTTAAAATGTAGTCGCTCCCGATATGTTAGGTTAGGATAGAGTGTCGCTGAATGATGCCCCATAGATTCATGGGAATCCAACCTTCTTATTTAACCTGCTCTCATAGCCAGCCTACTTTTTGAGGAATCTCAGCACGGCTTTGAGCTCTATGTTCTGCAGCTCCGTAAGCCCCGAGAAGGAGTAACTGTCTAGTAGCCAACTTCTTTGTCGCCACGGCAGGGCACTCACAGCGTACATGGCGACCTTATTCGATTTTTTCAGTATCCATCCCTACAGTTCGATAGATCCCGACCCAGTCTTCTGGCATGGTTGCCTATGGTGCAGTGACCCGTTGTAAACCCTACTACTGCTATGAACTGAAAGTATTGAAAATACTCCTATGCATGAAAAAAAATTGGAGAATAAACAAAAAGAAATAATTTCTATTGGTTTTTGCTACTATCAAAGTAGAGTTGTCGTGATGAATAAAAAGCATATTTCTGTTAATTTTACAAAGTCTTTTTTTAAAGTTTAGTTGCTTATAGTAGTAATATTTTCTTTTGTCCAAAATGTTAAGCTTAATATTCTTTACATACAATAACTAGTGATTTTTTTTTATACGATGGGGCCAAATCCTAGGGGACAACCCTTTGATGCATTAGCATGGTTTTGGCAGGAATTAGGGTAAGGGAAGTGAGGAAACTTCAAAGTCTTGTTTTTGCATTACTGCGAGCTAGACAACAGCCCAGAGACGGAGTGGATTATTTTAATTTCTTAATAAAAGCTCACGGGGAGATCTGGTCTCGAACCCGGGACCCATGGTATGGTGGTCGTGCGGCTCAATGAATTGATCCAACTCCGTCTCAAATTTGTTTATTAATTTTTAGCAAAACTTTAAGGAAATGTCAATTTTTTGGTTCTATTTTTATTTCCTCTGCTGTTGCTTTGATATAAATTGAACTTCCACTTTCTAACCATATACAGAATAAGGTAATAAAAAAATATTTTTCTTAAAAAGCATTGATTTAAATTCATAATTCAATTCAATTGCACCTTTTTTTAAGAAATTTTCAAATAGGCCAATACTTTCGGTTAAGGGTAGTAGATTCCTGGCGTACATAGGTTCTTCTACTACTAAGGAGTACGCTATAGCTGGCTAGTGCAAAAAGGTTGTAGCCCTTTCACGTAGCCGCGAACCATTTAGAGCTCCTGATAAACCGAACTAGATTCCTGACATCAATGTAGCCTAATTCGGTTAACTTTTTAAAAAAGGTGGAGCCCAAAAACCAGTGGAGTATGGTTTCTTCTTTCTCTTCTTCTTGACAAATTTTACACAAGTCATTTATAGGCGTCCCGAGTCTGTCGGCGGGTCTGCCTATGAGACAATGGCCCGAAATCACGGCCAGGACAGCGCTCATAATATTTCGTCTGAGTGAATTGAGTTTTGGTCAAAGATTCAGCCATATCTGCCTGGTAATAAGAAGAGTGGTGACGATTCTCGCTAGTTCGTCGGCTCTACAGTTACCCGGAATGTCACTATGCCCCGGTAGTCAAATGAGGTGTACGTTCAGACATGTTATTCGAAGTTGAGCGGCATGCTATGAGATTGTATACATTCCAGTGAGGGATTTAATAGCAGCCTGATTATCTGAAAATATTCGTTAGCAGCGTTAAGTGCTTCAGACGGTCTGCGGCTACCTTTAAAGCCATGATTTCCGTCTGAAAAACAGTGCAATAGTCAGGTAAGCAAAATGAAATGTCCAGGTGTTCCGAAAATATACCTCCACCCACTCTGCCTTCCAATTTGGAACCATCAGTGTAAAACTGCACTCAGTCACCCCATTACGGGGGACCTTCCTCCCGTTTCGACCTCGTAGGGAATCAGAAACCAAATTTAGAATTAAAGAAAGGCTTGTGTGTTTTATAGTCAGTGTTTGTAGTGACTTTACCGTCCAGGATTTTGGAGGGTCCGTAGGCAGTGCATTTCCAAGTCTGGAATGAGTTGAGATTAATGGCAGACGAGGATGCGGTTTGCTTACCAAAAAGATCCACCGGTATGAGGTCGAAAATAGTATTGAGAGTTTTAGAAGGTGTGGTTCCAAGAGCACCTGTTATTAGTAATGCTGCCATCCCTTGAACCTAATCAAGTGCTTTCTGGTGGGTCACTTTGTCCAGTGCTGGCCACCATACGACCACCCTATAAGTGACTAACTATTTTATTAACACTATTTTAGGGTCAGTACACAATACATGGCTCCATATTCCATCTCTTGCCTATTGCTCTTTTGCACGAATACAACGCTACTATAGCTTTACGTACTCTTTTACTTTTTACTTACTTTTTTTCTTTCCAGCTAAATTTCTTATCGAGGGAAAGACCTCGATATTTAGCTTGATTACCTAATTTTAGCCTGACCCCAATTACTATACGGCAGTTTCTAGGAGGAACATTACGTTGTACTGTCTTATCCCAGTTTATGCCCAGATCACGCACTTCACTCCATGAAGATACCTTGGAGAGGGTGTGTTGCAACACCTCAGCCAATGTGTTTACCTGAACAAATCAGGGCAATGTCATCAGCATAGACGATAACCTTGTGATCGGCTCCAGATCCAGCAGTAGCTCATCAAGAGGTAAGCTCCACAAGATTGGTGAGAGGATACCTTCCTCAGGAGTACCTTTAGTAAAAACACTTTGTATCCTGGACTCAATTTGATATAACTGCACTTAATTTCACATTAGTCTGTGTTATAGCTATCCCCGAGTATTAATACCATAGTACGAGTTATATATACCTAGTCGTGCCATAAGTTCTGTCACAAAATTGAACGCGTCCGCGATACCTTTGTTCATGTGCGTCGTTTTTGCAGTCGCAATTTTTGATACGTCATACTGTTGTTGACAACTGATGTACCTTTTAAGTTTGTTCGTTCGCGTGTAAAGATGGCGTGCGTTTATGGTGCGTTCCAAAGATTCAACGAGACCCAGAGTATTGGAGATCGACCCCGTTCTGGACGTCCCCGTGAAGTACGTACTCCTGCAGTCGTTAAAGCCATCGTTAATCGAATTCGTCGAAATCCACTTCGTAAGCAACGAATAATGGCTCAGGAGATTAGCAGCTCCACCAGAAGTATGTTTCGCAACAAAAAATCTGACCTCGGGATGGGCGCCTTCCGGAGATCAACAGAACACTTGCTGACAGAGCAGTTGAAAAAACTTAGGAGTACAAGAAGCAAAGAGCTCCTTCAGCGGTACGGCATCAACAAACATTGACAAATCTTGCATACTGATGAAAAAATTTTCACGGTGGAAGACAAATTTAATCGTCAAAATGATAGGGTGTATGCACACAGCTCCAGAGAAGCCCGAGAGGTTGCAAAATAGGTGCGAAAAGGCGTAAAAACGCCAGCAAAAAACTATCAGACGGACGAGATCGAGGAGTGTGTGCAGCTATTTAACTCTAAGCTGTTCAACAACCGTCACTGGGTTTTCCAGCAGGATTCAGCTCCGGCGCATAAAGCCCACACCACACAAGCATTGTTGGATAGCAATGTTCCAGAATTTATAAGGGCGTCGGAATGGGCCTTCTGGAAGCCCAGATTTGAATCCTTGGACTGCAAACTGTTTGCAGAGTTAGAGAGCATGGTCTGCAGAAGACGACACCCAAACATAGAGAGCCTTAAGTGAGCTTTAAAACAAGCTAATTTTCCTTTAGAAACAGTGCGTACTGACATAGATGTTTAAAAAGTTATGTAAGAGTTAAAGGCGGCCACTTTGAATAAATTTTTTTTATTGTAGTCCTAACAGTGCGGTGTAATACAATTTATTTCTTTTTGTCAAAAACTCTCTTTCATTTATACAAAAAATCCTATATCCCTGTGACAGTACTTATGGCACGACTAGGTAATATTATATATAAGTCGTCGCTGGAGTAAGCGATAACATGTCGGCATACCAATCCAGAGGTCCCAGGTTCCCATGGTTGTTTTCAGCTGAAAACCGATTACGAAAACAAGACCATGGGGGTTGCAGGGAAAATGCCGGTGGTTCGGAATCCACAGATGAAATATTAACAAGATATGATGTCCAAAGATAAAATATTAATCAGATACATGATGTTATTTTCGCTAGGCAAAGATGTAAAAGTTTTAAACCAAATAAATTTTTTATGAGACCACCTCAAACGCTGATTTTAATCGCAAAAATTGTTTTTCGCTACATAATTATGTTATGTATCAATATAAAAGCCGCAATACGTAGAGCATGTCAGTATTTTTGCCAAACAAATGGCTCATCATATTTCAAAAAAATCAGTAGTAATAGTTCGGTTTGTGCTCTACCACTGATCTGTTCATTTTATTCCACTTTCTAATAGAAAATATTTGAGCAACCATTTTATACTTTTTACTCCTATTTCGAAAGTTATGTGTCCCAAAATTGTGACTGCATTAAATATTAATATTCACACGAGTATAGCCATCATATTATTAAAGTAGTCAGCAAAGTCAGTAAATAAATAAATCATAGGTCAGAAAACTGGATCGCTACTACAATTTATTGATATTTACGTCACTGCTTGTGAGAAAATTCTCACGTGAGTTACAGAAACTGGCTAACACCTTGACACGTTTGAAAAAATCGATTTTTTCAGATTCGTAATCTTTATATACATACATAGGTTTAATTCATCCTGTGAAAGGATTTTTTGAAATTCGAACACAAAAATGGCTTACACTTTTCTGACCACTGTATTTGACCGATCAACTTGAAAATTTGCGCAGATACTCGGAAAACATGAATGACATACATTTTTTCCAATAACTTAAATTTCGCAGTTATTAATGTTTTTATAGAAAACGAAAAAATTGATCTTTTTGTTTCAAATCGCCGCCATTTTTTAATTTTCCAGTAAGAAATAAATCGTACGACATTCTGTGGCCAAGGCGTTTCTGATTAATAGCATACTTTAATGTTTGTTTCAGGTCAACGGGGAGGATGCAGTGACTTGAGCTGTTTTCCCCCGTAAACTTGCAGACCTCTTTTCGCGGAGCTCCGACGGTTTTTTATTACAGTCTCCTAAAGCTATACGCGGTATGTCTATAAGAACATACCTGCGAGGGCACAAGAATCTATGTTCGAGTTCAAAAGCTGGTGAATAAAGACCTGGTCATATTAAGTAATCGGAGGCGATCCTCATAAGGAGGAAGCCTTAATGGATCATTCCACGGGAGGTCTCTTAGTGCGAACCTAACAAAGTTCCGCTGTACCGACTCGATGCGTCTAGAATGAACAGCATAGCAAGGTGACCAAACCTGAGAATTGGTCTAACCAAAGGAAAATATAAATTAAGGTGTGCCTATCAGAAAACTCCCTTGACCACCGCTTGACATAACCCAGAACTGAATTACTCCTAGACACAATTTAGTTTATGTACAGAGTGAACTCGAGCTTTTTGTCTAGCTTCACACCAAGATCAGTAACGGACTGCACGCGACGGATAGTAGTATAATCAAAGACGAGCTGACTGAGGTTCGTAGAGAATGACATAACTTCACATATTCATATCGTCTGAATAGATAAAGACTTCGGAGCGTTTAATCAGGGGGACAATGTCGTTAAAGGAAAGAATAAACAGCAGCGGACCAAGATGGTTTCACTGAAGTCGGTGTAGACGCAGTCGGTCTGGAGACCCTGCTAAAAGGAAAAGATTATGTGAAAGGTAAATTCAAGCAGGTTAGTTGTCGTCGATCTACCAGGCACGAAGCCATGTTGATTAGACGAGATTAGCCCCTTACACGGCCCCACAAGCTGTGAATATATAACAGACTCAAACAACTTGGGTATGCAGGAAACGATTGGCCTATAATTTTTAATCAAGTTTTTATGACCCTTTTTATAAACAGGAATTATAAAGGAACTCTTTCATAGCGTGGGAAATCTACCGGCCTGAACATGAGTTCCAGTGGAGTGAGTAATGCGTCAGAGCAGGACCTCACGAACGCAGGTGGAACACCATCAGGTCCAAAGGAAAAGTCCATTTTAAGTTCCCTGATACTATCCATGATAATATCACGATATATTGGGCAAAGGAATAGAGGCAGCAGGACGCTCCTGGATATGATCAAACTCTTCCAGGGAAGGCGCAAAATTGCTAGAAGAAAAGGCGCTCTCGAAGAACAACGCAAAGTTATCGGCAGTATCGGATGCGTTGCAGCTGGAGGACCCGTTTTATATTTGTAGCTACCGCTGCAGGTGTCTCTCTGGTTCCTTTAACCCCTTGTGCGGTCTAGTTCTGCGCCAACGATTGAACTGTGGCCACGATTTGTTGATATAGGTGTGGTCTGGGCATGAGCCCGGACAAGTCAGAGTTGATACTCCTCTCTTGGAAAAATAGTCTTCCTCCTATAAACTGCCCTATACTAAATGGGGTCAGACTGAAACTAGGTGACCAAGTTAAATATGTAGTCGGCCTTGTTCTGGATAGGAAACTCAGCTGGAAACCTAACATCCAAGAAAGAGTACATAAAGCTGCAATAGCGCTGTTAGTAAAAGGTAAATACGTCTTATATTTACTTATGGCGTGATCGTATGGTGGTCAGCAATGGATAAAGTGACCCACCTGAAAGCACTTTAAAAAGTTCAGAGGATGGCAGCACAGCTGATAACAGGTGCTCTCAACACAATTCCCCACCTCATACCGTTGGATTTTTTTGGTAAGCGAACCACATCCTCGTCTGCCTTTAGGCCCAACTCAGTCCAGATTTGGAAGCATACCGACTATGGACGCTCTAAAATCCTGGACAGCACAGGTATAACAAACACTGACTATACAACACCCACGCCTTTCTTAAATGCTAAATTTGGCTCCTGTTTCCTCACCAGGTCAGGATGGAAGGAAGTTCCACCTCAATGGGGCGAGTCAGTGCATCTTGACACTGACGGTTCCAAGCTGGAAAGAAAAGTGGGTGTAGGTATCTTTTCATAACACGCGAACCTAGACATTTCATTTTGCTTGCTAGACTACTCCAGTGTTTTCAGGTTGGAATCATGGTTATAAAGGCAGCCTTAGACCGTCTGAAGAACCTAAAGTGAACAAGAGAGCTTATCTTACTCGGACGAAATATTATAAGCTTTGTCGTGGCCGTCATTTCGGGCTATTGCCTCATAGGTAGACACGCCGATAGACTTGGCGCGAATTCAAATGACTTTTGTAGGAGTTGCTAGGATGAGAAGGAAGAGGAAACCATACATATACAAAAGAAAAATTTTGTAAAAGAGTTTCCTCAGAACGATTATTTAAGAAGACAAATTTTGAAAAATTGTCAGTCCACAGTTTTGCGCCAGCCAGAACACCTCGGCTTAGAGAGTACCTACGCGCTATACAAATACATTCTCGGTGACTCCCAGGACGCCTTAAGGAGCAGATAGGTAGGCATGTAACCCGCTTATCTGAAAAACCATACATACACACAAAACATCTAGTACGCCTCAGATACCTCGGACTGATTTTGTGATGACAACCTTTGGCTATAAACAACGGGCTACGATCGGGCTATGAAACGTGAGAACTTTGTGGGAGGAATTTGAATATGTAAAGATCATGGAAGTGGAGCGGGAAATGGTCCATTATAAAATAAAAATCTTGAGATTGAACGAAACTTGATGGAGAGGAAGTGGAGAGTTTACGCGACTCACTTCTGAAACCGTGCATGAGTCGACCGAACAAGCGAGTATTACAACTAAGGAGGCATTTTATCAGCTCTTTGGCGACACCTTTTATAAGGCCCCTAAAGGTGGTTTCAAAATAACATGCGGCATTTCAATGCTAAGATTGACTATAACAACATCGGCCTGAAACTTGTAATGGGGAAGTTTGGGCTCGGGAACAGGAAAGCTAATGGGGAGTTTTGTTGAATTTTGTAACTCGCGGCAACTTGTCATCGGTGGATTCTTATTTAAACACAAAAAATGCCACTTATCATCCTAAGTTTCCCCAGATGATAGAACTGAGAATCAGATTGACCATATTGCTGTTTCGAAATTTTAGAAAGTGCCTTCTTGATATATATCACCGCATTGCGCCAAAAAGCTGATGCACTGCGTCATAACGCCGACAACTCCATCGACCAAAAATGGAAATGGGCTAGGAATGTTTTGTGAGCTGTGGTACAGAACACGTGGCAAGATTAGAGAGCGGAAGACGACCATGGATCAGTAACGCTACATGGTGCAAAATACAGGAACGACAGCAGATTTAAGACCGCATCAATTTTGCTACAGATGTTGCAGTTAAACAACATCTCAGAACTGCATACCGATCTCTACTACAGAAACGCATCCAAAGAAGTGTAAGACGTGAGGAGCGCAACTACATCAATGCGCTAGCAGAAAAGACAGAAGAAGCAGTCTACCGTGGTGACAGTGGAGTTCTTTACAATATTACCAAAAAACTAACATGAAAGACTCTTACAACACAAGATCCTGTAAGAGATACTATTGGATCCCTTCCTGTCACGGAAGAACATCAACTGCGGAGGTGCAGAAAATATTTTCTTGAAGTCCTCAACACTTTTGAGAAGGCGTTTGACAGTGTTGATCGCGAATATATATGGGCAGCTTTACGTAGGAGAGGCATCCCAGAAAAAATTATCACCATCATGAAGGAGTCTTACTCAAGAGTCCAATGTTACGTCCTACACAAGGGAAAATTATCGTAGCCCTTGCTAAATGGAGTGAGACAGGATATATATTGTCACCTTTGCTTTTTCTGACCATCATTAATGACGTATTGTGTGACGCGGTGGATTGATGGAAACTCCTTAACGAAGAGAAGGTTGCAGAGCAGGGCTTAAGGTTAATGCTGCGAAAACCAAACGTATGAGCTTGGACGCCAGGAGACAACATGGAATAATAATAATACTTTATTTAATAGTACAAAGATACATTAATTATCTTAAATTGTACAATGTAAGATGATTAAATGTATTGATATTGATGGCTACTACAAATTTAAAAAATTAAACAAAAATAAAAATAAATGCAAACGCTATAACCTCATGAATTTAAAATAAAATTACGTTAAGGAATACAATATAATAAAGAAAAAGAAGAAGTAACAGAACTAGTAAGAAAGCGAAAAACAAAGAGTAAAGATCAATATGGGCCTGTCTTAGAGATCCGTTGGAAACGAACGAACGAAGTAAGAACGCTCACCAAATTGACACCTGCACCGTGGGATCAGGAGCTTCAAATGTCTGGTCGATTGCAAGAATTGTAACTTTTCAAAGAAGTAAACTGGCTGCCTAAGGCAAATGAGCTTGTGGAGAAATATGAGGATACAAAGAGCGAAATATGTATTCAAATTGCATCCGAGAAGAGAGTTAGAATACATTGATTTGATATATGAGTATTGCGGGGCAGTTTGTAGGCAAATCTAACCACATCATTAAATGCAACATTAATTTTTCTTCGGCATACTGAGTCAAGAATCGGAAATATAATACTGGCGTATGTAAAAAGGGGAATAACTAATTATTTAACATGATTTAACGGGGACGTAAATTAAACGAAAGGATGCTAGAGCTTAGCCAGAGCTGCCGCAAGCAGCCATAAATTTTTCCCATTATGCCTTTTATGTAGTTGCAGCACGAGAACCTTGAATTGAGTTCAACAACCAGATTTCTGACAGAGTCCTTATAAGGGAGAACTATTCCGTTTAATAATATTGGAGATAGCAAATTAGAGTCAATCCCATTTCTGTTAATATCCAGATACTTAGATTTGCTTGGGTTAAGTACCAAGTTATTTAGTATGGGCCACTCATGTATTCGCTGAGCCGACAGACGCAGTCCTTGACTAAGATATATCTGACCATCAATTGCATATAAATATATAGAGGCATCAAGAATTACATCAGGAAGATCATTAATATACAAGCTGAACAACAAAGGCCCTAAAATGGATCCCTGAGGTACGCTACACCTGAGTAGTTCAACCTCCGATTGCCCATCTTATGCAGTCTCACAACTGTGAGAGCGGCAGAATCCTGACTGCCAGGTCGATAACATGAAAACATGATGACATGAGAATTTCTGCTGACGTGGACCAGAATTTGCATGAATATAAGTTTCTCAAAAATCTTGCATAAATGATGTACAGGCTCGCACCAATAAAGCTCGAGTTGTATTTAATAATTAATCTTGCTGAGATCTTGCGTAATAACAACATCTCCAGACGCACAACACTTTGGATCTTGGAGTCGAACGTAAAATCTGTTCCGTTGTATGGCTGTTCAACATGGAAAGTGACCTGTCAAATAACATCTTAACTAGAAGCCTTTGTCAACAGGTGTCTCCGGCACATCCTTAATATCCATTGACCGGAGACTTACAGGCCAAGACGGGATAAACACCAGTATTCGCAGGCGAAAGTGACAATGGATATGCCACACACTAAGAAAAGAGCTAAACAACATCGCACAGCAGGCTCTAGATTGGAATCCCCACGGAATTCGAGGAAGACGCCGAACTGGACAACCGCGCAACACATGGAGAAGATCCGTCGAGAGGAAATGTACCCAGATCAACAAATTGTGGCCACAGTTGAAGGCGTTGGCGCAGAACCGACCCAGGTGGAGAGTCGGTATAATAGACGCCCTATGCCCCACAAGTGGTTAAATGAATCCGAGAGATACTGTGTTTAGTGTAATAATATGTAATCTTTGACAATCTTTTCAAGAAATTCATACATTTTATAAAATTTATACAAACTAAAGTAATTTAAAAACATACCATATCACACTTGCTTTTGTTAAAGTGTTGCTTTAGTTCTTTACGTTTTATTTGCTTCTTTCATCATATGCTGTTCTGTAATCTTCGTATTTAATATTGCGTTAGATTGTGATGGTCTCTGGCCCTCTTCTTGGTGATTTTTGTTTCTTTGTTGTTTGGTGGGACATCTACTCTTGAGTAGTACTAGCTAAAGTACTTTCCTTTACTAGGGGGTTCCTTAATATTGGTGGGGGGACACCTGAACTAGTAAAGACTGTTGTATATTTTACATTGGTTCCTATCCTCGAGAGCGCCTTGCCACTGATGGGGTTTCGAGTAATTTACTGTGCAAACACTGTGAAAGCATAAAACGCTTTCAATCATCTTTTCATTACACTGTACTCAAACAAACTAAAATTTCAATCGCAGATTTTAATGTAAAAATATCTTGATAGACGCTAAAAATTAGATTTTAATTATTGTTATACTGGTCCAAATATTCATATGCATATTCATATACAGTCACTTGGAAAAGTAGTCTTCTTCCGTCTGTCCCATTCAATAATTTATTTAATCTGTTTAAAAAGTATAACTGACAAGCAAATATCTACGCAATTATTCGACTTAATATATCTGTGTCTGTATCGAAATTATTTTAGTTTTAATGACAAAATATATATTCAAAAAGACGGGTTAGCAATGGGCTCCGCTTTCTCACCTTTTGCAGCAGAGTTTTTTATGTATAATTTAGAATCACGCCTGTTCGACACGGATTGTAATTTTATAA
The DNA here is from genome assembly GCA_964036015.1 of Leptarthrus brevirostris. Lineage (NCBI taxonomy): Eukaryota > Metazoa > Arthropoda > Insecta > Diptera > Asilidae > Leptarthrus > Leptarthrus brevirostris. Next base: position 41,666,939 of record OZ038371.1, read on the forward strand.
GTAATGTTTTACTTGGTTCAGATACGTTGACGACATATTCTGCATCTGGACTACATAGTACAAAACGACAATTAGCTCACTTTTTAGATAATGTTTTAAATAAAATGGAGGACAATATTAAATTTACTGTTCAAATAGGGCATAAATTATTAAATTTTCTGGACTTGAAAATAGAAGTAACTAACCAAAAGATTTCATTTGGCATTTATATAAAAAATACATATTCAGATGCTATAATACCAAAAACTTCCATCCACCCTTGGAGTACAAAAATGGCTGCTTTTCACCCCATGCTGGACCGCCTGCTGTCCGTCCCCTTAACGCCTAAATCTTTTAAAAAAGAGTTGGGTGTTATCGAGCGGATAGCGGTTAGAGAAAGGCACCATTTATAAACTACTCAGGAAGAAAATTAAGAAGAGGACTCTAAGATCAGAAAATGGATAAAAATAAGAAGAGCAGAAAATGGATAAGATATGGAAGAAAATTCCAAACATCAACAATGTGTCGAACAGGCTGATTACCTCTTTAAGAAATAACAATACTGAACCAGCTTTCTTTAATAACAACACATTAAAGAATCTGCTGGTCAATTATAAATTTAAAACAAAGACTAATAAATTCCTAAAAAAGCGGAGTATATAAAATAAAGTGTGAAAAAGTTGTCCCTGGATTTATATAGGCAAAACAAAAAGAAAACTCAAATCAAGAATTAAAGAGCACATACAATCTGCCTATTATGCTAACCCAACCTCTAGTTTAGCCAAACCTGGCCATAAAGTTGATGAAAATAATGTGGAATTACTGAGAGAAATTAGAAACCGAAACATTTTAGACGTATATGAAATTTATGAGATAAGAAAAGCTAAGCAGGGTGGTTGTTCTTTGTTGGAGACGGAGTTGGATCAATACGTTGAGCGGCAAGACCAACATGCCATGGGTCCCGGGTTCGAGACCAGATGTTCCCGTGAGCTTTTATTAAGAAATTAAAATAATCCACTCCGTCTCTGGGCTGTTGTCTAGCTCGCAGCAATGCAAAAACAAGACTCAAGTTTCCTCACTTCCCTTACCCTAATTTCCTCCCGGCCAAAACCATGCTAACGCATCAAAGGGTTGTCCCCTAGGATTTGGCCACATCGTATAAAAAAAATATATACATATTTCAAAAATAAAAGTCCGTTACTTTGTCCAGTTCTATTTAAACTATAGTTTAGCTATTTTAGAATTAACCCTTCTAACACAGAAGGCACACTTCTTAGGCAGGAGCCCAGAATCAATTCACATATGCCATCAAAACGATGAAATGAGGCTCCCACACCAACATGCAAAGGAAAAAATAACAAGCGAAAGAAAGGAACAGGAAGAAAACAAGTAAGGAAACCCTGCACACAACATGAAAAACAGAGAGTCACGTGAGCACAGAAAATAGATAATTCTTTGGTTCATGCATGCCATAATTTGATTTGGATGGTTCAACATGCAATAAAGGAAGCCTTCGAAGGTTATTTTGGCACTGTCTGAAGCAGGCCCGTAGAAACAAAATTCGGGCCCGGGGGGTACCACATACGGCCCCACGCGAAACGAATTTCTGGCCCGGCACTTAGCGTTTACGGGCCCATATACAATCGAATGATTGACTTTCAGTTTAAAATCTGTCTAGTATAGTACACTTTTTCGATCGTGAAGCATTTTTTTATATAAATAATTAAAATGGAAAAAATTTTCTGTTGAGACTTAGATGACGGGGCCCCTTTCAAAGCCCGGGCCCGGGGGGTTTACCCCTTCGCCCCCCCCCCCCCTGTCGCCAGCACGCTAACTTCAAACAGCACGGAATTGCGATCTGAAACATCGGAAGATTCTGCCGACGTCGACCAGCATATAATCACCCTCATCCGGCAAGACCGTGAAGCGAACCCCAGACGAGTTGCAAGACGACTAGGAATGTCTTCAGCTCAAGTTTGAAGGACTATTCATCCAACAGGGTGATGGTTCATATCATCATATCCAAGTCCAAGGACTACTGGAAGGAGATTCCGACAGAAGATTAAAATTTTTCATTTGGGTTCCGAATTCTGTGGACGGATGAATCGCAGTTCACAGGGGATGGTACCACAAACTTCCACAACCTTTATCCTGGTCAGATACTAACGCACATTGGACAAGCGACCTCCTTCCAGCATAAATTCTGAGCCAATGTTTGGGTTAGTATCATCAGCACTCATTTAAAAGGACCATTCATTTTGCCGCATGTGCTTAGAAGCCAAATGTATGCGGACTTTTTGGGAAATATACTACCTCTGGATAATCTTAGGGCAATGTTTTAGTAAAACGATGGAGCCCCAGTTCATACTGCCAACATTGCGAGGCAATATTAAATGCAAAATTTCCTGACCGCTGGATTAGACGAGATACACCGATTTCTTGGCCTGCCAGAGCTCCAGAACTTACTCCATTGAACTTTTTTTTATGGAAAACAATGAGGAGTGAAGTTTATTCAAGGTCAAGAGAGACGAATTAGTAAGCAGAATTGGGACTGCGGGAGAAGTTGGCTACAATACACCTTAAAGAGAGAATTAGGTTATTGTTATGCATCAAAAGTAGTGGAAGACATTTTGAAGAGCTTTTGTAACATAATAGCATTAATTGTAATAAGTTTCGAATTCAATAAAAAGCATTTAAGGATTAATTGCAGATTTTTTTAATATTTCCCTAAAGGTTTTCTAACAGGAATTTCCAAATCTTTAATCTACCTGGACGTGTCATACCTTTTTGAAAAGGTAATAAGATAGGCAATTTAATAGAAATAAAAACAGGTGAGTTAATTATATTAATTTAAAATAAAATTTGGAAAAACGCTGAATTTTTGGTAATTTCAAAACATTTTTTTTACTTTTGAAAGTGACTGTACCGGCAATGGTAGAAGTTAGATCAACATTATTGGCGATTTAGAAAAGGTCTTTGGGGTAGTAGTTTTTTGGCGTTTGTTCGATGTCGCTGACTTGAATAGATCAAAAGAAAAAAAATAAGTGATGTGCATACTATGAAAAACTAGAATATATGAATCACTTTGTAACTCTAAAACGGTTGGGAATGCCCCCCTCCCCCCAAGCCATGCAATTTTTTGTTTTTCTAGGTGATATCTATCATTTCCGCACGTCAGATCTGAAACACCCTGTATATTGATAAATTTTTTTCGATGTTTTATTTCTTTTCTTCTGTAAGTTCTTTTGTAACCTGTTGATGAATTAAATAAGTAATTAAATAAAAATTTTAATTCATAAAAATTCATTTGTAGCAACTGCTACATTATTTGGTGTTCGTTAATTGAATTTAAAATAATTACTTTTATTTGATTTTGTGGGGTTATTGCTAATTCACCTTAAAACACCCCCGCACAAGCACACCTGTACCGTCTCACCCATCACGATCCTCTAACAATAAATAAAAAATACTTTATTATATTCAGGAACGAAGAAATAATTATTTGAAATTCAAGTAACATTTTTCGACTTTGCAATATATTCGAATTTTTAGTTTTCCGTTTAATTCGACTAAAAAAACGCCCTTTTTGAGCTGAATGAATGGATGATTTAGACAATGTCATAGAGCAATTCTATTCTTAATAAAGAACGTCACAAAGGAAAAAAACTTACACAACAGTAAACCCAAATTCATAGCATTGCTGATGCGCCATTTGAATGGTATGATCAGCTGATGTAGTTAAGCAAGAAAATCAACGCGGAGGAACCGAATTTTATTACAAATTATTTACAATCCCCTTTTGTAAGTGAAAATTGCAATATATTGAATACTCTCATTTATTGTTACACAGAAAAACATCAACAAAATATGTTAAAACGAATCAAACAGCTTATTACCCTAATATTTTGTAGATAATATCTAGGAAACTTAAATACTTTTAACATGACGAACTTATGCTGGCTACGGAGAAAGTGTGCTCAAGGTAATCTCTCCTTGACTTCAACTAGAAATTTGGAATGAATGCTTATTTGCGGATATTTACACATAGTTATGATAATAAAAGTACAATTACAGACAAGCAGATGAAGTTTATTGCTCCTTGTCTCCCATTTTAACTTTAGAAGTCATGTAGATTCCTACAATTAGTCCGAAAAGACCGATGGCAGAACCAAAAATTTCCACTATTAAGATTTTGACGAAAAGTGCAGAATTAGCTGCATCTGCAAGAGCAGCTCCGGAGCCCACAACACCAACAGCGATGCCGCAAAATAGATTTACCATTCCAACTGCTAGTCCAGCTCCGAACATCACATAGCCAGCGGTCCAGTTGTTGTTGCGCACGGCGGGTACAGTAGCGGCAATTTCTTCGGTGAAACTTTCCAAGTATCCAGACAGGACAATAGCAGTAATTAAACCATAAATAGCTACAGCTTCACAGAAAATTACTGAAATTAAATTTTTCGTTTTTATGCGGGGAGCTTTTACACCTCCACCAACAATGCTAACTCCAGTTGTATGGATACCAAGAGCAGCTCCAACAACTGACAGCGCTACTGCTAAACCAATGCCAATTGTCGCCCACATATAGGGCGAAGTCTCCTCCAGAAACCATCCAAGACTTACCCTTTCGCCCTTTCCCGTAAGTACGTGATACAATATGAGAATCGTGGATACGAAAACCAAGGTTCCAGAGAATGTATATCCTAATACTGACCGCAGGCTCATTTTTAAGTTTTCTACTAAAAATAACTTATTTTTAAACTATTAAATTAGGGCAGAAACAAGTAGACTTACCTAAAAACCCAGTCTCGATGAATCTCAGCTCCGTCGAAAAATTTGCTATCACATGACAGCTTGTGCGATTAGAGCGCTTTAGTAGTGGGTAGTGGGTATACGAAATAACGATTAAGAGTGCTTTCAAAGTTGACGGGTTTGAGATAAGGATTTTATGTTAAAAAGTCGTCAATGCTTACATACTTTTAGGCATATACATTATTTTTTCTATATACTTACATTCTGGCTTTCTTACGTACTTGTTTTCCAGACGAGAGTCGCAGGTTCAAATTCCGCTGGCAACGTACTATGGTTATTGTATGCTGACATTGGGAATTGCACAGTATAGAAATATTTTGTGCATTTAGGACTGATATTTTGTAAACTGTGCAATTTTTCGCTTTTCTTAAAGATGCGGTCTCAAATGCCAAGTTTCTAATTACGAACAATTGATTTGATTAATTTCGAACCATTTTTACGCCAAAACTCCAACAGTTTTTAATTATTGTGTTCATTTAGCGCCTAAATTTTGTATGGAAATTTAGTTGCGACATTTCGTCGCTAAATATTTAGCCAAAACGCTATATTGTGTTTTTAGCAGCTGAAAGTGTGTTTAGTTTTAACCTGTAGATGGCAGTTGTTTCCCAAATTGTATGTTTTAGCTTCAGATTTATCTGACCAGGACCACATCTTCATCCATATCACAATCATCACACATTTCGGTCAACAAATTTATTTGAAATTTGTGAAACACAAAATATAAACAAAAATGTACGGCAGCTGATTGTCAGAAGTAACTAGTAGCTCAGAACAAATAACTTTGCTGTAAAAAATTTAGCGTGAAAAAAAGGTCCGCTGCTAAAAATTTAGCCGCTAAATATCGGGCTTTAGAGGCTAAATTTTGTATGGAAATTTCGTCGCTAAATATTTAGCTAAAACGCGGTATTGTTTTTAGCAGCTAAAATTGTGTTTAGGTTTGACATGTAGATGGCACAATACCGGGCTTAAATCAGAGATAAAAGAAATTACAGCCATCTACATCTCAAAATGAAGCATTAAGCTTAAGTAAAAAAAATCACGTGGATAGTTGCGAAATAAATTTGTTTTTAAGGGGGGGGGGGGGCGTTTTCTCAGATTTAGTTCTTCAAAGTCGGTGATCACTGTAACTCAAAAACTACTCACCCCATCCTTCTCAAATTTTGCACACTTCTTTTAAACATAAATTACGAGGTAACAACGTCGAGATTTTTTATTTTTTTATTATTATAATTAATTTTACAACAACAAATTCGCCCCCCCCTCCCTTAAGTAAGCTAATAAGTTTTCTGACACATCAATTCAATTACGGTGTATTTTAGAAATCAACACCGTTTCACTTTCATCGGACTTGTCTTTGATTGCTGACAAAATCGGCATTATTTCTTACTGGCTTGCAACTGTTTGTTTACTGACGATTTAAACAATTTAAATATAAAGATTGATAAACTTCTCGAAACTAATGAGATTCTAAATAGCGGCTCATACACATTGAAGAAGTCTCATGAGCTTTCCTCTAAATTTGACAACTTTCGTGTGATACTCGTTGACTGTAACTTATCGCCACCTTCCGCCAATGCCATCCCAGCATCCAATCATTGAAGACATCCGCTCTATAAGTGCCGTACCACACTTGTCCTGCTTCATCGCAGTTTGTTGGAGAGAGGGCGTTCAGGGGTGTATAGGGAAGTCCGCACGGAACTTACCTATTTATCGTTGCATCGGCACGCATACATACAAAGCAAGGTTTATTTGGGTTCAGAAAGTGCTTTAATGTTACCACTACACACGCTACATTGCGTGTTCTACACAAAATCCGACACGACAGGTGTTATGGTCGCCTTTACAGGTTATCCGGAGATTCGGGATTATATGACCACCACGTCAATTTAGGTCCCATTGGACACAGGGTATATATATATATACTGGGTGAAATTTGGATTCGGCTATGTGAGCCGAATCCCTTATCCTTGATTAGACCAATGAGGTTATGTGTCCAAGGGACCTTAATTGACGTGGTGGTCAGATAATCCCGAATCTCCGAATAACCTGTAAAGGCGACCATAACACAGGTGCGGACTTCATCGCGCGGAAGCACGACAAATGTGGGATGGCACTAAGGGCGACATAGGATCTTGGTCAGCGGTTATCAACAGAAACTCTGAGCTTATAAAGACTATCGCCAATGATATAAAGTGTTTGACGTCGCGCGGTGCTGATTGCCCTATCTTGCCTCCTCCTTCTGATACTAGGAATGACTCGAACTCTTTGCCAGCGGCCGTCTCTCCGAACGAGCCCAACCTTTCTCATACAGCGCAGTCCTGAGAGTGTCAAGGACCGTACCCCTCTACCTACACCATTAACAGACAGCGTTGACAGCTCACCCTACGTTCCGACGATCAGCGATAGGTCTGCCGATTCCTGCGTACCTTCTCACCCGATACAGTGCACCAACTCAAGAGGCGAACCCAACTTATGAACCGAGGGTAACGGCGACAGTGGGATAACTAAGTTGCCCCCGCTAAGGTTGACTGGAAGGGGACTAAAAGGGACACGCTACTATGTGGTTTTTTTTCGGTTAATTCCCGGAGAGGTGTTTCTAATGAGTAAGAATCTCACACTACCGGAGAGCACGGGCGGTCCGGTATCTTTTGGAAGATTTTCACCTCTCCCGCTAAAGAATGAATAAATAAAAAATAATTTTAGCAGTTTTAAAATTAAAATTGTTGACTATATACGAAAAAGTTATCCGATTTAACAAAGTAAATAAGTTAAGCTTTGTATAGGATTATAAAGCATAATTATTACTTATCAATTTATTATTTATTATTATAACTATCCATCTACGATGTGGTATGAGGGGTCTTCTAGTAATAACGTGTCCAACATAGCAAACAATTTTGCTTCATTTTTCGAGAGTGCCTTTTCTTCTGATAACTTTGAGCCTTGCGTGAACAATTTTGATCATATTCTGGATCGTCCCGCTTCATCCGATTTTTTGTCGTTTATATCACGGGAAAAAAATCAATGAACTTAAATCGGACTTTTACTCTGGTCCTGACGGTATCCCTCCAGCCTTTGTCAAGTCCTGTTCCGTTGCCCTTCTTACTCCATTATTCATTCTCTTCAATAGATCCCTTCAAGCTGGTAAATTTCCTTAGACCAATCGCAAAGTTATCTTTCATACCTAAATTATTTGAATCAATAGTGTATTCGCAGCTTATAGAGCGTTGTATTGGCTTAATCTCTCCCAATCAGCACGGGTTCTTGCCCGGTAGATCAACGACAACTAACTTACTTGAATTTACCTCCCGCGTTATTGATAAACTCCCTCACTCCGTAATTATATTTAAACTCGGGAGGCTTTGTCCCCCCCCCCCCCCCTGTTCTTCTCGACTGGACCTTGCGGGACCTTGGGCTAAAACTTGATAGGGAACTTGACTTTTCTCTGCATATCAACTATATCGTGACTAGAAGAAGTTTAGTCTTGGGTTTTGTTAAGCGCTGGTCTAGAGAGTTCTCGGATATACCAACATTGATACATTTGTACTGCTCCTTAGTTAGACCTATTCTAGAGTATGCGTCTCAGGTCTGGTCACCCTACTACGCTGTTCATTCCAAGCATCTCGAATCGGTGCAGCGTAATTTTCGTAGATTTGCGCTAAGAGAACCTCCCATTGCTCGGTTTGCACTTGCTTGAGAAAAGGCGCAAAATCGCTGACTTGGTTTTTATTCACCAGCTCTTGAACTCTAATATAGACTCGGGTTCGCTTTTTATCAAGGTTTCCTTCAGACAATCCCAACCTAACCTTCGAAGAGTGGCTTTATTGCATGTTGAACCATCCAGATCAAAGCATGGCATGCATGAATCAATTAATCGCTGTTAATGCATGTCCTAATTTTGATTTAACTCTTAGCAAGGTGTCGTTTAAGAACTATTTTTTTCTGTGCTACCGTGACTCTCTGTTTTGCATGTTATTTGCTGGGTTTCCTTACTTGTTTTCTTCCTGTTCCTCATTTCATCGTTTTGATGGAATAGGTGAAGTGATTCTAGGCTCCTGCCAAATAAGTACGCCTTATGTGTTAGAAGGGTTAATTCTAATTTATAAAAATAGTAAGAACTTTGTGTAATAAAATTCAATGAAGTTGTGGGTAAACCCGATTTTGTTTGTTTACTTTGACCTCACTTCGAGTGAGAATATATTCACGGGAGTTACAAAAACCGTTTGCAATGAGTTTTTAAAGTGGCCAAAATTGTAAAAGAAATAACTGCAAAACAAAAATAACTTTTCGCACAATTGTGTAGTAGACTTAACAAATTGGAGCTGGAGTTGCAGCTGAACTACTGACGGGGACGGACGTGCCGCCGTGTCTTGCTCCCCAAAAAAAAACTTTAAATTCGGTTGCGAAAGCGAACTTTTAAGTTAAAAGGGCTTCTATCCAACATCCAATGTAGAACATTCGTGCTTCATTGAATGCGTTCAACGGGTCTCCACTGCTGAGCATTTGTCTTTTAGGTTGAGATCAAAGTTAAGCACAGCAGGCACTGCTGCTGCTTGTTCTCACAGAGGCGGCTTTGCTTCGCATTTGTGGATCCCGTTCGTCAGTCCTTGTGTTTGTGTACGTGTTCGTTTATTTTTTGTTTCCGATAAATTAAGACTGGGAGTTTGAAAAGTCACCATTTTTCGGTTTACTGCCACTTGATCTCGGAAAATCCGGCTGTTTTTGCACTAAGTGAAACCAAGGTTGTTTCCGATTCTGATATTATTCAGTATCACATTCCCGGTTATCACTTAGTGCCGCTCTTCTCTCCTCAGGGGGGGGGGGGGGGAATCGCGGTTTATATTAGAAATGATGTGCTATTCTCCCATTTCCCTCAATTCTCTTCTACTAATCCATAATTTAATTATGTCTGGATTAGATTTAAACTCTATCGGCACATCGTTCACTTCTGCTTTTTATACCGCAGCCCGAATATGTCTGACACTGATACTGTGTGTTCCTTTGATAAGTTGTCGTTCTTACTGGCGATTTCAACGTCCACAACACACAGTAGCTCAGGCATTATTCTACCACAAGCCCGCCTGGAAGACATGTCGAGTTATTTAGTGAGCCTTTTAATTTACAACAACTGGTTGAGTGTCCGACTCGTGTTCTTGATACTTTGGGGCACAACCCGCATCTTTTGGATCTATTTCTAATAGCGCACTCAGAAAAGTACTCGGTTTCGGTAACTGCTCCCTTGGGTAATTCGGACCATTGTTTTATCTCCGCCCAATTCTCCATGACTCCATCTATTCTCTGACAACCACCTAAACTCCACCAAAAGATTAGTGTGGCATTATAAAAATGCTGATTGGGCGGGACTTAATAAATATCTCTGAGAGCTGGATTGGTCTGATTGCTTTTCTATGAAAGACGTTAACAGAAGCACCGATTATATCTTGAACATCCTTAATTTTTGGAATGCATCGCTTTATTCCTCCTATCTTCAAGAACATCAACCCAACTAACAGCCATTCAAAATAAGGAAGCAGCCTTCCAGGCATATAAATTGTGCCCTTCAGAGGAATTGAGACGTATCTATATTTGCAATTTAGCAATTAGTCGGTCAAAGTTCAATTTCGACCAGAGCATCAGACGGAAGGTATTCACTACTCAAAAGGGTAGTAAGGGCTTCTGGTCTCTAGTAAAAACCGTAAAGAACAATTTAACCTGTTCGTCAACACCACCACTCATTTATAATGGGAATGTTTTACTGGACAAGGGCAACTTGTTTGCTGCTAATTTTGCTGCTACTTCGTACTTGCCACCTTCATCTCAGCCACTTCCATCTTCATCACAGTCCTCTAGTAGGAAAAAGCCGCTACACTTTCGCACTCGGGAAGTTTTTAGAGTACTTTCGAAACTCGATGTGTCCAAAGCTACTGGGCGTGATGGCTTCTCGCCCCTTGTTTTAAAATGCTGCGCCTCTGCTTTGGCTAAACCTCTGCGCAAACTTTTTCACCTGTCATATTCAACAGGAATGTTTCCAAGTGTATGGAAAGTGTATGTCCAGCCGATATTTAAAAAAGGAGAGGCATGCAGGGGTCGCTACAGGTCCAATTGCACTAACCTCGATCATATCTAAAGTTTTTAAATCGCACATCAATTCTCAGTTGGAATCATTGTCTCCACAATTTTGGTGAGTCCGAAATCGTCGCTCTAGATATTTCAAAGGCTTTTGATAGAGTCTGGCATGCTCCCTTTTAGCCAAACTTCAATCATTTGGTCTGCCCTACACTCGTTAAATGGATAGAGAGTTTTTTGTCAGGCCGTTCAATCCGTGTATTAATTGACGGAGTTACATCTGATTCCTACGAAATAAATGCCAGGGGTACCTCAGGGTTCAGTTCTTTCATCAACCTTAGTTTGTGCATTGGTCCATAGTTTTGCCGACGACGGCACCTTTGATTTCGCGTAGTCATTTGATTCTGTAATGAATTCACGTGGAAATTCTTCAGAAGTCAATCGAGAACGCATGTTTAGATCATTAAACAACGACATTTCTATGGTGCTCGCATGGGGCAGAGCAATTCGTGTTACGTTTAATGCATCCAAAACACAATGCTGTTTAATGTCCCTTAAAAAACTCCTAGTTCACCCCCAACCCATTTCAGTCGACGGAGTGAATATACCCAATTCGCCCTCCCTAAACATCTTGGGTATTGAGATATCCAGCAATCTTAGCTGGACTGATCATATATTTGCATATATTTGTTTGGGTTCTCTACAAAGATGTAAGAAATATTTCACCCCACCTGACTTAGCGCTGATCTACAAGTCGTACATTAGGCCTAGACTTGAATATAATTCCCATAATTGGGCAGGGGCCAGACACACCGCATTGTCCGCGTTAGACAAAGTCCAGCGTAAGGCTATTAAACTTATTGGCGATTCCTCAAAAAAACATAGAAAATTGTGACAAATGGTCGGTGGTTATTGGAAAATAGTATTCCTATGCTACCCTTATATTGAGATAACAAATCAGTTAACATCCCATAATTGTATTATTGTAACCCGAAACATGACGTCTCAGGCCATAAACAAATCGTACGCAATCATTAAAGGCAACAGTTATCCTTCGACTACACTCTGCATCAAATTGTGGATATACAATACTGCAATAAGTAAAATGTGGTATCAACAGAGCTTTAACAAGTTTTAATTTCAAAGCAACGGATAAGGAATTTCCAGAGAGCCTAAGCTGTCGCAGACCGCTTTATACCTTTTGGAGAATGTAGTTTAACTGATCACATTTCATTTGACCACTGAAGAACACTCCTAAGTTTTTTACTTTGTTTAAGTATGACAACTGCACTCCATCCAAGTAAATTAGGGGAAGGTCTGTAGTATTAAGTTGGCTTCTATAGCAAAACAAGCATGAAGATTTTAAAGGATAAAGCAAAAGCTTGTTGTTTGTAGCCCATGCGGAAATGTTCAATAAATCATTATTAGTACGGCAAATACAATCTTCGATCAATCCTATAGGTCTATATAAATAAATCTGTACGTCGTCTGCGTATAGATTTTTATAGTATTTTTAAAAAAAAATAGATGGATGTTCACTTCATGGATAACATCAGGAAGATCATTTATAAATATACAGAACAATAAAGGACCGAGAATCGATCCCTACCATAGCGGTCATTAGATCATTATCCAAAGAGGAGCGTATGTCAGAGGACACCTTCAATAGAAAAGTTTCACAACTATGACTCTTGCGTAAACCTGACTGCCATTGTGATAAAAAATTATTATCAGAGACAAATTTAAGGATTTGTTTATACAATTTTTTTTTATAAAGGCAGTTTAGTAATGCACTTTTTCTTGACATGAAGCGGATTGGTTTAATTCATATCTTTCAAATCGAGTCTAAATAACTAAAATGAATAATTGCGTGCCTAAACGATTTCGATCTACTGTTGGAGTAGCACAGAGCTCAAATATTGGAACATTTTTGATATATATTAATGATTTGGGCAGGTCTGTTAAGCATTATCAGCTGAGCCTTTTTGTGGATGATGCTTTAGTGTACGTTTGCTTTAAGGACTTTAAGCAGTATACAAGAGATCAGCGAGCACTTAAAGTGCTTGCGCTGGCTGAGCATTAAGCAGCGTATTATTTTAAATGTGTTGGTTAAATCGGAAAAAAGCCAGGAAAAATCAGAAACCCATCGAAGTGTCATCGGCCTGATGCTTTCAAGTTAACCCGGAGATTATCGCTGTACTAGTTTCTAATAGCCGACCGAGTTCAAAACAGTGTGTGTCTATAAGAACTAAGGTCATTTAGATAATAATGATGAAATTGTGGCAGCTATTAAAAAACAAAATGATCACATGAGGGAGAGCGAAATCAAATGCTTAAGGACATGGAAAGGAAAAAACAAGAAATACCTCAACGCAGTGCTGGAAGTGGATGGTGAAACATATTGGAAAGCGATGGAAATTGGTAAAATTAATGTAGGATGGGATAGATGCAATGTATTTGATAGTACGTATGTCAAAAGATGCTGCAAATGTTTGGGATTTTCACACAAATCTACCAACTGCAATAAAAAAGAGGTATGTGCTAAATGTTTAGGAGAACATAATACCATAAATTGCATTAAAGATAATATAAATCAATGTATTAACTGTAAGCAAAATAATGAGAGGTTAGGATTAAATATTGATCATTATCATAATTCGCTAAGCTGGCAGTGTCCAACATATTTGAATATGGTAAGCAAAGAAAAACGTAAAATAGACTACTAACAATTACTGAATAAGGAAGGATCAAGCATAGTATGCATGTATCTTAACATACAAGGATTGTTAAATAATTTAGAGGAACTAGAAGAAAATACTTTAAAAAATAATTCGATTCGTGTAATTGTAGTGACTGAAACACATACGACAGAAGACATATTAAATAGTGAAATTGAGATCAGGGGATTCAAAACTGTAAGATGTGACAGTAAAAGCAGACATACAGGTGGTATAGTATACTATATAAGAAATAAAAGTACACGAAGAGAAAATTTGGTGGATGGCACTTAAGGTTACAGATATAAATTATTCCATGACAATAGGATCAGTATATAGATCCCCTGGAAGTTCTAAAAGATTATTTTGTGAATTTATTGATAAAAGACTTGATGAAATATCGGACAATTGTTGTAATGTAGTAGTAGTAGGAGACTTTAACATTGATTGGAAAGGAAGTGACTATTATAAAGATGAAATTTCAAAAGTTATTACAGATAATGGATTTAAACAAATAGTGACTGATTTTACAAGAATAAGCAACAACTCCCGGACTTTAATAGACTATGTGCTCACAAATGTTAAAGGAATCAGAGCTAACGTTGACAAGGAATTAACAATATCTGATCATGAAACTATAATAGTTTGCATGCCAGCAAGGGAATATAAAAACCAACAAAAATTTTGTATTACAATTATACACAATATGATAAGGCAACGTTTTTAGATCGAATTGAACAATCCACAATATCTGCAAACTTACGACAGACCATATGCTCATCAATAGAATTAAACAATTATGCTAGAAAACTGGAAGATGAAGTGAGCAAGGTTATGGAATCATTCATAGTAAAAAAACCGACGACTGTAAAGCAGAACAAATGGTTTGATAAAAAGTTAAAAGGTATGAAAATTGCAAAAATTAAAAGATATCAGAAAGCTACACATACTAACAATATTGAAGACTGGGACAGATATAAAACAATTAGAAATGTATATAAAAGAGAAATAAAAAAATGCAAGGAGGAATTTATAAAACAAAAGATTAATCAAAGTGAAAATCAAAAGGATATGTGGCGAAATCTAAAGCAACTAATCAATGGTGAAGAAGACAAGGAAACATACACAGAAATTACAGTGAATGGAATAAAAATTAAAGAAGAAAATGCAATGTCTAACAAACTAAATGAATACTATATTGGCAGCATTAAAGATATACATAATACAATAAATAAAGTGGCATATATACCAACTGGAGAAGTATGTCCAATAAAGTTTGAATTTAAAAGAATTGATCTCAAACATATTAAATATATATGCAAAAATATGAAGAAGAAGGACTGGAATTATATTGTCCTAAAATAATTCTGGATGCTGAGGACACAATTGCAAAATATATAGTACAAATCATTAATAAATCATTGGAATTTGGTACATATCCAAATATATATAAAGAGTCTCATATAATACCTGTTCGTAAAGTCAAAAACACCAATAAGGCTGAAGAACTTAGACCTATCAATACAATATCTGTATATGCAAAAATACTAGAAAAAGTTGTTTACCAACAGTTGGAAGACCATTTACAAAAGAATGATCTGATTGCAGCGCATCAATCCGGATTTAGGAAGAATCATTCTTGTGAAACAGCTTTGAACTGGATTATCGCTGATTGGAAAGATGCTGTAGCAAAAGGAGAACATATACTGGTGTGTTTTTTAGATTTAAAGAGAGCATTTGAGACAGTTGACCGAAATATATTAATTAACAAGCTAAAAACTTTTGGAATTGAGGGAACTAAATTGAAATGGTTTGAAAGCTATCTTAGTAAAAGAGTCCAAAGAATAAAAATAAATGAAGTAATGTCGGAAGCTATGTACAGTGATAATGGGGTTCCGCAAGGTGGAATCTTAGGACCTTTGCTTTTTCTACTATATGTGAATGATATGGGAAATGTAATACAACATGGAAGAATTGCTCAATTTGCTGATGACACGGTAGTGTATGTGAAAGAAAAAGGTGCTGTGGACATGCAATGTATTTGATGGTACGTATGTCAAAAGATGCTGCAAATGTTTGGGATTTTCACACAAATCTACCAACTGCAATAAAAAAGAGGTATGTGCTAAATGTTTAGGAGAACATAATACCATAAATTGCATTAAAGATAATATAAATCAATGTATTAACTGTAAGCAAAATAATGAGAGGTTAGGATTAAATATTGATCATTATCATAATTCGCTAAGCTGGCAGTGTCCAACATATTTGAATATGGTAAGCAAAGAAAAACGTAAAATAGACTACTAACAATTACTGAATAAGGAAGGATCAAGCATAGTATGCATGTATCTTAACATACAAGGATTGTTAAATAATTTAGAGGAACTAGAAGAAAATACTTTAAAAAATAATTCGATTCGTGTAATTGTAGTGACTGAAACACATACGACAGAAGACATATTAAATAGTGAAATTGAGATCAGGGGATTCAAAACTGTAAGATGTGACAGTAAAAGCAGACATACAGGTGGTATAGTATACTATATAAGAAATAAAAGTACACGAAGAGAAAATTTGGTGGATGGCACTTAAGGTTACAGATATAAATTATTCCATGACAATAGGATCAGTATATAGATCCCCTGGAAGTTCTAAAAGATTATTTTGTGAATTTATTGATAAAAGACTTGATGAAATATCGGACAATTGTTGTAATGTAGTAGTAGTAGGAGACTATAACATTGATTGGAAAGGAAGTGACTATTATAAAGATGAAATTTCAAAAGTTATTACAGATAATGGATTTAAACAAATAGTGACTGATTTTACAAGAATAAGCAACAACTCCCGGACTTTAATAGACTATGTGCTCACAAATGTTAAAGGAATCAGAGCTAACGTTGACAAGGAATTAACAATATCTGATCATGAAACTATAATAGTTTGCATGCCAGCAAGGGAATATAAAAACCAACAAAAATTTTGTATTACAATTATACACAATATGATAAGGCAACGTTTTTAGATCGAATTGAACAATCCACAATATCTGCAAACTTACGACAGACCATATGCTCATCAATAGAATTAAACAATTATGCTAGAAAACTGGAAGATGAAGTGAGCAAGGTTATGGAATCATTCATAGTAAAAAAACCGACGACTGTAAAGCAGAACAAATGGTTTGATAAAAAGTTAAAAGGTATGAAAATTGCAAAAATTAAAAGATATCAGAAAGCTACACATACTAACAATATTGAAGACTGGGACAGATATAAAACAATTAGAAATGTATATAAAAGAGAAATAAAAAAATGCAAGGAGGAATTTATAAAACAAAAGATTAATCAAAGTGAAAATCAAAAGGATATGTGGCGAAATCTAAAGCAACTAATCAATGGTGAAGAAGACAAGGAAACATACACAGAAATTACAGTGAATGGAATAAAAATTAAAGAAGAAAATGCAATGTCTAACAAACTAAATGAATACTATATTGGCAGCATTAAAGATATACATAATACAATAAATAAAGTGGCATATATACCAACTGGAGAAGTATGTCCAATAAAGTTTGAATTTAAAAGAATTGATCTCAAACATATTAAATATATATGCAAAAATATGAAGAAGAAGGACTGGAATTATATTGTCCTAAAATAATTCTGGATGCTGAGGACACAATTGCAAAATATATAGTACAAATCATTAATAAATCATTGGAATTTGGTACATATCCAAATATATATAAAGAGTCTCATATAATACCTGTTCGTAAAGTCAAAAACACCAATAAGGCTGAAGAACTTAGACCTATCAATACAATATCTGTATATGCAAAAATACTAGAAAAAGTTGTTTACCAACAGTTGGAAGACCATTTACAAAAGAATGATCTGATTGCAGAGCATCAATCCGGATTTAGGAAGAATCATTCTTGTGAAACAGCTTTGAACTGGATTATCGCTGATTGGAAAGATGCTGTAGCAAAAGGAGAACATATACTGGTGTGTTTTTTAGATTTAAAGAGAGCATTTGAGACAGTTGACCGAAATATATTAATTAACAAGCTAAAAACTTTTGGAATTGAGGGAACTAAATTGAAATGGTTTGAAAGCTATCTTAGTAAAAGAGTCCAAAGAATAAAAATAAATGAAGTAATGTCGGAAGCTATGTACAGTGATAATGGGGTTCCGCAAGGTGGAATCTTAGGACCTTTGCTTTTTCTACTATATGTGAATGATATGGGAAATGTAATACAACATGGAAGAATTGCTCAATTTGCTGATGACACGGTAGTGTATGTGAAAGAAAAAGGTGCTGTGGACATGACGTTATTAAAGCTACAAGAAGACATTGACAATATTTATAAATGGCTGAATATGAATAAGTTGAAGTTAAATACTAAGAAAACTAGATGTATGTGGATAAATAAATGCTGTGATAGGAGCTTAATAATAGAAGGCGATAACATAGAATTAGTTAGTGAATTAAAATATCTAGGAGCTGTAATAGATAATAAATTGAAATTTGATAAACATATTGACTATGAAGCAAAAAAAATATCAAAAAAAGTAGGCTATCTACGTAGGATTAGAAAAAAATTAAGCACAGCGATGGCAATTAGAGTTTACAATGTAATTATCAAACCACATTTTGAATACTTGTCAACGGTAATTTACTTAGGGAGTGAAACAAAGATAGATAGACTACAAAAATTAAATAATAAAGCAATGAGGATAATACTGCAGTGCAATAGATATACTTCTGTAAATTTAATGCTAGACACTTTAAAATGGATGAGAATTAAGCAAAGAATATACTTTAACACATTGATATTTATATACAAACTTAGGAATAATATGCTACCTAAATATTTGTCAAACAATGTAATATATGTTAATGAAGTTCAACTATATAGATTAAGGAATTGTGAGGACTTCAGATTAAAATCATATGCAACAAATAGAGGACAAAACCAACTGATGTACAAAGGATTTAAGTTATATAATATGTTACCGGCTACATTAAAAACTGAAAGAAACATTATTGTATTTAAGAAGCAGCTAGTAGAATTTATTAAAAGTAATTATTAGAGCTTATTGAACCAAAGATTGTAGTATTTACTTTGTAGAAGAATTGTAAAGCTTAACGGCTAATAAATGAATGAATTTACCTACACGTAATATAATGGTTCGCATTTTACCGACTTATCATAAGAACTGCTAGCTTTGGCTACTTTCGAAGCATCGAGGTTGGTTTGGTTTACCAAAATGTAGGTAGCAATGATCTGTGGTCTAAAGACTTGTAGAAATTTATGGATCCATTTACTGGAAAACATTTGAGACAGTAGGTATTGAGCGCCTCAACATAAGTAAAAGGTTTAAGCACAGACTTGGCTATTTCGACGTGGTTTGTTTTTCTGAAATATATATTAAAAAATGTGGACGCTTTCATATTAATCTATATTCATTCTTCGTCACTAGATATATCATTTGAACTATTGCTTTGGTTATCGCTATTTTCGGTACCACTATCTTCTTTATCCCAATGCTTTAATTTCTTGTTAGTCATAAAATCGTCCCTAGAATATATAAATTGATTATATATTAATTATTGTGTGAAATTTAATTTACCTTAAAACACTCCACTGAGATTTACTATCCTTAAAACTTTCAACTTCTTCGTTTTCGCTCTCTTCTTTTACTGATTCGTCTTTGACTGGATTATCAACTGCTTGTGATTTTGCCCTTTCTCCCCCCATAAGCACATCTAGAAACTTTCTCTTATTGATGTTTTTCAGCACTTCATCCTTTTTGTGATCTAAAGGACCGGCTTGTTTTAGTTGACTTTGTAAATCTTTCTGTTGTAACCGCACGGCGTTAAAGAGTTGGACGACTCCTTTTGTCGCAATTTTTTTTAAAACTTTTTCCCTTTCTCTGTCTGCAATTGCTGGCTTTACTCGCAGTTTTTGTTTGATTTCCTTCTTTATTTTCACTTTGTCGTCTTCCGCATCAACTACTGGTTTCTCTTCTTGAATTTCTCCATCTATTTCAAAATCGTAGGACTTTTCTTCCTTTTTTATCTGTTGCAGCTTTTTCGCTCGGGATAGGACAAGGCATTTTTTCTTTTTCGGTTTATTTGTTTTTAGAACTTGTGCAATAGAATCAGCCCATCCGGAATTACCCAGTTGCCCTTCATCATTAACCATCGCATCACTGTCAGTAGAAGTCTCCACTAATTCCCTGGTTGTTGCTTTAATGTGAAAAATAAATAAATAACTTTTTTCTGCATTAGTTTAACGATAATTAATTACCACTTCGTTTTGACTTTAATTCCATGTTGCTTGGATTCCCAATTTTTGTGAAGTGTCAAAATATGACGTCTGGCCATGTGTTGGGAACTTCCTCGTAGGTTGAGAAATGGGTTATAGCGTTTTCTATTTAACTTCAGTGCGAAACGAGTTTCGATTTTTTCTAGCAGTTTCGCTGCCAAAACATGTTCGATGGGACTTGGTTCAGTTTTCAGTGGAGCCAGTTTTACATCTAAAAACGTAAAATCTTTTGAAAGTTCGAATTGTCAGACGGTTTTTTAGTGTTTTACAAATTGGTTTGTTGACCAGCTCTGCTTAAAACGTTATCCAAGCGATATAATTTCATATAACAATATTTTAAAATGTTTTTTAATAGATATTCGCTGTCCTTATATTAAAATATTTTTTATTGGTGCGCACACATTGACAAAGTCAGAAGAAATTTAAATGTGTGAGTGCACTTTCAGTTGATTTTGTACTACAAAATAAAAATGAAACGACGTACTTCATTGCGCGGAAGCTTGACAATTGTGGTGCTTCGGTACTATCATGCCGTGACCGTACCGGTTAAAGAAGAAGAGCGAATTTTGACAATTGATTAAAAAAAGCTTTTGGATTCAATCATTTTAATATTTTCACTTTGTAAAGATGATGAAATTCAAGCTAGCTGCACTGGAGCATCCAACTCCAAACAATATTGATTGCAACAGTAATTAGAAAATATCACTGCTAACTGTTTTGTATATGTTTTTCACTTTAGATCGCAAGCAGTTTGCAAGCACGGTTTTATGGCTGGAGGATCAAAAGGTTAGACACTACAGGATTGAGGACAGAGTTGCCTTAAGAAAAGTGGATAACCTTGATGTGTGGGAGAAAGCGTACACAAAATATAAACAGGATCTTGGTGTACCAAAATTTGATACCCCCATGGAGGATATGTGCTGGCTTTTAAGCTATGCCGTACGTCTAGAATTTTTGGATGCCCCGGAAAAATACAAGGAAATTAATTCCGAAGAAGTACTGAAGAAAACGACTAAGACAAATGAGCCAAGTATTAAAGCTCAAAACTTTTTCGACAATATTGACTGTATTTATTTAAACAGAAGTTAATCCCACAATTTATTAAATAAGTATTTTTTAGTTAAACATCCCGACTTCGTGAGTGGTGTGAGGAACCTTGCTTCTAAACTTGGTGTGGCTTACCATCCGGATCACTTGGTGCAATTAGAAGCAGTGAAAAGGATTGTTCACGAGAGGTTATCTAGTTCTGCAGCTTTAGAACCAATTATTGAAGGGACCCCATTTCCATATGAAAAAGGTAACGATGTAATTTGTGACGACGTTCAACTCGACCAAGCTGCCAGAATATTAAGATTACTTCAGATACAAAGTCTTCGTCAGCTGCAGACACAAATTAATGAAACTATAGTCACGGTGCAGAATTTAACTGCTGATCCTAGGACTGATACAAAGCTAGGGAAAGTTGGCTTTTAATTATTTCATTATCACTTAATAAATGTCTGAACTGATTATGTATTATTCTTATTATAAAATGTGTGTGTATGTGTAGTTGAAAAACTACTTTATTAATTCCTTGTAGCAAAATATTTTAATACTAGGCTCAAACAGAATTAATAAAGATTTATTAACAATAAATGGACTTTTCAAATATTTCAGTTTTATTCAATTTAGTTTAATATTTAAGGTCACTAGCGGTGGTTTCTGTTAGAACTAATTAAAGAGACAAAGGATAAGCTACATTACGTAACTTCCTTTTTTTAATAGTACTCATTTCAATCAAACATCTGAAAAATTACAGTTTTTTGTATTAACCTATAGAATTAATTCTTCTTACTCAGCAACGCATTTCTCAGGTACAATTGACCTATTCGCCAGAATATAACAAAATATTGAGGCGAATTAGGCTCCCACACCAGTGGGCAAAAAGCATTAGTGAACAAAAAACCGAAACACGCACAACAATCAGGGGTGGACAGACAACAGATCGTTTCAGCAAATCCTTTGTAAGAGTCAGGTCAAAAACAGGACAAATATTCACGCCTCTAAACATGCAATTTATAGGCTCATGCATACCATAGTTATACCGAGAGTGAACAACATGCAGTCAAGACAATCTTCTTAAGCTATACGGGGTATGCCTTTTAGAAACCATACCTGCGAGAGTGCAAGAATCTATGTTCGAGTTTAAAAGCTGACAAATAAAGACTAGGTCAGCAACTCTACGTCGTTCTTCCAACGAGTGCATCTTAAGCAACCTGTCCACGATACATAAGCAGCATACATTTAATCTATCAATTAAGTAGGAGAATTTACCTAACCAGCGCAACGAAAGTTCATTCACTTTAATTAGCAAGTCACATTCATTGTAACACTTGATCACCCTACTTGTTTGGCAAGTCAATTAAAAGAAAACAATTAATGGGTCAAGTGAATAAACTCACGGTGTGCTGCGTCACTATTTAGTAATTATGAAGTGAGGAAATATATTAATGTGACAAATTTAGTATTAGGGAATTGACTGTGAATATTTGCTGATAATGTAATTAAACTATATAAATAGAATTAGTGAAAGAATAAAGGAGTTCAGTCATCTAAATAAACTCATTCGTTTTACTTGGTCGTGCGATAGTACTGTCTGTCGAACTAAGTGTCTTCAGACAACATTCCTTAATCATTTATTGATCCCAGGACACGCCGAGTGTCCAAATGTCTTGAAATAATATCTTAATGGTCATCCTCATGAAGAAGCCTGCGTGAATTATTCCATTGATGGTCTCTTAGCGCGAACCTAACAAAGTTCCGCTGCACCGACTCAATGCGTTTAGAATGAACAGCATAGACGGGAGACCAAACCCGAGAGCCATACTCGAGAATTGGTCTAACCAAAGAAAAGAATAAGTGAATTAAGGTCTTCCGATCAGAAAACTCCCTTGAACCTTGTTATGTCCATTTCTCTTTAATTATATTTTATTAAAGCTGCGCTTCCCTAAACACAGTACTACAAAGTTACTTAACTGGATTTACTTCGAAGTGTGTTAGTCAGAACGTCTATTTTTATAAATGCTCATGCACATGTTTACCTATTATTAAGTAGTTTGTACAAACAACTTTAATTTTCTCGTCTACTACTGCACTAACTGTATTATATCCTTTTGTGACAAAGATGGGCCTAATTATAAACGCAGGTTCTTACCCCAGCTGTATGATTCAATTCACTTTGTGCGGCTAAATTGCGCAGACACTAACCAAACCTGCTTTCTTAAACAGGCTTGATTACCGCAAAGGTAGCACGTACCGCCTTTACCTTCACGCATTTGTTATTACATAAAACTCCTTATACTTTTTTTTTAATTATATATATTAGGCAGTGTCTATTTGCTTTGTGTCCGGGTAAGATGTGTAATCTTAGTGTACACGTAAAGGGAAGAGTACGATAATACAGGAAAGTAAATGGAAATACAAGGAGTACGGGCAATTACAACTTTGGTGTAGAAATATTCACATGTACAAAAAGGCCTCTTTAAGTATTCTGGAAAAGGCAAATTATAAGGGAATATTTGTACACCAAAATTATAATTTTATGTACAGCAACATTATAACTATCATTACCCTTTACATAACAATTTACATGGATACGGAGCATGCAAATAAACACTGCCATTATATGTATTATCGACTGTTGAAAACCGAAAGATATATTAATTAAAATTACTCAAGTTATTGTTTAGATGCATTAATAGAAAAACTTAACAGGTAATTACTATTAATAGGTGTCGCTTTCCGTCTTCAATTTTGTGATTTGATTGTTTTTGAAATCTAAATGTATTTGAGAAAAGGCAGTTTGAGAGAGTTGATTGGACGGCTTTCTTGCAATGAACATGTAAATGTTAAATTAAAATGAAATGAAACGAATTGACTTAATATTCATAATACATATTCTGTATTGCATTGCAAATTAAAAGACAATTGAATGGTTCTATTGGCCGAACCTAATTTTTAATAAGAACAAATTTAAAACAGCTTAAGCTTATTTACAGTAAACCGGAACTCAAGGTATAAGAAGCAAGATCTTTAGGAATTTTTTCTCCTACCAAAAGGATAAACATTAAATAATCGAGCTAAGCCGACACCAGCAGCTCCTAAAAGTAGAACAATACATACAAGTGGCGAAGTCATATAATTGTAAATTAAAAACCTGTTGCAATTATGTTCATAGCAAATTTTTCCGCGTATTTGCGATTTCTCCCCTGCATAAAGATGTAGCCTCCAATTAAAATCGATCCAATTCCACTTACTATTCTGCACCCCAAACAATCTTCTTCGACCTTCATATCATGAACCCCTGCGTTTCTTTCCATATCATGCATAGAATATTTTGCAATTACTGAATTTCATAAAGCTGAAGGTCTCAAAATATTTACCATTCTTTCATAAAGTTAACAAATAGTCCAATTTACCTTCACTCTTCGTATTAAATTTTTAAAATTTATTGGCTAACTGTCACTCTTGACAACCTCGACTTTCTTAGCGCGTCTAAAGCACGTTGCCTATTGTAGTTCGTATGATGAAAGAGCTTTAAGTCTTTTAGAAGAAAATGTATGATTATCGAGTTTTATCGTTTTAGTCAGAACATATTTTCATAAATGCTCGGTTGCATGCTTTTACAAGTTTTAGTAATTGCTCCTTTTCTCTTTCAAATTCATTTTAGAATAAAGTTGCTCTTCAATTGGTTAAATTCCCTTACCTTTATCTCTGAAATTCTTCCTGAGACTGGCTAGTGCCGTCCATTTGCATAGAAGGCGGCTATATGATGGACCTAACCCAGCTGCGGAAGAATTTCAAAACATTTAATTCACCGAATAAAGCTTCTGTTGATCAGATGTTTACCTATCTAATGAAGAACATAGCTGACAGTATCTCCACTGAGCAGGAATGCAAGGCTAAAAATATCTGCAACATCAGTACTAGCCTGCTCAGTCTTCAAGCAGTATTTGATGATTTTACCATGTTGAACCGGAAGCTTGATGACCTGTTGGCCTCAGTGAAAAAATCTGGAGCTAGCTATGACCTGCTGCTGCATAAGTCGCGTGATATCTTTTACAAGACTTTTACGCGTGATATCTTTTACATGATGTGCCTCTCGATATGGATCGGGCCGACGGAGGGGCTGAAGTGACTAGCATTTGTGTGCCGGGTCCTGATGCGGGCGCTCTGAGCACTGCACAATCTACTGCTACGCCGCCTTCTCCCAAGGTACCACTTTCGACGAATTCACGCTCTAGGCGAAGACGCAGGAAGGATCGGCCTCCGCTTGCTGGCACTCTTGAGGACATTTTCTTTCCGGATGCATCGTCGAGGTCGACTGCTGCTCCCTCACTTGCAGCTGCACCCTCTTCTACTGGGGGTGATGTCTCGGGCCCGCGTCTGTCTTCCGGTACCGCATCGTCAATTCCTACAACTTGCGACGTTGCTGACGCTGTTCCACCATCTAACACGCTGGATTGCACCATGGTCAACACCGTTGGACCTGTGACTGCAGCGGTGGCTTTGAGACCAGCTGAGCTTCCACGTCATATTTTCTTGTCACGGTTGCATCACAACACCACTGAGGATGACATCGACAGCTTCATTTCATCATGCACCGGGACTGATCGGAGCTTAATTGTTTGCAAAAGAATTGATACACGACGGGTCGTTCCTTCTCTGCTTTATTAAAACTTCTTGTACCAGATGCTGTTTTTTATTCGGTACTTTGTCTCGACATCTGGCCACTTAACTCTATCGTCCGTGAATTCATTCCAAGGACTCGCTTGAACGCAACTACAGCCCGTAATATTTCATCAAAAAACGCATTAGTGAGTTCTCCCTTTACTATGCCAACGTAACCGGACTGCGATCAAAGACGACTCGACTTTTCATTGGCTCGACGAATAAATGTTTCGACGTGGTCTGCCTGACTGAGGCTTGGCTATGTGGAAGAATTTCAGACGCTGAGCTCTTTGGCTCTGAGTACTTGGTTTTCCGCCACCTTTCCGTTCCTGATGCTCCGCCATGACATTCCTTGTTGCGGGATCTGATCCGCAAGTATTCATTTGTGTGGTTCTCAAACTTCCATATAAAAACGTTTACATTGCCACGGCCTATATTCCACCTGGAACGCCCTCTGATTACTATGAGTCGATGTCTACTTGTGTTGAAGGACCGGCTGATTTGCTGCTTCCCTCGGATGACCTTATGCTCCTTGGAGATTTTAATATGCCTTGGGTCAGTTAGGAGCGTTCCTTGGATAAGGACTGCCTACTACCATCTTTTACGGCTGCCCCACAGTATGTTCCGGTCTTCAATGATTCCATTGCCTCTTGCGTTTTATCACAGGTCTGTGACGTGATGAATGACTTTTGCAGGTTTCTGGATTTGGTGTTTTCATCTGACTGCTCGAGTACTGCGGTGAAGCACTGTCTATTTCCTGTGGTTCCTGAATCTCGTCATCATCCAGCACTGCATATCATTTTTGTATTGACGGCATCTTCTGACTCAAGTAATTTTTGTTATAACTTTAGCAAGGCTGATTATTCTGAACTTAACAATTGGCTCTTTGCGTGTGATTGGACGAATGTTCTGAATGAACGTGATATTGATAATGCTGTAAAATTATTTTACGATTCTCTTTCTGTTTGTTTTGTTAGTTGTGTTCCTGTTTGAAGGTCTCGTGGTTCGCGTTCATATCAGCCTGGGCTCAATAGTTCCGTGAAGCACAAAGAATCTAAAGAAAAAAGTACGGAAGCGGTTTTGTTCATCAAGGAGTGATGCTGACTACTTCACTTACTCCATGTAACGCAACCAATTTTGCTCTGCACTTGATATTTCTTATTCTGAATATTTAGAGAGAATTAAATCGACTTTGCGTGTTGAGCCTAAACAGTTCTGGAGGTTCGTAAATTGTAAGCGCAATTGTAATGGGTACCCTTCTGTGTTAAGTTTTGGTGATGTCGAGAGCGACGACCCCCTGACGACTGCCAACCTATTTGGCGAATTTTTTGGCACCGCACTTTTGACTACAGACTGTGATACTAGTGATAAGGATTTTACTCATATGACGAGGTTTGCTCCGACTAATCTTGTGTTTGACAAGGATGCTGTGCTAAAGCATATTTCTGGTTTGGCTGATAGTTCCTCGTGCGGTCCTGATGGTATCCCTGCTTGCTTTGTAAAACACTGTCACTTGTCTCTGGTTTCTATACTTTGTCACTTATTTAACTTATCTATTTGTTGTGGTGTTTCTCCGAAATCTTGGAAAGCATCTGTCATCATTCCCCTACATAAGAAAGGTAGTAAAAAGGACATATCAAACTACCGCCCCATTGAAGCTGGCAAGCAGGTCGACTGCTTTTGACAGAATTAACCACACTGTTCTTGTTCGTAAGTTGTCTTTTCTAGGGTTTTCATCAATTTTTGTTAATTGGATTCATTAGTATCTGTCTGATCGCACGCAACGTGTTCTATTTCGAGGTTCACTTTTGAACGATATTTATGTCACCTCTGGTGTTAATTAATTCTCCCTAATTCCAGAATTCTATGTTACGCTGATGATGCCAAAATTTTCCGCGTTATTTCAAGTGCGAATGACAGTGCATTATTAAACTCAGACTTAGACGCCTTCCATAATTGGTGTTCTACAAACTTCCTTCCTCTAAATATTAGCAAGTGCACTACTATTCTCTAGATCAAGGAATCCAGTGCACTTTATCTACACCTTAGGCGGTGGCTCCCTGAACAGACTTGACAAGACCAAAGATTTAGGGGTCGTGCTAATTACGACCTTTTAATTTGACGACCATATCAACACTATTGTAAACAAAGCTAATTCTGCTCTGGGCTTCGTCAACCGATGGTCTAAGGAGTTTGATGACCCATATATAACTAAACTCCTTTATTTTACGTTCGTGCGACCTGTTTTGGAGTATGCTAGTCCTGTGTGGTCTCCTTTTAATGCGACTCATATTAATCGGATTGAGGCTGTACAGCGTAGATTCGTTAGATTTGCCGTTCGCGGCCTTCCTTGGATCGATCCTCTTCGGCTGCCTCTCTACGCTAACCGATTAGAGCTTATTTCATTAGAGTCCCTTGAAAGCAGACGCGACAACTACAGAGTAGTTTTTGCCTTCGATTGCTTGCGGGCGCGGTTGATTCGCCCGAACTGCTGTTTATCGATTCCTACTCGTCCCTTGAGAAACCAAAGCTTTCTCCATATTCCCCACCACCGTACTAATTATGGTATGCATGAGCCTGTTACCTCTATGTGTCGTCTTTTTAATAATCATTTTGAGCTTATTGATTTTCACTTATCTAGATCTCATCTGAAGAATCAGCTTTGTTAGGGTTACTTTTCCTTTTTCTTTGTAATTATATTGTTATTTATTTTATTTTTTTGTAGTAGTCAGTATTTAATGAATCTTAATAAATAAATAAATCATACAGTAGTTTGTGCAAACAACTTTAATTTTCTCGTCTACTACTGCACTAACTGTATTATATCCTTTTGTGACAAAGATGGGCCTAATTATAAACGCAGGTTCTTACCCCAGCTGTATGATTCAATTCACTTTGTGCGGCCAAATTGCGCAGACACTTACCAAACCTGCTTTCTTAAACAGGCTTGATGACCGCATAGGTAGCAAGTACCGCCTTTACCTTCACTCATTTGTTATTACATAAAATTCCTTATACTTTTTTTTATTTAATTATAGATATTAGGTAGTGTCTATTTACATGCTTTGTGTCCGGGTAAGATGTGTAATCTCAGTCTACATCTAAAGGGAAGTACACGATAATACAGGAAAGTAAATCGAAATACAAGGAGTACGGGCAATTATAACTTTGGTGTAGAAATATTCACATATACAAAAGGCTAAACTAATATTAACTCAAAAGTTCTTTTTATTGAATTTAAAAATAACTACAATTAATCTTGATAAGTAACGAAAGCCGTTCAAAATATCAACCGCCACTTTGGATGCATGCCAACAATCTCCTTCCAAGTCCCTATTTAAGGCGTATTGCAGTCAGCCTCTCCCGTATTTTCGTCGCTGAATTCCAAATTCGGCTAACTAAGTCCTCCCTATTGTTACTGGACTTGAATAAACTTCATCCTTAATTGTTCCACTTAGAAAAAGTCCAATGAGGTAAGGCCTGGAGATCAAGGAATCGGTGCATCTCGTCCAATCCAGCGGTTAGGCAATTTTTCACTTATTATTACCTTCACAATGTTAGCCGTATCCGCTGGTACTCCATCGTGTTGGTGAAACATTCCCCTAAGATTATCCATAGGGCTCTCCTCTGTTAGATCTGGCAGTGCCAAATGGTTGTCGATGATACCAGCCCAAACATTGACACTGAATCTCTGCTGGAATGAGATCACCTTTGCCCTCTGTGGGTTAGTGTTCGACCAGGTATGGAGGTTATGGAAGTTCGTGATATCATTCCTGGTGAATTGACATTCATCTGTCCACAGAATAGGTCCAGAAACGCTCTGTCGTCAATGTCGCGTTCCAGAAGCCAAGTGCTAAATTTCAGTTTTCTCTCAGAATCTCCTTTCAGTAGTCCTTAGGCTGAGTGATGATGATGTGAACGTAATCCCCCTCGATGAATAACCCTTCAAACCTTAGATGAAGACGCTCCTAATCGCCTTGCGACTCGTTTCGTGCTCTTCTCAGCGTCCTGCCTCACGATGGTGATTATTTGCTAATCCACGTCGGCAGAAGTTCCCGAAGTTTCGGGTCGTGTGAAGTTACACTTCGTGTTTCTCTTAACCTTTGGAAAGTCCGTGTAAATAGCCCTCTTTGTGGTGCTCGCCGGTTAGGGAATCTCCTTTGATATTCCAGTATAGCCGCTCTCTCTTTTCCGTCTACAACACCATAAATGTAAATAATATCCGCGTATTCCTCAAATGTAAATTCTACCATTTTTAAATAATACTCGCTTAAAAACACACGTACTTATTGATCTGTTGTTCAACTATGATAGGTATTCTTGCTCAGTGACCCTTTTTTATAGCAAAATTTTCATCAGATACGAGTAACAGAACGCCAGAATTCAAGGGTGTGAATTCTAGCTAACACAAGGTAAATCGGCAATACAACAAAATTATACTAACATTTTTACAACTTTTTTGCAGCGATAATTAAAATTAATTACCTGTTAATCAAAAAGAAACATTTTCGACTTTTTATCTTAAAAATTTTGTTTCTCAAATTTCCTACCTAAAGTGCAATAAAATAATTAGGTACTCAGGGTGTTCTAAGGATGCGGTTTTTCTAATCCTGTGTGGGTTGCATGTTTCACCTTTTTGGAAAGGTTGTAAATTGGCCAATTCAATAAAAAGAAAAAAGAGGTGTACTAATTACATGAATTTCGGAGAAAATTTGGGAAAATGCTGAATTTTAGGTAATTGTAAACCATTTTTTTCACTTTTCGAAGTGACTGTACGTGCAATGATAGGAGTCAGATCAGTAGTGTTAACATTTTTGGAAAAATTATATTACTCGGAAAAACACAAACGCCTACTTTACCCTATTTAATGAGGGGTTTCTTGGTTTTTCTTTTTTTGTTACTTTGGATTCCTATACACATTCGAAGCAAGCAAAGTTTATTCAACTTCTGTAGTCAGCTTCCTTATTTGCTAAATAATTCAAATAGTTAAGCATCAGACAGACTCCATTGGATTCATCAATTAAAAGATTAAAAAGCAAAAGAAACCCTTCACTTAAAATTCTTAGAAAAAAAAAGGTCGTAAAGTGTTGGTTGAAATTTTTAACACGCTTTTTGTTTTCTTACTTGCGGCAAATCATACGTTAGTTAGAATTGCGTATTAAAATTGCTTTTCAAAAGCAATTTGGTTTTGGTTTTTACGTGTGATTATATGAGAGTCAAATTTATTACTCACGGCTTGTACTCGCATTTTTGTAAATATTAAATATAAATTAAAAATTACCATACTTCTTTCTTTGGTTCAGTGGAGCAACATTCTTATCGCTCCAAATCGAGTCAATAACGCTCCAGGAGTGAATGTGGGTGGTGGGCACTCAATACCCAACTATATACCTACCTCTAACCCTCCAGCCCATCACCAACATACTACCCACATTCACTCCAAACCCGTCACACTAACTCACAAAACAATCTAAGTTCAAGACACCTTGTTATTCAATTACAGGTGAGGTGCACGTTTATAATTACTCGAGTTCTTCCTTTTATTCACCCACTAACCATCCATATCCCAACACCCACCCACCCACCACGCATCCACCAGCCCACCCATCACTCCTAGTATAAAAAACCTCGTAATTAAGTTGCAGGTGAGGATCACCTTCTTATAATTGTCAAACATATTCCTTTGATTCAGTGGAGCGATATTCTAATCGCATCGAATCGATTCAATATTGCTCCAGCAGGGGTTCGGATCGATTGAAATTAAAAATAATAAAGATCCGCGGTTCGATAACAGATTTGGAAAATAACGATCCGCTCCGCAGCGGTTCGATATCAGATTTGAAAAATAACGATCCGCTCCGGAGCTTTTCGATATTTTTATAGCGCTCCAGGCTGAATCGATCCAGATATCGCACCGATCCGATCCGGAGCGATTTGGAGCGATGTTTGGAGAAAATTTCGTATCAATTCGGAACCCTGAATTTAAAAATTTTAAGTTTATTTGCACTATCACTACGTGTTCAGTGATAGTTTGTTGGTTAGTTTTCGAGGGGGGAAAGATGCGTGTCTTCCTTGCACTGAGGCCTTTAGTGACCTGTTGTACGCCCCTTGCTCGGCTTCGTACCCTAACGTCCACTGTCGAGCCAACTAATCCCCGTAACGAATTGGATAATTCGATAATTTCTTAACTTCTGCTAAATCTTCGCAGTAGTATGTTTCTAAGATTCTAGACCTTTTTTGCGTTAATACGTTCTCGTCTTCTTCCCCACATCCCCTGCATAGACTAGTGTTTGCCCGTCCCATTTTTATGGCATGAGCCCTTAGTCTTGCATGTCCTGTCACAAGGCCAACAAGAAGTTTCAGTTTGGCTTGGTTAAGTTTAATGATCTATTCAGATTCAAGTGCATTGAGAGTTCCCCAAAACGCCTTTGTGTGTCTGTCGATATCGGATCCCTCCCATTTTTCCTTGTGCCTCCTCGTTAGCCATTCCATGGTTTCTTTTTTAATTTCATGGATGGGTATGCTCAGGTTAAGCATTATTGGAGTGTCCTCATTTGCGCCTCTCCGCGCCGGCTCATTAGCTTTTTCATTTCCTGGGATGCCACAGTACCCCGGCACGTATGGTATATCAGGGTGACATCGTTTTGTCTCCCTAGCTCCGTTAGGGTCTGTTTACATCCCTCTATCGTTTTGGATTTTACCTCGGCGTTAGTTAGAGATTTGATGAACGCCTGGCTATCCTTGCATATTAAAATCCTAGAGGATCTTACTCCCCGTTCTAATAGCTGTTTAGATCCTATCTCTATCGCTTCGATTTCACATTGAAGAACCGAGGAGGATTTGTTTACCCTTCCCCATAACTCCAGGTTAAGTTCCTCGCACGATATTCCAAATCGCTAAAGTGTTTTCTTGGATCACCCTATTGTTGATCCATTCACTTTTTGTCGGGAACTGAGTTTTGAAGATTGTCTCTAAATTTGGGTTACCGGTTTTGAAATCCCAGCAATCTTCTTCCTCAAACAGTCTCTTGATCGTATTATTATTACATTAGTGATAGTTAAAATCAGGATCGAAAGGGGAAAAAATTACCAATATCAAATTATAGGTTTTAAGAATTCCTGCTCTTAAATTTATTTTGAGTCAAAGCAGAATAGTCTCAAAAATGTATTAATGAAATCATAGAATAAAAAATAGAATCTTAATGTTTTTGGGAAAATTTCCTTTGGTTGGTTGGGTAAGGTTAGAGAGGCGCCGCCAAACCACCTTCAGCCCGCTTCACTTAGTTTACTAGATGGCTCCATTGTGCCCCATAGATTGATGGGAATCCAACCCTCTTACTTACCCTGCTCTCATAGCTATCCTGCTTCCCTCAGGAATCTTAGCACAGCTCTGAGATCGATGCTTTGCAGCTTCGACATAAATCGAATCCTTAGAATAAAGAACGAGAGGAAAGGCTATCTTAAGTAAAAACCCTATACGTGTGATAAGCATTTTTCTTCATGGCCAAGTGGCGAGTGGGTTAAGGGGAATATCGCCTGAAATGTCAAATTGGACCGAATGTCGCCTTGGAATCAAAGTCGTCTCCGTAGTACTGAAATATTTAGGGGCATAAGCAAAGTGTTTTTAATTAGTAAAATTAAGTAAATTAATAAAATATGGTCGGGCAAAGTTATATTATATTAAAAGTGTTATCAGAATATATTTTAAAAACACCTAATTTAAAAATATTATCAAAATGAGTTGGCCCCTCCTGTATACAAGCATAATTTTACTACTTTCATGTTCGAAACGCACACATCGCTTTGTTCTACCACATATAGCATACTTGGCCAAACTGCGGCTCGCGAGCGCATGCGGCTCTCGTTCTTCTTCACTGCGGCTCTAGCCACGTTCGAAAAAATATTGTTAAAAATTGATTTAAAAAAATACAATTTAAAAAAAAAACGTTTTCATATAATTTTTTCAAAAGTCGGCAAAGTTCAAAGTTGTAAAAGTTACCATTGTAATTCCCGCTTTAATCACTGAATTTTTGTACTGTACAGAGTCATAGCCTGCTATGTACAAAATACATGTGCAAATATTTTTTATGTAAAAATATATTTTGGTGAATTAATTGTGTTTCATTTGTGGAATTTATTGTGTACAGCAATTAAGCTTGGTTTTGTGAAAATCGTCCTGTTATCGTTTTCTAATACTTAAAGGTTAAAAGGTATTTTTTTCTACAATATTGTAACGTGCACGAGGTAGGCCACGAAAAGGGAAATATTCAACCGTGTAATGCGCATGTCCCAGGTGGCCAGAAATCAGGAAAAGGAAATGCCAAACGGGGAAAGTCAAGGACGACTCGAACCCATGGTGAATATATGAGGTGAAAATGTGTAACGGAAATATCTAGAACTAAGTGACTGAACTTTCTAGAATTAAGCTAAGTAGTATAAATAGGGCTGAGCAGTAGCCTAGGTAGTTTAGTCGTGATTTAGACTGCGAAGCGTTTACATGTGATAACGGGAATAGTGTGTTGTATTTTAATTGTGAAGTGTCTTAATTAATCCGCCGAGCCCGAAGAGCCCCATTTACGTTACAATTGGTGTCAGAAGTGGGATTAATTAAGAAAGTCTAAAAAGTGGAAAAAAGTGACTGTGAAATTAAAGTGAAATAGTGCAGAGAATAATCTAAATATGGGTCGCAAATTAAAGGAATTACGTGTTCAAGATTTGAAGGGAGAATTAAATAAACGTTCCCTACCTACAGTTGGAAATAAATGTGCCCTGGTGGCATTACTACAAAAAGCTATGGAAAAGGAAGGAAAGGATCCAGAGGCCTTTGTCTTTGAAGACGGGCGAGAAGAAGAAGCAAATACTCCAAGTATGATGGATCTACTCAATGCTCTGATGTGTGAGATGAAATCTTCCAAGGAAGTATTAAAAGCATCGATGGACGGACAGAAAGCATCAATAGCTGAACAGAAATCATCAAAAGCAGAGTTGAAATCATCAATGGAAGGGTCCGTAAGCGAATTGAAGAGGAGAAATTGTCTACGGCTGAGTTGAAGTCATCAATAGTAGCGGAACTTAAGGTCTCTGTTGAAGAAGTGAAAGCGGAAATGGAAAGTTCTTTGCAGAAACAGTTTGAAGGTCTGGAAAGTCAAGTGGAAAACAAAATGGGAGAGTTAAAGTCAGATAGAGATTGGAAGAAGTAGAAATTTCTGGACAAATGACTATTAAACAAGTTAAAGGAGACATAGAAGCAATAAAGAATGAGCTGAAGAGCGTCAAGAAAAATCACTCAGGAGTCTTATCTAACGACGTAACCGTAAATAAAAGACTTCATCCTCCAACATTTGACGGCCAAACGCCCTGGCAAACATACAGACTTCAGTTCGAGACAGCAGCGGCAATGAAATTTGGACTGACGAGGAAAAAGCTACAGCTTTAATTTTGGCACTCAGAGGAGCAGCCGCTGAACTGTTACAGACTATACCGGCAGACCTAAGGTACGATTATTCATCTTTAATACAAGCCTTAGAAATACGATACGGCAACCAGCACATGCAAGAGGTCTACCGTTTGCAGCTACGGAGCCGAACACAGAAGCATAGAGAGACGTTACAGCACTTATGTGCGGACATAGAAAGGCTGGCACATTTGGCTTATCCCACGTTTAGCCAAGATTATGTCAATGAGGTAGCCAGAGAAGCATTTATTGATTCACTTGCAGATCGTAACCTGCAACAAGCTGTACGACTAGCTGGAAAGAACACAAACGCTAAGGTTTTGGCTTACGCTCTGGCTTGGGAGGCAGGAAAACAAGCTTCCAGAAGACCTATGTACGAGACAGAAGAAACCGAAATAAAAGATATTTGTTATCGACTCAACACCCAGGTCAACCGCGGCTGTCCAAGATGCTGGACATGTGGCCAGGAAGGTTATCTCCGAAGAGATTGCTGGAAGCAAAGGAGATCAACCCCTCCGGGATATGACACGAGGAAGACTGGATGTATAAAGTGCAACAGAAGGGGTCAAGAAGAATTCAGATTGAAGAGTGGTACCGATCGGAACAAGGAAGCTGAAGTGCGCCGTCGCGAGTACAGATGCTGGTCCTGCGGTAAAGAAGGTCACCTGCAAAGCGATTGCAGAAGGACGATTCTTAAGCACTTGTCAGAGAAGTACAGTCCAATAGAAGATGCCCGAACCGATGGAGGTGTTTTGAGAGGACATCGATGGCGAAGGACTAAGGAAGAGCAGAGAATTAAGAAAGAAATGTTACAAAGTGAAAGCCAGTCAAGATCTTGAAATACCGAGTACAAAACCATTTTGGACATTTGAATCATGGGAATGCATCACCAGAGGAGAAGATTAAACCTGTGCGAAGGCTGACTGTCTTGGAGACCTCGAGCCAAGAAAAGCGAGAACAACAGACTATTGACAAAGAATTACAAGATTTAGAGGACGCACTGGATTTGGAAAAATTTAAATGTTGCATCAATTTTCTTGTAAATTAATTTGAAATTGATATAATTAGTGACGACTTCACATTTCCAAAGTATTTGTTATCTGATAAACCTACCGGAGAGATGGAATTAATAGAAATTGAGGAGGACCTGGGTTTAAAGATGCACTATAAATCATCGCAATCTCCAATAGAATTTTGGAAATTTGTTGCTGAATCAAAATATCCTCTTTTAAAGAATGCAGCGTGTAAATTGATTTCGATATTTGGTACAACATACTCCTGTGAATCTTTGTATTCAACAATGAAATTTATTAAATCGAAGCACCGTTCCCAGCTAACAAATGAACATTTAACTGAGCTTATTCGTACGGCACTAACAAGTTATGAGCCGGATTTTCAACTATTCGCGGCCAAGATACAAACACATAAAACAACAGCATCTACTAGTAAAGAATAAAAATGTTCTATAAGTATTTTTAATTTATATAAATGTATTTTTTTAAATAAATTATGAATGAAAATAAAGATAAATAAAAATGAAAATAAAGACAGTTTACATATTTAAAACAATTTCTAATTGCGGCTCTCGAAAATTCTGATTTTTGTAATTTCGGCTCCTGTCGGGATAAAGTCTGGCCACCCCTGACATATAGCAAAATGCTTACATTTTTCCGAGTGATGTCCTTTCCTCTAGTTCTTTATTCTAAGATCGAATCTTTCCGGTAAAATAACTGCTAGAATCTTATTATCTTTCCTAATGATATTTTCCAACTGAAAGTTTTATTTTATATTAGAAGCACTATTTGCACTTGCTCTGTCGTTGTGGCGTAAGTGTAGAATCGTCTACTTTTGTGTATACAAGTATTCGGGTAAGTTCGGGTTTTTCGTGTATTTTTTTATACTTCCATGGAAGTGTAAAATTAAATTAAATCTCTCTGATGATTAAGTCGTAAATGTTTTCAGCACGATTGGGACATGGGGTTGGGAAAAAAAACTTTACCCAATTTTTTATTTTTATGATGTAGGCAAATTTGAGGGCATAACCCTATGATGCGTTAGGGAATTAGGGTAAGGAAATGAGGGAATTGAATTGCTTTACAATTAACAATTTATGGTGGATTCTGAACCACCAATATTACTCTGTTTTTTTATCTGAATCTATTGTCATCAGAAAACGCAGATTTATATAAATCACGTGAGCGAATCTATACTACGGAGTGACCGAGTCATGCCTCGAGCGGAGTTGTGAGGAACTATCATTCAGTGTATTAAAGCACATCTTTTTCAATTCTGATAGTAGAAAAAAAAATTTCTTGCTTCAGTTAACACTTCTTTTTTTTGGCAATTATGCGGAACTAGAATTATTCAAAGTAAGATTTTAGAGTTCATCCAAAACCACCGTAAACTACAAGCCATGAACTGAGGCTCACACAACCAAGGGCAAAATTGCCAGAATGTCGGGAAATTTAATTCAGTGCGTTTACATGCATACTTGAGTACATGACTTGAAATTTATTCGAAACTCAAGTCGGGTTTTTGACTGATTTACTTTAGATATTTCACTTAAAATTTTCTTGAAATGATATTTCATATTTGACTTTTTCTGTTGTGAAATTGTGTTGTCTTTTTGCTATTTAACTTAAATAAACCTATAAATCGCAAAACGCAAAATCGATCATAATTTTTATTTACAATCTTCTTCTAAATTTTCTTTCATATTCTCAATTTTCAGCTTTGCATTTTCTCAAGTTCTCAAGTGGCGTTTACATGATAAATTTCAAGTTGATTAAACAAAATTTTGTGATTTACTTGAGTGAAGTAAGCTTGAAGTCAATATTGATATTTGGTTACTCGAAGTTTACTTGAAGCTTACTTGAAGTATGCATGTAAACGTACTGATTGTTTCTTATGGGAAAGTCAGGCACTATTTAATTAATTTCTTTGTAACGTCTAAAGTGTTCGATCTACAAAAATTGTGTTCTAGTGTCATTGTGTCCTTCTAATAATGCAAAAAAATTTGTAGTGTGTTTAAGAAAGTGTAAGGATTTTTTTGTCTGAACATTAATAAAAAGGTATTTTAAGCAAATCGCCTGCTGGTGGTAGTCGGTGCATGCCTTTCTGGCTGTGTTTTTGGTAAATTCGAACATTTTTCCTGTTTAAGTAAGAAATGTCAGCACTTCTGCTTAACAGAATGAATATATTTTTGAATAATTAGCAACAATTTTATGTGTACAAGACTCGTAGAAAACAATTTTTCAATAGAATGAGTAGTTTTGGCGGTAGGTCGGTGTTAAGAAAAAATTAGCCATTATTTGCATAAGAGCAATGTAAATTTTTCGAAGTTTAAGACCATTTACGACCCCATAGAAAAGGCCAGTGCTTGTAGTCTACGGTGGTTTTGGCACATCTCGTATTATTTCGATGCAAGTTTTTGGAATCCACAATGGTTTTTGAAGATCGGAGCCACCTTAGCTATGACCATTGCCAGCAACGAGAGAAGTTTTTCAACTTTGAGACGTTTGAAAGATTCGCAGAGAAATGGAACTGGAGGAGATCGAATCAATGGTCTTGCACTTTTAAGTATTCATCACTGAGATATATAATACTGGAGTGACTGGTGCCATGAAATTTCTTCAAGAAAATGGTATCACTTTTCGCTAGTTGTCCCTTTCTGGGTAAGCATCTTTTTTTTCAACATGGTTTTCTTAATTGCGAACGTCATGTCGCCTATTAAATGCTGGCGTTAGAAATAGATGACAATATTCACAATCATCTTACATCTCTTTCTGGGTAAGCATTATCCAGACTAAAACAACCTTTTATTTATAATTTGTATTCCAGTAATTCCAATGATTTTTACATTTTCCTTACAACAATATAGAAGACTAAAATTAAATATGTCTCTTCGTATATATTTGGTTATTATATTCTACTCTGAATGGCTGCAAATTCACAGTAAACGTTGGAGATTAAAAATTGTTTTCCTCCACTGAAAGTAAAATTGTACCCATATAAGATAGCTTATAAGTCAGTCCAGTTTAATACATGTCAGTGGTATTCATAGAGAAATTAATGTAACGGCGTCCTTTGTAGCACTGTTATTTATCTCATCCCGAATATAACAATCATGGAAAGCTTCAATTATCAGTAAGAGTTAATCAATTGCAAAAAGTCAGAGTAGTCATGTAATAACAGCTAAATAAAAGCAATAACTGAGAAAGTTCTCAAATATAAAGTGAAAAGTTCGTTGTTTCTTTTTATACGATGAGGTCAAAGCCTAGGGGACAACCCTAGCGAATAAATTTAATAAAGTGAGTCCAAAGTTTTTGATTGTCGCCTTTCATGTTATAGGTCCAATTAAGGTGCGCATTATAAATGCTTTATTGCAATCTGGGTGTTTTCTTTCTTCCTTGATGGAATCAATTGATAAGATGACCACAGCGAGAAAGTGTGAAAAATGATAACAGACTACATAATGAACACAACTCTATTAAGAATCTTACGCTTATTAATAATTTATTTTAATCCGAAATCTCAGGTTTTACAAGGAGACTTATGCTACTCTTAAAATAAACGGCTCATATAGCTTCTAAGAAAAAAAAAATAATCGCCGAATTTCTTGACTTGAAGAGAGCATCAGAGACTGTTGATCAGTCAATTTCGCTTAATAAACTTTACCGATATGGAGTGAGTGGAAGGAGCACGAGTGGTTCAGAACATACCTTTCAAGTAGAACTCAGAGAACTAAAGCAAAAAAAAGTCACGATGGGGGATCCACAGGGATCGGTTTTGGGTTCATTACACTTTCTTTTCATACATCAGTGATATGGAAGGTGAGCTCAAATGGAAAACTTACTTTGCTTTTTATTACTGATCTGCCTATTAATATTAAATTGGAAACTAATTTATATGAATTTTAAAGAAAAAATTGTTAATTACAATATGTTAAAATTGAAATTTCTTATTGAATCTAAGTAAAATTATTGAACTACATTACTTTGTTGTTATAAAGTAGCAATCTATGTTAAATAAAGAATGATTATTATTACTGAGAGATTTCCCATTTGGGAAATTTCCCCTTAGCAACATTATCATTTAAATGAAAAATGGAATTAAGTGTCAGGAAATTTTTGGCGTTTTGTTCGAAGCTTGCCTATTATTTATATCTATATTATGGCGAAACTTTGGATAACGTCTTATGAAAAGCTTTTAAGCTGATTGGTGACATCACGATTACCTCGCGCTGTGATTTATTTAAGCGTTTACGCAATGTAGACTGTCTTTTCATTTTATCGATATTTTTACAGTTATAGTTCGGATGAAATTTGTATTCACCTCTCCGTAGAACATCCCAATCCACAATATATGCATTACTTTACGGTGATTATTTCTTGATCTAAATGTTGTTGATGTGGAATAGTTTACTACATTCTGTAATCCTTTTGGGATGGAACCAGCGGGCATTCAAGTGTAAAATTCAAGTAACTTCGTTGAGAGCAAATTTCCCGAATGGGACATTTCTCAGTTAACTTGCATATAGTTGTACGTGTCATTTAGTCTGGTAATGTTCCAGCAAATTTGTATTGAAAAATAAATTCTAGGTGTCGAATTATAAATTCTACCTGTCAAAAATCAGTGAATGAGAATTCATTTCTTAACTCTCAAAAGAGCAATAACCCTTTTGGTCTAGTAATTCATATAGGCAGAAATAGGTGTTGGTTAAATAAGTGAGTTTTTTTTTTCTTTTAACGAAATAACATTTACAACTCTATACAAGTTAGTTTTTTATAAAGCGACTATATCGACTCCCTGAAAATACACCTAACTACATGATTTATTTGGAGACTGAACTAAACAAGATGTCTCTCTACACACTTAACTTACATCTAAACTTTATCGCAAAGGTACTAAATATGAGTGAGAGCCTCCTTCCAAAGAAATTAGCACTTAAATTCCTCCAACATAATAGTTTTTGGGTGCCCAGTATCGCGAAATTAGCTTACAAAGTCGGTGTTACGATCGATGTGAGTGTGACGGATGTGGACACCTGGCTGGAATATAAAGAGAAGATCCTAACTGGGTTGGGAAAATATAATATTGACCAGCTAGTGTCGTTCTAGGCACTCTGCGTTTCATGATCAATATTGTAATTTTAACTATGAGATGCCAAAATATTTGACGGATGAGATCCCGTGGTTTGCTACCAAAATGCTGTTCCTGTCTAGAGGAGGACTATTGGATCTTAACTGCAGGAGCTGGAAGAAGAATACAACAGGATTATGTTCCTTATGTAACATGGACGAAAATATATCAGAATATATTTCGTTTTGTTGCGGTATGTCCTATTTTGGTTGAATATAGGTCGGAATATCTTGGAGCTAAGCTTTTGGAAGAGGCGGACTTCTATGATTATATAGTGGTAGAGATTGGATGGCGTTAAACAAATATATTACCAATGCATATAAGTATCATCAAATTTTATAAAAATAAAATATTTGTAGATATTTGTAAAATATTTGAATTCTTCTATGAAATAAACATTTGTTCGAAAATTTTGTGCGTTCGTTTAGAACATGTTTGGATGAGTGCTCGCGGAGGACTAGAAAAGTGGCGAACGCCAATGGCTCTATGGAGAGGGCATTTGTTTAGGAGCAGTGGTTCCCGAAGTAGGTTTTCGGCCGGTGCTGCATCTACCATCTGGGAACACTCAGCCAATCCTGTTTTAGTTTGATTTTTCGGTTTCGTTTCATTTTGTTCGTTCGTTTTAGGTTTAGCTCTAGGTTTTGTTTCGGATTTCTTTCGAAATTTTTAGGAACTTTTCTTAGAGCTGGCACTCGCTTGGAGGCTTTTCAAAATTTCTTGTATTGTCTTTTTTTCAGGTTTTTGCCTTCAAGTTTTAGAGTCTTTTTTATTTAACCTATTTACAGTAACGTAGTATATTGAGTAATTTTTTGTTATGTTCTTTTTGATCTTTATTACTGTGTCTTTTAATGTTTGTGTAATTTTTGGGGTAGCTAGTTTTTGTAGGATTTTTACGCTTTATAACGGGTGTTTTCGATTTTGCTTCGGGGTTAACACTTGTCCCTTGAAGAAGCAAATGCGTGTTCGAGATTGCGGTGTCATGACTCGAGTTTTGCTTCGGATTGTTCGTTTTTGCCACATTTTACCCTTGGTGCTAGCACCGATTGCCCCTGGTTTGGACCAGGAACAGCTGTGACACTACTAACACAAATGAAGTAGATGAGTAAAAGTAACTGGCATTGTGCTTGTGTGCTGGGAGTTTTTATATTTAATTAATTATTTTTACTGTACTGTTACATATGATAAGATTGAGAAAAAACGAAAAGTCTTTATTCTTTTCATTCTTTTTATTTTAAAGAGGAAAATTGCACTTTCGTATTTTTCACGTATTTTTCTTCTTCAAAATTCTCATTTTCATTATTGTAATGCTGCAGTAAACCAATAATTGTTGAAATTGCTGCTTTTTTATTAATCGCCATAATATTCAATTGTAATTTGACAGCAGGTGACACTAATAAACTCGAACACAGGGTTTAGCACTTGGAAGCAGATGACACTTTGGTGCAGGGTCCCAGTAACTCCAGTTGTCCCCGGTGTTATGTCTCGGTGGCAAAAACGAAAACACTCAACGATGAGCCAAGTAAAGGGCCATACAGAATAAAAAAAAATATTAGAAGGTGACTGAGAGATGTCACATTTGGGAAATTTCCCCTCAGCAACATTATCATTTAAATGAAAACTGGAATTAAGTGTCAGGAAATTTTTGGCGTTTTGTTCGAAGCTTGCCTATTATTTATATCTATATTATGGCGAAACCTTGGATAACGTCTAAAGAAAAGCTTTTAAGCTGATTGGTGACATCACGATTACCTCGCGCTGTGATTTATTTAAGCGTTTACGCAATGTAGACTGTCTTTTCATTTTATCGATATTTTTATAGTTATAGTTCGGATGAAATTTCTATTCACCTCTCCGTAGAACATCACAATCCACAATATATGCGTGACTTTACGTGCGCACTGTGAGATTTGGTGATTATTTCTTGATCCAAATGTTGCTGATGTGGAATAGTTTTGTGATGGAACCAGCGGGCGTTCAAGAGTAAAATTCTCTAACAAGCCTCGCCCATCTGTGAGTTCCTAATCAGTTTTAACCCTTATTCCTTTCTAGCGCCAAAACTGTGCATCGCTTCCTATGGTATCCTTTAAGCCTTTGGTTGTATTATACAACCATAATTATGAAAATTATCAAAAGATATTCTTATTTCACAATAAACTTCTGTTTTAAGATTTGTATTTGGTGAAAGTGTGATAAAGTTTACTGGAATTCCAACTTGCGTCAATTGTGCTAAACAATGACTGATCTTTTAAAGAGAAACTGTGCAAATAAATTGACATAACCTTTTCTTTCATTGTTTTGTGGTACAGCTGTGGTTGCAGAAGGCGTGTGGCAAGTTTCCTTGATAATTTTGTAAAATTTGTTCATTAAAATTTTATAATATTGATCAGAGATTGTTTTACAATTAGTCAAGCAATTAATAAAAATGCTTTCGAGCAAGTGAAAACATGACTTTGTTGGAAAGATTTAGTTCCGAATCTGTTTTTATAAAGGGGACCGCTCCCTTACAAAGACCTTATATAGGTACTGTAGCCTTCAAGATTTGTTGTACCTACTCCTTCTCTCCTACGCTTTATCTGAAAATTCCTTGCAATAATCGCTGAAGGTTAACTGGTCGCATATGTATCATATCGTACTCTTCATTATGGTTAATTTTTAATGAGGTATTATTTTTTTTTTTTAATTTTCTTTTTTTTTTTCTTTTAATTATTCAATGATTTTAACTAATGCTACTCAAAAATGTGAGGATTCAACCGTTTCAATGTTTCTATGTCCCAG
This sequence comes from Leptarthrus brevirostris, assembly GCA_964036015.1. NCBI lineage: Eukaryota > Metazoa > Arthropoda > Insecta > Diptera > Asilidae > Leptarthrus > Leptarthrus brevirostris. Next base: position 41,710,928 of record OZ038371.1, read on the forward strand.
TAGCTATCTCGAAGTTATTAACACGAATTATTAACAAACAAGAAAATGACCCTAACCCCAACAATTGAAAAACTTTTTAGGAAAGATTCTTCAAAGTTTAATGTTACGTAACATTTTATAACTCTATCTTCAGATGTAACTTGTAAAATGCTATTATATTGTACGACCGCGAACCCTTTTTTAAATTAAAAAACGTATAGACTAGTTCTAGGCTCTATTTGCCAATAAGTATTCTACAATTCAAATAATAAACAAATAAAGAAATACTATACTTACACTAATTAAGGAGGGCAGCAAAAAAAAACCGCCACTCATGTATATTTTCTTGTAACAAAATTGTGAAATAATTAGTCGGTTTGATAACTCGAGCCTAGATAAGATACTAAAGCGATACTTTACTTATGTAATGCGCTGCAAACTTCGGAATTCATTATTCTTATAGCATTAAGCGAATACGACAGTACAGAAAAGCAAATGTGTCGAATTATAGTTATATCTTTTGTTGTAATATATTTAGCTTCTTTTATTTCTGGTCATGGAATGATGGTAGAGCCTTTAGGGCGCGCATCACGATGGAGACAAAATAATACAGCTCCTGTAAATTGGAGCGACAATCAATTATTTTGCGGTGGCTATCATGTTTGTATAAATTTCATAAAAGATCAAGTTATGCTTAGTAATTATTATTTTTTACTTTGGTTACGTAGGTTCAATGGCAAATCAACCGTGGTGCATGCGGTTTATGTGGAGACGATTACGGATTGCCAACCCCACGGCCTCATGAGCATGGTGGATATTATGGAGAAGGTGTTGTAGTCAAAAGATATATATCAGGCAGTGTAATACCTGTTTCTATAAATTTGACTGCGAATCATTGGGGTGACTTTACGTGGGATGTGTGTAATATGGACGCTGAACAAGAGTCCGATATATGTTTTAGTAAATTCAAATTGAAGCTGCTTGACGGTAGCAGGAAATATACATTAAAAAGTGGAAAAGATGGAATGTATGAGACGACTCTTCAAATACCTGGTAATCTTAGCTGTAAACATTGCGTACTGAGATGGACGTACAGAACTGGTATATTTTCATTTTTATCACGGTTAACTATGAATTACTATATTATATTAATTTCAGCAAATTCGTGGGGTTGGTGTGAAGATGGAAACGGTGCATTAGGATGTGGTCCCCAGGAGCATTTTCGATCATGCGCTGATATAAGTATTGCCAAAGTTTGATAAAATTAAGATAATTATTTAAAATTTTGTTACGTTTTATTTATGAAATAATTTTACAGAAAATTGGTACTGTATTATTTATTACCCCTACTCTTATGCCCCTATCCAACTTACCAGCTCTTCTGATAATATATTTTTATAAAGTTTTATTTCAAAAAATTTAAAATTTTAGATAGTTTTAAAATATTAAATATATGAGGTAATGACCTCAGGCATTCTCTACGGATATCAGACGGCTAAAAATGGATTCAGACGACGTCGAAATGTATAGATACTATATATATATATATATATATATATATATATATATATATATATATATATATATATATATATATATATATATATATATATATATATATATATCCAATGATAGGTAAATTTTTAAAATTCTCCATATAAAATCAGCCAATGATGGTTGTTTTTTATGCGATGTAGCCAAAACCTAGGGGACAACCCTTTGCTGCGTTAGCATGGTTTTGGCCGGAAGGGAATTAGGGTAAGGGAGGTGAGGAAACTTAAAGTCTTGTTTTTGCATTGCTGCGAGCTAGACAACAGCCCAGAGACGGAGTGGATTATTTTAATTTCTTAATAAAAGCTCACGGGGAGACCTGGTCTCGAACCAGGGACCCATGGCATGGTGGTCGTGCGGCTCAACGAATTGATCCAACTCCGGTTGCTGAAAAAAAATTTTAATTTTTAATTTTTTACCTAAGTTTGTACTATACTGAGAAAGTTGAAAATAGGTATTCATTAATTTTTTAGATGTTTAGGGTTTTTTTGAGCAGCCATTTTGTATTGGTGCATCAGCTCTTTAACTTGTTTTTGTTTGAACTGAATATTTTTAAAATCCAAGAAGTTACAGCGTTTAATACAAGCCTCTGTAAAATGCAAAATGGACTGACGCACCAATACGAAATGGCGGCTCAACAAAATAACTAAACATCTAAAAAATTTATGAATACCTATTTTCAACTTTCTCAGTATAGTACAAACTTAGGTAAAAAAATTAAAATAAATAAATTTTGACATCAAACTTTACAAAATATATTGGTTGACTTGTTATGGATTGTTTGGAGTTAGAAAGTATAAAAGTAACGTCATAAGAAATTAGCAATGATAACGTACATACATATTTTCATTAAATGCCGTCAGTTTGATTATTTTTCATAATTCTCATGTATTTTGTATCTCCTCTGCGTTTTAGTTACTGAATTTGGTTCGAGTTTGCCTGAATATTTGAAATGACTATTGAGAGATTGAAGCCAATATAGAAATAATGGATTTGCCGATCAAACACGAGCTCAAGGTCATAAAAACATTCTTCGAAAGTGGATGATAACAAAGCTCACAGGAATTCAAACATTTGGATGCAGCACAACTGTCTACGAAAGTTTCTTCAGCGTTGTTAACATAGTACATTAATTGAATAGGAATTCGTTGAACGAAAAACGTCTTTCAGAATTGTTTGCAAAATGCTCGATGATAGCTTGTGGGAACACATTTTGAAACACTTTAACGCAATGAAAAATCGATAAGTGCAACTCTATTAAATATACTTACTCCCTCGCTCTCTCTAGTTCCCGCAACCACTTGTGGGGCATGGGGTGAAAGAAGAACTTCACCCGATTCGAGACGTTATCACTTACTCTACTACTCCGGATTTTAAAAATTCAAGATGGGGGATCGAATATGACCAATATGACGGACAAATTAAAAAAAAAATTTAGTTCAAAAGTTCAGGGGATGCTCTATGACACTACATCATAGCCTTGGCAGGAAAGGAATTAAGGGTGAGAGAAATAAGTTAATAGGTTGAGTGATGGAGGTGTCGAGGTTCGCTTAAAAGTTTCGGGTTCATAAGATGAGGAAAAAACAGAAGATAATGAACTTTTCCGCATTCGTTTTATTCTACTTAGAAAGACTTTCCGAAATTTGACGGTGCATCCAAATTTCATCTGGAGGATATAGAGGTGGCAGTGATATGACATGTCTACAAGGAATTAGACTAGTAATTTCGTTAGAATAATGGCCATTGAAATAGCGATAGAAAAATGGAAGACAACCGAAATTCCGTCGATGCTCCAGAGAGTCAAGGCTCTCAGAAATTGTAGGATAGTCAATAAGTTTTATAGACTTTCTTTGAACTTTGTCTAACTTAAATATGGAAATTATATTCGAGTCTAGGCCTGATGTGGGACTCTGTAGAAAACCAAAGAATTTCATCGCATATTTAGCGATTGCAAATATATGTTTGGTTCAGCTAAGATCGCTGGATATCTCATTGTAAGTAATACATAGATAAAAGGTCATTAATAAAAAGGAGAAGTGAGATTGCCGAAAGAACTTAATCCTGAGGTACACCGGCAATTATTTCGTAGGAATCAGATGTAATTCCATCTATTACTACACGAATTAAACGGCCTAACAAAAAATAACTAGCCATTTAGAGAAGTGGGAATGCAAACCAAATGATAGTTTGACTAAAAAACAACATGCCAAATTCTATTAGAAGCCTTTAATGTATACAAGAGCGACGATTTTCGACTCTCCAAAATTATCGAGATAATCGTTCTGACGATCATTCATAGCAGTTAGTAAGTCTCCGGTTTGGCATAACCCATATGGGTAACCCAATTAGTAATAAAAATAATAGTAATAAAGTCATCGGTAGAACGGCCAGCGCAGAAAACGTAATCGCTGATAAGATGGGTACTTTCTAGATATTTAATCATCTGAGATGTGATGAGTGATTCAAAAACTTTAGATAAGGCCGAAAGCCGAAAAAAGTGCAATTGGTCTGTGGTTAGAGGAGTCATATGTGTCTTCTTTTTTAGGTTTCGCTTAAAAACGTGCAAGTTTCGATGAAGATGGAAACACCCTTGTTGGGGGGGGGAGATGCCGTCAGGATGAAGGTGAAACTGGCTGCAATGACGGTAGCAGGTAGGAACATTCCCATGATAAATGAGTGGTTGTATTGAAGAACAGATAAAATTGTTCTTTACGGCTTTCACTAGAGATCAAAGGCCATTATTACCCTTTCGCCCGACTAATCACTGATTTGCAAATATTCCGGACATCTCTATAGATATGACCCAATTCCGCTGAAGAGCACAATTTATATGCCTAAAAGGCTGCTTTCCTGTTTTAATTGCTGCAGTTATTATATATATTAGTATATTTTCCTGAAATATTTATTAAATCCATCCTAATCAGTCTTTTTATAATAATGGAATTTGATAAAGTAATGGTTATCAGAGAGGTGGTGAAAATTGGACGGATATTAGACAATGGTCTGAAACCGAGTATTTGTCTAGATGCGATGTCAGAAATAGATTTAAAAGATGCGCGTTGTGCCTCAATAGATTAGAAGCACAAGTCGGACATTTAACTAGTTCCTCAAAGGAATACACAGTATCAGCGTGAGACATATTTGGGTTGAAGTATACTTTCTTTCCGGGATAAAAAGACATGATATATTTTGACCCAGGACGTAAGCTGCTAACATGCAAAATTTCGTTTAAATCCGCCCAGACACGGCCCTGCTACAGTTTTATTATATGTACTTGTATATAATGTATATATAGATCTATGGATACAAATGTTCTTTTACCACTTGAACTCGTACGGGCCTTGTAAGAAGTATCAGAAGATACGTTCTGATTTTTATGAATACATATTGCATTTTACTGGTATTTCACTTTTACTATTTTCTTTATTATCATATGAAAGAGGCATTATAGAACATACATAATCCGTGCTAGCTCAATTTTGAGAAAAATGGACTTATTATGAATCCTAAATTTGATTAGTTTTAGAAATATTTCATTATTAATATTTAATTTTCCATTAAATCTCATGTAATAAAATACGACGGGACTAAGATTGGCGGAGGTCTGGGCCAATGCTATACACCTCTTGACAAAAGCCACAATTAAAAAAAACTTAAAATAAAAATGTTCAATATGTATGTATATTCAAGGGCGAATGCTTGGGCCAGTACTGAATAATGCAGATTCAAAAATTATATATTTTCTAAGGCTTGGGTTAATATTAAAAACACCAAGTCTTGTCGAAGTCGTTGGTGTAGTTAGTAATAACGTGTTGGGGTGACATCTTGCGGGCCCAGGTTCGAATCCAACCGGCAGCGCCCCTGTTGACAACAGATTACGCCAGAAGATCACTATGAGTTGCATAGTATGCTCAGTGATTTGAGTGAAATTCTTCTCCCGCCCCGTGTCTGTGATCTGTATGTTATTACAGTATTTTTGTGAACAATATTTTCGGTATCCATACGTATATAAATTATTATTAATCCATCGAATCGAGTAGTCTGATAGCATTACTGTTTCCGAGATACATATGTACATATATAGACGCTGTGAATTACAGAAAGGTTTGTATTCCTGTACAGCTGTACAGGCGACAGGGAGATTTTACTTTTCTATATCCCGCGCGGGCAGAGGGGGAGAAGAGGTTCAAAAATTGTTTTTCAATTATCTCGGCTTCTATTGAAGTTACAACAAAAGCGACGCAACTGCAACGGTTGTCGACGTTTTTTTTAACCGACTTCCCAAAAACAAAGAGGTTCTAAATTCGACGCGTTTTTTTTTATTTTTTATTTTGTTATGTCTGACCGGGCATAACTTCGTAACGCGTCCGATTTTGATGATTCTTTTTTTGTTGGGTAGAGTATGTTCCGTGGTTAATACCACGAGCAAAAAATTTTGGTGGGATGAAGGTGGGGGGTGGGGGAGGGTGGAACCTAACTTTGTAACACGTGGACCGATTTGGATGGTTCTTTTGCTGTTTTATAGAGTGTGATCACCCATTGCTAATAGGAGAATAATTTGGTCCTATGGTGGTGGTGGGGGAGGGCGAGGGGTAGTAACTTCGTAACGCGTTGATTCCTGTTCTGTTCGGTAGAGTATGTTCCTTGATTGATACCATGAGAAAAAAAGTTTAGTGGAATGGGGGATGGGTTATGGGGTTAAAACTAACTTTTAACACGTGGACCGATTTGGATGGTTCTTTCTTCGTTGTATAGAGTAGAAGACACTAAAAAGTGAAAAATAAAATAGTTTTTTAAAAAAAAGTTGAACCAACTTCACAAAAAGCGCTAAAAAGCATGAAATAATTTTTAATTTTATATCTATTACGACATTTTAAAGTCGGTGCAAATTAAACAAATAAAACAACTACAGTACCACAATTGAAAATAATACCTAATACTACCTGAACGTTTCAGTTTACGGGATCATAAGAAATGACGATTAAATACTTTTGTTGTAGTTGTTTGGTTTGTTTGATTTGCACCGACTTAAAAATGTCGAAATAGATATAAAATTAAAAATTATTTTATGCTTTTCAGCGCTTTTTGTGAAGTCGGTTCAACTTTTTTAAAAAAACTATTTTTTAATAAAAACGCTCATTTACAAAGTGTTATTACTATTCTATAGAAATACACATTAATTACAATGTTAAAGAGTGGTCACAATAGTACAAATAATTAATTATAGCCTTTATTACTTTTATGAATGATCGCAGAGAGCAAATTTTTGCTCCGTTTACGCTAGTATCATGAAAATTTGTCATAGCTTCAATAGAAGCAGAGATAATTACAGAGCACCTGTTCGACCCCCTCCTCCCCCTTGGCCCGCGTGAGTCTTAAAAAAATATGTAAAGTGTGTATTCGTGTATGTAAAAAGAGATCGGAGTTAGGTGATGTTATCATAATAATTTACTTGTCGCCTGTACAATCTGATTTATAGTATTTTCTGGCGAAGAAAACCAAAATAAAAATCTTAAATTTTTGAAGAAACTGAAGTTCTAAAAAATTGCATTTTTTTACAAGTTTTACTTTCATATACCCAGCACGTTTTGTTGTACGATAACCTTAAAGTTGTCGCTAAGGACTTTCTTTCTTTCGAATTTTTATAATACAAAAAAAAACGATTTTGAAATCTAATTCGCAAAATTTACCTACGTATGTGCTTTCTTAAGTGTACATAGAAATAACATTTGTCAACATCAATATTTATCAATGTTGACGCAATTAATTTACTTAGGTGTACTACCCGATTTCCCAACGTCTTTGGCGAATCTCTCACAGTCACTACAACTGTTCAAATAAATATGCACACAATTCAATTGTTTTATGCACATAGCATTTCACGGGGAGAATCGTTTAAAAGAAAGGCCCGACAGTGGAAGTGTCATCAGTTACTTTGTGCTCCAAGACCGAAATATCAGAACATCCTGCTAAAAATCATAATCTTTAAGACATCATGAATTCTTTCTTAATTTCCATGGTCTTCGTAGTTTCTTTAGTGGGTTTAAGTAATGGGCATGGTATGATGGTAGATCCTCCTGGTCGCGCATCCAGGTGGAGGTATAACACTTCAGCGCCCACGAATTTCAACGATAATGAGTTATTTTGTGGTGGATTTTCGGTATGTTCCTTTGAAATATTTAACAACCCGTGAAAAATCAGTATATATCGAAAGATTATATTTATTTACAATTTATCTAAACGAAATTTTGTTTAACCATTATCAAACAGTAACAATAATATTCCGGCAGGTACAATTTAATCAAAACAATGGCAGCTGCGGCTTATGTGGAGATAACTATAAAGACTCAATTCCACGCAAACATGAAATTGGTGGGGAATATGGTGAGGGCATCATAGTGAAAACCTACAAAGCAGGAGGTGAAATTCCTGTTGGTATTAATATTACTGCAAATCATTGGGGTAGTTTTACCTGGCAAATATGCAACATGGATACCGAAAAAGAGTCAGATGAATGCTTTGGAAAGTTTAACGTAACTTTAAGGGATGGTGCCGCCAAATATGTTTTAGATAGTCCTGCGAGTGCAGTCTATAACACAACCCTGAAAATTCCCAGCGATCTTAAATGTAAACACTGTGTTCTAAGGTGGACATATCGTACAGGTAGATGATCATTGCTTTTTTATTTTTCAAATAAAGTAGAAAGAGTTTTTAATTATAGGAAACACGTGGGGTTGGTGTGAGGATGGTACAGCTGCAACAGGGTGTGGTCCACAAGAACACTTTAGATCGTGTGCAGACATTGCTATCGTAGCCTGAGAGAACTCCTATTTTTAATAATTTTTGAGTACTGAAAAAATAATAAAAAAATAAAACATTTTTATAAAATATAATGGTTTTCATGTTTTAAAAAGCGGCAATTATTTACCAAAAAATTATCTTTAATCTTACACACCTTGCCGTCTTGCAGGAGCTTGCGTGCATCTATGACAGATTGAGCTAAGTGGCTTTTCAAGCTGCTGTGAGGTTCACCCATGCCGAAAAGGTAAATCTGAATGTGCCAGGCGAAGTAGGTGCAAATCTGGCTGTAGGTATAAAATGGTAAAACTAAGATGGAAAGGTCGACAAAAGCAACTAAGTCGGTAGGGATATCTACCAAAACGTCGGCAGGAGTCAGTGCTGCGATTGCCGGCGGGCAGGATAAAGGCAAAGATTACTATTACTAGATAAACGGCTTCGAACAAAGTAGTGAACATTTTTTGGTTGCTTTTATATATTGCCGGCATCGGGCAACCCTTCAGTCAGAACTAAAAATTTGTTTTCCGGGAGAGTTTGTGGGTAGGAGACAAGTATACTTTTCTTATGTGCTTTTACAAATGTCAAATGCACTTCACTCATTAAAAGATCTGAATACATTGACAGTTTGAAAGTTTCTTACGCACACAAGTAACTATCTCAGTCATGTGATTCACATGAATTCATTTTATTGATGGTCCTTTTTGGTACATTTTTACTCTTCGACAAGATTTGCCGGTACTTTTTTGACAGGAGTCTGTTATTCTCTCCGGAAGAAAACAGAATTTTAACAGGAGTAAGTAATTCTCTCAAATAATTTTGACAGGAGTAAATGACTGCACACTACCTGTACTCTTTATTTGCATGTATATTCTTATGACCTTAAAAGCTGGATATATTTCGTTTTTCTGTGGTGCCAGTGTTACTTTTTCAAATTAGCTGGGTAATTTAGAGAGCCGGTTATCTAGTAGTAAGTAATCTTTGGTAAAGGTTTGCCTTCTCTGCGTGTCGCCAGTGACACTAAAGATCCCACTAAGATGATTGAATCAGGTCTCAGGAGCGCATGTACCATTACTGCTTTCACAGTTAACTTGAGGGATGCTCCAAGCACCTCTAGGTTAGGTTAGAGTAGCTGCCTAAAGGAGGTCCATTGTGATACCACATTTAAGGCTGCATTTTAGACCCCATAAAAACCTCTAGAAAAGAAGAGTCTACCTATTACTCTCTGTGCATCGAACCAGTTCCCTGTCAATGTAGTTTTTGAGGAGTCAATAGAAATATTGGCTGGGACGAAAAGGGTTTAGCCTTATCACGTTTCCGGAAACAATTTGGGGCTCCTGATAAATCGAACTCGGTCTCTGACGCCAGTGGAGCCTAAATCGGTTAGCTCTTTAAAAAAGGAGGAGCCCAAAAACCGATTCCTACGGTTGGCCAGGACTGGGCAGTTGCAGAGTAGGTGGAGTATGGTTTCATCTTCCCCTTCGTCATGGCAACTTCTACAGAAGTCGTTTGAAGCTGCGCCGAGTCTATTGGCGTGTCTACCTATGAGACAGTTGCCCGTAATAACGGCCAGGGTAATGCTAATTAATTTGCTCCGAGTAAGATGAGCTCTCTTGACCGTCTAGGGGCAAGCTTTGTCGGGTGATCAGGCAGGTGTGTTCCTCCTGCCAACTAACATTTGCAATCCTGAGAGATGGCTATAAAATCTCCGGCTTAAAAGTGGCTACCGGCTTTCCAAACTGTTGGTTAATGTCCGAGTCGGGACGAGTGTACCGATTCTCGTTAGTTCGTCGGCTCTAAAGTTGCCCGGAATATCACTCCAGGCACCCAGATGACAGGCCCGTGCGCAGAATTTGCTCCTGTGCGGGGGGGGGGGGGGGTATCTAATTTCATATACATTGTATGTGTTGTGTTATTTTTTTAGTATTTCAGTAAAATTTTTCCTAATTAAGAAGTTACTGGGGGGAGGGGGGGAGGTTAATCACCAGCCCCCTCCGCATGGGCCTGCCAGATCAGCCGTACTTTCAGATGCTCAGTTATGTTATTCAGAGCTGAGCGACATGCTACAACCGTTTTGAAGGTAATATATACTCCCGTGAGGGATTTGTAGGCAGAGTTTAATGTTTCAGACGATCCGCAGTTACCTTTATAGCCATAATTTCGCCCTGAAACACGCTGCAGTAGTAAGCAAAGTGAGGTATAAAGGTTCAGATATTCCGAGAAGATACCTCCGCCTACTCTGCCTTCCAGTATGGAGCCGTCAGTGTAGAGATGCACTGACTCTCCCCACTCAGGCGGACCTGATGATGAGGAGGAATCGAGTTTCATTCTAAAGAAAGGCTTGAACGTGGTATAGTCAATGTTGCTGGAAGTTCTTCCGTCCAGAATTTTGGAGTCACGGAAGTCAGTTCGTTTCCAGGTCTGGACTGAGTTAAGCCTAGAATAGTGTTCAGGGTTTTAGAAGCTGTAGTTCTAAGGGCACCCGTTATCAGTATGTTGCTGTCCTCTGATCCTTATCCAGTGATTTGTGATGGGTTGCTATATCCAGTGCTGGCTACCATACAACAACCACATACGTGAGACATCGTATGACACTGGTGTGGAGCCAATACGTGGCTCCATATCACATCTTTTCCTTTTGCCCTTTTACACGAGAATAGCGCCACTATGGCTTTCCGTACTCTTTCGCGGAAATTAGGCTTCCAGGTAACTTTTCTATCTAGGCCCAGACCTAGATATTTAACCTGATTATACAGTTTCAGCTTAACCCATCTTATTAACTCTGTATTGTCCGGGTTTATGTCCAGACCACACCCATCACTCCATGATAATATCCTGGAGAGGACGTGATGTAACACTTCAGCCAATGTGTTTGGGTGCTTTCTTGATCAAACCAGGGCAATATCCTCGGCGTAGGCAATAACCTTGTGACCAGAGTACTCCAGGTCTTTGAGTAACTCATCCAGAGTTAGGTTCCACAAGACTGGTGAAAGGATACATCTATAAGAGGTACTCCTAGTGACTTCAAGCACTTCTAAAATGCTCGTTTGCGATACCGATGTCGAAACAGACTTGAATCGGGTAAGTGTTAAGAACATAGAGTAAGTGCATAGTACATGCTCTTGCCATCCCCCAGCCGGCAGAAACTTCACAGCTAGGTCCCGATTAAAGCGGAAATGTACCCCAGAGGAACAGGGAGAGTTTCTTGGGCGAGAGATGCGTGGCCAAGGCAGAGCTTTGTTTGAAAGCAGAAGCAATACTCCAGAGGCAGAATCTGTTGATACCAACGGCGGATTAGAAAGTGCTGTGGTAGATAAACCAGTCGCTGCGGATGGTGATAAACAAGGAGGCAGAAGACCTGCGCTACCCGAAGTTTGGGATAAAAGCATGGGGCGTCACTCTAAATACCTAAACGTAAACACACTAGAGGCTGGTGAGATGGAAAAGGATCTAGGCTTGGAAACCCTCACAGAGGCAGCTACCAAATTGTCTCTCACCATGTCTGCAACGGGGGATACACTTTTGGCATGCAAAGATGCGATAAACCTGTTCAGCCTCGGCTGAGAAGGTGCACTTAGAGTTTGTCCAGGAGCGCTGGATAGCAGTAGGCAGTAGCATCAAGTGCGACCAATTATATTGTACGGCATCGTGGTTTGGTGGCCAGGTGCGGACAGGAAAACTTACCGGGCAGGTTGGAGCATACACAAGGAATAGCAGGTTTGGGAATTACTGGTCCTTTATCATCCACTCCCTCCCGTGTTCTTGATACAATTCTTCACCTTCTCCCAGTCAAAGTTCCTCAAGACGCGGGGAAGGCCATAATAGCTTAGGGAAGAATCTCAAAACTGCCACTGACTACCTGCTACCGATTAAAAACTTCAATAGGAAGTTCGACGTAGTAATATCGAATAGGCTTTTCGGGGAAACAGGGCTTTTAGCATAGTATAGATATGATAATAAGATTGTGTACTCCTCCGGCAGCTGAGCATCAGCCTTTGATAAATATAATAAGAGGTGGAATATTTTTGATGTTACAGAAAATGGAGCTGCAAAGTAGTCGTTATTGAAGCAGTTTGAGCGTCAGACTGACCAAAAACAGAAAATTTCAGAACAATTTTAGAGATTTGAAGGAATAAGTAAAAAACAGCGGTGCTCTAAGAAATCATTTACTTTATTTGAATAATGTATCATTAAATTACGGCTAAAAAAACTCTGTTAAAAGTACAAAGATTACGTTGTGCATGTTAATCCAAATATCTACTTAACCTAGTCATGATTCATCTATAAATTTGGAATGATATCATTACCCTCTTTATTGGCAATCGAAGAAGTGCCTGAATAACTTTTCATATTGATTTCCATTGCAGTCAACGCACTCGATACATGATACAAATTCTCTGAAAGGATTGTGTACACTTCCAATAGCTCAGTATCAGTCCTTGATAGAATAAATAAATCTATAAGGTGAAAAATGTTTGATGATTCAGAATTTAGCAAATAATTGTATACTCACCACTCCTGTCTTTGATAATCTTTTGAGAGTAAGTTTAAAATAAAAGATAACTCATCGGAGGTTAGGGCGTCAGATTGACCGAAATTTAAGTTAGAAGAGGTCATTTGATAAACCCTTTTATACTGACGAGTATGTGAGATTGCCGCTGACCACTTTTGATTTTGGATCATTTCAACTAATGTGTTTTCAAATTCTTCGGGATTTGTCATGGGAAGTCCAGGAGATGGTGTTGGAGTACTTTCGCCTTCCGTTGAGGTTAAAGTATCTAAAGATTCCATCTCGGCATCATCAATACAGCGTAGCAATGCTCCCCGCACCGTTAAATAAAGGTCGGAAATATCTTGCATCTAGAAAAATGTCACGTCAGTATGCATTCTTAAAAAAATCAATCAACTTACCTTATCATTTTGCTTTAAATTATTAATCACACTTATAGCAATTTTGTGATTGGATTCAATGAGCAATAAGAGCTGAAACATTAATTTGTATAAAGCTCGTCCAAGATCTAAGAATATTTCAGCTGTGGCCGGGTCAAAATTAATACATTTTCCCGAACTTGATCCCTCTTGTACAGTTGAATCAACTTCTCCGAACAAAATTGGCTTGTTTGGCGATGTTTTTACGGAATCCAGGCACTGGAAATCAATGTAATTAAAATGTAATACTTTAGCGTAACAACCAAAAATTATACCTCCAATACATGATCTTTACGATCAAAGAAAGTTTCTTGAACTTCAAGGACATTAAATCTCAGACTCAAACAAACGAGGTGTTGTAGGTTAGTTAACAAGATTTTATCTAACTTACGCGGACAGAGCACCTCCACCTTTTGCATGTCCATCTAACTTTGTTTAAACGAACCAATATCTACTTTTTCTTTGAACTTGAGAGCTTGAGATTCACAAGCCTATCCTATAGTTTGGCTTTAAATTATTAACAATCTATCACATAATCTTGCTCGTATTACTATTGCGTTTGATACTGCCAACATTTCTTCAAACAACGATTCTACTTGCTTATGTCTTCCACTAGTATCAACAATTTTCATCTCGAACCCTTCTTTCTTGAACATTTCTACACTATCCTGGGTTATAACGACTGGATCAACTTCTGTATAACTGCCAAAGAACGGTATTCGCGCTTTACTTGCATTTTGTTTGATTTGTTTCGTAGGCACCAGCCCGCAATGTGTCAGCGCAGACTAAACAAGACTTCCAATTTTTCTTTTGATAGCGATAAGCTAGTTTCTTGCAAGTCGGTTTTTCTCCAGAACTTTGCAAACCTATAAACATTACAATATTGGGGCGTCTTTATGGTTTAACACCAGGATCTACAAGCAATATATTCTGTTCAATATAAATCTATAAATTTTAGCAAAGTATGTACCTTAATCAATTCCTTGAAGACTGCAGATTGAATCATTCTTCGTATGTTGAGTTGTTTGTTGCTAACCCCGGCTGTTAAGTTGCTAGATCCTCCACGAATAGCCTAATATAATCGTCCAGGAAGCATCATGGTGTGTTTGTTTTGAATTTTTAGAACTGTCAATTACTTAACCAACACATATGTCCGCTTATACGAATTAATCGACGAAAAGGGAAATTTCTCTTCTGAGAGTACAAAATTGATTCTCGCTCACTAATTTTTGACGGATAGCATTTACTTCTTGGAATTTTTTGACATTTAGGATTTACTTTTCCATACAAAATTGCAACAACATTGCCAAGCTATTTCGTTCACGTTTGAACAGGGAAATTTAAGGAGCTGTTCTTCTATATGGTATCTATTCTAAGCTTTTAGTCTCTTGTCTTGGAATACACCTGCCTAATTACCTGGCAGCTCTGGCCGATCTCTATCCTAAAGCGGTCAAGGGAGCTGATATCGCTTAAACTTATCAGCGCTGTCGTGGCTGTCAGTTCGGGCAATTGCCAGACAGACATGCGGCGCTCTCTCAAATGACTTCTGTAGGAGTTGTCAAGATGAGGAAGAAGAGAAAACTATCCCTCACTTCATCTGTAACTGCCCGGCTCTAGCAAACCGCAGGAGCCAGCATTAGGACTCCCCACTGTTCTAAGGAGTTCGCCGAACTTAAGGGAACTAGTCCAGTTTATCAGGAGCTCTAAATGGTTTTCAATTACGTGATAGTGTTAAAAATCTAGCCCCTATGTGCCTGGCTCTAGCCAACCGCACTAGGTTCTGCTGATGACATTGATCTAGCTCGGTTCATCGAACCGGTTTAGCTCTAAATGTTCATGACAGGGTTGTAAGCCTTGCCACCTCGTGCGCTAGCTAACAATATTTAGGGCTCCCCGAGAACTAGTTTCTACTGGTGACAGAGTTCTCGCTATATAGGGTTGATATAGGGTTGAGTGCATCGCCTCAACTGTGGGGTCACAATTGGCCACTCTGGCTAAAGTGTTCCTTTGCTTTCAGGATAGACAGCACTTTTAACCTAACATAACCAAACTCACCGGATTTTCACATAGTACATATGTCATGATTTCATAAGTAAGATTTTTGCACATACTACCTCTGTAATGAGTTTACTTAATGTTTAGTATTTAAAGTTTAATCCACATAACCCGCATCTACTTTTATTACTATTCCTGTGGCTACTGGTCAAATACTGACAACTGCAAAATTGAGACTATTTTGTTACATATCGACTGTTATCTTTCGCAAGGTCGTATCTCAAAATGCGTCAATTTTCAGGACCTAGAATTGTTTCCTTTGTAGATCAACACTAAACAAGGATTTGCTGTACTATATTAAATATGTAGTCGTTTCCAGTAAAAATAAAGCGTTTTTGTAAATTATTGATATAATTATAAGATTCAGGGTTGCCAGAATAAAGCGTTTTTAGCAGAGACCCGGGAACTAATATCAAATCGAGATACGACCTTGCGAAAGTTATCAGTAGATATGTGATTTTAGTTGTTTGACTTAGTACTTTTTTATATATCAATATTATTCACCTTCCATAGAAAAGCTGTAATAACAACGATACGCTAGTAATATCTCTAGTGTTTTAATTTTATATGTTTTTATAATGAAAAATTTCTACTTTGGAGTAATCATTAGTTGGCCGGTGGTCTCTGTTACTATTAATGATTAATCCATTGTACTTGGCGATTTGGTTCTGATTACAAAGTTGAAATAGTTTATCACTTAATTTAGGTAAACTGCCGAATTTGATCAGTGATAATATAGTAGAAATTTTTAGATTAAAATTGCTTATAGTCCGTTGTATGGAGCAAAAATCCACCACAAAATAACTCGCTTTCATTGTCGGTGCTGAAATATTATATCTCCTTTTGGCTAGTTGCCCGATCAGGAAGATCTACAATCACACCCCGAACACTGCTTAAATCAATTAAAGAAACAATGGAGGCAATAAAAACTAAATTGTGATTCTTAACGTTTCTAAAATATAATTTTACAATATCAAAGGCTTCGGTATAACGTTCACAAATTACAAGTAACTGATTACCCTGTCAATGCAGAAAGCTGACCCGGAACCGTGGTTGTTTTGAAACTGTTTGCTTTTGACGTGCGTAAAAAAATTAAACTACGCACTTATCTATACAATTGTTTAATCAATAAGACAACAACTCCTCAAAGATTGGCACACCTAAGTAAACTTTCATTTATTATTATTGTCAATGAAAGCTGCTGCTAATGCTCTTCAAATATAAAGAAGCCGTTTAGAATCTGACCTTTAAGGGTCGCACGTAGAACATTCCGATTTAAGATATTGATTGGTGTAATGATGATATACTCCAAAGATAAGTAAGTGCCTCACTTCCACCCACTATCAGACTTTGAACTCTTTAACTCATTATCATTGTGGAGAACAAATCAAGTTTAACTGATCTGGATATCAGGGCTTTACTGGACGAGTTCGCAAGGCTCGTATAAGGTTTTCGTAGGACATAAGGCGGTATCTAGGCTACCTCCCTGTATTGCTTGACGCTTGATGACTAATCATGCATCCGAGAAAAGCGAGAACAATATTAAGGGAAAGGCTCACTCAAGGAGGCTTATGTCCAACCCAAGCTTAGCAGATAGGGTGTGAGAGTACCGGCTGGTCGGAACAGCGGTCACTGTTAATTGAGGAATCATTTAGATAAGTTGGTCCAGCTCCCTACAATCGGTAAAGCCCCACTAAATGTGAGATACCTCTATAAAATACTTCTCCAGTAAAGAATTTTGGAACGTCAAATCGGGAACAAACTATGATAACCCAGGGGAGTATTATGCGCACGGTGCTTTATTAAATTTTCGACGATGCCAGTGGCATATTTTTCTCCCATTCCTAATTATAAATATGTATATTGTCGTTATACAGAAAAAAATGGCAACATGCAAAATTGTCGATTTTGAGTAATTGGAACTATGTCAATTTTTAAATTATTTTCTTGTAGGAAATACCTAGTAACAGATTTAATGTATCATTTACTTAATAACACTAACTGCTCATGATGCGTAACTGGAGAAAAGTAAATATTTTACAAGCAAATCGTTACAACATCCGAGTGTATCACATCCTAAAATGTATTATTCAAACAAAAACTTTTTCAAAGCCTAGTTTTTCTTCAAAAGTGCAATATTTGATAACTGCAAAATTTGGTCATTTTAAATGCTGGCTATAACCTAATATAGGCTAATAAATTTAGATTTTAATGGGTATAAATTGTCTTTACCAGACCATAGCTATTGATTTGTCTGTCTTTTAAAGCTACCAGAGCTCTTCCGCATCAACGGCACAAATCTTTACGAGACGGACACGAACACAAATTTAATTTTCAGGCTTTAGATGAGAGTTAAAATGAAGAAGACACCAAAGTAAAAGTGAAAATTAGCCGAAACTTTGAGGCAACAATTTATTTTGACGTAGAACCCAAAGATTACTTACTACTAGAGTAATCTTTGGTAGAACCCTTAACTGCAAATGAAATAATAAACAGATATAGGTTAAAGGGGCGCAAAATGAAATGAAAAATTGTCCGCAAATTAGGGGTCAAAGGTAATAAAACAATAAATAGTTTTTAAAAAAAAATTTGAACCGACTTCACAAAAAGCGGTAAAAAGCATAAAATAATTATTCATTTTATATCTATTACGACATTTTGAAGTCGGTGGAAATGAAACAAACCAAAAAAACTGCAACAAAAGTATTTAATCGTCCTACCTTATTATCCCGTGAGCTGACACGTTCAGGTACTTTATTAATTATCTTCAATTGTGGTTAGGTAGTTGTTGCTTGAAAATGTCGTAATAGATGTAAAATGAAATATTATTTTATGCTTTTTAGCGCTTTTTGTGAAGTCGGTTAAATTTTTTTTTAAAAATCATTTAATTTTTTACTTTTTAGTGTCTTCATATATACGACTCAAAGAATGCTGCTCGTACGAACAAAGCAATTTCAAAAGTTGCAGAGGTAATAATCATCCAAATCCGGCAACATATTACGAAATTAGTCACGGTCACCCTTTAGTACCCTCACCTTAGAAAATTCTTAACATAACTCTACTGCGCCACTTTTCTTTATACAGCCAGAGAGAAGTATCGTAGTCAGAGAAACATTGTAGTCACTCTAGGTACAAAATTGTTATCATCTATCAATCAGGAAACGTATTCTCCACAACCGAATCAAAATCGGTCTATGCCTTATGAAGCTAGGCGCCCCCCCAACTCTCACCATAAGCCACAATTTTTTGTCAGAATACAAAAAGATACTCTATGCATTCAGAATAATCTAAATCAGTCCACACGTTACAAAGTTAGTTTTCCCCACCCCAACCCTAGGTCAATATTTTTCCATAGAGTAGCAATGGCGGATCATATAAAACACAACAAAAAGGAATCCTCGTATCAGTGGAGCAACATATTCTGCACATCAAAAGAAGAATCGTCGAAATCGGTCCACGCGTTACGAAGTTAGACTACCCCTTTCCCTCCCCCAAGCACGCTTTAGGACCAAATTATTCTCCTATTAGCAATGGGGGATCACACTCTATACAACAGCAAAAGAACCATCCAAATCTGTCCATTCAAAGTTAGGTTCCACCCCCACCTCCACCCCACCAACATTTTTTTCTCATACTCTACCCAAGAGAAAAAGAATTATCTAAATCGGCCCACGCGTTACGAAATTAGACTACCCTTCCGCCTCCCCCACCCTAGACCAAATTTTTTGTATCCTATTAGCAATGGGGGAGCATACTGTGTACAACAAAACATAACCATCCAAATCAGTCCACGCGTTACAAAGTTAGGTTTCATCCCCACCCCACCAAAAAAATTTTTGACATGGTACCAAATTTGAAAATTAAATGGTAAATATATGTCTGCTGATAAGGACTAAAGGTTTAACGCCCATGGACGTCACGCAAGAACAAAGCAGTTATAAGGACCATGGCATTCCAGTTTTTTTTTGTGGTATCAACCAGGGAACATACACTACCCAACAGAAAAAGACTTATCCAAATCGGTCCAGGCGTTACAAAGTTAGGTTTCACCCACACCCTATCAACATTATTTTCTCGTGGTATCAACCAGGGAATATAAACTACCCAACCGAAAAAAATTATCCAAATCGGTCCACGCGTTACGAGGTTAGACTATCCCTCGCCCCTCCTCCCGCTCTAAACCAAATTTTTTTCTCCTATTAGCAATGGTGGTTCCAGAAGGCTTTGTTCGATCTATAATTTTTCTTATCTTTAAAAAGGGAGAACCAAATACTGTACAAAATTATAGAGGGTTATCGTTCAATAATGTAGTTTCAACGATATTTGTAGGCGTTTTAGTAAATAGGCTTATGGAATAGGATCGCCGCCAAAAAATTTTAAATGAATTTCCGGCTGGTTTTCGACCTGGCTTTTTCCACGGTAGATAATGAATTTAATTTAGCGAGCCCGGTTTATTTATTTTTATTTATTTGGAAGGGCGTTAGAAAAAAGCGATACTACATATTATTCTCAGCAGCCTTTGGTATAAGCTACACAGTTTAGGAATATCAAATAAAGTAAAACGTATTTTGCAAACTCTGTATACAAATACGAAGGTTTCAGTTTGGGACGGTAGTGCTATGTCAGAAGAGTTTGAGACACATAGTGGGGTTAAGCAAAGATGCCCAATTAATCCACTCTTATTTGCCTTTTATATGCTATTATACATTATATAATATGTTCTTTTTCAAAAAAAATAATAACATTTATTATTATCTCAATAATATTAACAATATTAACAACCATAATTTTAGACAAATCAATTATATCTATATTTATAGAAAATAATGAAATAAAAATAATAGATATTAATATTTCCTCTATAAAAGAAAACACATTTACCTATGGCTAGTGGATGACTTATTATTATAAAGATTATTCTTGATACTAATCATATAAATATTAGAATATAATAGATGATGTCAACAGATAGAGCAACTAGAGACTGGAATATTGGATATATACCCTAGGATGCTTGTGGGATTGGAGACCATATCTGACTTTGTAATTGTGGACCGATTTGGATAATGATTTTTCTGTTGTTTAGAGTATGTTGCTCCATTGTTTGAATGATTCCATGAAACATGAAATTGTTAAATTCTTACGAAATGGTGAATCTATTTGTGCAACAGATTGAATAGTCAACCCGTGGGGAGTTTAACACAAAAAATTTGGACTACGAACTAAATTAACGGAAAGAAAAGCTATGGCCATCGTACGTTTGCTGACAAGCGGTACCTGCAAGACACCTAAAGAAGCCACTTTAACGTTAGAGGAATATGCAGGCCTGCGGACTGTGAGAAGGGCTTGAATAAAATTGGCTTAGAAGCCATATAGCTCTAAAGCTACACATATAGTTGGATGGTTGATAACTAGAAAGAGATATATTGCTCGAAATTATAAATCATTCATTTTTCATAGGTTATTTGGGCTAATGTGTTGGGGCCGATGGCCGATCCTCGTATTGGAGTCAAACTCAAAATACTTAAAACAACAAATAAAGAAAACAATAAAGCACGCACAAGATGCCAAACATTTACATATAAGGAAAGAGGCAACTTGTAGTGCTATTAGGCTATATATGACAGATCCCCTAAAATCTAATAACCCAGCTGGACACGAAACAATCCTCGAGGAGTTCATAGATGATCCAGCATTTAACTTGATATCGTACGCAATGCCGGAAGAGTATTATTTTGAAACTTTTTAAATATAATACTAAGTACCTGCGCCTAAGATCAGTGATCAATGGGTTTTTCTGTAGCTATACTTTTGCGCTTTAAATTTCACTGAACATTACTTCTCACTCTTTATTTCAGTGTTTTTAAATGAAAGCTTGTTTTTAAAAAGGTTTTTTTACATATATTTTATTTTATACTTTTTAGTATTAGAATTTGTCTCTTAATAATATTTGATGTTATCCACTTTGCTAAGATCTCTGGCTGCTGTTGAGTCCTTTACATTCCAGTTACCTGGGATAATTACACTAAACATATCTATATATCCAGTGTACCAGGGAACACTGGTTGCAGCATCAGGTCAGCGTCATCAAAGGTCATGGTTTAAAATATGTTTTGGCATCCCTATCACTTAATCTGTATACAGAGTTTCGATGGCATTGACCGTTGGTAATCCGTCATGTTGTGGCGTCCGTCATATTGGATTTAGAATGACTTCCCGTAGCTTATGCTATTCTACCCGTCGAACCCTTTCATTTGTTACCAATTTCAAAGAGATTGTGAAGAAAAAAGGTAATCTACCATCTTTGGGGTGACCCTCATATTGGATTTAGAACAATATTAAATATTCTATATTATATTGTTATAATAACCAAAGGATTGTGCAAAATTGCAGCTCGATCGGATGCCGGGAAGTGACAGAAAAGTTGATTACAAATTTCGAACCGGAGAGCCATACATACGAATATTCAAGCTTAATCAAACCTTAGAAATATGAGTTTTTTGGTCCAAGAAAACGATCTAGATAAATGTAATTTCAGTAAAAAATGTTGCGCCATTGTTACCATATTCCAAATTTTTGACTTTTGGTTTGATATAATTATCGACCGATTTATATGATTCCTTTATTGTTGTACAGAGAGAGTCTTGCTCAATTTGTATCTGACAAAATATTGGAAGGAAGTTGTAACATCTAACTTCGCAACGCCTAGACCGATTCTGATTCTGTTGTTCTCATCAATCCTTATGAATCTATCTAGAATTAACCCTTCTAACCCAGAAGGCGCACTTCACGGGCAGAAGCCCGGAAAATTAACCTATCCACCCGAATATAACAAAATATTGAGGTGAATGAGGCTCCCACACCAGCATGCAAAAACTAATATTAGTACCGAGAAGCACAAAATTAGGAGTGAAACAGGCATAGAGATCCTTGAGCCAAGCCAATGCAACACTTACACAAACCAATACAAAAAAACAAAATCAAAAAAGCCGTACAAAAACGAGTGAGTGCAACAGGATGGCTACAAGTTGTAGAGGCTACTCTTTAATGTAACCTTGTCCACATTAGTACTGAAAACATCACCAACATCATTAGCAAACCTACGCATGCGGTTAATCGGCTCAAACATACCGTAGCTAGTGCGCGAATAAGCTATCCGAAAGTTAGAACGGTTTCGAAGGGAATAGGACAGTTCTCTAGGTATAATTTTGGACGAAAGTTCCTCACTGTCAATCTTCCCCTGAAGAAGCTGGTGTAGAAAAATTATATCAGCAACCCAACGGCGCTTCTCGAGAGTAGTAAGTTGTAGCAGTTC
This sequence comes from Leptarthrus brevirostris, assembly GCA_964036015.1. Lineage (NCBI taxonomy): Eukaryota > Metazoa > Arthropoda > Insecta > Diptera > Asilidae > Leptarthrus > Leptarthrus brevirostris. Next base: position 41,733,552 of record OZ038371.1, read on the forward strand.
TAATCGCTCTTCATATGGAGGTAGAATAAGAGGGTCACTCCAGGGCAAAGCACGAAGAGCCGCTCTCACAAATCTACGCTGAACGGATTCAATACGTTTAATGTGAGATCTGTAAAATGGAGACCAAACCGGACTAGCATACTCGAGCAATGGTCTAACAAGGGATGAATACAGATGGAGTCTAATGTGAGGGCCAGGAAACTCCCTGGACCAACGAAGGATAAATCCCAGCATAGAATTGGCCCTGGAAGCGATATTATTAATGTGGGGGATGAAGTTAAGTTGTCTATCAAGGTACACGCCCAAGTCCTTCACCCCTTCCACCCGTTGAATACAAGTACCATCAAACTTGTACTCAAAAGTACAGTAGTTGCGGGACCTCGAGAAGGTCATAACCTGACATTTCTCAATGTTTAATTTAAGATTATTATTGCCACACCATCTATAAAATATGTGTAGATCCGACTGCAAGATCTCGCAATCGCCAAAAGATTTAATTGGGAGAAAAATCTTTATATCGTCCGCATAAATAAGAATTTTACTTCTTTGAAGCAAATAAGTAATATCATCAATAGATAAGATGAATAGCAAAGGACCAAGATGACTACCCTGGGGAACGCCTGAAGGAGCTACAAAAGCATCGGAGAGCACGCCCCGAAAACGCACACTATAAGTCCTATTAGATAAATACGACTTAATCCATGCAATGAGTGGGGGCGGGAAACCCATCCTGGCCAATTTGAAAACGATAACAGAGTGAGACAGCTTATCAAATGCCTTACTGAAATCAGTATAAATGCAATCCGTTTGGCAGCCATCCAGAAATCCACCCACACTGCTAGAAACAAACTCCAACAAGTTGGATACCGTGGACCTTCCCTGAAGGAAGCCGTGCTGCCGGCTAGAAATTAAACTCCTACACTCCATGGATAACTGAGATTGGATTATCTGTTCGAAGAGTTTTGGAATGCAAGACAATTTAGCAATTGGTCTGTAGTTAGCAATCTCTCTCCTATTTCCACTCTTAAAAACAGGGACTAAAAATGATGTCTTCCAGAGTGCCGGGAAACGGCCCACCGAGAAAGATTGCCGGAAAAGTAAAAGTAAGGGATGAAACAACGCTGAAGAACACTTCTTTAAGACAACAGCAGGAACCCCGTCAGGACCATACGAAAAGTCACCCGGAAGATTTACAATATGTTTGGACAAGATCTCCACCGTGATAGATGGAAGAGGTATGGAGGGTGCATATCTATTCCTAATGTGCGAAAAGTTGCTATTATCTGGACAAAAATCGGATGATTCAAATGCGCCCCTAAAATATTCAGCAAATAAATTACAAATAATCTTAGAATCATTGCTGGAACGTAACCCTAATTCCATAGTCGATGGATAGTTATCAACCCTTCTCCTCATATTGACATAATCAAAAAATGCACGGGGGTCAGAGAATAAGTTACCTCTCAGGTTCTGAAGGTATTCTTCATATAGGGAACGAGAAAGACTAATGAAGTGTTCATGGCAGAGAATAAATTCACGCCTAGAGTCAGCACTGCCCATACGCAGGTACCTTTTCCAGAGTCTATTTTTCCTATTCCTAAGAGTTTTTAATTCCCTATTAAACCAGGGGGGAGCGGACTCTCTACATCTAACCCGGACATAGGGAACAAACCTCACGAACGCTTCGTACAAAACTTCGTAGAAACCAGATACGTTCCTGTCGATATCGTCACTAGACAGACAAGTAAGGAAGTCAAAATTCATAAGATATTCATTCAGAGCCTCAAAATCGGCCATTCTAAAATTAAAGCTATATTCGCATTCGAGATTATCGACACGCACATCCGAGATACTATGAAAAGTGACAAGCAGAGCAGGGTGAAATATATCAAGGTTCGTCAAGGGAATGAGACTGGGTTCAACAAAAGTGAGCATAGAGCTCGTAGAGAACACTAAATCAAGCTGTCTTCCCATATTGTTACTCACATTGCTCATTTGGCACAAACCAATGCTAGCCAAGGTGTCAAGGAACAGTGATTGCCCCTCAGTCAAGTTATGAGGAAGATAGTTATCGTCATCATCATTCACTACCCACCGCACGTTGGGCAAGTTGAAATCCCCCACGAGAATAATTTCATCATTAGAACCCAACTGGTTATGGATATAGTCGATATGCTGAATTAGAATATCATACCGACTCAAACCATTATTATCAACGACATTACCCATATCTGGAGGTATATAACAACAAATTAAAAAGAGGTTGCCCGTATCAAGTGAAATTTTTACTGAGACCTGTTCCAAATCAATTTGATCAGAGAAAGAAGGAGTGTCCACAAAATTAGTATTTAGAAAATTCCTACATGCAATAAGAACTCCACCTCCTCGTGCAGATGAAACAGCATGCCTATCCCTACGAAAAACCTGAAAAGAGTCATTAAACAGCTCGGCATCCAAAATACCCTGGTGTAACCACGTCTCAGATAAAGCTATCAAATCAAAATTACAGTTAACTGATGAGAAATAAAATTCATTAGTTTTAGTCCTCAGCCCTCTCACATTTTGATAGTAGAGAGAGAGCTTATCCCGTTTTTTAAAACGGGAGACTGAGCGACTACTGGCCTGACACGGCGGTGAGGTTGGGGCACGAAGATCTTACAAAAGATATCCACAGGCCAGAAATTATCACCAAGAAGAATATCAGCCACTGGAGTAGGAGCTGACAACAGGAAAGATGTGTAAGGTTTTGAAGAACTACTAATCTTCCTACAGGACAATTCAGACGTGTCAACACCCTTAGAACTAAGGAAGCGCATCATAACCTCACAAGAGGTACCAGGTATAAGTCGAGATACGAAGATCAATTTCGGGCGAGGAACGGCAGAAAGCTCAACAATGTCACTACGGGGCTCACCACCAGCCCGACCATCCGCCATGGGGAACAAAACAGCTTCCGAAGGACTTTGAGAGAGAGATGAGACAGGAGGAACGTCCTGCCCCGAAATAGCTGGAGCAGGGGTAGTAAGAGCCTGATCACCGACCAAAGGGCCAGAAGGTGACGTGGACACACGGTTACGACGACGACGTCCTCGACCACAACGTACGGATTCGCGAAGGGTAGGCCCGGTACCACTACGAGCCCCCTGAGAAAGTGGTATGGAAGGAAGATTAGGCCCAGAAAGAAATAAATCTTCATGTTAACGTAGAGAAAATAAATAAATAATAAAATCGTCGGTGATACCGTGTCTGCCTACCAATCTGGAGGCCCTAGGTTCGAATCCCACCTACGGCGACCCATGGTAGTTTTCTGCCCACAACAGATTACGAAAAAAGGCCAAAAAAGGGGGTTTCAGAGAAAATGTCAGTGTTTTTGAATACACTTTAAATTGTAGGTCCACTTGCAATCGTTGTCTTGAATCGAGTGAAGTTGTTCTCCTGCTCAATGCCCTACAAGGGGTTACAGGAACTAGAGAGAGAGAATGTAAACGTAGGGAAGATAAATAAAAATAGGCAAGACTGAATGAAGCTCGGTCACCCAAGTACTGTACTTTTAAGCTCTAATAGCAGCCTGACAGTATCTGGAAAAATGGCGATGTTCTGTTTCGGTGAATGGATACACAGAAGCAATGAACACGCCTTCATAATCGTAAGCACCTCCGCCTGGAAGACGCTCGATGTGTTCAGTAGACGATAAGACTTCGATATATTCAGTGTCTCAGAGAACCCTCCTGTACCAACACCTTGTTCCATTTTAGAACCATCCGCGAATCCTTTTTCCAAATTTATGACAGGCGTAATGTAGTCAGTTGAGGGATTGGCCAGTCCTGTCCAGTAAGTGAAATTGTTGTTGTCCACAACAACAAATTCATTCAGTTTTACATCACAAAGTGAGAAAATACTCACGTGAACGTTACAGAAACTGGCTACTGGTGATCAAGGGGAAGTAGATGCAGAAGCACATTAAGAGCTTCGGTTGGGGTGGAGCGCAGGGAACCGGTAGTGCCGATGCAAGCGGTTCTTTGCACTCTACTTATCTTGGTTTGGTTATAAGCCTTACTCATCACAAGACACCAAATCAGTGAACCGCAGGTGAGAATTGGACGCACCACCGCTGTGTATAACCACAGCGTCATCTTAGGTTATAGTCCCCATGTTTTACCAAAGGTACGTCTGGAGGCTATACATATCTTCTTTACCCTTTGTTTAGCTTCCAGTTCAGTTGGGATCCAGGATTAAGCCCAAATACCTGGCACTGGAGGATAGTGAGAGTCGTTGGCTGTTTAATTTATGTAAAGCATAGTATGGTACCTTAATTTTTGTGGTGAACACCATAAGCTCAGTTTTTTTTGGGTTCACAGCCAGTACACAGTTCTCAGACCAACTGCTCACCTTTTTCAGGGCATCCTCCATAATCTCGCTGATACCAAAGGGAAACAACCCTGATATCAGGATCACTATATAGTCCGCGTAAGCCCTTAACACTCCCTTGCTCAAGTCTTAGCAGGACAGGATGTTGCTTCTGATTTCTCTAGTCTTGCGAGTGGAAAGTTAGTTTTTCCATTTTCTTTATTTCGGTTTTTGTTTTGCCCTTTGTTGGTTACACGTAAATGAAATGAATTAACTTTAATCATTACCTAATGGGCATTATTGGCTTTTATAATAAATGCCACTGATTCGAATCCCGCGGGCGTTACGCTTAAAGACGTGGTGGTTGCAGAGTAAAGTAGATGGTCGGAATCCACCTTAAATTGCAGGTCCACTTAAAACTGGTCATAGAGTCGGTGGATGATCTCCCGCCCCATGTACCCCAAGTGGTTATGGTAAATAATGATCGTTTAAAGTCAAAGATTGATTACCAAGAATCCGAACTTTTCGATATCGATCTTATCATATCACGATCCCTCCTATGTAGTTTACCATACAAACAAGGAAGAATTTTTAGATTTAAGAAGTTATATGAGAGGACATATTATACTATGTAGGAGAGAAATTTTACATTAAAATAAATTATAATAAAAGAGGAATAATTGTTCACGAGGAATTCCGTACCAGTAGCTTATAAAGCTTATATGCATTATTATAACGAAGAAAAGTTTATACTACTCTCAAAAGTTCTTATTTTCAGTGACTATTTAAATTAGAGGTTTACCTTATCAACACAAAACATTTTTTGGTTCCTTGACTTATTAATTAAGCAATTGTGTAGGTAAGTGCGCAATTTGATTCTTTTACGCACGTAAAGAGCAAACAGTTTGAAAAAGATCAGGGTTTAAAAGCAGCTTTCTTCATTGGGAGAGTAATCAGTTACTTGTGATTGGTGAATGTAACGACGAAATCTTTGATTCGCTACAACTTTAGTTTTGAGATCATTATGAATCACATTTTGGGTTTTGTTGCCGTCGTCGTTTCTTTAGTTGATTTAAGCAGTGGTCATGGAATGATGGTAGATCCTATTGGTCGTGCATCCAGATGGAGATATAATAATTCAGCGCCCTCAAATTTTAACGACAATGAGTTGTTTTGTGGTGGATTTGCGGTATGTACAAATACGTTATTAATACAATTTTGGCATTGATTAAACTTTACAATCAACCGAAATTTAATACTAAACTATTCCAACTTTTATTAATTAGAACTAGATCCCCAAGTAAAGTGGAATAACAATTATAAAAATAATTTATTGCTTTAGGTACAATGGAACAGTAATGAAGGGAGATGCGGGTTATGTGGAGATAACTACAAAGACCCATTACCACGTAAACATGAAATTGGTGGGGAGTATGGTGAAGGTGTCATAGTGAAAACCTACAAAGCAGGAAGTGAAATTCCTATTGCTATTAATATAACTGCAAATCATTTTGGTGATTTTACATGGCAAATATGCAACATGGACACCGAAAATGAGTCGGATAAATGTTTTGATAAGTACAATGTAAATTTGAAGGATGGTAGCCCAAAGTACCTTTTAAAAAGTCCTGAAAGTGCAGTCTACAACACAATCTTAAAACTTCCGAGCGGTCTTACATGTAAACATTGCGTTCTAAGGTGGATATATAGAGCAGGTATATATGAAGCCCCCATCCGTTATTTAAAACTACTAAAAAATATTTTTAATTATAGGAAACTCGTGGGGTTGGTGTAGTGATGGTACAGGAGCTCTAGGTTGTGGTCCGCAAGAGCACTTCTTGTCTTGTGCGGATATTGCTATTGAGTCATGAGAAGGCTTTCATTGTTTATTATTTTAATATATGTATAATATATAGTTAATTCAATAAAACTTATTATACTAACTAAATACGGTTTCTGATGATACTTCAGATAGGAGCTCTGAATTGTATTTTTCAGCTGTACAAAATATGTACGATAAATGAACTTGACCCGAGTGAATTTACGAAAAACTACAAAAGCAAAACTGTTCAAGATTCGAGCAAAATAAGAAATAGTGCAATTATTAAACACGGTCAGGTGCAGATCTAAGAGGGTGGGCGAAGGAGGAATGGGTGCAATTCCCCCTCCCCCTCCGAACCCGGAAGGGTGTCAAATGTAGACTTATTTCAAAGAATCAGCCCGTACTTTTTTACAGTACAGTTATTTTGCAAAAGTAAAAATTCCTATTATAAAAAATATATTTTTTCTAAATAATAAACTATTATCGTAATTGTGATATTAAATGATTGTGGGATATTATTCGATATTAATTCTCAACTGAACTGATTATATACTTGCCATGATTAAAAATGCGATAAAATGCTTCGATTTTCTACATAAATGTAAGAAATACTCCATCTGACTTGTCGCTGATTTATAAGTTTCACATCAGCATTAGACTGGAATATAACTCCCATATTTGGTCAGACGACGGGCATGCCGCACTGTCCGCGTTAGATAAAGTTTAAAGAAAGGTTATAAAACTCTCTCTGAGAACATTGAGACTTTGAAACATCGATAAAATGTCGGTTATCTTCCACTTTTCTATTGCGTGTTACACTCTTTTATCGCTATTTCCACGGTCATTGTTCTAACGAAATTGCTAGCCTGATTTCTTGTTTGCACATTACAACGCATGATAGAAAAGCTTTAAGTCGCTCCCAACCCTATACTCTTTAGGTCGAGTTTGGTCGCATTTTGGACGCATGTGAAATAGTTTACCACCTTCTGTTTTTCTACCGTCTTATGAGCTCGAAACTTTCATAGGAGGCGTACACCGTCAACTTCTTCACTTAAAACCTATTAACCCATTCCCCTTTCTCTTAATTCCTTTCCAACCAAGGCTGTGCTACAGCATCATAGTACATCCCTTGGGCATTATGATTAAAAAATATTAATTGAATGTTATTTAATACCTTTATAATAAAATTAAAAACATTTGTTTCGGAGCATTTTTTCTATGTTTATTTCTACGTTTTTCATAAACTGTTTTTGCTACAGTGTTCTTTATAGTTTTTATGGAAAGTTTTAACTGAAGGCTACATTTAGGAATTTTTCCAGATATTTTGCATCAATAGTTCCCTTTTGGTAACGACTTTGCAAGTAAATATCCCGTGATTGGAGGGTTGAAATGAAAAAGGCCCTAAAACATTTTTTGTTGCATTTTAGGGGTTTTTTCTAACTCCACTCCTTGGGATAAGTAAAAAAAATATTTTTTAATAATCTCATTAAATCTGTCATTGACCTCGTGAGCTTTTATTAAGAAATTAAAATACACCACTCCGTCTCTGGGCTGTTGTCTAGCTCGCAGCAATGCAAAAACAAGACTCAAGTTTCCTCACTTCCCTTACCCTAATTCCCTTCCGGCCAAAACCATGCTAACGCATCAAAGGATTGTCCCCTAGGATTTGGCCCTACGAGGAAGTAAATAAAGGAGAAGCCCTATCGTGTATATGTCGTGTGTGTGAGCATGGCAGGTTTTTGTTCGGCGGCTGGGTCTGTGCTGTCAAATTTGTTTGCTTTTTGCTACGAGGAAGTAGGCTTTTTATCTGTTCCCTGGATCTTAGCTGTCACTTAGTTTCACTGTCGGCACATAATTTATTATTTAGTTCAATATTTTAAAATACGCGTCAAAACCCCCGAACATAAAATACTTTTCTAATCGCCTGCCTTTCGCTTATGAGATTGTATGCATGGGAATCTCCCACAAGCTTAAAATTGCCACGATTTCCCGAGCTTCTTTCTTCTCCTTTAGTTACTTCCTCGTAGATTTGGTCACATCGTATAAAAAAAACTATCTGGTAAAAGCAGTGGCTATAGTTTGATCGCCCTGCACCTTGCTTATTATGACCATGTCTCTGCTTCTATCCAGGCCCGTGCGGAGGATTTGCTTGTGTTGGGGGTGGGGGGGGGGGGGGGGGGTAACCATACTCCCTGAGCATGATTACCTCATAGTAAATAAATACGTTGAAATATAAAAAAGAAGAAAATGTCGACTTACTGATAGCCGGGTTACTTTGTTTTGAAAATTGGTCAGTGAGTTTGTGTTATTTAAGAGTTAGGCAAAATATAGCACAAGTTTGATAAGGAGAAACCGGGCGTAGTTAACTATCGCCCGCTCAAAAACACTTCATTTTTAAGCATAACTCCGTAGTTAAGTGACTTCAATTGGAATAACTACGAGTCCTGTCGCAAAATAGTTATATTTGAAAAAAAAATTCATTAAACAAAACTTATAACTATGTTATATGCATACGTCGCAAAATAGTTGGACTGTCGAATTTTTAACTACTTGCAGTAAGAAGTACAGGAGCAATTTAAACTAAAATAAATTTATAATTGAGCATATTGAGCAATAATTATTTATACTGCTTTGCTTTGAGGAATATTCTTATTATCTCCGAGGTTTATACCAGTCTGACATTTGTTTAATAATGGAATTTTCGTCTGGCAAATTAATTATAATTCATATGGTAGTCAAAGAATAACATACTTAAATTTCAGCTATGCTAAAGTAACTTAAAAAGATCTTTTTTATATTAATCAATTAGAGTGTAGCAAAGTATTAACAACAATGAAACTGTCCGGCAATAACGAATAAATCTTACTAGTAGACAAAATGTCATAAAAAAAGTATTGTATTGTGTATTTATTGCATTTTTTACTTGTGCAGACGATAGTCGCGCAGGTTAACGCAGCGTATTTGGCTAGCCAGACCCCACGCTTACTATTTATGGCTCAACAAGGAAGGGGATATATGAGAATGAGCCTTGCTGAAGTTAAGTGTTTTTAGGTGTTGACTATAAACAGGCCGATTGTGTGTTTGCAGATTTCAGCAAGGCTTTTGATAGGATTGACCACAGAATTCTGATGTACAAATTGTTTCTTTTCGGTTTTCCTTCCCGCCACGTTGATTGGTTGTCTTGCTATGTGTTTGGTCGTACTTAGAGTATTCTATTCCGAGTAGTTCTTTCCGACCTCGTCTTTGTTACCTTAGGGGTGCCTCTGGGTAGCATCCTTGGCCCGTTGATTTTCATTCTGTATATCAATGATGTTTTGCTTCCTCTGTCTAGTGCTGCAGTTTTGCTTTATGCAGACGACGCCAAAATATTTCGCACTGTTTCTCATGACTCCGATTGTAGTCCATTAAATGTTGAGCTGCCTACCTTTTGTGATTGGTGTTCTCATAATCGTTTTCCCTTAAATGCGGCAAGTGCGCGGTGATGACTTTTTCCCGCAGAAGAACTCCTTTCCTTTTCGAGTACTCCGTCAATCATGTTTCCTTGGGTATAGTTGATATGGTTGGAGATCTGGTCGTGGTTCTCAACTCTCGTCTTTTTTTTTAAGGATCATCTCGATTCTATCGTCGGCAGGGCTAACTCGATGTTAGGCTCCGTAAAAGGATGGTCCAGAAAACTCAATGACCTCTACCTCACCTAGCTTCTTTACTGCACCTTCTTTAGACTAATTTTGGAGTTCGCTAGCCCTGTTTACTTTGCTGCTCACATCAACCGCATCGAGGCAGTGCAACGCATATTCATTAGGTTTGCATTGCGCGGACTTCCCTGGAATGATCCTTTGGTGCTAACCTCTTCTGTCGACCGACTGCAACTAATTTACCTTGACTCCCTTAAAAGGAGGCTTAATATATTCAGAATAGTAGTAATCTTCGACTACAGAAACAAAACACTCACCTGGATAACTAGGGGCGTTGAACATCTCTGTCCCGCTCTGCTCCCTTAGGAATCATGATCACTCTTCCAGCCACCGAATACGGCATGCACGAGATTTACGGTATCTCGATATCTTGTTTCTCATCTTCGACCTGAATAATATGGTCTGATTTGGCTAATCCCTAGGGAGGTTTTTTTATTGAATACAAGTTTCACTTGGAAGATTTTTAACTCTCACGCTAAAAAAATACTAGTGATGTCTAACGTAACAAAATAAACCCATATAAGTAAGGTCAATAAACATATCGAAAGCTAACGTAGCGTTACAAAATTTGTGGTACTAAATTATACACCCTTGCGGAGTAGGGACATAAAAATACAAAAAAATTTCATACAAGTATCTATAAGAAATACTTTTGAAATGTTTACATCAAGACCTCTCTCTCAGACGATACCTCATTTACTTGGAAATCGCGACAAAAGATTTTCGAAACGTTGGTTTCGTTTTTATCTTTTATGGTACAAAACCCTAAAAACATCATCAAAAGAAACACGTTTTTAAGCGACTTTCTCTAAGCACTTAATATTTCTAGAGAGTCCATATCCCCAAATAAAGAATTATGGACAAAATTACATATGTATATTTCTCTTCTTTTTCTAAGGGTATTACCCTTCTCGGAGCTTTACCTTGCCGTGAGGGGATAGACACCCAATGATTCGCAGAGTGATGTCGACGGAAGCTTAGCTTTCGGCAGCTCCAACCAGCCGATAAAGTCTAAGAGGAAAACAGAACTAAGAAACTCCTTATTATTATGATAATGGAAAATGTAATTTTAGGATTATCTCGGGCGGGGATATAGGTCCAACCGTCGGTGGGAGCTACGTCCCGGCGGGACTGTTTCCGCCAATGTGGTAGGAATCGTAGGATAAAGAACCTGAATACACGGACAAAACAAGCAACTGCTTTTTGCCGACCGGAGCAACGAATAAGCGTATACTTAGGAAACGCAACGGATCGGACAAGAAAGGGTTGGCTCGGTAGTGGACTTAAGGGAACCTGACAGCTCTAACACCGATCTTACCAGAAAGTCACCCATGAATAAGAAATAACGTGCGATTAGCTTGCTTGGTATAAAATACTACTCCCATATCCGATATTTCCTTAACTTCCCTTCTTTAAAGTCTTACGATTAAAATCGAGCGCAGTAAATATGTAAGCACAAATGTTTGGCGATATCATCAATTTGATGTGTTCGCAAGTGGAAATAAAATTCAGTGTATAATTAAACTTCTTTTAAACTTAAACTATGCACTATTTTAGTAGCATGTCGCATCCAAAATGTTAATTCAGTTTAATACGCGAATACCAAAATCACATGGCAAGCAGTATCAACAGTTAGCAGAATCAAGCAGTCGGTCATTCGAGTTCAGTGGTAATTGCTTGTGCTATAGCACGTCATTTCAAGTAGCACTAGTTTTTTGTCAGTAGCTTATTTCAGTTTTATTCAGTTGTTACAAAAACGTAGAATCATATTACCACGTACTGAGTTTTGTATAAATTTAAACTAATATAACCAACAATATTATAAGCAAGGTAAAATTTGCAATATACGAGCATATCCATCTGACTTCAGATGGATATGCTCGTAGACTCGAATATAATTCCCATATTTGGGCAGGGGCCGGACATACCGCATTCGTGTTAGGCAAAGTTCAAAGAAAGGCTATAAAACTTATTGGCAATCCCACAATCTCTGGAGCATCAAAGAAATATCGGTTGTCTCTCACTCTTCTATCACTATTTCCACGCTTAGAAAAATGAAAATGCTCTTCTGATTTCACAACGAGTGATACAAGAGCTTCATGTCGCTCTCACCCCTATATCCTAGAGCTCAAATTTGACTATACCGTTAAATTTTGGGAATATTTTCTAAGCAGAATAATACGAATGTGAAACATTTTACCATCTGCTATTTTTTCCTCATCTTATGAGTCCGGAACTTTCAAGAGAGGCGATATCGACAGCTCCTTCACTCAACCTCTTCACACGTTTCCTTCACTTTTATTTCATAGGACAGCCCCTGAGCTTTGGCATTATCATATAAAAAAATATCAATGATAATGCATTATTTCATTCACAATTAAAAAGTAGGCTTATCTTAATAATAATTTGTTTTATAAATACTGATTTATCTGCTTAATACAATACTATTGGCAACATTTCATTTGAATACAAAATCTTAAATTCTAACATTATTGCTAGCAATAACTTGAGTTTTAAATTATTAATTATATTTACACGTTTCACGAAGACTTCACAGGAAAACTACCACTGGCCTCTTGTGGAGTACTCTTTAAGGGTATCAACATATCAAGAGGATAATTTAAGAGATCAGCAACAGATATTCGTTTTTTTGGATTATGTTGTAAGCATTTTTTGGCCATCTAAAAAATTTTCAAATTATTAAAATTCAATCAATTGGATTCGTTTTAAATACATCAATTAGCATTAAAGGATAATAGGGTGCTAGCTCAGGATATTCAATTTCTGTTTTAGGACTTGTAATCGCATTAACTTTTGCATAAACATTTTTTATGTGCCCAAAAGGTGTCTTTTTATATAGCAAAAGATAAAGAATACAACCTAGTGACCACACATCAGATTTTGTTGAGATCTAGAATAAAAGCTATTAAATTAGGCAAATACATATGTCAGTTTAAAAATTACTTTAATTTTTGGAAGATTTTTTCCTACGGGACTATTTCCAGTTGATGTGTCAATTAACGCCTCAGGACTTATGTAGTTGAAAGTTCCAGCTTGCGAGAATTTGATAATACTAGTAGAATCAATTGAAATATTACTAGCTATTCCAAAATCAATTAGCTTTAATCGACCATTTACCATAAGAAAATTTGCTGGCTTTAAATCAGAATGGATAACACCTAAAGCAAAAAACATATAATTCCAAAAATATAAAGTTTTCTGAAAATCTTAATTAACCATTTTCATGAATGTACTTCACTGATTCCAGCATCTGATACCAAAAATTCACAAGAATATACAGAGGAAGATCTGTTTTGTACGATTGAAGGATTTTGTGGAGGTCGGAGTCGCCCTTCTCCATTACCATATAAAGTGTAGACTCATTAACTAAATGTTCGCTGAAAATTAAAAGTCTTTATTTTAACAAGAGCATAACATAATAAATAAATATAATTTGATCTTTTGTGACCATTCTTATAACATATTATAAGTCTTTTCTCCAAAATAAACTCATATTCTTAAGTGCTAATTGCAATATGTCCCAAAATCAAAGTAGCAAATGCAGCATCAATACGCTTTTTCAGTTTTCTTTCGTTATGAATTTGCTGTGACCTTCTCTTTAATGCAACTATAATATATAATATAATTTTGAAGTCATTTTGTCCAAATCTAACGAGGTCAATTCTAGGTTCTCTACCCTCACTTCAGCTGTTGATGATCTTCAAACTGCATCTCTGCATCCTGACCAGTCATCCTTCTCCCCTTGTAAAAAGTTTTCTTCGATTAAACCAGCCCTTAACGACATCCGGAGGGATGTTAAACATCTGAGAGGTGATATTGAATCCTGGGTAGCCTTTGTCTCCAAGGACTCTGAACTCATTTCTTCTGTAGCGACGGAGGTGAGGAGTTTAATCTCCAAGGTTTCTGCCCATCCGGTTGGAATCGCTTCTGACTCGTCTGTGATCCCTGTCGTCTCTGTTGACCCTGCCCCTCCCCACTCTGCATCGCACCATCGTCGTAGGGGCAATGCCAGACGCCGGAAGGGTGTTATTGCTGGTTCTTCCCCGATGTCTGAGAACCGTGTTGTTATTTCTGATGCTGTGACCGTTGTTGACCAGTTGAACCCTGAGCCTGCTAATGGTGTACCTAGTACATCTACATCGCACACGAATTTGTGCCTCGTGGTAGGTTTACTAACGGTACCCATGACAGAGTAATAACGAATGCTCCAAAAAACTAAGTACGCTGTCCCTTTACTATCAGAATTTAAGGGGACTAAGAACTAAAACAAACCATCTATTTCAGGCATCCCCTGCCTGCTGCTACGATGTTATCATGTTGACCGAGACTTGGCTTCATCATGGTTTTAGTGATGCAGAGATTCTTCATGACTCTTATCAGATTTTTCGTAGGGACAGACACTTTGAATCTTTGTGTCGGGGTGGTGATTACTGGTTGTTTAAAGATCAAACTTTAAATGCAGCTTAGTTGATGTTCTTGCCTTTTCTAGTTAACTTACTATTGAACTCTTGGTTCTTAAGCTATCGCTACCTAGGCTCAATATCTATTTGCTCCCCTACCTTGACAAACTTCGTTGATACTGAAGATATTCTTACCCTTAGTTTAGACTTTATCCATAATATGACGAACCCTGAAGATGAAATTCTTCTTCTTGGTGACTTTAATTTACCCAATGTTCTATGGGTACCTAACTGTGATGACGATGATTTCCTTCCCTCATGTTATCCCACATCTATGGTTTCTAAATTTCTTGACATCATTGCTTTCTCTGATTTGCACCAAATGAGTAATGTAAAAAACTCTATGGGAAGGCAGTTGGATCTTGTGTTTTCTTCTGATTCGACTAACACTATAGTCGATTTAGCTTCTGATCAGTTATCCGCTATTGATAGTTTTCATCTGCTTATCTTTTTCTGTTTCTGTTACGATGGTACTAGTATTGCGGATCCCAATTTCGAACACCTTTCTTTTGACTTTAAGAAATCGAACTTCTCTGAGATAACGTCTAATCTCCTATCAGTGGATTTTTCGGCATTGTTGGACAATAATGATATTGATGTCTGCGCCTCCCTTAGACCTTAATTTATGAGGTATGTAACTCATCTCCCCCGTGGTACAATGCTGAACTCCGCAGTCTTAGGAACAGAAAGAACAAACTCTGGAAAAACTACTTGCGTTGTAATAGCGCAATAGCGTATTCTGACTTTGTGACCTGTTATGAAGGCTTTAAGGCCCTATCCTCTTCGCTCTATAAGGAATACCTTGTTAGTGTTCGCGATGATATGCATAACCCTCGAAATTTCTTTAAATTCGTCAATATGAAAATGAAATCGAGCAACTACGATGTGGTATAAGGGGTCTTCTAGTAATAACATGTCCGTCATAGCAAACAATTTTGCTTAATTTTTTGAGAGTGCCTTTTCTTCGGATAACTTTGAGCCTTGTGTAAATAAATTTGATCATATTCCTGATCGTCCCGCTTCTTCTGATTTTTTACCGTTCATATCTCGGGATCATATTACGGGAAAATCAATAAACTTAAATCGGACTTTTCCTCTGGTCCTGACGGTGCCCCTCCAGTCTTCGTTAAGTCCTGTTCCGATGCCCTTCTTACTCCATTAGCGATTCTCTTCAACAAGTCCCTTATAGCGGGTAAATTTCCTGCATTGTGGAAGTGCTCTTTTATAGTCCCTGTTCATAAAAAGGGCCATAACAATATTATAACTAATTATATACCAATCTCGAAATTATCTTGCATACCTAAATTATTTGAATCAATAGTGTATTCGCAGCTTATAGAGCGTTGTATTGGCTTAATCTCTCCCAATCAGCACGGGTTCTTGCCCGGTAGATCAACGACTACTAATTTACTAGAATTTACCTCTCACGTTATTTCTGGCCTCCAGCGAGGCATGCAAACTGACTATATATACACGGATTTCAGTAAAGCCTTTGATAAACTCCCTCACTCCGTAATTATATTTAAACTCGGGAGGCTGGGTTTCCCCCCTGTTGTTCTCGACTGGATTTCTTCCTATCAAAGAGACAGGACATATTGTGTGTCGCTCCATGGCTTTACCTCTAGAATCTTCAGAGCTTCATCTGGTATACGACAAGGCAGTCATCTCGGCCCTCTACTATTCGTTCTTGCCATTGACGACATTGTCCATCTGATCTCGCACTCTAATGTTCTAATCTACGCTGATGACATGAAGATCTTCTCTTATGTTAAGGATGGTGGTGACGCCGCCCTTATTCAAAAGGACTTTGATACGGTTCTGGAGTGGTGCGAGCATAATGGCTTTCGCCTAAATTTTGAGAAATGTGAGGCTATGACCTTTTCCAGGAGCCCTAATCCACAAGCGTGGGATTACAACTTTGCGGGAAATGGTCTCCGTCGCGTACTGTCCGTAACAGACCTTGGGGTAAAACTTGATAGGAAACTTGACTTTACTCTGCATATCAACTATATCTTGTCTAGAGGTAGTTTAATCTTGGGCTTTGTTAAGCGTTGGTCTAGAGAGTTCTCGGATATACCAACACTGATTCATTTTTACTGCGCCTTATTAGACCTTTATTGCATGCTGAACCATCCAGATCAAATTATGGCATGCATGAACCAATTAATCGTTTATGTAGGGCTGTTAATACATGACCTAATTTTGATTTAACTCTCAGCAAGGTGTCGTTTAAGAATTATCTATTTTCTGTGCTCTCGTGACTCTCTGTTTTGCATGCTGTGTGCTGGGTTTCCTTGCTTGTTTTCTTCCTTTTCCTTTCTTTTGCTTGTTATTTTTCCCTTTGCATGTTGGTGTGGGAGTTGTGGAGTTGGTGTGGAGTTTAAGTCCGGAGACCTAGGAGGCCACGAAATGGGACCAAGACGCCAGATCCATCTCCGATAAGTCTAATCTAAATAATTTGCCATCATTTTGAAGTCATAAATCTTCCAAAGGATCCGGCATATGATGTAAAAACTCGAGATACTTAAACTTAAACTGATAATATGACGGGTCTTTACGCATTAAATGTAGGTTCAAGTTCTACAGGTTGTGAATATTCATAGAACCATTTCTTTTGAAAGTACTTTCGTCTGACCGTAATATGTTTAAGAACTTTAAACCTTTCCTATTTTTCTGTAGCATCTTGCAGTAACTAACGTTCTACGTGATATGGATAATCTCGATATCGTCGTATAATCTTGTTTATTGTAGATTTAGGTATTCCCGTATGACGTTGGATTGCTCGTACCAAAATAGTCGGGTCTTGTTGAATCTCCTCGAACATATTTTCGTCGTAACCCATGAGAATTCTTCCTGCCAAGTATCCTGCCTTCAGAATCTACAAGATAAACATATCTGAATACGTGATGGCCAGGATAACTCAATAAATTTTGATATCTTTCGTTGTAAATATTACCTGGAGCGCCACTGTTGCCACTGAAGTCCCCATAATTGTAGTGTATGTTAGCGAATTCCCGTGTACATGATACAAAGTTCAAATCACTAGGTAGCAAAAGTCCAGATTCACAATGAAAAAAGAACCGTTACTGCAAGAATAATACGAACTTGGATAGATGCACCGCAGATGAAGTCACATCAGCGTTTATGAAATATTTCGAAAATCAAGGCTACATCAACCACTCACTCACTACATTAAGTATATTATTGATTTATTGTAGAAATTTTCATCGGTAAGTGCAATATAAATATTAAAACAATTAGCAAAGGCTTTCATTGTAATATTAAACTAATTATTTTCTCAAATTAAATTATTTCAGCGATTTTCAAATCGGACATATATTTTATGAATTTTCTAAAAAAATTATAAATTTATTTAAGGCGAAACGCGTCGCGCAAAAAGTTTATAATTTTTTTTAAGAAAATTAATAAAATAGTTGTATAACTAAAAACAAGTGCTTTTAAATAATAAGTGACATTTATTTAAACTGAGTTTAAGCAGTCTATCTTGGAAGCTTAAGCTAAGCTAAACAAGTTTAACTTATCCTGAGCGTAAGCTCCAACTTTGAAAGCAGCACTGCAAATTTCTTAAATCTTTCCATTGACCTTGCGAGAAATTCAAAAAGCGCAAGAAAGATGTACAAACAGGGAAAGTAATTTACCACAATATAAGACAATATACAGAAAAAGAAATCATTCCAAACAGAAATCGCAGTGCGTCGTTTATCAACTACTTCCATGGAACAAATTTTTAATCCACGTCCAGTTTTCATTATTATCAATTAAACAATGAAATTTTCTAAGTCGCATCATTCAAGCACAGTCCATGTTGTTTTATTTTTTTTTCAAGATCTCAGAAAATACGAAGCAAAAAGAGGTGAGTTTTTAATAAATCTATGCGAACAAACAACCTAAACAAGAGAGAGAAATTGCTTTCACATTGCACATTTCCACGTAACCAGAGAATTATAGTTCATTGGTTTAGTCTCTCTTTCTCCGACGTTAATTCTCTAATATCATATCAGGCACTTCGTAATCAGCTTCAAGAGTATGACGAGCGGGATGAGGGATAACTTTTTCGTTTTTTTACACGTAACCTGTTTCCCTTTAGTGAAACGCAAGAGTCTCCCTGCGTGTTAAGTAATAATCTCCATTCTTTGCCTTAGGTAACGATTCACCAATTAAAAAAAGAACCAAAATCTTGGAAACTATGATATTTTTACTAACCTTAAATTTAGTTATTCTGGGTGGTTATGACTGGCATAGCAGCACTAGCAGGACACCCTTTATATTAAATAGTACATCTGTTGAAATCTTTTAATAAGCATAATCTTACTACAATGAATATGAAATAGAAATGTGAGAAATTCTTACTAAAGAAGATTCTGTTCGTTTGAATATTATGAGTAATTATTTATGTTGAGCGGAAGGATTCAGTTCCGTCTTTACGGTTCAGACTACGTTAAAAACACATTTTATTGTTTTATATTCTTGAGAATTGATCAATTGAAAGCTGATTTGATCTAACCCAACCCTGACCCTGAAATGTAATTTTCACTTAATTAAGTTGGCAGGCGATAAGCACTATTAGACAATTTCATGTGACAGCGACAAAGCGAAATTGAATGGCGACAGGCAAACGTGCTCCAAATTGTAATCAACAATTTGTAAAGTATTGAGCAACAATCCGTCGATTGGTAAGCAAGAGTTTTGTTTATCAAAACCAGGATTGTGAAACTATTCAAAAGGTATGTTTATATATGTATAAATTCAAGCTGTATTTTCGCACTCAAAAATTGTGGCCACATGTTAACTTTTGTTCTTTATTTTCTGCACAGCTTTTGTAAGAAACTCAAATATTGTAAACAAATGAAACTCTTTATTATTGTAAACTATTTTCTTTATAAATTTTGTCACGAATAGAAACTCATTCTTTTGTACATTGACAGGTACCTTTTGAAACTCAGTTCAATAAATTGAACATTTTGTCAACTTTGGACTCGACTTTTTCTCAACTGAAAAACCCAAACCCACTGAAATTTAACAACATATATACTTGACGAAATAAGGCACAATCCTTATATAAATATAACTAAACAAATTTAATCAAAAGTAAATTTGCTAACCAAACGACTAACTTATTTATATTCTCACTACTCTGTAAAAAAGAGAAGTATAGTTCTGGAATTTACGGAGCTCACAGCCTTGAATACCATTAATCCGTATTTAACTTCAACTGTTTTCTTGCATAGCGTCAGTAACTGCTTCACTGTGGTTGCGATATTAGTGAAGGTATCGTCCTAAGAATATGAGCATTGTTTTTGTTTTGAAGGATAGGTCGTTTTAGTGAAAGCACAATGTAAACTCTCATTTTAAAGTCAGTCTTGAGGAAAGCTCAACAAATCTTGGGAAAATCAACTTTAAGGAAAAGAAAAGTATAAATACACATATTTGCAAAGTTATTTCACAAAATGACAGATTTAACACGTTCTAGGACTTCCTGTCTCTCGCTATGGTTCCCTTAATCCCTTGTGAGGCATAAGGCGCCTACTACACCGACCCTCCACCTCCGGTTCTGCCAACGCCTTCAACTCTTGCCAACTCTTGTGTTTCTTGGGTGTGACGGTTCCAATTTAGAGCCTGTTAGACGATGCTGTTTGGCTCTTTTCTCAGCGTGTGTTGTATCCGCTGCAACTTTCGTCTTCGAACACCGATGTCTATCCCATCTTGGCCTGTGAATCTATATGGATATTAGTTAATAATGGCCTTTGGATGTTAAGGATACCCGATACCGGTTGACAACGGCTTGTGGCTTGTGGAGTTGTTATCATAGCAAGAGTATTAAATGCAGCTCGAGCCTTGTTGATGCGAACTGCGATCTGCTGTAACTATGCTTTGGAAATAACAAGATTTATAGCTATGTTATATTTGCTGCTCTTTAAGATAAATTTTATCTTGTCTCCTACAGTCCAAGCTGATTAGTTTGGTTTTAGCAGCATTTTTCTTAAGGGTAGGTAGGTTCCAGTCGAGCAATCTCAAAAAATATTTTTTTTTTGTTTTTGCATATCTTAAATCTTTATAGTGTCTAGAATAAGCCTTTAAAACGATTTGACGAAGTTGGGAAAATGTTAAAGTTACAGCCCATTTAGTGCGAACGCGTACCGGCCGAAAATCATGCCTTCGCGGTCGGGCCAAAGGCAGATGCACGCGCAACGTATTGTTCGCTCAGCAGGTATAAAAAAAATTTCCTTTTTTCCTTGAATATATAAATATCAGTTTCACGAGGAAAAGGAAGGATTGCTCCATGCTTCAGGAAGAGCTGACTAGCTGTAAGAAACAAAAATTATATTTGTTCCCACTTTTTTCTTTGTCAAACTTTAAACGTGTTTTTCTCAAAACCATGTTTTTAGACACGCCGCGTAGAGTTGCAGTCGAATCGGTTAACCGATTGACTTCTTTTTTCTTGTAAATAAAGATTATTGAATTTAAGGGGCCATGGACCATTTTCAACAAAAAATATTAATGTTTACTATTTTTTAATCACTATGAACAACAAAAAAAGGTCAAAAAGGTCGGCGTTTTTTCAAACGGTCGCCATTTTATCAAAAATCACTGCATTTTTCTAAAAATGGTTAATGGCCCCGCAAATTTATTCTACATTGTAAATAACTTTGATTTTTGTGTTTCAGATAAAAGAGGAAGGCGGAATCCTGCACGACGCAGCGCTTTGCACGCATTACGCGGCTCCAGAAGTGCGTGGATATCTCGCAAATTTTACAATTTAGAGAATTAAAAGATATTTTTTTGTGAACTTAAGTAAATGTACTAATAGCTGAAAAAGTCAATTTATACATTATTAACCTTCTTCTGTGAGAAAAAAATTCATCAACTTCAGGCCGCTCGACTAGAACTTACCCTTGAGCCCTACTTTGCGACCTTCTATCCTCAGGGCTTTGTACGTTTAGGCTAAATGACTCTGTTCATTAGATAGAAGATATACATTATTGACCGTTATATATAATCCCTCGCGATTGATGGTTATCTAATTTTTGCACAATACAATTAATGACAATCAGGGAAAGCAAAATGACAGACGCATTCATGTCTCACTCTAGCAATTGGAAGGGCCACTACAATTCTTGTGTGTGAATGATGTGGCATTGGGCTCCTAAAGAAACGCCTTTATGACGATGATAATTTTTTCACGATTAACGCTATTAAACGCCTTCAGCGGATTGATAATCAGGAGGGTGTTGATGTGATAACTGCATCGTTTAGAGTGCACTTGATTATTTTCTTGTTTTGCGTTCAGATAATTTTTGTCATCAATTTGGAGACTGCAGTTAAAAGATAGATATTAAGCTAATTGTTCCAACTCCTCATGTCGCATTGTTTGGGATTCTTTACAATTATGCCTGATTATCATTCAGTGGGATTACCAACATTCCGATTTAAATAATTTCTCTGGTATTCCCTCAATTCCTGGCGCCTTATAGAGGTCCATCTACTTTATTGTCCACCACCTCCAATCATTTTGCAGGTCTGGTATTAGTGTTGGCCACAGGCGGAAATATTACTTGCCATCTTCTTGGCAATCTTGGCAACCCGGCAGGCCGCTTTTCTGTCTTTGTTGCTAGTTCGTTAATGTAGTTGCACTTCGTCTTTCAATTCTTTGGACAACTTTCTGTGGAGAAAGGTATGCAGTTCTGAGATGTTGTAAACTGAAACATCGGTAGCAGAAATAATGCGATCTGGCGTCGCTGCGAATGAGGCATCGTTGATCCATGACCGTCTTTCGTTCTCTAAACTTCCCACGTGTTCTGTATCACAGCTCGCAAAACATTATTAACATTTTTAGTTGATGGAGTCGCTTTTATGATGCAGGGCATCATGTTAAAAAAAATTGCATCACTTTTTGACGCAATTCAGTGGAATATGCGTGCTTATGTTCGGTGTTTTAAGCCTCTGCACATTCAGCCGTGACATATTAGAAATTGCAATACATGGCTATCCTTATCTATAATAATTTGGTGACCGCTGCCAATATCAGCGCTGTATTTAGACCTGACATTGAAAAGACACTCTCTCCAGCTTTTCGAAACAGCAATCTTTTTATATGTCTGTAATTTTTTTTAAACTTAGTAATTAAAATTTTATTTTACCTAAACACAATTAAAGATCAAATTATGTGCTGCCAAATAGTCTTCACCGGCATGCTATAAAATTGAGTAGCGATACATAAATCAATAATTAATTATCTTGGTAGAGGCAAAAATGTCGTGCATCATTATTGCAAATTCGAACTCGCTAGTAGAGAGTGTATAAGCCAATTCGGGACACTTAGTTCGTATAATTTACAAATTTAAACTTTTAGCATTTTAGAATTCTAATAAAAAGAAACTTACTACTCATATAAAGCAACAACATTTACATTTCCCTGCAATTTTGCTAAAAGTTTGGTTTCGTTCAAATAGCCTTCCACAACGGCGGCATCTCCTTTAAGATCAACTATCTGAAAATAATATTTTCGAATTGGTGTCTAAAACAATTTGACATTACTGACCTTTAGGGCACATTCTAATTCAGCGTCTTTTCTCTGGGCTAGAAAAACAGAGCTTGATCCGCCTGATCCCAATTTCTTTCGCACAACATATTCTTTGCCATTAATTAAAATAACCCTTTCGCTATCACCATTTTTATGTATATTACTGTTTTTCGAAATGTAAGTTGATTTATATTCACCCGAATTGGCTATAATTTTTTCTCCTTCCCCATCCGGAAGTTGTATTTGCTTTACATCTTTATTTTTAATAGTATCGTCTAACGACAATGTTATGCTATCATTCGATAACGATGTTAAGGGGGGAGGACGTGAGAGTGCAATCGGCGTTCTAAAAAGAACTTTCTCAGATCGGAATTCATTCTCTAAGACGCTCCGGCATTTTCTTGTAGTATTTGAACTAAATAATTTAGCTCTCCTCGATGTGGGCATTTGAAATGATTTAACTTGCGGTGTTACAAAAACGTCTTCAATTGGCTTACATGGCGTATCTAATACTGATTCAACAATTGGGGTTTGGGAAGAAATTTGTTCAACAATATCAACATTTTCTAATGGTTTTTGGGAAGTTGCTGAGTTACTATGATTATTTTCTATCTTATTGTGCATGTGAAAGGTGTTTTCCAGTAAAGGGTAGTTTTCAGAAGTCAGCAAAGCCTGCTTGTTGTGCAAGTTGACAAGTGTGTTTTCATTAGCTGTTTCTAGTAATGGAAAAAGAGCCTGGCGGAATTTTGAACTCTTCCTGATATTATGCGTGTCTTGTTTTTCATCACTAAGGCACAATTTGGTCATTCCTACCAATAGAGTTTCATTTTTATCAGCAAATTTCTCCAAATTCAATTTGTTTTGGTCATTCTCTTTTAAAGGTTCCCGAAGTGTTAGCCCTTCTTGATCAGAAGGGCTTAATATGAATGAATCATTTAAAATGGCTAAGTTAAACCTAGAATGTGTAAAATTAACGAAAGAATTATTCATTTTAGGTATCTTTTACCGGTCGTTTTTGCAATCTTCATCATCCGAGTCTAGCTCAGGCGGAGAAAGTTCTGATACCCGTTTTGGACTAAAACATATCAAAAAAATATTCTCTAAAATTATACAGTAAATTTCATTATTTACACTCTTATTGATCTCATTAATTCCCAATTTTTATCATGTACCAATTTAGTCGCTTGGGCCCTGTATTATAAAAATATTTAAATACTTTTTCGACCACGATATTTTCTTTATTTATTTACACTTTCGCAGGTGTTTTTTCATCTTCCGAGTCAGGTTCAAGTGGTGGTAGATCCTTAACGCGCTTAGGAAACATAATTGACATTATCCAGAATAAATAAACATTCGCTTAAATTATTTAAAAAGTTTTAAAACAAAAATAATTTAAAGCTGTGACAGTTTACGACTTTACTACTGTCAATATTAAGGACATCGTAATGGAGGAAGTTAGCAGAGATTAACGGTAGCAGTTGAAGTGATTTAATTAAAATATTTATTTCTTTAGAATGATAAATAAAAGGGATCATTTTTGCTAACTAAGCTAAAACAAATTTCAACTCAAAAAAGTTAATTCAAGTGAAAATTATATATGTTTTTACATATCTATTGCATTTGTTAGGTTTAGTTATGTAGAGAGAATAAGCGCGACCTAGTGTCTACTAGAGTTAGTTGTTTGTTTGTAAACCTTTCCGTTCCATCAACTTGACATTACTAATATAAAAATATTTGCAAATTCGATTGAAATGCGTTGTATCATTTAAATGGGTTTGTTTAATTATTATGGTTAGTCTCGGACCAGACTTCAGTATGAGTTCGGTAAATAAATCGTTTATATATAGCCCGATAAATTTGTGCTAAGTTCTATACTTCTAGGGAGCAAGATTTTTAAGAGATAACGCAGCTGGTGAAGAAGACCGGGAGCAACTTTATGATCCAATTGTTTTTACGTCGGACGAACGATATCATTTTATCCATCTAAAAACTATTCCTGCTTTTAGGTATGCCTTGACTAATTGTTTTATCGTAATATATACGATTTGACACAAACCTCTGAGATATTGTTTTTATTTGCACACAAAGCGATGCTGATTCATCACACTTTATTACTAACAAAACAAGTAAAAAAAATTCTTATCTCATTAGAAGAATTTGCAAAACATTCATGTTGTGGGTCAGGTTCGCTTGCGGTAATTTATGCTCTTATCGCGGGGCAGACTGCTGGGTTCATTGCATTGATATAAAAAAAGTTTCTTATAGTTAAACATTTATAACTAGGAAATTGTCTACCTAACTGGAAAGGTTTAGCACAGCCAGCCAATTTTATTTGAGGTAAAAAGGCCTTAAACCTACTGCTAGAGATAATTTTAAACTGGTTGGAATTGCAGGAGGGGCTAGATCTGATTAGAGGCAACTTTCTACTTAGGCCACAATTGCTTATTTTGATACATTGTTGGGGTTAGATTCTCGACCCTATAAAAGATACGTAATGCAGGGTGTTTTCGAGTTTGCTTCGGAGTTAACTCCCGAGTCAATGACCGTCAAATTCGTGCTCGAGTTAACAGAGTCATTACTCTTTTGAGTCAAAAGAAGATTGGAAAGGAGAATGCGTCGGTGTAATTAGCCACCAGTATACAGCTCAAATACCATAAAAGTGCTGTTTACATCCCGGGTATTTCCGAAAAATTTAATAAAATTATTAAAATACACAATAGCAACATTCGTCTAGTATTTAAGAGTGGTGAATCCGTAGGAAACATCTTCAGTAAACTAAAAGAAAAAACTGATAAAGAAAAGGTATCAGATGTTATTTACAAAATTCCCTGTGCCGGAAAATCTGGTGAAAATTGTGATTCATGATATGTTGGTACTACCGGACAACTGCTTAAGCAAAGATTACTAACTACTAGATAACCGGCTCCCTAAAATACCCAACTAATCTTGAAAAAATAACACTGGCACCACAGTAAAACGAAATATATTCAGATTTTAAAGTCATAAGAATATACATGCAAATAAAGAGTACAGGTAGTGTGCAGTCATTTATTCCTGTCAAAATTATTTGAGAGAATCACTTATTCCTGTCAAAATTCTGTTCTCATTCGGAGAGAATCACATATTTCTGTCAAAAAAGTACCGCTAAATCTTGTCGAAGAGAGAAATGTAGTGAAAAGTACCACCAATAAAAAGAATTCATGTGCTAGTTACTCGTGTGCGTAAGAGACTTTCAAACCGTCAATGTATTCTGATCTTTTAATGAGTGAAGAACATTTGGCATTTGTAAACAAACAGTATACTTGTCTCTTATCCACAAACTCTCCCGGAAAGCAAATTTTTAATTCTGACTGCAGGGTTGCCCGATGCGGGAAATATAAAAAAGCAACCAAAATTTTTTTACTAGTTTGTTCGAAGCCGTTTATCTAGTAGAGTAATCTTTGTGCTTAAGTATAGAATGTCTAACCACAAGTCGGACATCAAAAATAAAAACGTAAACAAAACAGCCCTAACATCGCATTGCATAGATATTTTTTTGTAGAGGTCATGGCAAGAGAGAGTAACTGGAACAAACGACACATTCTCAAGGCACTTTATACATGGTGTTTCAGATCTTACGTGCCAAAATGAGTGGGTGATAGATCTCAACTAGAAAAAAAATTGTATTTCAGGGGGGAGGGGGGCACTCTCAACCGTTTGGGAGTTACAGGGTGATTCATAAATTTCAGTTTTTCCTGTTATGCACATTACTCTTTTATTTTTATCTCTTGACCTACCCAACACGGAGTTGGATCAATACGTTGAGCGGCAAGACCAACATGCCATGGGTCCCGCGTTCGAGACCAGATGACCCCGTGAACTTTTATTAAAAAATTAAAAATAATCCACTGTCTCTGGGCTGTTGTCTAGTTAGCAGCAATGCAAAACCAAGATTCAAGTTTCCTCACTTCCTTTACCCTAATTCCCTTCCGTAAGGGAGTAAGAGTGCATACCATGAAAAACTGAAATTTATGAATCACCCTGTAACTCCCAAACGCTTGAGATTGCCCCCTCCCCTGCCATACAATTTTTTTTGTCTAGTTGAGATCTATCAGCCAACGCACACGGTCCTCTTTTGAGTTTATCCAAACAGGTTTTTGAGGGTAAAGGATCGCAGGGAAGGGGGATTGTTCCCTCAAATTTTCCACCAAAATGATTTCTATCTCTGGGGTGCAAAACACCACTACATGGATAGAGTGGATATTTCTGCATGCACTCGGTTCATTAATGTTTTAGTTCTCAGGTGGTCAACTTCGTAAATAAAATGAAAATATTTCAGGCAAAAGATCACAAGGAACGCTAATTGCAAATACATTTTTGCACCGAAATGATTTCTATCCCTCGGGTGCAAATTACAGCTTTAAGAATAAAGTTGATATTTTGTGACTGGAGGGTTAATTAAATGATTTTGATTGCTATCGGTTAATTAATGTTTTAGTTCTCAGAAAACTGAACACACTTTTCAATTTCTGTACTGACATGTAATCAGAAACTAAGCCGAATAATGCACCGAAAGAAAGTCAACCTAATTAGGTTTAAAAATTTTACTTGCTTAAATACCTTTTTTTGGTTTAAAGTACATGTAAGTAGCGACCAATTGTGAATCAATTCCAGTCAATTAAAATTTATACCGAAATGATAGCTCAAAACATTTCAAGTTTCATTTTTAAATATTTTCATCTAACAATAGACCGAAATTGTGAACTCATTTCACACTAAGTTCGGTTTAATTTGGGTCTGTAATGCTATTTAGGAGTTGGTAATTAAGAAGAAAATATTTCAGGAAAAGGATTGCAGGAAACTGTAATTTGTTCCTAACATTTTTCCACCGATATGATTTCTATATCTCGCGTGCAGAACACAAATATAAGTACATATTGGATATTTAGCACAGGTTTTTGAAACCAATACTAACTCAACCCGCATTCTGACATAAAATTGAGTCGGAGCAAAATATCTTCCGTGTGCGTCGGGCTCACGTCCGAAAACCAGCTTGAGGGAAGAAATTTAGAGTCAGGTGTGCGTTGGGTTTATCACCCTACTCATTTTGGCACTTCATATGTGAAACACCCTGTATATATAATACAAACAATACCATCAGCAAAAAAACTGACACGGACAACATCAACTCTACTTATTGCTCATTATTGGATGACTGGCCGCGAAGGAGATAACGTTAAATTTCGTATTTATAACATAATAGGTTTTTTTTGTATAGTTTTTGGTTTTTAATTTTGACGTCATGTTAATTTATTACATGTAAAGTGTAAAATCATGAGTTGTTTTAGTTTTAAATGTGTGACTGTTCAAAAATTGAAAAATTATTGTTTTTATATAAATAAGTTCTGTAATGAATTCGCGTGGGAGCTCTACAGATATCAATTGAGAACGCATGTTTGGATCAATTAACAACGACATTTTTACGATCCTGGTTTGGGACAGAGTAAATAGTGTTATGTTTAACGAATCCAATACTACCTCAACCCATTTCGGTAGATGGAGTGAATATACCCAATTCGCCTTATCTAAACATCTTGGCTATTGAGATATCCGGTAATCTTAGCTGGACTGGTCATATATTTTCAGTCGTTAAAAATGCAATGAAATATTTGGGTTTTGTATAAAAAGAGGAGAAATACTTCACCTGGCGCCGATCTGAAAGTTCCACATCTGCCCTAGACTTGAATAATAATTTCCATATTCAGGAAGGTGTCGAAACTGCTAGCCTGATTCATTGCAGACACATTACAACGTGCGATACAGGAGCTTCAAGTCGCTTCCATCCTGCATCTTTTCTAAGCAGAACAACGCGAATGTCGTCTTATGATATTATTTAAGGAGTGTTGTTGAGGAATTATCGTTTATTCAATTACATATTTCATCGTAATTTTATATACATAGCACTAAAGGTGAAATACTGTTTGCAAATAAAATTTTTCAATTTCTTTTCAGTGTACATCTACTTATATCGACAACAATTTCATTTATTGGAATAGTGTTAGCCCTTTATTGGCCTGAATCGAAGCGATGTGAAGCTTACTTTATTATGTTATATCTTCGTGCTGCATTTTGGGCTATTACATTGGTAGATTTGATAACAATTTATGAACATGACATATTTATTACAGAAGTATTTTTACAGCTTATAGACCACTTTGTAAAACATCACCATGAAAAATTGCGGCTCAATGGATATCATGATTTCTACCGATCTATATCAGTACATAGAGGAGTTCCATTTTATATAGTTTCTCTGTGGAATACAGTCATTCTTATAACTGAGGCGCTAATGCAACACTATTATGGTCATGATTTTGGAAAGCATTGCATTCAGCGTCTACTATCTCCAATTGTTTATGTCACAGTTTTTTGTGTGTTGGAAACGATGGTATTGATTTGTGTGAACGGAACATACATTGGTAACATTTTAATATTCAAGGTAACATTATTTAATTTTTTCTTATGACTAGCGCGCGTATACAAATTCAACAAAAGTGCTCAACCGCCGGATGCTCTACTTGGAATTCTGGTGGAAAGTGGTGGAATGGGACTTATGGAACCAGGTTATAATATTACTGACCTTGTGGAAAAGCAAGCCGATTTAATACATTATCTAAAAGATCATAACTTTAGATTAAATCAAAAATTGAGCCAACTTAATGCCCAAGTTCGAACTATTAACTTGCAGCAGCCGCAGTAATAAAGGAGATCATCTGAATTTTTGACGAATTCAGGCTGATAGGCATGCAGATTTGTTTTTTTTTTATATATATATCTAATAATAAAAGTTTAACATTCTGTGAATATAACTTTATCACTAGTTTATTAAAGATAAATCTTACACTTAATTTTTCCCATTTAATGCATTTTTCTTATTCGGTTATAACTTTTTCTTTATAGTTTTTAGGAAAAACCCGTGGGTACATGATTTGGATTAATAAAAGACGCAAAGAGACTTGAAAGAGAGACCGAAATCGTTGAAGATTTTTTAAAGTGGTTTCTTTGTTTAAGATTTAGTTTTAAAATTGCCAAATATTGATCTTGCTCTTGAAATTGAAAAATATAGGACTTGTCCGGGGAGATGTTTTTCAAAAAGACAATATCGGCCGTCTCTGGGCTGTTGTCTAGCTCGCAGCAATGCAAAAACAAGACTCAAACGGTTGTCCTCTAGGATTTGGACACGTATAAAAAAATTGTTTCAGTTTTCAGAATATTGCGATATTACCGAAACGCATTATCACTGCAGTTGTGTATTGCGGCCAGGGACAGAACTCAAAAAAGTTACATAAATAATAACCCTAAGTAATTCAATACGATACTATTAAACTTAGTTTGTTTTGAAACATATTAGTTTGGGTAACCAAAACGGATGCGGTTACAGGAATTTAATTGCAATTAACATTAGGTCACTGATATGGTTGTTATGGTTACCACTGTTAATCAATTAATTGATAACATAAGTTTTTAGTTAATTAATTTTGTCGATTAATTGATTAATTTACTTTTTCAGTTTACTTGAATCGTCTATTATTCAGTATTTCGAAGCCTACTAATACGTGAATTATCGGAATTTATAACAGATTAAAAAGGAGTAAAATTTAAAAAGTTGTTGCCACTAATAGTTGGATAATTGTATACACCAATATATAATATATAATCCAATATATTTTTGTCTGTTTGTCCGTTAGTACGCTTATAACTCAAGAACAGAGTAAGATCAATTGGTTGAGTGCCACCATCACCACGCCATGGCTCTTGGGTTCGAGCCTCAGTCCCCCGTGAGTTTTTAAAATAAAAATTACTAAATCCACTCCGTAGTCTTGGTTCTTGGATAGCAGCAATGCAAAAAAACAAGACATTCAAATTCCCTTATTCCCCTTAGCCTAATACCCTGCCGGGCAAAACCATGCTAGCGCATCATTGGGTTGTCGCCTAGGCTTTAGCTACATCACCAAAAAAACAGTATTCTGATTTTATTGATTTATTTAATTTATAAGTACACTAGCTGTTGCCCGCGACTTTTTAGCAAATATGTATTTTGTTACGCTAGCTAACGCAGAGAACTAGCAGTGACAATTACACTCAGAAAATGTCAAAACACAATGAAAAAATTACAGAACACAGAGTAATGTTATAGCGTTATTGCTGTTTTGACATGTTGCTTGCCATACAAAATTTAAATTTTATAGATCATGATGAATCTGCATTGCCAAGGAATAGAGAAAGTTATGTAGTACTTTTAGAATTGCTATCAACTTATGCTCCCCTTTAAAACACATTTGTTGAAGTCTGCTTCGCTGATATAACCCAAAAATATAGGTGTTCTTATGGCGGCCATTTTCTCTCCTGTTAATTTTATCATAAAATTATTCATAATCAAAAGAATTCGAAAAGCTACAAATTTTTCTATTCCTTATACTTTAAGACAGGGTTCCGAATCGACACAAAATATCGCTCCGCTCCACGTATCGATTCGGCCTGGAGCGTTATGAAAATATCGAACCGCTTCGGAGCGGATCGTTATTTTCCAAGTATGATATCGAACCGCTCCGAAGCGGATCGTTATTTTCCAAGTCTGATATCGAACCGCTCCGGAGCGGATCGTTATTATTCTTAATTTCAATCGATCCGAACCGCTCCTGAAGCGATATTGAATCGATTCGGAGCGAATAGAATATCGCTCCACTTAATCAAAGGAATATATTTAGTAATTTTAGTCTTGTACTGAGAGGGCTTTTAGAGTTTGGGTAAATGGGTGCTGGGTAGGAGTGAGTGGTAGGGTGTGTTTTGACTGTGGGTGATTGGTGGGTTGTGGGAGATTTTAAAAAGTGCACCTTACCTGACATTTAATTACAAGTTGTCTTGTACTGACCTATATACTATATATATAAATACATATAGAGTTTTTAGAGGTGTGGTGAATGGGTGCTGGGTAGGAGTGAGTGGTAGGGTGTGGGGTTAGTTGTGGTATGATTTGGAGGGGGAGGTGGTGGCAGGGAGTGGGTGTTAGATAGGGGAGAAGAGCGAAGGGAAGGCAGTGCGAAAGCAGTGATGGGGAAGTCCAAATATCCGCAAAAGTAACTTCCTAATCTACCTTTCCCTAATAAAACTTAAATTAATATAATCAAATAACCAACAGGAGATATATGTAAATACTTTAAATACTTGTGAAAGAGATAAATAGTTATATTTAACGAGAATTATGAGAGAACAATGGAATAAATAAAAAAGGCATATATTAAGTGCACATCAGACAACAAAATTATGTCCTACTATCAGTCAAAGAACGATAGTTATTGTGTGCCGCTGTAAAAATTTAAAAATTGGAAGGAGGAGAAGCAACCCCTGCTACAATTATTTTATCCACGATGACGACAAAAAGTATTCCACATGTAATGTGAAGAACATGATGGATGATTAAAGGTATGTTTAAATTTACGATCTTGAATATTGGATTTAATTGAAATATTTGTTGTTTATTTTGGATAATTGTGATCTCTGTGATCTCCATACAAAAGAATGTACAAAAATTATATTACTCGGAAAAACACAAAGGCCTACTTTACCCTCATAAAATTGTATTTTCTTAAACTAGGAATCAACCTATATTTGATGATGGGTTTTTGATTTGTCTGTTTTATTACTTTGGATTTCTATGCACATTCGAAGCAAGCGAATTTTACTCAACTTATGTAGTCAGCTCCCTTATTTGGATAAATAATTCAAATAGTTTAGTATCAAACAGACTCTATTGGGTTGAATTAAAAGATTAAAAACAAAAAGGAAACTTTTCAGTTAAAATTAAATTGGCTGATATTTATAACACGCAGATTAGAATGAAAAACTTTTGTTTTCTTACTTGCAGCAAATCGTACTGCAACGTTAGTCAGAATTGCGTATAAAGTTTGCTTTTTAAAAGCATAAAATCTTTTCATAAGTGAAATAGTATTTAATGTTTAAGGATCCGTACGGCTTAACTATAAACACTTGTATATTGTTAACAGCATAACAGTAATACTTACTGCTTACACACTTCGTATTGCTCCATTGGATCAAGGAAATATGTCTGGTAATATTTAAATTGTGCACCCTCCACCCACCGCGACATACCCACGCTATCACTCACAATTACGTCGCCAGCTCCTTGGCGACACCTTTGATAAGTCTCCTTACGGTGATATCAAAATAGTCATGGAGGAACGCTAAGATTGGCTATAACAACATCGGCTTGGAACATGTAATGGGGAAGTTTGGATTCGGAAACCGGAACGCAAATGGGGAGTTGTTTGTTGTATTTTGCAACGGGGGATCCTTATTCAAACACAAAAACGCCTCTTATCCTGGGTTTCCCCAGATGGCAGAACTGACAATCAGATTAACCATATTGCTATTTTGAAAAGCTGGAGAAAGTGTCTTCTCGATCTAAGGTTTAAGTGTAGCGTTGATATTGGCAGCGATCACAGTCTTGTAAGAGCTAAGTTTTGCTTATGCACGGCAGTAGTACACTCGCGTAACACAACATCTAATATGCCACGGCACAATGTGCAGAGGTTTAAAACACCGAACATCCGCAGCGCATATACCACCGAATTGCGCCAAAAATCTGATGCATTGCATCGTAACACCGATGACTCTATCGAACAAAAATGGCAAAGGGCTAAGGAATGTTTTGTGAGTTGTGCTACAGAACACGTGGGGCGATTAGAGAGCGGAATACGATCATGGACCAGTGACGCCATATGGTGCAAAATGCAGGAACAGAAGCAGATTAAAGACCCGATTAATCCTGCTACCGACGTTGAAGTTAAACAACATCTTAGAACTGCATACCGATATCTACAAAAAGGCGTCCAGAGAAGTGTAAGATGTGGAAAGCGCAACTACATCAACGGGCTAGCAGAAAAGGCAGAAGAAGCGGCTTACCGTAGGACCCCTTCTTGTCACGGAGGAACCTCAACTCCGGAGGCGGGGAGAATAGTTTGTTGAAGTTCTTAACAATATCTTCGGACCGTGTAATACCTCTTCACACGAGCCTGAATACCCGCCGGCTGCGGCCAACATTAACACTAAAACTCCGATAAGATTGGAGTTGGCTGACGAAATTTCCTATTCCAGTGAATGGTAAAAGGCGTAATTGTGAAGATCAAGTTGTAGCAATTGGTGTAGTATCTGTCTTTTAACTGCAGTCTCCAAATTGATGGCTAAAATCATCTTAATGCGAATCAAGCATACAATCGACTGTAAGCGATGAACAGGCAGGCTTTCTTGAGGATTTCTCTTGCAGCGATCACAGCAACAACCTTCGAATTATCATCGAGCAATCCGGCATATAATGTTCGTCAATTTAGAGAAGGCGTTTTGACAGCGCGTTAATCGCAAATATGTATGGGCAGCGTGAAGTAGGAGAGTCATCCAAGAAAAATTGATCGCTATCATAAAGGAGTCCTACTGAGAAGCCCAATGTCACGTCCTACACAAGGGAAAACTGTCGAAGTCCTTCCAAGTACTGAATGGAGTGAGACACTGATGTCACCTTTGGTTTTCCTGATCGTCATTAATGATGTATTATGCAGCGCGCCCTAGACGACCACACATCGTGAGGGGTTAGATAAAAATTCTTTAACCACCTTGCATACCTGGACTATGCCGACGATGTATGACTCCTATCCAACTATCGGAATCATGTAGCCCAAATGTGCGAAGCCCTGAGCAAAGAAGGTCGCTGAGCATTGCTTAAGATTAATGCTGCTCAAACTAAACCTATGGACTTGGACTCCAGGAGACAACATGAAATTTATCTGGAAGAGCAGCAAATAGAGCAATTGGATAAATGTTGTAATCTCGTAATTATAGTCACAGTAGACGGCGGAGCTGAGGCTGATGTACAGGCTCGCATCAATAAGGCTCGAGTTGTATTTAATACCCTCCCCTTAATACATCTCCCGATGCATAAAACTCCGGATCGAACATAAAATCTGCTCTGTTGTATGGCTGTTCAACAGTAACCTGTCAAATAACATCTAAGCTACAAACATTTGTCAACCGGTGTCTCGGTACATTCTTAACATCGCAGATGATTACCAACGAAGGCCTACAAATATTTGCAGGCCAAGATGTGATAGACACCAGCGAAAGTGGCAATGGAAAGGCTCTTGATTGGAATCCCTACGGAATCTAAGGAAGACGCCGAATTGGACGACCGTGCAACACATGGAGTAGATCAGTCAAGAGGGAAAGTACTCAGATCAACAAATCGTGGGCAGAGTTGAAAACGTTGGCGCAGAACCGGACTAGGTGAAGAATCGGTGTAATAGATGCCCTGTGCGCCACAAGGGGTTAAATGAACCAGAGAGGGTTGAAAATTTTGTCTTTACGTGTCCGGCTCTAGCCCAGAGCCGGTATTTTTGGGCACCCCCGAACTAGGGTTCTACTGGGGATAGGGTATATAGCTCGGTTTTTTTTATACGATGCGACCAAAGCCTAGGGGACAACCCTTTTCCAGGAGCTCCGAATAGTTTTTCTCTTTAGGTTTAAAAATAGGGCTTAAAACATAGCCTCAATTGTGGTATTAGAATGGACATAAGTATGCCTTTCCTCCCTTTCCGCCACTTTAACCTAACCTAACCATGACAATAAGTGATTATGTAGGGTGCTTCGTAAAGAAGTGTTCCAACATGGGCCAATCGATACAGTGTTGTGATCAGAGTTCACGATGAGCATTTTTTTTTCGTAAAATCCTTCCTACACCAATTTTTAAACGGCTGAAATATTTTCGCATTTGCTTGTGTCTTCGGTTTTTTGGTGCCCAAATAATTAGAAATAGCATTAAACAAATTACATACTTCTAAACTCATTCTATAAAGATGTCAAGAAGAGCCACTCGAAAAATTAGTGTGAATGTTATTTTCAACGTAATAATTAGTATAATAATTAGATCGATCAAATGAAACTTCTTCATGCAGTTTGAGGAAATCAGGAAGTTCAGTCGAAGACGCATTCCCTATTTTCTTCGCTTTGTTCTTTATTTTGTAGACTATCGACGTTTTTTATTTCAAACAAATCCTTCTTCCATCGAACACCTTGCATACTCCGTTTACCACTTTCGAATTGCTTCTCATATTCAAGGCGGGCGTCAATTAATAATTTAATTCGCCGGTAAAGTCGCGGCTTTAAACATCCACTTGTGAATAACAAATTTTAATTTTGGTAAATATTCTTTTAGGATCATATTTAATTTTTGGTATAACCACAAGGCGAGCAAACCTTCGTGCTTTGTCCTTTCGATACAAAAGCAATACCATTGTAAGTACCATACCACACCTGTTCTATTTTTAAATTTTATGAAACTAAAACATTTTATTCATTTTATTCAACAACAATCGAAATTATATTTTTACCAATTAGAAGAATATATAGCCCGAAAAGATTTTAAATTGACTGTAGGTCGGACGTTAATTCTGACTTATGTTAATCATGTATTGTTGATATCACTACATATCTCGAAAATTTACTAAAAGAGAAATTTGCTTACTAAAATTTAAAATTTGCTCGGTATTCATATATTAGAAGTTTCACTTTCAGAACGTGAAATGGTGCTTCGATGTTTATCCCACAATATAATCTTTTTCATTTTATTCAATTGGATAATTGATATTGATAAGGCCACCATGAATTTAAAAGTGAGCATTACCAAACCTAGCAATCTAGTTCAGCTAAAGTAACAAAAAAAGGCTTGGGATCATTCCATCTTAAACAAAATTTAAGAAAAAAAAGGAGGCCAATGACCTTAAATTTTAACTTAAAGTAGCGAAAGGGGACGGGGGACGGGATGGGATGGAGACCCTACTCGGAGCATGAAGCCGCTTCAATTACACTCAGATTCTTTCGTTCTTTAAATTTTTTCACATAAATATATACTTTTCATGGTCATTAGAATTTTTTGTTATATAAAAGAACGGTCGAATGCAACATAACATTTCTTTATTGGTATTAATGCCAGAAATCTGACGACCATGCAGCCCTGCTACTTATAAATTAGCAATTTACAAATCACTTTGTGTTAGTGGGTGTTTTCGGGTTTGCTTCGGAGTTTACTCCGGAGACAATTAATGTCAGAATCGTGTTCGAGTTTACAGAGTCATGATTCTCATGACCCCGCAGGAAATGACATATGTATAAACGAGAAGAAGCACATGCGATTAATTGAAGAATTGCCTCGTTCGACTGGTTGTCAGACAGAGACACCTTCTCTGTAAGTAATGGAACTCACTATACTGTCATCCCAGTGGAAGTGAGTGAAGTGAAGACGCCGGTGAGGACTATGGTACTTCCACGTAGTGCGAGGCGGAAACTGGTATTCGGTGGGTTTGACACTGATTAGCAGGCCTAAACCTAGTCCAACCCAAGCCAAGGTGGAACAGCAGTAGTTAGTATGCGAACTCTGGATACCAGGCGACCTCCAGTTTCAATCTAGCCTTCTCGTGGTAATGCGGATCTCTGCCATGGGTGACTGTGCTTTCTCCGCAAATCGTGCGAACAAAAATGAATGAAGAAAAAATTGTAAAGGTAAATGATGAAAAGAAAGCGGAGGAGAGGCTGCCAGATGACAACCTAACGGACATCGAAGGCAGCGGCGGAGAGGTGGTGAGCCCGAGAGAAGGAGAGAAGGAAAGGCTCCTCAAATCGCCAGGCAAGGACCAGGATGATAAATCCGGTCTGGAGAAACCACCGAAGGCAACTTCGGAAGGACTGAGGAAGAGAAGGCGGTGCCAAAAGGCACGCCATGTCCTGACGAAGCTGGAGAGGATGGACCCAGCGTCGATCAACCAAAGGGACAGGAATCAGATCCATACCATGTTCCCTATACATATAAAAAACCTGGCGACGACGACAAACCTCAGGGAAGTGCCTATATCACGGAAAAGGCGTGTAAAAGGTTCCTTTACAGAATCGGTAGAGGAGACACTGGAACTGCTGGAGCTACCAAGCCTGGATTCCGCCAGCTGCATAGTAGCACAAGATAGGGTTGAATGGGCAATTAAAACTTTTGCGCCATACAAGTTACCAGGAATAGACGGGATCTGGCCTATCATGTTGCAAAAAGCACAGGCTTCAGTTATTCCGTGGCTAAGGGTGATTTTTAAAAATTGCCTCTTCCACTCCTATGTCCCTCTAGCTTGGAGACAGGTCAAGGTGATCTTTATCCCCAAGGAAGGAAAATGTGAACACATAATCGCTAAGGACTTCAGACCAATTAGCCTTCTCTCGTTTCTACTTAAAATACTAGAAAGGCTTCTCGACGTATACTTGCGTGAGCGTATTTTGCCAAGAGGGGTTAGCGGCTCCCAGCACGCGTATACAAAGGGGAAGTCAGTCAAAACTGCGCTGCATGTAGTAGTACGAACGGTTGAGCAGTCACTTAGTAACAGGGAATACACGTTGGGTGTGTTTCTTGATATTGAAGGGGCTTCAAACAATGTCAAAGCTGAAGCAATTCACGATGCCCTTATGTCTCACGGTACAGACCACTCTATCTGCCAGTGGATTGGCGCAATGTTGTCAAGTCGCCAGATCCACACAAAACTTAGCAACCACGAGAGAGTCAGTTCCGTAGACAGAGGAACACTCCAAGGGGGTGTATTGTCACCATTATTGTGGCTCCTAGTGGTCAACGATATCCTGATATCACTTGAAAGAGATAGGATAAAGGTGGTGGCTTATATAGACGACCTGGCCTTACTGGTATCAGGAAAGTTCCTAAGCGCCATGAGCGAGTTGATGGAAAGAGCACTAAGTTAAGTCCACAGGTGGGCGAAGAACTGTGGTTTATCGGTCAATCCTCAGAAGACGGAGGCAATCCTATTCACAAAGAGGAGAGTGATCGAAGCCTTCGAACCACCCAAACTAGCGGGCAATACCCTAGCACTAAAGACCCACACTTGGTATCTAGGGGTCATACTCGACTCCAGACTAAGCTGGGGCACGAACATAACTGAACGCGTGAAGAAGGCGTCAATAGCGTTCTACGCCTGCAAGAGGATGTTTGGCAAGAAATGGGGTATAAGCCCTCGTATTGTCCACTGGATATATACCTCCATAGTAAGACCTATTCTTACCTATGGCATAATAGTATGGTGGACTGCTCTAGAGAAGGAGAGCAATCTAAAGTAAAGA
Source organism: Leptarthrus brevirostris (assembly GCA_964036015.1). Taxonomy (NCBI): domain Eukaryota; kingdom Metazoa; phylum Arthropoda; class Insecta; order Diptera; family Asilidae; genus Leptarthrus; species Leptarthrus brevirostris. The sequence continues at coordinate 41,772,651 of OZ038371.1, forward strand.
AACAAGATTCAAAGAGCTGCCTGCTTGGGCATCTCCGGAGCTATAAGCACAACGCCAACGGCTGCAATGGAGACTATGCTCGATTTCCTATCACTTGACGTCCACGGCAAAAGTATAGCTCCACGCAGTGCCGTAATACTGAAAGAGTCCAATTGCTGGAAGAGCCCTGATAACGGCCATAGCAGTATACTAAGGACCTATCCGGGAGGCTATCTGCAGGTGAACACCGATTACACCACCCCACTACTTAGTTTTGGGAAGGCCTTCTCCACAAGAATCCCAACTAGAGAAGAGTGGGGGGATGCCACCGGTGCAGAAAATCGGTCTTCACGGATGGGTCTTAGGCGGAGGACGGAGTGCGAGCGGGGGTCTTCTCGGACTGCCTAAGCATACGCAGTAGGTACCGGCTACCGGACCATTGCAGTGTATTCCAAGCGAAGATGTTGGCCATAGAAAGGGCGGTAGCAGTAATACACGGGCGCCCAAACCTACCAATGGGTAGCGAGATATGTTTGTACATCGACATCAAAGCTGCTATCAAGGCGCTGGACTCACAAATAGTCAGGTAACGGCTGGTAAGCAGGTGTCTGGCTGGTCTCCGGACTTTAGGGGCGATACACAAGGTAACTCTCTGCTGGGTCCCTGGTCACAGTGGTGTTCAAGGGAATGAGGCGGCTGATGAGCTGGCAAAGGAGGAAATACAATTTTATGATTCCTCTATTGACAGATCGATCGGCTGGACGCTAGAATCAGTAAAGAGAGAAATTGACCTTAAGGCTTTTCAGCTCGCTAAGCAGAGATGGAGTAACTTAAGCCTGAATGGGATTTGAGAAAAACCGCGTTCCTGCTAAACCTCCGAAACATTGTGGCAGTTATTACTGGCCACTGTCTTTTCGGTAGACACGCGGAAAGTCTGCGCGTCCCACGAATGATTTCTGCCGGAGCTGTATGGACGAGGAAGAGGTGGAAAGCATTCAGCACTTACTCTGCGAATGCCCGGGCCTAGCAAAAAGAAGGTACAATGCAATGGGCGTGTACTTCTTGGGTGGCATGGGCGATATAGCCGGCATCGGACTGAAGCAGCTCCTAAGGTTTATTAACAGCTGCGGCTGGTTTTAGATAAACTCGGCTATCATGCACGGTTCCACGGATGTGGTAACACAACGGACCATTCATAGGTCTTTGTGAGGCTGATCGGCTGAAGGGCTGATAGCCGCCACCCTAACCTAACCTGACCATTGAAGAAAACGTTGCATAGAATTCTTTTAACAAATTTATTTTGATAAATTTTAATAAAGGCAACAATATTTTTTCGCATGTCAGCTGTAGCGGTAGCTACAAATTTAAATATTAATTATTAAAATTCATCAGTTTGATTATATTATTTCAATAAAATATTTTAAATAAATCCACTTTGATTATGTTCAATCAGACTGTACAGATAAAATAACTGTCAAATATATTTTGGTCAACCTGTACACTTCGATAAATGTTGAATAGTGTAAAACACAAACACTTCAAAAAAATATAATAATCATTCAATCATTGACAATAAAATACCGTACAGAGAACATTATAAACTACCTATCTATGTATTAATTGTAAAGTAGGATACAAAAATTGTAAATAGATTATTCAGTTTAGCCAGAACAACCTAACTGGAAACATTAAAAATAAATAAAAAATAAATTTTAAAATTATTAAAATAAAATAGTCTTTTGTTATAAAAAGAAAAGTTCGCACAAAGCATTAAATCAAAACGTGCGTTGCTTTCATTAATGCATATGCGCAAATGGAAGAAATTTGCTTTCGTGACATTTTCAACAAAACATTTTGCGACTGTATGCATTCATGCATTGGTGAACTTCTTTGATCATAATTAGAAAAGGTATTAATCTACAATTAGTTCAATTTGATATGAACTAAATACTAGTAAACGAAAACAGAACCGGTGTTACCTTTACAAACATTTCATTCTTCTTCTTGAACATAAGTGCCGCACGCAGTTAAAAACATATGCAAAACTTGCGCTCACTTGCTTTGTACTTTTGAATTTATGAATCTTGTGCAAACGCATGTTTCGATTTCTTGCTTTAATGAACTTTATGCAAAAGCAAATATGCGCATTAATGAAAGTACCCCAAATTTCTTGCACTTGCGCACACAAATATGCATTAATGAAAGCGCCCTGTTTTTCAACTATGATCGATATTCTTGCTGACTGACCCTATTTAATAGCAAAATTTCCATCAGGTATTAGTAACAGAACATCAGGATACTAGAGTGTGAACTCGGACTAACACAAGCTAATACCAGCAATAAAACAAAACCCCATTAACATTGTTATAACTTTTTTGTAGCAATAATTAAAACTAATTACCTTTGTACCCTAAACAAACATTTTCGAACCTTTGTCTTAACAAATTTTGTTTATTGAAATAATTTCCTACATAAAATGCACTAAAATAATTAGGCAGTCAGGGATTTCTAAGGATGCGGTTTTTCTAATCCTTTCTATACCTGGGCATGTTGTACCTTTTAGAAAACGTAATAAGATGGTCAATCTAATAAAAATAAAAAAAGAGGTGTACTAATTACATAAATTTCCGAGAAAATTTAGGATAATTCTGAATTTTAGGTAGGTTAGGTTAGGTTAAAGTGGCTGCCTAAGAAGGCGCACTTAGGCCTAAGAGGCCCTTTGTGCTACCACCTTGAGGCTTGAATTTAACAACCCCATAGAATTACCTAAGGAATAAGAGGGTTAACATGTTGCCCCCATGTACCGAACTAGTTTCCAGTGGAACCAGTTCACGGGAAGTCAAAATAATTTTGACTGGGTTGGGAAGGGCGTTCATCCTTAATTCGTCGTCGGGAACCAATTTGAACTCCTGATAAATCGAGTCAGGTCTCTGACATCCGTGGAGCCTAGCTCGGTTAACTCTTCAAAGAAGGGGGAGCCCAAAAACCGGTTCCTACGGTTGTCTAGGGCCGGGCAGTTACCGAGGAGGTGAAGTATGGTTTCCACTTCCTCTTCGTCGTGGCAACTCCTACAGAAGTCGTTTGAAGGCACGCCCAGCCTATCGGCGTGTCTACCTATGAGGCAGTGACCCGTGATTACGGCTACTGTACTGCTAATTATTTTGCGTCCGAGTAGGATGAGCCCTCTTAATCAGGCAGGTGTGTTCCTGTTGGCAGTTAGTGTTAGCAATCTTGAGAGCCTCCTGTAAGAGTTCCAGTTTGCATGTAGCTAGCGGTTTACCCGGCTGGTGGTTAATGTCCGAAAGAGGACGTGTGGTACCGTTTCACGCTAGTTCGTCGGCCCTGCAATTGCGCGGAATATTACTATGTCCAGGCACCCAGATGAGCCGTACTTTCAGATGCTCAGCTATGTCATTTAGTGTTGAGCGACATGTTATAACCGTTTTGGAGGTTGTGTATACTCCCGAAAGGGATTTAATAGCGGCCTGAGTATCTGTGAAAATACATACGCCTTTATAGCCATGATTTCTGCCAGAAACACGCTGCAGTAGTCAGGTAACGGGAATGAGACATCGAGGTGCAAATGTTCCGAGAATATTCCTCCACCCACTCTGCCTTCCAATTTGGAGCCGTCAGTGTAGAGATGCACTGCGTTCCCCCATTGGGGAGGACCTTTCTCCCATTCCGATCTGGTGGGAAAGAAGGAATCGAATTTTGTTCCAAAGAAAGGCTTGGGCGAGGTGTAGTCGATATTGCTGGCAGTTCTACTGTGCAATATTTTGGAAAATTATTGACAATTTTGAAAGTGTTATTGGGATATCAGTTTTTTAGCGTTTGTTTCATGTCGCTGCGTTGGGTAGATCACAAGATAAAAATAAAAGAGTGATATGCATACCAAGAAAAACTGAAATTTATGAACGGCATCCTTACATCATGCGTGATAGACACCTTTCACCGAAGGATACTCTGAGCAGCCTAGCAATTAATACATATTTATTTTAATTATTGATATAATGATATGCAAAACATATTTTGCTATAACATGCAATAAAAGGATAAAGTTTTTATTTTTTTATTTTATACATCCACATAAATGAAATAATTTTGTTAATAATTAGCTGAAAAATTAAATACATTATTTCTTTTTCGACAATTTTTTTCGAACGACTCCCTTTCCGGCATTCCAATTTTCATTACAATATAATTTCAAAATTTTATTTTTCAATTTAAAATGTTCGAAATATTGCTTTCAGAATCATTGATTTCAAAGTTTTGTCCTGATCCCAGTATTTAACGGTGAAAACACAATGTGTATAACGACTTTAGCATACAATGTACTGTATAGGGCGAATGGAACATAAAAACCTCGATTTCTCGAAAAGTTGATTTTTGGATTTAAGTGGTTATTCCGGGAAGGCACAGAATTTATAATGGCCGGATTTATATATGTATGATATATCCCTTGTTCTAATAAATTTGTTTTGTTTGTTTCGGAACTGTCGTTTCTGAGATATAATGTCCGCAGTATCACATGTTCCACACCGACGATCTCATTAAAGTATGATTTAATACTTTTTTTTTGTTTTAAAATTGTACTTTAAATATTAGATAATTAAGTAATTTACTGGTTTTATTGTAAAACGCAATATTTTTTAATCAGTCCTTATTTACCTATTACTCATAAGTTTAGGTGCTTTACTGTGAAGTTCTTCCTTAACGTATTCAATAAAAAAAACGAAATACAAAATTCCATTTATTTTTAAGTATTAATTACAATACTCATGCATGAAAATTCAATGATCTGTTGAAGTTATTATACAATTAAATTTTACAATTATTGATGCCAAAAGTAATAACAAAGAAATAAAGGATATAACTTATAACTCAGCATAAATTTGAAACTTATTTGCCCAAGGCTAAAATGTATTTAGGAATATCCATCAATTGCATTGAATTATCCTTAGATGAAGTTATCAACTGGAAATTATAAAGAGATAAAAATATTTTAATTAATTCGTAATGAATTTTGTTTACCTTTTCTCCTATAATATCCATGGCTAAAATCATTTTCCCACAACCAGGAAATCGACCAATCTGGCACCCTGTCGTTTTATCCAAAACATATACAAAACCATCATAGCATCCGGTAAAAATGAATTTCTTCCTGAAAATTTTCATGGAGACAACTCCATTTCCGCAAAAGAATACAGATACCCGGCTGCCAGTCTTTTTGTTTTGAAACAAAAGAGGAAAATTACTGTTGTGCTAGATTTATAGAGAGAATAGTAAAGTTTTACCGTAAAGTCATAAGTAAATATCTCGTTTTTACTGGACCCACAATATAGCAGACTTTCATTGAGGAGTATGCTGTAGATATTGACGTTGGGCGGCACTTCAATTGTACGGAGCAAGAGTCCAGATGTTGCGTCCCGCAGATTTATTTGATTTCCTTTGGATGAGACGATCAAAATCCTCCGAGCACCCTCTTTTGCTGCCTTCAGGGCCATTATAGAACTGCCGACGGAGCATAAAAGAGTGTCTGCCAGTTTGTTTTTCTAAATGGTGTTGACGAGAAAAATTTATTTATTATTTCATAATATCAGAACAAATATTTGAAATAGAAAAATTGTTTTAACAACCCAAATTTTATTATATGCAATTAAAATGGACAGAACAATTTGCACACTTCTAAAGGGTTTTAGATATTGTTATGCAAAACAAAAGTGTACACGAAATAATAATACAATAATTAATAAAATGTGAAAAATTATTGTCTTAAAAAAGTAAGATTATTCAATTTAGACGCGACACATGTCCACAGAGATCCTCATGGAATAATAATATATAAATTGTCTTTTTCTCTCCTAAGCTGTTAGGATTAAATAAGGCATTTATGACCAAAAATTGAACGTGTTTTTATTTCACAGTTAAGTTACATCTTATATGATAAGGATTTACAATTTACACCTTAAAACACACTTCGCAAAAAGAGCTGCTTTACAACTTTCATTCAAGCCGTGGTATTTTTAAGTGAAGACTCTCCTCTGTGTTTTATAATTTTTTAAGGATAATCACGTAATGACGTCAATAATTGCTCTTTTCAGTCATTGGTTTGCGGTTGTGTGAGTATAAGCAAATAGATTACGATATATGACGTAAAGAAGCACAAAAGCCTACTCCAGACTCTATTTACAAACAGCTGAGCATTGGTGGTGTAAACACACCACTTTTGCCACTCATTCTCGAACCAAAGAAATTGATTGGGACATTCTACTTTGTTATTAGACGCTCATCTTGAAATTAGGTTGAGGTGAACCTTCAAACGCTCTGCACATGTGGTTATGATAAAAATTTTTGTCTTTACAATTTTCATTCGCGGTATTTTAAAGTAGCGGCTCTCTTTTCTGTTCGTTTTTTGAAGTAATGTGCTTGTAATGCGCCAATGACTTCATTATTTCTCTTTGTTTTTGCTTATGTGAGTATGCACTTATTACTACGTTGTAAGGAATGGTTAATCTTTGGTACAAAAGATACCGGCCAAGTTCAAGTTGGATTTGCGCAATAAGTGTTACGTAGCGTGATTCTCTTAATTAAGCGAGAGAGCGAGAAGGCGCTGTCATGTCTTAATTTCTCGGCCGTGTCAAACCAGATATGGTTGGTGTGGTTGGTTTAAGTGACGAGTGCTAACCACAAAGGAAAACATACCAATTAGCACGTTGCGCGCCGTTTGCATGCCACAACCTGAGGAAACCCGATAGTCAGTCACCTGCCTGTCCTAGGCAAGGGTTAGTTGAATACTGGCACTTCAACAAGGCGTAAGACCACTGTATTAAAGCCAACCCGAAGAGCGTAGAAATTCAGCTATCTCCTGAAATTGCCTGAAGATTCTCCAGAATATAATCTCCCAGTGCGCTCCTTCTGGCACCTGCCTAAGCTGGGGACTTGCATAGAAAGTGAAGCACGGTTTCTTTTTCTCTAACCACGCTCCAACTGCGACACTGTGTATTATAAGGAGCGCCAAGTCTGCTCGCATGTTTGCCTATTAGGCGGTGTTCTGTGCATACCGTGACTAATTCCGCGATCACAGCACGAAACCTGCCAAGCAGCTCCGACGTTCGTCATTGCAGATTCACTGAGTCGGAGCAGAGAGCATGCCTTCAGAATGAATCGCTTGGAATACCCTAGCGTTGTACAGCAGCTCTAGGACTTCGATATGTTCAAAGTTTTGGAGAAAACACCCGCCCCGATTACAAAGTCCATCTTCGAAGCCGTTGGTGAAGAGGACGATGTCGTAGCAATCAAAGAGTTCAGTGCTCCTCCATTTCTTCCTGTTTGGGATTCGGACACTAAAATTTCTTGTAAAGTTAAGATCAGATATGAATTGGGAGGTCCGAGCACGGTGACGTGTACCGTTTCCCGAGTAATTATCATTTTATATGTAGAGTGTGTTCTTTAGAAATTTACTTCTCGCTCCTTAATATGGCTTCTTCGGCGGACCACTCGAAATCAAGAAAAAGATATATGTAGATGTAGATTAAGATGAAGTTGAGTACTGTGCACAATATTTGGTCCACTGTGGTTACCTCTTGATTGGAAATCTGTCATTCAGTATCTTACTCTCTTTTCCCTGTATAAGTCGTCAAGCGAGATGTTGCTTGACGAATCTTAGTACGTTAGGCAAAGGTATAATTGTGCAGCTCGGCCTTCTTCAGAAAATTTATATTTGTTTCTTACGCTAGTGAACCGATGGGCTATTCCTTCCGCGATTTCATTGCCCAGTACGTTACTATGTCACAAAATCCAAACAAGCGTTACAATATTTTGAAAGGCCACTTCACGCAAACAAGCTTGCACTCCAGTACCAATTTGCCAATAGCCTGATGGTTATCCGAATAAATGATAACATTCTTGTTTTTTATGCTTTGTTTTTCAGGATAGTGTATGTACATTTCACTACACTTCATACACTTCTGCGTGAAAAACAGTGGTATTTGCATCTAGGGGTAAAAATATGCGGCTGGTCTCTATTTTTCCGTAGCGCCTGTGGATTGATTCTGAAGAGAACCGCCTGTATACCATGTAGAGTGCGCTGATGTTGATGTTTCCACTGAATACTGAGGCTTTCACCCTTCCCTATTGGGAACAACTACTTTGTAGTGTTTAAGTGATGTTACTATAGGTACTAGTTTGTCAGTGAACATTATTGACGGCTCTTTCCAACACTGTTGAGTGTCCACTGTGGATGTATTTATTACCTCACTGATTGGAATGAAATTGATTAAGCGAGCTCTTCTCTTTTATTAAAAAATCCAGTGGGATGACAGCAAGTGCCATTTCCATAGCTCCTATAATACTAAGATAAGCCATTTGTTGCACCTTGCAAAGCAAATCCTTTACTGTACTTAACGGTTCTCTCTGCCAACAGACAATAACACAGGCCTAGCCTGATAATTACCGCTTACGTCCAAAGTATTAATTTAGGACTTAAGCTCCATTTGCTCGAACGAGCGTCTACACTATCAGAAACTCATGAGAGCTTTCTTTATTTCGTTTTCTAAATGGAGCCTCTAGCTCCGAGGTACTTTACAGGTCTAACTGGTTTCACCTTTTTATAAAAAATCTTGATGGTTTTAATGCCTTCAATTTTCCTTCTTGTGGTGAATAGTACCAATGAGGATTTGTCCGCATTAACTGAGAGGCCTTCTGGAGTGCACAGTAGTCCTAGATAATAAATAGCGACCCTTTGCAAAAACTGCTCCTAGTGTCAAGATATTTCCTTGTATCACTGCGACAATGTCGTCTATGTATCCTATGGTGTTAAAATCCTCATCATTCAACTTTCTAATAAGACTGTCGACAACAAGGCACCATATAAGGGAAGATAAAATAACTCCCTGTGGACATCGTCTTTTATCTTTTAACCTAAATTATGATATGGTGGTGGAAATGTTATAATCTACCATAGCACCTTTGATGGATTCAAACTTAGCATTATCAAAAGAACTCTCGATAACCATGTAGACCCCGAGAGCAAATTTTCTATTATAAAGTGCTCTTTCTATAGGCACATAGTGTGGTGGAGGGCGGTTTCAGTAAATTCCCATGGAATTTTTTTTAGAAATTTACTTGTCGCTCTTTAATATGTCTTCTTGAATTCGTCCAGTTGGAATCAAGAGAAAGATGGAAGTCGTCCTACTTTTCAAAAACCCTCCGAATTGTGGAGAATATCCTCATAGAATACTAGTTTAATTTGTTAAATTAACGAAGCTTCAGTGCATTTTCGTCCGCCACTGTCTTTTATATGCATGCAGAAAATATAAACTTTACACTTTAAACTCGGAAATTGTGGAATTTTTCTTTGAGAAACTATCGTTTTGTTAAAAACTACTTTTTTTTAAATCAGCCACGCTTAACTGAAACTACTTCAATATAAAATTAAAACTCGTTTTGAATAAAAAAATAAAAAAATTACACTTCCGCTTTTTCTTAATCTTCGCTGATGACGATAACTACCTTCCTATTAACTGTCTTACTGCTAAAGACTCCCATTTTCTTGACGCCATCTCCTCCTCTGGCTTACACCAAATGAGTGATGTAAAGAACTCTATGGGAAGACAGTTAGATCTTATATTTTCTTCTGATTCGAGTAACACTATAGTCGAACCGACTTCTCGTAACTTATCCGCTATCGACAGTTTACATCCGCCTACTATTTTCATCTCTTTTTGCTACGATGGTTCTAATACTGCTGACCCCAACGTAGATCAGTACGTTCTTGATTTTTAAAAAGGCGGGCTTCTCTGATCTTTCTAACAGGATTCTTTCGATCGATTTCACATCTCTTTTTTATGATTTCCGTGTTTTATGATAGGCTTTATGATCTGTTTAATTCGTGTGTACCACGCAAACGGCTGAAATCCCCCGTGATATACTAGAGAGCTACGGAAACTTAAGAATAAAAAAATAGACTATGGAAAACTTACTTACGCTGTAGAAACACGTCAGCTTATTGTGATTTCGTTTATTGTCATGACAGCTTTTTCGCGTTCGTTTCGATAATGTTCGCGATAACTTGCATTAGGGTCCTCGTACTTTTTTTAAATTTGTAAATATGAAGAAGAAAACTGATAACACTACTGGACAAGATTTTGCAACTGGGTAATGAGTAGTTGTTTCCGAAGTAACTTTTCCTGCTGAAACCGAATCCGGGCTCAGAATTGTTCTATCAAGTCTGGTTTTTGAGATATTCTAACCTAAAAGTGCTAAAAACACTATTTTTTTTGTTATATTTAAGGTAATGTAGTACTGCGAATGTTTTCTTTATAAAAAAACCGTCTATGGGGTCTTACATCTTATAGTGAATGGGATCTTATAGTACAAGTCTTCTTCTTTCAAATGCCGTTGCTCAAATATAGTTTTTTTTCGCACAGATATCGCGTTTTGAAATTTTAATGTTCATGAGTTTCTCGGTATACGAAAACTTTATGGTAACTTGAATAAGGTGACCATATACTTTTCATATACCGAGAAATTCATGAATATGAAAATTTCAAAATGCGATATCTGAGCGGAAAAAAAACGATATTTGAAAGAAGAAGACTTATACTTTAAGACCCATACACGGTTTTTTTATATAGAAAAAATTCGCAGTGCTAGATAACCTTAAATATGTCAAAAAAACAGTGTTTTTAGCACTTTTAGGTTAGAATATCTCAAAAACCAGACTGACAATTCTGAGACGGATTCGGTTTCAGCGGGAAAAGTTACTTCGGAAACAACTATTCATTATCCAGTTGTACAAAATTTTCAAAATTTTGTAGACTAGTGTAATTACCCATCTACAATGTGGTACAATGGACCCTCTAATTGCAGCGCACCCGATATAGCCGACGACTGTGCATTGTTTTTCGAGGGCGCTTTTTTATCAGGCAATTTTGTGCCTTCCCTGCAAGAGTTTGGTCATATCCAGGATCGTCCCGCTGCCTCCATCGCTTTATATCTCGTGATATTATTATGGATGGTATCAAGGAACTTAGAATGGACTTTTCTTTTGGTCCTGATGGTGTTCCACCTGCATTCTTGAGATGCTGTTCTGACGCTTAACTCACTCCACTGGAACTCAACAAATCTCTTCAGGCCGGTAGATTTCCTACGCTATGGAAGAGCTCCTTTATAATTCCTGTTTATAAAAAGGGGCGTAAAAACATAATAGGTCTGTTCGTTGACGCCACTCCGAGTCAAAAAGAGTCATTTAGAGCCATTTCTTACTCTAGTTGTGTTATTTGAGAAAAGAATGGCAATCTTCTTGCGCTTTTTGTGTTCTTTGAGAAAAGAGTCATACTCTTTTCCACTCCTTTTATGTTCTTTGAGAAAAGAGTAGCAATCTAGATTACTTTAGAGCGAACTTTTCTGCTCCTGCTTTAAATAAGGTGCAGCTTTTTGACGTTTAAGATCGAGTGATTTGAAAGTGACTTTTTGTTAATCAAGTTAAAAGATTAAAGTATTGTGCTGCAAAATGCAGAAAGTAACAATGGTAAAGTCTTGTGGGAAGATATTTATGTGACATGCTCGCCAAATACTGCAAAAGGGTTAGTTGTCTACAAATTTTTGAATGATAATTATATTCAAAACAAAGTGACAGTCAGCTGTTAAGAGTGGAGTATTGCATCCAAACTGGTTTTGCTACTCGGATTAGTGTAGAGCTGTGCGCTGCTATTTTATTTAATTAAGCTTAATACAAGCTATAACATAATAGTAATACTAATACTACAAGCTATACTAGATGATAAATGATGGAATAATAAATAAATTGAAAAAGCTACAATATGAGCTCTCATTAAGGAACAAACTGGCTGGAAGGAAAACGAATTAAGAAATGCGATCAGGATGGACGGGGTCAAGATATAAAGATTTGTGAAGGGATGATTTACTCAGATGGAAGTCAAAGGAGGAAAGGTCGTTGACTTTTCGAAGCAAGACCGTAGTTTGTGCGATGGCGGTCGAGTCGGAAAAGGGGAGTGGACCTAAGGTTGCGGGGATTAGTATAGATGGGTAAAGATTGCAGGATTGAAGGGCAGTCTATGGCTCCACTTAAAAGCTGATGAATGAAGAGAATGTCAGAAACATCACGACGTTTACTTAAGGGTTGTAAGTCAATCAGTTTCAGACGGTTTTCATAGGGTGGAAGGTTGAATCTGTCTGCCCACGGGAGATCACGTAGAGCGAAGCGAACGAACCTACGCTGGACGGATTCAATCCTATTGATATGGGTTGTTTGTGTAGGTGACCATACCTGGCTGGCATATTCAAGGAATGGTCTAACGAAGGAGATATAGAGAGATTTGGAAACATATGGATTGGAGAACTCTCTAGACCAGCGCATCACAAACCCTAGCGCGGAGTTAGCTCTGTTAATTATGCTGTCAATATGAGAACAGAAGTTGAGTTCGCTATCACAGATTACTCCAAGGTCACACAAAGAGGTAACAATAGGGACCGGTACATCGGTTAGCATGTAAAATCTCGGGGTGGCGGTAAGACGCTTGCGGGAATAAGAGATGGGCTGGCATTTGGAGACATTGAGTTCAAGAAAGTTTTTCATGCACCACGTGGTGAAGGAATCGAGATCTTTTTGCAGGAGAAGAGAGTCGGTTGTGGAGGAGATATGTTTAATTATTTTCATGTCATCAGCATAAATGGACAGCTCTGAGTGATTGATGACGCATTCAACATCATTTATTGTAAGGATGAAGATCAGTGGACCGAGGTGGCTGCCCATTATTTTATACTCTGCTCTTTTTGAATCGGAGTAGAGTCGCGCCAAAATCTGCGCCACTCGGAGTGGCCTCCGCGAACAAACCTAATAACAAATTATAGGCCAATCGCAAAGCTTTCCTGAATACCCAAGTTGTTCGAATCTGTTATATATTCACAGCTTGTAGGGCAGTGTAAGGGGTTAATCTCATCTAATCAACATGGCTTTTTGCCTGGTAGATCGACGACAACAAACCTGCTTGAATTTACATACCACATAATCTCTGCCTTTTTAAAATTGCACAAGAGTCATCAATGAATGGGATTCTCTTCCACCTCTTTTCCTGTCTTTCGCTTGGTTTTACATAAGGGTATACTGAGTTTAAAGCTAGTTCGGATTATTTATCTCTCAATAGTTTATATACAGCTATTTGTTTTATTATGTTCAGCTCTTTTCTAAATTTTTCTTTGTCTAAAGGCAGTCTTAGCAATCTATTGATCATAGAGTGGAAGGCTGCTAACTTTGTACTCCATCCAAGGGTGATTAGAGTGGGAAGGAATTATTGTGTCACAATAAGTGTTTTTTCTAAAGATATCAAATTTTAATTTATTATCAACTACTGAAATCGTCAGATCTAGAAAATTAATACTATGGTTTCCTAATTGTACTGTAAATTGAATATTTCAGTCAATATTATTAAGAATTTGCTTTACAAATAAGTCAAGTTGTCTGTCAGTTCCTAATCATATACGAAATACGTCGTCGACGTGCCTAAACCAAGCGAAGACGTGTTTAATTAAATCATTATCAAATTTAAATAATTTATTTTCAGAATTGTTCATAAAAAATTCTGCACAGAAAGGTGAGTAAGAGGATCCCATGGCAAGGCCTTTTGTCTGTAGGTATATTTTTTGATTAAAAGTGAAATAGTTTTGGTTAATACATGTATCTGAAAGCGAAATTAGTTAGCTTGCTTTTTCATTTTTGAATTATTCTATTATTAATTTATTAGGTTGATCTTTTAAGTCTGATGTCGGTATAGAGGGAAATAGATTGCTTACATGAAAAGAAACAATCTTAGCGTTGTATGGTATAATTAATTCTTTCGATTTGTTAATTAATTCTTCAGAATTTTTAATAGAAAAGCTCGGTTTAAAATCTAACATCGAAGGTAGTGTTTTTGTCACGTGTGTTTAGCCAACTTTTGAGCTGGGGCTTTGAAAGCCGAGGCTACCGGACGTAATGGGACATCATCTTTATGAAGCTTTGGGAGTCCATAGAGAATTGGTATTGAGGGATGGTTGTTCCTTAGCTTCAATGACTCAATTTTATCAAGAATTAAACTGGCGTTATTTATTACTTTAGAAACTATTCTCGCATATTTTTCAGTTGGATCAGAAGTTACTTCATATATATTCATATTTTCTAAGCAGTTTTCCATTTTATTTATATAATCTGCTCTATCTAATATTGTAATAACATTACCTTTATCAGCTTTACTTACGATTAAATTATCTCTGCAAATTTTCTTTTTGATTCTGTTTAACATTAAACTATCTGATATGGACTTATTTTTGTTGTTATTACTGATATTCACTAAAGAATTAACGCAATCCGCTTTAACCACTACATTAGTATCATCCACTGTTGCAGCCAAATGCACCGCAAGGTCGAGAAAATCCGATTTAGTTGGTTGAGTAGCTGGTGAGAATTTTCAGCCCTGTTTTAAAAATTTTTGTTCGGCATCCCTGAAAGTACCACTGGACAAATTAACTAGTCGTGGGTGAAATGTGACTTCACTGTTCCGATGATCTGATGACAAACGCTGTTGGCCTTCCTCAGATTTGCTAATTTCATCCTTTGTTTACATAATTGTGCATAACTCAATCGTCTAGCTTTTTCACTATACAAGAAATGCACTCGGTCAAATTCGATGGAATGCAACTGATGAGTCAGTTCGGAGTGATGACCTTAAAATGCATTCCGATGTTATCTCTTTTTCTATAGTGAAATTTCAACTCCTCTTTTAACCAATATAGCTAAGCTTTTTAAATTGATTTCTTGGTAGCCAATTTTTAACGCCGGTTTTTAAATTTACATATTTCGGAAAATGTTATGCTTTTTACAAGCACTGTTGAACCAAATGTGATTACGTAATTAGCAGTCTTTGATATAAAACCATTAGCTGGTACAAATTAACATTTTTAATGTAACTTATAGTTTCGTTTTTTGGCACTTGGTGGACATATTTTTCACTTAACATTTTTTCTGAATAAATAAAACGCTTGAATATTTTCCACACTTTATAATTTATTTATTTAATAAATTTGAGCTGGCGCGTTTCGTCTTATCTTTTAATTTTTGTTATTTTTATATTCAAAACGAGTTTTAATTTTCTCTCCACAAATAATGTATTATAACAGGGAATTTTTCAGCTATTTCCTCTTGACCTGCAATAAAATGTTAGAAATACGAGTTGTAGATAAAGATGATTGAAAAATGTACAACACATTTTCGATGGTAATATGTAATAACTAGTAATCGTTCTCTCGTTATACAATTTATACATTTTATAAAAGAAAGATTTTTTTTAATAAATTATGAATTTATACTCTTAGAGATATTATCATTATGGTTTTCTTTTTTGAAATATTTTGTCCCCCCCCCCCCATCATCTGCATTAAGAGGATTCATCAGTGAGTCAACAAAAATTGTCAAAGAACACATTTTTTTCAGGCTTGAAAGTGTTTCCCCCTTAAAGGAAAATTCAACTTCTATAAACTATTTTTTTTAATTGAGAAAGATTGTCATAGGTAACTAAGAATTTCCTTAAAAGTACTGGATGCATTCAAAAATTGGCACAATTGTTCGGACAATGCAATTTTCATACAAAAGAGCGAAACAAATCGGTATTACTGTTATAGTTTTAATTTTTTTTCCGTTGAAATTCATTTAATTAGCTTCTTATAGGCTTTTATATCAGTGAGTGTAGTTCAGATAATGTTTTGCTTGAAGTTGTCGGTGGAGTAAGTGATAACGTGTTAGACTTCTGTCCTGGAGATCCCAGATTCGAGCCCCACTATCGACGACCCATGGTTGTTATTTGCTGACAACAGATAAAGATAAAAAATCCCATTGGATATTGCAGATTAATGCCGATTCTTTACCCGCCCCTGGACCCACAAAGGGTTACGGGAACTGGAGTTGAGATAATGAACTACAAAATTTATAAAAATGAAAATATCATTTCTCAAGTAGAAAGGATATATTTTTAAAAGCTTTCCAAAAGCAGCATTTTATTTAAAAAATCGGACGCGCCATTTCACCATAATCTAACGAAATTGCTGCAACCAATTAACTATCAATTAGAAAAATGTGATAATACATTCCTCTACTCTCTTAGGTTATATTGTACCATTGATTTCTCGATTTCAGCATATCTCTTGACGAATCAATCACAACATTATGAAGAGTTTGAGTTAAACTACCGACGGGGACGGACATGTAACGAACGCTGTAACGTGTGGACCGTTTCGATGATTCTTTTTGTGTTGGGTAGAGTGTTCCTTGATTGATACCACGAGAAAAAAATTTTAGTGGGCCGCAGGTGGGACCGATTTGGATGGTTCTTTTTTCATTGTATACAGTATAAGACACTTAAACGTGAAAAATAAAATAGTTTTTTTAAAAAAAAGTTGAACCGACTTAAAAGCGCTAAAAAGCATAAAATAATTTTTACGACATTTTGAAGTCGGTGCAAATTAAACAAATAGAACAACTACAGAACAACAATTGAAGATAATACATAATACTACCTGAAAGTTTCAGCTCATGGGATCATAAGAAAGGACGATTAAATATTTTTGTTGTAGTTGTTTGGATTGTCTGATTTGCACCAACTTCAAAATGTCGTAATAGATATGGTTAGGTTAGGTTAGGGTGGCGGCTATCAGCCCTACAGCCTCACATAGACCTATAAATGGTCCGTTGTGATACCACATCCGTGGAACCGTGCCTGATTGCCGGGTTTAACTAAAACCAGCCGCAGCTGTTAATAAACCTTAGGAGTTGCTTCAGCCCGATGCCGGCTATATCGCCCATGCCACCTAAGAAGTACGCGCCCATTGCATTGTACCTTCTTTTTGCTAGCCCGGGCATTCGCAGAGTAAGTGCTGAATGCTTTCGTAATAGATATAAAATTAAAAATTATTTTATGCTTTTTAGCGCTTTTTGTGAAGTGGGTTCAACTTTCACAGTGCACTAGTAGGCAAAAGCCGCTACACTTTCGCACTCGGGAAGTTTTGAGGGTAATTTCGAAACTCGACGTGTCCAAAGCTATTGGGACTCACCTGTCATATTCAACAGGAATGTTTCCAAGTGTATGGAAACTTGCTCATGTCCAGCCGATACTTAAAAAAGGAGAGACATGCGACCCCTCTAACTACAGACTAATTGCAAAAACTTTTTATTGAATCGCTTATCAACTCTCAGTTGATGAAATATCTAGAAAATAATCATCTCATCAACGATTGCCAGTACGGTTTCCGCGCTGGCCGCTTAACCGGAGACTTACTAACAGCTCTAACGGAGCGTTGGAATCATTGTCTCCATAATTTTGGTGAGTCCGAAATCGTCGCTCTTGATATTTCAAAGGCTTTCGAACATTTGGTCTGCACCCTTCCCTCGTTAAATGGATAGAGAATTTCTTGTCAGCCCGTTCAATTCGTGTAGTAATTGACGGAGTTACATCTGATTCCTACGAAATAAATGCCGGTGTACCTCAGGGTTCAATTCTTTAACCAACCTTATTTCATCTTTTTATTAATGATCTTTTATCCCTTACTCTCAATCCTATCCACAGTTTCGCCGACGACAGCACCCTTGATTTCGCGTACTCATTTGATTATGTAAAGAATTCACGTGGTAATTCTACAGAAGTCAATCGAGAACGCATGTTTAGATGAATAAACAACGACATTTCTATGGTACCCGCTCGGGGCAGAGCAAATCGTGTTTCGTTTAATGCATCAAAAACTCAATGCTGTTTAATTTCCCTAAAAAAACGCCCAGTTCATCCCTTAACCCATTTCAGTCGATGGAGTGAATATACCCAATTCAACCTCCCTAAACATCTTGGGTATTCAGATATCCAGCAATCTTAGCTGGACTGATCATATATTTGCAATCCCAAAAAGTGCGATGAAATGGTTTAGTTTTCTACAGAGATGTAAGAAATATTTACCCCACCTGACTTAGCGCTCATCTACAAGTCCCATATTATTCCTAGACTTGAATATAATTCCCATATTTGGGCAGGGGCCGGACACACCGCATTGCCCGCGTTAGACAAAGTCCAGCGTAAGGCTATTAAGCTTATTGGCGATTCCTCAATCTCTGAGGGCCTTGACTCTCTGGAGCATCGACGGAATGTCGGTTGTCTCTCACTGTTCTATCGCTATTTCCATGGACACTGTTCTAACGAAATTACTATTGTAGACACATGACAACACGCGATACAAGAGCTACAAGTCGCTCGCACCACTATACTCTCCAGGTCAAATTTGGACGTACCGTCAAATTTCGGGAATTTTTTCTAAGCAAAACAACACAAATGTGGAACAATTTACTATCTTCTGTTTTCCCTTGCCATATGATCCCGAAACTTTCAAACGGGGCGTACATCGACACCTCCTTCACTTAACCTCCTAGCCCATTTCCCTTATCCTTAATTCCTTTCCTGCCAAGGCTTGGCTTTACCATCATAGGGCATCCCCTGAGCTTTGGCAACATCATATATGTATATAAAAAAAAGTACGAGTTTCTTGTTGTATTCAAAAATACGTAAACTCATTTTCTTCTTACTTTTGTGAAGATGAACACGCAAATTTTGTAATAGCCCTTACTCCTGCCGGTAATATTTATAAATGATTGCGACACTCAGTACATAACTTCGAATTCTTTAATTCGTTGAAACCCATATAATATTACATACCTGTCTTCTTTTTCATAGTGAAATCCATGAACCAATAATTAGTAATGAACGTAGTATTATATTTCTATTTATATCAATGAAGACAAATATCTATTCCGAATTACAAGTAAATAAGTATTATAACCTCTGGATTTGAATGCAATTATATTTAAATATTGTATAAATAACAGTGAAACGTTCGCGTCTATTACATTGGAAATTAACTTTGTTTTTTTTTACTGTGAAAAGTAATAAAACTGCTGCAATTGTCTTTAATATATTCTGGAGATTGGTTTAATTTAAATATTAATTCAGTAAAATATAGAAGTAATAATATAATCAGAAACTGCACGCTGGCTTCTCAAAATATTGAAATATTTCTGTTTTGAGCTAGAGTAGTCAGACAATCTAATAGTCAAAACAAACCTTTAGAAGTTTTAGACTTTCGATGGCTATATCGACGCTGAAAAGCAATCTTTTCGTATCTCAAAAAATGCAATTTATACTGTATCTAGTATTAATTTCATCTTTTTTGTCTAATGATCACTATTTCAGAACTTTTACTCCAAGAATTACCTTTCTATCTTCTCTGTTCAAAGATTAATGAGCTCTACTGTAAACCTCCATTTTCAAGATACGACAAGATTGCTTTTCAGCGTCGATATGTACAGTAAAAAATTCAATGTGTATATTTTAAAGGAGTTTTTTAATTGCTTTTAAAATTGTTAGACAAACATGGCTTTTGAATTTTACCCCGTGAATATAGTTATTTCTTACTTTTATTTGTAAAGTAGCCATATTCATTCAATATTGTGTGAAAATCTGACTGCAAATTACAGTACTGAAAAAGAAATATTTCATTTGCAGTTAGTAGAGTTAAGAATATCGTGTAGCGACGTGATTCGTCGTATCTAACCAATGAGAATCGTAAATAGAATGACTTTACTGCCTTTATATAAAATCCGCCCGAATATTATGTACACATAAAATCTCGACGAACAAGAAACTTCCAATTGCACCAGACGAAGCCCACCCACATCAGCGAAATCTATTATACCTACATTTCTTGTTAGAATGCAGGATGTTGTAGTACATAGTCATGCCCTGAAGTTGGAAATTCCTTATACAATATCTGCACTCCTCAGAAGTGTGTTGTTCATAGAAAGCATCTACTAGCCGTAGTGCAACATGCAACCTTTTCTTTCCACTTGCACTTGAGATTTTGGTAGCGCATGTGCGGGATTGGAAAGCTCCCAAAGTATATTTTCCTTTACCGGTGGTGGTTCTTCTTGAACAAACTCTCTTAGCCAAATTGAGGAACATTGTCTGTCCTGTCGGGTGTGTGAAAGAACACTTATTTTCTTAACTCTTTTAGCTGATGTTCTCAAAATTATAACATCGCTTTCTCCTATAGCAATGAGGAATGCACTTAACCACCTACAGTGCAATTGCTCCTCCTTTAAAATGGTTCAGACAGCAAAAATAACACAAAAAACACGCAATTCGATTCTTATAAATTTCACAAGTTGGACTTTGGTAAAACTACTTTCAAAATAATTTTAAACTATAATATACGAGAAAATCATACTTTGCTTCAAAATAAATTTTTTAATTCTAAAAATTTGAAAATAAATACCTTAACATTGTATGTGAAGACGTTGCCCCATCTACTTCCGATAAAAGCGGTGTTCCATTGCAGTTCAATTGTCTGAAGAGGTTCTTGTGTATTGACCGACTGAATTTCAAGTCCGAAATTCTGCAAATAAATTAATATGGTTAGTTCAACTTAATAAAAAAAATATTTTTAAGGAAAAAAACAATTTATAAAACATTAGTAAAGTACCTTGCGAAAAATTGTATTATTTATTATTCTTTTGAGGTTGATATTATGCTTTTTAATATAAACCATTTCGGCAGGTTTAAACTTAGTGAGTTATCCAGGATATTTTTAGCAAAATTGATATGTGTTATGGATTCAATTGTTTAACATGTTGCCAAAAGGTAGTGTATTTCAATGACATCGTATAGGTGAATTTTATAAGAACTTTACTTCACCAATTTTGAGTTGAACTACTGAAGGGGACGGACGTGTCGCCGTGCCTTGCTCCCCAAAAAATTTAAATTCGGTTGCGAGACCAATAAGAAGTGAAAATTATTAAGTATTTAAGTGCGAGTGCCATCTACGCCAAAGGGAAGGGCTTTTATGCCCTATTTATAAGCAAAATCTGGTGAGTCCCGTCCAGTTTTTTAACCTTTTGTTCCATCCAACATTCAATGTGCTTCATTGAATGCGTTTAACGGGTCTCCACTGCTGAGCATTTGGCTGATTTCGTTGAGATCAAAGTTCAGCACAGCAGGCATAGCATTTCTGCTGGCTTTGTTCTCACAGTGGCGGCTTTGCTCGCTCCGCATTTGTGGATCCCGTTTGTCAGTAAGGACTGTGTCGGTTTACGTTTTCGTTTTATTTTGGGCATATTAAACCGGGACTATGCAGAAAATTATAATTAATTTTTGCAACATTCGTGGCTTAAAAAGTAACCATTTTTCGGTTTACTGCCACTTGATCACGGAAAATCCGGCAGTTTTTGAACTAAATGAAACCAAGGTGGTTTGCGATTCTGATAATAATCAATAACACATTCATGGATACAACTTAGTGCCACTCTTCTCTCCTCAGAGCGGAATCGCAGTTTATATTAAAAATGATGTGCCATTCTCCCATCTCCCTCAATCCTCTTCTACTAATCCAGAATTTAATTATGTCTGGATTAGATTTAAACTTTATCGGCTTATCATTCATTTCTGCTTTTTATACCGTAGCCCGAATATGTCTAACATTGACACTGTGTGCTCCTTCGATAAGCTGTCTTCCGATATCGATAAGATTTTAGAAATATCCCCTTCTTCTGAAATCGTTTTTGCTGGCGATTTCAACGTCCACAACACACAATGGCTCAGGCATTTTTCTACCACAAACCCTTCTGAAAGACACGTCGAGTTTTTTAATTTACAACAACTGGTTGAGTGTCCGACTCGTGTTCCTGATACTTTTGGATCTATTTCTAACATCGCATCCAGACAAGTACTCGGTAACTGCTCCCTTGAGCAATTCGGATCATTGTCTTATCTCCGCCCAATTCTCCACCTCCTCTCTGACAACCCGTTACCTAAATTCCACCAAAAGGTTAGTGTGGCATTATAAAAATGCTGATTAGGCGGGGCTTAATAAATACCTCAGAGAGCTGGATTGGTCTGATTGCTTTTCTATGAAAGACGTTAACAAAAGTACCGATTATATCTCGAACATCCCATGGTTTGGAATGCATCGCTTTATTCTTCATAGCATCATTCCATCAAACCAATTAACTCCAATTGGTTCAATAATGACTGTTCGCAGGAATTAAAAACAAGGAAGCAGCCTTCCAGGCATATAAATGCCCTTCAGAGGAAGTCAGACGTATCGCGTAGGAATGCGCGAAATATTTGCAATTCAGTAATTAGTCGGGCAAAGTTCAATTTCGACCAGAGCGTTAGACGGAAGGTATTTTTTACTCAAAAGGGTAGTAAAGACTTCTGGTCTCTAGTAAAAACCGTAAAGAACAATTTCACCTGGTCGTCAACACCACCTTTCATTTATAATGGGAATGTTTTTACTGACTCATTGGACAAGGGCAACTTGTTTGCTGCTAATTCGTACTTGCCACCTTCATCGCAGCCACTTCCATCTCCATCACAGTACACTAGTAGGCAAAAGCCGCTACACTTTCACACTCGGGAAGTTTTTAGGGTACTTTCGAAACTCGACGTGTCGAAATATATTGGGCCTGATGGTTTCTCGCCCCTGGTTTTAAAATGCTGGGCTTCTGCTTTGGCTAAACCTAGCAAACTTTGTCACCTGTCATATTCAACAGGAATGTTTCGAAGTGCATAAAAACTTGCTCATGTCCAGCCGATACTTAAAAAAGGAGAGGCATGCGACCCCTCTAACTACAGACCAATTGCACTAACTTCGATCATATCTAAAGTTTTTGAATTGCTCATCAACTCTCAGTTGATGAAATATCTAGAAAATAATCATCTTATCAACGATTGCTCGTGCGGTTTCCGCGCTGGCCGCTCAACTGGAGACTTACTAACAGCTCTAACGGAGCATTGGAATCATTGTCTCCATAATTTCGGTGAGTCCGAAATCGTCGCTCTTCATATTTCAAAGGCTTTTGATAGAGTCTGGCATGCTGCCCTTTTTGACAAACTTCAAACATTTGGTCTGCAGCTTACCCTCGTTAAATGGATAGAGAATTTCTTGTCAGACCGATCAATCCGTGTAGTAATTGACGGAGTTACATCTGATTCCTACGAAATAAATGCCGGTGTACCTCAGGGTTCTATTCTTTAACCAACCTTATTTCATCTTTTTATTAATGATCTTTTATCCCTTACTCTCAATCCTATCCACAGTTTCGCCGACGAC
This sequence comes from Leptarthrus brevirostris, assembly GCA_964036015.1. NCBI lineage: Eukaryota > Metazoa > Arthropoda > Insecta > Diptera > Asilidae > Leptarthrus > Leptarthrus brevirostris. The sequence continues at coordinate 41,795,826 of OZ038371.1, forward strand.
AGCACCCTTGATTTCGCGTACTCATTTGATTATGTAAAGAATTCACGTGGTAATTCTACAGAAGTCAATCGAGAACGCATATTAAGATCATTAAACAACGACATTTCTATGGTATGGGGAGAGTAAATCGTGTTTCGTTTAATGCATCCAAGACTCAATGCTGTTTTATGTTCCTTAAAAAACGCCCAGTTCACCCCCAACCTATTTCAGTCGACGGAGTGAATATACCCAATTCGCCCACCCTAAACATCTTGGGTATTGAGATATCCAGAAATCTTAGCTGGACTGATCATATATTTGCAATCGCAAAAAGTGAAAAGTTGAAATACTTGGGTTTTCTACAGAGATGTAAGAAATTTTTCACGCCACCTGCACTGATTTACAAGTCCCACATTAGGCCTAGACTTGAATATAATTCACAAATTCCGGCAGTGGTCGGACACACCGTATTGTCCGCGTTAGAAAAAGTCCAGCGTAAGGCTATTAAACTTATTGGCGATTCCTCAATCTCTGAGGGCCTTGACTCTCTGGAGCATCGACGGAATGTCGGTTGTCTCTCACTGTTCTATCGCTATTTCCATGCCGATTGTTCTAACGAAATTGCCAGCCTGATTCCTTGTAGACACATGACAACGCGCGATACAAGAGCTACAAGTCGCTCCCACCCCTATACTCTCTAGGTCAGATTTGGACGTACCGTAAAATTTCGGGAATGTTTTCTAAGCAGAACAACACGGATGTGGAAGAGTTTACCATCTTCTGTTTTTCCTCGTCATATGATCCCGAAACTTTCAAGTAGGGCGTACACCGACAACTCCTTCACTTAACCTCCTAACCCATTTCCCTCAACCTTAATTCCTTTCCTTTCAAGGCTGTGCTTTACCACCATAGGGCATCCGCTGATCTTTGGCAACATCATATAAAAAAAAATTAACTGCTAAGTACCCTGGGTTTTATAATTCAGTTTGAATAATACTTTTCATACTGATGAGGCTCTGAAAAAATTTTCTTGAAGTTCAAGTTCAAATTGTTTCAGTTTATAAGGTCCCATTCAGGGAGTGAGCTTGCTACTAAGGGAAAAATTGGCAGATGATACTCTTTTAAGCGTAAAGAGAGACTCTGGCTTTTGTTAAGTATAAAAAGTCGAAAAAATTAACAAATCTAACAAATCTGCTAACTTCTTTTGCTCCATATATTATTGCTTTCCATTTAACGTTTTTTGAACAATTCTTAAAATTGTTGTATTGTAATTGCTAAAACCTTTTTATTTGTTAAATTATCACCAAATTATAAATTTTATTCTAAGCAAATTACAATTTAAGTCGCAGGTACACTGTGCTACAGAAAGTAAAATGTGTTATTAGTAATTATTTAACAAAATATTTTTGAATTTGCTTTTCTTACTTTATTTTGATTTAGCGAGTTGAAAAAATAAATTTTTAAAGTTGAAAAATAACTTTTTTATTAATTTTTTATAAATTTTTTCCATTGTCAATGAAGGGGTGTAGTTTTACCCCCTTAAAGGTAGAAAATAATTTATTTTTGTTTGACAATATCCATTTAATCGAATTAAAAGCATAAAGATGAAAAACAAAATTGTTTGTGGACTTTTTTTTTATTTTTAGTCAATGTAGGGGTAGTTTTAACCGTCTAGGATTATCCCTTATCATCAAATGTGGATTGATTTGATATAAATCAATCACTTGTATATAAAAATTTAAAAAAGCGTATTTCATTGGATTATTTTTTATTAATATTAAAATTATCGCGAAAACCCCTTAAAAATTGGTGTTTTTTGCATTTTAAAGGGTGACGCAACCATTTTAGGACTGCGGGAACCCGATTTTCGCGAAGCAAAAAACATAAAGTAAAATTAGTCTGGAACCGGTGTTCTGTTCCGACATATCCTTGCACTACACGATAAGACCATTTTACATTTTACTTTGATATAATTGTGCAACAAGACCGATAACAAATTTCCTGGATGAAATGGATTCTTGAACCTCTTTACAAATGCACAAGGTTTCCATACTTCGGCGATTATTTTGTTACCATTTATCAATGCAGCTCCAAGTGATTACATAAATTTCAGTTTTTCATGGTATGCACATTACTCTTTAATTTTTATCTCTTGATCTATCCAACACAGCTACATCAAACAAACGCTTAAAAATTATAATCTAACTCCTATCATTGCAGGTACAGTTACTTCCAAAAGTGAAAAAAATGATTTGCAATTACCTAAAATTCAGCAGTTTCACAATTTTTCTCCGAAATTCATATAATTAGTATACCTCTTTTTTATTTTTATTGGATTGCCCATATTATTACCTTTCCAAAAAGGTGCAACATGGCAAAGTAGACACAGGATTAGAAAAACCGTATCCTTAAAACTCGTTGAGTACCTAATAATTTTATTGCACTTTAGGTAGGAAAATCTTTAAAGAAACAACATTTTTAAGATAAAAGGTTGATAAAGTTTGTTTTGGGTTAACAGATAATTAATTTTAATTATTGCTGCAAAAGAGTTATAAAAATGTTAGTGGAATTTTGTTTCACTGCCGATATTAGCTTTTGTTAGCTAGAATTCACACCCTTGTATCCTGGCGTTCTGTTGCTCGCACCTCATGAAAATTTTGCTATAAAAAAGGATCAGTCAGAAAGAATACTTATCATAGTTAAAAAACAAATCAATAAGTACAGGTGTTTTTAAGCTAAAATTATTAAAAAGTGGTAGAATTTACATTTCAGGAATACGCGAATATTATTTACATTTAAGGTGTAGTAGACGGAAAAGAGAGAGCGGCTGTACTGGAAGATTCCCTAACCGGCGAGCACCCCAAAGAGGGGTATTTACACGGACTTTCCAAAGGTTAAGAGAAACAGACGACATGGAGACACGACCCGAAACTTCGGGAACTTCTGTCGACGTGGAGCAGCAAACAATAACCATCGTGAGGCAGAACCTTAAGACGAGCACGAAACGAGTCGCAAGGCGATTAGCAGGGTCGTCATCTAAGGTTTGGAGGGTTACTCATCGAGGGGGATTATGACTATATCACCATCGCCCAGCTCAAGGACTACTGGAAGGAGATTCCGAGAAAAGACTGCTTCTGGAACGCAACATTGACGACAGAGCATTTCTGGACCAAATTCTGTGGACAGATGAATGTCAATTCACCAGGAAAGATATCACGAATTTCCATAACCTCCATACCTTGTTGAACACTAACCCACGCAGGGCGAAGGTGATCTCATTCCAGTAGAGATTCAGTGTCAATGTTTGGGCTGGTATCATCGGCAACATTTCATAGAACCATTCATTTTGCCGCAAGTGCTTAATAGTGAAATTTATCCGGACTTTTTGGACAATACACTGCCAGATCTAATAGAGAAGAACCCTATGGATAATCTTAGGGGAATATTTCACCAATACGATGGAGTTCCAGCGCAAACGGCTAACATTGTGAAGGCAATACTAAGTTAAAAATTTCCTAACCGCTGGATTTGACGAGGTGCACCGATTCCTTGGTCTGCTAGATCTCCAGACCTTACCCCATTGGACTTTTTCTTTTGGGGAACAATTAAGGATGAAGTTTATTCAAGCCTAGTTAACAATATTGAGGATTTAGTTATCCGAATTGGGAATGCAGCGACGAAAATATGGGAGAGGCTGGCTGCAATACGCCTTAAATAGGGACTTAGAAGGAGATTGTTGGAATGCATCCAAAGTGGCGGTGGACATTTTGAACGGCTTTTGTTACTTATCAAGATTAATTGTAATTACCTCTAAATTATATAAAAATAATATTAGAATTAATTTGAAATTAATTTCTTTAATTTGTTGATTTTTATAATACTCTCCGATAGGATTTCTACGTATAAATTTTTACATATTTTCTGCACCTTTTTGGAGAGGTAAAAAGATGGACAATCCAATAAAAATAAAACAGGGATGTACTAATTACATGAATTTCGGAGAAAATTTGGGAAAATGCTGAACTTTATGTAATCGCAAACTATTTTTTCACTTTTGGAAGTGACTGTACCTGCAATGATAGGAGATAGATTAAAATTGTTGACAATTTTGGAAAGGTCATTCAGATAGTAGTTTTTTAGCGTTTGTTTGATGTGACTGCGTTAGATAGATCAAGAGATAAAAATAAAAGAGTAATGTGCATACCATGAAAAACTTAAATTCATGAATCACCCTGTAACTTCCAAACGGTTGAAATTGCCCCCCCCCCCTCCGCTATACAATTTTTTGTTTGTCTAGTTGAGATCTATCACCCCACTCATTTTGGCACGTTAAATCTGAAACACCCTGTATAAGATTGGGTTCTTCTCACAATCTTATGTGATCTCTTATTTTCATCGAAAAGCTTAGAGAAATCACTACCGAAATGCAAAGAACATATTCTTTTTTTATACTCTTTCACTGGTTGTGAACCGACGTCTGCTTTTTTCCAATAGAGGCAAAAACAAGTTTGTTTCAAATTTCGAAAAATGCAAAGATTTACATGACGCTGCTGAACTATTTAAAAATGTTAATAAAGATCCTGACCAAATATTTAAATACATTGAGATTTAGTTCTTTTCTGAAGGGCACCGCCAAAAGACTGGCGTTCAATTACCATCTCTTACATCTGATTCAGCATTTGAGCATTTAAAAGAGTATATCTACAAGTACAAATATGGTTAGGTAATAATATTTCTGTTGAAAATGGGAGGTGGAAGTACGTTTCTAATAAACTGGAATCAATCATGATGAAACAATCTCCAGCTCCAGATAATTTACTGAAAATGTTATTTTTTAATTGTAAAAATGTATGTATGTGAAAATGCCTGCGGATGTCAATTGTTTCAATGCCATCACCTATTATAAAAATAAGTGAAATAGAAAAAACTGTTGAAAACCAATCAATTTAATTTTAGTCATTTATAACGTTGTATTATAAGCAAAATTCATAAATAATTTTTATAAACTTAACTTTTTATTAATATTAATGTTTTTTACTTTTAACCTTTAATATTATCAGGAAAAAAATATTCGTAAAACAATTTCTGTTCAAAATTAGTTTATTGTGTATTAGATTATATGCATATATCTGTATTTATTCATTTATTTTATTATTAAATAAGAAGCACCGAATTTTAATGGGTAAACTTTGTAATATACCTTATTCATAATACAATCCAACAGGATTTATAATATTTCGTTCAAACTAATTGAATTTCGAGATTTTTATATTTCAGGCGCTTAAGGCACTCCACTGTTTAGCTTTAATGCAACTTGAACCAGGCTATTTGCTGTTGGCAGCACTAATAATGATGAGACAAATTAGGTTGGCAATTAAGTGCGACAACTTTTAATGAAGTTACAAAATCGGCAATACCTGTTAATAGCAGAATGCCAAGACCTGTTGGCAGCACCGTAGATAATTCAGAGTTACAATCGCCGCCAGACCTCCCCGGCGTTATTTTACCAAAGATATCCCCAAAATATGACAACAGCAAAATGCCAAATTTGTCAACAGCAGCACGGAAAATTGAAGAATTTAGTGCGCCACCAGACTTCCCCGGCACTAGATAAGGAGGGCTGGCTTCAGTCTTCGACTAGCACTCTCTCTTGTACTCGCGTGCTTTCACAGTACAACACACTCCTCGCTAGCGAGATTCCTAGCTTTTTATCTCTTTGTCACTGGCGCGCTTCCACGGTGACATGCACTCCTACGCTCTCTTGTTCTGTCCTGCTTCCCCAGTACAAGACACTTCTAGCTAGGGAGATTCTTAGTCGTTTATCCCTCCTTCACTGGCGCGCTTCCTCGCTGGCGGACACTAGTACTTTCTCTTGTACTAGCGGTTTTCTCCAGTGCAAGACACTCCTAGCTAGCGAGATTCCTAGCTATTCATCTCGTTTTCTGCTGGTGGTGTCCAGTATAGCTATTACCATAATCTAAGTCCTACTCTATCAGAACTATCGGTCTCCGTCTTTTCGCCACTCAGAGAATAAATCCTCAGCACCCCGGCTCGTTCGACAAACATCATCCGAACAGTAGCAAAGACGACGGCAACCCAGGATATCGATAACCGGATAGAAAAGGACGCGAGATGACTGCCCTCCAATAGTAAAGCGAGTGAAGGGACAAGACTCGAACTAAGAATTTGAACATTTTATGTTTCTTCCACCGATTTTCGCGCCTAAACTTTCAAAATGTGTAAGTTCGTGCACATGCAGGATCCGGCATTCTCATCAAGGAACACATCTTGTGAGAACTCTAGTTATAAGAGAAAGACAATATGAACTTAAAGTGATAGAAAAGAGGATCAGTGATAAGCATTTCATATGAACTTTTTGCATAACAGATATGTAGTGATAGGAAAAGGGGAAGTAGATAAATATTTGTGAGCTTTTGCAGTGAATAAATAGAGAAGTAGTGAAGAAATCGGTTCATTCCCTTGGAAAGCCTTGACCCTGGACGGGCGAACTTATCCCCCGAAGAGAACCAGAACCGCCCTTGACTACGAGGAAATACGTTAGAAACTTCATTGTAATTTCACAAGTCTGATTAGCAAAGAGAAAGCCGACATTTAGTATTGTGCTCCGAATTATATCTGAAAGTAATTGTGTGAAATCAAATCAATCTGCGAGTATTCGTAGCATGTAAAAATGCTACCTAATCGTATTTTCGATAAGGCGCAATAACGAAATTAATTCGTTCACACGAAAAGCGCCTTGTCAACGTTTCTAAGTACTGTGTACCGTACCTTACCTTGGCATATACGGGTAAGTTACAAAAGAGAGAAAAAGCCAAAAGCCTTAATCTCGTACATGTAGTACGATCGCGATCTCTTCCTACATCGTCTTCTGCCTGTACAAAAGAGGCAGAAGAATTCATATAGGTACGGTTAATCCGAAGAATTAACACAGAGATCGAGAGTGTCTGTTTTCGGACATCGGGAAGTCAAGTTGGGTCGCGTTGTCTAATATCTCGTTATCTAGTGAATGTAATTAAAGTATAGATCAAATAGGTTCTAGTTACCTAGTAAACGTAATTATAGTACACAGTAAAAACTTGTGTTTTTAAAACAAAAAGAAATTCCATAAAAAATATTGTTGTATACAAAAAATAGAGGGGTCGTTTGAATGTGTGTTTTGAGTTGTTCAAAATTAGCACAGCCGGTAGGATGAGAAAGCTCTGTTCGCAGACTTTGCTTTAAAACTATCAATCCTGCGTCGAACTTACAACGGGGAACCATTGAGCTCAGCAAGTCACCTCAACGCTCCGGGATCGGTCAGCTTTAACTGCCAAGCAAACACGCAGTTATCCCACTCAACAGCACCAAGTGCCACCGCGGGACTCCAGCGGGCTTCATCCCAGCACAGAATACGCCCGAAGTAAACCAGCACCTGGAGGTTCCCCAGTTACTTTAGCAGGACGAAAGGGAAGATAATCAACCCTCCTCAAAAGGCCGACCCAAAGGTCAACTCATCCGCAACGAAAAAACAGTTGCAACAAAGGAACTGCCTGGACCAGCAGATCTACTCCAGAGTTTTGAATGATTCCGAAGACAGGATAAGGCCCCTTTCAAATTTCAACGACAGGAAAGCCCAAAAGACGATTAAGGCAACCAAATTGTCTCAAAGACCATCGACAAGGGAACATAGAAGAAGGGTATAAGCCTCCCTTGCCACCTTTGAATGTCGGAGTCAGAAGACTCCCCACCAACAGCAGTCCGACGATCGAAGTTCCGTGCTAAGAGGTCAACTCCAGCACAAGGCGTACTGGAGCCCTCAACATCAGCGGATCGAGAACCGGAAGGACGACTTCGCAGCGGCACTGTCTTGCTTGTTCCGTCAGCCGCTACCAAAGTAAGCCTTGACATATATTTAAATAACATTTTAGAGAAAGCGCGAGAACCTGAACCTGGTTCAGATAAAAATTATATAAATTTAGATAAGAATTTAGAACAAAATTTAAATAACAATAGTGAAAAAAGTGTTAATAATAATGAAGAGGCCAGTGTAATTGTAAGAGCCTCTAGTGCAGAAAAGGAAACCGACCAAGCTCTCGACGAACCGAATTCCGTGGAAAATTTACTACTAGACTGGATATAAGCATCCTTAACAGACACCAACGCAGCAATGCCTCGAGAATAAACGGCTTTCCTCCAAATTTTGCTGACTAGACTACAAGGTGAGGCTTATCAGATATATGCCGCCTACACACCCGCATCGCTAACAGAATTATAAGACAGACTGATTCGAGCGTTTCTTCCACGAGAAACATATTAAGAATAAGTTAACTGATTAATCACAGCAAGGCAAAACCCTTGCGAGCTTCTCAGGGACTTCACGACCTGGGTGTAGCAATTGTTGACGCTTTGTAAAGAGGCAACCACCACTAAATACGGAGCGACAGCAGCCCTATTTGTAAAGACACTATTGGAGGACTTCACTCGAAACGCACTCCGTAGTGAAGTCACAAATCCCCACCTGTGTCAGTATTTGTTAACGATTGCCGAAGGAACGCTCGACGAAGTAATTCTGAATTCATGGAAAAGCTGCAAGAAGAGGCACATTTTTTTACAGTCCCCTTGTCGCACTTTGCAGCTACCATGCCACAAACTGATCCTAGACTGGCGATAAGAGCGACCGGATGGTGCCCGGTGACATACAGTCAGCCGCGCCAGCCAGGAGTCGCCTTCTGGGCACAAAAAAAATGTTTGCGGGTTGGGGGTAGGGGTTGACCGTCACTTTTTAACGCGTGCACCGGTTTGGATGGTGAGTTAATCCATATCAAATCATCCAGGTTATGAAACCCACGGTCTCAGGTTTTTATGAATTTTTTTTATACAATATGTTTCATTTACTATCCTTATTATCCATATAAAATTTTATTGTAATATCTTGAATACTTTTTAGATATTAATTTCCAAGAATTTACGAAAAAAGACGTTTTTGCATTACCGAGAACTCTAGCGGTAGTGACACAGTTTAAGTTAAACTTTCTTCACTTTGGAATCATATCGATTTTTTTACGAAAATGTTCAGAACAATCTGTAGAAGAAGAAAAAAATGCATTTAGCAACATATCTATTAAATGGCGCAGTCATTACCAGCTCAAACCTGACTTTAATAAATACTTTGAAGAAAAAACATAACATTTTAAAATGATATTTAAACTTAAAGGCGCTACAGTAACCAACAAAAATTTTGTTGTTAAAATAATCCTAACAGTATGGACTAATAGGTTCTGGAATAAAATTGGTTGTAATTTGACTGTCAGTGCATCAGACCATCCCTTGCCCCCCTTAACTTAACACATTTTTTTCTATATTAATATTTATGATTAGAGGAGTACTTTTTATTAAATAAATCTTACTTCTCCACGTGCACCAGAAACCACCACCTAGTGCCACTTAACATTGAAGAATTTTTTTCTACTTTAAAATATTAAAACCCCGCAATTTTTTTTTGTTTAAATATACATATATTGGTTAAAAGATATTACTAAAAATAAACCCAACTCTCCAAGTGCATCGGGAACCAACCCTAGTGAAATCCATAATCTTGAATAATTTGTTTGTACACTTAAGTGTAAAAAATCCAACTTCTTTTTTTGTTCATTAAATAGCTATTGATTTTAATGTATCTTATAAGAATTAAATCAACCCCTAAAATATCAATTAGTAACTACCCCTTATGTATATATCTAGTAAAAAAGATACTACAACTTCACTAGTAGAATAAATTAGTAAAATGAATTTGTATAAAAAAAATTATTCAAGGTTAAGGTTCCCGATGCACTTGGAGAGTTGGCTTATTTTAAAAAAATTAATAAAATGAAATTAATGAAGTGTTAATTTTCTCAAAACCTTCCTGACACTTCGGTCCAAGTGAATTTAACATCCTTTCAGAGTAAATTCGTAATGGGACGCACTATTTTGGAGAAATCAGGTATGAAGTTTCTATAGTAATTGACAAGATCTATAAAGGATTGTACTTGCCTTAGTTCTTGGAACGCAGGCCGTTTTACTTGTGTCTGGGAGTGCACCTTGACTCGAAAATGTATGTCCTAAATAAACAACTTCTCTTTTAATAAACTGGCACTTCTCTCTGGCTGCAGTTTCAAGTTGTTCTCTCTCAATCTATTAATAGGTCTGTTTGTTTCGCTCCACTTTTTCTGCACTGCCTGCACTTTGTGCAAAATTGACATCAAGCGGCGTTTGTTTCGCTCTCGGTGTAAAGTTAGTGCAACTGCACAACGTTTGTTTCGCTGCAAAAAAGTGGAAATTTCTGCACTTGATTTGGATGAAGTGCAGTGAGTGCAGGCAGATATTTGACATTTGTCAGGCAATTGTCAAACAAAGCCGGTCTTAATTGAAGTGATTTTAATTAATTATCAGACGAGTCACACATAATTTCTTTCATTAAAGTCGGTAATATATTATTTTCCGTTTTATTTGTGATATTAAAAAATTGTATTAACCAAAACACATTCCGTTAAATATTATTTGTTTCGCTGACGTTAGTGTAGGGCAAATTCCTACACTTCTGACGTCAAATCGATTACACTCTACACTACTTCTGCAATTTTCATGCAGCGAAACAAACAGACCTAAAGAATTTGCGGAGGTTTGTATTATGGTCCGCTAAACTTTTTCCATAAATGACTATTTCATCTAGGTAGACGAAATATTCTGTAAGTACATAGTTTATGAGACGTTGGAACGTCGCCGGGACTCCTTTTAGCTCTAACGGCATACGTTAATGCTGAAAGCTGTTTTAGATCGATCGTGAGGGTCGACTAGGACTTGATTATAGCCTTGAGGATACCACATTTAGAAAGTGTCACTAATTCATTCTTTAACTTCAGTGTTGGCGCTCCTACTTCGATTGCAGAATCGGGACTTCGATCGTATGTTATTGGCACAGTGAACTCTTTCCAATTGATTTCCGTGCGAGGCAATCGAAGTGTTTTCATGGGTCCGCCAACATTACAGTTTCTTTTTAGGATGACGTTTTCTAAAAGGTCGTCATTGGTAAGACCTGGGATATTTTTTACGACGTGAAACTTACAGGGTATTTTTTTTTTATTTAAAATTTCCCTTACAGGATCCCAATGTCTTACCGGTACCAAATGGCGTTTGTAATGTTGTTTTCTCCCCGGAATTTATTACATCAAGAGATTTTAAAATTTTCTTTTTTATTATACTAACCTCGGCGCCGGTATCCACTACCAGACGTGTTTGGCCATTTAGGCTTATGTCTAGGGGTAAATTTACTGCAGGGATACCGGATTCGGGCGCTTGAGGAAATTTCTTCTTCTTCTTATTTAAATTTGTTTCTTGTCGGGCGATATTTGCGACATCTTTTTGCCGTTTCCCGACTGTTTATTCTCCCATTTTATTTTATGTCTGCATTCCTTTAGTGAGTGACCTCTGCGACTACAGAATTTGCATACAGAATTTGCATACGCGTTAAGAAATATTTTAATATTTTCTTACTTCGCTCGAGTTGAACGGTTTAGTTGGGAATTTTCTGCAATTCCAAGTTATTAAAATTTTTTGAAAATTTGCTCGGGTCATGTGTTTATTTCGTACATTGCGTACTTGTGATGAATCGGAAGGGAGTTGCTGGCAGGGCAGTGGTACGGGCAGCCCGAAATTTCTGTTGTTACCTATATGGAAAACAATTTACAATTTATACAGATCACAAACCGTTTAAGGTGTATTTAATGTGGGGGATCCCACGTCCTGTCTTGTACGATTCTATCATAAGTTGTCTGATTTTGACTACCAAATTGAGTACAAACCATGTAAATATAATCAAAATTCGGACGCACTTAGCAGAATACCACAGAAAGCTAACATTGAGGAGGAGAGTAAATCACAAATTATCACTACAACAGCATTAGTTCATACTAATCCAAACAAATTAAAACAAGTAGATCGGCAAAAAACATGCTTACATGCTGCATTTCGCAGAGAGAAAGAATTGTCTAAAGATGTTCCTACAGCTATTAACGGAAATAGTTTTAGAGAAGATTCAGAATAATGTTCAAAAAGAGATATCTCCTGAAGACTTAGAATTATTCGAGTTAGAGGCAAGCTCAACTTTTTAAAAAAAAATCAGCAAGGAAAGATGAGGCAACAATCCAAACTATTCTGAAAGAATACCATGACCAACCACTAAGCGGGTGTATGGGAGTATACAAAACTTACGAAACATTACAAATGGAAAAATATGCTGAAAGAAGATAATAATTACATTAAAAAATTTGTAATAAGCCGACAAAATAAAAATTAAGTGACACCGCCGAAAAGCCTTTCGAAAAAGTCTATTTAGATATCGTACGACCATTTCCACTTACTCACCGGGGATTAGTATATATTAACCATTCAAGATTACCTAACTAAAATTCTTGATACAAATTTCTAAATTAGAGCACCAACAAGATCAGTAATAACCGGAAAATAGGTTCAAAAATCAAACACCTTAAAATCTTGTTAAAATAAAACTTTTAATTTAGAACTTAAACCACTGCTTATCACCCACAAGCAAATGAATCATTAGAGAGAGCTCATCGTCCTTTAGTTGAATATCTTCGCATAAGCCAATGGCCTGAATGAACGGCTTGGGGACAAGGTATTGGTAAATAATCACTTCCTACATGTAGGGAGTAAGCATACTCCACTTTATGCGTTGTGTGGTTTCTAAAATGCTTCACCCCCTAACTTAAGAAAGAACTCAGAACCTGTATATAATTTTGATGATTTCTGTGTTTATGTAAAACATAAAATGCAGAAGATCCACAAAATCGCTAGACTGATACGAAATCAAGCAAAATAACTCTATCCAGTATGGACAGAAGCTTTTGAAGTAAAGCGCGTGGATAGTGATGTAAACTGTACTATTGATTTTTCTTATATCCTTTATTCTTACTTTAAAAGATGCTGCTTCAACCAAAGTCAATTTTCATGTTATCAGCTTAACTTAAAGCGAAGTTATAATCGGTGGCAAATTATTCATAGATAATTTTTTAAAGGCTAAGAATAAAAGCTCAAACTTTATTTTTATTCTCAAGTACTAAATAATTATTATTTCATGACTTTTATTTTAAATATATACTAAGAATAAAAGTTTCTAAAAGGCCTTTATTTATTTTTTCTTTAAGTCTAAACATAAAACTCTGAGTGCATTTTTAAGGTCTTGTGAACTGAGCTGATATTTAGATATTTATAAATAATCGTAAAATTTAAATTAGTTTTAGGTTCTTATATAAATTTTATAATTAGTGAGTTAAGATAAATTAACAAGATAACTAATTTTCATTTATTTTAATCTAATTTGACCGACGAACAGGCAGTAGTAGCCAAACTGGTGGTAGTCGCCGAAAGTAAGATGAAAAAACTACATTCATTCCACCGCAATCATACTGAAAGTTTTCGGAAGAAAGTTCGTAGATTAGTTTGTAGCTGCAGCAAATATTAGCATAAAACGGCAAAATCTCGACTTATTCACTCCACCATTAGTAGTGGAATTATAACATGAATTATGGCTTCATTTTATGGAGTTTTTGATATTAGCAGCCATAAGGTTAAGATTGCCCGATCCACCTCCCTGTCATACAATTTTTTGTTTGCTAGGTGAGATCTATCACCAGACTGATTTCCGCACATCAGGTCTGAAATATCCTGTATATTCACTACTTCTGCGCTTTCAATGCAGCGAAACAGAAGCTATAGATAACTAGCAGAAACAAATTCAAAGAAGTGACCTAGCAGAATACTTAACGCGTGAATAGTAAATATGACAACAATAAAAGTGATAAAGTAATAAAATTATTTTTGTCATCATAAACGCGTTGGACCTTTAGCGGTTAATTTCTAATGACTGTTTCTTCCTAATGCCGGAGGACTGTTTCATAATTGCAAATCTGTTGTCTTAATTTCTGACCTGTAAGAGTATATTATCTGTAAAATTCTCGTTATTAATGACTAACGGGGCGCGGAAAGTAAGTTGACTACAGTAAAACTTACTATTTGATGTAAAAAAATTTTGGAAATAAAAAATAAATATTATGAATAACATTATATTGATTTACACGTTCAATAAAGGCAACTTAAATCAATATTTCACATTTTTAAATCATACAAAACATAAAATAATAATCATATAATAAAATATCACATTCGGAATTTACCCGAAATAAAAAAGAATGTAAGGACAAATTTTCAAAATATTTCCGTTTGAAATGAAAAAAAGTTATTTTTTTGTCCGAAAATTTAAGTTTGAAAATATATATTTTTTAAACCATTAGCATTAACAGAAAAAATTATAAAGCGTTTAACACCATTGTGTTACATTTCAATTGATATATTAACAACGTCTACACATTAAAACTGTAGAAAATCTACGTTAAAATGTAAGACTGTACTAATTTCATCGTAACAAAATGTTAAACTCCTATAGCTCGGGCACTTGTTCAACTTCGATGGAGGTACCTCCAAAACATGTGATTTGAACGTATCGCTTCAGGCGTCGAAAAACGTAAACCTACCATTTTATTTTTGATTTGTGGGAATAAGCAGAAATCATTGGGTGACAAATCAGGACTGTACGGCGGATGACCCATCAATTCGATGTTTTGAATGCTCAAAAATTCACTTGTTTGAGCCGATGTGTGAGAGCTTGCATTGTCGTGGTGGAAAATGATTTGCCTTCTGCGATTGGTTTCGATTACCATTAAAAATGTTAAACTTTACGATGACAATGTCAGATTTTACATATTCACACTGGTGTTGACATATCTCAAAACTTAACTAGCAACCTATGTACTCTACACAAATTGGTCCACTTCTTACGAAGTTATACGCTACTCTTCCCCCAGCCCCACTCTAGGTACAACCTTATGGCCGGTCACCGATAAAAAAAAAATTAAAAAAATATTGAGAATTTTCCTTTTGATTGCGAAGTCGGTTAAAAATGCTCGTAGTAAACTGGATGACTAAGAAACTTGAGTTTAAATGTGCTCCATCAGAAAGATTAACATTCTGATCGTCTTAGTTTTTCTAGGTTAGAGATGTGCCGACTAATGGTATCTTCTTGAATGTAAAAAATAGTTTTTTAAAAAATGTTGAACCGACTTCACAAAAAGCGCTAAAAAGTATAAAATAACTTTTAATTTTAGATCTATTACGACATTTTGAAGTCGGTGCAAATCAAACAAACCAGACAACTACAACAAAAGTATTTAATCGGCATTTTTTATGATCCCGTAAGCTGAAACGTTCAAGTAGTATTATGTATTATTTTCAATTGTAGTATTGTAGTTGTTTTATTTGTTTAATTTGCACTGACTTCAAAATGTCGTAATAGATATAAATTTAAAAATTATTTTATGCTTTTTAGCGCTTTTTGTGAAGTCGGTTCAACTTTTTTTTTAAAAACTATTTTATTTTTCACTTTTTAGTGTCTTCTACTCTATACAATGAAGAAAGAACCATCCAAATCGGTCCACGCGTTAAAAAGTTAGGTTTCACTCCCTACCCCACCTCCATTTCACTAAAAAATTTTTCTCATTGTAGCAATAAAGGAACATACTCTACCGAACAGAAAAGGAATCGTCGAAATCGGTCCACGAAGTACGAAGTTACTACTCCTCCCCCACCACTACCACCACCACCATAGATAGGACCAAATTATTATTCTCCTATTAGCAATGGGGGATCATACTCTATACAACAGCGAAAGAACCATCCAAATCTGTTCACGCGTTACAAAGTTAGGTTCCACCCCCCTTCCTCCACCCCAACCCTCCCAACATTTTTTTCTCGTGGTATCAACCAGTGAGCATACTCTACCCAAAAGAAAAAGAATTATCCAAATCAGTCGACGCGTTACGAAGTTAGACTACTCCTCCCCCACCCAACCCCCGCACCGTGGAACAAATTATTCTTCTATTAGCAATGGGGGAGTATACTCTATACAACAGCAAAAGAACCAACCAAATCGGTTCCACCCCCTTCCTCCACCCCAACCCTCCCAACATTTTTTTCAACCACGGAACATACTCTACTCAACAGAAAAAGAATTATCCAAATCGGTCCACGCGTTACGAAGTTAGACTACCCCTCCCCCCGTCCCACTCCCTAGTCCAAATTTTTTTCTCCTATTAGCAATGGGGGATCATACTATGTACAACAAAAAAAGAACCATCCAATTCGGTCCACACGTTACAAAGTTAGGTTTCACCCCCCCCCCCCCCCCCCCCCCCACACCCGACCAACAATTTTTTTGACATGATACCAATAATATATACAACAAAAAAAGAATCATCAAAATCGATCAACGCGTTACGAAGTTATGCCCGGTCAGACAAATAGTAAAAAAAATTCAAACGAGAGATTTACAGAAGGCTTAACATTTAAATATATTGTTGAGGACTTACCTCGACAGAAGTCTTCTTCATAAATCCATCTAATGACGTGGTGTAAACGTACTCACTACTATCAATAAGGATTTGAGTGACAGCTTCAGTATGTTTTACAAATTTTGACAACAATTGTTTAGTCTTCCAACTAAATTTGTACACATGTCCGTCTTCCGAAGCAGCAAAAATGAAATCACCTGTGTGACGTATTTGTGATATGGGCAATTTAAAGCCCTCAAAACAGCCGTTCGGAACATCACTGTTACTCAAGTTTTCCAAGAAATTATTGCAATGACTTTCTTCGCTTTCTAGGATAGATTCCTCTTGACTACAATCACTTGGGGTTTCTTCATTAGTTATGGATGGCACCTGATTATTAGCCTTTATTGGCCATGAAAGATCGTTTGCAATTGATTCCTCGCAATCCTTAATAGATTCATCTTTTGGTGGGGTTGAAGACGTCCAGCACTTATTCTCTTTACTACTTATTGGTAAATCAGCATCTAATATTTTAGTAGTTTTTCTCTTTTTGCGTTGGAAGATGTTATCTACATTTTCGGATATTTCGTCTGGGCTAGAGTGTCGAATTAAATCAGTTAAAACTATGTTGTCGTTGCACAGAGTGTTTGCAGTGTCTTCGAGAAGTATATCACGTTGGCACCGTTTCTTGCGATTTTTTAATTTTTCCGAAAATGGTGTAGAGAATGGTGGTCGGGATGAGGTTACCTTTTTCTTCTTGTTTTTTGCACTACATTTTGTGTAACTTATTTCAAATGGTTCATTCTTAACACTCTGTGAGAAAAGCGAAGCTCCTGAATTAATTCTCAAGTTGCTTTGGGCAGCAGCAGTGCTAATAATTAAGAATTTTTCATTTTGCAATTGCATTGTGTTTAAATCTATTGCCATCTTGTCTTTTTGCAGTTTTAAAATCATTTCTTCAACATACATCTTTCTCTTGTGGAGTTCCATTAGTTTAAAGTCAATTTCCTTTAGATTATTAAGAACAGCTTCGCTTATTTTATTTTGTTGAATTAGCGCAAGAAGTCTTAAATTCTCAGCTTGGCTAATATTGAAAGTACTTGAGAGATTCACGTTGCTTACGTCCGATAAGAGATTGTTTGATTGGCTTTGATTACTTAAATGGTCAAATGAAGTCTCTAGTACTTCATTGGGTGTGTCAGTACTTGGTGATAGTGGTTCTAAACATTTTTTCTCTCCAGGTGACTTCCACGAACGTGGCCTATGTTCATTATCAGTGCTTTCTGGACCACTGCTTTCTATTGCGTGCAGTAACTCAAATTTCCTGTTGTTTAGAAATGCAGGGGATGAAGGCCTGATATCGGTACTATTGGATAATTTATTCCCTGATCTATTATCACTATCATCATTACTATTGGAATGGGGGAAAGATGTACTTAAACACTTTGGAGCTTCTCCAGAAGTTTTATTGCAATCACTCCCGAATGCACTACGCTCAGCTTTGTTACCTTCTACCGACAGGGGTTGATTGCTAGCTCCCCCAACTGCTGAATGAGCAGTTTTATTTTCTGTCGGCACTTTTTCCTTGGTAATGTGTTTTTGGGGATGAGCTGCCGTATCATGATAGGGAGGGTGATTGTCGTTTGATGGTTTCAATCCAGAAATCTCATTAGCAGCATTAGACAAGATTTGTTGATTTTCTTCTGATAATTTCTGTGGTGACTTACTTTGTTGCTTCTGTAATGCTTTACCACAGTGTTTTTTTGATGGGGCTGCGTTTTTTTGGTAGTCTATCTTCTTTCGACGATTAATTTTTCCTTGTTCGAAAAGTTCTTTGATATTTTTCATTAAAAACTGCAACGCCTCCTCATTATTGCTTGATTTTAAATTCTTTTTGAGAACTCGTTTGTGATAATTTCCGATGGCAGCTTCTTTGCTCATTTTATTAAGACAAATATCGTATATGTACGTCAACGATTCAAGTGTTCCATTTGTTGATTTTTTCTCAAAGCACCGGCGTTGTTGGGATGTTAGTTGTGGTAATATCAGAGTCTTAAAACTGCTTACAACGTTTTCTTCTAAAGCTTTCTTTTTTTTCCGATTTTTTTGAACCAAGTTGGTACTACAAGTGCTCGAAGAGCTTGACGTACTCGAATCCGAATCACTATCGGAACTATCGGAGTTATCCGAACTGTCTGAACTTGAGTTTATTGCAACAATTTCCTCAGTAGTCGATGATTTTATTATACAAACTTCGGTATCTGCTGAAGACTTCTCAGTAACTTTACTTCGATTTGATTTAATGCTTTCTAAATTTTTTAAGCGTGTCATCAAATCGGTTTTTGGTTTTTCCTCAGAACTTCCTTCTTTCTCGTCAGAAGTCTTTTGTATCGCATCTTCTACGATATCTGGAAGAGGTTCACTGGAATCCACCTCAGTATTTGCATTTTCATTAGTAGTTACGCCGGCCTCTTCTAAAAATTGTAGTCCGAAGGTTTTTCGAATCTCATTTATAACGGCCTCAGGTATTTGCGCAGAGTCTACAAAATCATCAGGTTCGAAAATATTAGCACCGCTTCCCTCTGATGTTGCACTTAAGTTCAATTGCTTTAATTGCCTTCGAATTTCCTCGCGAAGTCTTTTTCGTGCCCTAAGCTTTAATGCAGCGTCAAATTTCGATCCCGGATTGTTAATAACGTTCTTGATGCTATCTCGATCCATAGTAATGACACGGTTAACGAGCTTTTTCGACAAAGCCTCTGGATCTTGGATTTGTGGTGGTAATTGAGTTCTTTCTATTCTTCCGATTTGTTTTGCTTTCTCCGCTATTTCGAACTGTTTTTTTAATTGTTCAAAATGTTTTTCTAAGACTAAATCACTGGGTTCTTCTTTTAGTAATAACGACAATGGAATAAGAGATAATCTAATTTCAGGTTTACGATAAATCTCATTGCAACTGGTAGAATTTAAATCTTTCTCAGTTTTGATTTCATTTGATTGCTTAACGACATCAGATTCGTTTTTTTCAACAACTTTTGCCTTTACAGACTTTGTTTGAATGTCATGTCTTGAATGATTTGTAGATCGATTGGAATCAACGCGGGAATTGCACCTGCTTCGATTTGATGGATTTTCTTCGCTTACTTTAGAATACTCTTTAGATCGACTTGTTTGTGACCTCGAAGTGGTCGGATTATTTTTATCACATACATTGTGCGATGAAATTGGTTCATTTTGATATTGAGAGATTTGTTGATCTTGCTGAAAGACATCAGGATTGTGAATATACTTGAACTAAAAGTTTGTAAAATCTTACGTCAAAACTGTTTAATATCTTAAGAGCTTGAAGAGCTTGTTGTCTTTGATGATCTTGCTGATTTCTCCAATTAAGGCGGCCACCATTTTGATAATGATGATGATGATAATGATGGGAATTTCTGAAAAAATAATATAAATTAAACGTTAAGTGTTGTTATTTTATTTAAGTTCAAAATGTACACTAAAACATCAACAACCATTTTTTCGTTTACAATTTATTTACTAATCTGAAAATAAGAACAATGGAAATGTCGATATCTGAGGAAACGGTAGGTACCTATAGTTTACTTCTCTCTTCAGTTTCGGTAACCACTTGTGTGGTCCGCCATATCCAATGTCACAAACTAACTGCAAATCGATTACATTTTAAAGTATGTAGATTGCGGAGGAATATTACTCTTCACCTCCCAATGACCTTAGCAAAAAAAAAACCAATTCAATTTGCACATATAGCAGTAGATCGTGGTTTGGGTGGGGGGTGAGGGTGGAACCTAACTTTGTTGCGCGTGGACCGATTTGGATGGTTTGTTTTTCTGTTGTACAGAGTATTATCCGACATAGCTAATTGGCGAAAAAAATTTGGCCTAGGGTGGGGGGAGGGGTAGTCTAACTTTGTAACGCGTGGAGCGATGTGGATGACTTTTTTACTGATGTATAGAGCATGTTCCCCCATTACTTCCGCAGCTCAATTTTGAACGGTGGGGTTGTAGTAGAGAAGGGGTTGGATGTCAACTTCTTAACGGGCAGATTGGTTTGGATGGATTCTTTATATTTTATATAGAGTATTATCCCCCATAGCTAATATGAGGATAAATTTTGCACTAGGGTGGTGTCTAACTTCGTAAGGTGTAAGCCGATTTGGAAGATTCCTCTTTCGATGTGTAGAATATGTTGCCCCACTGGTACCACGACAAAAATGTATGGGGTGGGGTGGGGTGGTGTGCGGAGGCGGCGTTATTCAATTTCTTAATGCACATAACTATTTGGATGATTCTTTTATTTGATTTATACGGAGAAATGTTGACCTAGGGTTTTGGTGGGGGAGCGGTAATCTAACATTGTAACTAGGCGCACTAGGGCCATGGTAAGAATTGGGATAATTCTGTTTCCTTACTACCTCTGCAACTTTTGAAATTGTTTGAAAGTTTCAATGCAGCAACAAACGGTTAAAAATACCGTTTTTTAATAACAATTTTTATATCTCTTGGGGAGAAAAAAACGGATAGAGTTTAAAGTAAGGAATACCAAACATTTTTTTAAGCAATTTTTTACCTTTAATTCCTTTTTTTAAATAAAGTTATGTTGAACATTCTTTCTACCAAAAAAAGAGTCTTTTACTTTCAAAACTTTTTTTCTATTGTAGGCATTCTATTTAATTTTTTTATTTTATCTCATGCTTTTGCAGTGCTTTCTAACTTCACGATCTAATGCAGTTCAGTTCAGTGCAGTTCGATGGGATTAAGATCAGGTGATTGAATTCTGAGACATCCATATATTTTTTTTGCAAGATAATCTCGACAGATTAGGGACGAGTGTTGTGGATCATTATCCGACATGATGGATATAGATCAATTAGCCGTAATTTGAGGGAACAATATTTTGCTATAAATTCGTTTATAGTCTTTTTTTCTCATAATCCCATCGATGCGGATAAGGTATCCAAGGAGCTGATTAGAAGCGCATCCACACCATGACAAAACCGTAACCATGCTTTATAGTTGATACAACAATGTTGCAGAGCATTTTTTCCTGGACCAAATATCGAACATTAACTCTTTGTTTTGTCTGAAGATCTCAAACTGGGATTTATTCGTCAACGTCCGAAGTCCAATTCAGATGATGTTGCTCCCGTTCTATGCGTATAGTTTTGTTTTGACGTTATAGCATATCCTTTAGAGTTTGCTACATTTAGTCGTCGTATTGTTGTTGCCACTGAAACATCACTATCTCTTGAAATTTGTTTGAGGTAACCCTACAAATTGTCTGAACATGTGGTGACAATAAAGCTTTTTCTGCTCGACAATTTTCATTCAAGGTAAAAAAAAAACATTCTTTTGTGTTAATTTTTTTTTATATGATGTGGCCAAATCCTAGGGAACAACCTTTTGATGCGTAAGCATGGTTTTGGCCGGAAGGGAATTAGGGTAAGGGAAGTAAGGAAACTTGAGTCTTGCAAGCGGGACGCCCATTTGACCAGACCCGACCCGAATGTTTTTTCGAGCCGACCGCGCCCGGTCCGATATTTGAATTCGTAACTCTGCCCGACCCGATCCCTAAAATCGGGCCTAACGGGAAGGGCTAGGCCGGGTCGGGCTTTACTTTGATCGGGCGAGTCTAGCCCGGCCTTCCCAATGTGCCCAAATTTAACCAGCCGACAGTGTGATACTTATGTACCTGTTTAAATCGAACAGAATATGATTCATTCATAGCAAAAGTGCGCAAGTTATGGTAAAACAGGAAAAGAAAACAAGAAAAATAAACAAATAAAATCAATATTTGTAAAGAAATTTCTAATATGATTTATGTAACACAGTTTAGAAATCGGCAATAATAGATGTTATTTACTTATTATAGATATAGTGATAGGTTCCTTAAAGAGTGTCGAATGACCAGAATGCTATTTATGTTTTTCGCCTTAATGTTGTTGCTTCTATTATTGACGACCGTTTCAGCGGAAATAAATTTTTAGCCTCATATTTTACCTCGTTAACGATTTCTGAATCAGAGTTACAGATCTTGCAGTGATCAATTAGTGTATCAATCAAAAAATAAATGAAACCTTTTCAGGAATTTCAGTATTTCATTCATAAAATTTTAGTTAATTCCATCTACCTTTTTCATTTGGTTATTTTTGAGTAGGACGAATTTCAGAAAACTGAGAATCCAATTTTGAAGCCTTTGAGAAGAGCTCATCCAAGGCGCAATGTTCAATGAGAAAATGTTTATTGAATGTGTTGCGTAGAACGGTAGTAAAGCAGAGCGAAGCTCAACATTTTTGTCGCTTCCCCCTGCCTTCTTTTGAAGCGCTTGATTTGAGCTCGAAATGAAATAACATTGGAGCGCTTACTTATGCGGACATGCAATGTTAAAACGAAATAAACCATCATACGGATAGTAGGCGCATCGAGCTTCTAAGTAAGCGCTTCGCCATTTCTTATAGAGCGCTTCATTTCCCGCTGGGTTATTCCAATGCCTTCACAATATTTGAGCCTTGGTTAGTTACAAATGGTATTAGATATAACATATTCTTACACACTGCAAGAGATGAAAATCTTGTACGTAATTCTCTTAGTGTATTCCCTCCTATTTTCCAGTAATGTTCCAGTCATTTTTTAGATATTCAAGAGAATCTGAGAGACAACAGATTGAAAAAGAATTTGAAAGTAAGAGTTACTCCTTAGTCTACATACTACAAGAAATATAAAAAGAAAAGAAATGTAATTTTTCGAGATATGTAGGCGTATGTAGCCCCTTAAACAAAAATTTTTTAAGGCAAAAAATAGTATTAAGAGAATATTATTAAATATCTCAAATAGCCCATCGGTATTTTTTTGATGGAAACTAGATGCAGATGTTTTAAGGGGTCACCGTGACCTGGAGTGTGAAAATTAGACGTTTCTTTCTAAACGGATTGTGAAAAAAGTACAAATGATATTGTAAAATTTTTAAAAAGTAAAAAATTTGGGAGGAAATCGGTGGAGGTTGTAGCTCAATTTTGGAGCGTCTGAAAAAATAAAAAAATTCAAATGATAAAATACACTTGTAATTGAGCATTGATGTGGCCCGATTTCAAAATTTTTGATCTGGGGGAAGTTGCCGGTAATTGAAAAATAAAATTTTAAAATGGCCTAAAAATTTAAGTGAATATCGCGCGCAGTTTTGTTGTAGGCTAAAAATTTGAAATTTATTTGACAGATCACGTTCCATGTTGAACAGCCATAGAACAGAACAGATTCGAAGATCCGGTGTTTTGTGCGCTTTTAGATGTTGTTATTACGTCAGATCTCAGCAAGAGTATTAAATGCGACTCGAGCCTTATTGCTGCAACTATGCTTCCGTGATAGCAAAATTTATCCACTTGCTCTAGCTGCTGCTCTTCCAGATAAATTTCATGCTGTCTCCTGGAGTCTAAGCTCATAACTTTGGTTTTAGCTGAATTGATCTTAAGCCGTGTTTTGCAACGTTCTCTGTTCAGGGCTTTGGACATTTGGCCTACATGACTTTGTTTGACACCTCATTGCTTATATGAGGAGAACCTATGACCTAGGGTATGAATCGGGGTAGGCGTAGTCTAACTTCCTCAAACGTGGACCGATTTGGATGATTCTATTCGTGACGTACAGAGTATGGTCCCACATTGGTAATTGGACAAAAATGCATGGAGTGGTGCCTAACTTCGTATCATGTGGACCTATTTGGATGATTCGTTTATAGCTGAATAGAATATCTTGCTCCATTTGTATCATGACAAAAATCGTGGCTTAGGATGAGAGTGAGAAGTGCACCGTTTTCAAAATGTCGTAATAGATATAAAATTAAATATTATTTAATACGTTTTAGGCTTTTTGTGAAGTTAGTTGAAAGGGGCCCTTCAAGTATTACGTAACGCTGTTGGAGGGGGGGGGGTATTGTGAAACGTTACGGTGTGTTATAAGGAGGGAGGGGGTAACACGAGAAACGTTACGGCGCGTTACAAGGGGGGGGGGGGGGGGGGGGGCAGAAATCTTTAAAAACTGCGTTACGTAATTTACAAAAAGCATAAATTGTAAAGTCATTCCAAATTTTTTTTAAAACTATTTTTGAAACAAATAATACATAGCTAAGGGCTAATTTTTAATTTCTTATTTCAAAAATTTGTATAATTCTTTTTCACTATATTATTTTTATTTGCGTCTTGAAGACACCGAAAAACCCGAGTGCCTTTAAATCATTTCCTTACTAAAAACACCTCTATAGAGATTAGCGGAATCCACTTAAATCGGGTCCTTTTTTTCCCTAAAAAGCTAAGTAATGTATATTTTAAGGCAAATGAAAATTATATAAGTATTATTTTAACAATTTTAAACTTTCACAATAATTTCAATTAATAAGTAATTTATCGAGTTCAAAACAAGAATTCTTATTGAACCCGAAGTAAGTTAGGTTAGGATAAAGTAGCTGCCTATTCTGGAACGAGAGGCACACTTAGGCCAAAGGTTACAGTTGAGGCTATGAACTCAACCATATATTATCCCTTTGGAAGGAAGGAGACCTGATCTAGAGAAAATGCAAGTGGTTCGGAATCGACTTTAACTTGTAGATCCACTTGCGATCGTTGTCTCGATTCCGGTGAAGTTCTTCTCCCGACCCATGCCCCACAAGGTGTTAGGGGAACTAGAGAGAGAGAGAGAGAGAGAGTTAAGGGAGGAACTATGTTTCTGAGAGAAGAATATCAACTATGTCATATTCGGTTACCTGTCCAGCCGACACTCGTACCTGCATAAAGATTGTTGTGGGTGTTTACCCGACAACAGGCGAGAACCTTGTGGTCGGAATGCTCCAGATCCAGGAGTAGCTAATTAAGTGCCAGATTCCATAAGAGAACAAGAAATCTTATTGAACTCGAAGTAATGTTATAGACAAATGTCAAAATCAACTTGGCATACCTGTTCTGTCTGTGTACCATGGCTTTTACAACTTTAATAAAATAAGCAAAAAACCATATCTTTTGGCTATTAGGTATTTGCTTAATTTTCAGTAATTGCGAAGTGTTTCTTTTGCAATTTACTGTAGTTGTCAAAATCGTAATATTGAAAGAAAACCGCGATTTTTTCACAGCAGGCTCCCTTGAACAATTTTATCCTCTCACGACGGAAAAATTCATTGCGTATAATATTTTACACATTACTTCGTTCAACGCTTTCCAGAAAAAGCAGAGCAATTTAACGACTTGGTACTGAAATTAATGCGTAAACAACAACGTACTTTACTCGACTTTATCTCCTTTCGTAAAACGCAATGATATTATTGAGAACGACAGAGCTTTACGTGGGAAGTGATTCCTTGCTCTTGCTTGAGCATCCCCCCCTTACCGACCTAGCAAAGAGGGGGATGCATTGGAAATTAAAACAAAGCTGTCGTCATAAATAGCACATCATGTATCACTGCGGGGCCATACTTTTTAATTGCTTAACAGCCAACTTACACAAACAGAGGGAAATCAAATTAAACACGGCCCGGCTGTAGAAATCCCACAGGAGGTGGAGGCGATTCTCGTCTCAGTATCTTCGGATAGTAAACAAAAGGATTTCTATGCAATAGCAGTTTGCGAGAAATATAGAAGCATTGGAGTCCTGAACCCTTTTCTAGAGATATTTTCCAGACATAAGTAGTGATTCATGTACCCCGGAGTATTTTCAGCGTCTGCAGAATATTTGATGTTCGCGAAACTCAGGACTTCAACTTTTGTGGGCTCATTTGAATTTTCCTTCTTCAGTTGACTGCGGGTGATTACGATTTCCTATACACCTAAAACGGAAGGCAGGGTTTGAGATGAGAGTGGCGGCGACTAACTGACTTTTAAACCCGTCGATACTTTCAATTAACACTTGAGAAAATTAAATTATAAAGTCCCCGACGATGAATAAAGGGTTTGACTTTTACTAATGGAAATTTTCCTCTCAGAGTTTGTTATAAATCGCTTATAAATCAAAAATTGCGTTGCCTTGAATTCGAATACACACTTAAAAAAAGAGGAACGAAGGATACTTTAGTTTCAAGCAGAGTGAATAGGATTACAGTGGAAAGGCGGAGAAAAGAAAATACTTCAAATCTTCCAAGCGATTTGAGTGTGAAGCTTAAAACAGATTAATTTAATAAAATCAAAAAAAAAATATATAAAAATTTATTTGAAATTAAAAGTGGCAGTAGTTACGCTAAAAGATGTTATTTGCAATAAATAACTACAATCAGATCAGAATCTGAAAATTGTTAAGGGAGGACAATGTTTGGTGAAAATTATATAAATCATGAGTAGGAAATAATTATTAATTTAAAAGATAAAGATTTATATTAAAATTTTTCATAAACAATGTTTTCTTTAGTGTTTGTTATAATTGTCATTCGAAGTACTAACAAGAGAGTAGTAGAGAGTCGAGACTAAAGGAATAAAAGGAAAATGTCCTAAAACAGGAGACCTATCTAAAGAGCTCAACTCAATGGTATAGGTGAGAAAACCATCTTGAGTACACTTTTCAGTCTATGTGAAGGGGTCCAAAATATAATTTTTCCAAATTCTCATCGTTTCTGTTTTTAGGTCATATTGTCCGTATATCAAATCTCACTTTAGTAGGAACATAAACAAATGGATAGACTGAACCTAGAGATGAGTGAGCATTATTACATAATCGAATGCTTTAGAAGTATCGCTCATAGTGTTTTGATATGATTTGATAAGGTATGTCTACCTGAAACTGCTATAAAAAAAATAAGACAGTATTTGCAATATTAATTTTCTTAATGATAATATGTTTTTTTATAAATATTTCAAAGAATACCTATATAAATAAAGGCTAAAGTTTTTAAAAAATGCTTTTTAGTTTCTTTAAAAAACACCAAAGTTACGTGGTTCTTGTGGTTGTTTATATAATTTAGAGAAACTTTAAGGCAGTAGAGTTTCGTTTGTCATTACCATTTTTGCCTTAAAAAAGTGGATCTCGTCAAGTGCAGTCCTCAAAAAAATTATTACACCCAAGGCGAAATAGCATAAACGATTCAAATTTAACAATCCTATGTAGGTTGAAGAAATCTTCAGTTTCTAAAACTATGTTTTACAGTATTCCCTGCATGCAACCTAGAAAGAAGATAAATATTCCACTTACTATATGGTAAAAAAAGGCTGCCTGGGCAAAAGATGTTAAAAATAAATTTCGAATTGACTGGAACACGGTAAGAAATATAAGTTTTTCTTGGTTAATTTGGAGTTAGTTTTAGCAAGACGAAATATTGCTTTTCTTAAATTATCAATGAATTTAAAGTTTAACATATTCAATTCAATTCAGTTCAATTTAATTTGTCCGACGACAAAGCAGCAGATGGCAACAATAGCCGTCGAAACCCACCATAAATATTACCCATTACATCAGTTACATGACCGCAACATGTTATGCTAGTATTGAGGAATATACCAAGACTTTTTACCCGACTAGCAAAGGGAAACATTGTGATATTAAAGAAAACAGGATTGCACGTCAATGTTTCGACGATAGAATCCAATGCAGTATGGCTTATGGGAATTTAGAAGCAAGAGAATATTCGTTGCCCATAATGCAATATTATTCAGGTCACAGTTCTACCCGTATATACACACATATATATATATATATATATATATATATATATATATATATATATATATATATATATATATATATATATATATGTATGTATGTTAATATAGTAGCCTATTTCCCCAGCAAATTGGAATAATTAACCATATCAAATGCTTTAGAGAAGTCGAACAATGCAAGAACACACAGGTGATCCATATTCCATATCTAAAGACTAGCAAACACCATTGGTTACACGCAGACGAGCTAACTGTGAGCCTTGCGGAATCCAGATTGGCAAGAGTCTCCAAGTAGGTAAGGATCTGTAAGCACATTGGAGACGAAGTTGAATCAATTGGTAAAGTGTCAAGATCACCACACCATGATTCCAGGGTTCGAGACTCGGTCTACCCGTGAGTTTTTAATAAGAAATTAAAAAGTTCATTCCGTCTCTAGGCTGTTGTCTAGACACTCAGTTTCCCTCATAACCTTCCGGACATGCAAACGCAACATCAGGTTGTCCCCTGGGCATTAAAAAAAACAGTCACAACCTTCTAAGCAGAAGGAAACTGTGAAGTGGTAAGGCATATGTTAAATTAAACATATCTGAAATGGACTGAATTATCCAGAGTAACAGTAATTTTATATATTCAGGGGGAATGCCGTCTTGACCACCAGCGTCAGATTTGAGCGCTCTAATAGTCACCATAACTTCTGAAGCATCAACAAATCTAAAACTAAAGCAGGACTGGCGATTATCCGAGGTACCCTCAATATTACTAGGAGCCTATTGTTCCATACCACATGATAAAAGCGTAGGCAAACTAGTCAAATGAGTATTCAACAAGTCTGAGTCAAAACTGCTTACAAATTTACCTCTGCCACAAACCTGGCCTTACGTAAGTTTCACCACAAAGCCTTGGAGATACTTTTCTAAAAACAAGTAGCCTTCTAGTAAAGTTCCGCTTGTCAGTAGAAAAGTTTGTACAAAATTTATTACAAATATGTATGTCATTACAAAAGGAAATAATATGAATTGAAGGTATATTATAAAACAGCATGTAATGCCAATAATCTACCGGTTATGCAAGGCCAGGCCTTACAAAAATATGCGATTAGTCGTATTAAAAACACACCTTGGGTATTTTCTATAAGCACAACAAATAAATGATTACAAAAAATTTACTAGAAAAGGTGTTGATATGCAAAACGATGTACACATTTTACCAACTAGCATGGATACCGACCAAATGAGGGGTGGTTAACATTCCGACCAATTATCCTAAAAAAAGAAAAGGGGTGGAAACAAAATGTGCAGACATTTCCTCAGAATGTCTACTTAACTCTTGGCTGGCAGGGGGTGGTCGAAGGCTGAGCCATCAGCTTAATCAGCACAATTAACAAAATACTAACTGGGACTAGAAGTAGAAGAAGGAAAATCAAGGCAGAGCCAGCAATTGTAACCCTTGCAGTGGTCAGCTATGAAAATCAGCACTTTCGCTTTGCTTATCTTGTCTAGGATGGAGGAAATTTTATGGCCTAAGAAGGGTGAGTTGGTCATTAACAGCAAGCAACTGACTAGACAGAAATTTTGATTTTTGCCACTTATTATTGCAAAATTGGTTTTATGTTCTTGTTTTTCTGTAAGAAGAATTTTGTTTTCCAAACCCTTGAGTTATAGAACTAATTTTTCTTTCAGAGATATCAGATGTATCTACTGCAGTCCGATAATTAACATTTATATATATAATATTAAAGTGAATGTGGAACGTAACAACTAAAACAGAAAGTTGCATATCTTATTTGAAATGTTGTTGCAACATCACCTAGTTTCTATTTGACAGTTGATTTGTTAGAATTAGTCAAAACATTATTTTGTAAATTATAATATTCTGCGGAAACTAAAGTACATTTTACGATTCCTTTTTACTTTTATCTTCGTGCTTGTACCATTTTAAAGACAGATATCACATTTAACAGCTTTTAAATTATTTGCTATGTCGTGTTCATTGTGTGCTTTGACCTTAAATCGGCAACGCGAGGAAGCGTTACATATTCTACACCTGAATATCGCTAAGTTACAAAATAAATGATTATTTCATTATATTCGCAACTGCATCAAACATTTCCAAAACCGATCATGGCTAGGAAAAATCATTTCGAGTAGTTTGACAAATACTCATTCACAGTCGTGTTTTTGTTTGGCTGGTAAGTTGTTTAATTATGGTTATCGTATCTAATATATTCGGAATCTATGTGGGCGTGAAATTCGTAAGTTTATAGCTTGTACTTCTGTATACTCAGTGATGTGACTCTTTTAGTATGTAAAAAAATATGTGTAGAGTTAATATACCATATGAACTTAGCCGTGACTCACGCGTTACTTGACTAACTCCCCCCCCCCCCTCCCCCCATAAACGGCCCCTTACTAAGTTTTACGTCAAAGTTTAAGTTTAGTGTATTTTTTAAATTTTTAATTATTTTCTTCTTAAATTTATTTCCAACCTGTAGTAGTTTTTTGCTGACGATTCTTTAATAAATAACAAAAATAAGAAGAAAAGTTAAAATTTTGGTGCTGCTGTTGATAACGAGCCAAAGGAGCTTAACTTTTCTTTATTAGAAACGCCGATCGTGTTAAGAAATTTTAATATTTCTTACGTTGCTCGAGTTCAGAAACAGTTTGTTTTTATTTTTGTTTTGAGAATTTGCTCGGGTCAATGAATATTTTGTGCATTTTGTAACATAAATACTTGTGGCTGTCAGATGCAAAAGGGGCCATTTAAAGTTTTTGAAAACAATGAATACCGTATTGGATAGAAAATTTAATTTTCTATAAGCCTATGATAGTCTGACTTACCAAAACACTTCATCACAAACTGCTTTTAGGTAACACAAATTGGGATTACTTTCCAATGGGTAACTTTACCATTATAATGCAGAGTCAAAAGGGACACTTGCTCGATTAAATCCAGCGAGAAAACTTCGACAAGTGATAGCTCTAGTAATATTCATTTGTTCTACAGTTCGATTCAAAATTTAATAAAAATGTAACAACGCAGCAGCTAGCAAGCTAGTAAGAAAGTATTTTTTTCTCGTTTCTCGTTTTACCTTCCCCAGAGATGAGCACAAGGCTCGTATTATTTTTTAGATGTAGGAAAAATTCATTTCACGAATGCAATGTTAACGTGATTGTTTACATAAACTTTATAAATGATAAAAACAATTTCAATAAAATTTATAAAATCTTTTTAACGCATTTTTAATTACGCTCTGCCATCATTTTAGCAGAAATGTGAACAGTAAGAAAATGCTTTTGATGCAGTGCATGCGACGTAATCATTGAGTACCGATCTAGACAGCTATATCAACATTCTGATCACTTACACTGTCAAACCAAAATTTCGGTAATCTACCTTCACTGTACCTTTGGTGCTGCTGTTGAGGAAGGAGTTTAGTTCGTCTTTATCAGAAATGCCTCGAGTTTTGAACAGGAGAGTATAGTGAGTTAGTATCACATTTCATGAAATTTGGACATGTCTTTGGGTTGGGGCGTTGTCGTTGGGGAAAAGGACTCTTCTCTATGTCAATTTCTTGTCGAGTCAGTCCAATAATTCACTGTACATAGTAGTATCTCGTGATCTTGCTGCCTTTCTCCAAAAAGTCCATGAGTATTACTCCTTTAAATTATCCACCGTTCGCAATTGCAGCATCTGTCGGGGCGACAGCTTTTCTGCATATGTAATGTGGTACAGAGTCGTTTGGAAGATGGTAGTATACGATGGTAATGCTAACTTTCCTTAACAAGGTTACCTTTTTACTGCACTAAATGTTAATATTCCGTCGAATTTCATAATGCCTAGTCGAAATGGGATAATATAGGATATAACCTTAAAGTATAAAATTGATTAAGAAATTTTGCGAGACGTGACTTTAACTGTAAAAAATGTACATGTATAACTATGAAAAAATGTAGTAGATTTGAACTTCTCTTACTCTTTAGTTCCCCTTGCGGGGCATAGGGCGGGAGCAGAACTCCACCCGATTCTAGACAACGATTGCAAATGGATCTTCAATTTGAGGTGGATTTCAAACCACCGACATTACTTTGCAACCCCAAATGACCTTTTTTTATCATAACCTGTTGTTAGCAGAAAACAAACATGGGTCGCCACCGGTGGAGGTCAAAAATGGGGACTTCGGGATAGAAAGTCGACATTTTATCAATTACACCACCAACGAAGTAGATTTACTCCGAAATAAATGATTTAAGTTAAAAAACTGTAGTACTAAAGTCGCATCACTGGTGGAGATCCCGATGCTGCTATTCTTACTGCTAAGAATTTTTTTTACTTGCAGTACATTAAATCGCAACACTGTTAAAAATATTACAATAAAAGAAAAATGATAAGATAAAGCACACAACAGCTACGTTCCTTTCCGCGCGCTCCCAAAGTGACATGATTTCATTCCTTCAACTTTTTATTATATACTCGTTACTGCTTCCTCTTTGGCATGTTTTCGCACGATGAAAATCTCTAAGCGATTTCATACAGCCCGATAATCAGTCAAATTTGATAATTTCTAGTAACTGGCTCAGCAATTATCTTGCAGTTAAAATAAGTTTTAACTTGCCATATGCAGGTACACAAAGTCTTCAGCTTATTTATTTGTAAAGCAGGGAAGCAAATGTATTTTTCTTCACTTTTATGAAATAACACATTTTCATTTCTCAACTTCTTTCTATATTTACTTCCACCATAGAATTAATGACAGTATGAAGCAGCGCAGGAAAGTGCCATTTAAAAAATTAAGAGAACAAACCTAATTTCTTTTTTTCACAATTTTATGAAGTAATATCATCATCACCTAGGAGAAGAATCACGTTCAAGCTATACGCGGGACAACACGATGGCACTCTACTCATGGCTTCAAATATTTGGGCTACATGCCCCTGCTTATTGGATAGGAGACATACATCTTCGGCATAGCCCAGGTGCGTAAGGTGGTTAAAAAGTTTACATCTAATCCCTCGCGGTGGGTGGTCATCTAGGGCGCTGTTGCACAGTACGTCATTAATGACGATCAAGAGAATCAAAAGTGACAGTATAC
The DNA here is from genome assembly GCA_964036015.1 of Leptarthrus brevirostris. Classification (NCBI taxonomy): domain Eukaryota; kingdom Metazoa; phylum Arthropoda; class Insecta; order Diptera; family Asilidae; genus Leptarthrus; species Leptarthrus brevirostris. Next base: position 41,828,977 of record OZ038371.1, read on the forward strand.
ATCCTTGTCTTACTTTATTAAACACTTGTATAAGAGCTCCGACAGTTTTTCCTTGTATAGGACGTAATATTGGGCTCCCGAGTAGGACTCCTTTATGATGATAATAATTTTTTGCGGGGTACCTCTGCTACGTAAAGCTACCCATATATACTCCCGATCAACGCTGTCAAATGCCTTATCCAAAGTGCGAACATTAGATCTAAAGAAGACCTCTTCGGCGGATTGCTCGATGTTAATTCGGAGGGTTTTGATTATGTGATCGCTGCAGGAGAAACCCTCGCCAAAGCCTGCTGGTTCATCGTTTAATACACCCTAAACAATGGATATCTACGCGATCACCGCGTTCCGTGAAAATTAAATTTCACGTGTGCAGTATTTGAAATATTTGCAGAGGTGAAAATAGAGATGATTAAAAGTAGATAATATGGCATACAAAATTTCAACTTCCTACTCGTTGCTGAGAAATAATGGCTCAATAGTTGCCACTGAAATGCCATAAAAATTTTAATAACTTCCGTATTAATGTAAATATTACTAATATATAGATATAGCGACACAAACGTACTTAATTTTGAAACTTCCATATTCCTCTCTTAAGGGGACTTTTCTTTTCATAAATGGGTTAAGGTTTTCTTAAGGTATAGGAGTATAGTATAGGAGGCCCCATCTGCTAAAAAAATGTTTAAACTTTTTTTTACATATTTCGAGAAATGTGTCCTTAAAAGGACCTTCTAAAATACTAGATCGATATCTTCTGTTTTTTTTATCCTATACACATTTCAAGCGCGCGCGGTCCTCCTCTGTTTTCGACTAGTCACTAAAGTTATTTATTCAGTATACATTTAAATTTGTAGCTGTGAACATCACAGAAAATTCTTGGTCATGCTTTCTCATAACAAAAAAAAGTGATCGTAGCGATCGCAAACGAAAACACACTAGATACACAAACAAAAAATTAATCAACCGATCGTCTTAAAATTTTTCACTATTTGGTAGCAATTTTTGTATTTCGAAAACACCTCAAAATTGAGACCTCGACTTTCAAACGAGTTGGGTATGGAATCCCGTAACACAAAATCCCAAATGCGAAATTCCAGAATATAAAATCCAGGAACGCAAATCCCGGAACAAAAAATCCTGAAACACAAAATTCCGGATCCCAGAAATCTAGCCTAATTAATTTTTAATATATTATGTAAAATGGTGCGCAGATTATAAATCTGAAGGAAATTCGAGATGATTTTTCTATGAAACGGTTCGCGAGATATTCGCAGTTGAAGTGTTAAAAATAATAACTAACATTGAAATTCATTAGATATGGTTCGGAAAGTAAATAATATTGAAAAGATATGTACAAGGCAATAGTTATATAACAAAATTATAATTTTCCTTCTTTAAATATTTTGTTAAAGGAAAATTATAATTTTGGTGTACCTACAAATATTTCCTCGTATAAGAATATGTTCCTACGGTCCACTTTTTGGGGCGATACATTACATGAGGCACTAATAAAAAAATTTAAATTTATAATGTTTCATTAAGTGGCAATAAATAGGCATACATAATATCTAACCACAACAAATTTTAAAACAAATTCACTAAAGAATTTACTTTCTAAACAGAAAATTCATTTATAAAATAATGACTTCATTTTTCACCAATTTTACCAAAAAACAACAGTTTTTATAAATACAGGAACCGGCAAACTGATTGCAAGATTTGCAATTGATTTGTTTGTGGAATGCGTCTGTTGCCGTTGCAAACAATTCCCGAGACCGCTCTCACATAAGAAAATTATATGTAATATAATTTTTTTTATGTATCGCACCAAAAAATAGGCAGTGGGAACATATGGGTTAATAATGATTCATCGGGAATAAACAAATATTTCCGAGCCATCACGCGTGTCTCCAATGACTTCTAAAACGAATTATTTCTTATTTTTTTCGCGAATTTCAAATACGAATATTTCGCGACCCATTACATAAAGGGCAGCATTTTATCCAATATAAAATAGATGTGCATTAAAAATTAATTGGGGTGGACACTCCTAATTGACCTAATGCAATAATTGCCTTTAGTTGTTTTTAATTTAATTGTTACTGAACATGTACAAATTTCGACTTCTCTTCTCGAAAATATTATGTAATAAAATTTGGTATATCTTTTACTTACACTAAGCTGGCATTCTAATAATGATGCATTTGTTTGAGAATTAAATTTTTACGCAACATCGCTCTGTTTTTCTGGGAAGCCTAAATTTAAGGTATTTCTTTCTTCGGGATTTTGTACTCCGATATTTTGTAACTTTAAGACTCCGGGATTTTGTATTCCGGGATTGAGTTACGATCTCCTTTCAAACATGTGAAAACTGTGAAAAAGCAATATTTTACTTTAAATTTAGAATATTTCTTTAAGTTCTAACCTAAACTAAAGAAATTTGTTATATTAATGTTTCAGATGACTACCACCACCCATGCTCACGACCAAACCGCAAAAAAAAAATTTCGTTGGCACATGCTCGATCACCTGGCTATGGTAGCCGGCATTTGGAATTTTTTACATTTGATATCTCTAAAATTAATATTTGAGTTCAAAAAATAAGCATACAAAAATTAAATTGATTTCTTCTTTTTGTCGGAAAATTGAAAAAGTTGAGTATTGAAAAAATCCTACGCTACACTGGGTTTTCCGCCTACACTGGGTTTTCCGCCTCTATTGCTCGACTGGATCCGCTCTTATTTAAAAGATAGGTCAGACCGTGTATCTTTCCGTAACACTTTATATAGAGTTGTTAGGGCTTCATCTGGTGTACCGCAGAGTAGCCACCTGGGGCCACTGCTGTTCATTCTTGCCATTGACGACATTGTCCCTCTGATTAAGCAGTCCAAAGTCTTAATCTACGCAGACGATATGAAGATTTTTTCATGCGTTAGAAACAGTTATGATTCTGCCTGCATTCAGGATGATTTGAATACCTTCAAGGTTTGGTGTGCCTCAAATGTCCTGCAACTTAACCTAGATAAATGTGAAGTTATGTCATTCTCTAGGAACCTCAATCGGCTCGTCTTTGATTATACCTTTGCGGAAACTGTTATGCGTCGTGCCCGTTACGAGTCCGTTACTGACCTTGGTGTATAGACAAAAACTCGATTTCACTCTGCACATAAATTATATCGTGTCTCGGAGTTCGGGGTTTTGTTAAACGGTGGTCAAGGGAGTTTTCTGATCGACAGACCTTAATTCACTTATTTTTTTCTTTTGTTAGACCAATTTTCGAATATGCATCTCAGGTTTGGTCTCCCTGCTATGCTATTCATTTTAGACGCATTGAGTCGGTGCAGCGGAACTTTGTTAGATTCGCACTAAGGATCTCCCGTGGAGTGATCCACTCAGGCTTCCGCCTTATGCGGATCGCCTCCAGTTGCTTAATATGCACTCGTTGGAGGAACGACGCAGAGTTGCTGACCTAGTCTTTATTCACCAGCTTTTGAACTTGAACATAGATTCTCGCACTCTCGTAAGTTTGGTTACTTATTGGCATTGCCCGTATAGCTTAAGGAGATTGGATATGGTATGCATGACACTATAAATCGCATGTGTAGAGCCGTGAATATGTGTCCTATTTTTGACCTGGCTCTTACTAAGGATTTGCTTAACGTTCTCTGTTGTCTGTGAACCCTTGATTGCAGTGTTTGGGCTTGTTTCGGTTTTTTGTTTACTAACATTTTTTTTTTTGCATGTTGGTGTGGGAGCCTCATTCACCCCAATATACTATATGGTATATTCTGGTGAATAGGTCAATTGATTCCAGGCTTCTGCCTGTGAAGTGCGCCTTCTGAGTTAGAAGGGTTAATTCTATACAATGTAAGATAACTAATTTTTACACAAAAGGAAACAAACTAAGATTTTTTTAAAGTTCCAGAGTCTCATTTCCACTTATATTATTTTAAATATCGTGCCTATACATTTTTGAATCCTCCCACTAATATTGATAAAACTTCATTTCATTTAATAAAATGAAAGTTTCTCGATTTAAACAGTGCGGAACCAAGCGGTTTGTACGTCCATTCTTTTTCGGTATACGTTTTCATTCTGGGGCCTTATTACTAAATACGATTCGATTGCAATCGATTATAAATATAGGAAATTTAGAATTGAATGGACCTGAAGCTAGCAACTCACACAAGTACAATATCTCTTTTAAATCCATTCAGTTCTAAATTTCTTATATTTACCATCGAATCGTATTCGGTAATAAGACAACAGATTACGTTTCTGCTTAATTTAAAATTACGCGTTGAGTTTCTCTCTATAAGTCTTATATTAGACGCAAGTGTGGCCCCACCACGAAAATTATTCTTAGGTCATTCCAAACTTTCAAAGAAATGAGACATCGCAGCGTGGGAGCAAAAAAGTCTTTCCACCAGTGATTAATTTTTACCGTTCATTTCGATATCTTATTTTTGCAGTTGTTAAAAAATTAAAACTCCAATTTCAAATTAACCTATTAACTGTTTTAATTCTCTCATCAAAATATTCGAATGAAAAGAGAAGAATTATATGCACATAATCAAAATTAATTGTACCTCTTACCCGAAATCATGTATTTCTCTGCAAAAAGATAAGTTTTCAAGACACATCCGTCGCATTTCGCAAAGTCGAAGAGTGAGCGACTGTGATTTAAAAGGGTAAGGTATGTGGGTGGAATTTAATAAAAACTTGTCAACTTTCCTCAATCATTATTCCGACGATGGCACAAGCACGTTCGAAGTACCTCATTTCTCTCCTTTTTTAATTGACTTGCGACTCAACAGACAGGAGTTTCGGTCCTCCGTTTTACAGTCAAATAAGATAGCAAGAAAGACACTTCAAATGTTCAAGCTTAGGGATCCATCCTCCGGAAGCCCCTTTACACATATTCACAACTGAAAAGGATATTGTCAATATATCTTCTCTCCTACAGCCATCAACCTAAGAAACCCAAGGATTACCACTCGGTTGGGCCATTTTTCACCAGCCTTAGCGTAAGGAACCAAATAATCCAAAGATAACTTTGTACGATTTTTGCATATAAATAGCCATTTCAAAATTTCGGAATAGAACCTAATTGTGATTTTCTCAATTTATTTACCATTCAACACAACCTGGTGTGCACGATTCTATAAAATATTTATCATCAAGTTAATAAAATATTTTCATCAGTAACAGAAAGGCAAATTTCAAGGTGGAAATAAGTCGGGTAAGCTTCAAGAGAAATTTTCTTTGATTACTTTAACATCCTAAAAGATGAACGTGACCCCTCTGCTGTGCTTCAACAAAGAAAAGTGGAGATTTTTTTAATTAGTCCTTCGTGAGATTTGTGGCTAGGTATACCTTTCATTCAGGTTTTTGCCCCAAATAAGATCCAGTTACGTGCCGTAATTTTTGTTAAGTCAAGCCAATTACTAAGAAACAACGACGAAGTAATTTACGTCCCCAAATTTTATTAAGAATTGTCATAAATTATGGAAATCTTTGAAATTTCTTCATGATTCTTATGTTAGGTATGGTCCAAAATATCCCGTTCAGGCTTTTTGTATTGTATATTATATAAGTAAATGTGAAAAATATTGCAGACATATTTATGTTTACATAGCATAATTGCAGGGTTAAAATAGGTTTCATCCGATTGTATAGTATGCGACATCGGTAACTATTTATTGTTTTGACTTGATTTTAGACCATTACCGAATTAACTTATAGACGGACAAAAATACAACTTGATCTTTAAAAGATGGAGGAGTATGTGTTTGTGTTTTCACATGAAGGTGGATAATGTTGATAGATTTGTTTTAAAATTGGTATTTTGACGAACGTTTTATAAAATAGTTTAAAAGAAAGTTTATCGGACCTTACAAAAAGTGCTAAAAAGCATGAAATAATTTTTCACTTTATTCCTGTTACATTTTGAAGTCGGTAAAAACTAAACACACAAAACAACTATTAGCCTACATACAATGAGAAATATTCAAACCATACAAACATATAATAATCCTTCATCCTTATGATCTCGCTGGCCAAAATGTTTAGGTAGTTTAATTATTGTAGTGTAAATTAAAAATTATTGTACTGGAACTTTCAGCCAGATGTTACCATTTGAATGTGTTTTTTTACGCATATGGCATTTCAAAGCTATATTTGACAGCTTTCAGAATCAGTCATCAAAAGTAATGTATTTTGTAAGCAGCATTTTTATAGGCATCAAAAGTAATTTATTTTGTAGGCATTTTGGGTAAGTTTTGTTAGGCTACTTTTTTTCGAAGAAAACTGCTGCTGAAAGTCACCGTTAGCTTGCGGAAACTTATGCTTTTTCAAGGCCGAAGTGTTTAGAATGGTTTCAACGCTTCAAAAATGGTGATTTTGGTGTCCGTGACAAAAAGCGTCCTGGGCAACCAAAAGACTTTGAAGACGTCCAATTGACGGAATTACTCGATGAAAACTCGTGTCAAACCTACGAGGAAGAAACTAATGGAGATGCCCTAAACTCGCAAAATCGTGGCAACTTCAATAGTGTGCGGTTATCTTTCATACACTATGTAAAACGGCATTGCAGGCAGCGCAAAATTATTTCGTTTAAAAGGGCTTTTGGCGCGCTTTTTAAACACCCAGGACAAGTTAAATTAAACAATACATAAATACAAATTTTACCATAAAACTTAGAAGTTCCTCATCTTAATCTCAGCATTATTTAAAAGAATAATCAGTATAACGATTTTGGAATAAAATATCAAATTATTAAAATTGCTTAATATTACTTCTTTGGATTGACCATATCAAATCGACCAATTTAATTAGTAAAGGTCGCTGGCAAAATTTATTTATTTTTTATTTTTTTACCTAAATTTGAACTATACTTAGAGAGTTGAAAAAAGGTATTCATTAATTTTTTAGATGTTTAGTTTTTTTTAGCCGCCATTTTTTATTGGTGCTTCAGCCTATTTTGCATTTCACAGAGGTTTGTGTTAAACGCTGTAACTTCTTGGTTTTTAAAGATATTCATTCAAACAAAACGTATGTTAAAAAGCATAAAATGTACAATATTTTCTGTGTAGTATATATTTAGGGCAACTTAACCGTAAATACGAAAAAAAATCGGTAAATATTAACGTTTTCAAACTAAATACCTGCTCTTTTAAAATTAAAAATTTTAAAGATAGAAATAAGACTCACCTTCAATTTTCTGGATAATGTCTTTATAGTATAATACTTCCCTAAGAAGTTTCAGACCATACAGTTATATCCTTTAATTTTAATGAGTCTTCAAATATTGCGATTTTTTGAAAATCGCGCAATTTCAATCTGAAATATCTCAGAAAGGACACAATTAAAAAACCCAAAATTTTCAGGAAACATTCCTTCTTTATATTGTAATAAGTATTTAAAGTTTCATCACTGAGACTTTATTTTATTTTTTATTTATAAAAAAATAAAAAAGTGCTATATTTAAAAATTTATAACGAAGAAAATTGTATGGGGGGGGGGGGCGCAAAAAGTTATGAAGGTGTTAGTGTAATTTTGTTTTACTGCCGATATTAGAATGTGTAAGCCAGAATTCAAATCCTTGTATCCTGGCGTTTTGTTACTCGTACTTGATGGAAATTTTGCTATAAAAGAGGGTCAGTAAACAAGAATACCTATCATAGTTGAAAAACAAAACAATAAGCTGTTTTTAAGCAAAAATTATTAAAAAATGGTAGAATTTCCATTTGATGAATACGCGGATATTATTGACATTTATGGTGTAGTAGACGGAAAAGAGAGAGCGGCTGTACTGGAATATCAAAGGCGATTCCCTAATCGACGAGCACCTCAAATAGGGGTATTTACAAGGGCTTTCCAAAGGTTAAGAGAAACAGGAACTGTAACTTCACATGACATGGAGACACGACCCGAAACCTTCTGCTGACGTCGTGCAGCAAATAATAACCATCGTGCGGCAGGACCCTGAGACGAGCACGAAAGAAGTCGCAATGCGATTAGGAGTGTCGTCTTCTAAGGTTTGGAGGGTTATTCATCGAGGGGGATTACGTCCATATCACCATCACCCAGTCCAAGGACTACTAGGAGATTCCGAGAGAAGACTGGAATTTAGCAGTTGGCTTCTGGAACGCGACACTGACAACAGGGCGTTTCTGGACCGAATTCTGTGGACGGATAAATCTAAATTCACCAGGGATGGTATCACGAACTTCCGTAACCTCCATACCTGGTCGGAAACTAACCCACACAGGGCAAAGGTGACCTCATTCTAGCAGAGATTCAGTGTCAATGTATGGGCTGGTATCATCGGAAACCATTTGGTAGGGCCATTCATTTTGTTGCAAGTGCTTAATAGTGAAATTTATGCGGACTTTTTGGACAATACACTGATAGATCTAATAGGGAAGAACCCTATGGATAATCTTAGGGGAATTTTTCACCAACCCGATGGAGTACCAGCGCATACGGCTAACGTTGTGAAGGCAATACTAAGTCAAACATTTGAAACCCGCTGGATTGGACGAGGTGCACCGATTCCTTGGTATGCACCCCTGTTAACACTAGGGAGGATTTAGTTAGCAGGATTGGGAACGCAGCGACGAAAATAAGGGAAATGTTGGTGAGATCTATCACCCCACTCATTTTGGCACGTCAGATCTGAAACACTCTGTATTCGCTGTTTTCTTAAATATTTTTTGCGCGAAATACATAAGAATTTCAGTAATTATCTTTTCATGCTCATGACGGAATTATTGTTTAAAAGGGCAATGGAATTTAGAAACATAAAAATTTGTGAAATTTGTTTTAAAACATGTCGTAGGCACAATAATACCTACACTGGAAATATTTTCAATTAAGGGGACTTTTCTTTTCACAATTGAAATAAAATTCACTTTTAAATTTTTTTTTTGTGAAAAGACTATTTTATTTGAACTGATTCCTTTTTGGCATTTTTATAAAACATATTAAGAACAGAAAACAATTATTATGTTTTGCAGTTTTAGTACATTTTGACCACTGCAGAGGGCGTCTTCTAAAAAATACTTTTTAAACGGCTCCACAGTTTTTGGGCTTCCTGTAACATATAGAGTAAAAATTCAAACAGGATTTTAATTATAAGACGAAATACTAGTAACTAAACCTAAAAAACATTTTATTTTAATATTTTAAATCCATATTTTGAGGACAAACTACCCCTGTATAAAAAAATAGGGGTGTGTAACATAATATTTTTAAAGGTTTAGTTACTAGTATTTGTTATAACGAATCCAATAGTTTTTGGAATATTAAAATCCGTTGAGTAGTTTTCGAGGAAAGTGTAGAGCCAATTCAAAAAACGTGATTGTGAGAAAAACGCGTTTAAAGTTGTTGTAACATAATTTTTGCATATAAAACGCGTATAGGTACCGTTACAAATATAGGTATATTTTTTTCCTATACGAATTTCTTAAAACGATTTTAGGACAGTATTTCTGTGATGTTAAGGAACACTTTTATGTAAAAAGAAAATCGAATATTTTGAATTTTCGAAAAGAAAAGACTCCTTAATTAAGTTTGATTTAATCAAATAAACAGAGATATAATAATTTTATATTGTTCATAATCATAAACAAACATCATATACTGTATAATATTTTTTATAATGATAGAAAAACATAATGTATACACAATCAAAACCTTAATTTTGAATTCCGAAATTCCTCGATACCCTCCATTTTCTACTCCAACTAAATTAAAATCACACCAAACAAAATTCATAAATTATCAAGCCATTCAATTGATCCGAATCCGAATTAGTGATAGAAAGTGGAAAAAATGCACAGCGGCTCCGAAGATATTGGCACATTAAAGACTACTCAAACGTGAAATTGTTTCAGTCTTTCCTGAAATACACATTATAATGTAAACTGGATTACTTCTTCTACTTCCTCACATCAATTTTGTTTAAGTAGAAGGATGTCGAGTGGGTGGCCCAAATTATGAGATAAAGCGGGTATGTCTTTGTTGGCGTCTTATAAATGCTCTCAATTTTATGGCTGATTATTGTTTGGAGAATTATTCAAAAGAAAGTATAATCTGTTTGCCAAAGACTTACATTTGGAAATTCATCGATTGAGGGAAACGGCGGATTTGGAGGAGTCCTTCTTATTGTGCAGGAGGACCTTTTAAGGGCTCTTTTGCCATTTGAAAACTTTTTGTTTCAAGGAAAATTTTAATATTTTTCTTAGTCTGTTTTTAATAACTCAAGAGTGTTTCCATTTAATTAAAAATTGCCAACGTGCCAGATGTTTGATATAATTATGTAAAATGGTGATGTCTGTTGTCTGGCTTCATCAAGGAATCCACTTCAAACTTTATAATCAATTATTGACACTTTTGTCATTCGTAATTTTAATACTTGAGACAAAATGGTGGTACGTTTAATGGTGTGTGTCAGTTTGGGTAAACTTATACTTTACATTGAAGAGTGCCTTCATTTTCTAATGCTTTTTTAATCAAATTTGTCTTAAATTGGCAATTGTTAGAATTCATATCCATTACATCGCATCTTCGGTAGAAAAGTAACAAAACCAACAAATTTTGTTTTTATATTAATAATGCTCAACTTATAACTAAACGTTTAGGGCAGCGATTCCTTTTTTTATTACTAAACAACAGTATAACATGTCATGACTTAAAATTTCCAAACACCTATGGTTGAAGGGATCGTTCAAAGCATTGGAACTTTCTCAGTAAGAGTAAGAGTATATTGAATAATTTAACACTCGATGGAAATTTAACTTTATACATTTTTCGGGTTTCTGAAGTTTGTCACTCGAAAAGATGAAGAAATATTGGAGAGTTTCTAATAAGAAAAGCACTTAGTTCAAGGGTATTTTAAACAATATTTTCATTTTGTTTAGCCAATATTTTTCATGAAAGTGGACAAAGGAAAAAAATGTATTTTAAATAGGAATATATTTATTTCTAACACTTTGATATTTGTACGTACCTGTGGATTTCAATAAGCTGTTCTAAGAATAGTTTGTGAAGACTGACTTATAGCCAATTGATATTTGTTCATTAAGTGGCTATATATATTAGAAGGCAGAAAGGTAGAATGATTTCAAAAAAATTTCTTTGGTGATACACAAAACATTTGAAAACCTATTTTTGAAAAAAAACCGTTTTAAAATTCTAGTATTCCAAAGAAATCAGTGTTTTAAGTTTTTCAGAAGAAATAAGAAAAAAACTAAAATAACGATATAACAACTAAAGAAGCCTTCTACCGAGTCTTCGGCTACACCTTTGATAAGGCACTTAACTGGAACATTTAATGGCGAACTTTAAACTCGAACACAGGAACGCAAACGGGGGATTGTAGGTATGTATAATTTTGTAACTCGTGGCACCGTTCTTTGGTGAATTCTAGCTTGAACACAAAAAGTGCCATTTAGCATCCTGGGTTTATCCCGCCGGCAGAATTGAAAACCACGTTGAACATATTTCTCTTTTCAAAAGTTGGAGAAACTTTCTTCTTGATGCAAGGTCTAAATACTCGACCTCGTGGGATGTTTAGATAGTAGATGGATCAGTGGTCTTAAATACAAGAACAGAAGCAGGTTAAAGACCGTATTAATTCTGTTAACAATAATTTTAATCAAACATCTCCAAACTACATAGTTTACTACAAAAATGCGTCCAAAGAAAATATGTAAGATGTGACAAGAAATTAACACCTTAGTCGGGAAGACAGAAGAAGGGACTTACGGTGGGGACAGTGGAGGTCTATATAAGATTGCTAACAAATTGACAGAAAAGACTTACAATTGAACATCCTGTAAGGGACAACGACGGATTCCTATTTCTCGCCGAGGAATATTAACTGCAGAGATGGAGATAATATCTTGTTGAAATCCAAAACAACGCGTTTGGACTGGTGAATATCTCATTGACAGAGGCTGAAGAAACGCTGGTTATGGAGACGGAGTTGTATTAATTGGTTGAGCGGTACGACCACTGAGGTATGTCAGGATTCTGGAATTATAAGTTGACGTGGGGGGGTAGTCCCTTTATTTTTGAGCCTCCAAAATCCTAAGTCCTCTTTGTATCTAATGGGTAAGATACATTTTATTTTATAATAAAAAAATAAATATTTTAGTTTTTAATTTTTTATTTAATTTCCATACTACCAGTCCGGTTGTTCTGGCTAGACTAAAAATTATGTACAATATTTTTGTATCCTACTTTACGTTATATACATAGATAGTTTGTTAAAATTTTCTTTGTATTGAGTACAGTATTTTATTGTCAATGAATAAATGATTACGATAATTTTTAAAGTTTGTGTTTCACACTATTCAAATTTTATCGAAGTGTACAGGTTGACTAAAATATTTTTGACAGTACAGTCTAATTGGATATTATTGAAGTAGATTTTTAATACTAATATTTTATTAATAATATAATCAAAATAATAAACTTTTACTTAAAATATAATATATTAAATTTGTAGCTACTGCTACAACCACCATGCCTTGGTTCCTGAGTTCGAGACCAGGTCTCCCCGTAGGTTTTTAAAATGGAATTAACAGATCCACTCCATCTCGGGGCCATTGTCTAGCTCGCAGCAATGCAAAAACAATACATTCACGTTTCCTCACTCCGATCACCCTAAATCCCTTCCGGGTAAAGCCATGCGCAAAGAGTTGTCCCCAACGCTTTGGACACATCGAAAAAAAACCCTTACTATCAAACTTGCCACAAGATTGAAAGTAGCAACCGCAATAAACTCGGTAAGGCCCTAGAGATTGACGAGATACCAGCGGAATTACTGAAGGTGAAAACCATTTCTGCGGCTGATATTCCTTTTCCTGTAACTCAGGAATGTAAGGAAACCAAGACCTATCCCACTGAGGAGAAAAAGGGGCACTTGTAAAGTTTCCTAGTTGTAACAATTGGCACCTATAGAACAAACAGAGTCGTGAAGTGGAAAAATTCTAAAGCTCTGAGTACATGCTTGGACTTCACGAAAAAAGATAAACGTTCAACAGTTCTTATACTTTGTACGGTTTTGATAATTTTGACTAATACACTTACGAAATGGAATTTTTTAATCGAACGGTAAATGGCGAGTTTTCTAATTAAAATTGTTAAGATAAACTTTATCTTTAAGAGCAGCGTGTAGTATGGGCAGATCAGGGTTGCATCAGCAATGCTGGAGTTACATTTAGATAATATTCTTTCTGAGATATAGAGCAATAACAACATAACTAGACGCACAGAGCTCCGGATCTTTGAATCGAATATAAAATCTGTTTTCTTATAACATCTAAGATAACAGACTGTGCCTCCGGTCCATCCGTAATAAAACAAAACGTGGTTTTTAGTATTTATTGTTTAAGTACAGGATATGAGTAATATTCGACACAACTCTTCTTTTCGTGATGGACCTCGTAACAACGATTTCGATGGCCTCCCAAATTGTTAATTGAAGTAAAAAACATTTAAAAAATAACACTGGTCTACAAAAAATGGAGTCATGCTTGTGCCTAGGCAGCTGGGGGTCATTCTCGAAGTAATTTGCTGCGTAACCGAGGTCAGAATTGGGCCATCAGGTGAGAATTTTGTGATATTTGAGGTTATGTACTGGAAAAGTGGTTTTTGGCTACGTTTTAGGTTATGTACAGGATGCACAAAATTTGTTTGGTCTTTTTTTCTAGTTGCATAATTTAATGCTATTCGTACCCTTGAAGCGGTTAACTACGATTTTTTCTTGCAAAGTTAAGACCACTTTTAGTTATGAAGTTCATATTTCATATAAACATAATATATTGTAACATAAATTTCAGTTTAATAAATTAGCACTTATCACTTCACGGGTTAAAATACAACTCGTCAAAGTACCAAAAACTAATCAGGTTACTACTCAGTCCTATTTATACTACTCAGCTTAATTCTAGATGTTTCCGTTACACATTTTCACCACTCTTATTCACCATAGGTTCGAGTCGTCCTTGACTTTTAACGTTTGACATTTCCATACCTTGATTTCCGGCCACATGGAGTATGCGCCTTACACGGTTTAATATTTCCCTTTTCGTGGCCGACCTCGAGCCCGTTACAATATCTATTTATATGAAATATGCAGTAAACAGAATAATTCCTTTAGCCTTATTTCAAAACAAGTAAAATTATTTTTCTACTAGGTAAACAATTTCATTAGGTTTAGGTAATATAGTAAGAAACCACGGAAACTTTATGCAATGATCGCAGATTCATAAAAATTTCTTAAAAGTACTTACATACACTCCTGTGAAAAAATATAAACTCAAACATAAATGTTCGATTTTTTTGAAAAGATAAATAAACTTTAATGGTTGGCTTGCATCCCGAAATGGTGCCCGCCCACACCAACACAGGTACATTTCTTTAGTGGCTTAATTCCTTTTAAAAGGAAAAAGGGATCAGAATTTCTGAAAAAAGGACAATTTTACCTGTGAAAAAGTATAAACTCAGCCCCCTATTCGACGGGACGCACTGTTGCAAAGTGTACCTAGGTGTGATAATTGTTCATTTAATTACAATGCAGCCAGTTTAAGTGATAATAAAGTGACTTTTGTTATTTTTGGATTCAATTTAAAGTTCTTAATATGCCTCGTGGGAAACAGTTAACGGAAATTGAAAAAAAAAGGAATAATTGATTTGAAAAATCGTGGAATGACGCAGAGACAAATTGCTAATGAAATAATTCGTTCTCAAGGAGTGGTAAAAAATTTTCTACAAGCTGGGATTGAAAATTACGGAAAAACGAGGCGGTCTGAGAGACCAAAAAAAAATTGCGCCGACGCTAAAACGAGCTGTTTTACTTGAAATTTCAACATCAGGAGCTTCTTCATCGCAAATGGTTTGACGTTTTAATTTGGACTGCGATTCCAGTCTTGTCAGGAAGTGGGCAGCAGCTTCGGGCAACTTAAAATATCGAAAGTGTTTGAGTAAACCTGCACTCAAAAAACTGCATAAGGAAGCACGTCTTAAATTCGCCGAAACACACATCCAACACAATGTGGCGTCATGTGATCTTTAGTGATGAGAAGAAATTCAAACTGGACGGTCCCGGCCGCTTCAAGTACTATTGGCATGATCTCAGGAAAGAAAGGATAATCATGTCACGTAGACCTTTAGGAGGAAGAGGAGTTATGGTGTGGGCAGCTTTTATCGGAAATCTTAAAACAGAAATTGCCTTTATTTCTGGTAAAATTAATGCAAAACAATACCAAGAAGTGTTAGAGGAGCATCTTGTTCCCTTAATTATATTAACTGGGGACAAAGATGTTATATTTCAGCAAGATAATACTCCTATCCATACAGCACGGAGTACAAAAACTTGGTTTCAAGAACACGGAATTAAACTTTTAGACTGGCCAGCTCTAAGTCCAGACATAAACCCCATAGAAAACCTGTGGGGCATCCTGGCAAGCGCGGTTTATGATCAGGAAAAGAAAGAAATCCAAAATGTAGAACAACTTAAACAAAGAATTGTTGAAGCATGGGAAAATATACAGGAAGGTTCTTTAAACAACCTTATTTCCAGTCTACCATGAAGATTGTTGGGAATTATACGAAATAATGGAAAAACATTTCGTATTAAATAAATTGTTAATTAAAAACAAATGTTGAGCTTATACTTTTTCACAGGTAAAATTGTCCTTTTTTCAGAAATTCTGATCCCTTTTTCCTTTTAAAAGGAATTAAGCCACTAAAGAAGTGTACCTGAGTTGGTGTGGGCGGGCACCATTTCGGGGTGCAAGCCAACCATTAAAGTTTCTTTATCATTCCAAAAAAATCGAAAATTTATGTCTGAGTTTATATTTTTTCACAGGAGTGTACGTCAAACATTGAGAGGGTCATTTGGGATCTTCTCCAAACAAAAAAAGGTTATTATGTTTAGAATAAATGTGTAACTAGTGGTCAGACATAAAATGTTATTCTGGCTGCCTTTCAAATCTTGCCAGGACTTGAAAATACCCTTTGTTACTTCAAAAGCTCTTATATAACATAAGAATAGCTTTCATTTTGTAAATTTTGCACTCGCAATATCTGTCGCAAGTTGAAACATTTTTTCTGACAGCTGTCTGTCAGGAAATTCTATTGTAATTGATAAAATGTATAACATCTCCGGTCTACAGCGTCTTTTGCTGCTTCACTCTCTTCTTTGCATTGAAAAAGAACTGACACCTTCTTCTCCAATAAGTTAATGACTATACCATTTGCATATCTTATATTACACGGCGTCTTTTATAAAAGCAAAACAAAGCAAAAACAATACTTTGAACAAACCGACCTCTGTAAAAAAAAATAAATTTAAAAGCCTGTAGATAACATCTCCATGACGTTTAACGTATGTAAACTTTATTAAAATTTGTCAAAAACCGTCCAGTACATTGTGTTTAAAGTCCTCGGTGGATTAGCTGATAACGTGTCGGGTTACCAATCCGGAGGTCCCAGGTTCGAATACCTCCATTGTTTTTTTGCTGACAACAGATTACGATAAAAAGGCCAATGGGAGGGGTGGGGGAGAGGGGGGGAAAGGTTACGGGAACTAGAGAGAGAGAGAGAGATAGCGACAGTGTGTGCGAAAACTTCGTTAAATACTAAATTTTAGTACATTCCAAAGAGTAACATTCCAATTCTGATAAGATATCTGCAATTATTCAATACATCACTGAAATTATGTCGAAAATATCGTTAAAATCTTCAAACTTTCCAATTGTGTGTCAGGTAAACGTGTTTAGAAAGAACCATTATTAACTTGAATACATAGAATCTATTTGAGACCGTTGCGTTGAGATAATATTAAATTTAAATGTTGGCAAAATTTACAGCATAAGTGATCTATATTATGCCTATCACGTTATTACTTACTCCACCCGCTTCTTACGTCGCTCGATTTTAAATAATTTATTTTGATTTCTTTTTTGAGAATTCATTCGGGTTAAGAGTACTGGGTTGCTATTGCATGATACTCTGGCTTTTCGTTCAGAAAACACAGAACAAAAGTTTAATTTTTTCTTCCCGATGTACGATAATTTTCGGTGTTGAGAGGTACTAAAAATGTTCGCCTGAAACAGTTTCTGTCTTATTAAAACAACAACGCAAAATTAAATAAAAACAAAATTTGGATAAAAAAAAATTGAATATCTGAAGAATAGAAGATATGAGTGATTTTAAACTGAACATGTCTTCTTTCTGCGGTTAGCGATTGAGTTATAGCAGACACTTAAATTTTGACTTTTATCCTTACAATTATATTGATAGTATTGAATGGATCTCAGAAATTAATATGTCTACTAAATATCTGTACACTTAGAAGTAACGTCATAGAACCGAATATCGACAGATTAAGGATGACTACATTAATTTATATTTACTAAGTAAATATAAATACTTCTTTTAATTTCGTTAGTGTTTTGCATATGTACAAGCGATTCTCAATAACAATAATTGATTTTCGTTCGTTCATTACACTAATATTTTAATATTGCTATTGAAAAAAAACTCACCCAATTCCGTCCACCAACTATCTCTGATCTGAATACCGACCATTTGTTCCCCTAATATCGACCAGCAAATTTTGTGGGAGAATTATATATGAGAATTATTGCATATACGTGAAGAATAAACTTTTCGCGATCCCTTTTTGGCTGAGAGGAAATAAAAATTGGTGTTACATAAAACCCACTCTCATCTATTAAAATTTTTTTTGCGGATTCTCAATAAAATGTAATATTTCAATAACCGTGAAATAGAGACGGCCACGGCTGAACCAATTTCTAATACTATTTTTACTTAACAATGATTGGGTAATTCTGCAGCTGATATTCGCATGACTTTTGAGGAATGACTGAATCCATGTTTCCCCGTAGTGGTTTTGAATGGATTAGGTTGATCTAATTAATCGGCTAATTTACCAATAGATTCAACGAGTATAATTTCTGTGACCCAAAAGTCTTCCTCTCCCATCTCACCAACATATCTTCTTACTTATTTGCTAAAATCGCTGGCGCGCCGAAGCGATCTGAATGTATTTTCTTTTGTTTATCTATTAAGGTTGTATTTGGAACGTCGAAAATTTTGGGTGTTTTTCTGATCGACATCACTCCATCTGGTTCAAGGCATTTTTCAATGATGCTCTCGTATATTGGATCTTTTTGCCACTCAATTTCACGTCCTTCAACTATAAAATTAATCATTTGTTAACGGCTAAATTTAACTCGCAAAAGTCTACGGTTCGTTACGAATTAGTTCACTACTTCGGGGCTATGCACTACACTTGATTATTTCACAATTATCAAAAAACTATTCGCAAAATCACTTCCAATAACGAAAGAAGAAAACTGAATACATATTTTTGCAGTTACTTCCAAGAAAACAGTAAACAGTTTAAAAAAGTAGGGATACGACGTTCATTTCGATTGGTGGAAAATATAAAACATTCTTTGGTTTGTCTATTAAAAATAAAATAAAGCAATTTAAAGTATTAATACAGTAATATTTAGATATTCCCGATGGGTAAATTTTAATTCCCGTAAGTTTACATAGCCCGTCTGCCCGGTAGGGATTAGGAGAAAATTATCTTCTACCTATACCCTAATAACGGGCAGCGGTCGATCTTAGGAGACAAAGTAAATTTTACGATTCCTATTATCAAACACAATATTTTGCCATTTTCTTCTAATGAATCCAAGAATCATTAGAATATTCATACTACTGCCAATTAAATGATTCGAAAAAAATATAACAAATTATTTCAATTATAAATAAATGTATTTTAATTGTAAAAATACATATGTAACCAATTATTTTCTACATAGATATTTATTAAACAATTAAGTGGTCAAATTTAGGTAGTCGGTCGATAATCGGTGCCACTACGTTAAGTTTAAATCAACTTAAGACACCTAAGTCTTATTTTTCTTTCGAATAATCTTAAAAAACTATCTAAATACAAGTTAAGATAATTAAATTTTTTTGTACTTTAAACACTGCACATTAGTGTATTGTCCTCTAAAATTGTATATGCTTGTATTACTACCTCTACATTATGAGTTGAAGTGATGCTGAACCCTCATTAAACACTCTTGAATGTCAAGGTTAAGATCAAACTCAAGTCATCGAACTGAGTGGAGTGAAGTTTGCATATATGTTTGTAAACGTGTGCCGGGTTGAAAAGTTTAACATTTCTGTAATTCAACAGGGATTTTATTGTTTACATTTTAAAATCAAAAGTTATTGTAGATAAAGAATATTTATTAAAAGTTAAGAGTTGTTGTTTTTGGCCCTTTTTGGAACTTCTTTATCTTAACAATCTCACTTAGGAAATAAACAAAACACTTGCTTAGTTCCAAATATCGCTTTTTTTTAATTTATGCGATCCGCTCACGTATTTAAAATAAAATGAAGCTTAATTCCAAAATAAGTCAGTCAGTAAGTTTACTGTAACTTACGTGAGTATTTTCTCACGCGCAGTAACATAAACGTAAATGAAATTTTTGTTGCGTTCAACAACAAATTCATTCAGTTTTACGTCACATAGTGAGAAAATACTCACATGAGAGTTACAGAAACCGGCTACTGGAACAGAAACAGATTCAATTTTGACGTCTTTGATATTTATTGAAAGCAGCTGCTATTGAGTCGTCTGTGAAGTAAGTAAAAACGTGTCGGCCTTCCAATCTAAAGTCCTAGGTTCGAATCCCACCGACAGCGACTCTTGATTGTTTTCTACTTACAACAGATTATGATAAAAGAGCCGTTGTCTCGAATCGGATGAAGTTCTTCTCCCTTCCCATGCCCCAAAAGAGTTTACGAGAAGTAGAGAGAGCTGCTTCTTATTTAACACTTTTGCCATCTGTTATAACCTAAAACAGCAAAAACCCTCCTATTGCTAAGGCACAAAAAGCCTAACGACAAAACTTAGTGTATGTACTCTGCCGTGCTCTGCATGGTCCAATGGATCACAGCTAAGATCAATCTTGCGTCCGTCTGCATATCTGTAACAGACAGTTTTCTCGAAAACGCCGTGACGTAGGAATTTGCCATTTGAAATAATGTAAGGGCTTCGTGACGCACACATTTTAAACAGTCAAAGATTTTTTTTTCCTCGAATTTTTAATGGGGGAGTTGGGTCCTTGGGTACTGGGACTACTTTTAAAGATTCGAAAAATGTATTTTTTCAAAATTGTTGGGGAACTCATTATAAGGATGTACATATCTCAAAATGTGCGAAAAAATACCATCCCCCCTTGATCTTCTGGTCTTCCAAAGCTAAAATTTCAATATTATAAGTGTTTTGAAAGTATGACAAGTTTATGTCATTTTGTGTTTCTTTATGTGCCATTCTCACTGTATTCAATAAAAACACTCAATTTTAAAATTCTGTTCTCTTTCTTTTTATATATTACGAAATACTTCTACTTTATGTTGTACCGTTATTCTGTTAAAGTTATAGTATTGTCTTATTTCTGCTATTAAAGGCTGAAACACAATGAGAGCAACACAACAAATGACGCGGTAAAAAACGGTGTCATTCGACGTAATAACACGTGAGTGTATCGAGCAAAGCACAATGAGGGCAACAAGTGAGAATTTGAATTTTTTTTCGTGTAGTTCAGCGAAATAAGATTTTGGACTACGGTCAGATAGGTTGTTTCACGTT
Source organism: Leptarthrus brevirostris (assembly GCA_964036015.1). Lineage (NCBI taxonomy): Eukaryota > Metazoa > Arthropoda > Insecta > Diptera > Asilidae > Leptarthrus > Leptarthrus brevirostris. The sequence continues at coordinate 41,849,696 of OZ038371.1, forward strand.
CAGATATGTATTTGATTGAAATATCTAGCACAAACAGGACAAAAGTGCCGCATTACAATAACTTCTTTGAATTTATTTTAAAATGTTTTTGCAATTTTTAATAAAGTCACACTGAAATAACACTAACAACAGATTTATTTAAAGGACAGAATGACAGTTTTTGGCGCGCTCATGTTTTCGTCATTTTTACGGCGACATTTGTTGTGTTTATTTCAGCCTCTAATTATACTCATTCGTTTTTCTAAAGGTTGTATGAAAAAATTAATTAAAATAATAACCAAGGTATTGAAACTTTAATTCAACTTGATCTGTACAACACTTGCTGAGTATTAGTTTAAAAACTAGTTTTAAATATGAAATATAATAGTGTTACTAACGTTATGACCATCTTTTTACTGAAATCATACATAAACTTCTGTCAAAGAGATGTCCATTTATTCGAATAAATATTGATATTGTTTTGAAATGATACATTTTTAATGTAATAACTTCCTTAACCCTTCGCTTTTGGAAAAATGGCTAAAAATGAAACCAGAGAAGGTTCCGCGGTATGAAATTTTTTTAAAAATTATTGAAATTTTTGAATTTTAAAGATTTCTGTTTTAAGAGTTTTGAGAAATAATAAGTAGAGTGCAAAAATCTTGTTTTTTAAAAGTAATTTTTCTCCAAAAAATTTCATGACGGAGAATTGAGAATTTCCGCGTCTATATTGTCTGCTGTATATAACCGATAGTGGCTTGGTGTAGTGTCAGTGTGGCCACCCTGAAGGTTACAAAATACTCTCTGCATGCTCTTATCTATTCATCAGTATCATGCAAAAATCACTTACATAATGCCCTTGCGTAGATTTTTTCAGGAATTGTTTAGTTGGAATCTGAGAGGTTGCCTTATTTAGCACTTCCAAAAACCAACACACGATGTACGGTTATAACAATGTTTTCTGTGTTTTTATCATAATTTTACTGTTTTATGAACTTGTTAGTCTAAAAATTGTGAAATACTGCCTTTTTTGTTATTTAAAAAACAGCATTAACATTAACAAGTATATTGTAAAGAGAGCTCGAAATTCATGCTACGAAATCAGTAAGTTTTTATTTGTTTCTTTAAATGCTCTAGTCCTTCGGCCGAGTGTAATTAGTAAAGTTATATTTATATTTTTAAATTTCTTGTCCCATCTACCAAGGGAGTCAAATAGCACTTTATTATTACACTTGCAAGAAAACGAATAAATTTATTTTAAACCCCATGTAAAACCTTTATTGTAAGCTAAAATTGTTTTAAAATTACACAACCGATAATCAAGCTTTGTTGAATGTATATGCAAATGAATCAAATTAAAAGTCATGTAATCATCAAATTTTCTAGCTAAAAGAACCATTTTCTATGACCTAATGCCGCATTAATTATAGTATTATGTATCTGTTATGCTTGAAACGTTATTTGTCATACAAGCCATACGTACGTATTTATTTCATCGTGTATAGTTTTTGTTGAAACGGACAGAGGGTACATAATCGCTTACTTATTTGTATTATATTCAAAACCCTTCCAATATTAAAATGTTTTATTTCTTCGAAATTTCCGCTGCTGTTCTTATATTTTGTAGTGGTTTATTCAACAAATGTGCGGTAGAAAAAAATGTTATTCAACTTGACATATTTAATACTTTTCTGAATTTCTAATTAGGTATCCAGCGCTGAATGCGTTGAGTTAGGTCAACAGGTAAGTATTTCGTTCTAATTTAGAATAATTAATTTATTTTAAATTTTTACAGTGTGAGCGTAGAGGCCCTTCTGAATGTTGTCCAAGATTAGTCTGTCAAAATGTACTATGTACGAAAGAACTAGGCCCTGGGTCACCTATTGCCATCAGGGGACGTCCTCGAGAAAAGAAGAAGAATGAACCAGAAAGAATATTTAACTTTTCTTCTACTATGATGTAAAATGATGAAAGACAAAAAAATAAAGATATATATATATATATATATATATATATATATATATATATATATATATATATATATAATAATAATGCTTTATTCATTTTCTATTACTACAGTTCTTTTGAACAAACATACATTCTTTCTTTCCTAAAAAACATTTAGACAATGGCTTAACAGCCGTCTGTTAGTTGGCGTACCTGATGTTATTACTATAGTAATATTCATATGGATGTATATTCATAATTCAAATTTAAATATGTATAAAGATTGTTGTAACTCTTGTACAAGGATATGATATTCAACCCTAGCAGTTGTATTCATTTACTAAAATTTGTCTATAATTATAGGCTGATTTAATGTATTTGTACAAACTTAACCAATTTTTGCCATTCATAAGTGCAATGAATTCATTTGCCTCCAACATACTTGAACCAAGATAACACATTCTAAATTCCCTAAGAACTGGACACACTGACACGAAGTGAAACGTATTTTCTACCTCATCCCTATTACACAATGAGCACAAACCACAAGTATTCTTTTTCCACGCCCTAGCATTCAGGTCAAGCAAACCACCACGCGTTTCAAATAACGTTTTTATAATATGCACTGAAAATTCGTCCCTGAAGTAGTTGTCAATATTTTCGAAAGACAGGGTACCATAAACGTCATGATATTGCGAAGCCCTAGCGCTCGCTATTGCCTGCTCTTCAAAAGTAGTCTTCACAAGTTCCAAAATTTTTGTTTTTAGATGTACCCAGTCTGTTGCATTACAACTATCGAAATTCACCGTACACAATACTCGCTGGCTAAGCGCAATAAGCTCATGCATCCAAGACATTTTGCGCTGAATACCCATAATAGCTAAAATTTCTTCGGTAACCGTCTATCGTCTAACTCTAAGACTTTAATTATGTAATTAAGATGTAGTTTTAAGGTATACAAGAATATTTTCTTAAGTCCGGTTTCCAGATATATCATATAATTTGGGGTATTGTCAGGTAAACGTAACGCCTTTTTGACAAAGTATCTCAATAACTTTTCAACTACCTCGTACTCCTTGTAGCCCCACACTTGAGCACCATAGCACATAACAGATCGCATTACAGCTTCAAAAACCTTGAGCTTATCAGATAATGGAACGTCAGCCCTTGCCACGAGTTTATTCCATGTAACGTTGATACTTCTTTTCGCTAAACTAAGTCTTTCAGTGAGGTGTTTCTGAAATGAAACGTTAGGTACTAGAATAATCCCTAAATATTTGTAGCTGTTTACCACTTCAATTACTTCCCCTTTGTAGTACCACTTTTCATAAGCTGCTAACCTTCCGCCTTTTCTAAAAACCATAATTTTCGATTTATCTAGATTTACAGTTAGATTCCACCTATCACAGTACTCTTCCAACCTGGAAATTTGTCTTTGCAATTTGGCAGAATCATCTGCCAAAATGACTATATCATCTGCGTACATCAATAGGCTTACAGTATCCACCCCCACCAAGACGCCCTCTTCTAATATGTCCTCTAGGTCGTTCAAATACAAAGCAAACAGAGTTGGACTAGGCAAATCGCCCTGTCTTACCCCCATTTCCGTTTTAAAACACTGTGACAGATGTTTCCCGTCCCATACAGTCGCTCTTGTGTCTTTGTATAATGCACTTATAATATTCACGTATTTGCTTGAAACTCCAATATTTAAGAGTTTGTAGAATAACGCAGACCTATCGATTGAATCAAAAGCCGCCCTGAAATCCACAAAAAAACCATATATCTTTTTCTTTCCCAACTCAAATTGTAAATTTAAAATGTTACATAGGTTAAATATATTATCTACAGTTGAGTAATTTTTGCGAAATCCTGCTTGACATTCTTTGATTATGTACCTTTGCTCTGCCCACTTGCTAAGCCTATGTAAAAGTATTCCAGTAAAAAGTTTACAGTCTGAATCTTCAAACGATAGACCCCTGTAGTTGGACGGATCATTAACATCACCTTTCTTATATAAAGGATATATTATGGCTTTTTTAAATGACTCCGGCACACAAGCATGTTGGAAAATAAAGTTAAATTTTTGCGCAAGCTTACATTTAAACTCCGGTGTAGAATTTTTATAAAATTCTACAGGAATTCGATCCACACCTGGGGCTTTCCCATCCTTTGCATTACCCAGTACTGAGTGCAGATCTTCTACCGTAATATCCCGGTCTAAGAGGTCATCCTGTATGAAAGGGTCTGCATAATGAGTGGGCCCTACTTTTAAATTTGGGTTGAGCAGTATTTCAAAATAACTCACAAACTCGTTCAGCGATATACCATTTCCACAAACAAATTTACAATTTTTTAATTCTCTAACAACTGCCCACCATTCCTTGATATCTCTAATTTGAACAAGTCTTCTCCCAAGCGAGTTGTAGTAAACCTTACGTGCTCCACAGCACACTCTCTTATAGTGCTTATTGGCTTCCAAATAAAGACTCCGTGCTGTTTCCGTACTATTTTTTCGATATAATTTTAACAACTTGAAGGATATTTTCCTTGCTTTCATGCACTCCGAGTTGTACCATTTATCTTTATATATCCTTTTAGTATGCATATGCCTCGGGTTATAGTTCGCAGCACTATATATAACCTCTTTAAAATCTTGCAAATGTTGTCCCTCTATACTCAAATATTTTGGCTCATTCATTATTCCCTGCATTTTTATTTTATATCGCTCTGCTTTAGATCGATCCCAGACCAATTTTGGGAGTAGTTGCACTTCATGTATTCCTTCCTGATTTATTTGCAAATTCAGTGTTAAGACTATTGGTAGGTGATCAGAGTACACTTCCGATTTAACTTCAAATCTTTCTACATAGTTTAGAACATCAAAGTGTGCGACACACATATCGTTAACTGACGTGCCCATAGCTCCAATAAAAGTCTTTTCCCCATCAAAATCACCAATTGTTCTACCGTTGAGTACTACCCCACCATTTTCATCTAAAAACTCTAACAACTTTGCACCGCGTACATCGACTTTTTCATCTTTAGATTTTCTATACTGTCTTACTTTTGTACTAAAAGGCATAAGGTTTTCATCTATCATCTGTTCATTCCCTATTCGTGCATTCATGTCTCCTATTATTAAAAACTTTTCCGGTACTACCATCATTAACATTTCTTTTAATTCTTTGAAATCTTGGTCCCATTTATTGCAGTTAAGATACACCGGCACAATGTACATTATATCTCGATTCATTGCAACTTTTATGATCGGCATATCCCTAATATTCATAAATTCACAATAATTAAAATATTTTTTATAAGCTATCAAAAAACCACCACTTGCTCTACCATACTTCTTATGTTTTACAGCGGGAATCCACTTAACTCTAAATTCGCCAAAAAATTTACTAAACCTATTAAATTGTTCCTCAGCAATGAATGTCTCTATTAGTATAACTATATCAAATTCATTTATAAAAGTAAACAAACTTGGGTACATTACTTTGTTGCCTAATCCATTAACGTTATATGACAAAATTCGTAATTTTTTATTTACTTTTTGTTCCCTATTCGTAACTTTCGCAAACTGACAGACGACATTTCCCTAGCTTCTCTGAGTACTAGTCCCTAATCCAATCTCATCTAGTACACTGCTGCAACCATCACCGTATATTTCTTTCATGACCTGTACTCCATCATTGCGACCTTGCAACAGTTTGTTTTCCTCTGTTATTTTGAAGTACTTGCCTTCCACACTTAATTGCTCCCCTTTTAAATATATTTTTTTCGTACTGTCAATATTAATGAGCTCTTTGCGCAGGCGTAGTAGTTTGCTTCTTTTTCGTCTTGCTTCTGGGTTTAGGTCTTTATTTATGCTTATCGATGTTCCCTTAAGTTTTTTAGAATTTCTGAGCAGCTCGATTACAGTCTCGGTGTCTTTCATCTCTGCTATAACCAATTGACGTGACTCCACTACACGAACACTATTTACCTGAACATTTGTAACCCCAAGAATGTCATTGCTGATATCAGTAATCACTTTTTTTGCTTTTTCTGCAGTTAGATGATCTGTACCCGTTTTGGGCACGATTCCCCTAAACACAAGATTATTTCTGCGAATGTATTTTTGTGTTTCTTCCCATTCAGTTTTAAATATGTTCTTTTGCATGGTTATCTGTTCGATTTTGTCATTTAGCACGACATTTTGGGCTTTCAGTTCTGCTACCTCTGCTTTAACAGCTTCCAGTTCAACCTTAGTGGCAAGATGTTTCATTTTTGCATCCAACAGACTACTAAATCCTTCCATCATCACGTCCATAAGTTGTCCTACCGTCATTTTTCCAACCTCTTTTTCCATTTTAGTACCGCTCCGATTCTTTGCTTGAAATCTTTTATTTCCTGACGGTGGTGTATCTGGTGACTCGGCGTCCATATGTCTCGCACGTTTGGCAGACTCAGTGGTACCTTCCGGAGCACTCATATCATTCTTGTCGTATATTTACACTTTCCGGCGCTGTATCCGTTATTGCATGTACTTACTTAAGGTTTCATCCAATTCTTACAATACTTTTATTGTTTGAGTTTATTTTACGTTTTAAAATTATTGCTTTTAATATATTTTTCACGGAGCTCAAAAGAACACGTTCACATCCACGAGACAGTATTGCCAACCCTTATATATATATATATATATATATATATATATATATATATATATATATATTGCACAACTTTAGTAGCTAAAAGTCAGAGAAGTCCACTATAAAAGCTTAATCTATGATACGCCAGAAAATAATTACATTCTATAGATATGTAGAATATAATAATAGAAGCGCTAAAGTATGCTGGAGTTGATGAACAGCCATCTCACTCTATTCTTCAGGTTCTATTATCTTACTGATTAACTTTTAAAAGCTATAAGGTAATTTTAGATGACAACCATATTCGCCGGTTTGAAGCATTCCAGTGCCGCTTTGTTCATTTTGCCTCTTCCCGGGTTTCTATGGACCAACCTTCTCCTTTTTACCCCCCTTACTTATACAAGATTAAACTAATAAAGCCGGTCTCTAGACGAAAGAACCCTAAAACTGTTTTCGCTTTTTACTGTCTCCAAGGCAATAGGTCTGTCTGTTCAGTTCTGTGTAAAAAAAGCGTTCGTAAAATGCAAGTAAAAACTTTATTGTGGTAGAGGGGATAGAAACGAAAAAGTCACCAACCACTTTTTGGGTAAATTGGTGATAACAGAGAACTGTCAAAAAATAAATAAGTAGGTTACTATTTGCAATTAATTTGTAGGTACTAGGAGAGCAAGTAATTTGGCCCGTTCCCTGCTCAGTTATAATTTTACCTATACCGCTTGCCATTTTTAATTAAAATACCAGTAGCAGCGTTGTAAAATAGATTTTAACATTTTTTTGCAACATCAGTTGTGATCTGTCAACCAAGAAAATCTTCTTCTACAATTTAGTCCACACTCTAGATCGTGGGTAAAATATTTACATTTGGGTAACAGGGGAAATACGATCAGCTGTTCAATTTCTTCAAGTCCAGAAGTCGTCAAACAGTGCGGACTAAAAGTTTTAGTTCTGTGTAAAAACTTTCGAGTCAACAGACAGACTCCTGATTTTATTGCTCTCTTGTAATATATCGATTCCAAATCGCTACTTGAGAAACCGAGATTTTCTCAAATTATCATCGTACCAACTAGTTTTCATGAACCAATCACTTCGATGTCCCGTTATTTTAATTTGCATTATGACAGCATCGATTTAAATTTATCTAAATATTGTGTAAAGAGTAAACTTTTTTGACTATAGTCTTTTGGTATTTTGTAGTTTTTAATGTACTTCTTCAACATTAAGTTTGGTTATGTTATTTTAATTAATTATTCATTTTATTGTTATTTTTATTAGTGATGAATTTTGAAATAAATAAATAGAATTTATGTCTTGAAGGCCAGCGATTTTCTAGGATGACAATGTTCAATCTTGGTTCAAACGGCACAAGCACAAAGTGGAGCACCTCTTTTGGCCAGTACATTCACTGACTTATAGAACCACCTTAGTTAAGTTAAAGAGAAATATCCTTCACCAGGGTCTTTTCTGCAGGAAGAATGATACATTTTCATTTCCTAGAAGAATGCAAGGTAATGTTCTACGTTTTATATATAAAGAATTTAAGTAATAATACAAAGCATTCCTATTATTTTGCAAACACCTTTATATGGAACCAAAGGTTACCATAGTAACAATTATTGAATGTGGGAGAAGTGTATATTTCGATTGTTAACTATTTATTAAAAAAGGCAACAAAAGTAATAATAAGTAAGAAATTTTGTCAATCGTAACGTTGATGGTAGTCTTCGTTTTTTCAAGTGAATAACGAATTATTAATTGAGGGCAATTATATTAGAAAGGACAAAATATGCGGTAACAAAAGATAAAAGAAAGTATACAAATTAACCTGTTAATAAAAGGCCTATTTCTTGAACTTTACCGATTTTGATGTGACCTTGTTTAAGTTATATTTTAGAAGTTTGGTCGAACATAAATTGTGGCTTATAGCGAAATTATTTTGTTTAAAAAAATCCCGAAACAAACAGAAATTGTAGCACAGTTGAGAGAGTTAATAATAAAATATTATATGGTAAGAAAACTATTAAAATAAATAGTCATATTTAAAACTGATCAATGGGCGTGCCACGTGAGGGTACACAATTTAATTAAAAACCCACGTACCAGTGGATGGTCTGCTTCGAAGTATCGAACAAAGCCTTAAAAATATTTAGTCAAGGGAGCGTGAGATTAAAAAATTGCTCCTTCCAATACTTCGGTTTTATTTAAGGTTTTTGAATCACTCATCAACTCTCAGTTGATGAAATATTTAGAAAGAAAGCATCTTATCAACGATTGCCAGCACGATTTCCGGCTTTAACGGACTATTGGAATCATTCAGCGTCTGGCATGCTGCCCTTCTAGCCAAATTTTAAATATTTCGTCTACGTCCTTACCTCTCCAAAATAAAACAGAGTGTTTTGTTTGATCCGTACGAAATAAATGGCGGTATACCTCAGGGTTCAGTTCTTTCATCAACCTTACTTTTTCTTTTTATTAATGATCTTTTAGCTTGCACTGATTACAAATTGATGACAATTTGATTCTGTTATGAATTCTGAATTAAACGACGACATCGCTTGGGTAAAGCAAATCGTGTTATATTTAACGCATCCAAAACTCAATAAAAACACTTAGTCCACCTTCAACCTATTTCAGTCAACGAATATACATAATTTGCCCGCTTTAAACATCTTCAGCATTGATATGTCCAGCAATATTATCTGGACCGATCATATATTGGCATGCGTTAAAAATGCGATCAAATAGAGATGTAAGAAATATTTCACTCCATCTAACTTGGCGCTGATGTCAAGTCACATATTAATCCTAGAATCGCATGTAATTCCCATGTTTGGACAGGAGCCGGATATACCGCACTGTTCGCGTTAGACAAAGAGGCCATGAAACTTATTGACGACTCCATAATCTCTGACAGCATTGATTCTCAGTAGCGTCAACAGAATATCGGTTATCTCTTAATCTTCTATCAATATTTACACGCCCATTGTTCTAATAAATTTGCTAATTTGACACCTTACGACGCGTGATAAAAGAGCTTCATATCGCTCCCACCGCTATGCCATCCAAGTCAAAGGACAACAACACGAATGTGGACCAGTTACCGTCTTCTGTTTTTCTTTCGTGTTATGAGCCCGAAACTGTCAAACAAGGCATATATCTACACATCCTTCCCTCGAATTCATAACCCATTTCCCTCACCCTTAATTCCTTTCCTGCCAAGACTGTGCTTTAGCATCATAGGGCATCCCTTCAGATTTGGCATAAAAAAACTAGAAATCGAAGCTAAGGTTTAATAAGAGACCAGTAACATATATCCTGTAATAGTATAATACCATTCAAAGAATATTGACAAAAAGAGAATGCAGTAAAACCTGGATAAGGCGGACCCTGAAAAAGGCGGAAACCTGTTTTATCCACTTTAACCATAATAAAGTATAAACTTGTCTGTGGCGGAATATTAAACTGGTTTTAAGGTATTTTGTCTTATACAGATTTCACTATCTAGAAGAACCCGTACATTAGCACACAAAAAAACAGCTACCGAAAAGTATAAATATTTGTTAGATCAAATATACATACATTTTAGAAATCAAATCTCGCGTAAAGTGATCTTGCGTAATAAGAGTAAATTGAACTAGAAAAATTTAAACTAGTCGGTTTTGCAAAGCTAAGAAAATTTAAGTATGAATATGCTTTTACAGCCTGTGCACCAATATCGAAAGTCACATTTTGGTATACAGACAGCATAAAGATTGGTAGCACTTAAATAGTATATAATAATATAGTATCTTTAACTTTATCATTGTCAAGTCCGGAAACAATTTTGTGATGCTTTTTTTATATATTTCCAATGCAGTAGTAAACAAGTTCCATAGTTCACATTTTAGTTAAACAAATGGATCGGGATTAAGATTAATTAAATGCTATTTAGCAGACACGGGTATAATGCACTTATTTACCAGTTCAGTATGCACTTATTTACCAGTTCACATGCAAATCAATTTTAACTATCACTAAAAACGTAGTGGTAGTCCACATAAAATTAAACTATTACTGAAAACGTAGTGATAGTCCTCTATTGAACTATGAATGATACTTATAGTGCTGAATTTTGCAGTATTATTACTATCAAGTATCACTTATCGGGTATTATAGAAATTATTATTTAACATTGTTTGCTAAAATCTTCAATAGTTCAAGGAAGTAAAATTTCTCTGATCAAACATTCGAAAAATCGGTACAAGTAAGTAGTGGTACTTTATAGCAACAACAATGCCGAATTCAGCACTACCAGCGACCAATGGAGACGATTTGCGCTATCACTACTTGTTCAGTGTTTGTTAAAATTGATTTGAACTATAACTATATGTTATAGTTAGCTAGGTGAAATTTTATTTGCACTGTCTCTAGGTAGATTAGTTATAGTTAAAATTAATGGGAGAGAAAAAAGTCCGCCGCTGCTATTTACAGAGTAAGTATGATTTTACTTTTGTTATAAAAAACTTCAAAAACTGAACGTGCTTTGAAATAGTACGATTTTGTTAGTTATTTAATTTATATTCTAAAAATTCTCTACCAACATTTATGTTCTGAAGTATGGAGAAACCATCACTTATTTGCTTAACTTCGTTAAAAAACATTAGTAGCCCAAGATTTATGTAAACTTTCGTTATAAGTTGTTATAGCAATAATAATAAATAAGTGGACTGCAAAACTAGAAAGTTGAGGAAGTATATCAAAACACAAAATTTACCTGCTTTTTAACTAGTCAGACTAAATCTAATGTTCACAAGAGACCACTTTCCAAGAACACTTTCCACTGCACATACTAATTTTAAAACATTATCATTAAAAACACACTTAATTCACTTTTAATATACATTAAATATCAATATGCAAAATTAGCTTCACAGCAATTATTTTACAAAAAAAAAAAAACAAAATAGAAAAACCCTTAAAACAACAAATTCACTTCACTTATTATAAGCCACAAACAACACACCAAGTGCACTTCAAAACAACCGAAATTTTCAAAAATTATCTGTTTCACTTCGCTCGCAAAATCTGATCCTAACCGACGATTCCTTCGAGAGTTGCAAATGAAATGCGGCCCACAGCATGTCAGTTGAAGCCTGATAAGCCCAACAAACTCGGTACAAAAGTATCAACAAAAGAGACCGGACGTTGTAGGATGAGGTGGGGAAGAGGTGTTCACTTATGGATTGCTGTCACCACTAAAATCCTTTCCGATACCAACAACAACAACAGGAGAGAAGAGAAAAAGTGTAAAAAACAAATCCCACGTTGAGATAATAGTCGAGATGAGTGAGATTTTGTTTATATGTTACGCGCTCTAACCTTAAGCAGGAAGCGAGAGCAAAAGGATTCAAGAGAGACACAGTCAGTCAAGAGGAAATTCTAAAAATTTTGAGTCAAACTAAATCACGTGGTAAAAGGACGAAGTCGGCATGGAATGGAACGAAAAGCTTTCATTGGAGCCAATGGAAAGTAGAAATTTTGTGGAGCGCTTGCGTTGGTTGGAGGTGTCAGTCAGGAGTCCGAGAGTACAACCCCTCGCAGTAAAGTTCATAACGGCAAACGTAAAAGGAGCACCCGGCATTCAAGATGTTGTTCCAATAAAAGGTTGAATTAAGAAGGAAAAGTCTCAGGTCGTTTTTTTGGGGGTGTAAGAGAACTTTTTATTTCGCCCTTTCTTGCAGGCGTGAAATACTTTTGGATGGTTTGAGATATCAGGAGACTATATAAAACCATATAGGGGTGACCGCTATTACAAAAGAAATGCATAATCAGTGGAGTGTTAATAATTTTGTCGCGATTGGGATGGGTTTACTGAGTCAGGGGTTGCAGCTTCGTAATCTTGTTATTCAAATTTTTTGTGTATTCATACCTTTGACTATGCGTTTCTTCTTTTATAGTGTTCTTTTTGATTCAACGGAGGATTTGTATAGGACTGGAGAGAAAACGTTTAATTACTTTCGTAGTTGACTTCGTTATTTTAGTAAGTACATTAATGCAAATTAAAAAGTCTGTTAACTTTAATGGAGGGGGGGATAACGTTAATTCGGCGAAGAAAAGGCTCATTTTTAAGAATTTTTTTAGGCGCTACAGGTAATACGAATTTATTTAATTGATCGTAACATTATAGTACAACATTTAAACAATATTTCCTTAAATTTTTTATAAACAATTAAGCCGACGGTACCAAATCTTCGGAGGCGCCTCGAAATAAATTTGTCCGCCGGTGAACACTATAACTCATGACTGGATCATCCGAAATTAAAAAAAAAATGGTATCATTAGATAATCGCTTTCCTGAGGTATTACTGAGAGGAAATTTTTTTTCCATTTTTCAATTTTTGGTGACACTTAGAAGCGAAAACCGCTTTAAAGTTTTGTATACCAGAAAATCCAATATTAAACAACGGAGCAACGAACACTTATAGTTCTATATCTTACTTAGGTTTTCCCCAATTTGTTAAAAATTTTGACACAACAATCTTAAGATGTTGTACTATCATATGAAACAATGAAGCAAAAATGGAAAAACAAATTTTAATACGGACTTGGCTGAATATCTGCTCGAACTGCGCTCCAGACTCGGCTGCATATCTGATTCCATCGATGAGCTTCGTTAGTTTCCTAGGATTCCTGTAGCGGTTTGTCTGGTACGACTGCTTCCTCGGCGATTCCAATTATGGAGGACATCCGACGTAGATTTAGGCAGAGTAGGGGTGAGCTAGGCGTGTGGTCTGCTATCGTGCCTGCAAATTCTGAGCTTATTGGCACTGTTGCGTCGAACTTTGAAGTTTTAATGCAGCGTAATGCTAATGGTTGCATATCACATTTGAACAACTCCTCAAGATGACCTGGTTGCCGCTCCATCTCCTGTACCTGGGGAATTGCTCTCGACTTCCACCGCCGTGGAGTCTGGTCCATCTGCTGCTGTTGCTGATGATGATACTCGTGATGGTGTCTTGGAATCATCTGCAGTGTCTTGTCCTGCTCAGCCACGATGGATCTATGGTTGTTTCCCAGCCCGTGGCTGCTGTCTCGTCCTAAAATGGTGCTGCTGACAATGATGCCAACACGGTGCTCTCAATCGCCCCTATCGCTTTGAGACCTGCTGCTTCTGCTGACAGGAATGCGGCCCCATCGCTTCGAGACCTGCTGCACTTCCACGTTACATCTTTGTCTCTTGAGTTCATCCCGACGCCACCGAAGATGAGGTTATTTCTTTGATTTCATCGCATAATGGAACTGACCGTAGCTCGATTAACATGATTAATAAATTAATAAATAATCACCTTTCAGGGACCAATAAATTCTGCACTTTTCATGATCAGCTCGAAAGTAAACGGTAACGGATTATGACAATGATCTCTTGTAAACTGGAGTTCAGATAATGTTTTTAGTATGCGACTTCTACTGACGATGACGTAAACGCACGCGTCGAAATGCATTTAGTTTTAACAACATTTTTGACAAAACTTTAACACCGTGAAAGGTGATTATTTATTTATTTATCGGGTTGGATCAATAGTGCCGTTGCTGTTCAATTTGTTATGAGGTAGCTCAATTGTCTGTAAATGGATTGACGCTTCGTAGAGAGCGGGGTATGTCTGTTTCTGCTTCTTTTAAGGTCCTTATGCTCCTTTATAAAAACGTTTACATCGCCACAGTTTATAATCTACCTGGCTCGCCCCCGATATATATCACCAGTTAACTGTTTGCGTCAACCACTCTTGTAAGGCGATGACCATCGCCTCTTCATTTATGACACCTAAAAAAAGTTTTGTTCAGTTGAGTTGAGATTAAGTTAAGCATCCTATATATTTATTTTGTATGCAAATGGTTTCTATTGTTTTATTTACGTGATTGCCAAATCCTTGTAAATCGACGCAAAATTAAACCCATGGGTATACTCAAGGAAGGCAGAACGAGCTGACCATCGTTTAGAGAGTTCCGTCAATGTGTTTGGAGGAAGCGGAATTACCATTCCGGAACTGACCGATTAGAGCGAACTTATTAATCGTTTTAGTGAATCACAACTCGGTCGAACTCCACAACCAAGTTCCTACTCAACAGAATAGACCTCACAAGCCACTCTCAAGGTCTCTTTACTTCTTTTCCTTTCAAATAGAAAACTGAGGAATTGCTCTGATGAGGAGTTACTCAGGCTGCGACTCGCCCTGCCATAGATGGCAGTATCACACATCAAATTAACTACTACAGAAGATGTTATTGGATTGGTATTTTAGACCTGTTAAACCATTTTATTAGAAAATGTGAAAAAAGTAAATCTCTGCGGCATGAGGCAAGTGTGTCTTGGCTGATTAATACTTTAAGTATCTATTTAAGTTACATGTCCTTTGTAGGAACATTGCGCCATAAAAAAGTAGAATTAAAAAAAATTTGTTTTAAAAATTTTTAAGAAATTACCAGCAAAGTAAAAAATTCACACAAAGAAAACCAAAAATTGTA
Organism: Leptarthrus brevirostris; assembly: GCA_964036015.1. NCBI lineage: Eukaryota > Metazoa > Arthropoda > Insecta > Diptera > Asilidae > Leptarthrus > Leptarthrus brevirostris. The sequence goes on from OZ038371.1 coordinate 41,864,764, forward strand.
CTTTAACCTTGCAAATAATAAAACTTTATATAGTGGAAACCTTAATAAAGAAATATAAGTTTCCTCTGCGATGTTTTCTATAAAGTGGAAACACTTGACCAGATAAACTTTTTTATTGCAAAAAACTTTTATAGATAAAACTCGGTAGTGGACAGGACTATAAGGCTATTCAATTAGCTATCATAAAAAATCGGAATTTTGTAATTTTATGCGAAATGTACCTGAGTAAAGCTCTCGAATGATTTAGTTTAACTCGTATTCGAGTAAGATTTTTCAAAGGGCAAGAGCAATATGTTATAGTTAACTTCGAGCAAACCTGAGCTCGTATTGGGTATCTCGACTCGATGTCGACCATTGACGATATTGGGAAATTTGTATTTGGAAATACGATGTCGACAAGGTTGTTGTCGACTGTCATCAAATGTAGCTCTGTATTCAAAATGCAGCTCTTATGTGGCAATTACTTCTTGTCGACTCGATCGTATTGCGAAATAGCAAATTTCTATCGAAGCGTCATTTTTCCTCTTGGCAGTCACGCAGACGACGTTGTTTACAGGGGCCTCTTTAGAATCATCCAAAACGGTCGGCGTAATTACGCAAATGTAATGCATCTGAAAATAAATTGATTTTTTTTGCTTACTTTAAATACATATAAAAATTGAATGACGTGGCCTTTTTTCAAATTTTTTCGATTAAATTAAGCGTCCAGAAATGGACCGAAATCGCACGAGTAAAACAAGTAGGTGAAAATTGTTCAATTAAAAACACACCACGTCATTCGAAAGCGGATTATATAACGAATAAAATGAAGCAAAAAAAATCAAATTGGTTCAATAGTCCTTCCTCGCTTAATCACGCCCACCACCTATTTTCGGTTCGAAAATATTCGTCAGGAGATGTATTCTCAAGGCCCTTAAGAAGACGATCAAACAAAAAATAAATTTAAGATTTTTTGAAATTTTTTGCCGGAAATGCCCTTTTAAGTCCCGTTAAGATGATTTTATATAAATATAAACAACACTTGCTAAATTTCACAGTATATTAAATAAATTAACACTATGCATTTTGCCTTACTTAGGCATTCTCAAGTTAATTAATGGAAGTGGAAGTGGAATTAAGTGTTCTTTATATTTATATAAAATGTTCCAAAAAAGGTCAAAAATTCTACCAAGTGCGAAATAAAATTTCGATTAATTTTTTAAAATAGTTAAGATAAATTGAAATTAAAGCCTTTGGAAGAAATATTATTCGAAAGGTAATAATTTTATCAAAGGAAGGTGTTTTTAAACTTACTACAGAAGTTGAGAAAGAAGAAAATATCACCGAATTGTTAGGATGGAACAGGAAACTACACTTGACTATAAATAGACACTCTCCTTTCATGGGACGAAATTTATCGGGTGGTACAGCCAAAACCCCTAAAAATGTAGCATTGTAAAAGGATTGGTTAAGTTGCAACAAAGAGCCCAAAAAAATGACTACTAAAAACAAAACATTACATTTAAAGTTTGCAAAGAATCATCGCACTGGTCCACTGGCTGCTTAGAGCGTATCACAAGTATAATGAAAAAAGAAGACTATTTGATAATACTAACTAATTACCTAGCAGTTGCCATTAGCCAAATGGATTACCTCCTGAAATTTTAATATAGGACAATGATTACAAACTTTCATACGGATTAATCTAGCTTAACACACAACTATTTGTGACCATGAAGTGGCCACCTTGAAGCTCTGATCTTAATCCTATTGCAAATTTGTCGTCAATAGTAATGCGACGACTAGGCTCTTATGAGCGGGCAAAAAGTAGCATAAAAACGTCTGTTAGAGAGTTTAAAATGAATGAAGAAACTTAGAAACTTATCGCCAATATGCCATCAAGAACGCAACAATTTCAAAACCGGCTACCAATGATTTTTAGATTTGTTGTATTATTTTGTAACTTTCAGTACTTGTCCAAACTGGACAAATGTCCATTTTATTGAAAATTTAATTAAAGTGGAGAGGTTTTTGTTTTTCTTTTCTTTTAATATATAGCACGTAAAACGAGTCGCAGAAGGTTTTTTCGTTTACGTTTTTCCTTAAGTTTATCTAATTATTGCCCGTAACACTTTAGTCACTCAGATTATGTTATATATAAGATGAAAAGGCATAAGCCTGAACACTTACACTTACCTATTAATTAATTTTTGTAACGCACAATGTAAATGCAATATTTAGGGAAATAATAAAATAAATGAAATGAAATAATTAAATCTTGTTAAGTTATGATGTTTAAATTGCAACTGTTATGTTAACGAATTGGAAATAAAATAATTTTTTATGTTAGAACTTTTTTTTTAATATCCATTACTATTTCAGCAAATGTAGTTATTAAAGGTTCCCCACCCGATTCATATCCTGGATTCAATCCTACCTCAGCAACCGTCAGTACAATGTTCTTTTCCTCATCTATTTTTAATCCTATTGTCGCTCGTTCCACGTCCCTCAGGGCAGCCACCTCGCTCCATTGATTTTCATCCTTACAATAAATGATGTTGATTGTGTCATCAAACACTCAGAGCTGTCCATTTATGCTGATGACATGAAAATAATTAAACATATCTCCTCCACAACCGACTCTCTTCTTCTGCAAAAAGACCTCGATTCGTTCACCACATGGTGTATGAAAAACTTTCTTGAGCTCAATGTCTCCAAATGCCAGTCCATCTCTTATTCCCGCAAGAGTCTTACCACCACCCTGAGAGTCTACATTTTAACCGACGTACCAGTCACTATCGTTACCTCTTTGTCTGATCTAGGAATAATATGGGATACCGAACTCAATTTCCGTTCCCATATTGACAGTATAAATAACAGAGCTAACTCCGCGCTAGGGTTTGTGAAGCGCTGGTCTAGAGAGTTCTCCAATCCTTATGTTTTCAAATCTCTCTATATCTCCTTCGTTAGACCTCTCCTTGAATATGATAGCCAGGTATGGTCACCTACACAAACAACCCACATTAACATGATTGAATCTGTCCAGAGTAGGTTCATTCGCTTTACTCTACGTGATCTTCCGTGGGTAGACAGATTCAACCTTCCACCTTATGAAGACCGTCTGAAACTGATCGACTTACAACCCCTAAGTAAACGTCGTGATGTTTCCGACATTCTCTTCATTTATCAGTTATTAACTGGTGCCATAGACTGCCCTTCAATCCTGCAATCTTTACCCATCTATACCAGTCCCCGCAACCTTAGGTTCACTCCCCTTTTCCGACTCGACCGCCATCGCACGAAATACGGTCAACGCGAACCAATTACCAGGATGCTACAAAAAGTCAACGACCTTTCCTCCTTTGACTTCCATCTGAGTAAATCATCCCTTGACAAAGCCTTATATCTTGATCCCGCCCATCTTGATCGCCTTTCTGAATTCTTCTTCCTCCCAGTTTGTATTTACCATAATTATCATATTGTAGGTTATACTATTTATTATGACTTATTTATTATCGCTTGAAGTATTAGTATTATGTTTTAGCCTGTATTTTTTATTTTTTTTATTTTTGTATTATTATGTTATAGCTTGTATTAAGCTTAAATAAATAAATTTACTGTCTAAAGACTTGTTTACTTTTGTTCCGTACAGTTACATTTATAATAATTTTATTTTTCCAAAATATTTAAAACAAATAAAATACGAGTACCTTTAAAAAAGTTTGGGCTTTGAACCACCGAAATTTGAATTTGAATGTCTATGATGTGTATCACCTTAAAAACAACTTAACTATAAAGAAATAATTGTTGAAATTTAGTTGGGTCATTAAAGTTAAAAAATGCGTTCTAGTGAACTGAATATTTTTATTCGACTACAATCAGGTTTTTGCCTAATAACACCGAGACTATTTCGAGAGAAGTCTTTTGAGTTACATCACTAAGTAGCATCAAATGTTGCAGTTATAAAATAGAAACAAAGAACAACGTGGAGTTCTGAAATTCAGGAAGTAATCTTACCGAGAAAGGTAAATTTATATTATGGAATAGCAATAAAATCTGTTAACAGACAATTATTCAAAACCTGAAAGGTGATTATTTAATTATTTATTTATCGCGTTAGATCAATAGTGCCGTCGGTGTTCAATTTGATATGAGTTAGCTCAATTGTTTGTAAATGAATTGACGTGGTTCATTGACAGCGGCGTATGTCTTTTCTGCTTCTTTTAAGATCCTTATGCTCCTTCATAAAAACGTTTACACCGCCACAGCCTATAATCAACCTGGTTCTCCCCGTGATATATATCACTTCGTACCTACAACCCTTGTATGGTAGGGCGCAACAGGAGAACTTCAATCTATTCAAGTGGATTCCGAACCACCCGTATTGTTATGAAAACCCCAATGGCATCTTTTAGCATCATCTATTGTTTTCGAAACTGCGCTTCTGGTGTAAAAAACTACACGTTATCCTTGCACGACCGACAACAAAAGCAATTTTGTCGATATAAATTTAGGGTTAATTGGAACACCACCAAAACTAACCCACGAAAGTTTTGTCTAAAAGTGTGGCTGTGTAAAAGCGATCTTTTCTAACCATTCGAGGTAGGAAACTAAAAATGAGCTCAAGAAAAACCTCAGTCTCCATAGTGTAGTGTTTAATTGAGAAAAAAGAAAACGCTAACATTTCAAGCAAATTATAGTCACTCTTTGTCAGAGTGAAGCGATATAATTTTAAACTTTAGCCTAGAGTCCCGATGACTGAGAAAATTTAACGTATAACCTTAATATATCTGCTGCAGAGCTAAAATCTCCTTAGATTATCACTTGTAGAAGAAATTGCTATTTTATGTTCGTCTTGAAAACAAAAGAAGTAAATCATCTCCTACAGAAAAAAACAACCCCACACCAGCTGCTAACTCATTTACCAGCGTTGAAATCACCCACCATGTGTCACGAGGCTATGGGGCACAACACAAATCGACACGTTCCTTCCATCACATGTGATCTCCAACCTTATATTCTTACTACCAACTTTACTGCTTAGCTTCTGAAATTTTTTCATAAAAAAAGAATTTTTCACACTTGAGGTGGATCCGTTGGTCCCCTTTTGAACAAGAGGAGACGAACCAAGGGTATTTAGCCTTCTCGGCAATCTCAGCTATCCATAAAGCGCGGTCTGCTATGATAGCGCTTCCTTCCTCATCATGCGAATATTCCATCCATTTGTGCAACTACCCAACTCTACCACCCAAGAACGTCCAGGGATTCCACCGTCGCGTATGATTTCAGAAATACAGGAAAGCTATGCTAGCACATCAACATTTTTAAGGGGAATATAAGGGCAGCATGGGTGAACACAAGCAATAACAGTAGCAGAAGTTGAGGATTTTCATAGCTAGAAGACCCTCAAGAGGTGAGAGGTGTGCATTTGTGCTTGGGACTGAAGCATAAAAGACCAAAAACCGGAGGAATTCCTCTCTTGTCTGTTTGTTTTTCCGTGTCGAGTTTATGCAAAACAATGAGTTTTCCGGTCGCCTCCAATAAATGTGGGGATGTGGCGTTGGGATATCCCAAGGATTGGGAAGCGAGAGAACTTGTAGGGGAGTTACAAGGATTCATCGCCACTGAAGCTGATTGCCGAATTCCTAGAAGGGAAAGCGACTGTTATCTTTCGTGTGATGAGAGCTGGACCCGATTGTAGAAAAAACAAGGAAAATATCTGCGGTTGTCGGCGATTGATTGGATTTTCTCCTCTCTTTTCTTGCCACCCAATCTGTCCATCTGGAAGAAGGTTACCGGGTAGGTAATCGCGTCAACTCATACTAAAATCGCGGATTTTTAGACTGTTGTTTGGATTAGACCTTTTTCGGAAAGGAAATGAAAATGGATGTGGGTGCAGAATCAATCCTGACCAGGGAATTGATAATTACAACTTCTCGACTCCTTGAAGCGGAAGCGAAGACGCCAGTTGAAAGCGTAATTTATTAAAATTCTTAGGAGAGCCACAATAAGTGGTTCCTTCACCCACAATCCTGCCATTCTGAAAGTGGATATACTTGGACAAGAAAAGGTCCCAATGCTTTTTCTTTTTATTTACACCTATTGTGTGTTTTATAAATTGCCTTTTAGCTGGACAGGGCTTGTTGGAATATTTTTGCGTAAAAAACACACACAAAATTCACAAAAGACCTCTTCAATGCGCCTCTTTACCCAACTCCCAAAGATAGATGTGGATAAAACTGGACATGCGGGAGGATGAAGTCTCTAAGAAAAACAAAAGAAGGAGCTTGCTAGACTAACAATTGGGTGGACCTGACAAAAGTTCATTTCCGTTTGGGTTACAAGAAAATATTTTCATTAGATAGACGCCTTTTGCAAACTCTCAACGGTTCTGGTAGTAAAAGATAACCGACCAAAAGGAGAAATTGGATGAGAGATGGCGTGCGGTGGAGCAACTCCCGACTACTTTAGAGGAGAATGAAATGAGTTTGAAGAAATATAGTAAATTTTTCAGAAAACGATTGCAGGGTGAATATACTGACAGTTGGTTTAACCGGAGTGTTTTGCAGATATGGATAAATACGGGTGACATTAGAGGTGGTGCGGAAATGAATTACAGTCTCAAAGAAATTGAAAAACTTTTCTGATAGGAGTACTTCATTTGGTGTCTGATGTTTTGAGGGTGCTGCCACATTTTTAAGAGAAGTGGAAAATTTTATTTGTTTTGCCGGTATGCAGATGTTGAGACTTTATTATTGAAGACGTTTGAATTAATTGTGTCGAAAAGTCTGTCAAATTTACGAATATATATATATATATATATCAAAAGTAAAATAACCACTGAATATTACTTTTATAGTATTAAAAGTTTTTAGATTATTCAATCCAATGAAACGTATTTGACGTGTGATATGTCGAAGAGTACATATAGATGTTGCAAGCTGATCTCCTTCACTATAGTACACGAATTAGTTAAAGTAGTTGGTAGCTTTTCCTGCTACTGGGATGAAATGGGTTAAGGGGGTAAGGGGTAAGTACCTAAAATAGCATGTTTTTTTATGAGTTTTTAATTATTTTTTTCACGATGACCCTTGTACTTGAGGATTTCTTCTTTAGTATATTTGGATTCCTCATGTCCTTGCCTACAATCTTATGGTATTTCAAAAAAATACCTCCAATATAAGGCACAGGAGGGTGTAAAATAAGGGGGTGAATTTAGGGGTAAAAAGTTTGGGCGCATGATTTCATATGAACGCTTGAACATAAAAATAAAACAAACTTTATTGGAAAGGTCTTTTTAAAAGCTACAAATTGTCATTATGAATTTTTTGAAAAAAGTTAGTTTAAGAAATCATGTTAAAAAAAGTATGCCATTTTTACACCTTAAAAAATTAATTACTTTAGCCAGGGTTAAAATTTTCAAAATCCCCTTTGATAATTTGAAGAAAACATTTTGAAAAATAATTTTGCCAAATAAGAACTCTGCAAATCAAACGGTTTCCAAGAAACCTTGCTCGCAAGCTTGTAACAATAAGTTCTGAGAAAATCCACTTTAAAGTTTAGCAACGTTTAAGGTTTAAGAGGTGCGCGCCTGCAAATTCGTCCTAAAAAACCTATTGTGAATTTCGCTTAATATAATACATTTTTGTAATCAGGAAAGATCATAGAATCAAAAAAGCGGAAAACCCGAAAATTGATTTTTTGAAGGGATTACTTTCTTTGCGTTTTGGATAATTTAAGAAAAATTATTCATGTTAAATCCAACCAAAGCGGGCTTTTAATTTTATTGAGTAATGCTTTGTCAAGAAATAAAAAAAAATTGGTTAATCTTAATCCGCTACCTCTTAGCCATACAAGAGTAACCACGACCTGTGTAGAATGGCTCTTGGTCGCCTAATATATGAGGCAGAAGTGTTTGCTAATATCAGATATGTCTCATATCAGGAACTGGAATAGAAATGAACTTTTCTACAAATTTAAAATTAATAAAATTGTTTTAAAAAAAAAAGTTGAACCGATTTCACAAAAAGCGCTATTTTTCGGTCTATGCCTTATGCCAACTCTCACCCTAAGTCACAATTTTCGTCACAATACAAATGAAGCACCAATTCCAATCCACCCTATACATTTTTGTCATAGTACCAATCGGGGAACATCCAATAAAAAATATCATCCACGTAAGAGTGAGGACGTGGCAGTGGGGGGTGAAACTAACTTTGTAACGAGTGGACGATTTAGTTGATTCTGTTTTTGAAGTACAAAATATGTTCCTTTATTGGTCTCATTTTAAAAATTCTGCAATAGGTGGGGTGAAGAGAGGGAGCGATGCCAACTTGGTAACGCGTAGACCGATTTGTTTGGATTTTTTTTTACTGTATAGAATATGCTTCACCATTAGAAAAATGTGAACCTTGGGTGAAATGGGGCAGGGACCCATAGGCAGCATGTCAATTTTACGGTGGAGCGGGGGTAGTGGAAGAGTGGAGGTGGTAGAATAGTGTAAGAATAACTTCGTATCGCAGGGACCGATTTGGATGGTTCGTTTATTCATGAAGAAAGTATCTTACTTCATTAATGTGAAATTGGGAGGAGGGCAGCGCTTAGCTTCGTAAGGCGTAGAGCGATTTTGATTCTGTTGTACAGAACTGGATACCGGATTTGGTTCTGTTTCCTTTCTATAGAATGTACTACCTCTGCAACTGTCGAAATTGTTTTTCTCATATCAGTAGCAATTTTCTAGTAGCATATCTGAAGGCACTAAAAAGTGAAAAATAAAATAATTTAAAAAAAAAGCTGAATAGACTTCACAAAAAGCGCGAAACCTAATCAACATTTAAACATTAGGAAGTTCAATATTATGAACCAGGATTGACATATGAACGGGATAAGTAAAAAATTCTAAGTTAGGGCTTAGTCCTAAGCCGAGGAAACCGGTGAATATATTTCAGAAATAGATTTTTTAAATTAAATAGGAAGGCGAGGGGTGGGAAGGCCTTTGTTAAACCTTTAATAACTAAAACTACACTTTTTTTAATAAAAACCTAATGAAAATTATTGCAATCTGACTAATAACGTGCCCAACCTTCAATCCTCTCATATTATACATATAACTGAAAGAATTTACAGTAATAGCCAATAGTTTTAGGCGCAGCTGCAAACATTAAAAAATTTAATAAAAAAAAATTTGATATTTTTCTTAGTAAAGTAAATAATAGAAAATATATTACTTTAAGATTTAATTACTATGCCTACTTTTAGAGTGCACACAATTTTTTATTATTAAATTATAAATGTACTACCATATTAAAGGGTGCGTTGATCGCACTTTTTTTTTTAAATATTACCAAAGCGTAATTACTCTTCACAGAATCACCTGTTAACATAAATTCAAAAAGTATTTAAAAATATAAAGTATTTTTGAGGTATATCCTATCAGTTTTAAAAATATGTAACTTTATTTAAGTGGCGATTTTTGAAATTTTACAAGAAAAAGGCCATACCTAAAAGTTCACAGAACTCTTATGGTGAGACTTCGGTGTCTGTCTGTAAATTACGGCCATTTTTCTCAGTAACTACTACTGCTAGCTATCGACTTGAAATTTGGAAGAGTTGTTAAAGGCATTTGCCGTTTTTCATTAAATAGGGAAAAGGTAGACTAGGCTTTTGTTTTTTATTTTATATACCGTGCGGTATCATTTTATCATTTCGGGTTAAAAAATATTTTCTTTTTTTAATTTTAAGCCGCATTAGTTTCAGACTTAACTATGCCAAAAAATGTGCGAAAAAGTACTATCGCAACTAGTAGGTTGGTTCAAGTTGAGAGAGAACACACCCCAATTAGCAGTTTACGCGCTGTTTTGATAGCACGACCTGTAAAATCCAGTTAATTATACGGCCTATCTTTTACGGAAATTTAGTGGTATATGAGCAGCTTCTGCTCTGGAGCGGTGGAGATCCTCGAGAGTTCGTATGCTCTTGTGGCCTGGACCCCAGAGAAGGGAGATATTAAATCTACCCCCTAGAGACATGAGTTTCTCCCTACAGTCCCTTACTAGTTTCGAGAAGGTTCTTTATAGCAGCCTGGCTATCCGTAAAAATTTCAACGTTCATCGTCGGTAGTTCACTGAGTCCCAGTAGCGGAGACGTCTTCAAAATCGCAAGCACCTCTGCTTGAAATACGCTTGCATTGTCCGGCAGTCTGTAGGACTCTGATGTATGTAATGTTTCAGAGAATACCGTCAATGACAAGGACGACTGGAGGACCTTCGGCGTGCCAAATTTCTAATAGCGTAGGGTGTAAGATAACAGCGGAGAAAAGAAAACGAAGCCAGCAGACGATTGGGAATTACGAGGAATTCGTTTGAGAAACCGATTCAAGAGTTCGGTTGAGGTTTTGCAATTCCACAACATAGGCGTCAATGCTGAAACCATCAGACAACGATTGTGTATGGGAAATTATTTGGTAGGAGACCCCAAGAAAAAAAACCGCTGTTGAGTGGGTGAGTGGGAGTGAGTGGGCGAAAAAGTTTTAAACGTGGATATCCGAGGATTGGCGGAAAATAATTTGATCCGAAGGAGGAATGGTTCAGTGAACAGAGGAACACTTCAGTGACGAATGTCTGATTAGAACAAGTCCAAATGGTGTAGGGGTGCTTTTCATATTTATCTTTGGGCCAACTTTTGATTGTTGATGGAATGAGGAACGAAGTACTGCGACGTCATGCGGGAAAATCTTATACCATCGATTGAAGACCATTTTTCCTACACAGTGGCATGTTTCAGGATAACTCCGCCTCGTGTCATCGAGCTAAAATTGTATGTTAATTGCTTTAATTAAACTTTGCTTTGTTAAAAAGACAATTCGTGATCATTTCATTTCTTTAATTTTTCCTGGTTCATGAACTTCTCCAGGAACATGAAATGGCCAGGAAATTCGCCGGATTTGAATCTGATCGAGAATTTATGGCTAATTACAGTGGTCGACGTCATTTCTTGTAGATTTTTGGTCGCTGAATTCGAATCCGGCCACAGAATTGCTCTATCAGAGCAGATTTATTTAACTATCCTAAAGTGCAAAAACCGCGATTTCTGAGGTGTATAAGAATAATGTGCCAAATATGTGCTAATTATGTGCCAGAATCGATAATTATGTGCCCGATAATATATATAATTTTTTTTATTTTTTTAGTGGGGAGTATAGGGCGACGGCGAGGCACACCCGCCACCACCCAGACTGCACTGAAATAAATTTTTTACCTTCTGAGAATTTAGTGCTAATTGTGTGCTCTAAGAATATCTCAAATCCCTATATTGGTCTAACTTTGAAATTGAAAAAGATACGAGACTTTTTTTTAAAATTCAGCCAACGCCACATTCACGCGCCACTAAAACTGCGTTAGAAAAATTTTTAAGCGAATAATAATTATGTGCTTTAAGGGGTAACACCACTCTAAGATTTTGAAATTTTCGAAATTATTTTTTTTCGTTTAAAGTATACTTTAGGGTCATAAACATTATATGCATTTGTATGTATAGTCGAAAAAAAAGTGTATGTCAAAAAAAGGCGTTCTGCAAGAATGGCTCTACAGCCGCCATTTTGTATCCAAAATTGGATAAAAGTACCCATAATAGTCGCTGAAAAAGTCAAACCGATTTCTTTTCCCATCTTCTCAAAATAAATTATCAAAGTAATGCCTTTTTTTATGCCTCTAGAGTGGGGTTATCCCTTAAGAATATCCGTAATTCAAATGCTCAAAATAAATTTAAATGTAACAATAATAAAATTATAGAAAATGAAATGAGGAAAGATAGGGTATGGTTTCCAGGAAATTTGTGCATTAACAAAAAATATTCAGTAATTTTGTGATCTAATAAATTAAATTGGAATTATTTGTTCAACATTATTAATTTTAAAAAAACAGTTCCTCAATAAATTTCCTAAGAGCCCAAAATCCATGGATGATTTTTACCTGAAGCAATTAATTCGTAGTAATTTTCTCGAGAATACAACAACAACACAACAGCAACACAATTTGCCGTTATTTTGTGAAAAAAAAAAAATTTTGCCGTTCTTATTTTTTTTTTAAATTACAGAGTGACCCGGTAACTTTATATAACAACTTGAAAAATTATTAGAAAAATGATTGTAAATAAAATTTAACTGTCTTAGAATTTGCTGTTCTTTTGTCGTTAGTGAGCTTCCGTGAGATTTCCGATACGACTCAAATTACTATATTTATAAGATAATTTTGATTTCAAGAAGGCAGAATTTGGTAGTTTTGGTCCTTTTCTGCAACTGCAACTGCAATTAAATAGCGACAAAATAAATTACTTCACAATACACATCGAATTGACTGAACAGAAAGTTCTCAGAAAAAAATTTGATTGTAGAAGCTAGTATATATGCGATCTTTGGAAGATGTCTTGCTTAATATAGTCTCAAGCATACAAACATGCTTACGAGCTTCGATACGACAAACTTTGTGCGGTAGTAAAATAATTTACGAATTTTTAGCTGAAAATATACATGAAAGCCCAAGCTTCTTTACTTTGCGGTATTGATAAGAAGAAAATTCTTTTATCCTAGGTGGGAGATATTGATCCATTATGAACTTATTACGGAAATGCAGAAATAAAAATTTTGTTTAAAGTTGAAGGAAGTTCAAAAAATCAAATTAACTTTTTTATTTTCTAATGTGTATACCTACTTATAAAAATCTCTAAAATTTCATTCTAAAATTTGAATTATTTTAGATTCTACAGAGCCCAAAGACCGGCAACTAACGAAGCAGGTCTATTGGATTTATTGTATGAGCTATCCTTCTTTTATTACCTATCCCAGCTGTCTTTTTCATTTTGCGAGTGACCTTGGAAGGCTTTAACATTAGTCCGATCGCTTCAACTATTACTAGATAAAACATTACCGAAACTGTTCAATTCGTTTTCGTCTCTACAAATGTCGACATTATGTTGTGCAAAATGGATTGAATATCAAATGCTTTTTTTTCAAAACGATTTTTTTACCTGGCATAGATGATTACAAATCTACTGGACCGATGTTTCTCAAATTTGTACACGATGTTCTATATATCAATGGCTATAGCCCGTAGTAGGGAGGCCCGAATCGAGAACAACTAGGATGTGTCGAGTAAGCCATCCTTATCAAATTTGATATCGAGATAGAATGAAAATTAACTTCAATTATGTGATATGATGGCTACAAGATCTTGGTGGAGCAGGACGCTAGACGAACCAAGAGCAAAGCAAGAGGGCTTTGTAAAAACGTCCTTTGCTCATGTGCTTGAAGTGACTGTGAGCAAGCATTGCTTGAATATAACAAGAAGTTCCAGAAGTCTAAGACAAGAACCTGGAGGAATTTCCCATGGTTCTTATACATACCTATGGTTCACAAACAATATCCGGTGGTTTTACAAAAATTGTGTAACTTTTTGCAGTATACTGTCTTAACAATTATGTTAGTTGAAATTAAATTGTTTTAACATGGATTAATGGGAAATATAATCGTTATGCTACTCTAAAAGAGCTAGTCTCTTTTTTTTAAATATTTTCGCAGTTATTTAAGTTATTCTAAAAATTTACTACAGATGGCTGAAGAAAATATACATTTGACTGAAAATAGTGTATTATAAGTTAAACTGTTATCTTAATGTAATGTAAATATAACACAAGCATTTTTAAATCAAAAGATAGATTTAAAAAAATCGGCCTTGCTTTGCGGTAACAAAAAAATCAGATATTCTTCGCTGTATTAAAATAATGTCTTATTGGAATAGTAATATATAAACATAATAAATAGACATAACAACGGAGTAAATAAATATAATAATGTCCGCCCACTGGATTATTCTTGAGTCCCCTGCCGCCTTTTGAGGCAAGAGACTGATGACAGAAAATTTCACAATACTCGAGATAATTCTTGAGACGAATATCATTATCAATGCGATTATAAGAGCGATATTGAAGTGACGATAGTGGACGAAATTTAAGTTTTTATCATTTTATTATGAAAATTTTTTGTGGTTGCTCCTGCTTTTATGTCGCTCCAAAAAGTGTCAATTGTATGATTTATGGGGCATATAAGTATACACTGCTTTCTTAATTCGCTTCTTCATTATTTCTTTCTTCAGATATTTGCGTTTTATCCCCAATAGAAAAGAAAAGCCTTTATTACCTTGTTCAAGGCGGGGAGAATAAGAAGATACACAGATATATCAACTGTCCTCGCGATGATATCTTGGCGAAAAAAAAAGATATTTGAGCAAACTCAACGGCAATTGAAAGAGGAAGACTTGTACTATAAGATCCCACACTTGGTTTTTTTAAAAAAAAACATAAACCTGACGTAATAGAGCAATTCTGAGCCCGGATTCGGCTTCAGCGGGAAAAAATACCTCGGCAACAACTATTCATTGTTCAGGGGCACACAATTTTCGAAACGTTACGGCACGTTACAGGGGGGAGAGGGGGGTCAGAAATCTTCAAAAACTGCGTTACGTAATATTTGAACGGCTCCTTACGAGTTAAGTCTCGCGTTCTCTCAATTTTAAAAATATCTGTGAATAATAATATAGTCTTTCGGGTCATGTTTCACAAATAATATAAAATACCGTCCACAATTGGCTTTGGTTTTCAAAAATTAATTACGTCCAAATAGTTTTACTTCGATTAATTATACATTAATTGCTAATTTGATAACTTTTGCATCAAAATAAAAAGCATAGGACAATACCTCGATTTTTTAAAGCCTCTCTAACAAATTATTTTTAGTAACAACTTAGAGGAAAATTTCTAAATGAAAATAAAACGTTATAAAGTGCACGTAGAAACAGATAAAATCTTAAAATTTCTAATTTTTCCTGAATATCCAAAAAGATAGGGCCAATTTTCCAGCATGTACCAGCCTTTGTCCAAAAATCGGAAAGTGTTGCCCCAAAAAGATATGGCAATGTATACCAATTTGGAACGAGTAGCGAAAAGAATACAATAACTGTTCTACTGGTATTTACAATTAGCGTATATGTAGCGACTCCTCTCGTGGTTTTCTCATATTTGCATATTTGCGTCTATCCAAAGAAGTTTTAGCAAGCATATCTCCCTCTTGGTACTTTAGACGAACGGAATCAGGATGGATGAAGAACGATATCTTCTATAAATACGTGGCCAATGGGCTCCATAATTGGAGACAATGAGATCCAAAAATTTGCGATATTTTTTGTTGACGGTTACAAGTCTCATATAACATTGGTACTGAGCGAACTTTGTTATAATAATGGAATAATTGTGTATGCACTTCCATTTAATATAACCCACTTGATGCAATCTGCCGATTTAGTTGTACTTAAAACCAGGGTTGTGCGTCTACACGTGTAAATCAATAGTCTACATCGACGTGTAGAGTATGTGTAAATTAAGAAGAGTATGTATTATGTAGAGTATTGGTGTAGATTATAGAAATTGCGAATTACGACTGCGTAAACATGATGATGCGTTCAGCAGCGAGTCTTTACAGAGAGATGGTGTTTCTACCGTAATTCTTTTTCTTGTCTCATTCAAAACAAAGATATTATGAAGCAAATAGCAGCCGATCCTAGTCTCAGAAAAATTAAACAAAGTGTCTCACTATTCTTATTTGATGGTAAATTCATGAAGGAGCTTACGGACTCAATTAAGCTTCTCAATCCAGTATGTGAACTTGTCAATTTCTCCCAGAACTCTTCTGTTTTTATCGCAAATTCAGCATTATTGTGGCTAAAATTAGAATTACCAGAAAAATTCAAGGACAATTTAAAAAGAAACTAAAGGAAATGGCTTTAAATGTGTTCTCTTTAGTGACATATTACCTTCATTATTCACATGACAATGCGTTTCTGACTATTGAACAACAAGACATCATAAACTATTTTCTTTTCTACCATCTACATACCAACGGTATTGAAGACTGGCATCATTTTTGAAAACAATCAGGGCCTGTTTTTCCAAAATTAGTAGAGAAAAATGTTGAAAAATCTATAACATTTTGGAGCATGGCTGAATTTAACCATTCAGCTTTATCTAAATTAGCCATTAAACTTCTGCAAATTTCAGCTTAATCGGCTGAACTGGAGATGTCCTTTTCCAATTGGGCATACGTTCACTCACCAACAAGGAATAGATTATCTTTTGAACATTCAAAAAAATTGTTACATGTATACTTTACCCTAAGACTAGCAGACTCAAATGTTACAAACGAATACTAATTAATAAAGTAAAAATTATGGGCTATTTAAACGTTAATACCTTTTCATGAAATCTTGTAAAAAATCAAAATTATGTATTTACTTTACGTGTAGATGTAAAGTATCCAATGTAGATTGCGTGTAGATTACACGTAAATTATCGTGTAGAGTACACGATGTAATCTACAAGCACAACACTGCTTAAAACATTGAAATCTGAATGCAAGAAAGTGACGTTAAGTTGGCAAAGATCGACTGAAATAAAGAACGTTACTAGAAGTACGTTTTGACCTTGGTTAGAATCCGTTCTTTGAATGAACAGATACATCCGAGCCAAATGATCCTCTGAGTTATAGCGGAGCGCCCTGTAATCCCTCAACATCGACTCCTAACCGGTAGAAATTAACTAAATTTACTATGCTTAGACCGCAAGAACTTATGTAGAATAAGTAGCTTGTGCTGCATAACTTTGGCGGTGTACAGGGTGTTTCAGATCTGATATGCGGAAATGAGTGGGGTGATAGATCTCACCTAAACAAAAAAAAATTGTATGGCAGGTGGAGGAGCAATATCAACCGTTTGGGAGTTACAGGGTGATGCATAAATGTTTTTTATGGTATGAACATCACTCTTTTATTTTGATCTACCCATCGCAGCGACATGAAACAAACGCTAGAAAGCTACTACCCCAATGACCTCTTCAAACCGGTCAACAATGTCGGTCTAACTCCTACCTTTGCAGGTACAGTCACTTCCAAAAATTAAAAAATGTCTTGCGATTACCTAAAGTTCAGAATTTCCCCAAATTTTCTCCGAAATTCATGTCACTAGTAAACCTCTTTTTTATTTTTATAAGATTGTCCATCTTATTACTTTTTCAAAAAAGTACAACATGTCCAGGTTGATTGAAGATTACAAAAACCACAGCCTTAGAAATCCCTGGCTGCCTAATTATTTTATTGGACTTTGTGTAGGAAATTCCTTAAATAAACACAATTTTTAAGACAAAGGGTGGAAAATGTTTGTGCAGGGTACACATGTAATTAGAATTAATTATTGCTGCAAAAAACTTATAAAAATGTTAGTGTGGTTCTGCTTTATTGCCGATATTAGCTTGTGTTAGCCAGAGTTTGCAACCTAGTATCCTGATGTTTTGTTACTAATACCTGATGAAAATTTGGTTATTAAATAGGGTCAGCCAGCAAGAATATCGATAATTAAAAAAACAAATTGATAATTGCGGGTGTTCTGAAGCTAAAACTATTAAAAATTGGCAGAATTTACTTTTGAGAAATACGCGGATATAATTTACATTTATGTAATAAACTGAAACGAAAAAGCCGCTGTACTGAAATATGAAAGGAGATTCCCTAATCGACGTCCACCCCAAAGGGGGTATCTTCGTTTACTTTCCGAAGGTTAAGAGAAACCGAAAGTGTAACTTTAAACAACACGGAATTCCGATCTGAAGCATCGGAAGACGCTGCCGACTACGAGAAGCAAATAATCACCCTAATCAGGCAAGACCGTGAAACGAACCCCAGCAAAACGACTAGAAGCGTCTTCAGTTCAAGTTTGGAGGGGTATTCATTCAGCAGGATGACATTCATATCATCATATCCCGGTCCAAGGAGTACTGAAAGGAGATTTAGTGAGGAGATTAAAATTTTTCATTTGGGTTCTGGAATGCGACTTTGAGAACAGGGCGTTTCTGGGCCGAACTCTGTGGACGGATGCTGCGATTCATCTATCCACAGGATTCAGCAGGGAGGTCATTCCATTTCAAATCATCCAGCCAAAGATAAAAATGAAACACATGGTCTCAGATATTGATGAATTTTTTTTTTCATATGTTCCATTTACTATCTTTATTATCCATATAAAATTGTATTGTGATATCTTGAATACTTTTTGAGATATTAATTTTCAAGAACTTACGAAAAAAGACGTTTACCGAGAACTGTAACGGTAGTGAGACAGTTTAAGTTAAACTTTCATCACTTTGGCAATTTTCATCATCTCGCAATGATTTTTTCACGAAAATGTTCAGAACAATCTGTAGAATAAGAAAAAAATGCATTTGGCAACATATCTATTAAATAGTCAGTACCAGCTCAAACCTGACTTTCATAAATATTTTGAAGAAAAAACATAAAATTTTAAAATGATATTTAAACTAAAAGGCGCTACAGTAACCAAAAAAATTTTGTTTTTAAAATAAACCTTACAGTATGGACTAATAGGTTCTGGAATAAAATTGGTGGTAATTTGACTGTCAGTGCATCAGAACCACCCCTTGCCCCCTTGACTTAGTTAATTTTTTTTTACATTAAAATATAGAAAAACTCCGCTATTTTTCTTTGTTTAAATATTTATGATTAGAGAAGTATTTTTTAAAAATAAATCCCAATCTCAAAGTGCATTAGAAACCACCCCCTAGTGCCGCTCTTAACATTGAATAATTGTTTTTCTACGTTAAAATATAAAAACCCCGTTATTTTTTTGTTTAAATATATATTGGTTAAAAGATATTATTAAAAATAAACTCAACTCTCCAAGTACATTGGGAACCTTTATCTTGAATAATTTTTTTATAAACTTAGTGCAACTCTTAACCTTGAATAATTTTTTTTTTATACAAATTCATTCTACCAATTTATTCTACTAATGAAGTTGTAGTATCTTTTCTACTAGATATGTACGTTAGGAGTAGTTACTAATTGATATTTTGGGGGTTGATTAAATTCTTATAAGATACATTAAAATCAATAGCTATTTAATGAACAAAAAAAGGAGTGGGGTTTTTTACACTGATTTGTATAAAAAAAATTTTCAATATTAAAGGTTTCACTAGGGGTGGTTCTTAATGTACTTGAAGAGTTGGGTGTATTTCTAATAATATATTTTAACCATTATATATTTAAACAAAAAAATAACGGGGTTTTTATATTTTAACGTAGAAAAAAAATTATTCAATGTTAAGGGTGGCACTAGGAGGTGGTTTAGAATGCACTTTGAGATTGGGATTTATTTTTAAAAAATACTTCTCTAATCATAAATATTTAAACAAAGAAAAATAGCGGAGTTTTTCTATATTTTAATGTAAAAAAAAATTAACTAAGTCAAGGGGGCAAGGGGTGGTTCTGATGCACTGACAGTCAAATTACCACCAATTTTATTCCAGAACCTATTAGTCCATACTGTAAGGTTAATTTTAAAAACAAAATTTTTTTTGGTTACTGTAGCGCCTTTTAGTTTAAATATAATTTTAAAATTTTATGTTTTTTCTTCAAAATATTTATGAAAGTCAGGTTTGAGCTGGTAATGACTGTACCACTTAATAGATATGTTGCCAAATGCTTTTTTTCTTATTCTGCAGATTGTTCTGAACATGTTCGTCAAAAAATCATTGTGATATGATGAAAATTGCCAAAGTGATGAAAGTTTAACTTAAACTGTGTCACTACTGCTACAGTTCTCGGTAATGCAAAAACGTCTTTTTTCGTAAATTCTTGGAAATTAATATCTCAAAAAGTATTCAAGATATCAATAAAATTTTATATGGCTAATAAGGATAGTAAATGAAACATATAAAAAAAATTCATAAAAATCTGAGACCATGGGTTTCATGACCTGGATGATCGAATACTAACCCATTAACCCCCGCTGCTGAAAATATATTAATTTTTTTTAATTTCTGAGATTTTTAACGTAAATCCGCCGTAAAAACGAACATTTAAAAAAAATCATGAAGATCGGTCAAGTTTTGGATTTTTAACGCCAAAAAGCCAGTTATCGGCTGGATTGCGCCGGCGGAAAGTGTTGTAGCATTCGTGGAAAAAGGTGCTATTTGCAATATAATGACTAGAACTTCCTCAGGTGCGGTGGTGTATGTGTGAATATACAAATGGTTTTTTTAGCTGGGAATTGCTTAATTGTTCTGCTTATGTATTAAAGAAGGGAATATATTATATAAAAATGAAAAAATGTAAATATACTCTTATCAGCCAGACACTGTGTTGATGAGTTTGAACAGCTGCACCACTGTCGTACAAAACACCGTAGTATTCGGTGTCTAGATTTTTGATTTGGCATGCATGTTGCAGAGTACCAGGGCCAAGAATTTCTTTATAATTAGTTAAAACATAGATATAAGTAAAAAAACATTTTAATAAACAGATATTTCCTAAATCTATAGGTAAGAGAGATTTCTAACTCCAATAATACGACTGTCTTTTTGTAGAATTGGACTTAGCAAGTAAACATATAAATTTTATATTATTTTTAGTTTAATATGTCGTGTAGATTATATATAATTCTGTAAATAATATAATCTACTCTGCTCACTATCATCCGCACTAAATCATGATATTTCAAGTAGTTTTCATCCCGTTTTTCCCCAAACTACCTAAAAGATAAGCATAAGTTCCGGCAGAGCAGAAAGGAATAAAGCTCTTGTCTGTTCAACCTCTCGTTGCGGATAATCTGCAAATTTCCATTATGCTATATTTGTTTTACTTGAGTGCCAGGCTGGACCTGTCTGCAGGTTCATCTTACTCGTTCTTCACGCTTCAGTGCTTAAAATTTTTTGTTTGTTGGGCATGCTAAGTGTTGGTGGGTTACATTTGATTTGCTTACTTTGTAAAATTTTGTAAGATACCCAGAGAACGATGTTTGACACCTAAGTAAACAACTCATTGGCGAAGCTTATAAATGTAAACTGGTAAAACATATTTCAACTAAATTGGCTTTTTTATAAAACTTGTAATTAAGCAAATGAACATGAAATTTGATTACTTTCAATGCCCCAAGGCGAATGTAAAGGATTAACAGCTAACTCTTTGCTTTCAGCAAACAACATGACAAACAAAGTTTATCGTTTTAAAAAAGTTTCCTTGCATTATTGAAGCTTATGCTACTTACGAGTTATACTTTCTTCTACTCCAATCTAAAGATGTGCTCTGAAAATGTGAATGCCTGCTCCAAGAACGGTTTCCTCCAGCATCGTAGCGATTATTACCACTTTTGCCATAACTCCTGTTTCGTGAATCACTCCTGCTTCGCGAATCACTCCTTATCGGACTAGAATTCCCGTTTTTGTTTTTCATTGCCACTAATAATTCAATTCAATATATTTATATTAACAACACTTAGTAAATTCTCACTTCATTTTAGGTATAACCCTACATATTTAATCAAATATTTCGCAATGATTAACTCCTTGATTTAGTATACGCAGATTAATGCTTATAGAACATGTTATTGCATAAGCCAAATTACTTGGATTTGTTTACGCGGATTACTGCTTATACAACATGTTATTACATAAACCAAACTTGTAAATATTATTATTTTTCGCGTAAAATCACAAGTGAAATAAATTTGACATATACATTTCGACCCAGTTTCTACTATATTCCAGTCATTTCAAAGCCCGTTCCAAGAAAACCCAAACAAGAGAGAAGTATGCGGCAGTTGATAAAGCCGGTGCAATAGGAACTGTAGAATTGGTTCTTCCAGTATCCAGAATACCTTCGTTTCACGTTTCTGTTCTGATTCAAAGAATTCTATATACACACAATTTTAAGACTACACTGTTAAAGATCTGGTTTTAATTTATTCAACTAATGCATATGTGCTGATGTCCTAACGTTTATTCAATTTTTATAAAAGAATATTCTTCTTAATCCGAAGGAGTTAGATAAATAAAAATGATGCTGAATTTTTGCTGTAAATGTTTAAATTTTTTGCTAAAGCTTTCTCACCACAGTGTCTCAGAATCAATAAATAAAGTAAAACGGTTATTAATTGCGAAATGTGAAAAGTGCAGAATAGCAGATTTTTCTTAATTTGTAATTTAATAAGTGATTTTTGTTGAGACTTCAAATGTGAGATTTTAAAGTGCTTATAAGAAGAAATAAAAGATGATGTTAATTATTAAATTAGCTAATTTCCTATGCATATAATTAGCAAAATTTAGCGATTGCAGTAATTGATTTTTTTGTCAAGTTAGCTCATTCAGGCCTATTATGTAAAATTTTTCTGCATTCTTAAATACAGAGGAAGAAATTAATTCCAAGATGTGAAACTAAATTAAATTGATTTGAAAAACTCCTATCATCCGCAAAACTTTGGGATGAAAGTGAGTTATAAATGATCATTTATGAAAAGGTGAATTTCACTCATCGAATTAATAAAGACAAGGATTCTAACGCTCTTTGGAGCGGTTAGCAAATCCGGAGGTTAGTGATTTAAAATTCATAGATAGGATGGAAGCGGATAGTATGATTATGACGTAGATACTATGAGGTGCTTTCGTATGAGCAAGTTTCCACGCAGATCAAAGTATCCATATTGAGCAGAATAGATAAAAAAGTTTGAACAAGAGTTTGGCGAAAGAATTAGAGAAACCTATGTTTGCAACAAAAGTGAGACCAATCTTGATTATAGATGACAAGGTATTCTCCGCTAACGAGCTCGCGGAATAATGCTATTTGTAAATATTTATAATTCGTGGCCAAGTTATTCCTAAACGATGCAGAGAATGTATTTAAATAAATTAATTAAAACCTAAATTTCGCCACTGATTAGTGTCTTACCCTGTATATCAAAAAATATCTGGACACTTTTGATTCAGGAAAATTAAATTTCCAATATGAAAATAATTTGTAACATTCAACATTTTCCGTGGGGTGAAAGCTAGCGAAAAACGGGTTTTTGGAAATATTTTCGTTCGTTCGTTGACCATTTAACTTTTCGACAAAAATACCAATACAGAAGTTAAAGATGACAGGATTTTTGTAAGTATAAAAATGATTGAAAAAACGTTACTGATCCATTTGTGTGATGGCTCAGTAACGGTATTAAGACACGATTTCTGCAACTTTCGTTACAAAAGAATAGTATTATACAGTGCTTTTTTTGGAAAAAAATATTTACCGGAACGCTATATTATTTTTAATTCTATAGAAGGAAAACTGATACAGAAACTGAATTTAATTTATTGAATAATTATCATTTATTATAAGAAAAAATAATTTTAAAATTACAAGTTTTTCCATAAAATTTCCATGTTTTCATCATAATCCTTTTCACGATTTCTTTTTTTGCTGTTTGTGTCCGTAGCTGAATGATGACCTCGAATTAGCCATGATTTGACATATTTTTGCGGGTTGACAAGTCTGAGGCGGACCAACCATTCTTATAAAGAATAATGATGCTGTTGTAGATGTTGACAGCGATGAGATTCATCTGCGAAAATCCTCTCTCACATTCTAAAATATTTACCAATGGGAGGAGTGAAGAAAGTATCTGTTTTTCTTTCAAATAATCACGGAAACCTCTGGTAATCTGTCTCTCATTTAAACCAAATCTTTTGCTCAGAAGTTGAATTTCAGTTTCACCGTACTTTATGTTTTTTTGTATGTCATTGGGCCAATTTTCTGGATACAGTACTTTAGAATATTGTGGTAATTCTATGTCTTCTGCTGATAATAGTCTCTTTTCTATTGATTGTTTCAAATGTTTATAAAATGCACTCGGACTTATACTTTCTGTTTCATATCTACCAAATTTGTTCGTTTTGTTAATAGAAACATTTTTAAATTTCAAACTATCAACTGCGCTAACAGCATTTTTATAATAAATTCCAGGGCTAGTAATTCTTTCTTAAAAAAATTGAGTTTCCAATTTTATCTTTTGATGTGCTGTATATAAATTTATATTACGTGATTGTAGTTCAAGCGACAATTCGGATAGTTCCTGTAATGCATCGCACATCAATGCAAGATCCAGAATGAATCCAGACGAAGTAATTTTAAAAAGCAGTCCAGAATACATACTTCTATCCTTTGCATCTCTCTGACTATCCAATTGCGCCTGACTATGTGCTACCCCAATGGTCATTATGTGTATATCAAAACATTTTACTTGACGGAGGACGTTACAAAAACATCTGCTTTAACCAGGCCCGTAGACAAAATTCGGGCCCGGGGGTACCACATACGGGCCCCCGCGAAAGGAATTTCGGGCCCGGGACTAAGCGTTAACGGGCCCATATACAATCGAATGAGTGACTTTCAATTAAAAATCTATCTAGTATATTACACTTTTTCGATCGTGAAACATTTTTTTATATATATAATTAAAATGGAAATTTTTTTTGTTGATGACTTAGATGACGGGGCCCCTTTTGCAAGCCCGGGCCCGGAGGGGGGGGGGGGGGGGGGGGGGGGGGTTTACCCCTTTCGCCCCCCCCTCTCGGCGGCCCTGGCCCTAACAACCAAATGTTACCCAAAAAACTTTCCACGTTTTACCTGCTATACCACTCTTTATAAATTCCAACCTACTACTAAAAACTCACTTTCCTTATTATCTTATATTATCACTTGAAGTTTAAACACCTTCTCCTATCCTGAAGTCTGCCGGATCTTTTCCCCTCCGGATTTTCTTTTCTCCTCTTTCAATATGGCGTGGGCATGCCATATTGAAAGGGAGTTTTGCCATATACGAACAATTGTTCGATTGTGGGTGGTTAAAATTGAAAGTAAAAAAAAGAAATATGACACTAAATAATGACAATTGCATAATATCACAACTTCCGATTTTCCATAACATGTCCCACAGTATGAACAATATATTTTGCTGGAAGATTGTGGTCTCTTGTTACACGAATACCTCCTGTCTTACAGTTAGAAATATCGCCTGCAAATTCCTCTTTTAATTCAGGACCAGCTTGAGCAATGATTTTGCTCTAATGGAAGCTATCACCTTCCACTTGAAACTCAGGTGAAAATTTGTTCAGCGACACAAAGCGTAGAGAACACACAAAATAGATCTCCACAATAAACATTAGTAACTTTAATATATGTACCAATAAAAGCGTAGGTAGGTATTTAAAACGATTAAATTTCATATTCCCTATAAAAACACAAAAACAAGATTAAAGCCACCGAGTGCATATCTAACTATTGACTTTTCTGCGTCCAGCTTTTTCGTAACAAAGCTGGTTCAGTGACATTTATTATGGGATTAGTTGGACTATGTTCCTTAGTTGTAACTGGTATAAAATGCAAATAATTCTTCATCCAGTGACTTATTTGTTGGCTCACATAACAACGGGCCAGTGACAGCCAAACACCATTCCAACTTCGACTATACCTATAAAAGTGCTTTGGTTTACTTTTGAGGCTTTTACATCAAACAACTGCAATTGTAAACATTTTTTAAGATGCCGCACATCTGATAGGTTAGTTATTTGGGGTAAATTTTTTTTTTTGAGGAGCTAAGAATACCCCAAAATTATTTCTTTAGAAAGCGCCAATTATTTTCTAGCCATCAAATTTTTAAAATATTCTATTTAAATGAAAATAAAAATATACCTAGCGTAAGTGACAAAATCGATACCATAGTGGAATAGTGAGCGTTTTGAGCAAATAAGTAATAAAATTAAAAATATCTGTGTACGAGGGCGAGGGCAAGAAGTGAAAGATTACATATTTGCTGCACAGAATCCGAATCCGAGGTCAAAATTGGACCATCACATCAGAATTTTGAGATATTTGAGCTTATGTGCTCAAAAAATGTTTTTTTGGCTACTTTTGAGGTTATGTACAGGATGCACACAATTTTTTGGTAATTTCTTTCTAGTTGCATTTAATACTACTCTTAACCTTTAAAATAAGCTATTGATCGGTCACTTACGATTCTTTCTTGCAAAGTTACGCCAATTTTAAATTATGAACTTCATAACTAAAAGTGGTCGTAACTTTTCAAGAAAAAATCGTAGGTGACCGCTGCATACCTATTTAAATGATTTAAATAGGAAAAAAGGACAAACATTTTTTGCATCCTGTACGTAACCACGAAAATAGCCAAAAAAAACCATTTTTGGACTACATAACCTCAAATATATCAAAATCCTGACGTGATGGTCTAATTTTGACCTCAGATTCGGATTCTGCGCAAAAAAGTACTGCGTAAATGACTCCAGCTGGCCAGCCGCAATCATCGCACCATTTTTTATAGACCTGTATTATCAACACCTCTCCGATCAGAGTGACCTCTACCGTTGGTACTATGTTTTATTTTGTTAATTATTTAAACATACAAAAAGCAGGTAAAAATAACAAGGTATTGTATGTCTCTATGCTCACCACCAGCCATGGTGTTAGAATCGTCGTATTGTCAATATTACTTTTCGGTGTAAACTTTGTTTATAACTAACTTTCTACAGAATGCACAAGTTACCGCGTATAAGTATTTGCATTCTTCTTATAACAATCACCAAAACCAACCCTTTCTCTTACTCAACGAATATAAAACGTTCACAATAACGTTTAATGTATTCCGCAAATACACCTTCTATGTACCCGCACGCAAGTGTCCTCACGCTAGTAATTACGACTTGTCAAAGCAGATGCTACCATGATTTGCATGCAGGCAAGCGATGCTAAAAATAAATTCTCATATTTCACATGGCATTCGCCAGGAGCTCTATACGACTTGTAATAATTCCTTGGGGCAAGTAACTGTTATTTTTATATAATTAACCTAAACAAATGCCTAAATAACTACAATTTTGATGCCTTAATAAAAGGGTCTAAATGGCCTTAGCATGACGCTCACGAAGGCGGCAAATCGATTGAGTGAAACGTGTAAATGAGGTGCCTTCAGAAGCACAAAACTTCGAAAATAAGTATCCCAAAAATCTAACTCCCTCACTCTTCTATCACGTTCCAAATTGCTCTGCAGTGGCAGTCTCAGCGCCAGTGGGCACTGAATATTATGTACACATTCCTCCGGTACAGGATGGTCCTGGACAAGCATCCTGAAATCTGAATCCCTGTGTGCACAAGATTCTCCTCTGGCGGCATCCTCTCGCACGATCTGGGCTGTTTGGCTTTCATTCCGAAAGACATAATGAAAGTCATACAGCGTTAATAATAAATAAATTACCGCAAGAAATAAAATAAACTTTTTGTTTTTGTTATTTTATAATTCTACCGTGGTTAATGTTCCTGCGATTTGTTAAGACTCCTAAAGGAAACCCAAGTTTTGCGGGATTTTCACCCTTAGGGTGACGATGGTGGAATCATTCAGTGAGTTTCCGTAATGTGTGGGAAGCAGCGTGGTTAAAAATAGGGTGGAAAATTAAACTTTTAGGGGCTGATTGACGTTGTTAGCAATGCCATGACGAAATTCGAAGTTAATTTGAGTAATATAGTAATAAATTTTTCAAATTACTCACTACATTTTACACGAAATCGTTTAGATTCAAAACGCTCTAAGAAATAACATTGAAAAGCTTTCTACTAAAAATTTATGGTGGGTTTCACTGACCATTCTCGACACATGTGCACCTTTTAAAGCTGTTCCATTTTATATGAAAGACGGCATCCCATAAATATAAATTTTTCTGCAAAATTGTACAAAATAAATAAAGCCCATAAACAATTGAGTTGACATCATCAGAGCAGAATAAGTGAAAAGGGGCACACAAAAGTGCTGGAGCGCAACAATGCAAGTTCATTCGTGTGACAATTATTCGGAAGTCATACAAAGATCTGTTGACTATTTCAACATGATGACTCTGTACATCGGGATGAGCTATCATCAATCGCTTACTGCCCTCTGTTGGGAATAGGGTTGGGCTAAATTCTTCCTTTCTGGCGACTTTTTTTTTGTTTTTATCGTGTGTATGCAATGCATTTCGTGTTCAATCAGAGAAAAGTATACAATCAATAAAAATTCGATGAGCAAATAGGCGATAATGAATTGAGCACCTGTTTTTCAGCCGACGAAATATTTCAGACGATTGTGTAAATTCGGTTCGGAAGTTATTTATAGAGACGGCAAAGTTCGTTTTAAGGACGATTGAAAAGGAGTTTTGGCGCCATGAAACTTTTACAGTCATGTTAGGACAACTTAGTGATTTATAATAAATTATGGAGGTTACATACACCCAGAAGCTTGAAAAAAGCAATATTTCAGAAACATAGTAATTTTGAATTTAATCTATCTTTACTACACCAGGCCCCATAAACTTCATTATTAGGAAAAATTTGACTGAAATATTAAAAAAATTACCTAAAATGTATATGAAATTAGACCCCCCCCCCCCCAGGAACAAATCCTCCGCACGGGCCTGTACTTCACTATGATCGAAAACAAAGAAGAATTCTAGTTACAGCTAGTGTATTTTACCTGCTAATTGAAAAAATTGAAATTAAATTGAATCACCGAATGCATAAGGTATAAGACTACAGCCTGGCTGCCCTAAACATGAGTATTTAACTTTCCTGATCTCTTTACTTAACATAAGTAGGCCACTTAAAGTTAGACTTTCTATGTATTATTAGTCATGCAAAATCTGAGCTTCCTAATTTCTGTTGAATTGGAGTCTACTAGAAGTAGGTAAAGATGAAGAAGAACTGCCGCTTTCTTCACATCTGCTTTGTTCAGCTCCTGCTTCTCCCTCGAGTCGTTTAATAAACATATTTGTTTTAAGCAGATGACTATTTTAACAGTTTTTCTACACTCATTAACCTTCTCAACAATAGTTTTTAGGACATCATGTGCAGCTAACTGAATAGTGTGAGTGGCGCAGCTTACTTAATGTTAAGTGTATGTTCTCATACTCGTCATCACTATCACTACTACTGTCTGTTGACTTTTGGTCTTCATTTGCATTCAATTAATTTAATTTGATTCCTCTTACAATTCGTGCGGCAACTTAGGGCTTTGGCTCCATTATCAGTCGTGCTTGCATAAATTTGTGAGACATCTACATTAATTTCCTTTAGACACCTTATGATTTAATTTTTTAGGAATTGAACAGTATGTTTTTTTCAGCTCTACCACCCCGATTGTTCGAACTAAACTACTCAAAACAATTAAGGGAACAAAAAAAATATCTAAATTTTTTAGTGATTTTTGACGGGCTGTATCTAAGCGAGAAATAATCGTATCGAGGATCTGAAAAAAACATCTTAAAGCTCCAGAACTCTAGTTTTTGAAACTTTCAGCCAAAAAGGCCACGGTGCTCACGCAATCCAAAGGAATAGTGGTAGAAAAAAATTTCAAAATTTTTAGTCATTTTTTTTGGTGCACTTTGACCGATCGGGCCGAAGGAACCGTCCAATGGATCGATCTGCGGATTTACAGGGCTATTGTGCGTACATTGAGGTGTAAAAATTCCTACAAATCTTCATCAGTATTTGCAAAGATGCGGTCAATTTACCAAAACAAGGAAAA
Source organism: Leptarthrus brevirostris (assembly GCA_964036015.1). Classification (NCBI taxonomy): domain Eukaryota; kingdom Metazoa; phylum Arthropoda; class Insecta; order Diptera; family Asilidae; genus Leptarthrus; species Leptarthrus brevirostris. The sequence goes on from OZ038371.1 coordinate 41,894,232, forward strand.
AAGTCACTTTTTTTGACTTTTCCAAAATTGAAATTACGGATAAAAAAAATTATTAATTTTTATGTCTTGACGGATTCTTTTAGGAAATTTATTCCAGTTTCCGAAACTGCCCTTAAATTTTTTGTACGATCATTGGTTGCTGAGATATCGATGGTTCAATACAAAAGTGTCCTTTTTCGTTTAATATCGGATATCTCCGCGACAAATCGACGTATCAAGGATTTCAAAAAAGATAATTAAAGCTGAATTAACAGGCTATCTGGTTCATAGGGTGGTCAAATAAAAAAAAATTTTTCCGAGTCTGTGAACCAAAAAAAAAATGACTAAAAATTTTGAATAACAATAACAAATTATTTTTATTCATTTCTACACAAATTTTATTTGTTTTCTGATTTTTTAATACAGCTTCACTTATATTTGATACGGAATCCATATTTTGATTATGCACTTTAAAATAGTGTCTTTAGCTAACTTCCCATTCTGACATATCAGTCACTTTGTCATATGATACAAATTTTTCACTTTCAAATATTTTCCGCCGCCCCATTTTAAATATTATTTTCCAAGAATATATACATTTCTTATATAAATGTATATCTAATAAAATAATTAAAAAAAAGTTGAACCGACTTCACAAATACCCCTCCCCCTCCCCCGCCCTAGCCCAATTTTTTTTCTCCTATTAGCAATGTTGGATCATACTCTGTACAACAAAAAAAGAACCATCCAAATCGGTCCACGGGTTACAAAGTTAGGTTTCACCCCATCCTCACCCGATTTGGATGGTTCTTTATTTGTTGTACGGAGTATGATCCCCCATTCCTAATAGGAGAAAAAAATTGGCCGAAGGGGGAGGGGGAGGAGTAGTCTAACTTGGTAACGCGTGAACCGATTTGGATAATTCTTTTTCTGTTGGGTAGAGTATGCTCCCTGGTTGAAACTACGAGAAAAAAAGTTGGTGGGGGGGGGGGGGGTACCTAACTTTGTACGCGTGGACCGATTTGGATGGTTCTTTTGCTGTTGTATTGAGTAATCCCTCATTACTCTCTATACAACATTTGAAAATGAAAATAATACATAATACTATCTGAACGTTTCAGCTCACGGGATCATAAGAAAGGCCGATTTAATACTTTTGTTGTAGTTGTTTGGTTGTACCGACTTCAAAATGTCGTAATAGATATAAAATTCAAAATTATTTTATTCTTTTTGTGAAGTCGGTTCAACTTTTTTTTTAAAACTATTTTATTGTTTTCATTCTCAGAGAGAATTAAAAAAAAAGTTTTTAATCAAAATCTAATTTTTACTTCTCACCTCAGAGCAAAGGCGTATTAAGTCCAAAATTTAATTTTTCCGGTTTGCTGTTTTTTTATCATTATTCATATAAATAAGTAATCTAAATCAAGTTTAAATTACTAAATTATACAAGTAGATATAATAATTATTTCTTCTTACTTTGTAGCCTGTACAACACAATAAATTCTTGCATTTTACGCTCTCCTGTAAAATTTACATGAGTGTGACTTACTACCCTTTCGCTCTGAGGTACGGATATATTTATGAATGGGGGAATATATTTTTGCCGAGTTGCCTATCAAAATGTGGCCCCTAGTATTTTTAATTAAAATAATATTAATTGATTTTTCGGAAAAAATTTCATTCACTTGTTTTTTAAATACAACATAGTCCACTTCACAGCAATATATCTACGTACAATATTTTACTACTATGAGGTAAATGAAAAGTGCTTAAACTTATTGATTATTATTTATAAATATATCCTGCCAATGAAGCCTTCCTTCTGAATTAAAATATCGTGAGAATGCTTCTCTCACATCCTACGCTAAGTTGGATGAGTTTTGTTGTTGTGAAGGTCTTAAATTTGTGCACTCAACTTGTACAATTCCTGAGCTATATTCACCTGTTTCTTTATTTTTGGAATACAAATCTTCGGCAGGCGTATACTCCTCTTGAGACTTTCTTCTTAAGAAATTATGAAAGACACATGTTAACACAACTAATTCTGTTCTATCAATTCTCAAATTTATAGCTGATTACAATATTCTGAACCTTGCGCTTTGTACTCCGAATGCCATTTCCAATACATTTCGAGCAGCAGTTAGATAATTAGTAATTTTTCTTGAGAAAAAGAAACAACAACACAACTTTAATTTGATTGAAATATTTATTAAAGTAAAACAAAACACGAGGTTTGCTTAAGCTAAACCTTTCCGGTCAAAACTTATGTTCTGACTACCTATTCTAACAAAAGTTATTCTTAATCTTCTAAGTTGAAATAGGAGAGCTTTGCATTGCATTGAAGGTGCAATAGAAACATGAGAATTTTGTTTTCAGTTGAAAAGTCAATGCTAACGTAATTAATTCTCATGTGAAATATTTTAGACTAAACTGATTACTTGGAAATGTTTATCTAACTTAAAATGCTAAGGCAAACAATTCTTATGAGAAATATATTAATTGTGTAGAGTGTTTTGATATTTCTCCACAATTTCCTGCCAAGTGGCTTTTTCTTTATTGTTAGAATCATGCTTTGATCTAACTCACGTGCTAGTTCAAATATAGTGAAAGCGTGATCGGAGAAGCGGGTTACTTGAATGCCCTTCAGTAATATAACTTGAACTTAAACTTCGCGCCTAATAGAGTAACTAAAGGTGGGTTCCATAGATGTCCATGGATGTCCAAGCTACCCCCGTTCATCTGGTGAGCGCAGTCTTTTGGTTGTTGGGGGTTTACCAAGACCAAGTCTTGTTGTAGACAAGGATGTTCTTTGTCCAGTCCAAAGAGGATTTGTCCTTCTCTGTAAGTTTCCCTCTTGGGGAGAGGTCGGTCATCTTTGGTAGTGCCCCATGCCATTGAAAGTCCAGAGTTCCAGTCTCGCAGTCCGACAACAACTAGCCGTCCCACGTGGAGGGAAAAGCCGGACTTCTTACAGTACTCACAGTTACGAAAGGTTACGTGTTAGTCTCCCTGTGTGTCTGACGGCCATGTGTACCTGAAATCAAATCTTATTTTGACTACTGTTAAAAGTGGGCTGCTGAGAATAAAAATTGTAACTTGTAAAAATTGTAATGTTAATTGCAAAAACGAGCAGATCAAATTAATAGTGAGAAAAATCTTTATTAAAAAGCTTTTTTGGTTTTTTATGAATTTTCAAATAAAAAAGGGATTATGCCCCAAAAGTGTTTCCTTAAATTTTTCATCTACTATATATGCTTCTTTTTCTTCTTTTTTAGTTCCCTTACCCACTTGTGGGGCTTTGGCGGGTGAAGAACTTCGGTCTATTCGAGATAATAATTATTAGACTTATAAAACTTTTATTAATAAATGCTACGTTAAAAAGATATTAATAAAAGTTGCAAACAATTTAATTTTCTACAAAAAAGGTCTGTATAAAATATTTGTACGACTTATGGTTTCGAAAAACCAAGCCGAGAGGAGAGGTGGTTGCGACACGGACAGTTTTATGCTCACAGCCAGCACCCCAACAGATAACAACAAAAACCCTCTCTCTTACTCCTTTAACCCATTTTGAGGCATAAGGCGTCTACTACAACGAGTCTGCACCTGGCCTTATTCTGTGCCAATGCCTTCAACCGTTGCCACGATTTGTTGATCTGGGTACCTTCCTTCTCAGCGGATCTTCTCCCTGTGTTGTTCGATCGCCCAATTCGGCGTCTTTCTTGAGTCCCGTGTTTGTTCCAATCTACAGCCTCTTGAACGATGTTGCTTGGCTCTTTTCTTAGTGAGTGGCCTAGGTATTACCACTTTAGCCTGCGAATACTTGTGCGAGGCTTGGACTATAAGTCTATGGATGTCCTCGTTGGTAGCCTCCGTCCAATGGATGTTAAGGATGCACCGTAGACACCGGTTGACAAAGGTTTGTAGCTTAGATATTATTTGGCAGATCACTTTCCGAGTTGAACAGCGATAAAGCAGAAAGATTTTGTATTCTACTTGATTATTGTGATTATTGCGCTTGGAGATATTGTTATTGCACCATACCTCAGCAAGAGTATTAAATGCAACTCGAGCCTTATTGATGCCAGCATGTACATATGTATGTAAATCAGCTTCAGCTCCGCCGTGTGCTGTAACTATTCTTCCGAGATAACGTAATGTATACAGTTCTTCTATTTACTGCTCTTCTGGAGCGAAAGAGTCTGCTAGAGCCTAAGGTCATTAGTCACTGTTTTGCTACCTTCTCTCCTCAGGGCGTCGGACTTTGGTGATTCTGTTTGTTGAATATGAGACATATAGGTATAATCGAGGGACGTAAGATCATTTAAAAGTTCCCATCTAATCCCTCGTGATGGGTGGTCATCTATGGAGCTGCAAAATACGTCATTAATGACGATCAGGAGAGCAAAGACGACAGTATGCATTTTTGTCTCACTCCGTATAGTACGTGGAAGGGATCCAATAATTGTTCCTTGTGTAGGAATTGACATTTTGCTCCTAAGTAGGAATCCTTTATGATGTTGATAATTTTTTCTCAGGAAAGCCTGCCGTTCACCATTTAGAGTGCGCCCGATTGCTTGCTTGATTCGCAGTTAAACAGATACGGCACCAGTTGCTACAACCCCCTTGTCGGAGTTCGGATGTTAATATCGGCCACAGCCGACGCATGTTCAGGATCGGGTGAAGAGGTTTTCGACGAAGGTGTTGTTTAGGACTTCAAAAAAGTATTCTTTTCACCTCCGCACTTGAGAATCCTCCGGTATCTCTCACAGGATGTAGAGTTGCAAGAGTCTGTCACCGCGGTGTGCCGCTTCTTCTGCCTTTTCTGCTAGCCTGTTCATGTAGTTGCATTAATATCACGTTGTGCTCTTCCTTGTTCACCTTTCAGTAGAGATTTGTATGCAATTTTGAGTTGTTATTTAACTGTAACGTCAGTAGAAGAATTGGCAGGGTCTCTTTAATCTACTTCCGTTCTTGCATTTTGGACTATGTGGCGTCACTGATCCATGGTCGTCTTCCAGTCTCTAATCTAATAGAATTACTATAAGTAAAATAAAAATTGTAGGTTTATAAATAACAAATGGTAATATTTTACCAGTTTTTACGGAATATGGGGCTGGTAAAAATCTGATTCGGTCCAACCAGTAAAATCTAGTTAATTTATTTGAATTTTTGTACTAGTGACAAAATCGCTAATTTAATTAAACTCGTAATTGCCTTTCCCACTCATTTGCACGAAGTTAACAAACAAAGCTGAATTATGGGCACCTTTATCCTGTGCAACTCGATTTGTTCCTGTCAAATTAAATACTCGCCGTTTTCTTTGGAGTCTCCCCAAAAATTTACCCTTTCGCTAATATACGACGACAATAAACGGCAAACTAAACTCCATCCCCGTATCAATTTCGTCTCGAACTCGGAGGGTTGTTGTATGTTTGGCTTGTTCGACATGACTCTAGTCGACATGAAAATCGTTGCGGGTATGTACTGAGCGGTAGTTTACCAACGATACCGAGACGATGAATTCCGGAAGAAACAATTAGTGCTGCGTATGTTACCCTTGTCAGGGCCTTCCCGTTCCTCATATGTCGATAAAATTCCAAGGAAGTTTTCTAATTTTCCAAAGTTTTCTTAGAACAGAAGGAAAAGGGTTTGGTTTTTCAATGCTACAGGGATAAAATCCTCATTTCACGGTATTCTGTTAGTGACATTAATTTTTATAGCAAACGTTACAGAAGTTCCGTTTATTACTCACGGCTTCAAAATTTAAGTATTTAAACGCCCATTAAAACTTAAGATCCTTACCTACACAATTGAGCCAGTTTTCCTCTTGTTGAATCCTTTTCATCCATTGGGTTTACCGCAGCAACTTTAAGCTATAATTCCCCGGGTTCTAATTATAAGCGACGAATTTGATTTGGTTATGGCTGAAAGTAGAGGAACAGATGCTGAAGTAAACACAATGAAGAATCTTTTAATCCATTTAAAATGTCTCGTAATCTAAAACAACAATCGCAACAGAAATCATACTTTCGCATACCCTCATGTAAAAAAGCATTATGAATTATCCTTTTTAATCAATTATCACAGTTTCCACATCCGTAGAAGTTTCCATAACGTTTAAGCGGATTTCGTTTACCCAAGCACTTAATCACTTCTACGAGTTGTCATATCCCACTAAACATAGGGAATTCACAATTATGTGGGCTCCTGGGAGGCCAAACTGGTCTTCAGACAAGGCTAGGAGAAAATTCAGATAAAAGCATTTTCCTGAAAATTCATAAAATGGACTATTTTAGTCCTATGTTTCGAGGGTTTATTTCGGTGTAATTAATGTCCGTTTGAAGCTCACCTCGTTCATGCTGGCAGTTTTTCAGCTTTTGATCACGTCTGTACCATGAATATATCACCATCACACGGAGAAAAGGCCATTTAACATTGTATAGTTTGGGGAGCCATACAAGCCTGGCTGCAAACTGGAGAGTATTTATTGTTTTTGTCCAGGGTGTTGTCTTTGGTCTAGCGTATCTAAGGTGTGATATTTCACGCACTCTTGTTTGACAGAATGAGATTTTAACCGAAATTCATGATTATCAAAGAACTTACATTAAATCTGAATAATAGATATGTCCGATTTATTCTAACTTAACCTTCAATGAGCGTTAGATTTAAACTAGTATACTTTTTATTGTACAGGTTGTCATAGGACAGCAGAATTAACATATTGAAAGCTCAGCAATATGCTTAAGTCGTCGGTGGAGTAAGTGATAATGTGTCGGCCTTCCAATTCGGAGGTTCCAGGTTCAAATCCCATGGTTGGTTTCTGCTGACAACAGATTACTATAGAAAGACCATTGAACGTTGCAGACTAATGTCGGTGGTTTGGAATCCACTCTTAATTATAGGTCTGCTTGCACTCGTTGTCGCGAATCGGGTCAATTTCTTCTCACGCTTTATCACCCTTGCTTGTCTATTCCCCATCTGTACTTGGCTGGACGTGATATAACAGCATATCTTATGAAGAACCTTACTGAACTACTGCTGAACGCGAAATTGTCAGAAATATCAAGGAAAAACTGTGCAATGTGCAGCATCGCCTAGGTTATTGGAAAAGAGCTATTAATTCCACTTTTCCAATACACTAAACGATGCTGCGGTGGCCATCTCCTGTTCAAAATCTACGTGCAGAAGACAGCAATTACACGGATGAATACGAAGCAGATGATTCGACGATGGTGGATGATATTAGCGCAGGACGGTCGAATGTAGGAGACGCCGATAACACAGACCGTTAAGTTTCAGTTTGTTTTAATCATTGCAATGAAGCTCCTCAAAAGAGTGCCGTGTTGATATTTGAGGTGTTATGACCGGTCGATGCGTCTGCTACTTAAATTTTACTTTTGTAATTGTACAGATTCCGCTATACTCGTTAGTTCTTATTTGCTTGATCGGACATTCAACTTTAATTGAAGTGTTTCTAGTCTATTTCGATAAAACGTACATTAACTTAACAAATTGAACTTTTCATTAAATCTTACGCGTGTGTTCCTTTTGGACCCACCCAACTTCCATATATATATATATATAAAGTAATAAAAAAAACAAAGCAAAATATTTAAAACTCGAGCAATGTGAGAAATATAAATATTCCTTAACAAGATCCGCGTTTCTGACAAAGAAGAACTAAATTGAGGAAGAGCCAAATGAATTTAGTTGTTTTTCGTCTTCGTCTTCCGGTGTACCGCAGGGCTCCCACCTCGGGCCATTGTTATTTATAATTTATTACAATGGTTATCTACGATTCTGTCTCACTCTTTGTTATGTCGACCACGCGAAGATATTTCGCACTGTTTCAGACAATGCCGATTGGCTACTTTTAAATTCTGACTTGGTCTTTCAGAATTGGTGTACCAGTAATGACCTTCCCCTATATATCGGCAAGTGTATATCTATGTCTTTCTCACGAAAAAGATCTCCCTTTCAATTTTACTTTACCATAGAGGGTTGTTCTTTAACAAAGACTAAGGACCTAGGTGTCTGTCTCAATTCCCAATTTTCTTTCGAGGATCATTTTGATGCCGTAGTCACCAAGGCTAATATGAATCTGACTTTCGTGAAGAGGTGGTCAAAGGAATTTGATGACCACTAGATTACAAAACTTTTATATTGCACTTTTGTCAGGCCTATTCTGCAATATGCCTCTTCAGTTTGGTCACCGCTTTATGCGAAACATATCAATCGCATTGAAGCTGTTCAACGGAGGCTCGTTAGGCTTGCTCTTCGAGGCCTTCCTTGGCCCTTATATTACCACCTTATGTTGATAGACTTGGACTGGTGCACTTGGATACACTTGAAAAGAGACGCGCGCCGTAACTGCAGGATCCTTTTTGCTTTCGACTGCATTCGGTGGCCCATAGACTCTTTTGTTCTTTTGGCTTGTTTTGGCATATCGGTTCCGGCTTGCTCCCTGAGGAATCACGACTTCCTTCAGTTAGCTTTTCATCGCACTAATTATGGGGTAAATGAGCCGATCACATCGATGTCGCGATTTTTTAATTCCATTTGATCGCAGTAATTTTCATTTATCGTGAAATCATGTGAGAAGTCAGCTTTGTTGAAGTTACTTTTTACTTCACACTTTGTATGTACTGTTTACTTTTTATGTAGTTTTTTTTACACATTTGCATTTTTATATTTTGTATTTATACTTTGTGAATTCTCTCCTTATTTTTTGAATTTATATAGTATTATACCTACTGATTTTTTTAAGCCCTTTCATAAAATATTGTTAATAAATAAATAAAGGACGATTTCTACTGTGATGGCCTGTTTTTGATAACTAACTTCCCGTTTTTTTGGGGGAAAGGTAAGATGGGTACAATTATGAAAATTGTTTGCGTCTTTTTATTTGGGATAGGAAGTACAAAAAGACAATTTCTTTTTGGTGAACAAACCTGTTTTGTATTTTTTAGGCCTTTTTTCCCGTGCTGCGACCTGAAAATAGATGGGTTATTAAATAGGCTTAAAAAGAAACTAAAAGTTATGTAAACTTACCTAAATAATTGTTGGTGTGATGCTGCAAATAAATTTCTTTAGCTTCAGATTAAATAAAATAAAAACCGAGTGCAAGTACATACCTTTTGAAGAGGACCAAGCCATGCTCCACCCAGAAAGCAAGTATTATGAAGGCGAGGTGCTTCCTACTTCATTGCAAATTTGGAATTCTCCGAGCATACATACGAGGGTTGCTACTTTGAAATAGATAAGTAAAAATAAATATTTATAATCGAAAATGGCTTTATTGTTTTTCAAAATATTCTCCATGAAGATCAATACACTTTTGCATGCGTTTGAACTCCGATTGAGCTACCTACAAAACATGTGATTTGAACACATCACATGTTCAATTCTTCCGAAAAAACAGGCGACAATTTGTTTCGAAGTGCTTCTTGCGCGAACAACTTTTGTTGGATTTGGCTCATCTTGAAAGACCCATACAGTCGATTGTTGCTTAGTTTCGGGTTCATATGCATAGATCGATGATTCGTCGCCTGTCATGATCTTATAGACGTCTTTTGAAGCTCTGCGATTGAATTCTTTCAAAATTTCTTTGCAGCAATCGACACGAGCCATTTTTGAGCGGTTGTCAAACTATGCGATATCCAACGTGAACAAATCTTTTTTACGGCCAAATATGCATGCAATATAAAATATATGCGAGTGGAACTAATGTCCAAGCATGCCTGAATCTCACGATATGTCACATGATGATCTTGCAATATAAGTTCACGCACAGCATCGATTTTTTCTGGCACGTCAACCGATTTAGGACGACCTTCACGAAATTCGTCCTGCAGCGAAGTGCGGCCACGAATGAATTCGGAAAACCAGCAAAACACGGTGGCTTGTGATGGTGCTTCAATACCAAAAGTCGAAGTGAGTTGATCGTTACACAATTCAACAATAAAATTAATAGTAGATAGAGAACTTTGGTACAATATGATAATTTAAGCAAGTTGATTGAACTTACTTGTAAAGATGCTGTGAAACAGAAAAGATCCCGGCGACATATTTGAAACCCCTGAAATATTAAAAATTATAGCGATTTTCACAAATCATATAGAAATAGAGAAGAAGTAATATATTTAAAATTACTTACCTGTTTTGAGCATTTCTCCATAGGCGCGAAAACATCTGGAAGTCATCGCCCTAAAGGTAGGCGCAGACTGACGCGGTGGTGATGGCGGTCGCGATGGCGGTAGTGAGACGGTGGGAGTAACGAAACGGTAGCGGTTGTAATTTTGCGATTGCGATTTTGGTTTTTTAATTTGCTTCATTTTAATACGATCTCTGAAAAGAATCTGTACTATCTTGTAATTCCATTCTGCACGTGCCACTTGTCAACTTGCGATCACGCGGTGAAATGGTGCATGCAGCGGTTGGTTGCCGATTTCTAATCGCCGCACCACCGCTCATCGCTGTTCAGCAAATCGCAACAATGTGTGCTTACACATTTGAGAACACATGCAGCGATTAATCGCCTCACCACCGCCACCGCCATCACCACCGCGTCAGTCTGCGCCTACCTTTAACCTCACTACAAAACAATCGGAATTTCTACAGAAACTTTATTTTCCGGCGATAATAAAATTAATACTTGGGTTGTCCATAACACCAAGAATGTTGTAGTTAAAGTTTTAAACGAAGAAAAGTAAACATAAATAATTTTGTTTACACGTGATACCGGATGCCAACTTGGAAATCAAAGCAAGACTTTACTACCTTCCGAGCGTTTAATAATTTTCCCGTGGTGATTAAAATATTCTACGGAAGCTAGAGATAATTTTAATTGAAAAATTTGAAAAATAATTTTGGAAAATGTTAACAATTACTGGGTAATTTGGAAATGTTTCCGGAAATTGACAAAATAGGGGCAGATTCTTTATAAAACCACCCACTTTGGTTGGTTAAGCGGGCAGTTCAGTGTCATCAAAGTGAAGATCTAAGTCAATGCAACATATTTTAACATATGAAGTGAAAGTAAAAGTAATTATACAGAGAAACTGAAAACAGAAAAGTTGTGCATTTGGTTTGGAGGAAAAAACATTTAAAGCAGACCGACATTGAACGAAAGTCGAGAAAAGTTTGAAGAGCTAAAAAGGTAATTAAAAGAAAGGAAAGGTGTTAAGAAGATTAATTAGAGAGGAAGGAAGCAGAGGAAGGGTGAAGCCAAGCTTTAGGAAGTTAAGAAGTTTGGTTACTTTTTGATTTTAGTGTTTTTTTATTTTGGTTTTCTTTTGTTTACAAGTGGGAAGTGAAAATTCATAAACTAGGAGTTTGTGGTTATCAGTCTGTCCAAATTCAAGTCGAAATTTCAAAAACATAGAACTGGCGCGAATTTCATCATGGATTTTCAAACTTTCCATGTTTTTTCATTTTTATGTGGCGGGAGTATCGCGAAAAATCTGAATGGTCGGACGAGAATCACATGTCTGCCGGACATTTTAAGTCCCGATTTGATGGAATGGAAGAATTTTTAGACACCAAAGTACTATACACAATCTCGAAAAATATGGTTTCGAGAAAAACGCGTAGAAAGTTTTGTAAGTGCTTTGGCGTGATCCGACCGGCCCTCATGAAATTGCGTACAACTCATTTTCTATTCCATAAAAAGTTTTACATAGGGTTATTCTAGACGCTTCAGAATATCAAAACAATCTAGTTTTTGAAGAAAAACAGTAGAAATCCCCCTTAATTATGTAATATGTATTTATTTTTCTTACGTTGCTCTGTTTTTAAATGTTTCGTTTTGAATTTTTTTTATAATAATTCGCTCGGGCCAAATGGATATTTCGTGCATACTATTTTGTACATTTTGAAAATATTTTTCTAAAAATATAGAAACGAAGCATCTTCTTATAAGATAACAGCGTTCGTTTATTGGTAATTTTATGTTTTACGTTATTCTAATAAAAAATAATTTAGAAAATTTTTAATTATATTAAAATATTACTATTTTTAAAAAATGTGTCTACCTTGTTGCCCATTACACCGTGGAATGTTATTGCGTTATAATATGTGTGCTACAAAGAAAAAACGGATATTTCGATCTCAAGGCGACGTGGAGAACTAGTGAGAAATAAATATCATACCTTTTCTCTCTCTCCCCTGCCCTTGTGATTCAAGGAGCGGGAGAACAATTTTATTCGAGAGACTTGCAATTTAAAGGGGATTCCGGAACATTGACATTTTCTCTACAAGCCCATGGTGTTTTCTTCGCAATCGCAGAAAACAACCGTTGATCACGCCGGTGGAGTTCGCACATGGGACCTCCGGATTGGTAGGTCAAGGTCAAGTTTGGGGCCATCATCAATTTCGTCTTTCAAAATCCTCCAACTTTTGTATTGTACATTTTGTCGATTCTAGGTCATTCTTTTAAAGAAAGTTAGCTAAGTTTGATCCCTGAAATCAATTGTAAATAATATAAATTTGCATAGATGAATGTGAAATTTCCCATTATTTCAGAATCCCGGATGAAATATACCGGTTTCCACTTAATATTTTTAAGGTTTACCGATATATTTTATTGAAGGACACGGTTAACTTCATATTCAAGATTACCGTTAGATGTCTTCCTTAAAGCCTTACAACCTTTGTCAAAAGCGATTCCAAAAGCTATCCAGTCAAAAAGCAGTCCTTTATTACTAAGAAAGTAGGCAGAATAGATTGGCGTCAGTAGTATGAATATGGGGATTCTGGGACAGGAGAAAATCGAGCCCAAAATGTGCTATGGGGATTCTGGGACATAAGAAAATCTAGCCGAAAATGTGCTTTGCCGATTCTGACGCAATCTTGGATTTAGGGTATTCGGTCTTGTAGGCTACAATTGAGAGATAAGGAAAAGAGATTTCGGTCTTGTAGGCTACAATTGAGAGATAAGGAAAAGTGATAAGGATTGTCGGTCATCTTGGATTTTCGGTATTCGGTCTTGGAGACTACAATTGGTCTTCTTCTTCTTTGGGGATAAGGGAATGGGGTTTCGAAGGTCAAAGGTCAAGGTAGGTGATTGTTTAGTAAGATAAGGCACCTGTCGGCCATCTTGGATTTTGGGTTTTCGGTCTTGGAGGCTACAATTGATCTTCTTCTTCTTTGATTTACACCTGGACTTGGATCTGGACCTGGACTTCGGGTATTCGGTCTTGTAGGCTACAATTGAGAGATAAGGAAAAGAGATAAGGATTGTCGAACGTCTTGGATTTTTGGTTTTCGGTCTTGTAGCCTACAATTGGTCTTCTTCTTCTTCTTTGGTTTGCATCTAGACTTAGATCTAAACCTTGGATCTGAACCTAGATTGTTTAGTAAGATAAGGCACCTGTCGGCCATCTTGGATATTGGGTATTCAGTCTTGGAGGCTACAATTGATGTTGAAGATAAGAGTTTGTTGTTTTGAGTCTTTAATTTCGAAGTACCGCTTTATCAGCTAAATGAAATAACATGAGGCGAATTTAATTGGATTGAAGATAAGAGTTTGTTGTTTTGAGTCTTTAATTACGAAGTACAGCTTTATCAGCTAAATGAAATAACATGTTGCGAATTTAATTGGAAAACAGAATATTGCGTAATAAAGATTTCACCACTTTGAGTAAATAGATGAAGATTATTTTTTATTTCGTTTGCAAATTCTTATTTCTATGATATCATTTGTTTTCAAGCAAGTTTTAACATGTTTTTCTGGTCGAGCTGTGATTGATAAGCGAGCTGGTGACTGCGTTGAAATTAATAATTTGGCGGCAATGTTAAGGTCGTTGGGTGATAAGGTTTTGTAGATGAACCTGACCTCGTGCTGAAAATAAGAGTTTGTTGTTTTGAGTTTTTAATTACGCAGTACAGCTTTATCAGCTAAATGAAATAACATGATGCGAATTTAATTGGAAAACAGAATATTGAGTTCTTGTATAAATATCAAGCGTTCTTAGGTAGTCTTTTAGTATTCATAGTGAAGTCAACCAGTGAAATTCTTATACTTAAAATTCAGGTTCTAAGGCAGATTGAAATAATAAAAAAATTTAAAATGTATCAGCAACCGATCAACGAAGCAGTCATCGAAGACTTCGGAGTATTGGAGGAGTTAAATTCTGCAAATTTTAAGCCTGCACTCGCTGTTAAAGATATGAAAGAGTCTCAGAATTTCAAAATGATAAGCTGCAGAAGAACAACAACAAAATATGGACCCAGGATCCTTTTAGAACTGGAGAAGTACCATGTTTTTTTGCCGCCTAGGTTCGACGCTAAAATTTCTGATCATACAATTGAGAAAATGAACGATGGAGGCTTCTTTGTTGAAAGAAAAGCAGCAGGTGGCAGCTATTTTAATTTAATGTTTTCTAAGATAGCACCTAGCACTGGCTATTATTTAAATTTATAAATAAATAAATAAAAGTACTTTTATTAAATATATGTTTTTGTTTCATTTTACCTCCTCCAATTCTCTAGCTAAAATTAAAAAAGTCCAACAATTTTGCTTGATTGAGATTTGAATCTGCAAAAAAAATACTTTAACAAGTCGCCAGCGGTCTAATAATTTCCTAATCTAGCTGCTGAACCGCGGGGTCAGTGGAGTACTTTTAAAAGTCACAATTCTTAAGAGATTTTGAATGGATGCTATAAATACCTGTATCTTCATAAAAAAAACGTCAGTCTAGAAAAGATGTTTTGGTCTGAAACAGTAAAGGCAGACAGTAAATTTTGTGTCTGCGAAGGAGGGTGGAACAATTTTAGAATTGTTAATGTAAGTGTGGATCCTAATGATGTTTTAGAAGTATACATGACTCCAGAAGATGGATACAGGAGTCTAATATTACGCTTGAGATCTGGCGAGCCAATTACTTCCACATTTTATTTTGATTTTAATTTTACGCCCTGGCAGCATGTAAAGTTAGAAGTCTACGGTAATTGAATTGATATAGAATCAAGCAAATATCTCTCCTTATATTGATTTTAGGAGGTGACATTGTATTGGTTGGTGAATCACAAGATCGCACAGTTAGATATAAAGCTACAAATCATTTCCCCAGGAACTGTCCCTTTGGTGATGAGGATGATTGGAATTGGAATCATCCTATGAAAATTAAAATGGAAAATAAAAAAATTGAGGGAGATGCTATAAATATATCAACATCATAAAATTCATTTAGTTCTTGAGTTCAAGTCAACATATTAACATTAAAAATGGCTAGACGTTCAACAAGTCTTTTGCTTTTATCACTATGCATCTTACACATCAATAGCTTACAGATCCCGTTAAGTGTAAACCTAATGGATCAAAGTAGTAGCAATTTAGATTTTGCACTAACTCTACCCAATAACGATACTATACAAATTGGCTTATCTTTTAAATTGATGACTTACAGTAACGCTAGCAATCCCAAAGAAGATGTAGTTTCTACTTCAAAAGAAAGTAATGACGAGCAAATTCCTACTACCACATCAAGGATCACTACGAATGATAATCCTAAAAAGAAATTTGTGTCTATTGACGAGGCCATCGAAGGTTTCAGGCAAGAACTATTAAAGAAAGAATTGGATATTGCAGGAATTATTGAGAGCAAAGATATCTTTTATAGGCACTTTAAACTTGAATTCGATGACGAAACTATGCTAACCATTCGTTGTACATATGACAGTAATTACGTAACTCGCTCATTGAAGATATCATGTTATGAATATCGCGAGTTTGAAACTGAAAGAATTCTAAGTAGTGGTGAAGTAGAGATGGTGAAACAAGTTGATGCTAATTATAAAAGCGATGTGGAATTAGTGAATTTGAGAGGAATGAAACAAACATATCAAATGAATATTTCAAAATAAGCAGCTATAAAAGGAAGTGTAATTAATTTTTAAGACAGTTCAAAATGGAGCACATTCATACAAAAATAATTTGGGATAATATTTGCAAATTAATCGAATTAACAGATTATAATAAACTTATTGCTGAATATAAAAAACGAGATTTATTGACTCCTGCTATCAAAGAGGTTATAAATGTAAAGCCAACATCATTTTTCATTTATTTATATATATTATAATTATTTTTTTGATAGAACGAACTTTTGTTTGACGATTATCAAAAGCATGGGAGGTTCTTTCTTAAGATTTCTAAATCTGATTCAGCAGCATATAAAGAATTCAAGGATATTTGTAGGAGTTTGGACCTTCAAGATGTTTTGCTTTTGCTACAAAAAGAAGAAGAGAAGGCCAAAGTAGTTGGAGAAAAAGTAGTTCAATTCAATATCATCCCAAAGATACATTTCGTTTCAATATACGATCGCAAGGGTCCCTGGCAAACATTTGCGTTGGACAGATTTCGATTTCAAGAGCGAATTCGAAATATGAAGGATATTTTGGATCCCATTTTATTCATCTCGCATAGAAATAAAATTTATAGGTTAAGATTTAAAAATTTTAAATAAAGTAATAAAATAAGAACGCAAGTACTTTTAATATAAAATATATATTTGTATAACAATATTATAATACATTATCTTTCTTAATCCAAGAGTTGTGTTTTGATGAAAATCCGAGCCATTTAACATAAACTTTATCTGCGGTTCTCTTCAATATTTTTTCTACGAGGTAAACATCAGGATTCTTCGTCTTTTGGAGCTCCATTTCATAAAAACTACCCTTTATTGCGGTTCCTTCATGATCTTCCAAGAGATATGTTACAGGATTCGTTATCTGAATTTTTGCGATCTTGAAGATCTCTGTAGTCCAGTTTGGTGTATACCCCTTTTCAAATACATGTTTATATTTACTAATGCGAACAAAGTCTCCCATCTTAAATTTTGGCAAATGAAACGGCTTTAAATGATTGTAAACTGTTGATAGCAATTTCTTCTCATTCTGCTTTGTTACATCACGTGGTCTCATTTTTATTGTTCGATGATTACTTGAGTTATATTTTACGAGTAATTTCTTAACCATATCTATCCATCGGTATGAGCCCTGCATACTAAACTCTTTCCACATCATGCTTTTTAATGTTCGATTAAATCGTTCAACTATAGATGCTTTTAAAGGGCTGTATGTAGAAAAATGATTAATGCAGGAGTTTTTCATTAAGTTTTGAAATGAGCTATTGAAAAACTCTTTTCCATCATCAGTTTGTAAATTTGTGGGACTCCGACCTTCTTTTAGTATGGATTTCATAGCTTGAGTAACTTCGACACCAGTCTTTCTTTTAATAGGAATTGCCCATGCATATTTAGAAAACCCATCTATTACAGTTAATAAAAAATTATGTCCATTATTGCTTGAAGTATAAGCACCCATTTCAACTAAGTCGGCTTGCCATAGATCATCTATTCCCTTAATTATAACACGTCTTCTTATGAAATTTTTTCTGGCTGGTTTATGAAGCTCATTAACTACTTGTGTTTTATTCATTTTGAAATTGTCAGAGATTCTACATTAATTAACGCCTTTAAAGTGTCTTTCATTTCTTGTATATTTAGATCTATATATTTCATCAACTTCTCATTAACGTCAACAATTGCTTCATTTGCATATAATTCGGCTGCTCTCTTCAATCGCTCTTGCAGATTCGTAATTGTTTCATTCGTATACAATTGACTAGTGTTTTTATCTTTTTCACTTGTTATATTGATTATGTTGTATAACTCCTTTAATTCTCTTTGTAGTACAGCACTTTCCTTATGTATTTGCTCAGTTAGATTGTTGCTGACTAACTGGATTTTTTCATTAACGTAGGAATTACTTAAATGTATGATCTTGTCAGCTACATCGTCAACATATGTTTTATTGGTTGCATCATCCCTATCTAGAGGGCTCTTAAGGTATTTCAAATTTTTAAAACTTAGATTGAAATCTCCACTTTCAGTGAGCTTAAAGCCCACGCCACTTAGACCTTGTATTCCTTGTTCTCCTTGAGGACCAGGTTCGCCTGGTAAGCCTCTAGGACCACGCTTGCCAGTAGATCCTAACTTTACCTTTTTAGAATATCTCCCAAACTTGTCGACACTCATTATTACATTAAAACTGAATATGATTAAAGATGTTATTTATACTATAATGCCGCCTTCTTTTAACTCTTCAATAATTGATATAATTTCATTGTTGTGATTAGTATGCCCAGCACTTTGTGATGCTATTAAGAGACGAAGTCTATCCACAAGTTCATTAGGATCAATCCAATAAACATAATCAATATTATTCTTGGGTATATGCATCAAACCCTTGCCTTCATGAGAAACCAGTTTACTTATAATTTCTAAGTACTTTAAAGCTCTACTTCCTTTTATTTGACCAGCCGCTTTATGATCTCTTTTATAGGCGTTAGTTTCTTTTAAGATAGCTTGATAATTTTCCAAGTCATCCTTACTATACAAAGTTTTTGCAGGTTGTTTCATAAAAAGCAATTCACATAGACCTAGCGTTATTTTATACGATTTTCCGTTAATAAGGAAAAAATCTTTCTCAATTACAATCTTTGAATTTCCAATTTTCCATTCGTTATCATCATCTAAATAAACTCCATAAGTGTTGTCAATTATCAAGCTTTTTTTAAGGTATAGATCTAAATATTTATCAACTATACCGCTTGATAAATTAAGAGGAGAATCTCTCTTTTCCATCAAAGTTCTAGAATGTGTAGGTGTTGCAAAGTTATCATCTTCCGACATTAAGGAATAATCTGAACGTTTTATAGGTGTACTGGTCGGCTCCATTTTCATTTTCGGAAGTTTCATTTTAGGAGTAAGCTTTATATTACCATAATCATCATCATCTCCATATTCTTCTTTAATTTTAGTCTCATGCTTTGCTTTTGTTATGAACTCATGAAGTGGTTTTGTTATGGGCTTAAATGTCTCCTCAAGACGAGTTTCAGTTTCAACTCGTCCAGTTTTCACAGCGCGAAATTTCTTCTTAATAGCATTTCTAGTTTTGATAAGATTTTTTAATAGTTCGTCTCTCTTTTTAACCATCTTTGTAATAAGATTTGAACTGGTCTGTGAACTGGGTTATACTGATCTAAATGGGTCTATGGATGGCTCTTATCAGGTCTGTGAACAGCTTTTGACAGCTCCGTACCAGCTCTATAAAACAGCTCAAACGGGTTTATGAACAGCTTTACCAGGTCTATGAACAGCTTTACCAGGTGTATGAACAGCTTTACCAGGTGTATGAACAGCTATATCAGGTCTTCTACCAGCTTTAACAGATCTATTACCAGCTTTAGCAGATCTATGAACAGCTTTAACTGATTTTCTTTACTAGATCTTCTAAAATTATAGCGAAATGTATGTATCGATTCCTTTTCGATAACGTCCTTTGTTCAACAAACTATCTTTATCGATTACTAAAAAGCCATAATTGTCTCTCCAACAAACACCGCAAATACTACGAAATTTTTCGAAGGTCATGTCTGTGTTAACATGATCATTATATATATGCCTAAGATTCATATCATCTTGTTTAAATAAAATAAGAAAGTTAGCGTTGTCACGTATTAAGTGCTTCGGTATATGGGTATAAGTCTGACAGAGATAGAAACTATCAATATTATTATGTCTACCCATGCAAAAATAATCACGTATGTTATTTTGTTTCCCACATGCTACATCATCGAAAATAAAAATTGAATTCTGTTTAGCTTCCTCAGGAGATATAACTTCGCAATTATCAGAAAACGTGTAGTAGCCCAGACCAACAATAGGACTTATCAACTGTTCTAGATACTGATATTTGGGTTGATGTAGTGATTTTGAGTAGATGTAAATATTCTCGAACTTGAGTCCATTTGGATGTTCTATAAGACCAATCATAAGATTGGTTTTACCGCAGTTTGAAGGTCCCACAAGAATACCTCTTATATTATTAGGTATAAGCGAGCTATGTCTTTTGAATTCATTTGTAGATTTAATATCAAGATTTTTTATTGATAAAGAGTCCTTCTGCTTCACGAACTTCATTATTAGAACTGAAATATTTATTACACAACACTGAACTTTTATATCAGTCATCAACTCAATGTGCTGTTGTGAGGACGTCTAAAAGGTTTATCTTATCAGTTGAATGATTGATCATTCAAAGAATCAAAATCGTTCTCGCCAACGTAAATGTCGAAGAGGAGGCGGTTTGTTAAATACAGCAATTAGCAATTTACCATTTGAATTTCATTTGCCTGGATATCAATATTGCGGTCCTGGTACTAAACTACAAAAAAGATTAGCAAGGGGTGACCCTGGAATTAATCCTCTTGACGCAGCTTGTAGAGATCACGATATCGCATATTCTCAACATAAAAATATCGAAGATCGTCATATTGCTGATCGTATATTATCCGGTAAAGCTTGGGAACGAGTGACATCTTCAAACGCATCCCTTGGTGAACGTAGCAACGCCTGGCTTGTAACAAACGCTATGAAGGCGAAAGTAAAATTTGGAATGGGGTTAAGAAAAAAACCTAAAATTCACTCTAGGAAGACAAAAAGAAAATTAACTCTACAAAAAGGAGTTCATGAAGCAAGAAATATTTTAAAGTTAAAAAAGCCTGATTCCTTAAAAGAAGCTATAGGTCTTGCACTTGCTGCTACTAAAAGTGTATTTAAGCGAAAGAAGAAGGATGTAAGACCACCTCGAATTATTCCGATTCCAAAGGCTGGAGGAGTGCTACCTCTAATTCCTATTTTTGCTGGTCTTTCAGCACTAGGTGCTTTAGTGGGAGGAGTATCAGGTGTTGCAAAGGCTGTTAATGCTGCAACAAATGCTAAAGAACAGCTAAAGGAGAGCAATCGACATAATAATACGATGGAAGCTATTGCATTAGGAAAAAAGGGAAGCGGCTTATATTTGAAGCCATACAGAAAAGGACTTGGTCTATTCTTAAATCCGCCTCCAAAAAACGTCTAAAACTGCTACCTAATCGAGCATTAAATGAAATCGATTTATATAAATATGCGAATAATTTACCACATTTTAGAGGTGTCTTTATGCTTGATGCTCTCCCCAAAAAGCCTAAAAAATATGAGTGTGGAATAGTAAATTTGGACTCTATATCAGGTCCTGGTAGTCATTGGGTAGCATATTACAAAAGTGAATCCAAAAAAGAATACTTTGACAGCTTTGGAAACTTGCAACCGCCAAAGGAAATATTAAGCTATTTAGGAAAAAACATTGTTTACAATTATAAGTCTTACCAAAATTATAATATCATAAATTGTGGTCATTTATGTTTAGAATTTTTATATAATCATTACAATAATAATAAGTAACTATAAATTTAATAGTATAATTATACCTTGTAAGATAACAACTATAAATAAACTTTACATAAAATAACATCTGCATTTCACTTTGAGCTACTATGTCATTAACACTGACTTTGACTGGGGATTCATCTGTGCTTACAGCTGAATACTTTCCTCCGTTGGACTTAAGTTCAGAATACGTTTGCGGACTTATTGATTTACAGACATATAATTCAATTCCTAATGTGGATAATAGAAATAACTTACTTCATCTGGATGATGATGATGAAATTAAAATTCCAGAAGGCTCCTATGAAATTGATGATATTGCAGGATTTATCAAAAAGGAGCTAACTAAGACGAAAACTAAACCTATAGTACAAATAACAGCTAATAATAACACCTTGAAAACAGAAATCAAAAGTTCTACCCGAGTATTTTTGAATAAAAATAACTCTATTGGATCATTATTAGGATTTAGTAAACGCGTTCTAGAACCTAATATTTCATATCAATCTGATTTACCAGTAAATATAATAAAAGTTAATGTGAACGAGTTGAATGTAATATAGTATCAGGCTCTTTTATAAATAATCAACAAGTGCATACATTACACGAGTTCTCTCCTACGGTAGGTCCGGGATATAAAATAATTGAAGTTCCCAAGAATGTCATTTATTTGCCCCTGAACATCAAACGGATAAGTTCTCTTACGCTGAAGTTCGTGGATCAAGGCGGTGATCTTATTAATTTTAGAGGAGAAACGATTACAGTGAGATTGCATTTGAAGCCGCAGCATGTTAATATACAATAATACCATTGATAATAAATACAAACACAAAAGTGTTAACTCTTCTAGTCAGCCTAAAGCCACGCAACAGTCAGGAATAAAGCTAACAGTCGCTAACAAGCAATTCTTAAAAACTCTTGGTCTTAAGTTAAAAAATGAGTGAAATACTCGATATTACTCAAGGTGCTACCTATGATAATAGTATTACAAAAGTTGAGTATCACAGCTACTCTCCGTTTTTAGCATCATATAAGAATAGCGATGAAGTTCGAATATCATTACAACATCAGGATTTGTATATTTTACCAAGTGAAAGCTCCTTATATATAGAAGGTGCGATAACAAAATCAGATGGGTTGGCCTCAACAACGGCAAAATTAACTAATAACGCCATAGCTTTTCTATTTGACGAAATTCGCTATGAATTAAATGGCGTAGAAATTGATCGCACGAGAAATCTGGGATTTGCTACAGCAATAAAAAATTATATATCTTTAAATCAAAATGAAAGCAATGTGTTACTAAATGCTTCCTGGTCTCCAGATAATTCAATATTACCTACAAGAGGATTTTTCAATTTTTGCATTCCTTTAAAGTTGTTGCTCGGCTTTGCTGAAGACTATAAGAAAATTGTTATAAATGCTAAACATGAACTTATATTGATTCGAAGTAGAGGCGATGAAAATGCTTTTATATCACCAAACGATGAAGTTAAAATAGATATTTTCAAACTACAATGGCGAGTACCCCACATAAGTGTAGCTGATGAAGAAAAACTATCGCTGCTTAAGTTAATCGATACTGGACGACCAATACAAATGAGCTTTCGTAGCTGGGATATATACGAATATCCTATATTACCTACAACTGTCGATCATAATTGGACAATTAAAACATCTACTCAGTTAGAAAAACCTCGATATGTAATTTTAGCACTTCAAACGGATCGAAAAAACGAGAAGAGTAAAGATGCAAGCAAGTTTGATCATTGCGAACTTTCAGATGTGAAGCTTCACTTAAATTCTGAAACATTTCCATATGAAGACTTAAACATTAAATTTGATCGTGAGAGATATGCTTTATTGTATGATATGTATACGAAATTCCAACAATCGTATTATGGGCGGATGCATCAACCGCTGCTTACCCGAGAGAAGTTCAAGGAAAGCGCTCCAATTGTTGTTATCGATTGCTCACATCAAAACGAGGTGATCAAATCAGGACCAGTCGATATTCGTATACAGTTTAAAACACTTAGTAATATCCCCGCAAACACAACAGCTTTTTGTTTGCTTTTGCATGACAGAATAGTCGAATATAGTTCATTGACGAGTGAAGTTAGAAAAATAATTTAAGGCAACAAATGGCTGCAATTGTGGATATTCAAGGATTTAAAGACGATCATAACAAGTTTATTGTGAAGGAATTGGCAATTTTGACAAACGGAAACCAAATACAGCACTTTATTTTTCAACCTCCATTCAGATTTAAGGATTTAACACCTGCAAAGAGAAGAGAAGCGAAATGGCTGCATGATAATTATCATGGATTCAGATGGACCGATGGATATATTCCCTATCATCAATTACGTGCTATAGTGATGCCTTTAATAAGAAACAAAATACTGTATGTGAAAGGTTGTGAAAAGGCTTGCTGGATCAAAAATACATTTGGTGAAGGTGTAATAGTATATAATATGGAAGAAGAATTGCAGTGTCCTAATATAGAATGTTTAAAATCGTTCTATACTAACACCCCCTGCTGTTTATGTCATCAGGGACAATGTGCTCAAAAAAATGTATACCTGTTTAAAAAATTTTTAGATAATAGCAAGAAATAAGAAAGAAATATATAGGATTCATATTAATAAAAAGACTTATTAAAATTAAATATTATTTTTTTATTAATTTTATTCCTCAACATCCATTTCATTAATTTTATAATGATTCCAGGCATATGTGGAAATGCCATCATCCCGAATAAATCTTTTATCGTCTAAATAACTTAAGGCTACCTTATTTATAATTTGCGTGTATATATTATGAACAATAGATTTAAAGATATACATATTTCCATATATTATTTTCTTCTTATACAAACAGTCTCTATAATTATTTAAATCAATATTATCTAACGCAGTTTTCTTTACCCCTTTGGCTTTTTTTATTAAATCGCATTTGTCAACGTCTAATGAATACATTTTAGCTCTTAGTCCTATAAATTCTTTTATAATTTTGCCATTTACTTCGTCTTTCATATACCCTACAATTTTTTTGTTTCTTAAAGGTATTTGGTAAGGGTTATCGAGTGCATATTCTGAAGTATCAAAATGTTGGTTAATATCATTTAAAATATCGTTATAAAAGTCATCAGTAAAAATAGTATATATGAAGGAATCAGTATCCATGTAATTAAGCATTACATTTTGTCTGTATTTAGGTTTCACATATCCATAATGAAAATCATACATTTTCAGTTTGGATAATTCTAAAACGCAAAATCCTAAGTAAAGGGGTTTGTTGTAATATGATTTGATTCTATTAAGTTGTATTGCGACTAAATCCTCAGTAAAATGAGTAGAGCTATGAAAATTAGGCTTCGCAATAAGAGCTCGTGCTCCCAGTGATCTACCCCTGCTTTCCCATTTCGTTACAAGTCGAACATCCTTTCTTTTGTCGACATTTTCCATGGTTTTTCCATATACGGCATTATTTAATAATTTAAAAAAATTTTTTTCAAAGGCATTCTGAGCCTGAGTTCTATAATAAGTATTTTTTGATATATAATTTTTAAGCCAGTCTGATTGATTAAATTGCAATACTCTATGAATCTTTTGAAGTTTCAAGCCATTTTTAAGGCACTGCTGAAGGTTTAAGTAATGAATTACATAGCGTGATTTATTATTTAAATCTGCTATTAGTTTAGGAAACTTCGATTTTGGAGGTGTCTTGTTTTCAACACAATAAGGTAAGTCGTTGTGATCATCATGTATTGATCTAGGATACTCTAAATCTACTTCAAATATGTAGCCAATATTAGAATCTTTCGCAATGTTTAAAATATCGATATTTTCGGATTCAACCCATTTAAAACCAGAGTGAGGAAGGAATTGGGACATAGCCCAACCGTATAAATTATTAGCATCTAGGTAAGTTATAAAGGAAGATTGTTTGGTTTTATCAAAATCTGGCAAATATTTATTGTTGGCTTTTGTGTGTCTTTGTGAACATTGTGTAATGCCACCTCTGATCCCCTTTTTAATGAAATTGTACATATTAATATCAGTGAAAAGTTCGAGATTGATTTGGGTTGTCTTCAACATTGCATCCCAGGACAAGCCTGGCGTTGTATAATACTGGCAGGGATCCAAAGAATAGATATTTATACAAAGTTTTCTAAAGTTTTCAAATATATCCGTTAAAAGTAATACGTCGGTTGTTAAGTAAATCTCCAAATAATCCCACAAGTTTTTGCATTTAAATGTTCCCCATACTTTTTGAGCATGCTCATAATCACTAACAGAACATGTGCTATTTGTTAGCTTATTATCAAATTTGTTTTTGGGTGGAAGAATGGTCTCATCCAAACGCTGCCAAGAGTTAATGACTTCATAAGGAAAAACCCCCTTTCGTCTAATTAAACTGAAGGCCTCTTCATCCGTATACATATTTCTAACGGCTTTTAGATCTTGAGGACTTAAATAACTTGCTAGCATTTCCAAGCTCGATTGCATAAATCGGGTTGAATCAAGAAAGCGTAATTCTACTGTATCAGTTTCATTGATATATATTCGTTTGGAAAGCGAAATATATAATTCTTTGTTTAGCGGAATAATACTTATTTCGCCCTCAAATTGAGAAAGTGCTTTAACAAATAAATGACAATCATATCCCGAAAAATTATGAAAAAAAATGGGGAAAAATTTAGGTACACGATATTTTAAATTACACTCGTTGTGGGCAGGGCCTCTATATTGTCCAGTTAAATGGCAATGATCCGCTACTCGATCAGAACCTAATTCAGAATTGCAAATGTGACATATTTCATTTTCTTTTTGCATGCGTATCTCTTCCCTTGTTAAAGATAGCATTGGCTTGGGGTTGCTTATATATTCAGAATAAAGATTTTTTATATCATAAACTAAATATTCCACAAATTGGACTGCAGAATCTTTACCCTTATAAATTTTAAATTTATCTAACTTACTGTCAAACGAACATTTTATATTATATGCAAACGAGCACGGAACATGTTCCTTGATTATAGTTGTTGATGAAGAAAGCAGATCAGGAACACAAGTGGCTACATCTTGTAAGATGCACTCAAAATCGGCATAAACAACAAAAGGAACCTGGAGTTTTTTATGATGACCCTCGAACTTCAATTCAGCTTTCTCCGGAGACGGGAAAATGGAGACAATTTTACTGCACTCAGTTCGGTGAATATCCAGGGCTCTTTCCGCATAAAAATATTGAAGGCAGGTGTTGCAGAGGTAAATCTGATTCCCTGATAATGTAACTTGATGTCGAATCAATCTAGAAAGTAAAAAAATTTAGATTCAAATATAAATATATTAGTAAATGTTTTCTCTACAAAAATATCATACCTTGAAATATTTTTTATCCAAACGTAGTGACTTCTTGTCTCATCTTGAATTAGCAATAAGTTGATGTGCGTAGCCTTCTCTTCCTTCGTGCAATAATATGGTCCTACAATATTATACGAATGTATGTAATTTTGTTCGTATCCAAACACATTTACACTTATTGAGGGGTTCAATTCTTCAAAACGCACTAAGTTCGGAAGTCGAAAAGGAAACTCTAGCTGGCCAAAATGAAGAGTAACTCCATTTCTTAGGGTTAAGGTGTCAGCAGCGATATTACTAATTCCGTACGATGAAGGACGGTCCTTGCGAAAATTCCCTGGAATCAGGGCCGAGATAAAAGCCCATTTAAAGCAGTACTCATCTGAGTTTTTAACATTAATACAAGCGTGTTTGCGTTCAATATAAGTTGGTAATGGCAAGTAATGTCCTCCTTTTATCGGGTTATACTGATTCACATTAACCTCAACATGAACAATCCTTATTAGAGACCAACCGCTATCTCTCTCTTGAAATTCCTCCATTTTGGAAATTATTTTCTCAACCATGTTTTCATAGATTTCTGGCAATAGTTCCCTACTGCGAATTACTTCCATTTTAGATTGGAAAGATTTAATTGACGACACAATATCATATTCATCTTTCTCGTCATCTTTCTCAGTCATTTTAATGTACTCTGCAAACAACTCGAAATTAAATTTATATGCGTTATGTTTGCTTAATAAATACAGCAAAGCTTCTAGAATTGGGTTTTTCTTGAACTGAAAAAATTGTCTGGTATCTAATAGCATTTCATCTTCATTTTCAAATAAAAACGTTTCAATCCTTTCATTAAAGGAGCTTTTTACAGTTTTACAAGCAGAATTTATAGGCACTGCGGCATTCTTCTTATGCTTATTTGTGCGAATGTGATATTTCCATTCTTCTGGATGAATTTCTGTTTTGCACGTTTCACAGTATTTAAATGGAACTTCATCAACTCTAGAGCTACCAGCATCCAATAAATCTTGATAAGAGATACCCGTCGCTGCGTTTGAATTTTGTTTTTCAACTTGACTTTCACTCTGATTTAACAAATTCACTTTTTGTTTTTCATCTTGATTGTGAGAACTATCCAAATGCTTCCGAAGATCAGAAAAACTTTTAACCAATTCTCCACATATATGACAGAGAAAGCCGTCGCCATGCGTAACTCTATTATGTCTTTTTAAGCTCGTCAACTTAGCGAAAGCCTTTTCACATGATTCACACATAAATCTATTCATCTTAAGAACCTCGGGCGATAAAATTCCGAACTAAACTGAAATAACTTTTGCTAACTTACCCGTCTTTTATAAGGCGAATTTATCGCATTCAATTTAAATTCTGATAGCACATCAAATTTAGGAAACCGAAATATTCTGTTTTCCAATTAAATTCGCATCATGTTATTACATTTAGCTGATAAAGCTGTACTGCGTAATTAAAAACTCAAAACAACAAACTCTTATTTTCAGCACGAGGTCAGGTTCATCTACAAAACCTTATCACCCAACGACCTTAACATTGCCGCCAAATTATTAATTTCAACGCAGTCACCAGCTCGCTTATCAATCACAGCTCGACCAGAAAAACATGTTAAAACTTGCTTGAAAACAAATGATATCATAGAAATAAGAATTTGCAAACGAAATAAAAAATAATCTTCATCTATTTACTCAAAGTGGTGAAATCTTTATTACGCAATATTCTGTTTTTCCAATTAAATTCGCAACATGTTATTTCATTTAGCTGATAAAGCTGTACTTCGTAATTAAAGACTCAAAACAACAAACTCTTATCTTCAATCCAATTAAATTCGCCTCATGTTATTTCATTTAGCTGATAAAGCGGTACTTCGAAATTAAAGACTCAAAACAACAAACTCTTATCTTCAACATCAATTGTAGCCTCCAAGACTGAATACCCAATATCCAAGATGGCCGACAGGTGCCTTATCTTACTAAACAATCTAGGTTCAGATCCAAGGTTTAGATCTAAGTCTAGATGCAAACCAAAGAAGAAGAAGAAGAAGAAGAAGACCAATTGTAGGCTACAAGACCGAAAACCAAAAATCCAAGACGTTCGACAATCCTTATCTCTTTTCCTTATCTCTCAATTGTAGCCTACAAGACCGAATACCCGAAGTCCAGGTCCAGATCCAATTCCAGGTGTAAATCAAAGAAGAAGAAGATCAATTGTAGCCTCCAAGACCGAAAACCCAAAATCCAAGATGGCCGACAGGTGCCTTATCTTACTAAACAATCACCTACCTTGACCTTTGACCTTCGAAACCCCATTCCCTTATCCCCAAAGAAGAAGAAGACCAATTGTAGTCTCCAAGACCGAATATCGAAAATCCAAGATGACCGACAATCCTTATCACTTTTCCTTATCTCTCAATTGTAGCCTACAAGACCGAAATCTCTTTTCCTTATCTCTCAATTGTAGCCTACAAGACCGAATACCCTAAATCCAAGATTGCGTCAGAATCGGCAAAGCACATTTTCGGCTAGATTTTCTTATGTCCCAGAATCCCCATAGCACATTTTGGGCTCGATTTTCTCCTGTCCCAGAATCCCCATATTCATACTACTGGCGTCCACTAAAAAGTTAAATCAGAAACAGAGAAAACGTGTTTGGTGTGAACCATCAAAACGGTTACAAAGTAAGTAAATCGAAAGCACAGTAAGATATAGTGGGGGCACTATTATGGTTTGGAGGTGCTTGGGAAAATAAACTGTTTATTCCTGCCCGAAAAATGTACTTTAGGGATAATATGTTTCACAAAGCAGCGACCAAATACCTTCACCATTTCTTTTCAAATAACTTTAAAATTTTTCACAAATAATGCGATTGTAAAACTGGAGTGGTCTGCACAGCCCTCAAACCTAAACTCCATACAAAATCTGTGGACCACGTTAGATACGATTACAGTGCCGGATTTACGTATAAGCTATAGCTTAGGGCCCCCAAAAAAAATTGCCCGAGTGAGCAATTGTCATATATACTTAAATATACAGCATTATTTGTCCCAATGCCGCACGTCCGGAACGTCCCATACTCTTCACTTAATTTTTTAGCGCGTCTTTTCGAAGAACAAAGCGCTATTGTGGACAGGGTTTGCATGACCGATAACCGGTTAACCGGTATTACCGGTAATTATGAATACCAAAACCAAACCGAATCAATATTTAGACATAGTGAAGCCTATGGTTCAGCGGAACATGATAGTCTGACACATCAGGATCTGTATGGGGTAATATTTAACAATCGTGTCCAATCAGTATTCCCAAATGTAGAAGCAGTTTTGAGATTGTTTCTTAGTATGATGGTTGCAAATTACTCTGGAGAAACATCTTTTTCTCAGCTGAAGAGGGTAAAAAATGAGTTTAGAATAACAATAACTCAAGATAAATTATGTTCCCTCAGTCTCATGTGCATAGAATAAGTCGAATAAGCAAATATTCTGGAATAAACTAAAAGAGAAATGGGTCTAATTTTCGTTAAATATATTGACAAATTTAGCTTATTGCATGCCAAATTGCAAGCTGTAGTTGACAGCAAAGGAGCGCAAAAAAAGTACTAAAAGATTTTGCCTTTATTTGGGAAGATTTGAAACTTTGTTACAATTTTTCTCTTTTCTTCTGTTTACTTTAACGGAAAATGTTTGTCTTGGCAATTGGTAGTTTAAATAAATTGGTAGCAAAAATAAATAAAGTAATCATTACAGCAATTGTGACTTTAGTGAAAGAGACAACTTATAAAAAACTATCGTATATGAGAAAGTTTCCTTTCGACAAACACTCTTTTTTTATGGTATAAAGTAAAGCACTTAGTTTGCGTGTTTCGATGAAGAGATGCAACAAATTAAGAAGCTGCGAATTTTTTTATTGACGATTCATCTAAAAATGCCATTGAATAAAAGAGTTAATTAAAAAAAAAGTTAAAACGACTTCACAAAAACCGCATAAAATAACTTTTATTTTTATATCTATTAGGAAATTTTGAGGTCGGTGCAAATTCTACAAACAAAACAACTACAACAAAAGTATTTAATCGTCCTTCCTTATGGTTCCGTGAGATGACACGTTCAGGTAATTTTATATATTATCTTCAATTGTGGTTGGGTAGTTGTTTTGTTTGTTTAATTTGCACCGACTTCCAAATGTCGTAATATTATAAAATGAAAAATTATTTTATCGTTTCTGGCGCTTTTTGTGAAGTCGGTTGAACATTTTTTAAAACTATTTAATTTTTCACTTTTAGTGTCTTCATATATACGACTCTATACTTCACGTACGAACAAAACAATTTCAAAAGTTGCAGAGGTAATGCACTTTAAAAGAAGGAAACAGAATTATCCAAAACCGGCAACATATTACGAAATTAGTCACGGCCACCGTTGCATTCCCTTACCTTAGATACAAAATTCTTACCATGGCCCTAGACCATCGTATTCTATACATTAAGAGAGAATCATCGTAGTTACTTTAGGAAACATGATATCTAGCTCCCACCACAAGCCACAATTTTTGTTAGAATAAAAATAGATACTCTATGCTTTCAGAATTATCTAAATCAGTCCACGCGTTACAAAGTTAGACTACCCCTACTCCCACCCCAACCCTAGGGTAACACTTTTCCTCATAGTAGCAATCGCACACCACCGCACACCAACCCACCACATACATTTTTGTCGTCGTACCAGTGGGGCAACATATTCTACACATCAAAAGAAGAATTATTCAAATCGGTTCACGCGTTAGGGTACAGTTTTTTCATTTTAGTAATGGGGATCATAATCTTTACAATAAAAAAGAATCATCCAAATTGGTCCACGCGTTACGAAGTTAGGTTTCACCTCCTCCCCACCTCACCAAACATTTTTATGACATGGTATCAATCGCGGAACATACTCTACCCAATGAAGAAAGGATCACCAAAATCGGTCCACGCGTGATGAGATTATTATACATAAAAAAAAATAAAAAAAAGTAGGTACAAGTCGAACTTATAATCTCTGGGTTTTTATAAGTCGGTTAAAAACGTGAATAATAGTTATAATAAATAAAAATATAATATAATTAATAATAATCATAAAGTGCATTTCGCCCAATGACCCCAAATTATCCTATCCATAACACGCGCAACCCAACTTCCTGTCCAACAAACAATTCACAAGAATTGTTTGTCGCAATATTCCCAGACGCAACGTTAACATTTCCTGTCCCACAAAATAAATTCGCTAGAATCACAAAATAGATCAAGTTAAAGAGTAATAAAACCCATTACCTGTAAAATAGGTAAGAACTTAGCTCAGGTAGAATTTGTGATAAGAGAGTTAGTTTTAATCCGCGGTAGAATTAAGTCGCTTTTCCTTGTCGCGACAACTTTGTTATATTTTATAATCTTTTAATATGAAGTATTGAATAAAAACATCGAGTGTATCGAACAAGCGGTCGTTTTATTTGTTTAATTAAATTTTTTTTTCTAAAAATTGCAAGAGCAATTTGTATTTAATAATCTCAAGAGTAGGAAAAAGCTTTCTTAAGTTCACGTTTTCGCGAATCTACTGTAAGTCAATCACTTGAATTACCTCATTTCAAAGTATTCCTAGTTCCTGTGTTCTTAAAGAGCAGTTTTTTACGCGTTGTCTGATTTGCTTTCAACTGTTGACTTAAGCAAATTTTTAACGTTTCTGATGCATAAAATTATGGAAATGATTTCCAATTGAAAATAAAGAAAGGAAAAAGTAAATAAGAAATTTTTTCTTTCCGTGCTGATGAATAGGGAGAGAAGTTCTTTTATTGTTCTTCCTTTGTTTCTTTTCCCGCAGGTTTTATTCAGGAAGAAGTGTAAACAATTTTTCACATCCCAAGGGATGTCTTTAATTCGTTTCATTCTGCATAACCGCAGGAACAAAATATAAAAAGGGTGAGATTAATCGCCGAAGAAAATAAAAATTGGGAAAGATTTAAGTTTTTGATGATACAGGTGGACTGATAAAACATTTTACACAAAACAAGAAATACATATCACCAATTCACAGATTTCAATTAAGGAATGTAAGCATCCTTTCCTTCAGTCCTCTGTCACATGTATACCAGTCCCAAATGTCCCCTACTTCATTTTGTAATAATAAACAGATCCTCTCTGCCAAAAGCGCACTTGTCGCTGTCTCATATGATTTTGGACTGTTTGTTTAGGCGTGAAGACCATTTCCAAAGCAAACAATTGGGTAATGTGCCCCTTGGGAGAATCACTCCAAGTATGGTGTAAAGGACACTGGCTAGTCAAGTAGGTATCAGAATATTGAAAGAAGCAATATTGTTCGAAAATAATTTACGGAGATTCCTGATTTACTTCTATGTATATTTGCTAAATTTTAAATTTGCAATTAAAAGGTTTTGGTAAGTTTTAGGTTTTGTGTCTATTAAACGAGAACTTTTTGCACGTACTCTAACCGAACAATAAGAACCAATCACTGCTGGCGACGGGAAATATTGCTATATATTTGTGCAAATATGTATACGAAGTTTAAATAAACATTCTAAAAATACAATCCAATAGAATTCCAAAATAAATACCCACACATATAAATATCACTCTATTGAATTTTTCGCATATCACTTTATTAGCATAAATTTTCCCCACAATAAAATCAACTCTTATCGGAACCTCAATTTGTAACAGCATTATATGCGAATTAGGTTCATCATTTATCAGTCATCAGAATCCCTGAGCTATCAAATAAGATATTCTATGTAAAAATTTCGGAATAAAAATCCCCTGTATTCACCCCTCCCCACTTCGAACAGGAGAAATATTAAGCTAGAAAAAAGTGTCTTCTCACCTTTTGGGTTATCCTTAATATGAAGGAATCTTCGAAATTGATGACTTTCACCTGCCTAGACAGACCTACCGTAATCCTCCACGCACAAATCGACTCTCGGCAACGTAATCCCTTGCTAATCCGCAATAATTTCGTTTGAGGCAGCGACATTTTATTTATTAGCGGCTTTATGCCACGAGTAAACGAATTTTGGGGTGATTTTCTCCGAAAAATAATTTTATGAAGTAGCACCTTGCAATTTCAATACTTTGAGGCACTGAACCTGGCGATTTTGAATAGACACTTGAAACGAGAGGGTTCGCCTTTTACATGCTAAATCTTTCAGGGATTGGAGGGTGATTTATGAGAAGGAAAAGTATTTGTAGAAAATCCATTTCCTAGCTTTGGTCTATATGTGTCGTCTGGCTGGAGTCCTTAGAATGAATTGCAGAAGTTTTAAGCTTTTGACATGCGGAGATGAACACATCTTGGTATAAGTTGGGGGAGCAAAAGTGTTACTTAAGAAAAGGTTTTGTTTTTTATTAAAAGCCTTTCCTAATGAAAGTAAAAAATTATCCCTGAATTAATCCAATTATAAAGTTTGTGATAAAACGATCCCCAAGTTAAAGGGGCAAAGTTGTGTATAAACCTTTAGGCAAACTAAGCCGTGAGAATTTTCTGGATTTTTTATGGAAATTTTGAACACTTTTGCAAAGTCCCAAGAAAAACCAACAACGGTTTAGGATGATTAATTTAATTTTCGTCGCCTTTTGATAAGACCAGCAATTTTTGGCGCTTATGTAAGTGCTCCTCTGATTTTGTTACTGTGAATGTTTATGGTTGTTATATAGCGTAAAGATTTTATTATTTGTAAAACAGATGTAACTTTGGATTTTTAATAAATCTGGACCGATAATATTGCCGTCTTTGTCTACAGCCAACGGAGGTGCAGAAGTTGCGTGCTTCGAATTCGTTTTGTAAATTTAACGTCCAACTGTCAGTGATGCCAAATTTCAAGGACGCGTCACGTTTAGGCACATTTCGATAAGATAAGATATAACGTAGAGAGAAGGAGAAAGAGAACTATACATCGTATATCTAATACACAGTTTAGGCTATCCGCGTCTTCCTTTTGTGCGGTCCTTTGTCTTTACTCCCATTCCTACGCTAAGTCTAAGGTAGGTGCTGCAATTTCCGACCCTCGTTCGATGTCGGTATTGCAGAGTTCACGATTGAGCAGAGATTTTTAACCTCCACCTTTTGGTGACAGTGAGCCAATCAGCGACTTTGGTGTTTTCGAATACTTCCCGTGTGATATTGTACCTCTTGTGGTGACTCCAAATGTTACCATATGTTCCACGATTTATTTTAACATTTTAACGTAAATATTCGTATTGCCCCGAATATTTTTGCACATATTTGCTTTCCGACCACTTAATTCAGTTACAACCACAGATTACAGCGGACCCATTCAGTGCTTTTGTTACTAAATGTATGTGTAATATAACTGGAACAATTTTTTGTGAAAATTTATGATTTTCTCTCTCTCTTTTTCCTTCCTTTCATTTTAAAAATTGAAAAGAAAGCGTTCAACTACGCGTAAGTACATGAGATCAGCTGTGGATCAAATCAAAGATGAATCCTGGTGAATTAATAGTTTATAGGTATAGACGATACACTGATAGGTTGCATTTGAGAATTGTATACAAAAGTAAAGAAATTTTTAACAAATATTGTTTGAAGTATTGACGATTAAATTAGACAAGTCATTTTCTTCAAAAGTGAAATTGAATTCCTTGGGCACGGTATTAGCGCTACCGGTATAGGACCGAGCACACGAAAAGTATCAGCGGTAAGCGAAATCAAATGTCCAATAAATAAACACGAGACACGACAGTTTCTAGGTTTATCCAATTACTCTCGGAAATTTGTCCCGCGCTACGCTGAAATAGAACGACCCCTCACCGAATTAACGAGGAAAGGAAAGGAATTCAGTTGGAACGAAAAACAACAACAAGCCTTCGATCTTTTGAAAAATATTTTGACTAACCGCCCGTTACTTACATTATATCATCCCAGCCAAGACTACGAAATACACACCGATGTTAGTTGCTCGGGTCTAGCAGGCATATTACTTCAACGCGATAACGACAACTCCTTACGACCGGTCGCTTATTTCAGCCGTCAGACTACCCAACAGGAACAGCATTATCATAGCTATGAGCTCGAAGCTCTAGCTGTTGTGGAAGCTTTTACACGATTTCGCCCATATGTTTTAGGCAAACACTTTAAGGTTGTAACTGACTGTGGCGTTTTGAAAACTACAATGAATAAAAAGGATTTAATACCCCGTATCGCTCGTTGGTGTTTAAAGTTAATAAAATATGACTTAACCATAGAATATCGGCAAGGATTAAAGATCGCACATGTGGACTCACTTAGCCGACAACCAGTAGAATCGCCTTTCGAACCCGACACAGTTGCAACAAATGTACTAATGATGGAAGTTACTAAGATTGGCTTCTTACCGTACAGCGACAGGACCTAAAGTTAAACGAAATTTGTGAAACATTAAGCCGAAAACCAAAATTGCCTGTGCAACATCAACTACATAAAGAATACAAACTTGAACGCGGAAGTTTATATCGAACAGTTGATTATCAGCTACGTTGGGTTGTCCCAAAGAGAGCTCGATGGCGCATAATAAAATCCTGTCACGACAATGTAGGACATCATGGCGTGGACCAAACATTGGAACACCTGAAAGCACATTGGATCTTGCCTACCGTGCGTATACAATAAACGCCCTGGGGGAAAACTTGAAGGTAAATTGTACCCCATCGAGAAGATTCCTGTGCCTTTTCATACCGTCCATATGGACCATCTAGGTCCTTTTCCAGTAAGTTCTTCAGGACATACGCACGTTATTGGACTGATAGATAGTGGATAACCTTAGGACAATGTTTTATCAACACAATGGAGCAACAGCTCATTCTGCTATCATTGTAAAGGCAATACTGAATGAAAAATTTCCTGATCGCTGGCTTGGACGAGGTGCACCGGTTCCTTGGCCTGCTATCTCTTCAGATCTTACTTGATTGGACTTTTTATGATAGAGAACAATGAAGGATGAAGTTTACTCAATGCCAGTTAACAATAGAGATGAGCTTTGCAAATACGGGCTACACTACATCTTAAATAGGGAATTACAATAGGGTTATTGGCATTCTTCAGAAGCGGCGGGAGTATATTTTGAACAGCTTTTGTAATATTCTAAGATTAATTGTAATAGTTTTGAATTCAATTAAAAGCATTTTAGGGTTAGTATGAATTTAACTTCAAGCAAATCATATACTTCAGAAGGCGAACCCGGAGGAATGTAGACGGTGAACACAAACAATCTTTTATAAGGAAACATCGAGACGACACCATCAATAAACATCAAGAGTTTCAAGTCTCCAGAGCCACCAACATGCGAAAGAGAGCAAGGGATGTCAGCTGTGACGGCACACAGCGTGCATACAATGCGACGATCAGGAAAAAAAATAAAGTCCATTTATTTATAAACTTTTTTTAAAAAAGTAACAAAATGCATTTAGTATAAGAAAAAGTATTTTTGGTAGATCTTAAAGGTTTCCTTACTTCTTCTACGTTATCTTACTCGTTATGTGCCAGTGAGATGAGCCTCATGCGTTGTGAAAAGTCTGCATTTAGTTTTATTCTTTCTAATAAATATATTTTGCTTATAACTTCTTTTTTTATAAATTTAATCTTGCTAATCTGTTTATCTAAAGTTGGACGCCACTGAATATGACGACATCCAATAAATGATTTTTAAGATACGTTTAACTATCCTGGAAAATGGTTTAAAATATTTTCCTAATAACTCTTAGGGCGGATAAGGTTTGCCAGTAGACTTAGAATTTCAGGATGATTTCAAACCACCAAAAGTACTCTGTTGCCCTACAATAATACGTCACGGTGGAATTCGAACCTGGAAACCTCATGATGGAATGACAGCACGATATCCTTCATTCCATTGACTGCATTGGTACTGTTTAATTAACTAAATCAAAAAACAAGAGTAGGGTTTTTTCAGTGCTTACACCTTAAGAAAATGAAAAGTTATGTAGCAGGCTCAATCTAAGACAATATACGCATACAAATACTGCGTATTTTCATCGATCTGAAAAAATATGGTGTACGTTATTTTTTGTAACTGTAACAATTCAATGGTTCTATTCAAGAGTTCCCGATTTCAGAGATTAGTGGTCCAAAAATACATCCACTCGCCGACAAGACTTTCGTTTGAGCAAACAGATAAGAGAATTCCTCCCTAAGCATAACCGACTGCTGTTGTCATCGCCACAGTAGTCGTTGTTTTCCCGTAGATACTGCAAAAGTCCCTTAAATCCCTTGACCTTAAGTTGTAATCATCTTTTGGTGAACAGAGACAGGCCGCACCAGCATAAATTTCCGGATTAATTTTTGGGATGAATCTAACACTTTTCTTGTCTTTCAGCTGATAATTCATTACAAAAGTTGTTTAGGGGCCTCCTGTTTAGTGACTTTTGAAAGGAATTGCAAAAACTTTTGATTCTCTTTTTACCCGAATATGTTGATTAGCAGTCGTCTTTTAAATTCATTTAAATGTTTATATATTTACAAATGGAACGAAAACAGCATCTGTCACTATAGTATCTGGCGCCTAGTTTACGATACCGAAATCAATAATCGGGTTCAATTGATAGCTCAGATATTGACAATAATGGATGACCTCATAACAGAAAAAATTACGATGCCATCGCCAAAAAACAAATACACTTGAAAGACTCAAAGAAGTAAGAATAAAAGCACACAAGAGTTTTCCTGCCGGTGCTTGCTTATGAAAGTCGTAAAAAATAGCCTTCCAAGTATAAATCGTTTGCTCTTTTGTGAACTTTGTAAAGAAAGTTTGGGGATAAATCCATTGAAAGAAGAAAAGTAAATAAAGGGAAAATTAAGAAAGCGGAATATGTTGAAAGAAATTTTTTTCCTAATATTTTGACCTAAGCAATTAAAAGCAGAAATTCGAGAACTTACAAACAGATGCAGATTGTTTTGTACCATGGCATTCTTAACGCTGTTGAGATGTTCTGAAAAAACTTTCTATTGAGAGGTTAAAATTTTAAGAAGATGGAATAGAGAATCTTTTGGGACATTAAAACTAGAGGAATTGTTATCGATGCTATTGACTGCGCCTTTTATGATGTGAATCAAAACGTTTTGTTCTTAACTTTCTAGCTCGTCCCATATACTTCAATATTTTTATG
The DNA here is from genome assembly GCA_964036015.1 of Leptarthrus brevirostris. Classification (NCBI taxonomy): domain Eukaryota; kingdom Metazoa; phylum Arthropoda; class Insecta; order Diptera; family Asilidae; genus Leptarthrus; species Leptarthrus brevirostris. The sequence goes on from OZ038371.1 coordinate 41,933,038, forward strand.
GAGACTTTGGGCAAAATTCAAAGTTCCTGAAAGTGCATGAGACATAATGCTCGTCTACTGAATCCTATTTCAGTTCTTCCTCGTTGTGCCACTGGATAATCCATTAAGGCCAGACATTCCCTATATATATGTGGGGGATATAAACGCATTTTTGTTGATCCCCGTGTCGCCTTAAGGACCAGTATTTTCTTCTATAATAATCAAAACTTACAATAAAGGTATATTAAACTTTTTCTTTGATAATATTCAATGACAAAATGAATTAATTAAAAAAATTGTTTAAAATTTGGAATGGAATTTAATGCTGGCCAGATTTACGGAAAAAACAAATATTTTTCTGACCGGAAGTTTTAGATATCGGCTAGGATTTGCACAGGTTTAAGAGCCGTAGGTGCGAAGGAAGTAGCGTTCATTTCAACGAGAATAAATAAATTTAGCGGCAAAAGTGAAGGTAATTGTAGAACTTCTGCTTATATCAGTTAATAGAACATAAAAAACATAGTAGTAAAATAAGACACTTAACACACGGTCGCGATAGTAGTGACAAGAACCATTCACGTTTCTATAGATACTGGAAATGCAAAAAGGACGGTTTTAAGAGTTGTAATAAGGCTCAGTTAATTTAGGTTTCTATATTTTTGAAAAATAATTTCATAAGTTAGTTATTAGAAAACATAGCGAAAATTAGTCGGAGAGAAATAAATATAGAAGAAAGAAAAATCATTATAAATTCGCGGAAAGGAGGAGTGGGAGTGTCCTACATATGGTGACAAAGGCAAACACTTCTACGATCTATCTCTAACAAAACAAGAAACGTTGGAGGCGGAGTTGGATTAATTAGTTGAGCGGCACGACCACCATGCCATGAGTCCCGGGTTCGAGACCAGGAATCAACGTGAGTTCTTATTAATATAAGAAATTAAAATAATCCACTCCATCTCTGGGCTGCCGTCTAGCTCGCAGCAATGCAAAAACAAGACATTCAAGTTTCCTCACTATCATTAACCTAAATTCCCTTCCGGGCAAGGCCATGCTAACGCATTAAAGGGTTGTCCCCTAGGCTTTGGCCACATCTAATAAAAAAAAAAAGAAATAAGCGAAGAACAGTACGCCTCGAGCACTAACATAAGTGAATGTTTCTAAAATAAGTACTGCAGTTAAAGAAGAACTAGGAAAAATTGTTTCATCACGTGTAGTTCTAAGAAATATTCGAAGAGCTAGTTATAGAAGCCACTAAGTCATAAAAAAGCTGTAAATTAGCAAAGTCATTTTATGAGTCGTCGGTGGAGTAAGTGATAACGTGGCGGGCTATCAAATCAGAGATCCCAGCTTCGAATCCCAACAGATTACGATAAAAGGCCCTGGGGGTTGCAGAGAAAATGACACTGGTTCGGAATCCACTTTAAATTGTAGGTCCAACAATTAACTGTAATATCCCCAAATCCATCAGCACAACTGCGAATCGTTTTCCTAAATATTAAAATGATATTAATCGGTGGAATAAGTGATGACGTATTGGCCTTCTATCCCGGGAGTCATGGGCCTCGCCGGCTGCGACTCATGGTTGTTTTCTGTTGACAACACAAATTACGATAAATGGCCATTGTTATATCCTAGTTATGGTGATGGTTCAGAATCCACTTTAAATTGTAGTTCTACTTGGAATCGCTGATTCGAACCGGGTGGAGTACTTCTCCCGCCCAAAAATTTGTATATCTATACAGGGTGTTTTTGATCTGACGTGCCCAAATGTGTGGGGTGATATATATATATATATATATCTCAACTAGATAAACAAAACATTGTATGGCAGGGGGGGGGGGGCAATCTCAACAATTTAGGAGTTACAGGATGATTCATAAATTCCGCGGTTGTCCTGGAATATAAAAAGAGATTCCCTAACCGACGTGCACTCCAAAGAGGGGTATCTTCGTGGACTTTCCGAAGATTAAGAGAAAGCGGAAGTGTAACTTCAAACAGCACTGAATTCGATGACCGTGAAGACCGTGTAACCAGCCCGAGGCGAGTCGCAAGACGACTAGGAGTGCATTCAGTTCAATTTTGGAGGGTTATTCATCCAGGAGAGTGATGATGATATTATCATATTTCAGTCCTTAAACTGGAAGGAGATTCCATGAGAAGGTTAAAATTTTTTTTTTTTAGTTTTGTATAACTTCGTTAGGATGAGTCTGTGGTTTGTTTTTGTACTTGTAAGTCACAAATGGGAGCTCATAATTCGGTATCGAGTTAGATAAGCACTCCTGCTTACCCGTTTTCCTGTCCGTTAAAATGCAATTCTACAATTTTATTTCGGATCTTGGGTACGGAATACTCTCTTTCCAATATGTCTAGCATTATCTTCTTGATTATCTCGACTTGCATCCCTTTAGGCACACAAACAATCGCTGATTATTTCTCCTTCAACAAAATTCTCATGTGGACGGTTCTCCAACAACTTTATTATAAGTCTTAATCGTTCAACCTATTTAGAAATAAACTAACTTAACTTAATCCTCAAACTCTCTTCAGAAGCCAAGTTTCTGTGTGTTATATTCGACTCCAAATTAAATTGAAAACGAAGTATGGTAGAGAGGATGCAGAAAGGACTTAATGCATTCTATGCGTGTAAAAGAAGTTGACGGTATGCGACGGAGTTGGATCAATGCGTTGAGCGGCAAGACCAACATGCCATGGGTCTCGCGTTCGAGACCAGATGACCGTGATCTTTATTAAGAAATTAAAATAATCCACTCCGTCTCTTCCCTTCCGGCCAAAACCATGCTAACGCATCAAAGGGTTGTCCCCTGGGATTTGGCCACATCGTATAAAAAAACAAAAACAAAAAAAAAACATATGGGGCGATAGTTCCCGCCTTGGCCTGTAAGTCTGTCTAAGGCTGCGTTGGTAGTGACCTCAGGCCAATGGATGTTGAGGATGCGCCAGAGACACCGGTTAACAAAGGCTTGTAGCTTAGATGTTATTTGACAGGCCACTTTCCGGGTTTTCAAAGATCCGGAGTTTTGTGCGTCTGGAGATGTTGTTATTGCGCCATATCTCAGCAAGAGTATTAAATGTAACTCGAGTTTTATTGATGAGAGCATGTACATCAACTTCAACTCCGCCGGCTGCTGAAACTATACCTCCGAGATAGCAACATTTATCCACTTGTTCTATTTGCTGCTCTTCAAGAAAAATTTCGTGGTGTTTTCTGGAGTCTAAACTGACAAGTTTGGTCTTACCAGCATTGATCTTAAGCTCTGCTCTGCGACGTTCTCTACACCGGACTTGGACATTACAGCTATATGACTCTGTTTGTTGGATAGGTGGCATACATCGTCGGCATAGTCCAGATGCGTAAGGTGGTTAAATAGTTTCCATCTAATCCCTCGCGATGGGTTCTCACCTAGGGTGTAGCACAATATGTCATTAATGACGATCAGGGAAAGGAAAAATGACAGTATGCATCCTTGTCTCAATCCGTTCAGATATTCCGACGAAAATAAGACGTACAAGGGGATCTCTATTCGGCAGATTGCTTGACAATAATTCGGAGGGTGTTGATAGGATTACTGCTCGACAGTTTGTTTCATTCGCTTTAAGATGATTTTTGCCATCACAATAACGCATGTTTTATATTTAGTGGGATAGGTCTGGATTTCCCAACATTCCTGGATTACAGGAAGAAGAATATCAGCCGCAGCAATGGGATCCACTTTAGGAAGTTCCACTGGTATTCCATCAATCCCTGGGGCCTTACCGAGGTCCATCGACTTAATTACGTCTCCCAACTTCAATACGGTTTTTGACGTTAATTTCAAGACTTTTTTCAGCCAATTTCTCTGTAATCTTTTATAGATCTCCACTGTCACCGTTGAAGGCCACTTCTTCTGTCTTTTCTGCTAACGCGTTGACGCAGTTGCGCTCTTCACGTCTTACACTTCTTTGGAGGCCTTTAGATCGGTATGCAGTTCTGAGGTGTTATTTAACTGCAACGTTGGTAGCAGAATTTGTGCGGTTTTTAATATGCTTCCGTTTGTGTATTTTGAACCACGTGACGTCACCGATCCATGGTCGTCTTCCTCCCTCCAATCGCTCCAAGCTCATAAAGCTTTTCTTCGCCCTTTCCCATTTTTGGTCGATGGTATCGTCGGCATAGCATCAGCTGTGTGTTTGGTGCAATGCGATGGTATATGTGCTGCGGATGTTTGGCGTTTTAAGGCTCTGCACATTGAGCCGTGGTTTATTAGATGTTGTGTTACGTGGTCGTACTGCTGCCGTGCATAACCGAAACTAAGCTGTTACACTTTCTCCAGCTTTTAGAAACAGCAATATAGTCAATCAGATTTTTAGTTCTGCCTTCTGGGTAAACCCAGGATGTAAGATGGCATTTTCGGTTCTTAAATAATGATCCACCGGTGAAAAGTTGCCGCGAGTTACAAAATTCTACAAACATCTGCGTTTTTGTTTCCGAGTCCAAACTTACCCATTACCTGTTCCAGGCCGATGTCGACATAGAGTGTAATAAAAAAGCTGACGTATTGTTATTCCTTAAGATGGCATCCACAATGGGCCTCCATGGCCTCTGGATGGAATTGTTGCCCTCAGCAGCAAACATACCGACTAACCAATCAACCGAATTCATGTGATTACTCCGTCCAATATTTATTCAAAAAACTTTTTGTATTCTGTTATCAATTTCTTGTTAAATCCTTTGTATAAATAATTACATGTTCACATTACAAATGTACTTTAGATGGGTCTAAGATTAAGACAAAATCCAAGACCATAAACTACTCATCCCTCTTCTAAGAATTGTCCTTAATTATTCATAACTGCTAACCCTTGTTATCGTTTGGTCTTATACGTGTCTTTTGTCCACCCCCGCCCTAATTACACTACTCAGTGATTGTTGACATCTGTTGTGCTATGAGGGTTTGATAGTGAAATTAAATTAAACCCGAAAGGTACAACTAACATATTTGCTCTGCTCTATAATGGCTCTATTTTATAATTGTTTGATTAGTCTAAAAAGGGATCGCAGTTCGAATTGATTAATAACAGCAGTTAGAAAGGATAACGAATTCATTACAGTTTAGTCCTATCAGAAGTTTTCTCATAATCTCCGGTTGTTTTATTTCATGTCGCCCAATAAATAGTTATTACACGCCCCTTCGGGGATAGTCATCAATGTCAAAGTCATTATTATTCTGGTCGTAGAGTTTCTATGTTTTTCTTGAATATCTTACCCTTTCCGGATTTCCCTTTTATAGTCTCGCTGCATATAAAGTTTGGATACGACAAGGAACTCGTCGAATACTTTTAGGCGGCATATAAATATAAAAATTCAATTCAGAAGGTGTTCATCTTTCCACTCGAATGGCTTGAGAATTGTTTTCGATGACATGTTTACAGGAATACAAAATAACGAAAAAGTTCTGCTTTGATTTGCATAAAGCAATAAAATCCTTACTGTTATCGTATATGTATTGTTGTTTTCCTTTCTTTTGTAGTATTTGAGTAGCAAAATAATAGAAATATGAGAACGAACTCATGAACACGTTTTGCCATTTTAATTTACGTATTAAATTTCACATTTCAAATTAAAATTGTAATTCAAAAGGAATACAAAAGGATACTTGTAGGGATTCGGGAGGAATGGAAAGATGTCTTCCCGATGTGTTCCCGATCATGTAGATTTACCAATCATATCGTTGGGAGAATCGGAAAAATATCATCATGTTTTCCAATTAGGTGAGTCACACACGGCAGCACAGCAAACATCAGTCGATTTTTAAAATTTAAATAATAAATGTTAGATGTGTTGCTGAGCGTTTTGATTATTTTTTACGCGATGTTGCTAAGGATCAGGGAATGCGCTATAATGTTGTAGCATGGCTTTGATAAAAGAGGAATTAAATGAAATGGCTTATGAACATTTTTAATCAGTTCAGCTAAGATTGCGAAATATTTCATTGACATAAATGGGCTGGAGGTCGTCTGGGTGCTTTTCAAACGAAATGTCGTTGAATAACGATCCAAACATGCATCTTCGGTTGATTTTCGTAGAGTTCTCATGGTAATTTGACACAAAATCAAAAGATTATGCGAAACTGAGGATGTGATTGTCGGCGAAACAAAATTTTTGAATAAGATTAAAAGTTACAGATAGAAAGACATTAATAATGAAAAAAGACCGGCATGTATATCACAAGGATCAAATTTTTCAAATAATTAAACTGGAAAATTAGTTAACTAATGAGTCTTTTATGTTAACTTCAACTAGGAAAATCCCTTGATTGCAAGGAGTTCACTCTAGTAGCCTTTATTGACATTGAGGGAGCTTTTAACAACGTCAGTCCGGGGGCAATCATGAATGCACTCGCTTCTTTGGGGGTGAATGCCAATTTTATGTCGCTGATCGGTGAGATGCTTCATGGCAGGACCATCAGCTCAAGGCTGGGAGAGGCTCATGCTACCAGAACTGTGAGCACGGGCACACCGCAAGGTGGGGTCCTATCTCCTCTTCTTTGGAATCTGGTGGTGAACAAACTGCTTCTAATCCTGGAAGGGGAGGGCTATGGAGTGGTTGCCTATGCGGACGACATCGCTATAGTTATCTCGGGCAAATTGCCTGTTATAAGGGATCTTATGCAGAATGCCCTCACCAAGCTTACCAGGTGGGTGGTGGGGCGTGGGCTTTGCGTTAACCCTAACAAGACCGAGGTGGTAATCTTTACTAGGAAATATAAAATTCCTCCCGTTGACCCTCTGTATGTGAATTGCACCCTCCTAGACTTTACCGAGGAAGCTAAATATTTGGGTATCATCCTGGATAGGAAGCTCAGCTGGAAGCCTAATATTCAGGAGAGGGTCAAGAAAGCAACTGTAGCTCTATACTCCTGTAAGAGGGCCATCGGTGGAAAATGGGGGTTTCAACCCAAGCTGACACACTGGCTGTATGTTGCAGTCATTAGGCCCATCTTGTTGTATGGAGTGGTTGTCTGGTGGCCAGCACTGGACAAGGCCACTTACCTCAACGCTTTGAGGAAGGTGCAGAGATCGGCCTGCATGTGTATCACCGGAGCGCTACGGACCACTCCTACTGATGCTCTGGAGGTACTTCTTCACCTACTTCCTTTAGATCTGATGGGTAAAGAGATGGCGGCTAATGCTGCCGTTAGACTTAAAGCCACATCTCAGTGGTCCAATACTAGAGTTGGGCACTTCACAATTCTGGACTCCTTTTCACTCCAAGTGGGGCATCTTGATTACACCACTCCTAGCTACTCCTTTGTCAAGCGTTTCTTATTGACCATTCCAACCAGGCTTGACTGGGATGGAGACACCAATCCCTGTAGGGAGTCCTTTCAAATTTATACAGATGGCTCTAAGCTGCAGGGTAGGGTGGGGGTGGTTTTTTCCCAGAGGCACTGAACATTAGCTCATCCTTCCGTCTTCCAGACTACTGTAGTGTGTTTCAGGCGGAGGTCATGGCTATTCAGGAAGCTTTGAATTGGTTGAAGGATAATGAAGCTCCAAAGGACATCTGTATCCTTAAAGATAGTCAGGCTGCTTTGCTATCCCTTAATTCTGTCCTATTGACATCTAGGGCTATTAATAGCTGTCGCTCACACTTAAATGAGCTGGCTGAACGGTATCAAATTCACCTGTGGTGGGTCCCGGGGCACAGGGATATTCCAGGAAACTGCGTGGCGGACGAGCTTGCAAGACTTCGTACCACCCTGGAGATCCAACCGGAAAGGACTACTATTGGTTGGTCCCTGGCAACCTGTAAGATGTTGCTTAGCAAGAGAGCAATTAACTTAGCGAACCACAGATGGGCAAACGGCACTACGTGCCATACGTCCGGACAGATCTGGCCTAAACTGGATCTTAAGCGCTCCAATTTTCTGCTTTCGAGGGGCAGATCTGACCTAAGAATAGCTACTGGGGTAATCACAGGCCATTGCCCTATTGGCTTACACGGGAAGAGACTGGGTATCCTCTCAAACGACAAGTTTAATTATATTTTGACAGTACAATTTGCATTTGCAATACGTAGTTGCCTTTTAGCGTTATGAATTATCATGAAATAAATAAACAAATAATAATCAAATTATGAAATTAAAATTTTTTATACTACAATTAATTCGAGAATTCGAAAATAGCACTGTTATTTCATAGTTTTAAGTTTTCACTTCTGTCGGTGGAACCCATGACTGCCAATGTTTTTTTACGCAATATTGAATGAAAATTTTTAGGCATCCCTGACCGTACTTACAACCTAACATAAAACTTATGCTAAGTCAACAAAATGCTCTAATCGTCCTAATTTCCTTTGTAATATTATTTATATCACCATGACTCGCACCATTATAACAAATTGAAAAATTGTTGATATGGCCCGCAAGGGGTAGATATACCATGGCTCGTTTTTAAATGAAAAGCAAGTTATGTATATTCGCTTTTTACCCGAGGTAGTTCAAAACTATTCTATGGAATATTTCTAAGTTTTTTCATTATTAGATAAGCAGGCAATTTCCTCTAATTAGCAGAAAGAAGTAAAACGTTCTGTCACATTCTATTGCTAAGCTCTTCTTTTTATTCAAAAACATTTAAAATTCAACCAATTTACCATAAAAATTTATTTTTACAACACAAATCAAATTGAACTGAAAGTAGAGAATAATCTGTCGTCTGTGAACTCTCAGACTAATCCACTTTGTGGAGATCTCTGCATTAAGTTAGGGGATTTCCTTAATCGAGAGGAAGGAAAGCCTCCCTTATTCTATCCCGTGATGTACCGGTCAGACAAAACAATAGTAAAAGTAGCAACAATTTGTAGTCCCCCAGCCCTCTTACATCGGTCCATCTTTCGATAATTGCCTTGGCTCGTTGTGCTTGCCAGAATTGCCTGACCATAGATTTATGGTGTTGTTTGTTCGGTCAAAGTGATTTCAGTCTGATCCCTTTTGTTAGAGTGATGATGTGAGGAAGTGGGAAGAAAATATCGAAACAGCGAAACTAACCATTCGAATCGAAATTGGCATAATGTGCCGATGTTTTTCAAATAGATTGTTTTTACTTTTTCGGTGTCTATTTCCGTTTGCCTGAAATGTTTACAAGTTTGGTTGTGTTGCTAGGTATACCTATGATGAACAGAGTTAAGCTTTTACTTCTCTTATTTGTATCAACTTTAATTATCATAACAGGTATTTCTAAGGCAGTCTGGTTCAATTATAACAAAGTCGTTTTCCCTCATTAAATATCTTGCAGTGTGTTCTTCACGACGTAAACTCTAATTACATCTTAATTTTTCGAAGAAGGACTTAACCGCCATAACCATCTGCAGTTCTTGTACTATTTCAAGGGCTTAACGTTATTAATGAAATTATTAGTCTTAAAAATGCATAAGCATTTTGTGTGCAGTGTTTTTATCATATTACGGGGTATAATATTGTAAAGGGCTGGCAACTTTCATGTTAAGATAGTAGTATTGATTTTATTATTGAAAATTTCCGTACTGCTGGTCATGGGCGGCGCCCAGGGGATGCAGGTAGGGACAGCTGCCCCCCTCTAGAAATTTTAAAAATTTAATCAAAGTCCTAAATTCATTCACTAGACTTGCTTAGCCAATAATTTTCTCACATCGAAATTTGTGGCTACACAAAGGTCCCGTAATTCCAAGTAGATACTTTCACTAAGGTATCGAAACTTTTTCCGATTATTTTAGGCATTGATGACACACTCGATTCTTTGTTGAGTAATGCCCCGATGTTAGTTAGATATACAAGCATGTATATACACGACGAGAATTACGGGGTAAATTTTAATTAACTGAATAGTATGTTTTTACACAATACAATACATGTAGACATGAAGTATGTTTTAAAAAACAAGTATACCACAATCTTTGAAAATATAATTATAGATTCTCACAAACAAACATTTTTTATAACTTATAATGTGAATCTTTTTTCTAATTTCCTCTTATACACGAATTAGTAAGTATATAACGATGATTTATGCATTCTTAATACTCAAAATATATTATTTATACATCTGTTTCATTTATGGTATCAAATATTCGAATGTGTCCCAGTACAGCACTCAGTAGGGTTTCAAAGCCTCGCACATTGGTTTATGCACCTGTGAACCTGTCCCTATTTATGAAACATGTACATAAATCAATAAAAAATATATTAAATATGATTTTAATACTTATTTTCAACGCACTAATCTAACGATAGAATCTTCATATCGAAAAACTTTTAATTTTCTAAATTACTTGTATTTTATTAATATTATAATATATATTATAAGTATATAAAAAGAAAGCATTTTACCTGTATTTATGTATGCAGCATTATCCAAATTACACCCAGAGCAGATGCAAACGATGTCAGTGGAAAATCTAGCAGAAACAGGTGAAACCATCGACCAATTTTATGACCTACCAAATTTAAAACATGAAATTGAACTTTGGCAGCAATTGTGGTATAATAAATCCAATCCTATAAATCTAGCCGCTGTTGATGTCCTCGAAGAGGCAAAAACCTTCTTTCCCGAAACGGGAAGAGCGTTGAAAATTTTGATCGCATTGCCATGTACAACGTGTACGGTAGAGCGATCGTTTAGTAGCCTCAGGAGGCTAAAAACCTGGTTAAAAAGCACTATGGGGGAAAATCGTCTCAATGGTTTAGCCATGACAGAGAGATTATGAATGAAAACTTAGCAGATTTTCATAATAAAGTAATCAATAATTTTTCAAAAACCCTGGAAAATTATGTTTTCAATTATCTAGATCAGTGATGGCCAAACTCACACTACTAAATCTGAGGAATGCTTAAAAGCTTTAGAACCATTTCGTACTGTTTGTTTAATTTAGAACATTAAAATGTTTGTAAAAGGTTGTATATTTCAAGATATTGTATAATTGCTTACAAAACAACTTAAATATGACGATCTTATTAACTTTTGTATGTTTTAACGATTAAAAAACGCAAAAACAGAAAACCGAATACAGTCAAACAGTGCATATACGAATTTAAAAGCTTAAAAGCTCATTTGCCCGCGGGCATAGGTTTGGACATCACTGTTCTAGATGCTTAATAAATAAATATATATATATATATATATAATAACTAACTAACTTGCTTTACATTTTTACAAGCTCTCGACTGTACTTACATAATTCATAATTTTTCCATCCTTCAAATATCAACTGGCGATCCTCTTGGCCATTTGCTGGCGACGCCCTTGCTGCTGGTGCAGATGATATTATATTCGGGATTTTCAAACCTTAAATAAAAAATCGAAAGGGTTATTAATCAGTAAGGTTACCGCTTAAGCCCGTAGTAAATTGATTTGTTTCAAATTAAAATGAATATCATTTTACTAAACTTGAAGCAAACATTGAAAATGAAAAATTTTTTTTTTGATGAAATTAATAATAATAAATAATCGATTCACTACGGGCGTGAAGAAATTTGAGAAAGATGGCTTCAGTAAAAATCTTTTATACGCTTCCTTTAAGTGTATGAATTATATTAGCTCACTAAGAAGGGGTGAGTTTACTACGAATTTATTGGGCGCTAAGTGGATTTTGGGTCCACGAATTCTGATGTTGCTGATTCAAAAATCTCTTTTTCCAAACATTTAATATTAATTAATAATTAAACACATAAATATTAGGTTTAACCAATGAACTGCCCTTAATAGCACGAAACTGATCAGCGCAAGACAGAATGTAAATTTGAAAAATGCACGACAAATCTTCATAGCAAATTTCACTCTTGCTTTTAACCAAAAAAAAACCAAAATAGGAAAAAGATATAATCAGAAACTAACAAAACTATAATCTGTTCCAAAAAGATTGGCAGTACACGCTCTTATGGACTATTCCTGTCTGCTTTATTACCCCATCATTTTCCTTTGAAGGTATCCCTCTTCCTCTTCACGCTGTTGCCACGATTTCAACTCAGAACATCTTCTGATTTTTCCTCATGGACTCGGGTTGCCATGCATGTAAACATAACAAGTTTCTTGATGAATCCGTAACCATTCATTAGGGCTTTTTTTTATTAATAACTGTGCAAGATTGAACGAAAAATATATACACATCTCAAAATAAATTAATCAAAAATAATTTGTAATGTAAATTCAACCATTTCTACAAACCTAGTGCTAAAAGATATAATCTGGCTACACTAAATCTTCTTTTCGACCATTCAAGTTACTCGAATTCGTATTGCATCGGAATACTTCGATGTAAAAACACCCACCACTAAGTGCTGATCATTGTCGGTCGTCCAAAAGCATCTGTCTGCTGATTGTTCTTATCACAATCAGTGCCTCTTGGTTTGTCGACCAAAAAATAACGATTGCTGTACATGGTTTTTGTAGATTTTGGGAAGCATCATAACTTGCCATTTACCGTGTAGTGCCAATCTTTTTGGAACAGGGTATACTTAGCTTTCCTGCACCTTGGCTACTCCCTTCCTCTGCTACCTTTCTCCGTTCTCCATCTTACTAACACTTTTTTTAACCGCCTTCCCAAGAACAAGGAGGCTCTAAGTTCGACGTGTATTTGTTTTTTTTTTTTACCCCTTAAGAGGGATAGGGAATGCTTTATTTTTTTAAGTTATTCGTTCAAAAGGACCTATAATTTAAAGTAAACTTCGCGCTTCTAGGATTACTCTGCAAACACATATGGTTTCTTCAGCGTTATCTCTTTTCAGTAAAACTTTCAAATGTTCGCTCCCGCTCAAAAGACTCAGACCTGTAAATCTGTGGTGGGAAGCCAGAATATCAAGTCGTACAGTGGATTCGTTAAACTACTATACCTTATATACGCCAAGATATTGTTACAGATTTTGTCGTTTTGTTATTCGCCGATTATTGGCTTGGGTATTTTTAGTAGTGCTGGTCTGCGATGGTGTCTAAGGAAGTGTGGTTGGTGTCAATATGTGTAGTGTTCCGGTTTTGTGTGGGTGTTGCGTATATGGTGTTTACGATACGAACATCCTCAACATGGCCACGTTGAAGAGTTGCGCCCTCTCTGGTAAGTTTGTCGGCCATCCCGTTCCCTGCAATATTCCTATGTCCCGGAATCCAGTGCAAGTTTACATTACAAGTTTACATTAAGTAACTCCCACAGTCCTGCGCCACTTAGAGGATATGGTAACTAAGTGAAGCGCCGTAATGACCGCCTGACTTACTGTAAAAATGGCGATGTTCTGTTTCAACGAATGGATACACAGAAGCAGTGAAGACGTCTTCATAATCGCAAGAGCCTCCGCCTAGAAGACGCTCACACCAGCAACACCATTTTCCATCTTAGAACCATCCTTGAATATTACGGTATCAAAGTTGCTGGCCGGTTCCATCATTCTCCATTCCCTCCTAGTTGGAATCCTTTTTCAAAACTAATGAAAGGCGTAATGTAGTAAGTTGAGGCATCGGCCAGTCCTCTAGGTGCTAAGAAGGATGTTGCTCTAGCCATAGGGCTTAGCAACCCAGCATCCACATTATTTGAGTCTGAGTGCACTAAGTGCATTAAGAGCTTCGGTTGGGGTGGAGCACAGGGCACCGGTAGTGCTGATGCAAGCAGTTCTTTGTACTCTGATTAGCTTGGTTTGGTTATAAGCCTTACTAATTGCAGGTTACCAAACCAGTGAACTGTAGGTGAGAATTGAATGCACCACCGTTGTGTATAACCACAGCGTCATCTTAGGTTTCAGTTCCCATGTCTTACCGAAGGTACGTCTGGAGGCATAGGGGGATATACATGCTCCTCTATGTTTAGCTTCCAGTTCAGTTTGGGATCCAGGATTAAACCCAAATATCTAGCACTGGAAGATAGTGAGAGTTGTTGGCCGTAGTTAAAGCAAATATGGTACCTTGGTTTTTGTGATGAAGAGCATAAGCTCAGTTTTTCCTGGATTCATAGTCAGTCCACAGTTCTCCAACTGCTCACCTTCTTCAGGCACTCTCCATAATCTCGCTGATAACAGAGGGAAATAACCCTGATGACGGTCCACGTAAGCGACGGTCTTAACAATACATTGCTCAAGACTCAGCAGGAGCTTGTTCCTGACCATTAGCCATAGCAGGGGAGACCGCAACTTTGGGGGGTACCGCGGAAAATGATCCTAACAGCCCGACTGATTCCGAATTCGGACTGGATTATCTTTGCCTTTAACATAGTAGGTATCCATTGACCAATAAATTGCTCTACACCGAGCTTTGCAAGAGATTCTTGGATAGCTTCAATGCTCCTTCTATGTCCAGGAATGCGGCCAGGCTATATTGTTTATACTTGAATGAATTTCCAATTTTGCGTAGTACTTCGTGGGGGATGTCTCCACTGATCTTTTATTATTGATACCGCAACACAATTTTAAACCGTGTGGTTGTTAAGGGTTGCCTAACTTTTTAAGACGTGGACTGATTTAGATGTTTATGAACGCACAGAGTATCTATTGGTTCTTGCAATATTACAATTACAAATTTAAGCTAAAACCACTGAATCAAAATTGCGAGGTCCATATAGACGTTATATCGTTAGACACATTAACCCATTTATTAAATTTCACTATTAAGAACTTGCGGCAAAATGAATATTCATACCAAATGGTTGCCGATGATACCAGTCCAAACATTGACACTGAGTCTCTGCTGGAATGAGGTCACCTTTGTCCTGTGTGGGTTAGTGTTCGACCAGGTATAGAGGTAATGGAAGTTCGTTATATCATTCCTGGTGAACTGACATTCATCTATCCACAGAATTCGGTCCAGGAACGCTCTGTCGTCAATGTCGCGCTCCAAATTGGCTTGGCCAATGAGTCCTCAAAAAAACCAATTTTCGATCTACTACACAAACGTAACTGGTCTTCGTTCAAAAACGGCTAGGCTCTTTAATGGCTCCAGCGATCTTTGTTTCAGCGTAATTTGTTTGACTGAAACGTGGCTGTGTCAGATAATTCTGGATGCGGAGCTGTTTAGCTCTGAGTACGTTGTTTTTCGCCGTAATCGTTATGCTGATTTGCTTAATGCGCCCGTGGGAGGCGGGGTTCTCTGCGCTGTGCGTCGCGATGTTCCATGCAGACTGGTTGACATCCCGAATTCCGAAGATTTGGAGGTTTTATGTATCGCTATTGGACTGCCTGGCAAAGCTGTGTTCATTTCGACCGCTTATATTCCTCCAGGTTCTCCGTCTTATGTTTATGAAAGGTTTGCCTCTGCCTGGATGACCTCTGACACGCCTTGATGCCTTCTGATGAATTATTGTTTTTGGGTGACTTTAACCTGCCTGATTACTGGCTGGGAGCTCTCACACTCGGATGATGGCTTGGTTCCTTCTTTTCGGTCTGCCAATCAGTTTGCTTTTTTTTTTTATAGATAGCCTTGCTTCTTCAGGTTTAACACAGACTTGCAGTATTTCTAATGATCATGGAAGGTTCCTCGACCTCGTTTTTTCTCCTGATCCTACTAGTACACTGGTGAGACGATGCTTGGCGCCCATTGTTCTAGAGTCGGGTCATCACCCTGCGCTTCATATTGCTTTTCGTTGATCCAGTTATGATGGCTTCTTGTGTACCAGTTGATGCTTGTTATAACTTCAGTAAGGCTGACTTCTCCGTAATTAACAACCGTCTCTCAGCTTGTGATTGGAGTAGCGTCCTGAGTGAACGAGACATTAATGTGGCCGTAAGATCTTTTTATAATTTACTGTCTATCTGTTTTACTTATTGTGTACCTATTTCTAAATCGAATAACTTGCGTTCTAGTCTGCCTTGGTTTAATAGTTTCCTAAAACATTTAAGGAATATTAAATGTAACGCCTGGAAGAGGTTTTGTTCCTCTAGGAGCGACGCTGACTATTAAACTTATTCCAATTTACGCAGTAAATTTTTATCTGACTTATTGTCTTCTTATAATAATTATATTAATAGAATGAAAGTGTCCCTACGAGCCGATCCTAAGCAATTTTGGAGGTTCGTGAACTTGATGCGCGATTCTGATGGCTATACATCTTCTTTGTCTTTCGGAGGCAGCGAAAGCAGTGATTCCTTGACCATAGCAAACATTTTTGCCGATTTTTTTAAAACAGCGTTTTTGGATGATATCTGTGATATCAGCTTTAAGGATTTTACCTATTTGAAGAGGTTTACACCATCTTTTCTCGAATCCAAAGACCTTTTACTTGACGAAGTTACGATTTTGAAGAAAACCTCTTCCTTGACTGATAGTTTTTCAATTGGTCCTGACGGTATCGCCGCCTCACTCGTGAAAAGATGTGGTTCCGTTCTTGCTCCTATTTTGTGTTATTTATTTAATCTCTCAACTCGTTGCGGTGTTTTTCCGAAAGCTTGGAAAACCTCATTAATTATTCCCCTTCACAAAAAAGGTGATAAATGTGAAATCTCGAACTATAGACCAATTGCTAATCTTTGTTGAATATCCAAGATTTTTGAGGCTCTTATTTGCGATGATCTATACTTCCACTGCAAGCCGTTTTTGCAGCCGTTTCAACATGGCTTCATTAGGGGTAAATCAACTACCACCAATTTATTGGAATTTTCAAACTTCTGTATGTCTGCAATTGAAGGTGGTAAGCAAGTTGACTGTATTTTTACTGATTTCAGCAAAGCTTTCGATAGAATAAATCATAGAATTTTTATTCTCAAACTCTCCCTTTTTGGGTTTCCGCGAATTTTTGTAAATTGGATTCATTCGTACTTGTCTGAACGCACTCAGAGGTTTTCTTTTCATGGAGCTCAATCTGATGCAATTTTCAACACTTCCGGTGTACCGCAGGGCTCCCACCTTGGTGCATTGTTATTTATAATTTATATCAATGATGTATCTGCGCTACTCAAATATTCTTTGTTATGCCGACGACGCTAAGATATTTCGCACTGTGTCTGACAATGCCGATTACCTACTCTTAAATTCTGACTTGGACGCCTTTCAGAATTGGTGTTCCATTAACGACCTTCCCCTACATATTAGCAAGTGTACATCTTTGTCTTTCTCACGAAAAAGGTCTCCACTTCAATATAACTTTACCATAGAGGGTTGTCCCTTAACAAGAGTTACTAAGACTAAGGACCTGGGTGTCTGGCTCAATTCTCAATTTTCTTTCCAGGATCATTTTCATGCTATAGTTAACAAGGCTAATATGACTCTTGGTTTCATAAAGAGGAGGTCAAAGGAATGTGTACACCTGCTCTTTCTTTTCCGTCTACTACACCATAAATGTAAATAATATTCGCGTATTCCTCAAATGTAAATTTTACCATTTTTAAATAACTTTTGCTTAAAAACACCCGTACTTATTGATTTGATTTACAACCATGATAGGTATTCTTGCTGCCTGACCCTTTTTAACCGACTTCCCAAAGACAAAGAGGTTCTAAGTTCGACGCGTATGTTTTTTTTTTATATATTTTTTTTTATGTCTGACCGGGCATAACTTCGTAACGCGTCGACAGATTTTGATGATTATTTTTTTGTTGAGTTGAATATGTTCACCGATTGGTACAATGTCATGAAAATTTTTGGTAGGGTGGGGGTGGAACCTAACTTTGTAACGCGTAGTCCGATTTTTCTGGTTTTGTATAGAGTATGGTTGTTGTATAGAGTATGATCCCCTATTGCTAATAGGAGAATAGTTTGGTCCTATGGTGAAAGGTCGGGGTAGGGGGAGGGGTAGTCTAACTTCGTAACGCGTGAACCGATTTGGATAATTCTTTTTCTATTGGGTAGAATATAATCCTTGGTTGATACTACGAGAAAACAAATGTTGGTGGGGTGGGGGGGTGGAACCAACCTTTGTAACACGTGGACTGATTTGGATAGTTCTTTTGCTGTTGTATAGAGTGTGATCACCCATTGATAATAGAAGAATAATTTGGCCCATGGTGGGGGGTGGGGGGGAGGAGTAGTCTAACTGCGTAACGCGTGGACCGATTTGGATAATTCTTTTTCTTTTGGGTAGAGTATGCTCGCTGGTTGATACCACGAGAAAAAAATTGTTGGTGTGGTTGAGGTGGGAGAAGGGGGTGGAACCTAACTTTGTAACGCGTGGACCGATTTGGATGGTTCTTTTGCTGTTGTTTACTTTGTTTGGTTTGTTTGATTTGCACCGATTTCAAAATGTCGTAATAGATATAAAATAAAAAATTATTTTATGCTTTTTAGCGCTTGTTGTGAAGTCGGTTAAACTTTTTCTTTTAAAACTATTTTTTATAGCAACATTTTCATCAGGTACGAGTAACAGAACGCCAGGATACAAGGGTATGAATTCAAGCTAACACAAGCTAATGACGGCAATAAAACAAAATTCCACTAATGTTTTTATAATTTTTTTGCAGCAATAATTAAAATTAATTATCTATTCACCCAAAACGAACATTATCGACCTTTTATCTTAACAATTTTGTTTCTTTAAAGAATTTCCTACCTAAAGTGCAATAAAATAATTAGGTACACAGGGATTTCTAAGGATGCGGTTTTCCAGGGAACCGAAACCAATATTAACCGGTATTTGTCGTTCTCTAATAATTTTGATCTGAACACAATCAAAAAGAAATCAAATAAAAATTTTCTTCTCAATGAGAACCAAAAATATTTTTCTCGCTTATAATGTTCCGACGTGAAATTATATTAAATTAATTTAATATTTTTCGATCTCATAAAACGTTTCTCTAAAGCAGTGATGGCCAAACTCACACCTGTGAGGAATTCTTAAAAGCTTTAGAAGCATTTTGTACTGTTTGTTTAATTTAGAACCTTAACATGTTTGCAAAAGGTTATATATTTTAAGATATTGTATACTTGCTAACAAAACTACTTAAATATGAAGATTTTTGTTAACTTTTGCATTCTTTACCGATTAAAAAACGCAAAAACAACAAACCGAATACAGTCAAACAAGTGCATATACGAATTTTAAAGCTCAAAAGCTCACTTGCCCGCGGGCATAGGTTTGGACATCACTGCTCTAAAGAACAATACAAGTTAGTTCAAAGGTGAAAAGTTCTCTATGACTGGAGGTCTCAACTTAACAATAAAAGAGGCATGCTACGCTCGATGTGTCATTCATTGCTTTAGATCAGTGATGGCCAAACTCACGCTACTTAATGTGATGAATGCTTAAAAGCTTTAACAGCAATTCGTACTGTTTCTTTAATTTAGATCCTTAAAATGTTTGCAAAAGATTGTATATTTTAAGACATTGTATAATTGCTTACAAAACTACTTAAATATAACGATTTTTTTAAATTTTGTATGCTTTAACGATTAAAATATGCAAAAACAGGAAACCGAATACAGCCAAAAAACTGCATATATGAATTTAAAAGCTCAAAAGCTCATTTGCCCGCGGGCATAGGTTTGGACATCACTGCTTTAGATCATTGATGTCCAAACCTATGCCCGCGGGCAAGTGAGCTTTTGAGCTTTTAAATTCGTATATGCACTTGTTTGGATGTATTCGGTTTCCTGTTTTTGCGTTTTTAATTGTTAACGCATATAAAAGTTAAAAGAAATTGTCATATTCAAGTAGTTTTGTAAGCAATTATGCAATATCTTATGATATAGAACCTTTTCAAACATGTTAACGTTCTAAATTAAACAAACAGTACGAACTGCTTCTGAAGCTTTTAAGCATTCCTCAAATTAAGTAGTGTGAGTTTGGCCATCACTGCTTTAGATCGATTACAAATAAAGTTTCCTTACAAGATAAAAACTGCTTACCTGCGATACAAATATATTCCAGGCTTACATTCGGCTGAGATGGCATAGCACCGTTTCCTGTTCTCCACTTGGGGAATACCTTCGCGCACAGTTTCCACAATTGAGGCAGCAAAAGTTATGGGCCTGTTATAAATTTGTATAGCAAAGTTTGTGTTTTGTTACAGCTATTTTTGAAGTAAAATACATTTTGTTTTCTAGTTTTAACATTGATATTGGTCAAATTTGTAGTGTAACTAACTACAGATAACGCCAGAAACATGATTGCGGCCGTAGAGCTTCTTAACATCAATAAAATATTATTTCAGAAGGGAACGTTTCATATTTTTCTTGAAATTTTTAGGTTTCATTGGGAACAAAATCTTGTGATGAGGACATTTATTGGTTATTGAAGAACTTAATCTCTTTGGGAACGAAAAACTCAGAACGGAAAAATATAGTTAAATATAGTTAGTTTTACTTAAGGGGTTATATACAAAGTTGAGGGGAAAAAGTGAGCTAAGTTATTATTGTAAGAAAATTATTGAAGAAAAATGTAATGTGGTGTACTTGAACCGTTCGGTTTCCGAAAAAATTTTATATAACGAATCTGTCTGCAATTTTTTGCAGCATATGACACAAAATATCTTTCCGCAAGAATTCACCATTGTTAGGTTAGGTTAGGGTGGCGACTATCAGCCCTACAGCCGATCAGCCTCACATAGACCTATAAATGGTCCGTTGTGATACCACATCCGTGGAACCGTGCCTGATTGCCGGGTTTAACTAAAACCAGCCGCAGCTGTTAATAAACCTTAGGAGCTGCTTCAGCCCGATGCCGGCTATATCGCCCATGCCACCTAAGAAGTACGCGCCCATTGCATTGTACCTTCTTTTTACTAGGCCCGGGCATTCGCAGAGTAAGTGCTGAATGTTTTCCACCTCTTCCTCGTCCATACAGCTCCGGCAGAAGTCATTCGTCTGAACGCGCAGACGTTCTGCGTGTCTACCGAAAAGACAGTGGCCAGTGATAACTGCCACAATGTTTCGGAGGTTTATCCGGCTTCCGTTTAATAGGAACGCGGTTTTCCTCAAATCCCATTCAGGCCACAGCTGCCTTTATAGGCTGCATGTGGTTAGATTACTCCATTTCTGCTTAGCGAGCTGAACAGCCTTAAGGTCAATTTCTCTCTTTACTGATTCTAGCGGCCAGCCGATCGATCTGTCAATAGAGGAATCATCCAAATGTGATCCCTCCTTTGCCAGCTCATCAGCTGCCTCATTCCTTTGAACACCACTGTGACCAGGAACCCAGCATAGAGTTACCTTATGCCTTGTCCTTAAAGTCCGGAGACCAGCCAAACACCTGCCGACCAGCCGTGACCTGACTAAGTTTGAGTCCAGCGCCTTGATAGCTGCTTGGCTGTCGATGTACAAGCATATCTCGCTACCCATTGGTAGGTTTGGGCGTCCGTGTATTATTTCTGCTTGGAATACACTGCAATAGTCCGGTAGCCGGTACCTACTGCATATGCCTAGGCAGTCCGCGAAGACCCCCGCTCCCACTCCGTTACCACCATTGTTACTTTATTTATTTTGTAGCACAATCAGGGCCGCCGAGGGGGGGGGGGGGGGCCCGGGCCCGGGCTTTCAAAAGGGGCCCGTCATCTAAGTCATCAACAGAAAAATTTTTCCATTTTAATTATTTATATAAAAAAATGTTTCACGATCGAAAAAGTGTAATATACTAGACAGATTTTAAATTGAAAGTCAATCATTCGATCATATGGGCCCGTAAACGCTTAGTGCCGGGCCAGAAATTCCTTTCGCGGGGGCCCGTATGTGGTACCCCCCGGCCCCGAATTATGTCTCTACGGGCCTGAACACAATTTATAAAGATAAAATCATTAACGCCAAGGTTATGCTGTTAGAATCTTATGTGTTAATATTGCAAAAATGTTTCATGTAAGTTTTCAATGCTTCATGCAATTTCTAACACACACTAATATGCTGGAAAAGCCATAGTGTATATATTCTTATTGCTTCATCGTTAATTTTAATCTTGTTGTTTATAGCTAATATTGGACCAACTTTGTTTTTTTCGTTAACTTAAATTGTTTCATATTTTTTCAGTGTTTTCCTTATAAATATTAAGTCATAATCTGCTAAAAACCTTATTTGCTTGTTCTGTAGCATTTTTATAATGTCTGTGCTTACGTATTACGTACTTACGCAGTTACGTATTACGTAGCATAAAATTGCTTTGCTAACACAGATGCCTGCTGTACTTACAAATTCACCTAAAATTAATATAAAACTTTTATCGTGTCATGCTACCTTAAATATAAATATATGTATTTTCTTTTTTCAGAATAATATAACAATTGAGCGAGCCGCAATGAGAAGAAAAGCGTTGTCTGCTATTGAGATAGCAATAGCAAGCCTTGCTGAAAATAAAGCAATAGCGGACGATAGCAGGGAGCATGAGTTTTGCGCATTCTTATGTACAGAATTAAAAAAACTCACAATAGATTCAATTTACGAAGACACGCAATGGGCAATTTTGGATGTCGTCCGAAATGCTCTCAAGAAGAATAAGGAGGAAGTAATGAGACTAACGCTATCAACTTCCAGCACCTCCTCCTTAACTTCTGAAGGACGGATTGAAAGTGATATATTCTCACTGACAGCATCAAGCAGCTCTTCGTTAAGTACAGAAGGAAGAAGTGATAGAATCATCTTCCCTGTGCCAGCATCACCTGTACTTATAAAAAATGTGGTGAACACTTCGACAACAATTAAGGAATTTTTTAATAATGATAGACACGTAGATTTGAGTTTTGAAGAATATACTGAATTTGATGAGTCAATGGTTATAGAAGAAAGGTATGAAGTAGGAAAGGATATCTTAGAAATGACAATGGAAGAAATGTTTAGTTAATATTAATAAAAGTAATTCATTTACAGAAAGAAATGTTTTTATTTCAATTTGAACTCCCTCTTTTCAGACATAATTGGTAAAAGAATCCCGCACAAGTTTCATGTCGAACAACTTACATCGCATAACTTTATTTCATTTGGCAAATCATTTAAAAATGTAGACCCTTATAAATCAAAGAATTCTATGTACTGATAATTTTGCATCTTCTTGCCCTGAAATTTTCGTCACCTGCTAACCTGCTAACATCGACAGTAAACAAACTTCTCTCAAACTAGGGGGGGAAGCATTTTGTGTTTTGTTTTTAGCGATCTTTCCACGGTATTCCCGCTTGCTTCTTGAGGAGATGCCAACTGCCTCTTGCTGGTGCTCTCTGTTATCTGTTAAATTTGTCCTTGCGTTCCTGCCGCTTCCCAGAACTTTGGCAGACTTCTGTTTTGATCCCGCTCCATAAGAAAGGTAGTAAGTCTGACGTTTCCAACTATCGACCGATTTCACTGTAGTCCTTTTTTGCGGTCTTTCCAGCATGGCTTTCTTAAGGGAAAATCGACGACTACAAACCTTCTCGAATTCGTTAACTATTCTCTGCCGACCATCGAAGCCGGTAAGCAGGTGGACTGTGTATTTACGGATTTTAGTAAGGTCTTCGATAAGATTGACCATAGAATCCTTATCAATAAACTGTCTATTCTTGGGTTTCCTCATTGCTTCGTCGATTGGCTGTCCTCTTACCTGTCTGGTCGTACACAGCGAGTCCTATTTCGAGGTGCTCTTTCCAACCAAATCTTTGCCACCTCGGGGGTACCTCAGGGTAGTATCCTTGGCCTGCTACTGTTTATCATATACAGTCCGCGACAATTCATTAAACGCACTCATTCATTTTCCATGAAACTGAATTTTAAATTGCAATCATTCGGAAATAACTTTAAGCGCAATGGTTACAGAGTGCGTACATTTTTTTTCTATATTAAAAAGCTGTATGAATCGCTGCCTAGTCGAATATTTCAGGTGATAAATAAAAATGGAGGAATCACAAAGTATTAGAAAGAATTAAAAAAAAAATGCTATTAAAATAATTTCTTTTGCGATAATATTGAAGTGCGTTTAATCTATTGTCACCTTCAGTAAACATGTTAAACAAAAATTTCCGGAACGTTTAATGTAAACGAACTACTCGTATATAGATATTTTAGGTGCGTTTAATCATGTGTGTGATGTTTCGCTTCTGCTATCCAATAGTAAAATTCTGTGTTATGCAGACGATGCTAAGATTTTTCGTACTGTTACCGGTGAATCAGACTGCGGTCTCCTGAACTCTGACTTAATTTCGTTCTGTGACTGGTGTTCACGCAACCGCCTTCCTTTAAACACCGGCTAGTGCACCGTTATGACCTATTCCAGTAGAAGATCTCCTTTCCCCTTCAACTACACTGTCGATCGTGTTGTCCTGGGTAGGGTCGACAGGATGAAAGACTTAGGTGTGGTCCTTAACTCTCGTCTTCCTTTCGAGGACCATGTGGACTCGATCGTTGCTAGGGCTAGTTCGATGTTGGGTTTTGTTAAAAGATAGTCTAAGGAGCTTGATGATCCCTATTTAACCAAACTTCGTTCACGTCAACCGCGTCGAGGCAGTGCAGCGCAGATTCCTTAGGTTTGCTCTCCGCGGACTTTCCTGCATTAATCCTTCTTCCCTCTTACACCGATCGTTTGTGTCTGATTTCTCTCGATTCCCTCGAAAAATGGCACAATATTGCCAAAATAGTATTTTTGTTCGATTTATTGCTGTGAACGATAAACTCACCCGAATTGCTGGAGACTGTCAACATCTCGATCCCGCAGCGCTCCTTAAGAAATCGAGACTTCCTGTACGTCCCTGTTCATCGGACTTTATATGGAATGCACGAGCCCATCAAGTCGATATCGCGCCTCTTTAATCAATATTTCGCCAACTTCGACATGGACTTCTCCAGGCAGCGCCTGGGTTGATGTGGGTGATATGAATTTCTGTTAACTGCTGCCACACAGATATTTTTAGGACTTGCTCACTTACACTTTTGATTTTTAGTTTTAGTTTAATAATTTATATATATATATATATATATATATAAATATATATATATATATATATATATATATATATATATATATATATATATATATATACTTCTGTATTAGTCATTTGTGACGAACTGTTTTGAACAAATAAATAAATTTGCAGGTTGAACTTCCGTTTGATATCTAACATTACATCGAGAACTTAAATTTCTGAAATTTTTTTTAGAAAACTGAGAAAAATCTTTAGGATATTTAGCAAGCTCTCTACAGGATTTGGCCACATCGTATACAAAAACAAAAAAATACGAAGTTTTCAAAAACACCGTGAGTACGTCTTTTAAAAAATCCAGGAAAACATGAGTTTTAGTAATTTCTGTTTAACTAGTTTGAAATAGACTGCTTTATAATAAAATCTCCTGTCATTGCATTTTTTAAATGAAGAGTGTAATGAACGAGTTTTGATTCTATATCTCTCATGTAGGAACCAACACGTTATGAAAAATTATTTTAGTAAAATTTTTCAAGTTATTATTATTCTGTGCTTATATTTGAAGTTCTACATTTTTTTTAGTTTTATTTGTCATTATTTTATAAAATCATATAAAACAGTAAATTGTTATTTAAATGTGGTTTTTCGATAACCTGCCAACAATCCGCTGAATTCTTTAATGCGGCATAACCTCGGTCTGATATGTGCCGAATTAGTGGGAGTCTGTATATTGTACATTTAATAGTACGATTCGTTTCTTTAACTAGCACCGACTTCTAAATGTCGTAATAGATAATAAACTAAAATTGTTTTCGGATTTTTAGCGCTTGTTACAAGTCGGTTCAAATACATTTGTTTTTTGAATATTTAATGCTCGCATGAACAATGCAATTTCAGCAGTCACAGAGGTGGAGCGCCTTATAGAAAATATAAAAAATATTTAAATCCGGGAACATAGTACGAAGTTACTCGCAATCACCCTTCTATACACAAACCTAAGATACGGAATTGTTATAATGGCCATAGTTGGCCCACAACAGTAAGGAAATTTTTTCCCATTACGACCAATGGGGGATTATATTCTATACAAAAAATAAGAGAACGAAATTATTCCCTGAAGAATATAATGGCGCTCATAAATGGTTTTAATAATTTAACCGATTGCTTCAGAAGCCAATAATTAAAAATCAAAATCACAAGTTCTGTTCCAGTTACTTTAGTAGATGTAATAAGAGGACGGCATCACCTCAAGCTTATGACACATTATTATTTTTTTTTATACGATGTGGCCAAATTCTAGGGGACAACCCTTTGATGAGTTAGCACAGTTTTGACCGGAAGGGAATTAGGGTAAGGGAAGTGAGGGAAAACAACATTTCTTGTTTTTGCATTGCTGCGAGCTGGACAACAGCCCAAAGACGAAATGGATTATTTTAATTTCTTAACAAAAGCTCACGGGGAGATCTGGTCTCGAACCCGGGACCCATGGAATGGTGGTCGTGCGGCTCAACGAATTGATCCAACTCAGTCTCCAGTTATGGAAAAACAACTGTGAGTAGTTAAAGATATCCTGTAAATGAAGATATGTTAGATAAATTTAAATAAAAAAATACATTTTCAAAAGTATTTATTTTATTTCAATTTAAACTCCTGCCATGGTACTTTTCCCTCTTTACAAAAATAGTCTGCAAAAGAATTTTGCACAAAATTCATGCAGTTTTGTATCGATATCTGGTTGACGCATTCGAAGTTATACAATCTTCGTACCAATCATTTAATTTGATTAAGAAATTGTGCAATACGCAACAGGCTTTAACAATCTGAAAAATTCCAAATCGGTTCGAAAGCATGCCAAAACTGTGCTCTATACATTGGCGGGCGTGACTTAACCGTAAATTAAAAATTTGCTGCGATTTTTCCTTGGTGGTAAAAGGGTACGGCTTCATAATATGCTTTTGCAGAGGAAAAGCATTATCAGCTACAATAATATATGGCAGAGTTCTGTTGTCACCTACTGCAGCATCTTCGGGGAAAAACTGCTCTGCTTTCTCAATTACGTGTCTTAAATTCGACCGATTTAAAACACCTCCATGGCTTATTCGGCCATTACATCCGACATCAATAAAGGTGAACATATAATGCGCATCTGAAAGCGCCAATAAGACGATGCTGATCCATCCTTTATAGTTGTGTTATAAGGATCCGTATTTCCTCGATGCTTTAAATTTGATGTGCTTCCCGTCCAAGGCACCCAAACATAAAGCGAACTGCCAACGCAAAGTGAACCCATCGGCTATTTTCCGCCAGTCATCTTTATTTTCAGGGAACTGTGGAAATTTAATATTAAAGATATAAAATATTTTTAAGAGAAAGTTGGAATTATGACCTTTAAGTATTTGTTCTGCATATTTTTATAAATAGCATTACAGACTTCCATAACGGCGTTACTGATGAAGGAATCCGATAATCTGGTTTGGTACTCCAAGCTCTTAAAGGATTCTCCAGTCGCTAAGAATTGCAATGTATCTGCGAGGGCTTCTTCGACTGGTACTGCGGGCCAATTGTATACAATTTTTGCATGTCTGACCGAATGAACTCTAAAATCTCATTGAAGCAGGTTTCACTCATACGTAAATAGTTTCTGTATGAGGCCCCGCCCTGCACTTTGAGTTCTTTTGTTAAAAACATAAAACTTCCCTTTTCACTTCTGGGTTTTCTCCACTCCTTTACCCAACAAGATCTTTTTGGTTTTTGAGCTTCTTCTTCACTCTCATCTTCCAAATCTTATAGCAAATATGCAGCCGCACTTGCACATAATGCAAATGTAGCATTATTTTGATTTTCCATTTTATTTCTTAAAGACATTCCATTATTTAGAATATTGACACTGAAAACTCAAGATAATTAAAATGGCCGAGAATATTTTTGACAGCGTCAATATTACCACTACACACTACATTTCATGCAAACTTCATCACGCGGAAGCACGACAAGTGTGGGATGGCACATAGAACGGAAGTATCACTAGATTTGAGTACATACACATGAGACCGATTATCAACGAAATCCAAAATTTCTAAGCTGTTTAACCCATTAGAATGGCTTAGCCTAATTATTATCCGTGGAGAAATATTGATACATAAACTATGGTTAGCCGGTTTAGATTGGGACTGCGTTATTCCACATCACCAGCAAGAGGTCTACAGTGCGTTCCAAAATATAGCCTCAGTTAACCAAACACTTGTGAAATGCATGAAATAGAACGAACTTGATTATTATAAATATATTAATATGTTATGTGGTTTACAAAAACATAAACAAAATGAATTTCAACTAAAAATTAACAAGTAATATATACATATTTTTGAAGTAGTAACAACATTTCTGTTCCAAAATATAGCCTCACTAGTCTAAATAAGCAAAAAAACGAAAAAATATCCATATTATATGTTATTATTATAGGCAGTGGTTATACCAAAACGAAAAACAAGAACAAAGAAATACATTATTTAATAAATATTAATACCTTGTGTTGCTTCCCTTGCTAACAATCGTTTCGAAGATCCTTGAGGGTATGCTGTCATATAATTTTCTTATATATAAAACTGGGATACGTTTCCAGGCTTGTTTAACGGCAGATGTCAACTCCTCTATGTTTCCATATTGTTTTCCCTCAGAATAGACGCATCTACTCAAATATCCCCACACATTTTCTATTATATTAAGGTCAGGTGACCTTGCGGGCCAAGGCAATACGTTTATTTTATTTTCATTAAACCAAGTAATAACGCTTTTGGCAGTATGTATACTAGCATTATCCTGCTGCAGTATCCAATCCTGGCTTTCCAGTACCTCATTTATTTTTACTCGCTGTTCTCTTAATAAATCTATATACTTTTGGGAATTTTGACTACCACTTATTACACTTAAGTCCACTACTCCTTGGTATGATATCGCTCCCCATACCATTAACGACCCTCCTCCCATCTGTCTTCGGCTTAAAAAGATTTTATCCTTTCGTAGATCATGGAAGTAACTACGGTACCCATCATCTAAATTAAATTTCTTTTCATCTGTAAAGACGGTCTAGAGCCATTCAGTAGTCCACGCCATATGAGCTCGTGCGAATTTCAAACGCGCCTCACGATGACTTTGTAATAGTGGTGGTTTCAGTTGTAATTTGGTTAATTTCAGGTGTTCGCAACCACGGATAATCCGATATACCGTTGTCCGCCCAAGTTCAACGCCAGATTTTTGCTGAAATTGCTTAATTGATGACATGGAATTCGAAGCGACTCTTAAAATCTTTCTTTTGTCTCGCTTTGGTGGCCGGCCTAATCTTTTTTTTGCAATTTATTCAAATGATTGTTTACGGCTTTAGGGCTTCTACCTATTAATCTGGCGACTTCTCTATTTGATTTACCTTCTTTGTTTAAATTTTCAATAAGTTTTATTTCTGTCGAATTTAAGAGTTTTCCTCGAGCCATAACTTTTAAGTAAAATTTAAACAGCTCAATTAATGAAATTCACTACGAAAAAGTATTAACTTCAAAATATTTTTCAAAAAAAGACTCCAAGAACTGTTCACTTCCACTTGTTTAATTAAACTGAATAAGTGAGGCTATTTTATGGAACGCACAAATTTTCATTTCTTTACCGTTATCTGAGAGCAACGAAGAGAAGCTTAATTTACAATTGAAAATTCTAATGACAGGACAAGAACAAACATGCCCAAGCATTTTTACACAATTTAATTCCTTGAAAAATCAAATTTTCGACGATTTATGTGGTGACGCTATATTTTGGAACGTACTGTACTATGTCTACTACTACTTCAAATCAATATAATAGTTAACTCCAAGTAGTATCGAATTTGATGGATTCTGTGATAGCTCAGAACGAGCATTCGCTGCAGTAATTTATGTGAGAGCAATAAAAACTGACGGGATACTATGCACTAATTTAATCATGTCTTAAACCAAGGTAGCTCCGGTTAAAACTGTGTCCCTTCCGCGTTTCGAATTATGTGGAGCTCATCTGCTCTATAAGTTAGGTAAGTAAGTGAGGTATCTCAAAGATAAATTAGAACAGAACTTGAGATTTTACCTATGGATTTTAACGTTACTATTGGTTGGATAACCCAATAAATAAATAAATGAAAATCATTTGTTCCTAATCGAGTTATTGAAATTTAGAGCAATGTCGTAGAATCACATTGTAACCATGAGCCATCAGAAGAAAATCCGGCTCGAAGGACCAATGTTGATTTTGTACATAAACGGATGGAAAACAAGATAAGAAACTAGTTATATAAAATAATATTATTAAAATTTTTCTTCAATTATCCTTACATATTTCTGCAGTTGTCCACCTGGACAGTTCCTTTTCTCGTGGGCATGTACGTATAGCGCATACACCTTCACCGGACTTTGCGAACTCCTTAATTTAGCCCTTTTTTCCCGCTCACTTAATACTTTTTTACGCGACATTTTCTTAAAACACTTGCTATAACTAGCACAAACAGTTATCTTTCTGGTTAAAGCGATTGGTAAAAACTTCATAACTATAAAATAAACTGAGAAGTTTGGTGCACCCATAATTGTGTAGGAATAATTAATTCGCATTATCGGCTCAATACATAGAATCTATTTGTTGTCAGAAAAACTGTGAGACTAAATTCTGTGCAAAAAATACCATAATTTTCGTGCTTTTTGGTACAGAATACTTTTCAAAGACCTATGAAAACAGAACAACCAGAGAAAATGTTTATTTTCCATATGTCTTTTCCCCGGGTGGCTTTACTTTTTCACAGCTTTTCCTGTCTCCGGAATGATCAAGAGAATGTTTCTTCCTTTCCCACACATTGGATGGACCTGATGATGAAAATAAACAGTCTCTGTTGGCCCCTTTTTTCAATTAAAGGCAAATTGTATTCTTGTCTGTTCAATGTTTACTTAGGTCGTGAAAAGCACTTTTCCTAACAAATACCCCAAGGTGAAAACTTAAAAGTGATACAAGAGCAGAGAAAATGCTAAAAGGTAACTACCAAATTGTATGTAGACAGCTCTTATGTTACCACTATAGAAGGAGTGCAAACTTTTGTTTCATATTTCTTGGAAAAATAGAAGTTCTAAGTTGTGCTCGACAAAGGCTACAATTATAAATGCGCTTGTATGTGACTCAATTCAATTATTTTCGTGTTTAAGTTAGAACCTTTAGTAAAATAGCGGAATAATCAAAGTTATTTTCTCCGCTTATTAAGAAGAAAACCAACAATATTCAGAAACGTTTACTTACAAATTTTATTGACGCTAAACATGCCAAGAAAAGAGGAAACTCCACCCTGATCGTTTGTTCATTTCACACCAACCATAATGGCAATTGAGGTACCTTCCCTTCTACATTTTTATAGAGGCGGAAAAACGATTTATCTAAACGGCAGAAGTTGAAACTTTTTCTTAAGATTAAACGTTTTAATGGCCTAAACTCGAAACTTTGTAATTTTGCCGTGAATTTAAATGCCTTCTGAATCATGTTTATGAGGGAAATTTTATATGAATTACGCCCAAGCAATGATAGATGGATTTCCAGCAGACATGACGGTGTATTGTAGAAACCGCAAGAAATAATTCACAGAAATAATGAATTAATTACCACTGCCTTAAATCTCGGGCAAGAAATTGGTCCACAAGTTTATGAAAGTTAATCAGTGTAGTCAGAAAGCGGAAAATCCGGTCTCATTCTTTAAGGTGACATTTAAAAGTTTGACAGGATAAGAAAAGTCGTTTCTAATAAAAATTAAAAGAAATCTCAACGACTAAAGAAAAGAGATGAGTAATCTGAAATTCATTGGCAACATCTGCAAAAGAAAATTTTTCTTCGGCTGACTTGATGAATTTTTCTCAATTATTTTCGTCCCTAGCTGAAGGAACTCAATGGAGTGGGTGTCCCTTTATTAATGAAAGTTGAAAAGGACAGCGCTGTCCTAGACAAATTGAGAGGGAAATTTCTGTTCATTTCAAATTGTGTGCGCTAATTGGGGTCGAGATTTATTCATTCATTTCTTTTCCTGCGTTGCAGAATTTTAAGCGCGATTAGAGTAAACTATAATTTGGCGGTTTTAATACTTGAGTAAACCAGCTAGTTTTATAGGAATAATACAAAAAAATATAATTCTGATGTAAATTGCGATTGGTTTGAAATACTTCATACAGACAACTTGAAGAAGTATTGAAATACTCTCTGGGAGCAAACCTGGTTTACCTTTTTAAAAAGAGTCATTTGAACATACCGAAAAATGTATATATATTTAAATAAAACTATAACAAGATCTGACAACACTTGTTTTTTTACATGTACACATGGAACGAAATAAACACATGACCCGAGCAAATTTTTCAAAAATGTTTAATTCCGAACTAAACCGTTCAAACTCGAGCGAAGTAAGAAATATTAAAATATTTCTAACGCGATTGACGTTTCTAATAATTAATTAAAAATTAAAAATTGTTGAAAAATTTGCTCGGGTCATGTGTTTATTTCGTACATTGTGTACATGTGATAAATAGTTTACCAGAATATCGGTGTAACAGTATGTGATCATAAGGTCTGTTTCTTTACCTGCAGGAATTGTAGAAGGAAACTGCAGAAAGTCGTTTTCGTACTCAGTTTGACAGCACATTTTAGCTGATGTCACCGCTTCCCCTCCTGCAGGAAAGTTCAGAAATATTCAGTAGCTTTAAACTGCCTTACTTTTCCTTACTGTTACCAGCTGATGGCAAAAAGCTGAGTTGTGTATTTTTGAGGTTATGTTTGTGAATTAATAATTTAATAAACATAATGGATGAAAACGTGCTGGCATTGGAATGTTTTCCTGGAGCTGCAAGATTGCGCTTCAAGATAGTAAGTACCTCTTGAAAAATGAATTTGTAAGTGGTAGAAGTTAATATTTAATTGATTAACTAATGTTTTATTCTAGATCCGCAATTAATAGACGATTTATTTTCACAAGCATGCTCTCCTACTGAGCACGAATTAGCTGCTCCTGCCGCTGTTGACTACAGTCCATTTATAGAATGTGAAAATAAAGGTAGTGACAAAATATTCTTAAAGTAGCCTTTGTCATTTTTATATATTTTTAAGAGCAATCAAACCAGGCAGATGAAATTATGGAGGACAAATCAGTTAGGATAGATGTTGCCATAAAACTGCTACTGGCATCTGCAGAAGAATAAAGGGCCAAAGTTGGAAAAAACCCCAAAATTAAAGAATCAAGTCAAAATGTGGAAGGAGGTAAAGAAAAGATTGGAAGAACATGGGTATACATTCATGGAAAAACAAATTGAAAATAAATTTGGGTCCATAGAGAGGGCATACAAAAAGACAAGGTGCCATAACAACAAAAGTGGAAGGAATCGAGTGTTATGTCCTAGAAGTAAGGCAACTAACAAAATACTTTTATATATTAATTTAATATTTTTTAAAAAATGGGTGAGATTTTTACGAGGCTCCAGGAAATCCCAAAATGTTTAAATTTTAAAAGAACTGCAAAATATAAGAGAAGAACAAGGAGAGCATAACGAAAAAGTGCTTAAGTTATTAGAAGACTCAAATAGAAAACAAGAAGAACCAGAAAGGAAAAAGGAAGCTCTGCATCAAGAAAAAAATACTATATTAAGACAAATGTTAGAAAAGTTTTAATAAAACCATATTTAATTTCTAAGGGTTCTCTAATTCCCACAGTTGTTCACAAATATAATCCCTTAAAGTTCTAGCACTTTCATTTTAATTTTTTTGTGGCGTGGAAATTTCGCTCAACTCAACATTTTCAGTTTCCATGAAATCTAAATATATCTCATTCGCCAGATTATCAAGAATGCAACAAGCTCTAACGAAGTGGCATATTTTTCGTAATCATTGAAACTTATAATAGTAGAGTTGTCTAAACCTCTGCTTAAGAATTCCAAGGGAATGTTCATTGACAACTCTACATGAGCTCAGCTGTTTGTTGAAATTTCTCTGAACTGCTGTCAGGTGGCTGTTATCCTTGTAGGGAGTTAGCAAATACTTCATCAATGGGTAATCAGAGTTGCCCAATATACATATAATAATCTGAAAGTAATTAGTATTGAACTCACAATTGAAAATAAATTTCAATATGCATCGCACCTTTCGCTGCATTTTCCACTTTTGGATAAATAAAAGAGTTTCTAAAGACTCTGCTGCCGTGAACGGAACCCGGATATCCAATGAATACGTCGATAAATTTTTTGTTCTCATCACATATCGCCTGTAGGACGATACTTGTTTGTCCCTTCCGGTTTATATAATCATCCTTTCCTCTTTGCGGTGGGTCAATAACGATGTGGGTGTCATCAATAGCTCCTGAGACATTAAAAACTTTTAATATTATATTTTCTATTATATTTTATATTTTTTACCTATAATTTTTGGAAATTTGTATTTGGTTTCAAAATATGCTGAACATCTTTCCATTGCCCTATCATTTGGCCAGCGAAAGACTTCTGGTGACAAACTGCTAAGGAACATCGTAACGCGATTGATGATCCTGTGAACACTAGATATGTAAGTGTCGCGATATTTTCAATAAATTAATATTGAAAATTGCTGTTCAAAGCGTGTTTAAAGACATTGGAAAAGGTCTCTGTTCACTCTAAAGTACATCATAAACTCATCTGTGGAAGATGGAACAACATTTTCAACGTAATTTTGAATAGATGTCCTCAGTCCGTTTCAATATTATTATTAAGCAGAAGACTCTGCACAGTGTCATCATCACGCGACGATTAATCATCATCCACTACTAAAAACCTTATCAGCAACTACTTCCTCCTACCCAATTCGTCCATAATTCAAATTTTCTCCATTAATCAATTTACGTTCGCTACAACTTCACTTGTGACTTTTGGCACTCTTCTTCCACCTTTTCAGGAAATTTCAGAAAACTGTTTTCGTACTTTTGACAACTGTACCCCCACCATATACAGAAAGAAGATGGAAGAATTTTCAGCTGCAGAAGTAAAGAAATACACCTATAATCTGATACAGCTGTCTAGATCGGTGTTTTTATTTAACTTTGTTGGATTTACATCTAGTGTTCGGTTTTTCGAAGCCGTCCAGCAGCTAACCTTTGGTGCTGCTGTTGATGCTGTTGAATTTAGCTTTTCTTTATTAGAAACGCCAATCGCGTTAAGAAATATGTGAATATTTCTTACCTCGTTCGAGTTTGAACGGCTTAGTTCGGAATTAAACATTTTTGATTTGTTTTTTATTGCACCTTAATTTACAAAAAAAAGGCCTACGTGCATCGTTTGACATATTAGAACATTATCAGGGCTAATTGGCTACAGTTGGAAAATGGGAAAGGTTGTGTCTAAATTACAACCGACAATCCCTCGCGATGGGTGACCGTCTAGAATGCTACATAATACGTCAATTATGACGATCAGCAAAGGTGACAGTATGCATCCTTGTCTCACTACGTTCAGCACTTGAAATTCGTCAACTGAGTAGGACTCCTTTATGATGGCGATAATTTTTTCTGCTCCTACCCTGCCCATATATACTCGCGATCTGCGCTGACAAACGCCTTTTCAAAAATGGCGGTTCTTAACCTATTTCACAAATATTTTCATTAGATCTGAACGGTATACCTCACACTATGATATATGTCAGTTGTAAAGTCGTAAACGCCTTTGAACAGAGAATGGTACGTTTCCGCAAAGCTCTTATCACCTCCTCACAGCTGTTGATTTTAAAAGGGATTGGACTCTATCATTATTGCCTCCAGTATACGCTTCTACAGTCGACTGAAAAGTCATTGATATTCCCTATCAATCAGCTCTCCAATTGTGCAATAACTACCGAATCAAATGAAGCCGATAGTGACGTAAAAATTCAAGTCTGTACCGTCGGCGTCGCAGAGAGGTTATTAGAATCAGCGTCGGACTGTTTCGCCAACTCTGCTACTGACTGAGACAAATTTATTGATTTAAGAATTTACAGATTTTAGTAAGGTCTTTGATAGGATTGACCATAGAAACCTAATCTATAAACTTTCTATTCTTGGGTTTCCTCATTGCTTCGTCGGTTGGCTGTCCTCTTACCTGTTTGGTTGTACGAGTCCTAGTTCGTGGCGCCCTTTCCAACCAAATCATTGTCAGCTGGGGGGTGCCTCAGGGTAGTATCCTTGGCCCGCTCCTATTTATCATATATATTAATGATGTTTCGCTTCTGGTATCCAATAGTAAAATTCTGTGTTATGCACACGATGCTAGGATTTTTCGTACTGTTACCCGTGAATTAGACTGCGGTCTCCTGAACTCTGACTTGGCTTCGTTCTGTGATTGGTGTTCATGCAACCGCCTCCTTTTAAACACCGGCAAGTGCACCTTTTAAACACCGGCAAGTGCAGCTTTCCTCTTCGACTGCACTGTCGATGGTGTTGTCTTGGGTAGGGTGGACAGAATGAAGGAGACGGAGTTGGATCAATGTGTTGAGCGGCAAGACCAACATGCCATGGGTCCCGGGTTCGAGACCAGATAACCGTGAGCTTTTATTAAGAAATTTAAATAATCCACTCCGTCTCTGGGCTGTTGTCTAGCTCGCACTAATGCAAAAAACAAGACTCAAGTTTCCTCACTTCCCTTACCCTAATTCCCTTCCGGCCAAAACCATGCTAACGCATCAAAGGGTTGTCCACTAGGATTTGGCCACATCGTATAAAAAAAAATTGGGAGTGGTCCTTAACTCTCGTTTCTTTCGAGGATCATGTGAACTCGATCGTTGCTAGGGCTTGTTCGACGTTGGTTTTTGTTAAAAGATGGTCTAAGGAGCTTGATGATCCCTACTTAACCAAACTTCTCTATTGCACCTTCATTAGGCCATTCTTGGAATACGCTAGTCCTGTGTGATCCCCCTACTGTGCCGTTCACGTCAACCGCGTCGAGGCAGTGCAGCGCAGATTCCTTAGGTTTGCTCTCCGCAGACTGCCCTGGATTAATCCTTTACTTCTTCCCTCTTACTCCGATCGATTGTGTCTGATATCTCTTGACTCCCTCGAAAAGAGGCGCAATATTGCCAAAATAGTATTTTTGTTCGATGTATTGTAGGGAACGATAAACTCGCCCGAATTACTAGAGGCAGTCAACATCTCGATCCCGCAACGCTTCTTTTTTTTTATACGATGTGGCCAAATCCTAGGGGACAACCCTTTGATGCCTTAGCATGGTTTTGGCCGGAAGGGAATTTAGGGTAAGGGCAGTGAGGAAACTTGAGTCTTGTTTGCATTGCTGCTAGCTAGACAACAGCCCAGAGACGGAGTGGATTATTTTTATTTCTTAATAAAAGCTCGCGGTCATCTGGTCTCGAACCCGGGACCCATGGCATGTTGGTCTTGCCGCTCAACGTATTGATCCAACTAGGTCTCCTTAAGAATTCGAGACTTCCTGTACGTCTCTGGTCATCATGGTTCGCCTCTTTAATCAACATTTCGCCTTTGTGGAAGGCCTTCCTTAAACAGCATTTCTTAGATAGGCTCTGCGATCTTGGGAAGTTGGGGATATCTTACTTCCGAGGCATCGCAACGGACCTAAGTACATCCTATTGTTGGACAGCTACCCAAACCTACCTAACAGCATGATCACCTCCCTTTATTTGTAAAATTATTGAAAATTAACGTTTACTAACATTGCCCGTGTGCACGATGCGAATCCGCATTAAATTGGCGACGTCGAGGAAACTATGTAAAAACAAAACTCGTTTTTTCCAATAACCGCATTATTTGAAAAAAACCACGTTATTTTGAAGAGACTGCGAAAAAGCTTCACGCAAGAGAAATCGCGTGCAAAAAGTGTTTGGTGTACACAATGTACTTAATACAAAATAATTTATTTTTAAACCCAATTACTACAGTTAACAGTTCTGATATCATTAAAAGTGCTCAACGTGCAGTCTAAAAAGCATATAAGTACCTATAAGAATGCGAAGTGTATCTCTTACAGACACATAAATCAAAGCGAAATACCTCCCGAAGTTTCAAAATGGCTTATTGAATAAACTTATTCGTGAATTTGCATAAACATTACAACCTGAGAGCCATTTCGAAGAGCCTGAAATCATATTCAAATGATCTCTCCTCGTACATTTAATTTTCCTATAGTCTGGTCACAGTGTGGAATTGGAGCTCCATTATCGTCCTTGGAATGGCTTCTGGATAAAATGTCTCTGGAGGATGCTTAAGTAAATGTACAAAATGGGTCGGTCGAGTTTATTAGTATTGACTTGAAAGGATTAAAATCGGAAGATTTATGAACTTTCGGTTTTTGAATGTTTGCCGATTTGCCATAATCGGATTAAAGAAACATGTGAGGTTGAGAAAAAAAATGATAAAACATTTCCAGCTCGGTGTTGTGGCAATATTTAAAGTTTAGATCTAATGGCGATATTAAGGATTTGTGCCTTTAAATTTTACTCCCCCTGAATATATTGCCTCGTCTTTAGCTTACCTCTCAATAAATCAAGAGCACAATCCTA
Organism: Leptarthrus brevirostris; assembly: GCA_964036015.1. Lineage (NCBI taxonomy): Eukaryota > Metazoa > Arthropoda > Insecta > Diptera > Asilidae > Leptarthrus > Leptarthrus brevirostris. The sequence goes on from OZ038371.1 coordinate 41,971,314, forward strand.
TGAAGATTTATTGGGTGCTTATCTTTGCTGAGACAGGTGAAAATAAGATTCTTTGGTAGACCCACCTTTATCATGGTAACGAGAAGACAAAATATATTTGAGTGGGCCGAATATGAGGGCGAAAAGTTTTAGGAGAAAGATATCTGATAAAATGGCCATGTCTTGTTTATTTTGAAACTGCAGTTTCTTGGAAGGTGAAAACCCGAAATTTGCGCTAAATAGCTATTTACCGCTTGGTATAAGGACACCCCTGGTAAAACGTTTTATCTCAAGTACAATCTAAATAATCCCGCCAAGAGCTGTTAATGAAAATGTTTTCCTCAAGCTAATCACGATTTTTCTGCAAAACTTTCTTTTCGCGAGTGATTTAGTCATTGGAAAGCATTCGAAACCGAAAACTTTTTATTTGTGTGGCCATAAAAGAAATTAAGAAGAGGAGGCTACCACACTCCAGTGCGATTTCCTTCTTTCCGCAAAACACTTGAGAGGCCCAATTAAAACCGTTTAATGACGAAACTTTGATTGTTAAAGAAAATGTGTTTCTTCATTGCTCGAGGCTCTTGAGATTTTAATTGTTGACTTGTAGTACACGCTAGCAGGCCGTAAGACAACGTGAAGGGAGAAAATGACAATGCGGCAGCCGTTGTAGATGGTGGTAAAGAAATTGCCTAGGGCTATTTGAAAAGTTAAGAAAAATGAGTTTTCCACTGTTATTTGAAGTCTTTAAAGTAAATTTTGTTTTGCGTTGAAACAATTATAAAGTATTTTAGATAATCGTCCAACACTGGATTTTGATTAGGAATTTGTGTAGATTTCCTGTTATAATTATTTGGCTTTTCGTAAATTTAGTGGACATTAAACAGATTGTTGAAAAATAGACCAGGGAGAGAAAACCAAAATACTGCATTAATGGCGGAAATGAAAGAAAAAGACGCATACATATGCAATGAAGAAAATAGAAATGAAGTGGTGTAATTTCCCTGAACATTTTCAGGACAGCTATCTTGACGAAATGACCATTGACAACAAATACTGCTCTTGGTATAGTAATTTCTTATATGTATGGTGTTGGTTTGATTTACATGGAAACCAGTTGCTCATTTTCGTCGATTCTCACGCACATTACCGTTCAAAACAATTCTTACTCTTTTAAGAACTTTAAGGCTTTACCTTTTAGCTTTATAGAAGAACAAATAACATAGCATATTTGTGTAACAATATCCTTTACTTTTAATCAAGGTTTCGAAATTATTGACAATATTAATGATAATTATTATTAATTCTTAAGACTCCGCCCAATATTCTCTCCCCATTTGATTACAGACTCCAGAGGTAATGAATTTGAGTGATTGGAAAACAAAATCCCCAAAAATAAAAATCTATAACGACGAAATCTCTAAAACAAAAACATCCCTAATGAAGAAATATCTAAAAAAAAGAAGAAATCCCTTAAAAAATACCAAAACCCATAAGCTACAAAGGGTCGAGAAAAAACACAAATTCCAAAATAAATTCGTACTAAATGCAATTCCTTTTAAAAATGCCAAGTCTAATTTCTCGTCTCTCATCGCATATCTTTTTTAACCGACTTCCCAAAAATAAAGGGGTTCTTAGTTCGACACCAATTTTTTTTTTGTAGTTTTTTAATTTTTGTTTATGTGTGACCGGGCATCATTTTGTACCGCGTGGACCATTTTGATGATCCTTTTTTTGTTAAGTAGAGGATGTTCACCGATTGGTACTATGTCAGAAAATTGTTTGGGGGGGGGGGGGGGGGGAGGGGGTGTGAAATCTAATGCGTGGACTGATTTGGATAATTACTGTTTGGTTGTATACAGTATGATAACTCAGTGGTTATAATTAAAATTTAAATAAAAAAAATGTGTCCCTTTAGTAGGATGGGAAGAGGAAGGGGTAGTCTAAATTCGTAACGCGTGGACACAGTTGGATGATTTTTTTTCTGATGTATAAAGTATGTTCCTCCACGTTGGGGTTGTAGTAGGGAAGGGGTTGGATTGTTAACGCGTATACCGATTTGGATGATTCTTTATGTTATATAGAGTATAATCATCCATTGCTAATACAGGGTGTTTCATATCTGACGTGCTAAAATGAGTGGGGTGATAGATCTCACCTAGACAAACAAATAATTGTACGACAGGGGAGGGGGCAGTCTCAACCGTTTAGGAGTTACAGGGTGGTTCATAAATTTCAGTTTTTAATGGTATGCAGATTACTCCTTTATTTTCATCATTTGATCTACCTTATACAGCGACATCAAACAATTGCTAAAAAACTACTATCCCAATGATCTTTCCAAAATTGTCAACAATGTTGATCTAACTCCTTGGTTTGCCATTACCAAAAATTCAGCATTTTCCCAAATTTTCTCCGAAATTCATGTAATTAGTGTACTCCTTTTTTATTTTTATTGGATTGCCAAAAAGGTACAACATGCCCAGGTAGAGAAAGGATGTAGAAATTTGTAAGTAGAAAACTTATCGGGAAATATTTGAAAATCTGCAATTTAAGGAAACTAAACTCATATTTACTCTAACTCCTTTTTATTGAATCCAAAACGCATTACAATTAATCTTAGTAAATTACAAAAGATGTGCAAAATGTGCATCACCACTTTGGATGCATGCCAACAATCTCCTTCTAAGATTCTGTTTAAGGCGCATTGCAGGCAGCTTCTCCCGTATTTTCGTCGCTGCATTCCCAATTCTGGTAACTAAATCCTCCCTACTGTTAACAGAGCTTAAATTAACTTCATCCTTCATTGTTTTCCATTAGAAAAAGTCCAATGGGGTAAGGTCTGGAGATCTAGCAGGCCAAGGAATCGGTGCACCTCGTCCAATCTAGCGGTTAGGAAATTTTTCAGGTAGTATTGCCTTCACAATGTTAGCAGTATGCTCTGGTGCTCCATCGTGTTGGCAAAATCTTTTGGATCCGGAAGTGTATTCTCCAAAAAGCCCGCATAAACTTGACTGTTGAGCCAAATGAAACGACAAAATGAACGGTCCTACCAAATGGTTGCCGATAATATTAGCCCATACATTGACACCGAATCTCTGCTGGAATGAGGTTAGATTTGTCCTGTGTGGGATAGTTTTCAGTTTGAGCTGAACTACTGACGGGGACGGACGTGCCGCCGTGTCTTGCTCCCCAATAAATTTTTAAAGCGGTTGCGAAAGCGAATCGAATTTTAAAAAATCAAAGTGCTAGTGCCATTTTGCCGGAGTGAAGGGCTTTTATGCTCTATTTGAAAGCACAGTCTGGTGAGTCCGTTCCTATCTATTTTTTATTTTCTTCCATCCAACATTCAATGTAGTACAATCGTGCTGCATTGAATGCGTTTAACGGGTCTCCACTGCTGAGCATTTAGCTGCCTTCGTCGAGATCAAAGTTCAGCACAGCAGGCATAACACTGCTGCTGGCTTTGTTTTCACAGAGGCGGCTTTGCTTTGCATCTGTGGATCCCGTTCGTCAGTCCTTGTGTTTGTGTACGTTTTCGTTTGTTTTGTTTTGGGCAAATTAAGACCGGGACTATGCAAAAATTTTTATTTAATTTTTGCAACATTCGTGGCTTAAAAAGTAACCATTTTTCGGTTTACTGCCACTTGATCGCGGAAAATCCGGCAGTTTTTGCACTAAGCGAAACCAAGGTTGTTTCCGATTCTGATATTAATCAGTATCACATCCCTGGTTATCACTTAGTGCCGCTCTTCTCTCCTCAGAGGGGAATCGCGGTTTATATTAGAAATGATGTGCCATTCTCCTATCTCCCTCAATTCTCTTCTACTAATCCAGAATTTAATTATGTTTGGATTAGATTTAAACTCTATCGGCACATTATTCACTTCTGCTTTTTATACCGCAGCCCGAATATGTCTGACACTGACACTGTGTGCTCCTTCGATAAACTGTCTTCCGATATCGATAAGATTTTGGAATTATCCCCCTCTTCTGAAATCGTTCTTGCTGGAGATTTCAACGTCCACAACACACAGTGGCTCAGGCATTCTTCTACCACAAGCCCGTCTGGAAGACACGTCGAGTTATTTAGTGAGTCTTTTAATTTACAGCAACTGGTTGAGTGTCCGACTCGTGTTCCTGATACTTCGGGGCACAACGCGCACCTTTTAGATCTATTTCTAACATCGCATCCAGAAAAATACTCGGTTTCGGTGACGTCTCTCTTGGGTAATTCGGACCATTGTCTAATCTCCGCCCAATTCTCCATCTCCTCTCTGACAACCACTAATCTAAACTCCACCAAAAGATTAGTGTGGCATTATAAAAATGCTGATTGGGCGGGACTTAATAAATATCTCAGAGAGCTGGACTGGTCTGATTGCTTTTCTATGAAGGACGTTAACAGAAGCACCGATTATATCTTGAACATCCTATGGTTTGGAATGCATCGCTTTATTCCTCATGGCTTCAAGAACACCAAACCAACTAACACCAATTGGTTCAATAATGACTGTTTCGCAGCCATTAAAAAGAAGGAAGCAGCCTTCCAGGCATATAAATTGTGCCCTTCAGAGGAATCGAGACGTATCTATAGAGATGCGCGGAATATTTGCAATTCAGCAATTAGCCGGGCTAAGTTCAATTTCGACCAGAGCATCAGACGGAAGGTATTTTCTACTCAAAAGGGTAGTAAGGGCTTCTGGTCTCTAGTAAAAACCGTAAAGAACAATTTCACCTGTTCGTCAACACCACCACTCATTTATAATGGGAATGTTTTTACTGACTCATTGGACAAGGCCAACCTGTTTGCTGCTAATTTTGCTGCTAACTCGTACTTGCCACCATCATCGCAGCCACTTCCATCTCTATCACAGTGCATTAGTAGGCAAAAGCCGCTACACTTTCGCACTCGGGAAGTTTTTAGAGTACTTTCGAAACTCGACGTGTCCAAAGCTACTGGGCCTGATGGTTTCTCGCCCCCTTGTTTTAAAATGCTGCGCCTCTGCTTTGGCTAAACCTCTGCGCAAACTTTTTCACCTGTCATATTCAACAGGAATATTTCCAAGTGTATGGAAACTTGCTCATGTCCAGCCGATACTTAAAAAAGGAGAGGCATGCGACCCCTCTAACTACAGACCAATTGCACTAACCTCGATCATATCCAAAGTTTTTGAATCACTCATCAACTCTCAGTTGTTGACATATCTAGAAAATAACCATCTTATCAGCGATTGCCAGTACGGTTTCCGCGCTGGCCGCTCAACCGGAGACTTACTAACGGCTCTAACGGAGCGTTGGAATCATTGTCTCCATAATTTCGGTGAGTCCGAAATCGTCGCTCTTGATATTTCAAAGGCTTTTGATAGAGTCTGGCGTTAAATGGATAGAGAGCTTTTTGTCAGGCCGTTAAATCCGTGTAGTTATTGACGGCGTTACATCTGCATCCCACGAAATAAATGCCGGTGTACCTCAGGGTTCAGTTCTTTCACCAACTTTATTTCTTCTTTTCATCAATGATCTCTTATCCCTTACTCTCAATCCTATTCATAGTTTTGCCGACGACAGCACCCTTGATTTCGCGTACTCATTTGATTCTGTAATGAATTCACGTGGAAATGCTACAGAAGTGAATCGGGAACGCATGTTTAGATCATTAAACAACGACATTTCTAAGGTCCTCGCTTGGGGCAGAGCAAATCGTGTTACGTTTAATGCATCCAAATCTCAATGCTGTTTAATGTCCCTTAAAAAACGCCCAGTCCACCCCCAACCCATTTCAGTCGACGGAGTGAATATACCCAATTCACCCTCCCTAAAGATCTTGGGTATTGAGATATCCAGCAATCTTAGCTGGACTGATCATATATTTGCAATCGCCAAAAGTGCGATGAAATGTTTAGGTTTTCTACAGAGATGTAAGAAATATTTCACCCCACCCGACTTAGCGTTGATCTACAAGTCCCACATTAGGCCTAGACTTGAATATAATTCCCATATTTGGGCAGGGGCAGGACACACCGCATTGTCCGCGTTAGACAAAGTTCAGCGTAAGGCTGTTAAACTTATTGGCGATTCCTCAATCTCTGAGGGCCTTGACTCTCTTGAGCATCGACGGAATGTCGGTTGTCTCTCACTCTTTTATCGCTATTTCCATGGCCATTGTTCTAACGAAATCGCTAGCCTGATTCCTTGTAGACTCATTACAACGCGCGATACAAGATCTACAAGTCGCTCCCACCCCTTTACTCTCCGGGTCAAATTTGGACGTACCGTCAAATTTCGGGAATCTTTTCTTAGCAGAACAACACGAATGTGGAACAGTTTACCATCTTCTGTTTTTCCCTCGTCTTATGAGCCTGAAACTTTCAAACGGGGCGTACATCGACACCTCCTTCACTCAACCTCCTAACCCATTTCCCTCATCCTTAATTCCTTTCCTGCCAAGGCTGTGCTTTAGCATCATAGGGCATCCCCTGAGCTTTGGCAACATCATATATATAAAAAAAAAAAAGGTATGGAGGATATGGAAGTTCGTGATACCATCCATAGTGAATTGAGGTTCATCCGTCCACAGAATTAAGTCCAGAAACGCCCTGTCTTCAACGTCGCATTCCAGAAGCCAAGTGCTTTATTCCAGTCTTCTCCCGAAATCTCCTTCCAGTAGCCATTGGACTCGGTGATGGTGATATGGACCTAATCCCTTTTGATGAATAACCCTCCAAACCTTAGATGAAGATACTCCTAATCGTATTGCGACCTTAATGTTGCCCCACTGGTACGACGATAATAATTTATGTTGTGAGGTGGTGTGGTATTACCTAAAATTCAGCATTTTCCCGAATTTTTTCCGAAATTTATGTAATTAGTACACCTCTTTTAATTAGTACACCTCTTTCTTATTTTTATTGGATTGCCCATCTTATTATCTTTCCAAAAAGGTACAACATGCCCATGTAGAGAAAGGGTGTAGAAATTTATAAGTGGAAAACTTATCGGGAACTATTTTAAAATCTGCAATTTAAAGAAACTAAACTCATATTAACTCTAAAATCCTTTTTATTGAATTCAAAACGTATTACAATTAATCTTAGTAAATCAAAAAAACTTTTTAAAATTTTCACCGCCACTTTGGATGCATGCTGGTAAGCTTCTTCTTAGTCCTTCTTTAAGGGGTATTGCAGCCAGCCTCTCACGTATTTTCGTTGCTGCATTCCCAATTCTGCTAACTAACAATGTAAGCAGTATGCGCTAGTCCTCCATCGTGTTGGGAAAATATGTCCATTCGATTATGCACAGATATGTCCTTTATTAGATCCGGAAGTGAGTAGAGTAGTCGTTCAACCTTAGTATTGTAGTTACCTGAATTACAAATTAATTAAAAAAACAACATACAATCGAAAAAGACAAAATAAGAAGGAGATTCATTATAATTGCTTGAATTTAAAATCTTTCGATGAAATTTAATTCTCTACTATGTAGGTGATATGCATATCTTATAATGAAATGGTTATGAATAAAACAAAATAAAGTAAAATTATTACGTTCCTATTGGTAACGTTATAGTATATTTAAACAGAATATATACCTACTCGTAGTTGGAAGTATGGATTGAAAACTTTCGGGATTTAAGAGAAAGTTGTTAGAAAAGAATGTTGGGACCAGAGAGGTTATAATTTTCGTTTAAACGTACGAAAAAGCGAGAAGCCGGTATGGCTGAGGTCTCGGAGATGCTATGCGGATTATAAACCCTGACTGAACAGCTTACCAGGCAAAACTCTGCTTTACGTACGGAAAAATACGGTGAGCTGGAATTCCCGAAAATCACTGAGAACCTAAGCGAATTATAACTCCTTCTGTTATGACCAAATTTCATTACAATTAGGAAGGTTTCATGTCTAACCCATGCCAATCCAACTCAAATGTACAAAAAAATCCTATTGGCTTAATATTTGCTGTAGTGACCGATTTTATTTCGATCATTAACTTTAGTTTTAATGTACTTTATTTTAAAATTCGATTCGTTAATTAACTGACTTGAGCAGGATTTAGTGGACAGTTGCGTCCAATATTAACTGATTGGAACTTTAATCCATGTTGTTGTTGTAGTTATAAATATGTATATATGCATAAGCACAGGCCCGTAGAGACAAAATTCGGGCCCGGGGGGTACCACATACGGGCCCCCGCGAAAGGAATTTCTGGGCGCTTACGGGCCCATATACAATCGAATGATTGACTTTCAATTTAAAATCTGTCTAGTATATTACACTTTTTCGATCGTGAAACATTTTTTTATATAAATAATTAAAATGGAAAATTTTTTCTGTTGATGACTGAGATGACGGGCCCCTTTTGAAAGACAGGGCGAAAAGAGGAGGGTGCTGGGAAGAATACAGACAATCCCTAAATGCCTACAACCGAGAACTGCACCGTTCTAAAAGATCCAGATGGCAAAAGTTCTGTCAAAACGTGGAGGGCTTTCGCGATTCTGCGCGACTGCATGAAGCCCTTATAAAAACTACGTCAGGTGACCTGGCCGCACTCCAGAAACTGGACGGGATATACCCCCAAACCAGGGAAGAAACGCTAGAGATTCTATTGCAGTCCAACTTTCCTGGTTCGAGGGTGGAAGATCCGAACGAGGCAGACAGGCCCAGCATAACTGACCACCTAGCAAGCATGGCGACCAAGGCGGACAGAAGGGTTGCCAGCTCGGTCTTTACATGTGAAGCTATCAAGGATGCTATTTCATCCTTTGAACCATTCATGCCCCCTGGCACGGATGGTGTGTATCCGGTGCTCCTACAGGAGGGCTGTGATGTTCTGGCTCCGGTGCTGTGCAGAATATACAGAGCGTCCTTTGCACAAGGATACATACCCTCTATCTGGAGGACTGTGAAAATAGCATTTATTCCAAAGCAAAGCCGTGTAGATTACACACTTGCTAAACCATACAGGTCTATTAGTCTAACATCTTTCATGTTAAAGACGATGGAAAAAGTCACTGATCGCGCGATCAGGGAGAGGTACCTTCTACACTCACCACTTTATGCCCGGCAGCACGCCTACCAAACCGGAAAATCCACTGCATCGGCACTCCATGACTTTGTACTCAAGCTGAGGGGAGTGGTTAATAGCAAGGAAACTGCGATTGCAGCTTTCTCGGATATAGAAGGCGCTTTTAATATCATTTTAATTAAATCATTCAATGCGATCACTCGGGCCCTAAGAAGGAGAGGCCTTGGGACGACCTTCTGTCGATGGATAGATGTGTTGCTCAGGTCTCGAGATCTTACCTTGAGTCTCCTCGACAGGACGATCAGGGGCTGCATCACAAGAGGATGTCCGCAGGGTGGGGTGCTGTCACCCCTCCTATGGTTCCTTGTCATGCAGATGACATTGTAGTTGCGGCATCCAACGAAAAGGGAACAACATTACGAGACAACTCCAGGGGGCTCTAGACATAGCTGCAACGTGGTGTAATGAGGTTGATCTCAAAGTCAACCCTGAAAAAACGGTCGTCGTTCCGTTCACTAGGAAGAGGAACACGACGGGTCTGACTGAACCAACCTTCTTGGGCACTGCGCTACCCTTCAAGAATCAGGTGAAGTACCTGGGGGTGATCCTGGATTCCAAGCTATACTGGAACCTGCACCTAGATATAACCGTGGAAAAAGCTCGGAAGTCCTTTTGAGCATGCCGTAGAGCTTGCGGGACCACCTGGGGATTTAAACCCAGGACAATGCCCTGGATCTACACATCGGTAATAAGGCCCATGATAACTTATGGAGCGGTTATATGGTGGCGCAGAGCAAAACTTAATGTATTAAAGAGTAAGCTCACCTCGCCGACGGCTGCACTCAAGACTATGCTAAACATTAAACCTCTTCATATAGAGGTTGAAAGCCTGGCTCTAAGTCCGGCCTAAAAACTATAGGGAGCCGGTTTTCTCAGGGGAAACATAGGTAAGGGCCACACGACAATAAGGAAGATTATTGAAGCCACGCCTGAGTTGGCCATGTTACGTGATCAGATGCCGGCTAGACTCTCACCATTTCAACCACCCCTAATACGGGTGGAAAATCATGAGACGTTTCCAGCTGTCCGTCCAGGGGAACTAGTATGGTATACTAATGGATCCAAGACAGAATCGGGTGTTGGGGCAGGGGTCTGGAGTAACTCTCCTCGATTCAGTTTATCACTGGCCCTGGGAAAGTACACCACGGTATTCCAGGCTGAGATCTTCGCGAATAGCTTATAAAAACAAAAGGATCTCAATCTTCTCGGATAGTCAAGCTGCAATCAAAGCAATTGCTTCATCTACCACCAGATCTAAGCTGGTGTGGGAATGCCAAAGGATCCTAGATGAACTGTGTAGAACTAATCAAGTAAATTTGATCTGGATACCGGGACATCAGGACTACACGGGGAATGAAAAGGCAGACGAACTTGCTAGGAAGGGGTCTAATACCCTTTTTATAGGGCCGGAGCCGGTCTGTGGAATTCCTCTCTGCACGGCTAAAAAGCTAATAGCAAACCGCGCAAGTGAGGAACATAGGCTGTATTGGAACAATATTGAGGGGCACGCTCATTCAAGATGACTTATGCCCTCACCGTCGCCGGGTAGATCCAGGGAGCTCCTCAAGCTGAGCAGGTCGCATGTTAGAACTGTGGCTGGCCTACTTACCAGCCACTGTCAGCTAAGGAAGCACCTGGTAAGGATAGGCAAAGCCATCGACCCCACCTGCAGACTCTGTCTGGAGGATGATGAGACCCCATAACACGTACTATTTGTATGCCTTGCAGTGCCCAGGCGCAGATTTAGCCTGGTACCGAGCGGGCTGAATGACTGCCAACTGCGGGAACTGTTGAACCTCTTCAGAGGGACCGGTTTACTATTAGGAGTTGAGTGGGTTAGCACAATAGGCCGAGGGGCGCTGGAGAACCTCATATCTCCAATTTAATCAAATCAAATCAAAGGCATTTTGTTGCGGATTGTTCCAACAGGTATAGAAAAGTAGCTGAGTCCGCTGTGTCAGTAGTCACCAAAATGGCTTCCTCGCTCGACGCATATCTTCGTAGAACACGCTGCCAACCTCCTAAAGAGCGAAGACGAGCTAGGATGTGGTGGTTTTCCTTCTGTTTTTAAAATTGGGTGTTTTCGTATCTGTCCGGTCGTACACAGTATGTTTTGTTTCCTGGTGCGTTTTCAAATGAAATACTTAACAACTCAGGGCTGCCACAGAGTAGCCATCTTGGGCCATTGCTTTTTATTATTTACATCAATGATTTATCGGTGATTCCTCATAACTGGAGAATTCTTTTCTATGCTGATGATGTTAATATTTTGCGTACTGTTGCTAATGAACATTTAAACTCTGACTTAGAAGTTTTTTTTAGTGGTGTTCTATTAACTATCTCCCTCTGGACATCCTCGGTGTACCACCGCAAAAGGACTCCTCAGCACTTTAACTTTATAATTGACGGTAGTTCCTTAACTAGACTTGACAAAACCAGGGATTTGGGGGTCATACTTGACATTCACTTTTAATTTGATGACCACATAGATTCTCTTGTAAATATGGCTGATGCGACCTTAAGTTTTAACAACTCTAAAATTATTTTTGCTTTCAATTGTTTGCAGCGCACAATGAATTCTCCAGAGCTGCTAGGTTCTCTGAATATCTGCGTTTCGGCTCGGTCCCTGCGGGCTAACAGCTTTTTCGAAGTTCCTTATCGTCGCACTAAGTATGGTATGAGTGAGCCATTGGTATCGATGTCGCGTCTGTTTAATGACAAGTTTAATTACATTGATTTTCTCTCCAGAACTCGGATAAAAGATCACCTTAGTTATAGTTACTTTATCTTTGTTTACTGACTGTTTCTTATATTATTCTTATAATTTGTAGTAATCAGGCATTTGATGAATCTGTGTATTTTTTTTATATATGTTGCCAAAGAACAGCCTTGGCAGGAAAGGAATTAAGGTTGAGGGAAATGGGAAATGTATATAAATAAAAAAATAAAAGAAAAGGATAAGAAGGAAGGCTAACCGAAGTTTATCATTAGTAGCAGTACACAACGGTTGCTACAGATGTACACTCAGACGTAGAGGTGGTGTGCACATTCGAGCCTCACGGTCCGGCTCAAAGCGGGTACGAATCATATTGAAGTTCCATGTCGACCCTTGACAACCTCCATTACAAAAAAGAAGTGCAGACAGGGTTTTTACTATTCTTCGACGAGCGCTTTGAGATCCTTCCTCAGACGAAATTGCTGTAATCTTTCACTTAATATATAAGTATGTTCCGGTTAAAGTCAAATAATATCACGACTTTACTAAATACAAAACAAAGCCAAACGTGAAATTCTAATTTGACTCGTACATTCACTCATTTATGTATGCTTCCAGGAGTTACCGTCCAAACCATAATTTTCGTTAAGAAAGTAAACAAAGAGTGACGCAACCGTCGTCTTAATCACTTTGTTTAATTAACGATTCACTTAAGTCATGTACGAGACAGGTACGTTGTGTAGTATCACCGCGTTAAAATTAAATATTCAGGAGATCCGTGTTCATTTGTTTTACAAAGTTTAGAAAGTTTCTCAAGAATTTGAATTTACAGCAGGAAGAAAGTGTGAAAGGAGTCCTCCTGCTTCCTTCATTATCTTGGAATCTTAGGTACAGTTGCGGCGGAATGAAATTTTACTTTTAAACTGAATGTTCATATTTTTGTCGACGTGAGCCTAGCGTAAATCAAATGTTTGTTGATATCTCTGTTTTAAAAACAGAAAAATTCGCCTAGGGTGCATTAAATTTTGCGGTCATTCAGTAAGTCACCCCTGTAAATGAAGAATATAAAAAATGGAAGTGGTGAAACGTATCCAAGTATCAGATTTGGTCACATTGTCAGAACTTGGTTAATTAAAAACTCATCGTGAGGTACAGAGTTTCTCGCGACAGTTCATTGTTTTCGTTGTAACAATAGGCGAGTGTTCAGTTTGGTAACGTTAGCAAGTAACAAAAGCAGGAGGATTTTTTTATCTGTGGCATACGTCTTTCAACCAGATAAAAACTGACCCATGGTCTTCTGTTAGACCAGAGAATATGACAGGATATCCATGCGAGATCCTATTCGATACACAAACTTTGTGTGTTCAGTATTCAGTTCATGCCGAGAATTGTAGACATATCCTTCAGGCATTTTAGGAATGTAGAGGAAAAAAGGACTAATAGAAAAATTTACTGCTGGGTTTCCATTTTTAAGGAATAGATTTTTATGGAGTAATGTCACTTTACAGATTTCGAAACATACCATTTATAACTAAAACTAATTACAAGTGTGATAATTCATTCATTCTTGATTTACTACCAACACCAACATTTACAAAACTCTTTAAATTCAAATCGTCCTTCTCCCAAATTACACCATCATTTTCAACATATTTTGCTATTAAATCTGAATTGTCGAAATATGTCTTGGGGTCATAAGTTGCTGTTTCTTGTAAGAGCTAACTTATCCAATTGAATAGCGATACGATGCTCCCCATTCTAGTTCCTCCTCATAGTGCTTGTAGAACTTGGAAGATGTTTACCGACGTTAACGGAAAGGTTATGAATAATTAAAACTCAGCTAAGATGCTGTAGTTGAACAGAAACTTTCCGAGAAATTTCGGTGTAAGGAGAATTTTATGACTGTTTGTACCTTTTGTTAGCGAGTTTTGGTTGAACGCGGTATAATAAACGACGGATTCATTTTGAATAGCTCAGTTAACGTATGCCCTTTAACGAGCCTTTTCATATGGGGAGGATAAATGGCAATTTATGAAGTCAGGCATGGTGGTACATATGGTTACAAATGGTGGTGTCTGTAGACGAATTAATTTGTATAGTATAACTTGTTGTCTCTCTTGTCAGCATTCCATACTTGCTGCTATTGTAGCTCAGTGTTTTCTCGAATATGTAAAGATATAAAGAAAATGTTATGCTCTAAATCAATACAAATCTAGTTCCAGTAGTTAATAGCAAACCGTTGTTTCTGTTTGGAAGGACAAAGAAATAACGTGGAGGAGTACAAAGTTTTTAGCCATAAAATTAATGGTGCATGGGTCCTATTATCTGGTTCATTGAATGAGTTTACTTTTGTTTCGAATGTCGTATATATCTGCAGAACTCCCAAAGATTCGAAGACTTCTCATACTTGCTCAGATGTGAGTACTACTTGGACGGGCTTCAGTGATCTTTCGGAAATTTAAAACTTTTTTATGTGCGCTTAGTTTATTACCCAAATTTTGGATAAGCATAGTTACTGCTGGCAATAAATTTGCAATGGAATATATATAGTGCTAGGTTATTTGTAGGCAATAGAGACAATGAATTCCAAATAAGTTTCTACACCGTGACGTCAAGGTATTACACAATATATAGAAAATTGAGAACAACTTAATTGTGAAAAACTTTTTTCTAATCGAATTCAATAATTTTTTTGAAGTTAGCTGTGCTTTAAGAAATTTAAAGGGGAAAATTTCATCTCGATGATAACTATTGCTCTGGATCACATCATGGGTAATAAGATTGTAGTGAATAAATACCTCTCATCAGAGTTAGAGCTAATGTGTACAAAACCTCATTGGGCTTTGTGAATTAGGCCGAATCTTCTCTTTCTTATGGATTAAGGCTCTCATTTTATATTTAAGCCTTAATTACTCAGACAGTAGTTGTCGAAAAACATAGAGGCACTCATTTATATGTTGTCTTACAATCTTTTACAAAAGTAAACATTTTGTTTTGAAAATGTGCTGCCGAACCTATTGTCGGATGTCTGACGAAATATGGTAACTTCGCGAACTATGAAATTATCATGAAAAATTCTTTAAAGTTGCGTTGATCCCGAATGTCTGTTAAGGGGTCATTTAGTAAATCACAAAACATCTGAGGAGGGCCGCTCTGTTCGTTCCTCATAGTTTATTTAAAAGATCATTTCTCTTTTTTGAGATACACTATAGTAAACAAGAAAATTGACATTACAAATGTTTTCATCATCTTTAAAAGAGGTGCCCAAATCTCTTCTTAATTATTTTAAAAGCATTATCGAAAATAAATAAAATGATATGAGATTTATTTAGAAGATATTATTACATATAAGCATTGTATTTTCGCGCGTAACATTTCCAAAATAAATTATATAATTACTGTACTCTCTGTTAAGTAGGGACATCAAAATTGGAAAAAATTACTTTTTTTTACCTCTCAGGTAAAAAAAAGTAATGTTTTCGAATTATTTTTCTTAGCTTTTCTTACCTCTCAGGTAAAAGAAAGTAATTTTTTCGAATTATTTTTCTTAGCTAAAGTATTTATTCAGGATTCTCTCTCTCTAGTTCCCGTAACCTCTTGTGGGTTATGGGTGGGGAGAACCCGGTTCGAGATAGCGATTGCAAGTGGGTCTACAATTTAAAGTGGATTCCGAACCACTGACGTTTTGACTGCAACCCCCATGGTCTTTTATTATCGAAACAGAAAACAACCATGGTTCGGCGCCAGTAGAATTCTCTTATTTACTCCACCTCACCTGACTCGATTTAGTACATCCATGCAGTGATTAACTAAACCAGCTGCAGCTATTAAAACACCAGATTTACTAGGCCCTTTAGCTGGACGTTGGGGAATTTTCCAAGTCCATTAAGGAAGTGTTTGCCAAGGATGGGAAACCTACAGCTGGCTAGGAATTCGCAGAGTAAATGCTGAATTTTTTTAACTTTTTTCTCGTCCAAACAACACCGGCAGAGGTGGTCTGCAGGAATGTGCATCCGTACGGCATGACTACCAAAAAGGCAGTGACCCCTTATAATTGCAGTGGTATTGCGCAGATTGTTCTTAGAATACATCTCTCTTTACAGGTTGGACGTTGCCAGATTGCTCCATCTGTGCTTAGCGAACTGGGCACCTTCTAGATCCCTTCCTTCTTTTACTGCTATCAGAGGCCGGCCGATTGATCTGACTATACGTAGGCGAAGCGTTGAGCTGCTAACCTTTTTTCGCCGCAACATCGGCCGCCTCATTACCTGATACATCAACCCGGTACCCAACAGAAAATCATCTTCCGTACAGCCTCCAAACTTTGGAGACTGCTCCTGCCACTATTTCGCTTATTATGCTTAAAAGCTTCCGTGATCCCAATAAGATAGGTCGTCTGCATAAGTCATAAATTTTATTACCATCCAATTCTGCAACCCTAGACCTTTAACAAGAACTAAGAGCTAGAGCAATGGAGAAAGAATGCCGCCCAGTTCTTACAATCTCGTAGTTTCCTAGTTTCCCATGTATCTATCGGTTACTTGCTGATGGTCTCAGTTTTGACGTTAAAGGCACCCTATATGTCCAGAAAAGTGCGCAATGTAAATTCCTTACATCCGAATGCCTTTTCAATGGTACCTATTATCTTATGGAGCGCACTCTAAACTGACCTCCTCCTTGAAATAGTCATGTTGAGCATCGTTAAAATCGCTGAAAAATGGACAGAATGTAGATATACATCTATGAGTCTTTCTGTTTTTTTTTTTTAAGGAAAAGGCGAAAGACTAATTGGTCTAAAGTCCTTCGCCATTATCTGCCTGTTTCGTCCCAGTTTGGGAATGAAGGTCACTTTAACCTGTCTCCAGTAAGGGAGAAGTCATGGAATTATGGTTGTAAGAGTTCCCTGTAGCATATGAGCCATAATCCTTTCAGTTCCTGGCGTCTTATAGGGATCGAATGATTTGATTTACTTGTCATATGTGAAAATACTTGATAAATGACCTGCAATAGGAATATTTGTCCGCAACTCGGGTCAGTTAACAAAACCGTCGAATTTCCCAGAAAGCGCGTGCTTATGAGTGTTTCCTTAGTCAACTTTGTGTAAGTCCCAACACATAACACAAGCAAAGAAGGAATACTGACATTACCTGCGAGAATTTTCCTGAGCCTAGCGGCTTCATTTGTATCCTAACTGATTCACGGAAAGTCCGCCATAATTAACATTTTATACTTCTAATTTCTTTTTTTCTTTCTCAGTTGCTTTAAAAGTAGCCAAGTCCTCAGTAAGACTAGTAGTTTCAGCCTTGTTACGTTTTTTTAGCCTTGTTCAGCTTCCGTGAGTGCCGTTTCAGTAAGTTTATATTCTTGTCACACCAAGTTAAATAAGACCTTCTGGAGGGTCTTTTTATCCGACAGCTATCTCTCAAGGAGTTGTCGATAGTTTATAAGTTAATGGGTACAGCACTATCAAATGAACCACCATTTGGTGGCGGGCCAATACTTGCGACGCATCACTTGAACTCATTGGTTGGTTCTGACTGGGTTTCTGAGGGGTAAAATACATTACATAAGACTTAGATTAAATAAGTTTTATTAAAAAAATAATTTCTTCTTCGAGAATGGTTGGTCGGAAAAAATCAAACATTGCTTCAATGTATATAAATTTAGTTTTCATTTCCGTAGCGGCTTTTTGAAAAAAAAAATTTTTTTTGACAAAATGGCGAGTGTTAAAAAAATTCTTTTGGCTTGACTTTAATTTCTATGTGGTGGTCTTAAAAATACTAATTAAAAAAAACCGTACGTGCAAATGTGGTTTCCAAAAAATGTATAATCGAATAATTTTAGCTAGGGCAGGTTGAGAAAACTCGCATTGAGAAAAACACGATTGAACGTTAATACCGAAAAATCATGCAAATTGCCGAAAATGGGGGATATCTATGAAATTACTTTCGCAACCCATAATTTCCACTGGTCAACGGGATGGTATATTTGTTTTGCCGGTAGAGGAAACACCCATAATTGACCAACTAACTAGCTTCTCGGCGTTTCGGAGTTTGGTGTTTTAGTTTTTTTCCGCAGTGTATGAAGAGGGAGTATTGGAGGAGAAATGAGCCAGAAGCTACCCTTAAGGTGGGTGGAACCACCTTCGCAGAAGACTGAAAATGCTTTTGTTATGAGGGTGTCCGGTAAGTGTAGGAGATGTAACTACGCTCTACCCATACATTGTAGAATTATGATCGCCCCTTTTGAAGCTAAAGAAGATAATTTGTTTAACAGCTGCGTCGTTTTTTTGTATCACAATAGAGATATATGGGCTCCGAGAGCCTGCTGAGTTGTATATGTGTACATATGCCCCAGAGAAAATATGCATACATATGCCCCAGAGAAAATAATCAACATATTTACACTACAGAGTCGATATATGTACCTCCAATAATGATCAAAGAACTACTAGGCTTATAAAAAATTATCTCCCAAGCTTAAAGAAAACTTAAACTGGGCGATGGTTAGCTTTTCCGTGGTAGAGGACAGTAGATGTAAATCCCCTTAACTTATCGAAAACTCTTTTCACGAAATCTCTACCAAAAGCAGAGAGATAAACAAATACCTGGGTCTGGATCCTATTATCTTATTCTCCCTTTAGAAATAAAAAAAATAAAGAAAACCCCGACTCCGAACAAGCTAAAAGTTTTACGCAAAATGTTTCCTGTAATAAGCGTCTTCTTATTCGCTATTTTAGATATTTTTAAAAATTCGTACTTCCAGAAAAAGATATTTGAACATCTTCTAGTGGTGTTGCTTTTAAGATCAAAGATCATATGCGGTCGTACTTCTACATGGTACTTGAGAAGTTTTCTAGTTCGCGGAACTCTTTGTGAGGAATGGACCTATTATTTAGGGTGAATTCCAAACTACTGATTTCAAAAGTAAATAAATTAAATTTGAAAAATTATCTTGCCAATATTGGTGTTAAATCGCCATTTTCGCCACTAGAAAATTGTCATGTTCTAATATTTTGTGATGTAGAGGAAGCCCAGGGGATCCGTTAGCATGACTTGGGCTGGTAGGGAATTAGAGTAAGGGCAATGAGGGAACTTTAATATCTTGTTTCTGCATCGCTAGAAAACAGCTTAGATATGGAGTGGATTTTTAATTAATTGCAATTGCAAATGAAAAACCCACTGTACATATGTGTGTACACGGGCGAATCGGATCGACACGGCCAGGGATCAAAGATTGCCAAAATCCACGGACGACGCAAATAGCCACTGCCTTAAAAACTATTCCGCTACAGCTAAGCACAGATTCTTCATCTGCTACAATCTAAAAAAATTATAGGGAGTGATATCACAATATTCTTAACATTTTGATTACCTATTGCCATCACTTATTGTCTCTACAAGTGCAGTGAAGATTTGTAATTAACTTGGTTGGTTGGTTGGTTAGTCGGGCTGTTTGTTGCTAAGAAGCACCAAATTCACTCGGAGGCCATGAAGGCCTATTGTGAATGCCCTTAAAAAAATGAAAAAGCATGGTCAGAACTTAAAACCACCCAGATCTCTGTAAGAATTTATTTAGGTCCACCAGTGCTATCTCCGCTAAGTCGTCCAAGTTGTCAAAGAACCTTGCTCCCAAACAGGCGAGTCGTCGTTCTTTTAGAGCAGGACATTCGCAGAGTAGGTGCACTATGGACTCAATTTCTTCTTCGTCTCTGCAGCTTCTGCAGAACTCATTCGATGGTACGCCGAGTCTAATGCCCATAGCTCCTATGGGGCAGTGTCCGGTGATGACGCCGACAAGTGTTCGAATGCGCTTTCTATCGAAGGATAAGAGATTTAAAGTTCTGCTCTGATTCAGCTCCGGCCATATACTTCGTGTTGTGAGACAGTAGCTGATATTTTTCCACCGTTCCGAAGTCATGTTGGAGTAATGTCTATCAATTTGACGTTTTGCTGTATTAAGGGGAGGGTGCACCCTTTCCACCGGCATGTCTGTATCTGTACTTGAACCATTTTTGGCCAGTTCGTCGGCTTTTTCGTTACCCTCTATACCCTCATTATAGCGTATATTTCCGCTTGGAAGATGCTGCATTCGTTGGTGAGTCTATACGACTTACTCATTTGCAGCGCCTCCGAGAAAACTCCAGCTCCAATCCCCCTTTCCGTTTTCGATCCATCTGTGAAGATGGCAGTTCCCTTAATTATGTTTTCAGGATGCTTCCAATTTTCTCTATTGGTATGATAACGGAAAAGGGTTTTCTAAAGTCATATTGTGGCTTCATATAATCAGTTGAGGGGTGTAACCCATTTTGATTAAAGAAGTTCAGTATGATTGCATGTCCAAAATTCTGTGGTATCCATTGGCTGTTTTCTCTGAGTCTGAGGGCTGCCAGGGTTGCCATTCTTTTCGTGTGGAGTTCTTTGGGTCGAAGGTGTAAAATGGCTTCCAAACCAGCTTGTGGTGTGGATTTTATTGCACCTGTTGTTCACAAGCACGCGAGCCTTTGCACCTTTGCTAAAAACTTAAGGTGAGATTTCTTATTTAATGCATCCCACCAAATAATTGACCCATGGGTAAGAATAGGCCTGACGATCGCTTTGTACATCCAGTGTACAATGTGCGGTTTCATGCCCCATTTCTTACCAAAGGTTTTCTTGCAAGCATAGAACGCATTGAGTCCTTTCTTCATCCTCTCTTCCATATTCCGTCTCCAATTCAATTTGGAATCGAATATGACGCCCAGGAACTTTGCTTCCGAGGAGAGTTTGAGGGAACTACTGGTTTCCAAATAGGTAGTTTGTATTTCTTTGTGAACAGGACCAATTCTGTCTTACGGGGGTTTATATCACTGACCGTTTGTAGGAACTTTCCTTTTGTCAGCAAGACTATGTCGTCTGCGTACGCTACTGTTTTAATGCCTTTACTGACGAGAGATTTGAGGATTTTGTTTAGAGAGATGTTCCGAAGCAGGGGTGACAATACCCCCCCCCTGTGGTGTAGCTCTGTGAACTGTTCTCCTAATGGAAGAATCCCCTAAACTGGCATTGATGACCCTGCTATTTAGCATTGTTTGTATCCAGTTTGTCAGAAATATTTCATTTCCAGATTCCCCTAAAGAGGAAGTGATGGATCCTGTTTTAAGTTTGTTGAAGGCTCGTTCAATATCAAGGAAGGCAGCCAAGGTATATTCCTTATCATGGAGAGATTTCTCAATCGTTCTCATAACCTCATGTAGTGCTGTGTCTACAGACTTGCCTTTAATATACGCGTGTTGTGCATTACACAGGTACTTGGTTGACTCGAGATGCTGCCTGAGATGTAGATCCAGTACCCTCTCTAGTGTTTTCAATAGAAACGATGAGAGGCTGAATGGTTGGTTTCCCTGCTTTGGGAATAAAGGCCACACGCACCTCTCTCCATCTTTTCGGTACGTATCCGGTAATAAGGCATAGTTCAAAGACTGCTTTAAGCCAGGGAGTGATACTCGTTACAGTATTTTGTAGCATAGCGGGGATGATTCCATCCGGTCCTGCAGATTTGTAGGGTTGGAAGGATTTCACCACCCATACTACCTTGTCCTCACTTATGCAGTCCCCGATGGCTGCCAAGTTTTCCATTAGAAGTGGAAATTGCCGAACATCTTGTTGTTGATCTTCTAAATTTCCGTCCGAGCATCCAGGGAAATGGGTGGAGACGAGCTGTTCAAGAATTTCCTGACTGTCCTCTGTCCAGGAGCCGTCGTCCTTACAGATGTGCCCCAGGGGTGTAGGGGCTTTGGCTAGGATCCTGCGGAGTCTAGCAGCTTCTCTCTTTGACTCTATGTTCGAACAGTAGTTAATCCAGGATGTTCTTTTTGCAGTTTTCGTTTTATTTTTAAAATTCATTGAAGCTGGAGCGATATAGGTTCCAGTCTTCTTCTGCTCTAGTTTGCTTGGCCTTATTGAAGAGTTTCCTGGTCTTGGTCCTAAGTAGTCGAAGTTCCTCTGTCCACCATGGAGCATGGCTTCTTTTAGGTGGTCGACTAATAGGACAGGATCTCTTGAAAGCGGCCGTTAGCGTATTCGTGATGAGGTTGACTGATTCCTCGATTTGCGTTCTGTTCGAAATGTTAGGACTTTAATCGACTTGCTACAAAAACAGAGAATTTATCCCAGTCAGTCTTGACAGGGTTTCGAAAGGGTTTACCAGTAGTTAACTAAGTTATAAATCAATTATAATTAGCTCAGAATATATCAAAGTTTGCCCCAAAATTTCAGCTACATGTCTGTATTTTAAATTCTTTCAAGAATTGGAATTTGATTATTATCCGTATGATTAAAAACATCCCTTAAATTTTTTTAAAACTACATGATCTTTTTGTAGAATACTCTAAGTTCTAATTCATTTTATTGTTATAAATATACATTTATAATTTGATGATGATTTGACGTTTTATTTATCAAATGCATTATAAATGTTATTGGTTACTAGTATTTTGTAACATTTTTTCTGTTTGAACTTTCTATTATACAAATAAAAATAACTGATACCAAACTTGTAATGAAATTTAGTCGATGTGCTCAATTATTGGTAAATGAACTCGGGTAAATAAAAAATATATATTATAAACAATTATAGTTGTTTGAAACTGCTGAAAAGCATTAGATTTTTATGACTTTTTCTTAATTAATTCTCCATTTTTACTTGCAAATAGTTGCGGAGCGTTTTTTCATATTTGTTTATTCTGTTTTAATACAATTATATTTGATACATAAAAATTCAGGCCTCAATTTATTGCTACCCATTCAATTTGAAAAGAAAGTAAACTTGTTTTTAGTGAGCAATTAAAGCACACGTACTTCGTAGTAGTTTCTTTTGTAGATCTTATTTGAAAAAAAAAAACAATTAATTGATCAAATTAATTTTTATTCATTAGAGTTCGTCAAATCTTTTCAAGGTCATATACTGAAATGCTGAACAAACGCGCCTGAGAAAAATTGCAAGCTTTTATGTCAACAGTTTCGCTTACTATTACAAATAAGATTTGCAAGCTCGAGATCATTCCAAAACTTTTTCATGTGTCCTTAGAGTATTTATTGCTCGATAATCTTCGCACCTCATAGAATTTTTCACTTTTTGTATTGGAATGACAACAGAGTATTTCCACGGTGCGGGAAAGACACCACTACTTAAAGACTCATTTATTATATCTAAGAGCGTATGACCAACCACGTCTATACATTCCTTGAAAATTTTTACGTTGATACTGTTAATATCCTTATTAACTGACTTCCCAAAACCAAAGAGGTTCTAAGTTCGACGCGTATTTTTTTTTTTTATGTCTGACCAGTTATGCCCGTAACGCGTAGACCGATTTTGATAATTCTTTTTTTGTTGGGTAGAGTATGTTCACCGATTGGTACCATGTCAAAAAAATTTTTGGTAGGGTGGGGGTGAAACCTAACTTTGTAACGCGTGGTCCGATTTGGATGGTTCTTTTTTTGTTGTACAGAGAATGATCCCCTATTGCTAATAGGAGAAAAAAATTTGGCCTAGGGTGGGGGGAGGGATAGGCTAACTTTGTAACGCGTGGACCGATTTTGATAATTCTTTCTCTGTTGGGTTAAGTATGTTCCGTGGTTGATACCAGGAGAAAAAAGTTTTGGTGGGATGGGGGTGGGGGTGGAACCTAACTTTGTAACGCGTGGTCCGATTTCGATGGTTCTTTTTCTGTTGTATAGAGTATGATCCCCGATTGCTAATAGGAGAATAATTTTAATTTTGGATGCTTGGTTGATACTACGAGAAAACAAATGTTGCTGGGTTTGGAGGGGGGGGGGGGGTGGGTGGAACCTAACTTTGTTACACGTGGACCGATTTGGATGGTTCTTTTGCTGTTGTATAGAGTGTGATCACCCATTGCTAATAGAAGAATAATTTGGCCCATGATGGGGGGTTGTGTGAGGGGAGGAGTAGTCTAACTTCGTAATGCGTAGACCGATTTGGATATTTCTTTTTCTTTTGGGTAGAGTATGCTCCCTGGTTGATACCACGAGAAAAAAAATTGTTGTTGTGGTTAGGGTGGGAGAAGGGGAGTGGAACCTAACTTTGTAACGCGTGGACCGATTTGGATGGTTTTTTTGCTGTTGTATAGAGTGTGATCCCCCATTGCTAATAGGAGAATAATCTGGTCCTATGGTGGCGGTGGGGGTGGGGGAGGGGTAGTAACTTCGTAACGCGTGAACCAATTTCGATGATTCCTTTTCTGTTCGGTAGAGTACGTTCTTTAATTGATACCATGAGAAAAAAATTTTAGTGGAATGGGGGTGAGGTAGGGGGTTAAAACTAACTTTTAACTCGTGGACCGATTTGGATGGTTCTTTCTTCGTTGTATAGAGTCGAAGACACTAAAAAGTGAAAAATAAAATAGTTTTTAAAAAAAAAGTTGAACCGACTTCACAAAAAGTGCTTAAAAGCATAAAATAATTTTTAATTTTATATCTATTACGACATTTTGAAGTCGGTGCAAATTTAACAAATAAAACAACTACAGGAAATTTACGTAATACTACCTGAACGTTTCAGCTTACGGGATCATAAGAAATGACGATTAAATATTTTTGTTGTAGTTGTTTGGTTTGTTTGATTTGCACCGACTTCAAAATGTCGTAATAGATATAAAATTAAAAATTATTTTATGCTTTTTAGCGCTTTTTGTGAAGTCGGTCCAACTTATTTTTTTAAAAACTATTTTATTATAAGCATAAACTTTTCTCTTTTTTTTGCGCAACAGATCCTCAGTGAACCATGGGTTACCGCTATCCATGAATTCCTTTGTTATCGTTAATTGAATAATTGCGTTGTCCAATGCTGACTGAAATTCTAACGATTTATCATTCAAATTCAGATCCTTGATAATCTCTAAGTCCATAGCATTAAGCACTGAACAGAATTTTCTTTCTCATATTTTACTACCCTTACAAGTTTCTTTGAACATTTACTACGACTTCTCAATCTGAGTTTAAATTTTATAGTCTTATGATCCATCATTTTATTATTGTAATCTATGCTTTTTATTATGTTTTCGGGAACGTTTGTCAATAAATAATCAATTAGAATTCTTGACGTCATTGTAATTCTTGTTGGCTCGATAATTACTTGTTTTAATGCCAGAACTTGGATCATTGCTTCTATACGTTGTTTTACACTATCCTCTTTCACCAAATCCACATATTCACAAATCCATCTATATAATACAATAATTGTCCAGTGTGTATTCAATGTGCTAACTTTCAGCGAGAATTAACTGTAGGTCCTGGATTCTGATATTTTTCAGTTTAACGCAGCGTAGAAATTTGTTCCTCTACAAGTAAGGAATTCTTTATTATATAGATAAAGAATTGTTGTAGAATTTGTTGTAAAATTTGATCTTCACCAACCTCATAACTATTATAATAGCAACTGCTAAAGATAAAAATACTAAAGCTAACTTGGAAAAACAATTTGTTTTGTCCTTTTCATTGATACTACTATACAACAAGCAATTAATTTGTCAGATTGTCTTATAATTACTAAAACCTACTTAAAGGTAATTTGAAAAAGTACATACTCGTAGAAACGTATCCAGTTCCTCCTTTATATTATATTTCCTATAACAGCCGTAAAAATCAATCTTAAATAAAAATTCTTTTAATACTTCAACGAAACCGTAAATTACCACAAATCGATTAAGCTCAAACAAGGGTTGACTTCTCGGAGGTAATTTAAATTCTTCAGTTGATTTCCACGACCTTTTCCAACCATCTACTTGGAGTTTGACAAAGCATAACAATTTAGCCACTGGATCCCTGTAATTAACCGAAAAGTTCCTGATTTCAAAAATAACTTCGGAGAAAAATGTTGAAAAATATGTCGCCGATTGAGAATTTGTCGAACTTTACCAACCCCTTTTGAAATTGTGACTGGACTGATCAACTGGCCGCTTTCAATCCTCTGCCACTTTGACTTTTGGAGAATTTTTCGTGTTTGAAATTGATGCTGCCAGCATTTGTCATCTTCGCGCCACTGAGGTGCGAAATGTGTGTGTGGTTGAGAAAAAGTCTGAAAAATTTCTTTTCCGTGAAATATTACAAAGGGTCACCTGTGCAGTAACAAATGCTTCATTCATTTACTACGAGGGTAGACAGTAGCAGATTTTCTTTCTTTGCCCAACTCCGGGTTCCATGTTGGTAGGCGTTTGTATGCTAAGGAGGAAATTACTTGCAATGGGGGTTGGTGTCCCTTGTAGGTGATGTGTCAAGTGGAAATAGCACTTTTCCACGTTCTCTGTTCACGTCCTGGCAATATTTCTTTATTAAACTCGATTATTCCCTCTTGTTCTCCTGGAATTAGCATTTCTTCTTATACAAATGGGGTGAGCGACATGTCGATTTTGCACGACGAAATTGTAATTCATTTTTTACGTGCTTGATCAAGGAAGCATAAATTATAGGTCAACTACTCCTACAACCTGTTTTAAAGAGCTTCTTAATTTTTATTTTGGTAACTACTTATATATTTTATTATAATGTGAGTAATTTAGAAATTTATATGTATAAAGTGAGGTCGAAAGAAGTCAAGATAGGACGATGTGTAGGCTAGGATTGGTTCCAGGCGCGGTTCTAGATTTTCGTGTTGGGGGGGGGGGGGGGGTGGTTATCAGCATATTCCACTTGCATTTGAGTATCGCTCTGTTTGTCTCTCCTATCCTATAAAATGAATCATCACCAGTACGTATTCGAAAATTACGCTAAAATAAAACCAAAGACATCGTGATAATACAGTGAAATCTCCTTGTAAAAATCAATCACAATTTGCTTACTTGTTGCTGATCCTTTTAAGAAATAAGTAAAAAATGCTCGTTATTCTTAGAAAAGTAGCTGAAGCGTGGTGGAAGTTTTTATGACTTTCATTCTTAATTTGGCCGAAGTAAATTTTCAGTCACATTTGAATAGTGCGAGTGCATAAGTTGTTAGTGTTACAAAATGGCAAAAATAAAGGAATTAACGATTTCAGATAAGCCCTTAATTTTGGCATTGTGCGCAGAAGGATTCTCCTAGGAATGTAGCACAAAAAGTTGGATGTCATCAATCGAGTGCCGTCCGAATTTTAAAGAAATACAAAAACAAAGAGGATTTAAGCCGATCTAAAGGAAGAAGAAAAAAAAAAGAGCCTCTACAGGAGCTTCTGACCGAGTTGCTAAGCGAATGTGTGTGCCAAATCGTACTCAACCGAGTTAAAGCGAGAGTGGAAAGACATTTCTATTGTAACGGTCACCAATAGGACTGCACAAAATCGACTTAACGAAATGGGATTACATGCAAAACGGCCAAGGAAAAAGCCCATTTAGACCGACTTTTGCTCCCAGAAAAAGTGGGAAGAAGTTATCTTCTCGGACGACTCAAAATTTAATTTGTGGGGCGACGGAAAAAGTCTTGTGCTCCGCCGCAAAGGCGAAGAATTGATAGATTCCTGTGTGAAAAAAAACTGTAAAGCATCTGCAAGGTCATATGGTTTTGGGATGCATTAATAGTATCGGAGTTGGTCCACTTCGCTGTTTAGAGGGCACCGTCAATGCTTTGAAATACTTAGAAATTTTAAGAGCGGGATTACTACCCACAATTCAAAATTATTTCGGCGGAATGGAGCATTGCATTTTCAAGATGACTCAGGTCCTTGCCATCGAGCGAAACAGGTAAGAATTAGCTGATTAAAAACTTTTCCAAGTAAATTTAAAATTTCTCCTTATTGTCTTTCTTTGCATAGATAAAAAAATGTATATTGTATAAAAACAAAGTGCAAACACTAAAACGGCCGGGTAATAGTCCGGACTTTAATCCTATTGAGAACTGTTGGAAGGTGCTGAACCTCGGCCAATTCTGGATTCGACGTTATATGCCCCTCTAATTCTAAATTCCAGGTTTTCCGTCGAGATCGGCACCTGTCTTGTATGGATGCTCCTGTTGGTGGTGGAGTCCTTTGTGCGGTGCGTAGTGAGCTGTCTTCCACTTCGATAGAGATTCCTGATCTGAGTCTGAGTCTGCCGATGATGATTGCTTGCATGTACCAATGGCCCCCCAACATCAGGGTGGTTTTCTGGAATCCATTTCTTCTGCTGGTCTCCGGTAATCGTGTGCTGTTGGCAATGCTTGTGGACGCTTGCTCGACTTGGTGTTCTCCACGGATGACTGTGGAACAATGGTGAGGAGATGTATCTCTCCTTTGCTTCCTGATTCAGACTTCCACCCTACTCTTCATGTAGTCTTCTGCTCTAAACTTTGTGCCTTCCAATTCTGATAGTTATTGTTACGACTTTAAAAAAGCTGATTACTCTGTAATCTTCCTGTTTTTTTCATGTCGTTTTTTGGCGACCTCTCTTCTGGGAATTCACCTGTGATTTGGTCTTTTATTTATTTATATTTTTAATCCCTGACTAAATCTTTCGTTTTTTTTACAATCTATCTTCTTTTGAGTGTGTCTGTGATTTGGTTCATATTTGTCTGTCCGAGACGTCATTCTCTGCTTTTGGTCCTTACATTCTGCTCGGAGAAAATGTCCAAGTGTAAAATCTGTGCATTGGAGGTCACAAATAAAGACGTACTGTGTAAGGGCCTTTGTGGCGGCTCGTTCCATGCCCTATGTCTGAAGCATGCGTCGAGGTCTTCCCCAGTCAGGGTCACTACCTGTATGAAGTGCTCTGACATTAAACCTTGCCATGTCCTTCTTGTCAAGGAGTTGTTTCACTCCTTCTCTGTTGACCATTCTATTATTACTGAGAAAGTGACGAATATTTCTTCGAACTAGGGTAGCCTTCAGGTTGTTTTAGATGATCTTCACAGCCTGCATGATAAAATGGATAAGCTTCTTCAGAGGTGCGATGCATTATACTCGAACTCTGAAGGCTTATTCGAAAGGTCCTATGACGTCCGCGCTAGGGTCATACGACTGTTTGAGGACTTTCGGTCGCTTTCTTGTGGCGGCGCTGCCGCCTCTTACTCACGTGCTGATCCTTTCTTTCCTTTAATAGAGGACATTAGGCGTGACGTTGAGACGGTTCGTAGTGATTAGGGTAAATTGACTGCTGCGATTTCTGCAGATTCTGCACTTATCAACGCTATCGCCTCTGAAGTTAAAACTCGTTCACGGTCTAATACATTTCAGGAGCCAACTGCCCCTGTTTTAATCACCCCGGGTTTGAACCCTACATCTGCTTCTGAGGCCTGTTCTCCTCCCTCCTCTTCTGGAGAGACGGAGGTTAGGAGTTTGGTCTCCAAAATTTCTGCCCATCTGGTTGAGGTACCTTCTGATTCGTCTGTGATTCCTGTAGTCTCTGTCGCCCCTGCTCCTCCCTCTCTGCATCGCACCATCGTCCCAAGTGCAATACCAAACGTCGGAAGGATGTAATTGCTAGTTCTTCCCCGATGACTGAGGACCTTGTCAATGTTCCTGTTGGTGTGAACTTTGTTGATCGGTCCAATCCTGAGCCTGCTATTGGTGTATCTATTACATCTGGCGCTGTTGCGCGTTCTGCTACTATTGCTTCCAGTACTTCTGAGCTGGGCACAGACTTAACTCTGAAGACTGCCCCTATCCCTAAGTTATTTTTTGTTTCTCGGCTCGATCCGTCTACCTCTGTTGATGACGTTCTGAATTATGTGAGAATGAGGTCCAAGATTGACGACTCTGCACCTCTACGCTGTCAGCGTCTTAACTCTCGCCTGCCTCAGGGGTATCTATCGTCTTTCAAGTTGACGACTTCCCCGGCTCTTTTCGAAATTATTTCTTATCCGAACTTCTGGCTTAGGAATTCCATCGCACACGAATTTGTGCTTTGAGGCAGGTTTACTCCGAAATTCATGTAATTAGTATACCCCTTTTTTATTTTTATTATTTATTATTATTTTATTGCCCATCTTATTACCTTTACAAAAAGGTACAACATGCCCAGGTAGAAAAAGAGTGCAGAAATTTATAAGTAGAAAACTTATGGGGAAATTATGAATCACCCTGTAAATGCAACTGCAAATGAAACGTTTAAGTAACTCATTATTAAGGCGTAAAAAAGTACGGACGTTTTTAAAACGCTCCAAGGAAAAGATTGCATTTAATGAAGTTTTCAGATTTAATTATTGAAATGAAAGAAAATTTTCGAAGTATGACTTGGAGACGTATACAAATACAAACCAAAAGAATATAATAATATCTGGTAAGAATTTCCCGAAAGAATCCGTAAATCGTTAAAGTAGGTCAAATGCTAATTCAGTTTCATCATCTGGAACGGTTTATGATAATGCGTCCCTAACAGTCGTAAACGAGCTAGATAACCCCAATTTGTTCCAAGAGGAACCTTGCAATGTCCAATGGACTGTGGATTGACTCCCTTGGGTGCTATCATAGCCAATTAGGAAAATGTCTGGCCTGAAATATTTATGTATATATATATTCGCTGGTTTGTATACAGACATTTACAACTTTTTTTTATGCTTAATGCCTTGAGAGGCTTCGGCCGATTGAATAAACGTCTTTTGAGATGGTGGTAAGGACTCCTGTTCGACTTATTATATGACCTAAACCTATGATTTTATCAAGTGTCTGCTGGGAACAGAACAATTTCCTTCGATTACATATGACTGCGCTTTATTTGAGCTATAATCGAGAATACAACTATTTCTGTTACCCCCATCTTATCATAATTTAACGTTAAAACTTAAGATATCACATATGGGTCCATGTATGCCTGTTATAATTGAATTCCTTTCAACCGGAAGCTTCTAAGCGGTAGATATGAATTTCAAAAGACAATTCAGTCGACCATAAGTCTACAAGTTTCTAGTAAAGATATCAGTTGGTGGTACCTTGTTGACTTCTTGTTTCTTTTGTTTTCGATTTGTCTTGCGAGCTTAAAGGGTGTGGTAAATCTTTTGAGATTGAGTCTACATGTGGAAACTAAAGGGAAAATACAATCATAGTCTGTTTTGTTTTAAAAATAAGTTAGATGCGGATTATTTCTACATATCCTGATATTCTCGATATTATAGTAATCACAAAAATTGTAAAAGAGGAATATTGCATGGTAAAAACGCGATGAGTATAACTATTAATATTTATGCAATAACGAATAACTCCATTTCCACCAAGGACCAGAGAAATAGGTTATATTGTTTCTTTCGGCGTAAAAATTGTAAAAAAATCGCGAAAACTATAATTAGTCCGATGATACTTTTAAAAAATCAGGAACGAGATGGAATAGAAATAACAAAACTGGATAAAAGAAAAGGCGAATCAATCAAACCCTGCATACAATCAAAAGCAAAAATAGTTTAAGTTTCTAGAGAATTGAGTCTTAAAAGATTAAATCTGAACAAGTGGATTGTCCCATGACAGGTTACGAAGAGCAAACCGTACGAAGCGAAGTTGGACTAGCTTGACGCAATCAATGTGCGAATTTTTAAAAGGCGACCAAACACAACAGGCATACTCTAGAATTGGTCAAACAAAAGTGCAATATAATAGCCGTGTAATATAAGTATCATCAAATTCCTTTGTCTACCTCTTGATATAGCCTAGTGTGGAACTAGCCTTGTTTACTTTCGTGACAAGACATACAACGGTAAAGAGACAATTTAGCCACACTCCTAGATTTTTGGTTTTGGCAAGTCTGTTTAAAATACCGTCATTGATGGTATAGCTAAGATGAATTATGAATCTACCTGAATATAATCTTCCGGGAAAAAGACATTGTTGTACACTTATTAATATTAAGGGAGAGACGGTTAAAAAAGCACTATTTATAAAAGGCCTCTAGTTCATAGTTTAAAAGTTCACGCGGACAATTAACAACACGAAGGATCTTGGCGTCGTCAGCATAACCAACAATTTATTAATTTGGATAAATCGTTGATGTAAATAATAAATAAAAGTGGTCCGAGTTGAATTCCTTGGGGTTGAGAATATTGTCAGATAGAGACTCGAGAAACATTACTCGCTGAGTCCGAGATGTCAAGTGAGACCGAAGCCAGTCAGTAATTGAGGTGGGGAACCGAAGGACTGCTACTTTATGACTCTGTGACTTGTTCTGTCAAATGCTATACTGAAATCAGTATAGATGCAGTCAACCTGCCTCACAGCTTTGATCTCAGTAAGGCAGAAGTTAGAGAATTCCAACATGTTTGTGGTAGACTTACCCTTAACAAAACCATGCTAAAAGGAACCAAGGAAAGGCTTAGAATGAAAGTAAAGAACCTTACAAACTAAAGCTTCAAAAACTTTATCAATGAAACACAAGTTGGCGATGGGTTTATAATTCGTTATGTTGTTGCAAACTGACTGTATATACACGGATTTCAGTAAAGCCTTTGATAAACTCCTTCACTCCGTAATTATATTTAAATTCGGGAGGTTGGGTTTCCCCCCTGTTCTTCTTGACTGGATTTCTTCCTATCTAAGAGACAGGACATATCGGGTGTCGCTCCGTGGCTCTACCTCTAAAATCTTCAGAGCTTCATCTGGTGTACCACAAGGCAGTCATCTCGGCCCTCTACTATTCGTTCTTGTTATTGACGACATTGTCCATCTGATCTCGCACTCTAATGTTCTAATCTACGCTGATGACATAAAGATCTTCTCTTATGTTAAGGATGGTGGGGACGCCGCCCTTATTCAAAAGGACTCAGATACGTTTCTTGAGTGGTGCGAGCATAATGGATTACACCTCAATTTTGAGAAATGTGAGGCTATGACCTTTTCTCGGAGCCCTTATCCACAAGCTTAGGATAACAACTTCGCGGGGAATGGTCTCCGTCGCGTACTGTCCGTAACCGACCTTGGGGTGAAACTTGATAGGAAACTTGACTTTACTCTGCATATCAACTATATCGTGTCTAGAAGTTGTTTAGTCCTGGTCTTTGTTAAGCGTTGGTCTAGAGAGTTCTCGGATATACCAACATTGATTCATTTGTACTGCTCCGTAGTTAGACCTATTCTTGAGTATGCATCTCAGGTCTGGTTCCCCTACTACGTTGTTCATTCCAAGCGTATCGAATCGGTGCAGCGTAAGTTTCTTAGATTTGCGCTAAGAAGGCTCCCATGGGACGATCCGTTCAGACTCCCGCCTTATACCGATCGCCTCCGGTTGCTAGGTTTGCCCTCGCTTGAGAAAAGGCGCAAAGTCGCTGACTTGGTGTTTATTCACCAGCTCTTGAACTCTAATATAGACTCAGGTTCGCTTGTTAGCAGGGTTTCCTTCAGACAGTCTAAATATAACCTTCGAAGACTTTCTTTATTGCATGTTGAACCATCTAGATCAAATTATGGCATGCATGAGCCAATTAATCGTTTATGTAGGGCTGTTAATGCTTGTCCTAATTTTGATTTAACTCTCAGCAAGGTGTCGTTTAAGAATTATCTGTTGACTCTGCTCACGTGACTTTCTGTTTTGCATGTTATGTGCTTGGTTCCCTTATTTGATTTTTTCCTGCTCCTTTCATTTACTTGTGATTTTTTCCTTTGCATGTTGGTGTGGGAGCTTCATTTCATTTATCGTGTACTGCCAATCTTTTTGGAACAGGGTATAAAGATATTTCGATGTATGCTTTTAAAAAAAAATTTACATTCATTTTTGGACTGAAATTTTAAGCGTTTTTTCAATGTGTAACTGTCGGCAATTACCACTTTCGTATAAATTTAAAATTTTCCTACGTCAGTGCATTCATTTAAATTCATACTTAAATTTGTAAAATTGTTTTTTGCTTTAGATGCTTCAGAATTTAATTATCCTGCTCCCCGTTTTTACATATTCTTTATATGAAAATATCTTGAATAGTTTTTTTGTAATCACATTTCAAAAAATTACCTTTTTCTTATCAAATTACCATAAAGGTAACCTTAAGAAAAGGGGCAAGAATTCCGTCCGGACAACTTGAAAAGCTTTCGGCCAAGGAATGGATGTGTCGGCGACTGTACGTGGTCGCAATTCAGATCCTTCACCTCCAAGGAAGTTGACGGAGATTTTGTTAAGTGAGTAACATCATTAAAATTAATATCACAGTTATCGTCAATAAAAGTTTTCTTAAAAAAAAATCACAGAACAGATTTGAGATAACTGCAGGCTCGCTACTATCGGAAGCACACAACCATCGGTTTGTCGTTTAGTGTTCACAAATTTCCAAAACTGTCTTGGCTGATTATGTAAAGTATCTTTCATACAGTTAACATAAGTAATGAAAGAGAGCTCGAGGCTAGATATAAATTGATCTTGTAGAGTAGAATAATTGTGAAAATCCGTATCACTCCTTGTAGAAGAAAAACGTTTTCGTGCCTTATTCCCACTATTTTTAAGTTGCTTTAATGAATAATCGAGCCAAGGATAACAGGAAAATTAATTACCAGATCTAGAAATAGGAGTACAGTAAGCAAAATAAGCAAACAAATTGTTATAAAAAACAAAAATAGTTTTTAAAAAAAAAGTTGAACCGACTTCACAAAAACCGCTAAAAAGCATAAAATAATTTTTAATTTTATATCTATTACGACATTTTGAAGTCGGTGCAAATCAAACAAACCAAACAACTACAACAAAAGTATTTAATCGTCCTTCCTTTTGATCCCGTGAGCTGAAACGTTCAGGTAGAATTACGTAAATTTTCAATTGTGGTTCTGTAGTTGTTTTATTTGTTAAATTTGCACCGACTTCAAAATGTCGTAATAGATATAAAATTAAAAATTATTTTATGCTTTTTAGCGGTTTTTGTGAAGTCGGTTCAACTTTTTTTTTAAAAACTATTTTATTTTTCACTTTTTAGTGTCTTCGACTCTATACAATGAAAAGAACCATCCAAATCGGTCCACGCGTTAAAAGTTAGTTATAACCCCCTACCCCACCCCCATTCCACTAAACTTTTTTTCTCATGGCATCAATCAAGGAACATACTCTACTGAACAGAAAAGGAATCATCGAAATCGGTCCACGCATTACGTAGTTACTACCCCTCCCCCTCCCCCACCACCACCCTAGGACCAAATTATTCTTCAATTAGCAATGGGGGATCACACTATACAACAGAAAAGAACCATCCAAATCGGTCCACGCGTTACAAAGTTAGGTTCCACCTCCCTTCTCCCACCCCCTCCACACAAACAATTTTTTTTTCTCGTTGTATCAACCAGCGAGCATACTCTACGCAAAAGAAAAAGAAATATCCAAATCGGTCCACGCGTTACGAAGTTAGACTACTCTTCCCCTCGCCCAACCCCCCACCATGGGTCAAATTATTCTTCTATTAGCAATGGGTGATCACACTCTATACAACAGCAAAGGAACCATCCAAATCGGTCCTCGTGGTAAAAAGTTAGGTTCCACCCTCTCCCCCCCCCCCCACCCCAGCAACATTTGTTTTCTCGTAGTATCAACCGAGCATCATATTCTACCCAATAGAAAAAGAATTATCCAAATCGGTCCACGCGTTACGAAGTTAGGCAACCCCTCCCCCCCACCCACACCTTTCACCATAGGACCAAATTATTCTCCTATTAGCAATGGGGGATCATACTCTATACAACAGAAAGAGAACCATCGAAATCGGACCACGCATTACAAAGTTAGGTTCCACCCCCACCCCCCACCCCCACCCCCACCACCACCCCTCGTAAATTTTTTTCTCCTGGTATCAACCACGGAACATACTCTACCCAACAGAAAAAGAATTATCCAAATCGGTCCACTCGTTACAAAGTTAGCCTACCCCTCCCCCCCTCCCCCCACCATAGGCAAAATTTTTTTCTCCTATTAGCAATGGGGGATCATACTCTGTACAACAAAAAAAGAACCATCCAAATCGGACCACGCGTTACAAAGTTAGGTTTCACCCCCACCCCCCACCCCAACCCTACCAAAAATTTTTTTGACATGGTACCAATCGGTGAACATACTCTACCCAACAAAAAAAGAAGCATCAAAATCGGTCGACGCGTTACGAAGTTATACCCGGTCAGACATAAAAAAAAATAAAAAAAAAAAAAAAAAAAAAAATACGCGTCGAACTTATAACCTCTGTGTTTTTGGGAAGTCGGTTAAAAACAGCTACGTCAATGTTATAATAAAAACACATTAATCCAGTCACAATTAAGTAGCAAATCATTAATCAATGAAAGCCAGTCTTTTTAAAATTGAAACAATAATTACTCTTAACAGTAGATGCAGTAGTAACAGGATCAAAGGAGAAAACGCAGTGAAGTGCACAATGATGCAACGACTCAGAAATCAACGGAGCCATACAGCGTGAGACTATAGTACTAATGGGGTCTCACTGGCATTTAAATAATAAATCCAGATATTTTCCAAAGTTATTCAAAACACCGCTGCACTGCGTCAATTCAGAAGAAGAAATGGCATAAACATAAAAGGAAACCTCTCAGGAGGTGTGGATCTATGTAAAGGAAGTACACTACCTGAGTCAGGAGAAAGTTCGCACTCGGCAGATTAACGTCGCCCAAAAGCACGAGTTAATCACACCATCGTTATCCATCCAACATCATTGAGAGGAGCATTCAATGAATGAAGATGGCGATAACATCTAAAAACCAGATATTCAGGACCAAATAATTCAGATCAGTAAACGAACCACAGAGCTATAACTCCGACAGATACACCATGTCATTTGCGTAATAGAAGGACGTCTCGCTGATCAGTTTTTTGAGAAGTTGTATTACTCTTGTTGGAGTCTGAACGGTGCCTAGGGGTGAACTCACGAACAATGGATCCAATACTTAGAATATAAAACAAAACAGGAATGGCGACGGCTGAAATTAAGCGACCACCCTCCAAGTTGTGTTGGAAAGAATTTACATTTGTATGAGAAGTTCAGTACAGGACGGTGTAATTAATAAGAAGGTAAGGAGCGGGACATTGCAATTAAATTTAAAAGGTGATCAAAGTCATTAATTTACTTAATATTTTTTAATTAAAGTAATTGTCGACATCGCTTAAGACGATATTATATGATCTGTGAGGCGAAATATTAAAATGTTTAAAGAAATTTAAATCAATTTAAGAGTAAACCCCCACCGGCAATGTTTTCTCGAACAGTTTATGAAACACGGGAGTCTGCTTTTTGACACTTACAATCTCGTAAATAAACAAATCTGTATCTTGATTTTGCAAACAAAAACTACTTGTTTTCAACTGATATTTTGTTTGTTAATTTTTTTACCTATCGCTGAAAACAATCAACTAACAATATAAGTTAGTATATAAAGTAGTTTACAAACCTAAAAAAAGATTTTCTTCCTGGAAATTTATAGTTAATTCTACAAGAAAGCACACTGCACTTCATTGTCTAATTTTATAAATATCTACGAATTTCTAACAACTTTAATGGTAAAACACAAATTATGCACAATAACCACTGCACTTAATTATAGTTTTTCAGTCAATTAGCACTTTATCAGCATCTTTAGAACAATTTTTAATTTCGCTTACACTCCGCATTGAAAGCCAGCCAAACTAGTTTTGGGAAAGACGGTCCCTTGAGTTCATTCCATCTCACTTTATCTTGGATATTCGTTCGCATCTGGAAAAAACACGCTCATGTACATGATTCATGTACGCTTTCGCCATTCCTATTTTGTTTTATATTCTAAGATTCAACCGACCAAATTCAAGCTGACAATGAGCCAGCATCGTTATAATATTTGTAGCTATGCCTACAGTCTATAACGCCCTGAGATACGCCGCAGTGTAATGTGGTAGACCACATCCCTAGCAAAATCGAGTGTTGGAGAAGCCCAGCCATTAAATGTTAATTTTGCGCGGCCAAGGGAAAGAGATCCATTAGAGGTCTGCTGTGGCCGAAAGTTAGAAATATGTAGCAGTATTTCAAGGCGGTGCGGCAGAATGTTGATGCAATGGACATCACCGCTATTAAGGGGTGTTTCCTATTCAAAAACTTGCTAAAATACAGCGTGTTTTATAAAAGCGCATGAAGCCCCTCCTATGAAGTGCACCTTTTCAATCGCGTATTTTTCAAAACTATGTATTCCCATCTGGTGGGCAAGGTGTCTCAGCAACAAATTAGCCGATTATCATGAAATTTTTACACAATATTCTTTGATTTATATTCTTTAAAACAACTGACGGGATTTTTGATATATTTTCCAGGTTTTTGTTATGAATAATTAAAGATTTAAAATTTTAAATATTTTTGTTTAACGGCAGCAGATTGTGTAATTTAAATTTTTTTTCAAAACTGCTCGGTTATTTGATAGTTTTTGCGATTTACTATAATATGTTCTTTACGACTTTTTTTTAGACCAATACAGCCCCCACAAAACTGCCCACCGTTTGCTGCTGTTAGAAAAAGTTGTTTTACAATAATTACTGTAAATTTTGTAAAAATAAAAAAACTCCAACAAAAGAAATTTATTCCTAATGTAGAAAGTCCATTTTATATCAATTTAAAATTTCGAGTTCATTCCTAACATAACAAGAAAATATATAGTGTCCTCAGGAAGTTAATCAAGTTGAATTAGCTGATATAGGACAGAAATAAAACTTCAATAGTCACTTCGCCAACGTTTCCCATTTTCATTTAACGCTTCATCGGGGCTTCAGATAAAAGAAATTCATATGATGCAAATTTCAACATTTTAAATAATGTAACGTAACAGGGGCTCTTCGGGCTCGACGGATTAATTAAGACACTTATTTTCAATCACGAATGTTCAAAATTTTATTCAATTCACTTAATTAGTTCGTTGCACAATTTTCTTGACAATATTTCTTCACAATATTATGTTTCACTTTAACAATTAGAACTTATCACTTCACTGGTGATCAACTAACTACTAACTCAGCCCTATTTATACTACTTAGCTTAATTCTAGAAAGTTCAGCAACTTAGTTCTAGCAATTTCGGTTATTAATTTTCACCACACTAAGTCACCACAGTTTCGAGTCGGCCTTGACTTCATACATACGTCATCTGACGTTTTCCTTCTTTCCGAAATTCCGGACATGCGCTTTGCACAACTTGATTTCGTTTTCGTCACGTAACCTTTGCCATACTACTAGAAAATAGTCAAACTATTGTACATTAACTAACTTTTGTAAATGACGTAAAAGAAAATAAATTTACAGAATCTAACAAAAAGACTGAAAATGCCACCTACGTTAGAACAATAGTCTAAGGGAACAACTCAACTGTCTGAAACTACTATTAAAAATTGGAACTTCAAAGTATTTAATATGAGAGACTATAAACACACAATCAATAAGTGCTAACATTAGTTATTTGTTAGTCTCTGATATTTAATACTTAGAAGTTCCATATACTGAATTCAAGTTTAACGAATCTGTCCACAAATTGATGTTGTTCTGATTGAGTTGTATATATAGGTATATATATATATATATATATATATATATATATATATATATATATATATATATATATATATCATTTCGCTAATATTTCGTTTGCACCAGTTACATTCATAGTTGATTATTATGGGATTATCAAAATCAAAATTGTGGCTTTCATCTTCAAAATGGTGTTTAGCTAAAGCAGTTTTATCTTTCTTCTGTTTGTTAATACTTCTGCAATCATAATTATGCTGGTATAACCTTTTCTTCAACAACTGCATAGTCTGTCCAATATAGCGACAAATGACCTACAATTAATTGTATATACTACACTAGAACGTAATTCAACTGGATCTCGGTCCTTGAGTCTTGTGAACAGGTTATGAACTTTCTTCAAGTTATAAAAAGCAACTCGAACATTTTTGGCATAGGTAGATATTAAATTCTTCAACTTGTAGGCAATGTCATTGTTGTTCAAAACCAAATTGTCTATGTTGTTCCTCTTTGAAAGGTATTAATAAATTATTCTATTCATAAAGAACATGGGGTAGTTATTGTTTCATAATATTGACTTAATTTTATAAATATTGACTCCAATATATAGTTCAGAACATATATTAAATATATTGTGCAACATGTGTATAATCACGTTACGTTTTGGTTGTATGGGACTCTCTGAAAGAAAATTTAAGGCTCTTCCAGAACTAGTGAGTTTCATATACCAATCAAAGTCCATCTTACCTAATTATCAAGACATCTAGAAACGGTTAACAATTACTTACCTCTATCTCGACTGTAAACTGTATTTTCTGTGATATATTCCTGTTTATACATAACTACTGTTGAATTTCCCTTATCACTATTAAGAATACAAATCTCTTTATTGTTCTTATCAAAGTTTTTAGTTATGTTGTATTCTCTAATTAAACCATTAATCATAGCAGTTAATGTTATTATAGAAATTAGTTATGATATTAACAGCTTCATTTCTTATAGTGGTCTTATCTTGATCTGTATTGTCTGATATTGCTATGCAGTATTTCATATCTTTAATAATATTGGGAATCGAAACTTCTTTTTTCGAAAGAGGGATGGACAGTCTCGGTCCTGCTGCTAGGCTTGTAATGATTCTTTTATAACTCATTTTTATAATTCTTTCAAGTGGCTAAATTGTGTTATAGGTGGGTTATACTTTGTCTAGGGGTAAATAAAAAACTCTAGCCAGGCGAGGGCAACTTCGAAGGCGCGGAAGTTGACGAACATTTGTTTAGCACTCTAAATTTTAATGAAATTAAGATCTCGTATTTTATTTCCCTCTTCGTTCAATGCAAAAGATAAATTGCGCCTTTCAAATTTTTTATATTACTTAACTATATCTACCTACATAAACTTCCCTTAAGAGGCCTCTCACTTAAAGAATAAGCTAAACATTAATTAAACATTTTAAATATAGGATAAATCAATCAATATCTTAACATTAAATTATTTCACTCCACTTATCTTGCGATCCTTGGGTATATATTCTCGTATACGGGTGTGACTTTTTTTCTTCCCGTAATTTCTTTTTAAGAAACCGCTTGTTACATATATATGAGCATATATATATATTTATATACATATCTTTAATAAAGTGTGATACTTTTAGGCCAAATACAAAAAACCCCAAAAGGGGTTCTTGACTTTTCTTGTGAATGCGCGTTCTCCTCTGATTATACAGTGCGTTTCATAATTATAGCACACCTACCAACTTCATGCAATTTAAGCGATAATTTTTTGGTTTTGCACATTGGCACAAAACAGCTTGTGCTAGAATAAATTCTCTCTCTTCCGCTCTGAGAAAAAAGAATTTTTTTTTTAAATGTTTCGATTATTCCATAGTACTGTTATAAGAAGTGAGACACTGCAATTTTAGCTCTTCTTTTCGCGTTTCATAATTATAGCACATTTAAAAAAAAAACGAAACAAAATTCAACTTTATTTTTGCAATTGTGATAGAAAACAATATTTAATATCTAGTTACACTGCCCTGAGCTTTTATGCATTCAAAAATTGTTTTTTCATTGACTCAGCCATCAATTTGAACAAATTTTTATCCAACGCGTTCCACTCCCTTGAAATTGCAGTTTTAAACTCAGATATCGAATCGTAGTGCCGATTATTGGCATAAACGGCTCTTAAGAGAATGCCCCAAATATTTTCTATTGGGTTAAGGTCAAGCGAGCAGGCCGGCCAGTCCAACGCCCTGATGTTATTTTCCCTTAACCAGTATTTTGTTTGGTGGCTTACGCGTATACTTGCGTTCTCCTGCTGGAAAGTAAACTCTTTTCCTGAATTTCTTCGCAAAAATAGTAAAATACTGCATTGTAGCACGTTTATGTAGTCGCAGCTTTTCATTTTTGATGAAACTAATTGTATTTCCAACGGACCACCTACGCAAAAAGCTCCACATAACATTACGGAACCTCCTCCAAAATTTCTTCTTGAGAAATATTGCCGTTCCTTTCGCACATCGCGCCAGTAGTGGGTTAACCCGTCAGGGCCATCCAAATTCCATTTCTTTTCATCCGAAAAAATGATCTAAATGTAAGTAAGAGAGGCATTGTAAAAAAAGTATAATATTTTTGTTTATTTTACTTACTTGAGACCAATCTCTCAAAAAGAAATTTTAGAGGAGGTTCCGTAATGTTATGGGAAGCTTTTTGCGTAGATGGTCCGTTGGAAATACAATTAGTTTCATCAAAAATGAAAAGCTGCGACTACATAAACGTGCTACAATGCAGTATTTTACTATTTTTGCGAAGAAATTCAGGAAAAGAGTTTACTTTCCAGCAGGAGAACGCAAGTATACGCGTAAGCCACCAAACAAAATACTGGTTAAGGGAAAATAACATCAGGGTGTTGGACTGGCCGGCCTGCTCGCTTGGCCTTAACCCAATAGAAAATATTTGGGGCATTCTCTTAAGAGCCGTTTATGCCAATAATCGGCACTACGATTCGATATCTGAGTTTAAAACTGCAATTTCAAGGGAGTGGAACGCGTTGGATCAAAATTTGTTCAAATTGATGGCTGAGTCAATAAAAAAAGAATTTTTGAATACATAAAAGCTCAGGGCAGTGTAACTAGATATTAAATATTGTTTTCTATCACAATTGCAAAAATAAAGTTGAATTTTGTTTCGTTTTTTTTAAATGTGCTATAATTATGAAACGCGAAAAGAAGAGCTAAAATTGCAGTGTCTCACTTCTTATAACAGTACTATGGAATAATCGAAACATTTAAAAAAAAAATTCTTTTTTCTCAGAGCGGAAGAGAGAGAATTTATTCTAGCACAAGCTGTTTTGTGCCAATGTGCAAAACCAAAAAATTATCGCTTAAATTGCATGAAGTTGGTAGGTGTGCTATAATTATGAAACGCACTGTATTAACAACAATTAGGACAGCGCTAACTAGGCTGATTATAGTATAATTAATAATTTTTCTAAACTTGGAACTTAGTTCATTCTGCCTTTAATTTAGTCCTTTTGACTGTAATTTAAAATAAACTAGGCTCTATTTCGAACAATATTATTTACTTATGTAAATTTAAACATTTAACACATGGATTTCTCAACTAAGATGAATGAACGCGAAGAGCAAAAAGAAGACACGTAACTCTATGTGTGTATCAATAAATTGCCCACTCCGAATTTTCGTGTGGATAGACACTTCCTTTTAATATGTCGGACTCATTGAATTTTCGAGTTTTTTAATTGAACCAATAGGTTGCTCTGCTTTATAATATTATTGATGGGAAAGAAATTTTTGCTTTTGTTTATGCTAAATATTTTAGTTTTATGAGCAAAGGGATTATGATAAAATTTAATCCATTACAGGCTTCTCGGCAAATTGTAATTGTATAAAAATTTTCCGCAGAATTTAATACAGTAGAATCCGGATATAACGACCCTCAAGGGACCGGCGACACTCTGTCGTACTAACCGGACGACGCACAAAACGGCCGGATAATTTAAGCTTGTTTTTTAATATGTACACATATAGTATAGTCAGATAAGTTTCTATTAAGGTAAATAAAACATTTAATGCAAATTACATATACATAACTTTAATGGTACATAAACATTCCACATTACAAACATACATAATATACTGTAATGTATACAAAGAGATACAATGTATGTACCTACATTTTATGCACGTAAATATGTAGTTACTAACGTAGAAAGTCTGTAATTCGAGTTTTTTTTTGACCAATTTTTGTTCGATAGTAAGAACTTCGTACAGCATTGTGAATACGCGACATCATAGCTTTTATAACATCATCATTAAAGTTAGTTTGAACAAACACATTGAGCGTTTCCGCGGTGTTCAGAGCTTCAGACACACTGGAAGTCGGAGAAGTCTCCTCCGGTTCGTCATCATCACCGCTGCTATCTTTACTATTGGCGTCGTTGGCGATAATATTTTGCACAATGTTTACATCAGACGGTTCTTCACAACTGGCGATGGCATCATCAACACACTCATATTGTTCAAAGTCCTCGTTTGTTATGGGTAGCTGATTATCAATAGCCCTTGTCCAAACGCCCAGCGGTACGTCGTCTTCTTCGTCAAAATCATCGTTTGGAGCAAATTCTACATTGGTTCGGACAAACCCGGCGTGTTTATAACAGTTAAAAATGGTCCCTTGTGTGAGTTTAATCCAGGCATCGTGAATCATTACAATAGCATCGAGAACAGTAATTTTTGGGTACTCAGCACTAATGGTTCCACAGCCGTCAAGACTCTGGATAATTTTCAGGACAAGGTTTTTGCGAAAGTGTGATTTCAAGGCTCGAATAATCCCTTGATCCATTGGTTGCAATACCGAAGTCGTATTTGGAGGCAAAAACACAAGGGTTACGCTTCTCAAGTCACCAATATGCGGATGTGCAGGACAGTTGTCAACTAACAGCAGGATTTTCTTGTTCTTTTTAGTAAGTTCAGGATCCCATGCGCGTACCTATTTGGTAAAAATGTCAGAAGTCATCCAAGCTTTTCGATTGCTCTCATAATCCACTGGCAAATATTGTACATTTTTAAAACATCTGGGATTTTGAGATTTCACGATTACGAGAAGTTTTTTTTTAACTGTGCCACTCATGTTGGCTGCCACCATCACAGTTATTCTTTCCTTTGATAATTTTCCTCTTGCGCATTTTTCGCCTTTAAATTTCAACGTCTTGTCTGGGGTTAATTTATAAAACAGTCCAGTCTCATCTGCGTTAAAAATTTCTTCATCTCTAAATTGCGCGCGCAGAGTAGGCCAAACACTTTCTAACCAATCGCTTACAACCCTCTGTTGAACTGACAAAGACTCACCAGCAATCTTACCCGCGACGATGTTGTGTCTTACTTTAAAACGGTTTATCCAACTCATTGAACAACTGAAGTTAGGAATATTCAACTCTTCAGCAAAAAAATTATCTTTTTCTTGAAGCAGGGATCCATTAACGGGTATTCCCCGGTTACGCTGAAGCTTAAACCACT
Organism: Leptarthrus brevirostris; assembly: GCA_964036015.1. NCBI lineage: Eukaryota > Metazoa > Arthropoda > Insecta > Diptera > Asilidae > Leptarthrus > Leptarthrus brevirostris. The sequence goes on from OZ038371.1 coordinate 42,015,987, forward strand.
GTAATAATGCCTGATCTATCTGTTCTTGAGTTGATGCCCTGACACGTTTACATTTCAAGACATTGGCATTAAACAGGGGTTCTATTTTATTTTTATTTTTCTTTATTGTGGATATTGTAGAATGAGACACGCCGAACTCTTTCGCGAGGGTTACATTTGATTCACCGGCTTCTAAACGGTGTAATATAGCACTTTTTTCTTCAATTGAAAACACTTTCGCTTCACGGAACTCATTATGTCTTGTCACAACAGATGATCAACACTGACTGTGAATAAGGATAGGTATTAGCACGCTGGTAGAAGCCGGAGCGCGGGACGGCGAAGTATTGGTGCGCAGCGTTACCAGAAGAGCATATTTTAGGCCTATTTTTGAGCATAAAGAAGGAATTTTTTTCAAAAATGCTGTAATTTGGAATAATTTTTCTGAAAATGAAAGCTTATCAACTTAGAAAATTATTTTTCCTTTCAATTGAATTCCAGTACATACATACAAAATAATTGCGCTTTAAATAAATTGATCGAAATAACTTAATTAGAAATTCACCACTACATCGCAGTGCAGAAAGTTAGACGAAAACTATCAACTATCGCTTCTCACAACGCTGTTGGTGCGAAGGTTTTGTAAACAAAACACTGCACGTCGTTCTAACCGGACGAATTATCATTAAAATAGGTCGCTATAAGCAGATGGTCGCTTAAACCGGAGTCGTACTAAACGGATATGTTTTCCTAGTACCTAAATATTAAACCTAACTTGAGTTTACATCGTCGTCGCTATAAACGGTTAGCCGTTATAAGCGAAGTCGTTGTATCCGGATTCTACTGTATTTATTCTAACACATCTAACTTCAAGTATCTTCATTTTTTCAAATATATAATTATTTCGGATATTCACAAGTCTGAAATCTGTGAACATCTGAAACTCAACCTGCATATATAGTCGTTCATATAAACCCTTTAATTCATTGTTTAGATGCAATATTTTACTAATAGTAATTTTAATTTCTACATTTAAAATAGATCTTCTAAATTTAAGTAGGATTTTAGCAATTTCATTGTTCAAATTATGTTCTTTTCCTTGCAATGAATAATATTTTTAATAATATGATTAGGAAATACTCGTTGCATCCTACATTGAAGTAAGAAGATTCTCCTGTTATTCAAGGAAGTCAATTAATTCGAAACATCCAAAATTTGTTTTATTGTCAACACTACATGGACACCACATGAATTTCTGACCGATATGAAGATTTGCTCAGTTAATTTGCTTTAAAATTGTTCGTACTTAACTTGATTCTAGTAGTCGCTATTTATCCTGAATATAACATTGTTTAGTACTCGGCTCAGTTGCTGCGGAGTTGTGGTCAATAAAACAACGTACGTCAATTTTAATTGGTAACCAAACACATTTTTGTTTTTTATACCGCAGCCGGAATATGTCTAACACTGACACTGTGTGTTCCTTTGATAAGTTGTCCTCCGATATCGATAAGATTTTGGAAATATCCCCCTCTTCTGAAACCGTCCTTGCTGGCGATTTCAACGTCCACAACACACAGTGGCTCAGGCATTCTTCTACCACAAGCCCGTCTGGAAGACACGTCGAGTTATTTAGTGAGTCTTTTAATTTACAGCAACTGGTTGAGTGTCCGGCTCGTGTTCCTGATACTTTAGGGCACAACGCACATCTTTTAGATCTATTTTTAACATCGCATCCAGAAAAATACTCGGTTTCGGTGACGTCTTCCTTGGGTAATTCGGACCATTGTCTAATCTCCGCCCAATTCTCCATCTCCTCTCTGACAACCACTAACCTAAATTCCACCAAAAGATTAGTGTGGCATTATAAAAATGCTGATTGGGCGGGACTTAATAAGTATCTCAGAAAGCTGGATTGGTCCGATTGCTTTTCTGTGAGAGACGTTAACAAATGCACCGATTATATCTTAAACATCCTTTGGTTTGGAATGCATCGCTTTATTCCTCATAGCTTCAAGAACATCAAACCAACTAACACCAATTGGTTCAATAATGCCTCTTTCGCAGCCATTAAAAATAAGGAAGCAGCCTTCCAGGCATATAAATTGTGCCCTTCAGAGGAATTGAGACGTATCTATAGAGATGCGCGGAATATTTGCAATTCAGCAATTAGTCGGGCAAAGTTCAATTTCGACCAGAACATCACACGGAAGGTTTTTTCTACCCAAAAGGGTATTAAGGGTTTCTGGTCTCTAGTAAAAACCGTAAAGAACAATTTCACCTGTTCGTCAACACCACCACTCATTTATAATGGGAATGTTTTTACTGACTCATTGGACAAGGCCAACCTGTTTGCTGCTAATTTTGCTGCTAATTCATACTTACCACCTTCATCGCAGCCACTTCCATCTCCATCACAATGTACTAGTAGGCAAAAGACGCTACACTTTCGCACTCGCGAAGTTTTTAGAGTACTTTCAAAACTCGACGTGTCCAAAGCTACTGGCCCTGATGGTTTCTCGCCCCTTGTTTTAAAATGCTGCGCCTCTGCTTTGGCTAAACCTCTGCGCAAACTTTTTCACCTGTCATATTCTACAGGAATGGTTCCAAGTGTATGGAAACTTGCTCATGTCCAGCCGATACTTAAAAAAGGAGAGGCATGCGACCCCTCTAACTACAGACCAATTGCACTAACCTCGATCATATCTAAAGTTTTTGAATCACTCAACTCTCAGTTGTTGAAATATCTAGAAAACAACCATCTTATCAACGATTGCCAGTACGGTTTCCGCACTGGCCGCTCAACCGGAGACTTACTAACTGCTCTAACGGAACGTTGGAATCATTGTCTTCATAATTTTGGTGAGTCTGAAATCGTCGCTCTTCATATTTCAAAGGCTTTTGATAGAGTCTGGCATGCTGCCCTTTTAGCCAAACTTCAAACATTTGGTCTGCACCCTACCCTCGTTCAATGGATAGAGAGTTTTATGTCAGGCCGTTCAATTCGTGTAGTAATTGACGGAGTTACATCTGATTCCTACGAAATAAATGCCGGTGTACCTCAGGGTTCAGTTCTTTCACCAACCTTATTTCTTCTTTTTATTAATGATCTCTTATCCCTTACTCTCAATCCTATTCATAGTTTCGCCGACGACAGCACCCTTGATTTCGCGTACTCATTTGATTATGTTATGAATTCACGTGGAAATGCTACAGAAGCCAATCGGGAACGCATGTTTAGATCATTAAACCACGACATTTCCAAGGTCCTTGCTTGGGGCAGAGCAAATCGTGTTACGTTTAATGCATCCAAAACCGAATGCTGTTTAATGTCCCTTAAAAAACGCCCAGTTCACCCCCAACCGATTTCAGTCGACGGAGTGAATATACCCAATTCACCCTCGCTAAAGATCTTGGGTATTGAGATATCCAGCAATCTTAGCTGGAGTGATCATATATTTGCAATCGCTAAAAATGCGATGAAATGTTTGGGTTTTCTACAGAGATGTAAGAAATATTTCACCCCACCTGACTTAGCACTGATCTACAAGTCCCACATTAGGCCTAGACTTGAATATAATTCCCATATTTGGGCAGGGGCCGGACACACCGCACTGTCCGCCTTAGACAAAGTCCAGCGTAAAGCTGTTAAGCTTATTGGCGATCCCTCAATCTCTGAGGGTCTTGACTCTCTGGAGTATCGACGGAATGTCGGTTGTCTCTCACTCTTCTATCGTTATTTCCATGGCCGTTGTTCTAACGAAATTGCTAGCCTGATTCCTTGTAGACTCATAGCAACGCGCGATACAAGATCAACAAGTCGCTCCCACCCCTATACTCTCCGGGTCAAATTTGGACGTACCGTCAAATTTCGGGAATCTTTTCTTAGCAGAACAACACGAATGTGGAACAGTTTACCATCTTCTGCTTTTCCCTCGTCTTATCAGCCTGAAACTTTCAAGCGGGGCGTACATCGACAAATCCTTCACCCAACCTCCTTACCCATTTCCCTCATCCATAATTCCTTTCCTGCCAAGGCTGTGCTTAAGCATCATAGGGCATCCCCTGAGCTTTGGCATCATCATATATAAAAAAAAAAACTCATTGTACTCCCCTAACTACCAATTTTCCTCACCGTTTTAGCTCTCATCTGTCCATTTTTGACTTTTGGCTCATGCCAACCGAATCCTTGTAATGAGTTTGGTTTGGTAGTTAGCAGACCAAACTCATTACAAGGATTCGGTTTGCTTGAGTTCCAGAAAGGAAAGGGAAGATACATCTTAAGCAGCTTCTCGAAGTTTTCATAATAGCCAAAGTACTACATCCCTAAAGTTTATATTTAGTAAAAATTCCAAGTGCCTACGTCAAATGGTACGAATTTCGAAAACTCGCAGACAATTAACTTGGGATCGTTTACCTTTTATTATCAAAGTGTCTATTTACCACCGAACCATAAAATTTGTTGGAGTTAGAAATGGTAAATGTCTTAGTTGATTTATAAATGATAAAATTATGTCTTTATTTACATTCTTAACGTTGTATCGGTTTAGTACTAGAAGGGATATTAATTTTAAGGAGTTCCCTCATTATGAGTAAAAATAAATCATCACTTAATTACGAAAGGAAAGAAATTTGAAAGGTTTGGGGAACGAATAGAAATGTCAGAACACCATCAGCAATTTCAACCCTATCTAAATTTTTGCTAACGACAAATTGTAAAACTTCAACAGACAAGGAAATAAATTGTTCCTTTTCCTGTTGGTGGTAAGTGAAGGCTATAACAACAACTTCCAAAACAGAATTTGGTTTTGACCATTGTCGGAGAAAAGTCGAAAAAGCTAAGGCGATGCACAGATTTATTCCTTATCTCCGGTCCAACTACAAGGCACAATGGCTTTATTACACTGCCGTTTAGGGGACATTGTCCACCCGCATCAGGAGGATGTTATTAAGCCAATGTTCCACTGTTGTCGCCGTTGTCGTTCAATTCATTTCTGAAATGGCCCGAAGATGTGTACCGTCAGCAGTTTTCCTTGAAAATGTATTTTATCGCCTTTTGTTCGACTAAAAGAGGATTTGCGCCCGGTGCTATTGAGGGGTGGACATTAACATAATTTATGAGAAGGGCCAGCATCTGTATGCAATAAACTTTTTTGGACAATTTTAAGATGGCTAAACCCATAGTTACGAAATTGATGGTTGTTTGCTAAACGATTGCGTTTAAAAAATTGGCTCACGTTTTCAAAGCGCTTTGATTGGATATGATAAAACGAATATTTAGAAATTTTTTTGCACATTTTTGCTTTAATTATTGATATGTTCCTTAATTTTGTTTCCGTCAAGCAAAGCAGAATTAATTGAATGTTTATAAATGCTTGGTATTGAGTGGGTGCTGCCCAGACTAAATAAATTGAGTGCACATATAAGCGTTATTAATTAGCAAATATCTCTTAGGGAGTAACCGTCTCGTACACACTTGGGAAACAAAAGAAACATTCATGAGAACACTCAATAAAATAAAGGGTGCCGCGTCCCCTGTTATTATGTATTGCAGCTAGCTATCGCAAATGCTTCCGTGCCCCCAATCTTCCTCCTACGAACTCCTTGAACACATCCTTGCCCAGAAAACTTTTCACTTATGAACCCTGACGAATAGAATTTCCACTTTCTTATTTATCTAGTGGTAAGAACAAGAATAAGAGAAAGGAATATGTTATATTTGTTTACCTCGCCATAAGTGCGGTTTACTCAAGAGTTAAGAAGAGGCCGTAAATATTTGAAGACAAAGTCTATTGTTATAAAACGAAGTATCCGGCAACATTCACTTTTAAGACAACCCCATCTCTGGGAATTTATTTATACAGAACTCCTGCAAATTTCTATTGCAGATCTCGTGTGTTTACCATAGAATAAATAGTTCAAATTGTAGTAGTTTATAAAAAACTGTCGACATTTGATTAGATTTGTAGAATTCTATAATTAAAAAACTGTTTAGTAAAGTTTTACAATACATCGAAAATTCACACTGTACACACTTTAAAAGTTTTTATTTAGTTAGTTTTTTTTTATTTAGTCTGTTATTAAAATGTTATTGTTCTATTTTGTTATAAACGAATAAAGGTTTAAGTTTTACTTTTGTTCTTTTAATATTTTGTTGTTCTGTCAAGTAAGCAACATAATGCAGAAGTATATATACATACATTTACACATCTAAAACACTAAGCCGTGAACCACGAGCCCATTCTCAGTGTAAGAGTTCGGTTGTTGGTTTCGAGCAGAGCCACAGTAAACTAAAAGCCAAAACCACCATAAACTGCAAGCCATACTGGAATTTTATATGTGGTTGTAGAAGGTCCTACTGAAAAAATTATTTACATTACGTATGGCATTATATTTCAGACACGTGGTGTTGCTTTCCAAAACTCGCCCTACCACCGCAACTATTAGTTCTATGAAAAAAACAATGTACACTTTATTAACCGAAATCAAAATATTTTTAATTAAACCTGAAACTTCAGACACAAGGCAAATTTTCATTAAAAACGCAAGCAGTAAACGTATGTGTCCACTAGCACACTTTTTAATTGAAAGTGTATAGTTTAATTTAATAAATGTTAATGTACACGTGGAAACAGAGATTCCACTCTCTACACTCAAGTGTATATACACATTAAAGTTTACACTTCCACTAATAAGTGGAGGTGTGTAAATGCATAAAATTATGAAGTGTAGCTCCACTTAGTAAGTGTACCTACATTTTAAAGTAAACAAAATCTTCCTGTTCACTTGTTGAGTGAAGTCTGTGGAGTGTGTGACTTGTTCCCTGGAAGAAATAGCGGTGAGTTTTTTTTTATTAAATTGGTATGCCTATTTAAAAATATCTTGACAGAAAATGGAAACCACTTCCAAAATAGTGTGGACTGAAAAAATGACGAAAACTTCAAATCACCTACCTTTGGTTGGTAGGATTCGAACATGTGATTCTCGCGTAAAAGCTACTGACGATTTGATAATCGTGATTAAATCATTAATAGGCTAACTAATAAAGTTTATTAAAAAATGGTAATCTTTATGCATAGTGAATATTGCTTCTATTAAATCAGAGGTAAACAAACCGAAAAATATTTCATCCCTTTTAGAACCTCTAGAATATCTAGACGTAAATGTAGATGGCAATAAATGGCGATTTCCGTAATAAGGAAGCATTTCCTTCTAGGAACACTACATTTGTTGGAATTGAAAAAGGCGCTATCGTAAATAAGGTGCGCATTTTTCTTAAAATTACATAAGTTTATGACCCTTACCCAAAACTCCTAAAACTAATTAGCGTTACCTCGTAGGTATTGATTAACCGATACTTTCTCGAGGTTTGCTTTTATTTCACTTAAGTGATACTTGGAAAAGTGCGGTTAGAAATTTATATTGTGTATACTTATACAGTGAATTCGTTTTCAATTATCATCAGTTATTTCCAAAGGTAGATATAGTAGATCTGTGTGTAGATTAGGTTTCTTTATTAGAATAGTCATTACTGTGGTTTTGGAATGTTAAAATATATGGTCCCAAGCGGGAAAATTGATTTGAATTTAATTCTCTAATGGCCACATTGCGCATCTTTCTCGTTCTTCGTTTTTTTATTCAAAATTCGCAGTTTTGAAGTAAACAATTAAAGAATTAACAATCAAGAAAATGTTTGTTAACTAATGTCTCAAAAACAACGAATTGTGGACTGCGAAATGAAAATGTTAAGCCGAAGAAGAAGATCTGCCTCCAAATACCATTGTTAAGGTTCTAGATAACTTTGATATCGATATGTAGACTGGAATAGGAATATATATATATATATGTATGTATATATCAAAAATCTCGCAAAAAACGCAACGAATAAAAAATGAAAAAGCACATGTCTAATATTTAAAAAAAAGCTACTTTTGATCACTGCAATAGCGAAAAAAGTACTGAAATAGTTTTGAAATTATCGAACTGTCCCAGAAAAACGACTCAAATGAAAAAACTGAAAAAGATACAAACAAATTTTTTAAGAATTCTATCCAATGTCACCACATTTGACCCCCCCCCCCTAGTGGGTATGGCGGCTGGCAATTTTGAAATTTAATTGGAAAAGCCTATTTTCTATTGCAGAATCTGGTTCTACAGCAAAAATTACATAAAATTTATCCGTTGTTTCGATTCTTGACAGATGTCGCTGTAATCGCAAAAAATAAAATGAAACATGAAATTTGTTAGATTGCAGTATTTCCCCGGAAACAAACTTTGAAGGAAGTGTCTATTTACCGCTCTTAAATTGCCGTGTAATTTCCGTGTGCACGGAACTACACGTAAGTACACGATTAGTGCAAATAGTCACTTCCATAGTAATAGTTTATTAGTTTATCACAGCCTGTTCTAGATACAAACCTGACGGACGCCCCCCCCCCCCCCCCCAGTTAATAAAGCAAATAAAAGCCTGTTTAATACACCTATTCTTCCCAGGAAGTCTAATACAAATGTGACGTACTTTCAGCGTATTACACGGCAATTTGAGGGTGGTAAATAGACACTGCCAACTTTGAATTTTAAAACTACGTCTACTAAATAAGATGTTCAAATTGATGTCTGTCAGCTATTTGAAAGTGTCCCAATCGTGTGTACATGTTCTCAGTTACTTTCTCCAAAGTTTGGGGTGTTATTGTACTACAACATTGTATTATTATTACCCTAAGTTAATCGATGTTTGCTGGTTCGTCTCATCATTTCTTCGAAAATTCTATTCTACGATCGAAGTCGTCACCTAGAAGCTCTTGCGTTAATTTGATCTTATAGAGATAAAATCCATTTACCATCAATATATTATGCACACTTAATTTGTATATGCCCGTTTGTTGAGCAATCTTTCTAAGAGATGTATGGACGTTTTCAACAACGCTTGCACAAACTTCCAAACTCTTATCATCGTTTGTGGTTTCTTTTGACCTTCCAGATCTTTTTCGATCTTTTACTGAATGAGTTTCTTGATATCGACTCACTGTTTTACAAACACTTAATTTGGCAATGGGTGTACGATTCGGATGAGTATCATTTAATAAATGAACAGTTTCTTCGTACGACCTTTTTTTATCACCATTACCTCGTAGTATGAGCATATCTATTCGTTCTATCTCTGACAAATTCATTATGCTAAATAACAGTAAGAGTTGACGGTGATTGTCACTTACTTTTAAATTGGAACAAATGTTATTGTTGTTTTCACATAAATGTTGTTGTCAAACTAAGGTTTTCTTAACAATCCAGAAGGCTGAAGGGGTATCAACTGTGGTTTCATTGAATAGATTTCTTTAAAATGTTGAATGCATCTATTTCAGTTTTCCACCCACTGGGTGGGCAGGTGGGGGAAAATGGGGTGTGATTTGGATAGAATTCTTAAAAGAATTGTATTCCTATTTTCCAGTTTTTCCATTTAAGTATTTTTTCTGGGGCAATTCGATAATTTCAAAAATTGCATATTTCAGTACTCTTTTCGCTATTACAGCGACATCGTTCGAAAATCGAAAAAATGTTCCAGACAAACTTGATGTATTTTTCGCCGCAAAATCCGATTCCGTAATAAAAAATAGGGGTTTCCATTTAAAATATCAATGTTGCCCCCCGCCACACCCACTGTGTAGGCGATCAAAAGTGATGTTAATAAGTAGTTTTTTTTTAAAAAATATTTGACACGTGTTTTTTCATTTTTTTATTCGATGCGTAGTTTGCGAGATTTTTTACCGTTTCCGGACTTTTTGGACACCCGGTATGTATATCCAGGGTGCATATCCACAGGGTGGCCACTCTCGGGATAAGTCAGGAAATTTAAGTAGTCAGAGAATTTTTCTGATTTATCTCTTAAGATTACGATTAGGGGCATCACAACCTAAATCTTGATTCGCGCGACACGATACAACGTTAAATTAGGAAAAACATTCATATATTTCATCAATTTCAAGGCGTCATTAACCAGAGTTAAAGTGAACAGATTTTTCCGAATTTTCTGAATATTTTGTTGTTTTTATTGAGAGATCAAAATAACAATTTTTTTTTGTCTGCAAAAAGTTCAAAATGGCGGCGCTGGGAAGAGTCCAAAAATCGGCTAAATTTCACTTCAAGTAAAATAGGGCTGTTGCTATTGGTCTGAAAATAAAAATTCAAACGGTTTCCATAAGATTACAGTTTTGGATTCTATCTAAACCTCAATCTTCGAAAAAATCTTGAAAAATAAATCAGTTAAAACAACAAAATGGTAATATTTTCGATTTTATTTGCGAGAAAAATACTTTTTTCTGCGAATTTGTGTATATTTGGAGGTTCAGGTAGTAGTGATAGATTGAGAAGCTGTGGTTAAAATTTCACCTCTATTAAACCATTACTCTCTAAATAATCTTACTTCAAGTAGCAAAAAACGTTGTTTCGAAATAATTGCTTTAAACTTTTGAAAAAATCGAGATTTATACTCACGAGCTATTTGGTCCATGCCTTCTTCTTCCTAATATACAACGAGTAATGAGTAATTCTGATATGGATATCTTGATTATTGATACTACTTGATAGCATATTGTCGATAATTTTTATTCGATTTCCTAAGAATCAAACAACGACCACATAGGGATTGATTTATCAAGAGAAATAATATTGATATTTTTATAAAAATAGCGATACTTTTATGTATGTAAAAAAATTCTAACTAATGTTATAAAAATTAAAATGGTTGGAGATAAAAACCAACGAATATCGAAAAAATTTATATTGTTTTATTTAAATTGCTGACCATTTTCATTTGTATGTATCAGTGTAGCCGGTGGCAGCACTGATTTTACAAAAAATTTTATTTTTCACGCTCGAGTTAGCTACATGAAAAAAGTGTATTGTATTCTGCTTGTTGACATTTATAAGAATTTCTCAGCTGGGTTAATACAACCGTTCAAAATTGGACTCACTCACAAACAATCAGTTAAAAAAAGTTATAAGGCTGTGCAGCCACATCTGTTAATTTTACTCAATTATTTATCAATACTCATCAAATTGTTTCGCTGTTATCGATACATATCGAGATATATTTTATGATAAATCATAATATACTAGATGTATTAATACTTGTACAGCGAATATTTGATGGTATTGATATTTCTTTACTAATAATATCGATGTCGATATATCGATATTTTCTAGCTATCGCCCATTTCTACACAAAACTAAACGATTAAAAGAAAGATCAAAAAGAGATAGAGGCGGGCTGGCTTCGACCGGGTGCGCCAGAAGCCCGACGAGGTCGCGCGAGTCTACCTCTGGTTTAGAATGTGAAGGAATTAGAATATCGTTAAATCGATTTAGGTACGTATTGACCTCATTTATGAAAAGGAAAAAAAATTGAAAAATTCATATGTTATCAACCCACTTAAAGTAAAAATGTTCTCAGAATAAAATAAAATCATATTTTCGAAGCAAAGATAAATCAGAATGCGTTTCAGTTTAACAGAGCCCTCTTCTTTCGCTTTTGAAAGCACAACATGGCGCTCATAACATGAATTCATTGAAAATCTGTTACTTATTGCCATATGCTAAACTCTATCCTATTTTCGATTACCAGAAAATCCCACGTCGTCACTTTATGTGATCGAAAAGATGTTTAACGATACAGCTGTGTCGTTATCGAAGGAAGTAGGAGCTGACGGCCTCGTTACACGTTCTCCACTTTAGAAAGGGCAGCTCACCCTCATTGTTTTGTACACTTTTATTTTATTGAGTTAAAATGATAAATAGCAGCAATACTCGAATTTTATCGTACCATAAAATTCTCTGGACTTTACATTCTTTTCCAAAACGTTCGTACCATACATTCCTTCACTCCCTCAAAAGCCTTCTCAGAATCTCGATGCCCGCATTTATACGATTCGTTAAACAAAGGACACGTTTACGCATTTAATGTAAAATTCTGCATGAAAAACTTGTGCAAATATTAAATTTGGATTTTTTTCTACCTCAGGTTGTAAGACCCAGCCACTGGGACTTTTTATGTTTGGTTGGGTCTACACACGCCACAAAATAATGAGCGAATTACTAAGAATTATACAGGCGCACTTAGTCCATAATGAGCTAGGCACGGAATGAAAGGGCTTCAGGGAGAGACCAAGAGTGGGGGTGTACTAAAATATAATTTTCTTCAAGCGGTTGGATAATTGCCTGGGAGCAAGGTGTTTGCTGCCAACAATAAACGTACCGAATCACACCGTTCCTTGTCGACTTTTTCCAACCGTTACCGGCAATTGGGTATTCGGCTCACGAAAAGTTTTTCATAAATAAGAGAAGGCAAATTGCAAAGTGCGCTCCCGGGAAAATCAAAGTCTTATCAAGCCACCCTCGACGGGATTTCATCTGTTCTGACTTACTCGAAAAGATATAGGTTGAGCAGGACATCAAGAGTGTGGGATATCTTCAACTAAGAAGTAGAGTTACGGGGTTTATAATGCCGCATCCTTTCCCTTTCGGAGAGAGGTGCCACTTTGTGGTTTCACTCAATGATGTTTGGATTTTGCCGGCAGTTTTTGCTTCTACACCCGTTTTGATTTCAGAAAGGGGAAAAGGAAATACCCTCAAAGATTTGGAAGAAGCCTTCTTTTCCTTTGCTCCCCTTTTGGGTAATATCAGTTGTTCATGAATAAGAGCTATTTTACGATTGAGTAGCAATAAGCCACTTGAAATGATAACACCTTACCAGGTAAATAATATTTCAATAAATTTCTTTAGATATTAAAAGGTATGAGCATTCTAAATTATTAATACAGAAAGTGTTATTATGTTTTTTACATAATTGCATACTAGTACAGTCATTTGGTAGTTTTACCTGGAAAGTTTTACGGAAGTTTTGAAAATGAGTAATTTTAAAGATTTCGTTGGTGCCTAAAAGCAATTTTTTAACAATATCTCCTTTCCGACTCATTTCACGATAAAAACATTTATATACAAAATGAAACTAGAGAAAATTCCCTACAATTTATGTTACAACATTTTTTCGTAAAATCAATAGTTTTGGCGTACGAGCGCCGCAAAGTGTAGTTCAACACGCGTTTTGGCCAAAAAACTATTTTCCACACCACCTTGAGGTGGAGTAAGCGGCGCGTTGTTTTTTTTTATCATGGTATCCTCAGTAGGCTAATCCACATGCAATTCACTATTCCAAAATTTTGCGCTTTCTATTTCGCTTCGCTTTTCTTGATGGACCAGGTGATGTGAGTTCAATGTCTTTAGAAATTAGCCTGTTCTTGTTTCTGGTCCATCCCCATTGCTCTGCATTTTGTTCATTTCCATACCACAGCTGAACCTGGTCATAGGTTCGGAACAATTGTTGTCGTGCTGCTGCTTCTGTTGGTGGTAGCGTCGCAGTATTAAATTTACTATTAGATGCTGAAGACGCTTGTTCCATGAATCCACTTCATCCAGATATGTTAGGCAGGTAAACCCATTTTCCATATACCCACAATAAGTCTGAAATGGACGGCATAATCACTTCCGTAACAGCACGAATGCTACCGAGGTTTTGAGTCTTTATTGTTTTCAAGCCCGTATCGTTTCTCTACGTAAATGTTTTTAATGCAATGGTACCAAAACTACCTACGACTTTTGCAGACGGCATTTTCTTTAACCGTTGAATACTTTGATCTGGAGCGATAGCATTTCTAGGTGTTATATAATGGATACCGCCCATGGCATGAAAAGTGTTGTGACCATCTAATGTCTGCGTGTTGAAATCAGCGTTGTCGAAAACAAATTGCGAAAATGACTTATCATCGATATCCAACTGTGAGCGCATTATAGCTGAATGCTATATGCTGAATATTATATGCACGAATTGTAGTGGTACCTGTGATAACTCGCAAGTTCCATTACAAGATAGCCATGAAGAGGAAGAAACGGAGACTATTTTCGAGCAAACGGATGATGAAATCGAGAACGAAGAGGATTGCGATAAAACTGATAATTCCATCACGGATGATGTGGAAGAAATTTCGGTCTGTGAAGTTTCGACCGGTACTAAAGATATTGAACTCGCAACACCTGGTCCATCAAGAACAGCGAAGCGAAGTAGAATGCGCTAAATTTTGGAATAGTGAATTGCATGTGGATTATGCCTACTGGGGTATGATAAAAAAAACGCGCCGCTTACTCCACCTCAAGGTGGTGTGGAAATTTGTTTTTTGGCCAAAACGCGTTTTGAACTACACTTTGCGGCGCTCGTACGCCAAAACTATTGATTTTACGAAAAAAGGATATAACATAAATTGTAGGGAATTTTCCCTAGTTTCGTTTTGTATCTAAATGTTTTATCATTAAATGAGTCGGAAAGGAAGTATTGTCAAAAAACTGCTTTCAGGCACCATTTTTCCAATATGGCGATGCGAGCGATAAAGATACGAGGTGGCAAAGTTGAAATTCGGAAAGAGCACATCGAAATCTATAAAATTACTCATTTTCCGGTAAAGTTTCCTTTCCCTTTTTTTCCCTTTTTAAAATTAAAAGCTTTTATTTAACTTCACTTGTATGTCCTGGAATTATGTAATCAATATTTCACCCACTTCCACTGAAGCTATCGGGCTGAAATTTGGCACACACGTTTGGTTCTCGTGAAAATGCATTACTTAAATGCCGCTTTCGCCATGGCGATTTATCATTTCCACAGCAACCCCTATGATATGGGTATCAAATGAAAGGGCTTGATATGCGAAACACAATAAGTAAAATGACGTCATTCTAAATCCAATATGGCAGGCGTCTAATTTGACAATGCAATATTATTATGACATGGAGCAAATCTTCACCTTCACGTGGTGGAACGTATTAATCCGAAACATTCATTGGCAAGGAGACCAACGCAGATGGATAGTAAACTTAACAGATGTCATGAAATTGGTAAGAATCAGATAAGGTTGCAAAAGTCTCAAGAAAGTATAAGACACTGCCTAATAAACAATACCTGATTCATGGATGCATAAAATTTCTGTGAAAATGGTCGTAAAAATTTTATACAACTTAAAAATGCTGACAAATAATAGATCTGATATTGATTACAAGATTTCAAAAGACTAAAAAGTAAAAAATAAAATTACACTATAAAAAAATATTTTTTTAAAAAAGCTTTTATTTAACAATCAAATATAAAAATGTACTAAAAAGAAAAAAATAAGTTTTTGCTATAATACATTTAGGCTAAAAATAATATTTTCATAAAATAATAACAGCTTGGGCGCTCCTTAGATATTGAAATTATATTATTTAGCATAATCTCGCTTCGCTTCCCTTAGTTTCACTAGTACTATTTTATAATTTCAATATCTAATGAGCTGTTATTATTTTATGAAAATATTATTTTTAGCCTAAATTTATTATAGCAAAAACTAATTTTTTTCTTTTTAGTACATTTTTATATTTTATTGTTAAATAAAAGCTTTTTTGTAAAAATATTTTTTTATTGTGTAATTTTATTTTGGAACCAAATGACTGTACTATACCCAGTAACTGCGGTTGGCTAGAGTCAGGCAGATACAGAAGAATTGAGGGATGGTTTCCTATTTTTCGTCATCTTTGAGGGCGAGGGCGCACCGAGTGTTTAAGCATGTCTGCCCATAAGCCAAATGACAGCCACGACAACGCTTATGATATTTCACTTGAGCGAGATTTACTCTCCTGACCGCTTTAGGTCAAAAGTTGGCAAGATCTGCTGGGTGATTAGGCAAGTATACTCTCTTTGCATTCGTTCAATTTCCAGCTTTGCATGTAGTTAGCTGCTTACCAAGCTGGAGAGTTATGTCCGAGTTTAGTAAAGTAGAGGAGAGAGATTCACGCTAGCTCATCGGCCTTACAGTTCCCTAGAATTTCACTTTGCCCTGGTATCCACGTGAAGCGTACGTACGAGGGCGAGCTTTTAAAAAAATTAATGTCATCATAGATAAATGTCGTAAAAATTATAGCATGTTCTAATAATAAAACCTCTACATATGAAACACCAGAGCGTCACTAAACTCGAATAAGTTTACCTGAGGGAAAATGATGCCTTCGAATGACAAAAAGTTTCAAATCAACAACGAAGAAAATTCAATGTTTTTAGAAGAGTCGATGCATTTCATTCCAAAACTCTACGTCATATGTAATAAAACAACAACGCGCTTTCGGCACATCGATGTCTTGTGCTGGCTTCCTAACAGATTTGAAAATTTTGAATACAATTTCTTTCCTTTCGCTATGAATTCTTAATCAATTGATTCCTCCTACTTTCGAAAGCAAAGATATAGGTGCATATGGTTTAAATATAAAGTAGTGTTTTTTTAGGGAGGTTTAATGCTTTATGCACGCTGGGCACCCCTTCCCAGCAGTGTCGGACTCCTGTGGGGCAGTTTACCGACTCAAACATCTCCATTGCTCTCCAGACACTAGCCTAGAACCGTTTTCCACATTACTTCAAGCTAGGTCCTTTTCTTTAGCCCGTCAGACGGCCTGCTCGTCTAGGGCTTTCTTTTTCCTGCGCAGGACGTCTTCCGCGTTCCTGACTGTGAAATTCCAGGTTTCTTCGTCGGCGATCAAGCCTTGTACTATAGTGTCCGGGGAAATCGCCCCTCCAATGTGGTTTCTCAGCGTTCCTCTCTTGGGAGCCCATCTCTGACACTCAAAGAAAGTGTGTTCTGCGGTGTCCATTTGACCTGGGCAATAGACGCACTCCGGTGACGCTACTTTTCCCATTCGGTGAAGGTACGAACGAGAGTACCCGTGGCCACTCAGGAGTCTGTAGATTCAGGGGCGCAGGTCGTTGATAAGCCTTGCTGTCCATCGTCCCCTGTTCTCCTCTCTCCATCTTTGTTTACACATTTTACTCTCTGCACACCGTTGCCTTGTCCTTCCTGGAAAGCAGGTCGATGGGAACGATCACTGCAATCACCAGCACGGCCGGTTCGGAGACAGTGCGGTATGCTGAGGCCACTCTCTGTGCTGCGCGCCTTTGTACCTGACCAAGTATCTTCCGATATTGCTCTTTACTTAGGGCGTCCGCCCATACCTCCGCACCAGACAGTAGGGTTGACTGTACTAATGTCATTAACAGGCGGCATTTGCTCGAGCTTGGTCCTGCCACGTTGGCCTTGTCAGCGATGCGACGGTCCTTGCTGCTTTATCTGCTGGAAGAAACTCATCTTGGTGTCAATCGTAACGCCGAGATATCTCCCCGATGGTCTCGTTCGTATGGTCTTCTCTCTGACTCGCACTAGAAGGATGGTCGGGATTCTCCTTTTGGTCAGGACAACGACCTCCGTCTTACTAAGGGCCAGCGACAGTCCATGCGGCGTCATCCAGCTGTTTACGGCTTGCATCACCCTGTTCAGCTTAAGCTGCGCCTATTGCACGTCGCGTCCTGATATCAGTGCTGCAAAATCGTCTGCATACCCGACCAGGGACCTATTTTCGGGCAGTTCGATTCGTTGCAGACTGTCATAGGTGGCGTTCCAGAGATCCGGTCCTAGTTTCGTTCCCTGCGTTGCCCTCCACGTAACCCTCCTTATTCGCTGTCCCTCCTTGTCTCGAACAAAATTTTGTATGGGACAAGGTCTATTTTCTATTCTATTCTTTTCTATTCTATTTTTCGGAAAAGAAAGGAACTTCCAACTTTACAGCTTCGTTTTATAAGCGGTTAAGCTATAGGATCCATAAATATTTTATGATCAACCAAATATCGAAATCGCTTTCAAGAAGTTTGACTATAAAAACATCTTGCAGAGCTAATTAATTCGGTCTTTATGTAGAAGGATATCTTTTATAGACTCATTAGTAAAATTCCACCTCGTTACGACTGAGTACTTTAAGTGAGGTCCGAGATCCATGCCGAATTCTTCCGGGCTTTTGGGTCTGTTCATTTTATTCCACAGGTTTGAACACTTTTTCGTCATCACTAATGAATAATTTGTTATAATATTTAGAAACAAATAAAAGAAAGACTTAAAATTTATGCCTTTGTATAAAGTTTCAAGTTTCAAGTTTTTCAAAATTTTTATTAAATTGGGGCACTCTGCAAATTTAGTGTGCGTCTTGCACATCGGATATGTTTCGAAGCGGAAGTAAACCGTTTTCAGGTATTTCGAGGTCCTCATAGATACAGCCTTCTTCAGCATGTTCAATGTTGGCATTGGCTAGTGGCAGAGTTTCCTTAAGGCCTTAACTTTTACAAAATTTGCTCCATTATCTGTTAATGTAGCAACAACATTATCTACTAGAACTTAGCCCAAATTGAGCACGAATTACCAAGTTCATTCCAGTATTTTTGTATCTAGATTTACCTAAGTCTGCCATCTTCCGATTGACCGGCATGGGTGGTCGTTCCAGCAGCCTCAATTGGCTACCTCCGGCATAGCTCAATCCGTCATCGATGCACACAAGCCTTCTACCACGGCAGGTTGTAGATGCAGGGAAGAGTTAAGGCCTGTTACCAATAGAGAAAAATTAGTTAGCAGTTATCCTTTTTCTACTTGAACATACTGTGCTGCTTTGGAAAGGTGGGCAATTTTATAAAATAAAAAACAGGTTTATTAATTACATGCATTTCGAAGAAAATTTGAGAAAGTGCTGAACTTAAGATAATCGCAACAGTGGTAGGAGTGAGACCAACATTGCTGAGATTTTTAGAAAGGATATTGGAATAACAGTTTTTTGGCGTTTGTCTAACGTCGTTGGGTAGAGTAGATCAAAAGATAAAAATAAGATAAACATATCAAATTTATGAATCTCCTTGTAACTTCTTCGCGGTGGAGTAAGTGCAACCCCCCCCCCCCCCCCTCATTCAATTTTTTGTTTGGCTAGGTGAGATCTATCACTCCGCTAAATTTGGTACACCCTATGCGAAGCACCCTGTATATACAAAATCAAGTAGTAAATATTAAGCTACAGATATTTTAAATTTAACAATACAAAATACTAAAACAGTCAAAATATAATAATCATAACAATTTCTTTCTTAAAAATTCCGTAGCGCTTTTGTGTAAGAAAGCAGTCTTACAACGTTCCCCAGAAAGGACTCGTTTATCACAATATAAAAAACGTTCTACGAATTGGCGCTACTTTATATGCTAATCACAAAATATCAACCTCCTTGCAAAGGATAATCTTCAGATTTGAGGCTGTAATTATTGTCATAATCATCTGTAGACGATTTTTTCTTCATCTTGGGCGTTTCTTATTCTCACCACCCCTATATTTACTGCGCTAAGAATATATCTCGCGGGTTAAACGGATGTTGGTTAAATTGTGGCCAAGAACACGAAAACATTATGCAAATTAATTTAAACGATGATGCTTGTTATGATAACGATATAAAGAAAGAGTGATGTAAATGGAGTAACTATGTAGATATGGGATAGAACATAATAGGATATTGT
The DNA here is from genome assembly GCA_964036015.1 of Leptarthrus brevirostris. Classification (NCBI taxonomy): domain Eukaryota; kingdom Metazoa; phylum Arthropoda; class Insecta; order Diptera; family Asilidae; genus Leptarthrus; species Leptarthrus brevirostris. The sequence continues at coordinate 42,035,405 of OZ038371.1, forward strand.
GGCTTAACAGGTTTTTTAAAGAATACATTAAAAATCAGGACTTTGGAAATGCTAATTTTAAATTTATCCGATTAGACATTAGTTGACTGTCGACCTCCAGCATTTATTTTACATTCATTGAATCGACACTAACTGCTGTATCACCCTATAGAAAATAAGTTGTTTCAGTAAAACCCTAGGGATCTACGTGGGCAATTTATCTTTTTCGTTTAACGACTCGATTTTCTTTTCTCAAAGCAATGGAAAACGCTAGAGGAAAAAATGAGCCCCACTTCGACAGAACAAGATATTCAGGCGGCTCTTTTACACCGCACTTAATACAATCGATTTGTCTTTTTGGTAAATACATTTCCTCTTCGAGAGATGCTATCTCGGCAGTTGATTTTCTACGGTAAAAGTAGTCGTTTAAAAGAACAAACTGCCATTACTCACCACCTCCTTCGAATACTTGTGACTGCTGGTTTTATCGGGCCGACATCCTATTGATTTTCGTCTTAATGCATACATCCGACGTCCAGAAGGTTTGGGAAGGATATTATCGGAAGCACTGAGACTGTGATCGCAAAAATTGTTAATTTTAGATGCACATTTTACAAATAATTTAGCAAATAGTAATCCATATAAAAATAAAAACCTTGTTCGGTTAAATTCAAGGACAGTAGATTAGTTATTTATAAATAGAAAGAAAAGCAGGTAGACTCTGAATCAATTTTCCTAATTGTAAAGGTTTTTCAGGTGAAATTTTAGTTTCTTTCCTTACCTTACATAAAACAATTCAATTAATTAAAATTGGTAGCATTGTTTTTGTGTGAACGTTTTAAGTTAATGATTTATACCCTTGGCCCACTTTAAGAAAATATAGAAACAAACACAAGATTCAAAGTTAAACTTCTAGCCCAAATTCATTTCCGCCTACACTTCATTAAAAAAAAACCTGATATAGACTTAACTCTATTGAACAATGTCTAGAAATAAAGTTCTTATTCTTGTACTTACAGAAAAATGGTTTAAATTTCTAGTGTACCTATACCGGTATATATTAAAATGAGTCCCTTTATTTGACGACAGACAAAATGTCGAAAAATTTGGACTTTCACTCGTCTCTATTGTTTCTTAGGTTCTTACTTACAAAACGACTTTAAATTTAATTGGGATAATTTTGCCGCCAAATCATATGTAACACCATCTTTGCAGTCTCCTCAATCTCCACGTTGGTCCCCTTATAGACCGTCTGCTTTACACTTTTTGCATCTTAATCACCCTCGCAAAACTTGATGTGTCGAAGGCTGCAGGCCCTGACCGTATTTCGAATTAACCTCTGCAAAAACTGTCTCCTAGTCCTATATTGTTTTTTCCTAAGAATGTGAAAACTATAGAGGAAACGAACCACAGACTAATCGTCCAAGGGTTTTGAATCAGTTATTAAAAGTAAGTTAATAAAATATTTTGATAGTAATAATCTTATTAGTACGGTTTATCTACTTGCTGTTCTATCGGAGGTGTACTAGTTTACGTTACGCAGTGTCTGAATCATTGCCTCCGTAAATTTGAGTAGCCCGAAAGTCTTTTGTAGTTTTTTTTGTGCCGCTTTTTTAATTACTTGATTTGATTTTAATATAATGGATTAGATGCTTTATATCTCGCAGGTAATATTGGAAGAAGTAACACTTAATTCCTAGGAAATCAACGCCGGCATACCGCAAGGTTCTATTTATTCTTTCATTTGTAATCTTCTACAATGTTGTTTCGGTTTAGTATGTACTACCATTTTATTATAAATAATTTTATAACAATATATCCATAAACATGTTTAACGGGCCGCGTGTTGCTCATCCCTGTTCTACATAGCTTTAGTAATGACAGCACCTGTGATTACTACAACACCTTCCTGTCGACCACCTGTAGGTGGATATGAACGGCATGTTAGATCCATTAAGATACGATATATCACAAATAATTGTTTGGAGCAGGACAAATCATGCCTTTTTTAATACTTTCAAGAATAGCTGCTATAGTTTATTTGTTTATTTGACTTCTTTAAGGGGCACATGGATTACCGATTTCCCACAACAATTGTTTATTTGTTTTGTTCGAAATGAAAATAGCTTTCGTCGAAACCACTATCAGGTCGAAGTATTAGAAATTTTGATTTTTAAGGTAGGGCAAAAGTAAACAAAAATTAATTCCTGGAAATATATAATTTTATCGTTTTTCAATATTTTTGGCCACGACTGGTTCCGACTAGAACAGGGAGTATTTGAAATAATATGTTTTGGAACTTTGTCTAAGAGCTTTCAAAGCCATCTAGAACCAAAATGAACTATGAACCGGTATGCCCCTTAAAAATCTTAGGTATTGAGGTTTTCAGCAAGTTAGCTGGTTAGACCACATATCTCTATCTCATCGTAAAAAAATATAATAGAATGTTTGGGGTTCTAATAAATATGAAAGTACTGTAATCCATTTGACTTAACGTCGATCTACAAGCCTCATATCAGGCCCATATTTGGGCCGGGTCGATACCACATAGATACATATATCGAAGTATCGATAACAAAGCTCTACAAAAAAAAATTAAAAAAATAAGTAATGAGATCTGTATATGTTTTCGAGGTCGCTGAATCCGAATCCGAGGTCCGTTTAACCCCATCACATCAGAATTTTCCATAACCTCAAAATTTAGACCAAAAACCCTTATTACCCCATAGCCCCATCATACCAAAAACCCTAAGCCCTTAACCCTCAAAATAAAAGCGGCAAAGGTTACAATACGCGTCTCATTTCCGAAGTTAGGACTAAATAGGCAGTTCGACATAACGAATGAAAATCCTGATGTGATGGGGTTAACTGGACCTGGGATTCGGATTCAGTGACCTCGAAAACATACAGTAAACATAGTCAGACCTCAGAATTAATTTTTTAAATTTTTTTTGTCTAGCTATGTAATACAATTCTAATATATCATTGTTTTCAACACGCGATAAATGCTATGAAATTTTAAACAACTTTGCAACAAATTGAAAACAATCAGAATCTTTTTTTGAAAATGCCGTAAATTTTTTGTGCGCAGTCTCTGTGGTACTTGACCGTTATTTGTTTTCCATTTCACGAGCACTCAAGACTAAACAAGTGGCAACAAGTATGGTAAGTTCATTCATCGTCCTGTTTCATCTGTGGTTTTAACTCGTTTCTGTTTCGTAAGTATTTTCATTTATATATATATATATATATATATATATATATATATATATATATATATATATATATATATTATATATATATATATATATATATATATATATATATATATATAGACTGTTAACATATCTTTCTATTTCGTTTAAACAAGTGATAAGTAACTTTAATTTTTTAGGGTTCACTGTCTCATAGAATTGAGAGATTTGGAATCGGGAAAATTACGAAGAAAAAGCTAGGTCCTTCAAACAGCAAAGTATGGACAGAGTTCAACTGACTCGATGATAAACGAGCACAGTGGAAGCGATACAAGAAATGCGAATAATACTTCCAACATGTGGAACCATTTAGAAATTAGAGAACCATTGAATTTCAAAAAAGAAGTTGTAAGAACATACTGACTCTAATGATTCGTATTGCTAATCATATATATTTTGCAAAATGAATTCTGGATCCATAGTAATTTGTGGTTATTTAATAATTTAATATTTCAGATTAAATTCTATGAATGTATGTATCGATAATTCTTTTATAACTTATCGATACTGCAGTATCGCAACATTCCGTTATATTGCAATACAATTATCGATAATTTTGCTTTCGATTCCCATCACTACAATCGAAACAATGTCCGTTGTTTAACACTCTTCTACTGCTACTTGCATGGCTATTGTTCTATCGAAATTTTTAGCTTCATTGCATTCTCGTTTCGCATAGTATTCAAACCTCTGCCACTCTCATCCCTCTTAGCGTTTTCTCTAAAGCGCGGAAAACTGACGACAGCAAATTTAATTCAGATTAAATATAAAAACGGTTGGTTGAAATGGTACTTCTCCTCCACGCTTTTTTAAAGCGTAACGTTCTTTGTATTTTAAACTAAACCTAACATCTCGTTCTGTCTTTAGTCTTCTCAGTGCTTTAATAAAAAAGTTACATCTATTATATTTCTATAAAATATTATGCTAAGATACCAAGTAAACTTATGTTTTTAAATCTTTTCTGTAACAAATGGCGGGGGGAACTCTTAATATTTTGAGAATTTTCGATTAAATTTGTTATTGATATTCTTAAGAACGTTTGCTTTTAACTTCGTTCATATGTATGTCCCATCTGTTACGAAAAGAATAATCTCAATAATTTTCTATCGTGGAATATAATTCTACAAAAATGAATTATATATATATACAACAAAAACTCTAATCTTTCTGTATAATAAGTTTCGAAATTTTAAGTTTTCGAAAAATTAATTCACAAAATTTAGCCATATTTCAAGCGGTCAAAAAGCCCCAATTAGGTAAGAACATCAATTCTTCTAATTATTTGAATTATCTATTATTTGTCAACCGAAGCAATTACAAATGTTTACAGTTTTAATTGACGTCACTTAACAACTTTTCTTTCACAATACACTATTTCACTTCATTTATTTACACTTATCATTTCACGGGTTAAAATACACTTGTATTCGTAGTAAAACTTACATATAAACACTTCGCAATCTAAATCCCGACTTAAACTAACCAGGCTATTCAGCCGTATTTATACTACTCAGCTTAGTTCTAGAAACTTTAGTAACCTAGTTCTAGATGTTTCCGATAAACATTTTAACCACACTTATTCACCATAGGTTGGGCTTGACTTTCTACGTTTGACATTTCCTTACCTTGGTTTCCGGACACCTGGGGAAGCGCATTCCAAGGTTCAATATTTTGCTTTTTGGGGCTTTTTCGTGGCTCTTGTTCTTCAAGTTGGCTGTAGCTTAGCTGTAATACCACGAAAGCGACTCCTGTTGAGAAATTAGATTTTGATTACGTTCTGCTGCCTCCTTCAATGTCTGTCGTAGTGGAACAATCTCGTCGTCCTCAGCATGAACCGTTAGGTTCTCAGCATGAACCGTTAGGTCTCTCAGCAGGTGACCTTCTTTACCGCAGGACCATCATCTGTACTGGCGACGGGACACTTTAGCTTCGTTGTTCCGTTCGGTGCCTCTCTTCAATCTAAATTCTTCTTTGTCCCTTTTGTTGCACTTTGCACAAGCAATTTTTCTCGTATCATATCTCGGAAGGGTTGATCTCCTTTGCCTCCAGCAATCTCGCCGGAGATGACCCTCCTGACCAACAATTAGGACGACCACGGTTGACCTGGGTATGGATTCAGTAACAGATACCTTTTATTTTGGCTTCTTCCCTAGGTCTTATGAAGGCTTATTTTGTTGCCACATATGCCACATACCTCAGCGTTTCTGTTCTTCCCAGCGAGTTGTACTGCTTATTGCAGATCACGATCTATAAGTGAGTTAAGAAATGCTTCTCTTGCAACCTCGTTGACATAATCTTGGCTAAACGTGGGATAAGCCAAATGTGTCAGCCTTTCTATGTCCGCACATAACTGCTTCAATGTCTTCTGTGTTCGACTTCGTTGCTGAAAGCAAGACCTCTTGCATGTGCTGGTTTTAATACCGCAGTTCTAGGGCTTATATTAGGGATGAATAATTATAAATTTGTTCTGTCGGTATAGTATGTAATAATTCTGCTGCTGCACCTCTAATTACCATGAGCTTTTTTCTCGTCAGTCCAGAAGTTTACTGCGTTGTCGTCTCCAAGTGTAGTTAAAGGTTTGCCAGGGCGGTGGGCCGTCAAATGTTGGAGGATGAAGTCTTTTATTCACAGTCACATCTGTAGATGACGTTTCTGGACACTCTCTAGTTCAGGCCAAATTTCTTCCAAACTTTTCTTCATTAATAGTTTCATTTCACATTAAGCTTCTTTAATTTTTTAGCTGTCCAAAAATTGCCACCTCTTCCAATCTCTTTTCAATGTCTGACTTTATATCTCTCATTTTGTTATCCATATGGCCTTCGAGGTTGATTTTGATAGAGTTTTATATGGTCTTCAGTTCCTTCTCTTCAGTTGATTCCAGAGCTTCAAACTATTTCTGCATATACATTTCCATCTCGGCTTTAACTTCGTCGCCAAAGTTTTTAAGTTCCGCTACAAGTGACTTCTGTTCTTCCAGCTATGCCTTTAACTCAGAAACGGACGCTCCCATCGCCAATTTCAAATCGGCCATTAACTCAGATTTCAACTCTGCCGTCGACGATATCTGTTCACCCATTGATGCGTTTAACTGCTCTTGAGATCTGTCATGCTTGGAGTGTTTACTTCTTCTTCTCGTCATATGGGACGCACCTTCCAGTAAGCGAGCTCTTCAAAAAGTGGTAAGCATACCAATAGGTATAGAAAAGTTTTAGTAGCCGGCGTGATTCCCGGCTATGATAGAGTATTTGAATCAGATCAGATCCACTGGTGTTGGGTAAGAATTCAGCATATATTTGGTTTAATTCATCTTGTATTAGCGTAATTACTAGTACAAGACACTCCTCTAACCAACGTGATTCTTCATTATCTCGCTTAGTTTCATGACTTCCTAGTGCCAGCCTCACCAAACCAGCGTAATTCCTGGATATCGCGTTCACTCCTGTACTAGCTAGTACGAGACACTCGACATGTGCTTCTTGGCAATTCTGTAAGTAATTGTCCCTCGTAGTTGTTACTATAATCTAAGCGGTACATACCCATTCGGAATTATCAGTCCTCATCTTTTCCCTCAGGAAAATACCCATACTAGTCGCAGAGGATTCCACTCTGAAAAAAAAGATCAACGCCAGAAGCGGAGCTCGTACGAGCCAGCAGTGTATTGGTTTCCCAAACTTAATTTTTTAAGATCATATTACAATAAGAAAAAGGAGGAACAATGTGGGAAATGTATGCACAAATTTCAAATAAGTATACATAAACCAAATATAACTTGAATTTTCAATTGTTACACATAGTTGTAGCAGTTTTCCATTCAGGCACGCTCTTTCCAATGACAATATTGAGTAAACTTTACAATGTGCTCCCTGCCACCTTCAAAGATAGGACACACTAAAAAAAATTTGTCTCCTACATATGGATATTAGCACAGCGATTTAAATTTGCCATCAACTTCAATGTCGCAGGCAGATAAAAGAAAAAAGAAGTTCTAAAAATATTGCCAAAGACTTTATCATAATGCAAGCTGCTGACGCTATTAAAAGTGTTACGTCATATATGGCAATTAATCCGAAAGCGAAATATGTTGATGCTTTCGAAGAAGATGTGAAAGCTGAAGTGTAGAAAATAATCAATGAAGACCTCAAAGACGAAGCGCAACTAAAAAAACCAAGAAACTTAGATAAGGCTTAATGTTAATTATGGACGGAATTTAGTAGTGCTCAGATCATACGTTAAATTATGTGAAAACCCGTTTGAGTTCATATATAAGTCACTCACATAGTGTGAAATGGCGTTAAAGCCGGATTTCCTCCCACGATTTCAATAAGTTTTTCTTTTATTTATTTTTATTTATTTAAGCTTAAAACAAGCTATTACATAATATTACATACTACAATTACAAGCTACATATAACATAATACTAATACTACAAGCTATGGGTCTATTCATAAACGCATATTTGCGGAACAACTGCACAATTCAGCTGAACCGAATGAGTTGCTGAATCATGTAGCTGCAGCGCAAAACTGCGTTTATGAACAGGCCCTTTAATAAATGATGACATAATAAATAAATAGTAAAAGCTACAATATGAGCTCTAATTAAAGTATATACGGGCTGGAAGGAAGAAGGATCAAGAAAGGCTATTCAGATGGGCGGGATCAAGATATAAGGCTTTGTGAAGGGATGATTTACTCAGATGGAAGTAAAAGGTGGAAAGGTCGTTGACTTTTCGTAGCATCCTGGTAATTCGCTCACTTTGACCGTAGTTTGTGCGATGGCGGTCGAGTCGGAAAAGGGAAGTGGAGCTATGGTTGCGGGGATTGGTATAGATGGGTAAAGATTGCAGGATTGAAGGGCAGTCTATGGCACCACTTAATAGCTGATGAATGAAGAGAATGTCGGAAACATCCCGACGTTTACTTAAAGGTTGTAAGTCTATCAGTTTCAGACGGTTTTCATAAGGTGGACGGTTGAATCTGTCTACCCACGGAAGATCACGTAGAGCGAAGCGAATGAACCTACGCTGGACAGATTCAATCCTATTAATGTGAGTTGTTTGTGTAGGTGACTATACCTGGCTGGCATATTCAAGAAGAGGTCTAAAGAGGGAGATATAGAGAGATTTGGAAACATTAGGATTGGAGAACTCTCTGGACCAGCGCTTCACAAACCCTAGCGCGGAGTTAGCTCTGTTAATTATGTTGTCAATCTGGGAACGGAAATTGAGTTCGTTATCACAGATTATTCCGAGGTCACACAAAGAGGTAACGATAGGGACTGGTACGTCGGTTAGCATGTTGACTCTCGGGGTAGATGTAAGACGCTTGCGGGAATAAGAGATGGACTGGCATTTGGAGACATTGAGTTCAAGGAAGTTTTTCATGCACCATATGGTGAAGGAATCGAGGTCTTTTTGCAGGAGAAGAGAGTCGGTTGTGGAGGAGATATGTTTAATTATTTTCATGTCATCAGCATAAATGGACAGCTCTCAGTGATTGATGAAACATTCAACATTATTTATTGTAAGGATGAAAATTAATGAACTGAGGTGGCCGCCCTGGGGGACGCCGGAACGAGCTACAATAGGGTTTGAAATGGATGAGCTGAAAAGAACATTGTACCGATGGTTGTTGAGGTAGGATTGAATCCAGGAGATGAATCGGGAGGGGAAGCCTAGGCGATCAAGTTTGAACAAGATAACATTATGGGAGATCTTGTCGAAAGCTTTACTAAAATCGGTGGCGATAACATCAACTTCTTTACCGTTTTCCAGGGCACATAGTGTTTTGGAGACGAAGTCAGTAAGGTTGGTGGTTGTAGATCTTCCTTTGAGGAAGCCATGCTGGGAGAGGGAAAAGATAGACTTACAGTGGAAGAACATGGAGTCATCGACCAATTTTTCTTCCATCACGTTATGTTTTACCTTCACAGTTTTGTGAATCAGCCACGAATTAGTAGCATTGATATATATCTAGGTTTAGTCCTAGATAGAAAACTTACCTGGAAGCCTAACATCCAAGAAAGAGTACGGAAGGCTACAGTAGTGCTGTACTCGGGTAAGAAGGCTATAGGGAAAAGGTGGGGTATGGAGCCACGCATTGTGCATTGGTTCTATACCAGTGTCATACGACCTATACTTATGTATGGGGTGAATGGCTATAAAGGTAGCTGCGCACCGGCTGAATCATCTAACGCTACCCACAGACAGCAAATGTATTTTCACAGATAGTCAGGTCGCTATTAAATCCCTCTCGGGAGTATACACCACCTCCAAAACCGTTGTAACATCTTGCTCAATACGTAGCCAAGCTAAAAAAATTTGGGAAAATCTTTACGCCAAATCGGTAAAATTCCTGAAAGAAGTAGGTCTAGTGTGTAAAGCATTATCGATTCTTAAAAAGTATGCAGAAAAGTGATACGACTTGCAAAATAGCTCCTCGGATCAAAAGACAATTTATTAAACCGCAACAGAGCATCCTTAAGCAACGGTAGTTGATGTAGTTAAAGGTGTCAAAAATATAGTAAATGACAGTGATTTTTTGGAAAGAGTGCGAAATATTCTTGTAAATTGAACTTTTCATGAGAAAAAATTTGCATACGATCTAGTAATATTTTCTGCCTTTTATGAAGTTACTGTAAAATGAAATAACATTTTGGGCAAAAAAGAGGACCTATACAATCCCAAAAAACTTCACCAACCAACTGTATTCAAAAAGGTAATTAAAACCTTCTTAGGAGAAAATTTCCAATTGGTAGCTCTACAAAGAAAGTGTCAGCAATTACCATTTGCTAAAAGGACCTGACAGTTTATGTTCACCATCGTTGAAAGTAAAACAAATAGAAAGAAGAGGGCAAGAAAAATAATTGAAGACGGTTCAGTCCTAGTTAATTTTCCTCTCGATAAAACCAATTTGGTAAGCCACAAAATGAGAACTGAAAATCATCATCGGCTACCAATCAAGGGGATGAGCTTATTGGATGAGGAGAAATCAATTGTTAAAACAAATTTTCCTTTCCTCCTGAGAGTATTGCAAGACTAATGGAATTTTTAAGCAATCTAAATTTTAGCTTAGCTCCGCTTCGATTTTACAATTGCCCACAAATTTTAAAAGGTTTTCAGAAGAACATTACTTCCGTTTGAATTGAACTGAAAAGCATTTATAATCGTAAAAACGTAATGAAGCCCTTTGAACGTCTTGGTATCACGAAAGAAGAAAAGTTCGAATTTCCGTCATTGATATCTCCGCAAACATGGTCCGCATGGATATTACCGAATTATTCAGTTTTGAGGAAATTTATGTTTTTTCTAAAGCAATTTATTTGAATTATTTGGCGCACATTATGACACTGCATAGTACCAAACTTGAAATTTTTCACAACTTTATGCCTTTAAGAACCAGGAAAACAGCTCCTACAGCATACCAGGTTATCCTGGGACTAGACCAAGGAATTCCACAATTTTTACCTCCCTCGATATCAGAGCTGCAAAAAAGCTTTCTCTTTTTGCCATAAATAATAAGAGATAATGCTGATGTTTCGCTTTATAATAGGCCAAATAAATTTTCATGGCGACGCAATGAATAATTTCATTACTTGGCAATTTAGAGTTTCGAGCACGTAAGCAAAATATTGCAGTATTTTTCCAAATAACGAAAGTAAGACTTTTACTTTTAAAATTTATATATTTTGTTATTTTTCTAATTTGTGTTTCGTAAATTAAGACTTGTTTGTATAGAAATTGTGAAGAGGTAATTAAAAACAAAATTATGTAGCTTTAACTCAATTTTCAAATTCAGGTTTTTTGAAATCTTAACTTAATTTCTGTCACATTTCTCTTAAAAACTGATAATAACATACAAATATAAATCGAACTAGTCATACTCATTCCACTACGCTAAAATGACACGTTGCGCTCTAAGACCGATGCGATCTAAGTCGTCTGCCTGACTGCGACTTGGCTATGTGCCGGAATTTTTGATTCTGAATTATTCGGCTCCGAATTCCAGGTTTTTCGCCGAGATCGACCCATGTTCCCCTGTCGGTGGTGACGTCCTGTGTGCGATTAGGACGGGTATTTCGACACGGACGACATCCTGATTTTTGTCGACTTCAATTTCCCCGCCATTCTTCTGACGGAGATGGTCTTACTCCCTCCTTTATATCTGGTCCCCAACACGCCTTGTCCTTTTGGACTCTGGAGCCTCTTTTGGCTCGTTTGCGACATCGCCGCCGATTTGGGTAGGTTTTAGAACCTTGTGTTCAGACGGTTCCTGAATCGCGTCATCACCCTGCGCTCTTGGTTGTCATGTGTTTCGTTGCTGGAGGTTCTGCGCTTCAGGTAGTCATGACGATAACCTAGCATATTCCGATCTCAGTCACCACTTCTGTTGCAGGCCTCCTATGCTGAATACCTATTTAACATGAAAGCCATGCTGCATACCGATCCCAAACAGTTTTAGAGGCTTATTAACTCGCAATGCAAATTTGAAGCATATCCGTCCTCTTTGAAGTATCACTACTGTGAGAGTGACGATTTTCTAACAATGGCCAATTCTTTCGCGAACTTTTTTCGAACTTGCTTCTGCGATATTTCCATTTCTGATTTCGCACACTTGCCGCTACACCCACCCACCTCCCTTGAGTTCAAGGACTTGGTATTTCATGACCCAATTGTTGCTAAACACCTATCTTGCTTGGCGGACGGTTTCTCGGGTGGTCCCGATGGTATTCCTGTTAACTTTGTTAAGAGATGCCAATCGTCTCTTACTCGTGTTCTTTGTTATATGTTTAATTTGTTCTTGAGGTCCGGTCATTTTCCTTAGCTTTGAAAGTCTTCTGTGCTAATTCCCCTCCATAAGAAAGACAGTAAGTCTGACTTATCCAACTACATTGTCAATGACGTTGTCTTTGGCGGGATTGACAAGGTAAGAGACCTGGGAGTGGTCCTCAAGTCTTGCCCTTCTTTTGAGGACCATGTTGACTCCATCATTGGTTGGTATAACTCGATGTTGGTGTTTGTTAATAGATGGTCCAACGAACTTGATGAAACCTACTTACCTAAGCTTCTTTACTGCACCTTCGTTAGACCCATTTTGGAATACGCTAGCCCTGTATGGTCTTTTAGACCCATTTTGGAATACACTAGCCCTGTATGGTCTCCTTATTTCGCCGTTCACATCAACCGCATCGAGGCGGTGCAGCGCAGATTCCTTAGGGTTGCTACTTAAAATAAAAAGAAATTAAAATAGATGATTGTTTGTTTAGAATATTTAGTCAAGACTGCTTGATCTTCTTGGCGGAAATCGTTCCCCTTTGATTGTTGGATCCATGAAGTTGGAGCTGTTCCCACTGTGCCACTGTGTATGGTTTAAGTAAAGCCATGTAAGTAGTCGCGTAGGTTTAATTTTATTTGAATTAATTTGATTAGTTGAGAATAACGTCAAGTTTATTATTCTGGGCTCATATAGATTTCCGGACCAATTTTAAAAATAGTATTTCTGTTCGAGCTTTTTGCTCCTGCAGCGCTCCTTGAGGAATCACGACTTTCAGTGTGTCCCACGTCATCGAACTCTTTACGGCATGCACGAGCACATCACGTCGATGTCTCGCCTCTTCAAACAGCACTTCGCCAGCTTTGGATCTCTCTAGGCTCTGTTTGAAGGGGCTGCTCAGATGGTGGCTTAGTTGATGCGGGGATCGTGATCTGGTTGAGTGTTAATTTTTTATTTAACTGTTATGATTTATATCTATATTGTACCAGTCTATGTGATGAATCTGAAGGAAATAAATAAATAATCGATTATATAACCATTGCGGAATATGTCAATTACATGCAAAATTGGTGACGATTTGGAATATATAACGTGTTATTTAAATTCAGAGTTGCATATATAAAACGAGTGTCCTTAATTAGGACATATAACAATGCAATTTGCTTTCCAATTTTATATAATTTAAATATCACAATCAATTCTTCAATTACCGCCTAATCGATCGGGCGCGTTGCGTGATCGCTCCTCAGCAGCGTTGCCAATGCTACAAAAATATTTTACCCACAAATTTACCCGCATTTCGCCAAAAAACCCGCCCCCAAAATCAAAATACACGCATTTTACCCGCAAGGATTTTGTTGTTTTGTTTACATGATTAAAGGAATTTACTACTAAAAAGGTAACTCAAATCCGCAAAGAAACAATTTATTCTTCATAAATACAAATTTTACAGTTCATAAAAACAATATAGGTAACAAAAACAAAACTGTTATTACATACTAAGTACTTTAGCATTAATCATTTTCTGACTAGGCTCAAATGATACGCAGCCACCTTCACTCTCTATTTTTTGTCGCGCTGCTAAAATGGACACCACTGTTTCAGTACCTAGTTTGTTTCTCTCATCAGTTTTACAAAATACTGTTTTGAGCGTATAAAAAATAGAAACAGAACTCAAAGGCGGAAGGCAATAACGATGAATGGAAACAAGAGGCGCACGACGATCGACGGTACATGAGACATTAAAAAGTTATTGGCGACGCGAGGCAATTCTCTTTTGGGCTACAAAAAGAAACTATTGTCTTTCCCTTGTCTTTTTTCTCGACTCATTTCCCGTAGACTTTCGTGTGTCTTTTGTTTTCATTCACTGTTCTTAGTGTTCTTTATCGCTGATTTTCAGATTAATATAGGAAATATTTTTTTGCGTTTTACACGCCATTACACACAAATAATTTTTACCCACCACTTTACCCGCACTAAGATAAATTACCCCAGTTTGGGGTAATTACACGCCACTTGGCAACGCTGCTCCTCAGTCAGTTGAATTTCTTCGCAGTATTTTCGTTTCGTGTGTTTTGTGCGTGTCTCAGCAAAGTGAGTGCTACTCTTTCCCGGTCAATAACATACCTGACACAGTTTCTCCTTGTTTACATTTTTGTCAGTGACCTTATTTTCAACTGGCCGCTATTTTGCAAGTGACTCAGTTAGTTTTTTCGATTTTTACAGTGCCGGGAAATATTTTTGTTTTTCAAGCGGAAGTAACTCAGTTTGTTTATTTTGTTTTAATCTGGTATTACTGGAGGACACACGAAATATTGACATAAAAAAAATCTTACTGTGTTTAAATAATTGTTAATATTTCATGAATAATTGAAAGTGCGGTTAAAGAAATTTCGTTCAGTTTTCAAGGAATATTGTATTTTTTTTAAATAAACTTAAATGAATTCTTATGTTTTATAGTAATAAATAAACTGTTATCTATTTTAAATTTATTATTGTGTTTATATACTAAATCCAAGGATTATTCCTCCTAATTTATTATTCGCTCACTGTATTACACAGGGGAGAGCGTAGTTCTGGATCAGAATGCTTTTTCTTTTCCCAGTAAGATAAAATGTTCGTTTCTTTACGCAGCCTACTGCTTTCTAGACCATCGAGAAGAGTAGCAATGTCTTTGACCTCACCAAATGAGGATCTAGTTAACTGTGACCTTGCTCTTGCATGCTTATCAAGATATACATCAATATCATCTTTAAGATCACTTTCTTCAATGTAATCTGATAAGTTCACTGGAGTTTCGTGTTCCTTCTGCAGAGTGTATCCTTATCCACACATCCTTCAAATGTTTCTTTGCAATTTTTACCTGCTCCGAATTTAAGACAATACTGTACCGAGGATCTAGATAAAGTGCTGCGACAAAAGCCTCAGATGAGAAAAGATTTTGCTCTCGCTTCTTCATCGCACTTACAACCTGTTGAGCCACTGTTGATTCTATTTTCCTGGTATCTAAAATACATCGGACCCAAATGCAATAAAAATCGCCAACGACGAGTTGTTCACTCTGCAACTTTGTTGTGGCTATCTTAGCTGGTTCTAATGCCAGAACAATAGTTTCTAATTCATTCCATTTGTAATTGCTTTTCTAATATCGTCAATTTTTAAGACATCGTGTATTGCCAATTGGAGTACGTGGACTACACATCTTAAACACTGCATCACCCTACAATCTTCTTCAAATATGTAACTAGAAAAATCTCCATCATTTGGTGTTCCGTCTAATTCTTCTGCGTTGAAATGTTCGTCTTCATTATCTACATCTGAATTTTCGTCGTCATTAATGCCACAGTCATTTGCAGGTTCCAAAGAACTGTGGTCTGTTTCTCTGAGCAATTTTCCAGTTTTTATCATATTAGCAGCATTATCTGATGTAAAAGAAGAGATATTACGCTGCAAGAGACCGTATAATCTAAGAATTTGAGTAACTTCTGAACAAATATTTTCCGAGGTATGGGAACTGACGAGTTCCGTAGCAGCAAGGGTTCTCAGTACAATAATTCCATCCTTAATGTACTGAATATTTACTCCCAAAATAGAACGATCAAGCCTTGTTTACACATACAAGTTTGCACTGTACTTCTTTTTGAATTTTCTCTCTAATTTCTTTCTTTCTGTTTTACTTATTGTGTCCCTATTTCTAAATCGAATAACTTGCGTTCTAGTCTGCCTTGGTTTGATAGTTCCTTGAAACATTTAAAGAATATTAAATGTAAGGCCTGGAAGAGGTTTTGTTCCTCCAGGAGCGACGATGACTATTTAGCTTATTCCAATTTACGCAGTCAATTTATATCTGACTTAGTGTCTTCTTATAATAATTATATTAATAGAATGAAAGCGTCCCTACGAGTCGATCCTAAGCGTTTTTGGAGGTTCGTGAACATGAAGCGCAATTCTGATGGCTATCCATCTTCTTTGTCTTTCGGAGGCAGCGAAAGCAATGAGCCCTTGACGATAGCAAACCTGTTTGCCGATTTTTTTTAAAACTGCGTTTTTGGATGATATCTGTGATATTAGCATTAAGGATTTTACCCGTTTGACGAGGTTTACACCGACTTCTCTTGAACCCAAAGACCTTTTATTTGACGAAGTTACGATTTTGAAGAAAATCTCTACCTTGACTGATAGTTTTTCAAGGTCCTGACGCTATCCCTGCCTCACTCGTGAAAAGATGTGGTTCCGTTCTTGTTTCTATTTTGTGTTATTTATTTAATCTCTCAACTCGTTGTGGTGTTTTTCCGAAGGCTTGGAAAACCTCATTTACTATTCTCCTTCACAAAAAAGGTGATAAATGTGAAATCTCGAACTATAGACCAATTGCTAATCTTTGTTGTATATCCAAGATTTTTGAGGCACTTATTTGCGATGATCTGTACTTCCACTGCAAGCCGTTTTTGCAGCCGTTTCAATATGGCTTCATTAGGGGTAAGTCAACTACCACCAATTTATTGGAATTTTCTAACTTCTGTATTTCTGCTATTGAAGGTGGTAAGCAAGTTGACTGTATATTTACTGATTTCAGCAAGGCTTTCGATAGAATAAATCATAGAATTCTTATTCTTAAACTCTCTCTCCTTGGGTTTCCGCGAGTTTTTGTAAATTGGATTCATTTGTACTTGTTTGAACGCACTCAGAGGGTTTCTTTTCGTGGAGCTCTATCTGATGCAATTTTCAACACTTTCGGTGTACCGCAGGGCTCTCACCTTGGCCCATTGTTGTTTATAATTTATATCAATGATGTATCTGCGATACTGTCTAACTCAAATATTCTTTGTTATGCCGACGACGCTAAGACATTTCGCACTGTGTCTGACAATGCCGATTGCCTACTCTTAAATTCTGACTTGGACGCCTTTCAGAATTGGTGTTCCATTAACGACCTTCCCCTAAATATTAGCAAGTGTACATCCATGCCTTTCTCACGAAAAAGGTCTCCAATTCAATATAACTTTACCATAGAGGGTTGTCCTTTAACAAGAGTTATTAAGACAAAGGACCTGGGTGTTTGGCTCAATTATCAATTTTCTTTCCAGGATCATTTTGATGCCATAGTCAACAAGGCTAATATGACTCTTGGTTTCGTGAAGAGGTGGTCAAGGGAATTTGATGACCCTTACATTACAAAGCTCTTATATTGCACTTTTGTCCGGCCTATTCTAGAATATGCCTCTCCTGTCTGGTCAACGCTCTATGTGTCACATATCAATCGCATTGAAGCTGTTTAACGGAGGTTCGTTAGGTTTGCCCTTCGAGGCCTTCCTTGGAATAACTCCCTTATGTTACCTCCTTATGCTGATAGACTTAAACTTCTGCACTTGGACACACTTGAAAAGAGGCGCCGTAACGCCGGGATCCTTTTTGCTTTCGACTGCATTCGTGGGTCCATTGATTCTTCTGTTCTCTTGGGTAGCTTTGGCATATCGGTTCCAGCTCGCTCCCTGAGGAATCATGACTTTCTTCGGTTACTTTTTCATCGTACTAATTATGGATTAAATGAACCTATAAAGTCGATGTCGCGATTTTTTAATTCCGCTTTTAATTGCATTGATTTTCATCTATCGCGTAATCATGTGAGGAGTCAGCTTTGTTGAGGTTACTTTTTATTTGCTTTTTGTTCACTTTGGCGCTTTTGTTTTCTGAATTTATATTTTTGTTCTTTGTTTTTTATATGATTTGTTATATTGTTTTTATTTGGTTTTTATTTAGTTTTTCTTATTTGGTTTATTGCTTAGTTCTTTTGTAGTAATCAGCACATTGATGAAATATTGTAAATAAATAAATAAATAAATGAACCTCATGTCGAATATTCTCCGCATTTATTGTGAATGAATTTCCTAAAGATTCCAAAAGAGGATCTAGAAGTTTTCTAAAACCTGAATCTTCCATTAGAGTAAATGGGCGGCCATTACAAGTCACAAGTTCGGTGCATGCGTTATCACTTCTTCTTTTGAAATGTCGACTTTGATCTTTCTATTCGTGATAGTAGTTGATATTGTTGATGACGTTGATGTGGATGTAATAGATTCTGATGCCGTTTTTTTTTATTCCAAGTTCTGAACGGGATGTTTTGTAGCAATATGCCGCTCTCTGTTTGTTCCATGTTTCCCCTGAATATTTAATATTTGCATTTACCTAGAAATAAGGCGAGAATGCAGTGATACATACCTTGAGATTTTTATTGCAACCTTCTATTTTGCAAATGGAGAGGTCTTTTCCTTCATCATCTTCAAAGTAATCAAGGCAAGGATTATTTATCTTACGTCCTGATCTTTTTGACATTCCGTTAAATAACTAACACTAAAACAGACAATAAATTATTTCGAACTAAGAAAATCCAAATTAGGTATACTATACTTAATATTGGAAACATCAACACTTTAATTCGACTTTCGGGAAATACTGTAGTTAAATATTTTAATTACTAGCCTTGCAACTTTGAGAGAGAGAGCCAATATTAATAAGTGAATAAGCATCAAGATCCACAAGCCTGCGTAGCAAAGCAAGCAATAGCAAATACATTTTTTTTTTGCTAAATGGCGGAGCATCAATGACTTACCATATAACTATGGACCGATAGAGCTGTCAAAATAACATGCAGCAAAGTGAAACACTTTTGTACGTTCGTCCTTTTCCCTATAAGCACACTGCATTGAACTCTAAAAGGTAAATTCGTACACAGTTCATTGAGCTATTTCGGACCTACCAACATGAAGATTCTGGGAATATTCTGTTTCAAAATGCGAATTTTCCTTTATTTAATTATAATCGATATGTTATACTTCGTGTAAGACACTACAATATTTATTATATTCATTATTTGAGATATAGGGGTGCCGGCCAATCTAAAATATTTTCCATTAAATTCTCGATCTCGATTTTAAATTGCCGCCAGCAAATACAATTGCGTTCTTATGTTGGTATCTCATACAAAACAAGAAAGCACATGTAAAAGAAATAGACGAATATATAGGAAAATATCTCCGCTCTCATTCTGGTTAAGCACATTCCATAGGAAAATAACCATTTATTTCTAAATTTTATTTTAAGAAATACGAGGAGTACAGAGAAATAGTGTATCACAAAAAATAATTTCAGGGAAGGCAATTTAATCTATTTATAATAATGTCTTTTTCTCTCGCCAGTATTAGCAGAATACTCGAAATAAAAATGTAAGCAAAAAAGGTTTTCCACTCTTGTAAAACAAGTTGTCTCAAAATGAAATAGCATACGATCGGTCCATAGTTATATGTCAGTGCGCAGCATTCAAGTATGAACTTTTTGCTGCCTTTTCTGCTGAAAATATTAAGTGTGAGGAGAGTTCGCTTTGATAGGTTTTGCGGCAGTATTTCTGTTTTGAATGCTATTTGCTGCGGAAATTATTTCTGTTGATTTGCTATTGCTTTTTTAATGGGAATTTAATATACGGTAAATGTGCAGATGAAGGGGCGTCGGCCGGTGCAGGTAGGTGCCGGGTAGTGGGGTTAGACTAATTTTTATGGTTAAATAGTGTTAGCGGGGAGGTGGTAGCAGAGGGGGTGCGAGTAAAAACTTTTTCAAATTTAGTGTTAAATGAAAAGGTGGTAAAATATAATTTAACACCTCTCCCCCTTTTTACATAATATTGAGAGAAATCTTTTTGCATAAGGGAATATTTTAACCCCAAAACTATAATTTTTCTTTTCCACTTCCTCGCAACCACTTTTTAACCATCAGAGTGATGTCATCCGACTCCCCTCTACTCCCTACCACCCTCCCTTCGTCAAGACATTTACCCTCCCCACTCACTCCCCCTTTCCCTCCCACTTTCCACCACCCCTCCCCTTCTCAACCTTCCCTACACCACCCTTCCCTTCACCTCCCCCCCACCCACACAAACCATCCACCCTCCTCCAACCGACGGTCCCTTCAGACATTTACCGAATATGCTATGTAATGAAGGCAGTGAAAAAATTTAATAAATTTAAAAAAAATAATCGACTGTAATTTTGGTTGCCAGGACTGCGCTTTCAATAGTTGGGCACTAGATTCGAAAATTACCTCTCCCTCAGACCCTCGGGATAAAAATTAGTCGCCTCGTAATTCGAAAATATCGCAAGACCGGACATATAACTTCTTCCGCGGTCGGTACCGATTTAAATCGGTCTTTGAATTTCGGTCTTTGAATTTCAATCTGGCGGTAACGGTCACATATTTTTAAGGTCTATTTATTTCGGGACCACTTAATTTCGGTCGCTCTATTTCGATACACTTTAAATTTTGGTACCGAAATCAAGACCGGTTAAAACAACCTAAATATGACATGTTTCGGTCCAGTTTCGACTCCTTGGTCAGAACCGCGATTTTGTAGGTTTAACTGTCACAACGTAATCACATGAAAATGCAGCGGTAATTACTTGTTATTCTGTTAAACTTTTTTTTTTTAAATTTGTCGCTTATAAATTACCGAAACACATTTAAATGCAATTAAAGCTCAAACAGTCGACAGCGGAGAGCAGAACCATAGAATGATGAAAAAATATACGTTTGTTATTCTTTAGCAATACACCAAGGCTTTCGGAATCGAAAAAGCTGGGTTGTGATAGAAATAATAAATTAAGTCAAATTATTTTGAAAAGCTTAAATCTCTTAAAGCTTAACGAAGCAAAAGTGTGTGCTTTTTCGTGCTAACTGAAATCGGTTCTTTACTAAGATATTTATTACAGGGTGTTCGAAAAGAGGTTAATCACATATTAACAAAAAACCGGAGGAGTTATCGCAATCGGACATGAATGTGGTCAGCTATTTAAAAATTATGCTTTTTTTAACGTTCTCATAATTATTATCTCTGGTGTGGGGTGTTACTTCTTGATATTTGCAGATATTTGCGGCCAACACCACAACGATCTATCTTCGCATCCTGTTGTCTGGTCTACGATGTGTTGACGTAGGCTCAGGTCATTGTGCTCCGAATTCGGGTTGTGGCGATCCGATGGCCTCGAGAAGGCGAAATTTGAGCAGCTGTTCTCTCTTCAGGACGCACGGCTTTTTGACCTAGCACAGAGCACGGACTTCACTCTGAAGACTGCGCCAATGCCAAAGTTTTTTTTTGTTTCTCGGCTTGATCCTCCTACCTCTGTTGATGACATACTAAATTATGTGAGAATGTAGTCTAAGATTGACGACTCTGTACTTCTACGTTATCAGCGTCTCAATTCTCGCCTGTCTCAGGGATATGTATCGTCTTTCAAGTTGACGACTTCCCCGGTTCTTTTCGAGATTATTTCTTCTCCGGACTTGTGGCCTAAGAATTCCATCGCACATGAGGCAGGTTTACTAACGGTACCCATGACGCAGCAATAACGAATGCTCCAAAAAACTAAGTACGCTATCCCTTTACTATCAGAAAGTAAGGGGACTAAGAATAAAAACAAACCATATATTTCCGGCATCCCTTGCCTGCTGCTACGATGTTATCATGTTTTGGTAATGCTGAGATTCTTCATGACTAGTATCAGATTTTTCGTAGAGGCAGACATTCTGAATCTCTGAATATTCCACCTGACCTGGCAAAGTTCGTTGATAAAGAAGGGCGCAGTCTTTACGATATTCTAACTCTTAGTTTAGACTTCAACTATAATATGACGAAACCTGAAGATGAAATTCTACTTCTGGGTGACTTTAATTTACCTTATGTTCTATGGGTACCTAACTGTGATGACGGTGACTTCCTCACGTTATCACATCTATGGTTTCTAAATTTCTTGACACCATTGCTTCCTCTTATTTGCACCAAATGAGTAATGTAAAAAACTCTATGGGAAGGCAGTTGCATCTTGTGTTTTCTTCTGATTCCACTAACACTATTGTCGACTGATTCTGATTAGTTATCTGCTATTGATAGTTTTCATCCGCCCATTTTTGCCTCTTTCTGTTACGATGGTACTAGTATTGCGGATCCCAATTTCGAACACCATGATTTTGACTATAAGAGATCGAACTTCTCTGAGACAACGTCTAATCGCCTTTCCGTCGATTTTTCGGCTGGACAATAATGATATTGATTTTCCATTAAAACTGATAAGTTCTACGTGCTCCACTCCCCAGTGGTACAATGCCGAAATCCGCAAACTCTGGTAAAATTACTTACATTGTAATAGCGCAATAGCGTATTCTGACTTTTTGACCTGTTATGAAAGCTTTTAGGCACTATACTCCTCGCTCTATAAGGAATACCTTGTTAGTGTTCGCGATAATATGCAAAATAACCCTCGCAATTTCTTTTAATTCGTCAATATGAAAAATAAATCAAGCAACTTTCCATCTACGATGTGGTATGAGGGATCTTCTAGTTATAACGTGTCCGACATAGCAAAAAATTTTGCTTCATTTTTTGAGAGTGCCTTTTCCGCGGATAACTTTGAGCCTTGTCTGAATAATTTTGATCATATTCTGGATCGTCTCGCTTCATCCGATTTTTTGCCGTTTATATCACGGGATCTTATTTTAGAAAAAACCATGAACTTAAATCGGACTTTTCCTCTGATCGTGATGGTATCCCTCCAGCCTTCGTCAAGTCCTGCTTCGTTCCCCTTCTTACTCTATTAGCAATTCAATCGCAAAGTTATCTTGAATACCTAAATTATTTGAATTAATAGTGTATTCGCAGCTTTTAGATCGTTGTATTGGCTTAATCTCTCCCACTCACCATAGGTTCTTGCCCGATAGATCAACGAATACTAACTTATTTGAATTTACCTCCCACGTTATTTCTGGCCTCCAGCGAGGCATGCAAACTGACTGTGCATACACGGATTTCAGTAAAGCCTTTGATAAACTCCCTCACTCCGTAATTATATTTAAACTCCGGAGGCTGGGTTTCCCTCCTGTTCTTCTCGTGAATATCTTCCTATTTAAGAGTAGAGGTGTAAAAGTAACGAAAAAAAGCGTACCCGTATGTACTCGTTACTATAACAATTAGTACTCGTTACTATCGTATCGTTTCGTTATTCGTTACTTCTGATACCTCATAACATGCTATATCAGACTTGGCTTTAAGTTATTCTAAATTTAGTTTGATTCAATAGGTAAAGTGTATGCAGAACTACAAGTAAACTGTTGACGAATTGAATATTATACTACTTAATAAACATAAACAAACATCGCTCTTTTTAACGTACGTTTTTAAATTCACCGAATAAGCGCACGCATGCGTAAAACATACGATCAGCAAATGTTTCAATATACGCATCAACGGTACCTGTGTGAACTGAAACAGTGTAGGTGTCCATACTATGAAAAATGCGAGTAACGAAATGCATTCGTGTGTAACGTTTCGTTACTCGGTACTAGATGGCGCACCCGTTACTCAGTACCGAATACATACGGTTTGCTACAGCTTTATTTAAGAGACGGAACATATCGTGTGTCGCTCCGTGGCTCTACCTCTAGAATCTTCAGGGCTTCATTTGTTGTACCACAAGGCAGCCATCTTGGCCCTCTACTATTCGTTCTTGCATTGACGACATTGTCCCTCTGATCTCGTACTCTAATGTTCTAATCTACGCTGATGACATGAAGATCTTCTCTTATGTTAAGGATGATGACGACACCGCCCTTATTCAAAAGGACTTAGGTACTGTTCTGTAGTGGAGTGGGGTGGAGAATAATGGCTTACGCCTCAATTTTGAGAAATGTGAGGCTATGACCTTTTCCAGGAGCCCTAATCCACAAGCTTGGGGTTACAACTTTGCGGGGAATGGTCTCCGTCGCGTGCTGTCCGTAACCGACCTTGTGGTAAAACTTGATAGGAAACTTGACTTTACTCTGTATATTAACTATATCGTGTCTAGAGGCAGTTTGATCTTTGGCTTTGTTAAGCGTTGGTCTACAAAGTTCTCGGATATACCAATATTGATTCATTTGTACTACTCTTAAGTTAAACCTATTATAGAGCATGCATCTCAGGTCTAGTCACCCTACTACGCTATTCATTCCAAGCGTATCGAATCGGTGCAGCGTAATTTTCTTAGATTTGCGCTAAGAGGACTCCCGCCCTACACCGACCGGTTCCTCGGTTTGCCCTCGCTTGAGAATTAACGTAGCCACAAACAGATGAACAAAGGTATTCTGAAAATAAAAATAAGGATATATGGATAAGGATGGTTAATGAGGATAATTCTGAAATCAGAAAAAAGGAATTTGGAGAAAGCTCCCAAAGAGACAATAAAATGTCGAATGTTTGGTGTATATTTGGCTGAAGTTGCGGTGGGAGGTTTCTTTGGTGGTGATGATGTGTTTTGCTGTTGATCGTTTTGTGGTTGCGAAGTTTTTTCTTTGATGATTGTCTTCTTAACTTAAACGTTGCCTTTTGTTTCCAGTCGGAACCTTGTGTGGCCTGGCAGGTTTTCTTACGCAGGGTCCATATGGTGTATTGTTGGCTTGTTTTCTTGGTACTGCCTCAAAAGGTCTCTTGACTGATCCTGGTATTTTGGGTGGTTCCATTTTGCGTAGATGTTCCTTTAATGTTTGACATGATGCTGGTGGAATTTGTAGGTCTGGAACATCATCGACGAGCAAAATGTCCTCTAACGTCGGCATCGACATTTTTTTCAAAAGAAAATAATAAAAACACTACAAAAGAAAAGAAAATTAAAAAATGTTCCCTTGACACGACTGGTATTGGCGGGTTTATGGAATTGTCAAATAGGTGGGGTGCTCGGAATATGGATATGTGTTTGGTTAGTGGATATGTATTATGAGGTGATAGGAAGTTTACATAGTTTAGTCACTGGTTGTACGAAGCAACTTGTTGATGTTTTAACAGTTGCTACTCTGACCCTTTTATCTGTTCCAGGATGGATATCAATGATTCGCCCCAAAGGCCAACTCATTGCTGGATATCTTTTGTCAATAATTAATACTAGATCATGTATTTTTAGGTTTTCTTCTGAAGTACGCCATTTCGGTCTTTGTTGTAGATTATTTAAATATTGTTTCGACCAATTTTTCCAAAATTGTTGCATTAATAGTTGTATATACTGCCAACGTTTAAGTGATGAAATATTTTTAGCGTACTCAGGTTCTGGCAAATTTAATAAATTACGACCTGTCAAAAAATGCCCTTGTGTCAGAACGTTGTAGTCGTTAGGATCATTTGATAAAGGTGACAATAGTCTGGAGTTGATACATGCTTCAATCTGACAGATGATAGTTGACAATTCTTCATACGTAGTAGCAGCCCCTTGTAGAATTTTTTTGAGATGAGTTTTTATTAATTTCACTCCTGCTTCCCACAAACCTCCGAAATGTGGTGCTGCTGATGGGTTGAAATGCCATGTAATTCTAATGCGTGAAATTTCTCGGGCTATTTCTTCCGGCATTAAGTTAAGTGTTTGTTTGATATCGTTGGTAAGTCTCCTTTTTGCTCCAACGAAGTTTGTACCACAATCTGAGTATAGATTTGAACAAAGACCTCTCCGACTGGAAAATCGTTTCAGAGCTGCAATGCAATAAATCCTGCCGTTGTCAATTCTGAAACTATTTCAATATGTACGGCCTTTGTCGCTAGGCAAATGAATATGCACAGATATCCTTTCATAATTTAAGCATTTCGTAACTTGGAGGATTTGATGCTTATGGGTCCGACGTAATGAATGCCTGTGTGTTCAAAGGTTAGTAATGGGTTTACTCGTGGTGTTGGTAAATTACTCATAATTTGATTGGCTGGTTTAGGGTTCGTTCGATAGCAAACAATGCATCGATGAATCCTTTGGCGAATGGAGTTTCTCGCATTAATTAGCCAATATTTGTTCCTCAAAGTGTTTAATACAAGTTGGGTACCACCATGGAGAGTGTATCGGTGAAAATGATCTATAATTAGGTTTGTCACATGGTGTTTGTTTGGCAATATGATTGGGTGTTTTTGGTTACATGATAATGGAGAATTTTCTAATCTGGCCCCAACTCGAATTGTTTTAACGTCTGCTATAAATGGATTTAAAGATAGTATATGACTTTTTCGAGATAATGGTTTGGAATGACTGAGGCTGTGATATTCTGCCGAAAATGATATTTTTTGAACTAATATAATAAGCTTGCATTCTGTAATTTGAAGTTCTTTGCATGTCAGAAAACTAAATTTACTTTGTTTGGATTTTGATCGACAATTACTAATAAATCTGAGGCTATACGCTGTAATTCGAACGAGTTTTGGAAATGAGGATTGTTTGAGGATCCAAGGTTGATCTTGGATGATGCACGTAAATGTTTTAGTCTTTCTGAGTTCCAATTCTATCGATTTGAATGTATTATTGTTAGGTTTCCATTCGTTTGATGATAACCATTGAGGGCCAAACCACCATATGTGGGTTATAATCCCCTAGAGGCGCAATCTGCTGGGTTGTCCTTTCATGGTACATGATGCCATGACATCGGTGAAATATTTTCCTGGATTTCGGCTACTCTATTAGCCAAGTAGGTCCATCGAGTGGGTTGTCCATGTATCCAGCCAAGTGTGATTTCGGAGTCGGTCCGTGCGTGAATAGGTATGCCTGATAGTTTCGTGTCTGTTTTGACTTGATTGATGAGGCGAGCTAATAATACAGCGCCGTTTAGTTCGAGTTTTGGAAGTGAGATTATTTTTGTTGGTGCTACTCGTGTTTTAGACGTGAGCAAACTAACCTTAGTTGTTCCTTTCTCGTCAGTGACTCTTAAATAAAGTACTGCGGCATAAGCGTGTTTAGATGCATCACAAAATCCATGTAGTTGAATATTTTGAGCACTCTGAGACAAATAAATCCAACGAGGTATTCTAATATGCTCTAGTTCTGGAATTTCTCTTCTGAATTTTGTCCACTCGTTTGTCATAGTGTCGGGAAGTGGATCATCCCATGAAAGTCCTGTAAGCCATAGCCTTTGTATTAATATTTTAGCTACAATGATACAGGGAGATATCCACCCTAATGGATCGAAGAGAGAAGCTGTCTCTGACAATACGCTTCTTTTCGTGTATTGTGGCCTTAGAATTGGTAATTTTACTGAAAAGCTAAATTCGTTAGTAGAAGGGTGCCACTGAATACCGAGTGTGCTCAGTCCAAATTAATATAGTCTTCATTTCTCGATGTTCGAGTGGAATGTTTTCTAGAAAATTTGTATGATTGGCAGCCCATTTTCTGAGGTTGAACCCACCTCGTTGTAATGTGGTGATAAGTTGCTTCTGTAATTGTAGTACACTACTGATGTCGTGTGATCCTGTTAAAAGGTCATCGACATAAAAATCATTTAATATGCTTTGAGCTGCGAGAGGAAAATTCAATTGCTCATCATATGCCAGTTGATGGAGAGTTCGAATTGCTAAATATGGAGAGAGTAGCTTGGATGGTTGGACCGACTAATAGTTGTTCGTTAAGAGACCTCCCATTATTAGTTTTTGCTGAAGTAGTAGTGAAGCTCTCTTTTGGAACATCATGGTGTGGCAAATAATAATGCCTATGATTTTCCGAATGCTGGTTGGAGTGATTTTGTTCGGGAGAGATTTCCTTCATATGTCCTAGTTTTACATATTTATTAATACAATTTTTCTTCATCTTTGCTTAATCTTTTCTCTAATTGATAGTATTGTCGCATTGCAATATGTCTCGATTGCCCTAGTACAGGTCCCTCAACA
This sequence comes from Leptarthrus brevirostris, assembly GCA_964036015.1. Lineage (NCBI taxonomy): Eukaryota > Metazoa > Arthropoda > Insecta > Diptera > Asilidae > Leptarthrus > Leptarthrus brevirostris. The sequence continues at coordinate 42,063,106 of OZ038371.1, forward strand.
TTCCGAAATGGTAATTTGACCAAGTAATGTCCATTGCTTAATCGCTTGTGTGTGTTAAGGTAAATCTTCTCGCATAGCTCATCGTCTGGATTGGTGACTATTGTTGTGATCTCCTCTTGTTCCCAATATTTTTTAATTTGTTCTTCCAAACGTTGCGTCTCATTGACTTGTATTGTGAATGTATTCACTAGTGAGCTGTTATCTTTTACTTTACCCATGAGTATCCATCCCAATTGGGCTGTTGGATATCCTTCTCCTCCTTTAATGACACCATTTTCAATTATGCTGGCGTAAATGTCTGTTCCTAGGAGGAGATCTATTGAACCTGGCATACAGAATTTCGGATCAGCTATTTGGATATTTTGGATGTAGATATTTGTAATATTTATATGATGAGATGGGATGGTAATTTTTTTAAGTACTAGTGCTGTTGTTTTTGTTTGAAACGTGGAGTTCAGAGATTTTAATGTAAACAACACTTGTGAATTTATATAGGCCGTTCCCTAACCCGGTGACTTCCATACTGGTAGGCTTTTTCTTTAATTGTAGCCTTTTACTAGCTGCTTCAGTAATAAATGACACCTGAGAGCCTGAGTCTATTAGTGCTCTGAGTATTTGCGTTTCTCCTGATGAGCCTTCTACTTTTACTAAAGCAGTTGACAGTAAAGCCTTTTTGCAATTTGTGGAAAAAATGATTGTGGCGTGTTTCCTGAACTCTCTTGGGCACCTTGTTTTTGTAGTCCTTGTTCAGGTTTAGGTTGTCTACAAATGTAGCAGTGTATTATGTCTCTTTTGACATTTAAGGCAAGTTTTCTTGCTCAAACAAGATGGGGTAGTATGTCCGGATGCAAGACAATTTTTGCATAATTTATTTTGGTGAATAAAAGTTATTCGTTGATTTGGTAGTAGTTTCTTGAAAACTTGACAATGAAACAGTGTACACATTTGGGATAATTTGTCGGTTTATTTAAAAATGTATACATATTTTTAATAGTTTGCTGATGTGGTGGATTACTTGGTTTACAGTCCTGTAAGGCGTCAAGGGTTCGGAAACGTGATTTCAAGAATGCAACTAAATCGGAATAAAGAGGAATTTCTGTTTTATTGCCTTGTTCTTGTTCCCACTGATAATGTGTCAGGTGGGAGTTTTTGAGCTAGAGTGTAGACAAGTATGGCGTCCCAATTTTCTGTGGGAACATTGAGAGCTCGAAGTTCATGTAGGCTCTCTTCAGTGTGATCTAGAAAATTCTTTATGGTTTGAGAAGACTCAGTTTTAATACTGGGTTGGTTTTTTTTTATATATATGATGATGCCAAAGCTCAGGGGATGCCCTATGATGCTTAAGCACAGCCTTGGCAGGAAAGGAATTAAGGATGAGGGAAATGGGTTAGAAGGTTGGGTGAAGGAGGTGTCGATGTACGCCCCGTTTGAAAGTTTCAGGCTGATAAGACGAGGGAAAAACAGAAGATGGTAAACTGTTCCACATTCGTGTTGTTCTGCTTAGAAAAGATTCCCGAAATTTGACGGTACGTCCAAATTTGACCTGGAGAGTATAGGGTGGGAGCGACTTGTTGATCTTGTATCGCGCGTTGTCATGAGTCTACAAGAAATCAATTTCATTAGAACAACGGCCATGGAAATAACGATAGAAGAGTGAGAGACAACCGACATTCCGCCGATGCTCCAGAGAGTCAAGACCCTCAGAGATTGAGGGATCGCCAATAAGCTTAACAGCTTTACGCTGGACTTTGTCTAACGCGGACAGTGCGGTGTGTCGAGAAGAAACTTGAGTTGGGTATTTACTAACACTCGTGTGTTATTATAACGTTTGTATAGAAAATCACAGGCTGGTTGGTAATTATTTTCGGTTATATCGAACTGGCGAAGTAAGCGTTCAGCTTCCCCAGTTACACAGGTTTTTAGATAATGAAATTTTTGAACCTTTGAAAGATGGTAGTCTTTGTGCACGATGGATATGAAAAGATCATGGAATGATCTCCATGATCGGTAGGTTCCGTCAAACTTGGGAATAGTAGTTCTTGGAAGTTTGATTTCACTTTTGAAAGTATCGAACGATGTGGAAGGTTTAGACTCATTTGTCTTGAAAGTGTTTAGCTCTTCTTTAAACTCTGACACATATTCAATGTATATGTCTTCTGCATCGTCATAGTCTTTATATATTCCTCTGCTAATGTGGACTCGCTTTGGTATATGAGGGCGTGGTTTTGTTGGAACTTAGTCTAAATGGAAGTAAAGTTCTCAATACGAAGATTGAAGTAACTTTCGGTACGTTTTGCTTTGGCTGCTTTTTTGTGATTGGTTGCAGCCTTTACCAATTGCTCTTGTAGAGCCTTTTCAGTTTTATTAATATTTTCAATATCCATATTTGTGTCTAATTAGTCTTATCCGGCTCGAAGGACCAATGTTGAGCCTATGTCAAGCTCAATCAGAAAAAAGAGGGGTGCCGGACAAATTAACATGACTAATTTAGTTTTGTAAATATGGTTTTTTATTAAAAATTAAAATTCATATAATATCAAATAAATAACAATTCTAACAAATAATAATTCAGTAAAATAAATAATTCATTCAAAGCAAAAAAAAAAAATTTAAAAAAAAAAGATACAAAATTTCCCCGACGTCACTGGATCGATTATTTTCCTGTGAAAAAATAAAAATGTTTTGGTTATAATTTGTACGAATAAAAGCTGAAAACAGCTGAACTATGCTGAAATCAGCAATAATCCCTGGAAACAATATTGACGTAGCCACAAACAGATGAACAAAGGTATTCTGAAAATAAAAATAAGGATATATATGGATATATGGATAAGGATGGTAAATGAAGCGCTCTATTTATACAAATCCTAATACATTGCTCACATGGAAAATGCGTAACTGTTTTTGAACTTGCCATTTGAGCAATGCATTAGAGTGACAACCAAACGCTCTCCTAGAGAATCAGCTGACGGTTGTCAAAGTTGACAAGTATTTCTGAAAGCTCGAGAAGGTTAGTTTTAATATTTTTTGTTAATTTTAAACAATTTGTAAATTTTTGGGGGAATTTCAGATTTCTTTGGGGATAATAGAAGGATGGAACTGGTTGGGAGATCACGGTTCGGTTCGGTAGTATGTGTAAGTACGTTTTTATATGGATATTTTTGTTAATTCCCTTTACCTTTTTAGATTGGACACAACACTATGAATCGTTTTTTTCTTAATTTTCGGCCGGGGCCAAGTTCACATGGCCCTAAAATCCAGGGGTTGAATTTTTGGGGGTTGATGATGTTATACCACGTTTGACCACCCCCCGCAGTGGTTAGACTTCCAAAAATGATTGTTAGAACATAACGAAAATTTTACACATGGAATTAGGTTATGGGCGCTTTGGATATACACAGTTGGTACTTAAATGAAAATTCTACCTTTTATAGAATTATATATTCCAAAAATATCAGGGATAACTGAGTTCGGCTCTTACGCACTGTTAGAATATATCAACATTATAATGCCAGCGGGTTTACAGAATATTTCTCATCACGTTGTCATTAGAGGAAAATCTGAAACTTGGAATTTAAGAAATTTAATTTTTCACCTCGAGAATTTTAATTTTTATGTGTTTTACAGGGAAAACTCTCTCTTCTGTTCGTTTTGCTGAAGTCTTGAGCTTAAAATGTGTCAATGACATCAGCATTTTTCTCTTTGGTGTTGCTTACGATTGTGTGCAGATTTATTTGTGTGTAAGGATTGGTTAATCGGTATATAACGAAAATGAAATAATGACGAAACGGTTGGTGGTAAAATGGCCGAACTGTTATGTTTTCCTGGCTTGTATTTAGGGTAGGCTGTGATTTAATTTTAAGCAATGGATTCGGACAGGCCCTAAAATGTTTTTCACTCTATTAAAATTCTACGAATGTAAAACAAGAGATGCCAGACTGTATGGAGCAAAAGTCGAGCCGTGGAGCTGAAGTCGCTCAAAGTCGCCGCGCCCTTATTTGAAATCGTCTTTTGATTTTATAATCAATCAAGTCCCTCTTAAAATGGTTGTTTTTACAATTTTAATAATATTTATTACAGTAATCACAGCAACAGATACAGGTAACACAAATTTAAAATTTTGATACAGGCGTCGTGAAAAACAAAAAATACCGTTAATTATTTAATAATTCACCCAGTTGCTTCCATCTATTTATTACGCACATTTTAATCTTTTAGGAATTAATATTTATATAAAGGAAAACGAAAATTATTAATTGAATCGTTCATGCCACTTTCCAAAACATAGCCAAGAACTGCCTTTGTGCAATTGGTGTGATTAAAAATGAACATATTTCAGATATAAACACAACGGCACTGAGCATACTTTGAGTTTGAGCGAAAAAATTCCATTGCGATAAACGTCAGTTTGGACTCGTTCGCAGTTGAGTAAAAATTTATTCGCGCAAAATTAGAATTTGAGATGACTCGACAGCACAAAAATTGTCTACTGTCATGTCGGGTTATGTGATTTCGATTACACAATATGAACTGTTGCTGTAGGCTGCCGTGCAATCTGATTCAGCAAGAGCGCCCAGCAAGATTTGAAAAATCGCCCAAAAATTGCCTAGTCGGAGAGAGGAAAATTTTGTCGCCAAATTGACTGCTCAAGTAGCGCAATCGGCGAGAAATCAACCGATCTGGCAACTCTGGTTCAGTATTCAAAAAGTCATATAATTTATTGTTGCGTACAGTAATCTGACTGCCAAGACTAGGCACTACCTACCTTCTCTCGAAGCGTTTCGTCGTATTTTCGAACCCTCATAGCTTCAATCTAGATAATACCAGAGAGCCCAAATTCTTAGAATAATTTGTAGATTCGTCCAGCTTTATACGTTAGACCTTATAAATACCTGAAATACGTCGATTTCGTAACTCATGATCATCAAAACCCCCGTCATCAAAATTTTTTTTTGAAAACGTCAATTTTTTGAGATTTTGGAAGGACAAAATTGAACATTTTGGAAATTTAAAGATTTTTTACTCAAAAATGGTTAGGTTTACAGAAAAATTGCATGAGAGCAAAAGTGCTTACATTTCTTCAGGGAATCGGACCAAACGTTTTGAAAATTATTTTTTTGCAAAGTTTTCTTTAAAAAAATGTGTTTATCCAAAATGATCTAAAATGCTCACACAATTTGGTCAGAGTCCCTGTATAAATCTAAGCACTTTTACTTCTTTGCAATTTTTCTGTAAACCTAACCACTTTTGAGTAAAAAATCTTTAAATTTCCAAAATTTTCAATTTTGTTCTTCCAAAATCTCAAAAAAGTGACGTTAAAAAAAAATTTTTGTGACAAAAGTTTCCTATTTTTGTCCGGAGCATCTGAATCTGGAGTAAACAGCATGGGTTCTCATTTGAAATTTTAAGGTTATCCTCCTAACCCCCACCTTTTAGGTAAGGGGGGGGGGGGGGGGGGGGGTTAAATTTCTTTGGTCAGAATTCCCCCACCAAATCAAACAAACTTTATTTAAAAGTTTTTATAGGACGCTATCTTTTAGCAATATTTGGATGTCTACAGTTCTACAGTTAAAAAAAACACCCGGTATAACAATTTCTCATGAGATAATTTCCAAACTTCCAAAGGCTGAAAGCTGAAATTTCGTATGCATGGTTCTGCACGCAAACATCAAGAAAATTAAGAAATCTGTAACTTTCACCATCCAACCCCCCCATAAAGGGGGTGCAGGTCTGTATATAAAATTTCATCTAGGGAGGTACTTCCAAAAGTTCTAGAAAGCTGAAATTTCATATCAAAGCTAGATGTTATTACTACATAACAACTAAAAAGTGAGTGTGCTATAAAGAAAGGAACTGCTGGCGTGCAAGAAATACTTTCTTCACTCGACTACGCCAGAAAGTAGGCCCGCCGGGGGGGGGGGGATAATCTTAATTTGATTCAGCTGTCTAGATCGGTTTAGTTTTAAGTAGTTTTCGTTTTTTCGCGAAGGCGTCCAGCAGCTGAAGAAAAGTTAACGTTAAGTTAAAGTGCTGCTGTTGAGAACGAGACAAAGGAGATTAACTTTTCTTCATTAGAAACGCCGATCGTGTTAAGAAATCTTTTAATGTTTCTTAAGTTGCTCGAGTTTTAAAAAACAGTTTGTTTTGGTTTTTATAAGGAACAAGTTTTTTTCTGAATAACTTTTTCTTAAGGATGGTTCAACGATAATTTTTCGTGGTCTTACCCTGCGGGGGGTGGTCAAACGTGGGTAAACGTCATCATCCCCAAAAACTCACTCTCTGGATTTTAGAACCATGTGAACTTGGCCCCGGTCAAAAATTGAAAAAATAAATCGATTCTTGCAGATAACGCATTTCTTAGGGTGGTTTAACGTTTTGTTAATGCGTTATCATCCCCCAAAAATTCACCCCGGTCGAAAATTGAAAAAAAAACGATTTTTGGAGAAAACGCTTTTCTTAAGGGTGGTCTAACGATACAATTTGGTGTTCTAACCCCTGCGAAAGGTGGTAAAATGTCATCATCCCCCCAAAAACTCACCCACTGGATTTTAGAGCCATATGAACTTTGCTCGTGGAAAATAAAAAAAAAATTGATTTGCAACAACTTTTTTCCCAAGGGTGGTCTAACGCTGATTTCTGGTGGTCTAACCCATGCCGGGGGTGGTCAAACGTGGTAAAACGTCATCATCCCCCAAAAACGCGCACCTTGGTGTTTAGAGCCATGTGATCTGCGCCCCAGTGGAAATGAAAAAAACTGATTTTGCAACAACTTTTTTCCAAGCGGGTCTAACGAGAATTTTTTGTGGTCTAACCCATGCGGGGGGGGGGGGGGGGGGGGCGGCGGTTAAACGTGGTAAAACGTTATCAAACTCAATCCCGGGATTTTAGAGCCATGTGCCATTTTTTCCCAAGGGAACAACAACAACAAAATGTTTGTTTTGGATTAACAGGTAATTAAATTTAATTATTGCTGCAAAAAAGTTATAAAAATGTTAATGCAATTTTGTTTTATTGCCGATATTAGCTTGTGGTAGCCAGAATTCACAACCTTGTATCCTGGCGTTCTGTTACTGTACCTGATGGAAATTTTGCTATAAAAAAGGGTCAGTCAGCAAGAATACCTATAATAGTCAGGAAGAATACCTATCATAGTTCAGTCAGCATACCTATCATAGTCAGCAAGAATACCTATCAAACAAATCAATAAGTACGGGTGTTTTTAAGCAAACATTATTAAAAAATGGTAGATTTTACATTTGAGGAATACGCGGATATTTAAAATTTAAAATTTATTTAATTAAGCTTAATACAAGCTATAACATAATAATAATACTAATACTACAAGCTATACTAGATGATAAATGATGGAATTATAAATAAATTGAAAAAGCTACAATATGAGCTCTCATTAAGGAACAAACTGGCTGGAAGGAAAACGAATTAAGAAATGCGTCGTAAGACGATTAGGAGTGTCGTCATCTAAGGTTTGGAGGGTAATTCATCGAGGGGGATTACGTCCATATCATCACCACCAAGCCCAAGGACTACTGGAAGGAAATTCTGAGAGAACTTAGGTACTTGGCTTCTGGAATGCGACATTGACGACAGAGCGTTTCTGCACCGAATTCTGTGGACAGATAAATGTCAATTTACCAGGAATGATATCACGAACTTCCATAACTTCCATACCTGATCGAACACTAACCCACACAACGCAAAACTGACCTCATTTCAGCAGAGATTCAGAGTCAATGTTTGGGCTGGTATCATCAGCAACCATTTGGTAGGACCATTCATTTTGCCGCAAGTGCTTAGTAGTGAAATTTATGCGGACATTTTGAACAATACACTGCCAGATCTTATAGAGGAGAACCCCATGGAAATGTTTCACCAACACGATGGAGTACCGGCGCATATGGCAAATATTGTGAAGGTAATACTAAGTGAAAAATTTCACAACCGCTGTATTGGACGAGGTGCACCGATTCCTTGGCCTGCTAGATCTGCAGACCTTACCCTATTGGACTTTTTCTTATGGGGAACAATGAAGAATGAAGTTTATTCAAGCCCAGTTAACAATAGGGAGGATTTAAAAGGGGTGTACTAATTACATAAATTTTGGAGAAAATTTGAGAAAATGCTGATCTTTAAGTAATCACAAACCGTTTTTTTCACTTTTGGAAGTGACTGTACCTGTAATAGTAGGAGTTAGATCAACATTGTTGACAATTTTGCAAAGGCCATTGGGTTAGTAGTAGTAGTTTCAGCGGTTATTTGATGTGGCTAAGTTGGGTGGATCAAAAGATATAAATAAAAGAGTATTGTGCATACCTTGAAAAACTGAAGTCTATGCATCACCCTGTAACTCCCAAACGCTTGAAATTGCCCCCCCCCCCCTGCCATACATTTTTTTTGTCTAGTTAAGAGCTATCACCCTACTCATTTTGGCACGTTAGATCTGAAACAGCCTGTAGTGCAATATTTTAATTTTTGAATTATTTTGTACAGGTGCCATCTGGGGAAATATGGGAGAACTTTTCGTTGAATTTTTTGTTTGTATTTTTTTGAATTTATTTTATTTATTGGATTTTATTTTGTATTTATTGAATTATTTATTGTTGAGGTTTTTATTATATTGAAATTGTGCCTGATCTTTGTGATACTAGATTATAAGATTTCTTTTGTTAAAACATTTTGTTTTTTGAAAGTTAAGGCTGCTGTTATTCCGGCACCCATTCTATTTGTGAGTAAATCACACGCCAACAAAAAAAGAATCATCAAAATCGGTTTACGTGTGACGACGTGTGTCCGGTAGTCCATAAAAGAAATAGCCTCGAACTTATAACTCCTCGTTCTGAGAAATCGGTTAAAAATAGAAATAAATATACATTCAGTATTAATTTTATAATAAAAGTAAGTAATAATATTGTTAAAATATTTTTGTCATTTTATCCGAAGTAAAAAGAAGCATCATCCATCTAAATATTTGCGTGTTGGGAGCGTTTAACTAACTTTACTTATATATGTACACGTAAATTTAACCCTTCGCAGTCGTTAAATATCTTTAAAGGTTTGAGAAGTTTATTACATCTGTCTGTGAAAGTTCTATAATTTTAATTGCACTCTGACGAATACTTTTTACTCTATGAATTTCGAAATATCAATACCCTTTTATAATTGAAAAGTTACGTATTTCAATTATATATTTTTAATTAAAAATGATTTGAGGGATAAGCATGAAAGGATTCGCAAGTGAAACAATTCATTTTATATATCGTGGTCGATATGAAGCTAAAAATAATTTCAAATAAATACTTTTAATTTCATTAAAAAAGCGATATTTAAGTCGTTGACAAAGTAAGAATGGCCTTCGGCGTGCATATAGGAGTATTGAAGCGAAAAAATTGTTCATATGGATTTTTTACGCAGTACAGCTTTTCATTTTATCTTAAAGAAGAAATTTTAAAAAGAAATGCAGCATTTGTAGATATTATTTGTAAATTTTAGCTCAAAATTAATGCCGAATTCTAGAACTATCATTCTAACCGGAGTGACTAACTTATATATTAAAAATTTGTACAATACTTTCAATACGTTATGTAGGTCACTAAATATTTATTTCTACACTAGAACAACATTCCTCTGTCCAGAAGCCTGGCCACTTTAGAAACGACCTTTTGAACAATTTCGGATAGCATCAAAATTACCCAATAAATTGGACGATGAACAGATTAATACGTTGATATATTTGATGGATAAGATTATGTTAGCTTAGTTGGTGGCCACCGACAGTAAATCATTCAGAAATACACATACACATGCGGACGATATGACTACCAAAAAGGCAGTGATCCGTTATAGCCGCAGTGATATTGCGGATATTACGGTGGCTTCCCTTCAGTAAAACGTCGTTCGCTTTTTATTGCAATCAGGCCACATCCTCCTTGACAGGTTATCATATCGCAGCTTTCGATCTCTCTTTTTACCAAAATTAGATTGAATTCTGTATATTTGTTCTGCGAACCTTCTTTCGCCAGAACATCGGTGGCGTTGGGAGTTACAGGGTGATTCATAAATTACAGTTTTTCATGGTATGCACATTACTCTTTTATGTTTATCTTTTGATCTACCCACACATCAAACAAACGATAAAGAACTACTATCCTAATTACCTTTTCAAAATCGGCAACAATGTTGATCTTACTCCAACCATTGCAGGTACAGTCACTTCCAAAATTGAAAAAAATGGTTTGCGATTACCTAAAATTCAGCATTTTCCCAAATTGTCTCCGAAATTCATGTAATTAGACACCTATTTTTTATTTTTATCGGGTTGCCCATCTTATTACCTTTCCAAAAAGGTACAACATGCCCGTGTAGAGAAAGTATGTAGCAATTTATACTTAGATATCCTATCGGAGAATATTATATAAATCAACAATTTAAAGAAATTAAACTCAAATTAATTTTTGAAAAAAGTAAAAACACTTGTTTTACTTCCACAGAATAGGAGAAGACAAATTTTTTTAGGGTAGCGGTAGCTCAAAAATATGATTGCTCAAATAAATTTTGATGGATGTTTCGACCCGAAAGTGCAAGCTGGTTATCATCAGCGTGGTACTTACACTTTCCACCACGGACATCCATGACGGAAGGTCAAAACCTCAACTCCTATAAGTAGTCAGTTTGAAAACTAAGTACGAATTTTATGAAGAGGATTGTTAGTCCATCAATTTCATAAAATACCAATACTGGTTAGAATAATTTTTTCTTTGTGTGGCTGTGATTTCTGTGGCTGTCATAATACTGAGAAACCCTGTATTTTTCTTTAATTTTTTTAATTATACTGTTTTAGTTATACTGTGACGTGTTCTGAATTGGATATTATGTGTAGCCAAATGAAATGATTTAAGACTTGTCATTTGAATACTCAAAGTCTGTGTTCCAAGGTGGATGGATTTTGTGACCTTGTTGGTTTTGTAGCACAGTTATTGGTATCACCGAAGACTTGGCTGTGACCTAACATTGCAACTAACCTATTGAGAGGGGGTGTTTCATGTCAAAAAATCTTTGTTATTTATTCTGATAATTTTCCTATTGAATATCTTTTGGGGAGTTATAAGCTGGCCTTGACAAATTACGTTTGGGTAAATTGTATGTGCCAAATATTACTGATTTAATCCACTTTGAAGAAGTTTGGAAGAAAAATTAGAAATTTTTTATAATTATATGGTCATTATAGGTGTTTTTAACGTTGATCTTCCAAGATCCAGTGCTTGAGTTTCATTATTCACGGAAGTGTTCTGTACCTATAGTGTATACATAGCTAATTCTGAACCAACGCCCTTCTTATCATCTTTCGTAACCTTACTTGACTTAAATGTACCTTTTCTCAGCACGATTTATTCGTTCGTGTTAAACATTTTTAACCGACTCACAAAAACAAATAGGTTATTAACCGACTTCCCAAAAACGAAGAGCTTATAAGTTCGACATGTATGCATGTATGTATATATATTTTTTTTTATGTCTGACGGGGCATAACTTTGTAACGCGATTACCGATTTAGATGGTTCTTTTTCTGTTGTACAGAGTATGATACCCCATTGCTTAAAGGGGAAGCAAATTTGGCCTATGGTGGGGTAAAGGAGAGGGATAGTATAATTTCGTAATGCGTGGATCTATTTGGATAATTCTTTTCCTGTGGGGTAGAGTCTGTTCTCTGTCTGATACCACGAGAAAAAAAAATTTGTTGGGATGGGGGTGGGGGTGGAATCTAACTTTGTAACGCCTGGACCGATTTGTATGGTTCTTTTTTTGTTGCACAGAGTATGATCCGCCATTGCTAATAGCAAAAAAAAATTGGCCTAGGATGGAGGGAGGGGTAGTCTAACTAACCCGTGGACCGATTTGGATAATTCTTTTTCTGTTCGGTAGAGTATGTTCCCTGGTTAATAGCACGAGAAAAAAATTCTGGTAGGATGGGGGTAGAATCTAACTTTGTAACGCGATTTGGATGGTTCTTTTACTGTTATAGAGAGTATGATTCCCCATTGCTAATAGGAGAACAATAGGGAGGGATGGATGGTTCCTTTACTGTTATAGAGCGTATGATTTCTCATTGCTAATAGGAGAACAATAGGGAGGGAGTTGTCTAACTTCGTAACGCGTGGACCGATTTCGATGACTCTTCTTTTGATGTGTAGAATCTGTTGCTTCACTGATACGACGAAAAAAACACAATTTCTTAATTCACACACCTATATGGAAGATTCCATATTATTGTGTATTATATGATACCCCATTGCTACTCTATCAAAAATTTTGACTTAGGGTTAGGGAGGGGGGGGGGGGCGGAAAACCTAACTTTGTAATGGGTGGACTGATTTAGATTATTCTGAATGCATGTAGTATCTATTTTTATTCTTACAAAAATTATGGCTTAAGGTGAGAGTTGGAAGATGGGCGGCGCCTAGACCGATTTTGATTCGGTTATGCAGAATACGTTTCCTGATTGATAAATGATAACAATTTTGAATCTAGAGTGACGACGATGATTCTCTGACTACGATAATTCTCTTTTGCTGTATAGAGAAAAGTGGCTCACTACCCAGCGGGAAACAATATAAGGAAGCTTAGAGGAAGCGCTTCCTCAGTATATTTTAAAGCTTTGTCGTTTTCTAGTGCCTCGTAAGCACACTATAACAAAAGTTTCCTAGTAATTATGAAATTCTTGCATTTGATGAGAATTGCTTAGTCGTTGGTTTGCAATTGAAGCAAGTGAGTGAATGGTGCTTTAGTGAAAATAACATAATAATTAACATTATTATTAATTTCTTTGTAATATAACTTATCCGATTTTTACGCAACCTTTACTAATTGAGTAACAACCAGAACCCCATTGAAGTGACAATTTTCCCATTTGATTTAAATTTATCCCCATTGATTAAGTTATTTACTCAAATAAATTAAACTTTTGGTCATTCCAAAAAACCATTTATTTCATTGAATTTAAACTATTTTTAAAATATTTGAAATTCAATGAAATAAAGTTTTTTTTTGGAATAACCCAAAGTTTAATTTATTTGAGTAAAATATTTAATCAATTGGGATAAGTTTAAGTCAAATTGAGTAAAAGTTGTATATAAATGGGAGAAGTTATACTTAAAATTATGGAATTTTCTTTTCCAACTGATTTCTTTTTATCGTTGTCATTATTTATATGAATTTAAAATTTTTTATTTTATTATTTTTATTAAAATAAAATTTTGAATAAAATATTCATTTATTTCGTTATAAAAACTTTTCTCTTTGGCTGTCCCCTAATAAAGTCTTTTTAAACCCGCAGTAGCTTGATAACTGCTTCCCTTAGTATTCCTATGAATGTCTTCAGAAGCGCTTTCAAAGAAGGTTCATTGCAGTGTTTCCTGCTGCGGACATGCAATGTACTGGGATACGAGGGTGAAGCACTCCAAGCTTCCAAAGAAGCGCTCTATCAAGGCTTCTGTGTTTTTTTTCCCGGCTAATTGGCTAATTTCGTAATATGTTGTCAGATTTGAATATTTGGTTAGTGCACTACCTCTGATACTTTTGAAATTGCTTTGTTCGTACGAGAAACATTCTTCGAGTCGTATATATGAAAACACTAAAAATAAAAAATTAAATAGTTTTTAAAAAAAATGTGAACCGACTTCACAAAGAGCGCTAAAAAGCATAAAATAATTTTTAATTTTATGTATATTACGACATTTTGAAGTAAGTGCAAATTAAATAAATAAAACAACTTCAGAACGACAATTGAATATAATACTACCTGAACGTGTCAGCTCACGGAATCATAAGGAAGGACGATTTAACACTTTTGTTGTAGCTGTTTGGTTTGTTGAAGTTGTTTGGATTGTTGGTGTGCACCGACTTCAAAATGTTGTAATAGATATAAAATTAAAAATTATTTCATGCTTTTAAGCGCTTTTTGTGAAGTCGGTTCAAATTCCTTTTTTAAAAACTATTTTATTTTTTCTCAAAAAGAGGATGGATTTTCATTGAAATATCGTTATTTTAGTTGAATCAATTGAGAACTCTCTTTGAGGGGGATACTATATATACCTACTATTATATATTCCCTGACAAAAAATGGAGTTAATACTTAAATCAACTCCATTTTTTTACCCAAAATATTGAATATATTTTTGAAAAGTACGTCCCGTTCAAACGTTTATATGTTGATAATCTTCAAATTCCTTGTTTAGCGCCAAGGACTAGGTCATTTATATTTGCGTGAAATGAATGCTTATACCGATGGGAGCTTTTCAGGTCCCTTCATAATTGAAGAATATTATAGTTCAAAGTTAATCACTAATCTTTCATGCATAAACATTGGAATCAGCAATTTCAAAGGTATTATCTTACAATAACAATCCGGAATATATTTTAAACTGTCGAGATCTATTTGATGAATGCATATTCACAGCATTTAAAGAAGCAGACATTTACCGGCAGGTTGTTTCCACAATATTTATGCTATTCGGTTATATGAATAATAAATTTGTAAAAATTTTGTTAATAATATTACTGCCGTATATTAAATTTTTTTTAAACTAATATAGTCTTGCGGTCTCCTATCCCTAGTAAATCTTCTAAAGTTATACCAATTCCTCGCTTGCAAAGAACTATCGCCCTATTTGAATTATATATACTCTTTTCCAGGTCTTCGAAAAACTGCTTTGTGGCCAGTTCACTGATATTAAAAAATATTAGCTAGCTTTCAATTTCTAATTAGAAACAGGCGCTGCGGTACTACTGCTTTACTTAAACTAACCGATGTCCAGAATTTTCTTATGCCTACACAAATTTTCATTACAGTCTAATAGAAGAGTTGCGGTTTACATCACATAAAGAACCAATGGCGATAGTCTTAATAGTGCTTCCAACAGAGCTGTGGCGCGAATGGCATATGTGACACGAGTTTTGTATTCGCACTTCGGTGGAACAAAAATTAATCTCGCTTCGGTGAAATTAAATAAAAGAATTCACTTATTGCAATTTTAACTTTATTTTTATTCACTGTTTCTTACACTTATTACACTTGGAATTCTTTAATGTTGATGCAACAAAATTTTACTAGACTTTAATTCTAAATCGGTCTCTACAGAGCCGCTGTTAATGATACAAAAATTGTCTTAATTGACTGACTTTTCCTTTAATTTGGTTTTCCCGTAGTTTTCACAAATTATGAATTTCTTAATATAAAATTTGCTTAGCTAATCATCGTTCGTCTCGTGGATCAGGTTAGTGGATTTTATTCATTAAATGTGTACTTTGGCTTAATTCTTGTTTTGTACATTCTAAATCTTGAAAATACATTACGTCATCTTTTTTGTTTTGTCTATTTAATTGTGACAACGTAACTCACGCACGCATGCGAATAATTGGACCTTACTTAGTAGTTTACTATCACATAGCTGAGCAGTTTTCGGCCACCAGACTACCAACGAATATAAAATTATATGTCTCACCATTATATCGTAGATACATCATGGTGACACTGTGGTGAGATAACGAAATTGATTCTACATTGGTGTGGCGCCCTGTTGGCTTTCTGAATTTTTCCCTCAGTAAGTTAATTCCAGTTCAGTTCTGAGTCCAGGAATACACTAATTTTTTTACTGCCGTAGATTACTTTAGCTCAATATATTTTCTTTGTAAATTTTATAAGATCTACAAACCACTGCTATATCACTCGGAGGGCAACCCTCATGATATCTGATGTTGTGTTCACGAGCTTTCTCCTTGACACAACTGCTGTATTGACGGCATAACCAACGCTGCTTATGGCGACCCTATCCCACCTGTTTTAGAAGTACATTACGAGTTTCCATACAGTAGGATATATTACTCCCCTGTGGAAAAACTTTGCTGACTATGTCCGTCATCTTGTAGTCACCGTTATGAATATCTATTGCCTTTCGTTGTAACAAATTGTCGATCTATCGCATTATGAGTGAATCAATTCTGTTGTAGCTTTCAGACTATCGAAGCTAATTTTGTCGAAGGCTCCTTTGGTGACTCTTATAATGGCCGCTGCGATACATCAGGTAGGTAGCTTCTCTCACTTGAACCACCTGGTGAAATGCTGTTTCAGTGGACCTGCCAGAACGATATCCGTGCTGGTTACTAATCAGCGGGTACGATTTAAGTGGAGCACCTTCGATGAGATAAATAATAATCCTTACCATATTCCTAATGTCGTCGGTGGAGTAAGTGATAAAGCAATTTATCCTACAGGTCTCAAGTTTAAATCCTATTGACGGCGACCCATTCCACTTTAATTTGTAGGTGCACTTGGAGTCGTTGTTTCGAATCAGGTGTAGTCCTTCTCCCGCCTGCTTTTAGTAGAAATGGCGTCAGACTTATCGGTCTGAAGGCCTTCTCCTCAATATAGTCCTTTTTTTAAAGTTTCGGTAGATAGATGGCTTTCGCCTTGAAACTGAGTATAACCCGTAGTAAGGCATGTGATGTAAATACTCCCGGGTCGAGTTCTAGGATCGGCAGTGATCTGGTGTGGCTCTGCGATGACCGGTGATTGGGTACTTGTTGCAGTTGTGTTGACGGTTTCTTCACTGGTTGTTGGTGACGTAGATGTTTTAAATATGGAGCTTAGAGGCCTTGGTCTAGTAGGTACTCGTATACCAGGAGAGTTTATAATAGTGTATTCTTTAAACAACAAGGCCCTTTTTGCTGTTGGTTTTGTTCGCAGTTCCTTAACTATATTTGATGACGGCTGAGCTTCAAGAGGGCGATGTGTGAACCATATGGGGGAACAGCGGACCGCTGGAGGTCGGACCACCACAGATTTTAAACGTCTTCCAGTTGACGTACGGGGTTTTAATGGTGGTTTTCTCGCAGCCTTTGGTTGCGTATAGTTCTATGAAAACTTGCAGCAGGCCTGGTTTTTACCGGCGTTTGTTTTAATGGACTTAATGGAGCTGGAATGTCCTGCATTTCTGATAAAAGGTCCATTAAACTCTCTCTATTCTTGTGTGTGTGGTCTGACATTTGGTTTAATTTACATTGCTTCTTATGGCAGCCGGGGGATGATTTTTCTTTAAACTCACCGTAGTGTCTAAACTATTGCTACTATGAAAAAATTTTTTGTTCTACTTGAAGTAAACAAAACAATTTTTCGAATGAAGTAAAAATATTCATACCCTACTTAAGAAAATAATGATATTTTCTCTCTAACTGTATTTGTGTTGGAGAAATTTTAATCATATGTTCAAGTTTAGAATACTTTTATGCATGCTTTGTATAGCTCTTTAAGCTCTGGCCATATTGTAACTTGGAAAAACTGTTGAACTGCGATGTTCCTTGATTGTCCTAGTTCTGGTAATTCTAGTTTCCTAAACGGGAGATGGACTTCATATTTTCCATTTGGTAAGCATGTGGTTGTTTCTCACACAGTTCATTTTCTGGCGTTTGAGGTTGACTGATGTGATATTCGTCAATTTCCCAGAATTGTTTTAATTGATCATCTACTTTATTGTTGTTGATAGTAGTGTGTATACTTATAAGAGAAAGTGTTTGAGCTTCTGGGATTTTTCAAAATAATATCCAAACCAACCTCGTATTTTGGGTAACTGGTGAGCCTTCTGATCCCTTCCTTACTTCACTTATAAGTACTTCAGAGTATGCGTCTGCACCTAAGAGAATGTCAATTTCTCCTGGTGTTGCAAATATTGGATCAGCGAGTGGAAGGTTGTGTATGTGATCCCAATTAGCAGAATTTATAGATTGTGTTGATAACAGATCAGTGATTCTCTTTATTATTAGTAAGTTAAGCTCCATTATAAAATTGAAATGTAAGGACCTCATAGTAATTGTTGCTTGTTTTTGAGCAATGTTTGTAGTACTTAAACCAATTAGTTCATGATTAGTTGGAGATCCTTTTAATTGGAGTCGTTTACAAGCTCTCTCAGTCATGATAGATACTTGTGATCCGGAGTAAATAAGTGCTCTAAAGGTTTGAGTGATTCCGCTTGGTGTCGTGATATTTATTAGAGCTGTGGAAAGCATGTTTGAAGTTAAAAAATTTTTAATATGTTATTCTTGTTTAGAAGTTGGTGACGTGGTTTTTGATTCCACATTTTGATTTTGGGTAAAAGCCTGTGTTGGTGATTGGACCAAAGGTGGTCGCTCAAAATGAAGTAGAATGTTGTAAGCCTTTTTACAATGGTAACATTTTTTGCTACTTGAGCAATTTAAAGTGGTGTGATTGTTCGATAAGCAATTTGGACACAAACGTTTATTTGTAGCGAATTCGTGTCGCTGTTGAGTTGAGCGATTTCGAAATGATGGGCAATGGTAGAGAATGTGGTTTGCTCCACATCGAATACCCCTTGCCTTGTGTTCGGGTGACCTGCTCTTGCTTTTATTCAAGAGCCCGTATGTTAGGTTAGACGTAACCAATTTTTAGCTCTCGTGTAATGCTTCTAAGGTTCTGAATATACTCTCTAGGAATGTTGTAAATTCAGAATATGTTGGGAGTTCAGTTTTCCTGCGAAGTTCTTGTTCCCAGTGGAAGTGTGTTTCTTGTGGTAATTTTTGAATAAGTATATGGATTAAAATGGCGTCCCACTTGTCCACTGGTAGATCTAAGGCCTCAAGTTCATGAACACATTCCTCGGTTTGATCTAACAACGTTTTTATTGACACGGAAGATTCTGCTCTTATTTGAGCTTGATTTAGGAGACTTTTGAATTGGTGGTTAACGAGAGCTCGTTTGTTATTGTATCGTTTAGTGAGTAACTCCCAGGCCTTTTCGTAATTGGAGTCAATTATTTCAAATTGTCGGAGAAGTCTCTCTGCTTCTCCTGAAACATTTGTTTTCAAGTAGTGCATTTTTTGCACTTTGCTTAACTTGTTTTCAGAGTCGATTAATGAGGAGAATAGATCATGAAATGATCGACATGTTTTATAATTGCCATCAAATTTTGGAATGGCTATGGGTGGAAGTTTTACTGATGTACTTGACGTACTTTGGGTGATAGAATGGTTAGACACTGTGCCTGTAGTGCATTCCTCAAGTTCTGCGTTGAGGGTTCCTAGTAGGTCGAAATACTTTTCTTGTATGTTTTTGTACACATTCTCTGTAAAATATTTATTGTCCTCATCAACAGACATTTCCCATATTTCTATATGGTTTTTGGAAAACTGTTTCAAAGTGTCATTAAGAAATTTGCTCGCTAAGAGCATTTTACTTTTTAAAACGATTGTCAATTGTTGAAATTTTTGTCCACTTAGGGCTTTATCCGGCTCGAAGGACCAATGTGTGATTTACGCACAAATAAAGAGAATGCCGGAATGACAACAGCCTTAAGTTTTAATCAAAAATGTTTTTAATTCGACAATAAAAGATCTTAAAGCTAATATCACAATGTTTAGGTACAGAAGTTCAATATTCAATAAAATAGTAAATAATTCAACAAAATAAAATTCAATAAATGCAAGAATAAATAAAAAAATTCAACAAAAAAATCCAATATACGATATATAAAAATACTCCGAGGAGAAGTCCTACTTTCCACTGGGTGGAATCTCTTTAATATATCCACGATGAAAGGTTCCCCTACTTTCCATTGGGTAGTACCTGTAATAAATAATAGCAAAAATTAAAAATGTCACAATTGATTGAAGTGACAGGAGATGGAGTGTGAAGAAATGTTTTGGTGATTTATTTTT
The DNA here is from genome assembly GCA_964036015.1 of Leptarthrus brevirostris. Taxonomy (NCBI): domain Eukaryota; kingdom Metazoa; phylum Arthropoda; class Insecta; order Diptera; family Asilidae; genus Leptarthrus; species Leptarthrus brevirostris. The sequence goes on from OZ038371.1 coordinate 42,082,843, forward strand.
ATGCAAATTTTATGTTATTTTAACAAATTTGAATAATTTTAGGTGATGGATTTCGTTGGAGAGGATACAGGAAGGAATGGAGAAGATAAAATGCACTTCCCGTGCATTATTAGATAAGTATTATTGTGTATTCAACTAAAGTATTGATACGTGGTGTCTTGTTTTAGATAGGGAATTTGACTGCTGGAAAAACACTAGGAGTTCGTTTGGAGACACAAAAAAGGAATAAGGATAAGTATTAGTATTGGACACAATTTGTAATTTTCAGTTTTTAATTCTTTTTGTTTTTTCAGATGTTCTGAGTGGACCGAACACTTACGAAGGCTCTTCTTCGCTGTCTTATAATCGGCAGTTCTATGGGCTGCGTCGGTATCGCGTCGGCCAGCTCGTTGAGCCAGCCGCCTGAGGCAAAGACATATCCGCTTCAGTTCCGCGATCTCGTCCGTCCACCAGTACACAGGACGCCGCCCCTCCCTGCATCCTCTTTTCCGCGGCACGGCCTCTCGGCAAGCCCCGTGGATCAGACTCATTGTAGAGTCTACTAACGCCTTCGGGACTAGCTATTGCTGATACTTTGGAGGGCAAGACTACATCTTTTTCTCTTGCGTGTACTGCAGACAATGACAATTGAAAATGGTCAAATGCAACAAACTTCAGCGGCGTACCTGGCTCTCCATAACCCGTACAAAAGCTTCCATAAAGGCAATAATCGTACTCACTCTCCATCACTTTTCTACCCTGAAGTCCGCTGCCATTAGTGCCCTGAGAGCGCAGCTTACGTCTAATATGCCGGCTAGCGGCAATAGCCACATGGGCATTCTTGGACGTATTTCTGGCAAGGAGTTTTACTTTAGCGGAAGGTTAAGGAATCTCTTTCCTGAACGAGCAGAATGGGACAACGGTAACCCAAGTCTGAACCCTAAAAGTGTCAAATGGTTCCCTGATGACTCAATCAATTGAACATCGTGTCGGTGGTAGTGTCTTTAGGCCCAACACTAGGGTCTCGATGACAGTGGTTAGATGACTAATTTCTTTCAAGCAAATCTCGGGTAACGATAGGGTTCAACCGCACGCTGTCAGGATCCGGAGCCTTACTGCAGCCTCAGCAGGTCGTCAACAAGAGGTGTGATAAAAGATTGGGCTAGGAGTGAACAGTTGCTATACTGGATAAATGTTGGGCTCATCCAGGCCATGGCAGTCGTTATAGCCTATGCCTACAATGATTAAATTGACTTGCAGACCTCATGCTCAGTATCTGGAACCTGTGGGTTAAGGTATTATATTCATCTATTCACCGGGTGGGACGGAGTGTGGGCCCTGTGTGGAAGATGATGAAACTACATTGCACATTATGTGTTTTTGTGGTGTATTAGCCTGGTATAGAAGGAAGATCTTTAGTCGGGATCTCGGAGTTCGGCCGAAGGCCCCACCCCCCTTGTTAAACAACTTTACGGTGGCTGAGCGCCTTATGCAGTAGCGGTATTTTCTTTTTAAGCTAGGGAAGATGATTTTTTACTAGCGGTAATTTTGTTTTGAATAAAAAATCACAAAAAAGTATGCAATTTAGCTAAACGTGATTTGGGCAGTAGAATTTATAAACCTCGAGAGTCGTTAAAAAACACTCTATTTTGCGAAAAATAGTTTTCCTTCCACCAGATAAAATTTACAAAATGACATTTGCGACCCCTGTCACTAGCGTTTTTCTTTCAACTCACTTAATTATTCCTTTCCTTAAGTAAAATGTTCGCGGGAACACAAGTAATTTTCCCTGCAATAAATCAACTTTATAGCATTAAACCAACCTTCCTATGTTTCACAGTGGGAAGTAGCGCCTTAATCGCTGTGAAATCCTTCAAAACAGCAATTTCCCTTTGAGTCAAAGTTGGTGTTTTCTTTACTCTGACTCTTTAGTTTTAAGAATTTTAATTTAGGGACTTCGTACAATAAAAACAAGTACTTTTGAAACAGAAGAGATGAAAATAGAACTTGCTCTTTAAATCAAATGTTGGGGGAGGGTTGCAAAATATACAGTAACAGTTAAAGCGGAACTAAGGCTCATTCAAGAGCGGGGAAAAGTTGTTATAAGTTCATCTTTAAGCGAAAGAGGGAAACTTCAGTACAATAATGATTTCAAGCTATTTGAGTTAAACAAGGATTTCATTTTCATGGAACAGCTTTATACTTTATCTATGGAATAGTCGATGCTGTCATCTATCTACCACCTTCTTGTCGTCTTATGTGGCGGATAAATTGTACAAATGGCAAAACACAGTCAGGTGGATGTTTGTCATTCTGATTATAATGATATTTAGGTATATTGTGTATCTAATCCTACGTGAGGACATTAAGCCTCATAACTTAAGGTAACATGATCGTGGTATAATTTCCACTTCAGTTCACTTTCATAAATATCTGTCAAGTAAAAGCAGGCTTTTCAAGAGTAAAGCGAAATTAATCCGCTACTTGTTGTTACGCTATATCATTATGCTTGCTTTCAAAAATAAAATTTCTTCAGCAGTTTGCTACTTTTCTGGTACGGCAAATTAGACTGTAATGCGGTACAACGTAGGCTGCAGTGGTGTTAACTCTGTCTGGTTCTGGCAATAAATAACGAAATGTCACATGGAAAACAACCAAAAACGGCTTAACGAAATTCTTTAATGCTAGTTGGACTTTCACTCATCTCATAAGTTTTTTTATGAAAAAAAAAAAAAAATATATATATATATATATATATATATATATATATATATATATATATATATAGGGTGTTTCAGATTTGACGTACCAAAATAAGTACGGTGATAGATTTCAACTAGACAAATAAAAAATGATATGGCGGTGGGGGGGGGGCAATCTGAAGCATTTGTGAGTTACAGAGTGATTCATAAATATAAGTTTTTCATGGTATGCACATTACTCTTTTATTTTTTTCTTTTGATCGACTACCCAACATAGCGACATCAAGCTAGAAAGCTAAAAAAACTACTATCCCAATGGCCTTTCCAAAATTGTCAACAATGTTGATTTAACTCCTAACATTATAGGAACAGTCACTTCCAAAAGTAATAATAATGCATTGGGGGACGCCGGAACGAGAGAAAATTGGGTTAGAAATGGATTGAATCCAGAAGATGAATGGGGGGGGGGGAGGTGGTGGTGGAGAAGTTTGAACATGATAACGTTTTGGGAGATCTTGTCAAAGGCTTTACTAAAATCGGTAGCGATAACATCAACTTCATTACCGTTTTCCAGGGCACATGATGTTTTGCACTGGAAGAACATGGAATCATAGTCCAATTTTTTGAATAGTTTAGGTGTTGATGATAATTTAGCAATGGGTCTGTAGTTGGATACATCGTTCTTGCAGTCTCTTTTGAATATGCGAATAATATTACAGTTTTTCCATAATTGAGGGAAAACCCCTTGAGCGACCGAGAGGCGGAAAAGCAAAGTAAGTGATTGAACTAGATGCATGGCAGATGCATGGTAGGAAGAATAGTCAGACTCAGTCTGGGTTAGAAGAGAAGTTTGCCAACGTTTCTTCCTCCTGTTGCGCAGAGAGCGTAATTCTTTGTCGTACAAAACGGGGGATGAGGAGCAGATTTTACGAAGAAGAAGAGTGATAGATTGGGTAAGACAAGCGTGTATTTCCAAATAAAACGCCTCTACAGTAACGTCAATTGGAAGATGTTGAGGACTAGTGCCAATGTTGGAGTTGAGGAGCAAGTGATTTGATTTTTCAAAGTCGCTTTTACGAAAATTGAAGGAAAGAGAAGACTAGGAGCTTGAAAGGGCGTAAGGGTGTTCGTAGGAGGAACAGGGCAGGATGGTGGCGATCGAGGGAGGAGAGGAGATGGTTGCTTTCCGCGACAGCCGCGTTAACTGGGTCTGAGGAAAAGTTTAAGTCTAAATGTCTATCCAGAAAGTTCCTGACTCCCCTAACTTGAAAGAGACCAGAAACAGAGCTGATCGGTAAAAAAGGCTTCTTTGGCGGAGGAGGCGTTCAGGGGGACAAAATGCGAACAGTCCCCAGACAATGACCATTGAATACGGGGGAGGTTAAAGTCACCCAGTACAATGAATTCATCAGAGGTGTTAGCGTTCTTAAGCAGATCGATCGCTTCAATTATGGGCTCGTAGGCTTTAAGAGGTTGAGAGGGACGAATATAACAAAGAATATACAGAATACATTTATTTAGTGCTAATTTGATACATACAAATTCGGATATTGTAGAGTCGCAGGTCTTAAGCAGGGTGGCATCATAACGGTTGTGATCAGCTATGAGAACTCCGCGACCTAGTGGATTATTGGTGCCTACACAATCGTCAACACGGAAAATGGTATAGTTTGGTGGGAATAGTTCGTTGTCGAGAATTCCTGGTGTTAGATTGGTTTCAGTTATGGCAAAGATATCGTGCGGAAATTTGTGGGAGTTAAGCTGCTGGGGAGAGGTATTTGTTCGGAGACCGCAGGTGCATTGGAGGGGAAGTCAGAAATAGAGAAAGCTTGGGGGGGGGGGGGGTTAGGAGCGAAAGTAGTTTAAGGAGTCATTGCGACTTTTTTGGAGATGGGAAATGTGGCGAGAACTGACGTACGCAGCATAGGTGATTAGATCGTCTGAAACCTTATGAAAAGGGATATTGAATGATTCATGGTACTTAGTGAAAAGTTGGTGTAAGACGGTTGGGTTTGTGGGTATACTTAACATGACGTTGGTGTTGGTTTTACCGGCAGTACAGACGGAATTCGGTTTGTCGTGCAGATAGGCTAGAAATATACGTACGGTTTCATAAATGTGGCGAACAAGAGGTATCGTTCATCGTTGGAATTTGCAGAGCGCAAATTTAATTCAACTGTTGGTGTGATTAGGGGATCAATATATGAGTGATATTGGGATGAAGGAGTTTTGGTTAGTGGAATTAGTGGAGGTACAAGTAGTTTGAGATGGGGCGATAGTGAAGAAAGATGATGGCTTGCAATTAGGTGGGCATACGGAGGAAGTAGCGGGTGCAAGTTTTGGTGTATACAGAGGTGGGATGGGACAGACGGAAATCGAAGCAGAGGTGATGGGGTGGTCGGAAAATGATGACTTGTGGTTAGGTGGGCACACGGAAGAAGTTGGGAGTGCGTGGTTAGGTGGATGCGATGGATATACAGAACTCAAGACAGTGGTGGCAGGGTTATCGGTTGGGATGGACGTGTTCGAGGGCTTCGGTGTAAGTGGAACAGAGGGTTAATGGTGTGAAAATAAATGAAGTTAGGATACTTGACTGGGGTACTTAGATTAAAGTTTGGAAATACTCCCATTTTGAGCTGCCAATTGGAGATAGGATCACTAGGTTTAGGGCTAAGGGTGAGAGGTGCGTAAGAGTGATAAGAGATTATGTTATCACTAGTGCTAAGGAAAGGGAGAAGGTCGTTTGGAATTACCTCTGGGATAGTTAGTCAGATTTGGTTTATTAGTATTTAATTTAGGGTTAGATGCAGAGGGCTAAGGGTTAAACTTTACATACTTCTTAGTCCACTTAGACATTTTGATAGTCCCCAGAGTGAAGATTTTGTTAGCGAGGTTATCTTGAAGTTGCTGAATTTCCTTGCGTCCGAGAGTAAGTTCAGGCATCTCGGGGATGAATGCAAAATTCCGGAAAAAAAGCTATGTACCCAGGAAACTTTATCGTTATGAGGGGCAGCCTTAAGGAGGAATGAAGTATAGTCGCTTGATGCAGATGAGTATTTTCTGGCTAGTCTAGAGATAGGATCACTAGGTTTAGGGCTAAGGGTGAGAGGTGCGTAAGAGTGATAAGAGATTATGTTATCACTAGTGCTAAGGAAAGGGAGAAGGTCGTTTGGAATTACCTCTGGGATAGTTAGTCAGATTTGGTTTATTAGTATTTAATTTAGGGTTAGATGCAGAGGGCTAAGGGTTAAACTTTACATACTTCTTAGTCCACTTAGACATTTTGATAGTCCCCAGAGTGAAGATTTTGTTAGCGAGGTTATCTTGAAGTTGCTGAATTTCCTTGCGTCCGAGAGTAAGTTCAGGCATCTCGGGGATGAATGCAAAATTCCGGAAAAAAAGCTATGTACCCAGGAAACTTTATCGTTATGAGGGGCAGCCTTAAGGAGGAATGAAGTATAGTCGCTTGATGCAGATGAGTATTTTCTGGCTAGTCTTTTTGGTCTCCGTTGCATTACCATACAGGCCAGGTGGTGCCAAATTTGTTAACCGTAGGTGCGATGGAAGTGGATTGGGATGACACTTATGGAGAGACATTGATGACAATACCAGCACCCCATATCGGGCACGACCGAACCTACAGTAGGATCAACATCTGCAGCAGGCTGCACCAAGGAGGAATGCGGGTTTGTATGAACCATTTTCTCGGTTGATTAAGGTGGAGCTGCAAATGTGGAACCCCGGAGAGTGGGGCAGTTCCTATTCGGAGATGTAGTTCCTGAAGAAGCAGAATCTAAAACAGAAGCAGCTATGGCATCAGACAGCTGAAAAGAAGAGCCGAGAGAGCCTTTTGAAGTTAAACTCCTGATATCAGAGGACACGCGAAAAACATGACAGGGCTATATTGGAGCAATCCTTCTATGTAGATTGACCACCGGTAGAGGGCTCCAGACAAGTGCCATGGAAAGTACTACCACAAATACATTACAGACCACACCATTGTTGAGCAACTCAGTAGAGCACGCCTTGCAAACTGTCATCACGCTTGAAAAGATTGCCACAGAAATGTTTAATAATAAAAAAGTTAAATAGTTAAGTAACAAGCTTTACACCAGATTATAGCAATTCTCAGTGCAAAGCAAAATATTTTACGACAATGTACTCGTAAATAAGCAACTGAGTCACACAAAAAAAGGTAACTGAGAAATTAGTAAACACGCAAAAACTGTGTCAGGTAAGTTTAATGATCAGGAAAAGGTAGCACTCACTTTGCTGAGACAAGCACAAAACACACGAACCCAAAATACTACAGAAAAACTTGGACAAAGCGTAGAGCGATCACGCAAAGCGTCCGATCGATCGCTGGTACTCCATCGTGTTGGTAAAACATTCCCCTAAGATTATCCATACGGTTCTCCTCTATTAGATCTGGCTGTGTATTGTGCAAAAAGTCCGCATAAATGTCATTATTAAGCACTTGCGGCAAAATGAATGGTCCTACCAAATGGTTGCCGATGATACCATCCCAAATATTGACACTGAATCTCTGCTGCAATGAGGTCACCTTTGCGCCCTGTGTGTCAGTGTTCGACATCGTGATATCATTCCTGGTGAACTGACATTCATCTGTTCACAGAATTCGGTCCAGAACGCTCTGGCTTCAATGTCGCATTCCAGAAGCCAAGTGCTAACTTTCTCTCAGAATCTAATTCCAGTAGTCCTTGGGTGGGGTGATGATGATATGGACGTAATCCCCCTCGACGAACAACCCTCCAAACCTCTGATGACGACACTCCTAATCGCCTTGTGACTCGTTTCGCGCTCGTCTCAAGGTCCTGCCTCACGATGCTGACTATTTGCTGCTCAACGTCGGCAGAAGTTCCCGAAGTTTCGGGTTGTGTCTCCATGTCGTGTGAAGTTACACATCCTGTTACTCCTCTTTGGGGTGCTCGCCGATTAGGATATCTCCTTTGATATACCAGTACAGGCGCTCTTTCTTTTCCGTCTACTACACCATAAATGAAAATAATATCCGCGTATTCCTCAAAAGTAAATTCTACCATTTTTTAATAATTGTTGCTTGAAAACACCCATACTTATTGATTTGTTTTTAAACGATGATAGGTACTTTTGCTGACTGAACCTTTTTTATAGCAAAATATCCATCAGGTACGAGTAACAGAACGCCAGGATAGAAGGGTGTGAGTCATGACTAACACAAGCTATTATCGGCTATAAAACAAAATTGCACCAACATTTTTATAACTTTTTTGCAGCAATAATTAAAATTAATTACCTGGCAACCCAAAACAAACCTTTTCGTAATTTTATCTTAAAAATTATGTTTCTTTAAAAAAATTTCCTACCTAAAGTGCAATAAAATAGTTAGGTACTCAAGGAGTTCTAAGGGTTCGGTTTTTCTAATTCTGTATCAACGTTGCCATGTTGCACCTTTTTGGAAAGGTAATAAAATAAATTTAATAAATATAATAGTCTTATTTTAAGCGGGAAGTTAAACATTTAATAATATACGTTTAAATAACTTCGCTCATGTATGTACATGCAAATTGAAAGCTTCAGAATCGTGTAACTTTAGAGATTTCATAACTTCATAACATCTGTTCTATTTAAGTACTATAATTTTAATTGCTCTTTGACGAATACATTTTACTATATGAATTTCGAAACATCAATACCCTTTCACATTTGGAAAAGTATGTACTCCAATTATTTATTTTTAATTAAAATTGATTTCAAGGATACGCATGAAAGGGTTAGTGAAATACTTCCCTTTGACCTAATTTCGCAGGTGAAATAATTGCAACACTGATTCCATTTTTATATATCGTCGTCGATATATGGCTGAAAACAATGTCAACTAAATACTTTTAATTTCATTAAAAAAGAGAAATATTTAAATAGTTAATAAAGTAACAATAGCCTTCGGCGTGCATAAAATACGTATTGGAGCGAAGAGATTGTTCACGCTTCTTTTGTGAAGTCGGTGCATTTATTTTAAACTATTTGAATGTGGTGTCCTTTTGTGTCAATAATGAACGACCACAGCTGATTTTAAATTCCTGAAGTAGATTCACTCACGGGTGAAATTTCACGCAGTACAGCTTTTCCTATAGTTCTTTATTTTAAGGGAAAAAATGCAGTAATTCTAGATTTTATTTGAAAATTTGAGGTGAAAATTATTGCACTCGAAAGTCAGCTGAATTCTAGAACTATCATCCTAATCTGAGGTCGAAACAACGCCTTCCCCAACAGACGACCTTATGTAATTAAACTTCCTTGACGGTTGTAGGGACAGGTCGGAGGTTAATGCCCCTTGTCCGATAATGCTATCATCGATATCCAAGTAAGATGGACAATCAACTTATGAAAACCATATAAATCTCCTGGCGGTGATGGTAATCTTCCAGTTCTGCTACAGCAAAGCCTGGAGGATAGAAGTATATATGTTAGGTGTACGATACTAATAAAATTTTCCAATGCAAGCTGGACTCTAAGCTATATTCCCGAATTCCCGAGCTGTGGGGAAATCTGAAGGTGGATTCAGGGTATAGGGCGCTCGCCTGCCCAACGTAAAGGGTGCCGCTTCATTAGTCTTACCTCGTTCGTACTTAAAACAATGAAAAAAGTAATTAAATCTTAATAGGCATCTTTGCATGGACATCATTGTCGGAAGAATAGAAATAGCCCTCGTGGAAAAAGAAATAGCTCTTTTCGCCTATGTGGACATTGAAGGCACCTTTGATAACACTATCTTCGAAGCCATCGAAGAGGTGGCCGTAAAGATGGAAATAGAACCTTACCGTTAAAGAAAAACTTCGCGCTAACAAAATTTGGGAGCAAATGAACTTGGCAGTAGGTGTACGGTGAGTACAACAAATAATAAACTGTGATTTAAATTTAACTTATGATAAAAAATGTGCGGAACCATCACTCGAAGCAAGACACAAAAAGGCTAGACCCCAATTTGCCGAAAAATACCGTTTCTGGGACGGTGCGAATAAATACTGGCGGGACAAAGTTTTCAAAAGAGACGCCGGTATGCTTCGTGTTAACTCGGATGAACTCGGAATACTATATTCAAGTATACAGGGTGTTTCAGATCTGACGTGCCAAAATGAGTGGGGTGATAGAATTCCCCTAGGCAAACAAAAAATTGTATGGCAGGGGGAGGGGGGGGGGAACTCTCAACCGTTTGGGAGTTACAGGGTGATTCGTAAATTTCAGTTTTTCATGGTATGCACATTACTCTTTTATTTTGATCTTTTGATCTACCCAACATATAAACATAAAACAAACGCTAAAAAATAACCATCCTAATGACCTTTTTAAAAATTTCAACAATGTTGATCTCACTGCCACTGCAGGTACAGTCACGGCCAAAATTGAAAAGAATGTTTTGAAATTACCAAAATTTCAGCATTTTCCCAAATTTTTCCCGAAATTTATGTAATTAGTATACCTCTTTTTTATTTTAATTGGATTGCCCGTCTTATAACCTTTCCAAAAAGGTGCAACTTGCCAAGGTAGACAAAGAATTAGAAAAACCGCATTTTTTGAAATCTCTGACTACCTAATTATTTTATTGCACTTTAGGTAGCATATTCTTTAAGTAAACGAACTTTTTATGATAAATTGTCAAAGGTAATTAATTTTAATAATTGCTGCAAAAAAGTTTTAAAAATGTTAGTGTAATTTTGTTTTATTGCCGATATTAAAATGTGTTAGAAAGAATTCACATCCTTGTATCCTGGCGTTTTGTTACTAGTACCTGATGGAAAATTTTGTTATAAAAAAGGGTCAGTAAACAAGAATACCTATCATTGTTGAAAAACAAATCAATAAGTTCGGGTGTTTTTAAGCAAAAATTAGTAAAAAATGGTAAAATTTACATTTGAAGAATACGCGGATATTATTTACATATATGGTGTAGTAGACGGAAAGGTAGAGCGGCTGTAATAGAATATCCAAGGAAGATTCCCTACTCGGCGAGCACCCCAAAGAAGGGCAATTACACGGACTTTCCAACGGTTAAGAGAACAGGAAGTGTAACTTCACACGACATGGAGACAGTACCCGAAACTTTGGGAACTTCTGCCGACGCCGAGCATCAAATAATCACCATCGTGCGGCAGGACTCTGAGACGAACACGAAAGGAATCGCAAGGCGACTAGGAGTGTCGTCATCTAAGGTTTGAAGGGTTACTCATCGAGGGGGATTACGTTCACATCATCATCATTCAGCCTAAGGACTACTGGAAGGAGATTCTGAGAGAAAACTTAAATTTAGAACTTAGCTTCTGGAATGCGACATTAACGACAGAGCGTTTGTGGACCGAATTTTGTGGACAGATGGATGTCAATTCACCAGGAATGAAATAACGAACTGCCATAACCTCCATTCCTGGTCGAACACTAACCCATACAGGGCAAAGGTGACCTCATTCCAGCAGAGATTCAGTGTCAATGTATGGGCTGGTATCATCGTCAACCATTTTGTAGGACCATTAATTATCTGCAAGTGCTTAATAGTGAAATTTATGCAGACTTTTCGGACAATACACTGCCAGATTTAATAGAGGAGAACCCTATGGATAATCTTAGGAGAATGTTTCACCAACATGATGGAGTACCAGCGCATATGGCTAACATTTTGAAGGTAATACTAAGTGAGCAATTTCCTAACCACTGGATTGGACGAGGTGAACCGATTCCTTGTCCTGCTGGATATCCAGAACTTATCCTATTAGACTTTTTCTTATGAGGAACAATGAAGTATGAAGTTGAAGCCCAGCTAACAATAGGGTTAGTTGGCCAAATTGGGAATGCAGCGACGAAAATACGGGAGAGGCTGGCTGCAATACGCCTTAGACAGGGACTTAGAAGGAGGTTGTTGAAATGCATCGAAAGTTGCAGTGGACATTTTGAACGACTTTTGTTACTTATCAAGATTAATTGTAATTATTTTTAATTCAATAAAAAGCCTTTTATAATTAATTTAATAAATTAAATATTTACTTTGTTGATTTTTATAATATTCTCCGATAGGACATATAAATTGCTAAATACTTTCCCTACGTGGACATGTTACACCTTTTTGGAAAGGTAATAGGACGGACAATCCAATAAAAATAAAAAAGAGGTATTCTAATTACATAAATTTCGGAGAAAATTCTGAAATTTTGGTAATTTCAAAACATGTTTTTCAATTTTGGCCGTGACTGTACCTGCAGTGGTAGTAGTGAGGTCAACATTGTTGACATTTTTGAAAAGGTAATTAGGATAGTTGTTTTTTAGCGTTTGTTTCATGTGCCTGTGTTGGGTAGATGAAGAGATAAAAATAAAATTCAAATATCATGGTATGCATACCATGAAAAACTGAAATTTATGAATCACCCTGTAACTCCCAAACGGTTCACAGTTCCCCCCCCCCCCCTGCCATACAATTTTTGTTTGGATAGGTCAGGTCTATTACCCCACTCATTTTGGCACGTCAGATCTGAAACACCCTGTATGTACGATGAGGTATTATGCTGCGAATCAGTGTTCAAGGAAAACTAAAGACTTTCTGGAGTCCCGCAGAGTTCCTATAATGTGCAACAGTAAACGGATTTGAAGAAGCTAAGGAAGGCAAAACACTTGGAGTGTGGGAAAATCGAACCCGCAACCATTCATAGTTGAATCAGTTCGATGCCAAGGTGGCTAGAAGAGATTATAAATAATCACGGTGGTCATACATCGTATAAAACTGTTACTATTCATATGAATTTAGTACAACAAAATAAATAAGTTCGGTGCCCTTATAATTCATCCGGACCTTTTCTTAATTGTTTTTGTAACAATGATAATAAATGTTACTAGTTTTCAAATATTATGTAAATTAAAGTATAATGAAATGAAATAATTGAATTTAAGTTTGAAAAGTTAGAAAGATTTGAATTTTGTTATTATCCAAAAATATAAGGGTGGCTTTATACTTATTTCGCGGAGTGTATGTAGGTCAAGTCACGGTAGAAAGATACTAAGGCATGTCGATATTACGAGTGTCTGTCCCGCCCTTATATAAATAGGGCTTAATTTTTTACAATTTTGTTTATTGTTCTGAATTAAAGAAGTATTTTTGTGCTATCAAATTGGTTAATTTTTGTGTCTCGGGGTGTAGCAGTTACTCGCGGAGAAAAAAGAAAGTGAGTTATTTCACTTTCCTGAAGGATAAAGAAATCCTTAAAAAGTGAATTACTGTATGTGGAAAAAACATTGAAAGTAATAAATAATGTGAACGAGTTTGTTGTGCCCATTCTTTCGAAGATGACTATAGGCTTCAGGATATTTTGTTGAAGTTACCTAAAACAAAGAGACGTTTAAAAATGAGTGCAGTACCAACAAAAAATCTTCTCTCAGACTAATTTACTTCCATTTAAAATGGGTTTTTACTTAATATTTTAATTCTTCCTGTTCTGTTAGATTATCTATCGGTTGAATAAAGAAATTTTAGAATTATTCTTTGGCGTAGTCAAGACAAAGGGAGGACTTCAAGACCACCCGACGCCCTTAGACTATATGTACAGATTATGCTCTTTTTTTTAAGAAAGCGTTATTACTATGCAATTATTTGTAATAATAGTGGTTTTATTGTCTATAGAAATATATCTCAAAAATAAAAAACAAAACAAATTTCTTTTTTATTTGAAACGGTCTCGGATATTGATGAATACTTGAAATACTGAAGCGGTACTGACACAGTTTAAGTTAAACTATTATCACTTTGGCAATTTTCCTTTTTATTCAAAGAAAGAATCTGTATGCGTCGTAAAGAGGGGGTTCTGGGGGGTTGTTATGGGAATCTTAAGGTCTAACAATACCCTGACTGTGTCGCCATCCTACATTTCATCATCAAATGTTTGCTCCAAAACTTATTCTTGCGTTCAATTCTAATTATAATTGGCTAGCGCCGGTATTGGTGTTGTTTGTCTGAGTCATGTAGCTGTCTGTATTGTTTTTTTAATTTTATTCTGTATTCGTTTAAGTTGTCTCTAAGTTGTTCCCCCATATAGAAGCAGCCCGTTTCCTGCATGTTTTTTTAAGGAGGAAAGGAAATTTATTTACAGACGGGGTGCCAGACTCCCACCCGGGTGGACTACCGGCTAAAACCCCTCCTCCCAGCTCCAAGGAGCTTCCCGAGACCGTTTTCTGCATTACTTCGGCTGGGCCTTTTCGCTTAGCCCACATGGCTTCTAACGCGGCAGGAGGTGCGTCGCAGCTTCCAGGTTTTTTTTTGCGGAGTGTGTTTTCCACAAACTCCGCGACCAAGCGCCACTTTTCCTCTCCTTCCAAGATGTGCCCCACTATATTAGCCGGCGACGAACGTCCGAGCATCTCCTCGACAGCAGCTCTACTATCCGCCCAGTAGAGATGGGCGATACTGTATCGATATACCGGAGTATCGATACTTTGCTTTCAATACTTCGAGGTTTTGTAATCGGTACTACCAGCCCACGATACTACCGATCCTCGATACTTTTCTTTCAATACTAGAAGTATTGACAGCCCAGCGCACACCGTCTCATTATTTGGTGTATGGGTCCAATCTCTAGTCGTAGTATGCAAAAGCTAAAAATAGATTTCTATGGAAATAAAAATTTATTGTTCTTTCTATTCTATTCATTTGCTAAAAAGATATATAAAATCACCCGCTGAGATTCATTATAAATCAAATGCATATTCGTACCTCGGAGCAAAAGGGTATTAAGACATAAAATGTAAATTTTACAGTAGATACAATAAATACAATAATTTATTGTGTTGTACAGGCTACAAAGTAAGAAGAAATAATTATTATTTCTACTTGCTTTGTAGCCTGTATAAATCTGTAATTTAAACTTGATTTAGTCGATGGTTATTCTCCTTTGGACTGTGCTAACTATTCGGGAACAGTCCACCATAGTGGATTGCTTTTTGAGCCAGATTTCCCTAGAAAGCGGAGTCCGCAGGATTGTGATCAGATTTCACATGCTCGGCACTCGGCATGGGACAAAGATATCCTACATTTTCCTCCGCTTTCGATCCATGTTAGCGTGATTTCTAAGTCAGTCCAGGCGAGGTGGGAATAACTTAAAAGCCAAATGTCCTTGTAATCTTGGTCATTAGTTTTGTTAATATTCCTACCCCACAGAGTTCTAGTCTTGGAAACGTGATCTGTTTTTTAATAGGTGCATCATAGGACGCATCATAGAATCAATGAATTTCAATGCCTTGGTGTTTTTTGGTATATTTGATCCATCTCAGAATCTGTCGCAAGTCGACATAAAATTTACCTAAAAAGAAATGAAATTAATACAATTTCAAAGGTAAACAAACTTACAACACTTATCCAGCCCACGTCCAGAATCCAAGTTCCCACTGTGATAATTTTCCTGCATACAACGTTCTCCTCCTAAACCTGAAAAAAGCAACAAAGAATCAATAATTATTAAAAATAAATAATTCTACTTACCTGAACGAAATCCTGCAAATTCCTTCCTGCCAACAAAAAAACACAAATTAAATCAGCTGTCTTTTGACAGCACAGACACTTCTGTCACTAAACTTAAAGTGACTAACAATACGACAAAAGTGCCGCCTATACGTCAATAGTTAAAACTTTAACTTATTGCTCAGTGCAATCTTGCTCTGCTGCACTTGTTGACAGCAATGCTGCGCTATTCACTCCTATAGGAGAAAAATTGTATAAAAGTCGCTGCAGTTGCTGAAAAATTTAATTCTGGTGTCGACCGAGTTCAAGGCAGGTATTCACCGCAAAAATTCCTCTTCCTATTTTATTCTGGTTTTCACCGAATAAGCTTTTTCCTATTATATTCTGGTTTTTACCGAATCAACTTTTCCTATTTTATTCTGGTTTTACGCTGAATAAACTTATCCTGTAGTATTCTTGTTTTACGCCTAATAAATTCCTTCATATTTTATTCTGGTTTACACCGAATAAACTCCGTTCCATTTTTATTCCGGTTTTACACTATTCTCGTTCATTTTGGTATACACCAAGTGAATCCTTCTAATCAAAAATATAAATATACTAACACTTGTTCTGGTGTCGGCCGAATAATTGTTAAACGCGACGTCAAAGGCTAAGAAATTGACTTCAAGTTGCTAATTTGAGGTTTCTACCCGAAAAACGTAACTTGACGTAATTTTAAAGCTAACAATATACATTTCGGAATAAAAAATAATCAAACGCTATTTACTAATGGTTTGATCCGTAGTTAAATAGTCATTTAATTGTGTTTCCACTAGTAGAATTAAACAAATTTTGAATTCTTTAAAAAGAGATATTAAATCGTTCTTTTTCTCTTTTGCAGATATTGTTTTTACGTATCATTTTGGAGTACTCTTTATTTTTTGAATTATTATTTTGTTGAATTAGTATTTCTTATATTGTTTTATTTTTTATTATTATTGTATCATTTCATTTATATACTTGAATTTAAAATAAAAATATTGAATTTATTTTACAAAAGACTTGTTTTCAATCAATCATTTATATACTTGAATTTAAAATAAAAATATTGAATTTATTTACAAAAGACTTGTTTTCAATCAAGGTGTGTTTCAAGCCTAGTCACCTCCTTATAGTTCCGGCACCTGCTTATAATTTTCTGCTACAGCTATTAGAGGGTGTAACAGAATCTTAATATCCTGTGTTATTGGAAGTTTGTGTTTAAACTGAACCCACTTTCTTAGGAGGTCATTTGTTAAATTGATAATTACATACATTTTGCACATATAAACCCATAACTGCTTAATAGTTAATAAGCAATTGAAATTACTTTTACTATGTTAAAATAAAAACAAAACGGCACAATTGACGCGAGCAACACGTAGTCGAGTTCGTGAGCGTCTCTAGCGTTTTCAAATATGAAGCGGCTTCGCATGTTTTTGTTTTCAGGTAATTTGAATGAAATTTGTGATGGTCCTCTTTCTTTTGCTCGTATGGAAGGGGGAAAACCTCTCTAATTGGCCAATCAAGGCCCTTTTTGGGGATGTTACCACCACCTCCTCCTCCCAAGGAACGGTTAATCATCGCGCCCAGGTAACGTTTGTTTTTTAAGCTAGGGAAGATAACTTTTAGCAATTTTGTTTTGAATGAATAACGTCTTAACCATTCATTCATCAAAAAATTTGCACTTCAAGTAAACGTGAGTTGGGTCGTATTATTCGTAAACCTCGATACTAATTAAAAAACTTGCTCCATTTTCGAGGAAAATAGTTTTACTTCCACTAGATAAAATTTACTAAATAAGATTTGCAACCCCTGTCACCTTCGCTTCTTCTGTCAACTTCCTTAATTGTTCCTTTTCCTAAGTAAAATGTTCACGAAAACACCAGTAATTTTCTCTGCACTAAATCAACTTCATAGCATGAAACCAAACTTCCTATGTTTCACAGTGGGAAGTAGCGCCTTAATCGCTGTAAAATCCCTCAAAACAGTAATTTCCCTTTGAGTCGAAGTTTGTGTTTTCTGTACTCCGACGTCTTTTGTTTTAAGAATTTTAATTTAGAGACTTCGTACAATAAAAACAAGTACTTTGAAAACAAAAAGGAAATGGTGGGGGAGAGTCGCGGAATGTATACTTAAAGTTAAGTGGGTCTAAGGCTCATACAAAAGTGGGGCGAAGTTCATCTTTGAGCGAAAACACCTGTTCAATAAAACTTCAGTACTACAATGATTGCGAGCTATTTAAGCTTAACAAGAGTTTCGCTTTCATGGAACAGATTTTTATGTACTTTGCTCGTGGGATAGTCGATGCTATTAACTATCTACCGTTCTCGTTCAAATCTTACGTGGAGGGTGAATTTTACAAATCTGAATGGCACATCACAGTCAGGTGGATGTTTTTCATTCTGTTTATAATGCTATTTGGATACCAGGGTATCTAATTCTACGTCAGAGCATTGAGTTATTCCTAAGGTACAGCCTCAGTCACACATAAATTAAGATAACATGTTCGTGATATAATTTCTAGTTCAGTTCACTTTCATAAATATCTGTCAAGTAAAAAGCAGGCTTTTCAGGAGTAAAGTGAAATTAATCCGCTGCTAGTTGTCATACCATATTATCGGGCTTGCCTTTATAAACAAACCTTCTTCAGCCGATTTGGCATTTTTACGGTATAACAAATCATACAGCAATGTGACAGACGGTAATTTGTATGCTGCAGTGATGTCTGGCAATAAATAACCAAATGTACTATGAGCAATCACTAAAAAAGGCTAAATGAGATTCAAGAGGCTAAAATTCACTGTTTAATTCTAGATTGACTTGCACTGATTCAAATAAAAAAGTTATAAAAAAAAAAAAATTATGAAAGTAAGCACATAAAAATTAAATGAAGACATTCTGCTTCTACGTAAAAATCTAATTTATATATTGGATATTTTGATACCTTGGAAATTTATAAACACGAATCTGTATTAACTTTCTCTGAAATTCAACTAATCATGGCAGAAGATTTATTTTGAAGGCTACTCTGCACCCCAAAAAATACACCTTTTATTCCAACTTTAATCGTTCTTTTCTTATTTTTACTTTTATAAGTCTTTCTTTCTCAGTCATGAGTAAATACATTTAAAAGGTTTCCATAAAATATTCTTACAGATTTTACCCACTTGACCAGGCTTCCTCGCACTTCCATTGAATGCAAAGACATAGTTCTAAACTTTGCCGCAGTCACTGAATACTTGTCGAATCCGTCCGACGGATTTTCGTGTGGTACCGATGGTATACTTTCGTCTTTCTTAAAAGGGTGCTGTTCATCGGTTTCTCCTACTTTTTATTGCAGACTCTTTATTGGCTCTTTCCAGCATGGGAAGTCTACCTCCTCCACCAACTTGCTCGAGTTCATGTGTCACTGCTTTCAGGTTCTAAGGTCAACTATATTTTCCCCGATTTTAGATCGACAGGATTGACCATGGGATTCTTATTCATAAGCTGCAGCTACACATAACTATTTGTCGATTCGTTGTCCATCCATCTCATTGGTCGCACTCAGCGTTTTCTTTACCGCGGCGCCCTTCCCAACGAAATTTCTGTTTCTTCCGAGGTACCCCAGGGCGACTTCTCGGCCCTCTCCTCTTTGTCATTTTTATTAATGATATTTCGTTGCTCTTCACTAGCTCCAAAATATTGTGTTATGCCGATGACGCCAAAATATTCTATGTCGTCTCTTGCGAAGACGATTGTGTCCTATTAAGCTTCGACATCCTTATTTTTCATGACTGGTGTTATAGTAATCGTTTCCCTCTTAATGCTCATAAATTCACCGTAAGGATCATTACCCGCAGAAGATGTCCCATTCTATTTGGCTACTCTTTGGACGGAGGGGCCTTGAGTAGGCTTGATAGGATTAAGGACCTGGCATAGTCTATCCTTCGAAAACTTTGTGGATTGATGGTGGGCAGGGTTAATTTCGCGCTCGGCTTTGTGAAGCGGCGGTCTAAGGAGCTCGACCGTACCTACTTAACTACGATCGCCTTCTGTGTTTTTGTTAGATCCATTGTGGAATACACTTGTCCGGTGTGGGATACCCACTCTGCTGTCCACATCTACCCCGGATTAAGGCCGTCCAGCGCAGATTTTTCAAGTTCGGTCTTCTTGGGAGAAGACGTAGGGTTTAAAAGACCAATTTTTTGTACGATTTATTGCAGGAGACGATCAAATCCACCGAACTATTTGATGATGTAGGCATTTCCAACCCGGCCCGATGTATGAGGAATCTCGACTTATGTCATGTTCCCTAACACTGAACACTCTACAGAATGCACGAGCCTATCGTGTCGATGTCACGCCTCTTTAATAAGTACGCCGTCTGCATCGAACTAGGTTATTCCAGGCAGTATCTAAAGAGCCAATTGATGCTTCTTTCGAATAATATTTACTTTTAATTATTGCTTTAATACTTTGTAATTTTGTGCAGTAGCCAATGGCGAATATGTTGCTAAATAAATAAATAATACTCATATTTTATGTAGCACTTATAAATAACCAGTAAAATAGATTATTACCATTTTACCGGGTTTTAATAGATTAAAATTAAAATTTTGCTTTACAAAATTTTGATTTTCAAAATTTTCTTTTTTATAATAATGTAACGTAAATGGGGCTCTTCGGGCTCGATGGATTAATTAAGACACTTATTTTCAATCACGAATGTTCACAATTTTATTCAATTCACTTAATTAGTTCGTTCCACAATTTTCTTGACAATATTACGTTTCACTTTCACAATTAGAACTTATCACTTCACTGGCTAAAATACAACTCACTATTCCCGTTATCACATGTAAACGCTTCGCAGTCTAAATCACGACTAAACTACTTAGGCTACTGCTCAGTCCTATTTATACTACTTAGCTTAATAATATTCACCATAGCTTCGAGTAGTCCTTGACTTTTCCCGTTTGACATTTCCTTTTCTTGATTTCTGGCCACCTGGGGCATGCGCATTACCTGGTTGACTATTTCCCTTTTCGTGGCCTACCTCGTGCACGTTTCAATAACATTTATCATGACTGGTGCTCCAATAATCCTCTCCCCCTTAATGTTAATAAATGCACGGTCAATATACATATATGTGGCTTCCCGGAATAACCATTTAAGCCAATTTTTTCAAAATTGAGTATTTTTTAGGGGACAACCCTTTGATGCGTTAGCATGGTTTTGGCCGGAAGTGAATTAGGGTAAGGGGAGTGAAGAAACTTGAGTCTTGTTTTTGCATTGCTGCGAGCTAGACAACAGAGACGGAGTGGATTATTTTTATTTCTTAATAAAAGCTCACGGGGTGATCTGGTGTCTATGGTGGTCTGGTGGTATGGTGGTCGTGCGGCTCAACGCACTGATCGAACTCCGTTAACATAGGATTTTATATCTTCTACAGTTATCCCAAAGATTGTAAAAACAGAGTATTTAACGGTGAAAATACGATACAATGTATATCGCGACAGAAAAATAAAATCCTCGATTTCTGGATTTGTGGACTTAAGGGGGGAAAAATAGGGTTAGACGGTTCAAAAAATCGATTCTTTTTTTATTTCATAAATTGTTAGTAAAACTATTGAAAAATATGTTCCCAAAATTTTAAATGAAAATTCCGACTCGTTCTATTGTTATAAGCCATTAAAGTGAGTAGCTCTCCTTTAGGCAATTTTTTTCTTTTTCATAAATCGATTGTAGAACTATTCAAAAATATATTCTGAAAATTTCAAGACAAACTTCTACGCCGTTTAAAAGTTATAAGCGTTTCAGTGAGTGTCCCTCGGTCGAACGGTTGGAGCGCGGTTCTTTTTAAACGCGTTTTTCTCGAAACTACTTTTTTCGAATTTGTCTACACTCTATGTAGCTCCTATAGTTTTTGATCCATCGTTATCAAACTCAGCAATTAATTTCTTTATATAAAAATGCTCCATTTGAACCTCAATCCTAAACAATATCTTTATTTTAACTACTTTTTTATTGTAAAAAAAAGTACAACAAAATGGTAAAAAATCAACTAAATTTTCACATTCCTCAAAATAATATAAATTTTCGATTTATTTGTGGGGAGTGAGGTTCATATAGAAGAGACACTTATAAAAAAAGTAGTCATATATGTAGCTTTCGGACTAGATCAAGTATTACCAG
Organism: Leptarthrus brevirostris; assembly: GCA_964036015.1. Classification (NCBI taxonomy): domain Eukaryota; kingdom Metazoa; phylum Arthropoda; class Insecta; order Diptera; family Asilidae; genus Leptarthrus; species Leptarthrus brevirostris. Next base: position 42,104,215 of record OZ038371.1, read on the forward strand.
GCGCATAACCAGGGAGGGGAGGGGGGGGGGGGTAATGGCCCCTTTAGCCTTGGCCGAAATTTTTCTTGTTTACAGGAATTGTTATAAACTAATCCAAACTGACACCGATTGGACCCGTATAGGAGAAATTACTCCTTGGAACCGTCAAGGAGAAATTACTCAAAAATCACTATAAATGTGACAAAAATACTGAACCGGAGCGATAGGGGAGACAAATGTAGACTTATTTCGAGGAATCGAACCGAACGTTTTGCAGAATTTACTTGATGCACGAATAAAATTCCTTAGTTATTCTACAAAAGTAAATTATAAAACATATTTTTCTAAATAATAAAGTATTGTCGTAATTATCGTATTATATAATTGATCGAAATTATTTTTAGAATAGAATTCGATATTAACTCATAACTGAACTAATGAAATATGTGCAGTCGCTAAAAATGCGATGAAGTACTTGCGTTTTCTACAGAAATGTAAGAAATATTCTCTTTAAACTGGCGCTGATCTACGAGTAGGTCTCTCAGGCCTAGACTGTAATATTAATCCCATATTTGGGCAGGTACCGGGGATGCCGTCCCTGGGGAGATGGACAGAACATTGACTCTCTGAAGCATAGACCGAATGTCGGTTGCTTTTCATGTGAAACTTGATCGTATTGTCAAATTTTGGGAATCTGTCCTAGTCAAAACAACACGCATGTTAAATATAATTTACCATCTTCTGTTTTTCTTCTTTTTATGAGTCCGAAACTTTCAAACGAGACGTACATTATTCAAAGCCTTACTTCACTTATTCTTATTTCATTTCTTAGAAAAGCTGTCCTTTAAAATCATACTCCCACATGGTTCGAACAGGGTTCGTATCAATTTCAATTTTAGGATTGGGGAACCTACCGGCTGCGCCAAAAATGTTATATGCTGGCAATATACCAGTCGCGTCACACAACGCTGTGTTAAGATGGTATACTCGAGGGATACATCATGTAACCACTCTCAACTCCAAACAAACAATTTCTCCTTTTATTACAGTTAATTTTTATTTACACTTATGTTTATTTATACATTAGTTTCCTTATACAATAAATTGTAGTAACACTTATAAATTTATTTTACAAAATTGATTGAATCGCACGATTATTTTTAAACATCGACACCGATTTTATTTCACGATACGAACGATACGATACGAACTTTAAATCAGACTCGCAATTGCAATTTTCGTTGCTTTGTACTTTTTTCTTTGTCGTACTTTTTTAAAAAGCTTTCGTGTTTTTCGTTTTTGGTCTTTGCCTTTTCTTCCCACGGGCATACTAATGTACGGTACTAGAAGGTGATGGTAAGACACCTTTGCCTGTGAGCGAATTTTGTTATCGTTCAGGTGTCTTATCGCTGGTTTGTTTTCGTAACATTTTTATGTTCTACGAATTGTCTTCGGCTGGACCAGCTTTTCAATTCTTGAAATTTTATGTCTTTTAAATGATTATGTATATTGTAATTTTATTATTACAATATTTGAATTTGAATTTTCTGGCTGACCAAACTCATTACCATATCAGATTATGGCTTGGTAACTCCTGTCAATTAAACTTTTAGGGTGTTTTTATTTATTTTTGTTTCCAGTGGCTGGGACTTGAACCGTTTTTACATCGGATTTAGGTTTACGTTAAGATAAACGAAATCCGATAACCAACAACAATGCGGTGTGTCCGGCGCCTTCCCAAGTATGCGAATTATATTCAAGTCTAGGCCTGTTGTGGGACTTGTAGATCGGGACTAAGTCAGATGGGGTGAAACATTTCTTACATCTCCGTAGAAAACCCAAATATTTCATCGCATTTTTAGAAATTGCAAATATATGATCAGTCCAGCTAAGATTGCTGGATATCCAAGATGTTTAGAGAGATCAAATTGGCTTCGTCAACTGAAATAAGGGTGCACTGGGTGTTTTTTAAGTAGCAGTAAACATCATTTAGTTTTGAATGCATTAAATATAACAGGATTTGCTTTACCACAAGCGAGGATCATAGAAATTATCCAAACATGCGTTCTCGGTAGATTTCTTTAGCGTTTCCACGAGAATTAATTACAAATCAAGAGAGTACGCGAAATCAAGGGTGCTATCTTCGGCGAAGCAATGAACAGGATTGAGAGTAAGTGTACAGTTGTACACTAAGCCTATTAAAAACATGTAATACCTACAACTTAGCAAATTATATTTTTAATATTACGTATAAGCATTTAAAGCGTATTTATTCCATTATGTAGTACAGATATAGGAGGAAGGCAAGTAATTTCACCATCAGAGCATATTCTGGCTTTTTTATGGTTTTGCGGACATGAGGCAAGCTCACAGAACGATGTTTCTGATAGATTTGAGATGAATAAGCAGTGCCTATTTGAAGTGCTCTCGAGAGTGTCTAAGTTTATTAATGAAGTAATAGGACCAAAAGTTCTAAAACTTCCCAGTAGAGAGGAAATGGACAGAAGTAAGTCCTCATTTCGTACTCAAAACAGATTTCCAGGAGTAATTGGTAGTGCTAAAGATGGAGTATGGTTGTACAATTGTATATAACAAAACTTTATACTTAGTTTGCTTTGATGGGACACATATACGAATAGATTAACCTTCAAGGGATCACGATAGTTATATAAATCGGAAAGAATACTATTCGATCCAAGTACAAATATTGCTAAACGAGGACTACAAAATATTGGATGTTTTCGCAGGGTATCCTGGAAGTGTTCATGACGCACGCGTTTTTAGGAATTCGTCACTATCAGAGGATTTAATTTCAATGTGCAAAGGTAACATCTTAAATTTTCCTTTAAATAAATTAATAAGATGTATATAATAGTGTATATTATTACTATTACATGAGATTAAATAATAAAATGTTATATTTCTCAATTTTTTAATTAAAATATATTCAAAAATCAAATCATATTTATTTGTTTAACCTACATACATTTAATAGAAATATTTCATTTTACACTTCGCAGTATAAGCGAGAAAATTTTTCACTATAACCAATAGCTTTCCTAACAATATTGCCGAGAAGTCATTGCACTTTTCCTTATATATAAACACATCATATTAATAATGAATGAACACAAGACGAAATCTTAAAATAATAATACTAGCTAAACTTGATTGCTCGTATGCACTAAATGAACAAAGGCTTAGAGTCAAATATTCCTGGCTTATAGTTGCTAATTTAAATGCATATGACCCGATAACCTAAATCAAATAATAAAGTAATAATAAAATATTAACTAAGTAAAATTAAATATGCTTATATATATTAAATGATAAATGTAAATTAAACTAATATATCAATCCTCACTTCTCGGCCTTTTTTCAGCACTTCTTTCTAGAACTTTGCATATTCGCTCTAAAAGTTCATTTCTTTTTCCTTTAAGTTTGTTTTCTTGTTTTTTAACTTTGATTAGCTCATCCATGTTTTTGTTAAATGAGGACAGCATTTTTTGAGTATTCAAATTAACGTCCATTCGAAAATTTTCCAAAAACTGTTCAGTCCTTCCATCCTTCGACCGCGCTCTAATGTTGTGAAGAGCTGATGGATAAGACGAACCGGAAAATTCATCTTGGCGTTCAGTGATGCCTTCATTATTAATCGGCTGACTATTCTGAACAGCAGATGGTTGAGAGCAGCTAGTGGCGACACCAGTAGATGATATGTTGCCGGTATTGATAGTACTAGGAGCTGCTTGATTGTAGCTGTGGGTGGCACTAGTACTTGGTTGGTTGTAGCTGTTGGCGGCGGTTTCATTACAAATTTCGTCGTCTTCCGCAGCTTCTTTGTGGTTTATAATAATGCCGCGTCTACCAATCACTGCCGGAGGTACGCTGCTGTCCCTTTTCAACAATATCGGAGAAGTAAGTAAGTAAGTTTTAAATAATATTAACTTTAATAAAACAATAAAAATAAAAAATACGTAAGCTTCGTAATTACAAGTTCTTCTCCCTCGACCAGTTTTCGAATTGTGGTCCAACATATTTTTGAATGAATATTATTTTTCATTAATTTTTTGCGTAATTATAGACCACATTATTTTGAACTTTTGATGTTCGTCCCCACTAAATCTTTATGGCTACTGTATAGCTCAATCAGCAATATGGTTGAACTATCACTCCACTTCTGCTCCCCTTTGGAAATATTTGAGGTAGATGCAGCTACACTGGATTCCTCCTCAATTGACGTTTGCTTCCTAACATGGGACGAGTTAGCTTTTCTATCGTCATTACAGGAGTTAGAGTTATTAATCAGGTCTAAAATAATTAATTTTTGTTTTAAACTCTGTCGTAGGACAAATTGATATTACTTCTGCGGCGTTCTCTTTTTCTAATAACACTACTGCAATTTTTCTTTTCGAAATAAGGCCCCATCATGCCTTCCGACGAAAATGCACATTAAACAGTTAATTTTTGTGTCTGCAAAGGTTTTTTTTTGTTATTTACAAGGCCCTTAATTTCATTTAATGTTAGAAAAGTGAACGAACAGATTTATAATATTTGTATTAAATTAGAAAAATGTCATACGTTGTACGTTGGAATTGCTTGGCATGATGACATTGTAAACATAACTGAATGCACTTGATAATTTATATTAAACATACACTACCACAACACCAACTTTCTTCATTTGGGCTTTAAATTTATATTGAAATAATATCATATTGAATTAGAGATTTATACCTATTAAATCGGGAAAGAATATTTCATCGTATTAATGGGAAATTTTTTAGTAAGAGCAGCTGGTTTTTCCATTATAAGCACTACGGCGGATTGAGTTACACGAAAAACGTTTCTTAAATTTTTGGCGATAATCGAAAGAAGTGAAATTTTATATTAATCAACTTTGCCTCAAGCTTTTTTTGCACTGTAAATTCGCCACTGCTGTTCAGTACTTCTTGTGAAACTCCTTTTTCTCATTTCACAGAAGAATTTGATAATTTCAGATATAGACGCACTGGGGTTTTGTCATCTTTTAGTGAACTCTGTGAATTAAAATTATTAGTCAAAACGGGAAGAAACAAAACTGATGTGATTTGGATAAATCGGGGAAAATGGCTAAGGGTAAATATTGTGAAAAAATATATTTTCTTAATGCTAATAAAATTTAGTTGTTTATCTGACATTAAAGATAATATAGATTAAAAAAAAAATACAAAAATATGCAAAAGCTCCGTAAAGCGACGCGAAACCTGGGGCCAGTTCACGCAAGTCGACGTCGAGTAAAAACGACATTTCAAATGTCGTTTTTGGTTCACGCAACTCGACGTTATGTGTATGTCGTTTCATAACTGTCAAAAATTTGCTCGACGCAAAATTAGCTGTCGAATTAAGTTATTTAAATGCTAATTGGCAATATAAGCCATAATTACTTTCAAATTAATTTATTATACGCAAAGTTATGTAGTAAGAATTTCGAACGCATCCTAATTGAGCCATCTATGATAAAAAAATTTTCCACAGGTAAATTTAAAATATGTAGTATATAAAGGAATGCTTCCCTTGACAGCCTATATCTTTGGAAAAACCGACAAACCTGAAAGTAAAAGTATTTAAAATATATTCTCCCCAAAAATGATAATGTTTACACATTTTCCGGAAGAGACAGAGGATCTGAGAAGTCTCTAAGCGTTCGCCTACTTATTCTTCTTTAATAACCTCTAAAGTTCCGTCAACTAAAATATATCCACATCTTTTTCTATAGAAAAACTTTAGCGATTTTATTTACTTTCTAAACAACGTACCGAACTGAAAATTAATTAAAATGACAAAATTTACAATGTTAATGCAGCGGTTGTATTTACATATTCCCACAATTTTTACCAGCTGTTTATTGTAAAAACGATATTCGACGCGTCGACTTGCGTGAACCTAAATGCAAACTTTAATTAGTTAATGTCGGTTCCGTTAAACGTCGATGTCGAGTGTCGAATTGCGTGAACTGGGCCCAGCTCGCGATAAAAGAGCTAAATCGGTGAGTGAAAGAAGGGTGTAAGTGCAAAAATATTAAATTTGAGTTAATATCCCTAAATCAAGTAAAATTAGCAGACCTGTCCATTAAACAAACAAAATAGCTGTTATCATAAATTTGAATTTTGACTTAAACTGTTCTTCCACTCATCGATTCAGTTATTAGTCCAAGCTAAATAGAAAGAGAAAAAAATAAATTGTTTAACAAACTTTTACTTCAGGTTATTTATTATTATTTTTTAATTTATTGTTTTCTAATGTTTGTCTAATAAATATAAATAAAATTTTAAAACAAATTAGTGCGATTCTTCTTCCACGTTCTTGTACTGCTTTTTATGTTCATAAAAATAAAACGGACAGACTACTGGGCATTGTGGATACTATTGCGTCTTACTTTGGTGTCCTCTTGGAGAGGTCACACGAGATGTATCCGTTGCTGTCGGGTATTTCGTTGCTGTCGGGTTCGCTGGATGCCGTTCATACAGCGATCGTAATCCCGGTTCTACTTGTGGGCACATTTATTGGTATCCACATTTTCGACTATATTCGCCGCGGACTTAAATAGGTGAAGTGCGACCTCTGCGCTTGGTTTCCGCTATCAATAATTGGCTTTCAGGCTATGATTGGGCTGATGTACTGGTTTAGCGGGATATTAATCGGGCCGTCCACTATGTTTACAACGTCCTTTATATCTGTTTCACGTAGTGCGTGCCGACTTCCTTTTCCCCATGTTCGTCTCAACCCAAGATGGATGCCATTTGAGATACCTTAAAAATTCAAAGAGAAAAGCTTGGAAAAAAGGATCTGCTCCTCCTGACTTAATTCGACTTGCATCTTCGGTTTTCCTCTGATTTACAGGCATCATACAGCAGTCTTCTGTCTTACATGATAAGCTTTGTACACTAATCATAGACAGATTTGAAGGGTTAATTATTTAAAGTGGCACAGCGATGGCTACAATTGTTTCCTAAGGTTGGGCAACCACGAGAGCCATGACCCTGTTGAAGCGGCATCTTAGCTCGCTGATTTCTGCGATGCCAATTTCTGTGATTGTTACTATGATATCTTATATACAGACTTTGTCCAGTTGAGAAGACTTCCGCTCACATCCGTTCACGCATCGTTCTTGAGAAGATGCTGCTCTACGGTTACCCCGGTCTTCTGTTATTTGTTTAATCTGCCTCTGCGCTGTGGCTTTGTTCCGGGATTTTCGAAGGATTCTGTGATAATACCTCTACACAAGATGGGAGACAAGGTGGACATAGAAAATTACAGATCCAGCGCCAACTTGTGTCACGTTCCGAAGGCTTTCGAAACTCTAATAAGCGACATGCTCCGCTTTCACGGGCTCTTTTCAGTACGGCCTAATGAAGGATAAATTTAATTTACACACTACAATTTAATTTACATCACTGCTTGCTTCTGGTTGAGTCGGGTTGCAGGTCGATTGCATATTCACCAATTAAAAACGGTATTTGGCCCCATAATGTCTTGTACGGGATGGTAATTAAATCCCGGATTTGAAAATCCCGTAATAAAATATCCCGAATCTTAAAGTTACAAAATCCTGGAACACAAAATCCCGGAACACAAAATCCCGGAATACAAAATCCCGGAGAAAGAAATCCCGGAAAAACAGGCCGATGTTGCGTAAAAATGAAATTTTCAAAAAATGAAAATGAAAATTGTTTTTTTAATTTGTACATATTATATGTCTGATGTATATACAGTTATAAATTGAAATCCGATAGACAGCAAATCTTGCAAAGAAAATTTAACAATGAGAGTGAGTGTAATTCTCTTTGCAATATTTGTTGTTTGTCGCACATAGGTCTCTTATCAATTTTTCAGATTCAGCTTGTAAATAAAATCATGTTTTTATTAAATCAACGTGCATAAATTCAAAATATGGCATTGGCGGGATCGCAGATCTGGGATTTTGTGTTCCGGGATTTTGTATTCTGGAATTTTGCATTGCGGGATTTTATATTCCGTGATTTTGCATTCGGGCTTTTGTATTCCGGGGTTCCATAGCCAACCCGTCTTTTACCATGGTGCTCTATCATGCAAAACTTAAGTCACCTCTCGGGTGCCTCAGGGTAATATCTTTGGCCCAGTCCCTTTCAGATTCTATATTAATGACGTCTTGTTGCTTCAGCGCTCTCGGTCGAGCTCCCATATGCGCATTTTCCATAAGAAGTGCTCCAGCAACCATGAACCGTGAACCTTTTCACATAGAAATCGCCCCATATTATTCAACCAAGCCAAGCAGTAACGCTTTGGGTAGGCTCAACAGGGTCATACTAGGGAGTGGTTGTCAATTTTCGTCTCTCCTTCTTAGTTAGCAGGGCCGATTCCACGATCGCAGTCTACATTAACTGAGTTGAATCAATCCAGCGCAGACTCCTGAGGTTCGCTCTTTTCGGGATCCCCTAGTTCGATTCTAGGCTTACTCTGATTTCCCTCGACTTCTTTGAAAATAGACTCAAGAGGCCTTTAAAGTTGTTTTTTTGTACGATTTCTTTCAGGGTTCGATGACCTCTCTCGAACTACTCAACGATGTAAACATCACCGACCCGGCTCGAACCTTGAAGAACCATGACTTTCTCCTTGTGCCCCATCACTGAACCCTTTTAAGTTTAAATTTAAACCTTACTGTACTGCTATTGTAATAGCTAGCCTTGTATCAAGAATAATTAAAAGTAAATAAACAAACTATATGTGCAATAAGACTCCATTTCTTTGACAATTTTGAGATGAGAACTGTAGAATTGTCTTATTCGAATCTTAAATCAGTTCCGATTGGAGACGTGATCTATCAGTAATGTTTCCAACATGGTAATATAACAAGGACGTATTCTTAAGAATTAGCTATTCTAGAGGCGCTCCAGATCGTGACACTGATACCACCGAAGTTACGACTTATACTTATATCTCGTTTGCGTCTTAAATAATTATTGGCATAATGCAGCATGCAATCCGGATCATCAATATTGTTCTTCGCTACTGAAGAGCATACTATTACAGTTATTTCAAAAATATATATATTTCTTTACTCATTCTGACCTCTTTCTATTATATTGCCAAGTTAATGCAGGTTTCCAGTGGTTTCCGAAAGCAAGCTTTTTATTTCCTTTAAGAACTTGTTAAGGATTAACCGAAAGTTGTAAACAATTTATATGACTCTTTTGGCGAACAGTAATTGTACATGTACATACATATGTATGTTGCACGCGAAGTTTTCCGATGCAATACGAATTCGAGTGACTGAATTCGGAAAGAACATTTAGTGTTACCAGATTATATCTTTTAGCAGTAGGTTTGTAGAAATGCTTGAATTTACTTATTACAAATTGTTTTGATGTATTTATTTGTATATATTTTTGGTTCAATGTTGTGCAGCTCTTAAAAAAACTCCTAATGAATGGTTATGGGTTCATCAAGAAACTTCCTTCTTATATTTACATGCATGGCAACCTGAGTCCACGACGAAAAATCAGAAAATGTTCTGAGTTGAAATCGTGGCAGCAGCGTGCTGAGGAAGAGGGATGCATGCATAGTAAAATGATGGAATAATAAAGCAGACAGAAATATTTCATAAGAGCGTGTACTGCCAATCTTTTTGGAACATATTATAGAGACCAGACCGGTTCGCCATTATCTCCAATACAGTAATTTCAAACCACTAGTCCAAAAACAAAAGGAAAAGTATGAGAACGAGAACAATATAATTTCTAAACAGAATAACATACAGATGTATGTTTAGAAACTGAACAGTGATCTCTAAAGGAATGGTGCTCGAAGAACAAATTTTTAATATTACTTGCAAGGTCAACGTGGTAAGTGTTTTTTTTTTTGTAGAAAGAAGAGTCGGAGTTAGCTGATAAAAACAAATGAACTCATGAATCGGACAAAAACATTTTTTTCATTGATTTCACTTTGCACTGTAGCGCTTTCAATGAAAAATTACAGTTTACTGTAGAAATGAAAGTTAATGGTAGCTTTCCTTTTTTAGATGTTCGGATGTATAGAATGGAGGATTGGTCTATTGCCACCGGCTGGTACATCAAGCTAGCTAGATAAGGTAGAGTGTTAAAGTTCCTATCTAGCAGTCCTATGCAGCAGAAGAGAAATATTATTGGAAATATGCTAGATAAAATTTATAATATCTGCTCAAATCAATTCATTGATAAAATGAAGAGGATCTTAAGAGAGAATAACTATCCAAAATTCTTCATCAACAAAACAATAAACGAGTATACATATAGTAACAATAATTACCGGGTTAATTTGTATTCTAACGACAGTAATATAATATATATTAAACTTTATGTATACTATAATTCAAAAAAGGAGTGTAGCTCTTTCACTAAATTGAAAGACTCGAATCATAAAGATCTATATTCAAATATCATATATAGAATTAATGGTAAATCATGTTACATTGGTCAAACGAAGCAATAATTTAAAGATAAAATTTATCAGCATAAATATGATTGCCGTAGGGTGAATGTAAATAGAGCGGAGAAAATGTTACTAGTCCCCAACGCTTTATTAATGGTGGCAATTCGTTTGATTTTCAAACAGGAACACTACTAGACCATGAGAGTAACTGGCAGGAACACAACCTGAGCGAAATGTTAAGCCTCCTTTTCACCAAAGAACGTGAAAAACATACAAGCGGCTCGGGCGCTTAGTAGATACTTAACTACGTGCTGCTCTCCTGCATCTCACAAGCTTGCCGAGATCATTGCGTCCCAAGGTATCCACCAAAATTGGAACTGCGAGCAAATCAGACGCGCTGATGACCTGCTACGTTGTGAATACGATGCTTCAAGTGCCACTATGGATGCTGCGCGAGTTACGCATGCTGTACATATTCATAACTATAATTGTTCAGTTCATTAACATAAGCATCTAGTACAATCAGCAATTTAATTTTTGTCAGGTTAAATTCTCTTTCTCAAGCAAGTACCTACCTTAAATTTCTATATAACAGGAAACAAGGTAGACACCTCGTCAGCATACGAGGCATAATTCCTAAAGACAAAATATTCTACTTTCAGTTTGATTGTAACCCGTGTGATAGAAGTTATTGTTGTCAAATAAAGTTATTTAGTAAAATAAAATCCTCTAATTTTTCCAAGTGACTATTTTTTTATTGAAGAAATCCGGGTTGAACATAAGTGGCGCAGTCGGTATGATCCAGATAACGATCCTATGTAACCAGAACCATAATAAAATATGGAGCGATAGACTGGTGGAATACAATGGAGGTGGGCAGAAACCAAAAGATTATGAACCAGGTATGTGCCTTTCAGGCATAACAGGAGCTCATTCATTTTCTCCACTAGAATTCTACACTAAACAGGTAGCACTTAACTCGCATGTTTACGCATGAATAAACTGTGGAAGGAAAGATTAGTACAAAACCAACATGAGAAGATCTTCCAAATATGTAACGAATAAACGATCAAAAAACTGTTTGTGGAAGAAGATTTCAGGGATTTCAAAACCGGAAACCCCAATATGGAGGCAATCTTCAAAACTTATTTTCGGACAAAAAGTGAGTGGATCAACAATTGATTTCTTAATTTATTGAAAGGTAGTTCATTTCTATTTCTAACATTTTACCTTATTTCAAGTAAACATTTACAAATCTTCTAATTTAGTACTGCGTCTGAACTGAAGGACCTTCCTTTTAAAGTTTCTTTATTTACGAGCTATATTTGTTTGGCCCTGAATTCCTACTCTAAGGGTTTTTCAGTTTTAATTACTGATGGAATTAATCTAATTTTACATTTAATTTGCTTAATATTTAGCAGCTATGCACCTATTAGCTTATCTATAAGTATTTAGACAGGTATAAAAACAATATTTACTTTACTGAAATTAAAAACAACTTAACTTTAAGGTTTCTAATTAATTTATATGTATGACAAATGTCCTCAAATAACGGCTATTAGTATCTTCCTGATGAATGATATTTATCGCTGTCCAAAATGCTCCATGTCAGTTTTTTCCAGAATATAAAATGGTGTTAAATATTCATTTGCTGCATCCGTTCCTCTGATGTCTCGGTAGATTTCTCTGATAAGCTGGTTACTGTGGTCCTCACATTTCCCTAGTGCCTTCCGAGCTTGGTCAAACAGGAACTTGTCAAACGGCTCAAATTTCCCTATGCTCCTGGTTGCCTCATAGATTTCCTCATTGCTGAAACGTCTGTAACGGGTTTTAAAACTTTTAGCAGTAACAGCTCTTAGGATTTTTCTTTCAAAGGTTAGTAAACGATTAAGATCTGTTTTCGTCATTGGAAAAAATACTGGGCACCCGTAAGAAATTATTGATCTAATTAGTTGCTTATAAAGCAACAATTTTACTTTTGGTGATAGACCTAAAGTATGTGTGAAGATTGGACTGATCATGCCATATGCCCTGCAGGCTTTTTTCAGAATTGCGTTGACATGATCCTTGAATTTTAGGAGTTTATGAAACCACACTCCTAAGTATTTCGCGGTATCTATAGGTTTTATTTCATTTTCGTTTAGAATTAGGGACGCTCTGCGGCAGGATGATGCGTGGTTTAAATTTATTAAAGTGCATGGCTTGCGAAAAATTATAAATTCAGATTTACCATAATTTACCATTTCTGGTAATACTCTCTGAGGCTGCATAGTTTTCTTTTAAGCCATAAAGTGGCGTAACGGGGGTTATGTGCGGAGTGTATGAGTGGTGCAGTGAATGTCCTGAAGAGGTTGATTGGAAGTGAATAGATTGAAAGGGGTTGGCCCTAGCACTGAACCCTGCGGTACTCCTGAATGTGTTTCACGATATGATGACATGAAACCTGAGATATCCACCTAGAATTCACGGTTAGCCATGAAATCATAAACAATTCTAATTACTTCCGGCAGGAATCTATAGTGAAGCATTTTATAAATGAGTCCCTTAATCCAAACCTTGTCAAAAGTTTTTGACACATTTGAAAAGCAGGTAGCTGTAAGACGATGCAATTTAAGGTTCTCAGCAATATCAGTCCGGAATTTTAGTAGAGCATGAAATAAAGAATTAACTGTCTTGAAACCAAAGGAATTAGTTGATGCTCATCACTAAAATCTAAAACCTAATGGTCTCAAGTCTCTTTCCAATACCTAATATAAACGATATGGGCCGAAAATCGTTGATATCGTTAGAATTGGTCTTTTTGGAAATTGGGAATACTTTGGCCAGTTTCCATTAATTTGGAAAGTATCCATTATTTAAACAGTTATTAAAAATAACTGTTAAGAATATGAGACTGATTTCAGGTAGACGTTTAAGAATGAAATTGGGAACGTGATCACGGCCGGATAATTTCTTACTGTTCCCCGCATTGATTAAATATTTTACGTAGTTCGGTGTTACAAATACATCAGGGGAAGATGTGTTTGGAGAGATTGACGGGTTCGAGAAGGTGGTTATAGACTTGAAGTTACTTGTGGAAGTTCGTGATTCTAAAAATTAGTCAACTTCCGTTTCAACTAGTTCCTTAAATTATGGATCAATAGGATTGGGGGTGAACTGTCCTGAGCACTGGTCAGCAATGTTGGATATTTCTTGTGGGTTAATAATGTCTTCTCCAATAAATTTAACCTTATTTGGTAAAGCTTGTTTACGATTTGCAAGCCTGTTTATATCCTTAAACATATTTGAATTTGGTTTGATTTTCCTAAGATTTGCTTTGAACTGTTCGTTAATGTAATTATTGGTTAGAGTTCTAATAATTACACTCAGGCAATTAATTTGAGAACGGAGGGAAGTATATTGAGGATTGCTATTATATAGACAGCGATGATATATTCTGTTAAGAGCTTTCCTCATTTTCTGTCTTTTGCAGTACAACTGCTGCAGAGGGAGAAGCAAATTTTCGTATTGATAATTCTTATGGGGAATTTTGTCGGAAAAACGTTTAACCGCTTCAGAAACAATCGTGCTATACGATTCTATCAGTTGATCAATTTCCCTATTAATGAGATTCCTATCAGATGGCAAAGTAATACCTTCTAAGCCATTGGAGATATAATTGAAGAAGGCACTCCAGTTTGTCTTGGCAAAGGAGATAAATTTTCTTTCATCTATTTCTAAGAAATTCAAACTAGGATTTAATTTAATCTTCAGTTCCATAGCGAGGTGATCAAACTCTGCATTTACAGCCCGGCATGAGAAATTTTCTTGTCCGGGAAATTGGTTTATAAGGGTGCTCGTTACTAAAAAGAAGTCTAGAAATGATCCCGATCTAAGAAAAGTAGCAAGGTGCGTCGAAATAACCCAAAAATTATGTAGATGGCAATTTTACTCCAATCAGTTATGGATATTGTTTCCATTTTGGTTGCTTGTATTATCATTCCATAACCGATGCCTAGCGTTGAAGTCGCCGGAAATATTTAAGTGGTCATGACGTGCTGATATTTTATTCAGCTTGTGCAGGTCGTTGGATACGTGTCAGCTGCATTTGATCGACTGCGTGGATCGACATTGCTGTGGTTTCTGAGCATCGTAGACCTGGAATCGACAATATGTCGATTTTAACGGATGACACTATCCTCGACTTTGTAGTTTCTAATAAAGTTGTAGGGATCGAATGAAACGTTGTCACGGGAAGACAACTGGACCTTTAACTCACTGGAATCAGTTACGTACATAGTTGCCATACGAAACCCAGGTACGCATTTTGCTTTTCTTGTTTAGATTTCAATGATTTATATTTAGGCAGAAATTCGTTTATCTTGACCATTAGAGAGAACATATCCATTCCGAATATATATCTACATTCTTTATTAATTAAATTGTTAGTAGATGAACTAGTAGAAGCTTTTGGGCTTACTTAGGTATGTTTGACTGCTGAGGGTTAGTACTTAACAAACTTGAGAAACTCTTACCTTTTTGGATATAATTGTTGACAACAGTGTTGGCTGTTTTTCTCCTCTTTTCCTACTCAGCTCGCTTCTCCTGGCGCAGGTCCAGTAAGCGTTTGTAGGCACGCTTAACGCATCTGTAAGGTGCCGTACAGTTCATGGCGACGTGCCCGAAGTTTTGGAAATTTTCACACTGCGACATTCCTTGGCTCCAGCGTACGCTGGTCAATAAGTTGGTTTCGCAGTTCGGCTCTAATTGAACAATAAACGAGTTGAGGCTGTATCCGTTTTTTCTTGAGGTTGAGGTAACTAAATTGCTTACTTTCGCAATTTTGGCTTCTGGAACTAGTACTTCTAATTCAGTTTTCACTTCGCCCGCTTCGTAAGAGTGGTGTACACCTTTCAGTAATAAGCAGGTATTTTTCAACGCTTTAACTTTATTCATGATTTGCACCTTATATTTTGGTACAACCTGCATTTTTCTGGATGTCAAGCCCTTGACATTTACATTGAAGCACTATAGGTAGCACTCTTGTTGACTTTTTCGGTATTAATGTTTCCTTTGCAATTCTGGAGCTCTGTCCGTTGGATTGAGGTTAAGTCCATGTTTTCTAGGTTGGCAAAATAGTTGCTGTTGCCTGCGTTGTTTGCATTTACTGCTTTCGTCTGTTTCGCTGCGGTAGATCGGGTTGGCGAGAATAACTTTCTTTTCCCATTCGTGTGTGAACTAGCAACAGATGCGACCTCCATGTTGTGCTCATCAATAAATTTAGCATCGCCGTCTTCATTATTAACGTTCTCCAATTCCTTATTAGTTAAATGTTCGAATTTTACCTCAAGCTTGGCGTAAACGTCACACTTTAACGCACTGTTATTTATTCCAAATGTTTTACTTAGTTTTTCCAGGTTTTTCTCCAGGTCTTGGAGAAGGCGATCTTTCACCTTGGAATCACTATCATCACTATGCATATTTATTTATTTTTAGGTAATAAGAAAAAAATATGTCCTTTTTCACTACTTTTCATTGAGTCAACAAACTTGTCTTCCCTGTTCCACGATTTAACACAAACTCTATGACCTTCATTGACGAGCGCACTCTATTTATATCATTCACAAAGCATTGGCTAATGGAAAAAGTACCGTAGCTGCTTTTCAAATGGTGATTATTATGAGTGCGGATGAAACAGCTAATAGCAGTCAACTATTTTGATGGGAATGTAATTGGATGAGTTTGTTTTGATCTGGATTCTGAAATATCTTTAAGGATTTTATTAATTTATAGGGAACTGGACAACTAAAAAGCGATGTCGGGACTTAGGAACAGGTTGTATGTTGGAATTGGTACAGGCCAGATAAGATAATTTAGTGAAAACATTTTTCATATCTGTTTTAATTTTAGGTTAAGGTTTCAACAAAAGCATTATGACCTTGTGAGTCTTAGCAACCTACATTGGTTGAAATGTTTTTGGTGGAATATCATTTGATTTTGTAATATGCCGTAGTTCTTTTTATTTTTCGGGCTGTATTTCTTGTGCGTCAGCTATTCCTTTTTTTATAGCATGTTTTACTAAGTTTAATTTTTAATTTCGAAAAGTATGATTTAATCAAACAGGCTAACTTCATTGAAGTATAGATACTTTACGCATACTAGTAAGTTTTGTAAGCTGGCAGAATAATGCATAAATTTTTCTAAGAGTGACCGCATTTTGTATTCTTAAATGTAATTAGTATGTCCAAGAAATATTTCGTTCTTTTTAATTCATCTTTTGGTAAAAAGAACAATGTTTTTATACGAGCTATTTCCATCAACAATTTCATATGATCACGACCACCAAAACAAAACGCCGCGGCAACGTAAGCCAATGCAAACTTGTTTGATGTATTTTCTACGGATTATAAAGAAGTGACACATTTGCATCACACCGCGTAACAGCACGTGCTTGCTAAATAAGTATGCCAAACATTTCCCCTTTTCGATAAAAATGTCTTTTTCTCTCTAACAAGGGTATTGTTTCAATATAAAATATATATTTTTCCTTTGTAGAATTTTTTATTTTATCTATGTATATAATGTAATCATTTCATACTGGTAATGCTGTTCTAATTAGGAATTTTACTGAGTCGTGCTTCTATGGAATACGTGTTCGTTGATTTTTACTATGATACCGTGGGATGGGGGTGCGGCATTGTCGTGCGGGCGGATAAG
Organism: Leptarthrus brevirostris; assembly: GCA_964036015.1. Classification (NCBI taxonomy): domain Eukaryota; kingdom Metazoa; phylum Arthropoda; class Insecta; order Diptera; family Asilidae; genus Leptarthrus; species Leptarthrus brevirostris. Next base: position 42,121,318 of record OZ038371.1, read on the forward strand.
GCGACGCAAAACCTTCCGTCCCCTCACCCTTCCGATCCAGATAATTTTTGTTTAATTTAAATGTTGGAATATAAGATTATAGGCCGTGATATTTAATTGCTTTTGTTCCTCTTAAGATGTGATTGTACTGATCTTACATAGATGTTTAAACCGTAACCCTTTTGGTATAGTCGGGTACAAAAGGTATTTCTGGCACGCCAGCAGTTCCTTTATATATGGTGCACTCTCCTTTTTGTTAGGTACAAATAACATCTAGCCTTCATATCAAACTTCAGCTTTCTACAACTTTTGGAAGAACTTACCCATAAGAAATTTTATTTACAAACCTGCACCCCCTTTTATGTGGGGTTGGAGGGTGAAAGTTACAGATTTCATCATTTTTTCATTGTTTGCGTACAAATGCTAGCCTGCATACCAAATTTAAACTATCTAGAACTTTTGGAACTTACCTATGAGAAATTGTTATTTAATACAAAACCGGACCCCCTTTAAGAGGGGTTGAAAAGTTAAAATTACAGATGTTTTATTGTTTCGTTATTTGTGTACTAATCCTACCCCGCACACCGAATCCCATGTTTCGAGGACTTCTGAAAGTGCCCTAGAGGTTTTGATGATCATGAGTCAAGACGAAACCGATGTACTTTAGGTATTAAGAAAATCTAAAGTGTAAAAGCTAGACAAATGAAAGTTAGTGTTTTTTATTATCTTGCCCTGAGAATTTGGGCTCTCTAGTGCTATCCAGTAGAGATGGGAACCGAATCGAAAAGTATCGATACTTGGCATTGCAATATATCCGCATCTTTCGATACTGATATACAAATATACCGTTGAAAAAGTATCGATACTCAAAAGTATTGGAACCATATGGTTAAAAAATTAAAAAAATTTATATGGTGTGGAAATTGCATAGAAATTACAATTATTATCTTATTGGTTTTTTTTTGTTGCAACAACTTTATTGTTGAGAAATATCAAAATATCGATTTGCTCAGATGCACTTGTTTGACAAATTTTTATAAATGAAGACGCATCTCAGCAGCTGATTTCATATACCTGTTTACCAAATGAATAATTTGCAATTTCGCAACAACTTTTTAGCAGATGAATAAAGCTTTCGAATTTTAACATTTGTGATATAATAATATCTCACCTTCCAACGCCTCCAACCGACAAAATGAAAATACAAAATTTTATGCTGGCTGAACCACTGAGCCGGCGTTGTACTGTTTAGCGACTTTCATCAGAATTAAAAAGCAGATAATATACTTTTAGTTGTTGCATACTGATACTGTATTATTGTCCCGGTCAGCGATTATTCAACTCAATTCGTGTAGTAATTGACGGAGTTACATCTGATTCCTACGAAATAAATGCCGGTGTACCTCAGGGTTCAGTTCTTTCACCAACCTTATTTCTTCTTTTTATTAATGATCTCTTATCCCTTACTCTCAATCCTATTCATAGTTTCGCCGACGACAGCACCCTTGATTTCGCGTACTCATTTGATTATGTTATGAATTCACGTGGAAATGCTACAGAAGCCAATCGGGAACGCATGTTTAGATCATTAAACAACGACATTTCCAAGGTCCTTGCTTGGGGCAGAGCAAATCGTGTTACGTTTAATGCATCCAAAACTCAATGCTGTTTAATGTCCCTTAAAAAACGCCCAGTTCACTCCCAACCCATTTCAGTCGACGGAGTGAATATACCCAATTCACCCTCCCTGAACATCTTGGGTATCGAGATATCCAGCAATCTTAGCTGGACTGATCATATATTTGCAATCGCTAAAAATGCGATGAAATGTTTGGGTTTTCTACAGAGATGTAAGAAATATTTCACCCCACCTGACTTAGCGCTGATCTACAAGTCCCACATTAGGCCTAGACTTGAATATAATCCCCACATTTGGGCAGGGGCCGGACACACCGCACTGTCCGCGTTAGACAAAGTCCAGCGTAAAGCTGTTAAGCTTATTGGCGATCCCTCAATCTCTGAGGGTTATTTCCATGGCCGTTGTTCTAACGAAATTGCTAGCCTGATTCCTTGTAGACTCATGACAACGCGCGATACAAGATCAACAAGTCGCTGCCACCCCTATACTCTCCAGGTCAAATTTGGACAGTTTACCATCTTCTGTTTTTCCCTCGTCTTATCAGCCTGAAACTTTCAAACGGGGCGTACTCCGGTATATCGATACAGTATTGCCCATCTCTACTATCCAGACCGAAGCTATGAAGATTCGAAAATATGACGAAACGTTTCGAGAAAAGTTGAGTAGTGCCCTGCTTCGTTTGGCTCGTCTTGGCGGGGGCAGTACCGTGCCCCAAATACAACATGTCCAAAGACTTTTATCAATTGTCGCGGTTTTAGATCTTTCTTCGCCTTTAACCGGACCAGTTGCTTAAAAACGATTAACTGTCCAACATGTATGACATGATGTACCCATTTTTGAAAGTACCCCATTTTGGTTTTTGTTGATAGAAGTGCCATCTGTAAATAAATGATATCAATCGCAGGTCAAGTCAATGTAGCCTTATCGGGGTGATCCAAATATGCAAAAGTGAGGTATCCTATTTAAGATTTCAAATTTCATCGCGCCCAAATAAAAGGAGGTTGGAGGCGAATAGCTTGTTTTAAAATATTCAACACATATTTTTTTTTATCTCAAGCGTATTTCTAGAGATATGTGAACGTTCCGGGACTTTTTATTCACTCGGTATATTATTTCTACTGTGGCGAAACGTAGTGCCCTGCTTCGTTTGGCTCGTCTTGGCGGGGGCAGTACCGTGCCCCAAATACAACATGTCCAAAGACTTTTTCGCGCCCTTTGAAACCTTTTAATAATTTCATGTTTGACATAATAGTTTTCATTAAGTATACCATTACTACGAATGAGATTCTTTGTTAATACTTTATGCAAACTCGTAATACCCCCGGCAAGCTATTCCTATATGATTTAATTTGAGTGCCTGCAGTATTACCGAAAAGCATCATACTAAAGCTACACAATTGCTGTCTGTTCAGATCCCATTTGCAGAACAGTAGAGCTTTTTCAATTTGTACATTAAACGTAATTTTCGTTTGAAATTAAATGTAATTTTCAATGAAAATGAATTAATTCAACTTCCCAAGTAATAAAATAAAACTTGAAATCCTAATTAACGCTGTTGTAATAATCACCCCGTCACGTAGGAAAGCTAAATTAAACCGTGAGTAGGGCTTTTTTCGTTTTAAGGAAATCCAATTTTCTTGTATGTTTGAAATAATATAATTTTCTTCTTAAAAGTAAAGAAGACACTTTTCGAAGTTGGTTTATGTACTTCCTTGCTTTCATTCAGTATTCATTCCATAATTTGTGATTCCAGGTTATCATTGTTTCAAGAAGAGCAAACAGGATTTAATCAAAGTCCATCAAGGATACTCCCTCAGTGAGGTGAAAATTTTACTACGTCGTGTTGGATTAAACGAAAACGTTGCAAAAATTCAGTTTTTCTGAACATTTTAAGGGGGCGGAAAAGGTGGATGAGTGGAACTGTAAAAAATGTTGCGTTATAGAGTACCACTAAAAATAATTTGATGAGAAAAGAGGGATCAAAATCACTTTAAAAGGCTTCAGGGAACCAAAAGGGTAAAAGACAAATTAGTTTGACCTTTTAGGTATTCTGAATTTTTGGTTATGGCGCTATTACTAGGCGACCGACCCCGTTTATGACGAATTTGGGTAAATTGAAAGAAAAATGATTTGAACCAGATCAGACTTTCATAATGTGTTCACTTGAAAGGTTGAATGTATAATTCTGAATAAAATTAACATAAAGGACATACATATGTTTACACGCATCCTTGATATTTAACGAAGCTTACACATGTGTCATGTTAATTAGTTCTTATGTAAACAGGAACTTAATTAGTTGATTAAGCAAATGATGGGTGACGGAAAGATTTATGCAAATGCTATTTGTCGCGCCATATTTTGAAAACCGGGAATATATAATTCGATTATGATATTATACCTGCCAGACTTTTCGGTTGGGATGACACTGTATGTTCAATGTTTCCCTTGAACATGAAACAGAATATTTTATTTAAAATGCTTAACATGATGGCTATTAAATTTAAATTGTTGACGGTGTCACACATGATTTGGTTTTAAGATATATTTACTGAGTGAACCTTATACCAAGAAATTTGTCTCAAATGAAAGATAACAATTAAATGACCACCTAATTTCATTGTAATTGAAAAGTAAATGGCATATAACATTTTCAACCATTTATAGTTTGACAAAAAAATATAATTTGCGTATTATTTTGCAAATAAACTTAACGTGTTTTCGGTAGCCACACTACCATCACCAGAGGTATTTCTTATCAAACTAAAAAAATCTCAACTATGTCACAATTCCAGCTGGTGTACATAACAGTGAATTCAATTTTGAGAATACCCTTCTTAATTTTCTAAACTATACATTATTAACCAAAATCTAGTAAAAATATAACGAGACGAAATTTATGGACATACGGTGAAAATTCTTAATACTATATGTCTAGTACTTTATGGAACTTACTATAAATGGGGTTTACACTTGTTCATTAGGTAATGTGAATATTTAAATATCAATAACCATGCATTAAGTTTTTGCTTTAATAATTAAAATTGTATATGTGAATAGCATGGCCTATATTATTTAAGATTTGGTGGGTCAAACTGGAGCGACAACATCCATTTTTTTTATATTCAGTCCAACCAATGTATGGGTATCGAACGGTCAAATATCTCGCGAACTACGTATGGGATCAAAAAAGAGAAAAAACACGTGTTGAGTATTTTTTCAAAAACTATTAAATGATGTCACTTGAAGAACTCCTCCCTCTCTGTGTATAGGCCGGGAACAACTTTGAAGTGATAAGTGAAAATCCCCATTTTTCTGGGTAAAAGTGAACAACTTTTGTCTCAAACTTTTTTTGAAGTGAAACTTTTTATGGAACACTATAGAAGTTTTGGCATGAGAGTTAACTCGTAGAGCTAACAAAATATGTTAAACTCCTTTTCCTTTTCTAATTACCAATTACTTAACGAAAGAGTGAGACAAGTGGAAAAAGTATACCAATATCCGCATAAAGTGAAGACGCCGAGAATAGCCGCCGGGCGTTGTTAATTATACACTCAACAGGTCTGTTCACGTACTTAGTTTTGGGTAAATGCATTATGATATTTTAACCTAAAAGTGTTCACGTACTCATGAAATGGGGGAAAATTCGCTGACGTAACATTTCCCCTATTGTAAAATGTTAGTCTAAATTTACTCGAAGAAATAAGTTGAGCACTTTTATTATAAAGGCACTCATTGTCACTTTGACAGTTATTGCTTTAGTTTTTGTCCACGACTACTCAAACTTGTGCACGTACTCTTGGTATTTCTACCATTTAACATTTTTACGCAGAATATTTCAGATCAAAAAGTGCGTGAACAGACCTATTGAAAGTTTTTGCATAACATAAAAAGATTCGCTTCTGACGCCGTTAGTTTTTGATTGACGCATACATGTCAACTTTTTGAGATTTTCGAATGCTGAAAAAAAACTTTAAATATTTCTTACTCGAAAATTGCAATGAAGCAAAAGTGCTTAGATTTGCATAGGGAATTTTACCTAAATTTATGACGTGGGGTGGGATGAGGATGGTACGTTACCCAATACAGTACATGAAGACGTTTTCAAAAATCGATTTTTTTTATTGTCTTAATCGATAAGTATATGCTCTAAGAATATAATTCCAAAATTCCAAAAGCCTATCTCGAAAATTGTGAAAGATATGCCACTTGAAAGTGGTCGGCGCCGATCCGGCCCAGCGCGCCTGGGATCGAGGATCTCTGCTGCGCGCGTGATTCCGTTTACCGGATTTTTTTTTCTGCTCTGGAATTTAGAGTGATGAATGCGACTTTGTTAAAGAGCGTTCTCGACGTTTTCAGTCGAAATACCGATTTTTCTGAGAATACCCCTCCCTTCTTACCATATCCTTATCTGCATCTTTTTCGTCAGTTTTTCGGGACAAACTTTAAACGGCGTTTTCTCAAAACCATGTTTTTCAAATTGGCGTAAAAGATTACAAAAAAACTAGTTTACCGATTTTCTTCATCCAGCACTCATTTTAAAGGGCATAAAAAACTACTCTAGATAGACTACGGACATAGCAAAAAAATCATTTAAAGACCATTTTTGACGCCAAAATAATCAAAATTTTTGCAAAAAAAGCCAACTTTTTTTTTCATGCCCGATTTTTATAGTTAATGTTCGAATTTCGAGAAGATCGTAGTCTATCTAGAATAACCAACCCCCTCGAGTATAAAAATGTTTGCTTTTTTGATTTCAGATGAAAATTGCGGCCAGGAGAATTTACGCCGATTTCGATGTCAGCCGCAACACGAGTTACGAAACCCACCAAAAGTTGATTGATTTTTTATTTTTCAAAATGTAAAAAATGTTTTTTCTCTTCTTAAAACATTGCCCTAAATATATATAATATCGATTTCATGTGGACCTTTTTCATTTTCCCAAAAATAAATCCCAAAAAAGTCCTTTTTTTTCGGCCTCTTCATGTACTTCCCCCCTTAACGCATACACCTATTTGGATGATTTTTTGTTGTTGTTGTATACAAGTATAATATGAATCCCCATTGCTACTATAAGGAATAATATGGACCTACGGTTGGGGTGAGAGGGGAGTAGTAGTAAAACTTTGCAATGCATGGACTAATTTAGATGATTCTGTATGTAAGAGCATCTATTTGTATCATGACAAAAATGTTTGCTTACGTAAGGCGTAAACCGATTTTGATGGTTTTGATTCTGTTGTACAGAATAGGTTTCCTCATTGATAAATGATAACAATTTTGTACCTAGGGTGACTCCGATGAGTCTCTGACTATGATGATTATCTCTTGCTATATAGAATACGGTGGTGCACTAGCGCCATAGAAGGATTTTGTATCTAAGGTGACAGTGTGAAAGGGTGACCGTAACTAATTTCGTAATGTGTTTTTTTTTTGTTTTTATATGATGTGACCAAAGCCTAGGGGACAACCCTTTGATGCGTTAGCATGGTTTTCGGCCGGAAGTAAATTAGGGTTAGGGAAGTGATGAAACTTGAGTCTTGTTTGCATTGCTGCGAGCTAGACAACAACCCAGAGACGAAATGGATTAAAATATTATATCTTTCTTGAAGAAATTGTATTTCTGCAAATTTAACCCTGTCTTCCGTAAGTCGATTAGAAATTGCCTTAATATCTTAATATTATTCTCAGCAGTTTTTGTTGATATCCAATCTATAGATGTAATGATCTTAGTTTTGTCGAGTAAATTAGTTAATTTTGACATGAGCCTATGGTGACACACCAATCGCAACGGACGTAGAACGGACCGTAATTTTATATGCAGTGAAAACATGGCAATATATTATATATGTATATATATATATATATATATATATATATATATATATATATATATATATATATAAATGGAGGAACACTGCGACTAAGTATAGAATTTCATCTGCTAAATAAAAATCTACAACTGACTTTTTTTCTAAGTAATTCTTTACTATAGGCTATCTTAAATTTTTACAGTATGTATGTATGTAAAGTTTGTATTGCTCTTCTTTAATAATAATAACAGCTTTTGTGCGGTTAATTTTTTTTTTATATATGATGTTGCCAAAGCTCAGGGGATGCAATATGATGCTAAAGCGCAGCCTTGGCAGGAAAGGAATTAAGGATGAGAAAAATGGGTTACGAGGTTGAGTGAAAGAGGTGTCGATGTATGACCCGTTTGAAAGTTTTAGGCTCATAAGATGAGGGAAAAACAAAAGATGGTAAACTTTTCCACATTCGTGTTGTTCTGCTTAGAAAAGATTCCCGAAATTTGACGATACATCCAAATTTGACCAGGAGAGTATAGGGGTGGGAGCGACTTGTAGATCTTGTATCGCGCGCTGTCATTGATGTACAAGGAATCAGGCTAGAAATTTCGTTAGAACAATGGCCATGAAATAGTGATAGAAGAGAGAGAGACAACCGACATTCCGTCGATGCTCTAGAGAGTCAAGGCCCTCAGAGATTGAGGAACCGCCAATTAGTTTAATAGCCTTACGCTGGACTTTGCCTAACGCGGACAATGCTCGTTGAGCACTAGTCTTTTTCATCTCCACCATAATTTGAATCAGTGTAAACTCGAAGTTTACATTTGCCATCGAAAAATATACTGTAATCTTCAGTACTTTTCAAGTATCAAAATACTCTTTCTATCATTTTCCAGTGAATTATCATTGGTTTATTGACATGGCGACTGAGGTAATTTACTGCATAGCTTATGTCTGGGCGTGAGATTGTTGACAAATACATTAGACTTCCTATTGCTTCTCGATATGGCTTGTGTTTCAGTTCTTCACCTTCGATATTACTGGAAATTACACCAGGTTGCATAGGAGTTGAGACTTCGTATGCTTCTGAATAACCAAACCGTTCTAACAGTTTCTTGACATATTTTGGTTGATTTATCTGAATTCCATTTCTCAGTAAGTTAATCTCCATTCCAAGGTAGTCCAGTTTTCCTTGACTTGGCCACTTAGACATGATCTCGACTTTTGTTGACAGTTTTGACACTGTCTCCTCGATTTCTTTTTCTTTTTCACCTACGATTAACCCATTGTCTACGAACACTGTCATTAACACTGACCTTGACTTGTTATAGAACAGACATGGATCGTCATCAGTTGCTTCAAAATCCAGATCCCTTAGAAAGCTGCAAAATTTCTGATTCCATGACTTCGGAGCCTGTTTCAACCCATAGATACTTTTAAGTATTCTGCAAAACATTTTGGTTGTGTCATGTATATTTCTTCAGTTAAATCACCGTTTAGGAACGCTGTTTTGATATCAAAAGTCTAAAAAAATACTGGTGCAAATGTATCGAAGTAGTCTACTCCCTGAAATTGATCATAACCTCTCGCTACGAGCCTGGCCTTCAATCGACCATCTCCCTTCTTCCTTAAAAAACATTTGCATGTAAGTGGTTTTCTATCTTTTGGCAGATTCGTAAGTTTCCAGGTTTTAATTTTTTTTAGACTGTTAAATTCTTCATACATTGCCCGCTTCCATCCTGGATCACTCAATGCACTTTCGACACTTATATCTTCTGTTTCGCCTATCAACCCAGCATGGGCTTGATATCTCGATGGAGGTTTCACTAGTCGTCTGTCTTTCAATCTTCTTTCTGTTTCATGGTTCTAGTCAATTTGAGGTTCATCTTCCAGACTTTCATAGTCTTCACTTTCACTATCTTCAACAGAACTGTGTTCCTCCTGTCGTTTTGCATTCATTTCTGCATTTTTAGCCGGTACAGACTCATTTTCATGTATTTTAAAATCAATTTCAGTTGACTTTTCTTCAAAGTTTATCTTTTGTTTTTGAATAGCACATTGCAAGATACTTCCACTTGACGTTTTTCAGGTATGTAGACTCTGGAGCCCTTTTCTTCCAAGTCATAGCCTACAAATATTCCTTTCTTACTTCTTTTACCTAGTTTTCGGCGTTCACATTCAGGAGGTGTGGTGTGTGAGTTGTAGATCTTTCATGCAGTATACACAATTTCTCTAAGATGTCTTGACTCCTTGCATTCTTTATTTCTCTTCCATTATCGGACTTGAGCTTCTTGCCTTTTCTTTCGAATTGATTTTCAACAAGATTCAGGTATATTTGTAGTTTTTCTACAGCTTCCGACTTATTTTTGAGAAAGTATATTGTTCCGAAGTGACTGTAGTCATCCTTGAACATCAGGAAGTATTTTGCTCCACCTAAGGATGTTTCATTCATCTCACATAGATCGCCGTGAATAACATCAAGACATTTTTAAGCTACAGTTGGATTTATTTTGTGTGAGACTCGACATTGTTTTCCATAGGCGCATCCCTCACAGACATAGTCGTTCCAATCATCAATACATGCTATATTATTTTTGGTTAGTATTTCTCTTATATACTTGATATTTTGGTGTGCAAGTCGTTCATGCCATTCCTTAATCGAGACGGCAGTTTTGACAATTTTCAGCTTCTACTCGAAATTTCATTCGAAATAATCCTCCACTTCTTTCAGCAATCAGTACAGTTTTACCATTTTCTAAGATTTCCGATCTTTTTGCGTTTGCTCGTTGAGTGTAGCCATTTTCCAATGCAGTTGTCAATGAAAATAGATTAAATGATAATTTTGGCACAAATAGTACTTGTCGTAATATAATGGGATACCATTTTTCTCCATCATGAGCAGTTAGACAAACATCACCGACACTGACAGCCTGTAGTTCCGTAGAATCTCCAATCTTGACTAGTAATTAGAGGTTGTATATCTGTCATCAATTTTAACTGTCCAGTCACGGGGTGTGAGGCACCACTATCTTCATACCAGGATTCTTTGTCTCTAGACATCATGTTGATATCTGACAATGAAAAACTCAACGTCACAAACCCTTTTCCTTCACTTCCCTTTTCAGCCTTACAGTTTTTTGCAAAATGGCCCGTCTTGTTACAATTTCTGCATTTGTAGGTTCTTTTACAGTAATCTATATATTCCTGAAAAGGTTTTCCACGACATTCACTTATGTCCCAGCTTCCACATTTGAAGCATTTTAATTTGTTTGTGGACTGACTTGAGCTTGATTGCCCGGGCTGATCTCTGTCTTGACCTCGTCTGTTTTTGAAAGACTTGTTTACCTTTTCTGTTGACAACAACGCATTACTGGCTGTCTTTTCAACTTTCTTCATTCGCAGTTCTTGTTGTTGGAAACGTTCAATTAATTTAGACACCGTTTTATCTATTTCAACCATAGATTCCCAAACTGAATGAAAAGGAGAAAAATTTTCAGGCATTCAGTTTAGCATTCTAGATATGATCCACTCATCTTTTATTTCTTCTCCTGTAGCTCGTAAATTTTGAACGATTCCATCGATTTCTAGACAGTTTTCTACAGCAGCTTTATTTGTGTCGTATTCAAAAACAAAGAATTTCATTCTTAATCCATCTGCAGTTGCTTGAGTCCAGCTTCCATATAGTGTTTCTAGTCTTTGAAGTATTTGGTGTGAGCGCTACTTTTTCATCTACGTTTAATCTGATGAGTGCTTGTGCGTCTCTGTCTTTCTTACACCAGTCGGCATATTCATCTGTATCTGCAAACGGTTTCATCACTATATTCATGGCGATGTCGTACAGACCTTTCGAGTGTAGTAATCGACACCTCCTTCACTCAACCTCGTAACCCATTTTCCTCATCCTTAATTCCTTTCCTGCTAAGGCTGTGCTTTAGCATCAGATTGCATCCCCTGAGCTTTGGCCACATCATGTATACAAAAATAAAATAAATAAACCGGACAAAAGCTTTTATTATTATTAAAGAAGAGCAATACAAACGTTACATACGTACATACTGTAAAAATTCAAGAGAGCCTATAATAGTAAAGAATAACTTAGAAAAAAAGTCAGTTATAGATTTTTATTTAGCAGATGAAATTCTATACTTAGTTGCAGTGTTCCTCCATTTATTGATCCAAAAATGTCCATAGGTGTTGAGGTTGCTCTATGTACAGAAGGGCAATATCAAAAGCGTTTTCGGAGTCGCTGTGTGTAGGGGGTCCGGCATCATCACCGTCCGAATCCTCGTTCGCAGTTTCTTCACCATAATTTTCCAAAACAGCGAAAATAATCTGATTGTCATTGAGCTCTTCCCTGGTTTCACAGTCTGTGTCACATCGGGCAATCCACTTCTCAACTTCACTGTCAGGGACAGTCGGTAGCACAGTTTGAAGATCTTTAACGGTTTTCTGCGTGTCGTTGTTGCTCGTCTTCGATCCAGTCACTTTCAAGCATAACTTCCGGCCAAAGCTTACGCCAAGATTTTCGCAGCCAATGTAATCCAAATATTGTAGATTTTGAACGAATTATGTTTATTTTATTATACACAGAGGGCGTATTTTATTGCACACAGTATGTATTGCATCACACAGTGTGTATTTAATTACACACAGAGTGCCTAATTTATTACACAGCCTATGTTCTCTACATTTTTCGTAGTAATTTTCAGCAAATAATTTTTGGTGTGTATATATACAAATAGTCTTTTCGACAAAATGTATCTTTTTGTACGTATAGTTTAGAAAGCTCTTTAAAGCTCGGATAGCCACAGTGGCTATATTTCATAATTTCCACTGATCGATAGCCGCTGGGTTTGTAGAATACAATTTTTTAGCAAGGTGGTTTTCATGGTGGCAATAATTTTAGTGACTAAATTATAGCTACTCCACTAGTGGCTATTTCAAACATTAGCAAAATAGGCCCCATTATCTGAAATCCACCTACAACCGACCAATATTTGAAATTTAAAGAAACGTTAACTTCTTCCACTTCCGAAAATTTCTTAAAACAACTTCTAAATAGGTCTGTTCGCGGACGGCACTCTGTGTGTCGCAAAACTCGGCTCGACTTTACTCCATAGTCCACAATCAGATTCTCTAGACATTCCGTCATATTATATGAATACTCGGTAAGTTCTTTTTGGCCTTTCGACTCAGACAATATTTTCTTTAGTCTAGAGATGCCTCACACGCGCTTTCATTTTTCTAATAAAAACTTTCCACGATTTAGATTTAAATGGCTCTAATACTCTTCCCACAGTATAAAGCAGCACTTGAAGCTTGAATAGCTTTCTGGTTGTTTTTCTCATTTCCATCAGTCGAAAGTTTATCCATCTCTGCTTCCATACTGTTTTAAAACCTTTCTCTGGAAAAACTTTGTCGAATGCGAGTCTGACAACATTTTCAATGTAAGCAGTATAGCCATCGATCCAAAAGAACATTACTTGTACTCAATTTTGAGTTTAAGACCTCCATATATTTATCACAGTTTACTGTCGTGGCCTTTCTAAAAGTCAGGGGATTATCTCTGACATTGACACCTAGCTGAAAGAGTATCCATCGATGGTCAGAGGATGATACCTCCTCTGAGACGTACCAATTTTCAATCTCATCGACAGTCTTCCAGTTCGCATGTGTAACTTGCTTTCTTTTTTTATTAATGAATGGCTTATTGTCCTTATTTATTTCTATTTATTTTTCTGATTTTACTAGATATTCATAGATTATTTTCCTTGCTGCACCACACTAGGCGATGTGCGTTTGCGTCAGAGCCTTTGATCATCTTTAACATTTTATCCTTTGCATACCTAACCATATTTTTCAGGATTTCCCTAGGAGGTCGATTTTCTTCATACGCAGAGTATTCTGGTGCTAACAGTGGCTTCTTCTGGTCTCGTCGTTTTCTGATCTCCCACTGGACAGCTACACATTCGCGGCCTTATATTCTGTAGAATATAAATAGCTCGTATATCTTTTATAACAATTATACAAGCCCTTGGCTCACATTTTTTCAGGGTATACAAACAATTAAACGCTTTTCAGTTCGTAACGTTTCTCTCAAAAGTGAATACCTCTTTAATCAGAGCTATATTTATGTCCTTCTTCACCATTATCTCGACTACTGCGGCCGTAGCCGCACTACTCCTATGCAAGCTGCCCTGTACCGACCATGTCATGATGGTGGCTCTAACCTTTTTGAGGTCCTAGGTTCTTCCATTCCAATTATCGATATTATCTCTTCCTGCCGGTAATCCTTACGTAAAATTTTATAGGTAAAATTGTTTGATCTGCACTTTCATCTCTTGTGAGATATTCCACAAGTCCCCCGATGCTACCTCCTCTATGTCTTGCGGCTCCACAGTGAGTATAGTGATCCTATCGAACAATTAACTTATACGTTAATATCGGCGACCTTTTCACCTCGTTCAGCATCAGCTTTCTGTGCGTTTCCTTTCATCAATTCCTTGGCAAATTTGGTAAATTTAACTTCTCTATTTAGGCGGAAAATTGTACCTCCTTCCTCTGCAATGTTCTCAGATTTCCCCACTTCCCTTTTTTTGGCCTTCCCTCTCTTTCTAACTTCCCGAGTAATAATTTTTCAGTTAGAGTATCGAGCTACATGTTTCAATTAAGCCTGTCCATGAAGCTCAAAATCTCCCTCGCTTCCCTAAAATGATTAGGGAGCCAGACCGAGATTCTGTTCAGCCTGGTTACGTAATTTTTCCCAACCATTTCAAAGTTGGCGCCGACCCATAGTTTCTAAAAAAATCGCGCATCACATTTAGTTCTCAGTTTGATTTTGTTTTATATGTCAGTAAGTTGTAACTAGTGCACAGTGTACAGCGGTAATAACTTTGTTACGTTTAAACCCTACAGTTGTCATATAACACCTAAACAGTTGAAGTATAGCCCCACCAACCAATCACTTTGACTCTTGGTTAATTGATAAGCCCGTGTACATTACCAAGTTCCTCTTTGTTAATAATGCTGTTTACATAGAGTTTAAAATGTAATCATTCCCAATTAGCTGTACAAAGGTTTCTATATTTTGAGGAATTCAATGAAAGATTTAAAAAGTGTTCAGTGATACTAATATTTACATACACGATTTCATTGTCTTTAATTCAATACACCAATCTCAAAACATGTTTACAAAGGCGTCCCAAGTTAAATGTTTTCAAAAATTACAAAATTAATTGGATTAATTTCAAAGTGATTTGAATGAAGTATTATTAGGCGCCGACTTACACGAAAAATTTCTAGCTATTATTTTCTAAATTCAAAATACCTGTCATTTACCTCTGTATAATTTTATTCCAAGGCATTCTTAACGATATATGGTAATAATTTCTGTGTATTGTGATGATTTTTAAAGAAAACGTATTCACGATATTGCGATGTATGTCGAATTTGTGCTACATTTTTTCTCAAAATTTAGTATTACCGTTTAATGAAATTGTATACAACTTATGTAACAAAAGTCAAATTTGTTTTTACCCGTTTTCGTTTTGAAGTGTTTAATGTGAAATAATGATTGGAGTTATAGTTTTGTGAGTATAATCAATGTTATTGTAATGTTATAGGCTATTAATTGTTTTATATCGTTTCGTGCAAATCGGGTTAACATTTTTAACTTTGATTCCATATAAAATTCAATGTTTACGATTAAATTTTATTACAGATCAAATAATCAAATTCAGGACAACATCGAAGACAACGACAGCGGTCTATGGAAGGATGAAGTCTATCGCCACTTCTGCTATCAGATAAGTAGAACATCTTAAGAGCTTTGCTTTGTTTCGTTTTTTTTTCTTTATTGTCCAGGTGCTGCAAGACTGCTTAATACTCAACAAATGCAACCTATATTTAAATTTGAAGTATTTCTTCGTTCGAAGGTCACAAATAAATGTTTACTTTGCGATGTCTTAAAAATATGATTAACAATAGGGTTTCTCATTTTTCCTACAATAATATTTTCTCTAACACTCTGCATTCAATCAAACCTTAAATGATTTCTCAAAGTTAGCTTAATAAATTATAATTACACGATCAATAAAACGTGTGTTCATTGAGAAGTTGGTAGTCTTTTGAACAAAGGTAATCACAGCGCCACAAAAAATGGTTTGAAAATGATACCTTTGCATTATAACTCATCCCGACCTTGCTGGAGCTCTAATAAGTATTAATAGAGTTACAGACTACAATTTCCGATAATTGATGTAATCAAAATCTATTTGGTTTTATCAATGCCTCGAAATTTATAAATTAGTGTAGCAATTCTAGTCATCGTATTGATTTTAGGTGATTGAATGATAAATTGAATAAAGTAACAAAGCGCTTTGATGCGAATGTAAAGAATGTGTAATTTGCTTGAATTGAGGAAACTCATAACGATGATAAGCCAAAAGAGAAGCCCATCAATAATCAAGTAACATATTAAAACATTAAAGTAAATATGCACTAGAATTATTGCCATATGAAAAGTTGTAGGTCGGCATTGATTGAATGTGTTCTCATACAATTTGCCAAGTTGTCAAAATCCTTTTGTGGAGCCCCAGTACCTAGTTCTTCTTTATACCTGAAATGCTTTTAGGCGCATTATATTTTTAAATTAAATGAGAAACCTTATTTAATTTTTATTTTTAACTTTTTGTTTTTATTTGAAATAAATTTTGGAAGTAAAAACTTTTTTAGTGGCGTTGAGCGATTTTTGGTAGGGGAAATCTTATGGGTTCGCATCACCGACATGATAATGTTAACAGTATATCTGTAGCTATAAGCAACACATTGTATACATATAACCGACTGTATGATGTGCGCGCTGGACGCTTTTTGGATTATTATAATCTTATGAGTTAGCGTCTTCGACCTGCTGTACTAGTTGTACATCTATAGCTATAAGGGTCTATACAAGTAAAGTTAAATTGACGACGCTGGAAGTTTAATTTGTGTATACTGGGCATTGTTTAAATTGTGCTTAAGTTTTATTATTATTTTAATTGTTTGATTGTAGGATCACTACGCAGTACAGCAGTGCATACTAAATATGTTAATATGTTTGAAGTGAAAATTTCTTTAGGCGCGGTGAACGATTTTTAGTAGGGGAAAGTCATATGGGTTCGCGTTACCGACACGCTAATGTTAAGAGTATATCTGTAGCGTGTTGCGCTTGCCCAGCAGTAAAGGCATATATATATATATATATATATATATATATGTATATATATACATAAGGTGTGCAAACTAATTTTAGCCGAGCTCACATTATTTCGAAAAAAAAGCAAGTTAAAGGAAAGATTTCGTTCTGATTTTTGGTCATTTTTATTATCAACTCTTAACAAAAACATCAAAAATATTTAATCAAAATTATTTGGTTTTTTTCGATTTTTTTTTACTTTTTCGAATTTTTGCACCCAAAAAGTGCGAACTATTTTTAGCCGAGCTCACAGTTTTTATCAAAAAAATCGCATTAATGTTAAAAAATCGCGATTAATATTTGGTCGATTTGTCTTTGGCATCATGTAATGCGATGATGCGACGTGGGAGACTATCATACAGTGATTAGATTTTGGCTTGGAGGATGCTTTGCCACGTCGCCTCGGTGGCCACCGTCAATTCATCGTTGTTGTTGTATTGTCGACCTTCTTTGTACACATCACGAGCCAAGAGACCCCAAACATTCTCGATTATGTTCATATTTGGTGATTTGGCCGGCCAATTGTCAAAAAGAGTAATTCTACGCTGCTCAAAATTAGCTTTGGTTGATCTGGCCACATGTATTGGAGCGTTGTCTTGTTGAAATTGCCAGCCTAATCCAGCGCATTCGTAGCCATATGCTGGGAAATGGGGACCGACCATTTCCTGGTACTGTATTGCGTTCATTCTGGTTGAAATGAATGACAACGGCATCTTTCTCAAGTAGCCAATGGCGCCCCATACCATCACAGAACCACCATTTATAGAACAGGCAAATCTAAGCAAGTCCTACAAGTCAAATAAATGGCTCTAAGTAAAAAGAGATAATAGAATTAACCCTTCTAACTCAGAAGGCGCAATTCACAGGCAGAGGCCGAGAATCAATTGACATATTCACCAGAATATAACATATATAGAGATGAATGAGGCTCCCACAACCCATGCAATATAATATATTCCGCTGCACCGATTCAATGCGTCTAGAATGAACAGCATAGCAAGGAGACCAAACCTGAGATGCATATTCAAGAAATGGTCTAACTAAAGAAAAAAATAAGTGAATTAGGGTCTGTCGATCAGAAAACTCCCTTGACCACCGCTTAACAAAACCAAGGACTGAATTACTCCGAGATACTATATGGTTTATGTGCAGAGTGAAATCGAGTTCTTTGTCTAGCATTACACCGAGGTCAGTAACGGATTCCACATGACGGATATTAGTTTCCGCAAAGGTATAATCAAAGACGAGCTAATTGATGTTTCTAGAAAATGACATAACTTCACATTTATCCAGGTTAAGTTTTTTTTTTTTTTTGTATACGATGTGGACAAATCCTAGGGGACAACCCTTTGATGCGTTAGCATGGTTTTGGCCGGAAGGGAATTAGGGTAAGGGAAGTGAGGAAACTTGAGTCTTGTTTGCATTGCTGCGAGCTAGACAACAGCCCAGAGACGGAGTGGATTATTTTAATTTCTTAATAAAAGCTCACGGTCATCTGGGCTCGAACCCGGGACCCACGGCATGTTGGTCTTGCCGCTCAACGCATTGATCCAACTCCGTCTCCAGTTGCAGTCCGTTTGAGGCACACCAACCCCTGAAGGTATTCAAATCATCCTGAATGCAGGAAGAATCATAACTGTTTCTAACGCATGAGAAAATCTTCATATCGTCTGCGTAGATTTAAATTTTGGAGTGCTTAATCAGAGGGAGAATGTCGTCAGTGGCAAGAATAAACAGCAGAGGTCCCAGATGGCTACCTTTCGGTATACCAGATGAAGCCCTAACGACTCTAGAAAAAGTATTACGGAAAGAGACACGGTAAGTCCTATTTTTTAAGTAAAAACCTAACCTTTCAAGCTTAAGCATAATCACGGGGTGTAGGAGCTTATCAAATGCCTTGCTAAAGTCGGTGTAGACACAGTCAGTCTGAAGTCCTTGTTGGAATGCAGAGATAATGTGTGATATAAATTCAAGAAGGTTGGTTGTTGTCGATCTACCGGGTGGTGACCCCGACGTGATCCAATGAGGTATGTCAGGATGTCTGGAATTATAAGTTGACGTGGGGGCGTAGTCCCTTTATTTTTGAACCTCCTCCTTATAATAAAAAAAATTATTTTAGTTTTAATTTTTTATTTAATTTCCATACTACCAGTCCGGTTGTTCTGGCTAGACTAAAAATTATTTACAATATTTTTGTATCCTACTTTACGTTATATACATAGATAGTTTGTTAAAATTTTCTTTGTATTGAGTACAGTATTTTATTGTCAATGAATAAATGATTACGATAATTTTTAAAGCGTTTGTGTTTCACACTATTCAAATTTTATCGAAGTGTACAGGTTGATTAAAATATTTTTTGACAGTACAGTCTAATTGGATATTATTGAAGTAGATTTTTAATACTAATATTTTATTAATAATATAATCAAAATAATAAACTTTTACTTAAAATATAATATATTAAATTTGTAGCTACTGCTACAACCGACTTCCCAAAAACAAAGAGGTTCTAAGTTCGACGCGTATGTTTTTTTTTGTTTTTTGTTTTTTTTAATGTCTGACCGGGCATAACTTCGTAACGCGTCGACCGATTTTAATGAATCTTTTTTTGTTGGGTAGAGTATGTTCACCGATTGGTACCATGTCCAAAAAAATGTTGGTAGGGTGGGGGTGAAACCTAACTTTGTAACGCGTGGTCCGATTTGGATGGTTCTTTTTTTGTTCAGAGTATGATCCCCCATTGCTAATTGTAGAATAATATGTTCCTATGGTGAAAGGTGTGGGTGGGGGAGGGGTAGTCTAACTTCTTAACGCGTGGACCGGTTTGGGTAATTCTTTTTCTATTGGGTAGAATATCCTTGGTTGATACTACCAAATTAAACAAATAAAACAACTGCAGAACCACAATTGAAAATAATACATAATACTACCTGAACGTTTGAGCTTACGGGATCATAAAAAATAACGATTAAATATTTTTGTTGCACCGACTTCAAAATGTCGGAATATATATAAAATTAAAAATTATTTTATGCTTTTTAGCGCCTTTTGTGAAGTCGGCTCAACTTTTTTTGAAAAACTCTTTTTGTAAACAGGAATTATAAAGGAGTTCTTCCATAATGTAGGAAATCTGCCGGCCTGAAGAGATTTGTTGAAGATGAGTTCCAATGGAGTGAGTAAGGTATCAGAACAGGATCTCAAGAATGCAGGTGGAACACCATCAGGACCAAAAGAAAAGTTGAGTTTAAGTTCCTTGATAGTATTCATGATAATATCACGAGATATAATGGGCAAAGCAATGGAGGTAGCAGGACGATTTTGGATATGATCAAACTCTTCCAGGGAAGGCACAAAGTTGCCTGATAAAAAGGCATCCTCAAAAAACAATGCAAAGTTATCGGCTATATCAGACGCGCTACAACTAGAGGATCCATTATACCACATTGTAGATGGGTAATTATGAATTTTCCTTTTCAGATTTACAAATTTAAAAAAGGTACGAGGATCATTGTGCAAGTTACTGCAAATATTATCAAGGTATTCCCTTATTAATGATGCAGATAACGCTTAGAAGCATTCATGACAATAAACGAATTCAGAATAAGCTGACGTGCTTCTACAGCGTAAGTAGGTTTTCCATAACCTATTTTTTTATTTTTAAGACTCCGTAGTTCCCTAGTATACCACGGTGGAGAATGACAGGATGATCTCAACGGTTTAAGTGGTACACACGAATTAAAGAGATCTTAAATCCTATCATAAAACACGGAAACGCAATCGTCGATATCGTTATCATGAAAAAGGGATGGGAAATCGATTGAGAGAATCCTGTTTGAAAGATCAGAGAAGTCCGCCCTTTTAAAATCAAGAACATACTGATCTACGTTGCGGTCAACAATATTAGAACCATCGTAGCAAAAAGAGATGAAAATGACCGGATGTAAACTGTCAATAGCGGATAAATTACGAGAAGTCGGTTCGACTATAGTGTTACGCGAATCAGAACAAAAGATAACTGCCTTCCCATAGAGTTCTTTACATCACTCATTTGATGTAAACCAGAGGAGGAGATGGCGTCAAGAAAATGGGAGTCTTTAGCAGTACGACAATTTCAAGGAAGGTAGTCATCGTCATCAGCGTTGAATACCCATTGAACGCTGGATAAGTTAAAGTCACCAAGAAGAATTTTTTCGTCCTCTGGGTTTGTCATATTATTAATAAAATCTTGGCTAAGAATTAAAATATCGTAGAGACTTCGACCATCTGCATCAGCATGGTTTGTCAAGTTTTGAGGGATATAACAACATAGAAGGAATATATGCATTTTTCCCAGAGCTATCTTAAGAGCTACTAGCTCGATTGTGAGCGTGACGGATAAAGCAGGGATATCAACCAAACTGCAATCCAAGTGCGATTTGCATGCAACCAACACGCCATCACCACGAGCCATGGATTCAGATTATCTATCGTTTTGAAAAATCTGATAGGACTCGTCAGGAATTTCTGCATCAGTAAAACCGCAATGAAGCCAGGTTTCGGTCAGAGCGATGACGTCGTAACAGCAAGCAAGAGAAGCCTGAAATAACTGGCTTGATCTTGTTCTTAGTCCCCTTACATTTTGGTAGTAAAGGGATAGCGTACCTAGTTTTTTTGGTTGCTAGCAGAAGTTCTATTCTGAGTGCCTTCCGCGACCCTACGGCGGGGCACAAACTCGTGCGCAATGATATTCTCGGGCCAGAAATCGGGGGCAGACATTATCTGAAAAAGTTCTGAGGACGATGTCAACTTAAAAGATGGCATGAGTCCTTGAGAATGACGAGATCTTATTAGTTGACAACGGAGGAGTGCTGAGTCATCAACACCACTCCTCTCTCTCACGTAGCCAACAACGTCGTCAACAGAAGTCGAGGGATCAAGTCGGAAAACAAAAAATGACCGCGGTGGTTGCGCAATCCTCAGGGTGAAACCCTCATTTCAAGAAACATTAATTGATCTCAATGGGAATGTGTCATGCGATGGTTGAGGACCAGACTGAGAGGGGCCGGGAGATATGTTCCCAGCTGGGTCCGATGCAGGGGAACACGAACAGCACTACGACGACGCCTCCATCTACGAGTGGTCGGCGCGGGGGCTGGTCGGAGCGGAGACAGCCTCAGAGCAAGCACTCAGGTCACATTTTACCTGCTTACTATTTTATGAATTTGAAGACGATTTGGACAAAACATTCCTGCCACACGTATTTTAAAGTTGTTGAATTCACAAAAATTGCTAACAGTCAATTTCGAAGATATTTTGATTTAAATATCATTTAGCTGCATCAAATCATTAGATGTTTAGAGATCATCGCTAATTATTTAGTACATAGTTAGGCATTAGGGAAGCAGATTTTATCGTTCTTGAGCCATTTACTCTCTGTATTATTCAATTACAATTCGCTGTAGGAATTTCTTAAATCGAAGTCCGTAACTCACGACGAAATAGGTATTTATTTTGCCACATCATATTCAGTGCATTACGGTGATGGGTAATCGTGTATATAAAGTAAATTTGTTGTGCTGATAATTTTTGTTCATAACCACTTTTGCATTCAGACTCATAGTTATTTCGTTATGGCTGTGGGTTACGGACACTAGTGATAAGTCGACAAGCGAAGTGTAGTGCGATAAAGTCGGTGAACGGTGGACGGAGGAAATTGAGGAAAGCAGTGCATAGAGCTTAACAAAATCTCCTTGCTTGCTTTCTTAAAAGAGCAGCTGTAACTAAAGCTTTAGCGAAAGCTAACGGATTGATAGTTTGTTGATAAGAATTATTTGCTTCAAAAAAGAACGCACGTTAACACGATACCTATTGAAACAGAAGAAGCTGTACTTCAATTTTACCAATCATCAGAGATTACTTAGCAGTCGCCATGTATGAAGGACAGGGAAATAATTAGAACTAGGGATCAAGATGGTAAAACCCAGAAAACTTACGTTCCAAGGCGCTACATGCTGTCTTTTCAGGAAGCTTTTACCACTCTTTTGGAGCAGAATTCAGACTTAAAACTTGGGTTTTCCAGATTTCATAGTTTAAAGCCGTCTTTTGTGAAAAGTTTTACCCAAATTCCTCACCAAGTGTGTATATGTAAGACCCATTAGAATATATATTTCCTTATCCAAGCTTAACACAGTTATAACAGCCTACCAACGGATCTTAAGGAATTTGTAAACAGTGTAACTTGCAAATCGGATAATGAAGCATGTATTATGGGGCGTTGTAACCTATATAAAACCTTCTTCGACTGATTTGATCCTTTTTATTACAATGAAGAAATTATATTAAAAGTAATGCAGTGGGTCGTGAAAGCCGGCTCCTGCAATACAGAAGAATTTCTTTGGAGTCATCAAAGTGTTTTCAATGTTTGAAAGATCAAACAAGACCATTTCTGACTCATGTCTTTATAAAAAGAACACAGGTACGCTATTTGCAAGAATCTATAAAAAGTGCCACTGGGAAATCCATTTTCATGCAAATTGATTATGCAGAGAACTTTGCTCTTAGAGAGAAATTCAATCTGCTCATTGGCATCATTCCCAGTGCACAATGTTCACTGCTCACGCTTGGGTTGATCAATATCAAGCAAAAAGTTATGCATTGATTTCTGATCATTTAGAACACGGAAAACTCAGTGTTTATAAAAATTTGGAAATTCTTCTTGCTGATCTAATAAAGAATTAAAATGCTGTTAGAGAGTTAAGAATATTTTTTGCGGAGCAACAAGCCAGTTTAAGCAGCGTTTCACACTTTCTATTCCTCCTATGCTACAAGTTCGCTACGGTGTAAATATTACTTAAAATTTTTTTGTTTCTAGCCATGGCAAGGGTGTTTTTGACGAAATAGGAGCCACGGTCAAAGGAGCAGTTTAATGAAGAGTTAGGTCAGCTGAAATTGTTAGAGCTGCTGAAGACTTTACCACTACTGCTCAAAATGCATGCCCAAATGACGATTATGACGAGGTGAAGGTGAACAAGGACACGCTACAAGAATACTGGAATGAAGTTCGACCAATCCTAATGATGCAGAAGAGCCATAAGGTGCGTGCCATCGATCAGAGAAAAATCGGAGTTAAATTTCACGCAACGTCTACAGACGAACAAGACGTATCTTACTTTCTCATTACGGGAATCTGGCAATGGGATATTTCCGACAAACTGGATACAGACAATGCTGAACAGCAGGGTCATCAATGCCAGTTAAGGGAATTTTTCCATTAGGAGAACAGTTCACAGAGGTACACCACAGGAGGGATTATTGTCACCCCTGCTTTGGAACATCTTTCTAAACAAAATCCTCAAATCTCTCGACAACAAAGGTATTAAAACGGTAGCGTACGCAGACGACATATGTAGTCTTTGCTGACAAAAGGAAAGTTCCTACAAACGGTCAGTGACGTCATGAGCTCTGCTTTGACAGACATATCAAGATGGGCAGAGGACAACGGTCTTACAATAAACCCCCGTAAGACAGAATTCGTCCTGTTCACAAGGAAACACCAACTACCTATTTGGAAACCACCAAAACTTAAAGGTAGTGTCCTCAAACTCTCCTCGGAAGCCAAGTTTTTGGCCGTCATATTCGATTCCAAATTGAATTGGAGACGGAATATGGAAGAGATGATGAAGAAAGGACTCAATGCATTTTATGCTTGCAAGAAAACCTTTGGAAAGAAATGGGGCATGAAACCGCATATTGTACACTGGATGTACACAGCGATCATCAGGCCTATTCTTACCCATGGGTCAATTGTTTGGTGATGCAGTTAATAAGCAATCTAACCTTAACTCCTTAGCAAAAGTGCAAAGGCTCGCTTGCTTAGGAACAATAGGCGCAACAAAATCTACACCACAAGCTGGTTTGGAAGCCATTTTATACCTTGAACCCATA
Organism: Leptarthrus brevirostris; assembly: GCA_964036015.1. Taxonomy (NCBI): domain Eukaryota; kingdom Metazoa; phylum Arthropoda; class Insecta; order Diptera; family Asilidae; genus Leptarthrus; species Leptarthrus brevirostris. Next base: position 42,145,904 of record OZ038371.1, read on the forward strand.
GAACTCCATACGAAAAGAATGGCAACCTTGGCAGCTCTCAGACTCAGAGAAAATAGCCAATGTACACCACAGAATTTTCGACATGCAGTCATACTGAACTTCTTTAATCAAAATGGGTTGCACCCCTCAACGGATTATATGAAGCCACAATATGACTTTAGAAAACCCTTTTTGGTTATCATACCAGACAGAGAAGATTGGAAGCACTCTGAAAACATAATTAAAGGAACTACCATCTTCACAGATGGATCGAAAACAGAAAAGGGGATTGGAGTTTTCTCGGAAGCGCTGCAAATTAGTAAGTCGTAAACACTCATCGACGAATGCAGAATGTTCCAAGCGGAAATATACGCTATAATAAAAGCTGCACTTACTGCCCAAGAAAAAGAGATGCCAGCAACTGAGATCACTATTTGTGTGGACAGTCAAGCAGCACTCAAGGCACTGAACTCCAACGTGATAAAGTCAGAATGAGTGAAAGACTTTTTCAGAGCCCTAAGAAATATTTCATACCATACGGTTAGGCTCTGCTGGGTTCCAGAACATGTCGGCATAGAGGGTAACGAAAAAGCCGGCGAACTGGCCTAAAACGGTTCAAATAAAGACATTGATATGCCGGTTGAAAATGTACACCCTCCCCTTAACACAGCAAAAAGTCAAATTGATAGACATTACTCTAACACGTGGAACGGTGGAAAAATATCAATTACTGCTTTTACAACACGAAGTCTTTGATCGGAGCTGAATTATAGCAGAACTTCAAATCTCTTATCCTTCGATAGAAAGCGCATTCGAATACTCGTCGGCGTCATCATCGGACACCGCCCCATAGCAGCTATGGCCATAGTGCACCTGCTCTGCGAATGTCCGGCTCTAAAAGAACGACGAATCGCCTCTTTGGGAGGAAGGTTCTTTGCCAATTTGGACGACCTAGCTGAGATAGCACAGACAGATTCATTCAGAGATCTGGGTGGTTTTAAGTTCTGACTATGCTTCTTCTTTTTAAGGGCATTCACAATGGGCCTTCATGGCCTCCGAGTGAACTTGGTGCTTCTTAGCAACAAATAGTCCGACTAACCAACCAACAAAGAAGTATTACTTTTCTAACTTATATCACCAAATTTTCTGTTTATTTGAAAGTTTTTGAGAAGTGATGGTGTTTTTCTTATTTTTATTTTTAAACTCAAATGTAAATTTTAATTTGGTTTTGTTTACTTTCAAATTAATAAAAATTCTAAATTTATAATAAAAGTTGTTCAATGTAAAGTATACACTAAATACTCTATATTGTAGAAAAGTCAATAATATGCTTATAATATACAGTTTTATTATATTATTACAGATCTAAACTACTACTGGCTAAAGAGAAGATATTAACAAGGACCTACTGTTAACTGTGAATCCGAACATTTCAAACTATGCATTCATCTACCAAAAGTACACAGGCATCCTTGGAAAACTAGCTATACATATCCAAACACATCTGCCTCCTAACCTAACCATTGAAACGGATACGCTCTCTAAGCACAAACTAGGGAAACAATCAGCATCAAAGGAACAACTCAATCAGGCATACATGGAGGTTCTCCATGTCAATAGTGAATGGCACATCCTGGTCACTGATGCAGCCTTCAAATACCCCTATACAGGAGTAAGTCTCATAGAACATCCGACGTTAAACCCGTACTGCAACAAACAATACCTACTGAGCTCTTCCACCTCAGGAGAACTCAAAGCCATCCGGAAAGCAGTAGAACACACCATAAACACCAAAATTAAGAAATGCATTATTCTCACAGACAGCAAACCGGCCTGCCTGATTTTACAAAATGCGAAAAACAATACTCACGCACAATATATCCTGAAACTAATGATGATACAAATACAGCACCATTTTGGATTGTAACCGACCTAATATATTACAAATGCTTATAAATTTCCGTAAAAATACAATCACATCTTTTCTCAATTACATGAAAGAAATAGAGTTACTATAAATTTAATTTTCATTATTGCTCTCACACACATATCATTAATCTTAACTTTCCAAACATAAATTCTTAAGGGATCTATTTCCACAACTTACTAACATTGGACTGCAAACCCATCCTTCTCTACATACTACTCCCATACCGTTTTCACATATCATTAAACCAGTAACAATAATAGAATATTTCAGACCAATAAGTACGTTAACAGTCCTAATTATTCAATACAATAAAAAATAAACTAGAATCGTGAACCCCACTTAAATCATGGCGATTTCCCGGGAACGGATGAGCCAGGAGCACTTGAAGTCCCACTTGCCTTTACGCGGGAACAAAACCCAGTGCTGAAAACAATTATAGAAGAAGAAGAAGAAGTATCATTCCAGCATGGACGCCATACTGGTCACACGTACTGTAGACGGCTCGCTCTGCAAGTTAAATAATGTTTAATTTGCTAGAGTGTAGTTAGTGCTAAGTGCGTGAGGTCTTTATGGGGTGACATCGGAACTTAGTTATACATCTATTTAAACAATTAAAATCAATATAAATCAAATACAAAAAATCAAGTGATTTACAGTTATTTCAAACCACGCGGTTACAAGTGCAAAACTATAAGTGAAACATATTAAATCTACGCATTACGCTGACTACTTTATATACAAAACAACTAATTTGGATCAAATCTAATACACATATTTAAACACACTTTATGTCGTTATACCCTAACGGGTCGAGCCAGGAGATTGGGGACTCCAGTTGCGGAGAGCAGCCCACAGTCCACTTTCTGAAATCAATATAAGAAGAAGAAGAAGTATGCTCTGAAACATTTATTGTTTTGATTGTTTATATGGCCTTGTTGGATTGTTTTTATGCATTGTACTTCAGATTTTTTGATACCGCTCGTGGTATGCTTCCTGATCCCAAATACATACACCTAGTGTAGCTGTTATGGTATTATATCCATTTGATATAGTTTGTGTAATGATGCCGTCAGGACGTAAGATGGTAGACATAATTTATAAAAACTGGGGCACAATTGGAAGGATTATTCTTCAAAGGAGCTTTCTCAAATGTTCTTCGTGGAACAAGAGGTACTTTGTTTCAGTTTTATGTGAACTTATAAGATTTTTGTGGATTATTACATTGAGGAATAAAGTAATCGGAATGTCAAAACCAACAGCAACTGCTCTATCAACCATATGCTAAAACACAACTCCCTCTCCTCTGTTGTGAATGGTATTTCAATTAGAAACAAATAAACTATTTATATAATTATTTTAATTCTTCATAACTTGTTTGCAAATAAACGCCAAAGAACATATTATATTTTATATATCTCTTTCACCAAAAGTTAATAAAAAATGTTCCAAACTCACCTTTTTATCCATTACATTGCTGAACGAAATCTGTTACATCTCTACAACAATAGATTCATCAGAAGTACACTGGAAATAAATTAATTTTATTTATATATTTGACTTGTTGAATAGAATGTATACGGCTTGTGGCATAAGATTCAATTGATTATGATTGAAATGTCTTATTCTGTAAGCAGCGAGTTGGGAATTTATTATTAATGAACGGCGCCTATTCATCACTTTTGTTATTAATAAGCCTTCTAATTAAAATGACGTTGTCGGAATGAAATATTGGCGTTCTTAGTCGCTTGCCTAATTTAGTAATGCATAAAATCCATATAATCTAATCACGTAAAATTGTCTACGACAATTTATCTTGCTCGGACTTCACTCCAACGCAAATTTCCTGCAAATGTGGCAATACACGGCGCATTAACATAATTGATAAAATATTTATTACTTTATCAGATGCTACAATTAACGCAGAGATACATACGTAGAAGCGAAAAGATTCGCCAACGTTGCTTGGGGAAACCCTACACCAAAGCAGGTCTGAACCAATTATGTGAATTCGTTAGTTCGACCTCTGATTTGAATCTCTTACAAGTTATTTGAAAAACCCTCGAAGGACTTAGGTATACTGGGAAATCTGAGCTACAAGTGTGACAAAGAAAATTATATGGAAATCTCGAATGTCAGAGGCATAAATCAATTTTTGACAAAGAATTTCAAAATCAGGATGGGAATGGGAAAAGCGTGTCAGACCTTATGAATGCAGAAAGAAATCAAAAGTGACTTACGGAGCTTATTATGAACTACAGAAGCCCTTTCGTAGATAAGCCGGCTTTCCAAGCACCATCAATGGAAACAGAGGGAACTTTTACCATCTTGCAGACCCTACCACCAAATTATCCTCAATGCTGAAGTGCCAAAAGAAGGTGAATCGGCTAAGGTGGACGCAGTCGCACTGCGGCCGAATAATTCCAACGGTTGAAAAACGGAAAAGCTGGAAACACTGGAAGGATCCACTTGCTAGCAGTTTCATCCACATTCGTCGCGTGTACACAGGTTAGTACCGTTCAAATTTTCATAGAGAATTGAGCTGGATACTTCGGAGTTCCACTGTTGCTCTGAACTTTTATCACGAGTTAGTGCTTTGCCTAACAAAGTTTAGTTGCTTTTAAATTGAGAATTTGTTGCAAGGTAATAACTACAGGAGCGAGCGCTGAAATACACCTTGTGCTTTGTCCCCTTGAAAACAAACCGCAACAAGTTTAATACCAAATGATGCCTGACCATTATTAGGGTATACTAGCTCTAGTTATCACTAAATAGGACTATTCGGAGCTTATTTCCGCTCCTCTGCTATTTTAAGTCTACGGGAGTAGCAGGTGGTTGAGATTATATTCAAAGTGCAGCTTCATAATCTAACGTAAATATTTACACTATTCGTTCGTCGACAGATTCATGTTTGTTTAATGTGAGAAGTTTCATAGTTTTGTGCTAGTGTTTGTTGGGGAAAGCTTTTCTCGTTAATTGTTTTTGAATAACTGTGATGAGTGTTTTACAGAATACAGTCTTGGATTGAAGGTCTTCTCAAGTTTAAGGTAAGGATAATTAATTTTTGAGCGAAGAAGTTAATATCGAAATCAGAAGAAATAATGCGTAAAATTGCTATCTCCAAACATTAGACTTAGCTCTAGGAAAATGAAGGATTATTTTGACTCTTCTGAGTATGCAGGGAATGTTAGAATTTGAGAAAAATCTTTTGTGTGAAGTTGCTCGTGCTGTAAGGGTCATCATTCAGGAAATTCTTTGGAAATGTGTGAAAAGTGTACAAAAATTGTTGAAATATTTGGATCTTAGTTTACTAAATTCCTTACATATTCTGTGTTGAATCTAAAAATTTTAGGTTGTCGTTTATGATTGCAATCTATCTACAGGATGACACAAAATGTATATTTATTTCTCTTCCCTATAATTTGTAGCAATAGGGTAAATTTCCCTAATGTTGACCACTTAAACATTCATCAAATGATTACTTTTAAAAGGCGACGGTGAAACAATGAAAAATGAATTAGAAATATTCCATTGTTTTATACTTAACTTGCAATGTTTTGTATAATATAAACAGAAAAATATGCATATCTGCAAAAGTACACCTTTTTCATTTCCTATTTTCGTGCTAAGATGTTCCTAATGTCGGAGATGGAAAAAATAGTTATAGGTACATAACATAAATATGTATTTATATACTAACTAGTTAACATAAGATACTTATCAAAAAATATCAATTCAAAATAAATTCACAGATTTACAAAAATACAACAATCTGTTAGAAAAAGTCTTAGGCCAAAAAAAACACACATTCAATAAATATAAACAAAAACATGTCATAATACGTTATGAGTTGCAAAATATTTTGATTGAAATTTTCTTAAATATGTTGTTAAACATACACGAATTGCATATAAAGTCTCTTGATCCCAAGTCTCCATAGGGAAGACCAGTAAAATCAGTACACTTTAAATAGAACCAATTCGGGAAAAAATCGCAACCAAAGTGTTTTAAAGTTGCCATCTTCAGCGTCACTCAAAAGTTCTTGACTCAGCACAACGTATATTCACTTTTGTTTTCTGTGAGACTTTTCTTTTGAATCTTTATGATTTTTTTGGCTTTTAGCTTTCTTTTTCTCTTTTTATAAATAAATTCGAGCCAAGCGGTAGAACATGTAACACTGTAGGTTGCTTGGCCTATTCTTTTCCGGTTCATTACTTTGTTAAGGATTTTGGATAGTATAAATGTTTCTTCAAACCAGGAGTGCAAGAACTTATAACACAAGTGAAAGTTGAAAGTCTAATAAAAGCAGGCGAGGAAGGTGCTATTGGCAACAGTTCATTTTGTCAGTGTTCATTTCCGTGAGATGTACTTGTCGAAAGGGTTTCTTGTATGTTCGAAGTACTTGGTAGACACACGTTAATTTTCTCTGATGGCACAGACGTGCTTAGATCATCTTTAGTAACGTAAAACTACCTAATACCGACCATACGAAGTCAAAAAGCAATAATATTTTCAAAACATTAGTATTTATGAGTTAATTTTTGATAATTAAAATTAATTTGAATTTAAATAAAATTACATGTGCACATGCCCATAATCCAACCACTAAAACTAGTTTACCTTAAGGGGTTAGGGGTAGTCAGAGACATGAAAAAATGAGAATTTTCAATAATTTTTTTTTGCTAGTAAATCATTTTATTTTATAAAAGTAATAATATGGGATCATTACATCATGTTTCGACCTGACTTCACGAAAATTAAAAAAAAATATATAATAATTTTAAAAGTTATAGCTGTTTGTGTTGACCCAGTTCCAAAAGAAGTGCCTTGCGGTGACCATCACAAATCCTTGGAGATTCATCGAAAATCAATGGGACAAAAAAAATTATTTAGATAGTGCCTGATCGAAGTTTTTTTTTTTTAAATTAACAAAATGGCGGCCTTAGGAAATTTTTCTCCAGATTTTCGGGAAAAAAGCATCAGTAAATTGTTTTTAAGAAATCGAAATTAAAAAAAATCCTTCGATCAGGCACTAGTTTTTTATGTTTTCCAAAAGTTGTATAAATTTCATTGAAATCTACTGAGCGGTTTTCGAGTTACAGTGGTCACCAGTTCAAAAAACATAGTTTTGAGAAAAACGCATTTAAAGTTTTACACTCGATTTATGTAGAGTAATACGAATTATTTAATTAGTTACACTGAGTTGTCTATTCCTGGGCCATATAATAGTTCTTCAGCCGTTGTAGAAGCTTCCAAAATATCGATTTGATGTTGTCTACGTAGCATTCTACCTTCATCAAAGTTGTAATAAGTTCATGACAGTAGAACCCGAGAAACCGGTTACTAGCAGCTGCCCTAGCCACCTGCTCTCGACCGTTCTAGTGCGGCCGATAATTGTAGAATAACTCGAAAAGTATTTGTCGGATTCACTTCAAATTTTCAGAGAATATTTTTAAGATATTATACTTTAAGAAAATACAAAAAACAAAATTCTGAATTTTTAAAATTCTGACTACCCCTAACCCCTTAATAACTACTTACCTAGCGCATTTTTCATGGAAACTGGCATTCCGTAAAATAAATCACACGTACGAACTTTTTTGCAAACATTTATTATTATTTATAAGGTTAAGATTATAAAATAAATACAAATTAGTATTTGTTGTCTTATATAATAAATAAAATGTTTTTCGGTTGCATCAGCGCGTGATGCTGCTAGGGTCTGTGGTGTTCTGTAAGAATTTTTGGCTGTCGTTTCATAAATCTTTGAACCTATTTGTTACCTGAAATTCCTTTCTCGAATGGGTTTTTTTGTTTTAAATTTTCCATTAATTTTGCAAAAGATTTCATTAGCTGCACTGAAAATTTGTTTTTGCATCTCAATAACCCCAATACTTCCTCTTATTTTGCAGTTAGAACGGTCGGCCCTCATATAGCACTAGTTTTGTATTAATTTTTTAATTTGTCGGTAAGAGATGCTTTTGAAACGTTGAATGCCTTAGAAGCCTTCCTGATAGACATCAAATTATATTTTACAGCATCTTAAGCATGGCATAAAGATTGCTGGAGTATTTTAATCTTCTCGATGCTATCGTCAACCTAAAAAATACCGGTCAGGTGCAAGTTGCGCAATTAGTGTTCTGTACCGTGATCCATTTCAAAGAAAAGGTTTTAGTTAAGCAAAAGAGATAGGAGACGTTGTCACGCTTCTGTTTCTCGGCCGTGTTAAAACGGATACAGTCACACTCCTTCTTTTATCTTAGTCTGAATATACCAGATAAATTATGAGAGATAATGAGTGAAAATACGCTCGTGATATGGAGAATTTAAAAAAAATTCGAATTTTTTTGGGAGATCTTCCAATCACGCTAGTCGTCTTTCAAGTCAGTAAAGTCGGTTTAATTCCAAGAAGTATGTTTTCATTCCATCAAGTGTTCAATGAAACTATTTAAAGTATTGAAATCAAACTAGCCCACAATTTTCAACTGAAACTTTTCCAAGTTTTCAACTCTTCTAGTAGACAACAATTTCTGAGGTTTTTTTGAAAAAGTATTTAAAATAAGTAACAATTAGACAAAATGAAATCTTCCATTAAATCCACCCAAACTATCCTCCAAAATCAAAAGTTTACATTCAAAACGGCTTTGATTGGATCACTAATTCATACCTTTGTGCCAGCTTTAAACTTCTTATGTCAAATAATTTTGGGAATAATCAGCTGTGACAAATAGCCGGACATACATCGAACTGATTCCATAAATGTTCCATTTTGCGATTTAGACACCGAAATACACACGGACTAAAAAAGATAATATATTAATTGATATGAAAATATACCACACATATTCTCTTTACAATTAAAAGAATTGTGATAACACATGCGTAGCCTCCAGTTAATTATTTTTAAAAATATAAACATTATCTGTTTCAATAAAACTTGTACAAGAAGAGAATTTCTATTTTGTTGATATGACTACCAAAATCTTCAGATAGACAAAAATGTCGACTTTCCTTAAAGAAGGGTAGTCGAATACAGTTTACACTTAGTTAAGAGAAACCCAGGCAACATCGTATTAGAAATTAATATTGTAAAACATGAACCGTGTCTCGAAATAGTGTATGTATAATGGAAATTTAAACTATTCTGTGGTCAATGATTATTGAGATACAAATGTCAAAAATGCTTTGTACTCTGGTCAGAATTTGGAAAATTAACCGAAAAAAGTAAGAAAAAACTTACTTTATAAAAATTAATAATATTATTTTCAATTATTGTGTTCAGTGAAAATTTTTATTGGAACAAGCATGCGATGAACTATATACTTCAGAAAAAATAAATCTATACCCTGTTCCAGAAAGATTGGCAGTACACGATAAATGGCAAGATATGATGCCAAATTTCTTAAATTCAGCCTTTCGGTCTTTCTTGGTCGAGAAACCAAGAGGCACTGAGATAGAACATTCTGCAGCCACTGGCCAGATGCTTGTGCCTTGTGGACGACCGACAATGATCAGCACTCAGTGGTGGGTGTTTTTACATGCGAAGTTCTCCGATGAATTACGAGTTAGAGTGACTGAAATGGTCGCAAACAACATTTAGTGTAGCCAGATTATATCTAACCTACTACGTTTGTAGAAAGGCTTAAATTTACTTATTATAAATTGTTTTGAATTATTTATTTGGAAATCTGTATATATTTTTGGTTCAATGTTGCACAGTTGTTAATAAAAAAAGCCCTAATGAACGGTTATGAGTTCATCAAGTAACTTTTTATATTTACATGCTTTTGATATGGCAACCCAAGTCCACGAGGAAAAATCGGAAAATGTTCTGAGTTGAAATCGTGGCAACAGCGTACCTACTGAGAAAGAGGGATGGGTGAATAGGAAAATGATGGAAAAATTAAGCAGACAGCAATAGTCCATAAGAGCGTGGACTATTGGAACAGATTATACTCTTTGCATCCAACGCGGCGCGGTGCGGCACGACACTGCGCGGCATATTCGGCGGCGAAATTCAACTTTCGTTAGTGTTTTGTTCACTTTTCGTAAGTATTTCAAGAGCTTATACTTAAGAAAATGGAAGAGTTGATCGTATCAATCAAAAAATACCCTTTTTTTTATGATTTGAGCAACAACATGGCCAAATAGTTGCCGAAGAATGCGGTTGAAGGTGAATTTTTTAAAAAGTTTTGCGCGGTATTTCGTTTATAAATAAATGCTGTAGAAGTTGTGATCATTTTTTCTGTCACGACCATGGCTTGTTCTTTACTTGCGTAGATAGTCTGTAATGTCACAACCATATAATTTTTATGTCACTGAAAATAAGATTTTAATAATTGATAATTTGGCGATTGAGCAGCAGCATTCTTCAATCTTTCTTTCTGTAGTAGTTAGAGCTATTTGCCTTCCGATTTTTATCTGAACTTCCGCAATATTTTTTTTTAAACCATGAGTAAGTGTTGTCTTTCAAACACTAAACCTTCTGCTTGCCTCTCGAATGCCCATATCTTCCTTAATTGATTTGACTTTAGAGACTTTACCATGCAAAAATGTATAGTGTAGCATCGTACACCGAAGTACAAATTTTTAATCATATGAACAATGAGGGATAATACTACATAAAACGATAAAATAAGCACTCAAAATCGGTCCGCCCCTCCACCACCTGGCCCCTACCCAAAACGTTTGTGGCATGGTACCAATGGCAAACATACTCTATACATAAAAAAAAAACTATCTATTATCTAAATCGGTCCACGCGTTATAATGTTAGCCTGCTCCTCCCCTACATCCACACTAGGTAAAAAATCCATATAGTAGCAATGGAAGATGGGAGGTAACGGATGGACCGGATTGGATGATTCTGCTTTAGATGGACAGAATATGTAACCACATTGATTTCATGTTAAAAATGTTAGGGTTGGTAGGGTGGTTGAGGAGGAGGGGGGCGGGGGTGGCGAAACTAGCATTGCAACTTGTAGATATAAGCATTATGTTTTTTAATTGTATAGAGTATGATTCCCCATTGCTACTATTAGAAAAAATGTGGTCCTTAGGTGGGGTGAGGAGGGCAGGCTAATTTGTTAACTGGACCGATTTGGATGATCCTCTTTTTGATGTATAGAATATGTTACTCATTGTTACTCATTTTAACAACAATTTTTTTGTTTACGTATAGGTATTTTAAAGCGTGTTTTTGCTAATAACATTTTTAGGAATAACGCATGTTGGCATCGCATGTTGTTTTGTGATAAAAAGCCACGGGGGTTGCAGCGAAAATGGCAGCGGTTTTGAATCCACTTACAATCGCTGTTTCGAATCGGCTGAATTTTGCTCCTGTCCCATGTTCCTCAGTGTGTTACGGGAAATGGAGAGAATTCGGGTTAAAATTACTTTGTACTAAAGTATTGCTGCGTGATGTATTCCAATTACCGGTAGTGGTAATTAAAATTAAAATTAAAATTAAGTACCAAAGCTTATAACGGAAGAAAGGAACCTCAAATACTAAAACATCGAACACTTTTATAATCCAACCTAATTAACATGGAAATTATAAACACTATTATCTGAACTTTTTTACAATTAAATTTTCTTACAACTCTGCTTATTGTGGTAATTAGGGCACCACCATCCTGAATTTTGAACTTTGAACTTTAGCGCTAATAGTATCGTAAGATTTTAAACCACCTACGATATTGCAATAACCTTTACATTTATTCGTTACATTGAAAATTATTTTTTGTATATTTTCCACGGTAGACTGACTTTGTATCTCCTGCTCTCGCTTAACTTATTCCTTGCCTAATTTTTAATACAACTTAGAATTCAAGAGGACCGCTTGAACGCCTAACAATTATTCATGTTAATTTAAACATTATCATAGAATGATAAATTTCGAAACTCCTGAAAGTGCGAAACTCCTCTAAGTTTCTGCTCAATGGTTAAATTTATTCAAACAAACTTTGTGTATTACATTCAATTATATTCTTCTTCCTCAATTTTTGATTTAGAAATAATATTACACACAGCAACGGTCTTTGAAGAGTTTAATGTTCATTATGGCCCTGCTGTTCTATTTATAAATTATTGAAGCTACAATGACATTAAAGCCTTTATTTAATCTTTTGATTTAAATGTATGCAGATATCACCTAGCAATTTTAGACTTATAAATTGAGATAGAATCTTCTTAGCTAACTGCCAAATTTAAGAAACACTATAATAATTTGCTCCAGCTAAAATCACGAACTTTCATATCAGAGTTGGTCATGAAATTTAAATGATTTAAACCTCTAATGCTTTCGATTTTTTGTAGTGAAAACTTCTTTAGCAGCGTTGAGCTATTTTTGGTAGGGGAAAATCTTATGGGTTCGCGTCACCGACATGCTAATTATGCCAGTATATCTGTAGTTATGAGCAACATATTACATATACCAGACTGTATGATGTGCGCGTTGGACGCTTTTTGGATGGGTAAAATCTTTGAGTTCGCGTCACCGACATGCTGTAATAGCTGTACATCTGTAGCTATAAGTGTGATGTATTGTGCAACATTACTGCTGTGTATATCTATAAAAGTAAAGTTAAATTGATTACGTAGAAAGTTCAGTGTGTGTATCTGTGCATTGTTTAAATTGTGTTTTAGTTTGATTCTTATTTTAATTGTTTGATTGTAGGATCACTACACAGTACAACAGTGCGTACTAAGTATGTTAATATTTTTGAACTGAAAACTTTATGTGCGTTGACCGAGTTTTAGTTGAGGAAAATCTTATGGGTTAGCGTCACCAACATGATAATACTAGCAGTATATATGTAGCGTGTTGATTTTGGCAAGCAGTGAAAGCGTATACAGGGTGTTTCAGATCTGATGTGCCAAAATGTGTGGCGGCAATTTCAACCGTTTGGGAGTTACAGGGTGATTCATAAATTTCAGTTTTTCATGGTATGCACATTACTCTTTTATTTTTATTTCTTGATCTACCCAACACAGCCACATCAAACAAACGCTTAGAAAATACTACCCCAATTAACTTTCCGAAATTTTCAACAATGTTAACTACCACCATTGCAGGACAGTCACTTCCAAAAATGAAAAAATGGTTTTTGATTACCTAAAATTCAGTATTTTCCCACATTTTCTCCGAAATTCATGTAACTAGCAGACCTCTTTTATATTTTTATTGGATTGCCCATCTTATTACCTTTCTAAAAATGTGCAACATGGCAAGGTAGAAACAGGATTAGAAAAACCGCATCCTAAGAACTTCCTGAGTACCTAATTATTTTATTGCACTTTAGGTAGGAAGTTCTTTAAGGAAACAAAATTTGTAAGATAAAGGGTCGAAAATGTTTGGTTTGAGTTAATAGGTAATTAATTTTAATTATTGCTGCAAAAAAGTTATGCAGATGTTAGTGTAATTTTGTTTTATTGGCGATATAAGCTTGTGGTAGCCAGAATTCACACCCTTGTATCCTGGTGTAGCAGGTGGTTGAGATTATATTCAAAGTGCAGCTTCATAATCTAACGTAAATATTTACACTATTCGTTCGTCGACAGATTCATGTTTGTTTAATGTGAGAAGTTTCATAGTTTTGTGCTAGTGTTTGTTGGGGAAAGCTTTTCTCGTTAATTGTTTTTGAATAACTGTGATGAGTGTTTTACAGAATACAGTCTTGGATTGAAGGTCTTCTCAAGTTTAAGGTAAGGATAATTAATTTTTGAGCGAAGAAGTTAATATCGAAATCAGAAGAAATAATGCGTAAAATTGCTATCTCCAAACATTAGACTTAGCTCTAGGAAAATGAAGGATTATTTTGACTCTTCTGAGTATGCAGGGAATGTTAGAATTTGAGAAAAATCTTTTGTGTGAAGTTGCTCGTGCTGTAAGGGTCATCATTCAGGAAATTCTTTGGAAATGTGTGAAAAGTGTACAAAAATTGTTGAAATATTTGGATCTTAGTTTACTAAATTCCTTACATATTCTGTGTTGAATCTAAAAATTTTAGGTTGTCGTTTATGATTGCAATCTATCTACAGGATGACACAAAATGTATATTTATTTCTCTTCCCTATAATTTGTAGCAATAGGGTAAATTTCCCTAATGTTGACCACTTAAACATTCATCAAATGATTACTTTTAAAAGGCGACGGTGAAACAATGAAAAATGAATTAGAAATATTCCATTGTTTTATACTTAACTTGCAATGTTTTGTATAATATAAACAGAAAAATATGCATATCTGCAAAAGTACACCTTTTTCATTTCCTATTTTCGTGCTAAGATGTTCCTAATGTCGGAGATGGAAAAAATAGTTATAGGTACATAACATAAATATGTATTTATATACTAACTAGTTAACATAAGATACTTATCAAAAAATATCAATTCAAAATAAATTCACAGATTTACAAAAATACAACAATCTGTTAGAAAAAGTCTTAGGCCAAAAAAAACACACATTCAATAAATATAAACAAAAACATGTCATAATACGTTATGAGTTGCAAAATATTTTGATTGAAATTTTCTTAAATATGTTGTTAAACATACACGAATTGCATATAAAGTCTCTTGATCCCAAGTCTCCATAGGGAAGACCAGTAAAATCAGTACACTTTAAATAGAACCAATTCGGGAAAAAATCGCAACCAAAGTGTTTTAAAGTTGCCATCTTCAGCGTCACTCAAAAGTTCTTGACTCAGCACAACGTATATTCACTTTTGTTTTCTGTGAGACTTTTCTTTTGAATCTTTATGATTTTTTTGGCTTTTAGCTTTCTTTTTCTCTTTTTATAAATAAATTCGAGCCAAGCGGTAGAACATGTAACACTGTAGGTTGCTTGGCCTATTCTTTTCCGGTTCATTACTTTGTTAAGGATTTTGGATAGTATAAATGTTTCTTCAAACCAGGAGTGCAAGAACTTATAACACAAGTGAAAGTTGAAAGTCTAATAAAAGCAGGCGAGGAAGGTGCTATTGGCAACAGTTCATTTTGTCAGTGTTCATTTCCGTGAGATGTACTTGTCGAAAGGGTTTCTTGTATGTTCGAAGTACTTGGTAGACACACGTTAATTTTCTCTGATGGCACAGACGTGCTTAGATCATCTTTAGTAACGTAAAACTACCTAATACCGACCATACGAAGTCAAAAAGCAATAATATTTTCAAAACATTAGTATTTATGAGTTAATTTTTGATAATTAAAATTAATTTGAATTTAAATAAAATTACATGTGCACATGCCCATAATCCAACCACTAAAACTAGTTTACCTTAAGGGGTTAGGGGTAGTCAGAGACATGAAAAAATGAGAATTTTCAATAATTTTTTTTTGCTAGTAAATCATTTTATTTTATAAAAGTAATAATATGGGATCATTACATCATGTTTCGACCTGACTTCACGAAAATTAAAAAAAAATATATAATAATTTTAAAAGTTATAGCTGTTTGTGTTGACCCAGTTCCAAAAGAAGTGCCTTGCGGTGACCATCACAAATCCTTGGAGATTCATCGAAAATCAATGGGACAAAAAAAATTATTTAGATAGTGCCTGATCGAAGTTTTTTTTTTTTTAAATTAACAAAATGGCGGCCTTAGGAAATTTTTCTCCAGATTTTCGGGAAAAAAGCATCAGTAAATTGTTTTTAAGAAATCGAAATTAAAAAAAATCCTTCGATCAGGCACTAGTTTTTTATGTTTTCCAAAAGTTGTATAAATTTCATTGAAATCTACTGAGCGGTTTTCGAGTTACAGTGGTCACCAGTTCAAAAAACATAGTTTTGAGAAAAACGCATTTAAAGTTTTACACTCGATTTATGTAGAGTAATACGAATTATTTAATTAGTTACACTGAGTTGTCTATTCCTGGGCCATATAATAGTTCTTCAGCCGTTGTAGAAGCTTCCAAAATATCGATTTGATGTTGTCTACGTAGCATTCTACCTTCATCAAAGTTGTAATAAGTTCATGACAGTAGAACCCGAGAAACCGGTTACTAGCAGCTGCCCTAGCCACCTGCTCTCGACCGTTCTAGTGCGGCCGATAATTGTAGAATAACTCGAAAAGTATTTGTCGGATTCACTTCAAATTTTCAGAGAATATTTTTAAGATATTATACTTTAAGAAAATACAAAAAACAAAATTCTGAATTTTTAAAATTCTGACTACCCCTAACCCCTTAATAACTACTTACCTAGCGCATTTTTCATGGAAACTGGCATTCCGTAAAATAAATCACACGTACGAACTTTTTTGCAAACATTTATTATTATTTATAAGGTTAAGATTATAAAATAAATACAAATTAGTATTTGTTGTCTTATATAATAAATAAAATGTTTTTCGGTTGCATCAGCGCGTGATGCTGCTAGGGTCTGTGGTGTTCTGTAAGAATTTTTGGCTGTCGTTTCATAAATCTTTGAACCTATTTGTTACCTGAAATTCCTTTCTCGAATGGGTTTTTTTGTTTTAAATTTTCCATTAATTTTGCAAAAGATTTCATTAGCTGCACTGAAAATTTGTTTTTGCATCTCAATAACCCCAATACTTCCTCTTATTTTGCAGTTAGAACGGTCGGCCCTCATATAGCACTAGTTTTGTATTAATTTTTTAATTTGTCGGTAAGAGATGCTTTTGAAACGTTGAATGCCTTAGAAGCCTTCCTGATAGACATCAAATTATATTTTACAGCATCTTAAGCATGGCATAAAGATTGCTGGAGTATTTTAATCTTCTCGATGCTATCGTCAACCTAAAAAATACCGGTCAGGTGCAAGTTGCGCAATTAGTGTTCTGTACCGTGATCCATTTCAAAGAAAAGGTTTTAGTTAAGCAAAAGAGATAGGAGACGTTGTCACGCTTCTGTTTCTCGGCCGTGTTAAAACGGATACAGTCACACTCCTTCTTTTATCTTAGTCTGAATATACCAGATAAATTATGAGAGATAATGAGTGAAAATACGCTCGTGATATGGAGAATTTAAAAAAAATTCGAATTTTTTTGGGAGATCTTCCAATCACGCTAGTCGTCTTTCAAGTCAGTAAAGTCGGTTTAATTCCAAGAAGTATGTTTTCATTCCATCAAGTGTTCAATGAAACTATTTAAAGTATTGAAATCAAACTAGCCCACAATTTTCAACTGAAACTTTTCCAAGTTTTCAACTCTTCTAGTAGACAACAATTTCTGAGGTTTTTTTGAAAAAGTATTTAAAATAAGTAACAATTAGACAAAATGAAATCTTCCATTAAATCCACCCAAACTATCCTCCAAAATCAAAAGTTTACATTCAAAACGGCTTTGATTGGATCACTAATTCATACCTTTGTGCCAGCTTTAAACTTCTTATGTCAAATAATTTTGGGAATAATCAGCTGTGACAAATAGCCGGACATACATCGAACTGATTCCATAAATGTTCCATTTTGCGATTTAGACACCGAAATACACACGGACTAAAAAAGATAATATATTAATTGATATGAAAATATACCACACATATTCTCTTTACAATTAAAAGAATTGTGATAACACATGCGTAGCCTCCAGTTAATTATTTTTAAAAATATAAACATTATCTGTTTCAATAAAACTTGTACAAGAAGAGAATTTCTATTTTGTTGATATGACTACCAAAATCTTCAGATAGACAAAAATGTCGACTTTCCTTAAAGAAGGGTAGTCGAATACAGTTTACACTTAGTTAAGAGAAACCCAGGCAACATCGTATTAGAAATTAATATTGTAAAACATGAACCGTGTCTCGAAATAGTGTATGTATAATGGAAATTTAAACTATTCTGTGGTCAATGATTATTGAGATACAAATGTCAAAAATGCTTTGTACTCTGGTCAGAATTTGGAAAATTAACCGAAAAAAGTAAGAAAAAACTTACTTTATAAAAATTAATAATATTATTTTCAATTATTGTGTTCAGTGAAAATTTTTATTGGAACAAGCATGCGATGAACTATATACTTCAGAAAAAATAAATCTATACCCTGTTCCAGAAAGATTGGCAGTACACGATAAATGGCAAGATATGATGCCAAATTTCTTAAATTCAGCCTTTCGGTCTTTCTTGGTCGAGAAACCAAGAGGCACTGAGATAGAACATTCTGCAGCCACTGGCCAGATGCTTGTGCCTTGTGGACGACCGACAATGATCAGCACTCAGTGGTGGGTGTTTTTACATGCGAAGTTCTCCGATGAATTACGAGTTAGAGTGACTGAAATGGTCGCAAACAACATTTAGTGTAGCCAGATTATATCTAACCTACTACGTTTGTAGAAAGGCTTAAATTTACTTATTATAAATTGTTTTGAATTATTTATTTGGAAATCTGTATATATTTTTGGTTCAATGTTGCACAGTTGTTAATAAAAAAAGCCCTAATGAACGGTTATGAGTTCATCAAGTAACTTTTTATATTTACATGCTTTTGATATGGCAACCCAAGTCCACGAGGAAAAATCGGAAAATGTTCTGAGTTGAAATCGTGGCAACAGCGTACCTACTGAGAAAGAGGGATGGGTGAATAGGAAAATGATGGAAAAATTAAGCAGACAGCAATAGTCCATAAGAGCGTGGACTATTGGAACAGATTATACTCTTTGCATCCAACGCGGCGCGGTGCGGCACGACACTGCGCGGCATATTCGGCGGCGAAATTCAACTTTCGTTAGTGTTTTGTTCACTTTTCGTAAGTATTTCAAGAGCTTATACTTAAGAAAATGGAAGAGTTGATCGTATCAATCAAAAAATACCCTTTTTTTTATGATTTGAGCAACAACATGGCCAAATAGTTGCCGAAGAATGCGGTTGAAGGTGAATTTTTTAAAAAGTTTTGCGCGGTATTTCGTTTATAAATAAATGCTGTAGAAGTTGTGATCATTTTTTCTGTCACGACCATGGCTTGTTCTTTACTTGCGTAGATAGTCTGTAATGTCACAACCATATAATTTTTATGTCACTGAAAATAAGATTTTAATAATTGATAATTTGGCGATTGAGCAGCAGCATTCTTCAATCTTTCTTTCTGTAGTAGTTAGAGCTATTTGCCTTCCGATTTTTATCTGAACTTCCGCAATATTTTTTTTTAAACCATGAGTAAGTGTTGTCTTTCAAACACTAAACCTTCTGCTTGCCTCTCGAATGCCCATATCTTCCTTAATTGATTTGACTTTAGAGACTTTACCATGCAAAAATGTATAGTGTAGCATCGTACACCGAAGTACAAATTTTTAATCATATGAACAATGAGGGATAATACTACATAAAACGATAAAATAAGCACTCAAAATCGGTCCGCCCCTCCACCACCTGGCCCCTACCCAAAACGTTTGTGGCATGGTACCAATGGCAAACATACTCTATACATAAAAAAAAAACTATCTATTATCTAAATCGGTCCACGCGTTATAATGTTAGCCTGCTCCTCCCCTACATCCACACTAGGTAAAAAATCCATATAGTAGCAATGGAAGATGGGAGGTAACGGATGGACCGGATTGGATGATTCTGCTTTAGATGGACAGAATATGTAACCACATTGATTTCATGTTAAAAATGTTAGGGTTGGTAGGGTGGTTGAGGAGGAGGGGGGCGGGGGTGGCGAAACTAGCATTGCAACTTGTAGATATAAGCATTATGTTTTTTAATTGTATAGAGTATGATTCCCCATTGCTACTATTAGAAAAAATGTGGTCCTTAGGTGGGGTGAGGAGGGCAGGCTAATTTGTTAACTGGACCGATTTGGATGATCCTCTTTTTGATGTATAGAATATGTTACTCATTGTTACTCATTTTAACAACAATTTTTTTGTTTACGTATAGGTATTTTAAAGCGTGTTTTTGCTAATAACATTTTTAGGAATAACGCATGTTGGCATCGCATGTTGTTTTGTGATAAAAAGCCACGGGGGTTGCAGCGAAAATGGCAGCGGTTTTGAATCCACTTACAATCGCTGTTTCGAATCGGCTGAATTTTGCTCCTGTCCCATGTTCCTCAGTGTGTTACGGGAAATGGAGAGAATTCGGGTTAAAATTACTTTGTACTAAAGTATTGCTGCGTGATGTATTCCAATTACCGGTAGTGGTAATTAAAATTAAAATTAAAATTAAGTACCAAAGCTTATAACGGAAGAAAGGAACCTCAAATACTAAAACATCGAACACTTTTATAATCCAACCTAATTAACATGGAAATTATAAACACTATTATCTGAACTTTTTTACAATTAAATTTTCTTACAACTCTGCTTATTGTGGTAATTAGGGCACCACCATCCTGAATTTTGAACTTTGAACTTTAGCGCTAATAGTATCGTAAGATTTTAAACCACCTACGATATTGCAATAACCTTTACATTTATTCGTTACATTGAAAATTATTTTTTGTATATTTTCCACGGTAGACTGACTTTGTATCTCCTGCTCTCGCTTAACTTATTCCTTGCCTAATTTTTAATACAACTTAGAATTCAAGAGGACCGCTTGAACGCCTAACAATTATTCATGTTAATTTAAACATTATCATAGAATGATAAATTTCGAAACTCCTGAAAGTGCGAAACTCCTCTAAGTTTCTGCTCAATGGTTAAATTTATTCAAACAAACTTTGTGTATTACATTCAATTATATTCTTCTTCCTCAATTTTTGATTTAGAAATAATATTACACACAGCAACGGTCTTTGAAGAGTTTAATGTTCATTATGGCCCTGCTGTTCTATTTATAAATTATTGAAGCTACAATGACATTAAAGCCTTTATTTAATCTTTTGATTTAAATGTATGCAGATATCACCTAGCAATTTTAGACTTATAAATTGAGATAGAATCTTCTTAGCTAACTGCCAAATTTAAGAAACACTATAATAATTTGCTCCAGCTAAAATCACGAACTTTCATATCAGAGTTGGTCATGAAATTTAAATGATTTAAACCTCTAATGCTTTCGATTTTTTGTAGTGAAAACTTCTTTAGCAGCGTTGAGCTATTTTTGGTAGGGGAAAATCTTATGGGTTCGCGTCACCGACATGCTAATTATGCCAGTATATCTGTAGTTATGAGCAACATATTACATATACCAGACTGTATGATGTGCGCGTTGGACGCTTTTTGGATGGGTAAAATCTTTGAGTTCGCGTCACCGACATGCTGTAATAGCTGTACATCTGTAGCTATAAGTGTGATGTATTGTGCAACATTACTGCTGTGTATATCTATAAAAGTAAAGTTAAATTGATTACGTAGAAAGTTCAGTGTGTGTATCTGTGCATTGTTTAAATTGTGTTTTAGTTTGATTCTTATTTTAATTGTTTGATTGTAGGATCACTACACAGTACAACAGTGCGTACTAAGTATGTTAATATTTTTGAACTGAAAACTTTATGTGCGTTGACCGAGTTTTAGTTGAGGAAAATCTTATGGGTTAGCGTCACCAACATGATAATACTAGCAGTATATATGTAGCGTGTTGATTTTGGCAAGCAGTGAAAGCGTATACAGGGTGTTTCAGATCTGATGTGCCAAAATGTGTGGCGGCAATTTCAACCGTTTGGGAGTTACAGGGTGATTCATAAATTTCAGTTTTTCATGGTATGCACATTACTCTTTTATTTTTATTTCTTGATCTACCCAACACAGCCACATCAAACAAACGCTTAGAAAATACTACCCCAATTAACTTTCCGAAATTTTCAACAATGTTAACTACCACCATTGCAGGACAGTCACTTCCAAAAATGAAAAAATGGTTTTTGATTACCTAAAATTCAGTATTTTCCCACATTTTCTCCGAAATTCATGTAACTAGCAGACCTCTTTTATATTTTTATTGGATTGCCCATCTTATTACCTTTCTAAAAATGTGCAACATGGCAAGGTAGAAACAGGATTAGAAAAACCGCATCCTAAGAACTTCCTGAGTACCTAATTATTTTATTGCACTTTAGGTAGGAAGTTCTTTAAGGAAACAAAATTTGTAAGATAAAGGGTCGAAAATGTTTGGTTTGAGTTAATAGGTAATTAATTTTAATTATTGCTGCAAAAAAGTTATGCAGATGTTAGTGTAATTTTGTTTTATTGGCGATATAAGCTTGTGGTAGCCAGAATTCACACCCTTGTATCCTGGTGTTTTGTTACTGGTACCTCATGAAAATTTTGCTTCCTGACTGATCCAGCAAGAATACCTATCATAGTTGAAAAACAAATCAATAAGTACGGGTGTTTTTAAGAAAAAAATTATTAAAAAATGGTAGAATTTACATTTGAGGAATACGTGGATATTATTTACATTTATGGTGTTGTAATGGGTCTTTTCTCCTGATTGCTCAATAGAGGGGTTGCCGGGAGCTCTGGAGTCGTCCAAGGTTCTTGACTAATTGAAAAGACTCATTTACAAAATAAATATAGAATTATTTTATTCAGGGTTTCTTTTATTCCGGTTAACAATCAATTGTTACTTATTTCTAACTTGTTATTTTACTGATAATGCTACGGGAAAGTAGGTGAATAGAGAGGGCTATGGTCCACACTTGCAGTGAGAGAGATAGATGCGATGTGGTACGGACGGCGGTTCTCATTTCAAGGAATCTCGTGGATAGTATTCGGTATCCGACGATGTTGGGTACGTCGTATTCTTAATATAAGGGGAATATGGCTATAAAGCACAATAACCAACAGGCTGACACCCCAGAAGGTATTGCACGTCTACAAAGCAACAGTATGCGCTAACTATTACTACTACGGATGACCAACAGGCTGACACCACAGAAGGTCCGGTACGGCTACAAAGCATAATAACCTACAGGCTAACACCACAGAAGGTATTGCACGTCTACAAAGCAAGAGTATGCACTAACTACTACTACTACGGATGACCAACAGGCTAACACCACAGATGGTCGAGGAAACGGGCAGGTAACTAACTACGGTAGATGATACTTTATCGCCTCGAAAGCAAACCACTAGAGTTTGCACAAAATGAGCATGAAGCTTCGGTCCCAAGCGCACTTAGGTCCGAACTGGATTACGGTCGTAATACTTCTGCTCGATTTCTGTACTGTGATGCTCGCTTTTATATTTTTGGCGAGGCCGAGAATTATTCCCCACCACTATTTTCTGGCTTATTACTATGAATCAACTTCATGCAACGGAGACGCACACACCCAACTGATTATGGGTTGATGTGCTAAGAATTAGATGACAACGCAGCTTAGTGGGAATAATCGGGCTTGTATATTTGTGGATTACGTCATTCCAACCTGCATGCCATGCAGCTTTGGAGTTTTTTATGGACATGTATATCGAATAGTTTGGACAAAAGTGCAATGTCTGAGAAAATGACATAGGCGACGGCGTAAATTTATGTACGGAACAAAATGCTTCGTTACAGTGTAGTAGACGGAAAAGAGAGAGCGGCTGTACTGGAGATTCCCTAATCGGCGAGCACCCCAAAGAGGGGTATTTACACCGACTTTCCAACGGTTAAGAGAAACAGATAGTGTAACTTCACACGACATGGAGACAGGACCCGAAACTTCGGGAACTTCTGCCGACGTCGAGCAGAAAATAATCACCATCGTGGGGCAGGACCATCAGACGAGTACGAAACGAGTCGCAAGACGATTAGAAGTGTCGTCATCTAAGGTTTGGAGGGTTATTCATCGAAGAGGATTACGTCCATATCATCATCAACCCCCCAAGGACTACTGGAAGAAGATTCTGAGAAAAAACTTAAATCTAGCACTTGGCTTCTGGAACGCGAAATTGACGAGAGAGCGTTTCTGGACCGTATTCTGTGGACAGGTGGATGTCAATTCACCAGGAACGATATACCGAACTTCCATAACCTCCATTCCTGGTCGAACACTAACCCATACAGCGCAAAGGTGACCTCATTCCAACAGAGATTCAGTATCAATGCTTGGGCTGGTATCATCGGCAAACATTTGGTAGGACTTTTTGGACAATACACTGCTAGATATTATAGAGGAGAACCCTATCGATAATCTTATGGGAATGTTTCGCCATCACGCTGGAGTACCAGCGCATATGGCTAACATTCTGAAGGTAATACTAAGTGAAAAATTTCCCAACCGCTGGATTGGACGAGGTGCAGCGATTCCTTGCCCTGCTAGATCTCCAGACTTTTCCCCATTGAACTTTTTCTTATGGGGAACAATGAAGGATGAAGTTTATTCAAGCCCAGTTAACAATAGGAAGGATTTAGTTAGCCGAATTGGGAATGCAGCGACGAAAATACGGGAGAGGCTGGCTGCAATACCTCCTAAACAGGGATTTAGAAGGCGATTGTTGGCATGCATTCAAAGTGGCGGTGGACATTTTGAACGGCTTTTGTTACTTATCAAGATTAATTGTAATTATTTTCAAATTCAATAAAAAGCATTTTAGAATTAATTTGAGTTTTATTTCTTTAATTTGTTGTTATAATATTCTCCGAAAGGATTTCTACTTATAAATTTCTATATATTTTCTCTAAGTGAACATGTTGCACCTTTTTGGAAAGGTAATAAGATGGGCAATCCAATAAAAAAAAGAGGTGTACTAATTACATGAATTTCAGAGAAAATTTGGGAAAAGGCTGAATTTTAGGTAATAGCAAATCATTTTTTTTTAGAGTTGGAAGTGACTGCACCTGCAATGGTAGGAGTTAGATCAACATTGTTGACAATTTTGGAAAGGTCATTTGGATAGTAGTTTTTTATGGTTAATTTGATGTCGCTTTGTGGGGTAGATCAAAAGATAAAAATAAAAGAGTGATGTGCATACTATGAAAAACTGAAATTTATCAATCACTCTGTAACTCCCAAACTCTTAAAACGCCGACCCATAGTTGTTTTCTGCTAATTATGATAATAAAAGACCATGGAGGTTGCATAGTAAATATGAGTAGTTCGGAATCCACTTTAAACTATAGGTCAAGTGAAGTTCTTCTCCCGTGTCATGCACCACGGTGTGTTACGGGAACTAGAGAGGGAGAATCACGAGATATTTGCTTGCAAAATATCTCCAAAAATTCCTGCATGTTATGAATAATTTTAAAATAACTTTGCGCAACCCTATTATATGAGTGTCCAAAACGCTCTCTAATGCCAAAGCTCTACGGCGTACTAGATGATGCTAAAGCACAGCTTTGGCAGAAAGGGAATTAGGGAAATTGTTTTGAGTGAAAGAGGTGACGACGTACGCCTCCCTTGAAAGTTTCGGGTTCATAAGACGGGAAAAAAAAATTGAAGATTGTCAACTACATGCTAATATCAGAGTTGCCAAGTCGGGCGATTTCTCGCCGAATGGGCTACTTCAACCGTCAGTTGGGCGAGAAAATGTTCCTCTCTGCGACTAGGCACTTTTTGGGCGATTTTTAATTCTTGTTGGGCGCTTTTGGGCTATAGGCTGAATAAGAATGCACGGCAGCCTACAGCAACAGTTCATATTGGCTAATCGAAATCACATAACCCGACGTGACAGTAAACAAATTTTTGCTATCGAGTCATCTCAAATTGTACTTTTGTGCGAATAACTTTTTACTGAACTCCGAACGAGTCCAAAGAGACGTTTTTCGCAATAAAATTTTTTCGCTCAAACATAAAAGTATGCACAATGCCGTCGTCACGTCGTGGATATCTGATCCTGATGCAACCGACATCAAAATTGTTTTCCTGTCGTCCCTGCGGTTGCTTTTGGTATCCTTTGTATATATATCAATTCTTAGAAGATTAAAATGTGCGTAATAAATAGTTGGAAGCGACCTTCTTACGTGTATTTATGTGCGTCAAAAATTTATTAGATATTCTGGGAGGAAGAGGTGTATTAATCACGCTTTTAATTACTTTATTAAATGGGGGGTTACCGGCCCCCTCCCCCGCCAGGGAATAAATTTGTATAGTAGTACATAAGAGTAGATGAAGTACGTAAAATCGGAACTTTTCCGAATTCAAAAGTACACGTAAGTGCAAATAGTTACTTCCATTAAATACCTACTTAATTAAGGGTATTTTTTGTTTTTCACGACGCCTCTACCACAATTTTAAATTTGTGATTCTTGTATCTGTTGCTGTGATTACTGTAATAAATATTACATTAAAGTTGTGCAAACAACAATTTGAAAGGTTTGATTGATTATAAAATCAAAAGGCGATTTTTGGGCGATTTCAAATAATGGGACGGCGACTTTGGGCGACTTCGGCGCCTCGGCTCAGCGACTTTTGCTCCATACCGTCTGACATCTCTGGCTAATTTACCTCCACATAATTGGGTTAGTGGCTCTGGCGTCGACGGCATGTTGAGGAGCAACTGAATGTTGCTCTTATTTTACTGATCGCATTTAGGCTTCTGGATTGCCTCAGTTCAACAGTGTTGTGAATAATTCAGGTAAGCTTTTGGATCTGGTATTCTTTACTGAGTCCTATGGTACTGTGGTGAGAAGCTGCTCTTCGCCGAAACCGGTTGTCATCCTGCACTTTATGTTACTTTCTGTTCTGATCAGATAATTGTAAGTTCTTATGATTCTGTAAATTATTATTGTAACTTTAAAAAGGATTATTTCTCCCAAAGAAATGGCTTTCTGCTTTAGATTGTACAAATGAACTTGATGAACGCCAAAAGTCAAAAAACTTTCGAACCATGGTTGAATAGCTCTGTGAAACATACTAAGAATTTAGAAAACAAGTCTTGAAAGATGTTTTTCGTGGAATAATCGTAATCCGATTTACGCAATCAATTTATATTTTGTTCAGAATCCTCATACAATTATTACTTGGATAGAATTAAGTCAACTATAACGTAGAGTTTTGTATTGTATGGAGCGTTGAAAGACTCTCGCAACTGACTTCCTTCAAATATGAGGATTAGGGAGCAGACTAGAATAAGCCTCACTCCTTTACATTACCTTCGTATCTATAGAAAATTGGATAGATACATTATAATAAAAATTCTATTAACAACGACTTCAATTTATTTATATTTTGATTTTATTTTTAGTTCTTTACAGTTTGTTTATAAATACTTACTGAAATGCTATACATCAAAATATTAAAATTTTTTTTTCAATACAAAGAATTAGTGTTATAAATTTTATTTGTATTGTGTACAAAGTGCTAGTATTGGCCATGAATAAATATTATCAAGGTGTGCAATTTGACCGAAGTATTTTTGACAGTATAGGTTAAGTGGATTTTAGAATAATAATTATTTTTTGATACATATAAATAACTAATAAATTTACTTTTTCGTTTCAATAATAATAAATCTTAACATATAGCGACTGCTACACAATATTTGCGTAGTGAGCCGCGGTAGATTCGTTAACTCGAAGTGTAACTGTGACGGATAACTTTTTACATTGAAATCGGAGGATTGTGAAAGTGGCGATCAACTGATTATTTCCAATTTCTTCGGACGCTTTTTCAAAACTGCTTTTTTTTCAATGAGTGCGGTATTAGTTATTAGTATTTTACTCACTTAGTGAAGCTTATGCCGACTACTCTTTGACTAAATAATCTTGTATTTGACGAGCATACCCTCTTAAAGTACATCTCGAATTAAGCTAATAGCTTCTCGAGCGTCTCAGGTAGTATCCCAGCCTCTTTTCTGTTCCTTGCTATTTATTTAATTTATCTATTCGTTGTGGCATTTATCTACTCATTCTTGAAGCATTCTGTGATTATTCCTCTACATATAAAAGGCAATAAGTAAGACATAATAAATTACAGACCTACTGCTAATTTATGTTGCATTGCCAAGGTTTTTGAAGTCTTTCTTTGTGATGTTTTACAGTTTCACTGTCAACTACTTCTTGGTTCGTTTCAACATTGTTTAATTAAGAGTAAAACCACTACAACTAACAAATCAGTGGTGCCACAGGGCAGCTTTCTTTTTATCATTTACATAAATAATATCAACGATCCTTCATAACTCAAGAATTCTTTTGTACTCTTAACTACCTCCCTCGGAACTTTCTCAAGTGCACCACTATTTCCTTTACCCGCAGAATGACTTCTGTCTACTTAAATTTTTGTATTGATGGTAGGTAATTTTCCATACTTGACAAGACCAGGGGGCCATACTTTTCCTTTAAGGTTCGTTTGGACACACCATCCTTCGTTTTATAGTTTGAAGATTTTCTACAAAATATTTATGACGATTTTAATTTAGGTTGCGTTCGATCAATATACATACATTCATTATTCTCTTGTTGTATTGGTAAACCGAGTACTGCCTACAAGGAATCAGGTTAGCAACTATGTTGGAACAGTAACTGTGGAAATAGCGATAGAAGAGTGAAAAATAACCGACATTCCGTCGATGCTTCAGAGAATTCATATTCTAAGAGAGAGCGAAGTCACCAATACATTTTAATGCCTCTTTTTAAACTCTAGGACGGTATGCCCTGATTGAGATGTGGAAATTACATTCCAGAACGAGTATATCTTACATCTCTGGAGAAAACTCCACAGTTCAGTTAAGAATTAAAACCGAATTCTATTCTGAAAATAATCCCAATTAATAATTTAATATCATAGTTACGATAATACCTTATTAGTCAGAAAAAATATACTTCTTGTAACATGAATTTTTACTTTTTCTAGAATAACTAAGGAAATTTATTCCTGCATCAAGTAAATACTTTAACTGTAATGTAAAAAGTATTGGTTCATTATTCGTAATAAGTGCACATTTGACTGCCCCCATTACTCCGGTGCAGTATAGTAAATTTTACAGTGATTTGGGCATAAGTTTTAATTAGAAATTAGTTTATAACGATTCCTGTAAACAGTAAAAAATTCGATCGAATCTTACTTTTCTTTTGTTCTTTAGTCGCATCACTAGGCCAAGTATCTGAAGGCTCTGATAGTCAATTAAGGCAATTCTACCATAAACTTATCGTGGTCAGGCTCTTTGCATGGATGCCTCAAATCACTAAATCCGCAGGATAACCTTTCGATAGTATAAACCCTAAGAAAGCAGATGGAATCAATTTAAGAAGTTCTGCAGTTCAATGAGCTACTTATGTTTTCTATTTACCAGGAACATTGGAGAGCTGCACCAATAAAATCTTGGAATCCGTCCATGCAGTTACTGTAAAATTAACCAGATTAAGGGTCTTAAACTTTTTCTACACCTAGCATGCGAGAATAAGGGCACTAGACAACTCAAGGGAAACTTATTTTAAAAGAGCTACTTTGGACTTAGATGAAACGGTTCGTGTGATAATAGTGCCATCGGAACCTGTATCAATCAGAACCTACAATAAGCCACTCCACCAAATCGATGTTTAAGAGCACAAATGTCAAATAATATTGGTTTTGAGTTAAAAGCTTTGGAAAGTTGAAGTAAAGGAAAATAGGAGCTGAAATTAAATTAAATTTCCTGCAGTCGATTTTGAATCAACGGGATGTTAATTAACAAGGTATAGAAAGTGTTAGTCCTTGCGCGTTTATTATTTGACAAAAAATTTACAATATTTTATTTAAAATGGAGATTTTTTTAGTTTTTTTTAGTTGTAAAGTCCTTGTAATGATTTCCGTTGATATACAACATTTACAAGTCTATAACGATGGAGTCCACTAAAGCGTTTATTGTTTGGGAAGAAAATAATATAGGCCAAATAGGAGTTGTTTTATCTAACAACGTAAAACTTATTAAAAAGTGGAATTACGTAGGTTGCCACATAAGAACGTTTTGTCATACGAGTGGTATTTGTGTTGTTTAGAGGTACTTGAAACATTCATTTTGGTCAAAAAAACGCAAGTAAATCGTGAACATTTTCGTGCGATGATTTTCTATGACTTTCGGCAAGGATTAAACCAACACCGGTGTGTCGATTAATTCGCTTCGGCTTTTGTCAATGAAACACCATCTCGAGCCACCGTGTTTCGCTGGTTTGCCGAATTCAATCGTGGTCGCAGGACGAATTTCGTGAAGGTCGTACTAAATCTGTTGTTGTGCCAGAAAAAATCGATGCTGTGTGTGAACTCATATTGCAAGATCATCATGTGACATACCGTGAGATTGAGGAATGCTTTGGCATTAGTTCCACTCGCACACATTCAATATTTCATGAACATTTGGCTGTCAAAAAGATTTGACAATCGCTCAAAAAAAGGGTGTCGATCGTGACGACTGCATAGGTCTTTCAATATGAGCCAAATTTAACAAAGAATGTTTGCGCACGAAGCACTTCGAAGCAAATGGTCGCCTATTTTTTTGGAATAATTGGATATGTCAGCACCGTACCATTACAGCAACGTGGAGCGGTCAATTCTGAAGAGAAACCAATCACAGACGACGAATCATTCTCTACCACGACAATGCACACACCACATTAGCTGAAACAAGTGAATTTTTGAGCATTCAAAACATCGAATTTATGGGTCATGTGCCATAAAGTCCTGATTTGGCATCCAATGATTTCTTATTCCCGCAGATCAAAAATAAAATGCGAGGTCAACGTTTTTGGATGTCTGAAGAAGCGGTTGATGCATTTAAATCACATGTGTTGGGGGTAACTCAATCGGAGTGAAAAAAGTGCTTCGAAAATTGGTACAAACGCATGTAAAATTAGTGTTCATCGAGAATATTTTGAAAAACAATAAAGCCATTTTCAATTTTAAATATTTATTTTTACTTGTCTATCTCAAAACTTACGTATCAACCCTCGTACAACATCTGTGCACTTTCCCATGGATACGCATGTTCAGATACATGTGAAAATGCCTGATACTGAATTTCTTGCGGTAGAGTGTAGGCATTTGCTTCTTAAAAGATACCCATTTCATTATGATATTATCAGGTAGTTGATCGTCTCAACCACATTTTAATACCTAAGCTCCCGGAGAAGTATTTTGGTCGAGATTACAAGAGGTGTCAACCAGCGCAACAGGTCGAATTTCCTTGATGATTCCGAAACTATAGTCCTCCTCGTTCCATTTCAGATACATTAAAGAGGCTTTTCATAGGAGCAAAAACCTAACACTTTGATTTTTATTTATTTATTTTTTCTCGTTTCCTTTAATAGATGGCGCCCAAATTTTTATTATTTAAAAATATACACTAAAACTAAAATCTATTTACACATATATGTTTTATCAATTTAATACTAGAGGGCGCTGAACTCGACTGTAAAAAGTTGTTTTTCATTTAATATCTATTACGACATTTTAAAGGCGGTGCAAATTAAACAAACCAAATAACTACAACAAAACTATTTAATCATTCTTCCATATCATTCCGTGAGCTCACATGTTCAGGTAGTTTTATATATCATCTTCAAATATGGCTGAGTAGTTGTTTTGTTTGTTAAATTTGCACCGACTTGAAAATGACGTAATAGATAACAAATGAAAAATGATTTTATGCTTTTTAGTATTTTTTGTGCAATCAGTTCAAATTTTTTTTAAACCGATTTTATTTTTCACTCTTTAGTGTCTTCATATATATGACTCGAAGAATTTTGCTCGTAAGAATAAAAGTTGCAGAGGTAGTGTATTCTAAAGAATGGAAACAGAATTGTACAAATCCGGCAACATATTACGAAATATTAGTCACGGTCACCTTTTAATACCTTCACCTCTTAAAATTCTTAACATAACCCTAGTGCGCCACCGTACTCCATACAGCAAGAGAGAACTATTGTAGTCAGAGAATCATCGTAGTCACTCTAGGTACAATTTATCAAACAGGAAACGTATTCTGTAAAATCGAATCAAAATTTGTGTACGCCTTATGAAGCTAGGCGCCGCCCTTTCTTCAACTCTCACCACAAGCCACAATTTTTGAGAATACAAATAGATACTCTATGCATTCAGTATCATCTAAATCGGTCCACATGTTACAAAGTTAGGCCACCCCTCCCCCAGCACCGCAACCTAAGACCAATTTTTTTTTCATTATTAGCAATGGGGTATTATATTCTATATATCCCAAAAGGAATCATCGAAAGGGCTCCACGCATTACGAAGTTAGGTTTCACTCCCACACCACCAACATTTTTTTTTACATGGTACCAATCGAGGAACATACCCTACCCAACAAAGAAAGAATCATCCAAATCGGTCCACGCGTTACGGAGTTAGACTTCCCCTGCCTGCCCACCCCACCCTAGGACTAACTTTTTTTCATTGATAGCAATGGGGTATCATACTCTGTACAATAGGAAAAGAATCATCTAAATCAGTCCACGCGTGACGAAGTTAGGTTTCACCTCTACCCCAACCCCACTTAAATTTTTTTACATGGTACCAATCGAGGTTCACGCGTTACAAAATTTTGCCCACTTATATATATAAAAAAAATACGTTTCGAACTTAGAACCTCTTTGTTTTTGGGAAGTCGGTTGAAAACCCAAAGGAATTGTAATGTATATGTATATAAATCCAAAAATATCGATCTGAAATTTTAGAGGAATGTTATTCAAGCAATTAGAAAGAAAAAAAAACAAAAATCGATTTTTGAATGAGAAACCCCCCTTAAATGAGAAGTTATCTTATGGATTTCATTGCACTTTTACTGTATTGTTTATATTGTATATGCCATTGTGATAAACCTGCTTGATTCTTGATTTTTTTTTGTTCAGTATGGAGGCCCACTTCGTGAGATCAAACCCGCTGAGCTTTAGTTGTTGACATATAGATGACATAAAATGTTTTTTGATTTGATAGCTTTATAAAGGCATTCGCTACGATTCAGACGATCGTCGAACATAAAAGTAATTTTTGATGTTGGTAGCTGCTTCCGGAACCTGATTTTGATTTTTTGCTATTAGTTTATTTATTTTTATTTATTTAAGCTTAATACAAGCTATAACATAATTATAACAAAAAAAAAATAATAATAAAAGCTATAACACAATACTTATACTTCAAGCTATAATAAATACTAACTCATAACAAATAGTGTAACCTACAATATGAACTATGATTATGGTAAATACAAACTGGGAGGAAGAAGAATTAAGAAAGGCGATCAAGATGGGTGGGATCAAGATATAAGGCTTTGTGAAGGGATGATTTACTCAGCAGTAGTTTGTGCGATGGCGGTCGAGTCGGAAAAGGGGAGTGGACCTAAGGTTGCGGGAATTGGTATAGATGTGTTAAGATTGCAGGATTGAAGGGCAGTCTATGGCACCACTTAATAGCTGATGAATGAAGAGAATGTCGGAAACATCACGACGCTTACTTAGGGGTTGCAAGTTGCTCAGTATCAGACGGTCTTCATAAGGTGTAAGGTTGAATCTGTCTACCCACGGAAGATCACGTAGAGCAAAGCGAATGAACCTACGCTGGACTGATTCAACTCTATTAATGTGGGTTGTTTGCGTAGTTGACCATACCTGGTTTGCATATTCAAGGAGAGGTCTAACGAAGGAGATATAAAGAGATTTGGAAACATAAGGATTGCAGAACCCTCTAGACCAGCGTTTCAAAAACCCTAGCGAGGAGTTAGCTCTGTTAATTATGCTATCAATATGGTAACGGAAATTTAGTTCACTATAACAGATTATTTCTAGGTCACACAAAGAGGTAACGATAGGGACTGGTACGTCGGGTAACATGTAGATTCTCAAGGTGGTGGTAAGACGCTTGCGGGAATAAGATATGGACTGGCATTTGGAGACATTGAGCTCAAGAAAGTTTTTCATTAATTAACTAAAACTCAGTTTTACTTGTTTCAAACTTTATTTTTTATTCCGATACGCGTATTTCGCCTTATGAGGCCATTTTCAAGGGAGTCAAATACAAACTCTCCCTTGAAAATGGCCTCATAAGCCGAAATACGCGTATCGGAATAAAAAATAAAGTTTGAAACAAGTAAAACTGAGTTTTAATTAATTAATAAATTACGATGTTTCATAAAAACCCCACGGTACAGTCAGTTGACGTAAAGTTTTTCATGCCCCATGTGGTGAACGAATCGAGTTGTTTTGCAGAAGAAGAGAGTCGGTTGTGGAGGAGATATTTTTAATTATTTTCATGTCATCAGCATAAATGGACAGTTTTTTTGTGTTTGATGACACAATCAACATCATAAATTAAAAGGATCAAAATTAATGGACCGAGGTGGCTGCCCTGAGGGACGCCGGAACGAGCGACAATAGGGTTAGAAATTGATGAGCTGAAAAGAACATTGTACCGGCGGATGTTGAGGTAGGATTGAATGCAGGAGATGAATCGAGGCGGGAAGCCTAGGCGATCAAGTTTGATCAGGATAAGGTTATTAGAGATCTTGTCAAAAGCTTTACTAAAATCGGTGGCGATAACATCAACATTTTTACCGGCACATAGTGTTTTGGAGACGAATTCAGTAAGTTTGGTGGTTGTAGATCTTCCTTTGAGGAAGCCATGCGGGGAGAGGGAGAAAATAGACTTACAGTGGAAGAACATGGAATCATAGACCAATTTTTCGAATAGTTTAGGTATGGATGATAATTTAGCAATGGGTCTGTAGTTGGATACATCGTTCTTGCAGCCTTTTTTGAAGATGGGAATAATAAAAGAATTTTTCCGTAATTGAGGGAAACCCCTTGAGTGACCGAGAGGCGGAAAAGCAGAGTAAGGGGTTGAACTAGAATCATGGCACACTTTTTAGAGCGATGGCCGGAATGCCGTCAAGACCTGGGTGAAAGTCGTCCTCAAGCCCGTTAATACTGGCGGCGATTAGTTCGGGGCCAGGTCGAAAGGTGTAAACGACGTTTGAGTGCATTTGTCCAAGAATGAAAAGTAGTTAAGGTCAGGTTGTAGGGAATTGTTGCTGCAGGATTTACTGAAGAAGTGTGCACAGAGATTGGCGATAACCTGAGGATCAGACGAAGAGGTATTCTCCAGCTTTAGGGTGGAAGGGTAACCATTGGAATTCTTCTTGGAATTAATAAAGCTATAAAAACACTTGGGGTCGGATATGAGGCTTGTTTCCATCCGTTGGAGGTACTTGTGGTAGAGGGTAACACAACGTTCAGAAAAAGAGGTGTAAGCAGACAAGTAGGAAGAATAGTCAGACTTAGCCTGGGTTAGAAGAAAAGTTTGGCAACGTTTATTTCTCCAGTTGCGGAGAGAGCATAATTCTTTGTCGTAACAATCGTGGAGGGAGAACCAGTTTTTACGAGGAAGAAGAGTGATAGATTGTGTAAGACAAGGGCGTATTTGCGAATAAAACACCTTTACAGTAACATCAATTGGAAGATGTTGAGGGATAGTGCCAATGTTGGAGTTGAAGAGCAAGTGATTTAATTTTTCAAAGTCGCCTTTATGCAAATTGAAGGAAAGGGAAGACTCGGAGCTTGAAAGGGCGTGATGGTGTTCGTAGGAGAAAACGAGGAACAGGGGAGGATGATGAAGATCGAGGGAGGAGAGGAGATGGTTGCTTTCCGCGACAGCCGAGTTTACTGGGTCTGAGGAAAAGATTGAGTCTAATTGTCTGTCAAGAATGTTCCTGACTCCGGTAACTTGAAAGAGACCAGAAACAGAGAGCTGATCGGTAAAAAAAGCTTCTTTGGCGGAAGAAGCGTTCAGAAGGACAAAGTGGGAACAATCCTCAGACAATGGTTATTGAATACGGGGGAGTCACCCAGTACAATGAATTCATCGGAGGAGTTAGCGTTCTCAATCATGGTTTCGATCGTTTCAATAATGGGCTCGTAGGCTTCAAGAGGTTGAGAGGGACGAATATGACAACAAAGAATATACAGAATATACTTATTCAGTGTTAATTTGATACATACAAATTCTGCTATTGAAGAGTTGGAGGTCTTAAGCAGGGCGGCATCATAACGGCTGTGAACAGCTATAAGAACCCCGCGACCTGGTGGATCAGTGGTTCCTACACAACCGTCAACACGGAAAATGGTATAGTTTGGAGGGAATAGTTCGTTGTCGAGAATTCCTAGTGTTAGATTGGTTTCAGTTAAGGCAAAGATATCGTGCGGGAATTTGTGGGAGTTAAGGAAAATATTGGATGTTTTTGTGCGAAGTCCTCTTACGTTCTGGTAATAGACTGACAAGCTTCTGGGGAGAGGTACTTGATCGGAAACCACAGTTGCATTAGTGGAGAGGAGGAATAGTGAAAAAGTGGGGTTAGGAGCGAAAGTAGTTTAAGGAGTCGTTGCGACGTTTTTGGAGGTGGGAAATGCGGCGAGTACTGACGTACGCAGCATAGGTGGCTTGATCTTCTGAAACCTTATGGGACGGGATATTTAATGATTCATGGTACTTAGTGAAAAGTTGGTGTAAGACGGAATTCGGTTTGTCGTGTAGATAGGCTAGAAATAGACGTACTTTTTCATAAATGCGGTGGTCCCGTAAACGGGACAAGAGGTATCGTCCATCGTTGAAATCCGCAGAGCGCAAAGTTGTAGTACCCTTATACCTAAGAACAGTGCACAGTAATTTAAAAAGGCAGGTAAATAGAAATTTGTTGACGTTGATGCCCTGTTCTGCTACTGGAATAAATCCGATCGCCCGAGATTGAAAACTCTTGAAATCACCAAAGCATAAAAATTGTAATTTTAAAATGGCAATGCAATAGTATATAATCTTTGATATACTTTCAAACATTTTGTTTGTATGCCAGAGGCTAGTTACAGGGTAATTCATAAATATGAAGTTTTTATGGTATGGACATCATTTTTTTATTTATATCTTTTATAATAACTGACGAAATATGCTTGGAAATATTTGTGATAAAGGAAGACGATGGGGTTAATAATCCAGGCTGATGGACATGTGTTGCCAATATCGTATAATCAGAAGTAATATGACTTCCCTTGCACCGATTACATCGCATTTTAGAAAGACATGTCTTCAAAGAGTCGTTCTCACTTATGAATCAAAAATTTGTCGATTTTTTTTTGTTTAGAATTATTTTTAATTATAAAACTTTTTACAATGTATAAGGCAACTCTTAAAGTTCACAAATTTAAAAAAAAAAAATTTTCCCCGTCATAAAAGTTACACCTTAAAAATAACATCGGCAATTTTGTTTGTTATTTATATTTTATCCCTCCTTTCTTACCCGTTTTTGAGCGTAAAAATTAAATTTTTTTCTCACTAAAATATACGAGGATTATTTTTTATTTTGGAACTTTGACTTATGTTGATATTAGCGAACTAAACAAAGTAATATTTAAAAGAGGATGCTTTTGATTTTTGTGCTTAGGACCAATGGCGGCAGAGCTTTCGCTGAAACCATTTGCCGTGTTATTTAGAAGTGTCTTTTGCGCTTCCTGCACATTTATTTATGACGGCAAAACAATTTTTCTTTTCTGAACTTTAAGAGTAGCCTTATACTTTGTACGTTAAAATACTAAAGGTTTTCTGAAAAAGAATTTTAAAAATCATAAATTTTTGCCTCACAAATCAGAACAACCCCTTCAAAGCTTGAAAAGTCTTTATGAGCTGTTTCTTGTGACCAAAGTTCTCTTGTCTCTGGACCTAATTTTGTCAACCCAATATAGTTCAGCCACGGGTCTGTTTTCTCTTCCGGACTGCCCCAAGGCATTAAACCGTATTATATTCTACAAAGCAATTAAATCTTAATCTCCAAAAAATATTTATATGAATTATAATTTATTTATCTCTCTCTATAATTTCCGTAATATTCCCGCCATTGGGCGGGAGAAGAACCTCACACAATTCAAGACAACGACTGTAAGTGGAGCAAAAATTTAAAGTTGATTCCGAACCACCAACATTACTCCACAACCCCAGTGACTTTTTTATTGTTATCTGTTGTCAGTAGAAAACAACCATGGGTCGCTGCCGGTGGAGCTTGAACCTGGGACCTCTGGAATAGGAGCCAAACACTATCATACACTGTAATTAATGAATGAAGCATGAGCGCTATAGCAACAATAAACTCTTCGGACCAACTTTACCACTAAGTCGTGTCCGCGTACTGTTTTTAACCGGCTTCCTATAAAGGAGATAGTTCCAACTTATTTCATAATTATTTTTTATACTTTTTTGTATGAATGCGCATAATTTCGTAACACGTGGATCGTATTTTGATGAATCCTTTTTTGTTGGATAGAGTATGTTTCTCGATTGGTACCATGTGAAAAATGTTGGGGTGTAGCAGGACGCAGGACCTAACTTTAAAACACGTGAACTAATTTGGATGATTTTTTATGTACATATATTGAGTGTTTTTATTACTGTTATTGAATATGAATTTGTGGACACATAAAACCCGTGTGCCAGCTCGACCAAAGAGTTCTTTTGTGACGAAATCCTATTATGGCCATAAGCCACTCCAGCAAACCCTACTTGCTTCATTAGGACCAAAACATCCATGAAGGCTGCCTAATCTCTATCTACCGGAAATGAGAAATCCTCAACGATATTTCTGAGCCTGATCCATGATCCTTAGGATCTCACAGTGACAGAGCAGTTCCTAGTAGTCTAATAAACTGAGAATCGGCTCCTTTTTTGCCAGGTGATCCACCATTTTATTACCTACAGTGCCTGTGTTTGAATGATGTGACTTAGAAAATTTCAGTGTTTATTTCATTATAGTTAAATGAAAATTGAGGGGGACTTATAACTGACACGTGCATTCAAAGTTTGTTCCATGGAAATAGTTGATAAACGACTTACTGCAAATTATGTGAAATCTGCCTTCTGTAGATTTTTGTTTGTAATGATGTCTTTTTCGCACTACAGCGTGTCTGTATATTATCTGATATTCTGGCAACTTATTTCCCCTCTTTTGTCCATATTTCTTACGATTATTGAACTTTCCGCAAGGTTATTGGCAAAATTTGAGAACTTTTCAAAGAGTCTTCCTTCTTGTTATATTACAGTCTCTATTTTTTTGGCTGGGACCATAGACTCCGACGGCCGTTCTGTAGTCCATCTTGGAAGTATTCTATGTTGATCTGCTTGAATGGTACTTTATATTTGTAATTTTTCGGCAGAATAAACTATGAATTCTTCCTGGAGAACAAGAAGGCCCACTTTGATGAGAAGGAAGAAAGTCCAGAAGAGCTGGCTACGGTGGCGCAGGTGCACATGGCTCCTAGATAGGCTGTTCTCCTTTTGTAATAATGATTGGGATGTCTTTTGTTCTATTTTTGGTCACCAAAAATGAGCTGTGTAGATAACTATTAGTCTTATAATCAGATCGTTGGCAACTCGATTTCTTTGTCGTATTGTTAAATTCGCCTTCAATATCAAGAAACTCGCAGAGGGAAATATTTCTACCATATACAGCACCTTTCAGTTTTCAAATAAGATCGTGTAGTGTTGTTACGGTTGATTTATAATGCGTGCTGGTCTATATGTGGCGGTTTTTTCTTCAGAATACAATACCTAACAACTTAAACAATGCCTTTCCCTGATAATTTTAGAAGAAAGGAGGAAAGGCTACTTAAAAAGTACCCCTTGGACTGACCAGGTGATCGTCCTCCGCTCTTAAGTATATAGGCCACCTTTCCCGTTGTTTAGGGATATAGCAAAGCTGAATGCTGGGCCTGGAGATTTTGCAGGCTGGCTGCGTAACCTGCGTAACTCCTCGAGTTGAATGACTAAGGCACTGTGTGTGTGTTTTTGAATTTCTCAGCACTTAGGATAATTTATATACAAGAGTAGTTTTAATGTTTCTTTTTACTCGATAGCAAAGGAACTATCCGTCCTCTAGAAGATGGTGATGCCATTTCATTGATCTCTTGAGAGAAATTTGTGGAGGTGTGCTGTCGTCAATCCCCTCACAGAAACCCTTCCAAGTTCTCCTCATCGACCATCTTAATTCTTTCTTGTATTTTGTTAGAGTTACCTTGAATTCATTCCAAGCTCCTGAGCACTTGGCTTTATTAAAAACACTTCTTGCTTTAGGTCCAAGTTTGCTAAGCACCTTGTTCCACCAGGGCAAATCACTAGTCGCCTATCTGTGTCTAACCCCCAGTCTAAACTGTCTATAAATTATCGTATACCATAAGTTGTTGCTACGAAATTGCCAGTGTAGATCATGTAGACATGGCAATAGTCCATTTTATGCAATATATGGCCGACTTTATTGCCTACCATGTATCACCAAGAAAATTGCCAGCAACAATTTGACGTTTATCATCAAAGTGGCTAAAGTTAAACTGAGGCATACGGAGCTTGCACGGCGATAATTAATTGAGAAGATTCTTCATATCGTATTTTTTTTCTTTTGGAGAAAAATGGATTCACAAATATCTTTTGTTTTTTTAATCTCTTCATCTCTACTAGCGCGGCGAGCTCCAAATTCTTAAAAGCAATCAATTCTTTAATCGCAGTCCTTTTGGGTCTTGACGTCGTCTAACCAAAAGTGAAACTTCATAAAATAATTTTTTCTATTTCCAATATGATGTTGCCATTAAATATGGTAAGGCATTTTTTATGGACAGTGCAGACAAGGACTAACAGGATTAGTGTTCTCATAGCTATATATCATCAGTTTTTGCAGCTACTGTCAGACCATTTCTAGATCCTCTTTGATATACCATTCAAGCTGATCCTTGAGAGCAGAGATTTTTGTCTCAATAATATACATATCTTTGAAAAGGGATCTCTGGTCTGGCACACGGACGGATCCAAGATGGAAGACAGAACGGGCATTGGGGTCTATGGACCAAGATTAAGGCTGTACAAATCGCTCGGTTCTACACCAACCATCTTTCAAGCAGAGATACATGCTATCGAAATCTGCGCACGTGAAATTACCAAGAGAGGAATACGCGGTGCTAAAATGTATATCATGTCCGACAGTCAGGCGGCACTTAAGGCTCTGGGATCCTACACCTTTGAGTCTAAAATCGTCTGGGACTGTCTCACTGCTCTTAAAGAACTGGCCCAGAGCAACAGCATCACGCTAGCATGGGTACCAGGCCACGAGGGCATTGAAGGCAACGAGGAGGCAGATTTCCTAGCAAAAAAAGGCGCGGATTCTCAGTTTATTGGACCGGAGCCATTCTATGGCTACTCAAAAAGCCGAATAGCAATGCGCATCCTGTCATGGGAGGACGAATGCAAGCACTCACACTGGGCAAATATCCCAGGGACAAGGCAAGCAAAGAGGTTTATAACCTACTCAAAACAGAAAACGAAGGAGCTGCTCTCACTCAGCAGACCAGATTTAGGGCTGATAACTGGATTTCTAACTGGTCACTGTCACCTGGGCTACCACCTAAAAAAGTTGCGGCTGGCTGATGATGACATCCGTCGATTCTGTATAGAAGAGGAAGAGACAGCGGAACATATCCTCTGTCACCTCTGTAGACACCTTGCTGGGGCTTTCCCATCAACATCAGATATAGCCAAGGCAGCCCCCAGAAAAATTTTAGGTCTGATAAGGGAACTAAAGATTGACGGGGCTTCCTAAAACTGAACCTGAATCAGTCACAAAAGATCAAATGGGTCACAGTGGCTAAAGATGCGGTTAGTCCTTGATCCAATCCGAATAATAATAATAATAGATCCTCTTCGGAAGCTAGTCCTGATGTGCTCCTGAAAGGTACTGACATGTTGATCTGCAAGCTGGGGCTGGCCAGCGTAACGTCCAATACGTTTTGGCAAACAGTGCAAGAGTACGTTGGTTTATTACTTTTATTTAATACCTCAGTGCTTTTTTTTA
Organism: Leptarthrus brevirostris; assembly: GCA_964036015.1. Classification (NCBI taxonomy): domain Eukaryota; kingdom Metazoa; phylum Arthropoda; class Insecta; order Diptera; family Asilidae; genus Leptarthrus; species Leptarthrus brevirostris. Next base: position 42,187,430 of record OZ038371.1, read on the forward strand.
TAAAATTGTTTAAATGGTACCCGCCACGAGTGTTAATCCCAGTAATTACTTAATAAATTTTTTCTCCTAAAGTGGTGGGTGATCTGAGTCCCAAGAAAGTCCGAGGCCATAAATTACCTCTTCATTTTGCCCTTTACGTTAAAGAAGAAGCTAGTAACGTAGAAAAATCTGACATCTTGTCGTTCGTGCTGATCTTATGACGGTCGTTTTTTTCCATCCTTTGTAGGGCCTTCCTGGCTTTTGGTGGATGCCAGTCTTTTTCGGGTCACTGCTGCCACTACCTCATCCGGTTTCTTGTCTGCTTTGGAGAAGCAAGATGATGAAAGAGTCCCTTCCGCCGTTGGGAGAACCGAAGCAGCCCGATATGTATGGAGCTTTAAGTCAGTTACTGGCGTGGTTATTCGTGGGGTGAGCCTCTTGATTGAGGGAACCGGAGATGCCTGCTTCACATATGGTTTTGTACCAATTGTGGACGGGATTGGAGCTAAGGTAACCCTACCCCCTTATTTAACATTACAAAATTTTAGAAAGGCATCAAGTATATTTCGCCTAAAATAATTGCATACGATAGGAAATAACTAACATTCCAGTACTAAAAAGCTTGGAGAGAGTGGCTTTATTTAAATCATTACATTATATAACGGATGGCGCGTAACCGATAAGGTCAACTTTTCTTTGATTGTTCTTTAAATTGTAACACTTTGGGAAGGTATTAGATGTTCCGTATTAAAATTTTTTTGTTTATTTAATATAAGAATAATACGGAATAACGTATTGAAAACTCACAATAAAATTAAACATAACGCAACATAATACAGACCTGACTTCGTCAAAACTGATGTGATGTTGTTTTATATTTACCATACCTTGCATTATGTTTAAGGTGGCTGCAGTAATTTTATCAAAAATTAGCAGATATTATTATTTGCTTGTAATTTAGTATTTATCAAGGAAAAACTATAAAGCTTAATTGCACAAAAACGTTCAACGATAACTTTCTAGGGATTCTTATAAATAAAAATGGAGGTACAGTATATCGCATGCGTTCTAAGCGAAGGTGATGTTAATATATTTCTATCTCGAAATCGAGACAAACACGCTGCCAACCGAGACTATTAAAAGAACACTTAAATTTTGAGAGGTTTTAGCCTGATTCGCAGAAACTTTTTAACATCTCTGAAAGCATTCCAACTCATCCTCACCAAAAGTTGTCCTTCGGCGAAATTTCTAACCAAGGCATACCATACCACCTTAAGAAGTTGAAAGCTTTTATGCATTACAAAGGGAATGTAAGACATGGTGGTCTTACAGAAGAGTGACTTCGAACATAATATATGTATAATCAAAAAGTATGTTGGGGAAAATTCACTTAAAACTAAGAAGACCACACACCGCTGCTTTGAAGAGCGAATAAAATTCCTTCAAGACTTGTCGTAAGAAATCATACTGATATTACAGCACGTAGCAATGAAAAAATTAAATTAAAATTCAATATACCTAAAAAGGTATAAGATATAAAAGACAATAAGGTAATAATTTAATTGCAGAAATAGGATAACGAAATAAGTACTCAGGCATTGCTTTTGTTCAAAAATTGTGTTAAAAACAGAGGCATCGAAAAAATTTTGAGTTAGTGATGTATCAATACGGCATAAATACATAACTACGTACATGTTTGTATTAAAAGGCGTATTAGACAAATGGGACTTATTAGATTGTTCTGCACGGCTAAAATTACGAAGTTTTACGTGGTTATTAAAAAATCTTTTTATTACAGCGAACATATGTGAAATTCAATTAAATGAAAATTAATTCTCACCCAGTACGGGTAAGCATATTATTGAAATCGATATTATTTCTGCATACTAAATATTCAATGTATTTCGGTACGTAAACCTACCGGTTTATGGTTATAGGTTTACGGATATGAAGTTAGTTATATGAAGTTAGCTCGTTTTCTGCCCATTTAGGACGTTCTTACTCACTTTGTGAAATTATTCGCACCACCAACCCGAAAATATTAATTAAATGATTTACAGAAGCGGCGTCATCGGTAATAACAATGGATCTCTCACCACACATAATGCGATTAACAACATAGGGTGGCCATCATATCAACAACTTTATATCAAGCACGGTAATTATAGGAACTACTTCTTGCAGTGAGGTGGTTTTGATATTTAAAGAGACTGAAGTATTCCCGCAGAACATGGTTATGTTTTTGAAATTTTACACTAATGTATGAAATTCAGTACTACTTGTTACGTTGGAATTACATTACATCACGGTAGCCTGAATTTCCTACACAGTGACGTAACATTTATGTGTAAGACATTTTTATGATGTTTGTGCAATGTTAAAAAATATAAAAGTAGGCGTTGTTGTGCTTAGGCAGATCCCTATTGGAATAAAGTAAAACACAATCATTATAAAAAGGAAGTATGGAGAAAAAGAAAGTTACCAAAGTCATTAAAAAAGTAGCTAAAAAATCTTCATTTGTGAATATTGTGTGAATTGATTTACTACTGGTAAAAACCACGCTGTCTGCCTTAAAAGCCTTACCTGCTTCTTTTTCACACACTATCTTATTGTCTTGGTGTATATTACTAGGTGGTAAATGGAGCAAAGTGTGATGCATTCTTTCACATAACTCACAATTGTGAATTCCCACACATTTGTACACTGTGTATTTCAGGAGTAAACAATTGTAACGACACGACTTTTGATTAAAAACATCGCGACACTCTTGAGGACTTAAATTAAGGAAACTTGAGCAGTCCCGTAGGTAATGACCTTATTTGCAGAGCGGACACTTCAGAAACACGGTAGAAAACGATTGTCATCTCACCATAGTGTTTACCCATGCGTTGTACATATCTCTCTTCACCTGAAAATTTTCCCTTTGCTAAACCAATGGCCTCGAACGTCCTGCAGCGCATGTCAATGAACGCAAAGCAATTCTTTCAATGTAGGTAATGTCTTTAGGTCTTCTTGTTTACTTAAAGTAATTTCCCATTGTGAGTGACTTTCGGTGTTTAACTTTTGAAACAAAATATAATTAACAATTGGATCACAGTTTACAATATCCACTCCTAAGCCCTTGGAAGTCTCTGAATACCCTTGAGTGATATCCATTAGTAATTTCAAGCCATTGGCAATTTCATTTCAGATTGAGAAAGCGGCGATTGTAGGTGCGCATTAGGGCTTAAGTTGACAGACAAAAATTTGTTTATATTTGGGTTTACTCATAAATTTTTTATTTTTTTTTATATACGATGTGGCCACATTGTAGGGGACAACCCTTTGATGCGTTAGCATGGTTTTGGCCGGACGGGAATTAGGGTAAGGGAAGTGAGGAAACTTGAGTCTTGTTTTTGCATTGCTGCGAGCTAGACAACAGCCCAGAGACGGAGTGGATTTTTTTTATTTCTTTAATAAAAGCTCACGGGGTCATCTGGTCTCGAACCCAGGACCCATGGCATGTTGGTCTTGCCGCTCAACGTATTGATTCAACTCCGTCTCCAAACGTTAGTTTTATTGCATTGCTAATGTAAATATGTACAGTGGAATCGTGAACGCGAATTGAAGTTAATGTTGTTGATCCTTCTTTTAAAGAAGAAAAGGCAATATTTGTTTCATTGCAATTTGCTTATTCGCTGTAACCCATTTTTCGTTCAGCAGGTGTTAATTCAGCACTTTTAAAAAAGGTAAACAAACCAATTAAGTTCGGTTATGTTCAACAATCACACAACAATCGCACAATTGCTGAGATTATTTTTATCATCACACTGACACCAGAGAAAGACAGCATGTCAAGTGACAGTTATATGACTTCAACCAATGAGATTACAGTGGCATGCGACGAAAGGTTTCTTTTAGCCACGGTATTGAGTACCGGTATTATCTATACTGGAATCCAGTACCGAAGCTGGGTATAAGCGCTATACGTGAAACCGATTAATAATATTATTTATACCGGAATGAAAAACCGAAGCAAATATCGATATATTCTAGCCAATGACTAAATACCGATATTATTCAACACCCGTATTACTTATACCGGTATTCAATACTGAAATAACGTATACAAGTACCGTTGCACTTGCAGTTCAAATAAAGCAAAATCAATAAAACTCAAGTGAAGGTCAAGAGCATTTGTTAGAAATTTTGTCAATTCCAAATATTTGAGTTTTACGCTTGACCATGACCTGAGTCCTATTTAATTTCAGAATACCTTACCTTGAGTTCTACTTATATGTGATGAGTCATGCATGGTCGTAGGCTTGTGCCTGTGGCTCAGTTTCGTTATTTCAATGAGCTAGTTGCACTGATTATACGAAATCGTTATTTACCGATTTCACGTATAGTGGTTACATCCTGTTTCGGTATTGGATACCAGTATAGTTAATACCGGTACTCAATAATACCGGAATTCAGTCCTTGGCTATAATATACTGATATTTGTTTCGGTATTTTATTACGGTATAAATAATACCGGTATCGTTATTTATCGGCTTCACAGATAGCGGTTATGCCTTGTTTCGGTATTGAGTCCCGGTATAGCTAATACCCGTACAGAAATAATACAGGTATTCATTTCCCATGCTCACTTAAAATTAGCATCAGTCAGCTGGATATGACGAATAAATTGCAAACTTCTATATGATTTTCTATATACTCTCTACTAGATCTAATTTGTTTGTTGGCAATTGTATTATCAAAATCATTGAAAAAGCGTGTTGCTTCTTTATTAAGGCTTCCATAATTAATGCAGATATATACACACAGTACTTATGCAGTTTTACCCAATTGCGCCAAAATTATATCGTCCACCACTAATTCGAATGATTATTGCCAAATTGTACTTTAAAATTGCTTATATAATTATTTATTACATTTCATTGGAATAAATGACTACTTGGATGACGATCGGTAAACGAATGACGTACTCTTCCGCTGAATTTAGAAATCAGTAAGAATAAATAGTGCAACATTCGTAACTTTACCGCTGACGATGCCATAAGTTTCGCATTTCAATAAATTGTGATTACTTCGCATATCATCAATTATTATCGATCAATATTTCTTTCACAGCTTTAATCATTAATAATTGATTCTCCAAACAATATTCCGCAAATTCACTTTAAATGTGCAATGGAGACGGAGTTGGATCAATGCGTTGAGCGGCAAGACCAACATGCCGTGGGTCCCGGGTTCGAGCCCAGATGACCGTGAGCTTTTATTAAGAAATTAAAATAATCCACTCCGTCTCTGGGCTGTTGTCTAGCTCGCAGCACTGCAAACAAGACTCAAAAAAATTATCTCTTACCATTTTTACCATGTGTAATCTCCATGTGCTTTGCACAGATCGTTAGCTTAATTTGATTCTGCTCAAACAACCAGAACGTTTTCAAATATATTAATTACACTTTTGATTCTTCTTTAACTTAACCTTAATTTGTAATTATTTGTAATTGATAAGTTTCAGTTTTATGCAACCTTGTCTTTTAACTTATTTAAATGTGTATCATTTGATGATCTTATCTCTCTCCAGAAGTGCCGTGTATTCTTTTGCTAAATATCTGCTGACCGTGGGATTTGTTGTCGATCTCGTCTCTTATTTTGTGATAAGAGAACTTTTCGAGTAGTTGTAGGATAATTCTGCACTTCTACATGAACACACTACTTCATGAAGGTTAATGCCTCAACAGTATCTTTAGTTCTTATAAGAGGATGCTATAAAATATTCGTTAAGATCTGTAGGACTATTTCGATGCATTACTTTCTTAGAAATTTTATTCTTCTTTTTAATATTGTTAATTTCAATTTGTCATAATTCCATCTTCATCTGAAAGTGAAGAAAAAATGAGCATACTGAGTGTTTCAGATGTGGTGTGCCCAAATATGTGGGGTGATAGATCTCATCTCGGAAAATAAAAAATTGTATGGGGGGGGGGGGGGGGGCAATCTCAACCGGTTGGGAGTTACAGGGTGCTTCAAAAAGTCTAGTAGTGATTGGCGGGCAAGCGTGGTTAGCAACAAAGCTACAACTGCCTAATTCCCTAACCCTAAAATATTTATTTCGTACTGAGATATTAACCATTTCGCGGCCATAATCTTCGCGTATCCACACTCGCCACAGAGTTCTCACTTTCCATATCCCCACCCTAGTCCGTTGTTTATGGCCAAAGGACGTCATCACAAAATCTGTCCGAGGTATCCGACATAATGGACGTTTCGTTTGAAAACCCAACATTCAAATAAGTGGGTTACAGTCCTACCTATTCTATTCCAGAAGTAGGACTGCTTTTGCAGGTGTCCTGTGAATCGTCGATAGTGCATTTGTATAGCGCATAAATTCACTCTAAGCCGAGTTGTTCTGGTTGACGCACGGGTTTCCTTCCACCTTTCTCCCCTGTTAGCTCCACAAGGCTTTGCGTCGACCTACCATACATCCTGCAAAACTATCAAGGATTCCACATATTTAAAATTTTATTTAATAGTATAGCCTAAACGAAAGCTATCCAATTGAACTTGAAATATTTTTATTAAAGTATCAATCAAACCACATAATTTTTATAAAGATAATTGAATAAATTATATGAAAGCCAGGTCCTCCGGAGGCAACTAATGCGTAATACCATTGGCGTGCTTTTTTGAGAGAACTCTTTGAAGACGTGTTCCTCTCAGTGATGCCACTACATTTTTTGTAGAATTTTTAATTTTGGATACATGGATACTTTTATTCCGCAATGGATACATTTTCCCTTAAAGTAGTGAGAAAAATCTAAAAAAGCGTTTTAGCTTATGAATACACGACGGCGGCAAATCAATTCCATTTCATTATAGTTGATAAGTACTCTTTGGAAGAAAAGGCCTTGGGGAGATTTCTGCAGTAGTGGAAAAGAGGCATTTTCTCGTATAGTGGACGAAACTACGGATTTAAGTACGTCCAAAGCCCTTTTGCTAGTTCAGGATAGATTTCTGGGAATATTAAAACTAAGAACAGCTTTTAAATAAAATTAAATCTTAATTTACATATGAGGTTTACGAATTTTATTTTATACCACCTAGAAAGTAGTTGTTTTGCAAAGAATTTTATTCAAACTTATTTGGCAGGTCAGTTTGGCAGATACCAATTATGGTATCTGCAGTAAGAAAATTCAAGAAGAGCAGGTATATTTGCTTGTTATCGAGCATTGTGCATGAGTGAATTTAAAAAAATGTTGTTAACACTCCTACAATAATATAATATTGGGTTAAAGTTAATACATAAATTCTTAACCTTGCCTTATATTAGTTACTAAAAAATTTCAACAAAATTTAAAATATATTTACAGCTTCCGTTACAAGCGTGTGAAATATATTTATTTAAATCGTTATTTTTTAGTTATGATATTATTCATTGTGATTTTGCAAGTTGTATCATAAAAGTAGAAGTGGATACATTTTTGGATCACTGTATACATTTTTCCGAAAATTTGGATACAAAATAATTAAGCTCGGCGGCAACACTGTTCCTCCAAGTTTTATTCATAGGGGATTTCAGGGGAGTGTTAAAGTGTTAATGGACGGGGAATCTTTTGTGTAGACTAAAGCCTCAATTTGACACCTTTTTAGAATGGGTCAAAAAAGTTATTTCTTAAAATAATTTAATTTAAAAAAAAACAAAACTTTTATTTATTTATCTTTATTTTCAGTCTTATCTCTGCTACTACTTCAACTAATTGTCGAAATTCTGTAGTCTATAAAAAATTCAATAGATTAAGGTCTAAGATTGAATTTCAGGAGGTGGTATTTGTCATAATATGATACAGCTGCCTAATTCGGTGTTTAGTTTATTAAGAATATCAATAGCCAAAGGAAGGAAATTTTAATATATCTTTCTCTGCTAGTGTTGTTTTGAAGTTTTTTGAGATATTGCTTTGTGTGAGTACAATGTAATTTTAATATTATTGAAAGCATTTAGTGCGCTTAAAGTGTTTGTAAAGTAGATTACTCACAGTTAAGTATACTGTCTCTGTTTAGTTCCCGTAATCCCTTGTGGGGCATGGGCGGGAGAAAAACATCAGCCTATTCCATTCTACGGCTAAAAAGGTTCTTCAATTTAAGGAGGATTCGAAACCACTGAAATTACTCTGCAAACCCCAATGGCCTTCTTATCGTAATATTTTGCCAGCAAAAAACAATTGTCATTCGCTGATGGTGGGTTTCGAACCTGGCATCTCCGGGATGGACGGAAGTTATGCTTGAAAAAAAATCTCTCTTATTACTGTAAGCCCTTGTGGGGCATGGGGCGGGAGAAAAAATTTAGCCGATTCAAGATAACGATTGCAAGTGGAGCTACCATTGGAGGTAGATTCCACACCACTGGAATTTTCTCTGTAACCATTATAGCTTTTTTTATCATAATCCATTGTCAGCAAAAAGCAACAATGGGTCGCCGTCGGTGAGATTCGAACCTGAAACCTCCAGATTGGAAGGCCGACATGTTATCACTTGTAACTTTAATCAAAGTATACAGGCACACTAAAACCATTTAACTTTTATCTGTCATTACAGTTTGATTGAACTATTTAAAGTAGTTCGCAGCTAAAGAATCCTAGTTCCTTTCAGCCGCTCATCAGACACGTGCCAGATAAGTACACTATTTTCTAAAAAAGGTCTTGTACTTGACTGTTAATCCTTGTGCTTCCCCAGATATTGTGGTGGACATTCGCGTCGCATTCAATAGTGATTTTTTTTTGTATTTCTTATAAATGTACAATACTTGCGTTACCTTCCTCAAAGGTGGTGGTTGGTCCTAATCGTCAGGGAAGTAAGCCGAGAAAATAACTACCTCTAGCCTTGATCTACTCGTCGGCACAGAATATGCTTTTATTTCGCATTGGTTTAAAACATTTTATCAAACTCAATTTAAATGTGGAGGCGAACATTAAAGAAAGCCGTACCAACTTGATTCGAAATACAAAAAGTGACTGTTGTTTTGTTCTAAAATGGAACGTACTACTATACGATAACACATAAAACTACGTTAGCAAAATTTCCCTTGAAAATATTTTGAAACCGCGGCAATGGGAGCACCTAGGACCTCTACACAAATAAAATTTTGAATGAATATAAATTACCCTGTAAATTACGAGTTCATGGCACAGAACGTTGGGGTAGTCTTGCTTTGAACCCTGTTACTGCAACCCTTCCAACAGCTCTCCAGTGTAATTTGTCCAATTGGCTATGCAAAATGCACCATTTGTGGCAAATCTCAGCCCACAGGATCCCATTGCCTGGAATGAAGTTTTCAAGCTGTACAAACGATTTATGAAATTGCATCTTAAAGGGGAAAACTTCAAAGCGATGTTTAGAAATTCTGTTAAATTTCTGTTACATGCAGATGAACTGGCCATAGCAAACAAAGTGATTTACTTTTAATTAATGAAGCACTCGTAAACCATAAATATTACAGAACTAAAAATAACTCATTTGGTAAAGTTTTTTTTGAGGTAATGGTTGTCATCGTTTATGATTCCTTAAAAATAAGGGATTTCATTTTATATACCTGCTAAAAGCAAATCAGAATTAAATTGTTCATAAAATAAAACATGATAAACAAACATAATCACAAAAATTAACAGACAACAAAATTAGTATTTAGCATAGTCTTCTCTTAGTAGTCGGTGACAACGTGTCGGCCTACCCATCCGTGTGCCATGTTCCAATAGCACCGGCGGCGGGGTTGTTTTTTTACAATAAAAAGGCCATGGGAGTTGCAGAGAAAATGTCAGTGGTTCGGAATTCACTTTAAATTGTAGGTCTATTTGCAATCGCTGTCTCAAATTGAATGAAGTTTTTCTCCAACCCCATTCCCCAAAAGGGGTTACGGAAACTAGAGACAGAGATATTTATACTTTTATTTTATTTTTTCTTATTTATTATTTCTTTACTGGTATAATATTTCTTTTTTCACTTGAATTCTGAACTTTCTTAGAGGGTTTTTTTACTTTCTTAGAGGGTTTTTTACTTTCTTAGTTTATGAAAAATTATTATTTTTTGTATACTTAAAAAGCTTAGCATTATGGGTTTTATGTTCGGAAACGTTTTTTTCATATCTTAGACTAAAGTTACAAAAAAATTTTAAATGATTTTTTATTATAAGGAAGTAACTAAAAACAATTGTTCTTTGTTTTCTTTTTTTTTCTGATCCTAACTCCAATGAAAAATGTTATATTTCATATATAAGATATGTTTCGTATTTTCGGATTATAAAAGTGATTGATGTTTTCGTTAAAAGCTATTTTAGAGGTCCTGGAAATTCTACCATTCATTTACCCCGTCTGGCTGTATGAGATATACGCTCCATCTTGCCGGAAGGGAATTAGCGTAAGGGGAGGGAGGAAACTTGAATGTCTTGTTTTTGCATTGCTGCGTGCTAGACAACAACCCAGAGGCGGAGTAGAATTTTTAATTCAATTTTAAAAATACACGGAAGACCTGGTATCGAACCCGGAACCATGACATGGTGGTCACGTCGCTCAACTAAAAAATAAAATCCGTCTTCCATGTTTTTTATTATTCATTATTGCGAAGAAATATTAAGTATAAAAAGATTAGTCTGCATATGATAACTTTTGGCAGTTTAAATTAATTCAGCATATTTAATTCTTAATATTTAGTTTTTCCACACCTTGCTCCAATAACCGCCTGTATTATTCAAGGCATTCTTTCAACAAAGATGTTGCAAACTTCAGGGGATATTTTATACCAAACAGCAGCAAGTTCGACGTTCAATATATCAATAGACGATGGTGCACACATTCTCCCCAGTATCCTGTTTAAAGTTCCAACGCCTTTGGCCTTCGCGCAACCCCACACGATGTTTTTATATGTATTGGCAGCAATTTTTCACCATAGTATTTTCGCCCAATCTTCTACGTTCCAATGCGCGCACTTTGCTAAAATTTAGCCTCAATAATTGTGCTTGCTTGTGAGCAAAGTTTAGTGGCCACAGGTCTTGCGCAATCTTCATCTGAAGTCAGGATATTTTAAAGGCCTTCCTTGTTTCCTTCGGGCGCGTTTTACAAATTCGTTCTAATTTTGCTGATCGCACCTAACGCAACGCAAGTTGAATTTAAATTTTCACTCCCTTCTTAATTAGTTTTGCTATTTGGGGCACTTGCTTTAGTTTAATTACTTAACTAAGAGTTAACCTAATTGCATTTGTATTCTGTTAACAGTAACAGTATATTAAAGTGGAATAATAAACAAGTGTTAACCATATATTGTTTTTGTGTTTATATACATCATGAAAGTGTTCCACCAAGTGCCCACACAATATTCAGTTGATTTGATTAAATTTTATTATCAGCCAGCAGTGGTTCTCATTTGTAAAGTTCAGTTGATCAGTAGCTATCGGTTAATAGGAACACACTCAAACTAGTGTCATTTTTTAATTGTTTAAAGCTACCTCCTCCAAGCGTTTTACCTTTGCCGTGAAATTTCCCACTGTGCGCATAAACATATTGGTGCTGAAACTCGAAAAATAAGCATAAATTTAAACGTTATAGTAATAAACCATTAAGAGAGTTTCGAAAATTTTTTAATTGGTTATCGCATAATAAGAACAACGGTCATTACGAGTGAGTTGTTATGGTGTATTCACTTGAGTAACTTTTGTGCTATAGTTATTTAACTTGTGGCGTTCTAACCTTACACTTAACTTTATTATGTGCAAAAGTTTAGGCCAGTGCAAAAATTAAGTCTCTTTAAAGGCAAGGTCGACTCTCATAATTTTAAACACCCACACAAAGTAAGTCCATTGGACACCAAAGTGCTTAAAGAACAGAAACACTTTTATAAGCAGATTCATAGAAAATACTATTCCTAACGATCCAACGATTTCGAGGATAATACAAGACAAATCCAGGGTGCTCTAGATATAGTTGCAACATGGTGTAATGTCAACCTCATGTTAACCAATACCTCTACCCTAAACCTTGAGAAAATCTCTTCGTCTGATCCTAAAGTTATCGCCAACCTCTTTGCACACTTCTTCAGTAAATCTTTCAGCGGCAATTCCCTACAACCGGACCTTAACTACTTTTCATTCTTGGACAAATGCACTCAAACGTCGTTTACGTCTTTCGACCCTGATCCCGAACTAATCGCCGCCAGTACCCACGGGCTTGAGGACGACTTCAACCCAGGTCCTGACGGCACTCCCGTCATTGTTCTGAAAAAGTGTGCCATGCATCTAATTCAACCACTTACCTTGCTTTTCCGCCTCTCGGTCACTCAAGGGGTTTTCCCTCATTTCTGGAAAAACTCGTATATTATTCCCATCTTCAAAAAAGGTTGCAAAAACGATGTATCCAACTACAGACCCATCGCTAAATTATCATCCATACCTAAACTATTCGAAAAATTGGACTATGATTCCATGTTCTTCCACTGTAAGTCTATCTTCTCCCTCTCCCAGCATGGCTTCCTCAAAGGAAGATCTACAACCACCAACCGTACTGACTTCGTCTCCAAAACACTATGTACCCTGGAAAACGGTAAAGATGTTGATGTTATCGCCACCGATTTTAGTAAAGCCTTCGAGAAGATCTCCCATAATGTTATCTTGTTCAAACTTGATTGCCTAGGCTTCCCCTCCCGAGTCATCTCCTGGATTCAATCCTACCTCAACAACCGTCATTACAATGTTCTTTTCAGCTCAATCATTTCTAACCCTATTGTCGCTCGTTCCGGCGTCCCCCAGGGAAGCCACCTCGGTCCATCAATTTTCATCCTTAAAATAAATGATGTTGAATGTGTCATCAATCACTTAGAGCTGTCCATTTATGCTGATGACATGAAAATTATTAAACAGATCTCCTCCACAACCGACTCTCTTCTCCTGCAAAAAGATCTCGATTCCTTCACTACATGGTGCATGAAAAACTTTCTTGAACTCAATGTCACCAAATGCCAGTCCATCTCTTATTCCCGCAAGCGTCTTATCTCCCACTCCGAGAGTCTACATGCTAACCGACGTACCAGTCCCTATCGTTACCTCTTTGTGTGACCTAGGAATAATCTGTGATAGTGAACTCAATTTCCGTTCCCACATTGACAGCATAATTAACAGAGCTAACTCCGCGCTAGGGTTTGTGAAGCGCTGGTCTAGAGAGTTCTCCAGTCCTTATGTTTCCAAATCTCTCTATATCTCCTTCGTTAGACCTCTCCTTCAATATGACAGCCAGGTATGGTCACCTACACAAACAACCCACATTAACAGGATTGAATCCGTCCAGCGTAGGTTCATTCGCTTCGCTCTACATGATCTTCCGTGGGTACAAAGATTCAACCTTCCACCTTATTAAAACCGTTTGAAACTGATAGACTTACAACCTTTAAGTAAACGTCGTGTTTCCGACATTCTCTTCATTCATCAGCTATTAAGTGGTGCCATAGACTGCCCTTCAATCCTGCAATCTTTACCCATCTATACGAATACCCGCAACCTTAGGTCCACTCCCCTTTTTCGACTCGACCGCCATCACACAAACTACGGTCAAAGCGAGCCAATTACCAGGATGCTACGAAAAGTCAACGACCTTTCTTCCTTTGACTTCCATCTGAGTAAATCATTCCTTCACAAAGCCTTATATCTTGATCCCGCCCATCTTGATCGCCTTTATTATTTCTTCTTCCTTCCAGCCCTGGATCTAAGACTGAATTGGGCGTTGGGGCAGGGGTCTGGAGAAGATTACCTGGGTTCAGTTCATCACTGGCTTTGGAAAAGAACACCACAGTATTCCAGGCTGAGATCTTTGCTATACTAACGTGTGCTTATGATAACCTAAGGAGAGCTTATAAGAACAAGAGCATCTTCATCTGCTCGGATAGCCAAGTCGCAATAAAAGCAATTGCTTCATTTACCACCAGATCTTAGCTGGTGTGGGAATGCCAAAGGAGCATGGATGAACTGTGTAGAACAAATCAAGTCAACTTGGTTTGAATACCTGGACATCAGGGCTACACTTGTAATGAAAAAGAAGATGAACTTGTCCAATAGACCTTTCATGGGGCCAGAGCCGGTCTGTGGAATTCCTTTTTGCAAGGCTAAAAGTGCAAGTGAGGAGCATAGGTTGTCTTGGAACAGGATTTAGGTGCACGCTCACTCAAGGATCCTTATGTCCTCACCTTCACCGGAAAGATCCAGGGAGGGAGAGCCTCAAACTGAGCAAGTTCGATGTCAGAACTCTAGGCAGAGCCATTGACCCCACCTACAGTCATTAATTACAAAAAGACTGGCAAGCCTAAACGTATTGAAAGCTATTTCAGATCAAGAATTGAAACTTTCGACTCCAATTGGAAACAATTCCAAAAAATCTTTTGGTTATATTTCCAGCTCAATCCCCATCAAATGCGAATTACATACAAGGTAACTTATACGAAAACAATACATAAGAAATATACATTGAGTATATTTCCGAATTTAGAGCCTCTCAACCTTACTTAATCGCCTTTTTACGGTGGCCTTTGAAGCACTTGGCCACCAGACCACCGAGGCATATGATATAATGGGTCTCACCATCATGAGATGTCCCACCATCGCCCACACACCCTCCCACATATATGTAGGTTCGCTCTTTGGTTTTTTCCTCAACGTTTCTTTTCCAGGTAAGTCTTGAATCTAGGACTACGCCCAAATACTTGACCGAGCCCGAGGACAGTAAGTTCTTCTCCAAAGAGTTCCAATGGTCTAAAGTCTAGATTCTTCCTTTACCTAGTGAAAACGATAAGTTCAGACTTCTTTGTATTTATCAAGAGCCCCTGTTCCACACCACACACCATCGTTTCACCACCCCCATACCTCTCCTTATGGTGTCTGCTACGGTGCATATGAACTCACGTTGTGTATACCTTCTTCTTCGAGTCTGCGTAGTAATGAGTAAACATTAATGTTCCACAGAAATGGGGGATAGCACTCCTCCCTGTGGGCATCCTCTGCCTACCCTCCGTCGCGATCTCGATTCACCTCTCTGGATGTTTACTGCTCGTATCTGTAACATATTGCCAATCTATCTCTTTACGGTACGATTAATTCCACGTTCGATCAGAGCATCCTCCAGCCTTCCGAAGTCCATAGTCTTAAAGGCTCCTTTATTGTCGATTATTGCGGCATTGCCATTAAGTTCTTATTTTTCCACTCGCACCACCTGATAGAGTGCCTTTTCTGTAGAGCTCCGAGGACAACAAGCGTGCTGGTTATTACTTAGTGGATAATTAAAGAGCGCTGTGCCTTCGTGGTAAGCCACTGTCCTTTCCATTGCTTTTAACAAAAAAGACGTCAGGCTCACAGGTCTAAAGGACCTCAGCTTTTGGTAGAAATATGACCTTAGTCTCTCTCCACGAATCCGGGACAAACCCTATTGCTAGGCATGCTGTGGACATATATTCCCCTTAGTATTGGTGCATTGATGGTTACGCTGGCATGGGTACCAGGGCATGAGGGCATTGAAGGTAATGAGAAGGCTGATCACCTGGCAAAAACGGTGCGGATTCTCAGTTTATTGGACCCGAGCCGTTCTGTGGCTTCTCGAAAAGCCGACTAGCAATGCATATCTGGTCATGGGAGGACGAACGCAAGCACTCACACTGGAGAGAAATATTCCAGGGTTAACACAGGCAAAGAGGTTCATAACCTACTCAAAACAGAAAACGGAAGTGTTGCTCTCACTCAGCAGACCAGATTTAAGGCTGATAACAGGACTTTTAACTGGTCACTGCACCTTGGGCTACCACCTAAAAAAGTTCGGGCTAGCTGAAGATGACACCTGTCGCTTCTGTTTGGAAGAGGAAGAGTCAGCGGAACACATCCTCTGTCACAGTGAGGCCCTCAGCCGAATCAGGCTCAGACCTCTTGGTGGGGCTTTCCCATCACCACCAGATATAGCTAAAGCAGCCCCCAAAGAGATTTAAGGTCGAATTAAAGAACTAAAGCTTGACTGGGTAGCTTAAATCTGAACCTTTATCAAGTCACAAAAGATCATTTTGGTCGAAGTGACTAAAAGATGTTGTTAGTCCTTGATCGACTCTCTAATAATAATACGTATTGGTGCTACAATCTCACTACCCCACTGAAGCAGGGCAAATCCTGCTGCCTTGAACGTTCCAAACGATCTAATAGATGATCTTACCCTTTTAAGAGTCACAATTCTTTCGGGCCCAGAGCGATCCTTGGCATTCACTTCTGTTTCCTTAAATGTCAGGGCATGTCCGATTTGTAGCTTCCCAGAAAGTGAGTTTCCAGCAGGATTTTATTTGTTTCGTCTCAGGTCTCTGACATCTTTCCCGTTCATTTGAGACCATATTCGGAAGTCGGCAGACTTCAGATATATTTCTCGTGTTTGAGTAGAAGTCAATCTACAGTTTCTCCCTTAACACCTCCTTATGCTTTTGACTGTTGGTGTGCTTAGGTCAGCTGATTAGTCTCCAACTCTGCCTCTTGTTTACTCCATGTTGAATGTCAAAAGCTATTGTGCTCTATTGTGCTATTTGTGCTATTTGTGCATCAGCCACTCTCCAGTTGAGCACTCTATTCAACAACTTAGTAATGCTAAGGGTGACGTCATTAGCCTCCTTACGCCTTCCATTCAAAGAGGGGTTAACATAAAGTTGTTATGTTGTGATGGACCACACCGCATTGTGGGAATTTGCGTCACAACCTAAAAGTAGCCCCATGCAGTGTTTCACCAGAGCCTTCACCTCCACATCTGGGGGCGAGGCCAGTGAATCATATGGTAGATAGCCCGAGGCTAAGATCTACGCCCCAAGTCCTGACCACCACAAGGTGTGGCGTACTGAGTAATGGCACTAATAACGCCTGAACTCCCCGCCAGACTAGAACCCAGGATCTAGTTATGCTATCTGAATTTACGCAAAACAGATTAGAGATTCTCTACGGAAGCCCTTTTACTCTCTTTCTGAATAACCAGGGTTCCTGCAGCAACGCTATGTCTAACTTCTCACATTGGCACTTCATATCTGATGCCGCCTTACTGTGATGCAGATTGAGTTGCCAAACTTTCAGGGTGTTTCCGTGCACCTCCCTCGGTGCGGGCACACCTCCCTCCCTAGTAGCCTGAGACTACCTTAATTCGAGCCCATTATATCCCTCTGCCTTTGATCCGAATAATTACGAAGTTCCAACGCCAGAACACTTTTTGATGAGATGCGCACCGCTGACAATTCCAGAACCGAGCCTCCTTTCAGTGAATCCTCATTGCTTATCGAGGTGACAGCTTGTACAACAAATGTACGAACAAACAAACAATCTAAACGTGGAAGTAAGTCGACTATATTGCTTAGTACTCACCGTGAAGTGCAAAAATTCAATATTTAAACCTTCAGCTAACAAGGTGTGTCCTTTACTGGGAAGCGATCAGCAACTACTTAGTCCATTTGGCGGGTGCATCCTGATGCTTTAAAAATATTTCGTTCGTAATTTATTTTTGCGGAAACATTTAAAACCCTCAAAAATTAAAAACCCTATTTTCAGTTAGCCGTGCCTGGTAAGAGTCTGAAAATTAAAAATAAAGGAGGACATCCTCATATATTTCAACTGTGGTCGGTGGAGTAAGTGATCTGGAGATCCCAGACTGACAACAGATTACGATAAAAAGGCCATGGTGGCTGCAGAGTAATTGTAGGCCCACTTGCAATCGTTGTCTTGAAGCGAGTGAAGTTCTTCTCTCGCCCCATGCCCCACAAGAGGTTACGGGAACTAGAGAGAGATAGAGAGAGATTGCATGAATTTATAATAGAGCGTGAGCAGTTTTCTCACTTCATATATTAAATTAAATTTCGTAACTTCATATATTAAATTTTATAATCAATTCAATACTTTAATATTCCTTTTCAAACAATATCTGAAATTCGTCTTGTCTTCGCCCGCAACATAGTAGAAAGCCTTCCTAGTTAATTCGCTTTTAATAGAATTTGAAGTTCACAGAAATGTAAAATCACCTTAACTGCTTTTTTTATCAGGACATATTTATAACCAATTGTCTTAAAAACTCCTATAATACACTTTGTGTCATAATGGTTAGTTCTTGTTTCCTTCTCTTTCTTTTTAGTTTTTGTCTTTGTCAGGCTAATTTTATGCTTTCTTTTACGGACCTCAGTAAAATTGTTTGTTGGGGTGGTTGGCTTTTCTGAAAGGAAATTTGCATAAGAGTTGAAACTGAAATAAGTGAGGGTGAAATTAATACAGTATTAGACCAAGGTAAGCATTTGTTGCCCCAAATATAAGATTTACCCATTCTTTGTGTTTTATAGCGTCTTTTCAAGGGCCAGTAATGGAAAAGCTCCACTTCGACGGACGTAAATGGTATTAATTAATCCACGTTTCTTTGCTCTTATTCTGTAAGCTACAAGTATTAGCATAAAGTGCACTGAAGGAGCTTTGGTTATAGTAGACCCCTTATATGCATGGAGAAACCTCAGTAACTTAAGAATATACAGATCTATTCTAATAAAGGTCGTGGTGCAGATAAGATGCTCTGTCTGAAATATATTTTTGCCAGCTACCTTTTTTGAGAGAGAAATTATTTTATTGCGCTTTCGTGGCCGTCCACATTTATAAGGTTACTTTAATAATCCTCTTTCCCTCGCACATGAAGGAACGCAATCAGCAAGCACTGTCTGGCTAGACAAGAATTCCTAAAATTGGATTTCTTACCGGGAGTACAAAACATTGAGCCCGAAAAAGGTTACACATTTTTCTCTTAATATGAGACTGAATATTCCTTTTTGCTACATTTCCATAGGTAGAGACTTTGACACGATAAACCTGATCCTGGAACACTTCTAGTATTTCCAAGTAGGAAATAGCTTGTTATCCTGGTATTTGTGCGGCACTAACTTAGATTCAAGAGCCTTTCAGAGTTACTTGTAGCGAACGTAGGCGGATTATGTTAACTTATGATGTCGTACGGATTAGCTTTGGTTAAAACTACTTTGTCGTCTGGTTAAATGTTGTACAAAACTTTCACATCAGATATAACTTGATGTGATGTCGCCTCTTTTTTTTGCGTTGACTGTACCAGTTTTCAACTTTATTTGTGCTTTAAGAACTAAAATACATAAAGCCCTCAGATGACAAAATCAGAATAGATTTGTTTACAAGATTCACTAAACTTTCTATGTAGCTTAGTAGACTAAAATTTTCTTAGATGTAGGAAATGGCTATATTGAATTTATGCTACAAAAAGATTAATGCACTTTATCAGTTTTACCTGAGCGCGATTTAAACTTTAACATTTTTATCTCTTCCGCATGACTGGATGTCACAAAAGATTTTCCGATAGAAGAAACTTTACCGTATTTCAAAACAATGCTAGGACATGTTAAATGGCAAGCTATAATGTAACATCTCATATAATCACTGGGCTTTTGATGTTTCCTTGCCAGTTAAGCAAGAAGCACTAATTGTGATAAACACAATCACGGGAAGTAAACTTTTAGACGACCGAAATTGGTCAGTCGAGTAGGGATAATAAGGTTATCTCTTTATATCGTCATTTATCGATTGGTGACATCTGATTATAAAGAACAGAATGTCTAGTGCTGCTGTCCTCTTTTATCCTGAATTCCTGCAGTATCTGTTTTCTTTTCCTATATGTTTGAAAAATAGGGGGCGTAATTCAGACTATGAGTGTAATGTAAAAAGCTGGTAAAAAACGAACCCTTATGGTGCGACTTTGTCTGCCTGTCTTGCTGTTTGTCATAGCTGCTTCTTTCAGCAACCACTAATGCTATTGACATGAAATTTAAAATAAATTTAAAAAAAATGTGCCAAAAATTGCATATCAAAAAATTTTCAAAATTGTTTTTATGGGGTCTTAAGGTTTTCAACAGTTTTGAGTATGGTTACTTGGTAAAGTGAGTTATCATATGAAAGGATACATTATAAATAACATATTTTCATTTCCTTTTGTACCGCATAGTTTTCGACTTATGATAAAAAATTCCGAAAAAAATACCACATAACTAAGTTTACAAATTCGAATCGAAAAATCTGAAATAATTAGAGTTGATAGAGGTGTATGTAAATAATACAGCAAATATAAGATTATGTTTCCAACTAGCACAGTCTTTTTTGAAATTAGCACCTTCAAAGGTACGGAACCCTCGGTGCTCGAGTTCGACTCGTACTTAGACGGTATTTCTTTAAGAATGATCAGATTTAAATTTTGTAAATAATTTTGTTATTAGTGGACTTGGAAATTGGGTGGCACTTAACTTCTCAACGCATGAACCGATTTGGATAATTCTTTTTTTCTTTTTTATAAACTGCCTTTTCTATAAGTGCCATGACAGAAATTTGGGTGCTACGGATGGCCTTGGGAGAAGAGGCGTATACCGACTTTAATGATTTTGATTCTCTTGTACAAGAAGCGTTCACTCAATGGTACTATGACAAAAACAAATTTAACTTAGAGTGGTAATGAAGACCGCAAGAGTGCTCGATTTGGATGATTTGTTTGCTGTATGGAGAATGATAAAAATGTTATTCTATGATTAAAGTATGGAAAGGGGCCGGTTACTGAATACGTTATACGGCATAATTTCGTAACTCGTGGACTGATTTGGATAAGTCTTTTTCGTTTTACAGAGTTCGTGCTGTCGGGATCATTCCCAGACTGCTAATACGAGAACATTTTTCTCACACCACCCCTGGGGTAATCTTACTTCGTAAGGCGCGTACCGATTTGGATGATATTTTTTATGTACCCCAATAGTACCACGACAAAAATTTATTGGCTGAGGTGGAAACTTCTTAGCCTCGACTGAATTAAATTACCCTTTTTTGTATAAAGTATGATGCCCCATTGCTACTAACTAACTTCGTATTTCGTAACGCGTAGACCGTTTTGGATGATTCTTGTTTGGAGTATGATCTTCTATTGCTACTACGAGAAAAATTTTAACATCGGAGGAGGAGCAGTTGCCGGATTTGGGTGGGGTTCTACTTAAACATTTGAGCTCACGAGATCATAAGGAAGGCGGACTGATATATGTTTGTTTAGATTAAATAATTTTGTTGGTGTTGATTTTTTTGTTTAATTTCCACCGACATCCAAATATCGTAATAGCTATAAAATAAAATTTTATTTTAGATTTTTTATTGTGTTTTGTAAAGTCGGTACAACTTTTTGTAAAAACAATTTTGTAGCTAAAAAGTTTGGAAAATTGAATCCGACGTAAAAAAGAAAGCGGAAATTCAAATCCCATGAAATCTCTTTATAGTCTATGAATGAGAAATATGCCAACGAATCAGACAAAGAAATTGTAAGTCCTTGCTTGTTAATTATTTAAAAAAAAATACAACGTTTTATTAAAAATGGTGATAAAACCCTTGGTTCTATGGCAAGTCAAGTCTTTAATATAAAATGGATTCTAATTAAGCATATAACTTTTGGCCAGAATAAAATATAGGCCTAAAAAAGTTCGATATAATTGTACAGATTGAACATTTCTCATTGTATATAGTGATTTAGGTTTAATTTTTTTTAAGCTATTTTTTAAATCCGAAATTCCTGGTAAGATAGAGATATTTTTGAAAAGAATATTTTGTGAGTAGCTCATATATTGACATACTTATATGGAAAATACTTTTCTTGTTATAAGGCACCACATTTTATGTCACACAGATTGCAAAACGAATAAAATAAATAAAAAATATTTTTTTAATAAACAGAGACAAAAATAAAGAGTGACCATAAAATTAGTCTATTTCGTGGATCTCGTACTTGAAACCTAAATGTGTGCTAATTTAAAGTTTATGGTAAGATAATGCTCTCAGAAAACTTTCAAGAAGAGCATCTTCTTCAATTTTGAGAAATGGATGATCAAAGTTGACGAAATTGAGTTAAATAATGGTATGGACATTAATAATCTAGTTTATCGGAAATGAAAGAAGATACACAAGTTTATTTTATCTAATTTTAAAGCTTAGGACACGTAGAATACCAAAAAATATCAATGACATAAAAACAGTATAAACATTGTTAAATTTACCTCTTAAACATGGTAAAACTACCGCCAAGCGCGAAAAATGGCAATAAATTATAAAGTATGCGAAAAAGAATGTGTTCATGAGTCATAATTTAAACTGATCATTAAATAGCAATCGCCATGTATTTATGGTTCGTTCTCATCACCCCTAACACTCAAAAATTCAAAAAAAAAAAAATTGTTTTGCAACATATAAATTACACAAAATGTAAAAAGTAATTCAGCAGAAACCCACTTGGAAAAGTAATCTTGAAGGCCCGAAAGGGAATATAGTACTCCGTACCTCCGCTGGGTGGCGCACGACCGTCCACCTCAGAGTAGCGCCTCAATGTAGATTTAAGCGGGGCGCAGCTGCTGGAGAAGAAGCAGCTCCAGGTGTTTTTCCTGTTCCATGCTTTTTGTTGGTATTTGACAATTGGAACAGTCGTTTTCAGAATAGTTGGCTTTATTCATCATCTATGTTAGTGCAGAGTGCCTCTTTAGCAATCGTTTTCAGTAGAGTTTTGGGAGTATTCTGTGTTTCTCAGAGCCTGAATATTCCAACAGTCCTTTTCAGGACTGGATTTAGAGATTGCTTTTTAGGACTTGGGACTTTAAGGAGTTGAATCTCGAATAGATCTTGCTTTAAGAGGGGTAAAGGACAAAAAACAAAAATACCTGGAAATGGCTATTTAATGATCAACTTTAATTATGACTCACGAACATAATTTTTTCGGATACCTACTTTATAATTTATTACCATTTTTCGTGCTGTGTATAATTTAATTTAATAAGGTTTGTACATGTTTATAGTCACTGATATTTTTTTGGTATTCAACGTGACCTCAGCTTTAAAATAAGATAAGATAAACTTGTTTATCTACTTTTGTTACAAGAGATTATTAATGTCAATATGTACCTTTATTCAACCGAAACACATTATACAATTTAATTTCGTCAACTTTGACCACTCATTTCTTAAACTTGAAACAGACTCTCTTCTAGAAACTTTTCTGAGAGCATTATCTTGGCTAATTTTGATCTATTTTTACGGTAACTTTTTGATTTATTATTATTCCAGCCGGGAATACCTAGAGTGATGTTGATAGAAGGGCTATGCATGGACTAATTTGGATGATTCTTTTTTTTTGTATAGAGTATATTCCCCCATTAATACCAAATAATTTTTGTACTTTAGAACAAAATTCAATCACTATTTATGGTTTTTCATGATTTGAATAACAGTAACATTTTTTTGTTATTCAGGTATTATTGGGTCAAAATAATGTTGAAATGCTTATAATTAAACGAACCCAATCGTATCTAGTTGCGTTATTAACCGACTTCACAAAAAAAAGGGGTTCTAAGTTCGACGTGTATTGTTTTTTTTTTTATCTGGCATTACTTCATAACGCGTGTACCGATTTTTATGATTCATTTTGGGTGGGGAGAGTATGATCCCTGGTTTCTACCACGATAAAAAAAAATTTTGGTTTGTCGAGGTGCAGAGTTGGGGGGTGTTGGGGTGCGGGGGTGAGGGTGTAACCTAACTTTTTTATGCGTAGACTGATTTGAATGGTTCTTTTACTGTTGTATAGAGTGTGATCCCACATTACTAATAGGAGAATAATTTGGTTCTTAGATGGTAAGTGGGGGACGGAGAGGGGTAGTCTAACTTCGTAACGCGCGGACTGATTTCGATGATTCTTCTTTTGATGTGTAGAATATGTTACCCCACTGATACGGCGATACAAATATACATATAAGTTGGGTGGTGTGCGGAGTGGGCGTTACACAATTTCTTAATTCACACACCTATTTGGAAGATTCCTTTTTGTTGTGTATTATATTATTCACCATTGCTACTCTATTTAAAAATATTGACCTAGGTTTGGGGTAGGGTTAAAGAAACCTAACTTCGCAGAGCGTGGACTGATTTAGAATATTCTGAATGCATATATTCTGACAAATATTCTGACAAAAATGGTGGCTTCTGGTGAGAGTTGGAGGATGGGCGGCTCCTAGCTTCATAAGGCATAGACCGATTTTGATTCGGTTGTGCAGAGTGACTGCGACGATTATCTGAGTACCATAATTCTTTCTTGCTGTATAGAAAAAAGTGGCGCACTGGGGTCATGTTAAGAATTTTCTAAGGTACCCTCACCTGTGGCCGTGACTAATTTAGTAATATGTTGCTGAATGTGGATAATTTTGCAACTTTTGAAATTGCTTTGTTCGTACGAGCAGCATTCTTCGAGCCGTATATATGAAGACACTTAAAAGTGAAAAATAATACAGTTTTTTAAAAAAAAGTTTTAACCGACTGCAAAAAAAGTGCTGAAAAGCATAATAAAATTTTCCATTTTATATCTATCACGACATTTTGAAGTCAGTGCAAATTAAGCAAACAAAACAACTACCCAACCACAATTAAAGATAATAAATAAAACTACCTAAACATGTCAGCTCACGGAATCATAAGGAAGGACGATTTAATACTTTTGTTGTAGTTGTTTGGTTTGTTTAATTTGCACCGACTTCAAAATGTCCTAATAGATATAAAATCAAAAATTAACATATCTAAGATTTCTGAAACTCGAAAAATACAAAACTTGCTCCTGTATTATAATATATGTTCATTTGATTGGCCGGCATAAAGTCCATATCTCAGTCCCATCAAAAATATAAGAAGTTTTATTAAAAAGCACCATCGATATCGTCGCCGCGAACAACGAAAATATTAGGGCTTAAATAGTACCATAAATGAAAAAATTGAGATGTTAAGTCGAATTAAGCTACCAAGTATGAATACACTTTTTACATCGGGTATGATTGCATGTGAACCTTAGCATAAACCATTATTTTGTATTTGGGGCACAATTCTCAAGTGTACCAGACGAAAAAATTCGATGTCTCCGATTTTGTTTAAACAGCACCAAATTATTGTTACTGGTATAAGTAACTATCGTGCTATAGGATTTAAAAAAAAATTGTGCAGAAGTTACAGGGTGGTAAACTTTTGCATTTTTGCACTTTTTCTCGTGATGATACCTTTTTTGAAAATTCATAACTATCGTCACCATTACCGTAGAATATTGATCTTTAGTGATTTGTAAAGTTTGTTACATGGCCTTCCAAATAAAAATATAATTTTCCGAAAAAAGATTTTTTTGAAAAAAAAATTTTGACTTTGAAAAATATTTGTTGGTTTTTAACAAAATACTTGATCATGATTTTTTTTCATATTAACAATAATTTGGTGAAGTTTAAACAAAATCGGAGACATCAAATTTTTTCACCTGGTACACTTGACGAATTTTGCTCCATTTATGATGTACCAGATACATAACACTTAGGCAAACAAAAAATAATATCGCAGGGGGTGGCAATCTCAGCCATGTGGGAGTTGCAGAGTGATTCATAAATTTAAATTTTTCATGGAATGCACATCACTCTTTTATTTATTCTTCTTTTGATCCACCCGACGCAATGGCATAAAAAAAACTACTATCCATTAGGATATCATTCATTAGTCATTAGACCATTCAAAAATTTTCAAGAATGTTAATCTAACTCCTACCATTGCAGGTCCAGTCGCTTTCAAAAGAGAAAAAAAACAAACAAAAAATTCAGTATTTTTCCAAATTTTCTTATATTCACCCTGAAAAAAAATTTTTTTAAATGCGATTTTATTTTCAGAACTTTAAATGGTTTAAATTCGGCAAATTCCTCACTTTTTCCTGAACACTGTATTTGACCTATCGGCCAAAAAATATGCCCAGATACTCGGAACACATGAAGTCACAGAATGAATTTTTTTATTTATTGCAAAATTAAGAAAATGCCGACGAGTTGGAAAAAATCTAATTTTTCAGTTTTTTTTATAAAAACATTAATACAAAATGCAAGATTTAAGTTATCCAAAAAATTTAAAAATACGTCATTCCGTAGCCTTATGTTTTCGAGTGTCGAGTGCAAATTTTCAATCGATCAAATACAGCAGGTCAGGAAATTGTGAGTCATTTTCGAAAATTCGTTTTCGTCAAAAACGCGTTTAAAGTTTTGAAACGTGTGTTCTTAGAAAGGACCGTGCCGAATTGAAACGCGTTTAAAGTACTAAAAATGATCGAATTTCAAAAAATTCTTTTTCAGTTGCAACTTCAACAACCTTGGTTTTGAGTTTAATGCTTTTGAAAGTTAGCGCCAACGTATAAAGGAAAGTTTTAGTATAAATTACATGAAGCGTCCTACAGTAGCATTTCAGTTAATGAGATGCCAACCAATAAGATATTAAAAGTGTTAGGCCTTGTTCGTTGATTATTTGACAAAAAGTATACAAAATTTTATTAAAAATGGAGATATTGATATATTTGGGTGTAAAATACTTGTAATGTGTGTCGTTGATGTACAACATTTGTAACGTTGGAAACTTCCATTAACCTGTATAAAGTTTATGCAGAATAAAATATAGGCCTAAGGAGTTTTTTTATCCAAATTCTAAAAATTATTAAAAGTGGATATACAACATTTGTGCACTTAACCATCGATTTAGATTAAGAGAATTTGTATAAAAATTAATTGATTTTTTCAGATGTAAGGTAAAAGTCTCCCTTAACAATACATTCATAACAATGGAAAACTTCACAACAAAAACTTTTTCTCTTAAAAAAGTACACAGCTTCAAAACAAGCGTAGCTACAAAATTCAATTAGCCCAAAATGAAATTGCCTAAAACGAAGTCATAAATTGAAAAATAAAGTACTACAGAGAATGAAGTCGGTAAAATGGAATATGGGCAAAATTAATTAAAACTAATAACGTGCTGCGACAGATATCTCATTATCCAAACTGCCGTAAACGAAAGCAATCAAAAGTTAGAAATGTTACTATAGGAGGAAAAAAAGACAGAAATGTGAGGAACAACCGAATATTACAATTTCTTTGGTTAAAAAAAATAATATTTAGTTTTAACTGAAAATCTCAATCATAAATAGTAATAACAGAGAAATCTATGACTTCAAATCTACAGCTCGAAAATTGAATGAATCCAAAATATGTGCTAAAAGTGCCGTACCACACTTGCTCTGCTTCCGCGCGATGAAGTCCGCACGAGTGCCCACACTTGTCGTGTCGGATTTTGTGTAGAACACACGCAATTTATTGTATGTAGTGGTAACATTAAAGCAATTTCCGAACCCAAATAAATCTTGCTTTGAATGTATGCGTGCCGATGCGACGATAAATAGGAAAGTTCCGTGCGGATTTCCCTATACACCCCTGCACGCCCTCTCTCCCACAAACTGCGATGAAGCAGGACAAGTATGGTACGGCACAAAGGTAGTACCTATCCATACAAAAATTAGGAATGTGCAAGTCACTACTGCTTTCGAGAAACGAGTGTTTCGTTACCTTCGCTTTCTTCCATGAGTGTGTTTTAAGAAATGTTCAAATCACTTGATGTGTGTAAAAAAAATTATAACACAAACAGTAAAAATATCAACAATGCAAAAGGCAGGTAGAATTTTTTCTTAGTAAGACAGGTATCAGTTGTAGGTTTGGTCATGTAACTTGAGAATGGGAATAGATTTTTCTGTGCCTTGAAATTGCCTTTGAAAGAAGATACATTGGCCAATAAGCCCGAAAATAACAGAAATTAAAGGACAAATGTTCAAAATATTTAACTTTGAAATGAAAAGTTTTGGTTTTTCCTCAAAATTTAATTTTGAAAATCTATTTTTTTAAATCCATTAACAAAAAAATTTACATTCTTTAACACCATTCTAATTGAGATAACAAAACTGTAGGAAATATGCGTTAAAATGTAAGACTGGCTCCTATAGGTCTGGAGGGGGGGGGGGGGGGGGTAGACCCCCTTTCCAGAAATTTTTTTCGCTTTCCTTCTAGATCTATCAATTCTAGATAACCCTGCAACAACAAGCAATATGCACCCAATCCATTACAACCTGCAGGAAAATACTGAAGGGGTAACACATAGGCAGCACCTATGCTGATGGAAGTAGATGTGGCGTTACTCCTTATTATTCCGATGCCGTTAGGTTCTGCGGGAGTTAGACCTTCTTATTGAGGAGGTGGGAGAGTGCCATGCAAAATAATCGAAAATGACCGATATTGTTGTGGAGTCCATAGTTTTCGGGGTCGCTGAGACGAATTAATATGCTGTAGAAGGTAAGGCACTCTTAGGATATGGAGCGAGTAGATATTAACATGTAAAATGACTCGAAACCGATCGTTATTAGTGTGGAATCCCTAGCTTACTGGGTCGTTGAATTGAATAACTATAAGATCCAGTTCGTCTTAAATATCAGTAAATCAGTAAACTGAAGTCAAGTAAAGTTTTCGTATACAATATACTGCTTCTGCACTTGAAATTAATATATTTTTTGTTATTGCTATTCTACATATATTTTAGTTTTTTTATTCGAATTGCCAATTCGGTCAATGAACGAGTTTTTAATTGAGGCATTTATTTTCAGAAAACTCTAATAAGTATTGTTTTGTATTTGTTAAGAAGGCTATAGATATTTTGATAAATTAAAACAAAAATGTTTTGCAAATAACGTGTCTTGCATTACAGTTTAGAATAGAAAAACCGTTGAAAGCCTACAAAAAGGCAAAACAGAAAACTTTATTTTCTTATTTAAAAAAAAATCATAACATAACTTAAAGTTTAAATGTCTTTCGTATCAAGTTGATGACATATAATTTGGATTTTTAAATTTAAAAATATTGGAAATACTTTAAGTCTCTAATAGAATAAATATCTCAGCTTTAAGTTTTTGATAAATATTTTAGATAACTACAGATGCTTTACATTAATCAGAGCTTCCAGTTACGTTCTTGGATAGGTGAATGTCCTTCCTCTTGTCCAGTTTTAGAAGATTTCCACGTGGTAGTGGACCTCATTTTAGCAATGAAAGTGATTTACGTTTTCTTAATTAAGGTTTGATAGACTCCTATTTTACTTTTATAGGCAAATTCACGTTTTGCTGCTAAATAACCATTAGTTGTGATAGGATTGTAATTCTAGTTCTTATTTGCCCGGCTCAGCCAACGAAACTAGGGATCTAGTCTCGAACTAGGGATCTGCTGGGGACAGGGATCTAACTCGGTTTATCAGGAGCTCCTCATAGTTTCTTACTCTAGAGTATTAAATAGGGTTGAGAACATTGCCTTAATTTTTTAACCGACTTCCCAAAAACAAAGAGGTTCTAAGTTCGACGCGTATTTTTTTTTAATTTTTTTAATTTTTAATTTTATTTTTATTTATTTTTTTTATGTCTGACCGGGCATAACTTCGTAACGCGTCGAAAATCCAAACCAAAATTTTTGGTTGGGTGGGGGTGGGGGGCGGGGGTGAAACCTAACTTTGTAACGCGTAGTCCGATTTAGATGGTTCTTTTTTTGTTGTACAGAGTATGATCCCCCATTGCTAACAGGAGAAAAAAAATTTGGCCTTGGGTGGGGGGAGGGGTAGTCTAACTTTGTAACGCGCGGAGCGATTTGAATAATTCTTTTTCTGTTGGGTAGAGTATGTTCAGTGGGAGATACCAGGTGAAAAAAATTTTGGGGGGATGGGGGTGGGGGTGGGCGTGGAACCTAACTTTGTAACGCGTGGTCCGATTTCGATGGTTCCTTTTCTGTTGTAAAGAGTATGATCCCGCATTGCTAATAAGAGAATAATTTGGTTCTATGGAGAAAGGTTTGGGTGGGGGGAGGGGTAGTCTAACTTCGTAACGCGTGGACCGATTTGAATAATTCTTTTTCTATTGGGTAGAGTATGATCCTTGGTTGATACTACGAGAAAAGAAATGTTGCTGGGGTGGGGTGGGAGAAGGGGGGTTGAACCTAACTTTGTAACGCCTGAATCGATTTGGATGCTTCTTTTACTGTTGTATAGAGTGTGATCCCCCATTGCTAATAGGAGGATAATTTGGTCCTATGGGGGTGGTGGGGGAGGGGAAGGGTAGTAACTTCGTAACGCGTGAACCGATTTCGATGATTTCTTTTCTGTTCGGTAGAGTATGTTCCTTGGTTGATACCATGAGAAAAAAATTTTAGTGGAATGGGGGTGGGGTAGGGGGTTAAAACAAACGTCTAACGTGTGGACCGATTTGGATGGTTCTTTCTTCGTTGTATAGAGTAGAAGACACTAAAAAGTGTAAAATAAAATAGTTTTTAAAAAAAAAGTTGAACCGACTTCACAAAAAGCGCTAAAAAGCATAAAATAATTTTTAATTTTATATCTATTACGACATTTTGAAGTCGGTGCAAATTAAACAAATAAAACAACTACATAACCACAATTGAAAATAATACATAATACTACCTGAACGTTTCAGCCTACGGGATCATAAGAAATGACGATTAAATATTTCTGTTGTAGTTGTTTGGTTTGTTTGATTTGCACCGACTTCAAAATGTCGTAATAGATATAAAATTAAAAATTATTTTATGCTTTTTAGCGCTTTTTGTGAAGTCGGTTCAACTTTTTTTTTAAAAACTATTTTATTAATGTCATAATTGGTCACTCTGGCTTAAGTGCGCTTTCCTTCCGGGAGACAGTTTAAACTAATCTTACCTTAACATTAGTTCTTCGTATACTATCAGTTCTTTTCGAGGAAGGGAATTTAAAATGCCGTTATGCCGATTGTTTAACAGGACTTTTGCAAAAATTCTACGGAACTTGGGCCTTAAATGAATTCCTTTACCTTTTTTATTGCTGAGCCTGAATTTTTCTCTCAATTTGTCATCGGCAAGATTTTTGTAGAGGTAGTGGCACGGGGACCTGGCACCAACTTGGGAGAATCCGAAAATTTCGTTACGCTATATATATATAGTACATTCTTAGCCGCTTAGGCGTCTCTTATTAAGGGGGCTGTATATAGGTATAATATATACATGTATATACCTATACATATATTAATTTTCTACAAATATTTAAATTCATTATCGGTTTTCATTGATAAACGAAATGAAATTACGAATTAATCAAAAAATCACCGTATACCTCCCTCTCAACTTCAGTTCGCCTCGCCCGATCACACTTTTCGTAACGCTCTCGTCACGCATTCACCAGCTTACTCCCCAAGTGAAGCCTGCGTAAAAAAGTTTTACTTCAAAAATTAAAAAGATAAGAATAGTTGAACCGACTTCACAAAAGTGCTAAAAAGCATAAATTAATTTTTAATGTATTACGACATTTTGAAGTCGGTGCAAATTAAACAAACAAAACAATTTTGAATTCGGTGATTTGCACCGACTTCAAAGTGTCGTAATAGATATAAAATTAAAAATTATGCTTTTTAGCGCTTTTTGTGAAGTCGGATCAACTTTTTTTAAAAACTATTTTGAAGTAAAACTTCTTTACGCACGCTTGACTTGGGGAGTAAGCTGGTGAATGCGTGACGAGAGCGTTACGAAAAGTGTGATCGGGCGAGGCGAACGGAAGTTGAGAGGGAGATATACGGTGATTTTTTGATTAATTCGTAATTTCATTTCGTTTATCAATGAAAACCAATAATAAATTTAAATATTTGTAGAAAATTAATATATGTATATGTATATACATGTATATATTATACATATATGAATATATATATATATATACATGTGGGCACGAAATATATAGTAGTAGTAGTAGTAGTAGTAAGTAAACAAATCACAGTTGTTCTTTTTCTTTACAATTCTTTTATTAAAGCAGTCAGTCGGCAGTAGTCGTAAAGTAAAGTTGAAATTTCCAGTGGAAGTAGAATTTGTTTTGCAGAATTTAATAATTTGTACTGAAATAAAATTTATTTACCATTTATTCCTTTCTATTAAAATTAATCCCACATACATACATATAGATGGAGCTAAAGAAGTTTTATTTCAGTCGTGTGGACTAAAGCACACTCATATTTTTTTATTTTTCACGTTTTAGTGTCAACAAAAAGAAAAAACCGAATCGGTCTACACAGTAAAAATTTAGGTTCAGGTAGTAAATTCCAAATTTTAACAAAAGGTCAGTATTACCTACTGATTAAAATAATAAATAAATCATGGGAATAATTAGGGTTCTCACCAACCACCTTCGAATAAGCAATGGAGTGTAGTTCGCATCAAACCACACACGCACACATAAGTTTTGCTAGATGCATATCCCATGTGAGAGCAAAACGGAGGCTGCGTAAGGGCTTATAATACAGATAAATACGGCTTAACATTGCTTGCGACCTTGAAACATTCAATTTAAATATATTTTTCTTCGAACAGTTCGGACTTGGTTAGGTTAGGTTAAAGTGGCTGTCCATTCGGTAATGAAGGCACATTTAGGCCAGAGTGGCCCACTGCGATAACACAGTTGAGGCTATGCGCTCAAAACTATTTAACCTAAACAAAAGAGGATAATGAGCTGAATGGAAGCTCCTAATGAACAAAGGTTGAACTCTGTCACCTTGAGAAAGTAATTCTCGGGAAGCCCAAAAGTATTATTGGCTACGGCACGAGGCGACAAAGCTTACAGCCCAGTCACGTCACTGGAAGCCATTTAGAGCTCATAATAAACCATGAGTTGACATCAGTGGAACCTCTCTAACTTTGCAAAAGGGGGAGCGCAAAAACTGGCTCATTCGGTTTAATAGAGCTGGGCAGTTGCTGAGAAAGTGGAGTATGGAGTGGAGTATGGAGAGAAATCATTATATTTCGCGCCGATTCTTTCAGCCTGCTTGCGTATAAGGCCTGAAATGACAGCCAAGACAACGCCTATAATTGGCATGATTTAAAAAACGAAGGAAGAATACCCCCCCCCCCCACCCCCCACCCCCTCATAGAAGCCGTGTGAGAAATTAGATAGGTTGTCATCAATAGACGCGTCGTCAAATATTACGTCCTTGGATTCAAGGGTGCTGGGTGGGAGCCTCGTCAAGTGTGTAAAATTCGTAAAGAAAATATCATAATTGGAACCACAGAAGGCAGTGCGGAAAAAGTCTGGGAAAACATTGGTAATTTTAGAGGGATTGTCACTCTTACAATCACCATAGTTCACAGAAGAAGGATAGGTATCACAGTTATGCTTCGAAACTTTCAGAATTATTCAAGGACTGAAAATATATTGATTATATAATTGACATACAAACAAAATAAGTAAATTTTAGTGAACATTCAAATAAACTAGATGTAGGACCAATGTTGCGTTTTGTTTTTAAAAATGTAACATAAAGTTCTTGCGGTATTTTCACGCACAAATGTCATGGTTTCTAAAAATCTCAGGTTGGTGTGTGAACTTTCAGTTGATTCGCACTTAGGCTTTGGATTGTTTCTTTAATATGTTGAAGTTTCTAATATTCCAATCAGTTTAACGTACTTCCGATATTTGGCAGCAAACAACTGTGTGAATGTTATAGAATTAAAGTGACCCTGTAAATACCTAAACTAATACCTTATATATGAATTATAGTTAGATGTCCAAAGAAAAATTTGTTTCATACGAAATAACATAGTGTGGTATTCTGTTTAACTACTATTTTTAAAATTAAAAAAATTAAATAACTAATGTAAATGGCAGTTATAATTATATCTGTCCATGTGGAAATAAATTTCCAGATATCCGGAGCGAGGCCTCAGGGACCAAAAGACTGCACAACGTCATGCAAATAAGAATATGACTTTAAGGGACAAAGCCCTGACAAACATTTCAAGGCATGTGCATGAATTATTTACCCGATAGAGTTTTCTATGCAAATTTCCTGTCGTCTGACAAATTTTGGCAGTTAGAATGAAAATATTGTCCTTAGACAAGCAAGATAAACGATACACCCCGTAGAGTCTATGCAAGTATAACAGAACATACTTATTTAAAAGGTTTTTTTTCGAGTAAACTGTGCACCGTAGATTCAACTTTGTCCATTACGACATAATCCCATATAAAATTCTCTATCTCAATTGTTTTATCTGAAAAGTCAGTTTTTACAAAAACATGAAAATTCAGCGACGTCGCATATTGTCGAAATTGTCTTCATGGAATTTCAACTTGGGAATTTGTGTAGACTTCAGTCAAATTCGTTGTTTCTGCTAGCCTGCATTGCTGCACTTATGAAAATGTTTTTCTGCATTGCAGCAAATGTAAATTTACCTTTTATGTCTTCGGTTTTCTTAAGGGAAAGGCAAACTTTTTGTTGAAAGCTTTTAAGAATTGTGATTTCACCATTAGACGGATGAATGAAGCGAAGAAAAAGATTAGATAAAGCACAACTTTTATCAAGATCTTTTTATGTGCACACTTTCAACAGATAAAGTATTCAAAGTTTCTGATTTGAATACTGGCACAATTATGAAATCAAAGTTAAGCTTGACTAACTATGTCTACTAGCTCGAGTGAAACTATTTATTGCACTTTTATGAAAAGTTGAAAGATTAACTGTGGATCTCAGAAAATATAGTCTGTTTCGAGTGCATTAAAGAAAACCCCTTCCGACTCTTATATCATTTTTAGGGTTTCGTACATTAGAATGAAAATAACGAACCCTTATAGGATCATTTTGTTGTCTGACTGTATGCCAATACCCCTTTTGTTAGAAACGTCTAGAGGTATTGAGTTGGAATTAATACGAAAAACTGGTAGTCCTATAAAAAACTCAACTAACTCAACGCAATAAAAAAATATGATACGGCCTTTAAAAGTGACGACCAACTCACTTACTGACTGACACTAGTATCTTAAAATTTGGCACGAAGGAGAGTCTATTAGCAAAAGTAAAAGAAAATCCCGAAAATCACTAATTTTTAATTCTATGGGAAATGGACTTGACAAACTTAATTTGGAAGTTTCTTTCATACACGACCCATACCAATCCCATAGTATAAATACAAATACTATAGTAGCCAGCTTCGAACAAAACTGCAAAAATTTTCCGACACTTAATTCCACTTTTCATTTAAATGGTAATGTCGCTGACAATAAATTCCCCAAATGGGAAATCTCTGTCACCTTGAATGCAGTTGTAAATGTCATTTCGTCCGAGTAAAAAGTTTGGTTATGCATCCAATTTGCAGGTGAATGTTTTATTCAGTTATTAGTACCAAGTGACAAGGATCACCATGAACTTGTTCCATTCAGATACAAACTAAGAGATTTCATAGTCTCGCGAAAGAAAAAACATTTAATGAAAAAATAGAAAAACATTTACGGACTGATTTCATACGAAAGTAACGAATTTTTAGAACTGTCAATTGCTTAACCAACACATACATATGTGTGTGGGTTTTTCTTCCGAGAGTTACAAAATTGATTCTTGCTCACTGATTTTTGACAGATAGTATTTGCTGTTTGACAGCTAGCATTTACTTTTCCATACAAAATTGCTAGAACATTGCCCGACTATTTCGTTCACGTTTTACGAGGCAAAATTTAGGTAGCTGTGCTTCTATTTATTATCTATTCTATGCCAATACCCTAATAAATAAATATACTAAGTCACCAAACTACAGAAACAACCAAAATAGTGTTGCCAAATATACTCGATTTCGTTATCACAGCTAGCGATGCCATCACACAAAAATCAAAGATGGCGGAAAAGTGAGTTTTGAGGTCTCCTTGAACCCAGTAGATTTTGACTCAAACCCGTACAGCTTATCTACTTGAGTTAAAACAAAATACAACTAGTATTTATAATCATGTAAGTTCGGAACCATCGGCGAATGGACAACGTTCATAATTGACCGGGTTTTTTTAGTATTTAGTACCATAATTGCAAAAAAACTGGACAAGTGTTAGTTTGACTCTCGCACCGATGGTTCGGTAATATTTTTTCATGTGTTAAAAATTAAGGATTTTCGGATTTTTTCTTTTACTTGTGCTATGAGACCAAGCTTCTTGCCAAATTTCATGATTCTAGATCAAGAGGTAGTACCCAATAGGTTTTGATTTATTTGCGAGTGTCTGCCTTGACAGATAGAAGTGATCCTATAAGGGTTCCTTTATTCGTTTTGAGGTACGCAATCCTTAAAATGGAGCACTAATGTGAAAAAGGTGCGTGGCTATATTTATTTTGATCAGGCATTGCATTAAAACGTTATTCTAAAAGTTTTCTTCTTTAATTATAAAGATAATATAAAATAATAAAAATCTGTAGAAATTTTTTAAATATTATTATCATGATGATAAATCAGAATGCAAAGACCCTCTCGTGTGACTTGGGACTATGCCAGAAGAATGCATTGAGAAAGTCTACTATCTTCCGATCTATTTCTAGATATTATTAAAGTCAAAACTTGAAATTTGTTTAAACTGACCCTACAAATGTTCTAAAAATGTGGTCACAATAAAAATGTTATTCATTAAAGGTGCGGTGTTTCACAATTAAAGACTCCTTTTCTCTTCGTTTTTCAGTTAGTAAGTTTGTAATGCGTCAATGACTTCAGTATTTTTCTTTGCTTTTTGTTATGCGAGTGTGCAGCTGTTATTGTTGTTTTTATTAGTAATTAAAAGTTCACACGATTTTAAAATAAAGATTTATTTGAAAAATTAATATTTAAATTAAGAAAACAAGGCTTCCAGCCCTGTAATGTGATTAGAAACCATTTAGAATTTCTGATAAACCGAACCAGGTCGACGTCAGTTGCACCGAATTCAGCTAACTCTTTGTAAAAGGGGGATCTCGAAAACCAGCTGCTGCTATTGGATATATTCGGGCAGTTGCGAAAAAAGTTAGGGATGGATTCTTCTTCCTCCTCATTTTGGTCAGTAATTAAACGTCTAGTGACAGTTGGGTTGGGGACCCGGTATTCTTACCGAAAAGATCCACTATCAGTCAGGTGTAAAGAGCCTTAGAAAATGTAGTTCAGAGGTCACCTGTATTCAGTATTGCTGCCATCCTCTGAACCTTCCCGAGTGATTCTAAGTGGATCACTTTATCCACTGCTGTCCACCATGCAATTATCCCATATGTGAGTATAGGTCATATAACACTAACGTATATACAGTACACAATACGCGAGTTCATACCCCATCTTTTAACTATTGAACTTTCACACGAGTATAGAGCTACTGTTGCATTACATTCTCTTTCTTGCATGTTTCCAGGTAAGTTTCCTATCCAGAATAAGCCCTAGATACTTAACTTAGTCACCTAATTTCAGTCTGACCCCATATAGTGTAAACACGAAGATAGGACATAACTTAGGTTCAGGCAGGCTACGTAAATGATCTCTAGCCATAGAATAAGAATCTGAATGGCTGATTGAAATTCAGCAGGGATGATACCGTCTAAGCCCGGTGATTTATAGGGTTTGAATCTGTGTATATATTTTATTTTCCTTCTACTAAGGATTTTACGGACCAGACCATGACCATCCGAAGCTACCGTGGACTCAGCTATACTTGCTATTAAACACACTGGAAAGTGAGAGTCAACCAGCAATTCCAGAGGTTTAGTACTGGATGAGGTCCAGCTTCCATCCTGTTTGATTATGAAGCTGGGAGTGCTTGGTGCCGTTGAGAACATCTTACGCAAATGACTCCGTCTCCCCCTTAAGGCCGCCGTTGAGGCGCCCACGCTCCGCTTTGAGGACGCTGCGTTGGACTGAGGTGTTCTGAGAGGGACTCTAGGAGGTATGGGCCTTAGAGCCAGCTTACTTATTCCTCGAAAAAGGAGGTGCATTGGTTTCCATGGTGGGAACCACCGTGCTGACAAGAAGAGCCTTTGAGCGGACGGAACCAGAAGAAATTTTCCCACTCAACTAGTGGGCTGGATTGGCCTTGACGCCGAGATGCATTCCCATCCGGGTTTTTAATTCCCAAGTATTCCTGTTTAAGGCAGGTATCAAGGAAACTCCCTTGTAAAACAGCTGGTTATCCCTGGCTGCAAACCATCAAATTTGCACTGAAACACCTAACGCCTTCGATTAGGGGAATTTTATGAAGAGAGTTACTGCTAAATAAACTGCAGGAGCTTGTCACCAGTCGCCCGATGTAAAGGAGGAGTCGGACTTCTTTCACTACACGCAGTTACGGCATGCACACTGGGTATGGGTAACTCGTGTAATAGAAATGAACTCTTTTTTCGAGCAATAGAACGTGGAATTTTCTGAGGAGAAGATGCAATTACCTGCCCATTCTAAAAAGATTCCCGTATGTTGTAAAAGAATTATGAGGTGAAATCTGTAAAATGAATTGACACATCTCGCCACGGCATTTCATGCATACAAATGAAAATAATGTCCATTAGTTTAGGGGTTATTAATAAAGCGTACGGGGTCGCTCGTGGAAGTAGTAAAGAAAGGAAAATTTCAGAGAGAGGTCTGAAATTTGGAGAGCGGTTGAAAGCTAAGTGTACAGATGTTAATAATAACATTAATTTTCTAATGAGAATATATGTTTACCTTGGTTGTAGTTGCTGTGCTGAGATTTGTTGATGGCTGTATATATATACGATTTGTTTGGACCTTGAACTACAACAGATGACAGTATATTTTCATTGAACTTGCCATTATATTGGTGCACATAAAGATTCGTAGGAGAATTTGAAGGGCAGCGAACATATGCCAACTGAATCCATTGAGTTTTTATCATATGTGCATTAACGATGACATTCACCCTTACTTTCAAAGCTCGAAACATGATAAAAAATCCGTGTGCCGAATGATGGTAATTCGCACCATGTTACTTTGATGTATGCTACTATTTTATTGAAATTCTCCGTTGTTAACAAGTTCAGGACATCAATATGTTGCGTGTCGATATCGTGTCCTAGAACGGATTGTGTGAGAGCTTTCTTAGTAGCATGTCGTTCCTGAAGATACATAACATAATTTGTTACGGAGATTTTCAGTTGATTCGGCTGTGTACATGTACATATATAAGCGATTTTATTAGGTTTGTATTGTCATCATATTTCCAAGGGATTTCTTCAGATGCTGCTAAAGATTCCGGCTCTGCTAGTCGATGAATACGGGGGCTAAGCCCTTACCAATCTCCATATAGAAGACAACCAGGATTATGGTAAAAGCATAGAGCAAGGAATATCTTGAATCAAATGTGTGATGGGAGCCACGACATATATTTTATGATTGTAAGCTACCGGTAACTCATTATAACCTCGATCCGTCTTCTTATAGTGCCTTACATAGGCTGACAATTTTTTTCTTTTTACGACGTGGCCAAAGTCTAGGGGACAACCCTTTGATGCGTTAGCAAGGGAATTAGTGTAAGTGGAGTGAGGAATGAGTAATTGAATGCCTTGTTTTAGAATTGGTGCAAGCTAGACAAGAGCCTAGGAATGGAGTGGGTTTTTTAATTCTATTCTTTTTTTATAAACCCACGGATAGACCGGGTCCCGAACTCGGTAACTCCGTCTCTGGATGAAATTAAGCAGCTGTCCACTTGGGATTGTGGTAAAACCGGACTCCTTCAGTCGCATTAAAATAAACAAAGCAGGAGTCTTAAGACTTGGTGTTCACCGTGTTAGTCACGTGTACTTAAACTAATTTATTTATGTGCAATTTCAATACAATTGCGTTCATTCATAGAGTGGTTTTAGACGCTTGTTATTAACCGTGACTGTCCTTTCATCAATTGGCATAGTGGTGTTGACAGCGCTTGGAATTTTGATTACCACGTAAGGTCTTACCCGGACTTGAGAGAACTTATGTTTCCTACTTTTGTTCTTGAATGTTACCATATCCCTTATATTGAAAGTGAAGGAATAAACAGCTTTATTGTAATACTGCCTCGAGCGGGTTTTGCTAATTAAAATATAGTTTTTTGTCGTGAAATAAATTTTCTAGAGCTTACACTTCAGAAGATGATAGTTACTCTCATGGGTATACACGGGCTATGGGTCTATTTTGAAAATAGAGGAAACATCCGCTGTGATGCGGGTTAATTGTGTCCCTCCGTGAACACAATTATTTTACCCGAAAGCAGTGGTTCGCAAGAACAGAACCCAAGATTTGTTCGTATCATTCACTATGGCACGCAAATACTTTATTAGAGGCATATAAGTATGTTCCAGTGCTACATTAGACAGAGGGTGGTAAGAAAAAGTTTTGCAATTTCTTCACCATTGGAAGTTTACATACCCTTTTGAGTAAATCACTTAGAAAATTGCTTCCCTGATCGATGACTACTTGATGGGAATGCGGTAGCGCACGACGATTTCGTTCAAAAGGATTTGCGCTCCGGTTACGGCTTCCCCGTTAGGTATGGAGGTTATCCTCGAACGTCAAGATTATTATTATTATATCTAAATTAATCTTATAAAAGGTTGTTCTGCAACGTCCGTGATAAGCATCGGCATTTTGTGTTGGGGAGAAGCTTTAACTGTTTGCCACTTCGGGCACCCCTGGATATATTTCTTTATATCTTTGAGCAGCATCCTCCATTAGTGTTTTCGTTGGATCTTCTCATAACTGGCGGTAGTGACGTAAGATCGTGCGGATTTCCTTGGGGATTGTAATAATTTCAGTAGTTTTGGTTTACTTACTTCATGGGATCATTGGCTGGGGTGACTATGGGCTTTGTTTTCTTACTTACTTCAGATAATTTCGTTGCCTTTTTGTCACTCAACGAACGATCCTCTGCCCTGGGGTTTCTAGCATGAGCCGTAGGCACTATGTGGTGTTGTTGGCGACTTTCTTTAATACGAGATGTTTTTTCCTTTGAGTCCTCATCCATTTTATGGTGATTTCAGCCTTGTGTAAGTTTGATTTCTCACTCAATCTGTTGAGGACTTTTCGAAGCTTTGCATTATGGTCCACTATGACATCTAGGTAAACGAAACGTTCTAGGTCTTGTAGACCTGTAAGTGTTTACGTTCATGAGGCATTGGAACATTGCCGGGATTTTTTTTAAGACCGAAAAGAATATGCTTGAACTCGTAATACCCATAATTGGAGCTGAAAATACCATGAATGATCTTGTCGATGAAGAATGTCTCCGATCCGAGGTAGCGGAAAGCCGTCTCTTATCGTTTTTTCGTTTAAATTTTGATAGGCACTATATCCTGGCGATGATCGAGCATCGAACGACGAAGCAGCCAGCTTTGTGTGGCTGACGGTTACCCATGGATGTTTTCTTCTGATAACAGATTACGATAAAAAGGCCATGGGGATTGCAGAGAAAATGTCAGTGGTTCATAATCTACTTGAAATAGTAGGTTCACTTGCAATCGCTGTCTCGTATCGGGTGAAGTTGTCGTCCCGCCCCATTTCCCACAAGGAATTACGGGAACTAGAGAGAGAGAGATACTATGCGCACTTGCATGATTCTCTGTTAAGTACAGAACACCTACCGATAAATGCTATATAGTATATTTCTTTTGAATTGGGTTGCAATGCAGGATGCGGTTCTAAGATTTCAACCGATTTCATAATAACAATATAACAGTATAAGGGGTAATTTATCGGTTCATTATCGAGGACCAGATTTACCGTCAAATACAATTATAAATGGGCATTCAATGTCAATGCCAATTTTAATAAAAGAATGTGAATAATATAAAATATACTAACATGTCTAGTCTTCCCCATGTTATAGTTTTTAATAAGAATTTTATCCAGTGGTAGTTTTTTACCCACTAGGTACACCAATTTTTTCTTAATCTCCTTACTATTAATAATAATAAATTACGGTCGAACATTTACATAGTTCCATCGGTATATTTCTATAAAAATTTGATGCTTCTAAACGAAATTCACTAACCCCGATATGTACATAATTTTAAAATGATAGAAGCAAACTATAATACATATATATAGCCACGATATCTTGTTACTACAAAAATCATCTCTTAAGAACTTCAGTTACCATATGTAATTTATCTCTTGGATCCACACAATCATACGGTGTACATGGTTTAGATGGGAAGTGGCCATGGAGGATGAACTACCAGGTGGCTTCGAAAATAAATTTTCCGGAAATGGTAAGTGCAGCAAGCTATAGTCATGTACATAAACTACAGGGTTCGTTTCGAGACATGCAAGACATGATTTATTGATTCAAGTTCTTAGAATGGTTTTGTCAATTGTATAGCATTAAAAGAGATTTATCCTGAGTAACTGTCAAGAAAAATTTGCATCGAAAATCTCTTAATGCTTTTCTTTATGTTTCTGGAAGTTATTCATGCTTAGTAATTCAAGCATCTTTTATTCGGTTTTTTCCTACAACAAATATATATTTGTGTTTAAAAACACTGTGCTCCAAAATTCTTAGGTAAGCAAGTATAAAATATCACACGGAAAACTTACAGAGAAAGATACACTCTCGGCTTATATCGACCTCATATATTTTCTGCTGAGGCATAATTTTATTACATTATTTGGAAGAAAATGGACCAACATTTCGTGTTCTTTGTCCTTCCCAGTGAATTCTTTTGACATTTTAATCTATACCTTGGCATGCAGCAAGGACGACAAAATTACTTTGCGCTGCAGGCTTCCAATAATCTTCCCAAAAATTCTTTTAGTCCTGTCAATGCATATCGAGCTTTATTGAAAAGCAATTCGAAATATCCCTTGATGGGCATTTATCTCTGTCATATTCCATCAAGACAATATATGACATCCTGAATTACATTCCTCTCGAAGATATCATTGAGAGGTGGAGAAACTGGGAGGAATATCCGCAGTTTCACGCTGCCTTAAGGATCAGAGGAGCATGTTATCACACTAACCGTTGTGCAGAATAAGACTGGAGGACTTGTCCAACTCTAGGGTTTATATTAGGCGCGGCTGTATAATTTGAAATGTAAGTGTACAGAAGAATATTATTATGCTAGTACAAGAAAATTGAGAATAATTCACTTTCGGACCAGATTTACTACTCGTATATACTATCTATTAGAAAAAGAGGTAAATGTGTGCAATTGGTTTGTGGTTTTGTACACGAAATTAAAAAAAAAAAAACTTTCATAGCAAACTTTGTCAGCATTATTACTCCGACTGTTTTGATTTTGTTGTCA
The DNA here is from genome assembly GCA_964036015.1 of Leptarthrus brevirostris. Classification (NCBI taxonomy): domain Eukaryota; kingdom Metazoa; phylum Arthropoda; class Insecta; order Diptera; family Asilidae; genus Leptarthrus; species Leptarthrus brevirostris. The sequence goes on from OZ038371.1 coordinate 42,230,428, forward strand.
GAAATCAGAGCTTACTTAACTCTAGATGATCCCAAATCCTAACGAAATAAAGTACATTACCCATATTTCTTCTTGATGCTTTTAAGAGGAAAAACCACAACGAACGACATCGAAGTATTAATAATGTAATGTATTAATGCTATTTGGCAAGCCACGTGGATCCGATAAAATTGGTATCAGAGGTTTCTTGTTAAATTTTACCTTTTTCTTCTAATAAATTTAATTCTTATGAGTTACATGCTAGAAGAATTACGTGACTTTCCCCAGAAATAACCCAAGCTATCAGTGCCGCAAGACTAGAAGGGAGCACGATAATGAATTTGTCGTGGTACAGACACAGGTGTGGGCAAATGAGTGCTGGAATATTTTTCTCATTTTCTCCTTTACCTACATCAGATACATTCGCAAGGGACTTTCAATTAAGTCCAATGTTCTCCGTGCATAACTCCCTTTAGGTGAAAACTAAGTGTTGCGGAGGAAGCCTGAGAAGCCTATCAATGGGAATGTCTATAATAATTTTCTTTTTTTAGATCCCTGGAGTTAATATTAAGAGATGATTTGTATACTCGACTGTACGATAAACCAAGAACGAGGAAAAAGGCGTAATTTCCGTCATGATTTTATATTGCCTGAATACTTCCGTCATGGGTATTATAAACTTCAAAGTTTTATGTAATATTATTAGTCTCTTGTTACTTTTAATTAACTTATTGCTTGGAAATGCTTGATCAAGTTTGGTAACAACTAATTAGTACAGTCATTTTAACATCCGACCTCGATAGTCACAGAGAAATTTTGTAGAGTGATTACGGTTAATTCACGGCAACGACGAAAACATAGGGTTGTCTCCTGGGTTTTGCTACAAAATAATAAAATAAAAAGAGAACATAGGTTAAAATTGGGTGGTTTTTAGACAACATTAACCCTTAAATGATACCTGGGGTGAAATTTTACCCCACCAGAACTTTTATTTTATCATCCTTAAAAACTAAATCGCTTGTAACATTAATATTAAGTGTATTTATTCACTCTATCTACAGCAACTTATATTAAGACAGTGAATACGTGGAGGACGGAGTTCAATCAATTGGTAGAGCGGCACGACCACCTTGCCATGGTTCCCGGGTTCGAGACTAGGCCTCCTCGTGGGTTTTTAAAATTGAAATAATCCGCTCCGTCTCTGAACTGTTGTCTAGCTCTCAGCAATGCAGAAATAAGACTTTCCAGTTCCCTCACTCCCCTTACCCTATTTTCCGTCAGGCCAAAGCCATGCTAACGCATCAAAGCGTTGTCCCCCCTAGGCCTTGGCCACATTCTAAAAAAAATCGCAGATAAAAGGGCTAAATTTCACCTATGTTAATATTTGCGTTATATTTTCTTATAACATTTACAGGTTAAGGAATATGAAGTTTAGATGCCTTTGTAAACAAAGTTGGCAAAAAGTCTGTACCCTGTAGTATACCGGGATTCATTTTTTAGTGATCAAAGCAAATAACGACCGTTATTCTTCAATCGATTTAAAATGTTGAAGGTGCACACCAACTACTTTCAATTTTACGCAACATGCTACACAATAGCTCTTCAAATATCCAAAATGAGTGTTTTCAACTAACGAAGATATGGAGACAACGATTTTCGTTTACCTTTTGACCTTATTTTCGTGAGCCCTTTTGACGATCGCCAATATTCTAGACATTGTAACGCGCACGAGCTTGGCCATGAAAACGGAAATAGCGAACTGTGCCAGAAATCAAGGAAAGGGAATGTCAAATGTAGGAAGTCAAGGACGGCTAGATCCTGTGGTAAATAAGTGAAGTGAAACTATGGAACGGAAATATCACGAACTAAGAGACTGAACTTTTAGAACTAAGCTAAGTAACATAAACTGGGCTTAGTAGCAGCCTAATTAGTACCGTAAAAAGTGAGATGTTATTTAACCAGGGATGCGATAAGTTAGTTGAGTTAAATGGTCTATCGTGAAGAAAAATTGTGAAGGAAATTTTGAAACGAATTGGACTGAGCAATGAATAAAGACTGGTAATAATTTTGTGTGAAAAAAAGTGTCAAATTAATTTGTAAAACTCGAAGAGCCCCAACAACGTTACAATATGTTTACATCTGGCAATTGCTGAGTGACTCAAAAGCCGACCGCACTTAATTAATAGAAATTGCTCAGTAGATTGAAAGGTTTCCTGACCTTTTACCGGACTGCCCCAAAATGAAGTGCAATTTTTTTCGGGGAATGTAACAAGTAATATGTAAGTTCGTACATATCTGTGGCGCATCCTGCCTCCGAGAGGCTTTAATCGTGGGAGTCGTATATGATTTTTGATATTAATGAAAAATTATCTTTTCAATGTATATCTACGATTCGACACCCTCCAAAAACTGGCCAACGATAACGTTGGATACTGGGTCACTCGCGTTTCGAGGGTAACGATACCTCCGATGAGCTGGCCAAGGAAGGTTCTTCTTCTCGGTGCCAAGGTACCGAGCAGTTTTGCAACCGCATCTGATCGTCGGTAAGAGCTGTGATTAAAGATTTGGCTAACTCCCATCCCCCCACCCCCAGCTGTTATGCTGGAAAAATGTCCCCGGGCTTATCCAGGCTCAGGCTCTTGGTATACCCTATGCTTACAACGATGATATCGCCTTAAGTAAGGCAGATCTAAAGTTCCTTTCATGCAACAAATCTGACCACTATGGACTGAGATATCGTCTACACCGGATTGGTCTGGGCAGTGAGACGGATAGTCGACTCTGTTTGGAAGGCGATGAAACCACTATGAACACAACAGGTTTTGTCCTGGTATGGCATGGCTTAGAAGGAGGATTTTTAGTCGGGAATTATTAAGCCTGGCTGAAGTTAGATTCCCCACTTTTAAAGACCTCATCGGCTATCTTAAGGTGGTTGAGCATCTTTTACAATAGTAGGGGTTGTGGCTTAGAAAACCAGCAGTTTTGGTAAGAGTAAGTCTGATTGTGTTCACCATGTATTGGTCCATATATCAAATCGGGCCCGCAGACCAAAAACTTCAGCGGTCCCTGATATCCATGTGTCTGTCTTAATGAAATATGTCTAGTTCTCCTTTCTTTGATTAACTGGTGAACTGGAAATTTTTTGTTTGTAACGTGTAATAGCTGGCATCATTTAGTATTTCAGTTCTTGGTGTTTTGCTAACAGTGTGCCACTGATCGTTGATCTCGGTTGTCCCGTACTCCAGGATCATAGATCTATTGATCTTCGAATAATCTGTTAGCGCAGCGTGCTGACCAAATTGGACAGGGTAATCGATCTTGATGTAGTTTTTGATTCACAATTATACCCCACGCTATAAATTTTTATGCGGGTACCAGTGGAGGTAACAAACTCTATACATTAGCAAAAGAATCATCCAAATCCCTACCCAACCAGGCGACCTAATTTGTTCTATTATAGCAATGAGGAATCATACTATACAAAAAAAGAACCATCCAAATTGGACATCATTTTTGACATCGTACCCATCGGGAAGCATCCAACAAAAACGTAGTCATCAAAATTGGTCCACGCATTACGACGTTAGATGTCACTCCAAATTCGGCCTTTCAAATATGGCGACGCATCGTCTGCTTGGCCAAGAATGTGCAAACGCCGGTACCGTTTCTTTTTTTTTCAAGTTTGAAATGTTGTTACATAAATTTGCAGGCCCTGTAATTTAGAATAGTTTAGGAATATTTGAATAGCGGCTAGAAATAGCAAAATTCAAAGAGAGGAGGAAGAAGCATCTTATGACCCAGGTCAATTTTAAAATGGCAAATACCTTTTCTTTAACTTTAAATCAATTTCCCCGTAACTTACATTTATGAGCACTTAGGTGCCAATGGAAAAAAAAACTAATGACCAGATTCCAGTGAATCTTGACCCATATTTAAAGAATTATGTAATTTATTTACTATAGTTACTATTTTAGTAATAATTATTATATTGTCATTAGCATGACATTTACAAGAAAAAAAATACCCGTTTTTTTAAAATTTGCCGAAAATTAACCCTCGTCCTTCAAAAAAAAAAACTTCTAGTACACAATTTTTAGTATGCAGTATTTTGTTATCATTGTTGCAGATGGAATAACAAATTGGAGCAATTCTGTTGATTATAAACGGAGACAATGGTACCGAAAAATCACATCTAACAGTTATGTTACCCATTATTTGTATACATTTAGAGTTAAATATTTTTGTTTAAATAATCAACATATAAAGTTAATTTTTAGCGAATTTCGTTTGCCATGTTTTCGTTATACACTCCAAATTTGGATATTTCTATTGCTATTAAGGGCTGCGAAAGGCCGAAAGAAAACAGGTACTCGTTTAAGCGTACCCAAGAGCCGTTAATGCAGATGTTACTTTAAGTCTTTCCAGTAAAAAACCATAAATGGTGTAGCTAAAGTTAAGAGAGTTATTTCTATTATGAAATGACATAGACGTATACTTACTAATATTAAGGAATACAGTTAATGGAACACCATTTGTAAAAAGGCTCCTAAGTCAGAATTAAAAATTTCACAGTTGCTTATAGACGAAACAACATGAAAAATTTTAGCATGGCCTGCATAACAGATAATTTTAGAACATCTCAGGAACACAGATACATCATTGATTTAGTAGATATGTATGAATTGTTGTAGACAAAATAAAGTCAGGCCGATATGGCTACCTTGAGGCACACCAAAATTATTTTAAATATACTTGTATAGGAATCCCCGCTGGGTTCGACATAATAAGCAGAACACACGCTGGTTGAAACGAACCCAATAACAAGGATAAAATCTGGAAGGCAGATAACTTGTTAATCAAAATTTTGTGATTAATGCGGTCATATGCTTTACTTAATTCAGTGAAGATACAATCCACTTGCTTACCAGCTAAGAGAATTCCAAATATGTTTAATGTGGAGGGGTGGGGAAGAGGAGGGGGAATGCAATTTCGAATACATATTGCTCATCCTGTACATCCTGTAAAAAGGCGCTGCACCAGCGGCTCGAATCACTAGAGAAAATAAAGTTTCCATTAACCTCAGCCGACGACATATGTAAGTCGGTGGGCGCCTCTTGCCCCATCATTTTAACTTTTTGTTATAAATTTTACAATAAAAACTATTAACTTTAACAAATCACTACTAACTGTTGAAAGTCGAAACACTACGAAAATAGTGGAGATTTCGAATAAAGCTATATTCTAAGTAATTCTACAGTCACAGAGAAATGGCATTAAACATGTAGTCCCGGAACTTTCTGAATGCACTATGTACAATGGACATATATTGTCCATAAAACTTCACTTAAGCGGTTGCATATTTTCCTGACGGCAAATTCTTTTTTTTCCAAAATTATGATCTAGACATATCACAACACATTGAATGATATCATCACAAAAAGAAAAAAAGGCATTAAAGAAACAAATCGTTAACAAAATTGCAATTTAATGAATTTTGCAGAATTATAGATTTATGACGAAATTTCGTTGGCCATGTCTGTAACAACGTTCTAACTTCTAAACAAATAAATAACTGCAATTTTGACACGCAGATAGAATATTACGTTTTACAGAAAGACCGGCCGTATTTTTCAAATTATTTTCTTTTCTTATCTTGAAGGGGAGAAATGAACAATAACAGAAGCAATAAATAATACGGAAAGCATGATATCGTTTAAAGGAGCTTCGTATGAGAATAGGTTTTCTTCCGAAAGTTTTTTAATTACAATTTTTCATTCTTATTATTATTATTATTATTATATAAGGGGTTACCCATATGGTGGGCACTACGACCATGGAGGTCTTTTGTGCCGGAGCCCCATTACTGCAAAAGACCCTCAGCCACCCTGTGGTAAGCGAGGAGGTCTTTAACAGGGGAGGATCTAACGTCAGCCGGATTCAGAAATTCACGACTGAAGGTCCTCCTTCTAAGCCATGTTAATGCAGGACAGAAGCACAGAATGTGCAATGTGGTTTCATCGTCTTCCAAACAAAGCCGACATTCCGTCACGCTAGACAGACCTATGCGGTGTACATGATACCTAAGCCCATAGTGGCCAGATAGGTAACCTGAAAGCAGTTTGAGATCCGACTTGCTTAGGGCGGTGATATCATTATAAGCGTAGGGTCTGACAAGTGCCTTGGCCTGGCGAAGCCCAGAGACGTTCCTCCAGTATAGCAGCTGCTGACTCCTACCCCAATTTTCTACAACAGCTCTCGTCGAAGCCCAACTGAGGCTGCAGTAGGGTTCGGGACCTTGGCAGCGAGAGGATGAGCCTTTCCTGGCCAGTTCATCAGCGATCTCGTTGCCCTCGATACCAGAGTGGCCTGGTATCCAACAGAGCGTGACCCTGTTGTGGGTGGCCAGTAGCTGGAGGGTGTCGAAGCACTCCTTAGTAATCCTCGAGGAGAAACTCCATGAGGATAGGGCCTTAAGGGCCGCTTGGCTATCAGAGAAGATAGTAATGTCCGCACCTTTCAGTCCTTTGTTGAGGTTGAGAGTGGCGCAGGTTTCAATGGCACCGTGTGCCATTTTAGAGCCATCAGTATACCATTTGAGGCATCTGGGATCCAGACTTGGACCACTGCCGTCCCAGTCTGCTCGTTCAGGGAAAATGGTCCAGAACCTTTTGCCAAAGCGCAGCTCCTTGGTCATGTGATCCGTTACGGAGCACACATCTAAGCCAGGGATGCGCTTGAGGATGCTCATGTGACCCTTGTCGTCAACCGGAATATTATTCAAGAGCTGCAATCTCAGGGCGCTGATAGCAGCAGATTTCATTATAGAGATATGCAGTGGAGTAAGTCCAATCACCGCCTCCATGGCAGCGGTAGGACAAGTCCTCATTGCTCCCGTCATGGAGAGGCAGGCAAGCCGCTGCAGCTTGTTGCATTTGTCGATTGCCAACCGCTGCTGGACTTTAGGCCACCAAACCAGGGCGGCGTAAGAAACGATCGGCTTGACAATCGTATTGTACAGCCAGAATATCATCTTCGGGGTTAGACCCCAGGTCCTTCCGAAGAGTCTTCGACAGGCCCATAAGGCTCGTGTAGCCTTATTTAGGGTGGTGTTGAGATGAGTGTTCCAGTTTAGTCTTTTGTCGAGCGTAATTCCCAAGTATTTGACTTCATTGGAGTACTCAATAGCCGTGCCTTGGATCAGTATTTGATCAAGGTCCAGATGGTGCCTTCTGGTGAATGGCACCAGAACAGCCTTGGCAGGGTTGATCGTAAGATCTTCGTTAGCACACCAATCAGTGACCGTGCGCAGAGCTGATCTCATTAGATCAGTGACAGTAGTGTCGAACTTCCCTGCGATAATGATGGCAAGGTCGTCCGCATAGCCAACGGCACGGTAGCCAAGCTCACTCAGCTTGCTTAGGAGGTCGTCTACTACTAGAGACCAGAGCAGCGGCGACAGTACACCGCCTTGTGGGCACCCCTTAGCTGCCCTGATACACACAGAGGTATTGCCCAGGGTGGATGTAATTTCGCGCTCTTTAAGCATCGCATCCACCCACTTCACAGTTTGCGAGTCCAGACCCCTCCGTACGAGAGCTCTAGATATGGATCCATATCTGGTATTGTCGAAAGCACCTTCTATGTCAAGAAAAGCACATAAAGCTATTTCTTTATGATGAAGAGCTTTCTCAATCTTACTGACTAGATAATGTAAGGCAGTCTCTGTAGATTTGCCTTTTGAGTAGGCAAACTGGGTGGGATGAAGAGGAGATACCTGGTCCAGTTTGTACCTAATGTGCAGGTCTAGCAGTCTCTCCATTGTCTTTAATAGAAAGGAGGTTAGACTGATTGGTCTATACGATTTAGGTAGCTCTAGGGGCCTATTGCCCTGTTTGGGGATAAACACCACCACTACCTTCCTCCATGAGAGTGGTATGTAGCCCCAATTATAGCTGGCTCTAAACAGGTTGACCAAAGGGTCAAGGATGGTATCCAGGCAGTTTTGGAGGAGTGCTGGGAAAATCCCATCACCCCCAGGGGCTTTAAAAGGTTGAAAAGAGGCCACTGCCCATCTAACCTTATCTTTGTCGAATATGACTCCGGACCGGCTCAAGGCCCTACGGCACAAAGGAGACCCATCGTCGCAGTCAACGAAATGATCTGAGCCTGGTCCTAGAGTTGACCCGGGGAAGTGCACCTGTAACAGGTATTCTAGAGTTTCCCTAGGGTTTTCGGTGTAGGTATCATCCTGCTTCCTAAGAAGCCCTACCCCATTACTGGTGTCCTTGGCTAGTACCTTTTGAAGACGAGCTGCTTCCGGCAAAGATTCTATGCTTTCACAGCGTCTTCTCCAGGACTCGCGTTTGGAGCGTCTGATCTCCCTATTGTATTCAGTGAGCGCGAACCTATATTCGTCCCATTGCTTGGAGCGTTTAGCTCTGTTAAAAAGCCGTCTCACCCGCCCACGCATTTCAGACAGCCGCTCGCTCCACCAAGGCACCTTACGTATCACTTTGGTTGGAACCGAGCCTGTACTATCTTGGTAGGAGGAGATGAGCACATCATTAAGCTGGTTAGCAGCCACTTCAAGTTCACCAATTGAACTGATTGAGGTGACCAGCATGTCAGCCCTCGAGCACACAACAGCCCTGAAGGTGTGCCAATTTGTTTTCTTGGGGACAGAGATACTAGAGATAATCTCAGATCGGCCCTGAATGTCAAATCGGATATGTTGGTGATCCGACAGCGATGCTTCATCTGAGACTCGCCAGTTCCTTATGAACTCGGACAGGACTCGGCTGGCCAGAGTGAGATCTAGCACCTCCTCTCTGGCTGCAGTGATAAAGGTAGGTTTGCACCCTCTATTAACTATATTAATATTTTTATCTATAAGATAATTTAGCAGGTACTCACCTCTTTCATTAACATTGCTACTGCCCCAGACCGTATGGTGGGCGTTCGCGTCGCATCCAATGATGAACTGCCGATTCGTCCGCTTGCAGTAGCTGATGAGCTCTTGTACCTCATCAGGTGGAGCAGTTGGGCTGTCTCCAGGGAAGTAAGCTGATGCCAGGACGATTTCCTGCATACCTCCTACTGTGGGGATCTCAGCCAGGATCGCCACAAGGTCCCTGAAAATAAAGTTAGTAACAGGGAGATGATTAACACTTTTGTCAATCAGGATGGCCGCCCGTGGCCCAACCTCTCCCCGGTGATAAATCAACTTACCTAAGTTTCCGTTGAGTCCTCTGACTTGGCCACTGACAACCCAGGGCTCTTGGATTAGCGCCAGGGTTAACTGTTTTTCGGCGAAAGTCCTGCATAGTGTGGCCGATGCCCCCTTGGCATGATGCAGGTTCGCCTGAAGCACCTTAACGGAGCTCATTTTGCAGCGACTGTCGGATGAGCTTCGCCGCTCTGGCTCGCCGGGGTCCCTTAGAACCACCCTCCTTGGAGGTTCGCGGCGCCTCACTAAAAGTAGTGGGGGTTGTCTTCCTGGCCGCCACACCAGCCCCAATAGTAAGCGACCCAGTGGCCACTTTGGTTGGAGTCGCTCCAGCAGCGGCACCACCGGTCTGCCCAACGGCACGACCGGCCAAGGGGCCGGCAGACACCTTGTCCGGCGGTCTCTCAGCCGCCCCGCCGCCCACTGGACCGGTGGCAACCGTCACGGAAGCGGGCGGGTACACTGATCTTGGCTCCACGCCAGCGGTCGTCAAAGAGACCGGCGGATCCACTGACCTTAGCTCCCCGCTTGCGGCCTGCATCCCTACGGTCTGCTTCTCTTCAGTCGCAGCCGGATTTTTTGAGGCATTGTCCTTCAGGATCAGTCTCACGTGACCAAACCGGTAGACAATCCTGCCCTTAAGCTTAGTAAGGGTCGCCATTGACGCCTCGTCAATGAGCATCACAAGGTGCAGAAGCTGACCATTTGTCAGTCTCTGCACCACCTTCCACTGCGAAGTTGGGAGGTGGTTTTGTGCATCAATTGATGCCAATACCTTCTCGTTAGTGAGAGAAAGGCTCTGGGGAAAGTAGCCTCGAATCACATGTGTCCGAGGGAACTGACCTTCCTCAGCAAGGGCAATGTCGAAGGCACACTTGGCACGGATATGCTCGAAGTTGCTTCTGACCCAATCCGCCGTCTGAGCATTTGCGCAGACAAGAAGGAGCCAACCAGTCCGGGGTAAACAGCCCTCGAACTCTGGTTTGACAACAACTGTTCTTTTTTCAATAGTGACGTCAATAATCGCCTCTTGTAGAAGAGCCATCTGCTCAACTGTTAGGGGGCGATTAATCACGTCCGTTGAAGTCAAGCCTAGCTTGACGCTACCCACCACCTGGCTGTAGGTGGGTTTTACAGATCCCGCTTGGGTCGGTTTGGGCCTTTTGGTCTTGGGCTGTTCCTGGGACTTTTCCTCGGAACGTGTCCTTTTGACCTCCGGGTTGCTGGGTGGTTTCAACTTGGCTACCTCCAGGGCTTTTTCTCTGGGGAGGCCACTTGCCAACGCCTTGTTGAACCTTCTCCTCTCTGCAGAGGTGAATTTGACGAATCCGGACTCAGCTCGGAGTTCATTCTTATGAGAGGTCTTAAACCATGCAAAAATCATCAAAAATTTGTTTAAATAAGAAAGTGATTTTGGTCTATAGAAATATATCGGTTTCGACGTTATGAGTTAGATCCATACAAGGTGTCGACTATATAGAATACTATATAGAATATTTCAAAAAACACGTATTGCCCGATAATAGGTTCTTATATAAAACTTGTTTAAGGAGCTACGAAATGGTGCGTTTTATCGTAAACGGCGCTACAAACGCTTTCAGGGTTTTGTTTTTGTTTTCAACATAATAAGAATCCTTATTAAAAAATAAATTATTTGCTGAAATTTTTTTTTGAAATTATGTTATTTTTACAATTATGAAAGGACATTTGTTAAAACAATATAAAGTTTTGACACCTTTTTTTGTTAAGATATACCTATTTACCACGCACACAAAAGACCCATGAGTAATTAACCACTAATTCAGTTCAGTTCTTAAAAACTTATTGTCGCGTGCGTGAGTTGTTGCCATTGTTATTATAAAGGAATCGTGAGATTATTCACCTCTTGAGTATATGCGTGTTTGAGGGTTTATTTATTTTAAAATTATGTTTTCACGTTTTTTTAAGAGAAATTACAATTTATAAAGGCTGCCGCCTCGAGTTACTTACTCATCAGTAATAAGCAATGTAAAATTACGCGTGCGCATGCGAGTGTGTGCTTTTTTATTTTGAATTTCTTACTCATATGCGCAAGCAGAACTATAAAAATGCCCACAACTCGCGCTCGTGAATTACATGGGCAAGAAAATTGCACACAACTAATGAAAATGTGCGTTTTTATTGCTTACATACATGTGTGCACTTGTAATTGTATTTTTTATCACAAGAGCTCGATAGGAAATAAATCCGGTGATTATGGCGGACGTACCATCCGATTTAAATGATTGCCTTTCAGAAAGATGAGCCCGTCTTCCAAAAGTTTGGTTCCTTATTTCACAGCATCTTTCTCTGTCTCTTCTTCCCTTAACCCTTTAAGGAGAATAGGGTTTTCACTAAACCAACTCGCCATCTGGTCCATTTCTGCACCAACTCCTTTGACTCCTGCAACAATTTCTTTATCTGCGTACCTTCCTGCTCTACGGATTGTCACTTTCGTCTTCGAATACTGATCTCCATCTCATTTTGGCCTATGAGGCTGTGTGGGTCTTCGTTAGTAATGATTAGGGCCACTGCAGGTTAAAGATGCGCCGGAGACACCGGCTGACAGAGGGTTGTATCTAATATGACAGGCTATGTCTATATTTGTTGGATAGCCTGACATCCATTCTCGGCATCCATGCGCCTAAGGTGTCTAAAGAGTTTACATCTAATCCGCGAAGGGTTGTCATCTAGGGCGCTGCACAATACATTTGGCATCCTCCTGACTAGAACTTCTTTATGATGGGGATATTTGTTTTATACCTCTCTTACCCCATGTAGTCGTGGTCAACGCCTTCTTGAAATCGACGGATATTAGATGTAAAGCGGACCTCCTTTCGGCGGGTTGCTCGTTGATAATTAAGGGGGTTTTGATGTAATCGCTGCAGTTGAAACCTGCGCGAAAGCCTCCCTGTTCATGTTTAAGAGCGCGGTGGATTACTTGTTTGATTCGCTTTAAGATTAGTTTTAACATCAATTTGGAGACAGTGGAATAGGTGTCGGTTTCCCAGCTTTGCTTGATAGAGGAAATATTAATAGCAGCCGCAGGTTGATTCCATTACCTTAAATAATTCCGCTCAGTTGTAATATCCTTTCCTGCCGGTTTCTTTGCAATCTTGTATAGATCTTTAGTGTTATTATATAATATATCACAGCGTGCTCCTCTAATATTCGCTTTTATCATTTCATCCTCCCTTCGCCATGTTTCACAGCAAGTATGATCCATGTAATCCAGCAACCGTTCCACGGTACGCCGACAAAAAAAATTGCACCAGTTAGACTGAAACATGTTGAATGTTGCCTCATCAGTCCGCATGACGTTTTTTGCACTAATCCTAATCTCTACGGTCTTTGAAACGATATCTGCTGAAATTTTTACGGTTCCTATTGGCCTTAGTAATGACTTCCAGCACCATTAGATGTCGAATCCGTTTGCTTTTGACAATTATTAATTTGTCCTCTCTTGCAGATACTTTTTTGCTATTTTACGACCTATAGCTCACAACGTTTTAGCTTTTTGATAGTTTTGGAACAACTACTAAATTTTGAGTAGTTTCTGGAAGAATCGAAGCCTGCCATTAAACGGATTGATTACGAATGCAGGACACTGCAAAATTAAAATCAGAATTTCCAAAATATAACAACTAAGGCCATAAACCCCGCGCACGTCACGACAACCAAGGCGGATAGTCATAAAAATCACAAAAGATCTCACTGGTTCGCGACCCCTAGAAAATAATAATAAACTCTCAGATCGAAATAAAGATCCACCTATTTCAACGTTTCTTAAAAATCAACTAAGAAGGGATGAAAGTGTAAAAACATCATAATATTTTCAAAAAACAATTTTAAATTGACGCGAGCACGTTTTCCATACCTCCTGCTTAAAACGTTCTTGGAAGGTTACTTCCGCCTGATTTACCACTTGTGGAGAGTGCTCCCAGGTTAAGTCTTGCTATATTTTACGCCTCGTTAAGGCCATAACCAATGTTATTACTAGTAAACGTTCAACTCAGTCTTCGCTAATCTTCCTGGACTTCATGTTTTCTCGGATGACGTGATTTCTCTAATCTGGATGGAGTTCTTGATACTGTTGCTGTACTCAACTCCAATTTGCTGTGTCTACTTTACCTTCCCTTCCAGCGGCAAACTCGAATGGTGCGGAATCTCCTGTTGGCTTTACTAAATATCTCAACTGATCTGTGTTCGCAGCCATCGCACGGCGTGGATGTTGCTCTTGGCGATCTTCTGGTTCAACTGATGCTTCTATTGAACAGATCTGCGTTGAATCCTTCTGCTACTATGGACGCCATTGCTCTGAAGCCCGCAGTGCTTCCTCGTATGTTTTCACCTCTAGAGTTCACTCCGACATCTCTGCAGACGACATCGTGCGTCATATTTCGTCCCACTTTGGGGATACACATGACAGCAAAATTTGCAGGCATATAGACAAATCACGTTAAGACGCTATTGTTCATGCTGTCGTTTTTGCGGAGATCTGGCCTACCAGAGCCAATGTGCGTGCTTTTTTTTCAAGGTATTGTTTCGGGTGTAAGACTACATCTAAAAATTCGAAAAACTTATCCGCGAGATTTGTTTCTGCAAAGTAAACGTAATTGGGCTTCGTTCCAAAAGACTAACCTCTACATCAATTCAACAATTCATGTTTCAACGTGGTCTGCCTGATAAAAACTTAATTATATGGATCGTTTGCTGATTCTCAACTTTTTGGTCAAAACCTGGTTTTTCGGCGTGATCGTCATCTTCTAGAAGTGAATGCTACTGTTGGTGGAGGAGTTTTATGTACTGTTCGACGTAGTATTCCATCCTCCGTTGTTGAGCATTCTCATTCGGACGATTTGTAGTTTCTGAGCGTCATCTTGAACTTGCCTCATAAATGCGTACTTGTTTTTACTGCTTACATTCCACCGGAGGTGACTGCGGACACTTACGAAGGGCTTGAATTCTTCTTTGATCCTCTGCAGCATTTCCGATGCACAGTAACTATTGTTCTAATTTTAGAAAAGCTAATTGTTTTCATCTTAATTACTTATTCTTAAATAATAACTGGTCTAATGTTTTTCACGCTAGGGACATAGATGTGTTCCTATTTTATTGTCAAGTATTTCAGATCTTCCTTGAGTTGATCACTCAATAAATCGTCTGAAAAATTTAAAAAGAAAAGTTTGGAAGCGATTCTACTTGATAAGGAGCGAGATTAATTTTAATATTTATTCTGATTTACGTGACCATGAATCCACACATGCAATAGCTATATTGAAGTAATGATCTTAAACAGGATTTGGGAATTCTAAACGTAGCACTGACGCTGACTTTGCCGAAATTAGGGGATGGCGAAAGTACTGTTTGTCTGATCGTTGCAAATCTTTTTATTGACTTTTCGGGACATAGTATATCATGTACTTTATTTTCATTTCAAGCCTTTTTCTAAGTACTTTTTAGTATAGTTTCATGAAACGTCGACAAACCTTTTTGAATATTCTAACCTCTGTATCTAAGTTATCAAAGACGGTAAGCATGTTGACTCCATATTTACTGATTTTAGTAAAGCATTTGACAGAATTAATCATACAATTTTGGTTTATAAGTCGATCGCCCTCGGATTTCTGTCTCTGTCTGTTGACTGGGTTCGCCTATGAGTGGCACTGAAAGAGTACCGTTTCATGGCCCTCTTTCCAACAATATATACAATTCCTCTGGAGTACCTCAAGGCATCCACCTTGGTTCACTTTTATTTATTATTTACGTCAATGATGCATGCTTCTTTTTGTTTAATGAAAATATTCTATGTTATGCAGACGATAACAATATTTTCAGTGTTGTTTTCTCTACTCGACATAATGAAATTTTAAATTCTGACTATTATGAAAGGAGTTCATAAAAGTTGTTCGATTACCAGCCTCATAACAATAATTGTAAGTGTGAGTTTGTTTTTGTCGCAGAAAAAGTAAGTGTCAACTGACACGTTCAGGTAGATTTACATATTATTTTCAACTGTGGTTAGGTAGTTGTTTTATTTGTTTAATTTGCACCGACTTCAAAATGTCGTAATGGATATAAGATTTAAAATAATTTTATGCTTTTTAGCGCTTTTTGTGAAGTCGGTTCGATTTTTTTTTAAACTATTTTATTTTTCACTTTTAAGTGTCTACATATATACGACTCGAAAGATGCTACTCGTAAGAATAAAGCAATTTCAAAAGTTGCAGAGGTAGTGCGAAATTAGTCCCAGTCACTCTTTAATACCTTCACCAATACCCTAATTCTTAACATGACCCTAGTGCGCCAGCGTACCCTATATAGCAAGAGAGAATTGTCAAAGAATTATCGTATTCACTCTAGGTACAAAATTGTCATTATTTATCATTCAGGAAACGTATTCTGTTCAATCAAAATCGGTCTATACCTTACGAAGCTAGGCGCCAACCATCCTCCAACTCTCACCACAAGCCACAATTTTTGTCAGAATACAAATAGATATTATATGCATTCAAAATCATCTTAATCAGTTCATGCGTTACGAAGTAAGGTTACCCTTCTCCCCACTCCAACCCTACGTCAACATCTTTCCATAGAGTGGCAATGGGGGTTCATACTGAACACAACAAAAAATGATATCTAAATAGGTATATGAATTAAGAAATTCACTCCACCTCATAAATTGTTATCGTCGTATCAGTGGGGCAATATATTCGACATACCAAAAGAAGTATCATCCAAATCGGTCCACATGTTACTAAAGTATACTACCCCGCCCACCACCACACCACCCTAAGACCAATTTTTTTTTCATTATAAGCAATGGCGTATCATACTCTATAGGGGAGACCGGTTGTGGTTGGCTACACTCTGTCATATTGAGGAGAAGATACCTGCTATTAACTTTATATTTATAGGAAACGATTTCTGACAAACTGGATACAAGCAATGCTATATAGCAGGGTCATCAATGCCAGTTTAGGGGATTCTTCCATTAGGAGAACAGTTCACAGAGCTACACCACAGGGGGGGGGGGTATTGTCACCCCTGCTTTGGAACATCTTTCTAAACAAAATCTTCAAATCTCTCGTCAGTGAAGGCATTAAAACAGTAGCGTACGCAGACGAGATAGTCTTGCTCACAAAAGGAAAGTTCCTACAAACGGTCAGTGATGTTATGAGCTCTGCTTTGACAGACATATCAAGATGGGCAGAGGACAACGGTCTTACTATAAACCCCCGTAAGACAGAATTGGTCCTGTTCACAAAGAAATACAAACTACCTATTTGGAAACCACCAAAACTTAAAGGTAGTGCCCTCAAACTCTCCTCGGAAGCAAAGTTCCTGGGCGTCATATTCGATTCCAAATTGAATTGGAGACGGAATATGGAAGAGAGGATGAAGAAAGGACTCAATGCGTTCTATGCTTGCAAGAAAACCTTTGGTAAGAAATGGGGCATGAAACCGCACATTGTACACCGGATGTACACAGCGATCGTCAGGCCTATTCTTACCCATGGGTCAATTGTTTGGTGGGATGCATTAAATAAGAAATCTCACCTTAAGTTTTTAGCAAAGGTGCTTGGGAACAACAGGTGCAATAAAATCCACACCACAAGCTGGTTTGGAAGCCATTTTACACCTTCAACCCATAGAACTCCACACGAAAAGAATGGCAACCCTGGCAGCCCTCAGACTCAGAGAAAACAGCCAATGGATACCACAGAATTTTGGACATGCAGTCATACTGAACTTCTTTAATCAAAATGGGTTGCACCCCTCAACTGATTATATGAAGCCACAATATGACTTTAGAAAACCCTTTTCCGTTATCATACCTAATAGAGAAGATTGGAAGCATCCTGAATACATAATTAACATCTTCACAGATGGATCGAAAACGGAAAGCTGGAGTTTTCTCGGAGATGCTGCAAATGAGTAAGTCGTATAGACTCACCAACGAATGCAGCATCTTCCAAGCGGAAATATACGCTATAATGAAAGCTGCACTGATTGTCCAAGAAAAACAGATTTCAACAACTGAGATCACTATTTGTGTGGACAGTCAAGCAGCACTCAAGGCGTTGAACTCCAACGTCATAAAGTCAGAATGTGTGAAGGATTGTATCAGAGCCCTAAAAAATATTTCACAACATACGCTTAGGCTCTGCTGGGTTCCAGGACATGTCGGTATAGAGGGTAACGAAAAAGCCGACGAAATGGCCACAAATGGTTCAAGTACAGATATAGACATGCCGGTGGAAAGGGTGCACCCTCCCCTTAATACAGAAAAAAGTCAAATTGATAGACATTACTCCAACATGACATCGGAACGGTGGAAAAATATCAGCTACTGTCTCACAACACGAAGTATATGGCCGGAGCTGAATCAGAGCAGAACTTCAAATCTCTTATCCTTCGATAGAAAGCGCATTCGAACACTCGTCGGCGTCATCACCGGACACTGCCCCATAGGAGCTATGGGCATTAGCCTCGGCGTACCATCGAATGAGTTCTGCAGAAGCTGCAGAGACGAAGAAGAAATTGATTCCATAGTGCACCTACTCTGCGAATGTCCGGCTCTAAAAGAACGACGACTCGCCTGTTTGGGAGCAATTTTCTTTGACAACTTGTACGACTTAGCGGAGATAGCACTGGTAGACCTAAATAGATTCTTACAGAGATCTGCGTGGTTTTAAGTTCTGACCATGCTTTTTCTTTTTTAAGGGCATTCACAATGGGCCTTCATGGCCTCCGAGTGAATTTGGTGCTTCTTAGCAACAAACAGCCCGACTAACCAACCAAACCTATGTAGCTTGACTATTGTGCTATACTATATCATTGTAGCGAAACCCTTATTGGAGCATTTATGTCTCTGGTTGGAATTTTAATAATGGAATGCAAATGTGCCAACAAACTCCGTAATGGGGATGTTTGACACAGAAGCAGGGGATGGTTATACATATGTATATATTGTTTCCAAATACTTCGACTGAATTTATTGCCTATTCTTTTTTTTTATTTCGAACCCTCGTTTCCTCGTAATTTTATCCTAGCAACTCCATACAAATTTTTATCACTTCTTACCTTTATGTGTAACAATATAAAACAATAAAAAGAAATTATTATGTGTGCCATCCAACCCCGAAGAAAATGAGCCAACCAACCCTAAGCCAGTTTTGGAAATTTTAACGTGACTTTTTATGAGGTTATGAAAATACCTCAAAAATATAGTACAAATACAAATAAAGTAAAAAATTCCTCACATGAATAAATATTAATTAATTAATAAGTTGTAATCATGAGCGATAATATCTAAAACAACAAATTTTTACTTTTACGTCTTAGGAAGTTACAGATTCAGGTCGCGTCTAAGCAAGTGCTGGCTGAACGCTGAAAAAAGTTATGCCGGAGGACAGTACCATTCTGCGTTGTTGACTTAAGTATAGGTTCAATCTGTCGTGTTTACTGAGAAATATTAAGATTGTGCCAACCAACCCCTGTAGCCAACCCTACCCGGTCTCCCCTACATCCAAAAAGAATTATCCAAGTCGGTCCACGCATTACGAAGTTAGGTTTCACCCTTTGCCCCCATCCCCACCAACATTTTGTATACATGGAATCAATCGAGGAACTTACTCTACCCAACAAAGAAACAATCGTCCAAATTGCTCCACAGGTTACGAAGTTAGACTAAACACCCCCTGCGTCCACACGACGCCTTGGGGTAAAATTTTTTTCATTATTAGCAGTGGGGGATGATATTCTATACAACAACAAAATAATTATCTAAATCGGTCCATGCATTACGAATTTAGGTTTCATCCCCCACCCCTCCAAACAACATGTTAATAATCGGGGAACATACTCTAACCAACAAAAAAGGAATAATCAAAATCGGTCAGTGCGTTACGAAATTATGCCCGCTCATACATAAAAAAAAACTTGTCGAACTTATAACCTCTTTGTTTTTGGGAAGTCGGTTAAAAATATTATGTAGAAAATAATAAAAACAAAGTAAAGCCTACGCGTTTCGCTGATGTTTCAAACAGACAAAATGCGTATGTTATACTCTTTTCGCTTTATTTTCTAATAAAATTTTGTGTGGAATGGAAACAAGTGTTTTTTTAAGATAATATGATTTCGCTCTATTGGGCGCTATCAATTAAGATAGGATAAGTGTTTGTACTAGATTAAGATATTTAGTGCTAGCCAATACCGGGAAAATTAATGCTATAATGTTCGAGATGCAGGAATTTGAAAACATGAAAGTGAGAAATCACATATCCTATAGTAAAGTAAGAAAATAACTAAACAAGCACATTTATGGACGGTAGTCTTATCTTTGTTTTGTTGTGACCAATCATTTGTTATGCTCTAACCTATAAGAGCATAAGGGTGCACTAGTCCGAGTGGACTCGGGTTGTTTTAATTTTGGGCGCCACGTAGTTTGAGAGTCTACAAACTTGTTAAGTTGCCGGCGGAGAAAAATCAAAACGACGAATTCAAAAACAGCTTAAAATTTATTCCACAAAATTGGCAAATAAAAAAAACAATTTTAAGGGAACTCTTGCCAAAACTACTTTAAAATCTTTTGCTTTCTAAGAAAAAGAAAACAACTTCAAACTTATATGTATAATACTGACTACAAATCAAAACTAAGTGTCATCTACCTTTGTCGATGCACACACACTTCAGTCACAAACTTAAAATAATGAAAATTGATCTACTTATCTTGTCCTGTTCCTTTCCTCCTCTGCTTTCGTTCTCCACACTGTTGCTTCTCCTTTTTGATGACTTCTTCCTTTCTTTATGTTTGAACCCTCTTATTTCCTTTTTTTCTTCTTCAACTTTATATGCTTTTCACTTTAATTACTTTCACTACTTTCTCTTTTAATACTTTTACTAAACTGTCCCCCTCACTTACCAAAGAATGTGGTTTTATTGAATTTTTACCCCTATCCTGTCAAATTATGACGTTTTCCCGAGGAAATTCCTTAATAGGGGGTAATTATTCGAATTTTCCAAAATTATATTTATTATTTTTATTTTAAAATAATTTCAGTAATCGGTGGATTATTTTGCAGTTACGGGAAAAATTTTCTGTACCCGAAAAGTCGGTCAAATCGTCGTATAAACTTCCAGGTGACATCTCCTTCCACGTGTGATCAATCTTCAGGTGTTATATTTTTGATATCTTGTTGTCTACCACGTTTATCTTTGGGTTAGGAACAGCCCAGATATTTGTCTCGTTCAATCCTGAATTTGAAGTTTCGTGTGATTTTAGTTGATTTAAGTATTGAGGTTATCTTCAGTGCTTTTAAGTGTTTCCCTCAACTCCAAGAAAACCTCAGGACAGGTAAGTACAATAAACAAATAAATTCGCCTAAACTTTAGTTTAATTCAAACTGAAGAGTCGCGTGCATGACCTTTCTAAGGTTCTATCTTTACTTAATGCTAAACTTTTATGCGTTAACTAACTACCCAACATTAACATTTTCTGACCTCTATTTTCACTTAGATATTAATCCTAATCCCTAACAACGGTTTATTAATCAATTTATTGCTAATAACTACCTAACTGTTACCTCCTCAAATGTAATTTACTAATTCTAACTTAATTCACAATCAGCTGTCTCAAAAACCCTAAATTAATTAGTTTCTTTTCCCTTACTTAATTTTCTAAACCTATTTAAACTTCTCCTTCAAAAAAATTCCATTAGTTGTTGATCTGTTTCTTATCATCTAAGTTGCAAATTTAAAGCTCAGTTATATTACCTGAAATTCTTAAATCCTCTGTCTACTCAATTATTTAACTAACCTTAACTAGTTTCCAGCTAATGGTCCACTATTTTCCGCTACATTTAGGCAGTACCAAAGGTATGTTCAAATTGGGTGTTTGAATTTTTATGTGACTTTTCATGTTTTTTGTTTTCCAGGACATCTTCATCGACATTCATCTACAGCGCATCATATAGGCAACTGGTACGCTATCATCCGGAACATTCAGGTACATAAAAGTCGTGAGTTTACGAGATTCTGAATGATTTTATTTTTCAGGATATCTTCATCGGCGCTCATCCACAATGCGTGATATACGTAACTGGTCGTCCACTATCGTCCGGAACATTAACTCAAGGTAAATCAAAAGCATTAGCTTCCGAAAATCTCAATCATTTTCTTTATATATATATATATCCTGGGAGTAGGTTAGAATCCCGAAAAATAAAATTCCGAAACCTAAATCCCGAAATCAAAATCCCGAAAAAGAAAAATCCCGAAAGAGAAAATCCCGAATAAAAATAATCCCGAAGAAAAAAATCCCGAAAAATCAGAAAGCAAAAATATTACACGTTGCTTATATGTACATATGGACAAACGAAATGGCCAAAAAGAACGAAATTCTAACCATATGACTAAACAAATATATTTTCCTCATGCAGGTAATGCAATCACAATACCTTTGTTTTTATGACATTTTTTTATGACGTTTTGTGTAGATTTTGCACAAGTTTTTATTGTTGGCTCTGCTGATATTATTTAGTCATTTATTGGTTCTGTGATTATATATGCTTCAATTATTGTGCTATGATGAATATTTCAACGATTAAAAGTAATAAAGGAGGTGTTAAGTTAGTGATAGATGGCTATTCCTATAATCTGGATAACAAATATCAGGACCAGTGTACCACTGGAGTTGCGACTCAAGAAAAAGTATTTCATGTGGGGGAAGAGTAAGCACTATTATGGAAGGTAGCAGTCACATAGTGAAGAATGGGCCCAGCGATCATACCCATGATCCAATGGCGTATAATAAAAAAGTGGCGGAAACCAATGAAAAACTGAAACATATTGCCCAAAAAACGGCCCTACCGCCCGCCCGAATTATAACGACCGCTCACCAAAGTTGCAGCCAAAATTGTCGCGTATATTTGCCCAATGAAGCAGCTCAGAAGACGAAGATAAAGCGCATGAGGAGAAGTGTTCAAACTCCCGAGCCATACAGTATTGAAAATATAAATATTCCGGAAGAACTTAAAACGATTGATGGAGAACAGTTCTTAATGAAGGAAAAATCATTCGCGCTGTCTCAGAAAATAATTATTCTAGGCACCTTAAGCAATATAAGACAGTTAGCAAACTGCAAGGTATGGCTTATGGATGGTACTTTTGAGGTAGTTCCAGCAATTTTTCAGCAGCTTTTTTCGATACATGGAAAAGTTGGTTCCGAAATTGTACCTTTAGTGTACGGCCTTATGACGTCCAAGAGTCTGCAAGCCTACCGAGAATTTTTTTCGGAATTAGTGCTATTTTCTGGAGAAAAGGGAATTACATACATTAGCCCCCGATTATATAATGTCTGACTTTGAAAAAGCTAGTGTGAGAGCTGCTCTAGAGACGTTTCCATCTACAAGATGCAAAGGGTGTTTATTTCATTTCGGCCAATAATTTGGCGCCGAGTGCAGGCTGAGGGATTGCAAAGAAAATATGCAAATAATGAAGGTACATGTTTTTGTAGCGGCGGATTAGCCTATTTTTTACTATTGTCTTATGCAATTTACGAAAGTCGTTTACTGGCTTAAATAATCGTAGCTCTTTAAATGATATCTTAATAATGAAGTGCGATTTTAGATTTTATTTTAATAATAAGAATGCTAAAAAGCTTAGCATTTTTACCACCCGTTGAAATTGAGAGTTACTATGAAGATTTGCAAAAAACTTTTGACAAGGACGCCACAAAAGTAGGCAAATGGTTTTCGAAGAATTATTTAGCAGGTAAAATTTATAATTACCTATAATAATTATAAGGTTAAATACTATTAATTTTGATCAGGAATTACAAAGAAAAGAAGATTCAATGGGCTTCCAATAGTCAGTAAACCCTCTTATGAACCATCCTTTTGGAGTGTCTCCGAACTTTTAGAAGAAAATTTGCCGCGGACGCAAAATAGTGTTGAGGCGTGGCACCGAAGACTAAAACTTTTAGCTGGAAGACCACATTTGGGTCTATATAAGCTTATTGCTCTTCTTGGAGAAGAGCAAATAAGAGTGAAAACGATATTGGATTCTGTAAACGCTGGAGTAGAAAGAAAAATACGAAGGTCCTATATTATAAAAGAAAAAAAGACTACAAAAAATTATTCGTGACAAATATGAAAAGTCTAAATTAGCATTTTTAAAAGGGATTGCAATACATTTAAAACTAATATAATAAATATATAAATATAAATGTATATAAACCTACATGTTTCAACAGCCTGTCGTGGGGGGTAGGCCGCGCGGCCTGCCTCCCACGACAGGCTTTCCGGATTGTGTTCGGGATTTTGACTTTTCGGGATTTTGTCATTTCGGGATTTTGTTTTTTCGGGATTTTATCTTTCGGGATTTTGTCTTTTCGGGATTTTGACGTTCGGGATTTTGTTTTCGGATTTTGTTTTTCGGGATTTGCTACTAGACCCATATATCCTTGGTGTCCTTCTTTCATCTAACAATTTTATTATTTTCAGATCGTCGCAGGACAATTGAGAAGGAAAAAAAACGTAACACATTATCGGTCCTGACCAAATAATCAATGCGACAATCATTAAATTATGAAATCATCTGAAAATTGAGATACTGCAATGAGTTATAACGGGGAGATTTTAGTTTCCGCGGCACACCGATTTGATGATGAATTTCGATAAATCACCCCAAAATAAAACGAAAATAACAAATAAATTTTTTTGATATCTGGCTTAGTTTTGGAGATATTCGATCTTAAAATTTTAAAAACACATCACTTCACGACTTGTCAAAAGAGGTGCATTAATTAGGCTGTTAGGTGTTTTATTAACTAACTAATGAAATGTATGCCTCTGCCGCCCCTCCCCCCGCAAGTTAATAAAAGAACTAAAAGACTTATTTATACACCTCTTTCTCCCAGAAAGTTTAATAAAAAGTTCGTGCTACCTTTGAGTTCGGCCATTTTGACAAGTCGTGAAGTTATGTGTCACTAAAATTAAATAAATAAAATTTCAAGATCGAATATTTAAGGAGATTTATTAAAAAACTGGAAATATATTTTTTTGCAGGGTGGGGGGACGGGGGGCGGGGCAGCAGCCCCACCCCCCGCAAGTTAATAAAAGAACTAAAAGACTTAGGTATTTATACACCTCTTCCTCCCAGAAAGTTTCATAAAAAAGTTCGCGCTATCTTTAAGTTCTGCCGTTTTGACAAGTGATGTGTTCCTCAAATTTCAAGATCGAATATCTTGAAATCTAAACCAGATATCAAAAAAATTTATTTATTATTTTCGTTTTATTTTGTGGTGTTTTATCGAAGTTCATAAAAAAGTTCGCGTCTTAAGCCTTTAAGACCGTTTTAACAAGTCGTGAAGTGATGTGTTACTAAAATGTCAAGATCGAATATCTCCAAAACTAAGCCAGATATCAAAAAAATTTATTTAATATTTTCGTTTTATTTTGTGGTGTTTTATCGAAATTCATCGTCAAATCCGTGTGCCACGGAAACTAAAATCGTGCCCTTATAACTATGGACCGATAGAGCTGTCAAAATTACAAGCAGCAAAGTGAAACACTTTTGTATGTTCGTCCTTTTCCCTATAAGCACATTGCATTGAACTGTAAATGGTAATTCGTACACAGTTCATTGAGCTATTTCGGACCTACCAACATGAAGATTCTGGGAATATTCTGTTTCAAAATGCGAATTTTCCTTTATTTAATTATAATCGATATGTTATACTTCGTGTAAGGCACTACAATATTTATTATATTCATTATTTGAGATATAGGAGTGCCCGCCGATCTAAAATATTTTCCATTATATTCTCGATCTCGATTTTAAATTGCCGCTAGCAAATACTATTGCGTTCTTATGTTGATGTCACATACAAAACAAGAAAGCACATGTAATAGAAATAGACGAATATATAGCAAAATATCTTCGCTCTCATTCTGGTTAAACACATTCCAGAGGATAATAACTATTTATTTCTAAATTTTATTTTAAGAAATACGAGGAGTACAGAGAAATAGTGTATCACCAAAAATAATTTCAGGGAAGGCAATTTAATCTGTATGTAATAATGTCTTTTTCTCTCGCCAGTATTAGCAAAATACTCGAAATAAAAATGCAAGCAAAAAAGGTGTTCCACTCGGGTAAAAAAAGTTGTCTCAAAATGAAATAGCATACGGTCGAACCATAGCTATATGTCAGTGGGATGCTGTGAGATCAAGTTCAACACATAATTTACTTTTGACAAACCAGATAATTACACAAACAATTCTACGCGCAATTTGCATAGCAGCCGAATGCTAAATTGCTTTAAATGTACGAGGTTACTCCAAAGAAATTGTATCGTAATGGAAAAAAACGTTGGTAAATTTACATAAAAGGTAAATTATTAATGATTTGGAGGGCTATTTACACAGTCACCGACTTTTAATTATAAATCATTTACAAAGAAAAATTACTTCTACTTCTAACACAAACTTTGATAGAAACTTTATGGTAATGTTAAATTTCATAAATTGATATAAGACGAGATCAAAAAGAAATTTAATTTCACCTGTCCTCGTCTATCCAACTTTTTGCAATTTACTTGAGGTAACAAATCAGACCGACGTTTATTAAAACGAACCTCTAAAAATCACAAACTTTATCGTGTCATCAAAAAACTTCACTCAGTTCTTGAATGAACGCTCTTCAGGATCTCAAACAGCAATTTGTTACCGTCGAGGAGATAAAATGAACATTTTCCAAGTTTGCTGATAGACAATTCCAAAAATATCTTCCGTTCGTTTTCGTACTTGTATGAAATTGAAAGTTCTCGACGTTGAGATATCAATGGAATCGAGTAAAGGCAAGAAGAAAAATTTTCTTGAACTTTTAAAACTGAAGCGGTCGCGAAAACCTATTGGATTTATGGGAACCATCATCTCTTTCAAAAGGAACCTATTGATTTGAGAAAGTTCTACATTGACTTATTTTATGGTTCGATTGGGCAAAAATTTGTTAAAAATCTGCTGGTACGAAGAAATCTCCTATCTGTCCAAGCCTTTTTACCAATACTGTCAATTATTATTGGTCGCAAGTAAAGAATTTCAAAGAAAATTGGTTTCTTTTATGTATGGAACTTGTTAATTATTGCGCTACCATCTGGTGCTCTCCCTTGTATGTCATAACCAATAAGTTACTGGGACGTGGCTGTCACCACACGTCTTTGAATAAAAAATAAGCAAGAGAAAATCAAATTAACTCAGGCAAATATTTGCCTTCTTTTTAACAGGATTTCAACGCAGCTGGGTAAGAACCTTTTAAGTGGATAATCACAAGCACTTGCCATTTTCCCATACTTATGTGGTTTCTCTTTAACTTTGTCATTACTGGTCACCCTTAACTGCACACATATATTAGCTTTCTTCTTATTATGTGTATAGAGGATTTGCTGAAATGTTATCGAATTTTTATTTACGTACTTAATATAGTGTCACTGAGCTCGGAGCTGGACTGCAACTTTTTAGAATATTGATTTTCTGTTAAAATACAGTCATACATACAGAAAGGAGTAAAAATGGACAGCTAAACATGACATTTTAATTCGCTCACAGTTCTAAAATATTTTATTCATCCCAAGAAATCCGAAATATTTAAGTTTTCTTTTTTTTATTACAATCCGAGCTTCGTAATTTTAAGAAATGTTGTTCACTTATCTTTTTTTGAGTAATTTTGGTTGGGAGTTTTTGATAAATATACTACTTGTCAACATAATTTCTCAATTTTCGGTGCATAATATTTTTTCCTAACAAATAATTTACCTGATCTGAAATAATTGACTAGGGTCCCACTAAATGAAAAAATGGCAAAACTGAAGGGTAAACTAGTGGGGTGAGTCCAGATTCTCGATGTCGCATCACTGGTGCGACCCTTGAGGTCCACACGGACAAATTACCAGTAAATAACAATTTTCAATTGTTATTAACAATATTCAATTATTATTAACACTATTTAATTGTTTATAGCGATAAATTTCATTACAATAGACAAACGAGTAAGTGAAAACTCAATAAAATTCATATTATTCGATTTATCGTTTTATTTATCATTAATATCAACAATTTATGGTTTTTTGCCATTTTTTTAATGTTACAAAACATACCTGTTTTTTTTTCTTTTTTTGAAGTATCGAGTTGTATCAGAACCAATCAGATCAGATGAATCCTTTTCAAAAAAAAAACTTTCGCCCACTTTTATGTTATTCAAAAATACCTAAAAAATTTGAATTTTAAATTTATAAATAAATAAATTAATAAATTTAATTTATCATGATAATTTCGTTGTAATAAGATGTAAAACAATTTTTAAAAACCAAATAAATGCACTCTGTTTGGAATTCATTTGTTATTAATAATTTTGAATGGTTATAAACAATTTATAATTGATATAAACAATTCTTACTTGTTAAAGACCATTTTTAATTGATATAAACAAAGTTTATTCATAAAAGAATTTTTTTGTGGTAAAAAAAAATTCAATTGTTTATTACAATTTTTCATTGTTTATAATAATTTTCAATTGCTATGAACAATCTTCAATTTTGTATTCAATTACCAATTTTCATAATCAATTTTCAACTAGGTTAAACCATTTTTTATGATTAAAAATGTATTATTGTTATAAACAATTATTTATTGTTATAAACAATTTTTCAACATTATAAACAATTTCTGTTCATAATAAATTGTTATTATCCGACTTTTTGATGTCCCTATCGTCATCAGAACAAATTAAATCGAAGAAATCCTTTTCAAGAAAGTCTAAAATCAACTTTTTTTCAGTATTTTTTTGTTAAAACAAAAAAACGGCTGAACCAAAGTTGATTAAATTTCTTTCATTTCTTATTGACAATAATACGCTTCGAATGGCACCATAGCGAAGTCGTTATAATTTTTTTTTCGCGAGATGTCAATGTCGAAAAAATGGGTCCGAACGTACGTACGTACACACATACACACACAAACACACATACATGTGTTCAAAAACATGCGTAAAACACTATGGGGACTTTGAAATCTACAAAAATCTTAAAACTGACAATTTTGAAAATCGGGCCCATTACAATAACTTCCCTATATGTGGGAAGTTAAAAATAAAATAGTTATAAGAAAAAAATAAAGTAGTTATTAGAAAAAAAGTAAATAATTATTAATTTTATTATTACGACGTTTTAAAGTCAGTACAAATTAAACAAATAAAACAACTACCTAACCGCAATCGAAGGTACTATATAAAACTACCTAAAGATTTTAGCTCACGGGATGATAATTAAGGAGGATTAAACACATATTATTAATTAATTAAAAACTGACTTTTACTTGTTTTAAACTTTTTATTTTTCCGATACGCGTATTTCGGCTTATGAGGCCATCTTCAAGGGAGTCAAATGCAAACTAATTCTAGTGCTTAGATTTCCCAACATATACAACATTCCAAAGATTTATATGACTGCGAGAGAATTCACATACGGATTTGTTGAGCTATGAATTCAGTTAGCGGTGAGCAATTGTAATCTATTTGCTCATTAAGCAAGTTATGTTGTTTAAACAATGCTTTTTTAATGTTACAAGATTCTACCTTTTTTTACCTTTTGTCTGTTTATGTAAAATATTTAAGTTGTCAATAGTGCAACTATGTCCGGTTTCATATAAATGCTTTGCTTCCATTGAATCGAGCTTATTATCTTTTAATGAATTTAGATGTTCCTTAAATCTTGATTTAAAATTACGTCCTGTTTGTCCAATATAAATACTATCACAGTCATTACAAGCGATTTTGTATACACCCGCTTCTTGTAGCCTATCATTTTTCCTTTTATAATTACAGATATAATTTTTTTAAATACAGTTGTTATAAAACGCAACGTTCACATTTAACTTATTTTTTTTTTAACTTTTTTGCAATTGCCTCACTAGATTTTCCTATATATTTGAATTTGATCTATTTCCTATTATATTCTTCTTTTGACTTTTGATAATTATTTCTTAGAGCTATTACTTTATTTTTATTTCTAATAAGTTTATCTATCAAACTTTCTACATACTTTCTACATAGTCATTGTTTCTTGCAATTGTCTTAATTATTTTACATTCTTTTTTAAATAATTCATATGAAAGTGGAATTGTGAACTGTCTATTAATCATGGAATGAAAAGCAGATAATTTTACGCAATAAGGATGGTTCGAGTTAGCCGGTATAATTACAACGGAGTACGTAGCCTTTCTATAAATATCAAAAGCAAAGTGGTTGTCCTTTAATAGTATTTTTAAATCCAAAAAATTTATTTCAGCATTTTGGTCTTGCAAAAAAGTTAAAAAATAACTTAAAAGTGAAAAGATGTTCACCTTTACCTCTACATACGTGAATATTACCATGACTATATTTGAGCCTTACCATGGATTCATCAGTCCATAATACTTCATGCCAGAAATTTAGTGGTTTGAAAATATGACCGGAGTAGAATTTAAGCCGTTTTTTAATGTTTTGTCTGCTTATGTTACATACGGGAGTTTTCTTGGCGATCGACCACGTTTGCTAGATGACCGTATTCTTCTCCTTATAGTTTCTAGAGAAGAGGCATTTTTAACCGACTTCCCAAAAACAAAGAGATTCTAAGTTCGACGCGTATTTTTTTTTTTATGTCTGACCGGGCATAACTTCGTAACGCGTCGACCGATTTTGATGATTCTTTTTTTGTTGGGTAGAGTATGTTCACCGATTGGTACTATGTCAAAAATTTTTGGTATGGGGGGGGTGAAACCTAACTTTGTAACGCGTAGCCCGATTTAGATGGTTTTTTTTGTTGTACAGAGTATGATCCCCCATTGCTAATAGGAGAAAAAAAATTTGAACTAGGGTGGGTGGAGGGGTAGTCTAGCTTTGTAACACGTGGATTAATTTGGATTATTCTTTTTCTGTTGGGTAGAGTATGTTCCGTGGTTGATACCAGGTGAAAAAAATTTTGGAAGGAGGGTGATGGTGATGGAACCTAACTTTGTAACGCGTGGTCCGATTTTGATGGTTCTTTTTCTGCTGTATAGAGTACGATCCCCCATTGCTAATAGAAGAATAATTTGGTCCTATGTTGAAAGGTGTGGGTGGGGGGGAGGGGTAGTCTAACTTCGTAACGCGTAGAGCGATTTGGATAATTCTTGTTCTATTGGGTGGAATATGATCCTTGGTTGATACTACGAGAAAAAAAATGTTGCTGGGGTGGGGGTGGGAGAAGGGGGTGGAACCTAACTTTGTAACGCCTGGATCGATTTGGATGCTTCTTTTGCTGTTGTATAGAGTGCGCTCCCCCATTGCTTATAGGAGAATAATTTGGTCCTATGGTGGTGGTGGGGAGGTAGAGGGGTAGTAACTTCGTAACGCGTGAACCGATTTCGATGATTCCTTTTCTGTTCGGTAGAGTATGTTCCTTGATTGATACCATGAGAAAAAGGTTTAGTGGAATGGGGGTGGGGTAGGGGGTTAAAACAAACGTGTAACTTGTGGACCGATTTGGATGGTTCTTTCTTCGTTGTATAGAGTAGAAGCCACTAAAAAGTGTAAAATAAAATAGTTTTTAAAAAAAAAGTTGAACCGACTTCACAAAAAGCGCTAAAAAGCATAAAATAATTTTTAATTTTATATCTATTACGACATTTTGAAGTCGGTGCAAATTAAACAAATAAAACAACTACATAACCGCAATTGAAAATAATACATAATACTACCTGAACGTTTCAGCTTACGGGATCATAAGAAATGACGATTAAATATTTTTGTTGTAGTTGTTTGGTTTGTTTAATTTGCACCGACTTCAAAATGTCGTAATAGATATAAAATTAAAAATTATTTTATGCTTTTTAGCGTATTTTGTGAAGTCGGTTCTACTTTTTTTTAAAAACTATTTTATTACCTAAAATAAATGTAAACATCTGCAAAAACTGCAAAAAGTATGTGCTTTATCGCTTACTAAAAGTGAACACTGCGGCTGTTGAATCGAGTAAATGCAAATTGGTTACTTACTTTTGACCGATTAAGTTTATCACTTTAGTTATAGTATATTGAATTTGTACGTTATTTTTGTAGTAAATTAACATGAGTGTTTTTATAAACGTTAATGAGTCTACACTTATTGACGATGTAAAAAATATTTTATATTACCTTTTAATATTCATGAAATATATTAACATTATTCAAAAAATTCAGTCCGTTTACTTACTTTTGGGAGCAACTGTATGTTGGGAAATCTAAGCACTAGAATTATTTTGTATTTGACTCCCTTAAAAATGGCCTCATAATTTTATATTAATAAGTTTTTAATTAATTAATAATATACGTAGCGATGTTTCATAAAAACCCCACGGTACAGTCTGTTGAAAGGATTAACCACTTTTGTTGTTGTTGGTTTATTTGCTTGGTTTGCACCGACTACAAAATATGGTAATAGATATAAAATTAAATGTTATTTTAGGCTTTGTAGTACTTTTGTGAAGTCGGTTCAATTTGTTTTAAGAACCTATTTTATTTATAGACCTTTGCAAACTTTATGTGAGAAGTTTCTAACTGAGCAAATTTTTTCTTTTACAGAAAGTACAAATTGAATATCCTCCAAAGCTCTTGTAGCTGTCTTTGCTTTGACGGTTTTATTAATAGCTTTTTAAGCAGCTTCAGGCATTTTATCATTTCCTTTAATCTTAATTCTTCTATTACACTTCTCTCCGTAGCTTTGCAATGGGATTCGTTTTCGTTGATATTAAGTTGAACCCGAGTTTTTTCTATTATTCATTATTATAGTTGCTTATAATTTATTTTTCCTGACAAACTTAAATTTTTTATTAAGAATTTTAAGACAATTGCCCTTAATTGGGGCTTCTGGTCTCCAGGGGGAGATATATAATCAAAACCAAAAAGTAGGGAGGGGGAGTTTGTACTTTTTATTTACATATATCAACGACAATATAACAAAATGCAACAATTCTATTTTATAGTTTTTTTTTTCTTTTTGTTAAAATCTACCTGATAAATACCTAAAATACTTTGAAACCACAATAAACTGATATTATTCCATATTAAAATTGACAGTCCCAATAAATTGAAATCTTTCATAAGCATGCAACAACACCTTGAATTACAAAATGCACAAAATGTGCAGCAAAAATTCACTTGACCCGAGTTAATTTTCAAAAATCAAAATCAAAACAAACTACTTGTACACTCGAGCAATGTAAGAAATATAAAAATTTCTTAACATTCGGCGTTTCTAATGAAGAAAAGTTAAACTCCTTTGGCTCGTTCTCAACAGCAGCACCAAAGGGTTAACTTTTCTTCAGCTGCTGGACGCCTTCGCGAAAAAACGAAAACTAGATTGAACTCCAACACAAAATATTTTAAAAACCGATCTAGACAGCTGTATCAAATAAAGATCACTTTCACTGTCACGCTAACCTTGCGGTAAAATTATTTTTACAAAATGCACAAAATGTGCAGCAAAAATTCACTTGACCCGAGTTAATTTTCAAAAATCAAAATCAAAACAAACTACTTGTACACTCGAGCAATGTAAGAAATATAAAAATTTCTTAACATGATCGGCGTTTCTAATGAAGAAAAGTTAAACTCCTTTGGCTCGTTCTCAACAGCAGCACCAAAGGGTTAACTTTTCTTCAGCTGCTGGACGCCTTCGCGAAAAAACGAAAACTAGATTGAACTCCAACACAAAATATTTTAAAAACCGATCTAGACAGCTGTATCAAATAAAGATCACTTTCACTGTCACGCTAACCTTGCGGTAAAATTATTTTTACAAAATGCACAAAATGTGCAGCAAAAATTCACTTGACCCGAGTTAATTTTCAAAAATCAAAATCAAAACAAACTACTTGTACACTCGAGCAATGTAAGAAATATAAAAATTTTTTTCTTCATTAGAAACGCCGATCATGTTAAGAAATTTTTATATTTCTTACATTGCTCGAGTGTACAAGTAGTTTGTTTTGATTTTGAACCTTGAATTAGTTTTCTTTTCCCAAAAAGGGGAAACAATTCCTTCGTGTTTATTATATTTGTACTCACCGGTCATAAAAATGACATATTTCCTTTCAAAATTATTTTATCTGTAATATGTATCGAAATGTTCCCAATGAAAAAGGGGAGGGGGGCGTGGGTTAGCAAAACACGAAGCCAAGAAACAAGGTGTTCTAACGTTTTTTAATATAGTCAAAAATGAATTATTACGAAAAAATTTTTTTTTTTTTAAATATTTGTTTATTTATATAAAGGCTACCATTTTTTATGTTTCTTTATTGCTAAGGTACCAAGCGAATACAAAAACCCCACCTAAATAAGTTAACTATAAATGACCAAAGCCCGAAAATGTTGAAGTTAAGGAGCACCAGCAGCATAATGACTTTGACTGTTTGGAATATTGTTAAAGGTATGCGGAGAATGCATTTTAAATAAGAATAAAATGAAGATAAAGCAAAATCCATCTGTAAAATATATTTTTATTTTTTGGAACTGTATTTCATGTGTGTCAGCTATTCTTTTATTTCATAGCCCACTCTCTATCGTTGCCTCTTTTCCTTGTTGGCTTATTATTTGCAATAAGCGATAAATCAGGGTGATACTTAGCTATTAACCGATTATATTCAACTAGCTGATGGATCAAGTCCATGCTGGAAGATCGAATCATAATTACAAGTTTCGGTAATGAACAACGGACGGCGAGGGTAAATATAGGAACTACACAAGGAGGGATCCTTTCACCTTTCTTATGGCTAATAGTGATTGATGAATTACTTGAACCCCTATCAGATAAAGGTCTCTTCGTAACTTGTTATGCGGACGATCTAGCGATAGTAGTCAGAGGTAAATTTGAAGAAAACTTGGGATACCTACTTCAAAAAGGAATCGACACGGCAAACTCTTGGGTGCAGGATTGCGGACTGAAGATAAACCCAAGGAACTCTGCTGCTTCACTAAAAGAAAGATAGTTTCCCCGTGCATCGGAAACACTAGATTAACCTTAAAGAATGACGCCAAATTTCTAGGTGTGCTGATGGACGGGAAACTAAATTGGGCTAGGCACCTACACGAGAAGAAAAACAAAGCGGTAAGAGCTTTCTGGACGTGTAGAAATGCTATAAGTAAGGTATGGGGACTATCACCCTATATTATAAAATGGACATACACATGTGTAATCAGACCCATGATAACAAATGGAGTCTGGTGGAAGTCTATGGAGTTGGGCAGAAACCAGAAGATTTAAGACCAGGCCCAACGTATGTGCTGCTAAGCATATCAGGGGCTTCTAGGTCAACACCGACAAGGGCCTTTGAGGTCATTCTAAATATAACTCCACTGGAATTCTACGTTAAACAAGTAGCACTAAACTCGGGTATATGTTTGCAAATGAATAAACTGTGGAAAGTAGGGGGAATGCAAACCCAATATGGGAAGATCGTCCAAGTATGCAATGGAAATACGATAAAAACTTCCTTTGAGGAAGAAGATTGCTGGGACTTCAAAACGGGTAATCCAAATTTGGAGGCAATCTTCAAAATTCAGCTCCCGACAAAAATTGAATGGATCAACAATAGGGTGATTCAAGAAAACACTTTAGCGATTTACACAGACGGCTCAAAATGCGAGCGTGGCTGGCTTTGGAATATCGTGCGAGGAAGTAAACATGGATTTATGGGGAGGAGTTAGAGACTCCTCTTTGGTTCCTCAATGTGAAATCGCAGCGATAGAGATAGGAGCTTAACAGCTAATAAAACGAAGAATAACATCCTCCAGGATCGCAATATCCACGGATAGCCAGGCATCCATCAAATCTTTAACTAACGCCGAGGATAAATCCAAAACGATAGAGGGATGTAAACGGACCCTCACGGAACTAGGGAGACAAAACGATGTCACCTTAATATACGTGCCGGGCACTGTGGCATCCCAGGAAATGAAAAAGCAAATGAGCTGGCGCAGTGGGGCGTAAATGCGGACACTCCAATAATGCTCAACCTGAGCATACCCATCCATGAAATCAGAAAAGAAATCATGGAACGGGTAACGAGGAGGCACAAAGAAAAACGGAAAGGATCCGACATCGCCAGACATACAAAGGCGTTTTGGGGAACTCTCAATGCACATGAATCTGAAAAGATCATTAAGCTTAGCAAAACCAAACTGAAACTTCTTGTTGACAGGACATGCAATACTAAGAGCCATAAATATAGGAAGGGAAAACACTAGTCTATGCAGTTCTCGGCCAATGCCCAGTCCTAACGCAAAAAAGATCAAGAATCTTCGGAACATACTACTGCGCAGATTTAGCAGAAGTTAAGAAAACCAACCAACCAACCGAACTATAGCTGACTGTTGTGCTTTATTTATATTAACTTAAAGCAGACTAAATTATCTTTTCGAAACAGTAAAATCATGTTTTTTTTTGTACGATGTGGCCAAATCCCAGGGGCAACCCTTTGATACGTTAGCATGGTTTTGGCCGGAAGGGAATTAGGGTAAGGGAAGTGAGGAAACTTGAGTCTTATTTTTCATTGCTGCGAGCTAGACAACAGCCCAGAGACGGAGTGGATTATTTTAATTTCTTAATAAAAGCTCACGAGGTCATCTGGGCTCGAACCCGAGACCCCTGGCATGTTGGTCTTACCGCTCAACGTATTGATCCAACTCCGTCTCCATGTACTTTCTCCATGTACACTTTATTAACCGAAATAACTAGATTGATTAAACCTAAAATTTTAGTCGCAAACTAAATTTTCATGCAAAACGCAAGCAGTAAATCATGGTCCGACCATGGTCTGGTGCTTGTAATTTTTTTTAATTTCTCCTTCCGTACAATTCCGTGCTTTAAGGCTTCAAAATGCTTGTTAGTTTCTTAACCCGTTAAGCGTTCCATAACCATGAGTTAAATTTACTCACTGACTACTTTTTGTGCGCATGTTTTTCAGGACATATGACCAGAGCTTCTATAGTTCGCAAGTGCATTGTCCTGTGTGTGCTTGTTAGATCTTGCTGTGCTCGGCGAAGTGTAAACTTTACAGCTTGAAATTGTGTGAGGTGTATTTAAACTCCTGTGAGTTAAGACAGGTTAGTATTCCAGGGTTAAATACGGTATGACTATTTTAACTTGGCTCAAAAGTTTGTTTTGTTAACTTCAAGTAGAAAAAACAATCTTTTCATAGAAGCGATAGATTAGGCACTTGGACGAGTTTAAAGAAAAGTCACCCCTCGGCGGCCTTTTGTTCTTGCGTAGTCGAGTGAAGAAGGTATGTCTTGCACGCCAACAGATCCTTTCTTCATAGCACACTCACATTTTAGCTGTTTATGTGCTAATAAGATCTACCTTTAATATCAAATTTGAGCTTTCTATAACTTTTGCAAATACCTCCCTAGAAGAAATTTTATATACATACCTGCACCCCCTTTATGGGGGTTGGAGAGTGAAAGTTACAGATTTCTTAATTTTCTCGTTGTTGGCGTGCAAAACCTAGTCTGTATACCGAATTTCAGCTTTCTAGGGCTATTGAAAGTTTGGATATTATCTTGTTATATAATATAGAACCAGAAAAGGAGGATGAAAATTACAGATTTCTTATTTTTTTCCTTGTTTGTGTGCTAATCCTAGTGTGCATATAAAATTTCAGCTTTCTAGAACTTTTGGTACCTGCCAATAACAAATTTTATATACCGACCTGAACCCCCCTTTACGGGTGGCGTGTAAAAGTTACAGATTTCTTAATATTTTCGTTGTTTGTGTGCTAATCCTAGCCAGCATACCAAATTTCAGCTTTCTAAGACTTGAGGAAGTACCCTAGAGGTTTCGATGACGGAGGATTTGATGATCATTAGTGGCGAAATCTACTTATGTCAGGTATTAATAAAATCTAAAGTGTAAAAGCCGGACAAATGAAACTAAGTGTGTTTCATTAGTCTAGTAACTGCATCTTATTCTACTTAATTTGGGCTCTCTGGTATTATCCAGACCGAAGCTTTAAAGGTTCGAAAATACGACGAAACGCTTCGAGAAAAGGTAGGTAGTGCCCAGTTAGATATATTTTTTTATACCATGTGACCACAGCCCTTTGATGCGTTAGCATGGTTTTTGGCCGGAAGGGAATTAGGGTAAGGGAAGTAAGGAGACTTGAGTCTTGTTTTTGCATTGCTGCGAGCTAGACAACATGGGGAGACCTGGTCTCGAACCCGAGGCCCTTGGAATGGTGGTTGTGCCGCTCAACGAATTTATCCAACTCCTTCTGTTGATAAAAAAAAAGATTCCAAAAAATCAGTCCGAACGCATGGTATTTTGAAGTGTGAGCCACCTAGGGCAACGAGTTTGTGTTTTGACCTCCAAAAGATTCACCATTTACCGCATACTCCCAAAGTATTCTATTTGCGTCAAATAAGTTACTAGAATATGTGTGTAGTTAACTTAAAATTGGAAGATCTAGTAATATATGCATGAACCTAAGGCCACGCTAGCAGGGTCTCTTTGTTAAGTATACAACTTAAGCATCCTAGAGTTTTCAAAGGCAGAAACTTTAAGTTTGTTCTGTGATGCACAAAATAAAATTATATATCATAAATGCTGTATAGTATTGGTTGGTCCCCCAAACCTGCAAAAATTAAAAATACATTTTCCGGTTACAGGGCACAGTTTCCTGCTAGCTGAACGTGTCTTCGGTCAAGTTGAACGTGATTTGAGAAAACAATCGTTCATACCATTTAAAGGGGATTATCATAATCTGGATTTCAGGCATGAGACAGTAAAGATTTTAAGAATAGATTGGACCTAAAAATTTGGCTGAATATTATCGTCCAATAAACGGCATAAACAATAAAGAACATATTTAAAGATTTCTACAAGAGCTGCAAAGCAATATGTCACTAAACCTTTGAAAATTATAGGTGTCAAGAGAAATACACTAGTATTCTGAAAAAAATAGAGGGAGGTCGGGTTAAACCCACGAAGTCCGTAAGTTTTCGTTTTCTCAACATTTGAATTTTTTGCCATAAGAGAGAGTCGTCAGTACCCTGTTCGTTTACCCCACTTCATTCCATTTCACTTTATATAGAGCGGAATTTCTGAAATTCGAAAAAAACATACTCGTCACTATAATTTTCTC
Organism: Leptarthrus brevirostris; assembly: GCA_964036015.1. Classification (NCBI taxonomy): domain Eukaryota; kingdom Metazoa; phylum Arthropoda; class Insecta; order Diptera; family Asilidae; genus Leptarthrus; species Leptarthrus brevirostris. The sequence goes on from OZ038371.1 coordinate 42,268,843, forward strand.
GTAGTTTCCACTACAGACGCGGTTTCGAAGGCAAGGGCGCAATATGTGCAAATTGCCCCCTCCAACTGAGCCTTGACCGTACTTTTTACTGTTTACAAGAATTATTATAAATTTATCCTCAATTAGACACGGAAAGACTCGAATAGGTAAAATTACGCCGGAAACCACTGTAGAAATAACTATACTGAACCGGAGCAAGGGTAGGAGTCAAATGTAGACTTACTTCCAGGAATCAACCCGTAATTTTTACAGTACAATTAAAGATTTTACTTGGTTCACGAATGAAATTTCTTAGTTATGCTAAACTGGAATATAATTTCTGTATTTGGTCAGAGGCGGACAACATATCACATTGTTCGAATGTCGGTTATCTTTCACTCTTCTATCTCGTGTTTCGCTCTTCCATCTCTAGTTTAGTTTAGTTTAGTTTAGTTTATTTGTACAGATTCATCTGGAAGAGATTACTACAGCATATATTGATATAATGATATAATGAAAACTTACAGACTAAACTACGAACTAGAGGCCGAGAATAAATCAGAAAACGTAATCCAAGGACGGCCGTTGACGCCATCCACGACCCCCCATCAGCCAAGACACCGTCTAAGCATGCCCCTGAGTTGCAGCCTAGAGAGATTGAAGTCGAAATTGGCGAAGTGTTGGTTGAAGAGGCGCGACATCGACGTGATGGGCTCGTGCATTCCATACAAAGTTCGATGGCTAGAGACGTGCAGGAAGTTGCGGTTTCTCAGAGTGCGTTGCGGGATAGAGATGTTCACGGCAGCCAGTAGATCGGGTGAATTTATCGTTCCCTGCAATAAATCGAACAAAAATAGTAATTTGGCGATGTTACGCCTTTTTTCAAGGGAGTCGAGAGAAATTAGCCCCAAGCGATCAGTATAGGAGGGAAGTAACCAGGGATCAATCCAGGGAAGTCCACGGAGAGCGAACCTGAGGAATCTGCGCTGCACTGCCTCGACGCGGTCAACGTGAACGGCGAAATAAGGGGCCCAAACAGGGCTGGCATATTCCAAAATCGGTCTGACGAAGGTGCAGTAAAGAAGCTTAGTTAGATAGGGATCGTCGAGTTCCCTAGACCATCTTTTAACGAAACCTAGCATCGAATTAGCCCTACCGACGATCGAATCCACATGTTCCTCGAATGAAAGGCGAGAGTTGAGAACCACGCCCAGGTCCCTCGCCCTATACACCCTACCCAGGGTAACGCCATCAGCGGAGTAGTTAAAGAGGAAAGGACATCTTTTACGGGAGAAGGTCATAACGGTGCACTTCTCGGCATTTAGTGGAAGGCGATTGCGCACACACCAATCGCAGAACACAGCCAGATCAGAGTGCAGAGCACTGCAATCTGCCTCGTGGGAAACAGTGCGAAAAATCTTAGCATCATCCGCGTAACACAGAATTTTACTGTGTATCAGGAGAAGCGAAACATCATTAATATATAGGATGAAGAGGAGTGGGCCGAGGATACTGCCCTGTGGCACCCCCGAGGTGACAAGGATTCCGTCAGAAAGGACACCTCGAAACAGGACGCGCTGGGTACGACCAGACAGGTAAGAGGACAACCAGTTAACAAAACAGGAAGGAAACCCAAGAAGAGTCAATTTGTAGGCCAGGATACCATGGTCTATCCTGTCAAAAGCCTTACTGAAGTCCGTAAATACACAATCTACCTGTTTGCCCGCTTCAATGGCTGGCAGAGAATAATTAACGAACTCCAGGAGGTTGGTGGTCGTAGACTTCCCTCTGAGGAAGCCATGCTGGAAGGACCCCATGAAAGGCCTGCAGTGAAAACGAAGAACGTCACTGACGAGAGACTCAAAAACCTTCGCAACATGGCACTAGCTGGCAATTGGTCGATAGTTGGAGACCTCGGACCTACTACCTTTCTTGTGAAGAGGAATCAACACAGAAATCTTCCAAAGTTGCGGAAAGCGGCTGGTCTGCAGGGACAGGTTGAACAGGTAACAGAGAACACCAGAAATAGATAGTTGGCATTTCTTCAAAAAGCAAGGGGGTATACCGTCGGGACCACTCGTGAAGCCATCCGCCAAATTAGATAGATATTCAGCAACGTGTGCATCGTCCAATACTAAATCATTAGGCTCAAGGGAGGTAGGCGGGAGCCGCGCCAAGTGGGTAAATTCAGAAGTGGAAACATCGCAGGAGGAATCACTGAAAGACGTTCGGAAAAAATCCGCGAAAAAGGTAGAGATTGAGAGAGCGTCGTCACTTTCACGGTCACGGTACCTCAAAGAGGAAGGATAGGCGTCACATTTACGCTTCGAGTTAATAAATTTCCAGAAGAGTTTGGGGTCACTACGCAAAGTAGTTCTCATGTTGGACAGGTATTCAGCGTAGGAGTCCTGCAGGCGAGTAGAGAAACGATGGCAAAGGTCAGAGTACGCCAAGTAGTCATCATGGCGTCCCGAGACACAGAACCTCTTCCAAGCTTTACCCTTCAAGTTCCTCAAATGTCGAGAGGCACCATCAAGCCAGGGACGAAACAGATGAGGGGATCCAGACCTAGAAATACTAATAGGAACATGTTGGGTAAAACAAGCGTAAAGAGCGTCATAAAAAGCGCTCACGGCCAGATCGACGTCGCGCTCTCCCAACACGCCAGACCAATCACATGAAAGTAACCAGTCGTCCATGCGCGAGAAGTCAGCGCGTTTGAAGTTGAAGTAGAAGTCACCCAGTAAGGGAGGAGATGCAACAGTTGTGTCGAAGCACATAACGACCAGGAGAGCAGGGTGATGACTCGATTCGGGAACCAGAGGGAACAGGCATCTCCTCACAGTCGTACCATCAGGGTCAGACGAAAACACCAAGTCAAGAAACCTACCGGAATCATTTGGAATATCACAGCACTGAGCCAGCCCGGAGGAGGCTACCGAGTCCAAAAAGGACAGAGCATATTGGGGAGCAGATGCAGGTGAAGGAATAAGGCCATCATAATCGAGAGAGTGAGCCCAGCCGATGCCGGGAAAATTGAAATCACCAAAGAGCACGATGTCCTCCGAGGGAAGCAAGGAATCGGACAAACCATCGATGGATGCAGCGAGCATCTCGTACACTGTAGATGGTGAACAAGGGGGAATATAAACAGTTAGCACAAATAGGCTTCTGGTAGGGAATCTCAGAGCCACACATAAGAGCTCAAGGTCGCCGGAGTCGGAAATGTCGACGACCGAGCATGAGATACCCCCCCTGATCGCACACAGAACCCCACCACCAACTGGAGAGCAAGGGTCGGAAAGATGACGGTCCCGACGAAAGACCTGAAACTCAGGACCAAAAAGCTCCGAGTCAGAGATACCGGCACAAAGCCAAGTCTCAGTCAGGCAGATGACGTCGGCATCAGACGCGCAGGAAGAAGTGAAGAACAGTGCGGTTTTTGATCGCAGCCCGGTCACGTTGGCGTAATGGAAGGAAATCCGGCTGGCAAGTTTTTTGGCAGCGCAGCCGGAGCCGATCGGGAGCTAGGGGTGAACTCGCGAACGATGGAACCAGGGGGCCATATGTCCGGAGAGAGCACAGCCGTAAAGGCATCTTCCGGAATGAACACCTTAAATGAAGCGGTGTATGTGCGACCAACATGGCCGTGAGCAGGGCTTATTCTCCTACAAGCAATCATACCGCCGGGAACCCCCACCCTTGAAGAGATGTTATCGACAATATCGGTCTCAGAAGTATCAGGGTGAACACGAGACACAAAGACACATTTAGGCCGTTGCGCCGGCCTAAGCATAGTGACACCAGGGCGAGGCGGACAATCTCCCAACTCGGCCCGTATAGAGCTTACGCCTGAGCTATGAGTGTCGACATTTAATGATGCAGTGGCAGCGTGGATGGCTGAACGACGGGCACGTCTGCGGGCACGCCTGCGGGCGGTGCGGGAAGGATGGTTTGTGCTCCGATCAACATCATGGGAGGAAAGCGTACCAATGGCTGAGCCCTCATGGAGTCCAAGCGAGCTAGCGTTCGAGGGCTCGGAGACAGCCGTGATCACGGAGGCAACCGCAGTCTCGGAAACAGCTGTAGTCTCGGAGTTAGCCGGGATAATCGGTGACTCAGAGATGGCCAGGGGCTCGGAGACAGCCATGGGCACGGAGACAAGTGGGACGAAGCCAGGGGGCGCGGACGGACCAGAGGAAGACGGAGGCCCGCAGGAAACTTTACAACAAGTAGAAAGGGCTCTCACGTCGGCGGCAATAGAGCCAATTAGTTCTCCATTGGCCAAAACCGAAGCAGAGCAAGCAGAGACATCAAGCTTTACCTGCTTGGCGATACGGCGAATGTCCTCAACCAACGGCAACACCGGTGGGGAACCCAACGAAGAAACCGGACCGGGATCGAGGCCAACAACTGCGGCCTGAACGTCAGCGAGGGAGTCGGAAATCGCTGAGGTTTTCGAGGCCAACTCATTTGAGCGATTCAGGAGGGTACCAGAGTTGGATTCTAGGACACCAACAGCGCACAGCAACTTATTCATTTTAGAGGTAATAATACCGGTGTCCTCGGACAAAAGTTGCAGGTCACCCCAACGCGAGGAGAAAGAGCCAACCTTGTCGGCAACCAGAGCAAGGTCAGCAGAAAGGGCTTCCATCATGCCTCTCACCAACCTAAGGACGTGGCAAGGCTTTATGTCTGAACACTCGGCGCATGTGAAACCAGATGATTTAGTTCCACGCTTCAAACATGTGGCATGAAAAAAGTGGCCACAGACACCATCACAGGCTACACCGTTTCGGGCAACCACCTTCTACGAGCGACTTATGAGTAAGCCGAATTCACTTAAAACCTATTAACCCATTGCCCTTGTTCTTAATTCTTTTTCATTTCCTTTTTCCTTTACTTTTCTTTTTCATACCTCAATAGATGGGAGGAAAAACCGTTCCCCTGATCTTCTGGATTTTTAAAGCTAATATTTCATAACGTATCGTCTTTTGTTCACACCAACATATCTACGTAAAATACATGTGCAATGAAAAATATTATCCCATACCTGATACTGATTATATAGTTTGAGTTAAGTGCTATTTTAAGTAATTCCTACAAACTATATGTATTATTGCTTTTAAAAATGTCTTTGGTTCTTGAATATTTCTCTTATTTTCTGCAAATATTACTTCAGAATCTCCTATTTTATCAATTTTTAGCTTAATTTCTTTTTTAGACTCAGGATGGGGAGCTTTAATACATATTTTGTAAAAGCTCAGTTTATGATTTCGAATATTTTTAATATCTTTTTCTACTTTACTTTCAGGTAATGTCGGCAAGATTATGTTATTTTAGCAGTCGAATAATATAGTAAATGAACCATACTAACTTATTGTAAAATGTCTTGCATCTGGGTTTGTGAACTCTGCTGTAAGGTAATAGGTGGACCTTTTTTTCATTATAATTTGCAATTTTGATTTGTTCTTGAAGCCACAAACAAGTAGAGGATATATCAGACGACGGTGTTTTGTAGGCTACATTAAAATTGTTGTTGAAAACAATTGAAGATAACTTGACTTCACATCAATATGGGGATTTGCAGTTTTGTAGGCTCTATATATTTTATTAATAGATAGATAGCTTACCGGACAGACACTGCCGCTTAACGACCTTACTGCGACAATAATACTTACCTTTCTCTCGGAATACTTGGCATTCTTTTTGTTGCCACTTCTTTTCTCAACAGGGGTACTTCTGGTTTCAAAATGAGACTTATATAAATGCTGAACATGAGTTTTAGAAATTCTTAGTGCACTTAAAAAGGCTTTCTGACACACTTGTTTCAATTCTTTCGTAAACATAAACATCAAAAAATCTCGTCCTCTTATATTGCGACAATAGCAGGTCGATCGAATGTGTTTGCATACATACAGGAATAATTAAAAAAAATTTACTTTTGTATCTAAAAGCCGAAATTTGAAAATTGTTGTTAGTTATTAAGCACAAAGGAACAGTCTACATACAGTTCCAGTTAAGTCTGGTGCCCTTTTCTGGGAAATTCTACTTTCAAAGGAGATTCAGTCGACTAGTATTTCAAATATTTAGATAAATTTCTACAAGTTAGGTATTTATTAGTATATAAAAGTAAATGAATAATTAATTAGCCACCAGTATTACTATGATAATAAAAAAAATTCAGCTGACTTTTCGAGCCAAAATAATTATAAGACCGATATCGGATGAGTGCAACTGATATGAATTTCCATCTGCTACACAATGGAATATACATGCCTTGCTGCTTCAGAACATAAGTAATAGAACAATTTTGAATTTAAAGCGCGTTTTCAAAATCGATTTACAACGGCTTAGAACAATTTTGATGCTCTGTATTTTTTAATAAGTTATAAAAACAAAGAGAAAGAAGCAACTTGAATCATAAACTCATTTTCTCTAAAAAGTGGAGTAGACCCACATTGAACCTAATCGACACACATAAACAGAATATAAATATAGTACTACCAGTCGAAACACAAAAGCAATACCTGTATATCTTATGAGAAGCCAACGGTAGTAAAATAAATCCTCAATCGATATAAACATCAGCCAAATCACAATGCGAAATCTTTTGTCCATTTTCCTATTTGTAGTTTTCCTGTTGGGGTGGATCCCCGAACATCTATGGTACATAGCTAAGGAAAACGTTAGAGCGTGGTGAATAGCAGAAAATTGTTGTTTGTGGCAGCGATTGGTGAGGTGCAGAAATACAAAGGTTTTATAACAGAAAACCATTGAGGTTTAATTTTATTATATTTAGTCATTCTGGAGATATACTTTTTTTGACTATACCGCAGGATTGTCCAGAATATAAAGTGCCATATATGTTACCCAGGGTACAAGCTACTAACATGCCCAGTTTCAAATCAATCCATTAGTAGCAAATAGCGCATTTTTTGCTACTTTTGCTTATTCTGAGTAGTTTTATACGAAAAGTGTGTCAAATTTGTATCTATAAATTAAAACTTTCGATATCTCGAAAAATAATCTATATATCGACATTATTGAAGTGAAACTTTGTAAGCCCAGTTTACGCATTCTGATGACGTCACATCCATTCTTTTAGGTACGCCCGGGCATAACTTCGTAATGCGATTTATACACTTTCTTTTATTTCGTAAATAAAAAAATCAATTCGCAACCAGACACTCCAGTTGACCTTTAAAACAGATAGTATTGTCTTAGGAAAATTGAGAGAAACAAGCAATTTCACTTTAATACTTTATAAACTTTATTCAGATAAGCTACCGACTTAAATACTTTCTTAATCAACTGATTACCCACTTTTAGTTATTTTAATTGGAAAATACAAGTTTCTTTCAAACTTATTGTACTCGTATATTCTTAACTCGACTTCTTTACACTTTCAGGTAAGATTTTAATGACGACTACCATCGACTTAAGTCTTACATGACATTGTACATATAGCAACGTGACTTAAATTTATCCAGGTAAGCATTTTTTTTTTGTGAGAATAATTTTGTGCAAAGCATTACAGAAATACTATCAGTTATGAAAAAGTTATTTGTTATCTTTATGTATTTTATCACGACATACCTTTTTGACTTTGTATAGATCGAGTAGATCCGTTGTTGTTGTCGTTGTCCGCGTACCGTCGATGTTTTCATATGTTGCATGGGGCATGATCCTCACCTTTTCTGGTTGGGATAGGGGTGAGGAGGGGGTTTGTTTTTTCAAAGGAAAAAACTCTATTAAACTAATTAATTACTTAAGGGGTTACTCTACTGTTGAAGGGCTAACAATTATGGTTCTTAAAACGCTTATAAAAAATGATGTCGATATTGGGCTAATTTTTGTCAGAGATTCTTATTACAAATTAGAATTCCACAAACGAGAAATAACAGTGAAATAAGAACGTTGCCCAACTACATAATGCGCTCGAGGAGTCAGAAGGCTGACATGACTTGACGAGTTCAAGAAACTCAAGAGATTATGCAGATGTGTGGGAGACTTATGGCGGGTTCACACTTGACACTACTCTCAGATATAAGTGTCGGAGATCTCTGACACAAACATCCGAGAAGAGTTCTCACTTGGCCATAAAAGGCTCGAGACTTTTCTCTCGGATACAAATTTACAGAAGTGTCAGAAGATTGCTTGGATATAAGTGTCAGAAGTGTTTTGATTTGACACAAAGTGTCTCGAGACTTATGTTAAAAATATCCTTTCATTTTTGAGGTAGACGCAATGGGTCTATCAAAGGAAAAGGTCGCAGCTGCAGTAATTATTCTAAATTTATTAAACCAAAAAAGGAAAAAGAAAAAACGTTCTATTTGGGTGACGAATTGGATAGCCAGGAGAGCAGAATTTGGAGCGTTCCACCAGTTGCTATCAGAATTAAGAGTAGAGAACCTGGGAAGTTTGCTTATTTTTACCCCTTCAACCTTTGAAATTTTAGTTAATAAAATTGCTCCACTCATTTGTAAAAAGGATACAAAAATGAGACCAGCAATAACTGTCGAAGAACGTCTTGGAATAACTCTGCGTTTTTTGGCATCAGGTAATTAAAAGTAAAGAAGCAAATTGTAATTGTAATAATTGTAAATTCGGACATACACCTGATCTCTAAGCTAGTTTTCAAAAACATCATTTGTTTGAAATGAATCCATTTCGATTTGTATATGTCACTTGTACCATCCCCGGATCTTCATTTCAATGACTTTTTCATCTCACAATTAAATTAATTTCTTTAATTGTGGGTTTTTCGTTGGATTTTTGGCATTTATTAAGTCTTCAATCTCACACTTTGACCACTCTTGCTCATTACTACAAAGTATCCAGACACACTGAGATAAAGTAGAAATTCACCGAACTACTGAGACTGCTATCCGGCGCTTGTTGAGAGTGTTGAGACACGTTTCATGAAGTGTTCCCATTTGAGAGAATTCATGTGTCGAGACTTATTGCCTTTTTCTGAGATAAGTGTCGGACACTAACTGTTTTGTCTGTTCAGACACGACATTTAGTGTCTGACACAGAAATTTTCTGCAATAAGTGTCAGGTGTGACCGCATCATTAGAGTTTACCATATTACGCAGAAACACTAAAGCTCTTATATCTAATTAAGTGTTTAAGGAACACCCTCAAACAAGATCATTATAATGGGATACGTGATCGTGACGTCTTAAATTATAAACAAATCGTACGTCGTAGCGACATTTAATTTCCGGTTGCACTTCGAATCTAGCCGCGGATAAACTGTTCTACAGAAAGTGAAGTGAGGAACTAACAATGTCCGAACAAGCTTTAGCTTTAACTCGGAATGAAGCAGCCTACTCGGCAGCCTAAGCAGTCGAAGACCGCCATAAATCTTTTGACATGTAACATTTATATGGTCGCAGCACTCCATATTACCATTATAATACACTCCGAGATTCTTAACTCTGTCAGAATAAGGCAATAGTACTCCGTTCAGATGTATAGTGGGAAGATCTGATTTATCAAGGTAACTTTTGTAGAAAACAATAAAATTTGACTTCAGAGGATTTAGCAAGAGCATATTACTGAAGGCCCAAGTGGAGATATTTATTAGATCACAGTTGACACGGTGTATGCAGTCCTAAACTAACCCAATTGGACGGGAAAGGTAAATCTGAATATCATCAGCATAGAAGTGGATATTCACGTTATCAATGAGATTATTGATGAATAAGACAAAAAGAAGAGGTCCAAGTATTGAACCTTGTGGAACACCACATGTGATTTTAATGCACTTGGACTTTTCATCCCCAGCTTTCACAAACTGAGAGCGGTTTGAAAGGAAATCAGATATAATCTTAGTGGTAGTAGTAAAACAGTTAATAAATCATTGTCCAGCGAGTTCCGTATATCAGTAGATACTTTCAACAAGGCAGTTTCGCTTCTATGGCCAGATCGGAAACCACTTCGAAATAAATTTATTTTCCGAAACATACTGGATGATTTGCTTACTTAGTAGTCTCTCAAGAACTTTGTCATGATAACAAAGGAGACTTATTGGTCGATAATAACAAGCTGCGCTAGGTGAAGAGCATTTAGCCAGCGGAATAACCACTGCGTTTTTCCAGACTTGTGGGAACTCAGAAAATGTAAGACAAGAGTTAAAGATATGAACTACACTGTCAAGAACTGCATATAGTAACATTTAAAAAAATGTTGGTGCAATATCATCAGACCCAGTGGCGTTGGATCTGACGGGTAGACATGCCTTGATAACCTCTTCATGGAAAACACATCTGAAACTGAAGCTACTGTGGTCTTCTGAATAGAAATTTGTATTATGGGCTGGCTGTGTTGAAGAGTTATTAGAAGATGTAGAAAAATAGGTATTGAGATCGTCGACATCCAAGTCACATTTTGGCGGATCCTTTCCGCATATTCCATATCGTCTCAAATTGGACCACAGCCTCTTAGAGGGAAAGGATGGATTCAATAAGTTATCGAACTAGCTTTTCTTTGCCATTCTGATTTCAGCATTATCCTAATTTCTAATTTTCTTGTACCTGGAAAAACAAACCTCTGATTAATATCTCTTATATTTACGAGAAATGTAGTCTCTTTCAGCAATTACGCACTCGAATATACGTGAGTACCACGGAATAGAATTTGGTCTAATACGTTAAGTATGAAAAGGTGCATATTTGTCATGCAGATATGTTATGAAGTCATAGAACGTTTTCAGTTGATCCTCAACTGATGTATAGTCCCGGATACAGGTCCAAGGAAGAGTGTAAGCTTCCTCACATAACACAGGTCAACAGGATTTTGTTGCTGAGCAGCTGGGGGTTATTTCCGAAGTAATTTGCTGCGAAAAATCCGAATCCGAGGTTAAAATTGGGCCATCAGTTCAGGATTTTGAGATATTTGAAGTTATGTACTCGAAAAATGGTAATTTTGGTTACTTTTGAGGTTATGTACAGGATGCACAAATTAGTTTTGGTCTTTTTTTCTAAATGCATCATTTAATACTACTCTTAAGCTTTAAAATAAGCTATCTAAGAGTCATCTACGATTTCTTCTTGCAAAGTTACAACTATTTTAAGTTATGAAGTTCATATTTCATTAACATAATATATCTATTTATATGAAATAACAGATTCATAAATTAAAATGGTCATAACTTTGCAATAAAAAATCGTAGATGACTGTTTCATAGCTTATTTTAAAGCTAGATGACTTTTCCATAGCTTATTTTAAAGTGTAAGAGTAGTATTAAATGATGCAACTAGAAAAAAGACCAAAAACAATTTGTGCATCTTGTACATACCCTCAAAAGTAGCCAAAAAGACCATTTTTCGAGTACATAACCTGAACAGTACAATACACTTCGACAGCTAGAAACTCAATATCGCATTCTTTAGATATTTTAATAATTTTGGATTTGAAGCAATCCTTCACAAAAATAGAGACTCCTCCACCAATCCGACATTCACAATCACACCTGAACATTTTATAACCCGGAATTGCAACTGATTTCGATAAAATATGTTTATTAAGCCATGTTTCAGAGATAAATATTGAATGCACATTGATATTATTGAAAAGCACCTGCACCTGAGAAATCTTTGATTAAAGGCTTCTCGCATTAAAGTGAGATACACTAATCAAAACAATTAAGGGAACAAAAAAAAATATCTAAATTTTTTAGTGATTTTTGAAGGGCTGTATCTAAGCGAGAAATAATCGTATCGAGGATCTGAAAAAAACGTGTTAAAGCTCCAAAACTCTAGTTTTTGAAACTTTCAGCCAAACAATTTTAAAGGCCACGGTGCTCACGCAATCCAAAGGAATAGCGGAAGAAAAATTTTTCAAAATTTTTAGTCATTTTTTTTGGTGCACGGACTCGGAAATTTTTTTTTTATTTGACCACCCCATGAACCAGATAGCCTGTTAATTCAGCTTTAATTATTTTTTTTGAAATCCTCGATACGTCGATTTGTCGCAAAGATATCCGATATTAAACGAAAAAGGACACTTTTGTATTCAACCATGGATATCTCAGCAACCAATGATCGTACAGAAAATTTAAGGGCAGTTTCGGAAACTGGAATAAATTTCCTACCAGAATTCGTCAAGACATAAAAAATAATAATTTTTTTTATCCGTAATTTCAATTTTGAAAAAGTCAAAAAAAAAGTGACTTGTTTCTTTGTTTTGGTAAATTGGCCGCGTCTTTGCAAATACTGATGGAAAGGCTAAGGTTTGTAGGAATTTTTACACCTCAATGTACGCCCAATAGCCCTGTATATCCGCAGATCGATCTTTTGGACGGTTCCTTCGGCCCGATCGGTCAAAGTTTTGGAAAAAGTTAAAAGAACAAGAATTGTGATCTCAAACATCGTGTAATCTTCATAAAAATGGAAAAATCTTTTTTTTCAAGACTTTTCTCACAAATATGCATCAGCTACTTGGTAAATGTAAAAAAAAGCAAATTGAAAAAAATAGTAAATTAAAAAAAAAAAATTTTTGAGAAATCGAAAATTAAAAAAAAATGTTTGAAATTTTTTAGAAAATTAAATACTGAGATGTTCTTACAAAACAGTTGTTGGAGGTTTCCGCAGTCGATGATTCAAAACTGCATTTCGAATATGCGTGACAGGTTGGAGGCAGTGATTAAAAGCCGAGGCAGCAACATCTCAGTATTTCATTTTCTAAAAAGTGTGAAATGTTTTTTTTTTAATTTTTTTTTTTAATTTACCAAGTCACTGATGCATAAAAGTGATAAAAAAATAAAAAGTTGAAAAAAAAGATTTTTCCATTTTTATGAAGATTACACGATGTTTGAGATCACAATTCTTGTTCCATTAACTTTTTCCAAAACTTTGACCGATCGGGCCGAAGGAACCGTCCAATAGATCGATCTGCGGATTTACAGGGCTATGGGGCGTACATTGAGGTGTAAAAATTCCTACAAACCTTAGCCTTTCCATCAGTATTTGCAAAGACGCGGTCAATTTACCAAAACACGGAAAAAAGTCACTTTTTTTGATTTTTTCAAAATTGAAATTACGGTTAAAAAAAATTATTATTTTCAAAAACTAGAGTTTTGGAGCTTTAACACGTTTTTTTCAGATCCTTGATACGATTATTTCTCGCTTAGATACAGCCCGCCAAAAATCACTAAAAAATTTAGATATTTTTTTTGTTCCCGTAATTGTTTTGATTAGTGTATATTAAATACCTTCTCACATTATTTATGTCTGAAATATAAATAAGAATTCATATCAGAAGGCAAGACGAGACACTGAGCAATAACTTTTAACACCAACACGAGAACACAGTTTAAACCAAAGGAAAACTGAAAAGCTAATCGCTTAATTTGTAATAAGCATCTGTGCAAAAAATAAGCCCGATATCTCCCGTAGTTTTTTTATAAGCATTTTAATAAACATAAATTTTTCGCCTTTCAACAGAATAGTAATCCCAATTATTTAGTCTTACGATGACGAGTGATAAAACTATACCAGCCAACACATACGGCAAAATATCTTTACAAGCTATATTGAAAAAGTAGAATGTAAATCCTTATTTACTTATTTATTTATTCATAAAATAATGATTTTAAATAGTGTACAATTTAAAGTGAAAATTACATCTGTGCCTAATTACAGTTGTACTTAGTTTCTTTCTTATCGACTTTTTATTATCAAACGATTAAACCAAAACAAAGTTAACAAAATTATATACTATCTACGATTTTGGGTTAAAAGCGCTAATTTTTATGGGAAAAAAAGTTTAATTTGTACCTACGGCAAAACCAGAAGATGCCTATATAAAAAAAGTTCGTAAGAATGTAGCACGAGTGTATTGGGTATTTAGAGCGTTAAGGAACACAGCCTTGGCTCCAAAATTTCAAACACGCAGATTTCGGAAAAATCCTTGGTGTTTTAGGATAACACTGGCTTACCTTTTTTGAAAAACAGATATTTCAGTGCACACGAGCACGTGTTATTCATGTCTTTATTTTATATATTTTGCAATTTTGAGACCTTACCTCATGGTGCGATCTGAACCTGAATATTATCACGGAATTTATAACCCGACTTATGTATTATCTATGTTGATTTGAGTTCTTCTATGAATGGATTTTTTTTATATTTACGAGGTCACATTAATAGCATCTTGAATTTTATTTGTCTGCTTGGAGAAATTTATGTTCTAAGAATGATATTTGAGGACACGAAAACATTTCTCATAGATGATTTTAATATCTATCTACGATGTATACGAACTAAGTGTGATTGCTATAATTATCGCAAATTAGATACTTTATGTCCAAAATCCTGAAGCATGTTTAATGCAAAGAACCTAATTAATTTCAATAGATAATCTTTATAAAGATGTGCGAAAAATCGTTGCCCTTTTCCAGTTTTATGAAATATTAGAAAAATATATTTATAAGAAACGTTTTTTGACACATATATTCGAGATTTACTGTTTAAAGGAGAATGTGTTTTGATTAAATACTTGAATTTGTCAGTTTTTAATAATGATTTATTAAGAGAGTGTTTTTCTGTTTCTCTTAAAGACTACAGTTAGTTTTAAGGATAGGAATTATAGTTTTAAATATATGAATATAGTAAACATAAGACTCGCCCATTCCGAGCCTGAAACAGGCACAGCGTCAAAACGCCTAAATAAAAATTACACTTTCCTTAATGCCAGCCCACTGCAGGAACGTATCAATAAAGACGAGACTAAAATTTAAAATGAAAACAATAAAATTATTTTCAAGGATTAATTCGTTCGAGACCGACGTCTGAAATAACGAAACTACCTCCGCAGTAGTTGGCAACGTTTGCGAAGTTAAGTTGAGTCTTATTTTTAATCGGGTTAATAAAGTTTGTAACTTAAACTGGAAAATATATAAGAATAAAAGCAACAAATGTCAGATAATTGTTATCATTATTATTGTCATGTCTTATCTTGTGAATCATTTGCTAGTTGGAACAATTTTATCATCATGACCCATACGGTGCATACCAGGGTTGTGGGTCTACACGTGTAAATCAATAATCTACGTCGACGTGTAGAGTATGTATGTGTAAATTAAGTAGAGTTTATATTATGTAGAGTATTGGTGTAGATTATAGAAATTGCGAATTACGACTGCGTAAACATGATGATGCATTCAGCAGCGAGTCTTTCCAGAGAGATGGTGTTTCTACCGTAATTCTTTTTCTTGTCTCATTAAAAACAAAGATATTATGAAGCAAATAGCAGCCAATCCTAGTCTCAGAAAAATTAAACAAAGTGTCTCACTATTCTTATTTGATGATAAATTCATGAAGGAGGTTACGGACTCAATTAAGCTTTCCGATCCAGTATGTGAACTTGTCAATTTCTCCCAGAACTCTGTTTCTATCGCAAATTCAGCAATATTGTGGCTAAAATTAGAATTACCAATTCAAGGACAATTTAAAAAAAACGAAAGGAAATGGCTTTAAATGTGTATTCTTTAGTGGCATATTACCTTCATTATTCACATGACAATGCGTTTCTGACTATTGAACAACAAGACATCATAAACGATTTTCTTTTTGACCATCTAGATACCAACGGTATTGAAGACTGGCATCATTTTCGGAAACAATCAGGGCCTGTTTTTCTAAAATTAGTAGAGAAAAATGTTGAAAAATCTATTGCATTTTGGAGCATGGCTGAATTTAACCATCCAGCTTTATCTAAATTAGCCATTAAACTTCTGCAAATTTCAGCTTAATTGGCTGAACTGGAGATGTCCTCTTCCAATTAGGCATACGCTCACTCACCAACAAGGAATAGATTATCTTTTGAACATTCAAACAAATTGTTACTTGTATACTTTACCCTAAGACTCGCAGACTCAAATGTTACAGATAAATACTAATTAATAAAATAAAAATTATGGGCTAAATAAACGTTAATACCTTTTCATGAAATCTTGTAAAAAATCAAAATTATGTATTTACTTTACGTGTAGATGTAAAGTATCCCATGTAGAGTGCGTGTAGATTACACGTAAATTATCGTGTAGAGTACACGATGTAATCTACACGCACAACACTGGTGCATACCTACGCGTCGAGACGGGTGAGATTTTACTTATCGCACGAGATAAGTTACCAGTCTCTAATGTGTTAGAGCCAGAACACAGTAATAATCCGTGCATTCATGGCAGGTGTAGTTTTAGATTTTTGTGTCTGTACTTTACTTTAGTTTACTTTATTCATTACAGATTCATCAAATACATAGATTACTCCAAAATATATATAAAATTCAAAAACAGAGAATAGAAAACTACTGCCACTACTACTGTAGTGGGAACGTGCATGCCCATGTGGCGGGCGTATTTTTCGATTTTTGGGCGTGGAGCGAGAGCGTGCATAATTAAATTGCAGATGTTTAGAATATTCCTTCTAAAGATTTTCTATATTTATAAATTTATTTATATGAATTTTAGACATACCAGATCTGAAACGCCCTGTAGAAATGTCCAAATTGTTACGTCTCAAAAGCATCTTATGGCCATGGATATGGGCTTAAACAAGACCCGTTCCACAACCGCAACAGTTCCCCTACTCAAACTATATAAAGTGGATCTTTCTTTAAAGTAAGAGCAATATGTTTATTATTGTTTATTTGTCGTAGCAAATCTGATAGCATCACGAAACAAAGGAAACGATTTTTTGCAATCTTTTTCTACAAATAAAAGACAACAAATTGTACATATTGCCTACATATTTTCGGCTACTGGAGATTCCTTTCTTTGTATAGCTTTCAGTTATTAACAGGCGGAAGCACTGTCATAATATTTGTTAAGATGTATGCAACGCTATTATACAACAAACAGTGGAATAAAACAAACCTATACCTAATAAAGACTACAAATGAAGAAGAATTTTCGAACGTTGGAACGTTTCCGTTCCCACAAAAATTTTATTAAAAAAATCTTTTGATGACTATGGGTGATACCAACGTTAATTTTATCTTTCTTGATATAGGAGCCAAATATCAACTAGGCATTTTATCAAACTCAAACATCGGAAAAGCATAAGCATGAAAAACTTTTAATGTACTAGAAGAGAAAGACATTCTCGATACTCAAATTTTGATGCCCCATGTTATTATAGCAGATAAAGCACCTCCTTTAAATACATATACAATGAGACGACATCCTGCACAGAAAATAAACGTTGAAAGCAAGAAGAAATTCAATGACAGACTACCTAGCACAACTCAGGTTGTAAAAAATGCCTTCGGAATTTTAAGTCAAAAATGTTCATTCAACAGAAAAATTTCAATCCGAAAATATCTTTAAAGTTACTATGACAACGTGTGTTTTAGATTATTACATAAAAAGAACTGGCATTCTTTACGAGAAAGCGATTTGTCCGTTCAACAAATTTAATATTTCACGAGAAGGAAATAGTATGGCACGCCGTTTTGCTATTTAGCACCATAAGAAAATGTATCACAGGAAAAATATTTCAAAAAACAATTGTTCGCAGGAAAATTAAAGTATATAAAAATAAATTACTATTATGTCAGACAATAATTTTACCTCCACGAATTAAAATTATAAATACAAAAAACTAAAAAGTTGCAATTTTGACTGCACGGGGATACAATTTTAATTTGGTGAATAATTATTTTACTTTACACTACTCAAAATTTCAATTTCAAATTTATTTCAAGGTACAATTCAAATTCATGGTATTCTTATTATGGTGACACTGTAGTTAAAATTATGTACTTAATTTAATTTTCACAAGTAAAATAAGTATGAAAAGAGTTTAGGCGAAATTTTTCGATGGGTGGTCAACCTTAATGTCCAAATAAGGGTGGTGGCACACATTGTAAAGTAGCATTTAACATTTCATGTGTAAATATTGATAATATAATTACATTTACAAGCTTTGACTATTCAATTGAGTTCGTTTGAATGTTTGTTTCGAGACGGAGTTGGATCCATACGTTGAGCGGCAAGACCAACATGCCATGGGTCCCGGGTTCGAGACCAGATGACCCCGTGAGCTTTTATTAAGAAATTAAAATAATCCACTCCGTCTCTGGGCTGTTGTATAGCTCGCAGCAATGCAAAAACAAGACTAATTCCCTTCCGGCCAAAACCATGCTAACGCATCAAAGGGTTGTCCCCTAGGATTTGGCCACATCGTATAAAAAAAAAAACTTGTTATATACTTGTTATAATTGCTACCTGAGTAGGTCGGAAAAATTTTGTTTGAAAATATTTTGTATAAAAAGCTAGTCAGATTGTTCCATAGATTAGTTAAGTTTTAACCTTCACAACAATGTTCAAAAGTTTTTTTTAAAATAAAGTTTCATGTGACCTTTAAAAAAGTTAAATAGAATTTTTATCAAGTCCTTGAAATAGAGGCACAATTTTAAAGCCCTCTAAATCAAGGGTAAAGCATCGGAGTCGTGTGGTGTGCTCCGTAGCGGATTCTGGTCTTTATGGTGCAGTCTGTTGGCAGGTGTAGTGCACTGAGATGTATTAAAATGGAGTGACTTATAAGCTATCTCATATGGTTACAATTTTACTTTCAGCGGAGGAAAACCATTTTTAAGTTCAAATATTTACTGTGAATTTGCAGCTGTTGCGAGCAGAATAAAATAACCATATATATACGAAATGAAATATTTAATTTTAATCTGTCATATTATTGTAAGGCAAATGAAAGAATTGGAATTACTGATATAAAAATTACAAAAAATGTTGTTCTATTCTGCATAATGCTTACCCAGAAAGAGATGTAAAATGATTGTGAATATTGTCATCTATTTCTATCGCCAGCATTTAATAAACAACATGACGTTGGCAATTAAGAAAACCATGTTGAAAAAAAAGATGGTTACACAGAAAAGGACAACCAGCGAAAAGTGATACCATTTTCTTGAAGAAATTTCAGAGGACCAATCACTCCAGTATCATATATCTCAGTGGTGGTAGTGGGGGTAGTAATGGGGATGTTGGTGGTGGTAATGATACGATTCCTATCGTCATGCCCTCGAACATCGGCGAGTCTAGTGTTGATGATATTGGGCTCTCCGCCATTCCTCGCCCAAAATCTATTTTTGTCTCTCGTCTAACGCCTGGACCAAATGTTGCGTTTCCTTCGGTCTAGGAGTGTTGACACAGAGCTGTTCTGTAGGAAAATAAGTGGGCCGTCAAAACCCTACGCAGCTTTCTTCTTGTCGACTCATTCTCAAGTGGATGATACTCTACTCAGTGATAATTTCTGGCCCGAAGATGTCTTTTGTCAGGTCTTTGTACCCAATTCTGAGCCATGAGTCGTTCAGTCTACTAGTTCTGGGACAAGCTCTCTCTTTACTTCCAGAATGTGATAGGACTGAGGACCAAAACAAATAATTTTTATTTCTCATCTGCTAACTGCGATTTTGATGTGATAGCTTAATCTGAGACGTGGTTACACCAGGGTATTTCGTACGCGGAACTGTTTAGTGGCTCTTATCAAGTTTTCCGTAGGGATAGGCATGTTGCCTCGACCGCAAGGTGGTGGGGTTCTCATAGCTTGCAGGAATTTTCTTAATACTAATCATTTCGACACTCCTTCATTTTCGGAACAAGTGGATCTGGAACAAGTTTAAGTAAAAATTTCATTTGATTAGAGCAACCTCTTCTTAATTTGTTGTTATATACCTCCTGATACGTTTAATGTCGTTAATAGTAATGGTCAGAGTCAGTATGATATTATCATTCAGCATATCAACTACATCTATGATCGCTTGAGTTCTTAGTATGATAGCTTTCTTCCCCATGACTTGACTGAAGGAAAATCATTATTCCTCGGCACCAGCTAGCTTAAGACTTTGTCAAATGAGCAATGTGAGTAACAATATGGGAAGACAGCTTGATTTGGTGTTCTCCACGAACTCCACGATCACTTTTGTTGAACCCAGCGTCCATTCCTTGACAAATCTTGACGCGTTTCCCCCCGCACTGGTTGCCGCTTTTCATTGTCTGTCGGACGTGCTTGTCGATATTCCGACAGCTAATATTATTTTTACTGTAGAGCAGCCGATTTTGAGGCATTGAATGATTATCTTGGTGAGATAGACTTTCACACTTGTTTGTCTGTTGAGGATATCGATAGAATCGTATCAGGTCTCTACGACGTTATGTATGAAGCTTTCGGCAGGTTTGTTCCCTTAGTCCGGGTAAAAGGTAAATACTGCACTCCACCCTGAGTAGGATTGATATAAGGTTTCTGGCTCAAATGTGAACATTAAAAATGGTCAAATTGTGAGGGAAATCGAGGTCTGACGTCACATTTTTGCACATTTGAGGCAGAAACCCCATAACAATTTTTGGAGGAGAAGAGACATAAGGAAATAGCTGGAGATAAGGAAATGTGATTCCGAAGGTCAAGGTCAAGGTCGGTGATTGTTTAGTAAGATAAGGATGAGTTGCACCTGTGGGCCTTCTTGGTTTTTGGGTATTCGGTCTTGGAGGCTACAATTGGTCTTCTTCTTCTTTGGTTTGCACCTGGACCTGGATCTGAACCTGGACTTAAAAATAGCTTCAACAATTTTTTTTAAATTCATTGATAAATAAATAATATATATCTGTCTCAATTTCTTTTAACATAAAAAATCCGCTGTGGTATTTGCTTTAAGCCCTGACCTTTTGGGAATGTGAGCTTCTTAATGATGCTTTTATACTTCTTGCTTCTGTTTCCATTTATTCGACCATCATCCATATAATTGCGTTTATAAGCATTAGTGTCATTCATAATGTTTCTGTAGTTTTTATGAAGAGCAATTCGAGAAGTCCTGGAGTAATGCTATATACTTTTTCTTTAACAATGATATTTTCATCTTCAACCTGAATAATCGAGTTGCCAATTTTCCATTTGTTACCATCAAAGTAAACCCCAAAAGATTCATCAATTTTTGTGCTTTTGTTTTCATATAATTTAATGTATTAAGAGTATATGAATGTGTAGGTGTAGCAAATTCTTCATTATCATCATCTTCACTATTATTAGAGCTATAGGAAATTTTAGAATAATCTCCAAGTTTACTTGAAGTACTAGCTGGCTCTGCTTTGAAGTATTTATGTTTAGGTTGAGGTGTTAAAATTTCACTGTTATTCTATTTATCAATACCAGGATCCGTTTTCAAGAGTTCAATCCCAGGATCCATTTTAAAGAGTTTACGTTTATATGAGTTTATTGAAGCATCGCTCTTTGACTCATCCTTTATTTGTGCTACAAGTGTCTCAAGCGGCTTGGTGATGGGCTTAAAAGTTTGCTCTAGCTGAGTCTCTGTTTCCAATTTTCCCATCTTAAGAGCTTTAAACTTTTTTCTGATGGCATTTCGCACCCTCACTATTTCCTTAGTAAGCTTCTCATCCATATTGATCTTATTTAAGAACCAAGTCTGAAAAACATGAAACAATAAACATGAATCATGAAACATTAAACATGAAACCAACGCCAACACCGTGGGTGGATTCATGGATGGTTGTCAAGCTGATTTTAGTAAGGCCTTTGATAAGCTGTCTCACTCTATCATTGATTTTAAATTGGATAAGTTGGGTTTCTCGCCTTCGCTTTTTGTTTGGATTAAGTCATATTAATCTAATAGGACTTATAGAGTACGTTTTCGTGACGCACTCTGTAATGATTTTGTGGCTCATTCTGGCGTTCCCCAGAGCAGTCATCTGGGTCAATTATTATTCATCTTATGTATTGATGATATTTCGTATTTGCTTCAAAGATGTAAAATTCTTATATACATATCCTGACTATATTAAGATTTTCCACGACCTCATATAATAATCCATCTTTATACGTCCCCTGCTTGAATATGCTAGTCAGATTTGGTCTCCGTTTTAAGGATCCCACATTAAACGTATCCAGTCCGTCCAGCGTAGATTTGTGCGATCGGCCCTACGTTCTTTGCCTTTGAATGACTGTCTTATTCTACCACCTTATGAGGAACACGTAGGGTTACTGAAACTTGTTACACTCGAGAAGTGATGTTGGGTTGCAGATTTGATATTTTTGCATCAGCTTCTGCAGGGAAAGCTAGACAGCGCTGAGCCTATTAACTGAATGTGTAGGTCTGTAAATGATATTGGAGATATTTCTAATACTAATGTGGACACTTAAAAGGAGCATCTACAATTTTTAATTCATTTATTTGTTCTCACTTATTTTTGCTTTAATTTCTGTTTTTTGTTTGTTTTGCATTTTGCGCCTTCTGTATTAGAAGGAAAACTCTAATATTATTATTATAAATCGCATGTGTAGAGTCGTGAATATGTGTCCTCTTTTTGACCTGACTCTTACCAAGGATTTGTCTGGGCACCCTTGATTGTTGTGTGTGGGCGTGTTTTAGTGTTTTAATTACAAATGTTTTTTGCATGTTGGTGTGGGAGCCTCATCCGCCTCAATATATTGCTATACCCTGGCGAATAGATCAATTGATTGGTCTGAGTTAGAAGAATTAATACTATTATCTTTCACCCTATTGAGGCATTTACAGCCACCCTGTCAAAGAGGTCGTAAATCAACTGGGAGTTCGGCGGGTTCCAGTGCAGATCGCAATGCTTAATTTATCACGCCTATTGAACATCCGCATATACAAGGGGATATGTGGGTTTCGATGAGGAGAAAAAAATACTATCATCCGATCGGAAATAGTAATATTTCAGGACCTAAAAAGGTATATTTAATGCTTTTAGGACAGTTACAGTTTAATACTTTTCCTATTGAACTCCTTTTACCCTATCAAAATCGGTCTGGCAGATTCCATTTTAAGTCTACCGTCACATTTCAACTCCCATAAGAAGAAGATTCTTGAATTTTACATCCTCTATGCACATAATTTTAATTTTTCTCCTTGATACATAATTTTAATTTAAGAATTTTAATTCTTCTTGTTACAATATTTGAGTTCTTCTTCTTGGTAAATAATTTTAATTTAAGAAATAAAATTCTTGCTATATTATATATTAAAACGGCGTGTGCCCTTAATTTTTTTAATTTTAATTCTTCTTCTATGTAAACACTTTTAAATGAAGAAATTTATTGCTCGTGAATTAAAATTTTGAACGTAATAATAATTCGCGAATTAAAATACATAATGTTTAACATTTAACATTATGTGCAAAATGACAACTGATTGAATTTGGCAGTCTCGGCAAGCAAAATGTATGTCGTGTAATTCAACAATTTTATTTGATGTTCGAATATATTTTAAATTGTGAAATAAATTTTTGTCATAGTATCATAATAATTCATGTAATTTCTTTCATCCTCAACAAAATCTAAATTTATTTGACGTATTTAATAGACGATTATTTCATCGTAATATAATTATATAAACTGTTTTGTATTTTGCTACAATGTTAATAACTTGAATTATAATTTTTTCATGGCATAAAAAAGACGCTTTAAAATTGTACCGGAACATAATAAAAATTAATAAATATTATATCAACACATATCAATAATTCAGGGTATTTCCTATCTTCCCTTATGCATTTAAAATTAATTTTGCGATAAGTTACAATTTTATTAATTTTTATTATGTTTTGACATAATAAAAATGTTTCGAATTTATTTCTCTTTTTATTTTAAATTGAAAGTTATATTTTTATACAGTTTAATTTTTCCACGATGAAATGTTTTTTATTAAGGGGGTATTCTGTGGTGTCAGCCGTTCTTCTGGGTATAAATTCAGGAAATTATTTCTCGGGATCAGTAAGACATGTTTAAGATTTTTTTCCGTATATTTTATTTAACCTTTTTATTCCGCAGCGCAGGTATATACGGTGACTACGATTGTAGCCCTCTGCCGAGACTGAAAGGCCAATTTCAAAATTGTTATTAATTGTTGCTCTATTGGCTATCGTCCGTAGCTCCAAGAGTTTAAAATATTGAAAATTACAAAAGTTATGCAGTTACGAAAAAAGTGCGATTTTTCGCCTTTTTTCCATTTAAACGCTTGTAAAAAAAAACAACAAGAAAATTCAATCAACACAATCGCGCTACTAACTATAGCGGCAATTCTATTGAAGGTGTACAAATTTCAAGTCAATCGGAGTCAATCGAGAAAAACTGTTTTGGAGTTTTAGAATATGATTACACCGAAACAAATTTCCATGCACGTCGATCTTCTAAGTTCTGTAACTTTCTTAATTCAAAGAATTTTTTGAAACCCTTTTTCAAGCATATTTTTAAGAGTTTTCGAAATAATAAATTTAAATATAAAAAAAAAACGGGGTTTTCCAACTGTTACTACGGAATAAACCCTTAAATAGCAAAAGGGCGTGCCATGCAGTAGGAGCAGACTAACAACTAACAATGTAATCAAGTGCAATTATCGATAATAAATAATATTTGATTTTATGCCTATTCAAATATACAAATTTAATAAAACTACACAACTAACTTTCTCCATTTAAGGAAACTCTATATACACAATATACACATATGATTTCTCGAGTTGGAATATTTAGTTTTATTTGTTTTCTTTTTGATTGTACGTCTGTAGGTGGTTTTTTAAGATCTGCTACTAGAACGAACAAAGCGTTTCGAAGGAGGCGCTGCGCCTCCTTCTTGTACCTCTATAAATTTTATGAGGGTAGTTACAAGTCAAGGACCGTAATGCAAATGCGGTACGAAGTTAGGTTTCGCCCTACCCCGATCCTAGTTTCAAAATTGTTGTCATATCACCATACATGTTATATAATTAGTTTCATACTAAGTACACAAATTTTATCTTGATAGCAATGAGGAATACACTCTGTTCAACAGCAACAAAAACAGATTTATTATTTTTTATTAAAAATTTTTATATCTCCCACATTTTGGGGCATGATTCAAAGACTAATACGGTTTAATATTTAAAAAACCCTAGTCCCCCCAACCCTAGTCCCAAAATTAATGACATAGTATTAATTTGGGAACATACTGAAACCGAACATAACAAAAACTGAATTAATCAAATCAGAGCTCGCATTACAAAGTTAGGCGCAAACCTTTCATATACATACACTTTGTGCAATATTTTTATCACCGTAGGTCTTTATTTAGTCCCCATTATAGCAATGGGAGAATGGCCAATGATATCACCGCCTCAAATAAGGCAGATCTCAGGATGCTAATAGGCTACTTATATGACTACCATGGGCTTAAATATCTTCTACAATGAATAGGTCCTCTTAGTGAGACGATGTTTCGGCTCTGTGTGAAAAACGATGAAACCACAATGCACATTATGTGCCTTTGTTGGACCTTGGCACGGTTTAGATGGAGGCTCTTCAGTCGGGAATTTCTGAGTACGTTATATCTTTCCGTGGTGAAGACTTCCTTGCCTACCTGAGGGTGACTGAGCGTCTTTTACAGTAGTAGGGTTTCTGACACAAAAGCACTTCTTGGTCGTAGTGCCCATTATTACCAACCCATATTAATAATAATATTGTGGGAACATACTATATACAATAACAAAAGAATTACCAGAATCGCCAAGCATTATGCCCGGTCATAATTTTTTTTTAAGTCGTTTAATGGAAGTATTTTTTACTTACTTTCAGCCTCTTTCTTTCCTTTTTATACTAAATCCTTTTTCTGGTTGTCACTGTATCTCGTGTCGCACAGATTTTCTAAGGTGGTTTTCGAATCCCCCGCATTAAAGAACAAATGCTGCTCCTCAGAATATTATCACTCACTCCACCGATGACTCGAAAGGAACATATATTACATCACAAATCATATTACTTTCTCGTTTTCCATTTTCCAACAAATGTTACTGTGGCGCACAACTAACTTATAACCACGAACGGATTGAGCTGTCAAAATTTCTTATCGCAAAGTGAAACACTTTCGTATGTTCATCCTTTTCGATATTAGAACATTGAACTAAACTCTAAAGGCAAATTCGTAGTCAGTTGTATAAGTTATTTGGAGAATATTAAAAATTTGTTGACTCTTTGTGGAGATAGAGTGAGGAACAGCGATTTTTTAGTAATTTGTATTAAATTAATATTTAAGTATCAGAATACGTATTTTATTTTTTGTCGAAATTTTGAAAAAATAGTCCTTTTTGACTACGATAATGATTCGTCTAAGCAAAATTTTTTTTTTTAATTTTTACCAAAGTTATTGCAAAATGAAGTTTTTGGACCCTTTATAAACTAAAGTTTGTTATTCATAAAGTAATAATCCAATGTCAAACTTGAGAATATTGAAGAAAATAGAAAATAATAAAGAAAAAATAAAGAAAATATAAAGAAAATAGAACTTCAGTTATTAAAAAAAAATTGGTGAAAAAAAATTGGTTATTATAATTATTTAACCAATTGTTTATAAACAAATGATTTTTTTGTTCGTTCTGGGGCTATTACAAATCTGAAGAAAATATCACTATACACCTAAACTCTAAGAAATCGAAAACTCTTGAGAGAAAACACGGATCTCAATAATTTCAAGACTTACAATTAAGAAAGGCGCCGCGTTTCCTAAAAACGCTTTTACAGTGGGACCAATATATACAATAATAACATTTAATTGTTTTTATGTTTTTCCAATTACACAGAAGTTAAGGATTTAAGGTAATAAAGACTGGAGCCAGTCGATTGAAAATTTTTATGTGTTTTGCAATGTAGAATTTAAGGAAGAATTGAATTTAATAGTGTAAGTCATTACAAAATTAAAAAGTGCAAATAAATTATGATTTCGGAAATTTTGAGAAAACGGAAATGTAAATTGGTTAAAAAAAATTAACCGACTTTAAAAAAAGCTCTTAAAAGCATAAAATAATATTTAATTTTATATCTATTACGACATCTTGAAATCGGTGTAAATTAAACAACCGAAGATACTATATACCTGAAAATTTCAGTTCACGGGACCATAAAGAATATTAAATACTCATGATACTGTTATTTTTTTTAACCATTTTACATATAAGATTTCCAAAAGAAATTTACCAAATCATAATTTTCTTGCATTTTTTAATTTCCTAATGACTTACACTCTTTATTCCAATTCTTGAAAAGTTACCATTAAACTTCGGAATTCAACAATTTTTAGTATTTTTAAATACGCTCACAATGGTTTAAAAAAACAACAGCAACATGAGTATTTAATATTTTATTCTAAATATTTTACAAAATACGTATTCTAGAAATTTTTATGCGGGCTTTACGGTTTTAAAGTAAAGACAGTCTCAACCCTGTGAAACGCAGAGAGCTTCTTTTGTTATTTTTTTGTCACGTTTTGTCATAAATAACCTTTACTTTAGGATATGTTAGGATATTGTTTTTAATTTCAACCCCTATTTGACGGGTGTTTCTAGCCTTTTGGATGCTAAAATATATTTTTACGTTTGTGATACATCTTACGCAATATTTAAAAAAAAATTTTTTTTGTAAAATATTTAGAATTTCATTATCATTAACCCTAAAATTAGGTGTGTTTGACGCCATTTTGGAGCCGCCATGGTGAAAATGGTTCCAAATGCCACTCGACTTTTGAAAGGTTATTATATCAATACAAACATTTTAAGCTATTGAGGGCTTTTCTACGCCTCTTCAAATTTTGGGCAGAAAGGTGGCCCGGTTGACGTGGAACGCCCCATATATAGGTACACTCGTATATTTTTAAGATCAAACTAGTCCATTTTTCAATCACTCTGGTGTCCTTTCAGTTCATTAAAGTCGGTTAAATTGCAAGAAGTATATTTTCATTCAAACCTGGTCCAAGTTTTCAATCAAACGTTTTAAAGTATGTAAGTCAAATTAGCCAAAGTTGTTAACTGAAACTATTTCAAGTTTTCAACTCATCTAGTAGACATCAATATTTGAGGTTTTTTTGAAGAAGTATTTAAAATAAGTAACACAAAGTAAGGTATTATTAATTGATATAAACAATTCTTAATTGTTATAGACCATTTTTAATTGATATAAACAAAGTTTATTCATAAAAAAAAATTTTTGTGGTAACAAACATTTCAATTGTTTATAAGAATTTTCAATTGCTATGAACAATCTTCAATTTTGTATTCAATTTCCAATTTTCATAATCAATTTTCAACCAGGTAAAACCATTTTTATGATTATAAATTTATTATTGTTATAAACAATTATTTATTGTTATAAACAAATTTTCATCATTATAAACAATTTCTGTTCATAATAAATTGTTATTATCCGACTTTTTGATGTCCCGATCGTCATCAGAACAAATTATATCGAAGAAGTCCTTTTCAAAAAAGTCTAAAATCAACTTTTTATTCAGTTTTTATTAAATTGATTAAATTTCTTTCAGCTCTTATTGACAATAATACGCTTCGAATGGCACCATAGCGAAGTCGGTATCATTTTTTGTTCGCGAGATTTCGTTGTCGAAAAAAGTGGGTCCGAACGTACACACACACACACACACACACACACACACACACACACACACACACACACACACACATACATGTGTACAAAAACATGCGTAAAACACTATGGCGACTTTGAAATGTAAAAAAAATTTAAAACTAAAAATTTTGAAAATCAATTGAAAATTGTTATTAACTGGGAAGTTGTTCGTGTGAACCTCAAGGGTCGCACCAATGATGCGACACCCAAAATCTGGACCCACCCCACTAGTTTATTTGGAATTTGTGCTTCAACAAGCTTTCATTTAACACTAGAAACGAACAAATCTTCCATAAAATCCCCCCAAACTAACCTCCAAAATCAAAATTTAACATTCAAAACGGCTTTGATTGGGTCACCAATTCATACCTTTGTGCCAAATTTCAACTTTTTGTGTCAAATAATTTTGGAGATAATCTATAAGCTGTGACAAATAGCCGGACAGTCATCGCACTAATTTCATAAGTGTTCTTTTTTGCGATTTGCACACGGAACACTTAAAAAGATGATATATTCATTGAAATAAAAAATATACCGTTACTTATTTTAAAAAATATAAACAATATCTCTTTCAATAAAACTTGTACAAAAGGGGGATTTCTGTGTTTTTAATATGACTACCAAAGTGAAACTTCCAAATTCTTCAGACAGAGGTTCAGCTTCATCAAAATTTTGACTGTCCTTAAAGAAGGGTAGTCGAATACAGTTTACAGTTAATTAAGGGAAACCCAGGTGACATCGTATTAGAAATTATTGGTGTATTATAAAACATGAACTGTGCTTCGAAATAGTTTATAGTGGAATTGGTAAAAAATGGATCAAAATGTTCGTCCGGATTGCCGAACACTTTTTAATCATTAAAATGTAGCAAAAAACTTTCTTTATAAAAATTAATTAGAAATAAATAATATTAGTTTCAGTTATTGCGTTCAGTGAAAATTTTTATTGAAACAAGCATGGCATGAACCGCATGAATAGCATATCCTAAAACCATAAAGTATACATAGATAAAATACTGAGGGTTAGTGGCTGTCACACCAAACGCAGCGGTGCGGTTCGACTGTCGCCCCGTGATTACTTTAGAAAAAATAAATCTACTATTCACACCCAACGCGGCGCGATGCGGCACTACAATTCGCAGTAAATTAGATACCACGCGGTATATTTGGAGATTACTCAAAATTCAGTTTTTGAAATTAAATTTTCGTTAGTGTTTTGTTCACTTTTCTTAAGTATTTCAAGAGCTCATACTTACGAAAATTTAAGGGTTGATCAAATCAATCAAAAAATAACCTGTTTTATATGATTTTAGCAACAAATCATACAAAGAACGAAAATAAGAACAATACTATTGTCTACCACACTCACTTAGCTTGGAAGTTGTTTTATCCATTTTCATAAAAGTTTGTATATCCGAATAAGGTGGAAGGACTAATGTGTTGTCCCACAGCAAGTCATCGGGAGCAAACATGTGAACATTATGAAAAGGAGACCAAACACAACAGGCATACTGGAGAATTGATCTAACAACTATATACTTTCCTTTGCCTGCCTTTTAATATAGCTTGTGTATTCCTCCTTGATGGAGTAGCTGAATTATGGAAAAATCAAAGAGGGTGACTATTCTTAAACGAGCTTATTAAACTGATACTGATAAACTACAAGCAATGATGTAGAAAGAGGCTTAACAGTTCAATGGGTACTTAATTATGATTGTAGGAGACAATTCTATACTAGCTTTATTGTACACCTTTCCTTATAAACTCTGTGATATATTCGTCGTTCAGTAAATAACAATTATAAATAATTCTAAGCATTAATTGAAAACCTAGTCTTAGATTCGAAGTCGAAAATGTACTATTACGCATGTGTTCACGGTCGGACTGGCCATAGAGTCAGGGTGGCGATTGCCACCCGGACCCCAGCATTCGCGGGCCCTCCAGGCTTACTACGTACACGCAAAATATTAATATATCATACAAATGAATAGCTTAAAATGGAAACTTTCGGTTGATCTCACATTCAGAAACAGATGTAAACAAAAGGTTCACCTAAACTATGAGCTTATTTTATTAATTATTCTATTTCAAAGCAACTACTACACTA
Source organism: Leptarthrus brevirostris (assembly GCA_964036015.1). Classification (NCBI taxonomy): domain Eukaryota; kingdom Metazoa; phylum Arthropoda; class Insecta; order Diptera; family Asilidae; genus Leptarthrus; species Leptarthrus brevirostris. The sequence continues at coordinate 42,299,375 of OZ038371.1, forward strand.
GTTGCGCATAATAATGTCTTAAAGTTTTATCATAGGCAAATCAAATACATTCCTAGTCAACACTGTGCTGCGTGCCAGATCAGAATACTTAAAAAATAGTGAGTGTTGGGATGTCTGTATTCTACAGGCCGTGATAAATTCACTGCAGTAAGTGCAACTTCAAATGTGCTCATCGACTTCATACCTTCTTCAATAAATGTAGTTGCAGTAGTAGCGAATTAAAATTAAACTTCGGATTTGAGAAATTTTAATTTTGCTTCTAATTTTACATTACCGACAACGTAATAACTTTGAATTCACTGTAGGAAAACTGAGAAAAAAATTGTCGGTCCGTAATATTTTACTTGTGATTATTTATCATTTAAAAAAGTTTCAAAAATACTAAAATTGTAAAAATAAATTATAATATTTTTTGTATTCGATCTATATATAGTGAATGTAGCATAGGTACATGAGCAGTGAAGCCAACTTTGCCGCAACGGCTACTGCATAGAGATGGGCTTTAATGTATCGATATACCGGAGTATCGATACTTTGCTTTCAATACTTCGAGGTTTTGTAATCAGTACTACCAGCCCCCGATACTACCGATGCTTGATACTTTTCTTTGAATACTCATGAACACACCGTCTCATAATTTGGTGTATGGGTCCAATCTCTAGTCGTGTGGCAGTAGGCAAAAGCTTAAAATAGATTTCTTTTGATACAAAAATTTATTGTTCTTTCTTTCATGCGTTTTTTAGTTGTTCTTGCGAAATTTCAAATTATTCATTTGCTAAAAAGATATATGAAATCACCCGCTGATGCCTTTTCATTTGAAAAAATTATTAATCAAATGCATATATCTTTTGAGCAAATCGATATTTTGATATTTCTGACCGATAAAGTTATTGCAAATTGTTTTGCAACAACAAAAAACCAATAAGATAATAATTATAATTTCTATGCAATTTCTACATCATATATAATTTTTTTAATTTTTTATCCATATGGTCCCAATACTTTTGAGTATCGATACTTCTTCAACGGTATATTTGTATCTAAGTAGCGAAAGATGCGGATATATTGGAATGCCAAGTATCGATTTCTTTTCGATTCGGTTCCCATCTCTACTACTGCAAAGTCGAATTTACTGCAGTGAATGTATTTCAGCCTATTTCGGGAATTCCCCGTGGCTTATTTTTCGTTCTGTTCTGCATGTCGTCGGGGTGTTTGTGTGCGTTTATTTATTGTCTAGTCAGTAGGGAAATCGAAAGCAAAAATATCGATACTTGATATTGCAATGTTTCGGAATATTGCGATATCGGGGTGTCAATAAATAGAGAAAGAATTATCGATAATTGAAATTATAGGTTTTCAAATGATTATGTTAATTAAATTTATTTTAATTTATAAAATTTAATATGAAATATTCAATTACTAAATAACTAGAAATTCGGAGACGGATTTGAATCAATGGTTCAGTGGCATTATTACTACGCATGGATGCATGGTCGAATCTCGGCCTCCCCATGAGCGATTCAGATCATACAAAAAACATAAATTATTATGTATTCAGAGTCAATTTTGATAAATACATAATTAGCAATATATATCATTACTCATTAGAATCAATATAAAAGAAGTGACAAGTGCGAGTTGCACCCGCGTGGTTCCGTATTTAATATATCCTTGAGATTTACCACGTTATTTTAAAACCATAGACTTCTTATAGGTTTTCCTGTAATATGTAAGGAAAGAACTATTTTCTGTAGTTTCGGAAATATAGGGACGGTCATATTTCATCTATTTTCTTAAATAACTTAAAAACTATTTATTTTAAAATTATAAAAAAATATATATTTGAGACCCTCATAACAAGCCCTTTCATTTGATAAAAAACTCCCCCCCCCAAATCACATCCATATTCAAAATGCTAACTTCGTAATGCATGGACCAATTTGAATGGTTCCCTTTTTGTTGCGTAAATATGATCCCCCATTATTAATAATGGAAAAAAAAATTTCGCGTTTACCAATTTCCCCCATTGGTATCGTGACAAAAATTAAAATGGTGGGGTAGCAGTGGGGGAGGAGGTGGATGTTAACTTCTTAACCCGTAGATCGATTTGGATGATTCTTTTTTTTGTTATATGGAGTATATTCCCCCATTGCAAATAAAGGGATAAATTTTGATCTAAAGTATTGATGGAAGGAGGGCATAACGTATGGACTGATTTAGATGATTATCCTTGATATATAGAACATATTGCACCGCTGGTGGGGTGGGATGTAGTCCGGAGGAGGCTTTATCCAACTTCTTAACGCATTTGGATGATTCTTTTTTGTTGAATACTGTATGATCCCCCATTGCTACTATACGGAAATTTGCTGACCTAGGGTTTTCGTGGGGTGGAGTGGTCTAACTTTGATTCGGATAATTCTGAATGCATATCGATTTGTATCATGACAAAAATTGTGAGTTATGGTTAGGGTGAAGGGACGGCATCTAGCTTCGTAAAGCGTAGTCTATTTTGACGATTTTGATACTTTCCTGATTGATAAATGATAACAATTTCGTAACTAGAGAGATTACGATGATTCTGTGACTATGATGATTCTCTCTTGCTGTATACAGTACGGTGGCGCAGTAGCGGCTTGGCAAGAATTTTGTATCAAAGGTGAGGGTACGAAAGGGTGACCGTGACTATTTTCGTAATATGTTGCCGGATTTGGATAGCCCGAAGAGCCCCATTTTCGTTACAATTGGTGTCAGAAGTGGGATTAATTAAGAAACACTACAAAGTGAAAAAAAAGTGTGACTGTCGAATTGATGTGAAATAGTTCAGTCAATCTGAATATGGGGCATAAATTGAATGATTTACGTGTTCAAGAATTGCAGGGGGAATTAAGTAAACATTACCTACCTACGATTGCAAATAAAAATGCCTCGGTAGCATTGCTGCAAGAAGCCATGGAACAAGAAAGGAAGGAGCAGAGACTTTTGCTTTCGTAGGTGAACAAGAAGAAAAAGAAACCACTCCGAGCATGACAGATCTTCTCAATGCTTTAATATTTAAAATAATATCTTCCAAAGAAGAACAAAAGTTGTCATCAGCCGAGTTGAAATCGGCAATGGAAGCGTCCCTAACAGAGTTAAAGGCATCGCTGGAAGAACAGAAGTCATCAGTAGCGGTTGTAGCCTCGGTTGAAGAAGTGAAAGTGGAGATGGACATTTTAATGCAGAAACAGTTCGAAAGCCTTGAATTAGCTGTAGAGAAGAAACTGAAGACCATAGAAAACTCTATCAAAATCAACCTCGAAAGCCATGTGGATAATAGTATGAAGCTGTAAAAAGAGCAAAATTATGCACGAACTGTTTAATAAAGGAGCATGCCGCCACCAATGTAAGTTGGTTAATGTGCAAAATATTTAATTAAAAAAAGTATATTATACACTTCTACATTTTAGTAGTGCATATCAAAAATATCAGGAATCCAAAAGCAGAATCTTGTATTGAAATGGGTACAGTTTACAGTCCGCCAACTTAAATAACTACTCATATAGCAAGAAACAAAACTCACAACATAGCATTACTAGCAATAGCAGTTTTAAATGTTCCTGATAAATATGGGAATTAAGTTCAGTTCAGAGCACTTGTAGACCAAGATCCGCATGGCACATTAATAACGGAGGAAACACCACAAAAATTGAGAATAACGAGAAGAAAAATAAATGTTACTATAACAGGAGTTGGAGAAGCCAATTCTGGAATAATTCAGTCATGCGTGAGCTCCACCATAAAACCGAAGTTCCATTCAAAGTTTGAACTTAGTACTGTTGCCTTAGTGATGAAACTCTTATAAAAGGCACTACCCACTGAAAAGGTTGCACCAAATTCGTGGGAACACATCCACAACTTATAACTGGCAGATCCAAACTTTGATACACCTGGAGGAAAGAGAGTAGCGGAAATCCAAGCGATGATCGACAGCAAGAATTGGTTCCATGTGAGATCCTAAGAGAATCCCCCAGACATAGCATCATGAGGAACGCTCCAACACACCTTCAAGATTTGAAGCTCTAGTGGGAGGATCCAAAGTGTCTCAACGAACAAAATATTTCCCAAAATATTACTACCTAATGCTGGACAGGAGAGAAAGAGGGTAGTGGTAGTAGTCAATACTGCGACCAATGAGGACACCAATACACCTGCCCGACTGCTACAGCGATTCTCCTCATTGGGGAAGGTATAGCGCGCATTAACGAAAAGGACTACGAAACGAAATTTCATTAACAGTTGAAGAAATAGACACAGCAGTGACACAGGTCAACAAATTTACGCAAGGCACTCATTTTAAAGAAGAGATAGGCAACTTAATGAAGGGACAAGCGCTACATAAAACAAGTAGATTGTACACATTGTCTCCCTTGATAGATAACAATCAACTACTGCGAGTGGGTGACCGCTTGGACAGAACAAATCTGTCATATGAGAACAATCATTCCATAATTATACCCTATGAGAGTGATCGGAAAACCTTGGCAATAAGGCAATAAAGGAACACATCCATAAATGTATCAAGTGTCACCGATACAAGACGGAAATGTCACAACAAATGATGGGCCTACTGCCAACCGCCAGCGTATTACCTATTTCTCCGTTTACACATATCGGTGTTGATTATAGCGGACCATTTGTCTTACTATTAATAAGAGGAAGAGGTTATAAAACTCACACGCGCTATGTTTCAATATTTATATGCCTCACTTCCAAAACAATACACATAGAAATGGTTACTGGGACCGAGAAAGCATTGAAGTTATTACTCCTGGACACTTCCTACGACGATCAGCAATGCTTAGTATTTCAAACAAGGGATCTCCTAGAACCCCATCCAAACCAAATTATTTGTATGGATGGAATCGCATGGACAAAATGATGCAAGAATTTTGGAGTAAATGTTCTGTTGAATTCAACACAGACCAAAATGGGCTCAAAAACAAGAAGACATAAGAAGAGGAAACCTGGTCTTAACCTGGTCTGGAGAATAAACAAATGCCTCCGTCACGATTGGCATTGGGACGAATTATTGAAACCCAACTTGGATCGGATGGATTAACAACAGTTGTTGTAGTCCGACTAAAAAATTGCAATTTTAAGCGTCCAATCACAACAATATTAATGCTACCTGTAGACTATAATAAAAGCGTAATACCAGATAACTCCATGCAACATAGTGACGAAGAAGAAATAGTCGGACTGCGATACATATGCAATTTAGCAAATACGCTCGTGACAAGTACGAATATGACCAACAATCGAAGGCGTCGTGCCAGTAGGAGTATCAACGAGGCGAGGAACCCAAAATCACGCCGACGTGCTCAAGATAGACCAGAAGGCTTGACCGGAACTCGACCACAAGCGCTAAGCAACCGGAGCTCGCTGTTCCTATTTCCTGTTCCTAAGAAGAAACAATATAAACTCACAATCTTCACCAGTCAGGAGGGAATCTACTTCGATGACATATGAGAGATTCAGTTGTACTCTGATTAATGGAACCTATTTGCGTATTATGATTAACAACCTACTGGAAGGAATACAATGGAATCAAAACCTCTTAATACGCTTTGTGAAGAAGAAATACGATTGTTAAGAGAATTGTGTACAGCTGCTCTTTACCAACTCAATCATCAGATGCTAGAATCAGAACACGTGAATAAGATTCGTTACCAAAAAAATGAGCATATTTGCGTTAAACGAGCACCACTCGAAATAAGTTGTTTGATATCCTTGATCAAGATTTTGCAGATAAATCTGAAAAGCAAAGCAATGAAGTCAAGGGAGTTGGATCAATTCGTTGAACCGCACGACTACCATTCCATGGCTCCTGGGTTTGAGACCAGGTCTCCCCGTGAGCTTTTATTAAGAAATTAAAATAATCCACTCCGTCTCTGGGCTGTTGTCTAGCTCGCAGCAATGCAAAAACAAGATTTTCACGTTACCTCACTTCCCTTACCCTAATTCCCTTCCGGCCAAAACCATGCTAACGCATGAAAGGGTTGTCCCCTAGGATTTGGCCACATCGTATAAATAAAGAAAAAGGGAAATGAAAACTTCGTAAGTTCGCTCTTGGCCAATCAGACTTCAATGATAGAAAATACTGCAGAATCATAAAGAAAAACCACAGTATGGTGCAACATCAAATAAGTGCGATTGCGAAGCAAATTAATGCAATTACAACAAGCTTGAATCGTTGGCGGTATAAGATCATGTCTAGCCAGGCATTCGTCTCGGCAGCTCTTCTAATAACACTAAGCTTATGCAGCTTTCAAACCATTTAAAGAAGTATTTTATCAGTGGTAACAGTTACGATGCATTGACGAGTCAACATCTTATTACGGACTCACTGTCAGCTTAACGACCAGCTTAATACTATACGGGAACATCTACCAAAGGATTTAAGACTGCCTGTCTTAGAAAGTACATCATTAATGGCTATTTACAACGCCATGCGCTTTAATATAAGAGAAAATACTATAATACTATAGGATTACTCTATTAAATTCAGAATTAAAGGAATCTCAGCCTGGCCAGATACCTGGTAGTAACCGGCAATTAACTAGCACACCTAAATGATGTAGGTAAAATCCAGCAACAGCAACTAAGCGAAATACCGAACTTAAACACTCATGACCCGCATCATTATACCAGCACGTATGTTTTCAAAGGGATCCTGATGATAACTGGACTCTACCTTAATTATAGAAGAATTTTCACACAAGGAGCAGGTCTTCCTTAAACAACCCGTGCTGCAAAGCAGAACAATCAAAGAGAAGATCATCAAGTTAGCCTTCTCAATCTTGAGGAGGGAGAATGTACAGAGTACAAATAAGTCATAATTCTAAATATAGTGTACATTTCAATATACCTACTTTGTGATATTTGTGATGTTTTACCCATATTTAAACGACTTCCCAAATACAAAGAAACAATTTTTTTAAATTTTTTATTTATTTATTTATGACCGAGCATCATTTTGTAACGCGTGGACCGATTTTGATGATTATTCTTTTATTACGGAGAGTATGTTCACCGATTGGTACCATGTCAAAAAAATTTTTGGTGGTGTCGGGAGCAGGGGCGAAACCTAACTTTGTAATGCGTGGACCGATTTGGATCAATCTTTTCCTGTTCTACACCATAGAGTATGATCCCTCATTGCTAGCAATGAAAAAATGTGATCCTAGGGATGGGAGTGGAGAAAGAGGGGTAGTCTAACTTAATAACGCGGGGACCGATTTGGATGATTCTTTTTCTGTTTGGGTGGAGTTGTAGAGGGTGTGGTGGCGAAAATTAACTTTGTAATGCGAGGACCAATTTGGATGATTCTTTTGTTGTTGTATAGAGTATGAGAGTGGGTAGTCCATCTTCGTAACGCGTGGACAGAGTTGGATTATTCTTTTTCTATATGTATGTTTCCCCATGACCGCGCAACAATTTTAATAGGTAGGGCTGTAGTAGGGGAGGACTTGGATGTCAACTTGTCAACGCGTACACCAATTTGGATGATTCTTTTTATTTTATATAGAGTATAATGCCCCATTGCTAATATGAGTGTTAATTTTTCACTAGGTTGGAATTAGGGGGAGGAGTAGGTTAATTTCGTAACGGATGGGCCGTTTTATTTTTTTATTTTTTGATATGTAGGATATATTGCTTCACTGGTACGATGACAAACATTGATGAGAAGGGTAGTGTGCGGAGGAGCCGTTACCCAAATTCTTAAGTCACACACCTATTTAGAAGATTCTTTTTTGTTGTATACAGTATGATCTCGTATTGCTACTATATGGAAAAATGTTGAACTAGGGGGTGGGAGAGGGTAACCTAGCTTTGTAACGCGTGGACTGATTTAGATGATTCTGAATGCATAGAGTATCTATTTGTATTCCGACAAAAATTGTGGCTTGTGGTGAGAGTTGGAGGATGGGCGGCGCCTAGTTTCATAAGTGAGGTACCGATTTTGGTAATTTTGGTTCTGTTACACAGAAAAAAATTATTGATAAATGATAACAATTTTGTACCTGGAGTTACTACGATGATTCTCCGACTACTATAATTCTATCTTGCTGTATAGAGTACGGTGGCGCACTAGGGTGATCTTAAGAATTTTCTAAGGTGCGGGTATGAAAGAATGACAGCGACTAATTTCGTAATATGATGAGGACACTGAAAGGTAAGAAATTAAAGAATTCAAAAAAAAGGCTTCACAAGAAACCCTAAAAATCTTAAAATAATTTTAAATTTTATATGTATTATGACATTTTGAAGAGCAAACTAAAGAAACAAAAATTTTGCGGGGATGATTTAACGTTGAGCACTTCATATGGAAACAATGACATCAAATATATGTGTATTGTAACATAAATGTTCGGAGAGTGAATTTTTGTCCATAGAGGAATTTATGCAAATGCTTCGTTGCATCAACAATAGCCAGCCGTTCTTTCCTCGTAAGGCAGTAATTTCTTTCTTGTTTTGATAAAGCTCTGCTATAGTATGCCACCGCCTTTTCGTGCCCGTTTACTTCTTGTGACAGCACATCACCAATCCCAACATTACTTACATCGGTATCCAATATTAATGTCTCACCCGCCTTTGGATAAGTAAGTACAGGTACATTGCAAAGCGCCCACTTCAGTGCTTTAAAGCTGTTTTCTGCTTTTCCTGTCGAAACGAAGGCCTAATTTTCTCCGTTAGCTTATGCAACTCCTTTGCTGTATCAGCAAATGTTTCACAAAGCGTCTGTTATAACTGGCTAGTCCAAGAAAGTTTCGTAGCTCGTGTTTATCTTTCGGAGGGGTCAGTTCTCCACTGAAGTTATCTTCTAAGGATCGGTGCTAACTCCTTCTGTTGATACCACATGCCCTAGGTATTTGACCTGGTCTGCAAAGAGTGTATACTTTTTGGGGCTTAGTTTTAGTTTGGCTGACTTCAGTTTCTGGAACATTTCTCGTAGATTTCCTAGATGTTCTTCAAAACTTCGTCCAATTGCAATGATGTCATGCAAATATACCAGGCAGGTTTTCCAAGTTCAACCTCGCAGGACACATTCAATTAAGCGCTCGAATATTGCTGGAGCCAGTAGCCAGTAGCCGCTTTTTAAGTCCAACGTTGAAAACCACTTGGATCCTGATAAGGTATCTAGGGTGTCGTCTATGCGGGGAAGTGGACAACTATCTTTCTTCGTGACATCATTAGGACGGCGGTAGTCGACACAGAATCTTGTAATGCCATCCTTCTTCTTTACCAGCACCACTCGTGACATCCATGGACCTTTCGACTCTTCTATTAGACCTTGCTTACGCATTGTTTCAACCATTTCGTCTGCTTCTTCTCGCTTTGCAAATGGTAATGTTCTTGGTGGTTGTTGTCTCCAGTGTCAATTGTATGTTGCACTATATCAGTGTTTCCATAGTCTTGGGCCCCTAGTGCAAAAATATCGGCAAATTCTTTAAGCAACTTCTTTGCTTAACGGTATTCCCCTTGGCTGAGTTTATTAGACGGAAGTATCATTTTGGTTAGCTTTCTGACATCCTCCTTTGGCTGCTTGGTTTCATCTAAGTCTGAATATTTTGCTAACACAATCTCTTCGGCTGGTTCGCCATGACCCAAGACTTGACCTTTCCTTAATTTGATGCCTTTTTCACGGGAATTCGGGACTCGTACCAAAACTTCTTTCTTTTCATCGATAGTTACTAAACATTTTCCAACGGCGACATTTCTAATTTGTCTGTTCGATCTGGTTGCTCGTACTAAGGTTTCTGCAGAAGAAGGGAGCTCAACGTCTTCATATTCCACGATATTCAGTTTCGAATAATAATTTGATCTCAGAGCCATAGGAATCTCTCTGTTGTCGTATTTCATAATTCTTCTTCCAATATCAAGTTGAATGTTGTGTGCTCTCATGAAATCGAGGCCAAGTATGCACTCATCCGTTATATCTGCGACAAGAAATCTGTGTGAGAATCGGTTGTCGCCGAGGGATATTGTCATTAATATTTCCCCATACACTACAACGGATTCTCCTGTAGCTGTCCTCAAAATGTATCGATTTTAGTTGCTAAGCCAATGATCATTAGCATAATCGCACCGAAGAATAGACCTGAAAGCACCTGTGTCTACTGTAATCGTACATTTTGTTCTTGAACACACCCGTTGATTACTAAGCTGCTATCATTTCGCTGGAATTTCTTAATGTTGATGATGACTCCGGGGAAGTTGATTCTACCGGCCAAATCCTGCCCCGCAGAGTTGGTCTTTACTCGTTTCCCTGTTGCGAGCAAAGTGTTGGTATGGAGCTCCAATGCTTCTTTAATCCGCTCGCTCTCTTTCTCTACATTTTTCACAGCCAGAACCGGATTTGTGGGCAGTTTGATCTTCTTCTCTTTGGAGGTGGCCTTCTTTGTTGCAGTTCCAGCATTTAAACTGACTTCGTCTTTCCGATGTATTGACCCGACAGCAAGTATCTTCTATTTCACTTACCTCTTTGAGGCTTTTTTGCTGTCTCATATGGCAGAGTGTAAGCCAAAATCTCAGCGTTGGTGTTCTTTCCCGCCAGTTGTACAGCTTGCTCCAGGTCACGATCTGCAAGTGAATTAATAAATGCTTCTCTGGCTACCTCATTGACATAATCTTGGCTTAACGTGGGATAAGCCAAATATTTCAGCCTTTCCATGTCCGCACATAAGTGTTGCAACGTCTCTCCATGTTTTTCTGTTCGACTCCGTAGCTGTAGACGGTAGACGTCTTGCATTAGCTTGTTTCCATACCGCATTTCTAAAGCTTGTATTAAAGATGAATAATTATAACTTTGTTCTGCCGGTGTAGTCTGTAGCAGTTCTGCTGCTTCGCCTCTAAGTGCCATGATTAAAGCTGTAGCTTTTTCCTCGTCAGTCCAGAAATTTACTGCCGCTGCTGTCTCTAACTGTATGTCTGCTAGGGAATTTGACCATCAAATGTCAGAGGATGAATTCTTTTATTTACGGTTACGTCTGTAGATAAAACTTCTGATTGCATTTTCTTGACGATCTCCAGCTCATTCCTTATTACTTCTATATCGCCTTTAACTTGCTTAACATTCATTTGTCCAGAAATTTCTATTTATTTCAATCTGTTTTCCTTATCGGATTTTAGCTCTCCCATTTTGTTTTCCACTTCAGCTTTCACTTCTTCAAGGGAAACCTTAAGCTCAGCTACTATTGACAATTTCAACCCTTCCATTGAAAATGTCTGTTCTTCTATTGATGCTTCCATTGATGTTTTCTGTTCTTCCAACGCTGACTTTAACTCATTTACAGAACCTTCCATCGTTGATGTCAGCTCGGCTGATGACGTCTTCTGCTCTTCCATTGCTGACTTTAACTCGGCTGATGGCGTTTTCTGTTCTGCCATCGATGCTTTCTGTTCTACCATTGATAAGTTAATTTTCAACAGAGCATTCAAAAGATCTGTCTTGGAGTAATTTCTTCTTCTAGGTCGTCTTCAAAAACAAATGGCTCTGGATCCTTTCTATCGTATTCCGCGGCTTCTTGTAGTAACGCTAGCAGGGTATTTTATTTCCATTAGTAGGTAGGGAACTTTTACTTAATTCCCCCGTCAAGTCTTGAACGCGTAAGCCCTTCAATTTGCTGACTTTAACTCGGCTGATGGCGCTTTCTGTTCTGCCATCGATGCTTTCTGTTCTACCATTGATAAGTTAAGTTTCAACAGAGCATTCAAAAGATCTGTCTTGGAGTAATTTCTTCTTCTAGGTCGTCTTCAAAAACAAATGGCTCTGGATCCTTTCTCTCGTGTTCCGCGGCTTCTTGTAGTAACGCTAGCAGGGTATTTTTATTTCCATTCGTAGGTAGGGAACTTTTACTTAATTCCCCCGTCAAGTCTTGAACGCGTAAGCCCTTCAATTTGCGACCCATATTTAGATTATTCACTGCACTATATCACTTTAATTTCACAGTCACACGTTTTTTCTAAGTTCACTTTTTAGTCTTTTTTAATTAATCCCACTTCTGACACCAATTGTAACATAAATAGGGCTCTCGGGCTCAACGGATTAATTAAGACACTTATTTACAGGCACAATGTTCACGATTTTTATTTACTTCACTTCATTAATTCGTTGCACGATTTTCTTGACAATATTTCTTCACAATAATACGTTTCACTTTAATAATTAACACTTATTACTTCACTGGTTAAAATACAACTAAATCACTAGGCTGCTACTCAGCCCTAATTATACTACTTAGCTTAATTCTAGAAAGTTCAGCAACTTAGTTCTAGGAATTGCCGATATTTATTTTCACCACACTTAGTCACCTCAGATTCGAGTCAGCCCTGAATTCATACGGCATCTAAAATTTTTGTGGCTTCTGAAATTCGGGACGTGCGCATTGCACAACTTGATTTCGTTTTTATCACCTAGCCTATGCCAGACTACAGTGCACGTTACAGTATGTAACTGGTGCCTGTTATAAATAACTGCTGTTTTTAGTTTGTAAATAAATTCCTCTGAGGATGGTAGCATGGCTACTGAAAACGCGGCTTGATAAACATGGTTTCGAGAAAAACTAGTTTAAAGTTTTGAAATCAATTTAAACTGTGTTAATTAGCTCGGATCGCGCTTCTGAAACAGTGCTATAACTAAGCCATTTTGGGAATATGTTCTGAATTTATTTTTTGAGCCGGCAAAACTGACCTGCCCCTTAACTTTTCTTGAAATTACTTTATGTTGTCGGTGGATTACGTGATAGCGAGCGGAGCTTTCTATAATGAGGATTCCAGGTTCAAACCCAACAGTATCTACATATTTTTGTTTTTTCCTGACAACAGATCAGTCCAAAAGGCATTGGATCTTGCAGAAGTGGTGGTACGGAATTCCTTTAAATTATAGGTCCTCTTGCAATCGATGTTGTTTAGAAAAGTAATGCTTTTAAGAGCATCGACTTATCGCAATTTTCATTTCATTCTAGAAATCCTTATAATTTTCAATTTTTTTTTAGTGTTGGAAACTAAAACTGAAAAAAAGATATAATACATAGTAATTACAATGGGCTTCATTCTATGGTGTCTGGTAATATCTTATCCACTTATATTATATCTGTACAGCTTTTGGATGACTAAAATTTTTTTATGGAGCAGAAGTTATCGTCATTTAATTATTTATTAAAACTTTTAGAGCAGAAAATCAACTTTCAGAATACATCTTGCAGACACTCGTGAATCATTAGAATTCAAAACGTGTTGCTAAAGTTTAAGCGAAAGAATTAAGATTTAATTTGGATCAGAAAACTTGTGGTTGCGCTTCTTGAGGTCACCATGGAGCACGGAATCTTTGCAAAAGCCTCTTGATTTTTAAAACAATTTTGACTTCTTAGAAATTGAAAGAATTTTTTCCCTCCTTTGAAGAGCGACAGATAATTCAATTGAAATTCCGAAATTTGACTTTCCCCAATCTCTAAGCTTATGGCCTTTGTGAAAATCAGAGGGGGCACACATCAAATAACAACGAACGGAATTACCTTCTCAAAGCGATTCGTTTTTACAAAAGAACCAAATCACATGCTGCGGTGATGGCAGTGTAGACTGTGCTATTTTTTTATTAAGTTGTTCACCTGAAGAAAATCGTTTTTATATCTTTTATGTAACACTAAAAGAAACTCTTCAAGCATAGAAATTGTTGATTTTTATGCCTTTCTACTTTGAGTTCTTATGTGATGTTATTTAAACTTGATTGTCGCGCACAAAGTACTTACTGTTCACATTTGTTGCCTCGGGTAATGCGCTTTTGAAAGCTGACAAGGTTGAAGGGATAATAAAAAACCCACGATTTCTTTTATTTAGTGTTCCTTTTCTATTACTGCAGAAGCAAAAAAGAAATAAAGAAAAGGAGAGTTCCCATTTGTAAACATTTCAGCTTGAGCGCAAAACTGTCATTTCTAAATGAAAAAAATAGTCAATTTAAGTTTGTATTACAGTTCTGTATGGTTAAATCATTAGTGTAACCATGTAGTAACACTAAGAAATATTTGCAGTTATGCTTAAACTATGTCGGGCACATAGTCTTGAGTGCGGGGTAATCGTTTTATGAATTCTCTTAAAAAGTAATTGTCGTTTGCCGTAGTTTGTTTTGCATTATATAGATTCCTGCGAAGTAGTTAACTGTGTCTATAGAAAGAAATGTACCGGAAAGGGAACAGAGACTAAAAGACTATTCAGCAAATACTTATCGTCAACAAGCGACCATACTCCATTCCTTCTTAAGGGTGCCCCTCATACCGCCAACGCTTCCTGCGTACATAGCTTTTTTTTCTCGGAATTTTGCATTCATCCCCGTTAGCTGCCGTTACTCTCGGAAGCAAGCAACTTCAAGATCTCCATCCCGAACAAGTATGTGTGGCTCATCAGTAACCCCTCCAGCAAAATCTTCACTCTCGGGACTATCGAAATTTCCAAGTGGACTAGGAAGTATATTAAGTTTAACCCTAAGTCCTCTGCATCTAACCCTAAATTAAATATTAATAAACCGAATACCACTAACTATCCCAGAGGTACTTCCAAATGACCTTGTCCCATACCTAAGTTTAGCATTCAGCCTAATAGTAAGAACCATAGCACTAGTAATATCATAATCTCTCATCACTCACTCTTCCGCACCTCTCACCTTAACCATAACCATAGTGATGCTAACTCCAATTGGCAGCTCAAAATGGGAGTTTTTCCAAACTTTAATCTAAGTACCCTAGTCAAGTATCCTAACTTTATATCTTCTCACACCCTTAACTCCTCGGTTCCACTTACACTGAAGCTCTGTATATTCAGCGCATCCACCTAACCACGCACTCCCAACTTCTTCCGTGTGCCCACCTAACCACAAGCCATCATTTTCCGATCACCCCACCACCTCTGCTTCGATTTCCGTCTGTCCCACCCCTTCACTGTATACACCAAACCTTGCACCCGCTACTTCCTCCGCATGTCCACCTAATTGCAAGCCATCTCAAACTACTTCCACCTCCACTAATTCCGCTAACTAAAACTCCTTCATCCCAACATCACTCATTTATCGATCCCCTACTGCCACAATTACAATTAAATTGCCTTTGCGTTCTGCGGATTCCGACGATGGACGATACTTCTTGTCCCGCTTACGGGACCGCCGCATTTATGAAAACTTACGTCTATTTCTAGACTATCTGCACGACAAACCGAATTTCCTCTGCATTGGTGGTAAAACCAGCACCAATATCATGTAAAGTATACACCAACAAGGCCTGCTGACAGACCCAACCGTGTTACACCAACTTTTCACTAAGTACCATGAATCATTCAATAACCCTTCCATAAGGTTTGAGAATATCTATCCACCTATGCGTACGTCAGTTCTCGCCGCATTTCCCATCTCCAAAAAAGTCGCAACGACTCCTTAAACAACTTTCGCTCCTAATGCAATTGCGGCCTCCGATCAAGTACCTCTTCCCAGGAGCTTGTCAGTCTATTACTAGAACGTAAGAGGACTTCGCACAAAAACATCCAATATTTTCTTTAACTCTCACAAATTCCCGCACGACATCGTTTTCTTAACTGAAACCAATCTAACACCAGGAATTCTCGACAACGAACTCCCTCCAAACTATACCAGTTTCCGTGTTGACGGTTGTGTAGGCACCAATGATCAACCAGGTAGCTGGTTTCTCATAGCTGCTCTACATAGCGACTCTACAATATCAAAATTTGTATGTATTAAGTTAGCACTAAATAAGTGTTTTCTGTATATTCTTTGTTGTTATATTTGTCCCTCTCAACCTCTAGATGCCTACGAGCCCATAATTGAAGCGATCGACACCCTGCTTGAGAACCCTAACGCCTCCGATGAATTTATTTTATTGGGTGACTTTAACCTTCCCCGTATTCAATGGTCATTGTCTGAGGACGGTTCCCACTTTGTCCCCATTTACATCTCTCCGTTTCTGGTATCTTTCAAATAAGTGAAGTCAGGAACTTCCTGGACAGAAAATTATGCTTAATCTTTTCTTCAGACCCAGTTAACTTGACTGTCGCTGAAAGCAACCATATCCTCTCCACCCTCGATCGTTACCATCCTCCCCTGTTGCTCGTTTTCTTCTACGAACACCCTCATGCCCTTTCAAGTTCCTCGTATATTATTCCCATCTTTAAAAATGGCTGCAAGAACGATGTGTCCAAATACTGAACCATTGCTTAATTATCATTCATACCTAAACTATTCGAAAAATTGGTCTATGATTCCATGTTTTTCCACTGTAAGTCTATCTTCTGCCTCTGTAAGTCTATCTTCTCCCTCCTTACATGTTAACCGATGTACCAGTCCCTATCGTTTTGTGTTACCTTAGGAATAATCTGTGATAGCGTGATATATTTATAGAAATCACAAAAGTTATTTGTTTGAAATAGTACATATTAATAATAAAGTATTGGTTATTGCGTGTCCTGTCCGTAAGACAAAAAGTGAAGAAATATGTATTCTTCTTATTGTTTTTAATTAGTGATCTCATTCTTTGTGAGTTAATATAATATCAATAGTTTATTGTTCTCACCCAACAATTATTTTAATGTACCTATATACAATATTGACTCCTTAATCCGAACTAATTATTGCAAGTGGTAATCCGGATTGCCGAAAAATCCGGATGAGAGGCAGCATAAATAATCGTAGTCAAGTACATAATAAAATTAGTGGGGTGGGTCCAGATTCTGGTTGTCGCATCATTGGTGCGACCCTTGAGGTTATCAATTGTTATTAACAATATTCAATTATTATTAACAACATATAATTGTTAATAGCGATAAATTTCATGATCATAGTACAAACAAGTAAGTGAAAACTCAATAAAATTCATATTATTCTATTTATCGTTTTATTTATCAATAATATTAACTATATATGGTTTTTTTTACCATTTTTTTAATGTTACAAAAAATATTTGTTTTTTTTTTTGAAGTATCGAGTTGTATCAGAAGTACATCAGATAAATCTTTTTCAAAAAAAAACTTTCGCCCACTTTTATGTCATTTAAAAATACTTAAAAAATTGATATTTTAAATTTATAAATAAATAAATTAATGAATTTAATTTATCGTGATAATTTCTTTGTAATTAGATGCAAAAAAATTGTTAAAAAATTATTCCGTTATAGCACTATTTTTTAACGAAAACCAAATAAATGCACTCTGTTTGGAACTCATTTGTTAATAATAATTTTGAATGGTTATGAACAAATTAATAATTAATATAAACGATTCTTAAGACCATTTTTAATTGATATAAACAGAGTTTATTCATAAAAGAAATTTTTTGTGGTAAAAAAAATTTCAATTGTTTATAAGAATTTTTCATTGTTTATAATAATTTTCAACTGCTATGAACAATCTTTAATTTTGTATTCAATTTCCAATTTTCATAATCAATTTTCAACTAGGTTAATCCTTTTTTGTGATTGTAAATTTATTATGGTTATAAACAGTTATTTATTGTTATAAAAAATGTTCAACATTATAAACAATTTCTGTTCATAATAAATTATTATTATCCGACTTTTTGAGGTCTCGATCGTCATCATAACAAATTATATCGAAGAAATCCTTTTCAAGAAAGTCTAAATTCAACTTTTTTCAGTTTTTTTGTTTAGACAAAAAAACGGCTGACCCGAAATTGATTAAATTTCTTTCAGCTGTTACTGACATTAATACGCTTCGAATCGCAACATAGCGAAGTCGTTATCATTTTTTGTTCGCGAGATTTCGTTGTCGAAAAAAGTGGGTCCGAACGTACGTACGTACACACACGCACACATAAATGTGTTCAAAAACATGCGTAAAACACTATGGTGACTTTGAAATTTAAAAAATTTTAAGGCTAAAAAAATCGGGCCCATTACAATAACTTCTCTATGTGTGGGAATAGAGGGAGAGCCACGTCAAAAAAATGCTCTGAATTTACTACAGCTGATCATTTGACAATTGGTTATAGTAGTTGTGTATGCACACATACTGCGGTCAGTCAAGCGAACGGTAGAACAGGCGTGAGATATATGCTATCAAAACGGTTATGATTGCCGTGGTATTTAAATGAATTTACTAAAGCTGAAAATTGTTATACAGATTGTATATTGCATATAAATAAAAGTTATGTCAGTCAGTCAGTTAAATGTGAGAACGGAGCTGGTCAGTCAGCCCTAATGTATGTACAATAAATAAATAAGATGCAATTCATTTCTTAAACTTGAAAATTTTTTTAGAGGTACTTAATTGTATATTAACCATAAATAAAATGGTCAGCCAACCATATTGTGGAACAACTCCCGTCAGTCAGCCAAAAAATATTAAAGTATGTACTGCCGACAATATTGGAGATATAAGGAAAGTAAAATTCATGCGAATAATAATGAATGCTTACAGCGTGCAGGCATACTGTACCACACAAGTAAAGTGGTAAAAAAATCAAATCATAAGTGATGATTTACACCATAATAAATATTCGATATGCACCTTCATCAGGAAAATTAGAGTACTAACCTTAAAAAATAATTAATAACATTTCAATTCATTCAGATGGCTGTGCAGGTCAATTCAAAAATAAATATGAAATGGTAAATATGTGTTACATGCTTGAGGATTTTAAAATACATTCTATTGAATGGAGCTTCTTTGCAACATCCCATGGAAAAGGAGCTGTTGATGGAATTGGAGCCGTGATAAAAAGAAAAGTTGGGTTAGAAGTTAAAGCAAGACGAGCGCTCTTAAATTCACCTAACAAATTGTGCAAAATATATAGTCAACAGAATTAATGTTCATTTTATTTCAAAACAGGACATTGAGAACGTGGAGGTGATTTATAATAAGCACTGGGAAAATATAAAAAACTGTTCTGGAATAAAAGGATCTCATTACTTTGACCGTAAATAAAACCTGTTTATCTTATGCTCAAACATTCAACTCAATTTGTAGGTACAGAGGTTATCATTTGTAGAACAAATTTTTGTATTAAATTTTATTGGAATTTTATTTATTATTCATTTTTGTTAAAATACTGATGAAATAAAGATTATTTTATATTAAAAGAAATTATACAGTTGGAGGGTTGTCCCGTCCATAATGTCTCGTCCGTAAGAAATTCTTTTAAGTATAGTTTAAGAAGAGCTAATTAATTGAAATTGGATTTGGTAGCCGATATTATAGCAATTTCTAGTAATATCAATACTATATTTAAAATTTTTGAAAGTTATTATATTTCGAAGAATTTTAAGAAAGTACGAAACTTATTTTGACTTTGTTCTACTTTCTGGCTCGTCCGCAATATTTGTGTAGTTCAGTCATATAAAAGTTAATTATGTAAATCTTTTATTTTAAAAAAATTTAATCAAATCTTGGATTTTCTTTCTATTAATGAAACTGATTAATATTTTATGCTACTTTATTATATTATTAAAATGTTAACTCTTCTTTAGCCGAAATTAACCAAATGTCCCGTCCGTAAGCATGGAATAACCCTGCTGTATTATGTATCTATATGAATGTAGTGCATGCATAAATTCGTATGGTGTGGACCTACATTTATGACATTTTTTTTGCAGTATACAGTATGCCACCAAAAATATTTCACGTAAAGAGTGTCGCCAAGCCTCACAAGCTCATATTGCTTTCACTGTTAAAAACAAACAACAGATCTCCGACAAGCTTCTAACTATACAACCCCTAATTCTAGAAACCCTAAGGTACAATCGCCAAATGCCGTCCCCTTTTTGTTTTTTTCAAATAAAAAATCATATTTTAGGAATAAATGTAATAAAAGTCATGTCAAATGTCGGAAATATATCTTTTTATTAAAATTTTGTAATAAAATCAGTCATTACATTTGTTGTGTCCTATTATTGTCCCCAGGGTCATTCAAGTGTACAAGCAACTAATAATGTGAAGAATTGAAACCTCAAAATTTTAATACAATTTCTTTAATCCGAAAGCATCTTTCACCTATTAAAATTTTAAGCAAAAAAAAAGTACTACAGCATCTTGAATATATGCTACAACGAAATCGCAAATATTTGTGAAAAAAACTTACCATAGACAATATTTTATTAATTTTGTTCATGAGCACACTAATTACACCTGCGCGATCTCTTCATTTGAAATCTGAGATATCATAGCCGTCGCAGTCACTTCTATGGACTTCTGGTAAGCAATTAAGTCACTGGTCTTGATGTTGTTGTGTCATGCATTAGATCCAAGAAACTGCCAAGCCATAGTTTGTTACCAAGATGTAGGGTTTCTAGAGTTAGAGGTTGTAAGGTTAGGACTTGTAGAGTGAGGGACTTGGCTCCACATGGGATCTGATAACTTTTTAATACTGAAAGCGGTATGAGCTTGTGAGTCTTGGCAACATTTTCTACATGAAACGTTTTTGGTTGGATTTCATTTCTTTTTGCAAGATTCTGTAGTTGTATTTATTTTTAACATCTACACTTTTGTAACCGAAATAAAAAGTAATCTCTGGTTAAACCTGAAATTTTAGGCGCAAACCAAATTTTCATCCAAAACGCAAGCAGTCAACCATGGCCTTGTGCTTGTATTGTTTTTAAATGTCTGCTTCCGTATGACTATTTTTATTTCTTTCGAAAAATTGTTTTGTTTACTTTAAGTAGAACAAAACAATCTTTTCATAGAAGCAATATATTAGGCACTAGGACGAGTTTAAAGAAAATCACCCCCTGGTGGCCCTTCCTTCTGGCGTTGTCGGGTAAATAAGGTATTTCTTGCACACCAGCAGTTCCATTCTTCATAACACACTCACGTTTTTTTGTTTATGTACTAATAACATCATCAAAATTCAGCTTTTAAGAACTTGATATCGAATTTCAGCTTCATAGAACTTTAGGAAGTACCTCCCCAAAAGAAATTTTATATACAGACCTGCCCCCTTAATGGGGAGTTAGGGGGTGAAAGTTATAGATTTTTTAATATTTTCGATGTTTGTGTTCTGATCCTAGTCTGCATACCAAATTTCAGCTTTCTAGGGCTTTTAGAAGTATGAAATTATCTTATGAGAAATTGTTATATAATACAGAACCAGACCACTGTTTTCGAGGGGTTGTAGGATGAAAGTTACAGATTTCTTATATTATTAGCTGTTTGTGTGCTATTCCTATCCTGCATATCAAATTTTAACTTTCTAGAACTTTTGGAAATACCTACCAATATGAAATTTTACATACAGACCTGAACCCGTTTTTTGTGTGCTAATCCGAAGTACATGAGTATCGAAATCGACGTATTTCAGGTATTAATAAAATCTAAAGTATAAAATCTTGATAAATGAAATTGAGTGCGCTTCATTAGTTTGGTAACTACATCTTATTCTAAGTATTTGAACTCTTTGGTATTATCCAGACCGAAGCTCTGAGGATTCGAAAAAACGCCCAAACGCTTCGGAAAAAGGTAGGTAGCGCTTAGTCTTGATATTCACAGTGCCCAATCACAGTGCCCGATTAGTAGCGTATTAACAATTTTCAGTTCAAACTGTTGCCGTCGCTCTTACTCCCAAAATAAACTTGGTAACGAGAAACATCTGGCGCCGTCTCGTCAAGCGGAAGGTTTTGTTTCCCAGCCAAGGGATGAAGAGCGAACTGATAAAATGGATTCGGCAAGGATCGATCAGCAATATTTTCCGATTTTGTAGATCGATTAATCGCCTTAAAAATGTCGATATCTATAGATCGATTCAATTTATTTTGACATTTCAATTTATTAAAACAATTTGAAATTACAAATAATTAAAACTTTTTCCATATAAAAATAGTAAACCAATTTAATAGATAATAGAATTAACTTTTAAAGCCTACAAATCTTGACTTACTAACAACGTTGTTGCTTATTTATTTGAACGAAACGACAAATTTGTGATACTGACTCGTATTTATTAATCATCATTTTTGCAAAAACAGGCTCATTTTTGAAATTTTGTTCTCAAAACTTTATTATTTATATAAAAATTTATTACACCACTTTTAAGTTAAAAAAGGATTTAAGGATTGAACAACTATGGTGTATTTTTAATGAAATGCCAATAAAAAATAATAATAAAAAAAAATCGATTCGATTTAAATCTCCCGCCAAAAATCGAGATTTAATTCAAACTGCACTATTAGTGGTTCAATGCCTAAAATAAACAATTTTGAATAGAATGTTCAAAACTAGAAGCTAATTAGACTTATTTTTTTCTAAATCATTTGCACCAACTTTGAATACGTGATTGAATACTTTTAATAAATAGTGGTTCAATACCTTAAAGAAACAATTTCCTCATTGCAAATGGGACTTGCATTTGCACAAACTATTATTATTATATACGTTATATCGAGAAAAACGCTTTTAAAGTTCATCAATCAGTTGTTTAATGCTCAAAATAAGAAAAGGTTGTATGCTTAATAGTTTTATAAAAAAAATTCCAAGTCGAATTTCGCAAAACACTTATTGATTTATTCAAAAAATAAAAAAATCGGTTTTCGTACTTTTCATCATGTAAATACCCCCTTGACGCCAAAAGTAAAAGAGAAGCACACCTTTTTCGTTGCGCATTTGCAAACTTGAAAATTTCGTAAAAAAACACCAAATACATTCTCTTTCTGTCCTAATCTTCTCTATTAGTCGTAAATTGAAAAGAAAAATGTAGGCATGTCTTGGGGACGTTTTTTAAAATAATTATTGAAATGTTTGGGACATTTTGTGCGATTAGGGTTTGTTCCAAAATAAGGCAGAATTTTGATTTTTATTAGTAACAACATTTTGTGTGGCGCATTTCCTCATTGTCAACCTTAGAAAATAGGGATATCAAGCAAGTGCATTAAGTTCAGAAACAGCCACAAGAAGTTAGTTAATAACTTAAATTTAATATTCTGATATTTTTTCATTATTTTTTATCTATTTATCTTTATTATGTTCTTTGCCTACTTCTCTAGTTCCCGTAACCCTTTGTGGGGTATTGGGCGGAAGAACAGCTTCACCCGATTCAAGACAAAGTGAACCTGCAATTTAAAGTGGATTCCGAACCATTGACATGTTCTCTTCAACCCCCATGGCCTTTTTTATCGTTATCTGTTGTCAGCAGAAATGACCATGGGTCGCCGTCGGTGGAATTCGATCCTGCGACCGTCGCACTTGGGAATTTTTTAAGGTACTTTCGAAAGTCAATGTGTCCAAAGCTATTGGATGTTATGGTTTGTCTCCCCTGGTGTTAAAATGCTGCAACACTAGTTCGGCTAAACCTCTGTGAAAACGTTTTCATCAGTTATACTTAACAGGACTGCTTCCGTCTGCACAGAAACTTGCTTAAGTGTAGGAGATATTATAAAAGGAAAGAAATGCGTCTCCTCTAACTATAGACCAATTGTACTATCATTGGTTCTATCTAAGGTTTTTGATATACTCTTAGTTGATAAAATATATAAAAACTGAACGTGTCATCTATGGCTGCCAGTACGGTTTCGTAACTACTAACTGCTCTGCCGGAGCATTACAGTCAATTTTTATTAAATTTCGGAGAGTCAGAAATCGTCGCTCTTGAAATTTTTAAGGCTGATATAGGCTGGCATGCTGCCCTTCCAGCCAGAATTTAAGCATTTCGTCTTCTTCCTTACCTCTCTAAATGGATAGAGAGTTTTTTATTAGACCGTTTAACCGAACTACATCTGATCCCTATGAAATAATTGCTGGTGTACCTTAGGGTATAGTTCTTTCACCAACCTTATTTATTCTCTTTATCACTGAACTTTTATCACGCACACATAATCCTATTCATAGTTTCGCCGACAATTTTACGCACTCTTTTGATTCAGTGATGAATTCTCGTGGAACTGTACAAAAATCAACCGAGTGTAATACCTATATGTTAATTTTATTGTTTAATTTAAAAGCGCGAGATTCGACTTCAAATAACTTTTATTAGTTTCTAGCTTTCTATATTGTTGAGTTCAGACTGACTCTACCGACTTTAAAGAGTACTGAGCTACCTTAAATTCTTGTATGTGGTTGTAGGCTAATATTTGACCTGTGTCTGTGATGTAACCTACACAAAGCAATCTGTAATATATTTCTAGTCATTAATATACAATTATTTATCTCATAACATAAAATCTTCCTCCTTACATAATTTATCCACACAATTTTTTTTTCATCTAGACTCCCACATTTTATATAGCAATATTCCTTATTCATTACCTACAATTTGTTCATTAAGATTCACTTAAGATATATGTATTTCATATTTTTGTGACATTATTATATAATAGAAGTTATTTTACTTAGAAACTAATTGGTCAGGTGGCTTTATAAGATGACGGTACCTAGTCCTATACATAAAATTAGGATTGTCTAACTAAAAATATATTTGATATTTTCCTAATTTTGTTATTTGACAGAAATTATGTTAAAATGTTTACTTATAAACTAATTATATGATGACCGTACCTAGTCCTATATATACACTTATTGGGATCACTTTGCGAAATCAATTCTTCTCTTATGATATCTGGTTCAGATAAGTAAACATCAAAATTTTTTAAAGATAGGCTCATTTAATGAAGGTCGTAAATGAGTTAAATTTCTTCTTACTACATTATTATCTTTCCGGCGCAAAATGCTGGATCTAGGGGATGCATGCGCCTCGATAATTTTTGCTGGCTCCCAGGTTTTCCCTTTTTAACCGACTTCCCAAACAAAGAGGTTCTAAGTTAGACGTGTACTTTTTTTACGTCTGACCGGGCATAACTTCGTAACGCGTTGACCGATTTAGATAATTCTTTTTCTGTTGGGTAGAGTATGTTCCCTGATTGAAATTGAAAAAAAATTAGAGTGGGGGTAGGGGGTTGAACCTAACTTTTTAACGCTTGGACCGATTTGGATGTTTTTGTTTTTGTTTTACAGAGTAGAAGACTCTAAAAAGTTAAATTTAATACCATTTAAAAAAAAGTTGAACCGACTTCACAAATCAAACAAACACATCAAAAGTAATTAATCGTCCTTATTTATGATCCCGTGAGCTAAAACGTTTAGGTAGTATTATGTATTATCTTCAATTATGTTTAGGTAGTTGGTTTGTTTGTTTAATTTGCACATACTTCAAAATGTCGCAACAGATATAAAATCAAAAATTATTTCGTGAAGTCGGTTCAACTTTTTTAAAAACTATATTATTTCTAAATAACGTTACCTTCTTTGAATAAATTTTTCTTATTAATTCTTACTCTTCTGTCGTGATATTGTTTGTATCGGTGTTGGTTTTGTTGAGGAATTTCTGGCTTAAGAAGTTTGGGGTAAGTTGGGAGTTTGGAACTATTGGTACCATTTCAAAAAAAATTTTTGTTAGGGATGGGGTAAGGGGTGCACCATTAGTTCGTAATGCGTGGACCGATTTGGATAATTCCTTTTTGGATGTATAGAATTTTTTAATAATAAAAAATATTTGGTCCTACGGTGGGGTGGTAGTGGGAAGGGAGGGTTGTCCAACTTCGTAGCGTGTGGACCTATTTGGATGATTCTTCTTTTGATGTGTAGAATATGTTTCCCCACTGACACAACGACAAACATTTATGGAATGGGGTCATGTGTGGAGGAGGCGTTACCCAATTTCTTCATTCACACAACTATTTGAAAGATTCTTTTTTGTTGTGTACAATATGGTCCCCCTTTGCTACTCTATGAAAAAATGTTGACCTAGGGTTGGGTTAGGGGGTTAGGTTACCAATCCAACTTTGTAACCCGTGGACTGATTTACATGATTCTTAATTCATAGAGTATCTATTTGTATTCCGACGAAAATTTTGGTTTGTGGTGGGACTTGGAGGATGGGCGGCGCCTAGCTTCATAACGCATCGATTTTGATTCGGTTGTGCGGAATACGCTTCCTGATTGATAAATGAAAACAATTTTGTACCTAGAATTACTACGATGATTCTCTCGCTACTATAATTCTCTCTTGCTGTATTAAGTACTGTGGCGCACTAAGGTAATGTTAACAACTGTCTAAGGTATGAAGGGAGATCGTGACTAAAGTCGTAGGATGTTGCCGGATTTGAATAATACTGTTTCCATTCTTTAGAATGCACTACATCACCAACTTTATTCTGACGACCAGCATGCTGTATTCTTACGACCAGCATCCTTCGGGTCGTATGTATGGAGACATTAAAAAGTCAAAAATAAAAAGGGTTTTAAAAAAAAAACAATTTGAACCGACTTCACAGAAAACGCTAAAAAGCATAAAATAATTTTTCATTTTATATCTATTACGACATTTAGAAGTCGGTCGACTTTATAAAAGAGTAATTTTGGCACTTCGTGGGGAGTAAGCGAAATATTTGAATTGGACTACTGGTATTTTTACACGTTCGCCAATTGATAACTATTGATTCAATATCATCATCTATACGTGTCCAGTATATTAGGTTTCTAGTGAGTTCTCTAGATGGGGTAGGAATAATAGCTTTATATTTATAAAACAAACTGTCATTCCTAGTATAAATTTCATGGCGTATGAAATACTTTTTATTAAGGGGATCAACTTGTTGTAATTCCGTGGGCCAACCTTCCTGACATAATACAATTAATTTCTGACATTCCGAATCCCGTTCAGTTACTTGCCGGATTTCATTTAAGGGGGTAGTACCGGTTATAATTTTCAAAAAATCGAGTTTTTTTCATGCATTTCTCAATTCCTTATACCTTTAGAAATCACTTTTATTAAGAAATTCCAAATAAAAAAGTTACAACAGTTTAAGCGTGCCTAATATTCAATAAATAGATCGAAAAAAAAATATTTCAACGCGTTTTTCTTAAAATGACATTTTTTCAAATGGCGGACTCTTAATCCTCGGATTGGCGGAACCGATTTAGGTAAAATTTGGTGTGATTGTTTATTCAAGTGGCCTGTGTGGTAATCTACCACAATATAGTCCAAAAGTCAATACAACAAAATTTTACGAGCGAAACAAAGTGAAAAAAGAGGCGATTTAAAAAAAAAAATTCAAACAGCCGCCATTTATTTTTTTAAATCATTTATTCAAATATTGTGGTAAGAAACATTCTTCTTTAAGATGCCGTTGGGTTTTTCCGTTTCAGATTCTTCATTCCTGAGATTAACTATCCGCCATAGGACGAGATATTTTGTGAGGTACCAACTTCAGCGCCCACTAAAAATGTGAAAAAAAATTGGCAAAGAAAAAGACAAATTTTGTTTATCTTGAAAATATAATTAAGGTATGTGAAAAATTTAAAAATGATATATTATAAAGGAGCCGAGAAAAAAAATATTGAAAATTAGGCTGTTTTTTACCTTTATAACCGGTACTACCTCCTTAAACGACTATCAGTTATATTAACAGAATGAACAACTTCATTAAGTTCTTTGTCGACTTATGTTGCATCACTTTCGGCACAAATCCTTGAAAGCGTATCTGCAACAAACATCAATTTTCCTGGAACATGGAAGACTTTTACATCGTAGGTCAGAAATTTAAGGCGCATCCTCTGAAGTCTAAAGGAATTTATTTCATTACTTTAATTCTTTAAATATATGTTGTACCAAGTGGTTTCTGATTATTATGAATGGTTCTAATTTTACCATATATGAAATTATGAAATTTACGACAATCACGTAGCGTAGCTTTGTTCCGTCTTGGAGGCATAAAACATTGGCTTATTACCTTGCTAGAAGCAACCTACTAATCCGTGTTGTGAAGGATCGGTTTTAATAACAATGTCAGCCTGTTCATCAAAATTTTGAAGAACTGGTGCAGAGGTGATTAAATCTTTCAGCTTTTGTAGCACTCTCTTATGACAGGGTAGCCCCATATATTTAACATTTTTTAAAGAGATTTCTTAAGGAGGCTGTAATTTCTGCGAGATTAGGAATAAAACTCCTTAGATAATTTACTAAACCCAATACCCTTTGTAATTCTTTTTTATTTGATGGGTCCTTTATATCATGAATTGCTTTTGTTCTTTCTAAGTCAATTTCTATGCCTGCTTTAGAAAACACGTGCCCTAAATATATTACCTTTTCAAGCCGATACTGGAACTCCGAAAGATGTGCAAAGGATACACAGATCACTACCATCTTTATTAAGATAATTTTACCAAAATGCCTCCTTAAGATCAAAAACTGTGAATACACTAATGCATTTCAATTTATTAGAAAGATTCTCACACTTAGGTATTTCAAAAGGTTCTGTAAAGATTTTAACGTTAAGAGGTTGAAATGTATTTCACTCACTTGTTTTTGAATTTTATGCAACAAGTTAATCTCAAAATTGGTGCTGAATTTATAGCGGCTATAATAAATCGCTCATTTTATTTTTATTGTTATAGATAACGTCAGAATGTAATGCACCTACGAGTGTAATGTCATGACCTCCATAAGCTTTTAATTTAATTCAAATTGGTTGCATTTCACATATTCTAAATATTTTTTTATATACTCCTAAATTAATTTTGAAGCACACTGGTTATGTTTCATTAATTCTGTTTTGTTGTAGAGAGCATAAACCGTAAACTTATTTTAAGTACTATTTGAGTACTTTTTGATGCATATAGTTAGTATTATAGTATGGTTTGGTACTAATGCTGTTCGTAGGGTTGGGACAGGCTAGGGGTGGCAATAGAAACCTTTTTTATGGCTGTTTGTTATTAAATCAACCCTACGCAAACTGCTTATTCAGAATTTAGGAGCATATCGCCAGTTTAAATATTTCAGTTACTTTTAAGCATTTTTTACGATGTGGCCAAAACCTCGGGACAGCCTAGACAACCCTTTAATGGCATTGGCCGGAAGGGAATTACGTCAAGGAAGGAAACTTTAATTTCATGTTCTTGAATTGCTCCGATCTAGAAAACAGCGCAGAGACGAATTGGAATTTTTAATTCAATTTAAAAAAAACCGCGGGGAGCCCTGGTTTCGGAACCGACAACCATGGCATGGTTGTCATGAATTGGTCCAACTCCGTCTCCATTATTGGTAATACATTTTATAATCGAGCAATCAAATTAAACATATAGCTAGGTTAAAATATTAATTTCCAATTAATGTCAAACGAACCACGCTATAGATGATGATGCAGAAAATTACATGTTATAAATAGTTCTTTGAAAAGTTTTCGAAGAAACGCTGCTTCTCTTTTAATTTGTTAACTGAGGTATTTTCCAGATGGAAAAAAAGAATTTAAATCTCTTTCCTGAATTATATTTACTGAGGCATCTAGGCTATCCTGCATTGCTAATAATATTTAGCAGCAGCCTGCAACTGCTAATAAGAGTTAGAAGCCACTTTAGCTCTATATTAGCAAAACCGTCTAGTCCCACTAACGCTTTGTACTTTCTCCTGGCCAGGCATGGAGAATCGCAAGGTAAACGCTTAATGTATTCCTCTTCTTCCACGCCAGGACAACTTCTACTGAAGTTCTGCTGCCACAATATGTCCCAATCAGGCCTCTTTTTTTCCTTGGCATACTGCATGTTGCCAGATAGCTCCATCTTTACTTAGCAAGCAAATTAGCATGGAGGTGAACCACTGTTTTTACTGCCTCCAGAGGTTTTCCATTTGACCTGTCTATACAGGAAGCATTCAGTTGACCAGGGATCCAGCAGTGAGAAATCCTCCTACTTCTGAGAGGCTATTTTGACAGCTGCTTACTAGCTGTGACCTTATCAAGTTTGAGTTGTCGAGCGTCTTTAGTGCAGCTTGACTGCCGATATAATTTCCTCTCTCTGTTGGTATGCTAGTATAAATTTTCCAAAACTGCCCAATTAGCTTTGCCAACGAGGTCACACAAAGTTCTTTATCTGATTTCATTTTGGTACAGTACCACTCAAAATTTAAAAGCTTCAAAATTAATTGCTTTCCACTGAATTTTTTCATAATTTGACGAACTGAAAGTACGCTTTTACAACAGGACACTCCATACTTTCTCTCCTTTCCAATGGGATATATGTATGTAGTAATTTCCTTTAATTACAATTTTACGACATCAGTGGATGGCAACTGACTTGTGTTCAGCTTGTGAAAAGAACGTTATATATAAGTATCGTTTACCTATAAAACGGGCGTAGTACTAAAAATAAATTACTCTCTTTGAAAAGCTTTCCATACTTCCTTTGGCGGATGCTTAAATCAAGGTGACCTCTAATTAATTCAATATGTAATTAATTGTAATAGCCAGATGTTGGATGTATGTTAGTGTTTACCATTGTATGTTTGAAATGAAAAGCATCGGTATTAAATGACGTTTACTTTTTCTCTTCTTTATCAAAAAACGGAATAGAGTTTAATAAAATTATAGAAAAATTTTACATATAAAAAAATTTCAGTTGCGTATAAATAAAATTGTGCGTCGTTGAAATAATCGGCAGTTAATTAAGCAAAGCAACTGTGCAATACTGTTATATGACTCAGAGTTGTAAATGAGCAGACTCATAAGTGGAAGATCGAATAATTTCTCAACTCATTTTGATTCCGCTCAAATTTTGATCGATCTTTCAGCGATCACAATTTGAGCGGACTCAATTTGAGTCCGCTCAGATATTGATTGCTGAAGTATAGATCAGAATTTGAGCGGACAAAAATTGTGATCGGACTCAAATATTAAGCGGACTCAAACATATATTATATTATACATATATTATATATAATATTAATGGAATATAATTATTGTACCGACAAAACTAGTAAAGTTTTGCAAAATAAAAGTTTTGGTGTTATAAAAGCCGATCAACTTAAAATTCGCTCGACATTTGAGTCCACTCACATTCTGATGAATTCTTCAGCGATCAAAAATTGAGCGGACTCGAATTTGAGTGCTCTCAAATTTTGATCGCTAAAGAATCGATCAGAATGTGAGCGAAATCAAATTCTGAGCGGACTTGTATTTTGATTCACATTTGAGTTGATTTGAAAAATGAGTTTTTTACAACTCTGATATGACTTTCTGTGGGCAGCGAAAGCATCTACTACGTTCCATAGCCTTAGTTTTAGGAATATTTGACTAACCATAAGTACATTCAGCCGCTGGTTCACCCATTGATTTTACCCTTGTTTCCCTAAGTTTTAAAAAATTTTACTTTTTTTACTCCAGATTTTATTTACATGACTTAAGGGGGTTCTCTACTCTCGAGGCCTGAAATTGAGCGGTTTTTTGGGGAATAAGTTGCGAAGGATCTACTGAATACATTTTAAATATTTTTTTTTATTTCGAAGATACATGTTTTGACTTTTCAATTTAACTTTTTTTACGCCATTTTTGACCTATTAGAGGCTATAAAAATGGAACAAAATAAAATTTTGCAAATCGTACACGGGAAAACATAGCGGCATGTTTTCTGAACAATTGAAAAAAAAAAATATTGAAATCGGACCAATAATTTTATGAGAAGTCTTACTCGGCAGCTAAAAAACACTACTTTCGGGAAAACGCGTTTAATGATAAATTACGGTGTATAACTTGATTATAGTAACTTACGAGTTAATCTGCTATACCGGGGCCGTAGAGTTCTCCTTCCTCATCACGTTGATGTTCTTGGTTGTCCAGTAAATTCTTTAGACAATGATTTTTTACTAGACAAGCGCCGTCGTGGCGCGCCGCGCTTAGTTTCTCGGAAACGGCCGGAGACGCGTACCTTTCCGTTCCCAGAAACATCCAAGGAATGTGATTTTCACGAAATCCTTTCTGTGGAGTATTCTCAGATACATATATATTGAAATTTAAAAAAAAAACGATTTTTTGAAACCGCGAGAGTAGAGGACCAATATCAAGCTTATTCATAAAAAGTGTCAATGGCCATCCGGGCTATCAAAACCTTCTTTTGCTGCATAATAAGAAAAAATAACGAAAGATGTATAATATAGCTATAATTTCAATTATGATTCATTCAATCATAACTAAAATTTTAGTTTCAATCATGATTAAAAAAATTAATCATGAATCTTTCAATCATTAGTTTTAATCAAAACAATGAACGATTGGATTTGTTTAGTTGGCTGTTTGATTTAAGAGTGGGTATGCCGAATGGCCGGAAAATGGTAAGGGTGACTGGTTGGTTAGGTGGTAAGTTTGTGGAGGGGCTGGTGCGCGTTTGAAGATCAGTTTTCGGGGATTGGGTAGGGGTAACATTTTAGGTGAATAGTTCTGTAACTAAGTGTGTTACTGAGTGAGTACTTCTGACGGGTTATGGAAAAGGAGAGATAGTTATCGGTGGAGGTTTAGTGGGAGAATGGTGGTATGCGGGTGGGGCCGGGTTGGAAGGGAGGGGGGGAACCTAACTACGTGATGCGTTGGTCGATTTGGACAGTTCTTCTTTTTGTTGTGTAGAGTATGATTCCGCATTGTTAATAATGGAAATAAAGTCTCCTAGGGTAGGATGTGGAAGAGGGAGGGGGAGTGGATAGTCTAACTTAGTAACGCGTGGACCGATTTGGTTGTTTCTCTTTCTAATTTGTATATAAAGTATGATATCCCATTGGTACCGCGAAATAATTTTAAACGGTGGGTTTGGGGCGGAATAGGGTGTGGACGTCAACTTCTTAACGCGTAGACCGCTTTGCATGATTATTTTTTTATAATTTACTGATCTTTCTGTAAGCACTTGGTGAAACATATTTCTATTCATTTTCTATTCGAATATCAGCATTGAACTAATGACGCATTACAAGAATAACGAAAGAACACAAAAAAGGACCCGAATTGGTGTATACTTTACTTTCTTCGATAATTTCCAGTTCCTGAGATATTCTTTGTGAGTTATGCCTCCTATGGACTCAACAATAATTTATTAACATATTCAGATTTACCTTAAACATTTATAAGTAAGTGATTTCTGCTTTATTGAAGTGATTCCGTTTTAGATAAATAAATACAAATAATAGCTTTAAGTTGTGAAAAATTAAAAATTCTGTTTTTTATTTCCGGTGCAATAAAATGCCAATTTATTAAAGAATTCTTGAAAAGTATAGACAATCTTTGTGCTACTAATAATATACATAATGTTTATTTATTATTCAATCTAACTGGAGAAAATTTAAAGAAATAAATAAATTAAAACGTGAAAATTAAATGTAGAAAACCAAAATATACAATAATTATAGCTCATTGAAATCTGTACAAATAATGTCTAAATTTTAATTTAAGGAACATTATTATAATTTCAAGAAAATATCTCACTTGATACAAACATTTTTGATTATATACTATTACAATATATACAATTGCACTCGCAAAACGACAAATATAACAAATATTACATAAAGTAAGTATTCGCTTTTGTCAGAAGTCCGTCTTTCCCGAAGCTTAATATTAATTAAATAGTAAATATTTAAAAATATATGGTCCAGGTTTCAGGTTTCAGGACAATGACGACGCTAACTAAAAGAAAAAAGAAAGACAATAAAGTAATAAGTACAAATCTAAATACAAATAAAGATTACAATATTAACAGAAAGTATTGTGATAGAACTGTGGACAATTTAACAGCGTAATGCAGAGTGCATTTATAAAGACTTTGTGCGGAAATAGTTTTAAGCCTATTAATTGTTCATCGGAAACCACTGACAATATTCAAAACAAGCCGGATATGTGCAGCGACATACTAAGTATTGACGCACGGCGAAGATTATAAAAACGACATGAGGCAACGATTAACTCTTTTTTCCTCTGTGAACGATTTAAATTAAGTAAAGTAAAGAAATGGAAGTGAAAAGTAAAACTATTAAAATGAGTACGGAGAAAATAAACAAAGAAACTTGACAAAGGAAGAGATAGATTACCTGGAGCGGATATCGTAGTTTTAGGAGGAACCAAGGATTG
Source organism: Leptarthrus brevirostris (assembly GCA_964036015.1). Lineage (NCBI taxonomy): Eukaryota > Metazoa > Arthropoda > Insecta > Diptera > Asilidae > Leptarthrus > Leptarthrus brevirostris. Next base: position 42,333,289 of record OZ038371.1, read on the forward strand.
TTCGAGGAAAGGTGGCTTCTTCCTTTTTCAGATAAGTAGAAGATTTCCTATATTTTTTCTTTTTGCTCGGATCTTGTTTTGTGGGACTTTGTGGCGACGGCGATCCCAGTTATTCCCTTTTGGAATCCTTTATTTATTCTATCCAAGTCAAGTTCGTGATCTACCCTTCCACGCGAGTAAAGAGATCACGTGGCGCCACAATCCTTCTGCTGTACTAGCAGATACTACCACGGAGTGAGTATCTTAACAGTACAGAATACGTTTCCCGAATCTACTAAATAACGATATTCCATTTATCTATATGCCGCATGATACAAAATAACAATTTGACTTTGTTTCTCGGTTGTTTAATATTTAAACACTGAAGCCGGAAGAAATGTTTTTTTGATATTATTTTTGACATTTGTTTTACGTGAACACACACTGTTATTTAGCAAGTGTTACGATTTAAAGGCGTTGTATATCTTTAAGGAAAAAGAGGAACGTAGACTTAGTAAAATGAGTTTCAATTTAAGGAAATTTATTTTAAACTGAAGTGCAAAAATAAGTAAGTAATTTTGTGAATTATTTTAAATTGAACAGCTTATGATAGTTAGGAGGGGGTAGGGTCTTTCATTTGTTCCATTAACACACCTACTCCACCCGCTGCCCACTACCCCGCTACCACCAATCCCCCACTTAGCCTCCATCGATAATTAGTAACTAATCCTAACATTACCCTTTCCATTCTGGTATACAAAAATCTTTTTGTCTTTATCGCTCCATTTTTCATAACCCACCACACGATTATAAGCTCTTTGTATATTTATGTAAAGTCCCAAATTAGTCATAAAATTTAGTTTTTTAATCATGATTGCGACTGAAAACTAATCAATCTATCTTTGATTAATTTTTATGATTGAATATTTGAATCATTAGTCATGATTTAAGATTGACATTTTTAATCGTTAGTTTCAATCGTTAGTCAGATTGAATTTTGCCCAACACTGCCAATTAGTAACAGAGTAAAAATTGCGTACTAAGGATGGGATGGAAGAGGGGTGTTACCTAATTTTGTACTGTATAATCCGATTTTTTTACGAGACTTTTAACCGACTTCCCAAAAATGCGAACTAGAGTGGGTCTGGGGGTGGGAGTCTAGCTGCGAAAACTGTGGATCGATTTGGAGAATTACTTTATTTTATATATGCAGTATCTTCCCCCATTGCTACATAGAGAAAAATTTTGTACCTACGAGTTAAGATGGAAGAGAAGTAGAGCTTAACTTCGTAAAGTAGGTTCTCCTGTTGGTACTATGTCAATGATTTCGGGGGCGGAAAATAACTTCGTAACACGAGTACAGCGATTTGGACTATTTATATTTTGTTGTCTTATAATTTGATTCCGCATTTTTATTATGCAAAAATTTTGCACTTTGGGTAGTGGTGGAAAGGGTGTTGCGCTTACTTAGTATCGCTTAGGTCGATTTGGCTAATTGGTTAGAGCTTGTTGCCGGATTTAAAATATGAGAAAAACTTTGCATTTTTGATTGGGGTAGTGGCACCCAACTCCGTAACGTGTACATAAATTTGGATGATTCATTTGTTATTTTAGAGTAAATAGCTCTATTTGTATCTTAAAAAAGAGTTGTGGTCGGCCGGAGGAAGTGGAACATAGCTTCGCTAAGTGTGAACCGATTTTGATGATTTCGATTCTATGTTTCCTCAATGATGTTATGATAAAAAGTTTGATGGGAAGTGGATAAAGCAGTCGCCTTACTTCGTAACACGCGGCCCGATTTGGATAATTATTACTTGCTGTTTGGATTACATTACCGGATTAAGGTCATGGTGAACATTTTGTATCTAGGCCAAGGATATGGATGGGATTTCATAATATGTGGCCGGATTGGATGATTCTGTAGCTTGTGTACAGAGTCACTACCTCTAGATGTTGCAATCGCTTTGTTCACACGAGCAGCATTTAGCATAAATAATGCATATGGTAGCATAAATAATGAAAAAATTTAAATATTAAAATGAAAAAAATATGAAAGTATTAATATTAAAAAATTAAAATGGAAATAGAATTAAAAATAAAAGTCGAACCGACTTTTCTAAAAGCACAAAGTCTCAAAAATATATGAAGAGTGCAGGCAAAAAACAGTCAAGGTCAGGTTTTTGTTGAAAATGGGATATGGGCATAATTGAAAAGCTAAAGTCGTGCTCTTTCGTTCTTTGAAGTTCAACTCAACGAAAAATACTGTATGTAGTAACCGTATCAAAAATAAAAATCCCTATCCTGGAAAAAAACAATCTATGTCATTGTTTTGTATGAAGAAACGGTCGAAGTTAGTTTTTAAGTTTTTTAATAAACATTCTCAGAGTTTTGGAGAGTTCGTTAACAAGAATGGTTAACGGATTTTTTCTGGTCTCAGTCATTGTAGTTTGCAAGAGGCTGACAGCAAATTTTGATAAACGTTCAGTTCATAGTTCTCGTTTGTAATGCAACAAAAATATGGATACTTCGAGTGATGAAGAAGAATTTGTTCAGCAGTACTAGCAAGGCCGGCTTAAGGTCAATTGGCACCCTAGGCGAAGGGAAATTTCGCGGCCCCAGCCCTTTCTTTAAATACACTAAAACATTGAAATAGTAATTTTAAGTCAGCTAAATTTTTTTTTAACATTTTACTTAATTAATTTCGTACAATACGTTCAACAAAAGAAGGCCTTCACGCTGAAGACCTCTGGCTGATATTGACAAGTGACGATTCGTTTAAAAATATTCTGTAGAATAGAATTTTTTTTAAAATTTTGTTCAAGGAATGTCTGAAAAAACTTTTTGCACAATTTTTTTGTTTTTGTTTAGTGAAATGGCGCCCCCTAAAATTGGTTGGCCCTAGGCAATCGCCTAGTTCGCCTAGATGGTTATTTTGTGTTATAATAGCTCAATCTAAAAACGAGCAAGAAAGGGAAAAATTACAGATTTTACAAAAAAGATTAAAGCAATGAGTCATTTGGCAGGGGACGATTGCAAATGCACTTAGCTCCAATGCTCTCGGAGTATCATTCATCTGAAAAGCTATCAATAATTAAAAAATTTAATCTCTTGGGCGAAAAAAATATCCAGGATTCTTATCTTTTAGGGCTGATAACAGTTTTGAAGATAGCAGTACACTGCGGCAAATTCGTATAGAGTAAAACTTACAAGAAATGGTGACTTGGTTGACGTTCCTGCTTACCAAAAAGCATTCATAGCTATTCATGGAATCGGTAATCAGAGAATTATGACAATAAAGAAAGCCCTACGGACTACAGGCTTACCTCCAAAGGATAGTAGAGATAAACATAAGAACCGCAACCCAAAATGAAGACCAAGTCCTTTGTAAATGTTAAGGCGCACATTCAGTCACTTAAAGGTCATCGATCTCATTACAGTACCGCTCGCAACAAATCAAAGTTATAGTTGCCTAAAGAATTAAATGTTAAAAAGCTACATAAAATGTAAACTGATATTAAAGCAGAAAATCCTTTATCATATAAAAGCCAAAATCAAAATTAAGAAATTGAAAATCGAAAATAAGCTACACAAAATCAAAATTAAAAAACTGAAAATCGAAAATAAGCTACATAAGTTAAATTTTTACATTCAAAAAAAATTGCTAGAAAAATGGCGAAAAAAACTCAGGATTCTGATGCTTTATGTTTTGACTTTACGAAAAATTTTCCCGTTCCAAATATATATCAACAAACGATGTATACTATAGGAGACAGCTATCGTTTTTTGTGTTTAACGTACATGTTCATTCCACAGGTGAGTCACTTTTCAGTTTCATTGAAATCGGAAGCAACTATGTTTAATGCATACCTTCTGCAGGTGAATCTATTTTCTTCACTTACGATGAAACTGTGGATAAGAAAGGATCCGATGACGTAGTATCTCAACTCTTCTGGGACTCCTGTACTGTACAAAACAAGAATTATACTGTTATTCGGTTTGTCCATGCACTTGACCACATTCTTGACCGCTTCGATTCTGTCAGAATAATTTTCCCTGTTCGAGGCCATAGCTACATGGACTGTGACAAAAATGTGGGCCTAATAAAGCAGAGTGTTAGGATAGGTCTACCAGATCAATCGAACGACCATTCAATCTTCCCGGTGCAACCCGTCACCTTTCTCCGTCACTAAATGTCAGCAACGTCTTTTTAAAAAATGGACCAGTTATCTAGACGAGATATACAAATCTCACTTTGCGACAAGACTCATTTCCGAGATTTTTATAACCAAGCAACTTAGTAGAATACTACAATTGAGGACAACATATATGAACCGTGGGAGTCCTACGTTATAAGGAGTAAAGTAGGTGGCTCATCTTTCAATGCTTCCGTAGAAAAACCACACCCATCATACAGTGCTCCGCTTCCGATATCGTCGGAAAAATATAAGGATCTATGTGTATGAACACAATTTTGCGAAGACGAATCCAAACGTTTTTTCGAAGCCATTCCTTATTGCAATAAGGTTTCAGATGCAGGTCTTGTCTAAAATATGTTTTTAGATTGTTTTTCCATACATTATTTTGATATGGATTGTTTTTTCGCCCTAAAACTGTACCTTCTGTATTAATATTATTAAAAAAAACTAAATATATATTTTCTTTAGTTAAATTATAAAAAACATGTTTTGAAACACCTTAACGTAAAATAAAAATCTTTATGGACATTTTTGATCAAATATTTATCACACAAAACTTGTCTTCGAAGTTTAAAATTCGATTATCTCAGTTACATAAAAAATGACTTTGACTGTTTTTTGCCTGCACTCTTCATATATATTTATATTTTTATTATGACATTTTGAGGTGTTATTTAAACAATTCTATTCACAATCAAAGTTACCATATAAAATTTTTTTGCAGGTATTAAGTGAAATGTAAGCTATTAAGTAAAATTTGAGCTGTTAAATAATATACTTCCTTCTAATGTGGTATAATTAATAATTCTAGTTTTAAAGTTGAAGTATGTCGCTTTTGTCACGTTCATTCTTTGAGGGGTTTGGGGTAGTCAGCGGCCTCAAGAAGAGAGTATTTAAATAAAATTTTAACAGTAGTTTAATTGATTTTATAAATCAAATAATGCACAGATATTGTATTAGGTATTAACTTTATTTGAAAACATTTTAAAAATTATGCATTGTATTTAAAGTTATCGCCATATTTGTTGGACCCTGTCAAACAAGTCGTGCTTTCTGGTGACCTTCATAATATTTTACTGGTTCATCTAACATCAATCAAACAAAAAAACCATTAGTTTACTTTTTAAAACTCCTACTTTTTTAATAACTAATAAGCTAGTGAGTTTACCTTGAAAATTCGTGAGTAAATTATCACAGGCCGGCATTTTGTTTATTTTCAAAAGAAAGAAAAGGCTTCTATCAGGAATTAGATTATTCCCATTAACACTATGTGAAAAGTTGTTTATATGGGTTGAGGGTGTGAAAGGGGCTTAATTTAACTTCGTTACAGGTGGACCGATTATCATGATTCTTTTCAGAGTTCCGTACCTCAAAACGAGGTACGAGTTCCATCTGTCTGTCTGTCTGCCAATAAAACACTTGCAAATAAATCAAAACCTAAAGGGTACTTCCCGTTTATTTAGAATCATTAAATTTGGCAAGAAGCAAGGTCTTTATGGTGGTAGATATAACTACTTTGCGTATTTTCAATCAACCTGTACACTTCGATAAATTTTTGATTGTATATGAATACAAACACTTTGAAATTTATTATAATCATCTTAGCATTGACAAGTAAGTACTGAACTCTATACAAATAAATTTAAAAACGCTATATGAATCTTTAATTGTAAATGAGTTAAAAACATATGTTTGAAAATCTTCAGTCTATCCAGACCAAACGAACTGGAAACAATAGATTTTAATAAAAAAAAAATATTTGGAATTACATTTTAAAATGTCTTAAGATTTGGAGCACCCCCCGCCCCCCAATCAAAAGGGACTTCATCATAAATAAATAAATCAGCAACTAACAATTAATAATAGCACAATTTTTAATAAGAGGTGCCCCCACCCAGAATAAGGCATCTTTTTTATTAAAATATTCAATGAACAATAATTTCAAGAATTCATCTTTAAAAAAAAAAAGAATACTCACCGTCTCCCAACAAACAAAAATTTCAAGAATTCATCTTTAAAAGAAAAAAATAGTCAACTTATCAAAAATACACATCTTTAGGAAGAAAGAAAAACAAACAACAACATTAAGAAAAATCAACATAAAAAAGAAGCGAGAAATAAAAGCAACACATCTGTTGAATTTAATATTGGTATGTTTTTCAATTAAAATTAACTTTCTTGTACAACAGAAACATACACAAATACAACAAATTTTTTTTCATCTTTCGCAAAATGTTATCCCTCTCGAAGTTAAAGTTACCGTAAAATCAGTGTAAAAGTGAAATATTACTTTCTACAAGCGAATATTTCATTCACAATGATTAGTGAAAACGAATTAAGCACTTCATAGCATAGCTTAAATCCAAGTGCTACAAATTTTAACAATGATAACAATGTAGCCACTACTTCAATAAAATTACCAAGTTTCTGGACACCATATCCAGAAGATTGGTTTATACAGGCTGAAGCACAATTTGCCTCTAAAGGAATAACGATTGACGAAACTTAATATAGTCACATTGTTCAATCTTTACCGGTCGAAGTCATCACAAACGTTCTAGATTTTTTGTAAAATCCTCCACATCTCAATAAATATGAAAGTTTGAAGAATACGCTTATCAAACGGAATCGGAAGAGAAAAAGTAAGAGACATTTCTATCTACTACCGAAACCGCAGATAGAAGATCTTCCAAATTCTATCGCTCTATGGAAATTTTAGTAGGCAATTCATCTTTTTGTAAAAATTTAATTAAAAAATTATGGATTTTAGATCTGGCAGATACGATATTTCTTAAATACAGTATGTGTCTGAAATTGACGATCTACCAAACAGAAATAAAAATTTTGTTGATAATTCTTAAAAAAAAAACAATCTTGAAAATAAAATTGAAAATTTAGAAATTTTAATAAGAGGACTAACGATTCAAAATCAATTTCATCACTCTCGTTCTAGAAACAGATCGAGAGACAATTCGTACTCTAGAAACAATTCATACAACAACAAAATTTCAAAAACTAGTGATAACAATAATTATTGTTGGTATCACAATAAATTTGGTACCAAGGCGAGAAAATTTATTTCGCCGTGTTCATATGAATGTTATAATAATAACCAAAATACCTAATTAATCCCTCAATAAAACAATAATATTTCTAAAGGTTTATTTATATTTTACAAAGAAAATCATTTTGAATTTCTAATAGATACATGTGCTCATATTTCAGTACCTAACGAATTGTTTAGAAAATTCAATAGAGACCCTAATTTATATTCATCAACAGGAAACGTTAATTAACACATATGGTACGAAACTACTTAAAGTAGATTTTGATCTTAGAAGTGAGTTCATTTTCCGATTTTTTATTGCTAATGTCAACAAGCCCTTTATTGGAGCAGATTTTTTAACAAAATTTAATTTACTAGTCGATTTAAAAAACAAAAAGTTACTCGACAGTACAACAACTTTAAGTGTTAGTAGAATTACGTTAATCACAGATAGTCTAACTCCCCGTTACTATGCAATAAGTAAGGAGTATTGACAACTTTTGCAAAGATTTCCCACATTAACGCAACTACCTTGTTATGATATGCCAGTTAAATATAACGTGGTACATCACATAGAAACTAGAGGACTTCTTCCTTTCTTACGACCAAGGCGATTAGATAAACAAAAATCTAATAAAGCAAAATTAGAATTTGATCACATGATTAGATTAGGTCTTTGCCCATTATCATCTTCTTCTGTATCCTCTGCACTACATCTAGAAGCAAAGAAAAATTCTACAAATTGGCGACCGTGTGGAGATTATCGTCGTCTTAATGCAATCACAGGTACCCTTTACCTCATATTCAAAATTTTTCAATGAATTTAAATGGTTGCACAATTTTTTCAAAAATTGATTTGGTAAGAGCTTATCAGCAAATTCCATTGGCTATTAATGATATATACACAAAACAGCTATCACAACTCCATTTGGATTATTAGAATTCACTAGGACGCCCTCTGGTTTAAGAAATGCGGCACAAACATTTCAAAGATTTATGGACCATAAAAAATATCTACACCCCCCGCAACAAAAAAGCCGCACGTGGAATTTTTTTGATAAAGGGATATAAAAGTTAAATAACACCAATTTATGATGTAATTTTTCTGTATTTTACATTATTCACATATAACCCAATTAAAAATTATGTTTTATACAATATGTAATTTATTTTCAGTTATAAAAATTTAGTTTTACGTTCGAAATCCAAAAATGCTTTATTTTGTTCTAGAGTTTAATGCAATGTTAATTCATAAAAAATTAAAAATACAGTAAGCCAACAATATCTCTTTATTTTTATTAAACTTAAAAATGTATTTTCAAAACTTAAAAGTTTTAAAATTGAGTTTAAAATTGCAATTAGTACTTTGTAGTACCGCCCTTTGCCTTAATAACGTCTCGAACCCTATGCATGTATGCAACTGTACATAGTGAATATTTTATCAGAAGAGTGCTATTGCACATCAAAAACCGTTAAAAGCAATTTGGACATCTTGGAGACTATTTAGCACGAATTGAGCCGGGAAGATATGAAAAAGGAAACCACGTGCGGCTCTTTTTGTTGCGGGGGGTGTACATCAAATTTGCAAACAACTTTCTATGTTCGGAATTAACATCAACCCAACCAAATGTATTTTCGGAGTTGGAACTTTGGATTTTCTCAGCCACACAATTAATAAAGATGGCATATTACCTTCAGAAGACTGAGTCCAAATTATTAATAATTTTCCCTCTCCAAATTCAATAAAACAAGTACAACAGTTTATTGGCATGGTAAATTATTATCATAGATTTATTCCAAATCTAGCCAAATTCCTAAACCTTATTCACACCTACTCCAACTTCTCAAAAAGAAACCAAACAACGTTAAACATTTTGCTTGGCCACTAGAATGTGAAGAACAATTTAACAAAATCAAATAATCATTTTCAGAAACAACTTTATTAGTTCATCCACTTGAAAATCATTGAAAACCAATGACATTTTTTTCTAAGAAATTATAAGACACTGAAATCAAAACTTCAGCTTTCGACCGCGAACTCTTGGCACCATATTTAGCCATTAAACATTTTAGCCATTTTCTAGAAGGTCAAGAATTTATAGTTTTTACAGACCACAAACCACTAATAACAGCAATATGGTTTAAAACTGAAAGAAGCCCTAGGCAAACAAGACACCTAGACTACATTACACAATTTACTTCCGATATCAGACATATTAACGGAAAATTAAATACACTGATACACTATCTAGAATTTCAGTTGAAAATTTCGAAAGTTCAAATCATAGCAAAATTAAATTCGATTTAAAAACTATAGCTGAGTATCAAAATAATGATGATGAACTTACACATCACTTAATCACTCAGCATAACAGACCAGATAATTCCAAATTAATACTTGTAACAATAACACTTCTGAATCTGACATTTGGTGAGAAATTTTTTCTCAAATTCGAGATAATTCTTACCTTGGGAACTTCATAAACTATTCTGAATACAATCCATAACACAGGTCTACAAAAAATGGGGTCATGATTGTTTCTGGGCAGGTGGTGGTCATTTCCGAAGTAATTTACTGCGAAAAATCCGAATCCGAGGTCAGAATTGGGCTATCAGCTCAGGATTTTGAGATGTTTGAGGTTATGTACTTTAAAAATGGTCTTTTTGGCTTCTTCTTTTTCATATAAATAGATGTATTATGTAAATATGAAATATGAACTTAATAAATTAAAATGGTCGTAACTTTGCAAGAAAAAATCGTATATGACTGTTCCATAGCTTATTTTAAAGCGTAAGAGTAGTATAAAATGATGAAACTAGAAAAAAAGACCAAAAACAATTTGTGCATCCTATACATAACCTCAAAAGTAGCCAAAGTGACAATTTTTCGAGTACATAACCTCAAATATCTCAAAATGCTGAGCTGGTGGCCCAATTCTGACCTCGGATTCGGATTTTTCGAAGCAAATTACTTCGGAAATAACCCCCAGCTGCCCAGCAACAGAATCTTGTTGACCTGTGTAATTTACCTCATCCTGGAATAAACTCGAGTATTAACAATTGGACTAAAAATTGTATCAATTGCAAAAAATCCTAAATAAACAAGAACACAAAATCCGAAATCGATAAATTCGAGATACCCAAAACAAGATTCGCTCATATCTATTTAGATTTGGTAGGACCTTAACAGTCTTCAAATGGATAGTCTTACATACATTCCGGTAAAAGATAGATTTACTCGTTGGCCAGAAGTTTATCCAAACAAAAATATACTAGCCAGCACGATTATCAAAACTTTATATGAGCAATATTTTCCTCGTTTTGGTATTCCACTCGAAATGATGAAAGATCAAGGTACGCAATTCGAATCCAAATTATTCGAAGAATTTACAACAATTTTAGGATCTCATCGAATTCGTTCTACCCCTTATCATCCACGGTCGAACGGAATGACAATTAAAAGCAGCCATACGAGCTCGCAACGGTCAAAACAATTGGATCATACATTTACCCGCAGTCCTCTTAGGTTTTCGAACCACGATCAAAGAAGATTTGCAATGCTCTCCTGCAGAATTTGTTTACGGAACAACCTCTTCGGGTCCCAGGAGAATTCCTCACCAACTCTGATTCAAAAATTCAAGATCGACTAAATTTCGTTAGTAAAATCAGATCTTGCATTAACAATTTTAATCCCACTAATTCTTGAAATTCTTCGAACATTCTAATATCTATGTACCTAAAGCCCTAAAATATACTAAATTTGTTTTCGTTAGAATTGACAGAAGAGAATTAATTAGAATTCAAATATAAAATGTAATTACAAATATATGTTACGTTATTTGTATTAACAATATACCTAATTTACGATTCAATATGAACATGGACGTTTTCCATGAGGGGGGAGTAATGTAGTGGTAGCTGCAAGTATTTTATGTATCTTCATTTAGCTTATACTCTTCTGTTGAAAAATATTTCAAATCCACTTTGCGTATTTTCAATCAACCTGTACACTTCGATAAAATTTTGATAGTATATGAATACAAACAGTTTGAAATTTATTATAATCATCTTAGCATTGACAAGTAAATACTGTACTCTATACAAATAAATTTAAAAACACTAAAAAAGAAAACTCTTTATCATTAATCCCCAAAATTAATATTTTTATTAAACTATCTCTTGAAATCATATATTATATTCTAATATTTATATTAATAGTATCAAGAAAAATATTTATAACAATAAGTCATCCACTAGCCATAGGTTTAATATTATTAATCCAAACAGTATTAATCTGTGTAACTTCAACCTTTTGATTTTCCTATATTTTATTTCTAATCTTTTTAGGGGGTATACTAGTTTTATTTATTTATGTTACTTCTTTAGCTTCAAATGAAATATTTTCTTTTTCAATAAAAATAATAACATTTATTATTATCTCAATAGGATTAACAATATTAACAACCTTAATTTTAGATAAATCACTTATATCAATTTTCATAGAAAATAATGAAATAAAAATAATAGATATTAATATTTGTTCTATAAAAGAAAATACCTTAAACTTAAATAAATTATATAATTTTCCAACTAATATATTAACCATTTTAATTATTAATTACTTACTAATTACATTAATTGCTATCGTAAAATTAACAAATATCTTCTGGCTTTACGTCAACAACATCCTCTAATAAAAATTGCTAATAATGCACTAGTAGATTTACGTGCTCCTATCAATATTTCATCCTGATGAAACTTTGGATCTCTATTAGGCCTATGTCTAATTATCCAAATTTTAACAGGATTATTCTTAGCTATACATTATACAGCTGATATTTCCATAGCATTTAATAGAGTTACACATATTTGTCGAGATGTAAATTATGGATGACTACTACGAACTATACATGCTAATGGAGCATCATTTTTCTTTATTTGTAAAAAAATATGTTTTAAAATATTCAGTAGAACCAGAACAACCGAACGGGTAACAATAAATTTTAATAAAAAAAAAAAATATTTTAAATTGGGCTTCTTTTTTTTATAAAATGTATCTAGAAATAATTCTAGGTACAAAGAAGTTTTAGGATTTGGAGCCCCCCTCCCAGAACTAAGGTGACTACGCCTAGAATCATTTGGGCCCCGTCTATTACAAAACCTTCAGTCAAGTACAGTAAAGGGAAAAATCTGTAAATCGTTAATTTGTAATTATATCACATGAAAAAAAATTACGGTCAAACTCGCACTGTCCGGTTTTTTGAGTTGATTAGAGTGTGTGTCCCCCGTTTTGTGGGTTTAGTTTGGGGAGGAGGGGGAGGGGGGGGTCTGTTGAACTAGTTAATTAAGTATTGTGGATGGCGAGCAATAAAACTATATCGACCACGAGATACGGCACAACAATTGATATGACCTTATAATATATCTTCACCAAATATAGTGAATCCTTATTTACTTATTTCACTTATCATTAATTAATGATTTCATTTATAGGCTGTATAACTCGAACGGAAAATTACATAAGTATACTACTAACATTTTAACATACATTTATTTCCTTTCGTATTGACTATTAGCAATCAAACGAAGCAGCCCAAACCACGAAATCAGTATTATATAATTTCCGCGCTTTCAGGATAAAAGCATTATCCCGAAAAGTTTCACTTGCACCCTAGTATTTTCTTATCATTTTATTGATCCTGGCTGGTTTAATTAAAATTCTTCGTAGTAATGTAAAGAATCGTTATATTAATTGTGTTTAATTACAATTTTATGACATCAGTGTATGGTAAATTACTTGTTTTACGTTATAAATTGAAAATTGTATTAAGGTATCGTTTTCCTATAAAAAGGCCGTGGGACCAAAAATAAATTACTTTTCTTCCTCCTAGGAACTTCCCTAACTTCCTTTGTCAGATGATTAAATTAAGTTGACTTCGAGTTAATTCGATAATTAATTAATCCCAATCGCCAGATGTTTGATCTGTGTTAGTGTCTCTGATTTTCCTCTGGTATAGATAAGGGGCTTAGCTTTTCAGAGGATGTTTATTTGGAAGTCGCCATTGGGATTCTTAGAATCGTTTCAGGAAACGAAACTATTTGTTTATAATGTACGTGTGCTCTTTAAAAACTAAGACACTTTACACTTGTGTCAATAATTTGTTCGCAAATGTGATGTTTATAAATAAATATAATTATATATGTAAATTAATTAAAATAAATGATGTTTTCAGTACCTTCTTTATGTAGGCTGAATGACTATCAATTATTTATCCTGGCAGTAAAGATATTTTCCCTGTGCTGATTCTTGCAAATGCTCCACATCTGGCGAGGCTTATTTTTTGTTTCTCATCATCGAGATTAAATATTTTACTTATACCCTTTCATTACTGTAATTCGTGCTCAGTAATTCCGATCTGGCAGACGACCTAGATTATATGGAATTTTCAGAGTTGGACCCAGAACGCTTTCGATGGGTTTTCCGTAAAGCAGCTTAGCAATACGGTGGGATTTCCGCTTCTTTGGATCACAGCATATAAATACAAATCACGAGGTAGGTCTTTTAGAAAATGCCGGTGGTGCTTATTTGTGTACTTGTACCTGGTGGGATTGTTTTCCGTGAGGTTTAATTACATATATCGTCATTTCGACTATGTCCTGTGTATTGAAAAACATCCAGCGGTTTGTTTTTTTGCTTGCTTATATTTCCACATTTTATCTCTTAAATAAATATCTGATTTAGTTTCGTTAACAAAAAATAAATAAATACCTCGAGATTTTGCTTCAAAGTGCCATCAACTGTATTTTTAGAGGGCATTGTGAATAATAAAACTAAAGCTATGAGCACGACATGGGGAAAACATGGCGCCTTTTTTAGGTAGAAAGTCCTTCGGAATCGACGGTTTTTCCAAATCAGAATAAGTCCATATCACTACCTAACTAATCTAATTTAACCACGCGAACAAAATGCAGTATTGTGAAATAAAATTTCAGCCTGCACTTTATTGTTGCAGATATAGACACGCTTAATTTTCTATAAATATTTACTTGCTGCTCGGATCGGATAAAAGTATTTAGCATAATTTTGGTAGATTTACAGGAATTTTAATCAGATTAGGGATAGAGGTTTTTATCGTAAATTAAGTGTTCATTTGATGTAATACTCCAGAAAACTTTATTTCAATTGTTATGCCGTTTTTTATTTGCGAATCAATGTCGTCTATTTCTCTCAGTAGAAACAGCGTATCACTAATTATACTTAAAACACAATTAATTTAATTAATCACAAGTGCCCAAAGACATTGAGATTACACTAGTTTTAAAACTTCTTTGCCGATAAATAGCTATGTCTCAAAAATAAAAGTGTACTATACTCTATAGCCTCATATATGTATGGATAGCTGCCCGTCTTTAATTCTGAATGACCTTTTTGGATAAGGACAATCTCCACTCGCACCCAAACCTATTTAAGATGTTAAAATATTGCTCTTGTATTTTATTAAAAAAGCTAAATAATAACACTTATATTTTTAGAGTACTTTATTGTATTGTACTTTACTGACTCAACACTAATTAAGAACTGAAATTCACAAACCTATATTCCTGACAAGTAAACTAAAATATTCATTCAAAGAATGTTTGATTTGAAATAGTATTAGTTGTGTCAGGTTTCATGGCAGTGTGATTGCACTGAAAATTCTTACTTTTAATTAAAGTATTTGTATTCTACTAACAAAATTCTGAATCTATTTTGAATATACTTCATAGCTACAGCATAAACCGTATTAATTATTAGAAATGGACATAATATAATTTTTTGCTCAAATTTAATTATTATAAATTATTATATTGTAGCGACTGCTACACCCAAATTCCACCATTACTGTTGTTTATTTATTTATTTAGGGTTCATTAGATATAAACCTAAAGCTATATACAAAGCTCACCCATCAATTGGCATTTTATTAACCTCTTCCATATGATCATAAACTGAATCGCAAATACGATACATAGCTGTAACTGGCACATTCAGTTCCGACCAACGGTGACATGAAACATGAAGGAAGTCACGATTCCTCAAGGAGCGCGACTGGACAGATACATATATTAAACAATTTTAGCAATTCAAGAGAAGTTTATAGACTTCTTTATTTATTACATCAGATTCATCCACAAAGATAACTACAGCGCAAAAATACTTATTAACTAAACTACAAACTAGAAGCCGAAGAACAAATTGATCAGCGACTGAAGGACAGTGGTTCACACCATCTACGACCACTCATCAACCAAAACACTGTCTGAGTATGCCCTTCAATTGCAGCCTGGAGAGGTTAAGGTCAAGATTGGCGAAATGTTGATTGAGGAGACGAGGCATCGACGAGATGGGCTCGTACATCCCATACAGAGTACGATGACCAGAGACGTGCAGGAAGTTGCGATTCCTCAAGGATCGTTGCGGGATAGAGATGTTCACAGCCGCCAGTAAGTCGGGAGAATTTATTGTACCTTGCAATAGATCGAACAAAAATAATAGTTTGGAGATGTTACGCCTCATTTCAAGGGAGTCAAGAGAAATCAGAAACGATCAGTATAAGAAGAGAGTAACCAGGGATCAGTCCAGGGAAGTCCACGGAGGGCAAACCTAAGGAATCTGGGCTGCACTGCCTCGACGCGGTTGACGTGAACGGCGAAATAGGGAGACCACACGGGGCTGGCATATTCCAAAAGCGGTCTGACGAAGGTACAGTAAAGAAGGGGTCGTCGAGTTCCTTAGACCATCTTTTAACGAAACCCAGCATCGAGTTAGCCCTACTAACGATCGAATCCACATGATCCTCAAATGAAAGGCGAGAATTGAGGACCACAGCTAGGTCCTTCACCTTATCAACCCTGCATAAGGTAACGCCATCGACGGTGTAGTCAAAGAGGAAAGGACGTCTCTTCCGGGAAAAGGTCATAACGGTGCACTTGCCGGCATTTAAAGGAAGGCGATTGCGAACACACCAGTCGCAGAACACGGCTAGGTCACAGTGCAAGGTACTGCAGTCTGCTTCATGAGAAGCAATGCGAAAAATCTTAGCATCGTCCGCATAACACAGAATTTTATTGTGGGTTAGGAGAAGCGTAACATCATTTACGTATAGAATGAAGAGAAGTGGACCAAGGATACCACCCTGAGGCACCCCCGAAGTGACGAGGATTTGGTCAGAAAGAGCTCCCCGAAAAAAGACAGGTAAGAAGACAACCACTTTATGAAGCAGGAGGGAAACCCAAGAAGAAACAATTTATAAACGAGGATTCCATGGTCACTCCTTTCGAAAGCCTTACTGAAATCGGTGAATAAACTCCTGCAGACATTCGAACGCAAAAAAGGCGCTGGTATATAAATTTAATTCTGTCAGCCTAAGGAGGCAAAATCCGGTAATTATCCCATACGAAGAGCAAACCTCAAAATCCGTCGTTAGACGGACTCAATGCGCTTAACAAGGACCCTATAAAAAGGAGACACATTGGGCAAGTATACTCATGAATTTGTTTAAGAAATGTACAGTAAAGGATTCTAGGATTATTAAACTCCTTGGATCATCTCTTTATGAAGCCCAAGGTTTCATAATAGTATTAATGTGATCGTAAAAAACGAGTATGCAGTAAGACCCTCAAATCATTGGATTTGTCAAGTGTGTTTAAAGAGTGTCCATCCATAGAGTAAACAGAAGGTGATATCTTTTGAGAAAAGGACTTGACAATGCATTCGGTTACGTTTAAAGGGAAGCAGCTGACGATGCACCAGCTGCCGAAGGCGTCCAAGTCAGAGTTCAAAAGGTGGCAGTCCAGATCACTCGAAATTGAACAAAATAGCTTGACATCATCAGCGTAACATAAAATTTTCGGGTGTGACGGAATTAAGGATACATTATTGGTGTAAATAATGGAGAATAAAGGATCAGAAGTATTGCTGATGCAGTATAGCCACTGATCAAAACCCGGATAAAAGCCAAGAATAAACAACTTATGAAAAAAAATTGTATGACTAATTCGATCAAAGGCCATACTGAAGTCAGTGAACATACAATCAGGCTGTTTAGCATTTTCAATAGATGATTTGCAGCAATCAGAGAATTCCAACAGGAGTCCAGTAACGATGACGGAGTAGTGCTTATGAAGTATTAATGCAAGAAATACTGAAAAAAACTGCATTAAAGGTTATTTCGAGCATATTATCCCAGCCACAGCCATGAGAAATTAGTATCTCTATTTAAAAGATTTAAAGACTCCAGAAGCATCATGTTTTCCGAATCTCCGCCTAGCCATAATACTGCCTGCAAACAAAAATATTCTAGTAGTATATTCTCGTCTATATTCATTCAGGGGCATTTCTGATAGGTTAAAGAGGTCACAGTCAGTAGTCACCCGGGAGACTATGTTTCTCAACGATTTGGCGGACGAAATTTTTATATGGCCACTAGCCAGAAAAAAACAGTAGGATGCGTCTATTTGGAAGCAAAGTATGGGTTCCACAATGGAATTGGTAACAGATTGGTTATAGTAGTTTTACTTGAAAGAAAGAATTAAATTGTCTAACAGGTGTCCTGGATTGACTCCCATTGTTATCGGTCCATTGCGCGAAAGAAAGGACGATTACATCGATCGAAAAGGACAAACTACAATATGTTTGCAAGGAATTTGTGACGAGAAGAGGAAGTTTATCGTCATCCTTGTTGTCTTTCCTGGATCTGTCTGTGACCCCGAAAACTACACATTTGACTATAATATCGATTCGATTATTTTTACATGTCATTCACTTCCCACCACTGTGGGTGACACGGATATATTACAGTATGTACCGTCAATTGGAGTCTCGTTATTCAGCTCAGCAATCCCGAAAACTGTAGCTTTGACTCTAATATCGGGCGTTTTCAATTATTCTTTCATGTTTTTTTTATTATCTTCTCATCCTCACTCCTAGGAGTGTTATAGGTGTCTAACCTCCACAGTATTCTTTTCTGGATTGTAATTAATATGCGTGCCAAGTTTGACATATTTTGCTCCATGCAATATCGAGTTATGCTTGAACATATACAGAGTTTTTCAGATCTGACGTGCCAAAATGAGTGGGGTGATGGAGCTCAACCAGACAAACAAAAAATTGTATGGCAGGGGGACAGTCTCAGCCGTTTGAGAGTTACAGGGTGATTCATAAATTTCAGTTTTTCATGATATGCACATTAATCTTTTATTTTTATCTACCCAACACAGCTACATTAAACAAACGCTAAACCAAAACTATCCTACTGACCTTTCCAAAAATGTCAACAATACTGATCTAACTCCTACCATTGTAGGTACAGGCACTTCCAAAACTGAAAAAAATGGTTTCCGATTACATTAAATTCAGAATTTCTCAAATTTTCTCCGAAATTCATATAATTAGTACACCTCTCTCTTTGTTTTAATTGGATTACCCATCTTATTACCTTTCCAAAAAGGCCCCCCTCCCCCCGCAGCCATACAATTTTTTGTTTTTCTAGTTGAGATCTATCACCCTACTCACTTTGGCACGTCAGATCTGAAACACCCTGTATAAATATATTCATACATACATACACCCACATATATTTTTGTATAAATATATTGAAATAGATTAATATCAACATTTTTCTCTAGAGTTGTTCCTTTGCCTATACAACTTCGTATTTCAAATATTTTGAACGTAATAATTTTAAGTACAGATCACGCGACTTAGATTTCCTCGTAAGTCTTTCGATTGTTAACAAAATTATACTTAAAAAAGATATGTTTACAGATAAGGCATATAATTTCCATCTAACAGAGCATCTCCAAAACAATCAAGCTATTAATTTGTAATTTAATATTAATTATACCCGCCTAAAAACGAAATATGATACGATATAATACTGTTCTTAAATAGACATAATTAGTTAGTTGGACATAGTCAAAACATAATTAGGTTAGTTACAACTTTTCGTTTTCGTTCAGATAAGTGTCATCCGGAAAGACTGAAGTTTTCGGTTCTGAAATTTGTTTGTTTTGTTACCAATTTTTGGCAGGTAAGAAAAAGAAATTTGCATCACCAAGCTAAAAAACTGCTTTTTCTAAGATTCTGTATACATCTGATTCTAGTGCCCTTGTTTCGACGTCTTACGTTGCAAGTCAATGTATATTTATACCTCATGCGCTTAATTAAAAGATTTAATTTTTCAGCAGTCTGTTTTTGTACTTTTAGCTTTCGCCAGCAGAAAACAACGGTATGGACTTGAAAGTAATATATACCCTCATCATGTAAGCTCAGCATTTTACCATTCAATTCACTAATGACCTCCCATAAAAGTTTCGTATTAGTTTTACCTCAACCATAAACTTAGCTTTTGAGATAAAACTTTTAAAAATTTTGTTCTATTACTCAGCTCACTTGATTCAGATTCAAAGCGTAAATACAGGGTGTTCCACATAAGGTGTGCCATAATAGGTTAGACAATAGATTTCACTTAGGCAATCAAAAAATTGTATGGTGGAGGATGGGTGGACAAATCAACCGTTCGGAAGTTACAGTGTAAGTCATAAATTTGACATTTTCATGTTATGCACATCAATATTTTAATTTTATCTTTTGATACACACAACGCAGCGACATCGAACAAACGTTGTTGGTCTAGCTACTACCATTGTAGGTACAGTATTTTTATTAAATCGCCCATCTTTTTACCTATCCAGAAATGTACAACATGTCAAGGTGGAGAAAGGAGTAGAAAATCCGCTTCCTCAGAAGTCTCTGAATACCTAATTATTTTATTGCAGTGTATTTAGAAGAAACGTAAAATAAAAATTTTCTTAGAAAGGGCGAAATGGTCGAAAATATTTGTTTAGGGCACAAGGGTAATTAATTTTAATTACTGCTACAAAAGAGTTATGAAAGGTGAGTGTAATTTATTTAAGTGTCGTTCTTAGCTTGAGTAGACAGTGTTCACACCCCCAGTACCCTGGCGTCCTGTTATTAATACATAATGGAAATTTTGCTATAAAAGAGGGGCGGTCAGTCAGCAAGAATATCATATCATAGTTTAGAAATAAATCGATAAGTACGTATATTCTTAAGCTAAAATTATTAAAAATTGACAGAATTTACTTTTAAGGAATACGCGGATATAATTTACATTTATTGAGTAGTGCTCGGAACCGGTACAACGACTATACTGGAAAATCAAAGGCGAATCCCTCATCGGCGTGCACCCCAAAAAGGGTTATATTCGCGGATTTCCGAATGTTAAGAGAAACCGAAAGTGTAACTTCAAACAGTACGGTATTCCGATATGAAACATCGGAAGATTCTGTCGACGTCCAGCAGCTAATAATCACCTCGCCAGGCAAGACCCTTAAACGAGCACGAGACGAGTCGTAGGACGATTGGGAGTGCCTTCTGTTAAATTGATAATGATATCACAAACTACCCAACCTAAATAAAAATTATAAATTTCAACATCCTTTCTCTATCTGGACATCTTCTGCCTTTTTGGAAACGCAATAAGGTGTATAATTTAATAATTATGAAAAACAGCTGTATTAATTACATGTATTTCGGAGAAAATTTGGGAAAATGTTGAACTTTAGGTTATCGCAAAACATTTTTCCCTTTTGGAAATGACCATACATGTAATGGTAGGAGTTACACTAATATTGTTTACAATTTTGGAAATGTCATTGGGATAGGAGTTTTTGGCATCAGTTTGATGTCACTGCATTAAATAGATTGAAGATACAAATAAAACGATGTAGGGGGAGGTATGTATGTATGAAAGAGCAAGTTTTAAAAGCCAACTGAAAACATTTTGTTTATTACAGGTAAATAAAAATGCCTTCACATAACTTTTTATTTATTAGCAAAGTTAAATCATCGATAAAAATTAACTTTCAAAACAAAATTTTTTAAATTACGGGTATCCGTGATTATAGCAGATCACATTTTACAGATTGTTGTGCTCTGGGTTGCAAATTCTCTGATGTTGATTCATTTGCCGCTTCCGTTTCGTGATTCGGTCTATCCGTCACAAACGATGTCAAAACACATCGTCGATAAATATATTGGAATTCAGAGGGTAAATCCCAGTTTTCATTATTTGTAGGCTGAAAGCCGATAAATTTGATTCTCTAACCAACTGCACTACTTCATTAATGCTTAATGTTTTGCCACCATTTGACAACATCGACTCATTTATGGCGATGTGGCATCTGGTTTTAAAAGGCCCATACACTGCTAAATCTAATGATTGCAACCTGTCGTTGGAATGTAGTCAAAATGTCAAAATTATTATTGAATAAAATAGTTTTAAAAAATTATTTAAACCGACTTCTAGAAAAGTCCTAAAAGGCATAAAATAATTTCTTATTTTATATCTATTACGACGTTTTGAAGTCGGTGCAAATTAAGCAAACAAAAGAACTACCCAACCACAATAATTGAAGATAATACATAAAATTACCTGAACGTTTCAGCTCACGGGATCATACGGAAGGACGATTAAATATGTTGCTGTAGTTGTTGGGTTTGTTTAATTTGTACCGACTTCAAAACGTCGTAATAGATATAAAATAAAAAATTATTTTATGCCTTTTAGCACTTTTCGTGAAGTCGGTTTAAATAATATTTTAAAACTATTTCACTTTTTAGTGTCTTCTACTCTGAACAAAAAAAAGAAACATCCAAATCGGCACACGCGTTAAAAAGTTAAGTTCAACCCCATGCCCCCACCTCCATCCCAGCAAAATTGCTTTTCTCGTGATATCAATCAGGGAACATACTCTACCCAACAAAAAAAGGATCATCGTAATCGGTCCCCTCGTTACTACAACTCAATGGTGGATCACACTATATACAACAGCACAAGAACTACCCAAATCGGTCCACGCGTTACAAAATAAGTTCCACCCCCACCCCACTATTTTTTTCTCTTGGTATCAACCAGGGAACTCTACCCAACAGAAAAAGTATTATCCAAATCAATCGACGCGTTACGAAGTTAGACTACTCCTTCCCCATCCCCCACCCTAGGCCAAATTCTTTATTCCTATTAGCAATGGGGGATCATTCTCTGTACAGCAAAAAAAGAACCATCAAAATGGGTTCACGCGTTACAAAGTAAGGTTTCACCCCATCCCACCCCACCCCACCCCACCCCAACCCCGCCGAAATGTTTTTTGACATGGTGAGCCTCGGTGAACATACTCTACCCAACTAAAAAAAGAATTATCAAAATCGGTCAACGCGTTACGAAGTTATGCCCGGTCAGGCATATAAAAAAAATATATACATACTCCCTTTGTTTTTGGTAAGTCGGTTAAAGATGGCCCCGATATTCACATGTGAGTTGTGATTATCCATTAAAAGTAAAGGTTTTCAGATTGTTAAATCTTTGTAACTACTCATAAAATTTATGAACCATACTGCTCTAGCAATTCGGTCGATATTCCACTTCTCTGGGCAGACTGAATTTGATTTAGCATATTGAAAAGCTAGTTATCTAGTTTGCTAGATGCGGTTTTTAAATAAGACAACAAATCTTTTTGTAGTTTTGTAAAACACGGCTGTTGCCTATATTTGGACAATGAACATAATATGATTCCTAGCTGAGTTCGTAAACTTTTTAATCATATTCGCTTAATATGCTCTTGATATACCAAAGACTATAGCAGTTTTATTTATTTATTGGTAATGTTCACTTACCTCTCGTACTGTGTCTTCAAGTACAGCGCCCGTATTTGGTTTCTCGACTCGATTGATCGAGTCTACAAAATTCTTCTGTCGATTTGTGTACTATTTAGTATTTGGCAACTCGATCGAATCGACAAAAAAGAGTAACTATTTAAAGCATCACATTTTTGTCTAAATTATGAATTGTAACAAACTTATCATCTATTTGAGATGTAAAATTTTTTCTGCAATTAGTGTTTATCTGAAAATTTTAAAATATTCGTCAGTTAGTTCGGTTAATTTTAAACAAATTTTGTAAATTGACTCAATCGGGATACATTTTCTACAGGAAATGACGAAATGAATGAAAGAGTGCATTTCAAATCACTACGAGATTCATCCATTCCCTTATCATTACGAGAGTCTAGGTGGCGTGGTATAAACAAGTTTTTATAATAATCAAAATACTTTGTTAAAAGTTAAGACTACTTTTTCATGTAGATTTGTTAAGAAATTTCGCTTAAGCAAAGAGGCTTTTTGCTCTCTGCTACACCACTTTATAAGTGTGACTACAAGTTGGAAAAGAGCTGGGCCCGTATTTGGTTTCTATATAGTTTTATAGACATATCCATCTTTTTCGATTGAAGTCGTGGAAGAATCCGGACGAAGAATAAGAATCTGAGTGACCGTCAAATTTATTTTTATTAATTTAATCCAGCTGTTTGTGAATCCCGAGTAAACGGAGAGATCGTCATTTTCATTTCATTAAAATAATTCAGCTGTTGTGAATCTTCAAAGAAAAGAGAGTGAAGAAAGTGCCAATCCCAAAACAGCAGTAGGAAAAATTTAAGATTTCAGACGGCCTATGAGCCCTGAGTTGGTTTCGCAAAAAAATTGACATCATACGAAAATTTACATCAAATATCAATCACGCGGCAGCGGGTGGGCAGTGGTAAAAATAGAAAGTAATAATTATATGGCTAAGGAGGAGGAATTTAAGTAAGTTATGGATAAATTTAACTTAATTGTGAACACATTTGAACTTCAGCTAGAAAATAAGAGAAAATTGCAGGTAGCTTGGAATTAGTTACGACGAAATAAGTTAGCGAAATAAGATAATCGTAGTTAAGAATAGGTAGCAAGATACTTCTTTAAAAATTAAAGTGTAAACTTTGGTACGTTTAATAGAAAGTATGAATTCCAATCATTTCCGTCTTTTGGAATTTGGAATAACCACCTAATTTATATTTCAAAATTTTAATGCAAGTCAAGACTTCCCCTAGATGCTTGGCTTACACCTGAACATTAATTTATAATACTCATAAAGTTAGTGTCAAATTTACAACAAATTTTCCATTAAGGGAATACACCTAGTCATGGAGTAGAAAAAAGCGTTTTTAGGAACTTTTTTTTGGGAAACTATTGATTATGTAAATTCGATTTTTATTTAATTTAATAATACGTCCTTTTAAATACAGTTTGCCAAATTTTGATAAAGACGAAAGAAAAAGAAATGGAGGCACTGCATCCGTTTCGCTGCGAACTCCAATTCTCAAACTCGTTTAGTAAACTAATTTCTTTGGAAAGTTTGATTTCAGATGATCCAGCTCCAATAATCAGCAACACCGCAAAGTCCCTTAGAAAAAGAGGGTCACAGGAAAACGTGCGCAGCACCGCTTCTTTCCTTGTTTTTGTTTTTAATCAAAATTTCACAAATTGTTTTTAAAAGATGTTTTATGAAATTAAATAAACATCGAATTTATATAAATAGTTAATACTGCGAAAACGAAAATTCTGAAAAACGCTTTTTTCGGTTCTATGACTAAGTATATTCCCGTAAGGTGAAGTGAAATATAATTCGCTATTTAACGGACCTTCGAGTCGGATATAATAACTTATTCCTAAACCTAAAACGAATAACCACTTGATGTGTCCGTTTCCTTAATTTTTTATTCCGAGCAAAATATTTATAAAATGGATAATGTGAGTATACTACTGTTGCCGCGGGTTTTAAGTGCTATTTTCCACCGACTTCTTAAAATATGGCGACTGTTGAGCAAGAAAAGGAAATCGACGAAGTTAATTTAAATTCCAATCAAGACGATATCAACCTTCCAAGGCTCTCCTTAAATAATTTTCGGGAAATTACCTTGAATGAGCTTCTTTCTCTGATTTGTTTAAATGATGATGTCGATATGAAGGCTATAGACGAATAAAGTTTGCCGACAATCAAATAGAGGTCTTAAAGAACAATTTACTTGCCCAAGAAAAAGAACAATTTACTTCCTCCTTCTATGGTTTTGAAAACTTGGTTCCTGTGGAATTTCCTTTAGGTAACAATTTCGGGCTTCAACAAGATATCGATCCCAAATCCACTTGCAGAGAAGCCGTGAGTTTTACTAGTATTTGTGGCCTCAAAATTCTTGAATGACCACCATAAAGGCCAGACCATAAGCCCGTAGAGAATGTATTCGGTTTAGTGGAACACCGAGTTGTCTCACGCTTTTAATTCATGAACTTTCACAACTTAATTCTGCATTGGTACAGGGCAAACGTTTTACAATCGTGAACCCCGCCGTCATCGTGAATTAGTTTCATGCCCTATATTGTAATTCAGCGATGTATTTTTTATGTTATTTAAGCTCGTGAGATTTCTCTGCTTTAAATTAACTTAATTAATCGAAATTATGAGGGATGAGTTTTAGCGAGGAGTACCTACCGACGGGTAGGGACAAATATTATCACCATCGTGATTCCCGCCGTCGAAAGCCTGGAAAAAGCAATTTTCAGCACATTTGAAACTTTTTGTAGGGGGAAAGTTTCAACTCCCGGGAGCTGATCGGATTTCCACTGGTCTAAATTTACTTAATTTATCGATATGTCTTAAAAACTTCCAAGCCTTCGCAAGCCTATTATCCCGCCTCCTGTGGCGGGAGGAAGGAGGAGGGGGTAGTTTGAAAAGGGTGGCTAAAAACTTATTGCCATCACGTCGTTCCTAGCCGGATTGGTCGTCTTAAGTCTTAAATAAAAAAATGTAAAATAAGCGTAAAATAAGAACTACGATAAAAATTTATCATATATTATAACGACATTAATATAGTGAAAAATCTGGCAAATAAAGTTCAAAATTAGCTTATGACAATGTACGTTTCAAACTATAAATATAAGGATAATACTGTGTATAAGACACTTAGTTAAGTAGTTGCGTGTTAAAGTAGATAGAAGAAAATATTTTATAATTTTGTCTGACTTGGCTAATAAACACGGGCGTTGTTAATCAATCCTGTCACCTGTCATATTCAACAGGAATATTTCCAAGTGTATGGAAACTTGCTCATGTCCAGCCGATACTTAAAAAAGGAGAGGCATGCGACCCCTCTAACTACAGACCAATTGCACTAACCTCGATCATATCCAAAGTTTTTGAATCACTCATCAACTCTCAGTTGTTGAAATATCTAAAAAGTAACCATCTTATCAACGATTGCCAGTACGGTTTCCGCGCTGGCCGCTCAACCGGAGACTTACTAGCTGTTCTAACGGAGCGTTGGAATCATTGTCTCCATAATTTCGGTGAGTCCGAAATCGTCGCTCTTGATATTTCAAAGGCTTTTAATAGAGTCTGGCATGCTGCCCTGTTAGCCAAACTTCAAACATTTGGTCTGCGCCCAACCCTCGTTAAATGGATAGAGAGCTTTTTGTCAAGCCGTTCAATCCGTGTAGTAATTGACGGAGTTACATCTGATTCCTACGAAATAAATGCCGATGTACCTCAGGGTTCAGTTCTTTCACCAACCTTATTTCTTCTTTTTATTAATGATCTCTTATCCCTTACTCTCAATCCTATTCATAGTTTTGCCGACGACAGCACCCTTGATTCCGCGTACTCATTTGATTCTGTAATGAATTCACGTGGAAATGCTACAGAAGTCAATCGGGAACGCATGTTTAGATCATTAAACAAAGACATTTCTATGGTCCTCGCTTGGGGCAGAGCAAATCGTGTTACGTTTAATGCATCCAAAACTCAATGCTGTTTAATGTCCCTTAAAAAACGCCCAGTTCACCCCCAACCCATTTCTGTCGACGGAGTGAATATACCCAATTCACCCTCCCTAAAGATCTTGGGTATTGAGATATCCAGCAATCTTAGCTGGACGGATCATATGTTTGCAATCGCTAAAAGTGCGATGAAATGTTTGGGTTTTCTACAAAGATGTAAGAAATATTTCACCCCACCCGACTTAGCGTTGATCTACAAGTCCCACATTAGGCCTAGACTTGAATATAATTCCCATATTTGGGCAGGGGCAGGACACACCGCATTTTCCGCGTTAGACAAAGTTCAGCGTAAGGCTGTTAAACTTATTGGCGATTCCTCAATCTCTGAGGGTGTTGACTCTCTGGAGCATCGACGGAATGTCGGTTGTCTCTCACTTTTTTATCGCTATTTCCATGGCCATTGTTCTAACGAAATTGCTAGCCTGATTCCTTATAGAGTCATTACAACGCGCGATACGAGATCTACAAGTCGCTCCCACCCCTATACTCTCCGGGTCAAATTTGGACGTACCGTCAAATTTCGGGAATCTTTTCTTAGCAGAACAACACGAATGTGGAACAGTTTACCATCTTCTGTTTTTCCCTCGTCTTATGAGCCTGAAACTTTCAAACGGGGCGTACATCGACACCTCCTTCACTCAACCTCCTAACCCATTTTCCCCAACCTTAATTCCTTTCCTGCCAAGGCTGTGCTTTAGCATCATAGGGCATCCCCTGAGCTTTGGCAACATCATATATATATATATATAAAAAAAAAAAAAACATAAGTAGAATTTAGCTCCTTATGAGGTACAGGGCGTCTACTATACCGACTCTCCATCTGCTTCGGCTCTGCGCCAACACCATCACTTATCACTTCACTTCACTTTCACTTCTCTACGGATCTTCTTCATGTATTGCTCAGTTATCTAACTGGGCATTTTGAGTTCCGCGTGTATTTTCTCAGTATGTTGCCTATCCATTGCCACTTTCACCTTTGAGCGGCTTGGTCTGTAAGAGTGAGTGATAACGATTTAGTTGATAACGACCTCCAGCAAATGGATGTTAAGAATGCACTGGAGACACCGCTTGGCAAAGGCTTGTAGCTTGATACTATTAGTCACTTTCCATGTTGCACAGCCGTACAACAGAACAGATTTTATGTTCAATTTGAAGATCTAGTTTTGTGCGCCATATCTTAAGCCCTGCGTTGAGACCTTGTCTCTTTAGAGCTTCGCATATTGTGCCTAGATGACTTTTTAATTGCATAGGAGATACACTTCGTTTCATAATTCAGATGCATAAGGTGCTTAAAAAGTTTACATCTAATCCCTCGCGATGGGTGGTCATCCAGAGCAGTGATGTCCAAACCTATGCCCGCGGGCAAGTGAGCTTTTTAGCTTTTAAATTCGTATATGCACTGTTTGGCTGTATTCGGTTTTCTGTTTTTGCGTTTTTAATCGTTAAAACATACAAAAGTTAAAAAGATCGTCATATTTAAGTTTATTTGTAAGAAATTATACAATATCTTGAAATATACAACCATTTACAAACATTTTAATGTTCTAAATTAAACAAACAGTACGAACTGCTTCTGAAGCTTTTAAGCATTCCTCAAATTAAGTAGTGTGAGTTTGGCCATCACTGATCTAGAGCACTGAGCAATATGCCATTAATGACGATCAAGAAAAGCAAAGGTGACAGTGTGCGTCCTTATATCACTCCATTCAGCACTTGGAAGGGCTCCAACAGTTTTCCCTTGTATGACGTGACACAGAGTAAAACGATTTATCAAAATCAAAAGATATTAGATGTAAAGGAAACCTCCATTCGGCGAATGGCTCGATGATAATTTGGAGGGTGTTGATGTGGTTGCGGTAGAAGAAATCCCCATCATTAAGAGTGCGCTTAATTGGTTGCTTGATTCGCATAAAGATAATTTTTGCCACTAATTTGGAGACTGCAGTTAAAAGACAGATGCTGCGCTAATTGTTGGGATACGCTATACGAAATTTCGCTGGTATTCCATCAAGCTCTGCTGCTTTGCCGAGGTCAATCGACTTAATTGCGTTCGCCACCTAAAATCTTATAGGAGGTCTGGTGTTTAAGTTGGCCAGAGCCGGCGGTTCTTCAGGCCAGGATGAAGCTGTATTCGACGATCCAAAGTATTGTTTGGGACTTAAACCAAATATTCTATCCGCCTCCGCAGTTGATGCTCCTACGTAACAAGTACGGATATTATTACCACTAAACTTTAAAGATTCATAATATTCCTGCTGAAATTCGTAGTTTCATGCTTTCACGAAAGAGTAAGAAATGTTTTAATTTTACATAAAGCCATAGGCTTTAAATAACTTTAAAGTGGCCGCAAGAGAACGGAAATGGTTCTATATTAATTTTCCTGTGTGAGTGGCATATCTTTCTGTTAAAGTGCAAAATCCTTTCTTAAAAGTTTATCTTCAAATTATACTGCGCATTTGCTTAATTAGTTAGTTATAGTGGCGGCTTACATAGCGACGGAGGCCCAATTGGCAAGCAATTTACCGCTTTGACATCACAGAAACTCGTTGCTCGACTGTTTAAAAATAAATTGAAGTTCAAGTTAGATGAAAATACCCGGCATCTTGCCCTGGTTGATTCCGGATATTTGCATATAAGGTGAAAAAATTTTTTTCATTCCTTTCTCCTTGCAATGTGAGCTTAAAAGAATATCAAGTCTTGCCGTAAGATCCCCGATGAGCCATGCTCATCTTCGTCTCCCCGGCGATGTCCCTTCGGGAACTGTTTAGGAGTTCTTTCGACCTTACTAGAAATGGTGCAAGAGGTTAAGACTCTCCATCTGGAGTCTACCGTTGAGAGAATGTGCGCGAAGATATTCCTCTTAACTATCCCAAGCGAACTGTGCAACATTTCCGCAAGAGGCAAGCGACAAAGACCATAGCCCGCCTAGCTAGCTCGTCAGCCCTATCATTTCCTTCGATGTCTGTATCTTGAGACCCAAATCAAGGTATCAAAGATAGTAAGCAGGTCGCCAAAGCTGATTAGTTGTTCGCGACATCTCCATACTAATTTTTAGATAATAAATGAGTCAAAATTCGTAACAGTAGGAGCGATGCTTCGGCCTGCTAATTTCTGCGTTAAAAGCTCGCACGCTTAGAGAATAGCCAGTATTTCTGCTGGAAGACGCTGGTATAGTATGAAAGCATGTTTGACTTAAAGACGTTCAGCGATTCGGAGTATAGTCCCGCGCAGTTCATTTTAAGGCGTCTGAGTGCTTCTATATCAGAGTTTGGTTCTTATACTTTGCGCTATTTTGAAATCTGACGGTGAAGTCTATTTCTTAAAGGGTTGTTTGCTCTGGTAGCATATTTCAAATATTACTGTCGACATACGATTTCGCGGTGCAGCACAAATATGTTTTAAATAGCCCATTTGTTTTTTACTAGGTAATGTATTTGCTTTACTATATAAGGCCACTTTACAACTACTATTAATTTGCCCGCCTTGTTGGCTTATTAACTGCAAGTTTCTTTCTCCTTTTTTTAGAAAATTCCAGATAAAGGCATTAATTTTTATTTGACTTTTTTGAGTATCTTGAGAACAGTCATGCAATTAACTTGTTATGTTCTCAAAATCCTGTGGTGGTGGTTTTAGTCCATGTCATGTTCGTCAAAATTGGAACTATTGATTCTGCAGATTTCGGTCTCTTTCAGGTACTCTAATTTATTTACTTCGTGGAAATGTGACCGCCATACGAACAACTGTTAGTTCGACTAACTATTGCACTGGACTGAAACTATGTTAAGATGCGGGGGATGAATTTTCGATAGTTGAATGGGATTCTGGGATATTCTAATTTCATCACACTGTATCTTATTTCACTGTATCATATTTTAATGGGACACTGGGAAATTTTTGTACTCATCATCGATACAATCGTTTACTTGGTCGAATAATTTTATATATTCATTATGATGGCTCATGCTGATATAAAGACTCATCGTCGGGGTAAATTCAGTAATTAGCCCCAAAAGAAAAGCTATTTACATTAAACCATACTGGAGAAGACGACCGGAGGATACGTAGTTAAGATTCTAGGTTGTAAATTATCTTTATATTCATTATTGTTATTCTTTCATAGCGATAAGTTTATTAGTAGCGTTTTAAAAATTATAATTGCATAAATCTATATTCAAAACTAGTATACCTTTTTCTATTCAAGCAATATTAACTTTTAGTATTTGATTTCTACTTCCAAATTCCACGATTGAGCTATATTGTTTTTTTGCAGTATATTTTGGATGAATTTTAAAATGTTCTATATCATTGATTTATGGATTAGAGTCTTACAATGTATTATTTTTAGGAAGAAAAACCAACAAGCCACGATTTGCTCAAATTATTACATTTATGCAAGTTTCGAGTCGAAATACAGAATTTTATTAAAAATAAAACCAAAATCCAGACTTCCGAAAAAAAAGAAATACAAGCTTAAAGAAATTATAATACTACAATACTAGACTGAGAGATGTTATAAGTAATACAAACGAAACATCACTTGAAACAAGCTCTAAATTACGCTAAATTAAAGTGCAAAGACTGAGTCATAAAATACTCTGAAATAATATGAATAAATATTATAAATATGTGAAGACAATTAATAACCTAAATGATAATAAACAAACCAAAGCTAAATAAATTAAATGAATATAAAATAAACAATTTAAAAACCTAAAAATATTTGTAAGGTGCGCTTTCAAAATTAATTAACGCAGCCAAACGAAGGCGGAAATGACGATAGTCAGGAATGGCGGCAGATATAAAAGTTATAGGAGATGAGCAATCTCTCTCTCTTTTTGGTTCCAGCTGCTACAGTGAAGACGCAGCGTCACGAGTGAAAAGTTCTGGGAAATGTGCAAGTATTAATATTAATGTGGAGTATCAATAAAAGGGAAAAGCAAGTGAAATAAAACCAAAAGAACCATAATTGAAGTGTTAAGGAAAAATCAAAAGCGGGAGCCTGGATATGGATCAGGTGGATAAGAAGTAAGGAACTCGTGGAGAAAAAGGAACCTCAAAAAGGCAAAGTTAAGTTAATAATTGAAATTTATATATATATATATATATATATATATATATATATATTCGTTTTCTTTTTAAACGCGGCTGGAAGGTAGGGAAACAAAAGTATTTCTTTTTTTTTTGAATTCCTAATAAATATATATCTTTATGTAATAAATTTACGTGAGTTAAGTATTTTTGAGTTAAATTGATAGGTTTCGTGGTCTAACCTGCGTTTGCAAAAGACCACGCGGCGCCCATTATATTTTCACCTTAATTTGTTTTTGAAATACCCACACCTATTCTCCTGAGCTGGTATCTATACACTTGAGGCGTGTATAGCATAACAAACTTTCTTAGTTAAAATCTTTGTTATAGCAGGAGCAAGCTTTTTTTAACGACTCTAATAACTTCCTGTGTTTTCTTTTACAATTATTGGTCGTCTTCTTTCTTGCAAATTTTTTACACGTCCTTTAATTTTCGCGTTCAGAACTTTGTAGCGAATGGTTTCACTATGCCAGTTGCATAGTTTGTCCAATGCCTTTCACAGAAATTCCATTATTATATTCTGCAACAATACTAGCTAACTGTACAATAAACTCACTTTCACACAAACTGAATACTTCTCCAGCTTTGAATTACTGCAATGAAAGCTGACTGAAAAATATCAAACTTGATATTTCCTAGAATAGAATCAACTCATGCACAAATAAATTTGTTGCAACGTCATTTACAGTTTCTTGCTTATTTAATTTACTCCTATACAATCTTATACATTTTCCTTTTTAAGTAAATATCAATAAAAAACTTAATCCGGCCTTTGGGTAGATTACTTCAACGTAACGTAAAGGTTTTTGGCTTCTCAAACCGGAAGAGGTTGACAATAATATATTTTTCGACTTTTTTCGTATAATGTCTTTAATGTGCAGCATAAAAATGTGGTTTTTATAATGATTAAAGATCACAGAGACACAAGCCTAGAGGAAGGGACAATAAATCATAATTAATAACGAATCATAATATAATCAGAAATCGTAACAAATCGTAATATATAATAAGAGAATAAGGCAAAATATATATATACATATATACAAATATTTCATATTTCTTTAAGTACAAAGACGGAGTTCGATTAATTGGTTGAGCGGTACGACCACTATGCCATGCCTTCCGGGTTCGAGAACAGGTCTCTCCGTGGATTTTTAAAATATAATTAAAAAATCCGCTCCGTCTCTGGGCTGTTGTCTAGCTCGCAGCAATGCAAAAACAGGACATTCACCCTAAATTCGCTTCCGGGGAAAGCCATACTAACGCATCAACGGGATGTACCCTGAGCTTTGGTCACATCGTACAAAAAAAGTACGCTATTTTGTAAAAAGAAATTTGTTTTTTTATTTGAAAAAGTTTTTTGAGTCATTTATTTAGGTTCATTTGAACTTTGAAATAATAGAGAGTACATTAAAAAAAGTTCAAGGCAATCGAAGGGTTATTCTTGTTAACTAAAAAACCATTCACGGCAATATTCGATAAAATACAGAAAAATTCCAGAAAAACATTTTCTACCCCTTCTACTTAAAGTTGTAAAAACTCATTTTAGGGTAACAAGACTTTGAAGCCTAAAAAAGGTGGTTTTTTGGACTCCGTTATAAGTCATGGTAATGTAGGTGCTAGGTATTTGAAACATACATACTTTCAACTACATTTCAGAAATTTTTTTTATTGTTCATATTAGTGCGGGCCGTTTAGGTCCCCTGATTGACAGTCCTGCCTGGATGGTTTTAATCTTTATTTTTCTAATATATATATTGAAGTAGTTTCAGTTAAAAAATTTATTTTAAACAAAATGGGAGTCTCTCAAAATAACTTTTGAAACTACATGAACAATTTACTTATTTCGGGCTGCAAATTATGTAAAATTCATATATGTAAATCCGATCCGATCTAAACTGACGGCGATATACTATCAACCAGTTGCAAAAGAAAAACGTATTTAATCTGTAAAGCTTTAGTTTTACCATACATTAATATATGTATATAAAGGGAACCATTTTTATCAATTTAAGTGTAATATTCTAGGAGGATAGCCTCCAAAACAAATAATTATTTTAAATTCGAATAAAAAGCACCAAATAATAAATAATTATTTGCGAATAATCCTCCAAATAACAAATAATTTTTGTAATCAAATAAATTTTTTTTTTCGATTTTTCAATTTATTTGAAATTTTATCTTTATTCGAATAAAAAATGCCCATCTCTGCTTTAAAGTTTCTTCGAGGATTGACGCTTCATTGAAACGCAATAATTTGCAAAAAATGTTAAAATTGCGTGACTTGCTATTTATCTCTTCCTAGTTCTCAAAACTCCTTTTGGAGTATGGAGCGGGAGGACAACTTCACCTATTCCGAGACAATGACTGCAAGAAGACGGACAACTTAAGGTGGATTGCGAATAACCGACATTATTCTGCAACGTGTGACGTTCGGTTGGAACGAACCCAGGACCTCCGGAATGGAAGGCCGACAGACTATCACTTATTCTACCAGCGACTCAGGTATAACCATAACAAACGGAATATTATTCGGTCAACACCAAAATGCTCCAACCTTCGTCAACATCTCTGATAGGAAAAGACGTTGTATAAGTTTAAATTGGATCGGGTATGACTAAGATGATTTTAATAATCTTTCTGGTTACCTTTTTAAGATGAGTTCAAATAAACATTGTTCACCTGAAGTGCGTCGCATTGCAAAAGCGATGAGAAAAGAAGGAAAAACGCTGAACTTTATTGGTAATGCACTAAGCAGAAATATAAATGGTGTAATCAATGCAATCTGTATCAGAAAGGCAGAAAAAATAACCTCAACCACCAAACCCATTTTTGACTTCGAACTTCCAACGGTCAGAACTAGGGATGGGGGATCGAACTGAGAAAATCGATTCAGTACGGATCGATCTGTAATTTATTTCCGATTTCGTAGATCGATTAATCGCCTTAAAATAATCGATATATATAGATCGAACAGAGCGATTCAATTAATTAGAACTGTGTCTCTATATAAAAATATAGGGTCAGAAGTAAACCAATTTATTAAATAATAGAAAACAGCCTTTGTAGCTTACAAATCTTAACTAAGCAAAAATGGGTATTTCACAAATATTGCTTATTTAATCGAAAAACAAATTGCGATGGAACAGAGTGTTTTTTGTCTTTTTTGAAAGTACATACTAATTCTGACTCGTCTTCATTAAAGGAACACAACTAAAAATTTACACCTAAAAGTAAGAGGGAAGCACAACTTTTGTGTCGCGCATTTTTTTTAATAATAGCAGAAACATGCCAGGAATATTTTCAAAAACGACCCCAAAGCATTTCGATGTCTAATTTCAAAACCTATTCCAGAATATTTTATGAGTATATACGAGGAATATTCTCGTAAATGGAAGGTTTTTGGTCTCAGCCCTAAAAATGTGTATCTCGGGGACGTTTTTTGAAAATATACTTGGAGTGTTTAATTCTTTCGTTTTAAACGGAAGTCACCGCAAGTAAAAGCCGAAAGTTCAACTTCATCTTCCTCCCTGTCTTCATCTTGCCAAAGGAAAACATGGCTAACGCAGCAAGCTGCCAACGTTAAATTCAAACATGTACTATTCAAAAAAGATAATTGTGAAAGATGAGATTTGAGGAGCCGTAAACTAATATGCATAACGTTTAGGACATCGGTATACAAAATTCAACTTACTTTCGAAGCAATTCCACGTCGAATCGTGTATTCTAGGTGATTTTTTATACTGGAATTGACTACGCAGGAAAAAACAATTTGAATAAAAGCTTAAAATCCCACATTCGAATATCATTTATCTTAGATTTTTCTTTAAATAACTTATTTTTTTCTCGTTGGGGAATCACCTAACCAGAAATAAATCATAACAAGCCACCAATGACAAAATCATACAGTAGTCACTAAACTACACAGTTAACACTAAAATATTATAGCGATCTCAAACGCATTCATCTAACATTAACACAAATTAAAAATAAAATGCAAAAAAAAAATCACGAGTGAGCTTGTTTAATTTTTTTTTAAATAGATCGAAATCGGAAATAAATAAATCGATTCGAGCTGAATCGGTCTCGTGTAAGATCGATTCAAAAATCGGCAGATCGAAGGCTTAAAAATCGATCTCTCGAGATCGAATCGAAGATCGCCCATCCCTAGTCGGAACAAGATTACAGAAATACAACTTACCTGGTAGAATAAGCGGTATCTCTAATACATACATATATATATATATATATATATATATATATATATATATATATATATATATATATATATATATAAATATATATATAATATGGTATATACTCTGAGGCACTTTGCTTTTAAAGTACCAAACACATGATTCTATCTCTATGGAGTGACGAAACAAAAACAAATTTATTTGGTTCGGATGGAAAAAGATAAGTCTAGTGAACTAAGAGAAAGGAGTTCCACCCTTGTTATGTAAAATGCTATAGGAATGTTTTTTTGGTCAGGTGTTGGTCCTGTATTCAACATAAATTATATTATGAGCAAGAAAGTATACCGAGATATTTTGGAAGAAATAATGCTGCCATATGCAGAGGACAACATGCCGTTATTTTAGCTGTTTCAGCAGGACAATTATCCCAAGCACTAATCGAAACTGGTAAGTTATTTGTTGACTGGCCACAAGGCGTCCGTGTTGTCATGGACGTCTAAGTGATAGATCTCAACCAGATTGAGAAATTTTTTTACATGTACTTTTAATGCATTTGCTAAAACATTCAAAGCTCTGATTAATGCAATATCAATAAATTTCTGCGTCTTACAGGTGAACAATATTTATTTAGACCCATCTTAAAAAAGTTATCAGAAAGATTATTAAAATCATCTTATCATAAATTAATTATTTATAGGTACCTACTTTTGACAAAAAGCAACTAAATCACTTTTTCTCAGACTAGTAATAAGAAAATTTCACTCAAAAAACAAAAATTACTAATTATTTTGACCACACTAAAAATGCGGAACTTTATAACTAACTTTCCAGTGTATAACTAAAAAACTGAACGATTAACCAATTCACTGCATAGCGAAAAAATCAGAATTTAATAACTAAAACAATTAAGGTTCAGAAGAACAGATCTTTAGAAGCGAAATTAGTGCATGAACTGGTTCCCAGTATTGTAACTTATGTTTGATCAGCGCAGTATTTCATTGGCTGTATTTGTTGTGCGCATAAGATTTAGTATCTGATGTTGTGATTTATGATAAAATTGATATGCTATTAGATAAGAAGTTGGTTCAATATCAATCATGGTAATTATGGAGAATAACCCCCTTCTTCAGATGTTCTTGAAATTTTAGTATGTTGCAGAGTTCAACGCGCTTAACAATAATGTACACATATGTGTATATACATGTTGGGCGCGGAAACCCCATCTTCACATACCCATTGAGAAAAGGAGCGCTCTAAGAAACTTACTGAAGCGCTTCGTTAGAAGTTTGCAGCGCTTACTTTGCCTATCCCACATCATTGCCTTTTTACATAGGAATGTCCGCAGAGTCAAGCGCTTCACTACTGTTCTTAAGAAGCGTTTTCGAAGGCTTTCTTATTGATGAGAAAAGAAGTATTTGAGAATCTCGGGCTTCTCGAAGCTTAAGTTATGCTTTTTCAGCAATCTTCGAATTTCTTTCTTTTTTCTTTCTTTATCTCATAAGAGACCTTCAAGTGTGCTTCTTAAGAACAGTAATGAAGCTTTGCCTCTGCGGAAGTTCCTTACAATGGCAATGAAACGAAGCCCTGCAAGCTTCTAACGAAGCGCTTCAGTAGTGTTCTTTGATCGAGTACCTGTGTTGCAAACAAAAATTATAAAATAAAAAAGATGCATATGCAAATTTGCGTCGAATTTCTTAAGTTGCAAATGTATAATTATAAAAAAATAAGAAATTTCGTTATTTATTATCGCTGGTATAGAACTAAAATTAAAATAAACATGTTTAACCAATCGTCGACGTTTTGAGTTTAACTTATAGAAATATTATCACTATTCGATTCCAAACTGAAACACGTAATGAACTATTAACTTGAATTATACAATAAATTAAACAAAACAACATTGAGCAATGTGAAGAGGGAGACAATCAAAAACAGACTCTGTTCATCCAAGTCAAGATGATTTTACATGTATTATATATAGTTCATTTCATTCAGTGTTTCAGTTTGGAATCGAATAGTAATAATATTTCTGTAAGTTAAACTAGAGCCCTGACAAATTCCAAATCAATTCGTTTATTATATGTATCGTATATGAAATAAAGTAAAATAAAGAAATTCAAAAAATCAGAAGTTAACTTCAATTGAAACTGCATCTTTACGGCGTATTTTTCAGTTTATAAGTAGCTTTATAACATTTATTTTGGCTATTTTTTCAACATACCCACAATTTTCACCTTTAATGACTTCTTAAAAACATCAGTGCGCAATGAGAGGAAAAATCTAAGTAAATAAATCGTAATACCCACCAAAAAGATATGCGTTAAATATTTTTTTGTCCTTAATGGATTTCTTCTTTTGAAACCCGTCCCAGTTTATATTTAATAAAATGTCCAAAAAGCAAATGTATGCATTTTGATATACTCGCAGTCCCAATTTTTTCTAAATAAAATGTCGCTTCCTTTTGTGAAAACATTTTATAGATATAAATTCATATAAAAAAAACCTAGTGAGTTTTCTTATGTTTATTTTAATGGCAACTAAAAAAACTTACCTGTTGTTACCTGCTTTTGTGGACATTGAAATCACTTGCACTTTAGTCAAGCTTATTAAAACGACTAATCGCGAACTTACGCGTTTTAAAAATTCGGAAAAAATGAATAAAATTGGAGTAGAGAATGAATAGTACATACCGAGCGCAAGCCAATGAACTATGTCATTTACTTCTCTGTGCACAAAAAGTGTTCTTAAATATTATGTAAAAGGAAAATTATGATTTTGATGTATAAATTACACCCTTCTTCGCCCTACTTCCTGTCCCTATCTGGATATTATACCGGAATTTGGGAAAGGAAAAGGGCAAATGTAAACAAAACGACGTTCTGTTTCGTGCAAATTCCTTATGCGATAATGCTATTTTCATCAGACAAAGCGGAAATGAGCAATAGGCTTATTAAGATTAAAAAACTATATGAAGTTATGCTTTCCGCGCGCGGACAGAATAACATAAATATATTAGTGTAACAGGAGAAACTTAGGGTATTAATTATTGTCAAGGGAATGAAGCTAATAGTCTGATCTAGGTAATATTTTTTAAACAATACAGATTGCGATATTTGTGCACAATGTTTTAATAAGTACATTTACTTTATTTCGTCCATGAGGATGTTTTTTGTGACACAATGTAATAAAATATAATAACGATAGATTTATTATTGCACTATACTTAAATGGTGTTTTGAGAATGGAGTCCATAAAATTTATAACTCATAAATTTTAAGTTACTGGACATATCCAAAATGTAGAGGACAGGGCCCAATCAATAATTGAAAAGCACATTAACAGATGCAAGAAATTCTCACCTAACCGGATCAGTATACTGGACCTCAAAAACTGGCAAACCTTACGCAGTGGAAGAACTGTTATTTCTAATGGAAATACTCTAAAAAAACGGTTTATTGTAGATGGAGATAAAATATTGCACAGGGTTTTATTTCTACCGTATTCTGCAATTATAGAGTACTCAATATTCGCTCAAAAATAGCGTAAACTTTTCAGATGCCGGCGCCGGGTGTAAAACTAGAATTTAATATAAAATAGTTTTTAAAAAGTTCAGCGGACTTCACGAAAAGCACCAAAACGCATAAAATAATTTTTAAGTAGTTTCATGGAAGTGTCTATTTACCACTCTCAAATTGCCGTGTAATTTCCGTATACACGCAAATACACGGAACTACACGTATGTACACGATAAGTGCAAATAGTCAAATCCATATTCAGATTACTGGTAATAGTTTATCACAGCTTGTTCTAAATACAAACCTGGCGGGGGAAGGGGCCGTAGCCCCCTGTAAATAAAGCAACTAAAAGCCTGATTAATACACCTATTCCGCACAGAAGGTCTAATAAAAATTTGACGTACTTTCCGTGTATTTCCGTATACTTCCGTGTACACGGAAAGTACACGGCAATTTGAGAGTTGTAAATAGTCACTGCCTAGTTTCATATAGTACATGCGATTTTAGTTGGTTAGTGGTTTTGTTTGCACCAACTTTAAAATGTCGTAATAAATATAAAATTAAAAACTGGTCATATAACTTCAGAACGGTAAAAGATTTTTATTTGCTTTCTCCTTGAAAGAGAACACAGTAACCACTATTTTAAACCCAAAAGTAAAAGATAAAGTAGGGCAATTTTCCAAGATATTAGAAATGAAAAAAAAATTTTTTTTCCGAAAATATAAGTTTGAAAATCAATTTTTTTAAAAGTATTAGCAGTAAAAAAATTATTACAGAGTCTTAAGCGTCATGGCGTTACCTGTCAATTGGGATATTAATAACGTCTCTAGGACTAAAACTTTAGTAAATTGAATTAACCCTTCTAACTCAGAAGGCGCACTTCACAGGCAGAAGCCAGGAATCAATTGACCTACCCACCAAAATACACAAAATATTAAGGTGGATGAGGCTTCCATACCACATGCATAAAATCATTAGTAAACAAAAGCCAAAATACACCCAAACACAACAATCAGGGATGCACAGGCAGCTTAAGCCAAGTCAATACAAAACATACAAGGAAGGAAACTTTACGCCTTAAAAAAAACAAACAAAAAGAACAAAGACAAGTGAGTACAACAGGATGGTTACAAGTTATAAAGGCTAAATATAGGTTAAAATGTAAGATTAGTTTTTTTCATTGTAAACAAATTTCAAACCCTTATAGCTAGGAGGGGCGGAGATCGACCACCCCAACACATAAATGTCCTGTCAAGAAGACCAAGGCTTCATTTGATCAACGGAACATCGTGACATTAAAATCTTCGTATTGACCAATCTTCTTTACCTCATGTCTTTTCTTCTCTTCACTTTTGTTAAATTATCTTGATCCTTTCATAACTGCCTTCTTTTCACAGCGATCAAATCGCTTATATTATACTTCCACTACTTATGAGAATACCTTCGCATTTCCTCTTGAATTCTCCCGATTTGCTTTTCCGCTTCATCTAAAACTTCGTCTCTGGTTGACACGAAATCAATAATGATTTCTTCTTCTAATATTTGCAGCAAGCTGTCTTTGTAACTTTTTGTAACTTAGTAGTGGGGATGGGGGATCGAACTGAGAAAATCGATTCAGTACGGATCGATCTGCAATTTTTTTTCGATTTCGAAGATCGATTAATCGCCTTAAAAAGATCGATGTTCGTAGTCCGATTCCATTTATTTTGACATTTCAATTAGGTGGAGCAAAATCCGGTGGACATCACATGACAATAAATTATATTTTCTTCACCAAGTGATTAATTTAGCAATTTTAAAGAACTAAAAATGCGTGATGATAGTTCAGAAGAAGACCTTGCTCCAGACTGGATACCATATAGCGGAAGGACGGACTGGGCTTTAGTAAAACCTATCCTAGTTAGTAGCGAGACATTTTCAAGGGCCTTAGATTTAATCACTAAAATTGAATGCTGCCAACTACACTACTACGAAATTTTCAATTTACAGGATTATTAGCACGTCGCGACTTGTCTTAATCGGAAGTAAATAAATCGATTCGAACCGAATCGGTTCCGTGAAAAATCTATTAAAAAATCGGTAGATCGAAGGCTAAAAGATCGATTCGCATAGATCGAATCGAAGATCGCCCATCCCTACTTAGTAGATATTAAGGAGCCCAACTGATCTGCGTGATACGGATTGTAATGACCCTCTTGCTTTCCGTATTTCGAGCTGCCAGTGTGAATTATACACATATTAACATTACAACTTCCAATTTTCTCTAAATATATGTTTGCATGACCCTGCTCGTGAATATTTCTCAAAAGAGTTCTCTTAACAGACTTGGGAGCAACTAATAAGTGATTTCCCTTCGCGAATTTAAAAAGAGTGTTCCCTGGCATCAGGTAGTTGTCTTGGTAGGTGCTTATCTTTATCTAAAAGGGTTTTAAATAAAGTGCAGGTTTCCTCTTCAGTGTGAGCCCATGAAATTTGCTGTAGGGTTTTACATCCGACTACGCATACGCTCAAATAGCGGCTTAAGGGGGTCTTACTATGTAACAGTTTCAAAAAATCGATATTTTTTTACATTTTTTTCATCTAAATAGTGTTAGAAATACGCTGGTAAAAGGATTTAACTGTGGACGGGCTCGTTTGGCAGTGACAGAGCATTTTTCACGGTCATGCGCGGTCGTTTTAACAATATTTTATTACGTTGCCAATCTTTAAACGTGTTTTTCCGAAAGTCGTCTCTTTAGAGGTGGGGTGAACGTTTTCGAAAAAACTACCTGACGGATCTTGTCATACTTAACATTTTTATTATCAGAAAACATGTCGCAACATATAGACACGAGCTTTTTTTGAAATTCTTGTCCAAAAATTTTTAACAGCCTTGAATAGCAGAAAAAAAAGTGCCAAAAAAAATTTTTTTTTTCAAAATTCTATTACTATAAGAATTTTGTGAATTTTTAAAAAACCTCGTGTCTATCCATAGCCAAGGGGATGAGAAAAATAAATTTTAAAGGTTTTTTGCTTTCAGATCATCTGATCGGTCAAAATCGTTCACCCCGTGCGCCCTGGACACTTTTGACGAGGACGCAGTGAAGGACGTGTCGCGGTCACACACGTCATTTTTATGTAAAACCAAAAAAACTATGTAAAGTTCAATAATGAATGATAACATTACAAAAAACTGCTTCCCGAAATCATTTGTAGTTTTCTAGTAATCAATTTTTGAGAATAGCGCTCGGAAATGAGTTATTACATAGTAAGACCCCCTTAACACGTCGATATGTTGCATTCATGTTCCTGAAATATATTAAACTATGCAGTCAAATTCTTCTACTATTATAAATAGATGCCGGTGTACCTCAGGGTTCAATTCTTTCACCAACCTTATTTCTTCTTTTTATTAATCATCTTTAATCCCTTACTCTCAATCCTATTCATAGTTTTGCCGACGACAGCACCCTTGATTTTGCGTACTCATTTTTTTCTGTAATGAATTCACGTGGAAATGCTACAGAAGTCATTCGAAAACGCATGTTTAGATCATTAAATAACGACATTTCTATGGTCCTCGCTTGGGGCAGAGTAAATCGTGTTTCGTTGAATGCAACCAAAACTCAATGCTGTTTAAAAACTCCCAGTTCACCCCTAACCTATTTCAGTCGACGGAGCGAATATACCCAATTCTCTTTCCCTAAACATTTTGTGTATTGAGATATCCAGCAATCTCTGATCATATATTTACAATCGCTAAAAGCGCGATGAAATACTTGGGTTTTCTACAGAGATGTGAGAAATATTTCACCCTACCTGACTTAGCGCTGTTCTGCAAGTCCCACATTAGGCCTAGAGTTGAATATAATTCCCATATTTGGGCAGGGTCCGGACATACCGCATTTTTCGCATTAGGCAAAGTCCAGAGTAAGGCTATTAAACTTATTGGCGATGACTCAATCTCTGAGGACCTTGACTTTCCGGAGCACCGACGGAATGTCAATTATCTCTCACTCTTCTATCGCTATTTCCATGGCTATTGAAATTGCTAGCCTGATTCCTTGTAGACCCATGACAACGCGCGATACAAGAGCTACAAGTCGCTCCCACCCCTATACTCTTCAGGTCAAATTTTAACGTACTGTAAAATTTCGGGAATCTTTTCTAAGCAGAACAACACGCATGTGGAACAGTTTATTATCTTCTTTTTTTCCCTCCTCATATGAGACCGAAACTTTCAAACGGGGCGTACATCGACACCTCCTTCGCACAACCTCCTAATGCATTTCCCTCATCCTTAATTCCGTTCCAGCCAAGGTTTTGCTTTAGCATCATAGAGCATCCCCTGACCTTTGGCAACATCATATAACAAAAAAATGAAAAATTAGAACCCATCTTGCAAGTACCCAATCGGGCTTTACAATCGGTGAATATTTTGAAACTGAGGCCCAGAAGATAACTCCGCAGCTTCTTCAGTGACAATGGCGAAAACTTCGAGGTCGTAGCTTAAGTATCTCTTCTCTATTTCAGTTGTCTTGAAAAAAAAATTATGCAGCATTTCATCTAACGAATGTCGTTGTAACAGTAATGCTCCATAACCAGCTTTACTTGCATCCTTGCATCCTTTCTAATGCAGGATTAAATAG
The DNA here is from genome assembly GCA_964036015.1 of Leptarthrus brevirostris. Taxonomy (NCBI): domain Eukaryota; kingdom Metazoa; phylum Arthropoda; class Insecta; order Diptera; family Asilidae; genus Leptarthrus; species Leptarthrus brevirostris. The sequence continues at coordinate 42,377,705 of OZ038371.1, forward strand.
TTTAAAAATTCAAAATAAATTTACGAAAAATCCGGCAAGACTCAAAAAACTTTGTACATCCCTAACCTAATTTGGCTGGGGAAAATTAATAATCACTCTTACCTTTTCTTCTCGTTGCCTCATACTCCTGTTTTTCACCATGTGTCCCAAAAATGTGATGCAAATTTTTTAAAATATGCATTTCATTCATCTGATGGTTGGCCGATTCTCTGATGCAACCTTGCATCATTATGGGTTGCATCAGAGAATCGGCCAATAAAATTAAATCACTAATAAGATAAGGACTATAATATTATTTAACAAAATTACTAAATCCATATCTTTTAGTTTCACAATTCTAATGATTGAAAGGTAATAATTAATTAAAGCTTTTCGGATTTCTTTACAAAAAAGGAATAAAGAATCTGTCTATTGGTGCTGTGACTGCCACGCTATATTTATATTGCCCTTTCAAAAATTTTAAACATGTCCAAGTAGAGAAAAGCTGTAGAAATTTAAGCGTAGAAAACCTTTGGGGAATATTATAAAAGTCTGCAATTTAAAGAAATTAAACTCAGATTAACTCCTAAAAGCTTTTATTGAATTCAGAAGTTAATACAATTAATCTTAGTTTGTTACATAAACTGTTCCAAGTGTAATGCAGCATGTCAAAAACCCATATTGTTAGACAGGAGTCGAATGGGGTAAGTTCTGAAGACTAAGGTTGCTCAGAGTGACGTCTTCGAGCAGATGTGGCAGTGTATTTTCCAAAAAGTCCGCATAAATTTGACTATTAAGGACTTGTGAAAAAGTGAGTGTTTCTATAAAACGGGTGTATACATATGATACCAGCCCAAAAATTGGCACAGAATGTGGGCTGGAAGGAGTTCCCCTTATTCTATATGGGTAAGTATCCATTTGTATTATCCAATTTGTATTATCGTATCTATTTTGAGTGTAGATGAATTGTCGTTTCTTGTGTTAAATTTGGTTGATTTCATAAATTGCAGCTCGATCATTTCCCGTTTGAACCGCTGGGTTTTGCTGGTGCGATCTTGGTATGTGTTTGTTTACTTGACTTTCTTTGTGCTCTCACGGGCATTCCAATGCATAGTCCACCGGTGCATTTTTATTGTGTTATTGCCTGATTGGGGTCATTGCTCGAATTTGATCCCGTTGGTTGTGCTTTCATATTTTCTGTGATATTGTTTATATTGTTAACGTTTGCGTGTACTTCGTTCTCACTGCTTCTGCCTGTGCTTTTTGTTTTATTCTTTCATTTTAATTTTTTGCGCGCTCCCGATCATTTGTTTCTACACACCAAACTGTGTCTCTAATTAGCTTTGTTTACGCATTTTATATTTATTTTGTTTGTTTATTTATTTATCTATTTGATTTTTTTTTTTTTTTTTTCAAAATTTTTAATACTTCTTTTGCCTTTGAGCGCTTGTTTTTATTTTTATTTTTGTTTCTTTCTGATTTGGGATGTCTATTTGCTCGGCTTGTAGGGTTCCTATTGCCCGTGATGGGATCAACTGTGATGGGGTGTGTGGCCACCTGTTTCACGCCGCTTGCTTAAAGGGTGGAACCAGATCTTCATCATCCTACACGTGCCGGGAATGCCTCGATATAAAACCTTGCCACGTGTTGAGATTAGTCAAGGGTATTACCGAGGCCCTCTCCGGTGATATGACTCTGATTGCAGATAAGGTCATGTCTTTTTCTTCCCGTTTGTGTGAAAGTCAACTCTTGTCTGATGACTTAAACATTCTTACCACTAAGATAGATAAGATTGTTACTATTGTCGGCACGCTTCAGGCTGATTCTTCTGCCTTGCTGGAGAGGTCTCATGAGCTATCCTCAAAGGTTGCGTCCGTATCTGATTCGCTCGTGGATATCCAGGCTTCGGTAGTGAGCCTTGACCCTGGCCTGGTGTCCTCGTTGGGCCCTTCGCCGATCTTACCAGTCGTGGATGACATTCGCCGAGTTGTCAAACAGGTGAAGCTCGACCTTTCCTCATGGTCGTCCGCGGTTTTAGCCAATGGTGACCTTATTGGTTCGGTTGCCGCAGATGTCAGGGCTCTCTCTGCTCATGTTAATGTTCCTTCAGCTGTCTCTGTCTCTCTTGCTTCCCCTGTTGCTCCTGTTTTCCCGGTTTCCTCTGCATTTTCTGATGCCTCTGCTGCGTTTCCGGCTGTTTTGGATCCTCCTGCTCCCTCTGTCGCCCCTGTTTCCTCTGTCGCCCCTGCTTCCTCTGTTGCCCCTTCTTCCCCAGTTGCCCCTTCTCCCCTTGTTGACCCTGCTTTAAATTCGGTTCGACTTGAACAACCATCCGGCGATGGCTCGACTAGCCCTCATGATGTTCGCGACGTTGCATCAAAACGTTCTCGCAATGCCCGTCGGCGAGGCCGCCGTACGTGTGCTCCTGTTGCCCCGCCTCGTCCGCTTATTACTGTGTCTAGAAATGAGGGTTTTAATCTGAGGATTGCGCAACCACCTAAGTCTTTCTTTGTTTCTCGACTTGATCCGTCGACCTCTGTTGATGACGTTATTGGCTATGTGAGGGAGAGGAGTGGTGTTGATGACTCTGCACTCCTCCGTTGTCAACTTCTTGGATCTCGTCATTCTCAAGGACTCATGTCGTCTTTTAAGTTGACATCGTCCCCTGAACTTTTTGTGATAATGTCTGCCCCCGATTTCTGGCCCGAAAATATCATTGCATACGAGTTTGTGCCCCGTCGTAGGGTTGCGGGAAGCACTCATAGTCGAACCATTGATAACAACCAAAAAAACTAAGTATGCTATCCCTTTACTACCAAAATGTAAGGGGATTAAGAACAAGATCAAGCCAATTATTTCAGGCTTCTCTTGCCTGTTGTTACGACGTTATCGCTCTGACCGAAACCTGGCTTCATTGCGGTTTTAATGATGCAGAAATTCTTGACGAGTCCTATCAGATTTTTCGTAAGGATAGATACTCTGACTCCATGGCTCGTGGTGGTGGCGTGTTGGTTGCATGCAAATCGCACTTTGATTGCAGCCTGGTTGATATCCCTGCCTTTTCCGACACGCTCACAATCGAGCTTTTAGCTCTTAAGATAGATTTAGGGAAGATGTACATATACCTGTTATGTTGCTATATTCCTCCAAACTTGACAAACCATGCTGATGCAGATGGTCGTAGTCTCTACGAGATTTTAATTCTTAGCCTAGATTTTATTCATAATATGACAAACCCCGAAGACGAAATAATTCTTCTCGGTGACTTTAACTTACCCAGCGTTCAATGGGTATTCAACGATGATGACGATGACTACCTTCCTTCAAATTGTCTTACTGCTAAAGACTCCCATTTTCTTGACGCCATCTCCTTCTCTGGTTTACACCAAATGAGTGATGTAAAGAACTCTATGGGAAGGCAGTTAGATCTTATCTTTTCTTCCGATTCGAGTAACACTATAGTCGAATTAACTTCTCGTAACTTATCCGCTATTGACAGTTTACACCCGCCCATTTCCATCTCTTTCTGCTACGATGGTTCTAATATTGTCGACCCCAACGTAGATCAGTACGTTCTTGATTTTAAAAGGGCGGATTTCTCTGATCTTTCAAACAGGATCCTCTCAATCGATTTCACATCCCTTTTTTGTGATAGCGATGTCGACGCTTGTGTTTCCTTGTTTTATGATAGGATATATGATCTGTTTAATTCATGTGTACCACTCAAGCGGTCCAGATCATCATGTCATTCTCCTCCGTGGTATACTAGGGAACTGCGGAGTCGTAAGAATAAAAAAATAGGCTATGGAAAACCTACTTGCGTTGTAGAAGCACGTTAGCTTATTCTGAATTTGTTTATTGTCACGACTGCTTTTTGGCGTTATCTTCATCCTTATACAGTGAATACCTTGATAATATTCGCAGTAACTTGCATAATGATCCCCGTGCCTTTTTTAAATTTGTTAACCTGAAGAAGAAAACTGATAATTATCCATCTACAATGTGGTATAATGGATCCTCCAGTTGTAGTGCGCCCGATATAGCCGATAACTTTGCATTGTTTTTTGAGGGCGCCTTTTCATCAGGCAACTTTGTGCCTTCTCTGGAAGTGTTTGGTCATATCCAAAATCGTCCTGCTACCTCCATTGCCTTGCCCATTATATCTCGGGATATTATCATGAATGGTATCAAGGAGCTTAAACTGGACTTTTCTTCTGGTCCTGATGGTGTTCCACCAGCATTCTTGAGATCCTGTTCTGATGCCTTACTCACTCCATTGGAACTCATCTTCAACAAATCTCTTCCGGCTGGCAGATTTCCTACGTTATGGAAGAGCTACTTTATAATTCCTGTTTATAAGAAAGGGCAAAAAAACTTCATAACAAATTATAGGCCAATCGCGATGCTTTCCTGCATACCCAAGTTATTTGAGTCTGTTATTCATTCACAGCTTGTTGGGCAGTGTAAAATGTTAATCTCATCTAATCAACATGGCTTACTGCCCGGTCGATCGACGACAACCAACCTGCTTGAACTTACATCCCACATTATCTCTGCCTTCCAAGAGGGTATCCAGACCGACTGTGTTTACACTGATTTTAGCAAGGCATTTGATAAGCTCCCTCACTCTGTGATTTTGCTTAAGCTTGAAAGGTTGGGTTTTCCACCTTTACTGCTCGATTGGATCTGCTCTTACTTAAAAGATAGGACTTACCGAGTCTCTTTCCGTAATACTTTATCTAGAGTCGTTAGGGCTTCATCTGGTGTGCCGCAGGGTAGCCATCTGGGACCGTTGCTGTTTATTCTTGCCATTGACGACATTGTCCCTCTGATTAAGCACTCCAAACTTCTAATCTACGCAGACGATATGAAGATTTTCTCATGCGTTAGAAACAGTTATGATTCTTCCTGCATTCAGGATGATTTGAATACCTTCAGGGTTTGGTGTGCCTCAAATGGACTGCAGCTTAACCTGGATAAATGTGAAGTTATGTCTTTTTCTAGGAACATCAATCAACTCGTCTTTGATTATACATTTGCGGATACTACTATCCATCGTGTGGAGTCCGTTACTGACCTTGGTGTAAAGCTGGATAGAAAACTCGATTTCACTCTTCACATAAATCATATCGTATCTCGGAGTAATTCCGTCCTGGGTTTTGTTAAGCGGTGGTCTACGGAGTTTTCTGATCGACAGACCCTAATTCACCTATTTTGTTCTTTAGTTAGACCAATTCTCGAGTACGCATCTCAGGTTTGGTCTCCTTGCTATGCTGTTCACTCTAGACGCATTGAATCGGTGCAGCGGAACTTTGTTAGGTTCGCACTAAGGGACCTCCCGTGGATTGATCCATTAAGGCTTCCTCCTTATGAGGATCGCCTCCGTTTGCTTAATATGCATTCGCTGGGTGAACGTCGTAGAATTGCTGACCTAGTATTTATTCACCAGCTTTTGAACTCGAATATAGATTCTCGTACTCTCGCGAGTTTGGTTACTTATAGGCAGACCCCGTACAGCTTAAGGAGATTGCCTTTACTACATGTTACCCATTCTCGGTCTAACTATGGTATGCATGAGCCTATTAACCGCATGTGTAGAGCCGTGAATATGTGTCCTATTTTTGACCTGGCTCTTAGTAAGGATTTGCTTAAACGATCTTTGTTGTCTTTGCACCCCTCATTGTAGTGTTTGGGATTGTTGTGGATTTTTATAATTTTTTATTTTGTGTACTAATATTTTATTGCATGGGTTGTGGGAGCCTCATTCATCTGAATATATGTTATATTCTGGTGAATAGGTCAATTGATTCCGGGCCTCAGCCTGTGAAGTGCGCCTTCTGAGTTAGAAGGGTTAATTCTATATGCTGTGTAAGCTTGTGATACCATTCCCGGTGAACTGCGATATCCATCTGTCTACAGAATTCGGTTCAGACGCGCCTTGTTTCCAGTTCGCCTCCCAGAAGCCAAATGTAAAATTCTAATCTCCTCTTGAAATCTCCTTCTAGTAGTCCATGGTCTGGGATATGATCGTATCAACGTCACTCTGCGGTATGATTAAGCCTTTAAACTTTAAGTGGAGACACTCCTAATCGTCTTGCAACTCGTCTCAGGCTCGTTTCAGGTTCCGCAAAAATACCCCTCTTTGAGATGCAAGTCGATTAGGAAATCTCCTTTCATATTGCATTACAGCCGCTCTATTGTTTCAGCCTGCTAAACAATAATTTTTATTTATAACTCCGCATTCCTTTAAAGTAAATTTTGCCAATTTTTAATAATTTTCTCCTTAGAACGGCAGGATATTAGGGTGTGAAATCTGGCTAACACAAGCTAATCGGAAATAAAACTAAATTACACCAAAATATTTGCAGCATTTTCGAACCTTTATCTTAAAAATTTTGTATTTTTAAAGGATTTCCTACCCATAAGGGGATAAGAAGGATGCGGTTTTTTAATATATTCTCTGCCTCGACATGTTCTACATTTTTTGAAAAGGTAATAAGATGGGCAATTGAATAAACGTATAAAGCAATTAATATTAATTACATTCAATTGGAAAAATGAACATCCTGAATCTTGGGTAATTTCAAAATATTTTTTTCACGTTTGTATGTGACTGTACCTGCAATGATACGAGTTAGATCAATACTGTTGACAATTTCGGAAAGGTTATTTAGATAGTAGTTTTTCGGCGTTTGTTGTATGTGGCTGCGTTGAGCAGATCAATGGGTAAAAATAAAATAGTCATGTGCATACCGTGAAAATTGTAAATTTATGAATCACCCTGTAACTGCTAAGCGGTTGGATTCTCCCCTGCCATTCAATATTTTGTTTGGCTAGGTGGGATCTGTTGTGTTGAAATCGCTGACCTCACTAGGCAAGCAACCGGATCAACCTGGAAAAAGCAAACACAAAGAAAAAAGCTTATCATCATGAAATATTTCTACTTATCTGATCAATAAAATCATTGCGTTGTATCCATGTCGATTCTTTAATAGAAATTTAACCTGTAAAATAAACAGTAATTATTTTCTTTAGAAATTTATAAAGATAGCAAATGTAAAAAAATATCAAATGTAAACAAGCTACTTAGAGTTCGCTTTCATTTACAAAAGATGAAAATGATTTCACGACAAATATCAACAACTCGAAATAAAAATAAATTTTTCTAAGAACACGAAACACAAGGTATTATTGAATGTTTACTTACCTCAATCTACTCATGCCGTATATTTCACATTGTTGTCACTTTTGTTTTTGATGGATTGCAGACAATGATGCCAACATTTAATAATATAATAACATAAAATCCATCGATAAGTTGGGGCGAATTTAAATTGGAAAAGGACAACATGTACAAAAAATAGAGAGTAATTGGGGAAATACGCAACGAAACATTACCATAAAAGGTAATTATTCGAGAAAGTACAACGAAGTGTCCCTTTAAATTACCAAATATAGTAATTTCCACAAAATAGGAGAACCTAAAGGAACTCCCCTTTGGTAATCACCAGAGAGTTGAATAGAAATCGTCGTCGTGAATGCTTAAACAAATTGTCGTCAAAGAATCAAAATAATTCTTTGAAATCAAATCTTTAATTCAAATTTTTCGGAATCGTACACATCTTGAAATCCGGTAATATTAATTCGAAATCTATTTAATAAAATCGTTGAAGTCGCGTCTATTTAAATATAACAAGAAGTTGAGTGGAATTCTTTGAATTGCAAAAAAAGTGAAATCATTTTCGTCGGTTATAGTGGAAATAAATTTTTGATGAACAGAAAGTGTAGAATTTTATGAATATGTGAACTGTTACTTCTTAAATATTTATTAAATTGAATTCACAGTGTGTTTTATCATTTTATAAAGTTGATCTTTGAACAGAACATATAGCTGAGTGGGTTAAGCATTTGTCATTGGAATTGTAGTTTTGAGTTCGAGCCCAGGTGACGAGACTGGCTTTTTTTCTAAGTTTCGATTTTATTTTGCTAAAACCATTTTTTTTGTGGTATCCTTCGAAATCAGTTTGGCACGTCAGATCTGAAACACCCTGTGAGTATCTTTGAGCTGAGTATCTTTCCAAAGTATTTGACAAGCATGTTTGCTAATTTTATCTGTCTCTTTTCTGTTATCGTTGTAGAAACTGTTACTATGTATATGTAAAGTGTATGCAAAAGTGCAAATCGTTCACGGAGGACGAGAGGGCTTTATAGCTAGTGTAAATGTAGGTACCTTAACAATTGACCATAGTGAATCTGGAATAATTTATTCAGTTGTAAGCTTACAGGAAATGCTTTCTACCTTCTATTCATAATGTTTCTATAAAACAATATGCATTGTCTAATGCAATCTTCAGGCAGGCAGGATTTCCCAACAGATTAAATATTGTGGCAAAATTATGTAGAAAGCTTCGGGGTAGACATTCCGTATAAATTATTTAGAAAGTTTATATACATATCACGTTTAATATTGAAAATTGCGACCAATGCCTAAAAATAACTTTTCCTTCTCAGATAGGTGATATAATAAATTTGCTTTGAAGAATTAAATTTTCAGAACTAATTTGTCCTTTCCTTGTTGACACATTTTTACCAATATGAAATAAATATTTTACTAGACACAAATTGGGTGTAATGTTCTATTCCCATATGTAAAGGGACTTTTTAGTGAAGTAGGTACCAAAATTTGAAACAAAAGAATGAAGTTTGAAAGGTTATCGTATAACTCTGATGTAAGGATATGTATAATATCTTTAGTTCAAAACAAAGCGGATGGAACTTTCCTTATTTTAGCTTGAAGGCAGGTTATTTGATAAATGAACAAAATTCATCTTTTTCTTGACTTATCCCGAGCAGATTCTCATTGTTGTTCGAGAGTACATGTGTTATCATGTCACATGCTCAGATAAGCATAAATGAACTTGTTCACCTCAAGCATATGAATCTTCGTCGGAGTTTGCGATGATGAAAACAAATGTGGGAAGCTTTAGAGTTAAAACAATGCTATGCAAGATAATTTTACTTAAGGCCTTGTTCACTTCTGATATGTTAACTTTTATCAAACAAATACATGTTTAAAGGGTTTACCAGTGGTGTTAATTTTGAGAAATAAGCTTTAACAAATATTGCCTTAGGACAGTTTTCCGGTACAAAATGTTAGCTTAGCAGATAAGGTACCGTAATGGTTCAGGGAGTTAGTTACCTATACCTTATAAATTGCTAAATAATTGGAGGAATTAATTATGAAAAAATATATACTCCACAAAAACTTGCAAAATAACTACAATACATGTTTGCATTACTAACTGCAACTACAAAAGTTGAAAAATTTCACAGATCTGCTGCGCTTAATATTTTACAATACAATCTAGTGTTTTCTTTAAAGAGGCTTTCTCAGCCTTTAGGTATTCATTCCAAAACTAAAATATATACTATAAGATTCAAAATAAAATACGATAGATTTAAGTACTACTGCAAAGGTTATAGTTAATTAAATTGTTTGAATTTTTGCCTCCGAAGTTTAAAAATTGTACAAGCCTTCAATATGAAGCTGGGGCATTAAAAGTTGGACGATAAAGTTTCTTATAATTTACAGTCACTTCGCTGGAAACGGTTACTGAATCGGATTCTGCTGCTACCACATCTAGTTTAACCTATCCAATAGTTTGACTAGGAGCTTCTACTTTTTCAATCTTTCCGCTCTATTAGTTTTGTCATTTTCTTTTTCATATGACATTAAAAATTTATAATTTTTCCTTCCATAGTGTTTTGTATGCTTTCCAGTTTGTGCTTAACAGTTTATACCAAAATCTCAAATTTCGCACATTTTTATTTAAGCTTTCACTTCTTCAACATCGAGTTTAAGTTCGGCTTGTTACGACTTTAGTGATTAATTTTGCAAACTGCTTTTCTAGGGATGCTTTAAAATTAACTGATGAAAACTGTTGTTCTTTCTAAAAGAAAAGAAAGGGTTTGGGAAAGTTGGATTAAGGAGTTGCTGAAAGAAATTACTAAAATGTGGTTAATACGGTAGCAGTAGCTCAGCACTCAGATGCTTAGGAAACAAGGAAACGATTACCTTCCGTGTGACAATTTTTAATAGATTTTAAAAAATCTGAACAAGGCGTTAATAATATCACAAACGACTTGTTTGAGTTAGAATAAACTTTATTTCAAGGCGTTAATAATATCACAAATAATATAAAGTTTATTCCAACTCAAATAAGTCGTTTGTGATATTATTAACGCCTTGTTCATTGGTCACCCCGACGTGATATGCCTAATTTTTTGGCATATCACTAGTCAAAGAAGACACATTAAAGGTACTTCAGACAGCTTTACCTAGAGCAGCGAGTACGAGAGGCAGCCGCATCAAACGCAGCAGAACTCCATTTCAAGACATTGAGCAGCAGAACATTAGGCAGGTGGTGACGTTTACCAACTTGAAACCACTGCAATCAATGGAGGAATTGGCAACTACCCAAAGCAGTACGGCAAAACCAATCTCCCAACTCTTTGAATATTTCAAGAAAGAACGAGCTGAAAGAAAAACAATTGCCATCACGGAACATTATTTAAAACGGCAAGAAGAAATGTGGACTTTATTTTGCAACACCGACCAGAAACTAGAAGAGTTTCGAGAAACAAGCAAAGATCACGCATACTTTTCACAAGGCTACAAAGGTCAAGTGAAAAGTGAGTATCCCTATAAAGAATCAGCGACCAGTAACATGCCATCTGAAGACAAATCCAAGCAATATCCCGATCTAGAAGTAATGAATGAGGAACAGTTACGGCATATAAGACGAGCAGGTGTTACCATGGCTGCACTACGACAGTAATTGAGGCCACAGAGCGTAAACTCATAAAAGTTCAATCAAAGGCTTTCTACCTGCAAAAATTAAAAACAATCGACAATAACTGGGCACTGCTCGATAAGTTGCTTACAGAAATTGCAGCAAATTCTGAACCACAGAATATATGAAAGCTCCAAATACATCGAGGTTGAAGACCTTTTGATGGTTATTAGATTAAATGGAAGCAATTCAAGGACCGTTTTACACAATTGATTCATGTGAGGCCCCTAAGCAGTCCTGCAAAAATGTACTACCTTAAGGCGAACTTAATCGGAGAACCAAGCCGACTTATAAGCCATCTTCAGGCCACTGATGAAAATTACTTGATGGCATGGAGAATTCTGGTAGAACGATATGATAATTCTCGATCCATAGTTACGATAATTTTTATTTTTTATTTTTTGGAGGGGGGAAAATGCTTTATGCACAGTCAGGACGGTGCCTTGCCCTGGTGTGTGGGACTCGCACGCACTAAAAAACCTCCTCCTTTCAGGCATGTCTCCACCCGGGGACTGCTTTCCGTATTACTTCAAGGTGGTACCTATTACGCCATCATTGGCTTCTTATGTTCTAGGTCTTATCCTACTGCAGTTCGTCCAGTGCTTCTGGGGTTTCCTTTTTCTTTTGTTGCAGGATCTTCTGGATAAATACTGCAACTCCCATTGCGCTTTACCTCTGAGCATGCTGTTCACTATGTCTTCGGGCGTGAATCCCCCTAGCTCTTCTTATAGCTCCTGTCTCTCTGCGTTCCACCTTCTGCATTCGAAGAAGGTCTGTTGGGCGTCGACCTTCTGGGAGTCGCCTTATTGGCAGACTGGGCTGTCTGTTTTTCCCATTTTATGGAGGTAAGCGTTAAACTACCCGTGTCCGGTCAAGCACTGCGTCAGGTAGTAGTTTACCTCTTCGTGTTCTCGCTTTAGCCACTTCTTTAGGTCTGGTATTAGTCTAGCGGTCCATCTCCCTCTTGTGTCTCTATCCCAGCGGTCTTGCCATCTCGTAAGGGCGTATTCGCTAGCTTCGACTTTCGCTGCCTCTTTTCCGATTTCGACCTGCCTGTCATGATGCCGTTTACGCTCTTGCGCCAATATATCTATGGGGGTCACGGCTGCCAAAACCAGAACCGCTGGCTCCGACACCGTTCTGTAGCCGGAGGCAACTCTAAGGGCTCCTCTCCTCTGTACTGCCGCCATCCGTTTCCTGTACTTTTCGACCTTCAGCTCATCAGCCCAGATCTCACATCCGTCCAGTAGGATCGAGTGCGTGATCGACATAAGCAGTCGCCTCTTACTCGCTAATGGGCCTCCCACGTTGGCCATGAGCCTGCTCAACTGGGTTGTGGTCTGTGCTGCTCTATCTGCCGCATGCCTAATGTGTTCCCAAAAGGTGAGTTTGGAGTCCAGCCTTATTCCCAAGTATTTAGCTGTCTGGCTCGTCAGGATATTCTTATCCCTCACTCGCACTTCCCTAATCGTAGGGATCCGCTTTCTAGTGAGTAGGACAATCTCGGTCTTCTGGTTGGCTAGACTTAGGTTATGTTCCTCCATCCAGGTGGTCACCCGTCGCATTACCTGATTCAATCTAAGCTGCGCGGCGTCGACGTCTCGTGCCGCGATTACTGCGGCGATGTCATCCGCGTAGCCCACCAAAAAGGTGTCTTCTGGCATGTCCATGCGCAGTATACCATCGTACGCTATATTCCACAGCTCTGGGCCTAGAATCGACCCTTGCGCGGCTCCGGCATTCTAAAGGTGTACTCTAGAGCGTTCAGCATGTCGCACCATCTGGCAGAGTTAAAGGCGTTTTTAACATCCAGTGCCACCGGCAGGACTACTTTTCTTGAGTGGCGGTTTCCTCCTTGCGCCGCGTGAAAGGCTTTTACCACTTTTTCTACCGCTCCAATGGTTGATCGCCCTTTCCAAAAACCATACTGTTTGTCTGAAAGGCCTCCTGCGTTCTGTATGGCTGATGCCAGGCGCGGTTTCAGCAATTTTTCCAATAGTTTTCCGGCCGTATCCAGCATGCACAGGGGTCTGTAGGCCGCTGAAGTTCCTGGTTCTCCCGTCCCCTTGCTGATAAGTACAAGCTTGGAGAAGGTTCAATCTTTCAGACAGCCGTTGTACATTTTCAACAGTACCTGTGGGTATGAGTGGGCTATGACTTTCAGAACTTCTGTTGGGACGCCATCTGGGCCTGGGGCTTTGTTATTATGCAAGGATCCCGCGGCCTCCTTGATCTCTTCCACACTGAAAGGCGGGACTTCTTCCATCGTAGTGGGGTGCTGTGCTTGTGTTCTTTCTGGTTGAGTTGGAAACAAGGCATCCACTATTTTCTTCGTGCGTGCTGCATCCAGGCACGGGCTCGTTTTGTGGGCTCCAAGTTTGCGCATGGCTATCTTGTACCCGAGCCCCCACGGATCGTTGTTTACTTATGCCCTCAGTTCTTCCCATTTTCGGTGCTTGCTATTGGTGAATGCGCGCTTGAGCTCCCGCCTTGCGTCCTTGTACTCGGAAGTTTCACCTTCCGGTATAACGACATCTCTCCTTCTTCTAGTGGCGATTCGTCTGAGCGATAGGCATCTCCTCCTCAAGGCCGCTATCTCTGCAGTCCACCAATATACTGGTTTTCTTCTTGGAGCTTTTCTTCGGCGGGGCATGGAGGCATCGCAAGCTCGCAGTATCCGTCTCATTGTGTCATCGACCAAGAGCTCGGCAGGGCTCGATTCATCGGCGGCAGTATTCTGTCTCTCCTCTTCTTTCTTTCTGAAGACCAAAGGTTATGTATTGATAGTCACTTCAGTTATACTCTTCGCTGACCTTCCATCCGGTGATTTTCGGTGCCAGGGTCTCCGATACCAGAGTAATATCCGGGATTAACTCTGCGTAGCCAGGCCGTCGGAAAGTTGATACCTTTCCGGTATTTACTACGTTTAGGGCTAGTCTAGCAGCCATCTCAAGGATACGTCTGCCTCTTTAGTATGTGTTGGGCATGCCCCATTCAGTTGCTCTGGCGTAGAAGTCTCCAGCGACAACAACAGCTTCTTCCCATTCTCGCAGGTGCTAGTCAGGAATTCTATATCTGAGCCTACACCACCAATTTAACGGTGTCGAGTCAAGAGCGTTCCTTAAGTCCTGCCAAGTTTTAACGGGACGGAGGCGACTGCAGTTTTAACCTCAAAGCCATTTCTGCAGAGCGTCACTTCTGCATACTCAAGTAACAGACTACTGCGAATGGTCCGTCCAATAGCAATCCAGTCCAAGTAATAGTCCAGTATGCCGTAATTAAGATCTTACTGGGCTCGGTCTTAATGCCTCATTCCGTAGGCGCCTGTCCTTTCTTCCCACCGATGTCTGCGTTTTCCCTCCCTCCGGACCTTACCGCCAAGGGTGACCTTACCAGAAACTAAGCTTCAGACGGCATCGCTCCGAGTGCCCGTAGGGGTCCTCGTCTCTCTTCGGAGTGCTAAAATCATCGCCTATTGCTACCGATTTATAAACAATTGCAAATCATCTAAGAGAAGCAGGTCAATGGGCGTTATTTCCATTTCGGAACTGGAGATTTGTTTACATGGTATAATAAGAAACGTACAACGAACCGTATTTCGCAAGGAATTCGTAGCGTTACAAGGAGGGAACCAATTAGAAGGCAACAGTTTACTTCAGTGTATAAATCTATACTTAGACTCTAATACTAATATATTGAGAGTTGGCGGACGATTGAAACATTCAGAGCTTAATTCAGAAGCTAAAATTTAGATGTTTTTACCAAAGGGTTATAAACGGAGTGAGCTAATCTTTGCCCACCTTCATAAGGAGCATATTCATGCAGCATCACAGACATTAATTGCAATCGCGAGAGAAAGATTTTGGGTAATGGACGGTAGAAGATTAGCTCGGTAGACAATCTAAAGGTGTGTACGTTGCTTCCGTTTTAAGTCTCAGTTCACAGAGCAGATTATGGGTAAGTTATCAAAAGAACGAGTAAGACCGCCTAGACCATTTCAAACTACAGGAGTTGACTTCTGCGGTCCCATTGCAGTTCATTACGAAATCCGCGGTGGTACTTCAACGAAAGCCTATTCATATGTTTCACAACGAAAGCAGTGCACTTAGAGCTCGTGATCTGACTGCCGCAGCATTTCTAAGCGCTCTGAAAAGTTTTATTTTCAGAAGAAGATTATGTGGCACCATTTTTTGCGATATTGCAACAAATTTCGTTGGTGCAAGATCTGAACTGAAGGCACTAAAGGAGCTATTCAATTCGCAGCAGCTGCAATCTTCTCTATCATAACTATGCAAAGAAAAGCATATCGAATGGAAACCCATACCACCTCACTTTGGTGACCTATGGGAGAGTGCCATAAAATCAGCCAAAGGTCATTTAATAAATCATGTGGGAAATGCAAATTTAACTTATGAAGAACTTCACGCTATCATTGTTCATATAGAAGCGGTTTTCAATTCTCGGCTATTAACACCAATGTCATCTGATCCAAACGACTTGGAAGCCTTAACTCCTGGACACTTTTTGATTTAATGGAGTTCCATTAACAAGTTTTGCGGAACCCGAGGTCAAGGATCAGAACATGAACAAACTAGAGATTTCAAAGAATGCAGATTTTAAAAAATCTGAACAAGGCGTTAATAATATCACAAACGACTTGTTTGAGTTAGAATAAACTTTATTTCAAGGCGTTAATAATATCACAAATAATATAAAGTTTATTCCAACTCAAATAAGTCGTTTGTGATATTATTAACGCCTTGTTCATTGGTCACCCCGACGTGATATGCCTAATTTTTTGGCATATCACTAGTCAAAGAAGACACATTAAAGGTACTTCAGACAGCTTTACCTAGAGCAGCGAGTACGAGAGGCAGCCGCATCAAACGCAGCAGAACTCCATTTCAAGACATTGAGCAGCAGAACATTAGGCAGGTGGTGACGTTTACCAACTTGAAACCACTGCAATCAATGGAGGAATTGGCAACTACCCAAAGCAGTACGGCAAAACCAATCTCCCAACTCTTTGAATATTTCAAGAAAGAACGAGCTGAAAGAAAAACAATTGCCATCACGGAACATTATTTAAAACGGCAAGAAGAAATGTGGACTTTATTTTGCAACACCGACCAGAAACTAGAAGAGTTTCGAGAAACAAGCAAAGATCACGCATACTTTTCACAAGGCTACAAAGGTCAAGTGAAAAGTGAGTATCCCTATAAAGAATCAGCGACCAGTAACATGCCATCTGAAGACAAATCCAAGCAATATCCCGATCTAGAAGTAATGAATGAGGAACAGTTACGGCATATAAGACGAGCAGGTGTTACCATGGCTGCACTACGACAGTAATTGAGGCCACAGAGCGTAAACTCATAAAAGTTCAATCAAAGGCTTTCTACCTGCAAAAATTAAAAACAATCGACAATAACTGGGCACTGCTCGATAAGTTGCTTACAGAAATTGCAGCAAATTCTGAACCACAGAATATATGAAAGCTCCAAATACATCGAGGTTGAAGACCTTTTGATGGTTATTAGATTAAATGGAAGCAATTCAAGGACCGTTTTACACAATTGATTCATGTGAGGCCCCTAAGCAGTCCTGCAAAAATGTACTACCTTAAGGCGAACTTAATCGGAGAACCAAGCCGACTTATAAGCCATCTTCAGGCCACTGATGAAAATTACTTGATGGCATGGAGAATTCTGGTAGAACGATATGATAATTCTCGATCCATAGTTACGATAATTTTTATTTTTTATTTTTTGGAGGGGGGAAAATGCTTTATGCACAGTCAGGACGGTGCCTTGCCCTGGTGTGTGGGACTCGCACGCACTAAAAAACCTCCTCCTTTCAGGCATGTCTCCACCCGGGGACTGCTTTCCGTATTACTTCAAGGTGGTACCTATTACGCCATCATTGGCTTCTTATGTTCTAGGTCTTATCCTACTGCAGTTCGTCCAGTGCTTCTGGGGTTTCCTTTTTCTTTTGTTGCAGGATCTTCTGGATAAATACTGCAACTCCCATTGCGCTTTACCTCTGAGCATGCTGTTCACTATGTCTTCGGGCGTGAATCCCCCTAGCTCTTCTTATAGCTCCTGTCTCTCTGCGTTCCACCTTCTGCATTCGAAGAAGGTCTGTTGGGCGTCGACCTTCTGGGAGTCGCCTTATTGGCAGACTGGGCTGTCTGTTTTTCCCATTTTATGGAGGTAAGCGTTAAACTACCCGTGTCCGGTCAAGCACTGCGTCAGGTAGTAGTTTACCTCTCCGTGTTCTCGCTTTAGCCACTTCTTTAGGTCTGGTATTAGTCTAGCGGTCCATCTCCCTCTTGTGTCTCTATCCCAGCGGTCTTGCCATCTCGTAAGGGCGTATTCGCTAGCTTCGACTTTCGCTGCCTCTTTTCCGATTTCGACCTGCCTGTCATGATGCCGTTTACGCTCTTGCGCCAATATATCTATGGGGGTCACGGCTGCCAAAACCAGAACCGCTGGCTCCGACACCGTTCTGTAGCCGGAGGCAACTCTAAGGGCTCCTCTCCTCTGTACTGCCGCCATCCGTTTCCTGTACTTTTCGACCTTCAGCTCATCAGCCCAGATCTCACATCCGTCCAGTAGGATCGAGTGCGTGATCGACATAAGCAGTCGCCTCTTACTCGCTAATGGGCCTCCCACGTTGGCCATGAGCCTGCTCAACTGGGTTGTGGTCTGTGCTGCTCTATCTGCCGCATGCCTAATGTGTTCCCAAAAGGTGAGTTTGGAGTCCAGCCTTATTCCCAAGTATTTAGCTGTCTGGCTCGTCAGGATATTCTTATCCCTCACTCGCACTTCCCTAATCGTAGGGATCCGCTTTCTAGTGAGTAGGACAATCTCGGTCTTCTGGTTGGCTAGACTTAGGTTATGTTCCTCCATCCAGGTGGTCACCCGTCGCATTACCTGATTCAATCTAAGCTGCGCGGCGTCGACGTCTCGTGCCGCGATTACTGCGGCGATGTCATCCGCGTAGCCCACCAAAAAGGTGTCTTCTGGCATGTCCATGCGCAGTATACCATCGTACGCTATATTCCACAGCTCTGGGCCTAGAATCGACCCTTGCGCGGCTCCGGCATTCTAAAGGTGTACTCTAGAGCGTTCAGCATGTCGCACCATCTGGCAGAGTTAAAGGCGTTTTTAACATCCAGTGCCACCGGCAGGACTACTTTTCTTGAGTGGCGGTTTCCTCCTTGCGCCGCGTGAAAGGCTTTTACCACTTTTTCTACCGCTCCAATGGTTGATCGCCCTTTCCAAAAACCATACTGTTTGTCTGAAAGGCCTCCTGCGTTCTGTATGGCTGATGCCAGGCGCGGTTTCAGCAATTTTTCCAATAGTTTTCCGGCCGTATCCAGCATGCACAGGGGTCTGTAGGCCGCTGAAGTTCCTGGTTCTCCCGTCCCCTTGCTGATAAGTACAAGCTTGGAGAAGGTTCAATCTTTCAGACAGCCGTTGTACATTTTCAACAGTACCTGTGGGTATGAGTGGGCTATGACTTTCAGAACTTCTGTTGGGACGCCATCTGGGCCTGGGGCTTTGTTATTATGCAAGGATCCCGCGGCCTCCTTGATCTCTTCCACACTGAAAGGCGGGACTTCTTCCATCGTAGTGGGGTGCTGTGCTTGTGTTCTTTCTGGTTGAGTTGGAAACAAGGCATCCACTATTTTCTTCGTGCGTGCTGCATCCAGGCACGGGCTCGTTTTGTGGGCTCCAAGTTTGCGCATGGCTATCTTGTACCCGAGCCCCCACGGATCGTTGTTTACTTATGCCCTCAGTTCTTCCCATTTTCGGTGCTTGCTATTGGTGAATGCGCGCTTGAGCTCCCGCCTTGCGTCCTTGTACTCGGAAGTTTCACCTTCCGGTATAACGACATCTCTCCTTCTTCTAGTGGCGATTCGTCTGAGCGATAGGCATCTCCTCCTCAAGGCCGCTATCTCTGCAGTCCACCAATATACTGGTTTTCTTCTTGGAGCTTTTCTTCGGCGGGGCATGGAGGCATCGCAAGCTCGCAGTATCCGTCTCATTGTGTCATCGACCAAGAGCTCGGCAGGGCTCGATTCATCGGCGGCAGTATTCTGTCTCTCCTCTTCTTTCTTTCTGAAGACCAAAGGTTATGTATTGATAGTCACTTCAGTTATACTCTTCGCTGACCTTCCATCCGGTGATTTTCGGTGCCAGGGTCTCCGATACCAGAGTAATATCCGGGATTAACTCTGCGTAGCCAGGCCGTCGGAAAGTTGATACCTTTCCGGTATTTACTACGTTTAGGGCTAGTCTAGCAGCCATCTCAAGGATACGTCTGCCTCTTTAGTATGTGTTGGGCATGCCCCATTCAGTTGCTCTGGCGTAGAAGTCTCCAGCGACAACAACAGCTTCTTCCCATTCTCGCAGGTGCTAGTCAGGAATTCTATATCTGAGCCTACACCACCAATTTAACGGTGTCGAGTCAAGAGCGTTCCTTAAGTCCTGCCAAGTTTTAACGGGACGGAGGCGACTGCAGTTTTAACCTCAAAGCCATTTCTGCAGAGCGTCACTTCTGCATACTCAAGTAACAGACTACTGCGAATGGTCCGTCCAATAGCAATCCAGTCCAAGTAATAGTCCAGTATGCCGTAATTAAGATCTTACTGGGCTCGGTCTTAATGCCTCATTCCGTAGGCGCCTGTCCTTTCTTCCCACCGATGTCTGCGTTTTCCCTCCCTCCGGACCTTACCGCCAAGGGTGACCTTACCAGAAACTAAGCTTCAGACGGCATCGCTCCGAGTGCCCGTAGGGGTCCTCGTCTCTCTTCGGAGTGCTAAAATCATCGCCTATTGCTACCGATTTATAAACAATTGCAAATCATCTAAGAGAAGCAGGTCAATGGGCGTTATTTCCATTTCGGAACTGGAGATTTGTTTACATGGTATAATAAGAAACGTACAACGAACCGTATTTCGCAAGGAATTCGTAGCGTTACAAGGAGGGAACCAATTAGAAGGCAACAGTTTACTTCAGTGTATAAATCTATACTTAGACTCTAATACTAATATATTGAGAGTTGGCGGACGATTGAAACATTCAGAGCTTAATTCAGAAGCTAAAATTTAGATGTTTTTACCAAAGGGTTATAAACGGAGTGAGCTAATCTTTGCCCACCTTCATAAGGAGCATATTCATGCAGCATCACAGACATTAATTGCAATCGCGAGAGAAAGATTTTGGGTAATGGACGGTAGAAGATTAGCTCGGTAGACAATCTAAAGGTGTGTACGTTGCTTCCGTTTTAAGTCTCAGTTCACAGAGCAGATTATGGGTAAGTTATCAAAAGAACGAGTAAGACCGCCTAGACCATTTCAAACTACAGGAGTTGACTTCTGCGGTCCCATTGCAGTTCATTACGAAATCCGCGGTGGTACTTCAACGAAAGCCTATTCATATGTTTCACAACGAAAGCAGTGCACTTAGAGCTCGTGATCTGACTGCCGCAGCATTTCTAAGCGCTCTGAAAAGTTTTATTTTCAGAAGAAGATTATGTGGCACCATTTTTTGCGATATTGCAACAAATTTCGTTGGTGCAAGATCTGAACTGAAGGCACTAAAGGAGCTATTCAATTCGCAGCAGCTGCAATCTTCTCTATCATAACTATGCAAAGAAAAGCATATCGAATGGAAACCCATACCACCTCACTTTGGTGACCTATGGGAGAGTGCCATAAAATCAGCCAAAGGTCATTTAATAAATCATGTGGGAAATGCAAATTTAACTTATGAAGAACTTCACGCTATCATTGTTCATATAGAAGCGGTTTTCAATTCTCGGCTATTAACACCAATGTCATCTGATCCAAACGACTTGGAAGCCTTAACTCCTGGACACTTTTTGATTTAATGGAGTTCCATTAACAAGTTTTGCGGAACCCGAGGTCAAGGATCAGAACATGAACAAACTAGAGATTTCAAAGAATGCAGCACATTCAGCAAATATTCTGGGACCACCCTAAATAGAGGTAAGACCATTCACAAATAACCCAGAATTGTTTTTTGAATCGCTAGGTCAAGCACAATTGGTAAACAGCCAGTGGAACATCATCGCGTACTATAATCTAGAGGACTACTGGAGCGAACTCATTCAGCATCAACTCGCTCAAATAGAAGATAACAGATGAAATCTGATCTGAGATCTGATATTAGCCGATGTGAAATAGATATGCTCAACAATCACCAAACGCTTTCTCCAAGTTGCCTTTTCCAACGCACAAAAAAATCCAAATTTTGGATACAACTCCAAACTGCTAATAATTGGTTATACGTTTTGGATAGCGAAACTACCTTTATCGTGGTATGCAACAAACCCGTCACACCTAAGACCCTAAGCGGCAGTGCAACTCTGAATCTGCGCCCAGATCGCTCAATTAAGCAAACATCGATGACAATAACAGGACATGGTGGCTATATAGTAAATTGACATCTGCCTTTATTCCTAGCATAAACATCACCCAACAACTGAATAATCGTTTGGAGAAAAATTATACATCAGCACTTGCCATCTCAACAGGACTTCATATACGATCTAATGATGCCAACCTGGACACCATATCACAAAGGTTAAAGGAACTTAAGGCTGTCACTACGTTACCACGGATATTAAACGCTTATGACATTCATCATTACAGCATAAGCTACGTGTCTTTAACTGTACTAATTGTTGGATTAGACTACATCACGTATCGCAGATGGAAAGGGCGTCGATCTAATAAACTACTACCAACTCCAAAAGACCAATAAGCATTTCATATCCCATGCCAATAAGACGCACCGAAGTCAACATAAATGAAGAAAGTTTTGCATAACAACTCAAGGGCGGAGGAACCCAGAAAGATAACTCAGCAGTTAAGGTCATACACCCAGCACATGTCATTCATTCATTACCGTAATTTCATCATTAATAAGTATTTTTAATATGTAAGCATTTCATCATTTATTATTTCTCAATATATGTCAGCATAATGACATTTTTAATTAGTTCATTTCACTTTGTTAAAATAGCACTTTTTTTCTATATAAACAGTGTAATAATTCAAAAGAATCAGAATACAGTTCATTCCAACTCAAACAAGTCATTTGTGATATTATTAACGCCTAGTTCAAAACCCTACAGCTTTGTCACTAAACTCGCGTTAACTTTAATATTTCCTTTCATCTTTCATTACTTCTTACTTCAATGACACCAGGGCACATTTATTTCCAGACAAATATAAATAAGGAACGTTTACTTCAGTTTTTTGCCCGTATTTATAGTGTTTGCAGCACTAGATCCGTTTAATGAAAGTCCAGGATTTAAGGACACACGCACTATTAGCAGAGTAAAATAAAATTAAGACTAATGGTATTTATTGTAGGTACTTGGTGAAACTTCTTTGTCAACAATTTTAATTGAACGAAAACACTTGCTAAGTTTCACAATTACTTTCTAGTTATTTTTTTAAATTTACTTAAACAAAACCTAATGCGTTTCGTCCTTCTATCTAGGTTAACTTCAGCGGAGTAGTCTATCTAATTGATCGAAAGAACATTTAACTGGATATCAATATCTCACTACTACATTAATATTATTTTGAAATATAATTGAATCTAATTATTTTCTTTTTGCTGCTTTTATTTCATTAATTTCTTCTTTAAAGAGTTCTCCTCAACCAGATTATGCAACAATTTTAAATTCTTTAAATTATTTTCATTTACTTTATGTTTGTTTTGACTAATGTGTTGTCTGACATTTGATTGTTTTGATTGCAAATGCTCCATGAATCTAGTTTTGATTTTTTATAAATTGCGTTGCAAATCTTTACAAATTGCATTGCAATCGTCATAGTCCAGGCTCAAAAATTTGTCGTTTTCGAGATATGGCTCGATTTTGGTCAAAATTGGTGGTTTTTCTGAATTTTCCAAAAAAATAAAAAAATTTTTAATTATTAACCAACTTTAAGTGAAAGATCTTTCGATTTTAAGCAATTTATGTCTGTAGCATTTTTTTCCTAAAGTCCTTGGTTTAGCTGTAATTTGCAAAAAATGCCTCACATTTCTGATAGAGTATTTTAAATGGGATAACTTATATGGGGCAAAATTCCTCAAGTGTACCAGGTAAAGAAATTCGATGTCTCCGATTTTGTTCAAACTTCACCAAAATATTGTTACTGGTATAAGTAATTATGGTGTTAAAGAATTTAAAAAAAAAAATTTTGTTCAAAAGTTATAGGGTTGTAAACTTTTGCATTTTTGCACTTTTTCTCGTGAACATATCTTTTTTGAAAAATCATAACTATCGCCACCATTGCAGTAGAACAGTGATATTTAGTGATTTGTAAAGGTCGTTTACATGCCGTTCCGAATAAAAATATAATTTTCCAAAAAAAAAAATTAGAAAAAAAAATTTTGACTTTGAAAAATATTTTTTGGTTTTTTACACAATACTTTAAATTTTTGATTTTTGAAAGCCCGCGCACGCATTTATTGCTTGTTTGTTGCTTAGAACAGATGAACATAACATAACATAAGAAAATGTAGATGGCGCGTTAAAGAGTATTCTCATAGTCAGTATACAGTTAGATATCGCCACAAATAGTCAAAATGCCAGACAAGTTAAAAGATATAAAGTATTGTTGCAATCCTTTGAAGTTGAGGAATCATACGTGGAAAAACAAGGGTATGAGAAAAGTGACTTCACAAATTCGTAAACAGTTACCGACCCTTCCTGTCATTACAAAAGTATGTGGATGATGCAGAAACAAAGTGAAAGTGATTTCTGAAGAAGAACGTGCAATTTCATCTGGAGATGATGACACAGAACGAGTGCCCGATGTAATTTTGACTTAATTTTTTATGATAATGGGGATACAGTGAGAAATCGACTACCGGTCTCTAAAAAAGTACGAGATATATAAAAAAGTAAATGAAAAGATGTTTTATAGGTGTATTTTTTCATTTGCCCCACAAGTCGTTAATTTCCGAGATATTCTAGCTTCAAGATTACAATATATAGATGTACTATCCGTGGAAATGACATCACCTGGCGGTGAATATCAAAGCACTGCATCTCGTCCAATTTGGAAATACAAACAAACAAATACGTATCGAATATTTTTCCTTATTCTACAATTTAAGCATTACATATCTCGTACTTTTTTAGAGAGCGGGAGTCAAGTTCTCATTGTATCCTCATTATCATAAAACTTAAGTCAAACTTACTTTCACTTTGTTTGTTTTTTGATGATTATCATAAAACTTAAGTCAAACTTACTTTCACTTTGTTTGTTTTTTGATGACAGGAAGGGTCAGAAACTGTTTATGAATTTGTGAAGTCACTCTTCTTATACCCTTGTTTTTCCACGTATGATTCTTCACTTTCAAAGGATTGCAACAATACTTTATATCTTTCAACTTGTCTGGCATTTTGACTATTTGTGGCGATATCTAACTGTATACTGACTATGAGAATACTCTTTAACGCGCCATCTACATTTTCTTATGTTATGTTATGTTCATCTGTTGTAAGCAACAAACAAGCAACAAAAATGCGTGCGCGGGCTTTCAAAAATCAAAAATTTCCACTTAACATTGCTTTGCCACTCTAAATGATAGATGATTTTAAAGCTGAGATGACACTTTCAGTTGAAAAAATATGAAAAAAATTTATGATCAAGTATTGTGTAAAAAACCAAAAAATATTTTTCAAAGTCAAAATTTTTTTTTAATTTTTTTTTTGGAAAATTATATTTTTATTCGGAACGGCATGTAAACGACCTTTACAAATCACTAAATATCACTGTTCTACTGCAATGGTGGCGATAGTTATGATTTTTCAAAAAAGATATGATCACGAGAAAAAGTGCAAAAATGCAAAAGTTTACAACCCTATAACTTTTGAACAAAATTTTTTTTTAAATCCTTTAACACCATAATTACTTATACCAGTAACAATATTTTGGTGAAGTTTGAACAAAATCGGAGACATCGAATTTCTTTACCTGGTACACTTGAGGAATTTTGCCCCATATAAGTTATCCCATTTAAAATACTCTATCAGAAATGTGAGGCATTTTTTGCAAATTACAGCTAAACCAAGGACTTTAGGAAAAAAATGCTACAGACATAAATTGCTTAAAATCGAAAGATCTTTCACTTAAAGTTGGTTAATAATTTAAAATTTTTTTATTTTTATGGAAAATTCAGAAAAACCACCAATTTTGACCAAAATCGAGCCATATCTCGAAAACGACAAATTTTTGAGCCTGGTAACCTCGAAAAATCGATTCTCCGTGCCGAAAAACATAAAAATATGACAAGTTACCGCGGGGACCCCAAATTGCATACATGACCCCCCCCCCATTGCGCCCGGACTATTAATCGTTTACCTTGGGCCTTAGTTTATTATTTACTAAAATATTTTCTAAACTCAGTATATTAAAAAACACAGGAATATCTTTCTTTTAAAACTGTTGTATTAATTTATTTGATATACTATTAACGTAAGAAATCTTTTTCCAATTATTTTTTTGTCAGTATATCTGCTACCCGTTGTGAAGGTTAATGATAAATTTGGTTTCTTTAATTTATTTTTTAAAATTTTATTAATGAGGTTTCTTGAATAACCATTATTTTCGGCCATTGATTTAATAGTGTTTAGTTCTGTTTTAAAATTAATAGACATCATTTGTACATAAATTAATCTATTTAACATTGAGTGAAAGGCTGACATTTTTGTGTACCAAGGATGTAGAGGGTCAAACAGAATAATAGTATTATAGTGTAATGATCATTGCCAAAGAAATCCTACATGGCACCATCAATACAGTTTTCTTATTTATTATATAATTCAAAGACTAAGAATCTTCTCAACAGCTCGGGCAATAAACTGAAGGAGTAGATTAGTTGCAGACCAGGTACACAAAATATGTAGACAGGATTAACGAGAAATAAGGAAAAATCTTTGATTTTATGATAGGAAGTAAAATATGCGGGCGTCAGGTTTAAAAAGATAGTTTATAGTTAAATGCAAAAGTGTAAGTCTAGTCACTGTTATGAATAGGTTGATAATTAGGAATAGGAAGAGTTAGTTCTGATCGATTTCTTGAACTAGGCAGGCGGTAGATTGCCATACGGGCGGGCTGTTGAGTTGGGTCGAAAAATTAGTCCTTGTGTTATAAAATTCAGGTGTGAGGTCGAATTCGCGTGCAAGAATCGGGTTTGTTGTTTCTAACATTTTTGAAAAATCAAACTCCCTACGAATTTGTTTTTCTGACCGATGGTTAGCTCGTCGCTGAAGATCTCGCCAAACATCATAAATTTTTTTCGTTGTCCTGACGATGTTTTGTTTTAACTGAGTGGGTATGCAAGCTCGGGCGAATATATCGAGCACTTCGTCAACGATAACATTAATGCTTTCCGAAAGATCTTTCTTTAGTTAGCCAGTACTAAAATTTCGCCAGTCGGTGGTAAAACATTTTGTCGGATTTGAGGCCTTTCATTGACAAGAAATCTAGGGTTCGATTTAATCCTTTTTGAATGTGTATCTTTCATACTTGCGTCTCCACAAATACCTCACTGCGAACACGTGAACACTGCATCACCCACAACATCCAAGCCGCGACTGCTGTCCTCTCGCACTGATTGTTTATGTGAGCTGGACCAGAGTGACGTATCGAGAGGAGGACTGTCAAATTGTGTTCAAACCTGCACATTGTACATTCAAGCTTGCCGCATGCAGTGCTGAGGCTAGGAGCGAGGGCTGAACAGATATGTCAGACGGTATGGAACAAAAGTCGCCGAGCCGTGGCGCTAAAGTCGCCCAAAGTCGCCGTGCCATTATTTGAAATCGCCCAAAAATCGCCTTTTGATTTTGTAATCAATGAAGTCTTTAAAATTGTTGTTTTTACAACTTTAATGTAATATTTATTACAGTAATCACAGCGAAATTGTGGTAGAGGCGTCGAGAAAAACAAAAAATTCCCTTAAGTAGGTATTTAAAATGAAAGTGGCTATTTGCACTTACGTGTATTTACGTGTACTTTTGAATTCAGGAAAGTTTCGCTTTTACTTATTTTATGTACTTTTATGTACTACTTTACAAATATATTCCCTGGCGGGGGGAGGAGGCGAGGTAAGCAACCGCAGGGACGACAGAAAAACAATTTTGATGTCGGCTGCATCAGAATCAGATATCCATGACGTGACGACGGCATTGAGCAATAGCATACTTTTATGTTTGAGCGAAAAAATGCCTTTGCGATAAACGTCAGTTTGTTCTCGTTCGGAGTTCAGTAAAAAGTTATTCGCGCAAAATTAGAATTTCAGATGACTCGACAGCAAAAATTGTTCAACTGTCACGTCGGGTTATGTGATTTCGATAAGCCAATATGAACTGCTGCTGTAGGCTGCCGTGCATTCTGATTCAGCCTATAGCCCAAAAGCGCCCAGCAAGAATTAAAAATCGCCCAAAAAGTGCCTAGTCGCAGAAAGGAAAATTTTCTCGCCCAACTGATGGCTCAAGTAGCCCAATCGGCGAGAAATCGCCCGAATTGGCAACTCTGGAGCCGAAGACGAAGGTGGGTAGCTTTGGGCGGCGCGACGCGACGCAGAACGTCATACAGGTTTGAGTAGCGCTGTTCTGCACGGCTCAGTGAAGCGCGCTCGTGTAATTTTATTCGATTCAGCGTATTTACCCAGAATAATATTCCTTTTCTGCGTATTTCTGAATGATATTATACGCCAGCGATTATTTTTTTTCATTTCTTGCAATTTTATGTAACTTAACGTAATTTTGGTCAGTTTCGGAATATTTCAAGTTCGATTTGGTACGGGAAGGAATGATCACACTACATCGAGCCTGTGGTTAAAATGTTTATATTTCTGAGGACAAAAAATGGAGCCGTGATGCCAAGCACATTTATCACTTTCAGAAATAACGACCACCCTACTAGACGGACCACGTGGCTGGTGATAAATGGTCCCTATGTTGTTGGGATGTAGCTAAGTAGGTAGTAGCGCCTCAGTCATCAAAGACCATTGGTTATATGTATAGATCTTATTTGGTACTCAACTAAAATCGTCAACGTATGATGAAATATAAAAGTTTCTTTAAAAATTTAACTTTAAAAACTTTGAGTAAAAACACTTTCTGCCTTTTGCATGACAATATTTTGTTTTTATTCAGGTATTTGTACTCAATACAAATCAAAACTCTTACTGTCTGCTACGTACTCTTTTATGTATACGTCATTACTACAGCCTAAACTCACATAAATTTATTATTTTGTTTTTTTTTCTTAAGTTAAATTAACGTTAATTGATCAAGTAATATTTTGTTAGTTAATTAATAACAGGTCTACAAGATTCTGTTGTTGATTATGTTGTATATTTGAGGTTATGCACAAAAATGGGCTCTTCGGCTAATTTGAGGTTTTCTACAGGATGCAGAACCTTTTTGTGGTCTTTTTTCTAGTTGCATCGTTTAATACCTACTCTTATCCTTCAAAATAAGCTAGTTAGCGATCATCTATGATTTTTTCTTGTAAAGTTACGACCACTTTAAGTTATGAAATATATCTCAATAACATTAACAGCATTCACATTAACATTAGCATATATTTCAAAAAAGAGGAAGAGTGGTATTAAATGATGTATCTAGAAAAAAAGAGCAGACAAACTTTGAGTAACCCATACATAACCTCATTCACATTGCAAATCAGTCAGAATTAACACACTGTCGATTTTCTGATTAAGCACACCTGCGATATTTCTACAATATATGAATTAAATAAACTAGATTTAAGTAATTGAATAATAAAATCAAGGCCAATCGTAATAATTCTTCACAACCTAAAAATAGCAAACAAAAAAATCATTTTTCAAGTACTACCCCGTTTCATCAAAGTTCGTCAGTTTATTTTCTTATATAATAAAGTTGAATAGCATTAATTTATATTTAAATGTTTAAAATAGTTTTTTAATATTTATTCTTTTAAATATAATAAATTTTTATGATTTTTGATACAATTTTTGTAGAACAATAAGATACAAAACAAAAATAAAATTAATTAATTATGTAAAACCTAAAAATCGTTATAAGGCAGATATTTCAATTATTAAATTCAACGATTTTTACCATTTAGTACCAACTTTTGCTGAAATTACCGATTCTATTCGATTTGGCATTGTTTCTAATATATAATAAAATTGTATTGCATTTAAAAGAGATAAACATTTAAATTTCATGTTGATAGAAACTTTTGTGTTTTTTACTTCATTTTATACGAAAAAAATTAAAATGACGAACTTTGATGAAACGGGGTAGTACATAACCTCAAATATAGCAAAATCCTGAAGTGGTGGCCGATATCGGATTAGAATTCTAAGCAGCAAATTATTTGGGAAATTACCCCAGCTGCATAAGAACAATTATGACCCTATTTTTTGTGGACCTGTGTAATTTGTAGCAACCGCTACATTCCCCTTTGATCCGTAGGGCTTCAATCTTGTCTGGCGTAATTTTTGATCATGATAAGGTTAGGTGGGCAGTGACCTCCTTTCAACCCCTTTAATCCCCTGAGATCTATGGTGTCTTCACAGCCCTCCTCTAAAATTGCCTATCTAACTTGTGCCTTTGCTTAATTTGTTTAGAGCCAGCTATAATTGGGGCTACATACCGCTCTAATTTTTTTTATTAATCATGAAATGCAAGAAAGTAATGGTGGTATTTATCCCCAAACAAGGCAATGAGGCTCTAGAGCTACCCAGATCTTTTGAACCAATTATTCTGACATCCTTTTTACTTAAGACGATAGAAAGGCTGATAGACTTTCATATCAGTGGCAAAGTGGACCAACCATCTTCCCTTAACTCTACTCAATTTGCCTATACAAAAGATAGATCAACAGTGACAGCCTTACACAATTTTCTTAGCAAGAGCGAGAAAGCACTTCAACAGAAAGGAATGTCATTATGTGCTTGTCTTAATATACAATATGCTTCAGACAGCGCAAGCTATGGGTTCATATCTAGAGCTCTTACACGAATTGGACTGGATTCTTTTACTGTAAAGTGGGTGGATTCAGTCCTAAATGAGCATGAAATTGCATCCACCCTGTGTATTTATTTAATTTAATTTATTATTACACATTCGTTAAGGCTGACTATTAAAATACTTCAAGTGATATATACAGACACCTCTGTGTTCATTAGGACAGCTAAGAGGTTCCCGTGTATTGTCGCCAACTTAGTGAGCTTGGTCATCAAGCAGTCGGATACACGGACGACCTTGCAATCATAATTACGTTGAAGCTCGATTCGACTTTTACGGATTTAATGAAGTCAGCTGTGTGCACGGTTACCAACTGGTGCGCTAAAGAAGGCCTCACTCAACCCCGATCCAAGGCACGATATTGGAATTCTCCAATGGGGTAAAATACTTGGGCATTATGCTAGATTAAAGAATCACATGAAAACAAGGCTTAACGAGTGTCTCCTTGGTCTGCTGGCCTAAAGTTCTACAAACAGATCACAATCGCGACAAAGCATCGAGAATATTTATTTTGGGTGCACAGTTAATTTATTATAATTATTGCTGCAAACATTTTATAAAAATGTTAGTATTATTTTGCCGATATAAAATTGTGTTAGCCAGAGTTCACACCGTAGTATCCTGCCTTTCTGTTATTAATAGCTGATTAAATTTTGCTATAAATGAGCGTCAGTCAGCAAGCATATCGATCCTATTGAAAAAGAAATCGATGATTACGGGTGTTCTTAAGCTAAAAATATTAAAAAATGGAGAAATTTAATTTTAAGGAATAAGCGGATATAATTTACATTTATTGAAACTAAAAAGCGGTTTTACTGAAATATGAAACTAAATTTCCTAATCGGCAGACACCCCAAAGGGCGGTATTTTATTGTACTTTCCGAAGGCTAAGAAAAGCCGAAAGTTTAACTTCAAACAGTGTGAAAATACGACCTACGATACCGTTAACATTGTGAGGCGATATTAAATTCAAAATCAGATTATACGGAGGTGGGTTGGGGGGGGGGGCAATTTAGTAAAAATAAGAAACCGATATATTAATTACATGAACTTCGGAGAAAGTTTGGGAAAATGCTGAATTTTTGGTAATTTCAAAACATTTTTATCACTTTTGGAAGCGACTGTACCTGCAATGGTAGGATTTAGATTAACATTGTTGAGAATTTCGGAAATGTCAATGGTATAATAGGTTCTTAGCGTTTGGTTGATGCCGCCGAGTTGAGTAGATATATCAAAAAATAAAACACTTATGTGCATACCATGAAAATTGAAAATTTATAAATCACCATGTAACTCCCAAACGGTTGAGATTGCCATCATACAACTGTTTGTTTGCCTAGGTGAGATCCATCGCCCCTTTCATTTTGGCACACCAGATCGGGAACACCCTGTATATACAATATATATTTTGAATTTCATCGTACATTTACTTATGGTTACACATGTACTATACTTAATTTCAAGGACGTAAATTGTACTCTTTATGTTATCAAAAAATATTTTATTTTGATAAGAAAATATCGTATAATGTATACTTAACAGTTTAGAAATTTTAAGCGAAAAGAGGCAAGTTTTCTATTCTTTCATACGATATTTACGCAAATAAGCTATACTGGAAGAAAGTTACAGGGTATTTTTCATAAAATTTTTAAAGTGCTAATATCTTATCAGATATAAGTACACTTCCCTCTTCTTCCTTACAACGCTTTCTTTGCCTTTACTGGAACCTTTCAACCCTTAATTGTTGATTAAAGCTAACGAAAAAAACGTTATATTCAAATACAATCTTTATAATGGTCCAGCATATCAAAATACTTAGCAAGATAATATTTTTTCTTTTATTAAATATTTGAGATCAAATTAAATTTGCTTAATTTCCGGAATAACGCAAAAGCGGATGCACAGATGTTAGCACCAAAGATTCAGGGAAATCCATGGAAACGCTAACAAATTATTTATAGCTCAGTGGATTTTAAAACGACTACAGAGTGTTAAAGCCTTTTTTCACCTAATTAAAATCTCAATTCGCATGCGTTAGGTTGTGTGCTCCTTTTAAAATATCTCTTTCCTCTAAGCTTCCATACCTGAGAAGAACTTTTTTTTAAATCTACGGGTCGGCAAACAGCGACCATTACACAAAAAATTTCATATCTTTTATTGATCGAAAACGTAATTCGTGTTCAGTTCATGTGACTTTCAAAAAGGTAAATAATACGTCAACCATGTTTACACAGGCATTACGGACGTTAAGCGTGGCCATTCTATTTTTAGCGATTTAATTATTCTTAAACTCATTGCGATTTAAAATCAAATCAAGTAATTACATTCGTGCTTTTTGAACTTTTTGTAGACGTAGGTAAGTATGAATGGGAATAATTTTCAAAAGATACTTTTCAGAACTTAAGAATTTACGTTAAAGTTCCTTTTTTATATTTCTCTGAAAAAAAAACCATCGAAATTAAATAATGAATTGAAATAAAGCAGAAAAATAAACGTTGACTTTATAGGTAAAAAGGCTTTTAGATTTTCTTTTTATTATTCGCAGAATATTTTCAAGAGATCTTTAAATTGAATAGTTTAATATATTTTCGACAATTGAACTTACCAAACTGGAAACTGTTTTGCTGAGTTCACAGAAGGTAACGAAATCTTATTAAATATATATTTATAACATAAAAAATGAACTAAGTAAGTAAAACTAAATTGAGTTGAATATAAATAATAAATACAAAAGATTCAACTACATAGTGCAGGGTGATTTATTTTAGAGGTTTGTTTTCCAATCGGCAATTTTTTTTTTGCAAATCGTGCAAATTGTGGTTCAGTTCACGAAACTCATTGTCCCCAAAAAATTTTGTTCAGCGATGAGGCTAATTTTTGGTTGACGTAGCCAACAAGCAAAATTGCCGCATTTGGAATGAAGAAAATTCACAAGCCATTATTGAGAAATCGCTATTTTCACAACAACAAGAAATGTTTGGTATACTTTATGAGCTGGTGGAATTATTGGTCCACATTTCTTTAAAAATGATCTCGGGTAGAACGTTACAGTCAATGGAGAGCGGTACAGTTAAATGATTACTGACTTTTTCGTTCCCCCATTAATGTTAAAGAGCTGTGCCTTCAACAAGACGGTGCAACATGCCACACAGCGCATGCTATAGTCAATTTATTGAAGGAAACTTTCGAGTAATGGACCTGTGGATTGGCCTCCAAGATCGTGCGATTTAACACCTTTGGATTATCCTCTGTAGGGATATATTAAGTCGAGGGTCTGCGTCGATAAAGCTATGAGACTATGAACAATTTGCCGCGTTATTGCCGATATACGGCCACAGATGCTCGAAAAGTGGTCAAAAATTGTAATTTCAGATTGCTTTTTATTAAAGCCAGCCACGGTTCACATACGCCCAAGATCATATTTAAAGAGTAATGACAGTAAAACGTTAGATAATAAAACCATAATCAGTAAAATTTTACACTAAAGTGCAATTCAGCTACTTATTTTTCGAAATATATTATAGGAGTACATACACAAATGCCAGACTCGCTTCAGGGGAATATGCCTATTTGTAGATTAGCCTATTTGTAGATTAGCCTATGTACAAAGGGAACTGTTGAACTACCATAAGTCCTCTTCAGTTTGACCACATAATGGGTTCATTTTCATGGGTATCAAACACATTTACCCTGCTCTCATAGCTATGGGCAGGGACCTAACAGGGTCCTTGGCGAATTACTTCCATTTCATCCAAATCCCTACAATTACGAAAGAAATCGTCCGAGTTTCCTGTGACATATGGAAATATCGCCTCTCTGGCACAGATTTTTTTTTTTTTTTTTTTTTTATACGATGTAGCCAAATCCTAGGGGACAACCCTTTGATGCGTTAGCATGGTTTTGGCCGGAAGGGAATTAGGGTAAGGGAAGTGAGGAAACTTGAGTCTTGTTTGCATTGCTGCGAGCTAGACAACAGCCCAGAGACGGAGTGGATTATTTTAATTTCTTAATAAAAGCTCACGGTCATCTGGGCTCGAACCCGGGACCCATGGCATGTTGGTCTTGCCGCTCAACGCATTGATCCAACTCCGTCTCCAAAGATGTACTAACTTTGCACTACCACAGCTTCTAGCGCCTTAATGGCTGCCTGACTGTCAATATACAGCTAGCCTCAAAAGAAGTTGGACGGCAGTGAATTTAAAAGAAAAACATTTAAATAACATAATTTATTAAAAATTATTCAATAGATAATATTTTATTTTGATGCACTTTAACAAACACACACAAAACAGATTTTAAAAATTCCGGCATACTCATTATTAATTTTTTTTATAGAACTAGTTTATTTTGGCCTTTTCTTCTAAAATTATCGTCTTTATTTGGCCCGTTGATGTGGAAACATACTCTCTTAATTGTTTCTCTAAATTCTCAACTGGATTTAGGTGATTGAGGTGTGGTATCGATAACTTCAAAGCAATTGAAGCTTTATTTGGGATCGTCCAAGCCGATTTTTGATGTATTGTATCTTAAATTTTCCTTGAGTGTCCACAAATAGCATTGCTGGTCCATAATAACGTCGATAAACACCAAATTGGGTCACCCCACTTTTTGCCATACATAGGGCCGCCGAGAGGGGGGTGGGGCGAAGGGAGTAAACCCCCCGGACTCGGGCTTACAAAAGGGGCCCCGTCATCTAAGCCATTAAGAGAATTTTTTTCCATTTTAATTATATTTAAAAAAAATGTTTCACGATCGAAAAACTGTATACTAAACAGATTTTAAATTGAAAGTCACTCATTCGCTTGTATATAGGCCCGTAAACGCTTAGTCCCAGGCCCGAAATTCCTTTCGCGGGGGCCCGTATATGGTACCCCCGTGCCCGAATTTTGTCTCTACGGATCTGGCCATACATCCCCGTGTCATGGAAGAACCACCACCATGCTGTACTTTTGGTAAAATATGCTACTCATGGAGTTCCGTATTTGGCTTTGTCCATGTCCATACTATCCTTCTTCCACCTGAGCCGAATGATCCATAGTCGTGATTATGATAAATTTAATCAAATGGTGTTAAAGGGAATCAATTTATGGATATTATTCATGATAAATTTATAATTTGTTAATTGTAGTTTTCCGATTTAATTGAATATTTGAAAGAATAAACAAGGTACATCGTAATAAGTTAACTTATAAAGTATAAGACATGAACCCCCCGGGATCAGTAAAAAATCCTGTAAAAATAATCCTCAAGCCAAAATACCGAAAATAAAATCCCTAAAAATAAAAATCTATAATGACAAAACTTTTAAAACAAAAAAATCGCTTATGACGAAATCTCTAAAATAAGAAATCACTAAAGTAAATTTTTCAAATTCACAAATTAAAAAGGATCGAGATAAAACGAAGTTTTTTCATTTCCTCTACAGAAATAATGCATTTGCTCTTGACCTAGATTACAGATATTAGCTTTTGACCTAGATTGCAACTATTGTTGTAAAATCAGATACATGTTGCAAGGAAAAGGTTACAGATTAGATGCCAAAAGTTGTAGATCAAAAGCAGAAAATAAAAAGAGTCAGAAAAATGAGACAAGTTTTAGAACCAAAATCTCTCGATGAAATTAGTATACAGGACGAAATACGAGTTATACAGGGTGTTTCAGATCTGACGTGCCAAAATGAGTAAGGCGATAGATCTTATACCTACGCAAACAAAAAATTGTATGGCAGGGGGGGGCGGGGCAATCTCAACCGCTTGGCAATTACAGGGTAATTCATAAATTTCAGTTTTTCATGGTATTTACAATACTCTTTCATTTTTATCTTCTGATCTATCCAACACACCGACATCAAACAAACGCCTAAAAACTACTTTCCCAATGACCTTTCCAAAGCTGTCAAAGATTTTGATCTAACTCCTACTATTGCAGGTACAGTACCTTCCAAAAGTGAAAAAAAGGTGCAACATGGCAACGTAGACACATGATTAGAAAAACCGCATCCTTAGAACTTACTGAGTACCTAATTACTTTATTGCGCTCTAGGTAGGAAATTCTTTAAAGAAACAAAATTTTTAAGGTAAAAGGTCGAAAATGTTTTTTTGGGTTAACAGTTAATTAATTATAATTAGTCCTGCAAAAGAGTTATAAAAATATTAGTGTAATTTTGGTTTATTGCCGATATAAGCTTGTGTTAGCTAGAATTCACACCCTTGTATCCTCGCGTTTTGTTACTCGTACCTGATGGAAATTTTGCTATAAAAAGGGGTCAGTCTGCAAGAATACCTATCATAGTTGGAAAACA
Source organism: Leptarthrus brevirostris (assembly GCA_964036015.1). NCBI lineage: Eukaryota > Metazoa > Arthropoda > Insecta > Diptera > Asilidae > Leptarthrus > Leptarthrus brevirostris. The sequence continues at coordinate 42,413,921 of OZ038371.1, forward strand.
AATTAATAAGTAAGTACGGGTGTCTTAAAGTAAAAATTATTAAAAATGGTAGAATTTAGGACCCTGATACGAGCACGAGACGAGTCGCAAAACGATTAGGAGTGTCTTCATTTAAGGTTTTGAGGGTTATTAATCAAGAGGGATTACGTCCATATCACTATCACCCAGGAAGGAGATTCCGAATTAAGCACTTAGCTTCTGGAAAGCAAAATTGACGACAGGGCGTTTCTGGACTAAATTCTGTGGACGGATGATTCTCAATTCACCAATTCAAGAAGTTCCGTAACCTCCGTACCTTATCGGAAACTGACCCACACAGGACAAAAGTAACCTTATTCCAGCAGAGATTCAGTGTCAATGCATGGACTGGTATCATCGGCAACATTTGGTAGGACCATTTATTTTGCCGCAAGTGCTCAACAGTCAAATTTATGACTGTTAGGAGAACAGACTTCCAGATATAATAGAGGACACCCCTGTGCATAATCGAACGGAAATGTTTTACCAACACGATGGAGTATTAGCGCAAATTGCTTACAATGCTAAGTGAAAAATTTCCTAACTGCTGGATTGGACGAGGTGAACCGATTCCTTGGCCTGCTAGATCTCCATACCTTATCCTATTGGAGTTTTTCTTATGGTGAACAATGACAGATAAAGTTAGTTCAAGCCCTGTTAACACTAAAGAGGATTTAGTTAGCAAAATTGGGAATGCAGCAACGAAAATACGGGAGAGGCTGACGGCAATATGCCTTAAACAGGGATTTAGAAGGAGATTGTTGGCATGCATCCAAAGTGGCGGTGGACATTTTGAACAGCTTTTGCAATTTACTAAGATTAATTGTAATACGTTTTGGATTCAATTAAAAGGATTTTAGAGTTAATATGAGTTTAGTTTCTTTAAATTGCATATTTCTGGATAAGTTTTTTACTTATAAATTTCTACACCCTTTCTCTGCCTGGGCATGTTGTACCTTTTTATAAAGATAATAAGGTGTGCAATCCAATAAAAGTAAAAAAGACGTATACTAATTACATTATTTTGGGGAAAATTTGGGAAAATTCCGAATTTTAGATAATTGCAAACCATTTTTTTTCACTTTTGGGAGTGACTGTACCTGCAATGGTAGAAGTTAAATCAACACTTTTGACAATTTTGGAAAAGCCATTGGAATAGTATTTTTTAGCGTTTGTTTGATGTCGCTGCTTTTTGTACATTGAAAGATATAAATAAAAGAGTAACGTGCATACCATGAAAAACTGAAATTTATGAATCACCCTGTTACTCCCAAACGGTTGAGGTTGCCCCGCCCCTCTGCCATACAATTTTTTGTTTGGCTAGCTGAGATGTATCACCACGTCGGATCTGAAACACCCTGTAGATGGAGATGATTCACAAACGTACAATACATTTCCAATTATAATACGTAATAACTAGTAATCGTTCTCTAATTATAAACTTTATGAATTTCAGAAAAAATATAATGAGATATTCGCACGCGCGAGTTAAATTCAAAACCCTTCTTTTATAAAATTCATAGTTAGGGCTTTTTTGAATTATGAATTTTTACTCTTAGAGATATTATCATTATGGTTTTCTTTTTTTAGATAATTTCTCATTAGTGATTTTATTTTTAGTTCATATAAACCAGATTCGCACCTACCACTACCTCGTCACCTTAATTCTTCACAATTATCCATCTACTCTACGCCTCAATTTTTAACTTCTTTATAATGTAATCAGATCCGCAATAAGTATTATATGATTGAAGAAAATCTGCGAATTTATTTATGACTGATAAAGTTTTCTTCATAATAAAATTTATTGGAATGTGAACTAAAATATTCGGTGTGAAAACTATTAAAAGATTAACGTTACAACTTTGAACGATTAAATATTTCAATCGTAGGTTTTAATTAATTATTAATATTTTCAATCGTTAATATAATTAAATTGAGCCCAACTCTGTTATTGAGTATTCTTTCAGTTAAGTTTTCTGAAAGAATGCTTTAATCCAATAATAACCCGTTTTCCAAATAGAGGTCCTAAAATATCAGCTATTGTGAAAGATGTGCTTCTCTGCCCAGCAGGGAAACATGAGTCAGAACCAACCTGTAACTTGGTCAATTTTCAAAAGTGTGATTGTTGGCCCTCTGCAGTATAGTTCGCCCCTAAGGGATCATGGATCCGAATAAAAGCAAAATAATTTTTGAAATTTTTATTAAAAAACTCAAAGAAAGTCGTGGTTCTGTGGTCCTTTATAAAGGCGTTTTGCAGTGTTCCTGATTACTCGGAGCTGGATCATCTGAAATCAAAATTTCCAAAGAAATTAGTTTACTTAAGGATCAGTCTTGTCCTTGAAGGAACTGTTAAAAAATGACTTTACCGTTTTCTAAACTCTTGCTGATTGAAAAAAAAAGTTATCCATTAAACCAAAATCAGCTTGGTTCATCGACAACCGATATATAAAGAAAATATGTACCGAATTTCATCAAAATCGGTTTCGTGGTTCTTGAGATTTTTGGAGCACCGCAAAGCCCCTTGAAAAAGGTAAACGGGCCACCATTTTCTTTCCTTTTTTTATGAAAATTTCAGGAATCGTAGTTAAATAATAATACCATCATTAAATAAAATAAAAATCGAATTTATATTCAAAATTTTTTTTTAAATGTCAAAACTTGCGGTTTTAGACTCCATAACTAAAAAAATAAATAAATCTTAAGCGTCGTATGAAAAATTATAATTTTGATATTTACTTTAAACGTGTTTGTGTTTATATTAAACTTTCAGTGTTACAATTTTTAATTGAAATCAAATTTCTTTGCAGGTAATGAAAGCATGATACTACTAATGATACAAGTGCAGTAAATAATGGTGTAAGTAAAAACCAAATATTGCAGCCTAAAACTAGTATACCTGACTTTTGTAATTTTGTTTTGGCTAATTTTTTTCTATCTTAGCAATTAATAATATTAATCGTCCAGTAATTTTGAGATATTTCAGCTATAATATCGTATTGTCTACGCCAAATGTCTACTTGTCAAAAACATATGTCGACAAGTTGGGTACGTTACTACAAATTAATAATTCCAAGAATAAAATTCAGGATTATGTCAATTATATTATTCACATACCATCTGTAAGATTTACGTGTAAAACAGCTATTCTAACTCTGACACATTTATTTGTATTTACTTAATAACTATCTATCACAGCTAAATATCGAATTACACTGCACATAGTCAATAAGTTCAATATAATCAGTTAGCAGTTATACAAATAATCTTTCTTTGGCTATCATCTAGAATCAAGTTAGGGATCTTGCGTCTGTCTGTATCAAGTCGAGATCAAAATCATTTTAGTTATTGCAAAATTTTATTGAGTAGTGAGCGGTAAATTGCAAATTTCCATGAATGAAGATGAGACTCACAGATAAGTATAACAAGTTTTATAGAAAATTAGAATCTTAGAATATTGAAAAATATTAAATCATTTTCGCCATAATCTGTGTACTAAAAATTTAAAAATTAAGCGAATTAAAAATTTTTAAATAAATAATTGAAATGATACATGTGTTTACCTGAGTGCCTGGGGTATCTACAGGCAGAAATACAACCCAGATTTTTACGGGAAATAAATAAAAGAATTATTACTTAAAATCAATTAAACAAATTAACATGAATAATACGTACGAAACTGAAAACATTAATTGTATTCACACAAGAAGTGCATTGAATTCTTACAAATCAATTTCTTGGCGAAAACAACAAACCGAATTATGGTAATTTACGTGCAAAAATTCTTATGTTGCTGATTGAACTAAAATTCTCTATGAATGTCACAGAGTACCTATAATTTAAACAGCTGAAAGGAATTTCAATAGGCATCTCAGGTGAAATTAAAAAATATTGCACCTGTGACAGCCCCTGTGAATTTTTGCCATTACACGAAAATCAAATAAATTACACGATTTCGACAAACACAAATTGTTTACCAAAGAAATAATAACTAAGGAATGGCTACAACATGATTTTCCGCGAAGCATCTCACATACACCGACTAAGCTACACTTCGTCAAAGAAAATTATCAATGTAGGCATAACAAAAAGCACCATAAACACCGCGAACTGTCAACTTCATGTTTGGTAAACACCTGAAAATTGGGGTGAAATTTCGCGGCGAACCCAACGACGTTGTCAGATTAGAGGTGAAGTTTTGAAATATTCCCAATTTTATTAATTATAATTTACGCAATTAGTGGGAAAGAGAGCAAACGAGTAAAAGGGATAGCAGAAAATCACGTACCACAAATCAAATATTGTCAATACGGCTGCAAAATTGTTTAAGGCAATCTTAGTTTTTCTTGAAATTCGTAGATTACAGTTCATAATAGTTAGTGCAAGTCGTGACAGTGAAGCCGAGATTTTGTAATTTAAGGACGGTGCAATCAACAGACATTTTTGGTAAAGTTGTATAAAGAACCAATAAAATCGCCATATAAATTGAAATAAGCCGAAGGTTGGTCACTGCATATTCCTATGCAATTTATTGCGTCCTTATTTTATTTTTATCATTTTTTAGTTTTATTTTATTTTAATTTAATTTTCTAAATTTTGGGCTGAATTATTGAAATTGAAGAGTGCTTAATTAAAGTGTTTGAATGAGTTTAATTAGTTTTAATAAAATTGAATACAAGTTATACAAAAATAACTTCTTATTATTTCGCTATACAATTTTCAGACATTTTTTTTTATATTTTATCACAATTTTACAAACACTTATCAGTTGTTGCCAAAATAAAAAATTATTTGACAACGTGAAATAGATATGAACCCCAAAGACAATTAAATAAATTTTATATGAATCTATGGACACTTTTGATAATATCCCGCATAATTATAAAGGCTTGTCAAATACATCATAACATATTTATCCCAAGGATGTCGTTGCAGGCATTTAGAATAAGGGCAATTAAAAGCCATATTGTTATGTCCGTTTATTTTCGTAAAGATGCTTCGACCTGAATGAAATTGGAAATTATATTAAAATTAAAATACAATAATAAGTTACTTATCTTGTGTCCTATGTCCAATAATATGTGTCCTCTCGTAGTTGAATGATGCTGCAAGTAAATTTATTTTATTACATTCCAGAAATAATGTTGAATTACCTACTTAGGAGATTATTACGAGAATATGATATGCAACTTTTGTTGTCCGAGGAATGTATCTGCAAAAGATTCCTTAGTATATGATATACCAGAGAATACTTACTTTAATGACGTTAACCGTCCAGCTGAAATACATTTTGAATAATATAATATATAATTGCACCTCAGGCGCACGCATACCGAACTGCACCATCCCAGATGATTGGAAGGTAGGGTACCTTCGTTAAAAATTGCGACATCCTATCCAAGGAAAATCGAATATCTAGAAATATTTGCCTAGAATTAAGAGAGTTTAAGTTAATTCAAATTTACTTTTATAATTGGAATATTTACCTTTGAATATTTACCTTTGTCAAGATGTTGTAAAGCAGACAGGGCTATGCATGGGACTTTTAGTAGAAAAAGAATATTATTAATTAAATGCTATGCAGTACTTATCGGACAAGAAAAGAATAGTAAAAATAATCAAAAGAAGATTAAATCATCATGATTTTGTGTTACTTACCTGAGCTGGGCTTTTTTTCCGGAATCCTCGATCACTACACTTCTTACCTCGCACTACAGACAAAAACATTTTACGACTCACTCTTTATGTTCCCGACAAAATTTATTAAATATTCGGTTTGTTCCCAACCCAATACAAGAATTAAAAAGAAAAATATATGTTTGAAAAAAATCGAGCACTTGCACGATACCTGTCAACAAAATCTTTTCTTGCAAAATTCACATCGAAAACGAATTTTGCGGATGACTAGCAATATACCACAGAAAAGCTAAATAAACATAGATAATTTTGAATGAAAATTTTAAAAATTATTAATGAAAATTTCAAGCCGATTGGAATCGGTACGGACCGCTTTGGAAATTGGACTAGATTTTTCCAAAAAATTTCCAATTGGGGGCAATTTTTAATTAAAGAAAGCCTTGGTATGTGAAGGGTTTCTTTTTTCGAATTAAGCCCCAGAGTGAAAGTTGAGCTTCCAAGAAGTGAAAGTTAAAAGAAAATTTAAATAAGCCAGTAGAATAAAAACAAAAGTGAAAATAAGTCAAAATTTAAAAAGACAACGAAAAGAAAATAAAAGAAAACCAGTGGAAGTTAAAATAAGTTAAAATAATTAATCCGACAGTGAAGAAAGTTAAAACGAAAACGAAGAAAGCGGTAAAGGAAAATAAAAGGAAGGAAGTGTAGCGTGACAGGATGAGGAAAGGAAATCCTCGTCAGGATTAAAATGAAGTCGGAGAGAAAACGAAAAAGAGGAAGTTAATTTTGGGAGAAGCGAGGAGAAGAAAAGATAATTATTGCCTATTTATTGAAAATTTGATTTATTTACGTATCTGTTTTTTGAATATTATTAAACATTCATTGCATTCATTGCCTCTATACACTTATATGCAGATGACGTTCAGTTATATCTCAGCAGGCTAATAGGATTAGTCGAGGACTGTGTCTGTCGGCTCAACGACGAACTTCAGCGAATACATGAATGGTCCATACTAAATAACTTCGTACTTAACCCAAGCAAATCTAACTGCCTGGTTTACAGAAATGCGATTGACTCTAATTATGCAACTACATAAACGGCATAATGGAAAAAATTTATGGCTGTTTGCGGCAGCTCTGGCTAAGCTCTAGCATCCTTTCGTTTAGTTTTCGTAGCCGTATGCCGGAGAAAACTTAATGTTGCATTTAATGATGTGGTTAAATTTGTCTACAAACTTCCCCGCAATAGTCATATATCATATCAATGTATTCTAACTCTCTTCTAGGATGCAATTTAGATACATATTTCGCTGATATCCTGATATTTCTCCACAAGCTCATTTATCTTAGGCAGCCAGTATACCTCTTTGAGAAGTTACAGTTCTTGCAATCGACCAGACATTTAAACCTTTTGATCCCGCGGTGCAGGAGTCAGTTTGGTGAGCGTTCTTACTTCGTTCAGTGTGCTCGACTGTGGAATCGGTTACCAAGTGACGTGCAGCGCACGGTTTCCAGGGAAATTTTGAATAAATCTATAGCGCAGGCCAATATTTTCTGAGCGATGACGCACATCAGGGGTTGTTTCGCTTTCTGTTTTTCTTTTTTCTCGATCTTTGCTTTTTGCTTTCTCACTAGTTCTTTTACTTCTTTTTTTGCTATATTGTAGTTAACGTAATTTTGTTCTCAATTCATGAGGTTATAGCGTTTGCATTTATATTTATTTTTATTTTTGTTTAATCTTTAAATTTGTAGTAGCCATCAATATTAATTAATTCAACCATCTTACTTTGTACACTTTAAGATAATTAATGTATCTTTGTACTCTTGAATAAAGCATTATTATTGTTATTATTGTTATTACTCTAGATACAAGCCCAGAAACTGACATTTATAGCTGAGCGTTGGTGGTGTAAACAAACCAAAACTTGCCACAGTAGACATAAGGAAAAGTTTGGGGAATGGAACTTTCTCGTAGTATTTCTCTCAATATATTTAAAGTCTTTAATTGGATTTTACTTGAGGTTGACCTACAAATGTTCTAAACATGTGAACACGAATAAAAGTATCTCTCTCATACAATTTTCATTTGTTTTAATGAAGTATAAAATGAGTCAATGACATCAGCGTTTCTCTTCGCTTTTGGTTCTGAGAGTGTGCATTTTTATTTATTGTTGCACGGATTGGTTTATCTGTGGTACAACAAAAATGAAATAATGACGAATCGCTTGGTGGTGAAATGGCCGAACTATCATGTTTTCTATCACCGTCATAATGGGTTCTCGCAAATATCATTGAAACACATCCTGGATGTCCTTCTAACAGTCGTAACCCTGAAGATTGCAAGAGACCTATAGCAAAACTAGTGAAGTTACCTGCATCTTAAGATTAGTTTTAAGTACGGGCGAATGTTCAGGATTTAATCAAGCAATATCATGCTAAATAGATTACACTTACAAATAACAAAATTTCATATACCATTTTTAAGATTTACGTGTTAAAACAGCTACTCTAACTCCCATGTATTTATTTGTATTCATTTAATAACTACGTATAACAGCGCTAAATATCACAGAACACGGTAATACTGCATATAGTCAATAAGTTCAATATAACCAGTTATCAGTTATACAAATCACCTATATTTGGCTAGCATCTAGAATAAAATTTGAGATCTATTGTCTGTCAGTAATAAGTTGAGATCAAAATAATTTTACCTATTGCAAATAATATACAAAATTCCTAAATACAGGATTCCCCGCACATGTTACTGGATTGCAAAGAGAAAATCCTACAAAATAAGAATTATTCTATTCAGATAGAATGAAAATATTATTGGAACGAGAACTGCACATATTATAATTATAATTATTGCATAGTTCATTAGAAAAATCAGCAATTTGATTACTTACTTAATTTTTGTCCGTTAAAAGCCAGTTTCAAAAGCAAGTAAAAATAGATTAAATTTCTAGAAAACAGGAAACAAGGTAGACATATTTCTAAAGGTAAAATATTCCATGAGAATAGAGAAGTAAATTAAAAACCGTGTAATGAAGAAGTCCTTTTGATCTTGAAGGAATTACGTTATAAAGTTGAAATCACCTTTTAATTTATTGAGTACAATTTTATTTTGAAGAGTTCTTATTACCACTCACCCAAAAAGCTATACATCGCAAATACTGATATTTCTATAACAAAGGCAAAATAATAATAATATAAAGTGAAAACAGTTTTTTAAGACACAAGCTTTTATTTGCTGTTACCTTGAAAAACTAAAAAGTTAAAAATAAAATTCTTGATTTTGCTACTTAGCTTAATATTCCTCACAATAATGAACTATTTCATTTTATTTTACTGTTTTTTATTTTATATTCCTTTCGTCGACTTTACTTAAAAATCTAAAACCATTCGCCATCTTGAAACATTCGCCATATTAGATGTAGAATGATGTCATATTGGATTTAAAACAATATAAAGATATACTATATTGCATTGTCACCGGATCTCCATACCCACGCAAAATTTTAGCTCAATCGGTTGTGGGGAACGGGCTTAAAATTCAGTTGCAAGATTTGACCCAAAACTAACTAGCAGATAAAGTTAAATGATAGCATGTAAAGTGTCCGCCATATTGGATATTGGATAGAATGACATAGCTTACCCGTAGAACACCCTGATTTGATACCAATGTTAAGGGGGTTGCGCAGAAAAAGATAATCCGCCATCTTGGATTGTCCGCCATATTGAATTTAGAATGGCATCACATAGCTTATATTCTACACGTCGAATCCTTTCATTTGATACCCTTATTAAGAAGATTGTGAGGAAAAAGGTAATCCGCCATTTTGGATCGTACGTCATGGTGGATTTAAAACGATATCAAGTATATTGTATTATACTGTCATTAAACCAAAGCTTTGTGCGAAATTTTAGCTGAATCATTAAGGGGAAGGGGTTTAAAATTCCGTTGCAAGATTCAACCGAAACATACTAACTAACTAACAAGTGAAGTTAAATAAAAGCTTGTAATAATAAATAAAAACAAACCGGACAAGTGCGAGTTTTACTCGCGCACCGCGGGTTACATAATATTTTTTCATGAGATATAACTACAAATTAACGATTTGTTTTTAGGTATGGAACCCTAAAAATTACGAAAAATTGCATGCGAACAGAAAATGTTGAATAACAGTTGTTTGAAACAGCTTAGCTTAAGAGATGTCTGTTTTAGTCCTCAACAATATGTATGTATTTATCACAGTGATGGTTCTACTGCTTAATCTCTGTATTTTTAATTACAAGGAATTTATATTTTTTTACCGCGATGAATATAAATTTAGTGGCACAAACAAAGGTGGAAAATGTTTGTTTATCGGTGGATATAAATATTATATTTTTCAGGATTTCATTTTCTTGTAAAAGTAAAGTTGTGACAGAATCGAGTCACGGTGAGCATGAAATGATCTAAAATCCATCATCGATATCGCATGAAAAATAAACATTAGCAACAACCACTGCATATGTACGATCACAAATAATTCGTAATGCAACTATGGAATGCGAATTTAGTTGCTGTGACTGCTTTTCCAGCAAATAACGAGAATGCGTTCGAGCGTCATCAGAAGACCTTCTGCCATAGACGAAATTGAAGTTCCCTAAAATTTACGCTATTCCTTTTAGAGAAAGAACAAACTAGATTGCAACACCTAGCAGAGGCCCATTATTGCTATATGGATCGGACTTTTTATGTCATTGTTGCTATAATACGCCAATTGTCTGCGATCCCTCTTGTCCCTCCTGTTCATCCAGAAAAAGTTAACCCCCTTTTTGAAAAAAGAAAGAGAAACAAAATTCTTCGCTGCCAAAGCATAGGCGTAGCAATAGCGCATGCCTGATTTTGGTTCGAGTAGAAAATCGTGGATTTGGCAAACGATTACGAGTTCTAGCTCGTAAAAGCATTCCTCAAATATGAAAAATCCGAAGAGACTCTCAAAGTGGTGTACCCCATGCCATAGGCTTCTCCGAGAATGATACAATACTTCATCAGAACCCAAACGTTAGGATGCATAACAGCTAGGGATGGGCGATCTTCGATTCAATCTCGACGGATCGATCTGTTAGCCTTCGATCTGGCGAGTTTTGAATCGATTTTTCGCGGGACCGATTCAGTTTGAATCGATTTATTTATTTCCGATTCCCATCCATTTAAGACAAGACGCGACGCGCTAAAATAAAACTGAGCAAGCTCACGTAGAAATTTTTTCGCATCATCATTAATTTGTATAATAATCCTGAAAATTTTAAATTTCGCACTTAAAATATTGTTAATGTTAGATAAGTTCGTTTCGGATCTCTATAATATGATAGTGTTATCTGTATCAGTGAGTAGCATGAGTACCTACACCACCAAACAGTGTAGTTGGCAGTGTGCTTGAGAACCTATTTAACTAAAAATTCATAATAAGAAAACCTTGAATGCAGGTGCTTTCGCGCGACCTGAGATAAGTGAGATAACTGAGAATTCTCAGTTGTCTAAGTTAAAATGTGCTTTGGAGAAACCGTCTCAGTTCATTTGGAACCACAAAAAAATTAAACACATATTGAGCAACTGAGCAAGTGAGGCTGGTTTTTCACGCCTCAGTTGTCTCAACGGACTAAATGGTGTCCTTAGCAAACAGAAAGCAATATTATTTTCAAAATTATAAATTGGAAAAGTTCATTACATTAATAGCTTTAGAAATTTACATTTCCTGAATTGAGAAAACAGAGACGGTTGCTCAAAGGTGCTTTCGCGACACGTCTCAGTTGATCAACTGAGTCGTGTCGCGCGAAATCACCTTACATCTTTCACTATATACGATTACAACTGCTGGTTCTCTCCATCGTCCTGTTCGGTAGGTGTTATGTTCGTCCACTCCGTCCTTCCGTTATATGGTATCCATTCTCGAGCAAGGTCTTCTTCTGAACTATTATCACTCATTTTAAATTGTTTAGAATTGCAAAATTAATCACTTAGTTAAGAAAATATAATTTATTGTCATGTGAAGTCCACCGGGTTTTGCTAGTTATGACAAATTCAGCTTAATGGAATCGATCTGTTCGATCTATGACCATCGATTTTTTTAGGGCGATTAATCGATCTTCGAAATCGGAAAAAAATTACAGATCGATCCGTACTGAATCGATTTTCTCAGCATTTCTAATAATAGCTGCTTGCGAAAGTTCTTTTAGCACTGATAAGTGATTGAACCTGATTGCAATGAACAAAAAACGTATGGCAGGTTTTCCTGCAAAATTCTCAATGAACAACATTCTAAAAAACATCCTGAGACAATGGAAATATAAATCGCAAAGTTCAGCTTTATTAAATATATTACTCAATTAAAAATATCTCCCTCTGGTTCCCACAACCCGGACATGGGGTGGGATCAATCGATTCGAAACAACTCCTCTTCTTTCACCGCCACCACCTTCCGTAGACGTTCAAGAACGTGCTGGTTCCTAACTGGGGCGTGCAAATCGACTTTTTCACCTTCGATGTAATAAAAAATAATTCTCTATTTTTTCGGAATAAAGGATCTCAGGCTTCTCGGTCTTAAGCACTTCGCCTCAGTATAGTCCTTTTTTCAAGTTTTGGTAGAAAGAGGACTTTCGTCTCCCCCATGAAACTGGAACATAACCCGGTGACAGGCAAATGATCCCTGAATCTTAACCGATTCAAGCTTACTATGCGTCAAGTCATCTTACCGTCCATTGCATGTATCCTTGTTTTCTGAGTATCAATGACATGACGAACTTCAGTCTATCTGAAAAGATAGTCTCTAGCAGAGTCTCACCCAGCGTGCCTGACATCTTTCCTCCGTCCTGCCCCGAACTAGTGCAGGCCTAGAAACCGGGTCATCGGAGAACATTTTCAAAATTCGACAGACATTAGAACTGCTCCTAGCAAGAATCCCACCACACCCATCTTTTCATCCGCATACGGTCAATTTCATTGCTCTCTTCAAACATTGTACATGCCTTTGGGTTATCACCTCTTATAACTAGATTAAATTACTTTCTAAGTGATTTTTTAGTGAATTCACTTCCCTTCTCCACCAGGTGCTTGGATCCCAATATCAAAATGCCTGCTGTACGATAAGCCTACTCCACAGTCGACTGCAGTCGGAGTTCTAGGTACTCTCAGTACTATTGGTGACATCTTGTTCGTCAAATTTCCTGGTATTTCATGGTTTTGGGAAACCTGACCATATGTTGGCTCCGTTCTTACCGGGATATTGTACACTCCGTGGTCCTATAACCTGACCTAATTTGCCCCTTAGAAGAGCTTTGTGTCACAGCCAGTCACATCGAAACTTCCTTACGTCTGGCATCGACAACAACCGGTTCAATTCCCCTGTTTAGGACAGCATAGTTACTAGTCATTTCAAATTCAGGTAGGTCCTCTTCTCTGCGATTTTTGTTGATAAAGTAAACTACTTAAAATCTCTGATGCTCATCCACATTAAAGAGGATTTCCAAGGATGAGTCGCTGTGATTTTGGCGCGTTAATCAAATATTGCACGGATACGTTTTCTGCTTTAATAATATAATTTGTCAAACCACAGAATAGTGGCGTCTGAAGCCATAAATAAATTTAACGAGCAGAATGTAATGGTAAAAAGTTACAAATTTTTCCAACACCGAAAATTAATTGCTCTTATTGCTTGCTTGAAAAATCATTTCATTTAATTAAAGTGTTTTTGGGGAAGTAAAAGGACTATATAATTAAGCAGAAGTATCCCAAGAATGAAGATTTTATATCCTTTAAGTAATTATTCCATTTTCGGCGGAGTAAGCCTTACATCAGTGGTTTAAGTGCTGTTGCCCATTAAATCTCCACTGAAAATCGCAAACCAATTTTCTATTATGGTTGTTATCTTCCTCAAGTACTATTGCCTATTGCTATTTGGAGTCCCATCTGAACTTAATTAACCACAAGCTGGAGAAAACTTTGCTTGGATGGTGTGGGAAGAAACTCCCGTGAATTTCAATGAGGTACAGTACTCGTAGTCATCTCCATTGAATTCTCAATGACGTAAAAGTTTCACTTACCAACGTCATATTTAGGTGTCTGACCAGGTGAACCCAATTAAGCAACCAAAATGCAGCGTTGGTTTAATTAAGCGAGCACCAGAGTGAAAAGTTTTTCTCTTTAATGCCAATAATACTCTGAGGAATAATAGAGTAACCATTTAAAACGTTATGGGCATTCGAAAGAGAGGCAACACTTTAGATAACTTTTGAGGGCGTACTAACGAATACATGAAACCGAAGTTTTACGTCATTAGTATTCGCCAACTGATGTTGAAATAAACGTTTTTCTGAAATTACTTCGTTAGTGTTATTAGCTGATGAAGTTACGGATTTTTGTGCCATTCTCTTCGCCAGATTGAAAGAATTGTTCTGAACTTGTTTAAGTTGAATTGGGTAAGAAGGTAGAACAATTTAAATTCAAAATTCAGAGTTCATTATGTTAAAAGGAAAAAAGGGGCACAACAGAAGTTCCTTGAATGTTTTTCTAATAACTCAACCTAATAAGTATTCGGTTTCGGTTACGACTCGCTCCCTCCTAGCTTGCTTTGATATTGTGAAAATGTTGATTGGGCTGGATCATAAACGAAGGAATAAACTAGTTATTCCTTCGTTTATGGCTGGACATAGGAACTACGCTGGTTACTTTTTCATGACAGCTACTACACTTTTCGAATGTTCTTTGGGAGGCATTGCCTTATTTCTTATACCTATATTACACCGAATAACACACAGAATGTTAGACGGATGGCATTTGTGCTTATGGCTGACAAGAATAATTTTACCATTTTATCGCTACCACTCCTCCTGGATAGGTGGTTAGTGAGAACCTCAAACTGTCACGGAAAGACACATAAAAAATACTTTTACAAAGCGCAGCAGAATATAGTAGAAGTGTTTCTACAAAATCACGGGCTTACCTGTATAGTATTAAGCTATTTTATTAATAAAATCGAAGAAAGAAAAAATCTGCGCACTAGACAGCCCATTTCACCATAATAACTTCCGTGGCAAAATTAATATACTGACACCATTCACTACGTGATTTTCCATTTTCAGGACAATAGTCGCAACCAGAAACTTTACTTAATTTTTGTGCTGTGTCCACAATTCTTGATGACAAAGCTCATAGCTCCTTAACAAAAAAAGGGATCTGTTGACAAACGTTGTGTTATCAGTAACTGTCATCTTAATATTTGGATAGAAGCAGTTCCTTTATTAGTGCTATGGGATAACACCGCTTCTTACATAGCCGCACTGCCAAATCTCTATGAATTATTATGTCTATCTATTTGAGCGATTCCTCATTTTGCAAGATTTGGGGCACACCTTGTTTTTACACAATTTCTGTTATCAAGATCTTGCTTTCAGGATTCATAATTGTACATGTTTACATTAAGAAATGTGTTAACATTGCTGCAAAACTAATAAAAGGGTTCCATGAGATCACTATCTCTTTGCAGACTTTTAAGCACAAATTCGTAATCCTGCGACTTCAGTTCTAATTGCATACTATAACTTTCTATGTCAACATAACGACCCATTAATTTTTAATGCATATGCACATACAATGCATATGCATAGCCGTCTTTCTTCTTGCTAGGTGATTCCAGGTCTTTGCATTTTTGATGGTTTTCGGTGGAAAGCTTTATGCAACGAAGCGATAACATGCTACAAATTCTAAACTGATTTTAAAGTTATGTGCGAACATGCCTTTTACCGAATTTCATGCAATTCAGTAAATACAGGGTGTTTCTAGGTTGTATGCAAAATTGAAGGAATTGGTAGATTTAGATGAGAAACAAAAAACATTGGAGATAGACCCCACTTCTTACCTACAGTGGTTTGAAATTTTTTTACCATGACAATAACGAGTCTTACATTTTAACGCATATTTTTTACAGTTTTAGTGTTATAGACGTCATTAGTATCTCATTTTACAGATAAAACAATAATGTAATTTTTTTATTACTGTTGATGTGTTTAGAAAAATCGATTTTTAAACTAAAATTTTCGGAAAAACAACAATTGTTTAAACCCAAACTTGCCCTATTTTTTTTATTTTCAAAGGAGCCGCACAAAAATCGTTTACCATTCCTAAGTTACATGACCAAACGAACAGTTCGTACCTGTCCTTACAAAAAGCAAACTCGACCTGTCTCCTAAATTATTGATCGTTTTACTCGTTGTGTTAAAATTTGGTATTCCTGAAAAGGACTTGTTTTTAAGAGTGCTGAAAAAAGGAAGTCAAATTAATAATATAACTTTTTTTTAAAAATGTCCTCCGTCACTTCTAATACACAGAAGAGTTCTTTTTCACATGGCGCTTTTCAATCACTCCTTGCTAGACCCGTATACCTAGTATGCTAGTTCGAGAGCAACGAGCTGGCCAAGGAAAAGTATCTCACCGCCCTATCCACCTAGCACTGTAATTTCCAATTAACCACTGGAGTACGTTTCTTCCACAATGGGCTGCCGCTGATTATTTGCGTCGTTAAAAAAAATGCAAACCCCTGTAGGTGGGAGGAGGAGTTAAACCCCCTCCCCTTTCCATGTAATTTTTTTCGTTTCTCACCTAGATCTACCAGTTCCTTCATTTCTGCACAAGACGTACGAAACACCCTGTATATCAGGCAATTTAATTGGTCTTTTACTAATAAAACTTTTAATTTAGCGGACCAGAACTTCAACAAATTAAAAAAAAAATTAAAGCTTTATTAAGGGCACTTGTTTCAAGGGGCAATTTGATGATTGAAACACTATACTAAAGATTATATATTTTAAAGCTAAGTGCTGTTCCTTCTCAGTTAGATTGGAAGAAGGTTCCACAGTCTAATAACTTGAACGAAATACTGGCGTACCGTACAGCGAAATTGAAAGCCACATTCAGCTAACGAGCTAATATTGAATCCAATTCAATGATACGAAATCAACGGAATCAAGAAGGATCTTACAAGCAAAAGACGAATAACATGAGGCATATAAATTGCAGATAAAGCCAGCTTTCGCAAGGTCCCATACTTTACCAACGACACTCTTGATCTGATTTGACCTACTTAGAGACCTATTAAAAATAATGCCAAGAATTTTAACTGAGTCACTATAGGGAATAACTATATTGTAATGAATAATACCTGAAAATTAAGAAATGTTTAATCTAGATTTGTAGATTATAATAGCGTTTGATTTGGATGCATTAAGATTTAAACAATTTAGACCAGTTCATTTCGACACATTCAGCACATCATGATTCAATCGACAAATACCGTCCTGCATCAGGCATACAGCTGTATATCATCCGCAAAAAGATGATAGTTGCAGTACCTTATACTAGGTTTAAGATCATTAATAAACATTGAAAATAAAAGAGGGGCAAGAATAGATCCCTGAGGTAGCTTGCTTAAGATAGTAAGATAATCGGATGTCATTGTACATAACCTTTTGTTTACGTTTTCTCAAATATGCAAATATTAAATTTCATGTATTACAAAAGTTAAATATCGGACCAAGTTTTCAAAACAAGATCCTCTGATTTTCTTGTCTAGGGCCTTCGAGAAGTCAAGCAGAACAACCGAGTTATAGAAGTATTTCATATATCTCTGTAGAAAAACCCAAACCAAATAAATGTTCAGTTCATTAATATCGAATTCTAGTCTAAAAATAATCATAACTACGACAATACTGTATTATTCAGAATTATATATTTCTTATGATGGGAATTTTAAATTTTATTCGTTTATCCAGTCTCGTTTTCAAAGTGCCAAGGTGTTGTGGGGTGTGTTGAATTTAAAGTGCCAAGGTGTTGAGGGGTTAACGAACGTGGCCGAATCCGCTTTTATCTTCTTATCGTAAATGATATTATAATATTTTGTAAAAGTTAAATTATAGTTTTAGTGTGCAAACATTTCCTTGTAGAAAGGCTTTTGCTATTTTGATTAAAAATACACCTTTACGGGGTGTGTTTTTTTTTCTCCACGGCACTTCACCCAATATTTCAACCCTATTTCGTCCACCTCTTCGAAGGGGTGAGTTAACCTATACAATTATCGAAGAAATTATATATCCCGAAATAGAAAAAATAGCTAAATTATTTATACCGTTCTTGTCTCTGCTTTTCCTTCTTAAAAAAATGATTTTCTTTTGTTTCAACTTGAATAGTGGAAAAAAACCGTGTGTACATAGCACGGCTGAAGTGAAAACTTCATTAAGGCAAGGTTAATAATACGTAATACAAATGTTTTTCTTTGTTCTATATTCATAAAGTAATAACATTTATAATATATATATGGTAAATTTTGCTCTGACTGATCGTAATTTGTATCGTAGGTACTCTAAAAATGAAACAATAGGTTTACGGTAACTAAAATATGAAATTGATTGAAAATTTTATAAATATCTAAAAAAAAATCGACACCGACGGTGTATAGGCGATTACTTCAAAAATTTCGTTTGCTGCGAACAATTGTAGAGAAAGCAATACGTTTTGATGCAAACCGTATTGAAATGGATTTCACATCGAAAAAAGGTGGATTCTAAAACTCCTTATTTCTTAGCGCCGCAGAGAAATGGCAGTTGTACCAAGTTTTGAACTTAACAGAAACTTTTATTAAATTGTAAAGAACTAGTTTTGCATTTAATAGGCACATATGAGCTTATAAAAGAACAATCATTTTGAAATCACGGACAGCCACTTCTTATTAATATAGACGATAGCACACATCCGTCTGAAAAAAATTATAACTTTTAACATTTGGAATTGTTTATGTTAATGTAATGTAAATATGCATAAAAACACTGTAATTGTTGTGTAAGTCATTATTAATAGCAGCAAAAGGAAAACTTTCCTCTAATGTGTAGTTCCAATGAGATGTCTATATTCCGTCCTAGAATATTAATTTATAATTCTCTGCAAAGTCGATTTATATTAGTATTTTTTTTATCGTCTTTATTGATTTCCTTATCTTTGAAGTAATCTTGTATATTTTTGACGAAGCAGTGTCTTTTCAAATATTGTAATTTTCACTCTTTCCTTTAAAGAATAACAACGGGTGATCCTTTTTCAACAGTAAAATTCACTTTATTATTAATATGCTTCCAAAATTTCCAATCAACCCTTGTATTATAATTATATAGGTACTATACTTAGGAGAGCAAAGGACATACCGTCTTCGCATTTCCCACATACATACATATTTCAAGCATGCCATATTGGCTTAATACATTACAGCTTCCAACAGAAAGAACATATTTTATTCTGAAACGGAAATCCTTTAATATTTGTGCTGCTGCAGCTAACGAAAAAACAAATTTGGATCTTTGATGATGGCAATATATTGTTGGGTCTGTGCCGATCGAATGCTGTTAAACTTATATTGAAATCATCATTTTTTTTTTAAATCATATGCCACTTTTATGGGCATAATCATATGACTTTAAACGAAAAAGTATCTGTGATGACTTTCTTCGGAGATACACTTCATCTTTTTTTTAGGTATTTTATCACTTTTGAAGATATGTTTTTTAATTTTTCACACATATTTCACCAAGTGTTATAAAAAAGGAATTTTTGAATAAGCACTAAAAGTATTTGGAATAAATTATAAGTATATTAAATACTAAAATGTTGGACCACTTAAAAAAGGAGATAATAAAAATAAAAAGGCAATGTTTTCTTGAATCTTTTATTGATCAGTTTAATATACACTACTCAAAACAATTAAGGGAACAAAAAAAATATCTAAATTTTTTAGTGATTTTTGACGGGCTGTATCTAAGCGAGAAATAATCGTATCGAGGATCTGAAAATTTTTTTTTCCATTTTAATGAAGATTAGACGATGTTTGAGATCACAATTTTTGTTCCTTTAAGTTTTTCCAAAACTTTGACCGATCGGGCCGAAGGAACCGTCCAATGGATCGATCTGCGGATTTACAGGGCTATTGTGCGTACATTGAGGTGTAAAACTTCCTACAAACCTTAGCCTTTCCATCAATATTTGCAAAGAAGCGGTCAATTTACCAAAACAAGGAAAAAAGTCACTTTTTTTGATTTTTTCAAAATTGAAATTACGGATAAAAAAAATTATTATTTTTTATGTCTTGACGGATTCTTTTAGGAAATTTATTCCAGTTTCCGAAACTGCCCTTAAATTTTCTGTACGATCATTGGTTGCTGAGATATCGATGGTTCAATACTCCGCGACAAATCGACGTATCAATGATTTCAAAAAAGATAGTTAAAGCTGAATTAACAGGCTATCTCGTTCATAGGGTGGTCAAATAAAAGGAAAATTTTCCGAGTCCGTGCACCAAAAAAAAAAAAATGACTAAAAATTTTGAAATTTTTTTTCTTCCGCTATTCCTTTGGATTGCGTGAGCACCGTTGCCTTTAAGTTTTTTTGTCTGAAAGTTTCAAAAACTAGAGTTCTGGAGCTTTAAGATGTTCTTCTCAGATCCTCGATACGATTATTTCTCGCTTAGATACAGCCCGTCAAATATCAGTTAAAAATTTAGATATTTTTTTGTTCCCTTAATTGTTTTGAGTAGTTTAGTTTAATTGTACAAAGAGTTATTCTGACATATGGAAAGATATTACTGTTTAGCACAGTAAGTACATTTCATAATATAATTATATCGTTTTATTTCGCACATACGATTTTCCATTATTTAGTCTAAATAAATATGCCGTGGAAAACTAGTAAAATAATCAATTTTCTTAATTGAAAGGTTTTTAGTATTAGAACCCACATTAAAACTTTGGAAGTGTGCAGCAAAATTACTTATACGTATTTTACTGCTTAAAATAAAAAACTCAAAAGACTTAGAAACTATTAATTCAACAATTTTTTTCCTATAATTAGGAATTTCTAAAGAAATAACTTTTGTTTTAATAACACCATCAAATCAAACACATCATGCATCAGATCTGCGCTAAAATTTTCTGACATAAAATGAATTAATTTCATTAAGAATGCTATTTTATTTTATACCTGTAAGTTCATAATTCTGTTCCTTTGCATCGTTATTATAGCTAATCTAATCCCTAAGAAAGTCTTTGTATACACGGCAATCTCTCCTTATCTCTGCCTTAGATCTTTTACAAAGTTGAGTATATTTTTTAAACCCAAATTTTCACTTAAAAAAAGACCAAGAATAAATCGAACTCCAAAGACTCCGTCAGATATCTTGATTTCGAGACCCTGCTCTTCCAAAAATTGTATATCTTCCTTTAAACAAGATAAGAAGAATTAAGACCGGGTTCAGAAATACCCTTGACCTTAATAAATCTAGCAACAAAAATGTAATTAATATTTGATAACAAATGTTGAGGTATATTAGGAAAACTGTAATAAGTTGCTAATAGACTATCTTGCGCTGCGTGACTTCCCAATGGATTGTTAACTTCAAAATCATCCGAATGAATAAAGTATGGAATAAATATTTCATTTGATTTTAATGTATTAATTTTCTGCTGATAAATTTGCCCATTTACAAAGTTTTTGTAAGAGCAACATTCTTTTAACTTAGAAATATTTTCAAGTGTAATTCTCAAAATACCAGGAAGTTCGAAAAATTTGCGAAATTGAAACTTAAGTGGCATAAAATATGCTTTATTGCTAATTTCTTTTAATTTTGGGAGACCGTTTTCTATTACACTTTGCATTTGGTTGTCAATTGTATGACTAAAAGGAGAGTGAAATTAATCATTTTTTTGCACGTAGTTTATAAAAAGATATTCACTGGAATAATTTTTAAAGGGATTTGAACATTCCTCGAACAATGAATGTAAAATTGCTTCTGAATTCTGTGTCGGAATATTTTTAAAAACTTCTGTTATGCATGTTATAATCTCAGAGACTTTCTTTTGAATTGTGGTTGCATCTTTTCTACTTAGATTTGGCTGAGAATAAAAATCTGTATTTGAGCGCTGTTTCGAATCTCCTCGTTTACGGTTGCACTTTCAGTATGAACATTTTCTACAACTATAGTATTTTCTAACTCTGATAAACTTGTTGAATTCAACGCCTCTATACCTGGGGTGGAAGGACATATGTTGTCTACAATATTAGCACTTAATGTTAATACTTGCAATTCCTTATGCATATGTTGCAAGCGCTTCCTTAAGGCTTTCCTATTTGAAAAAGTCTGAGAACATTTTGACTCCTCACATTTATTAGTGTCAAATGAATTAATTTTGTGATCATTTATTAAATGGTCTATTAATTGAGTTACGGAACAAAAGTAAACCTTACAAACTGAGTAAGCATACATCTTTTTAAATTCAAGTAATAAGAAAACAAATACTATACATTAAGTCTTACAGGTAATTCTATTGTGTATTTTTTATATAGGATATAAACCCCGAAACTTGAGAAAATGATTTATCTTCATTAGTAACTATTTCCTAAAAATATCTTTGTAGAAACGACCGAATAGCTGAAGAATGTATAGGATAATGAAGATTTAGTACATGGAATACTTTAAAGCAGCAATCTAATGCATGAAGAAAAGACGAAAATGTAAATTTCATTCCCTCAAAGTAAACGAAAAAATTCTTAAGTTTTGAAATACTTTCTCCAACAACTACTAGCAAAGGTTGTAACGTTACTTTATTTGCATAAAATTTTTCTCTTAATTCCATTAAGGCAAGTCCTAAATTATTGATATATTTTGTATGAAGAATAAGACAGTAAATACCCTCTTTTATTGTAACTTTGCGAGGAGAGCTATTATTTGACTGCTATGAGAAAGTAAATAACTACCTACCGGTTAAGGTCCCCACAAGGCATCTTTATATAATGGCCAATCAGATAAAAGATGTTATAATGTAATCGCGCTTTTAACAGCGGATGATCTACGGTAATTAAATGTCTGGGTCCATTTAGCAATGATTTCGTCTTTATCATTATCGCCTTTATTAAATCGTTGCCATGATTTTAGGATTTCGATTAATATCGAATCTATTTCCACGCCTGTAGCCTCTACAGTGGATTGCTCGGAAGTAGCACATGTATATGTTTTTTTCAATTTCGTTCTCGCATTAAAGTAACGGTCGTGAAATTTACCGCTCGGATGTGACCCGTTTCGCAATCTTGGTATATAATAAGTATCCTAAAAAATGGCAGTAGTAGTTATTGCTATAAAACATTGATAAATGGATTCTTACCGGATCTTCACCTGGGAATTCTTTAATTATTTTGTCCCGCAATATATGCAAATCCGATGGGGTCAGATGGGTTTATTTAGCTAATGCAGGGAGCAATACGATATACCGTGTCCAGAAATCCCGTTTTATCAAAATCCTGATTTGAAACAAAAATACTTTTTTTTCTCACAGAAGAAGGTAAATATGTAATGTATAATTTGACTTTTTCAGCTATTAGTACATTTACTTAAGTTCAAAAAAAAATATTTTTTAATTCTTTAAAGTGTAAAATTTGCCAGATATCCACGCCGTGGATATCTGGAGCCGTGTTGCGCGTGCGACACGCTGCGCCGTGCGGGATTCCGCCTTTTTTATCTGAATCACAAAAATCAAAGTTATTTGCAAAGTAGAATAAATTTGCTAGGCCATGCACCATTTTTAGAAAAATTCAGTGATTTTGGATAAAATGGCGACCGGTTGAAGAAAAATCCGATCTTTTTGCCCTATTCTTTTGTTGTTCATAGTGGTTAAAAAAAAACAGTAAATATTAATAGTTTTTGTTGAAAATGTTCCATTTAAAATGGACTTTATTTAAAAGAAAAAAGAAGTCAATCCGTTGGACGGTTCGACTGCAACTCTGCACGGTGTGCCTAAAAACATGGTTTTGAGAAAAACGTGTTTTAGGTTTGCCAATAATGTAATTCGTGACCTTTTTTAAAACTTTTAGCAATCCCGCTTTTAAAGCCGGCCGGTTTAATGAAAATAATTTTTGCCTTCAAAAGCGGGATTTTGTTAAAAGGAATTTAAAAAAAAGGGATTTTGGAAGGCGGGATTTTCTTAACACGGTATTTTGTAAAATGGGATTTTGGGAAACTACATTTGAGAAACTACATTTAAAGAAAGGAATATCTTATCCAACTGCTAATTTATATTTTTTGATTGCGGGCACTTTTAATTGCTTCTTTACAAACGCGAAACTAACACACATGGTGAATGAATGACTGCTAAAGAAGTTAACGTTCGCCCCATGTTGCATTTGTCCTGCTTACCCTTATTAAAATCCGAGTTCATCCACTTGACACATCGGAATTAATGAGGAACAAGCGATGAAGAACACGTAAAGCAGGGCTGAAAACTCACACAGATGTAAGACCACAACTGGTATAGTCAACAAATCATGCTCGATGCAAAGCCTTCCGCATGTGTTGAATAGTTATTGCTATATTTACATGGATTCTAAATGTGAAACAAATACGTAAAAAATTAATTTCAAGTTTTTTTGTTAGATTTAAACGTATTTTCGTTAAAGCAAAGGCAAAATTGTTAATTAAAATAAAAAAATTTTAAACGCGAAGATTAAACGTGCTGTGCGTTAATTTTGATATAGCGTTAATTTCTCTCTGTAATAGCCCAGCTTCTGAAGCGCTTCGTAGGAAGGTCAGAGCGCCTCCTACTGGTATCCCAATTCATTTCCTTTTTATACAGGCATGTCATTGGAACGAAGCGCTTACATTTCGTTTGACACCACAAGAAATTGATAAATTAAGTAAATAACAAAGAACATAATCTAGAGAAGAAGAGCTGTTCTTAAGAAGTGAAACAGGAATACCATCAGGACCGCACGAGAATCTATCTGACAAATTATTAATATGTTTTGCGACTGTATCGTCATCAAATATAAGATCTTTCTTTTTCAGTGAAGAAGGAGGAAATAATGTCATGTAACGAAAATCCTTAGAGCTAATATCACAGTTGTCATAAAGAACAGCGGTCTTAAAAAGGTCGCCAAAAAGGTTCGTCAAAGGATCGCTACTATCGCTTCAATAAAGTAGACGGCTATCGTACGGTACTACGCGTACAGTTAACAAATCTCCAAAACTGCTTAGGCTCACCGCGTAAAGTAGACCTCATTATGTTATTATTGTAAGAGACATGAATTTCAGAATTGAATTCATCACGTAAATGTGAGTAAGTAGAAAAATCCGAGTTGCTTGATGAGTAGAACCGCTTCCAAAGTTTAATTTTTATATTTTGAAAATGCTTTAGTCAGTCAAGACGGACTAGAAAAAGAAGCATATATTTGAGAAATAGGAACACAATCCAAGAAACAAATAAATAGTGTCCTTGATGTGTGAACAATAAAATCAGTTAATTTTAAAATCTACAGAAGCAAAACTTTTAAAAGAGGAAAAACGTTAATCACCCAAAACGCTATGGAAAGCAGGTGCACCACTCTCAATGATAAGGTATGTAAATAATTATATCTGTCAATTCAGTGTGGGTAGTATTCAAATAAAACACTTAAAATAGCAATCAACAGGTGATTCACCCTTTGCAATCAAATTGAAATAATATCGCGGCGTAAATTAATTCGAAGTAATGGACCTGCTGTTGGAATCGAACACGTTATGCCACTCAATAGCAGAGCAGCATATACTACAATATATAAATAATACCGATATGTGGTGATAACATTGGTGTTGTAAAATTAAAAAAATCAGTAAACATATTGGAATAGAATATTTCCATTATATAACAGGCTGAAAATATTGCGATTATAATATTTTGCAGGGTCCTCGAATAAGACATTATATTTCGGAGAAAAACTTTTTTTCTCTCAAGAAAGAAACGTAGTATTTAGAGTCACGAATGTTTCGATTTTATATTGACATAAACCAAATCAAAACTGTCATTGATACAATTATTTTTCTTATTTTTCAATATCAATTGTTAAAATATCCAATTATATTATTCTTCCAACAGTATTTTATATATTTCACACTATAAAGATTAAAACTGAGTTTTACGTTTTATTTACAAAATTTAAACGCATCATTACACTTTTTCACTTTCCTCAACCTAAATTCAATTTAACTTTTTTCTCAAATAATAGAGCTCGCAATGGACTTTTTGTTAGCATACAGTGAGGGAAATGGCTATATATCCACTTAAGAAAAGCTCTTATTTGGAATTAATTTCCTTGTGCCATTGTCCATTTTGCACTTAAACCACGAATTCTGCATGTTTGAACAAGATCACTTCACTTAGATAAAGTACCGTTAGTTTTTCTGCAATTTATTCAGTTTTGTTTAAGAGTGCGCGTTTTATTGGTGGAAGTAGTTATGTATCCAGTGCTTTCAAATTGCGAAAAAACGTATCTTTCCATTTAATATTGGTATTTGTTAGACTATATTTAAACGGTAACTGTTTAAGAACCTTCATGTATTTTTAATAATATGAAAGATAATATTTCTTAGAAATGCCACGAGGAAAACGATTGAGTTTCGAGGAGCAAGTAAAAATAAAAGCTTTCAAGGAATTAGGCCTCACTAATCGGGATATTCGAAGACGACTGAAAAGACATCATGCAACAATTGCTAAGTTCGTAGGTTCGGAAGGAAATTATAACATCCATAGGCATCCAGGACCGACTCCCGAAGTGACAGCACGGAGCAAAAGGAGTATTATCAAGTGCGGTTAACAGAAAAAACTAAACTCTACGCAAATTGTTAAAGAGTAGCATTAGGCTATTAGCCCATGACGTGTGCGTCAAATTTTGGCAAGCAGCGGGGAAGTAAAATGGATCAAGAGAGTGAAAAAACCTGCTCTCAAAGACCACCATAAGACCAAACGAATGGAAGTCGCGGAAAAAGTTATGTCGTGGATCGATCAATGGGGAAAAGTTATTTTCAGCGACGAAAAGAAGTTTAATCTCGACGGTCCGGACAGTTGCCAGTATTACTGGAATGACCTACGTCGTGAGCCAGACACAAGGATGAGTCACAATTTTTGTGGGGGATCTTTGATGGTATGGGCAGCTTTTTGCAAAGATGGAAAATCACCAATTTGCTGGATATCTACAAAACTGAAAGCATGTGATTACATTGAGCTATTGGATAATGTGCTAATTGACTTCGGAGACAGCATTATGGGCGCAGAATGGATATTCCAGCACGACAATGCATCCATACACACTTCTCAGGAAACCAAAGCTTGGCTCAATTCCAAAAATATTCAGGTTTTGGACTGGCCAGCCTGCAGTCCAGACCTGAACCCCATTGAAAATCTTTTGGGAACATTGGTTCGAAGAGTGTACGGAAATGGTCGACAGTACAGTAACGTAAACGAACTGAGAGCTGGTATTCAATCTGGTTGAAAGCAAATTTCTCCAAGGGAATTTCAAAATCTAGTAGAAAGTATGCCTCGCCGGGAATTTGAAGTCGTAACCACGGGGGTAATACACATTACTAATCATATTAAATTCCTCTATTAAACTTGTTGGATATATAGCAATTTGCGCTGCAATTTTAAAAAACTTGGGAAAATAACGTTAATTTTTTTTTTATTAAATTTGATTACTTTTTCTGTACTAAGGTTTAAGAAAAATACAAGACGATTTATTAAAACTAATTTTGAAGCTCTCGTTTTAATTATTTTGATTTTTTGCACGAAATTGATGTGTGGATATATAGCTATTTCCATCACTGTATATTCATGACAATAACAAATTTATCATTTTTAAGGACCTTGCGTAATATATATTCCAGTCTATCAAATCTGGTCGTGTAAAATGGAAATGGAAGTGCTGCGAATTCTGAAGTATACCTTCATTCATTTTTATTAAAACAAAACAAAATTCCTCTAAAAAATGGGTCCATCGTTCCGGGCCTAGCTCATCTGAATTTTAAAATCCGAAAAATTTCTTAAGTGCGTCACCCCGTGTTATTTGTCGAAAAAATCGATTTTGTTGTTGTTGCATAAATTGATTCCTAAATATGTGTAGAATATGCTGGTAAAGTGATTTTTCAATATTCGAAGTCGTTAAAAAGTTGCAGCTGTTAGAAGACCAACTGTCTAAGCGCTTAGTTAAGCGCTCGGCTGGGTGGGCCACTCCAAGCCTTCGGTTTGTTTCCTGAAAACTTAGAATAAGGACCTAGAGGAAAGGACATCGCTCAGAAAAATGTAATCTTTTCTCTATATGTGGTTGAGCCCAAGCGATGTGTGCGTTTTAGCAGATTAATGGTGAGTAAAGATTTCATAGTTTAGAGCGTATTTAAACTTTTAAACGCATTTTTCTCAAAACTGCTTTTTTAACTGGTCTCCCCGATATATGAAAAACGGTTTGATCAATTGCTTCGAAAGTTGAATGATAAATTCGGCACATCGTAAACTAAAATCAAACAAAAATTCCGAGCAGTTTTTCTTCATAACAAAATAATTTAAAAAAATCATGAGATTTCAAAATTAAATTAATTTAAATGTATCAATTGTTCAATTTTTATTATTTTTGAATGATTTAAGTTCATTCGCTAGCCACAATGTCGCAGATTAAAATGCCGTTTGATTTTGTCATCTCAGATAACACAGGCAGCCGGAATTGTGGAGACCAACAACAAACTTTTTTTCAACATGGGTGTCTTTGAAGTGTAGTGGTATAACCATTGTCATGAAGATTTTGGCCTAATAAAATATTAACTTACTGTAAATATATAATTAAAAGTTAAAGGTTCTATATTTTTATTGTTCGTAAAAAAAAATTCCAAAAATAGCTAAAAAAAATCAGCCTTTACACGGGGTGACCCTTGAAGTTGTGAGAATTATATTTTTAGGAAATGTTTTACTATCAACATATTGCTTTAAAGATATCTTATGTATATAAATGTATAAAGGACGAATCGAAATCCCGACAGTTCAAAAAAGTAATTTTGAACGCAACAGAAAGTTTGAGTTTATTTTTCCGGAATCAAAGTAATATTTTTTTAACAACTAAATATTTCATTATTATTATTTTATACCTAAACAAACGAAAGAGTTCCAGAGAAGAGTACATGAATATGTAGTATATAAAGGGTCTTCTAATAGGGATTATATGTTCAGTCTTCAGCTGTGGACCTGGAAGAGAAAAATTGTAATTAACAACACAAAAATTCACATACTCAGGTACATTTACATTTACCTTTAACTTTTGTAAAGTTTAGGCTTAAATTACACAAATTCATTAAATTCAATTTTCGTGAAATTTAATTTAATGATTTATAATTGAATTACTCATAATTATTTACTTTTATATAATATAACACTTCGGAGTTTTTAGTACTCAAAATAAGTTTTTCATTTTAGTACAATACTGCCAAGTATACTGCCGACCTGGCAACACTTACCATTTCGTTGATACCATGTGCGCTCTTTCTTATTGGTGCCGTGTTCGCTCTTGTTGGTGCCGTGTGCATTCTTGTCTATATAAGCAGCGTCATGCTGCAGTTTTCTCTCTTTCCTGTGCTAATCGTTGGTAAGTAAACATCTCCTCTGGCCTCCAGGCCTATTTTACTAACATTTGATTTGGATTCCGACTAAATCATCGCTACTAATTCTCTAATTTTCGTTACGGCTAAATAAACCTTAGTAGCCTTCTAATTTGGGTTACGACCAAATTAACTAAATTTGATTTGGATTTCGACCAAATTAATATTAATAATTTATGTGTTTACTTTGACTTTGGTAACGACAAGGTCAAAGACGAATCTCTCCTTGTGTTTATTTTATTGTGTATGACTTATTCCCTGGGTTACTACCGGGGTTACATACTCACACAGAGAACTACATTAGTACAACAATAGTGGTATTCTTCGTTCCTAACAATAGTACAACAGTACTAATTATATCAGCGATCAGTACACACATTTTGGATTTCAGGTAAGTACGCAATTTTATTCGAATCTTTTATTTCAATATTCTTTATTTTTATATTCATTCCTTATTTGAATTGTGATTTGATCTAAGTGCATACAATTAGTTAAGTGAATTCCTTGAACTCTATATTGGCGCTTTGAATTATGTACCTAAGTTGGTGCTATCTGTAATTTTCATTTGTTGAACCTTATTTTTTTCCTAATTTGTGTTTCGTATTCATCCTCTACGTAACGGGTAGAACATGATACAATTTGAATTGCTAACAATAGCTAGCAGATATTGCTGGTTAATTATGGAAGCCTTAAACTTGTTATCAAAATCATTTGGGAATAATGAACATGCTTGGTCAAAAATTATGCCTTGGCAGTTTCGTGGCCGTCACACAGTCACTCCTGTGGACTTATGGTAAGCAATTAAGTCACTTTTCTTTAATGTTGTGTCATGAACTAGATCCATGAAACGGCCAAGCCATACTTTTTGACCAAGATGTAAAGTTTCTAGAGTTAGAGGTTGTAGAGTTAGGAGCTTGGATCCATATGAAATCTGATAACTTTTTAACAGTGGAAGCGGTATGAATAGTGAGTCTTGGCAACCTTCTTTACATGAAATGTTTTTGGTGCGATTTCATTTCGTTTTGCAAGATACTCTAGTTCTTTTTACTTTTTCGGGCTATATTTCTTGTGCGTCAGCTATTCTTTTTTTCATAGCCCACAATCTATCGTTGCCTCCTCTCCTTGTTGGCTTATTTTTTACAATAAGCGTTAAATCAGGGTTGTACTTAGCTATTAACCGATTATATTCAACTATATCTGACTGTTGTGCTTTATTTATATTAACTTAAAGCAGACTAAATTATCCTTCCAAAAAAGTAAAAATATGTAGTTACACTTTATTAACAGAAATAACAAGAAATCTCTCATTAAACCTGAAATTTAAGACGCAAATTTTCATCCAAAACGCAAGCAGTTAATCATGGTCCGACCATGGTCTCGTGCTTGTATTTTTTTAAATTTCTGCTTCTGTACAATTCGGTGCTTTTAGGGTTAAAAATGCTTGTTAGTTTCTTAAATACAGTATGACTATTTTTACTTCTTTCGAAAGATTGTTTTGTTAACTTCTAGTAGAACAAAACAATCTTTTCATAGAAGCTTAAAGAAAAATCACCCCAGGCGGCTCTTCCTTGTATCATAGTTGAGTAAAGAAGGTATTTCTTGCACGCCACTGTTCCTTTCTTCTTAACACACTCACGTTTTCGTTGTTTATGTACTAATAACATCTAGCTTTGATATCAAATTTCAGCTTTCTAGAACTTTTTTAAATACCTCCCCAGAAGAAATTTTATAAACAGACCTGCAGCCCCTTTAGGGGCGGTTGTATAGTAAAAGTTGTAGATTTTTTAATATTTTCGTTGTTTGTGTTCAAATCCTAGTCTGCATACCAAATTTCAGCATCCTAGTTATTTTGGAAGTTTGGAAATTATCTTATGAGAAACTGTTATATAATACAGAACCAGACCCCCTTTTCGAGGGGTTGGAGGATGAAAGTTACAGATTTCTACATTTTTTCGTTGTTTGTGTGCTAATCCTAGCCTTCATATAAGATTTCAGTTTTCGTGCCCCACCCATTATTGGGTGGGGGGGGGGGGGCTGTAAAAGTTGCAGATATCTTAATATTTTTATTCTTAGCCGGCATACCAAATTTCAGCTTTCTAAGACTTCAGGAAGTTTTTATGACGGAGGTTTTGATTACGGAGGAATTGATGATCATGAGTATCGAAATCGACGTATTTCAGGTAAGAAATTTTAGCTCTCTGGTATTATCCAGACCGAAGCTATGAGTCTTAGAATGTACATCGAATCGCTTCCAGAAAAGGTAGCTAGCGGCCAGTCAGTTTTGGTGACATTATTTCACGAAATAGTCTACTAATTATCCATCAAGATCTTGCGACGCAACGCCACGTGTTTTTGTGTTGTTTGGTTGTTTTAGTTAAGTCACAAATGTAGGCAAATAATCCGACAACGCTTGATGATTTGGAAGAGAACATAACACGAGTTATTGGGTGGATAGTATGTGATAAGTACAACGCAGTCGTGGCGTTGAGTCTGTCTCTGGCTTGGACTTGGTTTCAGAAATAAAACAATTTCAAATATCAACAATCGTCGGCTAAATGTGATAGAACGTATCTGAAAAAACCCAACTTTCCAAGAGACGCAAAAAACAGTATAATTTCTAAAGAAATATTGATTTTTTAAATTTTTTTTTAAATTTTTTCAGCAGAAAAGGGTAACAAAAAAGTAACAATAAATCGGTTCTTACAAAATTTTAACTGTAACAAAAGTTATGGTATGACGTATACTGAGCTCAAAAGTAGTTATTTTGGTAGATACGTTCTTTCACACTTAAGCCGACGCAATGTCATTTAAAAAATGTGCAAGAAAAACTTTCTACAGTTAACAATTTTGTTAAGAGTATACCGAAACGCAATACTGAAATAAACCCATCACAAATAATTACAAATGGTACGGTTGAACTGCCTTGTTTACTTGCCCTCTCAGGAAGCCCAGAAAATTAGGAAATCTAGGTTCAGAACGTTAAACACCCACCAAATCGGAAAGATATTTTAATATCACAAAATGTGCTAAATGTCTTGAGGGCGAGGTATTTGTTTTAACTAAGACAGAATTTAATAATGAATTGAATATCATTCAAGGAACGCGATCCAGATTCCATCCCCTTGCTAGTTAAAGCAAGTTGTTTGATTTAATAGAACTTTCAAAGTGGCTATAATGTAGCGCTTTCCTCTATTTGATAATTTGTTATTGAGAGTTGAAAGAGCGAAAACTTGAATGGAATGTATGTATAGACTTGTCGATGAAGTTAAAATATGAGGTAGTAAAAGAACTTACTTCAGGTGTTCAAAAAGTGTAAAAGCGTGACACCAAAATAAAATTTTATTGGATAAGCAAAAATGGTACTTAGGACTTACTTTGGGAAAAATGAACAATTTAACTAGCAAACAGCAGTATGCAAAAATATTCCTACGGAGCTAGCTAAAACAGAATAAAAGCTAAAGCAAAGATTGAGCACCGGAATAACTTCGTAACTCGTGGAAATGTGGATTATTCTGTCATCGTTACTATAGAAAAAACTAGGGATGGGGGATCGAACTGAGAAAATCGATTCAGTACGGATCGATCTGTAATTTTTTTCCGATTTCATAGATCGATCAATCGCCTTAAAAGGATCCATATCCATAGATCGAATAGATCGATTCAGTTTATTTTGATATAATAATATAAAAATATAGGGTCATTATTAAACCAATTTATTAAATAATAGAAAACAGCCTTTGTAGCTTACAAATCTTGGGTATTTCAGAAATGTTGCTTATTTTACAAATCTTTTTTGAAAGTACTCAGTCTTCATTAAAGGAACAAGTACTCGTCTTCATTAAAGGAACACAACTAAAAATGTACACCCGAAAAGTAAAGGAGAAGCACAACTTTTGTGCCGCGTATTTGCAAGCGCAAACATTTTTTTTACTAATATCACAACATATCCCAGAAACGTTCCAGGAATATTATGAGTATGTACGAAGAACATTGTCGTAAGTTTTCTGGGAAGGTTTCTGGTCTTAGCTCTAAAAATGTATATCTTGGGGACGTTTTTTGAAAATATTCTGGGAATGTTTTATTCTTTCGTTTTAAACGGAAATCACAGCAAGTTAAAGTTGACAGTTCACCTTTATCTTCCTTCCTGTCTTCACCTTGAGAGAAACATGACTACCTCTCAGTTGAAAATTTCAAAATGGACGCAGTTCTGGTTTACTATTCAAGTGCTAATTGTGATCGAAAACACTTACACACTTTTCTTATGAAAATGTTTTAATAAAAGGCAATCTAAGATTTTAAAACACGCAAAATAAATTCTTCGTCCTTTTAATTTATTGTGGAAAGGTTTTTTACAAAATTCACCATTGCTTAAATGTCTAAATCCATATTATTTGAAAAGTGTAAAATCTGCCTAATTTGTAAATATTAATAAGTGTCAAATCTTTGATAGAGTAAAAAATGGGCAGAACTCAAAAAGATATATATGCTTCTTTCAGGAGATTAAGATCTACGTCGCATCTACATGTATTCCACGTGAGTTCTTTACTAGGATTTTACGTGACAGTATATATACTTGTCTATTCCACTAGTTATATTCTACTTTGTTGATGTGGCAAATCCGCGAGTTGGATCAATTTGTTGAGCGGTACGACCACCATCCCATGTGTCGCAGGTTCGAGACCAGGTCTCCCCGTGAGCTTTTATTAAGAAATTAAAATAATCCACTCACTCGGGCTTTTCTCTAGCTTGCAGGAATGCAAAACAAGACTTTCAAGTTTCCTCACTTCCCTTACCCTAATTTCCTTCCGGCTTTAGCCACGTTGGATAAAAAAACTGATATGCATAACATCTAGGATGTCGGTATACAAAATTCAACTAACTTTCGAAGCAATTACAAGTTGCATCGTGTATTCCAAAACTAATTTGTATAAAAACTTAAAATTGCATGTTCGAATATCACTTATTTTAAATTTTTCTTTAAATAACTTATTTCTTTCTCATTGTGGAATCACCAAACCAGAAATAAAACATAACAAGCCACCGATGACAAAATCATGCAGTAGTCACTAAACTACTAAGTTAACACTAAAATATTATAGCGATCACAAGCGCATTCACCTAACAATTACGATTCTTTTAAAATTTTTTTACATTTGTCGGATTATTACACATTGGTACGTCTTAAATAGATCGAAATCGGAAACAAATAAATCGATATGAACTGAATCGGTCCCACGTAAAATAGATTAAAAAATCGGTAGATCAAAGGCTTAAAGATCGATCGCTTGAGATCGAATCGAAGATCGCCCATCCCTAGAAAAAACGTCGCACCTAGTGTGAGTGGGAGAGGAGGCGGCTATATGACACCAACATTTTTGGTGGGGCGGGGGTGGGGTTGAAATCTAACTTCGTAATGCGTCGACTGATTTTGATAATTATTTTTTGGTTGTATGGAGTACGAAGCCCCATTGCTAATAATGAAAAAATATGTTCCTCGAGTGTGGTGGTTGGGGTTTGTCGGCCGGTGGTGGTGGGGGGGGGGGACTTGTCTAACGTCCTAACAGGTGGACAGAGTTGGACGATCTTTTTCTGATGTATAGAGTATGTTCCCCAATTGGTACCGTGACACTATTTTAAACGGTGGGGTTGTAGTAGAGGAGGGGTTGGATATTAACTTGTTAACGTGTTGACCGATATTGATGATTCTTTTTATGTTATATAGAATAAAATCCTCCTTTGCTAATATAAGGATAAATTTTCTACCTAGAGTAACTACAATGATTCTCTGACTACGATATTTCTATCCTGCTGTATAGAGTACGGTGGCGCATGGTACGAATTTTTTAAGGTGAGGGTGTAAGTTTTATATAAATTAAACAAACAAAACAACTACCCCACCATAATTGAAGGTACTATGTAAAACTACCTAAACGTTTCAGCTTATAGTTAAGGACGATTAAATACCATTGTTGTATTTGTTTGGTTTATATAATGTGCACCGACTTCAAAATGTCGTAATAGATATATATTGTTTTATGCTTGTTAGCGCTTTTTGTGAAATTGGTTTAACTTTTTTTTAAACTATTTTTATCTGTATAGGGTATGTTCCCCGAGTAGTCCCATGATAAAAATTGTCTGTCTAGGGTGAGGGTATGAAAGGGGGCGTCAACTAATTTTGTAATATGCATTGCCAGATTTGGATGATTCTATTTTATTTGTATAGAACACACTAATAAGTAGGATTAATATAACTTTGTACATATTGAATTTTTCTCATTCTGAGTAGATAGTTGTTTTAGCATGTGTGAAGTTTGTTCACCTTTTTTCGAACTATTTTATTAGGAGGTTAGAAAAGCCTTAAATGTCATAATAAGTTTTTTCTTAGGAATATTTATATTTCTCTTCATCATGGGAATGTTACTCTTATATGATCGATTTCGCGGAAAACAAGAAGAGTTCCTCGTCGAATTGCATTTAAAAGGTCTCTCTCTGGTTCCTTTAACCATAGAGGCGTAGAATGAATACCACACCAACTCTCTACTTGGTTCAACTGTTTTCACAATTTGTTGAACTTTGACATTAGTCGTCTAATTCGGCATCCCCCTTGATTTCCGTGAAGGTTGCAATCAAGAGCCTCTTGAGCAATATTATTGGACTCTTTTGTAATTTTGTGATCTATTCATTGCCATTTTCGCCTTCGAGCACTGAAGTCTATCCCGTCGTCGCCTGTAAGGCTGTGTTTTACTTTATTCGTAATGACCTTCTGCCAACGGATATTAACGATGCACCGGCGACACCGGTTGACAAAGGCTTGTAATTTAGATGTTATTTGATAGGTCATTTTCCATGTTGATCAGCTGTACAACAGAACAGATTTTGCACTCGATTCGAAGATCCGGAATTTTGTGAGTCTGGAGGCGTTGTTATTGCGATATACCTCAGCAAAAGTAATCAATGCAGCTTGAGCATATTTGAAGCGAACCGGCACACCAGCTTCAGCTTCATCGTCGGCAGTATCTGCTGTAACAAAATTTATCCACTTGTTATATTTGCTGCTCGTTAAGATAAATTTTATTGTGCGTCCTGAAATCTAAGTTCACAAGTTTGATTTTAGCAGCATTGATCTTAAGCCATGCTCTGCGATCTTCTCTAATCAAGGCTTAGGACATTGTTGCTACACGACTCTGTTTGTTGGATAGGAAACATTTTCCGGCGGCATCGTCTAAGTGCGTAAGGTGGTTAAAAGGTGCCCATCCCTCGCGATGAGCGGTCATCTAGGGCACAGTGCAATACGTAATTAATGAGATCAAGAAAGGAAAGGTTTTAGTATGCATTCTTGTTTCGACTCCGATATTTTTCCCTTGTGTAGGATGTGTCATTGGGCTACTTAGTAGGACTCATTTATGATGCTGATAATGTTTTCTGTGATGTATGTACGTAAACTTCCCATTTGTTCTCGCGATCATCGCCGTAAAACGCATTTTCGAACCCGACGAACATTAAATGTAAAAGAGACCACCGTTCGCAGGATTGCTCGAAGATAATTCGAATGGTGTTGATGTGGTCGCTATTTCTCGTTAAGAGTGCGCTCAGTTGTTTGCTTGATTCGCATTAAGATTATGTTTTCTAACAATTCGGAGACGGCAGTTAAGACAGATACAACGGCAATTGTTACAACTCCTTTACCTTAACGTAAGCCTAATTAATTTCAAATTAAAATTCAAGTTTATTAACACAATATGCAAAGTAAGACATTAATACTTTACTAGCGCAGGTGGGGCGGCAAAATATAACATTAATTTACGGAAAAATGATGAAGAGTAAAGCAACTCAAACATCATAGACTTATGGTTCAATATATCTACCAATACTCGTACTGGCAAAGTGTCTAGAAAGCAAAAGAGCTATA
The DNA here is from genome assembly GCA_964036015.1 of Leptarthrus brevirostris. Taxonomy (NCBI): domain Eukaryota; kingdom Metazoa; phylum Arthropoda; class Insecta; order Diptera; family Asilidae; genus Leptarthrus; species Leptarthrus brevirostris. The sequence continues at coordinate 42,450,998 of OZ038371.1, forward strand.
TATGTACAGTGTACATATATGTTTCACCATAGTAAGAAATTCAGTATGGAAAGAAAATTTTATGAAAAGATCAAAAAAATTATATATATCATAAAAAATGTAAGATAGTATGTAAGTCAAAGAAACTAAAACTATGCTAGGGCTAAAGTCAAGGAATATGGATTTAGGCAGAAAGAAGAAAAGGAAAGATGATGAATTAAGGTGGGTTGGCGCACAAATGCTGACGCTGTTGAGAGGAGTCTTCAAAATCTACTTGAGTTACCCGCATTCTAAATTTGCGTTAATATTATTGTAAATTTTAACTGGTCGTCCTGTAATCAATAAAGTATAACGCGGAAGTATAAGGTTACATGATCTTCCAGTCTACGGATGAGGAGGCAAGTATGATATTTAAAATACGATTCTTAAGACATGATACGAATACATCATGAGACTTAAAGAGTCTAGCCCAGCATAAATTACGTACCATTACGGAATCAGTGGGATAAGATGAGCTTGGCTAGTCTTAAGCACGTGGATTGAAAGTATAAATGGCTAAGGTTCAAAACCTAGGCAGCCCACCATTAATTATATGTACCATCGAATTCACATAGTTAGACCGGGCAATTGTTTTATTCATAAGATAAAGTTGTATATCGTCAGCTTGCATGTGAAAGGACAGTGTTTAAAAAATTATTGAATGACACTGAAGAATAGCGGAAAACTATTGAGCCCAACATCGAGCCTTGCGGAACGCCGTCACGGATGGTTGCACATACGAGATGTCAGTATTAATTTCGACTCTTCGCGCTCTTCCAGAAAGATAGCTTCAGAACAAAGTGGAAAACTCAAAACAGTGTTTTAGTTTGAGAAGAAGTCATCAATGATTAAATGTATCAAACGCTCAACCGCTCCGTTGGTATTTTGTCAATCCCTATGGCCTAGCAGGTAGCCTCATCCGAGGGTTCTTCAGGTTAGGATGAATAGGTATTCGACGGTTAAAATGTGTTGTTTAGGACTTCGGCGAATATTTCGTCCTCCTCCGTAGTTGACGCTCTTCCGAAGGAATACCTCTCACAGGTTGTAAAAGTCTTTCCTGACAGTTTTTTGTCAAATTTGTGTAGGTCTACGATATACACTGCAGCGGTCGCTTCTTCTGTCTTTCATGCAAGCACTTTGATGTAGTTGCGCTTACCACGCCTTGCATTTTTTTTGGATACTTTATGTAGAGATCGGCTTATAGTTCTGAAACTTAGCTGTAATAAGGTGGTAATCGCTCCCAATATCAACGACGGGCTTAGACCTTACATCAAGAAGACACTTTCTTAAACTTTGTGAAACAACAATATGGTCAATCGGTTCTGCCGTCTGTGGAACCCTACCTACCTACCTATTTTATCTCAGAAGGAGGGCTGCTCCCTGAGGCGTCGTGGAAATCATCAAGGGTATATTTTCATAGCGGCAGACTCTCTCAAAACCGAGATGTTCTGAATTTTTCCTTATATTATATTATAGTTTTTGCGTTGTACGATCAACTGGAGCCTTTCTAAGGACTTTAATATTCTTTCCAATGCTTGTGCTAGAACCTGTTAATGAAAAGAAAGCTTTTTGTCAGGCTATTTTATCGATCTTATCATAGGTGAAGTTACATTTGCTCCCTACGAAATAAATGCCGGTGTTTTGCAGGGTTTGGTTCTCTCACCAAGTTTACCTTTTTCTATCCATTAATGATCTTATATCTCTATCACTTTCAAACCTATTTGCAGTTTCGCCGCCGAAGACAGCACTCTTGATTTCGCTTACTCTTTTGATTCTGTAACGAATTTTCGTGGAAATCAACCGACCGAGAGAGAGAGTTAAATGATTAACAATGAATTTTTTGTCTAATGCTTGGTTATTGAGATATCCAGTAATTTTATCTGGACTAAGCACATATTTGCAGAAGTTGAAATTCCTATGACCTATGAATCCTATGAAAATGCTTGAGTTAAGATAGCTTTACTTCATTTGACTTGGTGCTGATCGATAAGTCACAAATCAAATATATACTTGAATATAGTACCCTGGCGGGGCGAAGACAAAACGCCTTAGACAAAGTTGAAAGAAAGGCACAATCTCTTGTTCAATCTCTGAGAGCGCTGACTCTCTAAAGCATCAACGGAATGCCGGCTGTCTCTCACTCTTCTATTTATTTCTACGGAAAGTATCTAACGAAAGCCTATACCTAACGCTAACCTGATTCCTTCAAGAGATTCAAGTCGCTCTTACCCTTATGTCCTCGATGGTAAATTCGGGAAATCTTTCCTTAGAATAGGTAATCATCGCTCGTCTTATGAGCCCGACACTTTTAAGCGAGGCGCACATCGACAGTTCCTTCACTCAAATTTTTAATCCATTTCCCCACCCATAATTCCTTTTTTTCCAAGGCTGTGCTATGCCATTATAGGGGATCCCCCGAACTTTGGTATTATCATAAAATAATGGCCCCTTAGCGTAGTCTCTGGTCAGCATAAAATAAGGGAAGGTCGGCGCCGGTGAGATTTAAACCTACTATTGTCGGTTAAAAAGCTAGCACGGTAAACTATACATCACCGATTGACAAAAATTTGGGAAACCATTTTAGCTACTTCTTCACTTCGGGTTTCCTCACAATATATATGTATAACATTTTGGCTTAATCAGTAGACCCACAGGTAATTATTCGAACTGCAAATGTGCACATTCAGGGCAAAGTGTTGGATATCCGCAAGATCTATTTTTAGAACACCATTCGCGATTTTCCAATACTTATTTGAGATAAAATTAAATTCGAAAATTAATTTGATGGTAGAGAACAGTTTATTGAGCATTAGGAAATTATAGAATGCATCAGGAACTTTGCTTTGTGGCATAGGAGTAATAGTTAATAAAATCAAAGGCGATGCTGCTGTACTTGCCTGTACTGATATACAGGTTGTTTCAGATCTGACGTGCCAAAATGAGTAGGGTGATAGATCTCAACTAGTGAAATAAAAAATTATATTGCAGGGGGGGGGGATTTTTAGCGTTTGGGAGTTACAGGGTGATTCATAAATTTAAGTTTTTTATGGTATTCACATTACTCGCTTATTTTTGTCTTTTAATCTACCCAACGCACAACATCAAACAAACGCTAAAAAACTACTATTCCAATGGCCTTTCCAAAATTGTCAACAATGTTGATCTAACTCCCACCATTACAGATACAGTCACTTCGAAAAATTAAAAAAATGGTTTTCGATTACCTAAAGTTCAGAATTTTCGCAAATTTTCTCCGAACTTCATTTAATTAGTACAGCTCTTTTTTATTTTTATTGGATTGCACATCTTATTACCTTTCTGAAAAGGTGCAACATGTCCACGTATAAAAAATATATAGAAATTTATACGTAGAAATCCTATCGGAGAATATTATAAAAATCAACAAATTAAAAAAATGAAACTCAAATTAATTCTAAAATGCTTTTTATTGAATTTAGAAATAATTACAATTAATCTTAATAAGTAACAAAAGCCGTTTAAAATGTCCTGCGCCACTTTGGATGCAATCCAACAATCTTCAACGCCTTAAACGTATTTCAGCCAGCCTCTTCCGTAATTTCATCGCTGTATTCCCAATTCGGCTAACTAAATCATCCCTATTGTTAACTGGGCTTGAATAAACTTCATCCTTCATTGTTACCTATAACAAAAAGTCCGATGGGGTAAGGTTTGGAGATCTAGCAGGCCAAGAATTCGGATCACTTTGTCCAATCCAGCCGTTAGGAAATTTTTCACAATGTTAGCCATATGCGCTGGTACTCCATCGTGTTGGTGAAACATTTTCCTAAGATTATCCATAGGGTTCCCCTCTATTAGCACTGGCTTCTGGCTTTTGTTTCTTTAAAGAATTTTCTACCTAAAGTGCAATAAAATAATTAGGTACTCAGGGGGTTCCAAGAATGTGGTGTTTTTAATTCTGTGTCTACCTTGTTATGTTGCACATTTTTGGAAAGGTAATAAGATTGGCAATCCAATAAAATTAAAAGAAAGTTATACTAATTACATGAATTTCGGAGAAAATTTGGAAAAATGCTGAATTTTAGGTAATCGGAAACGATTTTTGTCACTTTTAGAAGTGACTGTCCGTGCAGTGGTATGAGGTAGATCAGTAGTGTTGACATTTTTGAAAAGATCATTAGGATAGTTGTTTTTTAGCGTTTGTATGATGTTGCTGCGTTTGGTAGATCAAGAGATAAAAATAAAAGACTAATGTGCATACCATGAAAAACTGAAATTTATGAATCACCCTCTAACTCCCAAACGGTTGAGATTGCCCCCCTGCCCCCCCCCCCCATCTGTCATACAATTTTGTGTTTGTCTGGTTGAGAACTATCACCCCACTTAGTTTGGAACGTCAGATCTGAAACACCCTGTATAATTTATATTACGAAACATGGAGGAGATTATAATCTCATAATCATCGAGTAACCTAATTTTAGAGTGCTCTTCCAGCATTACAGACATTCGCTTATGCAAGAGAGTGCCATCATTTTATCGTATAAAACTGTTTCTTGTGGAATCATAAAGCTTCATTTTGTGCTCGAAATATCACAATGCTTTGCGAAAATTTCAACTGATGAGCTTGAAAAATTACTCAAAACCGACAAAAAGGGGGGTTTTAAAGCAGGACAAAGACTTCAACTTTAGGTCGTTTTCTTTGAGTTAGTTTCCCTTGGGGCCCCTTTCGACACGTTCATAAAAGTACGAAATTTTCATAAAATTCTGAGAGCAAACAACCGCCGCGGGTAAAAGCCCGATTATTAATTAATTTACTTATTTTGCGCGATATGAGTTCACAGAGCTTCTGGTATTATTAAAACATTGTAAACAAGTTTGCGATATAATCCACTTCTCGGTTACGTTTTTTAATTCAATAAATCAACATAAATCTCCACAAAACTGTAGAAAGTCTTATTTTTATAAATTTTGGGGAACTTTTCAAGCATCGTCCAGGATATTTACGAGCAAGCGGTGCCATTTCCAGAATGCAATAAATTTTTTAAGAATCCTTTATTTTTCCGAGAGGGGGGAATTATTGTAGCTTGGTATGACAAACTAGTGAGGCTTTTGCTACGATATTGTGAATTTAATGAATCCAAGTTAGTATTATTTTCCGTCGAGGTAATAAATTATAAGATTATAATATTGTTCGTGATCATTTACAAGTAATATTTATTCATTTTCAGTAAATTGGAGAGAGTGGGAAACGAATTTTATTCTACCTCCTTTCTTGTGAAAAGCAAGGTCTGTTTCGAAGAATTTCGTTTATCAGATGGGAAGAAGGTTTGGAACTCTATTTTAAGATCCAAGGAAAATGAAACCACTTCTTAATACTTCAATCAGAAGTGAAATATTAGAAATGGACAAGCCTTTGCAATTTTCACGGTTCACTAGGTTATGGAAAGGAGTCTTGCAATTTTATTTATTTTTACTCTGGTTGGGGTTAGGCTTCTTGGCTTTAAGACAACTTCTTCGACAACGGGAAGTAACACACAAACGTGGAGATATAAGATTTAATTTGGTGGCATCAGTTAAGGGGAATAGGTAACCTAAAAATCGATTTTTTGTTGGCATTTTTGAAGGTACATGTTTTCTTAGACAAAAGCAAAAATACATTTTAAATAAATATTTTTTTATGGAAAATGATACTAAAGTTCAACAGGTACGCAATAATGTTACAAAAATAAAGCTAAGGGAAATAAGGCGTTGGGTGAAGGCAGTGACAGTGAGCACTTCATCTTAAGGGAGAACAATACTTTGAAGACTGAATATGCCTGTTCTTTGAGAAGTTTTTTTTTTTTGGCTAACTGATAAACCGTGGGAATGTAGATGCTGGGTAGTAGAAAAATACATACTTTCATTATTCATTTTTACGATAGTAAGATTAACAACGCACTTGTTTTTAGCTTCACAAAAATTTTATTTTTTATAAACTTTAATTTCAAAAAATTACAAAATAGAGCCAATGCGTTTCGCCTGATTAGGACATCTTCGGAGCAACGACTACAAAACCTAAATGTTAAGAAGTTAAGGATCAGTAAGCTTTAAAGAGAGATGAAAAGTTAACATTCTCTCGTGCTTTTTTTATTTCATATATTTCGCATGCATTAGGCAGATATTTTCAAGCAATGTTTATGAGAAGGGCGTCATTTCCAGCTTGCATCAAAAGAAAATGAAGCGGAAAAATCTCCGGAATATTTTTCCAATGCAGTGTATAAAAAAGGTTTACGGAGAAAAATACCGTAAAATTTGGCGAAAAGATTAATTCTAAAATAAAATAATATTCAACTAGTGCCTAATAGTCTATACTATAATAAAACGTAAAGAAAATAATGCTTCAAAAAGCGGCGCATATAAAATAAAATTGGAAGACTGTACCGCGATTTATAGAGAAAAACTCTAGTTGAAGAATAGCTTTATTCAACACATCCAATCAGCCCATTATACAAATCCTACATCAAGTTTAACAAAACATGTAAAAGTTACAGGCCATAAAATAAATGAAATGTGGAATTGTTATGAAATTCAAAAGGTGGTAAAATTCTCGATGTATACGAAATTTATGAAATAAAAAAAGCACGAGAGGATGACTGTTTTCTCGTAAATAGGGCTTCACGGCACCGAGACAAGACCGAGCGAGACTTTGGCATATCTCGGTCCCGTCTCGTCAAGATGAAGACGATCTTGCTCTCGTCGCAGTCTCGGCGAGATAAAGGCCAATCTCGGTCCGGTCTCGCTCCCGGCCAGATAAAAAAAGGAATTTTTGAAGCAAGGACAAGTGATATATCTATGTATATATGCATTTTTTTCTTATTCCCCACGCCAAAACAAGGTAGCAAAGACTCTTCTTTGCTATTGGTGCTAAAACGCAAATATATGAAGAAGGAAATAATGTAGAAAGAAGTGAATGAAGAAAGCAGTGTTTACTTAAATGACTTTTTTGAATGAATCAAAAAACTAAAAAAATTGTCCACAATAAAATAATTTTAGCATGTATATGAAAGAGCGCGGCGGACAGAATGCACTGTAGCTTCGTTATTTTCAAGAATTTAACAGTAGTATTCCAGGATAATATTCTCCATATCTCAAATTATCGAAAAATAAAAAAAATCTATTTTTCAAAACCGTCAAAGTATGTGCTCCTTTGACAAAACTGGAAATTTTACGATATACATATGCTGGTCCTGCGGCGAAGAAGTTCACCTGCAAAGTGATTGTAGAAGGACGAAGAAGTTAATTAGTAGAAGAGTTTTTACAATGATGCTCAGTTAACTATTTAACATCTTGGGCATTGAGATCCCCAGCAATCTTTGCTGAACTAATCAGTTTTTGACAATGATATCAAACCTCAGGGAGGCTCTATGATGCAGTGCTATGTATTTGGCAGGGAAGGAATTAAGAGAGAAATGCTTTGCTTGAATTTTTAGAGCTTGTACGACGAGGGAAAACTCGTTGGTACTTCAAAATTTGTTCTAGTCTAGAGGGTATAGCGGTGTAAGGGACTTCAAAATTATTTGCTGAACCCCAGGAATCAGAACATCCTTAAACGGAAGAACATCCGTTGAAGTAGTCGAAACTGAAATATAAATTTCTGTGCGAAAATATTTTGAGGATCTGAAGGTAGTAAAATGGGAGAATGCAAGTCAGATATCGAACAGGGATTGAAATAGGTAGAAGTTTCTGGCTGAATGAGAAATGGAACTCAAAGAAACTCGCAGAAATTAGAAATTAATTAGAAAGTGACCAGAAATGGCTTTCAGCGACTTTATCTACAGACGTGACTGTGGATAAAAAACATCATCCTCCAACCTTTGACGGTCAAACATCTTGGTAAACATACAGACTTCATTCAGTTCGAGACTGAAACGGCAATGACTTTGTGGACTGACGAGAAAAGAACTACAGCTCTAACATTGGCATTTAGAGGCAGAGTAGCACAAATAAACAATCTTTAGTTGCGCGATATGGCAACCAACACATGTAAGAGGTCTACCGTCTTCAGTTACGGAGTCGGGCGCAGAAGCCTGGGGGAGACGTTGCAGCAATTATGTGCAGATAATGCAGCTTATTCCACGTTTAGTCAAGATGAGTTTACAGAGAATCGTTTATATGCAAATCGTTATGGCTTACGAGGCTGCAAAACAAGCCTCAAGGAGACCCATTCGTCTAAGAGAAGAAACCGAAATAGAAGATGCTTGTTTCCGGATCAATAACCTGGAACTTACATGCAGGTAATGCAGCCAGAAGGGTCATCTCCGAAGAGATTGCTGGAAGCAAACGAGATCAACTCTTTCGGGATATGGCAATTGGAAGTCTGGTTGTGAAAAATGTAGAAAAAGGAACGAGGACGACTTGGATTAAAGAGAGGTATCGACAGGAATATTAAAGCTATAGTGCCCTTCGCAAGTATATACATATCTAATTTTTACCTAGATGAGAGCGACGTGAAGCATTTGTATGATGCTTAGTAATACATCCTCAAGGAATACGCCTAGATAATTGGTTAGAACAATGATTTTAAAAATAGCTATAGCAAAAAAAAGAAATAACTATGAAAAGTGAAGTGGGGTCTATCCATCCTCTCTCCCAGCTATAGTGGTTAAAATTTTTTTTATGGTAGCAAAAAAACCAGTCTTAATATCACAGCTCACGGGTGAGGGGTATGGGATGTAGGGAGTATTTATTTTAACGATTTAAAAACTTTTATTTTTAATTTTGTTTTTAAAGTTACCAGTTCGGTTGTTCTGGCTATACTGAATTTTGAATTTACAATTTGTGTATCCTACTGTATTTTATTGAAGTAATATAATCGAACTGATGAATATTTTAATTAAAAATTAATAAATAAATTTGTAGCTACTGATACAACAGGTAACATAATGGTCTAAAGACTGTGCAATTTTTTCACTGCCAATAGAATTTAAAAAATCGATTTTCACCAAAGGTACAGCTCATACCTGCCCTCCTAAGAAAAAATTGTACCTACCTCCTAAATTGATGATTTTTTTACTCCTTGTGTTAAAAGGTGGGAGTCCTGAAAAGGACTAGGTTTTTAATTGTGCTGAAAAGAGGAAGTAAAATTAATAATTAAACATATTTTTGAAATGTCCTCCGTCACTTCGAATACACAGAAGAGCTCTTTTTCGAATGGATTGTTTGAAGTCAATTGTTGCTAAAGTTTCTTTAATGTTATTTCCGGCTTCTAAAATTTCTGTTATGAAATTATCTCCTGTTGTAATTTATGATTTGTATACCATTTATTTCTTGGTCCAAAATAAATAAAAATTAAGTGGGGTCAGTACGCGAGACCGAGCTTACTAAGGAATAGTATCACGCCGCCCTATGCGCATACTCTCGGAAATTACCATTTAACCACTGGAGTACGTTTCTTTCGCAATGGGCTGGCGCCCTGTCATGTTGATATAACATGCTTCTTCGTATTTCTAAGGGTATATCCTCGATTAAGTCGATCAGTCGATGTTAAACCTATTCTGTAAAATATTTGGACTTATGAGTGAATTACCTACAACTGCTGCCCACAAGTTTGTTTTTATCATACCGGCGCGGCGTCCCGAAGGAATCTTCGTCCTTTTTCCGAACCATATTCTGAAACTAACCTTTCTTCAATTTCAGAAATATAATGAGCAATGGAAAAAGAATATAGGAAGTACTACGACGAGAAGCCCTCAACAACTCGGCACACGTCGTGCAAATAGCCTTCCGTAATTTTGACCACTATATCCAAAGACTTCATACGTCACACCAACAAAGTAGAGTGATAATTTTAATCGACATAGAAGGACGTATATAAAAAGACAATTTACATTAAGTCGTATGGCTTAAACATACGTGAACTCAAAAACAAACGAGGATAACAACGCGACCTCAATTTAAATAGTGGAATAGCACATCTGCATCCACATTATCACTAGATATCTTAGTTGTTCCCAGTTGGTCGATTTTTGCTATACACTTCCAAAGCAGGGTTATATACTCTTTAGTGGATTCTCTATCGTTTATTATTGTTCTGAATATTAAATCACTTGGAAGTCGAATATGTATTCCAAACTCAGTGTAGTCTGTTCTGTTGAGTTGTGAATGTATGAATGAATGTAGATATCTTCTACTCTCTGGGCTCAGCGGATTAATGAAGGCACTTATTTTTAATGACATATATATATACATACACTATCTTCACTACTGTAATCAATTCGTTCATAAACTCGAAAATTGCACAAAAATTGCTGTTCTGGTCTCCATATCGATAATAATGTCCACCGCGATTATTATTTTTATTACATGTACATATAGTCCAGAGAAGTAAGACTTGACTTCACAGTCACTCATCCAGCAAACCGACACGTGTAATATAAGCCTATAGAAATAACCCTTATATAAATTCTACAGAAAATTCTTTGCGGTGTTCGAAGTCGAAAAATTGCAAATTTTCGCGTATTTTGGAATTTTGTTGATAAACGAATTACTTAAGAGCAACAATTCAAAGTAATCACTTTGTAGGGAATAGAAAAATCTACAAAATGTCGTTTGAAAATTGTAAAAACGTTAATTTGTTGCTTAGAAAATCGCAAAAAACCTTTGAAATATTAGAAACTTTCAATTAACAATAACTTATATAAAATTCAACGAATAAACTTCATATTTCGTAGAAGGCAGGTTTAATAGTGCTCAAAAAGTGGTAAAAATTTCACATCGATTCGTTGAATAGTTTTGGCATAATTCAATTTGTTTACCCCAGAGAAACTAATTTGAAAATGGTTTTGCGCGTCTTATATTGAAGGGGAGGTGTTGATCTACGAATACCATTAATTAGAATATTTAAAAAAACACTTTAACTATTGCAAAATGACGTTACAAAAGTGTTATTATTTTTACCTTATAAACAAATGGAATAACTCCGTCGTTCAGGCAGCACCTAGGATGTTTTTTTTTAATTTGTGAAAAAATGCCAGCTTTTTAAAAATCAAAACGAAATATATGAATAAAAGCTCTAGCAACGGAGTTATTCCATTTGTTTATAAGGTTCTAGTTCCCGCAACCGCTTCTGGGGCATGAGGCGGGAGAAGAACTTCACCCGATTTGAGCCAACATTTGCAAGTGGACCTACAATCTAAAGCGGATTCCGAACCACTGACATTTCTCTGAAACCCCCATAGCATTTTTAAGGCAATCTGTTGTCGGCAGAAAACAAGCAAGGGTCTATCTGCGGGACTTGAACCTGTGAACTCCAAATTGGGAGGCCGGCACGTTATCACTTACTCCACCGGTGACCTAAAAATGTTAAATGAAAACTAGGGATGGACGATACCGATGCGATATATCGATACTTTTTCCCTCGATATCGAGGTTTTGACATTGATATTCTATTTACTTGATAATTGCGAGTATCGATGAAATTTGTTACCGATAGTATCGCGAAATTAATCGTTTGACCGCGAGATGAACTGGAGAAATAGGAGGCCATAGTATCGAAAGATTTTTGGTGCTTTTAACGCTTTTCTCGAAGATTTGATGAGATGAAAATATACTCGCCATAGTAGTGTCAGTTTTGACGTTCTTTTCGGAAATATAAACAATCCAAATGATTACTTATCAGTTAAAACGTTAAAAGGCTTTAATAGGAATGACTGTAAGTATATCTGTGGTAAGTGGTCAAATAGGGATAACTCGAAAATTGATGATTTTGTTATATTTATGATTCTACTGGTTATCTTGTATTTGTAGTTTTGTATGTTTAAACGACTATAATAAAAAATTTCAACTTTGGATTTATCACTATTTGACCAGTGACCACAGATATAGATACATATATACTTTGCAAATTTTCAAGGGTAACATAACCTGATCAGATGAATGATGATCGCGTAGATAAATCTTAGATTTTAATGCTATTTAATTTAATTATGCCATTTACGGCTGGTTACATGATAAATTTTGTGTAAATATATAGATATCTAGGACTAGAAAAAGAGTATTTACTCAATGCAGCGGTGAAATCACGCCTTCAAAAATGCCGTTTGGAAAGTTTTTAAAAAAAAGAGAGAGAAAGAGTTTTAAAAATGCGGAAAGACTCTTAGACGACGATGAGCTTATTTCGGAGCATCTATACCAGATCATTTTTTATACAGTATAAATGACCAAAATTGGAATTGTGTTACCACGTGCAATATGATTTTATACATTAGTTGATGAAATCACATTAGAAATGATTTTAATTTTTAATTTTGTTGACATAAAGTTATTTTTACATTACATGCGCAATCGCAATCGTCATTCAAACTGTACTAAATATGTCAACTTATATACTTACAAGCTGGGGTACCCGGGTTCGCTCAGGGAGTTGATATGAGATTGTTTGGTTGAATTTTTTCGCGTTGCAAAATTCGCAGGTGTTATCCATTTTTCCGATTACGACGGGTTTATGTTTGTTATATTCTTTCGTCGGGTCGTAGTGGAATGCATTATTTGTTACTTTGTACTATTTACTGGTGGTCATCCGCGCTTCTCGTAGAGTGATATCTTCATGGGTGGCTTGCGTTCATTATGTTGTTCTTCGGTTTCTCTGCTTCTCACGGTGCTTATTCTCGTTCGTTGGGAACGTAAACGTGCTTCGCGCTCTTCGACTGTTTCGTTGTTTCGCTGTTCTTTTTGTTTTCGCAGTTTTGCTTCAGAACTGGCAAGATCTCTCACAACATTCGAGAGTGTGCTGGAATGTTCCACAATGATCTGGGATGTTCCGGGATGTTCCCGAACGTTCCAGACTATTCCCGAACAATATTCCACAATATTCCAGAATGTTCCGGGATGTTTTGGAATGTTTTGGAATGCTCTCGAATGTTTTGGACTGTTCTAGAAATTTCTAGAGGGCGAAATTTCCAGCCCTTATATCTTCAAAAGCACGTCCTTCAGGTAAAAACGGGAATCTTCTTCATGGATGGGGGATAGAGGGCTACCACACTATGATCATTTAGCGGCACGTAAATTGTACACTTACTTTTATAAAATATATTGATTTACTTAATTTATCTTTCTACTTTTCTTTTATTGATTAATCACTTTGATTCTATAACTTATTTTTAATATTGTATTTTAATTTATATTTATTGTTTTGTTTTCTTTAGTTTGAAGTAGTCAGTATTTGAGGAACTTGTAAATAAATAAAGAAACATTAATTCAAACATTAAATTCAAATAAAAGTTAGTTAATAATATTAATTTGTAGACATATTTTAATAATTTGAGTCCGTTTTTACCAACTCCAACAACAAGTCGAACACAAATATTTCATCGAGTTGACGTTTCTCGTATCGACCAAAATAATTGGTCGTATCGGAATTAAATGCTATCGTGTAACCATTAAGAGTCAATTCGACTGCCCGAAACGAATTTCATGCTACCACCCCAGGTTTAGCTCATTAAACTTGGTTCATAAAATTTACATTTATTATATTATTACCGTATAATATAACCAAAGCCCAGGGGACAACCCTAAGATGTATTTCACATTTGGGAAAATACAATGTCTGATTTTTTGCATTGTTGCGAGCTAAACAACAGCCCAGAGATGGAGTGGATTTTTTATTCATTGCATTTCTTTTAAATTGCTCATAGGCAGGCCAAGACTCGAACCTGCATAATTGGAGTGGTGATCGTGCCGCTCAACCATTGATGCAAATCCGTCGCCAAATTTGCAATTCTTTAATAATTGAATATTTTATATGAACTTCTATAAATGTAATCATTTGAATACCGTTACTTTCAACTATCGATAATTCTTTTTTATCCCATCCCTAATGGAAACCACAATTTTACACCTCGGATTCTATAAGACCTAACTGACGTACTAGCCAATTTGCTCTTAATTCCTTTAAATACGGTGTTGATAGTAGTACTATAGTTAATACAAATTTCAAAATGAAGGATAATTCTACATGCTAGTTATTTTTAACGTAATTGGGATTTAAAGGTAGTTAATTGCTCTTGAGTGAGGTAGTGCAGTGGGGTCACATAAAAGTTTGATATTAATCAGAACACATTTTAAAGTTCATATTTAATTGCGTTTTAATTTTTGTGCCGTACTTATAATTGAGTAATAGAAATAAATAATGACACTAAGTAAACGACAACTAAACTTTATTACTTTCTACGCTAACCTAACTAACGTGCTCAAGGTCTGCTTTAACTCTGAATTTTTCTGGTTTATATTTCGTAGGTATATATTTTATCCTAGTAAAACATGTTTCCCACTTTGCGTGTAATTCGAGAAAGTACTCAACGTACTTACGGTTGCAATTTTATTTGGTGCACTTGAGTGTGATAAGTGATTACGTTTGGGCTTTGATATGAAATTGGATATTGCAGGATAACGTCCTGAATATTTCAGCGGATATAGTAGAGCTACTTGACCTGGGCGTAAAAATGAAATGTTATGAAGTGCACATGGCACTTATGGAAAAATGCTTTACGGCACTAAATAATTTTCAAAGTACGAAAATCGAAATAAAGTGATGTTCAACAAGGACATTCCGTTAGAATGACCTTAGTGTTCCTAGTGGCGGGTTAAGCAGTATTGTTAAACGAGCATAAATTACCTCAAAAGAAAAACCCTTAATTTGTTAATTCAATTTTAGTAGCTAGCGCTTTCTAATATAAAGAAATAAGAACCGTTCTTACTTTCTGCGGAGCAAAGAAAGATATAAATAATTTACCAAAATTTGTTTAAAAATCTATTAGAAGGTTTAAAGTTTGATAAATGGACCCTGTCTTTAAAATTTGCAGAATTCAAATTCAACTTAATGCAAAATGAATGCGAAAGAATCTTATATTTCTATAATGTTAATAAGTTCGTAGCCACTTTTGGCCACGTATTATTGTTTAGTTAAAAGAGTTTTTTTATAAAATGCTAAAAAATATTTTAATAAAGGCATTCAGTAACCCGAAGTCAATTGTTTTAATTTTTCAAATTCACTAGCAGTAAGAGTTTTAGTATTTCAATTGATATTCAGTAAAGTTTGAATCGGCTTCTAGGCAGAGATATTCACTACTCGAATAAAGCTTTAATCACATAACAAACAACGAAAAAATCAAATCAAAAAAAAATTATTGGTTGGAAGCTGAATTGAAGTTATTTACAAATAGTTGTTTGTTAGTTCATAGTCGTTAGCTTGTGATTCAAATAGTTTACCATATTTTTGATTCAATCTTGCGCTAGTTGATTTTTTGTTATCAAATAATTATATGCTATTTGATGCTCGTAAGTGAAATATCAAATTATAACCTTTTATTCGAACTATAATTAAGTAAAGATGCAAGGATTATTCGTTAGTTGATGTCTCGTTAGTCTTTGATAGTCGTTAGTTGAATTTAAAAGTCATTTCTTATTCGATTTTGGGTCATAAAACATATCGCTGTTCGATTGCTGATGTTTTCTTATTTAAAATTAGCAAAAAGAAAACCAAATGAAAGATAATGAGTTCTTAAACAGCACCAATATCACTAATATTAACTTACATAGGATCGAATAAAAGCTTATTATTAAAAATTTAATACCAATTGATTGTTGGATAACGATGCATCAACTAACGAATAATTAATTGATATTTAACTAAAGTAAGATCGAATAAAAAATCAATTATTTAAATTTTAAGTAACGCGTACCAATTACAAATAAATGGTTACAAATTATTCTTTAATTAACAAAGAATTTTCCAAATAAAATAATCTTTTTTCGATTTTAAAATTTATTCGAAATTTAACTTTTTAGTTTTATTCGAAGAAAAATGTTCATTTCTGCTTTTAGGGCAGCCGTTTATATAGTAACTGAAAGTTCCACAAATTGCATCGGGAATTTAAACTTTTGTGAGTTTAAACTTTCTATGACGTATTTGTTAACTTCGTTAAATCGTCTTGCAATTTATCGTTTATGTGCATTGGCGTTAACAATTTTGTTGTAGCAAGTAATAAATTGCTACGTGATAAACTTTTATTTCATTGTTTTTTTTTTAATTTTTCTGCGCTATACTAGACATATTTGCATGTGATGGCTTCTGTAAAATTGCTTTTCTAAGTTACTCGAGGATACAATGCTTTGCGATGATATTTGCAGTAACGTTTTTCCTGAGGTCTGCTGAGGTTTTTCCTGATTTCTGTTTTTGCTGAGGTCTACCTCTAGTGGTAACTTTACATGCGCAGACTGTGCTGAATTAGGCCTTGTCATGTTTTGCGCCTTATGAAGGGAATTGCAGAAACATTAACCACTGACCAATCACATATAGCTGATATAATGAACCCTATATCTGCAAATTTGGCTGGACTTCAAATTGTATCTGACGTCTGTTTAAGTTTAAGAACAGAACTGGACAAAATTATTCATTGCTAAGACAATTCAGCTTTCTGCTACCCTGGATGAAATACGTTTGTCTCTTATTGCAACGGACTCACCGCCGCATTCTTTCAGCCAGTCTAATGAGTTGATTATGCCTTTCATCGATGACAGTTGGCGCAATGTCCGGCACGTCAAAAAGATCTCGGATGGTGCTCTTTGGTAGTCAAAATGAACTGCGACCTTATTGGTTCGGTGGTGTCTCATATTAAGAGCTTAAAATTACCAAAATTCTGTTGCCAATAATTCGGTCGGGCTTAATATTTCGAAGTATGCCATGGATGCTGTGACTTTGAGATCTGCCATAATTTCTTGTAGCGTATTTGTCTTCCGAATTCATCCTGATTCCACCGTGGAGGACGTCGTGCAGCACGTTTCACCACACTTTGGTATTTTGCATTACAGTATTAATTATCGACGGAAATCACGCAGCAATACCATTTTTGCTTATTTTAAGAATGCCATTCCTGATGCTCTATTTAACGCTATCGTCTTTTTTGAGGTTTGGCTTAATGGGAATTTATTCCAAGAAATCATTCCGACTTCAGACATACTCCAAAAAATTATTCGGGGAGGTTACGTTCTATTGCGTTAAGGTAACCGGCCTTTGTTATAAGACAGTGATGGTCAAACTCACACTACTTAATGTGAGGAATGCTTAAAAGCTTTAGAACAGTGATGGCCAAACTCACACTACTTAATGTGAGGAATGCTTAAAAGCTTTAGAAGCATTTCATACTGTTTGTTTAATTTAGAACCTTAAAATGTTTACGAAATGTTGTATATTTTAAGATATTGTATAATTGATTACAAAAGTACTTAAATATGACTATTTTTTAACTTTTGTATGCTTTAACGATTAAAAAACGTAAAAACCAGAAACCGAATACAGCCAAACAAATGCATATACGAATTTAAAAGCTCAAACGCTCACTTGCCCGCGGGCATAGGTTTGGACATCACTGCTCTAAAACGGCTCTACTAAATCATGATTCATGTTTGACTTAAACCTGGCTCTGTAGAATGGTTGCCGATGCTGAGTTGTGGGGCCCGGAATACTTACATTCCTCCTGAACCATCCACGAATATTTACGATCTACTCGCTTCTCGCCATCTACTTCACTGTCTTGTGCCTTGTGCCCGCATGACTAATTATTGCTCTCCGGAGATTTTCACTTGCCGACTAACAACTGGATAACTTTGGATATCGACGGGTTGATATCGTCCCATTTGTTTCATCAACTGGCTTCCGGGCTGACGCAGTGTTCAACCATTGCAAATGGCTCGGGTAGATTCCTGGAATTGATTTTCGGCACTGTCACATTCGGAACTTTGGTTAGGTTTGCTTGGTTCCTTTTGTTCTTGAGAATTCATCCCACTCTTCAGATTTCCCTTGTCTCCAATCCCATATCTGCAACATCTCAAATTCACAGCAATTTCACTTTTAATTTTTAAAGGGAAGATTTTTGAGTATTCGTCTAATATTTTTGACGAACGTGACATCGAGTGGCAGTCAGTGCATTTTATGATAATCTATCCGGTATCCAGTAAACCTGTACTAGGTTTACGAATTTTAGTTTCTTGACGATGTTTCCACCTTCTTTACTTAATGACACAGTAGCGAAACACGTTAATAGTTTGGCCGAGCTCTTCTCGTGTGATCCTGATTATGTTCCTGTTCCTCCTTATCAATTTTTTGTGATGTGTCTGCCCAAAATCTTGGAAATCAGAGGAATTCCTCTATACAAGGCAGGGCAATTTCTTGGTACTTGGCACGCCTTTATAAAAGGAAGATCAAGTGCGACTAACCTTCTGAAATTTTCTAATTTTCTACTTATCTAAAATCTAAGCTGGTAAGCTGATTCAGAATCAGCTTCTGCCATTTCCTTCAGTCATTTGAAAGCTTCCTTTATTTCAGATGTCCCAGCCTGTGCCCTAGTCCTAGCTGTGCAGGTCTGCCTCCGCCTATGCCTCCTAAACTTCGCAATCTGTTAGTTCATGACTACTTCTTTTAACCCACAAGTTGGAGTTGAAATAAAAAGAAGGGGAAGGCAGAAATCCGCAATACCGTTCACTCTACTAAATAACGACAGGAAATTACGACATTCATCATTAGCGATACTTTAACCCCGGATCCTGTTAAAGGTAACATACCGATTTAGGAAATTCCATCCACAGTTGGTCCCTCTCACAGATTTCCTCAGTACGAATTACTGCATCCTTAGAGTTATCAAGAAGTTTAATCCTCCCGTATTCTGTGTAAGCTTGCGTTTATAAAACCCTGCAATTACCACAAGACCAGAGATACACATCCATTCATAATACCAGCTACGCACCGAGGACCGTGAATGGCTGCCACCACGCTTCACATATACAATGGCCATTTTTCATTTGCTGTCATGTTATATTAAATCTCACCAAAAACAGTTCATGTAAAGAAGGTTGCCAAGACTCGGTAATAGTTCAGTACCACCCTGATTTATTTTTTTCAAATATTATATATTTATTTATTGCAAATAATAAGCCAACAAGGAAAAGAGGCAACGATAGAGAGTGGGCAATAAAAAAAGAATAGCTGAAGCAGAAGAAATACAGCACGAAAAAATAAAAAGAACTAGGGCATCTTACAAAAAGAAATGAAATCCCACCAAAACCATTTCATGTAAAGAAGGTTGCCAAGAGTCACAAGCTCATACCGCTTTCACTGTTAAAAATTTATCAGATCTCATGTCGAGCCAAGCCCCTAACTCTGCAAGGCCTAACTCTACAACTCTAACTCTAGAAACCCTACTTCTTGGTCAAAAAGCATAGCTTGGCCGTTTCGTGGATGTAATGCATGATACAGCAATAAAGACCGGTGACTCAATTTCTTATAAGTCCATAGGCCGCGACACTGCCAAGCCATACTTTTTGACCCAGATGTAGGGTTTCTAGAGATAGGGGGTATAGTGTTAACTTTTTAACAGTGAAAGCGGAATGAGCTTGTGAGTGTTGGCAACCTTCTTGTTGCATGTACACTTTATTAACCGAAATATTAAGAAATCTCTGATTAAACCTAAAATTTTAGTCGCAAACAAAATTTTCATCCAAAACGCAAGCATTAAATCATGGTCCGACCTTGTATTTTTTTTTTAAATGCTTAAAAATGCTTGTTAGTTTCTTAATTACGGTATGACTATTTTTACTTTATTCTAAAGATTGTTTTGTTAACTTCTACTAGAAAAAAACATTATTTTCATAGAAGCAATAGATTAGGCTCTAGGACGCCCGGCGGCCCTTCGTTCTGGCGTAGTCGAGTGAAGAAGGTATTTCCTGCACGCCAGCAGTTCCTTTCTTCACAGCACCCTCATTTTTTAGTTGTTTATGTATTATACTAAAAAAACATCTAGCTTTGATACCAAGTTTCAGTTTTCTAAAACTTTTGGAAGTAACTCCCCAGAAGAAATTTATACGCTGACCTGCACCCCGCTTATGGGGGGTTGGAGGGTGAAAGTTACAGATTTCTTAATTTTCTCGTTGTTTGCATGCAGAACCTAGTCTGCATACCAAATTTCAGCTTTCTATGGATTTTGGAAGTTTGGAAATTATCTTATGAGAAATTGTTATGTAAACAACAAAACAAAACCTCCCTTTTCGAGGGGTTGGAGGATGAAAGTTACAGATTTCCTAATGTTTTAGTTCTTTGTGTGCTAATCCTAGGTAGCATCCCAAATTTCAGCTTTCTACGGCTTCAGGAAGTACCCTAGAGGTTTTGATGCCGGAGGTTTTGATAATTATGAGTGGCGAAATAGACGTATTTTAAAATCTAAAGTAAAAGTAAGTAAGTAAGTAAAATCTAAAGCTGGACACATAAAACTTAGTGTATTTCATTAGTATGGTAGCTACATCTTATTCGAATTTAGGCTCTCTGGTATTATCCAGACCGAAGCTATGAGGGTTCGAAAATACGACGGAACGCTTCGAGAAAAGGTAGGTAGAGCCCAGATAACACCCCGCAGACAAAAAAAAGGAGTTTGTACACCACCATATTTCATATGTATAATACTTTTGATTTGACTACTCCTAGTGTAGTCTAAACGCCAATTTAGACTACGTTAGGAGTAGTCAAATCACACACACACACATTTTAAGATATCGTAATACCTTTCTTACTATCGGGTCTACTATTTCGCAGCGATCTTTTATTGAAAGTCCATATTTGAAAAAAAATTTTAAAGTGGTAAAAAAAAATAAAAAAGTACCTGTTTGCAAAATATGTCCGTATGCAAATAAAAAAATACAAGTAAGCAACTTTTGAGAACTCGGAACGTAATTTCTGCTTATCTTAACTTTTTTCTTATACCTATAAAATATTTCAGAAAATAATTTGATTTCTAAATGTGTACACTCAACATTTGAAAAAATAATGAAAGCTATTTTGAATGAATAGACATTAAAATAATGAAAAATTACGAGAATTTGTAATTGTCAAACCGAAATTCTAAAGAATTCAACCTACTGAATTGCGTGTATATGTCAAAATGACTCCACCTTTCATAATTAAGGCAAATGGGATACTATCTCGCCATGCATCGTTGAGTTTTTCGCCCTCAAGAGACCTTTAAAAGAGCATCTTAATTAAACTTGCTTTTCAATTGGAAACTCTAACATGGTGCCACTACACAATGTATAGAGCTGCAGACCGCCATCCTTTTCTCAATTCTGCATTTAAAATGAATATCTTTTCATTTCATTTCTACTTTCCACAATTTTCATGAATATGCAATTATTTTTATGTTTTATTTTTGCAAATGAAGAAAATTAAAAGTTTTTAGTTAGAAGTTGAAACAATCCTCAGTTGCTGCCTATTACATCCAAAGAAACAATAAAACTTTAGCACAACATCACATTTAAATTAAAGCTGACCACATTTTCACGTACAGTTACTTCATAAATATCGACTGTAACCATTTTCGAGTGCTTAAATTATCTTTCCGAGCAGAATTTATGAGTTTTCTCCTTCCAAATTTTCGCCATTCTATACAACGATATTGATTGAAGTTTTGCTTGTTGTATGGTGGCCTCATAAATCACAAAAAATTAGAAACTTTCATGGAAGAAATAAAGCTTTGTTGCTACTGTTGTGATGCTGGAGGTATGTTTTATGAGAAAAGTAATACCACGTACAGTAAAACAATGGTAGCACTCAATTGATGTGTTGTTAAGTTAATTTTAGTGTTTATGGACTTTTTACTCTATTTTAAGTAAGTATTCTAAGTGAACGTCAATACGTTGTCCTGTGGAGCGACTAATGGATGACAACCGGCGAAGTTAAGTTAATTTAATGGTACTACGTTCCCATAAATCTTAGCGTGGATTTTGAAAGCCTCACATAAGGAGCTAAGTACTAACAATTTATTTATTAACAACAGGTTCGGCCAAACTGGTTATTAAAAAAAGTTACAAAGTATTAAAATTATAATTAAAACTAAATATTATTAAAAAAAAAAATCCGTAGAGTATTCGATGGTACATGGCATAAGTCGTGATTCCTTAAGGACTGGACCGGAATGTAAATCCCACATCATTAAGTAGTTCGGAGTTAGTGATCTTATTAATCCAAGTCTCTTCTCAAGTAAAGTTCGAGTATAGTTGGGTAGGAATGAAGGGAGATAGAATCACGCCAGGGAAGGCCAATCTGGTTAATGTGGACAGCAGAGTAGGGATCCCATACCGGACAAGCGTATTCCAGAATAGGTATAACAAAAGTACAGAAGAGGAGTCTAGTAAAGTAATGATCGTTAGATCACCTCTTCACAAAGCCGAGAACAGAATTGGCACCGCCCACCACGAAATGCACATGGTTATCGAAGGATAGGACTACTCCTTTGACCCTATCAAGCCTACTCAAGACACCTCCGTCCAAAAAGTAGTCAAAGAGACTGGGACATCTTCTGCGGCTAAAGGTCATTACGGTTCGTTTATTAGCATTAAGGGGAAGAAGATTCATAGAACAACAGTCGTGGAAAATGCAGTCGTCACGAGAAACCGTGCGGTATAATATAGTATAGTAGCAGCGAGATATCATAATAAAAATTATGAAGAGGAGAGGGCCGAGAATGTTGCTCAGGCGCACACCGGAAGAAACAGAGATTTCGTTCGAAAGGGCGTCGCGGAACAGAACACACTGTGGGCGAGCGGACAGGTAGGAGTACAGCCAATCAACAAAGAGTTTAAAAGACCGAGCAGATGAGGCTTGTGAATAAGAATCCCGTGGCCAATCCTGTCAAATGCCTTACTAATATCAATTAATATACAGTTGACCTGATAACCCGACTCAATCAGATTAAGCACTAGTGCAAGAATTCGAGCAAGTTGGTGGTGGTGGTTAGCCTTGCTGAAGCCATGCTGGAAGGAGCCAATAAAGGGTCTGCAATGAAATCGGAGCACGTCACTGATTAAGGCCTCAAACTCCTTCGCGACATAGCACAAGTTGGCAATGAGTCTGTAATAACAGATATTAGACTTGTCACCCTTCTTATGGAGGGGAAGTATAACTGTCCTTCCAGAGCAGAAAAAACTGGCCGGAGCGCAGCGACCGGTTAAACAGATGACAAAGAACAGGAGAAACTGATGAAAAGGAGCTTTTCAAGAAAGGCGACGGGATGCCATCGGGATCACACGAAAATCCATCGGACAAATTCGAAAAATATTCAGTACCCGCGACATTTTCAAGAACGAAGTCTTTAAGTTTTAGGGAAGTACGAGGAAGTCTGGTGAAATGGATAAAGTCTGTTAAAACAGCATCACAGTTCGAATCACAGAATGAAGTAAAAAGTAAGTCGGCGAAAAAGTTAGCCATAACGTTGGGATCGCTACTCTGTGGTTCACCGAGCCTGAGAGTTTAGGGGTAGCCCTCGCAATGTCGTTTAGACTTTATAAACCTCCAAAACTGCTAAGAACTGGAATGCAGAGTATAACGCATGTTGAAAAGAAATATGTTGTAGTAAGTCTACAAGTCAGTAGAGAAGGTCGTAGTTGGCCTGGTAATCCTCGTAGCATCTGAAGAACTGAACCTTTTCCAGGTCTTACTTTTTAGGTTTATAAGGTGTCTTAAATGGCAGTCCATCCGGAGTGGAGACGGAAAAGGAGACCGGCACGCAGTGGGTAAAACATGAATAAACACGTTATAGAAAGTGTGGACAGCCTTATCAATGTCGGACTCTACGAACACATTTGCCCAGTCATAGCCCAGGAGCCAATCGTTAAGGACAGAGAAGGCAGCCGCCTTGAAGATTAAAGAGCAGCCACCAAGGGATGGGGAAAAACTGTCGGGGGCCTCAAAGCATGTTGCTACATCGTGGAAAACCCGTGGAAATAAAGAAGTTCAGGAGGTACAGAAGATACTAGTAGGTACACGAAAAGAAAGGCAAAAGCTCTTCAGCCCGACTCTGACAGCGCAAAGCACCCCGCCGCTAAACAGAGCACACTCATCAAAGTAGTGGTGACGCTGAAAAACCTGAAACTCAGGTACAAAGAGCTCGGCGTCAGAAATACGGGTGCTAAGCCAGGTCTTATTCATACAGAGGTAAAGAACAAATGCGAGGTTTCGGAACACAACCCGGTTGCGTTGGCGTAGTAGAAGGATATCTCACTGGCAAGTTTTTTGAGTGAGGACCTAAGCCAGGATGTAGTCACGGACGATGGAACCGGCAGGCCATGATTCTGGAGAGATGGTCGCCGGAAAAGATACATCAGGAACAAAGACCTTTGAAGAGGCCGAGAAGGCGCGTTCATGGGGGCTGGATATGAAGACACATTTGGGAGGTCTGGTGTTCCTGAGAGCAACAGCCACTGGAAGAAACGTTGGCAAAAGCCCCAGTATGGCGATCGTCTTCATATGAGACACCTTCACAAGACTCAGCGACAGTGGCAACCCCTTTGAGGCGATGATCTGGGACACTTTCTTAAATTGCAGAGGCTGAAGAGGGAACACTAAGAGCGGTTCGGGGTCTGCACGAGGCGTGGTCGTGGAGGAACGTCTAAATTCGGGGCGGGAAGAAGCCAGAACCAGCGGATGATGGGGATGCAGGCATCTGTGTCAACAAAACTTTCAAAGGACGATAGTTTTAATGTGTGGTAGAGTATTTAAAAATTGAAAACTTGCTCACTTATTGTATAATTTTATGGTTTTGAAACATTATCAGTAATATTTCTTACAACCGCAATAATGGAGAATTTAACTTTGTAGGGATTCGGAAATATTTTAACGACTGTGAACCTAACTACATATTTTCGTTTGTTTTTTTTGTGATTTTGACAATTTTCATTATTCTGTTGGTTTTGGTGCTGCTTGTTGTGTTATTTGTTTCTACGCCTTCTGCCATTCATTTTTGCATTTGAGTGTTTTGTTGTTTTTTAAGATTTGACTAATCTCATTATTTAATTTAATTTTTTGATTCCTAAAAGTGATTAATCTACTTTGGTCTGCTCTTGCCTTGTTATTAGTTGTTGCCCCCATTTTGCTTATTCGTTTGTTATCTTGGGTCAGTCTCCGTTTACTTCATTCATATTTCTTAGTTTCTTCTTATTTTCCTATCCTGTTTATTTGCATCCTTTTGCCTCGTACTCTTTTAGGCTTCTTTTCCACTTTGTTATTTCTTAATTCCTTCCCGTCCATCCAACATTAATTGATTCTGTTTATTTCTCATTCTCATTTGGTATCGTTGTGGTTCTGCTATATTTCTTGTTTGTTTTGTTGCTATTATAGTCGTCTACGGTTCCCGCTCTGATGAGATCGCCCCTGATGAGGTTGCTTGTAATGGCTGCTATGGCATGCCTTTCCTTTCGAGTTGCTAACGGAGAGCGGGACCCGATCTTCTAGGATTGGCTCCCTTTAGATTCGCTGGGCGATCTCCAGCTACTCTCTGACACTGGCCCTTTGACCTCTAAAATCAGCAGACTGTTGGGCATTGTGGACACTATTGCGTCTAACTCTGGTGTCCTCTAGTGTTTCGTTTCACTTGCGAGGGCCTCTCGCATTATTCCCATTGTCAACGACATTCGCCGTAACGTTAAGCAGGTGATGTACGACCGCGGAGCTTTGGCTTCGGTTGCATCTTTCAAATCCAAGTCATTGAGTTACAGTGCTTCTGTCTTTAGGAACCAGTCCGCGATATACGCTGCTCCTCCTTAACCTTCGTCCTCTGGCGTGTAATGCGTCGTTGACGATATCATGTCGTCAGAGTCCAGAACGCCCTGAAACTCCCCCGCGCGATTGCCTCTGCATCGCATCGTCGCCATAAATGTAAAACTAAACGGCAAAAGTGTGTTTCTACCAAGCGTCTTGCTCATCAACCATTTCTCTTGTTTGATTCTTCTTCTATCATCATGTGTTTCTACTGCACGTCTCGATGATGCATCGGGCCCAGATGAGAATATATCTCTCGATACATTTCAGTCTGATCGCCCATCTCAAGATACATACTCTTTGAGATCCATTAATGTGTCTCGACATGAGGGTTTCAGTCTGAAAACTGCGCAATTGCTGAAGTTATTTTTTGTTTCCCGACATGATCCATCAACTTCTGTTGATGACTTAATTTAGCTAGCGGACTCAAGAATTTTCTTAACAGACAGACTTAATCTTTTCCTTAGACCCAGTTAACTCGGCTGTCGCGGAAAGCAAACATCTCCTCTCCTCCCTCGATCGCCGGCATCCTCCCCTGTTCCTCGCTTTCTCCTACAAACACCCTCATGCCTAGGGCTTCACGATACTCGAGATAAATCTCGCTGCCGGTATCGGTCTCGACACGATACCGAGACCGGCAGCGAGACCAATATCATTGGTAACAGTACGATACCGAGAGCGAGATTGAGGTGACGAGAGTGGACGAGATATAAGTTTTTATCATTTTATTGTGGAAAATTTTTTTTAGTTGTTTCAGCTTTTATGTCGCTCCGAAAAATTCTAATTGTGTGATTTATGGGGCATATAAGTATACACTGCTCTCCCCAATCGCTTCTTTCTACATTATTTCCTTCTTCAGATATTTGCGCTTTATCCCCAATAGCAAACAAGAGCCTTTGCTACCTTATTTTGACGATTGAAATATGAAGAAAATGCATATATACATAGATATATCACTTGTCCTCGCTCCCCGTTCTTCCACCGAAATACCCTTTTTTTATCTTGCCGAGAGCGAGATCGCACCGAGACTGGCCTTTATCTCGCCGAGATCGAGATCGAGAGCGAGAACGTCTTCACCTTGACGAGACCAAGACCGAGATCTGCCAAAGTCTCGGTCTTGTCTCGGTGCCGTGAAGCCCTACTCATGCCCTTTCAAGCTCCGAGTCTTCCCTTTCCTTCAATTTTCGTAAAGGTGACTTTGAAAACTTTAATCTCTTGCTCCTCAATTCCAACATTGGCACTATCCCTCAACATCTGCCAATTGACGTTGCTGTAAACGTCTCATTCGGAAGTACACGCTTGTCTAACAGAATATATCCCTCTTCTTCCTCGTAAAAACTGCTCCTCCTCCCCCGTTTGGTACGACAAAGAATTACGCTCTCACCGCAACAGGAGAAATAAACGGTGGCAAACTTTTCTTCTTACCCAGACTGAGTCTGACTATTCTTCCTACTTGTCTGCTTACACCTCTATTTCTGAACGTTGTGATACCCTCCACTATGAGTACCTCCAACGGATGGAAACTAGTATCATATCCGACCCCAAGCGTTTTTATAGCTTCATTAATTCCAAGAAGAAATCCAATGGTTAACCCTCCACCCTAAACCTGGAGAACACATTTTCGTCTGATCGCCAGGTTATCGCCAACCTCTTTGCACACTTCTTCAGTAAATCTTTCAGCGACAATTCCCTACAGCCTGACCTTAACTACTTTTCATTCTTGGACAAATGCACTCAAACGTCGTTTACGTCTTTCGACCCTGACCCCGAACAGGGGAGGACGACTTTCACTCAGGTCCCGACGGCATTCCGGCCATCGATCTGAAAAAGTGTACCATGCATCTAGTTAAACCCCTGACTCTGCTTTTCCGCCTCTCGGTCACTCAAGGGGTTTTCCCTCAATTATGGAAAAACTCTTATATTATACCCATATTCCAAAAAAGCTGCAAGAACGATGTATCCAATTCGTCTCCAAAACATTATGTGCCCTGGAAAACGGTAAAGATGTTGATGCTATCGCCACCGATTTTAGTAAAGCCTTTGACAAGATCTGTCATAACGTTATCCTGTTCAAACTTGATCGCCTAGCCCCCCCCCCCCCCCCCCCTAGATTCATTTCCTGGATTCAATCCTACCTCAACAACCGTCAGTACAGTCCACCAGGGTGGCTTTTATTGCTTCGCACGCATCTTAATTTAAAACATTTCATGTAAAGTAGGTTGCCAAGACTCATAAGTTCATAACGCTTTCAAAGTGAAAAAGTTATCAGATCTCATGTAGAGCCAAGCCTGTAGTTCTACAAGGCCTAACTCTGCATGCCCTAACTCTACAAATCCTACATCTTGGTCAAAAATAATGGCTTGGCTCTACACGAGATCTGATAAATTTTTAACAGTGAAAGCGTCATTAGCTTGTGAGACTTGGCAACCTACTTTACATGAACTGTTTCTGGTGGGATTTCATTGCTGTAGCTCTAGCTCTTTTTATTTTTTTGCGCTGTATTTCTTGCGCGACAGCTATTCCTTTTTTCATAGCCCACTCTCAATCGTTGCGTCTTTTCGTTATTGGCTTATTATTTGCAATAAACGATAACTATACGCCGTGATTTTTTATTGCTTTTGTTCCTTCTAAGAGGTGATTGTACTGATATTATATACATGTTAAAATCATAACCCTTCCTTCTGGCGTAGTCGGATAAAAAAGTAATTTATTGCGCGCCACCAGTTCCTTTCTTCATAGCCCACTTTCTTTCCGTTGTCTATATACTAATACCATCTAACTTTCATTTGAAAATTCGGCTTTCTAGAACTTTTGTAAGTACCTACCCATTAGAAATTTTATATACAGACCTGCACCCGTCTTTATGGGGGTAAATGGTGGAAGTTACAGTTTTTTTAATTGTTTCGTTGTTTGTGTGCAAAGTTCAGCTTTCTAGGACTTTTGGAAGTTTGGAAGTTACCTATGAGGAATTTTTATACAATACAGAACCGAACCCCCTATTTGAGGGGTTGGAGGGTGAAAGTTACAGACTTCCTAATTGTATCGTTGTGAGTCAGTCACGAAATATACGTATTTTAGGTATTAATAAAATGTAAAGTATAAAAGCTTGACAAATGAAACTTAGTGTATTTTATTAGTTCGATAACTTCATCTTAACCTAAGAATTCGGGCTATTACGACGAAGCCCTTCCAGAAAAGTACGAGGAGCCCTGCTTTCTTTGGCTCGTCTTTTTTTTCAAGGCAAAATTAATTAAAAATTAAATTAAATCTTTCTATTTGCAGCGTTTTAAGCTTGTATCCCTTATATAATTTTTAGATATAAATTCCTTTTTAAACCTTGAAGTTTACAATTTCGAGAAAACCACTATAGGGGTCATCCATAAATTACAAAACATGCTTGAGGGCTCATTGAATTTGTTAGGTTGTGTTACGATGGAGGAGGGGGACAAATTCGTTAAATAACAAAAATTATTAAGTGTAGAAATCAAATCCGCAGAATTGAGTTAATTTTATAACTTTCTTGTGTATCGTTATGATGGTGTAAAAAAGATTGGTCTCACGATTAGCGGAGAAAAAACAGTCACCAGTGGCAGGGATCCGCGTTACCACGGGAAGGTTGTATTGAAGCTCGAAACTGGCCTGGTATTCAGAGTTCTCATAATAGCGACTAAGCACCCTTTTTGCCCCGCAGTTTTCGCTGACTTACGGTACTTTATTTAAGGTAAAGAATCCTTCTCTCCACTCGACCACAATAAGACAACACTCCATCATTAATCAATAAATCAAATCATTACTATTTTCGGTTTGTAATCTAAATTTTGAATGACATATTAAATTTTTCTAATATTGTTGAAATGCGTTCTATTATCTATATTAATGCTACAATTATAAAATTTTATAAAGTAATCTCCGTTTAACGTAAGTTTTCCTTCATCATAGTTTGAGGTTAACGTTACATCGTTTGCAAACTGAATTACAACACTACTATCTATGTATTTGCGTTTGTAGTGGTTTGAATGGAATTTTTATTAAAACTACATACCAACTTTTTTTGCAGGTGTTTTAAAAAATCTGACCTTACGGTATTTTAGCTTATCTTAATTGATTTATTTATTTAAGCTTAATGCAAGCTATAACATAATAATAGAATATAAAAAATAAATAATAAATAATACAAGCTATAACATAATACTAATACTACGAGCTATAATAAATGAGAAGTCATTATAAATAGTAAAGCTACAATATGAGCTATAATTATGGTAAATACAAACTGGAAGGAAGAATAATTAAGAAAGGCAATTAAGGCGGGCGGGATCAAGATAAAAGGCTTTGTGAAGGGATGATGTACTCAGATGGAATTCAAAGGTGGAAAGGTCGTTGACTTTTCGTAGCATCCTGGTAATTGGTACGTGTTGACCGTAGTTCGTGCCATGGTGGTCGAGTCTGAAAAGGGGAGTGGACCGCGGATTGATATAGATGGGTAAAGACTGCAGGATTGAAGGGCAGTCTATGGCACCAGCTAATAGCTGATGAATGTCGGAAACATCATGTCGGAAACATCACGACGTTTACTTAGGGGTTGTAAGTCGATCAGTTTCAGACGGTTTTCATAATGTGGAAGGTTGAATCTGTCTACCCACGGAAGATCACGTAGAGCAAAGCGAATGAACCTACGCTGGACGGACTAAATCCTGTTAATGTGAAATGTTTGTGTAGGTGACCATGCCTGGCTGGCATATTCAAGGAGAGGTCTAACGAAGGAGATATAGAGAGATTTGGAAACATAAGGATTGGAGAACTCTCTAGACCAGCGCTTCACAAACCCTAGCGCGGAGTTAGCTCTGTTAATTATGCTATCAATATGGGAACGGGAATTTAGTTCGCTATCGCAGATTATTCCTAGGTCACACAAAGAGGTAACGATAGGGACTGGTACGTCAGTTAACATGTACACTCTCTTGGTGTTGGTAAGACGCTTGCGGGAATATGAGATGGACTGGCATTTGGAGACATTGAGCTCAAGTAAGTTTTTCATGCACCATGTGGTGAAGGAATCGAGATCTTTTTGCAGGATATAGAGTCGGTTGTGGAGGAGATAAGTTTAATTATTTTCATGTCATCTGCATAAATGGACAGCTCTGAGTGATTGATGACACATTCAACATCATTTGTTGTAAGGATGAAAGTCAATGGACCGAGGTGGCTGCCCTGAGGGACGCCGGAACGAGCGACAATAGGGTTAGAAATTAATGAGCTGAAAAGAACATTGTACTGACAGTTGTAGAGGTAGGATTGAATCCTGGTGATGAATCGAGGGGGGGGGGGGGGGGCTTTACTAAAATCGGTGGCGATAACATCAACATATTTACCGTTTTCCAGGGCACATAGTGTTCTGGAGACAAAGTCGGTAAGATTGGTGGTTATAGATCTACCTTTCAGGAAGCCATGCTGGGAGAGGGAGAAGATAGACTTACAGTGGAGGAACATGTCCAGTGGTGTAATTTTGTGCCTGTTTTTGTCAATTTCGCTATGTAAAAATCTTTGAATAATCTTTCTATCGTCTTGGATGTGTTAAAATTCGCTAATTTGTATTTGTTGGTTCAAGATTGTTATTAGGTTGTGATTATCCCTGTCAATAATATGTATTAATTACTTGTGTCTCTCCATCGTCCATAGTTTCAGTAATCCATTCGTTAAATAATCCTCGCTTTTGTATAGTGTGGTGCCCATTCTGTAATGTTATAAGTTAGTCTTTCAATTTGAAAAATTTCAAGTCTAACTGATTACCAAAAAGCTTCAACTATTCCTTACACATAATTATATAATTGTAGGTTTTTGGTATTAAAATTTTTTTTTCCTACAATATATTGTATCTTGTATTTTGATTCAATTTTCTCTGGTTGGTTGGTTGGTTAGTCGGGCTGTTTGTTGCTAAGAAGCACCAAATTCACTCGGAGGCCATGAAGGCCCATTGTGAATGCCCTTAAAAAATAAAATGCATGGTCAGACCTTAAAACCATCCAGATCTCTGTAAGAATCTATTTAGGTCCACCATTGCTACCTCCGCTAAGTCGTCCAGGTTGTCAAAGAACCTTGCTCCCAAACAGGCGAGCCGTCGTTCTTTTAAAGCCGGACATTCGCAGAATAGGTGCACTATGGACTCAATTTCTTCTTCGTCTCTGCAGCTTCTGCAGAACTCATTCGATGGTACGCCGAGTCTGATGCCCATAGCTCCTATGGGGCAGTGTCCGGTGATGACGCCGACGAGTGTTCGAATGCGCTTTCTATCGAACGATAAGAGATTTGAAGTTCTGCTCTGATTCAGCTCCGGCCATATACTTCGTGTTGTGAGACAGTAGCTGATATTTCTCCACCGTTCCGAAGTCATGTTGGAGTAGTGTCTATCGATTTGACTTTTTGCTGTATTGAGGGGAGGGTGCACCCTTTCCACCGGCATGTCTATATCTGCACTTGAACCATTTTTGGCCAGTTCGTCGGCTTTTTCGTTACCCTCTATACCGACATGTCCTGGAACCCAGCACAGCCTAAGCGTATGTTGTGAAATATTTCTTAGGGCTCTGATACAATCCTTCACACATTCTGACTTTATCACGTTGGAGTTCAACGCCTTGAGTGCTGCTTGACTGTCCACACAAATAGTGATCTCAGTTGTTGAAATCTGTTTTTCTTGGACAATCAGTGCAGCCTTCATTATAGCGTATATTTCCGCTTGGAAGATGCTGCATTCGTTGGTGAGTCTATACGACCTACTCATTTGCAGCGCCTCCGAGAAAACTCCAGCTCCAATCCCCCTTTCCGTTTTCGATCCGTCTGTGAAGATGGCAGTTCCTTTAATTATGTTTTCAGGATGCCTCCAATCTTCTCTATTGGGTATGATAACGGAAAAGGGTTTTCTAAAGTCATATTGTGGTTTCATATAATCAGTTGTGGGATGCAACCCATTTTGATTAAAGAAGTTCAGTATGACTGCATGTCCAAAATTCTGTGGTATCCATTGGCTGTTTTCTCTGAGTCTGAGGGCTGCCAGGGTTGCCATTTTTTTCGTGTGGAGTTCTATGGGTTGAAGGTGTAAAATGGCTTCCAAACCAGCTTGTGGTGTGGATTTTATTGCACCTGTTGTTCCCAAGCACGCGAGCCTTTGCACCTTTGCTAAAAACTTAAGGTGCGATTTCTTATTTAATGCATCCCACCAAACAATTGACCCATGGGTAAGAATATTCCTGACGATCGCTGTGTACATCCAGTGTACAATGTGCGGTTTCATGCCCCATTTCTTACCAAAGGTTTTCTTGCAAGCATAGAACGCATTGAGTCCTTTCTTCATCCTCTCTTCCATATTCCGTCTCCAATTCAATTTGGAATCGAATATGACGCCTAGGAACTTTGCTTCCGAGGAGAGTTTGAGGGCACTACCTTTAAGTTTTGGTGGTTTCCAAATAGGTAGTTTGTATTTCCTTGTGAACAGGACCAATTCTGTCTTACGGGGGTTTATAGTAAGACCATTGTCCTCTGCCCATCTTGCTATGTCTGTCAAAGCAGAGCTCATAACATCACTGACCGTTTGTAGGAACTTTCCTTTTGTCAGCAAAACTATGTCGTCTGCGTACGCTACTGTTTTAATGCCTTTACTGACGAGAGATTTGAGGATTTTGTTTAGAGAGATGTTCTAAAGCAGGGGTGACAATACTCCCCCCTGTGGTGTACCTCTGTGAACTGTTCTCCTAATGGAAGACTCCCCTAAACTGGCATTGATGACCCTGCTATTTAGCATTGTTTGTATCCAGTTTGTCAGAAATATTTCATTTCCAGATTCCTCTAAAGAGGAAGTGATGGATCCTGTTTTGATTCAATTTTCTCTACTTGTAGTTGTTTTGTTGACGATAATACTGACAATTCTATCAGTGTTAGTATTATTATTGTCATTACCGGAAAATTTAAGAGGACGTTTGATATTAACAGGGTGTACATTGGATAAGTTATATTTTCTAAATTTGGTATAGACACGATTTATTGGTAATTATTTGTAGGAATTTGTTCTTCTGAATTTGGGTTTGATTGGGTTTTGTATCATATTACATATATCGCAGTTTTTCTGATTTTATTAATAATCACCTTAAGTTGTTTCTGATATATCTTCACTTCTAAATCTTCGGAAAGAGCAATGATACCTGGATGTTCTTGTTGCTTGTGTTAAATAGTTACTATCTTAATTACTTCTTTTTCTGTCTCAATGTCTCGAGCGAATTGACTACATTTTTCGAATTTAGTGATAGCAAATTCCTTGATTAACATCTACTGAATAACATTAAAATCTTCAGTTTGGGTGTAAAAAGCTACTTTATTCTTACCCGATATATTGCTTTTTAATATTTGGACTAACTCTTCAGAGACTAAGTTTGGATTCAAATATATTCTTTGTTTTGCTGAAATTTTCTAAAATTTGTGGCTTAAGTTTGAGGTGATTATGATTTACGTTTTGAACCAACTACAGAATGTAAAATTGGAATATGATCATTTTGTTCTTCTTCTTGAGAGTTAACTGTAGGTTGTAGGGAAATTTTGTCATCTATATTTCCGGTAGGGTTAGGATTATCGTTTGGATTTTCTGAAGGGTCTTTTCCTCCGTTAAGACTAAACGTCTCGGTCAGTTCATTTATTTCATTTTCTTCTGTGTTGATTCTACTGAGGAAATCAGTAATATTTTTCTCTTTTTTTTTAAGGACACTTTTCTTTTCATAATTGAAAATTTATTTTTGTATTTTTGAAAAGACTATTTTATTTATTGAACTGATTTCTTTTGGGCCTTTTTATAAAATATATTAAGAATATAAAAAAATTATTTATTTAACAGTTTTAGCACATTTTGACCACTGAAGAGGGCGTCTGCAAAAAGATACTTTTTAAACGACTCCACAGTTTTTGGGCTTCCTGTAAAAATTCAAACGGGATTTTATTCATAAGACTGAATACTATAGTAGTAACTAAAACCTAAAAAACATTTAATTTTTAATATTGATAAACATTTTTTCGAAAAATCAAAAAAAAAATCCATATTTTGAGGGCGAAGTACCCCCCCCCCCCTACTCGCATAAAGAAATAGGGGTGTGTAAAGGTTTAGTTGCTACTATTTTTTATAACGAATCGAATCGTTTGGTGATGATTAAGATCCCTTGAGTAGTTTTCGAGAAAAGTGTGGAGCCAATTAAAAAAAAACGTAATTTGAGAAAAACGCGTTTAAAGTTTTTGTAACATAATTTTTGCACATAAAACGCGTATATGTAGGTACCGTTACAAATATACGTATAACTTTTTTTGGTATACGAATTTCTTAAAACGGTTTTAGGACAGTATTTCTGTTATGTTAAGGAAAACTTTTATGTAACAAAAAAAAAAAGAATATTTTGAACTTTTTGAAAAGAAAAGTCCCTTTAAATGTTTAATTTTAATATTATATTTACCAAGATATAATATCCATCTTTGTAATCTAGAGTTGAGATCTTTCTCTAAATATTTGGTATGTTGCCATTTTATTGCCTGATAATAATTTCTGAGTATAAATTTTTTACCATAGAGATAAAGTCGAGAATAGTTTGTTACCCAAATGAATGATACTTCCTTTTTAGTGGTATTATACCTAATTCCAAGTTCATTTAGGGTTCTGCTAGCGTAGGCAATTCTATAACTATCTTGAAGTAACACGGCACCAATATCATAACTGCTAGCATCGGTATTAAGTTGAACAGGCTTAGTGAAATCTGAATACATACTTAAGTATAGGTTGTGGACTTGTGTTATTTTCGCATGATCTTCGATAAATTTTCTATAAAACCCAGCGATTCCTAGAAAAGATTTGATTTGTTTTTGCGTTATTCTCAGCTTTAACTGAGTTTTATCTTGAATTTTCTTTAATTCCACTAGTGGTTACAGAAAAAGTTGCATTTGCCTATTTCGAGTTTCAAATTAGCTTTATGTAAAGGTGGGTCCACACGATACATACTTTTGCTCGCACAGATATATGTACAGACTATGAAGTCCGAGTTAAAAAAGGTCCACGCAGCCATGTCGACGGAATGTATGTGCGGACTTTTCATTACTAGACTTTTATTTTTCAGACATTTTTTATTACGGATTTTTATTACGCAGACATACATGCTTACTTTTGCGATATTCCTGGTTTACTAAGATTTTATGAAAGCTTTTTGCCAGATCTAGCGTCGTAAAATATTGGGCCTTTATTAACATATTGTCTATATTCATACAGGAAACTTGTCATATATTGTTATTTCGTTAAGCGTTATGTAATCAATGACTATGTGCCATTTTTTAATGCTAGCCGCCTTCTTTGGTACAATCCACAAAGGGAAGTTATGGGGCGAATTGGATTCTTTTAAAATTCCTTGCTTTAACATATCTTTTATTTGAGTTCCAATTTCTTTTTCATGTATTTGTGGATAGCGATATATTTTTCAATGAATAGGATTATTGTGATTTAAACTTATTTGACGTGCGGATGTTAAATCATCAACTTCTTTTAGGTGAATTTTTTTTTCGGAATTAAGATGATTTCGGTTAATTAAACTTGAGATTTCTACATTAGCGTCGTTTATTGGTTCTAAGTGATTTACTTGGGTACTTTGAATGAGATAATCAATGCTTTCAAAATTAATATTATGTCTAGAAATGATTTCTAAATATTGGTTTTCAACATAAGTTTTTGCTTGAAGTATTCTAATGTCCTTCTTTCACATCTTCTTTACTAAACTTCTTAACCCATTACTATAACCCTTAATTCTTTTCCTACCCAGACTGTGCTTTGTATGATAGGGTCTAAAAAACATCAGTGATTTTGTTTATAACTCACGAGCATTAAGTGCGGAATACAATATGGAGCTGGTGCTCATAGCTGGCGCGGTAGCCAGACCTGTCAAAAGTTAAAAATATGTAAATTAAAATATGGCGGTGCAATGTGTAGCTGGCACTGTAGCTACAGTGTTAGTCCTGAATTACACGAGAGGGATTTAACGCCATGACTCACGGGAATTCTCTACTGTGCAAAAGTAGAAAAACCCTCGGAGTGTTGCTACGAAAGGGGCTTTGATTGACGTTAACAAAACGGTACATAAGTGTTTTGCAGGGTTGAAAATTTGTATTCACCGGCTCAAGCAATACTAAATCAACCTGACACCAAAAATTTTTCGAAACCTAATGAGAAAGTTACAAAAATGGACAAAAGCAAATCAGGAAAAACTCAAGCAAAACCCCTACTATTCGTGATTGACACTCACAGATGACCCTCTTGCTACCTCACTTCTCTCACCAAGAAAAAAACAGGTTTTCGTCACTCATGGAGTAAAACCTCTCTCATGTAATTCAGGACTTAGCTACTACGCCAGCTACGAGCGCCATCGCCACATTGTGTTTCAGCCTTTAATTTCCTAACTGGCAATTACTTTGGCGGAGACGGAGTTGAATGAATTCGTTGAGCGGCACAACCACCATGCCATTGGCGCCGGGTTCGAGACCTGGTCTCACCGTGAGCTTTCATTAAGAAATTAAAATTATCCACTCCGTCTCTGGGCTGTTGTCTAGCTCGAAGCAATGCAAAAACAAAACTCGAGCACTCAAGTTTCCTCACTTTCCTTACCCTAATTCCCTTCAGGCAAAACCATGCTAACGCAACAAAGAATTGTCTCCTAGGCTTTGATCGTGCAAAAAACAAAAACAAAACGGCTAGATTGATTTTAATCAAGGAGGTGTCTAACGATTCGTCTAAACCGATGATTGTAGGGTATTGTTTTCATAAATCGAAAATAGCGGCCGTAAAATACAAAATAATCAGCGGAATTCATATAAGCGCCCAAAAGTATGCTTCTTAGTTGGTGATGTGACAAGTGCAAACTAAAATAGGTTTTTACAAAAACGTTGGTCCCGAATTCACAAAAACCGCTAAAAAACATAAAATAATATTTTACTTTATACCTTTGAGACATTTTGCAGATGGCGCAAATTAAACAACAAAAGAAGGATTAAATACTTTTGTAGTTGTTTTTTTGTTCGCTTAATTTATACCAACTTCAAAGTGTCTTTATAGTATATAAAATAGTTTTTAAAAAAAAAGTTGAACCGACTTCACAAAAAGCGCTAAAAAGCATACAATAATTTTTAATTTTATATCTATAACGACATTTTGAAGTCAGTGCAAATCACTGTGGTGGTACATTTGTTTTCTCGTAGTATCAACCAAGCATCATATTCTACCCAATAGAAAAAGAAATATCCAAATCGGTCCACGCGTTACGAAGTTAGACAACACATCCCCCCCCCCCCCACCCACACCTTTCACCATAGGACCAAATTATTGTCCTATTAGCAATGGGGGATCATACTCTATACAACAGAAAAAGAACCATCGAAATCGGACCACGCGTTACAAAGTTAAGTTCCACCCCCACCCCTCCAAAAATTTGTCTCCTAGTATCAACCACGGAACATACTCTACCCAACAGAAAAAGAATTATCCAAATCGGTCCACTCGTTACAAAGTTAGCCTGCCCCTCCCCCCCCCCCCCCTCCACCCACCCTATGCCAAATTTTTTTCTCCTATTGGCAATGGGGGATCATACTCTGTACAACAAAAAAAGAACCATCCAAATCGGAATACGCGTTACAAAGTTAGGTTTCACCCCCACCCTACCAAAAATTTTTTTTGACATGGTACCAATCGGTGAACATACTCAACAAAACCCAACAAAACAAGAATCATCAAAATCGGTCGACGCGTTACGAAGTTATGCCCGGTCAGACATAAAAAAAAAAATAAAAAAAAATAAAATAAATAAATAAATAAAAAAAAATACGCGTTGAACTTAGAACCTCTGTGTTTTTGGGAACTCGGTTAAAAATTAAATAAAGAAAAAGCTTTTTATGAGGTCTGGTCCAACTTCTTTGTAAAAACACTATTTTAATTTACCCAATACTTTGAACTCTTTCACGTGAGTATCGAAATAAGTGCGTTTCACAATTTCAATTTCCGCTTATGTTGTTGGACCTTCAGATTTGCACCAACCAGGCGCTATAATGGAAGCTATTTTCCGATGCTAGACATTTCATTGGTGGAAGTCGTATAAAATTCCTATATATTCTTATATTGCGTGCGTGACCCATCAGAAAAATATCAAATTTTTTTAATTCAAGTATATCCAGTTTTTACAACAGCTAAATATTCCTCTTGAAAAACATGAAAAATATGTGCCCAATGTTCTTCACTGTCACTTATGACACAAAGTCTTTCTCCCTGTAATACTCTATCTTTAAGGCTGAATCTGGACTCTTATTTCGAATTACAGAGGTGTTATGTTGACAAATGTAATTTCTAAGCTTCTGGATTATCTTGTTGATTAAAAAATGTAATTTTTCACTAAAGAGATCCTCAACAACATGGGTTTTATTCGGGTCGATTATGTGTAACTAACCTGAGAAATTTTTCCCATTAAGTATACCATAAATTCATTAGAAATGGGATATCAGGTAGATTCAAAATATACTGATTTCCCGAACGCTTTTGACTTAAGTGTCACAGACAGTATGTTGAGATTGAAAATGTTCTTTCAAAAGTAATTCATATTAAGTCTGGTCTTCCACAAGGAAGTCATTTAGGCTTGTTATTACTTTTGCCATTCATAAATAATGTCGTACAAATGTTTTCATTTGCTAATTTTCTTATCTTCACTGATGATTTGAAACAATTTACAAAAATTAGTTCTCATGGTGACTGTTTGCTGCTTCAAAATAACCTGGTGCGAGAAAACAAACTTATAATGAATATTTTTAAATGCAAACAAAAAAATAAATCCAATCTTTGAATACAAAATTAATAACGTCTCCCTTCAAAGAGGTCTAGAAGTGAAAGACTTAGGTGTTTTATATGATATTAAATTAACTTTTATTCCTCATATTGAGTTAACGGTTTGAAAAGCACTCTTGATTCTAGGTTTCATTAGACACTAAGGATTTTAATAATCTACAAACATTAAAATTTCTTAACTGTCAATTGGTGAGATCTCTCTTAGAGTATGCGTGTATGGTTTGAGGTCCTCATTATTGATCGCAAAGAATTTGTGCAGAAATCATTTACTCGGTTTGCACTATCTAAAACGAAACTGTGGTCTGATAACTTACCATCTTATCATGTAAGATGCTTTTTGTTGGACTTTTATAAACTTTAATTTAGGAGAGAAGTCAGTTGTACTTTATTTATAAATGCTGTATTGTCTTACAGGATTAAAGTATCACCGATTTTATCTATGATTTGAATTTATACTCCAGAAAGACCTCTTCGAACCAGGTTGTTGTTATATGTTCCCACAGAACAAACTATGTGTATAATGAACCATAAGTTTTAAATTGATATTGATATAACTAGAGATGTTCTAAATAAATTATTATTTGAGACTGAATACATTGTATACTATAGTATAGTATAGTTTATTATTGCTAGTCTGTAAGATGTAGCATCTGTAGACTGAATAGATAAATAAATAAATACTCACTATCTAGTTTTTTTAAATACATGTCGAAAAAATGAGTAATTGCCTGGTTATAATTAAATAAAATGCTTGTACCGTATTTTATATAATACCAATATATATCAGCATATACATTTTTCTTGGATTCGTTCAGATAACTCTTTTGAGTCTGGTCTATATAATGATCTGTAGTTATATTCCAAATTTAAATTTTATTTTGAATATTGTTATTTGTCCGCGCACTGTAATTAAGGACACTCTCGTTTTAACCTTAGTATCCCAAAACTTATGTTTGACAACATCTCGATCCCAATCAATTTAGTAGGCATCATGAGCCTCCTCAAATGCAGAAACACGAAGGCAACTGTTACATCTATGTAGCATGCAGTCTTCATTGTCTGTATTGCACACAGCAACTGCGGGTAAATCTCTATATTTGAGACTCTTATTCAGTGTAAATAGTGCAAGAAGACTACTAGTAGTACTAGAATACCGAAAATTTCACGTTGATCAGAAAATTTGATTATAGATCACGGAACGTATACAGAAGTAACCGCTTGTAAATAACTTCCTCTCTGATTGTGCCTCTTTAATTTTTCGTTTTAGGAATTATATTTTGTTTCTTGCCAGTGCAGGAAACGAATTTTGAGGATCTACCATATAAGCTCTTATGGCATCTTTCATGGAATTAAAAATCTTGGAGTACTTCCTTCGTATATTAGTTCCGAGTAATCATATAACCCACCATAATATTACCCAACCAATTTCTTGTTTAACTGAACACTTTTTTATCGATCTCACAATTCCATAATTATATGATTAGGTACAAAAAAAGAAATCACTTTCAAACTTTCTTCTTTATTCACACAAACCTTGTACCTTTTATTTATTTTTACAAACTTTAAAACTTTTTAAGATAATACTATAATTAAGAATTAACTCTTAATCACTTTTCTATCTACTTTCAGGTAAGCCTCTCGAGGAACTAACTTTTTGATCATTTCCTCCTACCTTCATTCTTAAAAATTATTTAGCAAGGTAAGTGTTTTACTTTCTTATGTTATTATATTCTAAATTCTCTGTAAGTTTAACTAAATGGAACGTACCTTAAAATCTACTGCTGATGCAGCTTAAATAATGTGGAAACTTTTAGTGAAGAACTTTTCTAATGATTCTACCATGCCAAGGGTTTTGTTTAGGCTGGCATTTGAGATATTACCTCAGGTTGATCCGACTAGTTGGATTGTTTGATGTTATGTTGCATATTCAGGTATGTTACTCGTGTTATCAATTGCTTTTGCTAATTTGGCATTTATTTCCGTCAATAAGAGCAAAGCTTCTTTTTCTTAAGAACTGCTCGAATCTGGGCAGACATGACAAAATCGGACCCTGTGGCACATTGAGATGTAGTTAAGTTGCTTGCATTTTGCCGATAGGTTAGCCCGTCATCATATTTTCTCATAATCAACTTGATCAATTGATCGGCTGACTGTTCTCTTCATATTCCGGGTAGTGATGGTGTTGTTTTTTAACTATTTGCGGTGATGCGGTTAATGATTTTATTCTACCGTCACACGTCTTACACAAATTTTGTTTCAGTTATAAACCTTTGAACACATATATGGTACTAGGCATTGCGCAGATCTAAAGTGGTTAACTTCAAATCTCCTTTCACAGGTTTCTCTTCAATTTTGAAAGAATCGGAACATTTCACTTGATATTTAGCGTAATTGTCAATGTACACATACTATAATTTAACTTATTTTATAATAATAGCAAAGCTCAGGGGATGCCCTATGGTGCTAAAGCAAAGTCACAGCAGGAAAGAAATTAAGGTAGAGGGAACTGTGTAAAGAGGTTGACTGAAGGAAGTGCCGAGTTTTGTTGGAACAATGACCGTAGAAATAACAATAGAAGAGTGAGTGGCAACCGATATTCCGTCGATGCTCCAGAGAGTCAATGCTCTCAGAGACTTTGGAGTCGCCAATAAGTTGAGTAGGCTTTTTTTGAACTTTGTCTAACGCGGACAGTGCGGTACGTCCGGCCTCTGCACAAACATGTAAATTATATTCGAGTCTTGGCTTGATGTGGGACTTGTAGATTCGCACAGAGTCACATGGGTGAAATACTACTTACATCTCTGTAGAAATTCCTAGCATTTTGTCTCATTTTTAGCAATTGCAAATATTGACGCTCCAGCTACGCTTGCTGGATATCTGAACAACCAAGAAGTTCAAAGAGGTTGAATTGGGTATATTCACTCCTTTGACTGGAATATGTTGCGGGTGGGCTGGATGTTTTTTAATGGACATTAAATATCATTGAGCTTTGGATCCGTTAAATATAATACGATTTTCTCTGCCCCAATGGAGTATTGTAGAAAAGTCCTTGTTTGATGTCCTTGAGATAAAAAATCCTTGATCAAAAGAAAAAAGAAATTTGGTGAAAGAACTGAATCCTGAGGGTTGCTGGCATTTGTTTCATAGGGATCAGATGTAATTTTGTCACGAATTCGACGGCCTTTTTCTGAATTTTGAAAGCTGGGTATGAGATCGAATGAACTTTGAACTTTGGCTTAAAGAGCAGCATGTAGACCTTATCAAGTACTTTGAAATATCAGAAGCTACGATTTCTGACTTGCGGGCTTCCCAGTAGTACTAATATAATATATAATATCTTCACTAAGTAGAGCTGGACATAAGACTGATCACCGGTCACTGTCAACTAATAGACCACTTAGCAAAAATCTGCAGTGCAATTTACCGCACTTGCAGCCTGTGGCTGAAGGACAAAATTGCTTTTCACATCATATGCGAGTTCACTTCACGAGTTTTTTTTACCTTTTCAAGAGTCCCTGAGTGAGTGGTAGGGCGGGTAAGCATAATGGGACTTACTTGCTGCGGTCAGATCGAACAAGGAACATAATTATTCTCAGCAAAGAAAATTGTTATATTGCTTTTAATGGCTTTATTACCTTTTTAAATTTAAACCGTACCTGCGTGGAGCTGACGTTTTTGATACGTTAATCCTATGCTTATTAATACAGAACGAGTAGTTTTAAAAATTCTTAAATAAATGCATCTTGCAATACCCCATTATAGTACGTGTCAGAAAGTTCAATTTGATTGAATTTTGTATTTGACTTCCTACCTACCAAAAACTGCATACATTTTCAAGGCTATTTGCATACCAGAGCGTAGAAGTATACGAGTGTGCTGTAATATATTTGCTGTGCCGTTGCATGTCTACCTCATGAAAGTCTATTTCCTTTGGATTCGAAACGTTTCAAGCTAAGTCAAAGCGATATGTCTTCCGGTTACGAACAGTCCTCTTTGAGCCAATAGATGCTTCCTCTGCTGCATATCCGTAAAGGAAGTACTTCGTCAAGAGAGTCCAGACAAAATAAGTTTATATTTTGGTACTAAAATTCAACTTACCTCTATACAGGTTTTTACTTTTCACTTAATACGAACATTTCATTGCCTGTACTAATGGAATATCATAGTTTACAGAAATCTATTCACAAAACTTCATATGGGGCAGAAGGGATCGTGCATTTACAAAATATATGTTCCGACAGCTTAGAGTATTAAGGAATTCCATTTATCAATGGCATGTCGAGAGAATATTTCTAATGGTTAAGGAAGTGCAGTATGAAAAGTTCTTATTACTCTACACTGAAGTACAGCATTTTTCATAAGGAAGTGTATACATTTTGATTTGTTTGTGACTGGTTACCCACTGCGATTTAATTACAATTCGAATTTCACCATTATTCCTTTGTACAGTTGCAAGCAAGTGTTCAGCTTCATCTTAACTTTAATTAAATTTCTTACTGCAATGAAGGCTGCGTGCGAAATTTCTATCAAGTTTGCAGAAAATTGAGTACAGTTTTCAAATTTTTTTCAATTCGGATTATTTAAGTATAATACTGTTAAAATACTAGGACAGGAAATTGATAATTAATTATAGGATTACTATACTTACAAATTAAAGAAATTTTGGAAATTGTTTACCTTAGCCTCACACACCTCGATGACATTGACTAACAAATACATATATTCTCAAGGTCAACGACCTGATTCGCAGGGGCTTGGGGGGTTGTTGCGGTAAGGTGTCATGAAAGGGGGAGGGGGTTGAAAATCCATATATTGGAAAATTGTTTACTTCAGTTAACACATCTCCGATGACGTTGAACTAGTACTTATGTATTGTGAACAACATTGACCTGCCCCCCCCCCCCCCCAATCGTTCTAGCCTCTACTATCATTTCAGACTACTGACCGGGCTACAATCGCTTGCGTGGCATGGGCTGGAACCACTTAACTGTCAACCACAGATTCAACCTCGTCGATCCCACTACTCTTGCTCTTGTACAATTCATTGAGCGACTTTGGGGTGATCCCGATGAC
Source organism: Leptarthrus brevirostris (assembly GCA_964036015.1). Lineage (NCBI taxonomy): Eukaryota > Metazoa > Arthropoda > Insecta > Diptera > Asilidae > Leptarthrus > Leptarthrus brevirostris. The sequence goes on from OZ038371.1 coordinate 42,495,565, forward strand.
AAAACTCCCGTCATTACGTGCAATATATTCCAAAATTCCTATTTAAACGTCGGTACTTCGGTACTTATTTCCAGGAGGTTTCGTGGAAACATAACGTTAGTGAAAATAATCGATGAAATAAAGATTGATTTTCATTGTATCATATTAACTATTGTTAGACGCCATTAATTTAACACTACAGATTGAAGTTCAATCGGTCCCTTGCTTGACTTCTTACTCTCTACCGTTCTAACATTTTTTTACTTCTAAACTCCTTAATGGCTTAATCAGAAAGTTTCCTTTCAGCAACACTTGGTGGAAGTAATTTATTTAAAAATGAAAAGTAAAAACACTCGTTTTACTTCCACACATAGGAGTGAAAATTTTCTTTTGGATGGTGATCGCTGAAAAATATCAGCGCTCAAAGAAAGATGATGGATGTTTCGACCAAAAGTACAAGCTGGTCATCATCAGCGTGGTACTTGTACTTTTTACTTCATATAATTCGTACTCAGATTTAAAACTGAGTACTTATAAGAGTTGTGTTTTTGACCTTTCGTCATGGATGTCCGCAGGGTTCTCAACCGTCCTATAACTATAGTACGTGTACTATAATTTGACCAGCTGTACTATCCGCAATCCTGATTCCATTATAGTACGCAAGTGTACTTAATTAATGCTTTCACAAGCTAACTAGTCACTCAATTGTTGTATTCTTATTGATTGTCAAATGAAAATCATCAATTGTGCAGTTTATTCCAACATACAACCTGCGGATAAAGTAAAAATTTCAGTAAATTTCCATACAGATTATTTTTTATGCCTTTAATATAATAAATTCAATCACAACAATATTGAAATAGAACGATTTTACACTCGATATATAGGGATTTATACATTTTTGTATTGGTGTTGCCGTGTTAACCAAGGATACTATAATTCTCAGGTTGGTACTATAATTTTACCACCACGATACTATCTTCCGCTCTAGCCGACCTGAGAACCCTGGATGTCCGGTTTAATAATGAAAATAATGAAAAATTACATGTTTAATAATGATAGTTTTATTTTTTGTTTTCTGCTGCTGTTATAAAGTCTTGATAGATATGCATTAAAGCCAGTCCATTCAAACGATCTTCTGTCATCCTGCTGCGAAGATATGTCTTTAGTCGGCATAAGGTGGAGAAAGATCGCTCTCCTCGACACTTTACGATTGAGCTGCATCCGTTTTCAAACCTACTATAGGCTACCCACACCGATAGAAGGTAATGCAAAGCGTCACCTTACCTTTTACATTCCATATTCCGGGATAATCCGGAAATATTTTTTTCATATAACTAATAGTTTAGGCGATAGATCGAGTTTAAAGAAAAATCACCCCCGGCTGCTATAAGAAGCAATGTAAATTTGTCAGAAATTGAGACCACTTGAGCTATAATGTATGTGCGTAAAATTTTTTACTTCTTGTTGTTTACGGAGGTTTTGCAACTCCCGATCATTTGCGCCTACGTATGTGTACGCAAAACGAAGCAAACCTAATTATAGCGGGACCTAATTAATCTCCTTGTGTTTTTTGAATGGGCTGCTGTAACCGTCTGGGGGGCACGTGCCCCTGTGCCCCCCCCCCCTAAATCCGCATATAAGGGAGTTTTTTCAAGGAGGACCGCGAACCTCTGTGGGACAGGTTCAGTGCGATTAACGTGTATCGTTAGACTGAAGGGGCATATTGAAAAATAGTAATGACAAAAGTACAATAAAGAAGATCCGTAATGTAGAATCATCAAACTCCTTTGATCATCTCTTCAAGAAACTCATATTAGTAAACCCATACAGCAACTATCGCATTAAAATGATCATCCATTAGAGCCTTTATTTCCGACGAAAATCAACAAGTTAGCTTAGAATTACTATTGATGGCCGACGACCAGGAGTCCATATCTACTTTAAATTTCCTTTCAACAGTAATGGAATCAATATTCAGTGAATTTTCGGAGTTGGATTCCATACAGGTCCTCAATATAACTGGGCATAACTAGGAACAAATATATGCAAGAGCTCGTGAGATTAGCCCAATAGCAAGTCATTATTTGTGTTAGGCATCTCCAAAGCCTTATGATATAATCAATTCTGCAATTCAGATTACTAACATCCTCAAAAAGTGTTTGAAATCCAGAAAGGCTTGTCTTGATGGTACCTATTTAATGATAGTATTATTACCTTGCTCGGTAGGAGTGTTTTTAATGACAATCCTTGTCAATATAAGCACATGACATTGTTTAATATTACTGCTATCCTCGCACAATATGACGTACACGTACACACTTTCTTAGTGTGTGACCTAGCCATTACCGCTTTCGCCTGACCTCCGGCCTATGGATGCTAAGTATGCGCCGGAGACACCGGTTGATAAAGGCTTGAAGCTTAGATGTTATTTGACAGGTTACTTTCCATGTTGAACAGAGGTACAAGAGAACAGATTTTATGTTCGATTCGAAGATCCGAATTTTTGTGTATCTCCAATTATCTTAAGTTGTTATTGCGCAATATATCATCAAGAGTATTAAATAAAACTTAAGCCTTTTTGATGCAAGCCTATTCAGCAGCTTCAGCCTTGCTGTCAGCTGAAAGTACGCTTTCGAGATAGCAATTTTCATCGAAAATGTTGTAATAGATATAAAATTAAATATTATTCTATTGTTTTTAGCGCTTTTTGTGAAGTCGGTTTATTTTTTTTCAAAGTATTTTATTTGATATACCTCTATTACTAATAATGCTACTTTTGTGTATAATGTGATCAGCCATTGCTAAGATGAGGAATAATTTGGCTGTAGGGTGGGGGTGGGGGAGGGGTCGTCGAACTTCGTGACGGGTGGAGCGATTCGGGTTATTCTTTTGATGGCATACAATATTCTTATTATGGGAAAATAATGGGACCTTGGGTGAGATTCGGGTTCTTTGTAATGTTTGGACCAATTTGCACGTTTCTGAATAGAATATTCTACCCATTGGTGCCACATCAAAAATTTTGGAGTGGGGCGGCGTTGGGGATGGAGTGGAACATAACTTCAAATGCGTGGGCCGAATTGGCTGGTTCGTTTTTTCGAGTAACATATCTAAAGACATTCAAAGTAAAAAAATAAAATAGTTTAAAAAAAGCTAAACTAAAGTCAGTGCAATTTACACCACTCAATCAAACTTATTGTATAAAAGTACATAAACATTTTGGCGCACGAGATCATGAAGATTTATATGTGTTTGTGTAGATTGAATACTTTTGTCTAAATGTCGTTATCTACATTTATAATAAGCACCCTACGAAAAAAACATCATAATCAAAATTTAATCACTCCGCGGAGGAAATACATTTCTGTTAAAATTAGCCACCGATCCCCCAACCTTCCTTCTAGGTAGTGGCAACTTTGAAATCTCAAACAGGGACTCCCATTTTTTATTGCAAATTCGGATTCTACGATTCTACTGCTAAAAGATTTGTCTAAAATATATTTTTTGATTCGTGATAGATAAATGGTGCTGTAAGTTAAATTTATTTCGATTGCACGTACTGAGAAGCTTTGCATGCGATTCTGCAATATGTTTGCAATAAAAAAATATAAATTTGTGATTACTCGATATTCGCCGTCACAAAGGTTTATTCATTTTGCAAGTTGAGAATACCTGGGAATTCGTTACCTGTAGAAAAGTAAATGGCTGGTGGATAAACTACTTTTAACGTAACCCAGGAACAATGACGTTGACGTAGTAATTTTCTTTTCCCTTTTGGTTGTTTGATAAAATAACCTCTCATTTATTAGGGTGCTTGATTTATATGAGTCTGTTCTCCTCTCACTTATCAGAGTGCTTGATTTATATGAATGCCCTTGCCTCATCGTCTTTCAAACATAGTAAGTGTTCTCCTAGCTCAATGTCCCTATCATACCGCAATTTAAATGACTGTACTCAAATGAGCAGTGTATCTGCTTGAATTTCGGCACAAGCATTTCCGATTCGCTCAACCATATTCTCACGTGTCATTGATACTTGTTTGTAAACTTAGCGAAGCAAGATCTGATGATCTAGCAGGCCAATTACCGGACCAGTCTACCAATCCAGTGAATATTGAAATCACGCTGAAGAATTTCACCTGCCACAAGCGAGTAGTGTACTGGATAGCCATCATGTTGAAACCATATGTTCTGTCGCACTTTTAAGCTCAAGTCTTCAAGTAAATTTCGTTTTTAAAACGCTCAGCTACATTTGACTATTCAAGTTGCTTTCAATAATGTGGGTGCTGATGAGCTTGTTGCCAATTATTCCACACCGACAGCCTACTCTAGATAAAAGCCCGGAAGTTGGCATTAACATCTGAGCATTAGTGGTGTGACAAAGCTTGCCACACTAGTCATAAGGAAAAATTTGTGAAATTGTACTTTCTCGTAGTATTTCTCGCAATATATTTAAAGTCTTAAATTGAATTTTACTTGAGAACACCTAAAAATATTCTGAACATGTGAACACGATAATATACAGTTTTCATGTGTTTTAAAGGAAAAACTCTCTTGCGATCGTTTTGTTGAAGTATTGAGCTTAAAATGCGCCAATGACATCAGCGTTTCTCTTTGGTTTTGGTTTTGAGAGTGTGAAGTTTTATTTGTGTGCAAGGATTAGTTAATCTGTGATACAACAAAAATGAAATAAAGACCAAACGCTTGGTGGTGAAATGGCCGAACTGTCATGTTTTCCGGGCTTGTAACTAGAGTAGGCTGTTCCACACCGCACGTTGACAGTCCAAGGACGTTGATGTTCAACTTGGCGAAACCAGTGCGAATTTTCAACAATACAGTAATGTTTGTTGGCTCAGTAACCGTTCCGTTGTTTGTAAAAGACGACTCGTTGCATTTGGATCTGACCGAATTCTAACCGGAAAACACAGAGTAAATCAGAACCATTTCAATTTTATCTTGTACTTTTAAATATTCCATTCTGAAGTTTAACAGCCTAACGGAAACAGGTCTTTCAAGAGTACTTACGACATGTTTTTCCGCTAAGGTTTTTGTGCTTCAAAAGCTCCTATTGAGGCTTTTTGCTGTTTTATGCTATGATAGATATAAAAAGTGTTTAAAAAGAAGCATCTGTTTCCCGTAAATATCAAAGACGTTAAAACTTTTTCCATAATTACTATACTTATCGCATAACATACTATATTTTTCACAGCGCATAAAAAAACCGCAAGTACACTCTATGAAATGTTAAACTTGACAGCGCCTCGAACTAGTCAGGTAACGAAAAAGTATTCCACTGGGGAAATACGCCGGAATACTCTGCATGGCCCAATGGAACGCATTATATTATATTATATTATTAATTCATTCTTTAGATAGTTAGGAATTGTTTTGGTAGAAATAGGAAATTTAAATCCAACGTGTATGTGGAAAACAGTGGAGGAAAAAAATATTGAACCAAAACGTAGGGGTTTACTTAAATTTCTATTAAAAATTTCGAGGAATAAGAGAGTAGATACCTAAGTAGATATTTTGAAGAATACTGGGCGATGATTTTACATATGCGACAAACTTTTAAGTCTTTTTAGTCTCCGTATCCCTTTTGGGCATGGGAGGAAGGAAAATCTCTCTCTATAGTTTAAGGTGTATTCCGCACTACTGACATATCTTTGCAACCCCTTGGCTGCCCATGGCCTTTTGGCATAATCTTTTGCCAGCAGAAAGCAACCATCAGTCGCCGCAAGCCGGGTCCCGGCCTGGGACCGTCATGATAAACAACATATAACGACTTATTCCACCTACGACGCGACGTAACATACAATAGTAACATAATTGAGTGCTGAAAGACCTAATTAATTTGAGGCAATTTGCTTAAATTCTTTAAATCCAATACTGCACCTAATTTATCTTTGAAAGCTTTGGTAACATTTACGAAAAAAGTAATTGGAACTTCTGCAGAATACTGAATTTATTCATTATATGTAAAGTCATTGAAAACCGAAATATTAAAATTTCTACTTTACTTAGAAAATTTTTAAGAATTAGGCCACGCGCCGTTAGAAGTCAAACTTTGTTTAATGTCAACGTCCCGGGTTTATCACCTAATGACTTTTAAATTACAATTTAATTCGTTGGAGATTTTCAAGGAAATGTTCACTTTTCAGAGAAAAGAAAAGCACCTAAGGTTTGCATAAATAATAGGGCAGCAGCCCGTAACTGACTACCTTAACGACTCGCAAATTTATAAAGCATGTGAACCTATAAGTTTTCTGAAGGATATTTTCTAAACAGTAATATCAGACCAACGTGTTGATTCATAAAATTAATCGACTAAAGAAAAATGTACCATATGCCAGCCTGTTCGGAGCTCAAATAAGGAAGGTGTTAGAATATTTTACGCCACTTCCTGTTAATACCAGCAATATGGCAAAAACTAAGAAAGAGTTGAACATTTAGGAAAATTGTTTGCTGGAAAGGAAGGAGCGGCGATGTAGCACCTCGATTTTTGGCACATCCTTCATTTTTCTTATTTATCAGAACAAATGTGAAAAGAATTTGAACTTCCCTAAAATCGGTCCAGTTTGCTTAATATAATAATATATTATCGTTAAGATCAAAGACATTTTTTCTTTGAAATACTCCCAGTTAAAATCTGGGAAAAACAAATTTTATTTTTGTCCGTGTTTATATAGAAAAGAACTCACTTAGGAAATTCTTCATTTGAAACTTTAAAAATATCGTAAAAGCAATTAGCTTGAATAAGATTTCTGTACCTATTTTAAATCGTATAGGAACACGCGTGGCATTTTGACTCACATGTATCACAGGATATCAAGATACTCTAGCCTAGATGTAATAAAAAAAAACAAGTTTTTTCCGTCGAATAGATAAAAAGAAATATTTTTTCAAATCTCTCTTTTGAACGAGGCCGTATGGTATCTCCTTATCTTACGTTCCCAAAATGTATTCGTATTACATGCTCAGCGACAGCGTAATTGCTCCCGTGGCAAAATTTCAAGTGTCAGGATTGCTGTATCCAAGGCGTTTGCAAGTTTAACGTTTTTCCAGAACCTCAACTTTACGGAATTGTTGCTTGTTTACATTTCGGCTCAAATTGCTGAATAAAAGTTAAATGAAGATTAATGCGATTACAGGATGACCTGCCTTAAGAGACTTACAATATGAAGCGGGGGGGGGTAGCGCGTGGAATAGGCAAATTTGCACAAAAACAGAGTTCATTTTCGCAGGATTCTGATAAATAACGAGTGTGCTATACTTTTATTATCACGGAATTGTTTGAATCTTTTATGGAAATGACTACAACACGAAAAAGTTTTTCAATTTTTGACTGTCCTGAGGGATGTGTACTATGTGCAATACTAAAGTATATTTTCATACGTGCGCGGATGGAGTTTTTAAGCAAATATTAGACAAATAAGTTTTACTATAATGAGTCAGTAATAAAAGTTGCATAAAGAACAAACAAGGTATATGGAAAATCTGTATTTTGCAAGATCTTATTTGAATTCATGGAAGTTTTTGGGGTCGCTGATGACGAATCTGTGGTTAAAAATTAAAGATGGCGGCTCCCAGATGGCATAAGGATTGTGGATTGGTAGATTACGAATTGGTCAATATTAAGCAATTTAAGATGTAGGTACCAAGATGATGAACGTTTTTTTTTTCCTTTGTTAGCCTGGGTACCTTTGCTATCGACACGAATCTTCTCCATGCGTTGCGCGGTCATCCAACTCGGCATCTGTCTGCCAGATAAATTGCATGTTGTTTATTCGACGAAAGTAAAGTATTTATTCGGGTAAAAAAGAAAAGTAACGTAAAATTGCTCGTAGAGTTAGTGTTGGGATTGGTACGGTAACTAATATCCGAAAAACAGTTTGATATACCTACAACCTAAGAAGAATTCGGCAGAAAGAAAAGCAGTGCTTACTCCTGCCTACACCTCTAACCTACAAATATTCAGCAACGTAAAGCTAATACCCCAAACTGCCAGAAACGTCGCGCCGAAAAGCAGCACTTACCAAGAGTCATCGAACTTTGTGTATGCCTTTCGCCCCACGCTACATATATGAAACAAACGTTAACAAATGGGGGTCGGACGAACGACTATGGACCTGGAGAAGACAGGGTGGAAATACTCAGGATTGCCACATCCAAACTATCATAATGCATATATATATATATATATATATATATATATATATATATATATATATATATATGGGATCAAAACTTCTGCTAGACTACAAATCAAAATAATTCCCTGAAAAGCAATACTTAAAAAAACTTATTTTATGCTTTTGAGCTACAACTTTTGGCATATAAACTATAACATTTTCCTTGCAAAGTGATTCTGATTTTTGAACATTAGTTGCAATCTAGTTGAAGAGTAAATATCTTTAAAAAAAATAGTTAAATCGCATTATTTCTGGAGAGGAAGTTTAAACTCGTCTTTAATAAAAAAATAAAAAAATTAAAAATATTTGTGACGAGAGAAATCCAAATTGGTATTTTTAAAAGGTATTGCATTAAGTATGAATTTTTTTTTAATTTTTGGTTTATCTCCATTCCTTTTCATTTATGGATTGTTAGGATTTTTTTTAGGGTTTTCTTCTTTTTTTTAGAGATTTCTTCATTAGGGATTTTTTTGTTTTAGAGATTTTGTCGTTATAGATTTTCATTTTTCGGGATTTTGTTTTCGGTGTTTTGGGTTAGGGATTATTTGATAAGGGATTGTGTATTGATTCCAGAAATAGCAAGTGAGGAAGACAACTTTGAAAGCTCAGCGTCGGTTATCGAAATTAAAAACCCGGAAAAACCGGATGAAAAATTGTTGGAGTATATCTACGCGATGAAGTAGATTGCTAGGTGCAATCATAGATGATAAAACTATTGTATTAGCAGAAATTTCTGATTCAAACACTCAGTGAGTTGAAGGACAAGTTCAAGGTGTCCGAAAGTATGAAAGCGTATTTAAGGGAGGAGAAACCAATTAAAAAATTGCTCAAGCAAGAGTCATCCAAGATAAGAAGAATTCAAAAGCAGTCGAGATGTTACAACTGTGTCGCTAAATCGCATGTGAGTAGCAATTACCCAAACAGATCTAAAGGATCACGTTGTTTCAGCTGTGGCCTTTTTGGGTTGGCCCCAGAAGAATTATCTAAGACCTGTGGATGGTCGCGAACCGTCAGGCAGTCAAGTAAACGTAATCGAAGTTCCAGATTTATATGTTATGGTGGAACTACAGCGTAAAGAGTACGAGGCCCTCGTGGACACAGGGAATGAAGTTGGCCTTGGTAGACAATCTGAATTTAATAATAAAGTTTTAAACGGTCGGAAATGGGACCAAGTATCCTGATGACAGGAGTTGTCAAGCGCATTAATGGCCGCTTGACTATCGCTATACAAGTAAATTTAACTATGCGTTTATACTACTAATTCTATCGACTTGAAATTTGGAGTAGCTTTTAATGATGCTTGCTCATCTTTACTGTAAATGAATTTTTATTTTTATTGAAAAAGGGACGGAACAGGACAATACGAATGTGGAACAGTTGACCAGTTTCTGTTTTTCAATCACCTTGTGAGGCGTACTTCAATATCTCCTCTACTAAATCCCATTAACCATTTCTCTTACCTTAATTCCTTTCTCTCTGCTTTAGCATCATGGGGCATCTATCCCCTGAGTTTGACATTATCGTTAAAAAAAATTTATTATTGCTAATATATGTACAAGAAATAAAAAAAATTGCTCAAAACGAAAGTAAGGTTACTAGTGGAATTTTACTTTAAAGTGTCAAATGTATTTCAACTTTAGTTAGTGGGAAACTGTATTCAAAGAGCTTAAAGAGTGTTTGAGATCTTAAGAAAGATTGTTTATTTCTACAGATTCATCCAAAAGATTACTACAGGAAATGATATAATGAATATAATGAAATCTTACATACTAAACTACGAACTAGAGGCCGAGAACAAATCAGCAGGAACGGTTGACACCATCCAAAACCCAACATCATCCAAGACACTGTCTAAGTATGCCCTTCAGTTGCAGCCTAGACAGATTAAAATCGAAATTGGTGAAGTGTTGGTTGAAGAGGCGAGACATCGACGTGATGGGCTCGTGCATCCCATACAGAGTTCGATGGCTAGAGACGTGCAGGAAGGTGCGGTTCCACAGAGTGCGTTGCGAGATAGAAACATTCACGGCAGCCAGTAAATTGGGTGAATTTATTGTTCCCTGTAATAAATCGAACAAAAATAGTAATTTTGCGATGTTACGCCTCTTTTCAAGGGAGTCAAGAGAAATCAGCCCCAAACGATCAGTATAGGAGGGAAGTGACCAAGGATTAATCCAGGGAAGTCCACGGAGAGCGAACCTAAGGAATCTGCGCTGTACTGCCTCGACGCGGTCGACGTGAACGGCGAAATAGGGAGCCCACACAGGGCTGGCATACTCCAAAAGCGGTCTGACGAAGGTGCAATTAAGAAGCTTAGTTAAGTAGGGATCATCGAGCTCCCTAGACCATCTTTTAACGAAACCTAGCATCGAATTAGCTCTGCCAACGATCGAATCCACATGGTCCTCGAATGAAAGGCGAGAGTTGAGGACCACACCCAGGTCCTTTATCTTATAGACCCTCCCCAGGGTAAAGCCATCAACGGTGTAGTCAAAGAGAAAAGGACACCTTTTACGGGAGAAGGTCATAACGGTGCACTTCCCCGCATTTAGAGGAAGGCGATTCCGCACGCACCAATCGCAGAACACAGCCAGGTCAGAGTGCAAAGTATTGCAGTCTGCTTCATGGGAAACAATGCGAAAAATCTTAGCATCATCCGCGTAACATAGAATTTTACTGCGTGTCAGGAGAAGCGAAACATCATTAATATAAAGGATGAAGAGGAGTGGGCCGAGGATACTGCTCTGAGGCACCCCCGAAGTGACTAGGATTCCGTCAGAAAGGGCACCCCGAAACAGGACGCGCTGGGTGCGACCAGACAAGTAAGAGGACAACCAGTTAACAAAGCAGGAAGGGAACCCAAGAAGAGTGAATTTATAGGCCAGTATACCATGGTCTATCCTATCAAAAGCCTTGCTAAAGTCCGTAAATATACAGTCCACCTGTTTGCCCGCCTCAAGGGCTGGTTAAGGAAAGTTAATAAACTCCAAGAGGTTGGTGGTCGTAGAATTCCCCCTGAGGAAGCCATGCTGGAAGGACCCCATGAAAGGCCTGCAATGAAAGCGAAGAACATCACTGACGAGAGACTCAAAAACCTTCGCGGCATGGCACAAACTGGCAATCGGCCGGTAGTTGGAGACCTCGGACCTGCAACCCTTCTTGTGAACAGGAATCAACACAGAAGTCTTCCAAAGTACAGGAAAGCGGCCGGTCTGCAGAGACAGGTTGAACAAGTGGCAAAGAATACCGGCAATGGATAGTCGGCATTTCTTCAGAAAGGATGCGGGTATACCGTCGGGACCACCCGCAAAGCCCTCCGCCAAATTAGATAAATGTTCAGCAACAAGTGCATCGTCTAATACTAAATCTTTAGTCTCAAGGGAAGTAGGCGGGAGCCGCGTCAAGTGGGTAAAATCAGAAGTGGAAACATCACAGGAAGGATATGCATCACATTTGCGCTTCGAGTTAATAAATCTCCAGAAGAGTTTGGGGTCACTACGCAACGTGGTTCTCATGTTGGACAAGTATTCGGCGTAGGAGTCCTGCAGACGAGCAGATATTGGTATAAATAGGTTATTTCAACTCAAAAATAAGTACTTGCAGCTTTATAGGACCGAATTAAAGAGACGGAACCCAAACTTTAGCTTAATGACCCTGCAATTAATTATTAATAAATAAGTGACTTAGTGTAAATAATTCCTGTTTCCTCACTCAGAAATTATAACAGTAAGAAACCTTGTTGAAAATATAACGACGTTTTTTCAAAACGCTTTTATTATTAAGAAGAATGAAGAATTGCGCGACAATTGTTTATTCAGGAAAACAGCGTTTAATAAATTAATAGAAATAATAAAAGTATGGAACTATTCTAATACAATTGCTAGACCTCTGAAAACTATAGAAATTGATAAAAAAGTAGCGAGCACATGAAAAATATTAAAAGTAATAAGCGTAACGAAAATAATAAAACGCCTGGACATGACATATTACCCAGAGAATTTCTCTTAAAATCTTCAAAGTTATTCGTGGAAAGGTTAGTATATGCTGTTAATACGATTTCTGCCTCAGGAAATGTTCCAGAAATCTTTCCGCAGGAAGTAATAACTCCTACATTTAAAAAAGAGAACCCAGGAAATGTGCAAAACTACTAAGGTATCATATTACCTTTATGAACTCAATAGCATAAATTTTCTCGACAATTCTTGTAATAGAGAATAGATTTGTTAGGTAACTAAATTAATATATTCAACATAAAATGCAAGCCCTAGACCCTAGAGATGTTTGCTATGTAACATTCAGGAAGAGGAAATTTTATTTCATTTTCTTTGTATGAGTTCCATATTAAATTAGTTTATAATACAATATTTTGAAGGAAAATATTCATCAATCAAAAAAAAATTTCTGAAATAAAATTAAATAATTAAAATTTCAGGCTGTAGGCTGAAAAAAGATATTGGATTGCGAAAAGAGAGAAACTTCGAGGGTGTGGTGGGATGTGGAGGTAACGAAACCTAGCTTCGTCAATCTAAGACCGATTTGTATGATTTCTTTTCTTGTCTAAAATATGATGGTGTGGTGTTTGTGTCTAACTGCATAACGCGTTATAAAGTACGTTGCTCCATTTTTATCATGATTATTGTTTATGGCTTAAAGTAAAGTTGGGAGGAGGAGCGGAACTTAACCTCATGACGCGTGGACCGATTTTGACGATGATACCTAGGTTATGTTAGGTTGGCTGCTATCCGAGAATAGGCCTCCATAGTGGCCCATTGCGATACCTGATGAGATGTCATTTTTTGTTATTACGACATTTTGAAGTAAGTGAAAATTAAACAATTAACTTATCGATAAGATACAACATAAACTACCTTAATACGTCATCTCAGGATATCAAAAGGAAGAAGTACAAATATGCATAGGTTTGGATAGGTTGAATATTTCCCCCTGTATAGAGGCCGTTGTTTTGTTAATTTTATTTACACTGCCATTAAGATATCGTAATAGATATAAAACTATATACCTACTATTTTAAACTTGTTCGCGTTTCGGTTAAACTTTTTTGAAACCTATATGATAAATTGACTGCTTTTGATGAGATCTCACCTGCTCTTGTAAGTAGTTTCTATTTTTATTTTTCTATGGTTTTATTACATTCGATATGATATTTGGGTCAAATCTAATGATTGAAATTTGACAGACTTCCCGCCAACCAATTGACATGAAGTTTTACACACAGCTTTAGTTTTGATGTCAATACAATATAGTAAATCTAATATCGTTCTTAATTCATTATGGTGGACGTCCTAAGATGGAGAATTAACTTTTTTCACAGCCTCGTTGATGTGGGTATCAAATGAAAGGGTTTGATCAGTAGAATGCGATAAGCTGCGTGGTCTGATTGAAAACCCAATATGGTGGACGTCGTAAGTTGGCGGATAATCTGATTTACCAGACAATGTTGAACTACTTTTTTACCAAACGTAACGAACTGGCATGGGGGTGGCTAAACCTGCCATGTTGCTAACGTACCGTGTGAATATGTGCCCAGGTCTGAATGGATAATTCTTTTTCATAAAATGGTTTCGATGACTATTACAAAACTCAAGATTTAGAGCTTAGTCAGATTTTATATTTTCTGTAAATTGGAAAAATAATGTATTTTTTTAATTGTATGAAATTAAGATAATTGTAATAACAATTATTTTAATTTAAAATCAAATTGCCCTAAAACTGGAAATAGTAAGGTTTCGTTTTAGCTACATTGGGTACAAATCCTACGAAGTGAAAAGTTATCTATCACATGTTGAGTCTTTCCGGTGCATATTGCATATTATATGTATGAGCGTTCTAAGAGTCACTAACGGAAGGACAGCTTCCTCTAAACGGTACCAGCTGTTCATCAATATTTGTCAAATGTGTACTAATTCGTCCCAGTGGTGCAATTTGCCGTGATCCTATCATTAAAACGAAATACAAACGAACATAATAGGAAGATTAATTAACTCTTTTTGACAAAGCAAATACAAATTTTAAAGAAGATATTTTCCTATAAACTTAAATCTGAAGGTATTTCAGAGAGATAAAGAAGTTTTTTTTAATTTATAAAAATCTAATTAAGAAAAGAGTTTCTACAATCGTGAAATAGGCTTCACAACGAACCGTAAAAAGTCTAACAAACTATTTAACTTTAAGTCTAACCAAATTAATGAAGCAAAACAACTAGGCACCTACCTAAAATGAGCGATATTTTATCTTTACAAACATTAAATAAATTCTCCTGTCATATGATCTACCGTTTCGTTTAACTATTTCAAAATAGACGTAAAAGTAAATATTAGTTTAGGGTGAGGGAAATGGGTTAAGAGGTTGAGTGAAGATATGAGGGATAGGAGGAAGGAAGATGGTTAACAGATCCGCATTTGTGTTGTTCTGGTTAGGAAAGGAGTCCTGAAATTTCACGATACGTCCAAATTCGATCTGAAGAGTATAGGCGCGGGAACGTTTTGAAGTTCTTGTATCGCGCCTTGTCATGTGTCTACAAGAAATGAGGCTAGCAATTTCGTAAAAATAATGGCCGCGCAAATATCGATAGGAAAGTGAGAAACAAACGAAATTCCGTCGATACTTCACAGAGTCAATGCTCTCAGAGATTGAAGGGTCACCGATAAGTTTAATAGCCTTTTGCCGGACTTTATCTAACGCGGAAAATGAGGTGTATCCAGCCCTTGCCCAAATATGGGAATTATATTCAAGTCTAGGCCTGATGTGGGATCTGTAGATCAGCGGTAAGTCAGATGGAGTGAAATATTTCTTACATCTTTGTAAAAATATATGACCAGTCCAGCTCAGATTGCTGGATATCTCAATACCCAAGATATTTAGAAAGCGCGACTTGAGCATATTCACTCCGCCGACCGAAATAAGTTGAGGGCGGACTGGGAATTTCTTAAGGGATATTGAACAGCATTGAAGTATTGATTCATTAAACATAATAAGATTTGCTCTGCCTTTAGCGAGAATCGTTTTTCAATGGTAGCCTTTAAACGAGAATTCATTACCGAATTAAAAGAGTACCGGAATTCAAGACTCCATCAAAAACTTTTGGAATATCAAGAGCGACGAATTCCCACTCACCAAAATTGTAGATATAAAGTTTCCAATGCTCCCTTAGAGCCGTTAGTAAGTCTCCGGTTAAGTTATGTTCTAGATATTTCAACAAATTAGAGTTGATGAGTGACTTAAAACCTTTAGACAAGACCGTAGTTAGTGCAATTGGTCTGTAGTTAGAGTGGTCGCATTTTTCTTCTTTTTTACGTATCGATTGAACATGAGTAAGTTTCCATGCACTTTGTGATGTAAGTTGAACTTTTTTTTAACAGAATTTTATTTTTCACTTTTTAGAACCTTAAGATATGTTACTCGAAACAACTAATTCCATTAATAAAGCGATTGTAAAAGCTGCAGAGATAATGTTGGTCAAATGGATTGTCGTAGGATGTAAAAGAAAGGGCAGCGCGTATGAATAATCCAAATCGATGCATGTGGAAAGGCGACTGCTCTTCTGAGGGGACGTACTGTGAGCAGTACGACACCCAACCTAGAAATTACATTTTTATCATGGTATTAATGAATCAACTACAAATCATCTAATTTGGGATACTCATTATAAAGTTAAGTGGCGAACCTCTCCCACTCCAAACTTTCGACCAACACGAAATAATTATAAAGGCAAAAGCGTTTTCTTTATTTCTGGTGAAAACAATAAATATACATTCATATGAACATCGTGTTTTGTTGCATTAGGAAGTGCGTAAATTACGATCTATGCCTACACATTGTTTAAAGCGTAATAAAAAAGTTTTATATTTGTTCTGCAATTTGATGCGAAATAAATATAAAGGCATATTTGAAAACTTGTTAACTTGTTAGTAGTTAGGGTTCTGTAAATTAATGTTTTATAAAGATTTAAGTGCGGCTTAAAGAATAATACATAAGGTTATTTTAGAATGCCGCGTGGAAAAGTACTCAGCGATTAGAAAAGGTAAAAATTAAAGCATATCAGTAGCCGGACTTTTCCAATCGTGAAATTGGCAAAAAGTTAAAAAGATCGAGCTGTGTCATAAATAATTTTATTACGATGGGGGACAAATACGAAAAAAAGCAGGAAGGACGCCAAGGATCACTGCCAGAGGAAAAACATGAGAGATCAGATGTTTTACCGATAAAGAAAAACATCGCGCTAATGAAGTTCGAGGGCAATTGAACTTGGCAGTAGGTGTACGGAGAGTGCAAGAAATAATGAACTGTGATTTAATAAATCTAACTTATGATAAAAATTTTGCGAAACCATCACTCGAAGCAAGACAAAAAAAGGCTAGACTCCGATTTACCGAAAAAAACCGTTTCTGGGACGAAGAATGAAAGACAGTAGTATTCACTGATGAAAAGAAATTTAATTTTGATGGTCCAGACAGTGCACATAAATATTGGCGAGACAAAGTTTTCAAAAGAAAAAATCGAAACCGCAGAAATGTTGGAGGAGATCTCTCGTGATTTGGGATAGAATGGCGTATAAGGGTACCACGCCGGTATGCTTCGTGTCAACTCGGAATACTACATTAAAGTATTAGATGACGTATTAATCGAATACGGAGAGAAGATAGCT
Organism: Leptarthrus brevirostris; assembly: GCA_964036015.1. Classification (NCBI taxonomy): domain Eukaryota; kingdom Metazoa; phylum Arthropoda; class Insecta; order Diptera; family Asilidae; genus Leptarthrus; species Leptarthrus brevirostris. Next base: position 42,512,403 of record OZ038371.1, read on the forward strand.
GGCGCAGAGTGCATACTGCAATACGATAATGCGGCGATTCGTTGTCCAAGAAAAACTAAAGACATTTTGGAGCCCCACAGGATTCCTTTTCTCGACTGGCCCACACTTAGCCCGGATTTCAATCCAATCGAAAACTTGTGGTCCATATTATCAGCCAAAGTTTTTCATTATGGGCGACGGTATACGAATGTAAAGCATCTAAGGGAGGCAATCGACTTGGAGTGGGGGAAAATCGACCCCGCAACCATCCATAGTTTAATCAATTCGATGCCAAGGCGGCTAGAAGAGGTTATAAATAATCAAGGCGGAGCCTTTATAATTATTTCGGACCTCTTTTTAATTTTCTTGTAGCAAATGTTATTAGTTGTTAAATATAATATAAATTAAAGTATATTGAAATGAAATAATACAATTTAAGTTTAAAAATTTAGAAAGATTTGATTTTTTTGTTAATTAGATATTGGGGTGCCTTTATAATAATTTTTTTATTTAAATCAGTCCAAGCGTTAAGAACTCAGGTTTCGCCGCCTTCACCGCCCCCACTACCACCATAGGTCCATCATTTTTGACATGATATCTAGGGGGAAATACACTGTATGTAACTGTAAAAGAATCATCCCAATCTGTCAATCCGTTGCTAATTTCTACTTTGTCTTTGAAAATTTTAACTAAAAAACCGTTACGCTTGACTGAAATTATTCTAACGAGTTAACTTTGTATTTAATTTAAAGTTGATCAAATGAATATTCAAAATGTTGTTTACGAAATCGCGGTTAAACTTTAAGTTATAAATTTTTTATTATTGTTGTCTAGACAAAGGAAAATATTATCATTACCTCGACAAAGGTTAATAAATGATCATAAAATTACACCTGCCTACTTTACCAGTTATAATTAAAAACATTTAAGAAAGGATCATAAATTCCCAGAGGACTGTAGACACATGTATACGTTCACTAAAGTCCCCATGACTTTTGTGATTCTTTGAATTTCAACTTAATCTTTTATTAGTGCTTTTTAGACATTCTAAACATTTTAAGTAATTAACTAGTTTCACATATCCTTATTTTTGAAAATCAACCCTCCACCTCACCCTTGCCACAAAATTTTTGATCCTCTACGAATATGAGAATACACTCTATACGACAACGAAAAAATCATTCAAATCGTTCCACGCATTACGAAGTTATCCCAATCAAACATAAAACATGCCAAAACCGGGACTAAAAAAGCTTCACTTTAAAAAATAAGGATTCAATTGAGAACCTCGCTTTTTTGGAAAGTTCGAAAAAGGATAAAATAACATACTCTAAGGAGGAGGAAATAAATAAAATATTTATATAATATTTATATTTTTGTGCCAACGAAAGAAATTTGATTAAAAATTGAATACTTCCATTATTTTAGGTGCTAAAACTAAGGATCACGTCAAAATTTCTTTAAATAAAAAAGTCGCCCACGAAACGTTTCCTCGGAACGGTATGATTTTCGTTGCGATTTAAACATTCCTCTGTAAATATTTGATTTCTTTTCTTCATCAAACAATTCATAATTTTTTTCTCGTATTGATTAATTTCTCAAAGGAAAGAATCCACTTTGGCCTCTCAGTGCGATAATAATTTTAATTTAATTTCACTTACGGTTAGCATTTTGTAATTACAATTTTTAAGTTTTGTAGAGTCGGTCGTCGTTGGCCTGTGAAACATAAATCGTAATAGTGTAATGACAACTTTGATAAATACAAATTAAGATAATAAGATATAGAAAACTGTATATTTTCATTATTAATTCATTCATTCATTAATCCGTATGTATAGTAGTTATATGCATTACATGCTCAATAGGTTTTCAGTGCCTCTAATTTATATATTTTGTTAAATAAATTGGAATAATACTTTTTGCCCGCTGGGTACATTAAAATAAATTTATTAAAACTGTCAAACCGAAGAAATGATTTAAAGAATTATTTGCAAGAGAAAAACAAACTGCTTTCGCTCCATCGTTCAGTACTGATTTACTAAAACGTTTCACCTGCAGCATATTGCCCACCGTTTCTACCAACAATTCCTGCTCTCAAAGAAATTTCATCCTTTAATATGTGCACAACAAGCATCTCTATCAAGATCTGCTTCGGGCTACTTTCAATATTTCTGTCGGATGTTACTAGGAGTCGGTGACTGTTCTGGTTATTAACTCATAGCTTTCAGCTTTGTTTTTGTTCTATTTCACCATATATTTTTAATGTATGTATGTACGTTCATAATAATAAATACACTTCTTCAGCTTGGTAATATCAAATATTATGTCGATCTAAATAAGTGTTTTCAACTTGCACTTCTGTAATTTTCAAAAGGGATTTTTCAATTTTGCAATCTGAGAACTAACTTAAAGCGGGGTTCAAAGTTTTTCCAATTACCTTAAGTGAAAAATTCTTTAAAAACGAGTTATTTTCCTTCATATATATATAGTAGTTTCTAAACCAAGGAAGCAAACAAACACTAACAACTTATTTAAAGGGTTGATTTAAAAAACAAATTCTTGTGATATCCAAATTTCAGATTTCATAGCATATAGGGTAAGTTCACCAGTACTTGAAATAAGCCTAATAGCTGGTGTCATAAAGTTCAACTATTATAAATAAAAATAATTACACGGCACTGACTTTTAGAAATATTGTTGAATTATTATGTATGTAATTGTGTATGCTAAATCGGAGCTGACCGTAAAATTTGACTACAATTTCAGGATTTTTAGATATCCTTACCTCAAAGTGCAGGAATGTCCAGTTTTAGTCATTTTTTGTGTTTAAGGGGACGAACGCTTTGACGGTTTTGAAAAATTGCATTTTTTAATATTTTTCGAAAGTTTGAATTATCAAGATTATTTTTCTAAGATATTACAGTAAAATTCATGAAAATAACGAAGCTACAGCGCTTTCTCGTACGCGGCTCTCTTTTATATAGGGTGTTTCAGATCTGGTGTACCAAAATAAGTTGCGATGATAGATCTCAGCAAAACCGTTTTTATACATCCTTAATCTACTTGGTCATTATTGGGAAGGTAATGAAATAATTAATTTAATAAAAACAAAAACGGGTGTTTTAATTACATGAATTTCGAAGAAAAGTTGAGAAAATGCTGAGTTTTAGGTAATCCCAAAACATTTTTTTTTTCAAATTGTGGCAGGGACTGTACCTGCAATGGTATAAGTTAGATCAACATTCTTGACAATTTTGGAAAGGTCATTGGGATAGTAGTTCCTTGGCGTTTGTTTGATGTCTCTGCATTAAGTAGATAAAAATTAGAAAAAAAAAGATTTATGAATCACTCTGTAACTCCCAAGCGGTTGAGTTTGCCTCCCCCTCCGCCTGCCAAAGCAATTTTCTTTTTGCCTAGGTAAGGTCCCTCACCCCATTCATTTTGGTCCACCATAACAGATTAATCTATTATAGATATATATTTTATATTCTTATACATTCAAGTTTTAAGAAATTTCATCCGCTTCAAATATTGTTTCTGAATTTCACCTTTGTGGTAATTGACGCTCTGGGTCCAGTTTTTTGATGATGTGACGAAAACAGTTCAGATTCGAAAATAGGATTCTTCAAAACCAAACATAATCAGCTACAAAATCCGAAGGAAAAACCAAAAAGGTTTTAATTAGTAGACCTGTTTATCATCCAAACGAACGTATACCAATTTAAAAACAGAATACCGCGATGTTGGTAGCAATTAATCAGCTACAAACTGTTTGTGTAAGGAAGTAAAATTCTAAGGGAAGTTTATCGAACTTTTTAACCGACTTCCCAAAAACAAGGAGGTTCTAAGTTCAAAATGTATTTATTTTTTTATTTTTTTTGGGTGTTCAGGCATAATTTCATAAGGACGGATACGGAGTTAGATCAACTGGTTGAGCGGCACGACTACCATGCCATGGTTCCCGGGTTCGAGACCAGGTCTCCCCGTGGTCTTTTAAAATTGAATTAAGGGGGTCCTCTACTCTCGCGGTTTCAAAAAATGGTTTTTTTTTTAATTTCAATCTATATGTATCTGAGAATACGCCACAGAAAGGATTTCGTGAAAATCACATTCCTTTGCATGTTTCTGGGAACAAAAAGGTACCCGCTTCCGGCCGTTTCCGAGAAACTAAGCGCGGCGCGCCACGACGGCGCTTGTCCAGTTAAAAATCATTGTCTAAAGAATTTACCGGTCCGTTCTTGAGAAGAATGTGGACAATCAATAACATCAACGTGATGAGGAAGGAGAACTCTACGGCCCCGGTATAGCAGATTAACTCGTAAGTTACTACAATCAAGTTATACACCGTAATTTATCATTAAACGCGTTTTCCCGAAAGTAGTGTTTTTTTAGCTGCCGAGTAAGACTTCTCATAAAAGTATTGGTCCGATTTCAATAATTTTTTTTTTCAATTGTTCAGAAAACATACCGCTATGTTTTCCCGTGTACGATTTGCAAAATTTTATTTTGTTCCATTTTTATAGCCAAAATGACGTAAAAATTGGAAATTTTTACAAATTGTTGCATAACTTTTACAAATTGCAAAATAAAAAAAATCTGTCACGGAAAAACATAGCCAACGTAACTATGATTATAAATAATATAAATTTTCAGATTTCAGATTACCCAATTGGCCACAACTTTGCTTAAGCGGGACCCATGCAGTTTCAACATCAATGTCATCAATGACGTTTCAAGGTCGCGAGAGTTATTTTTTTTCGTCTAAAAAAAAAAATTTTAAAGTCAAAACATGTATCTTCGAAAAAAAAAATTTTTAATGTAATCAGTAGATCCTTCGCAATTTAAAACCGCTCCATTTCAGGACTCGAGAGTAGAGGACCCCCTTAAGAAATCCGCTCCGTTTCTGGGCTTTTGTCTAGCTAATAATAACAAAAATTTTTCCTAGGGTGGGGTGGAGAGGGATAGGCCAACTTCGTAACGCATGGACACTTCATACCTTTTTCGTTGGGTAGAATATGTTCTCTTATTGGTACCAATTCAAAGAATTGTTTGGTGGGCTTGGGTTGGTGGGTGAGGGTGAAACCTAACATCGTAATACGTGGACCGATATAGGTTATTATTTTTGTTGTATAGAGTATGATCGCCTATTGCTAATAATGAAAACAAAAATGGCTCTATGGAAGGAATGGTCGGGGAAGGGGGGAGGAGGTAGTCTAACATAGTAACTCCTGGTCGTTCCATGTTAAAGAAATGTTTGGTGGGATGGGGTGTGGGTGGGAGTGAAACCTAAATTCATAATGCGTGGACCGATTTCGATGATTCTTTTGGTGTTGTATAGAGTATGATCCCCCATTGCTAATGAAAAAATATGTTCCTTGAGTGGGGTGGGAAGAGGGACGTGAACAGAGTTGCATGACTCTTATGTTATGTATAGGAGTATTGCACTCTCACATTTTGGGCTAATAATAACAAAGCCTGACAGTGGTGTTAGGTTTTGGGGTTTTATACTGTTAACTTGTAGTACATTATCTTTTACCGCATTCAGTATGTTTGAAGTCTAATGATCGCTGCCCCTGCACAACAATTGTCAGCTCCCTTGTCAGCAAATGGACCACACCAGCAGTTGTATAACGTTGGCAGCATACAATTTTCTCCAGGAAGGAGAATAACCGGAGCTTTGTTATCTCATCTGATCTTCTCGCATCGCTCATATTCCGCAGCATCACAAAAATGAGGAGTACAGCGACCTTTTATCACGAAGACTGTTCCTCACTTGCTATACAATCACCACTGGAGACAGATTATCCAAAATTTTAAGTGACGCAAAGTTGTGGTTTCCAAAACCACGAAACAAACGCAAAATTAATATGAAGTGTTCGAATTTCCTATCTTTTATTCAACCCAAGTAAACTCCCAGTATTCACCACCAACACAGTAAAGAATAATTTTTTCATTATGTTACATTTAGGATTTTGTATATATTTCAGTGAGATAACTTCAAAGGAGAAGAAAATCCTGAAATATTGGGAAAAACAAAGAAGCTTCATGCAGTCCATAATAGGCCACTTGTCGCGATGTTAGCAAATCATTTGTTACTTCCACTTCAGGAGTAATAGACTGGCTCAGCTGTATGGGTTACATAAACTTTTATCCATAAACTTTTATTTTAATACCTAAGATAAACTCTACTTTGTCGGAAAAATTATAAGTACTCGGCAAATTTAGAAATATTTGTGATTATCTAATCTTATTAAGACAATTATGAAATTTGGATAATTACTAACGCAAAATAAAGTATCCACAAGAAGCTCTGATCAAATTAAATATTCATGAAATGTCACTTAATGATTTGTTCAGAAAATGTAATTCCTACATAGAAGTTGAAATAGAAAAATTAAATTTAAAAAACCGTTACTTTTTAATTTTATTTGACTTCTAATTTTGTAAGCAATAAAAAGAAAATTATAAATTTCAATTTTTAAAAATAAAAATCAAAACAAACTACTTGTACACTCGAGCAATGTAAGAAATATAAAAATTTCTTAACATGATCGGCGTTTCTAATGAAGAAAAGTTAAACTCCTTTGGCTCGTTCTCAACAGCAGCACCAAAGGGTTAACTTTTCTTCAGCTGCTGGACGCTGGAGTTTGTTTTGATTTCAATTTTTAATTTGATTTGAGCAATAATAATGCGTTTGAACACTATAAAAAAAATTTAAATCTTAATTTTAATTAAAAGAACTAAAAGCTGAGCAACACGTAAAGTACGCTCAATAAGAAAAATATAGAGCAATAAAAGATGGAGAAGTATTTAAAAAGTTATCAAAGAAGCATGCTTATCTCTTTATTTTGTTGTCTCTATTCGAATTTACAAATTCACATCCAAAACCTTTCCTCTTTAAGTCTTCCTTCAATCGACTTCTGAACTCTGCTTTCTTTGACCTTCCAGTTTGACTTTTGCTTTTACAATGGACTCTGCACTTTACATTTCAATATATCCTTCGAAATTTTAAGAAAAACTGTCCACTTCGCACACCAAAATTCTGTTAGTATCTTTTTATAGACAATTTTCTGACTCAAGGTTGCAGACATTTTCCATAGCTAACTTATTCCATCGGGGATGTAAAGTACCTCACACAACTTCGATGTAATAATTGTAGGTTAACTACTTTTCCTGCTCTTTTCTAGGGATACATTTGATTTGGGAGAGATAGGAGTCCTTTTTTATTATGTAGGCAACGTTTGTTTTATTCAGATATCGGTTTCCAAATACGTTTGTTTCGTGACTCGTTGTAGTATTTCGTGAGTGGTCTTCCTCTTGAATACCGACAAATTTGCAATGTAAACTTAAAGGTTAGAAAAGAATATTTCTTTTGTTTCTGTGTTAACGTGTAGTTTGTTTTCCTTTTTAGTTCTTATGAGGACATGAAGGTAACTATAGTAGGATGCACGCTGCTGGAGAGCTTACTATTTTATCCGAATGTCACGGAATCTTCCTTGTTTGGCTGGGTACTACCTACAACAAATAGCTTGAGCAGCATCAAGAGTTCATGACTGCATTGTACATGCAATGCGAATTTTAATTGGGTGACAGGAGACATTTTTTAAATTCATTCAAAATATATTTTACCAATGGTTGCTTGAAAATGCAATAACAACGACAGTTGCCCTCTTCGTGGATAGTCACATATTACTTTTAGACATGCCGACTTTTGTTCCGAAAAATGAATAGTTCTAAAATTCCGAATTCAGCTTTGGTTCTAAAACCTATGGTTGTGAAAATTATTCGACCAGTTAAGGGAGAAAAATGAAAATGAAAGGAAAAGGAAGTGCGTGAATAACGCATCAATAATGACGACTAAAACACAAAAATTCCGCCGAAATGCGAGTGGGATTCACGCACCGAGACAAGACCGAGATATTTACATACATATCTCGGCCCTGGTCTCGTCAAGGTGAAGGCGATCTTGCTCTCGTCGCAATCTCGACGAGATAAACGCCAATATCGGTACCGGCAGCAAAAATTATCTCGAGAATCGTGAAACCCTAGTACCTTGGAAGGTTGTTGAATTCTAAAAAACTGTGCTAATTAGAGACATCCTTTTATTTTTCCTGTAATATCTACATAAACCTCTATCGATTCTATTTATTTAAGATTTTTCTCTTAGCAAACTGCAGAAATAAGGGGAGGATGGATTGAATATTTTTAGGAATTTTTCATCATGAGTCGACAACTATTCGGCATAAACGGAAATGAAAATATATTTTTTAATAAAGCCCTTTTGGCTCCTTTTGCAATAAAACTATTTTCTTAAATTTTTTCATTTGCAATAAAAAATTATTTCAAATTTCAAGTCGATAGCATTAGTAGTTGATAAAATAAGCAACCATTTTGGTACGGAACCCTTACATCTAAAAAACTTTGCTTCGCTTCTAGACAAATTTTGAAGGAATTAATATCACCAGATATAGTACAAAATAGATTTAGAGCTTCTAGATTGTTGCCCCTTCGATGCAAAGGCCATCAACTATGACAAACTCAAAAACCTTGACCCGAACAAGGCCCGATCTCCGTAATTCAAGCGGACCATATAGTATTTTTTATTTGTCGGTGGCATACTTTCATTCCCTTATACGAAGATGTCTGAAAGAAACCTTCGAGCGAACTGAGTTTAAAATTTCCTTCGCCATGGTTATAGAAAGCGGATAAAAACTCACGGGCTCATTTTTACTAGGAAATTTGGCGATGATAGAATTGTTTACATGCTTCTTTAGAGTTCTTGTTGACTTGGCTTTAGGTCGAAAAGCGTGTATGAAAGATATAATTTTGTGGCCTATTCAGTAGCCTGAATTAATTTCGTGGGATTATCATCGTCCATAATAAGTATACCGCATATAATAACATATCAATGTCTTGCACGTCGGTCAACATCATTTTTGTTTTTCTTGTTGTCTAAGATGTTAAGTATACTAGTGAGATTTCTGTTATACTGTTGCCCCTGTTGCTCAAGATTTTGAATTTTGGAGCTCATTAAAGGAAACTTATCTTCAAAATGTTTCATTATTTGTTGCACATGTTTTTCAAGATTGTTCGCAAGTGAATCTAGCCTATTGTTTGAAACTGACAGTTTCGTGTTTATGCAATTTTCAAGAGACATCAGTCATGTTTCTAGTGATGCATTTTTATTCAAATGAGAAGCTCTAGCAGCATCCTCATTTAATTTAGAGCTCCTTTTATTAATTGGAGTAGTATTAGCCTAAGGATTTTCAGGGTAAGTAGAGCTATTACTAGTGGTGACATTTCTAGATCTGCCCGTTATTTTGCACAAATTCGTGGTCGTCTCACGCACTATAATAAAAACAACTCCGGCAAAAAAAACAACAATCTTGAAATCAATTTTTTTTTCAGAGTGAAATAAATATTTACGTCACTGTCTTTAAAAAACTTGGAAAAATACGGGAACTGTCAACAGGCTTGTACTCACTTATCGCCATGACGTGACACTGACTTCAATATGATTGAAGTAAAGACAATTAATAATTTCTTTAAAAAATATTATTCACTGTATTTCGTGGATGGAATAGAAAAAAACAGAATACGCGTCATTCGGAATAAACGGAGTAAAAAAAATATGTAAACACAAAGGAATATCTCGGCCATTTGAAAGTGGAAGTAAGATTAAAGCAATTCTTTGGTAAACAATTTTTGAGGTTTCAGTTCTTTATATTATTTAAAATGAATGCAAAAGAAATTAAGACTTTCCTTAGAATAAAGAACTAGAGGAAGTGCCTGTAAAATTCATATCCGTGAGTGAAGCTGCTCGAGGAATTTAAAATCAGCTGGGGTCGTTGAATAACAGGGACGAAAGTATACTAAAAAGAGGGACAAATATATTTCGTACTGTCAAATGTTGTTTACTTTTGGTGCGTGAAAAAGTTTCCTCGGGTGAATTAAGTTAAATTTTGTTAAATTTGTTAAAGTAGAATCTTTTAAAATGTTATGTAATCACTCCAATAAAGTTATTAGACTATTTTGTGATTGTTATTAGACTTTGTCTTAATATCCAGAATTTGTATAAATTAATCAGCATGAAGTGTTCGGTTTTTTGGTGCTCAAATATATAGAAATAAGATGATGGGAAGTCGTTTTTTCTGCAAATGCATAACTCGAATTACTTCTAAATTCATTCTATAAACATGTAAAGTTCAATTAAAACCTCAATTTATGGAAAAAAGCAAAAGTTTCCAAAGAATATTTGTGAGGTTAACGTGAAAACTGATTTTAATGTTTTGGGTCGCTGGCACCAGGAAGGCGTCGAACAAAATTTTTAGGGGTCATCAATAGGAAATCTTAAATAACATTTAATCAATAAAAACTAAAACCGATGATTCCCCTTGACTTATAATATAACGTCAAAATTAATATACAGCTTAAATATTTTATTCAAAGTAGTTAAAATCAAATTATTCTTTAACGAATTATAAAGATTTTAAATTTACTTTTGGCCCCACTTTAAATCTGACTTAATTTACGCCTGTATTGTTGCTACCACTACATCGCTCGAAATTCTACTACAAAAGAAATTTGCTTCACTGAAATCGAGTTACAGCTCTTCCTCTAGTTCTTAATTCTAAGCGACTTTCTTTTCCTTTCATTTTAATACTAACTTGATTGATTTTCGACAATTTTATTCCGTTTATTCTATCTACAACTTCGGTACAAAAAAGACACGTTCTGAATTCAACGGTGCTAATAAAAAGCATGGAACAATAGAAATATGATATTCCAAACGAATAAAGAAACACATTGGGTACGTTCCGCGCATTCGCTCATTGTTTGGAAATCTGCTAAAGAGAGATAAGGAAATAAATAAATAAGGTATAAGAAAAAAAACTATTCCATCGATGACTACATTATGTAACGTAAAAGGGACTCTTCGGGATCGACGGATTAATTAAGAGACTTATTTACAGTCACAAATTTTCACAATTTTTATTCACTTCACTTTATTAATTCGTTGCACAATTTTCTTCACAATATCACGTTTCACTTTAATAATTATTACTTATCACTTCACTCGTTAAAATACAACAGACTACTCACATGTAAACAATTCGCAGTCTAAATCACGTCTAAACTAGCCAGGCTGCTACTCAGCCCTATTTATACTACTTAGCTTAATTCTAGAAACATCTGCCACTTAGTTCTAGATGTTTCCGTTACACATTTTGACCTCACATTCTCACCATAGCTTCAAGTCGTTCCTGACTTTCCACGTTTGACATTTCCTTGGCTAGATTTCTAGCCACCTGGGGCATTACATGGTTCACTATTTCCCTTTTCGTCGCCTACCTCGTGCACATTACACTGCCCCCTTCTTAGAACTGTGCGACCCGAACAACTTTCATCCTCAATGGCCTTTCTCCAGTTTCTCTGCTTTAATTATCCTTCCTTTACTTTTGTACCTTGTGGCAACTGTTCCTCAGATCTCAACTGCTTCTCTAGTTGTCCATCAGATTTCTCTTCTTCGAACAAAGAATTAAGGTCACTTATCTGAAATTCCTTCATGTTGGCCCTCGCATATTTACACATTTATCATCCAGCTGGGTGTTATGTAGCTGAAGAACAATGTAGCACCACGAAAGCCGCTCCAGCTGAGAACGTAGACTTTAATTGTATAATTTTGCCTCCTTCAATTTCCGGTGTAGTTGAACAATATCAGCGTCCTCCGTTTGAGCGTTGATTGGCTTACATTCTTGAACTTCCAAATCCTCCGTCAATTCAGGCCTTTCTTCCATTAAAGTTTCCATTGATTTCTCGAAATCTTGCAATCTATGATCCACAGTCTGCAGTTTCTGCTTTCCTTAGCTTGATGTCTATAAGACAGTCAGTCTTTGTACAGCTTCAATCTTCTCGTCTGGTGATACGTTTCCATTATTCACATCTCCGAGTAGTTCTTCTTCTCTGTATTTCCAGTAGCTTCTTGGCTCGTTTTCTTTCTGCGACACTTCTTTCTTCATTAGTTCCTCTTGATTGGAAGATATCCATTGACGAGGTCGAGTTTTTCTCGGAACACATCTATCGCTACCTTTTGTTAGGCTGTACTCCTGCGACAAGTGATAAATGGTTTTCTTCTGCAATCACTTTGCAGATGAACTTCTTCACCGCAGGACCAGCATATATACTTGCATCGGCGAACGGTATCTTCGTTGTTTCCGTTTGTACTTCTCTTTAATGCAAATTCTTCCTGTTCTCTTTTACTGCACTTTGCACAACCAGTCTTCCTGGTGCCATATCCCGGAAGGGTTGGTCTCCTTTGCTTCCAGCAATCTCGTCGGAGGTGACCCTCCTGGCTGCATGCCCAGCATTTAAGATGACCAAGGTTAACCAATACTGGTTAAATATTGTTTACTCAGAAAGTTTCCTTTCAGCAACACTTGGTGGAAGTCATTTTTTATTTAAAAATGAAAAGTAAAAGAACAATATTTAAGCAGTATTGGTATTATATGAAATTGATGGACTAAAAATCCTCTTCATATTATTCGTACTCAGATTTAAAACTGAGTACTTATAGAAGTTGTGTTTTTGACCTTTCGTCATGGATGTCCGTGGTGAAAAGTGCAAGTTCCACGCTGATGATGACCAGCTTGCACTTTCGGTCGAAACATCCATCATTTTTCTTTGAGCGCTGATATTTTTTAGCGATCACCATCCCAAAAAAATGTTCACTCCTTTTGTGGAAGTAAAATAAGCGGTTTTACTTTTCATTTTTAAATAAATGACTTCCACCAAGTGTTGCTGAAAGGAAACTTTCTGATTGGAAGATTTCATCTGACACATCAGGGCATTGAGAAGATCTGTCAAGCTTGGATTACTTTCTTCTTCTAAGTTGTCTCCAAAAACAAAAGCCTCTGGTTCCTTTCCTTCCTTTTCCATAGCTTCTTGTAGTAACGCTACCAGGGCACATTTATTTCCAATTGTGGGTAGGGAATGTTTACTTAACTCCCCATTCAAGTCTTGCAAACGTAAATCCTTCAGTTTGCGCCACATATTCAGATTGGCTGCACTATTTCACTTTAATTTTACAGTCAGACTTTTTTCGAAGTTCACTCTTTAGTCTTGCTTAATTAATCCCAATTCTGACACCAATTGTAACGTAAATGTCTCTTATAGTACAGTCCATCTGGCGAAAAAAAAGTCATAACTCTGCAAATCACTCCAAAGTGATGAAACTTGGTGAGTCGTTAAAGAATGATGAAAGAAAGCTTACCTAGCGATGGCCACCTGCTACCTGTTCTAATACTAAAAAAAAACTCAAAAATATTTTGAAATGCATTTTTCTCGCAAACTATGCATTTTACAGAAAAATTTATTGAACAAAAAATGTAGAGGGCATCGTTATCTACAATTAATGTCATTGGTGCTTTGTTGTACAACAAAAAATGTGCGCAGTAGGTGGCGCTTAAGTGCCAAAAAAAGTGTTTTTCCACTTTTTTGTCCTGAAATTTTCATTATTCAGTTACGATTCAAATGGAAAAATTGTTCCTTTTAATTTTATAAACAACTCTTATTTCAACATTTTTTTCATACAACTTACCGTTTCAAAGTTATAGTGTAATACATATAGCGCTGTGTGAACAGCGCAGTGATGCTAACGGTAAGTTTCTCGGTCCTATTGTGACTTTCTCCGGCAGCTTTAGCGCCACCTACTGCGCACATTTTTTGTTGTACAACATAGCACCAATGACATTAATTGTAGATAACGATGCCCTCTACATTTTTTGTTCTATACATTTTTCTGTAAAATGCATAGTTTTCGAGAAAAATGCATTTCAAAATATTTTTGAGTTTTTTTTGAGTATTAGAACAGGTAGCAGGTGGCCATCGCCAGGTAAGCTTTCTTTCATCATTCTTTAACGACTCACCAAGTTTCATCACTTTGGAGTGATTTGCAGCCGTTTTTGCCAGATTGACTGTACTATTAGTTCTAGATGTTTCCGTTACACATTTTAACCTCACATAGTTACCATACCTTCAAGTCGTTCTTGACTTTCCACGTTTGACATTTTCTTGCTTAGATTTCTGGCACCTGGGGCATGAGCGTGGTTCACTATATCCCTTTGGCCTACTAGAATGGTAAAAATGGCATTAATTTGTGGAAATGAGCGGGTAAAGTCAATACAATTTTTTAGCGGTCAGATAACATCCGGCTTAAAATTAAACCTCCCTTGACCATAATAAAAGGGGATATATACGCAAGATCCCTGATTTTAATCATGAAAACAAGTTATCCTCAACGACGCTTTACTCGCTGTTGCTGTTACTGGTGAATTTACCTTGCTATAATGCTGGTCACATTTAATTGCCACACGTAAAAGTCTCCATGAGTAATAAGATTAAAAAAAATCTTAATGATTCTCCTGCCAAAGTTGCTGAAATCTAGTGAAAGTATTCCCCAAATTATAAATTTTTATCTCTTTATAAAACCATGAGGAAAAATTAAGATCGCCTGAAAAGGATTCTGTAAAAAGGGAATTCTTGTAAAGTAAATAAAGGCGGGCATCAATTCCAATCGTCCCGGGTGGAACCGAGAGTGACACCGAACGAAAAAAATAAAATTCCTAATTAACCTTGCAAAGATATCTTCTTTACTTGACACGTTCTAAAAAAAGATTTGGCAGGGATTAGGACTTTGGGATTGAAATTACAAGACTTCTTGAAGTGTAGCAATGTTGTCATGGGATAAGTATTCATTCGTTGTTATAAAATTGTTTATTCTGGCATTAAATTTCAAGAGGCTTAACGAACGCACGCTCTTGCAAAAGTTACATTTTAATAGTATTCAAGTTTTGTAACATGTTTTAAGTCCTTACTTTACGTAATCCGAATGTAAAAGCTTAACGAATCTACTGGGGCAAACTGTAAAGAGCTTGAAAATCCAGCTTCATATTAAACGAGGTGGTAAAACAAATTTTTAAGGTTTGTTCGAAAAGAAATATAGGTTAAAGCTTTATTGGTAAAAGCCACATATTTATGTTAAATAATAGAACATCACCATTTTCTACAGCTCAATATCGTTTTAGATTTAATGCTTACTTAAACACTGAATTTGTGGTTGCTGTAATGAACCCACTTCCGTAATTAAAGGATTTTGTGGAAAAGTAAATACAAGAATACATAAAATACTGAAAGACTTTTTTGTGACTTCACTATAAAGCAACAAAACCAAGCGTTTGGTTATTATTTCATTTTTGTTGTATTACAGATTAACCAATCCTTGCACGCATAAATAAAACTGCACACCCTTGTAACTAAAAGCAAAGAGCAACGCTGATGTCATTGAAGCGTTTTAAGCTCAACACTTCAACAGAACGAGCACAAGAGTGTTTTCCATTTAAAATACATGACAATTTTTAAGAAAAACACTTTTTATCGTGTTCACATATACATAGGTTAACCTCAAGTAAAATCCAATTTGAGACTTTAAAAATATTGCAAGAAATACTACGAGTACAATTCCCAAAACTTTTTCTTATGTTTATTGTGGCACATTTCGGTTTGTTTTACACCACCAATGCTCAGATGTTCGTGCCAGCTTCCGGGCTTGTAGGCTGTGGACTATGACATTTTGACGTCTGTTCTAAGTAAATATAACAAAAACCTACCTAACTACAGTAAAAGATACTCTATGAAACTCCAGCCATACATAAATAAATGATTTCGGAAGCTATATTGTAAAAGCATCTTTGAAAACAAACAAATTGACAACAAAGTTAACCTGCTCTTTAATGGTAGGTTTATTGTTTAATATAATTATTTTGCACCGACTTTCGAATTTAGTGGCTAAACATAAAAATTATATTTTGCTTTTAACTTTTTTTTTAGAGTCAATATTTTTTTAAGTGCTTTTTGATATGGCAATACAAGGCTAACAAAAAATATTGTCCGTATGAAAACAACGCATGGAAAAGTTCAAAGTTTTATAGTTTGAAACTTCTCCTAACGCTTTTTGACAGAGCAACATTTTTTGTTGTAGGAAGGTAGAAAAACGACACATGACGCAGAAATTGCATCTTTAGTTGAGGTTGTCAAATGAGTTTAACTTGAGTTTAATTAAAGAGACGATGTCGTGCGTAAGTTCGGTTTGGCACATAAGCATCTATAAAATAAAGTAAAGTAAAGAAATTTGTTTTAAAAAATCAGCTTTTATTTGTTGTTACTTTGAAAAATGATCTCGTTCTTCAAGATAATGTCCAACTTAGGGTTGAATGTATATGACTACACTAAATATAGTCACGAGCCAGGTATTCACCGTTGTGAGATAGGAGACTTCACTTCTATGAAGGAAGCAATGAGATAACGTCTTGTTAAGAACTATATTCTCACATAATGTATATCAGCGATACGTCGTGAATCGATCTTTTTACAGCATGCTCGCGTAGAAATGTAATGCTGTGGCTACTCATACCCACGGTACCCTGTTCCAAAAAGATTGGCAGTACGGTAAATAGGAACCAAGAGGCACTGATGTTATCAGCAGCCAGATGCTGTTGGTCGACCGATAATGATCAGCACTCAGTGGTGGGTGGTAGGTGGTTTTACATGAGAAGTTCTCCGATGCAATACGAATTCGAGTGACTGGAATGGTCGGAAAGCACATTAAGTGTAGCCAGATTATATTTTTGAGCAGTAGGCCACGAGGAAAAATAAGAAAATGTTCTGCGATGAAATCGTAGCAACAGCGTATTGAGGAAGAGTGAAGGAGGCATAGGAAAATGATGGGAAAATAAAGCAGACAGCAATACTCCATAAGAACGTGTACTGCCAATCTTTTTGGAACAGATTACAGGTGAACTTAAGCAGAGGGAGATTGTTGACTGTAGGGTGAATGTAACTAGTAAAAGTTATAGCGGTTTTAAGTTCACCTTTAGCTCACCAAACAGTCACATGAAATATGTGCTTAAAGCGATGCGCATGTGTGTATCACTTAAGCATTGTTTTGATGTTTTCATCGGACATGTCAGAGTTGAAACGATTTAGAAATAAAAATGTACACGAAAACAGTACACGATGTTTCGAGGCAAGAAATTATCTTCCATTTGACCCAGCTTGTTTGAGCATTTGCTATTCCTGACGACTGCTATGTTGTGAGTATGCATTTTCTATTTGAAAAAGTCCCTTGTTACGCAACTACACTACTCTTATATAATTTTCCAAGATTGCAGGAGCAGGTTGTATCTCGTCCTAAAATTATAAAGAGAAGCCCTGAAAATCCATATATTTTACATTGCACCGAAAAGGTGATTAAAATCGTTCAAGTTCGACTTAGTTATGTATCGCAAGCTGGGACCATGGGCACAGGCAATCTTAAAAATGGAGGTAAAGTCAATTTGAACAACGATTATTCTCGAAGGAAATTAATCACAAGAAATTAATCTTAACTGATATTCTCAATTATTCCCTGCGTTTTGTCCTCGGAGAAAATTTGGACCGGAAAGGCTCCCTCGTCGCCTAGACTCGGAAACTCCCGGACAACGAGATCAAGGAGAACAAACAAGTTCACTGCAAGGAAACGAAATGAGTCTTGCCCTGATCACGTGAGAGTTGTGAGCGTCGGTAATCCTATGGAAAAGTTGGATAAAAAAGTTAAGAAACAGCAAGGTTACCTATTTCATGAAACCTCACCCGAAAGTAGTACGTCATTTTTGCATTGTAGGTATGTATCCTTATTCTGAGAAATTCCATAAATGTTATGACCGCAGTAGGTGCAGTTTCAGTGGATCACAAATCTTCCAAATAGTTAGTGAATGCGGAACCAATAAGAATTTCTGGTGATTTAAGCCTATTGTTTGTCGATGTCTATCTAAAACCATTTGCTTATTTAGGGGGTATAGTTCTGTTTTCCGAAATCCTGATTTAATGTTTTGAGAAGACCGTTCAGCTAACTTGTCAAATAATTCATTTAATAGACATGGAAATATTGTCTTTGGAACGGTGGAACAGCGGCATCCTATACCAGCGCATTTCCAGTTAACTAAAACTTTCCGTCAGTTTGATTTCAACGGCCGAAAATATGCTACATCTAGTAAGACGATTGGAGTTCGGTGGCTGCTAAGTGCACTCTTCTAAAACTTTAACATTAATATGAGAGCTTAAGTTATCCGATATAATTATTTTTTCCCCGGCAACTTTTCAAAGTGAGGAAGTAATAGAGAAAAAAACCAGTCTTCCAGGGTAGACTTTCATCGATCCAACCATTTTTTTTACTGTTGTACCGTGCTCCTACTGGATCGCCCTCTGCCCACTGAACAAATGGAGAAAGCACACATCCTTCAGCATTTCCACAAAACATCAAGTCAACTGGTGCTTCTGATGAATTTTTAATTGCCTCTGGATATTTACAGCCGCATTTTGTTATTATTAATTTCTTACTAGGATCATCGACAAGATTTCTCTCATCAAAGTTCCAAATGTTGGCTGGAGGAACATCCTTACATTCATTTTCAAGGTTTAAATAAATCGCAAACTGTTTTTGAATTCATTGCAGCTGTTTTTCCTTTAATACTGCTGGATAAACGTAACGATACATACGATTTCTGCCGACATAAAAGTCCCTCAATCCAGCGTTATCCTGGAAAATCATCCTTAAATCGTTTTTCTATCTTTCCACAGCCGTCGAGGTAATGTGTGTGTTGGCAATCCAAAATCGCAAAGTAATTCATATATAGTATGATCTGCAAAGGACTTCATCATCCGTACGTCCTGGAGGGGCGGGATTTTTATTTACCGGCTTTCCAAAAACAAAGAGGTTCTATGTTCGACGTGTATTTTATTTTAAATTTTTATTTTTTTTATTTTTTGTCTGACCGGTCATAACTTCGTAACGCGTTGGCCGATTCTGAATTATATTCTGTTGGGTAGAGAACTCGTATATGCTCTGGTTGCTATCACGAGAAAAAAAATGGTGGTGGGGCGTGGTTGAAACCTAATTTTGTAACGCGTGAGTTACGTTGCCATTTCCGCTGAACTTGCAAAAGAAAAATTCATTAACAAGAAATGACCGTAAGGTGATATTCTCTAAGAGAACGGAAAACTTAAACTTTCCCACACCATCAGCGAATTCCCAGACGGCAACGGATCCACATGAAATTATACTCTTCTGATTATGATTGCATTTGGATGAAAAACAACTTTTGCTTCTAATCAAATTAAGTTAGTTCTGACTTGGTTTTATAATCGTACAGACGCAAAAGAGAAGATTCTGAAGAATCTCGGTAAAACTCTTAAGAGAATTTATATGTAAATTTTGTAAAAAAGTTTTCGTGGTTAAATAAAAGTGTAGTGATCTAAAGGAATATTTTATTTAAATAATTTTTTTTTTTTCTCACAATTAATTACGGAAAAATAAAACTCGTGTACCGATTTGGGTGGTTCTTTTGCTGTTGTATAAAGTGTGATCCCCCATTGATAATAGGAGAATAATTTCTTTAAATCTTTTTCTTATGGGTAAAGTATGTTTCTTGATTCATACCACGAGAAAATTTTTTTAATGGGATGGAGGTGGGGGTAGGGGGTTGAGCTTAAATTTTTAACGCGTGGACCGATGGATGATTCTTTTTTCGTTGTATAGAGTTGAAGACACTAAAAAGTGAAAAATAAAATAGTTTTTCAAAAAAAAGTTTAACCGACTTCACAAAAAGCGCTAAAAAGAATAAAATAATTTCTAATTTTATATCTATTACGACATTTTGAAGTCGGTGCAAATTAAACAAATAAAATAACTATAGAACCACAATTGAAGATAAAACATAATACTACCTGAACTTTTCAGCTCACGGGATCGTAAGAAAGGACAATTAAGTACTTTTATTGTAGTTGTTTGGTTTGTTTGATTTGCACTGCAGGCTTGTCACTGTCAACAGATGTATTCATAGCATCTATCGTGTACGGCAAATACGACCGCCCTCCTACCTTTCTCCGCATTTCATTTCGCGATAATTTCTCTGGAAAGATCACGTCAAATTTTATAAGAAGCCCAAATATATAATAATACTGTTTTATAGAGCATTTTTATAAAACCAAACTTCCAATATTTTGAAAATTTTAAAATATCTCTACAAATAAAAGCGATACTAATATGGATAAAATTTATAACTAAAGACAAGATATAATGTTTGTCAATTTATATAATCATTTATACTTACCACTGAATAATCTTACGTTGATAATTTGCTATCACAAATAACACTCTTAGTTCCATGAACACAACTACTCACTGTGGAATCGAAGTCACTATTAACGAATAGGCATGTACGAAAAGTACCTACTCGTTATTTCGATACTCGTTACTGCGTGAAGTCCGAAGTAACGATACCCAGTTTTCAGATGTACTCGTTACTTTACCCGTTAAGAATGGTACAGGATAAACCTCAACTGGCACTTCTGTACCGAATACTCATAACTTTTAAATTCTTCGGCATTCAAATACAATTGAGTCCTAGCTGCGTTTTTGTAGCGAATCTTTGTAAAATTTACAAATCCAGCTGCATTTTGCTGTCTTTACTTGAGAATGAGAATTTAAAGCTATGCCCAAATAGCACAAAGCTACTCAAAGGTTACATTCGCTGACACATTTTAGAAAAATGTGTATGTGTTTGGTAACTATTTTTCTTATAGTTTCAAAACAGTGTCTAAACAGCATTGCTTTTGTCACATTAGTTACACAGTTTGTTTACCAATAGTAAACAGATACCCAAATCTGTTTAGTAACACACACTTAACATATGATATCAAGGTTACTAAATTGAAACTATTTTGTGTAAATGTGGAATCAGAATTTACATCAAGTAAACACAGTTTAGCATAGGTTACTTTTAAAATTTAGGTTTATTTTTAAAAATTTTCCTTTTAGAAACTTTGTGTCAAGATGGTTGCTCGTAGTGTTTCGCGTGCATGAAATAAAAGAAAAGTGTTTAAGCACTCTTATACATATTATAGAAAAAACTAACACTGCGACAGCTGCTTGTTCAAAATATTAAACATCAAAGCAAGATATCCGTAAAATGTTACCTAGAAGTTTCACGTAGTTTTTGGTAACAATTTGGACCCGTTTTTGAATCAGATATTGAAAAAGTGTTCAAAATGATACAAAGATGAATCCAGTCACAATTTCAGTACATTTTGAAAGCAATCGCGTATATTGTGCCTGATTTGTTATTTTGAGACTATTTCGAATTTTTTTAGAATCATAAACGAAACTTTTTAGAAGAAGATTCTTAATAGTAACTTGTTGAAATTGTCGCCATCGTATGTTCAGTTTACGTAATCTTTCTGAATGTTAGCAATTTTTGTATTGAATTATTTCGTTATTATGCAAGCCTTTTGAATGTTAAACCTTTTAAGAGAAGAGGAGGAGAGTTCTTGCAACACTTTTTGACGCCTAAGGATATATTTAAGAATTTTTTAAACCTACTAAAATTTCATCAATATAAAATTAATTCCTAAATTTAGATTATTTTGAAAGCGCGTTAAAGATTTCCAACTTCTCCCAAAAACTGTTCGGTTAAACAGCTGTTGTTTATATCTTTTCTAATTTGAGACGAGATAAATCATTAATATTTGTCAATAGTAAAGACCTACATGATTATTATCATGACAGTGCTTTACGTGTAATTCTTGACTTTTTGCATATGTCACACACTTACAGGTGCTTGAAATTGGAAGAAATATTTTCCGTTAAGGAATTCAAAGGAAATAACGAGGATTATAGATAATAAATTTTTAAAAATAACTTCTTTATGCTAAAATGGCAGAAAGAAAAACAAGCGATTTATGGTTAGATTTTAGTCTAACCGAACAAGAAAATAAAGCCAGATGTGATATCTGTAAATGTTTATTTTCTTACAAGGGCGGTGAAAGCTCGAAATTGAGAAAACATTTATTAAAAAAGCATCCAACAATAACATTGAATGTCGAAAGCTGTAGAGTTAACAAGAACAGAACCGAAAAACAGAAAAACTCAAGCTATTCTAACTTCATTTGTTACACGGTCAATATCAATTTCAAGGCAAAAGAAAATAGACCAATTAGTTTTGAAAACGATCGTTAAGGATTTACAGCCATTTTCTATAGTAGACGATGAGGGTTTTAAGGAGCTTTGTGAAGGCTTTGACGGTTCTTACAAGTTACCATCTCGTACAACTTTAAGTCGCGATTGGTTGCCACGATTTTATGCAGACATTAGAAATAATGTAAAATGTAAGCTCAATTAAGCAGAATTTATAACCTTACTACCGACACGTGGACATCACGTTCAAAAAAACGTTATATGTGTGTAACAGCTCATTTTGTTGATAGTAACTGCACTATGAATAGCATCTTACTTGATTGTTTTGAAATGCACAAAATTTACAGGATGGAATGAAAGCGGTTGTTAATGAGTAGGATATAAATGGAAAAGTGCATACCATTGTAACAGATAATGCTGGTACCACTGGCCTTGTGCAGCTTATTCATTAAACCTTGTAGTGCAAAATTCTAAAGCTGTTATTTCGGTTATTAAAAAAAAAGTTAAAACTATTGTAAAATATTTTCATAGAAGCACAGCTGCAACAGAAAAATTGATTTATTTTCAAACACGAGCTGACACGAGTCATACATCAGTTGAACTTATAAATGACGTCGTGACCCGCTGGAATTCGACATACGAAATGTTTCAAAGGTTTGAAAGACTTCAGGAACATGTAGAAGCAGCACTTGGCGTCATTCACAATCCTGTTGAAAGCCTTAGCGAAGAAGAATGGGACACTTTGCGAGAAGTTTGTGTATTATTAAAGCCATTTCAGCAAATTTCAGTTGAACTATCATCTGAACAAACCGTATCAATTTCAAAAGTTACTGTCTTTCTACAAGGATTGAGGTATAACTTTGAGGAGACTTGTTTGATAAGTAATAGATTTCCAAGACCAGAATATAATAATGTTTTATCCAGGCCAACATTTTTGGATCCGAGGTTTAAAAGTAAAGGTTTCGAAAATGCTGATGCCTTAATAGCTGTAAAAGAAAGTGTAACCAGAACAGTTTCATCAATTACAAGGGATAACGAGAATCAAGCAGAAATTGAAACGCCATCAGCATTTACACATCCAGAAGTGATATATTATGGTCTCGATTCGAGAAGATTTAAAATTCGAAAGGAACACCTCTTTCTCCAGGTCTGATTGAGGTAAGGCAATTCACTGAAGAGATAGTACTACACAGAAAGGAGGATCCTATGAAGTGGTGGAAGACCAGGGAATTAGTATATCCGGGTTTGGCGAGGCAGGAGAAACGTCACCTTGGTATTGTTGCCACTTCCGTTCCCAGCGAGAGAGTATTTTAACTGGCTGGGGATATTGTTTCTGAAAAACGTTCACGTTTAACGAGCAAAAATGTTAAAATGCTTACATTTTTAAATTCTAATAAGAAATATTTGAAATAGCTTGAAAGTTTATTCAACTTAAATCTAACAATGTGAAAAAGATGTTGTGCTTTGCTTGTTTTCTTTATGAATAATTTTGTTTTATTGTTTAATTAATTCTTTTATTTCTTCTCAAATAAAAGTTAATGTTACTAAATCTTTGTTTTCTTACCGTATTTATTATTTGCCTTAATCAAATTTAAATTTTAGGGGTGATTTTAAAAAAGAAGACATAAAGTATGAGCACATATGAAGTAGATTTATTAACGTATTTGTGGTTACCTTTATTTATTTTCAGTAACGAGTACCTGTTTTAAAAGTAACGAATATTTCTAGTTACTCTAAAGTAACGAATATACACATCCATACTAACGAAGTACATAGCGTGGCACGTGATATTTGCAAACAAGTGGCAACAAGCACCAAGAATAAGTCGAAGAATATATAAGAATAAGAATAAGAAAAGAAAAAGAATAAGTTGTTATATTTGTAATTTTATATTTGGAAAGACTGTAATGAAAAATTCAAGGAGTTATCACTAAATTCAATGAAATTTTCTGTTTCTGATTAAAGCAATAATAAGATAGCTTATGCAGAAAAATTTAATTTGTGCCAGAATCATGGATCACAGAATTAATAAAGAAATTAAAATTAATCAATCAAATAAAAACAAATTGTGAAAACGTTTCCTTTAAAAGGAGTTACATTTGCGAAATTGTTGACGAGATGTGTAAAAAATTAGAAGCAGCTGTACATCAATGGATGTTGGAAAAATGCAAAGGAATTTGTACAAAATTTAAAGTAAAGTTATGCCAAAAACACCAGCCAGTTTTAAGGATACAATGGAAATTTTCAAGAAGGAAGATATAATGAAACAATTCTCTTTGGTAATTATACAATGGCACCTATTCATGTTACATTAAAAATATTGTTGCAATTGGAATAATTTTCATTTCCAAAATAAATAGAATTTATAATATTAACCCCATTGTACAAAATTCATAAAATTACAATTCGAACTTCAATTATATTCATTTTCAGACATTCTAATTTATTTGTATCCTGATGGCCTCTGATACCGACATAAATCCAAACGGATTTTGAGACTGCACTTGGAAATTAAGAATATTTTTTAATTAAGAATATTTATCCGCAGGCAATCATGAAAACCTGCTGGTTTCATTATATGCAAGCTTAACGAAGAAATGCATCTAATATTTCAAATTTTATGCGAGACTTGACCAGTAATGCAAAAGCTAAGAGAAAATTTTAAAAAGTTTTACGTCTACCGCTTACAAAACCAAATGATTTAATTGCTGCATATGAAATGTTAAAAGAAAGAGCATTAAGTACCACCTTCGCTATAAAGTATAAACCATTCCGCCGGTATTTTTTTTGTACCATTTTTTAAGTACTTTGAGAGACAATCGATAAGAAAGGTTAATAAAAGTTAATAAAATGAACAGTTCTTGAAAACATTATAATTGTATACTTTTATTATTATTATTGTATACTTCTATTGTATACTATTATATTTGTAGGAGGGCGCTGCTTATACAGGGTGTAGCGTTTCTAGAGGTCAATATGAGTACAAATTATAGCTCTCACCAAGGCAAACACAAAATTGTATGGCAGGGGGGGCAATCTTAACTGTGTGGGAGTTACAGGGTGATTCATATATTTCAGTTTTTCATGGTATGCACATTACTCTTTTATTTTTATCTTTTGATCTACCCAAGACAGTGACATCAAACAACTACTATCCCAATGACATTTCCAAAATTGTCAATAATGTTAATCTTACTCCTACCATTGCAGGTACAGTAACTTCCAAAAGTGGAAAAAATGGTTTGCGATTACCTAAAATTCAGCATTTTCCCAAATTTTCTCCGAAATTCATGTAATTAGTACACTTCTTTTTATTTTGATTGGATTGCCCATCTCATTTCCTTTCCAAAAACGTACAACATATCTACGTGGGAAAGATATATAGAAATTTATACGTCGTTATCCTATCAGAGAATATTATAAAAAACAATAATTTAAAGAATATATGATATATCGGTTCTGTTGGTACTGTGCAAGCATTACAAGCTCTATCCGAATTGTTATGAAAAAATTAAAAGGTTTAAAGGTTAGGTTAGGTGAAACGCACCTAGGCAAATTATTAGGAAATTCAACAAATTATATGCAAACCTTTTTTTAATTTTCTTGATTTTTTTCGTTGAACGAATTTTTTTAATTTATACCTAAACTTTTATTAATAAACCAATGTTTTAAGTTGTTTATCTATTTCCGGAAGAATAAAACTGGCAAATTCAAATTAATATAAACTAAACTTGAAATGTATTTTTAGAAGTGTTATTGAGAATATTGGAATAAACTTATTATTAATTTCAAATTCTTGCACTAAATATATAGAATGAGTCTTAAAACCATACGATTTTGTGACTCCTACAAGTGAGTCTTCTGGGCAGAATCAAAAAAATAGTGGATATGGCCCAAAACCACGCTTGAGTTAGCCATAAAGCCATTCTGACATTATGACGTATGGCCTTATGACATGGCACCTATAAATACGTAAAATCCAAAAAATATTGTACATTTGAGCGGTAATGTACATGAATATTTTAAAAGCTAACGTTAAAAAAATTAATGCCTTTTAAATATGTAATATACATATTTACTATGTATATTATTTAAAAGCCATTAATTTTTTTACATAAAATGAAAATAAAACTTAAATTACATCCAAGGAGAGGAGAAAGGGTGCCCATAGAGTTCCCAGGCACATCAGGTGAGTATGACTCAAAACAATTATTATTCTTTTTTATTTTTTAGGTGTTGCTGAACTTATAAATATAGAATGAAAAGTTTTGTTAATTTATGATTTTATCTAGAAATTAATCGAAGGAATAAGCCAAATATTGATTTTTCACAAAATAGCGGATTTTTAAGGAAAATGTTGGACTCAAATTGTTTATAAAATGAAAAATATATATTGGATTTGAAAATCTTTCGATTAATTTCTAAAAAAAATATATTCAAAAAGATTGCGTTAAAATTTGAGCTGTTCTCGAGATATAGTGTACACCACCCTTAAAAACATGGTTTTGAGAAAAATGTGTTAAAAGTTTCAAAACCATTTTACATTTTTTTAACTTACACAGAGTCATCTATTCCAAGAAAATTTAATACACAAGAGAAATAAAATACACATATTGGCAATACAATAAGGTAATAAAAGAGGGAGCGCTCCAGGTAGGCAGCTGCTGCTCGAGTCTCTGCTCTGCACGCTTTCCCTCGCCCGATTATAACTCTGATAATATTTGTGGGGTGGACCTGAAATTTTGTGTGTACAATCTTTAGTGTATGTATATTAAAAAAATGAAAGAAAAAATTGACAAAGCAGTAATTCGGTCGTAGACTTTAAATCGATTCGGATCATCAACGCGAATACTCAACATGGACCGAAACGATCAGTCGGTCAAACTTTATTCACATTTCGAAAATGTGTTACGCAGATTTCCCGTTGATGAAACGATTAGTGTTAAATGGCTCATAGAATTTGAGCAATACGCCAACACTTTTCATTGTTGCGAGTTACAAAACTTTATTTTTTTCAAGCATTCGTTAAAAGGGGCGGCAAAAGTTTTTATAGATTTCGATGCTAAGCCGCAAACATATCATGATTTGAGGAGCGACCTAATATAGGAATTTGAACCTAAAGTGAGTAGCGCATAGTAAGATGGAAAATCGAAAAGTGATGAAGCATTACGCGAATATTTGCATTACATGATGGACATCGCTTCACAAGCTGAGGTGGATGAAATATTCATCATCGGACACGTTATTGAAATAATAAAGGATCACGCGAGTAATAAGTACGCGCAAAAGCAATTAAAGATTTTAAAGAAAATTAAGTAATTTATGAGGAATTAAGAAGAGACAATTACAAGCAGTTGAGTAAAGGTAACGAAAGTGATAGATATTTCAAAAGAGAGTTAGGGAAGGAAACTCAGAAAACAAAACGATTCTGTTTTAATTGCGCATCACCAGATGATAAATTCCACTTATGTCCACAGAAAGTAAAAGGTCCTAAATGTTTCGGATATAATCAGTGTGGATATAAAAAACCAGATTGTCCAGGAGACACAGTGGTAAAGAAATCGTCACGTGTTATTGTAAAAATTGGCATGTACGTCCCTTGTAAAATTAATAATTACGTACGTAGAGAGTTTGATATTTACTGGAAGCAATATTTGTATTGTCAAGGTTTTTTATTTAGCATCGATGAATCCGAAATGCCTTTGCGAGAATTCCCGATTATGGGTAGCCGGACAAGGGACGAAAATAATTGAAATTGTGGTTGCCAGCCAAGGCACCAAGAAGTTTAACCCGCCTGCAACGCCGCCTTTCGGAGGTTTTTGGGAATCTTGTGTAAAGTCTGCCAAACGCCACCTATACAAAACTATGCAAACATATGAAGAATTATATACAATTTTACAAATAGAGGCATGTCTAAATTCCAGACCTTTTCCCCCTTGTAAAATGATACAACAGACCGCAGCATCCTTACTCCTGGACACATCGTAGCTGGCCGACATAACTTCACTAGAATAGAACCTTCTCCACTAAATCCCCACCAACATCCTTTCAAGAGATTACAACACATTAAGTTACACTCAAAATTCCAATAGGACAATGGCCACTAGGAGGAATATTTAAAATTCACGCTGGACATAATAATTAAGTTACATTTCAATAATAAAACTCTCAATAAGCAGGACGAGATCCCGCTTTCAAGCTTTCCATTTTGTTATGTCATGACGAAGCTTCCGCAATTGTCCGACCACCCCTACTACATTCATCCCCAATACGATGTACTCAAAGTATCGCCGACAGTCAACCAAATACGGACAACACCAAAATCTAAAAGGAATTTCGTTTTCAAACCCAAGCTAACAATTTACGCTCCTGGTATCAGAGTACCAACGAGACTAAGACCAGACCCGAAAGTGGCACCTAAGAGAAGCCTAATACCATCAGATCCGGCTTTCAACAAATCATCTATAGAATTATTTGACCCGCCAACTCAATTCATCGACACACTAATTAAGCCACCGGTTGAATTCATGAACACATTAATTAGTTAAGCCAATAGTTAAATTCACGGAAACTCCAATAAGCCATACTAAACCACATCAATTTAATTTATGCATTCCACAGGATTTACTGTTGCAAGTTCCATTGCACTGGAATTATAAAAAATCTAAACAATGAAAATGAAGAAAAAACACGGCAAAATATGTATCTTCCATCAGCCAAATGTTAGTTTATTTATAAAGTTATCTGTTTCATCCTTTGTCCTCTATAATATTCCCACCATCCGAATCTATGCAGTTGAAACTCTCGAAATTTAAACGGACGGAAAGTGTCTGAACTTTTAGACAAATAGTTAAAATACTTATCTAAGAATGCATGGGGAGTGCATTTTCGTTTCCAAAACTCTCCGATTGCCAGCACCCATCCCCCCCACAAAATCCATCTCCTAAAATTATTCAAAATACTTATTTACTAAAATAATACAAGCTTTCGTGTCACTTGGCATTTCCAATGAAATGGAATGGCATTGAAAATCTCAGATAAAAGGGAAGACAAAAGTACTAACAGGTAAGCGAACTGAGGTTAGAGACTCCTACGGTTGGAGGAATACGGATTGAATTTACAAGTGAGGTCAAATATCTAGGAGTGATTCTAGATCAAACACTCACATAGAATCCTTACCTCAGTAGAATTACAGGAAAGGCTATGACTGCCCTATGGTCCTGTGAAAGACTCTTCGTTAAAACTTGAGATCTAAGGCCTAAAATGGCCCTTTGGAAATTATAAAACCCTTGGCCACCTATGCGGCTCTCGTGTGGTGGACAAAAGCAGAAAAAAAGACAGCGCAGTCTGCATTACATCACTTTGGTTTTTTAATTACCTTACCGCTTCAGTTTTTCAAAAATTTGCCATTGTTAGCATTATTTAAAATAAGCGGGTCGGCCTCACCCAATCAGAGTTCTGTAACATCCCATTATTTTAAACTTTCAATAATATTCAAGATACGGACACAAGATGAGGTGATCTTATTAGTAACAGTGGTCATATAAATTAACACAAAATTATTTATTTTTTCTTCCTTAATCCTTAAAGGCAGTCCTTTCAAACGTTGATATAAAATCTGCCCTATTAAAAATTTAAAAATATACACCCCGTGCAACAAAAAGAGCCGCACGTGATTTGCTTTTTCATATCTTCCAGGCTCAATTCGTGCTAAATAGTCTCCAAGATGTCCAAATTGCTTTTAACGGTTGTTGATGTGCAATAGCACTCTTCTGCTAAAAATATTCACTATGTACAGTTGCATACATGCATAGGGTTCGAGACGTTATTAAGGCAAAGGGCGGTACTACAAAGTACTAATTTTTTTTTAAACTCAATTTTAAAACTTTTAAGTTTTGAAAATACATTTTTAAGTTTAATAAAAATAAAGAGATATTGTTGGCTTACTGTATTTTTAATTTTTTATGAAATAACATTGCTTTAAAAATTTGAACAAAATGAAGCATTTTTTGATTTCAAACGAAAAACTAAATTTTTTTTTTAAAACAAATTACATATTGCATAAAACATACTTTTTTAATTGGGTTATATGTGAATAATGTAAAATACACAAAAATTACATAATAAATTGTTGTTATGTAACTTTAAACTTGCGGCTCTTTTTGTTGCACGGGGTGTATATCATAAGCTTTAACTATGAAAATATGTGCGCGTCACAAAAACAATAGGACAAATTTTAAATTCCTACTTCACGTAGTATTCGAAAAAACGCTTGTGATAGACAAACAAGCGGACGCACGAGTGATCTTATAAGGATTCTTTTCTTCTTTTGAGATACGGAACCCGCCGAGAGTTAACTTTTCTTTAACTGTTTCCCTATGAGTAGAATTCAAGGGAAAAGCAAATACGATAGTTAAGATTTCCATGCTTTGACTAGACAACTTTAAGAAATTGGGGTAATTTAAGTTGTCATTTGATAAAAAATAAAAATCTTTTAAGAAATTTATGCTTCACAGAAATGGAAAATACAATAGAGACTTAAACGCGTGGATCTGATTCCATTAATCTAGCAACAATCTGTCATGTACTTTCACCCTTTTCAAAGAGTCGGTTTGAACACAATCCTTTATTGTCCTTATTTCTTCCCACAACTGTTGAGTTAAAAGCAAATCCATTAATTTTGTAAGCTTTGCTTTCATTTATTTCACAACATAGCCTGCGGTATTCACACACTTTCTTAATTATTACACAAACTTTTAAAATCAGCTATTTTGTTCTATTTTCGTGTTTTCAACTAAACACATCGCGAATATTCCATTGAAATTTGTTTATCAGATTTGCAAACTTATGCAAGAGAAACCTTAACTTACCTGCCTTCCTGCATTCCAAAGGGAAAATTTCGAAACTAACATACTAATAGCGCTGGTAAAGCTAGTGCAGATTAAACTTTGCGATAACTGTAATGGAAACACAGTTCGTTTAGCTCGAACCCTTTTTAATTTACCTGTTGTTTCTGCTTTGCGATAGAAGTTCTTTTGTTGGATAACATTTCCTTTCGCCTCTTTTTATGTTAAACTTCCTAAAAAAAGGAACTACAACCAACTTTATTAACTTCCCACATATAGGGAAGTTATTGTAATGGGACCGATTTTCAAAATTTTTAGTTTTAAAATTTTTTTACATTTCAAAGTCAGCATAGTCAACAAGTTACGCATGTTTTTGAACACATGTATGTGTGTGTGTGGGTGTGTGTGTATGTATACGTATGTACATACGTACGTTCGGACCCACTTTTTTCGACAACGATATCTCGCGAACAAAAAATGATAACGACTTCGCTATGGTGCCATTCGAAGCGTACTATTATCAATAAGAGCTGAAAGAAATTTAATCAATTTCGGTTCAGTCATTTTTTTGTTTAAACAAAAAAACTGAAATAAAGTTGATTTTAGACTTTCTTGAAAAGGATTTCTTCGATATAATTTGTTCTCATGATGATCGGGACATCAAAAAGTCGGATTATAACAATTTATTATGAACAGCAATTGTTTAAAATGATGAAAAATTGTTTATAATAATAAATAATTGTTTATAACAATAATAAATTTATAATCATAAAAAATGGTTTTACCTGGTTGAAAATTGATTATGAAAATTGGAAATTGAATACAAAATTGAAGATTGTTCATAGCAATTGAAAATTATTATAAACAATGAAAAATTCTTATAAACAATTGAAATTTTTTTTACCACAAACAATTTTTTTATGAATAAACTTTGTTTATATCAATTAAAAATGGTCTATAACAATTCAAAATTATTAATAACAAATGAATTCCAAACAGAGTGCATTTATTTGGTTTTTATTAAAAAATAGTGCTATAACGGAATAATTTTTGAAAAAATTTTTTTGCATCTAATTACAACGAAATTATTATGATAAATTAAATTCATTAATTCATTTATTTCTAAATTTAAAATAAAAATTTTTTTAATTATTTGTGAATGACATAAAAGTGGGCGAAAGTTTTTTTTTAAATAGATTCATCTGATCTAATTGGTTCTGATACAACTCGATACTTCAAAAAAAAAAAACATATTTATTTGTAACATTAAAAAAATGGTAAAAAAACCATAAATAGTAGATATTAATGATAAATAAAACAATAAATCGAATAGTATGAATTTTATTGAGTTTTCACTTACTCGTTTGTACTATGAACATGAAATTTATCGCCATTAACAATTAAATATTGTTAATAATAATTGAATATTGTTACTAACAATTGAAAATTGTTATTAACTGGGAAGTTGTTCGTGTGGACCTCAAGGGTCGCACTAATGATGCGACACCCAGAATCTGGACCCACCCCACTAGTTTTAGTTAGTAGTTACGCAGATGGTGGCCAACCGCAATCAGGTTCACAGCGGAATTACATTCAGCAACTATTGAGCGTACCCTAACTGTGAACACTGTATTAAAAGTTTTGAGTTCATCCTGCATGTGGAAGAAAGCTCCAAAAATCTTTTATTTTTAGGGCTGCTGGCTAATTATTGTCGGTTTCCTTATTATATTGGTTAGTTCTTTTTAGTTTTGGAGACGAAGTTGGATGAATTCGTTGAGCGGCACGACCACCATGCCATGGGCCCCGGGTTCGAGATCAGATTTCCCCGTGAGCTTATATTAAGCTATTAAGAAATTAAAATAATCCACTCCGTCTCTGGGCTGTTGTCTAGCTCGCAGCAATGCAAATAAGACTCAAGTTTTCTCACCCTAATTCCCTTCCGGGCAAAAACCATGCTAACTAATCAAAGGGTTGTCCCCTAGGGTTTGCTCACATCATATAAAAAAAAGCATATTACCGACTTTTCTTTGAGGAAAGTCGTTTTAAGGATTTGTTCATAATCAAATCAACAACGTAACGTAAAAATCCTCGAAAAATGCTCTTTAAATGGTGGGACGAGTAGTTCCTGACCCGTAAATTTTAAATAAATTATTGAAATCCCAGAGATACACAAAAATCCACTTAAATCAATCCATTGAAGTATGTATTAATATCTAGCTCAGGAAAGCTAACAAGCGGTGATAAGCATGGGGAAAGCACATTCTATTCGAGCATGTATGCGGAAGATTAGAAAGATACTTGTTAAAGCTACGTTAAAGTCGTCTAAACTGACAATTTTTTTTGCAGTTCTATCGACCTTTAATTTTATATTAGTGTTGCTTGAGTTGATGGGATTTTGTACCTGGCACCCAATTCAATGAAGGATTCACAAAATATGCTTTTTGCGATAAAAACACAAAGCATAGACATGTTGCTAGATCACGTAAATACGATAGCGTGTTAACGCACGTTAATACCATCTTTGTCGGGAAAATTTCTTGGAAAATTGTATACCTCTGTAAGTACTGCAATAAATTAAAAATATTCAATCAAAGCTTTCACAGAATCGGATGGTCTTCAGAATTACAAAAAGAAATTGTTCGTAATTGGTTTGTAAGATTTCACGCTAACACACACCCTGTTAATGGCCTCGAGTCAGTTCGAGCCAACTACTGCAGTTTCTGTAGTATGACACATGTTTGAGCGACATTTTGTTAGGGTTAGGTGTGTGTCGTGGGTTGAATACGTGACGCGATAACTGGGAATAGAAAGATTGAGAACAACATACGTTAAAAAGGTACCATGCAGGCAAAACAACGCACAGCTAGGAGAAGTGGAGGGCCTGCAGTGCTTAGCTCATCGGGTCGGAAGAAATCGTGTCTCATTCTATGTATTTTGGAAAAAATTTAGAAAAACGCTGAAGTTTAGGAATCACAAAATTTTTTTTTACTATCGGAATTGATACGCCAGTACTTTAGAAATGGGCAGATATAAGTTTTTCAAGTGATTCGAACCTTTGAGTCCGAGTCATTTAAAGGATTCGTTCCGAAAGATTCGTTTCCTCGGACTTATTCTTTCCAGTCAACAAGTCTGATAACCAAAATCGGTTCCGTTTAGATTCCCCAACTCACAACCTTCACTGTACTAACCTAATATGACTGTCAGTCACTTGCTTGCTTACTGTGAAACGGACTCAAAAAGTATAAATGAACGACCAACCGCAACCGGAATTGAGTCTTGTCGTTCAGGGCATGGACTCTTTCCTTTGGAACAATTCGGTCGTACTCGACCCATCTCTACAGCACATCTCTACATACATTCGGGAAGTAGGTCTTCCCGTGTGCCTAATGTTGCTGCGTTGAGTTGAACAAATGATAAAACTAAAATAATGAGGCGCATATTATTAAAATTTGGAATTTACGAATCACCATGTAACTTTTAAACGTTTGAAATTGTACCCTCCTCCCTGCTATATACTTTTTTGTTTGTCTAGATGGCATATTTCATCCTTTTTATTTTGGCAGAAATTATGCGAAACAACGTGTATATGCGGGGTGATTCAGTTCAAGGTGCCTTTCGGTATGCCATGTTATTCCTTGATTGGAGCTGGCCAATTCGTTTTTCCACATACGTCCTTCTTGAATACGCTTACGTCCTATGGATTAGAATTATATATATATATATATATATATATATATATATACATATATATATACATATACATATACCTATATCCACCTTTTCTTATCGACTGGATTTCTTCCTATCTAAGAGACAGGACATATCGTGTATCGCTCCGTGCCCTATCTCGAGAATTTTCAGAGCTTCATCTGGTGTGCCACAAGGTAGTCCTCTTGGCCCTCCACTATACGTTCTTGCCATTAATGACATTTTCCGCCTGACCTCGCACTCTAGTTATCTAATCTACGCTGACGCCTCCCTCATTCAAAATGAGTTAGATACGTTCATGGACTGAATTTCGAGAAACGTGAGGCTATGTCCAGGAGCTTTAATCCACAAGTTTGGAGTTTACAACTTTGCCGGGAAAGGCCTCCGTCGCGTGCTATCTGTAACTGTACTTTGGATTAAATTTGATAAGAAACTTAACTTTAATCTGCACATTTATTTTATTGCGTCTAGAGGCAGTTTAATCTTAGGCCTTGTAAAGCGTTGGTTTAGAGCAGACATGTCAAAGATGCGGCCCACAACACATATTTCTGCGGCCCGCTTTCTTTTGGGAAACAAGTGGAAAGCGGCTCCAAAATCAATCTGTTGGTCTTTCTGTTGCCACCAGTTCACGTACGCACAACCCTCTTCGTATCTTCGCCCACGCCGCACATCTTTCGCTGCCATTCTTCTCTTGTGCAACGAACAATACATTTTGTCATAATGTTCTTTGCAAATTAAAGCTTTCTATAAAGATTGAAATTTTTGTTCTTTTGCGGCCCACATAAACTTAATCTTTGTTTATTAAGGCAATCTTAGCCTTTGAGTTTGACATGCTTGGTCAAGAGAGTTCTCGGATTTACCAACTTTGATTCATTTATACTGGTCCTTAGTTAGACTTATTCTAGAATATGCATCTCAGGTCTGGACGCTCTACTTCGCTGTTAATTTCAAGCGTAATTTTTTCAGAATTTTGCTAAATGGCCCACCTTGGGACGATCCGTGTAGACTCCCGCCCTACACCGACCGCCTACGTTTGCTCGGTTTGCATTCACTTGAGAAAAGGCGAAAAGTCGCTGACTTGGTCTTTCACCAGGTCTTGAACTCTAATATAGACTCGGGTACTCTTGTTAAAAAGGTTTCCTTTAGGCAATCATTATCTCCGTAGACTGGCTATATTGCATGTTAACTCATCCAGATCAAATTATGGCATGTATGATCCAATTACCCGTTTATACAGGGTTGTTAATGAAAGTCCGAATTTAGCTCTAACTCTTAGTAAGGAAGCAAGTATCCTTATGCTACCGCTCTCTGTTATACGTGTTTTGTGCTGGGTTTCATTGCTTGCTTTTCCCCTTTTCCTTTATTTTGCTTGTTTTTCTTTGAATGTTGGTTTGGGAGCCTGATTCTACCGTTTTGATGAAATAGGTCAATTTTTCTTGGCTCCTTCCTAGAAAGGCGCCTTCTGTGTTATAAGGTTTAATTCCAATCCCAAAGCCTTATAAGAAAAACACATCGAGCTCTCTAAACTTCTTTTCTCCTGGTGGCTAATTGCTGTAACGATGCCAAATCATAAAAGTAAGCAAGAGACTTTATAAAATGAAATTCGAATGGCAATGGAGGATTCTGTGTCACATATATGTGTCTATTATGCGTCACGTATAAAAATTTATTTGTATTATTTCTAAAGTTTTAAATACAAGCATTTTGTATTCTATTCCAAAGAAGTTCTCTAGAACTGATAACTGAACTACATACTCTATCAACAAATAAAATTCTGCAGTGATGAAGTCAAGTGATCGAAAAGGTCCACCATATCCCATCCATCGTGTAGTATACGATATCATTAGTAATTACAGGGCTCTTAGGTTTTTTGGCCAATGATTGCTCTAGTTGCACTATTTTAAAGAGAAAATAACTTCAGGCAGCTCCATAGGGGTTCTTCCTTTTAAAAGAGAACATTAAGAGATTTTGTAATAAATATTAAAAATATGCTTACTTTTAGAAAATTTTGAAAATAATGAGGGTCCTGTATGATAGTTTTCGTTAAGAAATTTGAAGTGTTGGAAAATGTATGTTAAAAATTTCAAGAAAGTAAAGGAAAAATAAGCACGATGATTTATTGCAGAAACTTCTCATCTGGGACATAAAACGTCTCAGACACAGCTTCGTCATTTACATCTTGGATGGGCATCTGAAAATATAACTTCTTTACTTTTCACCGAGCATTTCAAGTTATGACTCCTTCATGGACATCTTTGAAGACTTCGTCTTCATTTAATACGCAAATATCTTTGGACCCAGCGTCTTCGGAAACATCTTATGTAGACGGCTTTGTTGCTAACTCGAACATCTTTTAGCACAGCTTCTTTTGAAGATCATCTTTGCGTCTTTCATCTTTTGGATCATGTTAATAATGATAGGAACTTCTTTACATCTTCCCCATTGATTTTGACAGGAGTTATCAGGGGCCATATTCTGAGGTATCGAGAAAATCTTTAGGCATCAGGTCTGACTATACGGTTGTGTGGCGAATTGTTCTAGACTAATACTTCTAGACTAATTCATTCATTCATTCATTCATTCTTTTTATGGGTTGCGACACTTCATATAAAATTTTACTTCTTAAAGTTAGGTATAGTCGTCTTCATTGGCTTTTCAATTATGGCGTGAATCGTCTGGGGACAGTTCAATATTTTCAGTTGGGCATGCTTCTTTATCTTCGCCGTCATCTTCACTTTCTTCATCTTCAGATTGAAATGGAGTAAAAGGGCGCATATAATCGTTAAATTTGGACGGTCAAAATCTCCTAGCTTCTATAGCTCTAAATGGCCTTGGGGCTAATATGGCGACTAATTCACCTATCTGGTATCTTGTAGCCTCGTTTCTTCTTTTGTTGCAATCTTTTCTATTTTCATTTTGTATCTTTTGAATTTGCTCGACATCAACTTGTCGTCGCTGATCTCGGTCCCTTTCAAACTCGTTTATTAGCTATTGCTCAATTAGTTCTGCTAATTTAAGATCTTCTTTATTTTTCACTTTAACTCAATCAGTAATTCGAAAGGGATTGTTTCTGTGCTTCTTTGGTATGTAGTATTTAGCCATCTTTGTACTTTATCTGTGTGGCTATACCAGCGGTCTTCTGACAGAGCTGACAATTTGGTTAACAATTATGATTTGACTTGATTGATTCTTTCGACTTGACCATTGCCTTTTGTGACTCCAGTTGTGACTTTTATGTGCTCTACTTCACTTCACTTCACTCGAAGTTTTGGTGGGATAAGTCCACACATACTTAGTAAATGCATTTATTATCGTGAGGACGTAGCGATATCCTTTCTTCGTAGCAACAAGAAGTCCTAGGTGGTCTGCGTGATACGTTTCGAGGGGTGGAGATCCTTAGCGATTGGATGTAAAAAGCCTTCTTTTTTACCCTCTTTGTTAGCAACTAAGCAACTGATTCATGTCGTGATATAGTCTTGAATCCTTTTTTCAAATTCAGTATGTAGTACTTTTTGACGATCTCTTCTTCCATCTTTTTGTCTCCAAAGTGACCTTGTTCATGTGTGTCTCCGCTTTTTAATAATTTTTAGGGTCTTGGGATAAAACAACTCCTTTAGGCCTATATTTTATTCTGCCCAATCGTTATATCCCTAAGATGACTCAATCGGAAGTTATAGATTTGACAAATGTTGTACATCAACGATACACATTACTGATACTCTACACCCAAATCTAGCAAAATCTCCATTTTGAATAAAATGCTGTATATTTTTTTTAAAAATAATCAATGCACAAGGACTAGCACTTTCAATGTCCGATTAGTTGGCATCCCATTGATTCAAAGGTTACAGTTTTTGGGATCCCCCTTTTTTATAGAGTTAGCTGACGTCAGGGATCTAGTTCGGTTTATCAGGAGCTCTAAATGGACCCCGAATACGTCATAACGATAAACCGGGAACTAAATTCCACTAGTGACAGGGAACTAGCTCGGTTCGCAGACAGTAATAGCTAGGCTCTCCTCTTTTCCATAGGAGCTAAAGGGGGTCTAAAAATACAACCTCAACTGTGGCCTTTTTAGCCTAAGTGTGCCTTTTTAAGTAACCGCTCTAACCTAAACTAAGGCTATTGTAAGAAGCTTCATGAAATTTGAACTTCTACTTTCCTTTACATGTTGGCGTCAACTTTCAAAAGGTTTTAACTCAAAACCAAGCTTATTGGAGATACAACTTTTG
Source organism: Leptarthrus brevirostris (assembly GCA_964036015.1). Lineage (NCBI taxonomy): Eukaryota > Metazoa > Arthropoda > Insecta > Diptera > Asilidae > Leptarthrus > Leptarthrus brevirostris. The sequence continues at coordinate 42,551,234 of OZ038371.1, forward strand.
TGCACTTAATCATCCAAGTATATACATCCGCGGCACTTTTAACGATAACACAGGCACACAAAAAAAAAGTTCTGATACAGAAAGTTGAAGTACCCTCTGGTACGTTTTTGGTGTGGTTAAAAACGAATCTGAGATCAGAACTGACCCATCACCCTTAGATTTCGCCCCAGCACCCCCTAGCACCCCCCCCCCCCAAATGGTAAAATTTTTACATCATAAAAAAAAATATCTCGTTCTACATTTTTCGGTGTGCTAAAAACGAATCTGAGGTCAGAACTGACCCATCCCCTTAGATTTCGCCACAGCACCCCCTAGCTCCCCCCGAAATGGTAAAATTTTCACATCACATTAAAATTCAAAACAAATATCTCATTCTACGTTTTTCAATGTAATTTACTAGTCTTAAAATACAGTGAGATATTAATACCGTGAAATTTAAAAACCGCGGGAGATGAAGGGGTTGGCCGCGGTGTCGGGGGAGATAGTAAAATGAAAACTACTTTTTATTTGCCATATTCGGTTTCAGTACTCCAAAAAAGTAGAATGAGTTATTAATTTTGAATTTTTATGTAACGTAAAATGTTGACCCTTTGGGGGGGCGAAATCTAAGGGTGATGGTTAAATAATGACCTCAGATTTTGTTCTTAGCACACCGAAAAACGTAGAATGAGATATTTATTTTGAATTTTTATATGATGTGAAAATTTGACCATTTTGAGGGGGGGTGCTGGGGCGAAATCTAAGGGTGATGGGTCAGTTCTGACCTCAGATTCGTTTTTAGCACACCGAAAAACGTACCAGAAGGTACTTCACCTTTCTGTATCAGAACTTTTTTTTTGTGTGCCTGTGTAATCGGAGTTCTGTCGACCTTGAAATTCAGCTAGTTTGTATAAACTGTCTACGACAGACACGGGTTTCTTTTTTGCCGTAATTATAAATGTTTTTACCTATAAAGTAAAAATTTGTAATTAAAAAATTTATTGTATTAAATACCAGCAGACCATAACTGTAACAAAAAAAATTTTCATGAAAACAGAAGTACTTCACCATTCGTGAAGTGCTAGAAATTGCGAAAACTTAGGATAATTTAACATGAGAGCAATATTTCCTCAGCCCAAGTAGAAATCACATGGGATACATTTTTATGTAGGAAACCTGGGGAAGGTCTGAGTTACGAGCACAGAATTATAGGATGTGATATAGTGTTATGTTTTCTTAAGGCACGCGAATGCTTTCTTATTAATACTGGGATTTAACTTGTCTGTTGCCACACAATATGTTTTCTATGGTTGTACTCCTTATAAAAGTTGTTTAGATGAGTAACTTTATTTCATCACTTCTTTTCAACGAGCCTTTGCTACACCATATTAAACAAAACTCCTTGATTAAGATGCAAGTACAAACCCCTAGTCAGTAATAATTTGCTTTATTTTGGGAACATTTCAACTTTCTTTGGTTAAGTAAAGGCACGTTGAAAATATGGTTGGGGTGTGGGTAATTTTCATTGCCCTCTAAAGGGCGTATACAATATAAAGCTTTTGTTTTATGTGTGTAGAAAAAGGAAGAAAAGAAGTGATTTACTGGCAGCTACTTCCTGGTAATTTGCATAGGCATGCTCTCTTCCAAACTTTCATTGACAAAATAGGAAATAAGGTACATTATTAACAGGACTTGGTATCATGAATAAAACCCTAAGGAAGGCTTCTTGTTGCAGTTCAAAATTTCCTGGAACGGACCTATCAATTATATTAATTGAGTTTCAAGAATGTTCACTAATTAATTTTGCATCAGGGCGTGAGTTATAATAAATTTGTAGACAAGGCATGCTTTTCTTTGAGGGGTCTGTAATTAGTTTTACATCAGTTGAAACTCAATTAAGCCTTCTTGTGAGTAGACTACATTGTAAGGAAATTTAACCTGCAGAACGAATGACTCCTGCCCGAGGTGAATTTGTTTCACTGAATTGTGCTTAATCGCAAACTGTATAACTTTGTAGAATAGAATACAACCATAAACTGTACAAAAGTTTAATTATCTCCATTTTTTTTACAGGATTTGCATCAACCGAAAAAGATGACAGCTATATCCCTATTTTCATCAGAACATCAATTTTCGCATTTAAAAGAGGAAGAGGATATGGACGCAGCATCTCCAACAATGACATTTCATCAAATTATGGGAATCGGAAACATTCAACATAATAATTTTTATACCACAATAAATAGCAACACAAGTGATATCTTCAATACTTTTAAGTTTCTAACGAATTCCTCTCTCCATAGTGTTAGCATGCAATCAAAAGATGCAAATGCATCTTCGGTACAACACGTGGATATCGAAAACTTATACAGTGAAATCTTCACTTGGCAAGGAATTTGTTTAATTATAGTTTTTTGTATTTTTATTGTAATTACGATAATTGGAAACACTCTAGTAATATTATCGGTCCTCACAACCCGACGGTTAAGGACAGTGACTAATTGTTTTGTGATGAGTTTAGCGGTAGCGGATTTACTAGTGGGAATTTTTGTTATGCCTCCAGCTGTTGCCGTTCACTTAGTAGGTAAGTATTTTTGACACTTATTTTTAATCTACTAGTTTACGAAAGCAAAATAGACTACTCAATGAATCACGAAATCTCGGTGACTATAAGACTACAAACTTGAACTATAGTTCCTTGGACGACGTATTTGTCTGTTAAAAAAAGATTTTTCTTCGACATGCGTCTGAAGTGTGCCTAAGTTTCTATGAAAAAAACAAATGTATGGATGTTAAACTTTATACTTTATACTTTTTATTTATAGTTTATTCTACATTTATTACCAATAATATTCTCAAATCTTTTTAAAATTTACTGCTTCCCCTTTGCCTTTATCACAATCTACGTATATATTCTTCGTAGCACGCTGTCAATGGAATTGTTGAAGCATTTATTTATTTATTTAAGCTTAATACAAGGTATTGCATAAAAAATACAAAAATTAAAAATAAAATACAAGTTATAACTTAATACTAATTCTACAGACTATAATAAATGAATAATTAAGAATAAATCAATAAAAAGTATAAGCTACAATATGAGCTTTATATATTGATTACTGGCCGAAGGCGAAAGGAAGAAGAATTAAGGTAGGCGATCAGGATCAAGATGGGCGGGGTCAAGATATAAGGCTTTGTGGAGGGATGATTTACTCAGATGGAAGTCAAAAGAGGAAAGGTCGTTGACTTTTCGTAACATCCTGGTAATTGGCTCGCTTTGACCCTAGTTTGTGCGATGGCGGTCGAGTCGGAAAAGGGGAGTGGACCTAAGGTTACGGGGATTGGTATAGATGGGTAAAGATTGCAGGATTGAGGGGCAGTCTATGGCACCAGTTAATAATTGATAAATGAAGAGAATGTCGGAAACATCACCACGTTTGCTTAGAGGTTGTAAGTCGATCAGTTTCAGACGGTTTTCATAGGGAGGAAGGTTGAATCTGTCAACCCACGGAAGATCACGTAGAGCGAAGCGAATAAACCTACGCTGAACAGATTCAATCCTATTAATGTGAGTTGTTTGTGTCGGGGACCGTACCTGGCTGGCATATTCAAGGAGAGGTCTAACGAAGGAGACGTAGAGAGATTTGGAAACATAAGGATTGGAGAACTCTCTAGACCAGCGCTTCACAAACCCTAGCGCAGAGTTAGGTCTGTTAATTATGCTGTCAATGTGGGAACGGAAATTGAGTTCACTATCACAGATTATTCCTAAGTCACACAAAGAGGTAACGATAGGGACTGGTACGTCGGTTAAAATATAGACTCTCGGGGTGGTGGTAAGACGCTTGCGGGAATAAGAGATGGACTGGTATTTGGAGACATTGAGCTCAAGAAAGTTGTTCATGCACCATGTGATGAATGAATCGAGGTCTTCTTGCAGGAGAAGAGAGTCGGTAGTGGAGGAGATATGTTTGATTATTTTCATGTCATCGGCATAAATGGACAACTCTGAGTGTTTGATGACACATTCAACATCATTTATTGTGAGGATAAAAATCAATGGACCTAGGTGGCTGCCCTGAGGGACGCCGGAACGAGCGACAATAGCGTTAGAAATGGATGAACTGAAAAGAATATTGTCCTGACGGTTGTTGATGTAGGATCGAATCCAGGAGATGAATCTGGGGGGGAAGCCTAGGCGATCAAGTTTGAACAAGATAACGTTATGATAGATCTTGTCAAAGGCTTTGCTAAAATCGGTGGCGATAACATCAACATCTTTACCGTTTTCCAGGGCACATAGGGTTTTAGAGACGAAGTCAGTAAGGTTGGTGGTTGTAGATCTACCTTTGAGGAAGCCATGCTGGGAGAGTGAGAAGATAGACTTACAGTGGAAGAACATGGAATCATAGACCAATTTTTCGAACAGTTTAGGTATGGATGATAATTTAGCAATGGGTCTGTAGTTGGACACATCGTTCTTGCAACCTATTTTGAAGATGGGAATAATATACGAATTTTTCCATAATTGAGGGAAAACCCCTTGAGTGACCGAGAGACGAAAAAGCAAAGTAAGGGGTTGGACTAGATGCATGGCACACTTTTTCAGAACGATGGTCGGAATGCCATCAGGACCTGGGTGAAAGTCGTCCTCAAGCCTATTAATACTGGCGGCGATTAGTTCAGGATCAGGGTCAAAAGATGAAAACGACGTTTGAGTGCATTTGTTCATGAATGCAAAATAGTTAAGGTCGGGTTGTAGAGAATTGTCGCTGAAAGATTTACTGAAGAAGTGTGCAAAGAGGTTAGCGATAACCTTAGGATCAGATGAAGAGGTATTCTCGAGCTTTAGGGTGGAAGGGTAACCATTGGATTTCTTCTTAGAATTAATAAAGCTATAAAATCGCTTGGGGTCGGATATGAGGTTAGTTTCCATCCGTTTGAGGTACTCATGGTAGAGGGTATCACAACGATCAGAAAAAGAGGTATAAGCAGATAGATAGGAAGAATAGTCAGACTCAGTCTGGGTTAGAAGAAAAGTTTGCCAACGTTTATTTCTCCTGTTGCGAAGAGAGCGTAATTCTTTGTCGTACCATACGGGGGATGAGGAGTAGTTTTTACGAGGAAGAAGAGGTATAGATTGTGTAAGACAAGCGTGTATTTCCGAATAGAACGCCTCTAAAGCAACGTCAACTGGGAGGTGTTGAGGGATATCCCCAATATTAGAGTTGAGGATCAAGTGATTTAATTTGTCAAAGTCGTCTTTATGAAAATTGAAGGATAAAGAAGACTCGGAGCCTGAAACCGCATGAGGGTGCTCGTAGAAGAAAACGAGGAACAAAGGAGGATGGTGACGGTCGAGGGAGGAGAGAAGATGGTTGCTTTCTGCGACAGCCGAGTTAACTGGGTCTGAAGAAAAGATTAAGTCTAATTGTCTGTCCAGGAAGTTCCTGACTCTGCTTACTTGAAAGAGACCCGAAACGGAGAGCTGATCGGTAAAGAAGGCTTCTTTGGCCGAAGATGCGTTAAGGGGGACAAAGTGAGAACAGTCCTCGGACAATGACCATTGGATACGGGGGAGGTTAAAGTCGCCCAATAAAATAAAGTCATCGGACGCGTTAGCGTTCTCAAACAGGGTATCGATCGCAGATGCCTTAGGAACATTTTCGTTAAGAGATTATTTGTAGGATTATGGCGAGGGTATACAAGAGATTAAAGAGTTTGCCACAGATTTTCACTTGAATTCAAATCCAGAAAATTTCCTAGCCAGGATAAGAGAAGAACATTCAAGGAAGACAAGTAAACTTTGGGTTTTGTTCATATCCTGCATTCATTCACATTAAGTTCCTGGCCAAATTACACAGATCTACAAGCTTCTGGTGTTGGGCAACTGAAGGTCATTTTAGAAGTAATTTTCTTCGTAGAATCCGAATCCGAGGTCAAAATTGGGCCATCACATCAGCATTTTGAAATATTTGAAGTTATGTATCCTAAAAATGGGGCTTTTGACTACTTTTGAGGTTATGTACAGGATGCACAACATTTTTTTGGTCATTTTTTTCTAATTAAATCATTTAACACTACTCTTACCCTTCAAAATAAGTTATTGAACGGCCACCTACGATTTTTTCTTGCAAAGTTACGACCATTTTAAATTATGAAGTTCATATTTCATATATGTAAATAGATATATTATGTTTATATGAAATACGAACTTCATAATTTAAAATCGTCGTAACTTTGTAAGAAAAAATCATAGATGACCGCTCTATAGCTTATTTTAAAGGGTAAGAGTAGTATCAAATGATGCACTTAGAAAAAGACGACCAATTTTTTTTTTTTTAAATGTGTCGAAAGCTGTACGCAACCTCAGATATCTTAAAATCCTGACGTGTGGCCCAAATTTGACCTCGCATTCGGATTCTACGCAGAAAACTAGTTCGGGAGTGACCCCCAGCTGCCCAACAGCAATCATCATCCCATTTTTTGAAAACTTGTGTTATTAAGCGCTGTCGAAAATAACTACAGGGGAAAGCGTTAAGACTGAATAATTAAGGAACTCGGATTCTAATGAATATAAAAATATTTTATTCAAATGATACTGCAATGTCTAGGCTTATCTACACGAGTTCACGTTTCTACTTTCTGTACCATACTAGCTGACTAGTGAAGCTGGAGATCGACTTATTTTCGATGGTCTTTGATGGTGTTGGTATTTTCCACATCCTCCGGTCCGACGATATTGAAATATTACAGTAACTCTTTGCGTTGACATTTGGCTGGAGGCAAGTTAATATAGTAGAAATCAGCTCGGTTGCCAAATTCTCCTTTGGCCATAGCTCCTCAGTACTCCACAGCCAAGTAGGTCAATTTAACCATACAGAAGAATGCTTAAGCGCCTTCGCGAAAATACTACTCATTAGTAAATCGGCAGAATTTTCTTTTCCAGGACAGTGCCTCCAATTTTTGACGTAAGAATTATGGCATATTTCCTTGATGCGGTGAGTAATATACGGTTATATCCTCGAATCCAATATAAAACTATTTTAGAATAAGACCAAAAAAAGGTCTCGTTAAACTCCATCGCCAAAGTCTTTATCAAATATGTGCAAAGACGGGCTGCAGGGCCACAGTTAGCTCTAGGCTTGGTAAAGTAAGCTCCTTCATTCCAAACTGCTTCAGCGATTCGCCTCTATTTTTTAAAGCAAGATATCGAACATAAATATCACCACTCTGGTCGATACATGCGATATAGGCGGTACCGTAGGCTTGTAAGCTGTATATTTGCCTTCAAAACACATCCCGGGAGCGAAACACCCTTTAAACAAGACATGTCTGACAGGCATTTCATCCAAGTTTCTTGGAGTGGACTAGTAAGCATTGCATCCCATGTAAGTTTGAGTCGCCAAATATTCTGAAACATAATTTTTAGCTAAATTAGGAACAGACCCAAAAAACCAAAGGGATCAAAAATCCTCGATATGAGTTGAAGAACTGATCAGTTCGTGCCAACCATTAATGTTCTTAGAAATTTTTCGGCAGGTTCTAAATCCACAGCAATTTTATCAGCCAATACATACCATAAAAAGGAGCTCTATTCGCCTAACCACTTCAACATTCTCAATACCTTTTGAACAGGAGGACATTCTTCGAAACCATTTAAATTCGTTCTTACTTTCTGGTTATTACTGTTCCACTGCCGTAAGTTCATGGATGCATCTCGCATTAAAGCACATGATTCGTTGTACACCCTTGCTGCAAGCAATTCGTCGTTTACACTGAATATAATATCATCCATATAAACGATTTTATCAATAACTCACAAATTTCAGGATATTCCTTCCATTTTTCACCGAGAATACGAGTACGAATAGTTGTTGCCAATAAGAACGGGCTGCATTTGACACTGAAGGTGACACGCGTAATTCGAAATTCCTGAATAGGTGGAAGAATTTCTGTTGACTGGATCTTTTCCGCAAACCAGAAGAAGCGATGCACGTCACGGTCTTGCTCTGCCAAACGAATTTGATTTACAGAAACTCCTTCTCAATATCTGCAACTACCGCGATTAGGCCACTGAGATATATAATACTTGAGTGACTGGTGCCATGAAATTTCTTCAAGAAAATGGTATCACTTTTCACTAGTTGTCCCTTTCTGGGTAAGCATCTTTTTTTTCAACATGGTTTTCTTAATTGCCAACGTCATGTCGCACATTAAATGCTGGCGTTAGATATAGATGACAATATTCACAATCATTTTAATCTCTCCAGATTAGAACAACCTTTTTTTGTAATTTTTATATAAGTAATTCTACTGATTTTTACATGTTCCTTGCAACAATATAAAATATTAAAATTAAGTATGCCATTTCGGATATATATGGTTATTTTATTCTGCTCTCAACAGTTGAAAATTCACAGTAAACATTGGAAATTAAAAATGGTTTTCCTCCCCTGAAAGTAAAATTGTACCCATATGAGATAGCTTATAAGTCACTCCATTTTAATACATCTCAGTGGATTAGGCTCGATCGAAACTTGAGCAAAACTTTGAAAATTTCCGGCATTAAGTTAGGTCCCACTGCTAGGTGATCGTTAAGGGAAAGGTTGTTTTCTAAACACGCAGAAGCATCAAACACTATTCTTTGGTAGGTAAAATAAGCGTTCGCACAATTCCTTTGGACCATCTGCCCTCTCAGCTACACCAGTAGATATTAGTTCAGTGTTTTCGTAATCCTTTAACTTATTAAGATCTTTCAACAACTTTCTTGTTAAGTTTTTAAACCTTACTAGGGCACCTTCTCGATGATTATTTAATATGAAATCGTTATTTTTCCAAAGCAATTTAGCTTCGTAGTGGTTACCCCTTTTTGCAATATAGTTTTCAAAATTTTCGTTAGATAAAAAATCTTCTTCGCAAGTTCTCCCATTTATACCTATTCATACCAGATCCCACATGTTTCTGACGTCGAATTGATTATTAGCATCGCAAGAGCAGAATGTTGATGTCGATAAACAGCTGTTATCACAAGGGCGCTATAACACAGCCGAACCTTGAATTACCCAACCAAGTAAAGTTTCAACAGCCGTCAAATTATCAGTGATTCGTTTTAATGCACCTGTTACAAAACGCCAATAATAATCTGATCCTACGAGCAAATTAATTCCATCTTCTAGTTCATTATTTATAAAACGATCATCGGCTAGTGTAAATAACCTACAACATTCAGGAGTTAGTTGTAGCACTGGTAGCCTTACAATATGTATATAACAACAGGAAAGGCCCTCATCTGTGAAACCATGTACGTGTGATCGGCATTTGGCTTTTAGGCGAGGTGAGGACGGAGAGCTCTTCTCCTCAGTTTGCGAACTGTCAAAGTGATTATCGTGAATTATTTGATGGTTTAAAAATTCTGTTTTGTAATTCCATACAAAGTTCCAAGTGTTTTTTACTCTTTATTTTAGTGCAATATATTAGAAAACTTTAAAGCTAATATCTTTCAACTTTTTGAACTGTAGACAGAGTACTTTAATAGTGAAATTGTTAAAATGAAGTACACGTGGAATATCGTTTTTCAGGGATGTTTTGGATTAAAATAATGTTTTGTTAGTTGTTAAGCTTGATATTTGCATTGACACGCTAAGAACAGCAACGGGACGTAAAGAAAAGTGAAGTTTTCTTGGCGTTCTTAGTTTGTTTACATTTTCTGAGATTGAATTATTTGCTTCTCCTTAGCTAACCCAGTGGCTCGTGATTTAACTTTTATAAAGGGACACTAAAAACTTAAATTCGTGATTAAAATTTTTAAAGGTTTTTATTTAATTTTGTGATAAAGATTCGCCAAAAGGAAAGAAATTCATTCGCAATACCTTGAGGCAATTGTAAAATGCGATTACACTCTAATTTCCAATTTATTTTTGCCCAGCTCTAGAAATGTTCCTGTTTTACTACTGCCATGACGAAAACAAACACAACTCAACGATTCAACTACATCAAGTAAAGTGCCGAGGTTTTTTGGCTTAAGGGCCTCTCCTTATAGTTATATACTGTAAGCTGGTAGCACGTCCAAGCAAATAGTGACTACGTATACATGCAGGGTTGAAGTCAGGTTGAACCCAAGTTCAACTCTCATCTATACCGAAGTTGAGTTCAAAGTGGGTCGAGTCAACTCAACTCAAGTAATCTGGCTGAGTCGAGTTGAACTTTTGAATGCATACGCGGGTTGAAGAGTTGAAGTGACATATTGTAATTTGACAAGTTATTTTTGTTTTTGCTTTTGTCAGAGCAGTTAGGAATTATTTTTGTAAAGGTTGTTTTGTGTTTGTGAAGCCTTTAAGATAGAAAAGAGAAATATTTGGAAACAAGAGGAAACAGAAGGTATATTGAGCATTATGTCAAATCAACCCAATTTCAACTCAATCTCAACTCAACTCTTCAGCCTGATGAACGCATATACGTGGATTGAAATCTCAACCCGAACTCAACTCATCTCAACCCCAACTCAACTCAATTTTGACTCAATTTTTTAACACTGCATGTAAACGTAGTAAGTAGGTACTTATACAGCCGAAATTGTAATGTTTTGCCATCGTGTTGACTTTTTAAAGTTACACTCACTCGACTAAAACTTTGTTTCGGTTTTCGTTTATTGTCACCAATTGATAACAAGCACAACCTCTGTTTTCCTTCAATGGGTAAATTTAATTTTCGCGATGCACTTTCCGTGATGTAGAAATACTGGCGTCCCCCGTTGATTATAAAACGGACAAATGAGGAAGATAACTGTCCTGGGCGAGAAATGAAAGCACAAGCAGTTTCCAAGTATCGTTTGTTTGCGGTATATCACTTGTTGTATAAAGGTTTGTTGTTTGTGCACAACTTGATCTACCGCCGCTCTCGCTTGATTTCACATAACAGTGTGGTATTGATTCCTTCGCTTTGAAACTTCTTTTTCTTCTTCTCTCAAAACGGTAAACGCACAGCAGATACCGCTACAAATAACAGGTAATGACAAAACACCTGGCCCGCCTTAGAATTAACTGTTGTGCCGGCCACTTTAAAGATCGGTTCCCCCTGCAACAGTACAATCCAGGGAAGAACTCGTGCGAGAGTAGCGATTATTTAAGAAGTTTACACATTATCGCGGCTCTGTGACCGCGTGTTTATAGATAACGGTAGATTTGGATCACTTGTAATTAGAAATTTCACTTATTGAATGATTTAAATGAACTAATGAGTTTATAAATAAAATTATAACTTGTTCTGAATGAGTTCCAATGTCACCCCACAATAACCCGACGCATTCAGCACTAACGCCACTTTAGCAGATTAAACATTAATTAATCTGCAGAGCGGGCCGTCTAAAACACATGCGACCAGTATGGCGTCCATGATAGAACTCAAACGCTTTGAAACTTGGATCAGACATTAGGTCTGTTTGTTTCGCTCCACTTTTTCTGCACTGCCTGCACTGTGTGCAAAATTTACGTCAAACGGCGTTTGTTTCGCTCTCGGTGTAATTTTAATGCAACTACACAGCGTTTGTTTCGCTGCAAAAAAGTGGAAATTTCTACACTTGCTTTGGATAAAGTGCAATGAGTGCAGGCAGATATTTGACATTTGTCAGGCAATTGTCAAACAAAGCCGGTCTTAATTGAAGTGATTTTAATTAATTATTAAACGAGTCACACATAATTTCTTGCATTAAAGTCGGCAATATATTATTTTCAGTTTTATTTGTGATATTAAAAAATTGTATTAATCAAAACACGTTCCGTTAAATATAATTGACAGTAAATTGCACATAAAATGTTTGTTTCGCTGACGTTAGTGTAGGGCAAATTGCTACACCTTTGACGTCACATCGATTACACTCTACACTACTTCTGCAATTTTCATGCAGCGAAACAAACAGACCTATTGAACTGGCATGCTTACGGTTGGACTTAACACCATGAATTTTTTTATTGGAGCAGAATTTGGAATTGTGACCCTGTTTAGTACATCAAAAACATTTTCTGTCTTGTTTAAGAAGTTCTTTTCGTTGAGGAACTGAATGAAAGCTATTGCAATCGGTAAGGAAGAACAGAATAGACATTTGTCTCTGTCCATCGCTGCAATTAGCTCCGCCGCTATGCCTGCCATCCTCACATTAGAGTTAGAAGCAATGACTTATAACTATGGACCGATAGAGCTGTCAAAATTAAATGCAGCAAAGTGAAACACTTTTGTATTTTTGTATCCTTTTCCCTATAAGCACATTGCATTGAACTCTAAAAGGAAAATTCGTACACAGTTCATTGAGCTATTTCGGCCCTACCAACATGAAGGCTCTGGGAATATTCTGTTTCAAAATTCGAATTTTCCTTTATTTAATTATAATCGATATGTTAGGTATACTTCGTGTCAGGCACTACAATATTTATTATATTCATTATTTGAGATATAGGAGTGCCCGCCGATCTAAAATATTTTCCATTATATTCGCGATTTTAAATTGCCGCCAGCAAATACAATTACGTTCTTATGTTGATGTCACATACAAAACAAGAAAGCACATGTAATAGAAATAGACGAATATATAGCAAAAAATCTTCGGTCTCATTCTGGTTAAATACATTCCAGCTATTTATTTCTAAATTTTATTTTAAGAAATACGAGGAGTACAGTGTATCACAAAAAATAATTTCAGGGAAGGCAATTTAATCTATATATAATAATGTATTTTTCTCTTGACAGTGTTAGCCAAATACTCGAAATAATAAAATAGTTTTTTAAAAAAAAGTTGAAGCGACTTCACAAAAAGCGCTAAAAAGAGCTAAAAAGCATAAAATAATTTTTAATTTTATATCTATTACGACATTTTGAAGTCGGTGTAAATCAAACAAACCAAACAACTACAACAAAAATATTTAATTGTCCTTTCTTACGATCCCGTGAGCTGAAACGTTCAGGTAGTATTATGTATTAATTTCAATTGTGGTTATGTAGTTGCTTTATTTGTTTCATTTGCACCGACTTCAAAATGTCGTAATAGATATAAAATTAAAAATTATTTTATGCTTTTTAGCGCTTTTTGTGAAGTCGGTTCAACTTTTTTTTTTAAAACTATTTTATTTTTCACTTTTTAGTGTCCACGTGTTAAAGTTAGTTTTAACCCCATACCTCACTCCCATTCCACTAAACTTTTTTTCTCATGGTATCAATCAAGGAACATACTCTACCGAACAGAAAAGGAATCATCGAAATCGGTTCACGCATTACGAAGTTACTACCCCTCCCCCTCCCCCACCACCACAATAGGATCAATTTATTCTCCTATTAGCAATGGGGGATCACACTCTATACAATAGCAAAAGAAGCATCCAAATCGATCCGCGCGTTACAAAGTTAGGTTCCACCCCCCTTCTCCCACCCCCACCCAAGCAACATTTGTTTTCTCGTAGTATCAACCAAGGATCATATTCTACCCAATAGAAAAAGAATTATCCAAATCGGTCCACGCGTTACGAAGTTAGACTACCCCTCAACCCCACCCACACCTTTCACCATAGCACCAAATTATTCTCCTATTAGCAAATTATTCTCCTATTAGCAATGGAAGGATACTCTATACAACAGAAAGAGAACCATCGAAATCGGACCACGCGTTACAAAGTTAGGTTCCACCCCCACCCCCCCCCCCCCCCCCCAAATTTTTTCACCTGGTATCAACCACGGAACATACTCTACCCAACAGAAGAAGAATTATCCAAATCGGTCCACTTGTTACAAAGTTAGACTACCACTCCCCCTCCCCCCACCCTAGGCCAAATATTTTTTTCCTTTTAGCAATGGCGGATCATACTCTGTACAACAAAAAGAGAACCATCCAAATTGGACCACGCGTTACAAAGTTAGGTTTCACCCCCACCCTACTAAAAATTTTTTCGACATGGTACCAATCGGTGAACATACACTCCGCGCAAAAATGATAGACGCACAAGTACTTTCCGGCTTTATTAATTGGCATCAGATGCATATACACTGATATGTTTTACAAAATGTTTAGCTGAACATGTTCAGCACGTGGGTAATAAAGTAATCAAAATATCGCTAAGATAACAGTACTTCCTTACAGGGACACTAGAAAAAAGAGATTTCTCTGCCACGAAATAATGATAGGCGCAGTTGAATGTATACCAATGTTTGCTGCATATACTTAATCTGTTGATATAGACCAAAGCGGAAGGTTAAATTTGGAGTGTCTACGAAGTGTTTTGATATTAATTGCGCTTTTGTTTTTGTTAAATTAAAAGCTATGGGTAGAGGAAAGCGGCTTAGTGACGTGGAAAAAGGCAAAATTAGTGCGTGGCATGAAGATGGCCATTCTAACAGAGATATTGGAGGAGTGAACATGTGGTAAGAAACTTTTTACGTGACATGGAAAAATTCGGCACCAAACAATCAAGTGGTCGTCCTAGAGTAATATCTGAAAGGGACAGACGATCCATTTTACGTATTGCGTCAAATTCAACATCAACAGCCAGACAAATTGCAGCAAGTGCGGGTGTGAGGGTTCACGTGCGTACTGTTCAAAACGTTTTAAAAAGCTGTGACACTATACAACGCAAAAAAATTAAACCCAAACCTGTACTCACAGATAGAAATATTACAGAAAGATTGCATTTCGCTAGAATTCATATGTCGTGGACAGAAGAATGGAAGAAAGTGGTATTTTCCGATGAGAAGAAGTTTAATTTGGATGGCCCTGATGGGTTCAACTACTATTACCACGATCTACGTAAGGAAGAGAAGATTTTATCGAAGCGGCAAATGGATGGAGGTTCGGTTATCATTTGGACAGCGATTGCGTATGAAGGAAGGAGTCATATTTGCTTTATGCCTGCTAAAATTAATGCAAACGTCTACGTTGAGTTGCTGGAAGAAGAAATTGCCGAATTTGGTGAAGTCATTGCAGAACAAAATTTCATTTTCCAGCAGGACAATGCTGCGGTCCACACTGCGAAGATAGTAAAAAATTGGTTTACACTGGTATGTGAACTTGACCGAGAAATGCAGTATCATTAAAAACGGAACCGCAGGCTGGAGAGATGAATCCTTTGACTAGAAGCAAGTGGTACAGCAATAAAATTTTCAGCAGATGTTTTTGGTCAGTTCAGAGAGTAACGCGATTCTAGTTAGAGGTGCTTGAATTTATTTAATTTTGTAAATTATAATTGCTAAACAGTAAAATTGAAAGTTTGTATAATTATTGCGTTTATTGAAATCAATGTGTTTTTTTCCTACATTTCTGTCCTATACCCAACACCCCATTTGAATTATTTTTTTAATTTAAAAACGAAAGATGTTGCACATCATTGTCTTCTGATAAAATCAGCAACATCCCAAGGACCATATCTGACTGGAGCATCTTACAAACGAAGTGCTGCGGTACTGCTTTTAGTCGAAACATCAACACTATTTTCCTGATTTGAATGGCATTACCCTTATACATAAAACTGCTTTCCGAACATTTTTTCTTAATTAATTCTATTTCTTTATAGGCAGCGGCTTTATAAAATTTAGTTGAATATTGATTTCGGTATTCATCGGCCTCTGTATTAAGTAAGGTATTACGGTTCCTATATAAAAGCTTTTTGTTGTCGTGTCAAGATACTCTAATCCTAGGATTTACTTTGCCTCAGTCTATAACAGTCATTTCTCTATAACAGAAAATCCTCATACGATGGGAAAGATAGAGTCAACCTCTTCAAAGCTTTCAAGATCACTCAAACAAATAAAACGATGAACTTGTTAATTACAATTATTAAGCCATATCTTACTGAGGATTATACAAACCACTAGAAAATTTGTGTGTACATGTGTGCAAAATTAAGAAGTAAAGCAACTCAGTAGAAAGTGATAAAGTGGATCCAAAATAATCTAGAACGAATAGAATCCGAAGTAATTCCATTTTGCCAATGAAGTGTAAAAGTTAATGTTGGTGGAAGCATAACGGAAGCATGCGTTGCAAAAAAGATGGACGTGTGCTTTTAAGTGAGAAATAAAAAGTGCCAAACAAGCAATATTTTTTAGGAAAACACTTAAGTGTGAACTCTGTGTACGAGGAAAGTGGAAAACATTGAAATTTGCTATAAATTATGAAGTAAAAATTTAGATAGAGTGAATAAATAATTTGAGAATTGAATTGTGGTTGCTATAGTTACCAGTTAATTCGTACCATGCAAAGTAGCCATAGAGACAACTAAACGAAAAGTGTTAATTCTACTGCACTCAATATGAGTGGGACTAGAAGCAAGGATTCGGGGGGGGGCAAGAAAAGATAGGCCCACTGAAACAATCTTAGTCGGCGATGAAGCCACCAACACTGCACCATTCGCGGCTTCAGCGACATCTTATTACGCGATATCTGCGGCATCGGTTGCATAAGTCTAACTGAAGCTTGTCTCAACATCATCGGCTCCATCCGCCGTGAAGTATGCATCCACAACCGCTGCAACGGGGTGGAAGCAGCTACAAATAATGCAGCAGTACCTACCTCACCGCTGATTTAAAAAAAGCAGATGTTGTAAGAGTGGCATCGAAAGATGCTCCACCACCGTCCAATGTAACCTTACGTCCTAATCTTTCTGGGACGAAGAAAAGTATACCCACCAAAGCACCAGCAGGTGTCAAACAAACAAGTGCATTGGTAGTAGCAGCCCAAATTAAGCATGGACCTTCCAGAGATTTTTGGTGCCAAGTGGCAGGACAATAGGTACCATGTACTTTGAGCACCTTTGCGGTGTTACCTAAAATACGTCCCTGCAAGCTGTGTCATAGATCGTCTCATTTGAGACGATTTTCTATTTTGGTCGCATCGATGTGTGCGGTAGACACCTCCAACCATATTCTGTGACAGGAAACCGACCAGAGTTCTCTTCCGGGTGCCACTCCGAGCTAACACGGATTACCTGAAAGGCTTCTTGGGAAGATTTGAAAAGGTCCACGGCTAAGTTCCCCTAAAACTTACAGGCCACGGTCTCGGCCGGGGCACCCTCAGCCTTAGCCGAGTAGAAAACGTCTCCCTAAACCAGGGATGTGTGCTTCCAGAATCCTTCTTCTGGGTTGTGGAATTAGATTGAGACAATTACCAAGACAAGATGTTTCGCCTGCCATCAGGTAGGGCTTTTTGCTGATGAGTGAGAGGAAGAGGAAAGTGGCTGAAGACACTATGGAGGGTGCTCCTGCACCAGCAGTGATCTCAAAAGTACTGCCTTCACCCGGTAGTGTTCCTCCTCTCTTGGAGCAACCCGTCACTAAATTGCCCAAGGAAATTTCTCCATAGACCCTTCCTGTACTGACTACAAACGATGATACCTCAGCACGGGTAGAAGCAGTAACTTTTATCTTGAATGTGCAGGATAACCTGGATGAATACTGTGGGCTTAAGAGCATCTACACGCTTACACATTGGAATACTGACATGGCACTCTTAAAGAAGACCAATTTTACTGAAGACACATTTACACAACTTAAAAGAAGTACTATTCTACACAAGGGGTACATATTTTTATAACACCAACTTCGCGCAGAAAATCACGTGTAGTAATAACTGTGTCTAACAGTTTTACATTACAGTCCCCTGTATACACTGACATGTGCTGATGTATTTCGCGTCTTCCTTAGCTTTCGTCTGATGAAACAAAACTGTAAGGATGGTGTAGGTGTACCTGCCGCATGACCAGGATATCGCAAGACAGTTAATGCCCTATCGCATCTTACGAACTGCGAACTCAGTGAATGCGAGACGATTGCGGAACCTAGTCACTTAGCTCAACCGTGCGGATCTCTACCAATGGCTAAATCAAATTGCTAGGCTACACCAGAGTTTCCCGAAATGTTCATGGAAGCCTTTCGGGTTCGAGGATAGACAGACTTTAAGTCTCGTCTAGCCTTCTTAGCTTATTCATTAGGTTCACTCATAAAGCGTATTCACTAAGTGATCACCTTCTTGTTATGGCGACTAGAACTTGGATTTCCAACAATAACTTATTGAACTCAGAGCAGTTTATTGAAGAATTAATTCACTTTCGAATCTAGTTTGACGGCCGAAGTTACTACATCTAACCATAACTTTTCAAAGGGGGTTGTCGCGGTTGAAGTAATCTCCATAGGATATTCAAGTTTTTCTGGCCCTCTTATTTTTGACAGGAGTCACATGATTTAACATATGTTTCGATTTTTGACTTCATTCGTGGCAAATAGTACATAGATTTAATTCTATTATATGTTCTGTGAAAACCACCGTGACCAGAGAGAAGGTCGTTATGATTCTCGGCGATATCGTTTCTTAGTGGAGTTACTATGTTACCTAAATAGATAATTATTTTGATTTTCGTATTCCGGAAAATGTATTGTATCATACTTTTTAGTTAAGAATATTTATATTGGTTTATTGGGTCTTCAAAATTTGGTAATGAAAGAGGTTCGATTTTGTCTTCCATTAGTTGGTTTTCAAATTTTGAATGCATTAATAAAGCAATGGTAAATATTTTTTCCTGTTTTGATATTAATTGATTTAAAATTGGAAAATGAACGCTAGTAATGTAAGCAAGAAGATCTTGCGAGTTAATTAAATGAGATAAATTTTTTTCGAAACAAAACACTTTAGGTAAGAGAACTATAAAGGAATTTCGTATAATCTTCGAATGTATCTTTATTCAATGATATTCTAGGTAGACAGTCGGTATTTGAATTCATCTTACGTTGCTTATCTCGATCTTATCTCGACTCATCTCGATCCAGGATCCAAATTGAAAAGAAAAAATTACGACACTGATCATCGTGTTATTAATTTAAAATGTCGGCCATATACCCAGGGACAGAAATGATTTACTGCCCAAACTATAGTCAATAATTCACGTTGCGTTGTACTATAATTAGACTCTGCTTTATTCAGAGTTTTTGAGGTAAAAGCAATGGTAAGGTCTTTTCCTATGGGACCTTGTGAGAGGATTGTACCTATAGCGAAACCTGATGCGTCGGTCGTTATAAGAAATTCTTTAGTAAAATCGGAATAGATAAGGATGGGATCTTGTAAAAGTTTATTTTTAAGAAGGTTAAATGCTTCTTACTTTACGAAAGTCCATTTAAATTGTTTACCTTCTTTAGTAGAGAGGTTAAGGGCTTGAACAATTTACTGATTCCTTCAATGAACCTTCGATAACAGCCTATGAGACCTAAGAATGATGTTGGACTTTGAAATTCTTGACTTATTTTTATTTTCTCTGGATTTGATTTTACACCATCGCTACAGATTATAAGTAGGCAATTTCCTTGTGGACAAATTCGCACTTATCGGGCTGGAGTTTGATATTACTAGCTTCTAATCGCTCAAAGACCTTTGTGAGTTTTTACCCGCTGTCCTTTAATGATAAGGAGTATACGACAACATCGTCGAGGTATACAAAGAGTAATCCAGACAAAACATTCTGGATAATTCTTTTGTTGTTGGGTAGAGTATGCTCCCTGGTTGATACCACGAGGAAAAAATGTTGGTCGGGTGGGGGTGGGGGTGGAACCTAACTTTATAACGCGTGGACCGATTTTGATGCTTCTTTTGCTGTTGTATAGAGTGTGATCCCCCGTTGCTAATAGGAGAATAATTTTGTCCTAAGGGGGTCTAACTTTGTAACGCGTGGACCGATTTGGATAATTCTTTTTCTCTTGGGTAGAGTACAAAAAAATTTTAGTGGGATGGAGGTGCGGGTAGGGGGTTGAACCTAACTTTTTAACGTTCGGACCGATTTTGATGGTTTTTTTTTCATTGTATAGTGTAGAAGACACTAAAAAGTGAAAAATAAAATAATTTTAAAAAAAAAAAGTTTAACCAACTTCACAAAAAGCGCTAAAAAGCATAAAATAATTTTTAATTTTATATCTATTTACGACATTTTGAAGTCGGTGCAAATTAAACAGAACCACAATTGAAGATAATATCATAAGGAAGGACGATTTAATACTTTTGTTGTAGTTGTTTGGTTTGTTTGATTTGCACCGACTTCAAAATGTCGTAATAGATATAAAATTAAAAATTATTTTAAGCTTTTTAGCGCCTTTTGTGAAGTCGACTCAACTTTTTTTTTAAAAACTATTTTATCTACAAATACGTTCAATACTTTCATTTTATTCAGAATTCAGATAATCCATTCGGATTTTTGGTTTTATGAGGTTGTTTCGATTTACTGTGAAATCCGGATTGGTTCCATTTTCCATTGCATTTTTGCATTTGTAACTAGGGCTCTATTTTGCTTGGTCGACTAAGATAAACACCATCAACGATTTTTGCATCGGGAGTGATACCTTCTTTAATTTCTGGATTTACGACTTCTATTGCATTTAGGGACTCTGATCGAGCTGGCACAATTATCATTAACGAAAAGAGGAGTTTTAATATAGTTTTCATTGCTGATATTGAGAATTTGAACATTCGTTTCGTAATGTAATGTGGATTCCTGTTTTTCTAGGAAATTATACCGTCGTTCGGTTTATTTGATTCAGCCGCAATGATATGGAGCTTATGTTCAACTTTTATGACATTACTGAACATAGTCAGATTAGTATATCCGATTGATTTAATAGGGTTTTTATTTTCGTCAATGCCTCTTAGTTTTAGGATTAAGAGATTAAAATTTTATCATTGAGACGTTGGCACTACTATCGACCAATAACTTGAAAAATTGAATTAAGGCAGCTAAATTTTATGTAGATGGTATTTGAATTAGTCAATACTAATTGAGATTCAATGCAGCGAACTGGCTGGTGCATCAAGAGTTCGGATGTTCCTCAACTTTGGTTAAATTCAGTCAGTTTCTTTATCTTTTTTCACATTCAAAGATATTTTGTCTCTTTGCTTTGCAGTATTTACATAGTTTATCCCCGGTGCAATTTAATAGCAGTTTAGGAGGCTGTTTACCTTGATTTACGTTATGGAAGGTTTTTTTTATAACAATTTGAGATTGTGTGATTGAGTCACAAGGCTACATTATCATCTTCGATTGCTATGTTAAAAGCTTCGTTTAGACTGAAAATTTCTCTTGCTCGAAGCACCTGACTAATTTCTGTGCCTTGCATTCACGATAAAGGTATGTAATGCAAGATCATTCATCGAGCCTATACGACCTGACAATTCACCGGTGAGTGCTTTCCTTGTTGTATCGTGGTCAGTACTTGTTTAAGGGATGTCTCAAAGCGGCACATATACTGCGACACTGTTTCATTTGCTAGTTGACGGCAACTCAACAGTTGCATCAATAAATGGCCATGAGTTTCCTTATCTGAGTACATACTTTTTAGATAATCCTTTAAAGCAGACCAGGGCTTTTGCTAGAAAAATTGGTTCCTGCTCTTCAATTAAAAGATTAAATGCGGTATCGCAATTATTTAGAAAGGGAATTAATTTCTCTCGATCTCCCTCATATTGTTCAAAAACAGGGTGTTTCAGATCTGATGTGCCAAAATGAATAGGGTGATAGATCTCACCTAGGCAAACAAAAAATTGTTTGGCAGGGGGGGGGGGGGGGGGGACAATCTAAACCGTTTAGGAGTTACAGAGTGATTCATAAATTTCAGTTTTTTATGATATGCACATTACTCTTTTAGTTTTATCTTTTGATCTAGGAAAACGAGTGTGCAAATGAAATTTAAATATGATTATGGCAGCAAGAAATTAAACCTTCATTGCCTGCAAAATATATTTCCTGTGGCAGTTAATAAATATGTTTAAAAAAATAATTTATGGGATGGACTATGGTTTAACAAGCTAAAATTCAGTTACTGCCTAGTAATTAAATGAACAAGCGAAATTAAGATGACAGCTGAGGATAAAAAAAACCAGTATCCGCCAAAGCTCTTTTAACTTAAGAATAATAAATAGAATACGAAAAAGTTTGCTTACTTGTATTGCTACAGGTGATAAATAACACTCGAAGACTTTTGTTTCTCGGATAATTTATCCATGCATAAAGTATTTTGCAGCAGTTGCTACAGCGTTAATTTTAATAACTTTAATTAATTTTATTAAATAAATTGATTTATACTTTGATTTATACTTTGAGTTAATATAGTTGACAAATACTTTGAAAGAATAAAAAGCTTTCAACCACATTTACATAACGCTGTACCCAGGTAAATAAAATGTTACAATCAAAGGCTTTAATGTATTAAATTTTGATAGATATAAAATTTTGGAATTTAGGATTAAGTCTTAATATAAAATTTGTAACCTGACCATCAAAAATAAAAAACTTATGTAATATAAATTATGTTAAAATAAATTTTGAGTTTAATTAAATATAGAATGGCCTTATACTTGTTTTCCAAAAAAACAAACAAATTAATAGAGCATTGAATTTGAGGCCCAAGGCTACACTGGAGATAGTATCCTTGCATCAACCGCTTTATTGGTAACCCTGACGTGATTATAACTTTTTCGCGTAACGTCCATCTTGGTTTCGCGAAGTTAAGTGTCGTTATTAAGTGTGTGATATACAAAAAAACAATTTAATTAATGTGCGATATTTTATTAAGAGTATTAAAATGAATAATGAAGATAGTTCAAGCAGTTCTCAGCAAAAAGATCATACATTAGCTATTACTCCCCAACGAAGTGCTGATGTAGCCGCTACCACTGTTAAATTACCCACTTTTTGGACTCCGTGTCCAGAAGCCTGGTCTATCCAAGCAGAGGCGCAGGTCGCTTTCAAAGACATAAGCGTAGACGAAACAAAATTTGGTCATTTGATACAGGCTCTCTCCTTGGAAGTGATTAACAACGTACTTGATTTTCTTCAAGCTCCTCCAGAACGGCACAAATATGAGAACTTGAATAATATTCTGATCACAAGATTTTCAGAATCGGAGTAAAAGAAGTTAGAACAACTTCTTTCGAATTCAGAATTAGGAGAGCATAAACAATCAGAGTTTTTCCGTTTCATGGAGATTTTGGCGGAAAACTCATTCATATTTATAGTAACGATAAAATAAAAAACTCTGGATGAGAAAACTTCCTGCGAACAGCAACATCGTTTTAATGTCCTCAGGAAAACAAGACAATAAAGACCTGTTAGATTTAGCAGACAATATTTATAACGTCTCTGAGATCCAATATATTTTACAGACCACTAAAAGCTTTCCAAATGGTGGGTTCAATTTAGTAGAAAACACTTCTCTGTAGTAAAAAATAGAAAAGTTGGAAAATCTAATTAAAAAAATGTCATTTTAGAACCAATTTTCCAATTTCATGTTCCAAAACAGATCTAGAAGTAACTCTTATTCTAGAAATGACTTTCAAACTAACCGTACAAAAGCGACTTAATGTAGTTTGCCGTGTTCATTTATAAATAATAACCAAAAAAAAAAACTAAATAACCCCTGAGTTAATGCAAATATGTATTATTATCAACAATACCAACATTTCTAAAAGATAATTTGTTCTAGATAAGTCGAACAGATTTAAATTTTTAATTTATACTGGCGCGGACATTTTGCTTGTTCCAAATGCTTTCCTTAAAACATACAACAAACATCCAAATTTAATTTTATCGGCAGCTAATACTTATGGTAGAAAACTCCTAAAATTTGATTTCGGTCTGAGAAAAGATTTTACTTTTCCATTTATAATTAATAATAATAATAATAAATTTATTAGTAAATTCATACTTTCATTACACCAATCATACAAATTCAATTTACTTCAATTTCACTCGCTAACATATACATTTAGCATTCAGCAATTCAGTAATTCTGTTCAACAAACTCAATTACTCCTATCTTAAAAATTCTAATATTTGTCTCCACTTTTAAATTATTCTTTAACTTATTAAATAATTTCAGTCCTTTATACATTAACATATTCTGTGCATATTTCCTATTATAGTTGCCTAATCTAAAGTCATTACAGTTTCTTAAATTATAGGGCTGACAATCACTCACATAATTCAAATTTCTTTTTAAATATTCAGGTAACATTCCATTCTTCATTTTAAAAATAAACACTAACACATTCAAAATCACTCTCTGGTGCACTGACATCCATCTCAACGTATCCAACATTAACTTAATAGGGGTATAACGATTACATCGGAAGATCGACCTCATTGCCCTATTCTGTAACTTTTGCAAGCGCTCAATCATCTCGTTTGTTCCCAAAAAAATAATTGTCGAACAATATTCAAAATTGGGTTTAATTATCGCGTTGTATAAATTTATCGCACTGATAGTGGTGAGTTTATTCCTAATCCTTTTCATAAAACCGATCTTTTTACCAATTTTTCCACAAATGTAATTTAAGTGGCTCTTAAAATCCAGATTTTTGTCCACTATAATTCCCAAATATTTAATTTCACTGACTCGTCCAATCACTTCTTCATCCACTTTTAACACACCATTATACACACCATTTATCACCATAAATTTGGACTTTTCCGCATTCAGCTTTAGTCTATTCATTTTCAACCACTCACTCATACTTTTTAGATCCCCTTCTAATCTATCGATACATTCATGAACATTCTTTCCAGCCACATACACTAACGCATCGTCCGCAAACAATAATATCTTAGAATGGCTCAGCACTTTAATACATACAGTCATTCACATACAACAGAAATAAAAGCTTTCCCAATACACTACCCTGCGGAACCCCTAGAAAACTATCCTTTTCATCCGATAATTTATCGTTAACCTTTATTTTATGATGTCTTCCTGACAGATAATCAGTGAACCATTCCAGCACTGTATCTCGAATTCCGTACTTAAAAATTTTTTGCAACAAAATACTTCTGTGAATTGTTTCAAATGCCCTCTTCATATCAATAAATACCGCTACAACAACGTTTCCATTATGTTTTTTCTCCTTCCAATCCAGTATCGCCCAGTTTAATGTTGTTTCACAGGAGTGACCTTTCCTAAAGCCCGACTGTTGCTCAGTTATTAGTTGGTTGCTCTCAAGATACTCTTCTAGTTGTATTTGTACAATTTTTTCTTGCGTTATTAGCATGTTAACTGGTCTACAATTTTCGCAGTTTTTCGTATTTTTAATCTTCTCTACTCGAACTATTACAGATGTCTTCCATGTTTGAGGGAACTCTCCATTTCTCATTGAAGCATTTATAATATCAATTAGTGTTGGTCCTATCACCTCAACCCCATCCATTATCATTTTCACATTTAATCCATTCACATCCCTCTTATTCTTCATTTGCTTACATACCGTTATCAGTTGTTTCATATCTACCCGTTTAAATTTTAACTCACTGGATACTTGTTCAATTACATTTACATACTGAACTCTTGGTATTGATCTAACAATTTCATTAATGCTTTCTAAAAAGTAGGTGTTAAATTTATTAGCAATCACAAACTCATTCTTATGGGTCACTCCTTCAAACTTTATATCCTCAATACTGTTTACTGGTTCATGCAGCACGCTTAACTTAAGCACTCTCCACATTTCTTTTTGCCCACTTGCTTCGCTTATCCTTCTATTTACATATCCATTGTATAGATTTCTCACCCTAGGTTTATACATATTTCTCAGCACCCGATACTCATTCCAAGCTCTTTCACTATCTAGTATTACCGCTCCCTCATATCTTATCACTTTCTGTATTTTCATTCTTTCAAGTTCGTCCGTAAACCATACATTTCTTTCATTCTCTTTAACATTCCTTACAGTAAACAACCCAATCACATTCAACAAGCACGTATCAAAAGATTCTACCATGTCATTTACACTACTATTGTTCGCATTTAGTGACACATTACTGTTATTTAACGCACTCACATAGTCGCTCAATTTGTACCGTATATATTGAATAGCCTTTTTCTTTACAGGTATTCCACGAGGTTCAATAGGAATATTAATCGTAATGGTTTCATGATCCGATATGTTTTTAGTACTGTCAACCTTTGCAACGATATCTTTACAATTGGTAATAACCAAGTCAATAAGTGATCTCGAGTTCTCAGTAATTCGTGTTGGTGATTGTATTACCTGTCTGTTTCCACTATCTACAATTATTTCCTCCATCATTTCTTGTAGCTACTATTTCCTAACATGTTCACATTAAAATCACCCGCAATCGCACAATTCTGTCCACATTCAGCCACTTCCTCCATCCATCTAGCAAAATAATCGCAAACCACTCTTGCAGGCTTACTTGGCGATCTATATGTTACAGCAATCATCTAAGTATCTTTTTCAAAATTCACTTTTAACAACGTCCACCAAATGCTATTATCATTCACTCTTATGTTATCTATCACTTCAAACTTCCGGCAACTCTTCACATACACCATTGCCAATGTCAATAAACGCTTTATTGGAGCTGATTTTCGAACCAAATCCAATTCATAAGTGGATTTAAAGAATACAAAAATATTTGATGGAACAACCTCTTTAAATATATATGGAATCACAAGTAATGGAAATACTCCAACTCACCATTATTATTCATGCAGATTCCCATCATTAACCCAACCAGCCCGGTATGACATAACATCGTACACCATATTGACACTACAGCACAGCTTTCTTTTTCTAGATTAAGAAGATTAGGCGGACAAAAATCTAAAATCGCTAAATTAAAATTCCTTAATAAGGTAAAATTAGCACTATGTCGATTGTCGTATTACTCTGTTTCTTCTCCATTGCACATGGTAACTAGAAAACATTCTACGGATTGGCGACACAGCATTGAGTTAGGGGCCCAAGGCTACACTGGAGATAGTATCCTCGAATCAATCGCTTTATATATTTTGACTTTCTCTAAGGAAAAAGATAAGATTTCAGATAGGTCACCCTTCGTGGAATATATTTTTTTTTATTTAAGGAATAAATCTAGCAATAGTAGCGAAACATTTCTACATAATCCTTAACAAAATAAAATAAGTTATTTTAGCTATACCTATTTTCCTAGAGTACAACTGTTTTGGCAATTAATATTACTTAACTGAAATTCGGAACTCACGTAAATGTATCCAATCAATCTTCTTTGAGCAAAGTTATTTTTTTTTCTGTGATTTTATGTATTCTGCTTTGGACACAGCTATCCAATAGAGCCACACACAAAAGTTTTCCTGGCGTAACCCATATACATACATACATATATGGTGTTATTAATTATTGGTAAAGGCAAGAACTCATATTTCATCCTGTCTGTTTACCAAACTTTCGAACTTTATTACAGGCACGAACTCTTCCTGAGTCTTGCCACGAAAAAGCGGATTTCGTTAGTTGGTAGATGAGCGAGTTCTTGATATTTATAAGCAGCTCATTAGAATCAAGTACCAATAAATTTTTCTGTATTTCGCGGTTGTGTAAATAATTTAACTTTAATTAACCTTTTTCAATCAATTTCTTGAAATTTATGTTCATTTGTTTCGTTGTTTTACAGTAAAGTCTAAGTTCTTCTTCTAATGGCTAAAATTTGTAAATTAATTATTATTAATGGCATTAAAAATTGTAGTAGTGCCTGAAGAAAACAAGAAAATAAAGTTAACAATAATATAAGCGAATAAAAATTGTAAAATTACAAAAAAAAAACAATTACCTAGGGTAATTGATCGATAAATGTATTCGTTGGTCTGAAGCTTACCCAATCCAAAATTTACGAGCTACAACGATTATGCAACATTAATCAGAACAGAGTTTCAATAATGAGTCTCAATTCAAAGATTCAAATTTAAGGGGTAATTCTATATAAAATGTCTATATAAAATGGCAGTGTCTATTGACACGCGGAAACTATTTGTTGACCCGCGGAGTACCGTTAGCGTGCGTTTAGAGTGCCTTGAGTGCCGTTAGCGTGCCTTTAGAGTACTTTGAGTGCAGTTAGCGTGCAGTTAGAGTGCCGATTGGATCGCTGTGAATGCTTTTAGGGTTTAAAGTGCCGATAGGGTGGAGTGGAGTTAAAGCCGAAAAAGATTAGAGTTAGAGCCGAAAAAGTGTAGAGTTAAAGTTAAGTGCCGTCAAAAAGCTCGCGAGTTGCTTAAAAACCTTAAAACGCTCAAATTCGGTTTTTACGTAAAAAATTCTTATAAGACTTTTTAGGAGGAAGAAGTGTATTAATCAGGCTTTAAGTTGCTGCCGCCCACCCCCATCCTCCCGTATTTGTATAATAGTACATACCTTAAAGTACATAAAGTACGAAGCCGAACTCTATGGCACACCTCACAGGCACTCTAAATGCACGCACCCAATCGACACTCTAAATGCACGCTATCGGTACCCTAAAGGCACCCAATCGGCATTCTAAATGCACCCCAGCGGCACTCTAAAATCGGCACCAGAGGCGCACTAAATGCACGCTAAATCGACACCCTAAAGGAACGATACAGGTAGAAAAAGTCTTGTACTTGTAACATAAAATTTAATTACCGCTGGAATGTAATGAGAAAATCCATTAATGGGACAGTTCGAGCTCCGTCAGAATCTTTCATTCGAAAAAGTGTGCTGTGCCGGAGTTAATAACTATTTTTTAGAAAGTGTTTTTTAAAAAAGTATTACAAAATTATATTAACAAAGTGTAAAAAGTGATTTATGTCTTCTACTGAGGGTGACCTACTGTCGTCCCTGTCATTGGCTGTTACCGGGCACCCGGCGGGTCCTGCTCCTGTGAGTGGGCCAAATTTTCCTTCCATACCCCGTTCTGATGGGGCTCGTAGTGTTTCCGAGCCTGCCCTTCGCAAATCCGTGCGCCGGGGTCGTGCACGCCGTCATCGGAATCGTGTGTCCGCGTTGCCTTCTGACCCCTTGGACAGTGGTCAGGCTCTTGCCTACCATGATCCTGCTATTCCGGGGCTGCATGTTTCTCCATGCCGGAAGGTCAGTCGGCTGGTGAACCTTTTGGTGACATTGTCGATCTATCTGCCGTTCCTCGCCCGAAACAGATTTTTGTCTCTCGACTTACACCTGGTACCTCTTGTGAGGTTATGTTACGTTTCCTTGGATCTAAGGGTGTTGACACATCAGAGGTGTCCTGTAGGAGGATAAGGGGTACTTCAAGGCCCTATTCATCTTTCCTGTTGTCTGCTCCTACTCCGGTGGCCGATACTCTTCTTGGGGATAATTTCTGACCCGTGGATGTCTTTTATAAGATCTTCGTACCCCGTTCTCACCGCCGTGCCAGGCCGATAGTCGCTCAATCTCCCAATTTAAAAATCGTTATAAGCTCTCTCTCTAATATCAAAACGTGAGAGGGTTAAGGACTAAAACTAATAATTTTTATTACTCATCTGTTAACTCTGATTTTGATTTGAAAGCTTTATCTGAGACGTGGTTACACCAGGGTATCTCGGATGCCGAGCTGTTTAATGACTCCTTTAAGGTTTTCCGCAGGGAGAGGTCTGCGGATTCGTCTGTACGGGGAGGTGGGGTTCTCATTGCATGTCGAAATTTTCTAAATGCTACTTTTGTGAACCCTCCGTCTTTTTCTGATCAATTTGATCTGGAACAAGTCTCAGTAAAGGTTTCATTCGATTCGGGCAACCTCTTTTTAATTTGTTGTTTCATACCTCCAGATATGGGCAATGTCGTCGATAATAATGGGTTGATTCGGTATGACATTCTTATTCAGCATATCGACTTTATTCATGACCAGATGGGTTCTAAGGACGAAATTGACCTAGTAGGGGACTTCAACTTACCCAACCTGAGATGGGTAGTGAATGATGATGACGATAGCTATCTTCCCCATAACTTGACTGAGGGACAATCACTGTTCCTTGGCACCTTGGCTTGCATAGGACTTTGCCAATGCAATGTGAGTAACAATGTGGGTAGACAGTTTAATTTAGTGTTCTATACGAACTCCACGCCCACTTTTGTGGCACCTAGCCTCTTTCCCTTGACGAGTCTGGACATGTTTCACCCTGCATTGCTTGTCACTTTTCATTGTCTCTCGGACGTGCGTGTCGATAATGTCGAATGTGAATTGAGTTTTAACTTTAGAATGGCCGATTTTGAGGCTATGAATGAATATCTTGGTGATTTAGACTTCTCTACCTGTCTGTCTAGTGACAATATTGACAGTAACGTATCTGGTTTCTATGAAATTTTATACGAAGCTTTCGCTAGGTTTGTCCCCTATGTCCGGGTTAGAAGTAGAGAATCCGCTCCCCCCTGGTTTAACAGAGAATTAAAAACTCTCAGAAATAGGAAAAATAGACTCTGGAAAAGGTACCTGCGAGTGGGAGGTGTAGACTATAAGCGTGAATTTATTCTTTGTCACGAACATTTCATAGGTCTTTCTTGTTCTCTATATGAAGAATACCTACTGAACCTTAGAGGCAACTTATTCCCTGACCCCCGTGCATTTTTTGATTACGTCAATATGAAGAGAGGTTGATAACTATCCATCGACTATGGAATTCGGGTTAAGTTCCAGTAACGATTCTAAGGTTATTTGTAATTTATTTGCTGAATACTTCAGGGGCGCATTTGAATCATCCGATTTTTATCCAGAAAGTAGCAACTTTTTTTAATAATAGTAATATATCCACCGTACCTATTCCATCTATCACGGAGGAGAGTTTATACAAGCATATTTTGGATCTTCCGGACGACTTTTCTTATGGCCCTGACGGGGTTCCTGCTGTTGTCTTAAAGAAGTATTCTTCGGTGTTATTATGTCCTTGACTTTTACTCTTCCGGCGATCCTTCTTGGTTGGTCGCTTCCCTACATTCTGGAAGACTTCATTTTTAATCCCCATTTTTAAGAGTGGGAAAAGGAGAGAGATTGTTAACTATAGACCGATTGGAAACTATCTTGCATTCCAAAACTCTTCGAACTGATGATCCAGTCCTAATTGTCTATTGGGGGTAGGGGTTTAATCTCTAGCAGGCAGCATGGATTCATTCAGGGTAAGTCAACGGCTTCCAACTTGTTAGAGTTTGTGTCTGGCAGTGTGGATAGATTTCTGGAAGGTTGCCAGACCGACTGCATTTATAAGGACTTTAGTAAAGCCTTTGATAAGCTGTCTCACTCTATTATCGTTTTCAAATTGGCCAGGTTGGGTTTCCCGGCCCCACTCATTGCATGGATTAAGTCGTATTAACACAATAGGACTTATAGAGTGCGTTTTCGTGGCGTGCTCTCAGATGCTTTTGTGGCTCCTTCCGGCGTTCCTCAGGGTAGTCATCTTGGGCCTCTGTTGTTCATCTTATCTATTAATGACATTACTTATTTGCTTCAAAGAAGTAAAATTCTTATTTATGCGGACGATATCGAGATTTTTCTCCCAATCAAATCTTTTGCGGATTGCGAGATCTTGCAGTCGGACCTGCACATATTTTATAGCTGGTGTGTCAATAATAATCTTAAATTAAACATCGGTAAATGTCAGGTTATGACCTTCTCGAGGTCGCGCAACTGCTGTACTTTTCAGTACAAGTTTGAAGCTACTTGTATTCAACGGGTGGAAGGAGTGAAGGATTTGGGTGTGTATCTTGATAGGCAACTTAACTTCATCCCCCACATTAATAATATCGTTGCCAGGGCCAGCTCTATGCTGGGTTTTATCCTCCGTTGGTCCAGGGAATTTCCTAGCCCTCACATAAGACTCCATCTTTATACATCCCTTGTTAGACCACTGCTGGAGTATGCTAGTCCGGTTTGGTCTCCATTTTATGGATCTCACACTAAACGTTTTGAATCTGTACAGCGTAGATTTGTGAGATCGGCCCTTCGTGCTTTGCCGTGGAGTAACCCTTTTATTCTACCTCCATATGGTGATCGGTTGGGACTGCTACAGCTTGCTACTCTCGAGAAGCGTCGCTGGGTTGCCGATATAATTTTTCTACACCAGCTTCTGCAGGGAAAGATTGATAGTGCGGAACTTTCTTCCAAAATATCACCTAGAGAACTGTCCTATTCCCTTCGAAACCGTTCAAGCTTTCAGATAGCTTTCTCGCGCACTAGTTACGGTATGTTCGAGCCTGTTAATCGCATGTATAGGTTTGCTAATGATGTTTTCAGCACTAACTTGGACAAGTTAACATTAAAGAGGAGCCTTTATAACTTGTAACCATCCTGTTGTACTCACTTGTCTTTGTTTTTTTGTTTTTTTTTTTGTACGGCGTAAAGTTTCCTTCCTTGTATGTTTTGTATTTACTTGGCTTAAGCTGCCTGTGCATCCCTGATTGATGTTTTTGGGTGTATTTTGGCTTTGGTTTACTAATGATTTTGTGCATGTGGTGTGGGAGCGTCATCCACCTTAATATTTTGTGTTTTTTGGTGGGTAGGTCAATTGATTCCTGGCTTCTGACTGTGAAGTGCGCCTTCTGAGTTAGAAGGGTTAATTCAATAAAAAGAAGTTAATTATATACTCTTAAAAGATTAAGTGATTACCCTGGAGAAATTTTGATGTCTACTAAACCTTAATTTAGTGCGATATTGTTAAATAATTATAAGTGCATTTCTTTAAAAATGAAAAGGAAAAAACACTTGTTTTTTCTTCCACAAATTAGGAATGAGATGGATGTTTCGACCGGAGTGCAAGTGGTCATCATCAGCGTGGCGCTTGCACTCCTTACCACGGACATCCATGACCACTTGCACTCCGGTCGAAACATCCATCTCATTCCTAATTTGTGGAAGAAAAAACAAGTGTTTTTTCCTTTTCATTTTTGAACAAATGACTTCCACCAAGTGCTGCTGAAAGGTAACTTTCTGTGCAATTCTTAACTTTTTTACTTGTGTATTTGATAGTTTCACAAAATTCTGCGATGAAAAATTTGCCTTGTTGGTACTGAAAACAATCAAATTAAGGGTAGCAAATTACCATCAACAGGAGACGTTTTAAGTGTATTGTATTATAATATGCGAATGGCGAAGTTGACGTTGTCAGAAAGCATTGACGAACTATTACTGTTTTAGAAAAAGGCGCGAATTCCTACCTGAGATCATAGCCATTGTTTAAAACAACTAAAAAAATTTTACGATGCGTTACGACATCTTGAGAAGAGTGAGCCTAGAAGTACTGACTTATACAGGAGTCGAGAGCAAGAGTTTCCAGAAAATTTGGTTAATTTGTTCGATATCGCACACACAAACGCCATGGATATGATGAAGATAGATGATGATAAACATCCCATGAGGAGAAAGAATTTCAAAAAAGAGAAAAACAAGGCTCGGAAGCACCTGAAAAAGTAATTTTATATTTAAAAAATAAACAAAAAAAATATTATATTTTTAATCAGTACTTTTAGTTTTGTACTACTAACTCTTTGCACAATTAAAAAATAGTTTTTTCTCGACAGCGCAAGCTGATATGTTACATCTAGTTCTAAGAAAGTGGAAATTGAAGGGATAGGAGTGAAGAAATGGAAATAGTTCAGCGACCACAGGCCCCTAAGAAGTGAAAGAGCTAGGAGAGAAATAACACCCCGAATTTCGGCAGCTCTATATAAGTGCAAAAAAAGCGACGGGGTTGCTGTTCACTTATTGTCAGCCTGCATAAAGCCACTTCTCTAAATCCTCAAGAATTTTTTGCAAATCGAACCTGTATTGTCAAGCTGTTCTCGACAAAACTTTCGCAAAAGGGCGGCATTGAATATATAAATCAAACTTTTTTTAATTAGACTTGAAATTTGCAGTAGTACACTGGGACTCTAAATTCCTCTCACAGATTTAAAAACAAAGTTGATCGCTATTATGCAACGGCACCCAATATTGAGTGAGGAGGAATTTAAAATCAGCTGGGGTCGTAGACTAAGAGAGACGAAAGCATATAAGAAAATGGGACAAATATATTTCGTACTGTCAAATGTTTACGCGTGAAAAAGTTTCCTCGAGTGAATTAAGTTAAATTTTGTTAAATTTGTTGAAATAGCTACTTTTAAAACTTTATGTAATCGTTCTAATAAACTAATAATATATAAATAGTCTAATATTTTGTGATTTTTTGTGAACCAAATTTGCCTTAACACCTACAATTTGTTTAAATTAATCAGCATAAAGTGTTCGGTTTTTTCGTGCGCAAATAATTAGAAATAAGATGATAGGAATTCGTTTTTCCTGGAAATGCATACTCAAATTACTTCTTAATTCATTCTATAAACGTGAAGTTCAATTAAAACCTCAATTTATGGAAAAAAGCAAAAGTTTCGTAAGAATATTTGTGAGGTTAACGTGAAAACTGATTTTAATGTTTTGGGTCGTTGGCACCAGGAAGGCGTTAAACAAAATTTTTAGAGGGCAATATTTATATTTTATTCAGAGAAGTTAAAATAAAATTATTCTTTAACGAATTATCAAGATTTAAAATTTACTTTTGGCCCCACTTTAAATTTGTCTTAATTTACGCCTGTATTGTTGCTACCACTACATCACTCGAAATTATACTACAAAAGAAATTTGCTTCACTAAAATAGAGTTACAGCTCTTCCTCTAGTTCTTTATTCTTAGACTTGGAATACCTAAACTTTCAGCTGGAACGGAGGTGTGAGATATTCTCCACGGTATAAGATGCCCTAGAAGATTGGTTGCTGTCACAGAGAGTTCAGGCGTTTGCTTTTGAAACACCGGCGACCAATACTGGGCGTTTAAATGGCGGATGTGCAAAACAAAACAAACAAAAAATTCTCATATTTATGAGATAATTTTAAAGGGAATATTTATAGTAGCAAAGCTTTCTTCTTCATCGGGACCGGCAATAGCATTATTTAAAAGGCTCAGGACAGATTGGATGACCAGACAAAGTTTTCAACGTGGAAAACAGATCCAGAAGTACACGTAATATTTAATGATTCGAGAGATCAGATTTTACTTTACGCGGAAAGCAAGTTACTGGATGACTTTCCCAGAGGTACAAGGAGTTATTAGAGCTCACTCATTGTCATATTTTTAGGAGGAAACCCTGCAGGGGGAATTAATTTTCGACACCCAGGTGCATACCATTTAGCTAGATGGACGGCATAGGGAATTTATTGTCTAAAAATATGAAATTTTAGAAATCAATTTAAATTACACGCGAATGAATAAACAGCATTAAAAAAGATTTGCTGTTTCATTGTAAAGTGTTATTTCCAAGCATGTTTTCCGCGCCGAACATGAGAGAAGCTCAATTGAAAGATATTATTTTTATAAGAAGAATAAACGTCTACAAAACAGCCGATATAGAGATAGCTAATGCGGCATTAAAAAAGTATTTAAACCATTTGTGGTACCTCAACGACGAGTGCGCAGCATTTTCATTATTTGATGACCGATTGGTCTTAGAGCAAAAACGAAAAATGGTTAAACTAATAAATATGGCAAAATCACAAGAAAAAGAGAAGGGTAGAGAGACAGCAGAAGAAGGAGAAGATGAAGCCATACAAAAATTATATTTAAAATTGGAAGATGTTTCAAGTTTCCTTTCTAAGGAACTTCCGACAGTAGTAGTTTCGAAAAATTCGTTAAACCTTTTTGAAAGATTCGGATTGCCAATGGAATTTCTATTAACCGGCCTTATTTACTGAAAGAACATCCAGGAATACAGAGAAGGAAACAAAACAATAGAATCACTAAAAGTAGTAAATGATACTGCAGAACGTAGAGTGAAGATTATGGAAGAGTTCAACGACAAAATAAAAAAATAGTAAATACTTGCATGTACTTAAATAGTGAAATGAAGTACACTTAACTGAACTCCTTTTTTCAGGCAGTACAAGATTATCGCCGAAAGTATCCTGGACACAGCTGTCTCAATTTATATACAATACTGGAATCTTTGCAGTTACACACATTTTGACGTATAACTTTAAGAAAATGTAATATAATTAATTGATGAAGGATTTTTAATGTACTAAAACTTAGTCTCCTCGATGCCGCACGTGTTAATATTATCTGACTGATTTCAATGTTAGCCCACTTTAGTTTCCTATACCGGGTGGTCAATTTATATGAAGACACTGAAATATCTCGAAAGCTACACCTCAAATTAAAAAACTTTAAAGTTAAAATTTGTTCATCTCGGAGAGGGACATCCAATGATATCAAACCCGACTCCCAGCACCCACCTCCTAGGGGGTAGAGGGTGGGGGATAAAGAACTTAAATAGGAACGCCTATTTTTTAAGAATACGAATCTGTATTCTTTGCGTAAACGTGAACAACTTTTGTCACAAAAATTTTTTTAAACGTACATTTTTTGAGATTTTTGAGGGACAAAATTGAAAATTTTGGAAATTTCAAGATTTTTTATTCGAAAATGGTTAGGTTTACAGAAAAATTGCAGAGGAGTAAAAGTGCTTAGATTTTTACAGGGAATCTGACAAAATTTTGTGAGAATTTTTTTAAACAATTTTGGATAAAACATTTTTTTTACAAAATTTAGCATAACAATTTTTTTTTAAAAGTTTAGTCAAAAAGTAAAACTAACTTTTTTATCCACCCTTTATAATATATCAAAGGCTGACTCGGGGGGTGCATGTTAAAGTAATGAGATTGCATGGCTGGGAGTTGGCATATATTGTTGGGAAGGTTATTTATCAAGGGACAATTGCGCAGTAACCATCTGGGCGTTAGAATTGACATTTATGTGGAAAACTCGATAATAAGCGTGTTATAAAACAAGCACAAACCTTTAAAATAACGTTAAACTTATCCTAATTTTCGAATTAGTTCTCCTAACGAAACCCCCCCCCCCCCCTTAACTATTTTCTGCAGCAACATAACTTCTAGAATTGAAATAAGGAGGAAAATCCAGGATCTTCATGGGTAGGGAGAAAGTATATCTGCCATTAGCCGCAAACTTAAATTATCCAGGAATACAGTACGGCTCTGGTCACAAAAAGCAACAGGCCTAGTAATTGATAAAAAAGGAAGTGTCTTTCATCACAGGATAAAAGAAAAATTAGACTCCTTATCAAGGACAGAGTGGGGGTAGGCGTGAGAAGTCGTCCGTGGGGTCGCTATGCTTACGTCCCTCGAATAAAACCGCTTCTTACTGAAAAAAAAAACATAAAATACCGACTAGCATTTTGTAACAGAATAACTAGGGCTTCACGGCACCGAGACAAGACCGAGACTTTGGCAGATCTCGGTCTTGGTCTCGTCAAGGTGAAGACGATCTCGCTCTCGTCGCAATCTCGGCGAGATAAAGGCCAGTCTCGGTGCGATCTCGCTCTCGGCAAGATAAAAAAAGTGTATTTCGATGGGATAACGGGGAGCGAGGACAAGTGATATATCTATGTATATATGCATTTTCTTCATATTCCCATCTCCAAAATAAGGTAGCAAAGGCTCTTGTTTGCTATTGGGGATAAAGCGCAAATATCTGAAGAAGGAAATAATGTAGAAAGAAGCGATTGAGGAGAGCAGTGTATACTTATATGCCCCATAAATCACACAATTGAAATTTTTCGGAGCGACATAAAAGCTGAAACAACTAAAAAAAATTGTCCACAATAAAATGATAAAAACTAATATCTCGTCCACTCTCGTCACCTCAATCTCGCTCTCGGTATCGCACTGTTACCAATGATATTGGTCTCGCTGCCGGTCTCGGTATCGTGTCGAGACCGATAACGGCAGCGAGAATTATCTCGAGTATTGTGAAGCCCTAAGAATAATAAAAGATGGTTTTCTAGATTTGACCGCACACGGAAGGAATCAAAGGTCTCATTACGCTCACGTCCGAAATTACGTAGGAAGTCCCCCACCATGCCGGATGTTAACTGCATGTCGATGTCCTCATCACCACATCTACCACTTTCGACGAGATATGCCGTGATATGAACTTCCTCCGTCAGCGACACTGTGTTGACATCCGCTGTATTCGTCATAAGGTTCTTTCGATAGACTTTTAGTTAATCGAGCCAAAGGTGTAGCTTATAACTCCATGGCATTTGACGAGTGGGGTCAGGGATTTCTTTCGTTAAGGATAACAATTGCTTCCCTTGAACTGTCCTTAGCTTAGATTAACCAACCGTTACCGTTGTGAAATTGTGAAGTATTGTATTGGAAATAAGTCCTTTTATATTTTATCCTCTATTGGTATATAAGTGCTGGCTTCACCAAATGGACTTTCTATTGTTTAAATTAATTCTGTTTTTTAAGTTTCGTATTTCCGTAATTTCTTCTCATTGTTACATTTCGCTTTAACGTTAATATTTTTAATATTTAGTAGTAAGTGATGAGAGTGTAAAGAATAGAAATAAGAAATTCGTAAACGGTTAAGATTGACTGAATGAAACGACTACATGTTGCCTCATTTCCGATTTTAAACCAATGACTTGTCGCTTTAGTTATTGTTATTAAATTAATTTTAATTTTATTATAATTAAGCCTGCCTAAAGTCTCGATTATATGATATATAAGAGAACCAAGGCTTTGCTTTTAGTGCTTGGCCTAAATTTGGGCATAACGCACTTTCGTTACCCAATCTTGAATTGTGCTTGGCAATTCCAGCATGTAAATTGGGAATTTTTAATGTAACCTGCTAGTGAAATCAAACCGTTAGAATAAAAATTCCAAAATATAAACAAATAAATGGACGTAGGTCTTAATTATTATAATACAGTGTGTTTCAGATCTGGCGTGCAAAAATGAAAAGGGTGATAAATCTCACATAGACGAACAAAAAGTTGTATTACTCTTTATAAAGGAAATTCTTTAAATAAACAAAAATTTTAAAACAAATGCTCGAAAATGTTTGTTTAGCGTACACAGGTAATTAATTTTAATTATTGCTGCAAAAAAGTTATAAAAATGTCGATATTAGCTTGTCAGAGTTCACACCCTATTATCCTGATATTCTGTTACTAATACCTGATGGAATTATGCTATGAAAGAGGATCAGTCAGCAAGTATACCAATCATAGTTGAAAAACAAATCGGTAACTGCGAGTTTTCTTAAGCTGAAGTTATTATAAAGTAAGAAAAATTTACTTTTAAGGAATAAGCGGATATACTTTACAGTTATTGTGTAGTAGATTGAAACGAAA
The DNA here is from genome assembly GCA_964036015.1 of Leptarthrus brevirostris. Taxonomy (NCBI): domain Eukaryota; kingdom Metazoa; phylum Arthropoda; class Insecta; order Diptera; family Asilidae; genus Leptarthrus; species Leptarthrus brevirostris. The sequence continues at coordinate 42,590,189 of OZ038371.1, forward strand.
AGGCTTCTGTACTCGAATAGGATAGGAGATTCCTTAACCGACGGACACCCCAAAGAAGCGTATTTTCGGGGAATCCTCGAAGGTTAACCGTAAGTGTCGAACAGTAAATAATCACCCTCGCCTGACAAGACCTTGAAACGAGACGAGTCGCAAGATGGTAAGGAGTGTTTTCAGTTAAAGTTTGAAGGGTTACTCATCCAGCACGGTGACTTTCATGTCATTATATCACAGTACAAGGACTACAGAAAGGAGTTTCCGAGAGAATTTGCTTCTGGAATGCGGCATTCAGAACGACATGTTTTGGGCGGTGTTCTGTCGACACCGAGGATGGTATCAAAAACTTGTACAATTTCAATGTTTGGGCTCATTTTTCCGCTAGTGCTTAAAAGCAAAATTTATACGGACTTTTTGGTAAATACACTGCGAGATCTACTAGAGGACGTCCCCCTGGATAATTTTAGGACAATGTTTTATCAACACGATGGAGCACCAGCACATTTTGCTATCATTGTAAAGGCAACACTGAAGAAAAAATTTCCTGACAGCTGTATTGGACGAGGCGCACCGATTCCGTGGCGTGGTAGATTTCCAGGTCTTACTCTATTAAACTGTTTATTTATGGAAAATGATGAAGGATGAAGTTAGTTCAAAGTCTGTTTACGACAGAGAGGAATCAGTTAGCAGAATCGGATACGCAGCAGCGAAAATACGGGAGAGGTTAGATACAATACACCTTAAACAGGGAATTCGAAGCAGATTACTGGCATACATCGAAAGTGATAGCTTTTGTACCACAATATCATTAATTGTATTACTTTTTGAATTCAGCAAAACGGATTCTAACGTTAGTATGAGTTTAGTTTCTTTAAATTTCACATTTTTAAAAAATATTCCCCGATAGGTTTTCTACGTATAAATGTCTACATCCTTTCTCTACATCGTCACACTTGAATGAATTTCTGAGAAAGTTTAGGAAAATGCAGAATTTTTGATAATTTCAAAAAAAATTTTAACTTTTGACTGTACCTGTAATGGTAGGAGTTAGATCAACATTGTTGAGAATTTTGCAAAGGCCATTGGAATAGTAGTTTTTTAACGCCTGCTTGATGTCGCTGCGTTAAGGAGATCAAAATATAAAAATAAAAGAGTGATGTGCATACTATGAAAATTGCAAATATATGGTGATTCATGTACACATTTTTGTTCATCTAGGTGAGATCTATCTCCCCTTTTATTTTGGCACACCAGATCTGAGGCAACCTGTATAAGCTAGGGTTTGTCCATAAAGTTATATAGCTTTTCCGTTATCTCAGTCCTAATTTAATACATTGAATTAAAAACTTGTTTCCTTCCTATAAGAGAGAAAAAAAATAATTAAAATTTTTTTTTATTATTTAACTATAAGAAGCATGAATTTAAAACACCAATAAAGACTACAAAACAAAACAACCAATTTTGTAGCTGCCAGTTCTACCACTAAATATATATATATATTTCTTTTATTTTTACTTTCACAACACTGGTGGTAAATTATATTCTGTGAGTCATCCCACCACCAAGGGAGAGCCACAAGGCGACGCCAAAGAGAGGATTTTTTTTTTTAAAAAGGGGCGGAGAGGAGCACCATCTCCATAAGACACTAGAAGGAGAGCCATCATAGTGTATCCTCTCTAAACTACTAAGTCATTTATTAAAATTTCATAAAACCAAAACAAAGACCTTTTCTGCCTGAATCCTGAAAAACGCACTTCGCACTTAGTTAACAATTTCTTGTCAGGCGCCAAGCAATTAGACAATATTAACACAGAAAAGATTTTACTCTACCTCAGCGCCAGTTTTGAACCGTCATATAATTACGTGAGCATAATTTTTTTTTGGCTATTCACAGTCTGTGCTGTTAATTATCCAAAACCATGTTACGTTTTTCAAGATTCCTTCATTTTTTTTCTATTTTCTAAGAGAACTACTGAGGGATGCAAACCTTTTCTTACATTCCAATTTGCCTCGGACAAAAATGGTTTTCATAATTTTATGCAATACTACTTCGCATGGAAAAGATAGTACTTTGATTCTATAATGACGTCACTTGCTGCGTTTTTGGCAGAAAATCTTGTTTATATCTTAATAGTGACGCCAGTGAGGACTTATTTCGTATGTTTGGCGCTATGCAATATTAAAGTAATAGCGTTTTTTCTATCATTGATTTTATTTTATTATCTCAACATAATTTAGTTTTTGCATATTACATAAGTCATTATAACTTTGTTAAATGTGGTAGTGTCAGTTTAAAAATACTTTTCAGACCTTCTGTACTTCGCTTGGACTATAATATGGTAGTTGGCTGTTATTTCATCTACAACAAAGAGGAAATGTTAACCAGTCATAAAATCCTTTAAGCGCTGGGCACTTTCTATTCTGTTCTTGTTACAACGCAGAATAACTTCATTACAGGACCCAAAGAAGTTGGGTGGCAGATATTTTTAAGTGCCCTTAAGATCCTTACCTCAACCTCATAGTGGAACAAGTTTCTTTCAGCCTGTGGTAAAATAAGCTCACTAAGAACAACTTTAGTCGCTTTCTATTGCACACTTCTCTTCTTGATTTTGTAAAGAGCTAAGGGTAAAGTGCGGTTGCTTCATTGCAGTAGTAGCGCTGAAAGATATATTTAATTATCATTAATTAATTTAGATCATGGAGAACTTAATAGCTACATTTCTTTCCGAAATTGTAAGTTAAGTTTGAAATACAAAATAACTTTAATAGGCTTACCCAATTATTCTAAAACTTCTGCCTGGCAATTAAAAAGCTTAAGATTGGAATGAAGGAGTAATTCAGGTTTCGTAAAAATTTTGATTTTCTCGCATAAAGTATATTAACTGCAGAAACTGCAGTCTTTGCAGAGTTTCTTATCCGAGAAGTTGAACTACGGTTCAAGAATTATTAAGAAAATGAAATTTTTCCATTAAATCAAATGATATGTCTGTTAATACCCCAAACAGAATTGATAGTAAATAGTGAAAATCAATTCAATTCATATGCATAAATTCAAACTTATCTACAAACTTGCCGGGAAAAGAGGCAACTTTTTATAGAAAGAAGCCTCATCGTAATTTAATTGAAATTTTAGCCAGATTAAATGTTTCTTTGTTAACGGGCTTCCCAAAAACGAGAAGCTTCTGAGTTCGACGCGTATTTTTTAAATTTTTTTGGCAGAGTGGGGACAATTTGAACCGTTTGGGATTTACAGGGTGATTCATATTCTGGTGCACTGATGCCAGACGGTATGGAGCAAAAGTCGCCGAGTCGTGGCGCTGAAGATGCCCAAAGTCGCCGCGCCATTATTTGAAATCGCCCAAATATCGCCTTTTGATTTTATAATCAATCAAGTCTTTCAAATTGTTGTTTGTACAACTTTAATGTGTTATTTATTACAATAAACACAGCAACAGATACAAGTAACACAAATTTAAAATTGTGGTAGAGGTGTCGTGAAAAACAAAATATACCCTAAATTAAGTAGGTATTTAATAATGGAAGTGACTATTTGCACTTACGTGTATTTACGTGTACTTTTAAAATTCGGGAAAGTTCCGCTTTTACGTACTTTATGTACTTTTATGAACTACTTTACAAATATATTGTCTGTTGCGGGGAGGGGGGACGGTAATCCCCCATTTAATAAAGTAATTAAAAGCCTGATTAATACACCTCTTCCTCCCAGAAAGGCTAATAAATTATTGACGTACTTAAATACACGTAAGTACACGTAAATACACGTAAGTGCAAATAGTCACAACTTTTAATATTTCACCCAGTCGCTTCCAACTATTTATTATGAACATTTTAATCTTTTAGGAATTAATATATGTATATACAAAGGATAGGAAAAAAACCCCAGGGACGATAGAAAAACAATTTTGATGTCGGCTGTATCAGGATCAGATATCAATGACGTGACGACGGCATTGAGCATACTTCTATGTTTGGACTGGTTCGGAGTTCAGTAAAAAGGTATTCGCGCAAAATTAGAATATAAGATGAGTCGGCAGCAAACATTTGTCTACTATCACGTCAGGTTATGTGATTTCGATTAGCCAATATGAACTGTTGATGTAGGCTGCCGTGCATTCTGATTCAGTCTATAGCCCAAAAGCGCCCACCAGGAATTAAAAAATCACCCAAGAGCGCCCAGCAAGAATTGAAAAATCACCCAAAAAGTGCCTAGTCGCAGAGGGGAAAATTTTTTCGCCGAACTGACGGCTCAAGTAGCCCGATCAGCGCGAAATCGGCCGACTTGGCAACTCTGTCCTGCTATTCTTTTACTCGTACATGAAACTCCTCGTGAAACTTTGGAAATTTCTGTCGACGTCGAGCAGCAAATAATCACCATCGTGATTCAAGACCCTAAAACGAGCACGAGACGAGTTGCAAGACGATTAGGAGTGTCTTCATTTAAGGTTTGGAGTGTAATTCATCGAGAGGGATTACGTCTATATCACCATTACTAAGTCCAAGGATTAGTGGAAGGAGATTTCGAGAGAAGACTGGAATTCAGCACTTAGGACGCGACATTGAAGACAAGGCGTTTTTGGATCGAATTCTGTGGACGGATGAATCTCAATTCACCAGAGATGGTATCACGAACTTCCATAACCTCCATATCTGGTCGAAAACTAACCCACACAGCACAAAGGTTACCTCATGCCAGCAGAGATTCAGTGTTAATGTTTTGGCTGGTTTCATCGGCAACCATTTGGTAGGACCATTCCTTTTCCCGGGCTTTTTTGGACAATACCCTGACAGATCTAATAGAGGAGATCCCTGTGAATAATCCAATGAACATGTTTTACCAACACGATATAGCGCCAGCGTACAGCAACTTATTGCTAACATTGTGAAGGCAATACTTATTAACAAAATTCCTAACCGCTGGATTGGACGAGGTGTACCGATTCCTCAGGCCTTACCCCAGTTAGATGAACATTGTTGACAATTTTGAAAGTTTCATTGGCATAGTAGTTTTAGCGTTTTTTTTTATTTCGCTATGTTGGGTAGATCACAAGATACAAATAAAAGAGTAATGTGCATACCATGAAAAACTTAAATTCATGAATCACCCTGTAACTTCCAAACGGATGAGATTGCCCCAAACCTGCCATACAATTTTTTATTTGTCTGGTTGAGATCTATCACCCCACTCATTTTGGCACCTCAGATCTGAAACACCCTGTAGAGTACGTTTCCCCCATGTTTATAGAGTGTGATCCCCATTGCTACAATGATGATAACTTTTTGACCTTTGGTGGGTGTTTAGAAACTGGTAGTCTAACTTCGTAAGCGTTGACTAATCTGGATAATTCTTATATTGATGTACAGCGTAGTTGGTACTATTTTAGAAATTCATAGGGTGGGATTGATTTGATGATTTTTATTTTGTTACACAGAATACGTTTCCTTATTCGTAAATGATAAAAAATGGTGCACCTAGAGTGTCTATGGTACGAGGCGGGATCAGCCGCTTACTTCCTAATGCGTGCCCCAATTTTACTGTATCGTGTAGGGATGGGCGATTTTCGATTTAATCTCGATAGATCGATATTTAAGCCTTCGATCTGCCGCTTTTGAATTGATTCTAAGCGGGGCCGATGCAGCTCGAATCGATTTATTTATTTCCGATTTCGATCTATGTAAGACGTGCCAAAAATTAAACAACCTCACTCGAGAATTTTTTTTGCATTTTATCTTTAGTTTGTGTAATACTTCGACAAATGTAAAAAAAATCTAAAAAAGGATCATAAATGTTAGATGAACGCGTTTGTGATTGCTATAATATTTTAACTTTAGTTAACTGTGTGGTTTAGTGACAACTGCATGATTTTGTCATCGGTGGCTTGTTATGTTTTATTTATGGTTTGGTGATTCCACAACGAGAAAGAAATAAGTTATTTAAAAAAATATCTAAAATAAGTGATATGCTAACGCGTGATTTTAAGTTTTTATACAAATTGTTTTTCGCAGCGAAGTCAATCATAGTAAAAACACGTGGAATACACGATTCGACGTGGAATTGCTTCGAAAGTAAGTTGAATTTTATATGGCGATGTCCTAGACGTTATGCATATTAGTTTACGTGGAATTTCCACATCAACTCCAAGCGGAGTAAAACTAGTGGAATAGACAAGTATATATGCTGCCACGTATAATCCTAGTAAGAAACTCATGTGGAATACACGTAGATGCGACGTAATTTCCTGAAAGAAGCATATTTTTATGAGTTCTGCCCATTTTTACTCTATAAAAGATTTGAAACTATTACGTTTTTTTAATCTAAAGTTTCAAATTTGGCAGATTTTACACTTTTAAAAAATATGGATTTAGATATTTAAGCAATGATGAGAGGTGTGCATAAACCTTTCTATAATAAATTAAAAAGACAGAATTTATTTAGCGTGGTTTAAAATCTTATTCTTATGACAGACATGTAATATCGATACCATGGTATTGCAATACAACAAAAAAAAACGTGGTATACCATATGTGATACTATCTGAAACGACATGGTATTCCCTCATATTCGTGGTATTGAAATTCGCAAATTTGACCTAGTATACCACGAATCTAATGACACCAGCGGCATCTCCCCACTTATGTTTTGTTTATATTTCCTACTCATTGCTAAGTCGTTAACACTTTAAAGAAGAAAATTTTGTTTTTAAGTCAAAAACTCTGTTCCTTGTGATTAATTTGATAGTTATATTCCAAGAGTATTTTAAAAAGTTGTTTTAAGTCCATTTTTCCACTTTTCACACGCTAACAAATTTAAAATATTTCTTTACTTAGTTTTGAGAACTTGCTTGACAATAATGAAGCTACTAGTGAATGACAGCTATATACCACGAATCATGTGTGTCAGGGGTAGTTTCATACTATGGTATGAGCAATACCATGGTATTGATACTATGGTATCGATACCATATGTGTGTCACTAGTATTACATAGCTCTTTATTGAAACAGTCTTATATGAAAAGTGTTTAAGTTTTTCCAATCACAATTACCGCTTAAATAGTAAATCAAAACTGCGTCCATTTTGAAATTTTCAAGTGAGAAGTAGTCACGTGTCTCTCCCCTTATGTAATTGTTGAAAAGGGAAAATAAGGGTACACTTTCCACCGATTAACGACGGTGACTAATTTTCTGCAAGGATTTGATAAAATTATAGCAAATATGTCAAATGCAAAAATGTCAAAATAAACTGAATCGATCTGTTCGATCTATGGATATCGATTTTTTAAGTTGATTAATCGATCTACGAAATCGAAAAAAATTACAGGTCGATCCGTACTGAATCGATTTTCCCAGTTCGATCCCCCATTCGAAGAAGAAGACCTTTATCCAAACTCAATACCATATAGCGAAAGAATGGAGTGGGTGGACGTAACACCTATCGAACAGGACGATGGAGAGAACCCAGTAGTTGTAATCGCATATTGTTTATTCAAGGTTTTCTTATTATCAGCAATATAATAAAAATTAATGTTTAGTTAAAGAGTTTAACAACTATTTTCGAGCTAGTCTAGTTAGTTAGTTAAAAAGAGCCTTGCAGTTAAACAGGGATGCATTCAAATTAAATGCTGTCAACTACACTGCTTGGCAGTATAGGTACAATTAGTATTCACGGATACAGTAAATACGCTAACATACTATAGAGATCCACAACGCATTTATCTTACATTAACAATTTTTTAGGTACGAAATTTTAAATTTGCAGGGTTATTACACAAATTAATGATGATGCGAAAACATTTTCAAGTGAGCTTGCTCAGTTGCTCGAAATTGAATCGAAGATCGCCCATCCCTATTCTAAACTGTCGTCATACATTTTCAGTTTTTTATAATTTCAGAATTATTAACTTGTTGAAGAACATTGTTTTATTGTAATGTGAAGTCCACCGATTTTTGCTAGTTATGACAAATTGAGCTTAATGTAGCGATACAAAATAAATGAAATTAATCTGTTCGATAGATATGGGCGACACTGTATCGATATACCGGAGTATCGATACTTTGCTTTCAGTACTTCGAGGTTTTGTAATTGGTACTACCAGCCCCCGATACTACCGATCCTCGATACTTATCTTTCAATACTCGAAGTATTGATAGCCCAGCACACCCCGTCTCATTATTTGGTGTATGGGTCCAATCTCTAGTCGTGTGGCAGTATCCAAAAGCTAGAAAAAGATTTCTATTGAAATAAAAATTTATTGTTCTTTATTTCATCTTCTTTTTTAGTTGTTCTTGCGAAATTTGAAATTATTCATTTGCTAAAAAGATATATGAAATCACCCGCTGAGATGAGTTTTCATTTGAAAAAAATTATCAATCAAATGCATATATCTTTTGAGCAAATCGATATTTTGATATTTCTCAACGATTAAGTTGTTGTAAATTGTTTTGCAAAAAAAACCAATAAGATAATAATTGTAATTTCAATGCATTTATCCATATAATTTCAATTCTTTTGAGTATCGATACTACTTTAACGCTATATTTGTATCTTTGTATCTAAGTACCGAAAGATGCGGATATATTGCAATGCCAAGTATCGATACTTTCCGATTCGGTTCTCACTACTGTTCGATCTTGGAACATCGCTCTTTATAGGGCGATTAATCGATCCTCGAAATCAGAAATTACAGATCGATACGTACTGAATCGATTTTCTCAGTTCCTAATATCGACACTGCACATTTATTTAACAGATAACTTTTTTTTTAAATTCTTTGCACAAACGCCTGACTAATTTTACAATTGGCCGCTACTTCTGTAGATAATCCGCTTTCTAGCACTAATGAACCTCTACACAGCATTAACCAAAATGAAATTATTTCCGATAACAACAACAAAAATAAAAAAGCTTTAAAACAAAAGTTGAACCGACTTCACAAAAAGCGCTAAAAAGCATAAAAGAATTTTTAATTTTATATCTATTACGACATTTTGAAGTCGGAGCAAATCAAACAAACCAAACAACTACAACAAAAATATTCGTCATTTCTTATGATCCCGTCAGCTGAAACGTTCAGGTAGTATTATGTATTATTTTCAATTGTAGTACTGTAGTTGTTTTATTTGTTTAATTTGCACCGACTTCAATATGTCGTAATAGATATAAAATTAAAAATTATTTTAAGCTTTTTAGCGCTTTTTGTGAAGTCAGTTCAACTTTTTTTTTAAAAACTATTTTATTTTTCACTTTTTAGTGGCTTCTACTCTATACAACGAAGAAAGAACCATCCAAATCGGTCCACGCGTTAAAAGTTAGTTTTAACCCCCTACTTCACCCCCATTCCAGTAAACTTTTTTTCTCATGGTATTAATCAAGGAACATACTCTACCGAACAGAAAAGGAATCATCGAAATCGGTTCACGCGTTACGAAGTTACTACCCCTCCACCTCCCCCACCACCACCATAGGACCAAATTATTCTCCTATTAGCAATGGGGGATCACACTCTATACAACAGCAAAGGAACCATCCAAATCGATCCACGCGTTACAAAGTTAGGTTCCACCCCCCCTCTCCCACCCCCACCCCAGCAACATTTGTTTTCTCGTGGTATCAACCAGGGATCATATTCTACCCAATAGAAAAAGAATTATCCAAATCGGTCCACGCGTTACAAAGTTAGACTACCCCTCCCACCCTCCCCCCACCCTAGGCCAAATTTTTTTTCTCCTATTAGCAATGGGGGATCATACTCTGTACAACAAAAAAAGAACCATCCAAATCAGATCACGCGTTACAAAGTTAGGTTTCACCCCCAACCCCCACCCCCGCCCCACCAAAAATACTCATACCAACAAAAAAATAATTATCAAAATCGGGCGACGCGTTACGAAGTTATGCCCGGTCAGACATAAAAAAAAATACGCGTCGAACTTAGAACCTCTTTGTTTTTGGGAAGTGGGTTAATAACTAATTAAACAACTTTATCTTCCGTTAACCAAACATGTCCATTTTTATATATTAACAGTATGAAAACATTTTCCTTTTAATATTATTCACTAACAATAATAGTTTGTAATTAATGGAAAACTTTTTTTATTTCATATGTATAGATAGATACACATCGATTTCCAAAAATGATATTGGCAATGGATAGGTCATAAATTAGTTAAAGAACTAATTCAGGATCGTTGTAGTAATCGGATTACGCTTTACAAGGAGTTAAGGAGAGAGTTCGTTCGGCCACCAGGATAGGAAAAATCTTAAACGGTACCAAGATACAGATGTTCTAATGTATTAAGCTCAGTTTCAGAAAGAGTGAAGCGGTGCACTATTATTTCCTTAACCTTGCATACATGCATACACCATTCTAATCTTTCCTCAAACATTCAAAACACGTTTACTGAATACATAGTTCGAGGTATAGCTTCCATTTCGCAGTAGTAGTAAAATATTACAACAGCGAATTCTAACTGCTAACCCAAATTAACTAATTAAACATCAGCATAATGTAATTACAATACTAATTTCAGTGGCTTCTGAATGGTTCTTAATTTTCTTAAATGAGGTCCATTGCTACGATTTGGGTAAATTATTGCCTGCACGTGCTTAAGACCGCAATTTTTCTGCTGATGCAGTCCTTGTTTGGGCAGACTCCTGCGTGTAATACGCTCCTACGAAGAGATTTTGTTTTTAATTTGCTAAAGTTCATTGAGCTGTTTACGACATAAAATACCTTCGTAATTTTCGTTATTTATTTATGATGTTTGGAAAGTAGGTTGTAATTTATGTTAATTTGGGAAATTGTTTGCTTTTGGCCAACATCCTTTGAAAGGAATGAAAATTGGAAAATTATGAGATCGTGAAGAAAATTCTGATTCATTTCCAAGCAAGCTTTGGTCGCGCGTGTAGCAATGTTTGGGTGTATTAATCCAATTTATATGCGATTATTTATGACAATCACGTTGGTTTGTAGGAAATGGCAAAACAGACATTCATATGTGTGCATGATAACTTCTATTTTTAAATATGGCGCTAAAAGCTGCAGGTGTGATTATAAAACCTCGGCCTCGGCCATTTCTTGTGGTGTTTTTCCTAATGCTTGGAAATCGTCCTTTATTAATCCACTTCATAAGAAGGACAACAAATGCGATGTAGCTACTAAGATTTTTAAGGCGACAGTAAGTCGTTTACTTTATTTTCATTGTTAACCTTGACTGCATATTTACTGACTTTAGTAAACCTTTTCACAGAATTAATCATGTAGTTTTCATTTAAAAGTTGTCTGCCCTAGGATTCCCGTCTTTGTTCGTTGACTTGGTTCGCTCGTATTTCTCGAACCGCACTCAGAGAGTATCGTTTCGTGGTTTTGTTTCAAATATAATATGCAATTCCTCTGGCGTAGCTCAAGGCAGACGCCTTAAACCATTTTTATTTATTAAGGACTGTTTTAGAAAGTAGCGCACGGTTTCAACATCTAATTATTATAAGAACACGAATGCACAAAAATCAAATATTTTGTTTTTGTTTTGTTTATTAGTAATTAATATTTTATAAAAAATATATTTAAAGTAAATTTACTTTTTGGCGAGAGAACAACCGAACCTTCTTCTTTATTGAAGCCATCAGTTTTTGCACAGTAGAATTAGCCACTTTCCTACTATCTGATTTCCATAACGTTGCAAAATTCTGTAGTGTTGTAGTACTTTTACCTTCTCTCCTACCTTTGACTAAAGCCCAATAGTTCTTTTAGCATAGTGGCTGGTTGCTAAGTCGGGCCAAAATAGCGTAGGTTCATGGTGGGGTTTGAGAAAAGGCAATAATCCTTTTTCCATGCACTGGTTTATATATACGTCAGTGTTAATTGAGCCCTCAAAGAAAAGGGGTCGCCTACGCAGACCACACTGGCAAATGGCCTGCCAAACAAGAACTTTCCGTCCGAATTTTTCTACAAAAATTGATTTCTCTGCATCAGAAACATTATTTTTATCTTTTGCATTATAAAATTGAGGTCCAGCTACAGTACTAAAGTCATATTTAAAATACGATTCATCGTCCATTATCACGCACTTTTCACTGAGCTGACACAAATTAGCATACAGCTTTTTGACCGCAATGTTTTGTTGTTTTTTTGTTCTTTTATCACATCTCTGTTTTTTTAAAGTTTTAATTCTATTACGTTTTTTAATTTGATGCACATTTGACTTAAAAGTTTAAATTTTTTTTGCAATACCCCGCACTGACACTGATTTGTTCTTCTTGATAAACATCACTACCTTTTTTTCTAAGAATTTGTCATGTGCACCTTTCAGCTACTTTTTGGTTTGGTTCGACCACTTTTTGGTTTAACTGATATTGTCTGATTTTCACGAAAACGATCTTATGTCCTTTTCACAAACCATCGATTACTTTTAGCTTGCTTAGCGATCCATAAATATGTTTGTTCTTTATTTTCCAACCAAATGCGCAAAATTTCACGGCGCACTTCCTCCTGCTTGGAACACATTTTGAACATTAAGAGATAAAAGCAGTTAACTGCATTTATTTCACAGACCAAATGAGTCACTAAACGGTTTCTATTCATTTGTTTACAGTGGGGTACATAAAATCATGTCTTACGGTAGCCTTCAAAAGTGTGCATTATTTTCTAGGACAGCTATTATTTACATCAACGATGTATCCTACTTTTTGTCTACATCGAATATCCTTTGTTATGCAGACGATGCCAAGATTTTCCATGTTGTTTCCTTCACTCGTAATTGTGAAATTTTAAATTCTGACTTGGACTCCCTCCATAAATGGTGTTCCACTACCTACCTTACTCTTAATATAAGTAAATGTACAAATATGTCTTTTTGCCGTAAAAGAATTCAACTGGAATTCGTTACGCATTACCTGGTTGTGCAGTGCATTGAAAAGACTTGACAAAACCATTTCTTTAGGAGTCTGGTACAATAGTCGTTTTAACTTCAATTTTTTATTGAGTTAACCCTTCCAACTCAGAACTTCACAGGCAGAAGCCAGGAATCAATTGACCTACCCACCAAAATACACAAAATATTAAGGTGGATGAGGCTCCCACACCACATGCATAAAATCATTAGTAAACAAAAGCCAAAATACACCCAAACACAACAATCAGGGATGCACAGGCAGCTTAAGCCAAGTCAATACAAAACATACAAGGAAGGAAACTTTACGCCTTACAAAAAACAAAAAAAAAACAAAACAAAGGCAAGTGAGTACAACAGGATGGTTACAAGTTATAAAGGCTCCTCTTTAATGTTAACTTGTCCACGTTAGTGCTGAAAACATCACCAACACCATTAGCAAACCTACACATGCGATTAACAGGCTCGAACATACCGTAACTAGTGCGCGAGAAAGCTATCTGAAAGCTCGAACGGTTTCGGAGGGAATAGGACAGTTCTCTAGGTGATATTTTGGAAGAAAGTTCCGCACTATCAATCTTTCCCTGCAGAAGCTGGTGTAGAAAAATTATATCGGCAACCCAGCGACGCTTCTCGAGAGTAGCAAGCTGTAGCAGTCCCAATCTGTACGCTGTACAGATTCAATACGTTTAGTGCGAGATCCATAAAACGGAGACCAAACCGGACTAGCATACTCCAGCAGTGGTCTAACAAGGGATGTATAAAGATGGAGTCTTATGTCAGGGCTAGGAAATTCCCTGGACCAACGGAGGATAAAAGCCAGCATAGAGTTGGCCCTGGCAACGATATTATTAATGGGGGGGATGAAGTTAAGTTGCCTATCAAGATACACACCCAAATCCTTCACTCCTTCCACCCGTTGAATACAAGTATCTTCAAACTTGTACTGAAAAGTACAGCAGTTGCGGGACCTCGAGAAGGTCATAACCTGACATTTACCGATGTTTAATTTAAGATTATTATTGACACACCAGCTATAAAATATGTGCAGGTCCGACTGCAAGATCTCGCAATCCGCAAAAGATTTGATTGGGAGAAAAATCTTGATATCGTCCGCTTAAATAAGAATTTTACTTCTTTGAAGCAAATAAGTAATGTCATCAATAGATAAGATGAACAACAGAGGCCCAAGATGACTACCCTGAGGAACGCCGGAAGGAGCCACGAAACCATCAGAGAGAACGCCACGAAAACGCACTCTATAAGTCCTATTGTATAAATAAGACTTAATCCATGCAATGAGTGGGGCCGGCAAGCCCAACCTGGCTAATTTGAAAACGATAATAGAGTGAGACAGCTTATCAAAGGCTTTACTAAAGTCGGTATAAATGCAGTCGGTCTGGCAACCTTCCAGAAATCCATCGACACTGCCAGACACAAACTCTAACAAGTTGGAAACCGTTGACCTAACCTGAATGAATCCATGCTGCCTGCTGAAGATTAAACCCCTACACCCAATAGACAATTGGGACTGGATCATCAGTTCGAAGAGTTTTGGAATGCAAGATAGTTTAGCAATAGGTCTATAGTTAACAATCTCGTACGAACGACGAACGTACAGACGAATCCGCAGACCTGTCCCTGCGGAAAACCTGAAAGGAGTTATTAAACAGCTCGGCATCCGAGATACCCTGGTGTAACCACGTCTCAGATAAAGCTATCAAATCAAAATCAGAGTTAACAGATGAGAAATAAAAATTATTAGTTTTAGTCCTAAACCCTCTCACGTTTTGATATTAGAGAGAGAGAGCTTATCCCGTTTTTTAAATTGGGAGATTGAGCGACTATCGGCCTGGCACGGCGGTGAGAACGGGGTACAAAGATCTTAGAAAAGACATCCACGGGCCAGAAATCATCCCCAAGAAGAGTATCGGCCACCGGAGTAGGAGCAGACAACAGGAAAGATGAATAGGGCCTTGAAGTACCGCTTATCCTCTTACAGGACATCTCTGATGTGTCAACACCCTTAGATCCAAGGAAACGTAACATAACCTCACAAGAGGTACCAGGTGTAAGTCGAGAGACAAAAATCTGTTTCGGGCGAGGAACGGCAGATAGCTCCACAATGTCACCACCAGGTTTCACCAGCCGACTGACCTTCCGGCATGGGGAACAAAACAGCAGCACTATCGACCTCTTCATCATTTACTAAGCCTCCTCCGCGTTCTCGGACCACACCCTGCTACACCCTTACCAACCGACTACAATTGGCCAGAAACCCCTGGCAAAACATACCATACCAGGAGTCTGTTAAGAGCCACCACCACGAGGAAGTTGTAGGCGCACTACCAGCAGTGTACATAGTTACGGCCACTTCTAGCAATATCAACAATATAATAATTGATTTTATTGATGACGTATTTGTTGTTTGCCTCCTTAATTCCATCCAATAGATGACCCACGCATGATGGCAACTACTTCGATTTCTATAGGTTAATTTGCGGAGTCAATTACTATTATAGTTTGTTTTTTCTTTTTTTACGATGTGGTCAAAGCCTAGGGAATCACCCTTTGATGAGTTACCATTGCTTCGGCCGGAAGGGAATTAGGGTTAGGAGAGTGAGGCAACTTGAATGTTATGTATAAAACAACACGCCATGTCTTTAACAACAGCCTGGAGATGGAATGGATTTTTTAATTCACCATGGCTTTGTGGTCGTGCCGCTCAACCAATTGATCCAACTCCATCTCCCATGCTACTGAAAGGAACTCCGAACTCATTGGCTTAGTTGCCTGCGATATCACGAGAATAGATTCAAATATTTTCCACAGCTATTGGCTCGGTCAAACTAAATATTTCGACGAGTGCCAGTAAGGATATCGATGTCGCGCCCTTGGGAACGTCCTTTGCACAAACGATTTAAGAAGTCACGCAACTTTTTCGCGTATTTTAAGATCATCTTTGATGCTCTTCTCTCTTTTCTAGATTAAGGTCTAATGGAATTTATTCCAAAAAAACCGTTAAGACTCCAGAGGTACTCCAAAAAACTCATCGGCGAGATTACAACCTACTTCGCTAATGTAACCGGAATTCGGTCTAAGACGACTGGCCTTTATTTTGGCTCTATTTTTTCATGTTTCGACGTACTCTGTCTGATTGTTAAAGTGGCTCTATGGAATAATCGCCGACGCTAACCTCTTCGGCCCGGAATGCATCTTCCGTCGTAGTGATCGGCATCTGTCTACAGTGAAATACCTGTCGGGGGTGGATCACTGTTACTATTTGTCGCGACATTCCTTGCTTGGTTATTGACGTCTCGGACTAGAATCATGTGGAACTTCTATGTGTTGCTCTGATATTTCCGGATATGAATATGTATATTCCAACTTTTTTAATTCCTCCTGGAGCTACCAAGAATATTTATTCACTTCACTTGCTTCTTGCATCGGCACTCTATGCTGTGTGTTGAGTCCGCACGATTAGTTGTTGCTACTCTGAGACTTTAACTTGCCAACTGTCAGCTGGGTTTCATCGGATCTTGACCGGCTAATTCCTTATCCCTCGTCGGCATCGTATAGTTTTCTTTGTTTAGACGGCCCTTCTTCTTTCGGGCTGGCACAGTATTCCAGCATTGCTAACGACTCTCGTAGATTTTTGGAATGCGCCATTTTGGTGAGACACTGCACGGTTCATTTGATTCTTGAGACGTTTCATCATTTGTTCAGATATCTCTGAGCTTAGATCCAATATCTGCAGCATCTCCGATTCACAGGCTTCTCTTATAATTTTAAAAAGGCTGATTTTTCTATATTGAATTGTCATTGGTCTAATATTTTTGACGCGCAGGACGTTGATGTGGCAACAAGTGCTTTTTTTTGATAACATAAATATATGCTTGTTTCTTGTATTGTGTTCCTATTTCTCGAACAAGTACTTCTTTTTCTAGTCCACCTTGCCTGAATAATTCACTTAAGCCATAAAAAGGAGGCCACTTTTTTTTTAGCGTGAGAGGTGAAAATCTTCCAAAAGACACCGGAGAGCCCGTGCCCTCCGGCAGTGTGAGATTTTAACTCACTAAACACACCTCTCTGGAGTGGGGACAACTGAGTATTCAGTTATTCCACTATCGCCACTATCCTCGGTTTCCTGGGTCACTGCTAGTATCCTAGCATGTTTGCAGGAATCCATGTTATCCCACCGTCTCCAGTGTTCCTTCTTGGTCAATGCGTTATTATTATCACCCCTTCTCTACCTACGGCATTGAAGGGTTCTAGGTCATAAAGCTTTAGTCCACAGCCAGGACAAGTAACCTCCTCTGGATTAACCGTAGCTAATCCCTCGGAAGGCAGGTCTGCATATTCTACTGGTGCGTGTACTGCGGAGATAGCCAATTTGTTATAATCTACCATCTCTGCCACCGACGCACCTTAGGAAGTGCTAGTTATTATTTAGCCAATGGCACCTTCTTCCAGGACTGCTACAGCACTGTCAGTCGTCGCAAGCTAGCCTCCATAGCCGCCATAGAACCTTCGAAAGGTAATTTTCCCAAAGCTGCTTCTGTTGTGTTGTGGGTACCGTGGGTAAAGCCAACCTATTAGGGTTTAGCATAGCCTCTCCTGGGTCCTGCAGTGGGGACGACAACACCACAGACTCCCTTGGAATGGCCTACTACAACCTTGGAGTTAGGGGGATTTTTCAAGAGGTTATCTCCTCCCGCATTAGTTACTAGGCTACCTTCTAGGATGCATTTCCCTGTTGCTACCGCTTGGTGGTGTAACTAATACTTCAGAATGTCCAGATTAGGATCGCCGTATCCTAGAAGGCTTCAACCCGTCAGTCCATTCTGCAGCAACCAAAAGGAGGCCACACTCTGCTAGAATATTCAAGAATTGCCCTAAAAAATGTACAATACAGGAATCATTAAACTCCTTAGACCACCTCTTTACGAAGCCCAAGGTATCATTAGCTTAATAGCATCAAAAAAAAATCGATCATTAAGCAAGTCTTCGGATTTGTCAAGTCTATTTAAAGTGTGTACATCCATGGATTAGCTAAACAGCCGAGGGTTTCTTTTACAGGAAAATGACATGACAGTGCATTTGGACACGTTTAAAGGGAGGCAGTTGATGGAAGACCAGTTGCAGAAGGCATCCAAGTCAGAGTTCAGGAGATGGCAGTCAAGATCAAGACCAATACGAACGTGGTAATTGAACAAGGAAAACCAAGAATAGACAACTTGTGAAGGAGAATTTTATGATTAATTCGATCAAAAGCTTCACTTAAGTCGGTGAAAATACAATTGACTTGTTTAGTTCGTTCAATAGAAGATATGCAGAAATTTTAGAATTCTAGTAAGTTAGTTGTTTTGACACATTTTATGTAGTTAATCGAGCTTTTACTCGGCACTTGGTGGAAAATGTTTTTATAATTCATTTTTGGGATCTTATATAAAACACACTTGCTATATAATATGTGTGTTTTATATAAGATCAAAGAGCGTAGCCAGGCAAGAAAGGGTAGCAATAGGCCTATAATTAGAAATATCAGATTTAATGCCCTTTTTATGCGTTGGGATGATAATAGAAAGTTTCCAAGACTTAGGGAGAAAGCCACTATGGATGGATAAGTTAAATTAGGAGAGAACAGAGACAAACGAAATACCATGGTTTCACGATAGCAGTAGGAATGCCATCAGGCCACTCGAGAAACTGTCAGTTAGTTTCAAAAAAGGTTTAGCTACCATAGCGTCGCCAAAAATAAGATATTTGGATTGAAGAGAAGTAGGCGAATGCTTCGTCATATAAGTAAAATCACTAAAACTAATATCGCAAGGGTTATCTAAGAATATATCCTTAAAAATATCACTAAAAAGATTGTCAAGAGGTACTCTTCATAGAACCATAGCGCAAGGTAGAGGGGTGTCCATCAGATTTACGCTTAGAGTTCACAAATCTCCAGAATTGTTTAGGGTCATTACACAAAGTATATTTGATCCTACCTAAATAGTCGTTGAACAATGCATGGACGTCTGACATATATTTGTTACGCAAATCAGAATAGGACAGATAATCAGAGTCACTACTTGAGGAGCGAAACCTCCTCCAAGCTTTGTTTTTTACATTTTCCACATGTCTTAAAGACCATTTAAGCCATGGTGTGAGGAACAGGGACCTTAAGACTTAGTGATAGTGATGCAAGGATATTGTAAAATGAAGTCAAAGCGACATCAATGTCAGGTTCATTAAGGGCACTATGCCAGTCGCAAGTCATAAACCAATCATTTAGGAATGATGGGTCGGCCTTCTTAAAGTTGCAAGAAGAAAGCAGCGTGGAGAGCAGGATGATGGGAAGACTCAGACAGCAAAGGAGCATTACATCGCCTCACAAAAGTTACCGTAGGATCGGTAGAGAAAATAAGATCCAAGAAACTGTTCGAGTTGTTCGGGTAACTGGCGGAATTGCTTTTTATTGGAATGTCGATGCCGTCCTTATCGACTTTAAGTTATTGGAGAAGTTTGGGTGGGTAGTTAATGAGTGAGGGGCGTTAAAGGCAAGTGATTGGACTTTTATTAGAATGACTGGGGTAATGCAGACATTGAGCCGTTAAGTGACGGCACAAGAATGATGGTTTTGAGTAAGTGGGTGGTGGGCGGACCACCCACTTTTCATTCGTTTGATTATTTGAAGGAAAAAAGCAAAAAGCTGAAACAAACCATAAAAAATCATGGCGTCATGCCTTTTTTATTCACAGATCGAAGCATGATAAAGCTGCTTTTTTATGAAAAAACCTGAAAAAATCCGTAAAAACCGAAAAAGGCAAAACCGTGTTTTACACTTTTACATCTTTACCGTACGTGCATACACACACAAACTTCTTTTCAAAAATATTAAACCATATAAAATAGTTTTTAAAAAAAGTTGAACTGACTTCACAAAAAGCGCTAAAAGCATAAAACGATATTTTGAAGTCGGTGCAATTTAAACAAACAAAACAACTACCCGACCATAATTGAAGATAATACATAAATCTACCTGAACGATTCAGCTCACGGGATCATAAGGAAGGACGATTAAATACTTTTGTTGTACTTGTTTGGTTGGTTTCATTTGCACCGACTTCAAAATGTCGTAATAATATAAATTTAAAAATTATTTTACACTTTTTAGCGCTTTTTGTGAAATCGGTTCAATTTTTTTTTAAACTATTTGATTTTTCACTTTTTAGTGTCTTTTACTCTGTACAAAAAAAGAATAACCATCCAAATCTACCCCAACCCCCATCCCACCACAATTTTTTTTCTCATAATATCAAGCAGGGAATATACTCCACCCAACAGAAAACGAATCATCGAAATCGGTCCACGCGTTACGAAGTTCGACTAAACCACCCCCACCTTAGGACCAAATTATTCTATACAACAGCGAACCATCCCAATCGGTCCACGCGTTACAAAGTTAGGTTCCACTTCTTGAGTTATTTAAATATTATTTAAGTTCCTCCCTACATACTTCTGCTCCTCACTCCCTTATCGATCCCATATCGCCTATGAAATTTGTTTTTTTGTTTTGCTGCTTTACCTTTTTCCTAGGTTGGGACTTAATTGTAACCAAGTGCAGTATAGGGGAGATTAATTGCTGGGCCAAAATTGAAGGAGGTTTTCATTTTCCACCATAATTAGCTCTCCCTTTTAACCCGTCTCTCCTTTCCTCTTTTGGTAGCCGTACTTAAGATGTCTGTCTCTAATGTTCAAGAACCCACTCCTGGCTAGTAAGACTTGCCAGCTGGGCCTACCACCTCTTCTTTATTTATTTTTAACTAACAACAAAATAATTTGCTGCCATCACATTGTTATCAATCTACGATTTTTTAAATTAAACTTTTTATGAAATCCAGTCAATAGCTTTTTGGATATATAAATATACATCAAACATGTATGGGACTTTACTAGAATTGAACTGCTACATGAAATTGTTGTGGGACTTGAAGGCAACCGACTGTACGCTTCAGAATTTATTGGGAAAATGTTTCAGCATGTCAAAACTTTACCAGAATTTCTGTAGACGGGAGTACTCAGCTTCGTACTTTGAAATAAAAATAATGTTTCTCTGCTGGGATTATTCCCCTTACATTCTTTTATCTTAAGAAACAAATATTTGATCTTACACACTACCCACTGTGTATTGTAATGTCACTGGCCCCATGTGTATTTCATCAAAAGTTAATTTAAAGTAAACGAGCGTTTTTTTCTTGTTTTATGACTGAGTCGTAAAATATACGCGTCGAGTAAGAAATTTACAAGAAAAGTTTTCTAATTTTAATCTTTGAAGAACTGAAAACAGGTTTTTTTTCTAATAATAAGGGTAAGAAAACTGAAAACAGGAGCACTTCTAAAAATGAAAGACGATAAAACTCTGTGAAAACCAGGAAGAAAAACTGAAATTAGCATTTTTACATCAAATATAGATGGAAGTAATGTCGGCAGACAGTGGAGTCTGTAGCGGCGACGGGGGTGAGTCGTATTTAATTACAAAACTTTTTGATTTCGACGTCTTTAAATTTTGCAATTCAAATGACACTCCACTCCGAGATATCTATAATAACAGATTTTGTTTGACAATGTTACCATTTTCTAGGGACTTTTCAAGCAAATTTGGGAATGAATTAAGGATAAAGCTTGCTATTTATTCCCTTTGTCATGTTCCCTTGCAAACGTTATTAAATCTTTAATATTCATTCACTTACTCAGCTTTAGGGCGTCAATCATATTAAATCGTTCTTCTCGACTATTTTCAGGATCCTGGCAGTTGGGCTGGGTTCTGTGTGATATCTGGATATCCCTTGACGTGCTCTTGTGCACAGCTTCTATACTAAGCCTATGTGCAATTAGCGTAGACAGGTAAGAAAGCAATTTTATCCTTTTTTGTTTACTCGAAAAGAAGCTTACTAAAAAATCTTTTTTTTTTTAGGTATTTAGCAGTGACCCAACCATTAAAATATTCCAGAAAACGACGGTCGAAACGCCTGGCACTTCTTATGATTCTGGCGGTTTGGTCTTTAGCATTAGCGATCACGTGCCCTCCAATCCTAGGATGGTAAGTATTAAACATCATTTATTATGAAAAATATAAAGCTGTTTATTGGGTACCTAATCATATAAAGACCTACCCGAAGGACATCTGTGCTTAAAACCGAAAGGATTCGAAGTGCGTTCTTTGTAGTTATAATTACCGTCATTTATAATTTTTGCGGGAAAGGTAAGAATAAGGTACTACTTGGGTTGTATAAAACCACATCGCAAACTGTGCGTTTTTGGGAAGAAATTAATAACATGGGTAAACATAACGAGCATCGTGTAATTTTCTGCCCTTAGTTAATAAGCTCCATTAAGGTAACCGTCTACAAATAAGCAAATTTGGAAAAGAAAAGAGGAAGTCTTATTAAGTTGACGTCAAAAAGTAAGGGAGTATTATCTAAAAAGTCAAGTAAAATATGTATACCAGAAACTGAATAACACTTCATAACGCATGGAGTGGTAGGTTTTGAACCTATGTAATATTGTAATTCGTGCACCGATTTTTGTGATTCTTTTTTTGTCGTATAGAGTATGATTCCCTATTATTAATAGTAGAAAACATTTTACCAAGGATGCGGGGAGGGGTGATGCAGTCCTACTTCTTTACGCGTGGACCCATTTGGATGATTCTTTTTCTGTGGGGTAAAGTATGTTCCCCGAATGGTACCTCGAAAAAAAAACTTTTTGATGGGGAAGGGATCGGAGTAACTTTGTAACTCATGGACCGAATTGGATGGTTTTACTTTGCTGTACAGTGTGTGATCTCCAATTGCTAATAAAAGAAAGGATGTGGACGTACTCTGTGGGGAGGGGGAGAAGTAGCCTAACTTTATCACGCGTGTAGTAATTTGAATGATTCCTTTTCTTATGTACGTACAGAGTATGTGCGCCCATTAGTACCACTATAAAAATATATGTATGTATGTAATATAAAAATGGTGAGTGGAGTGGGAAAAATGGCGAAACTTAACTCCTTACCGCGTAATCCGATTTGGGTTATTCCTTTTTCAAGTCTATAGAATATGATTCCCATTTCTACAATAAAAAAAATCTTACCTAAGAAATGATTAAGGGGGGGTCCCCCCACTAGTATTACGACAAAAATTTATAGAGTTAGATCAACATTGTTGACAATTGGGATAGTTGTTTTCTAGCGTTTATTTGATGTTGCTGTGGTAAGTAGATCGTTGGGTAAAAAGTGATGTACCTACCATGAAAATTGCAAATTTATGAATCACCCTGTGACTCTCAAACGGTTGAGATTGCAACCCCCTGCCATAATTTTTTTTTTGTTATTTAGGTGAGATCTATCACCCCTTTTATTTTTGCACTCCACATCTGAAACATCCAGTATTATAATAATTCAGACCTACGTCCTTTATTTGTTTTTTTTTATTCTAACGGTTTGATTTCACTAATAGGTTACCTAAAAAATTCCTAATTTACATGCTGGATTTGCCAAGCACAATTCAGGATTGGGTAACGAAAGTGCGCTGGCTCAAATTTAGGCCAAGCACTAAATGAAGAGCCTTGGCTTTCTTATATATTATATAATTAAGACTTTAGGCAATCTTTGATTATATTAAATATAAAATTAATTAAATATTAATAACTAAAGCGTCCTCTAGCCCTAGAATACAAGTCATTGGTATAAAATTGGAAATGAGCCAATATATATTCGTTTGGGTTGGTCAATCTTAACGTTAACGAATTTATTATTTACCTTATTTCCATTTTCATCACTAACTACTAAATACTAACAATATTAACGTTAAAGCAAAATGTAACAATAAGAAGGAAATACGGAACGCAATGAATTTCATGAAATTAAAAATTACATTTATGTTAAATTAGATTAAATAAATGTTATTATTTTTATTGAAAAAGAAAATATTTCATTTGAAGCTAGAGAAGTAACATAAATAAATAAAACTAGTATACCTCCTAAAAAGTGCTGACGTGCTTTAGTTTTGGTCTAATATGTTTTCTTTGTGATCTGCTGTGTAGTTTTTGTTTGATTTTGGATTTTATTTGCAAACTTTTTAAAGCTTGAAAATTTGAAACTTTTTGTGGTGGATTTGTGCTGTGTGCCGCAATCCATTATTTTTCCTGTTATCTTGTTTTCGGTTTTTGAAATTTTCCTTGCGATTTGTGGTGCAATTTTGTTGTTATTATTTTTGTATAGCTGTTTTTACTGGTGTTTTCTGTGATTTTCTGTGTGGTGTTGATACTCATCATTTGATTGTGCCTATTTTGTTCTGCTGCTTTTTGGTTTTGCATCTGTTTTCACCGTTTTTCTTTTTGTCGCTGTGATCTTTCTGTTGACCTTGCGGTATTTGGTTGCGTTTTTGTGTTTTTACGGCTTTTCCTCTCAGTTTTTGGTGGGGCACTCTTACGGCTCACTGTTTTTGTTTACATTTTGTGCCGTTGATCTCTTGTTGGCTTGTGCTGGTAGTTGTGTGAAACTAATAATTTGAACGTTATCCCGTGCATGCTTGCATTTTTTTTGGGGGTCGTGTATGTTGTTGTTTGCTTCGTTCTTGCGTGTGGTTTGATTTGCCTATATTCTTGGGATTCTTGCTTGCTTTTATTGTTTTGCTTTTATTGTTTTCTTTGTGCAAGGCTTAATTGTGTTGCTGAGTTGCTCGTTCTTGGATTTATTTATTTTTATTTATTTATATATTTATTTATTTATTTATTTATTTTTTTTTTTTGATGTGGCCCACTGTGGCGCCTGTGCTCGGATATAAAGCCATGCCATGTTCTGAGGCTCGTGAGGAGCATGGTGGAGTCGCTTTCCGGGGATCTGACTCTGGTTGCGGATAGAGTCAGCTCTTTTTCTTCACGCTGGGCTGATTTTCAGCTTCTGTCCGAGGATACTGGAGCCCTTAATACCAAAATGGACAGATTGCTTGGCGTCGTTGACGCTATTGAGTCAGCCTCTTCAGTTCTAATAGAGAGGTCCCATGAGGTATCCACCCGTATTTCTGCATTGTCTGGTTCGCTGGATGAGGTCCATTCTGCGCTTGCTAGCCCCAACTTGTTTCCTTCCGCGGGCCCTTCTCCCATCATCCACGTCGTTGATGATATTCGCCGCAACGTAAAATAGGTGAAGGGTGACCTTTGCTCTTGGTCTGCTGCTGTCTCAGCCAATTCCGAGCTCCTAGGCTCTATCGCTTCCGATTTGAGGATCCTGTCCTCTCGTCATGCAGCCTCTTCGGAGCTGCTTTCCGTCTCGTCCGATACCGTTGCTCAGCCCACTCCTCCGCTCCCCGTTTCCCCTTGCTGCCCTGTCTCTCCTATTTTGGTTGTTCCCCCACCCCCTGCTGTCCCTGAGTCCCCTGCTCTGCGGGACATTGTGCCGATCTGTTCTCCCCCTGCGGACATTCCGCCGCCCGTTAATGACCGGCCCCCGCGCCGTTCTCGGGCTACGCGCTTGCGGAGGCGTCGTCGTGGCGCTCCTCACGATTCCTCTGCAGCCCCAGAGCCTCCTAATTCCAACATGGCTCCTCACCCTCCAGGCGTTTGTGCTAACGCCGAGCCTGCTGATGGCGATTTTGCACTCCAATCCACGGGAGCCGCCCCTTCTCCTCCTCATTCTAGCATATCTGCCGACGGACGCGTCTCCACTGCGCTTACACTGAGGATAGCGCAATTACCGAAATCTTTCTTCGTTTCTCGTCTCGATCCATCTACATCTGTTGATGACGTTATTAGTTACGTGATGCAGAAGAGTGGGGCTGATGACTCTGCACTCCTCCGTTGTCAGCTTCTTGGTTCTCGTAATTCTGGGGGACTCATGTCATCTTTCAAGTTGATATCCTCCCCAGATCTTTTTGGGATAATGTCTGCCCCCGATTTCTGGCCTGAGAATATAATCGCACATGAGTTTGTGCCCCGTCGTAAGGTCGCAGGCGGCACTCACAATAGAGCCACTGTCGATAACCAAAAAAACTAAGCACGCTATCCCTTTACTATCAAAATGTAAGGGGATTAAGAACAAGAATAGGCCAGCTATTTCAGGCTTCTCAAGCTTGCAGTTACGATGTCATCGCTCTGACCGAAACTTGGCTTCACCACGGTTTTAATGATGCTGAAGTGCTTGACGATTCCTATCAGGTTTTTCGTAGGGATAGATATTCTGACTCTGTAGCTCTTGGTGGCGGTGTGTTGGTTGCATGTAAGTCCCACTTGGCTTGCAGCTTGATTAATGTTCCTTCTTTCTCCGACACGCTCATAATTGAGCTCATAGCTCTTAAACTCTCTCTTTATAAGAAGAACTTTTTCCTGCTCTGTTGCTATATTCCTCCAAATTTGACAAACCGTGTTGATGAACACGGTCGTAGTCTCTTTGACATTTTAATTCTTAGCTTAGATTTTATTAATAATATGACGAACCCTGAGGACGAAATCATTCTTCTTGGTGACTTTAATTTACCCAATGTTCAATGGGTATTGAACACTGATGACGATGACTACCTTCCCTTAAATTGTCTTACTGTTAGAGACTCCCTTTTCCTTGACGCCATCTCCTCCTTTGGTTTACACCAAATGAGTGATGTAAAGAACTCTATGGGAAGACAGTTAGATCTTATCTTTACTTCTGACTCGAGTAACACTATAGTCGAATCGGCTTCTCGTAGCTTATCCGCTATCGACAGTTTGCATCCACCCATTTTCATCTCGTTTTGCTACGATGGTTCTTATACTGCCGACCCCAACGTGAATCAGTACGTTCTTGATTTTAAAAGAGGGGATTTCTCTGTTCTCTCAAACAGGATCCTCTCGATCGACTTTGCATCTCTTTTTGATGATAGCGATGTCGATGAGTGCGTTTCCGTGTTTTATGATAGAATTTATGATCTGTTTAATTCGTGTGTACCACTCAAACGGTCGAGACCATCCTGTCATTCTCCCCCGTGGTATACTAGTGAACTGCGGAGCCTTAAGAATAAAAAAAATTTACTATGGAAAACTTACTTACGCTGTAGAAGCACGTCAGCTTATTGTGATTTTGTTGATTGCTATGACAGATTTTTGGCATTATCTTCATCATTATACAGAGAGTACCTTGATAATGTTCGCGTTAACTTACATAATGATCCTCGTACTTTTTTCAAATTTGTTAATATGAAGAAGAGATCTGATAATTACCCATCTTTAATGTGGTATAATGGAACCTCTAAATGCAGTGCGCCCGACATAGCCGACAACTTTGCTTTATTTTTTGAAGGTGCCTTTTCATCTGACGACTTTGTGCCTTCCGTGGAAGAGTTTGGTCATATCCAAGACCGTCCCGCTGCCTCCATTGCCTTGCCCATTATATCTCGAGATATTGTCATGGATGGTATCAATGAGCTTAAACTTGACTTTTCTTTTGGTCCTGATGGTGTTCCACCTGCGTTCTTGAAATCCTGCTCTGACGCCTTACTCACTCCACTGGTTCTCATCTTCAACAAATCTCTTCAGGCCGGCAGATTTCCTACGTTATGGAAGAGCTCCTTTATAATCCCTGTTTATAAAAAGGGGCATAAAAACTTAATAAAAAATTATAGGCCAATCGCGAAGCTTTCCCGCATACCCAAGTTGTTCGAATCTGTTATATATACGCAGCTTGTTGGGCAGTGTAAGGGGTTAATCTCATGTAATCAGCATGGCTTTTTGCCTGGTAGATCGACGACAACTAACCTGCTTGAATTTACATCCCACATAATCTCTGCCTTCCAGCGTGGTTTCCAGACAGACTGCATCTACACCGACTTTAGCAAGGCGTTTGATAAGCTCCCTCACTCTGTGATTATGCTTAAATTGGAAAAGCTGGGTTTTCCGCCCTTATTGCTCGACTGGATCCGCTCTTACTTAAAAGATAGGTCATACCGAGTATCTTTCCGTAGCACTTTATCTAGATTTATTAGAGCTTCATCTGGTGTACCGCAGGGTAGCCATCTGGGGCCGTTGCTGTTCATTCTTGCCATTGATGACATTGTCCCTCTGATTAAGCACTCCAAAGTCTTAATCTATGCAGATAATATGAAGATCTTCTCATGTGTTAGAAACAGTTATGATTCTTCTTGTATTCAGGCTGATTTGAATACCTTCAAGGTTTGGTGTGCCTCAAATGGCCTGCGGCTTAACCTGGATAAATGTGAAGTTATGTCATTCTGTAGGAACCCCAATCAGCTCGTCTTTGATTATACCTTTGCTGAAACTACTATCCGTCGTGTTGAGTCCGTTACTGACCTCGGTGTGAAGCTTGACAAAAAAACTGGATTTCACTCTGCACATAAACTATATCGTGTCTCGGAGTAATTCAGTTCTGGGTTTTGTTAAACGGTGGTCAAGGGAGTTTTCTGATCGACTGACACTTATTCACTTATATTTCTCCTTGGTTAGACCAGTTCTCGAGTATGCATCTCAGGTTTGGTCACCTTGCTATGCGGTTCATTCTAGATGCATCGAGTCAGTGCAGCGAAACTTTGTTAGATTCGCACTAAGGGACCTCCCGTGGAATGATCCATTAAGGCTTCCTCCATATGAGGATCGCCTCCGATTGCTTAATATGCACTCCTTGGAGGAACGACGTAGAATTGCTGACCTAGTATTTATTCACCAGCTTATGAACTCGAATATATATTCTCGTACTCTCGCAGGTTTGGTTACTTATAGGCATACCCCGTATTGCTTAAGGAGAGTGCCTTTACTACATGTTGTCCATTCTCGGTCTAACTATGGTATGCATGAGCCTATTAATCGCATGTGTAGAGCCGTGAATATGTGTCCTATTTTTGACCTGGCTCTTACCAAGGATTTGCTTAAACGTTCACTGTTATCTGTGCACCCCTGACTGTAGTGTTTGGACGTGTTTCACTATTTTGTTTACTAATATTTTATTGCATGGGTTGTGGGAGCCTCATTCACCTCAATATATGTTATATTCTGGTGAATAGGTCAATTGATTCCAGGCTTCTGCTTGTGAAGTGCGCCTTCTGAGTTAGAAGGGTTAATTCGATTAATTATTTTAACTTAAAAAACCGGATTTACTTAAACAATAGGAAGTCCCCGATGTGATGACTGCACTTATATGTATAATAAAAGAGGATAGAACGGGAAAGGACCTTGTATATATAGCCACAATTTCACAAAGGTAACGTTTGGTTACGTACCCAAGACTGGAGGGTTGCACGAGTAAGTAAAGCTGAAGGCAGCTCAAGTGAAGCAATAGTAATCCTTAACGACAGAAATCCCTGACCCCACTCGTCAAATGCCATGGTGTTATAAGCTACGGCTTTGGCTCGATTAACTTAAGGTCTATCGGAAGAACCTGAAGACGAATACATTGGATGCCTGACTGTGGAAGCTCATATCACGGCATATCCCGTCGAAGTGGTAGATGTGGTGATGAGGACATCGACATGCAGTCCACATTCGGCATGGTGGGCGACTTCGAAAGAAATCTCGGACGTGAAAGACATAACAAAGAGAGTAAATGACAGAACTATAATTCAAGCATCTTCTAATAGCTATAGTAATGTTGAAAGTGGTGCAGATTAGCCTTCACCATTCTAAAGTAGCTATAGCTGCTCTACTCCTCTGCCTGTCATGAAAAGAGACGAGTTCGTTTAGTCAAAGAATCTTGCGCTATCAGAGACAAGGCTTGTGAACTCAATTTGGCAGGTTTTAAGCTCTTCTATTTGCAGGAAATGGATAAATCCAGATCCTGAATTCTTATCATTTTATTATCATACTAGTTGAGTCTGCCCGCTGTTGTTTCCACTTTTCGTAAGAGAATGTGGTTTTAAATTATTTTTACATGTTACTCCAACCCACATTCTTAGATGTATCCCCCCCCCCCCCCAACAGTATCTAACGGCACCGAAAACTATTGATTCGAAAATAATATCGGTAGATATTATTATTATTGTTCTTGTGACTTACAAATGTGCTAGCGGTAACCGGCATTACTTCACCATTACATAACTAATCAGCTCAGCTTGGCAACGCTGGACACATGCAACCTGCAAATTAAGCAAACATTTATCGAGATTGCTAACGAAAAATGGTAAAGTTTAGCAAAACACACAGAAAACGAAACTAATTTACTTGTATTCTAGCAATAACAATTTGTTTGATATTGCATTTATACAAAATTGTAGCTTATTCAATGATAAGAATTTAAAGTTAATCCTTACTTAAATTTGTTGCCTTATAATATTAGTTTCAGTTCCATTGTACAGCTTGATGCATCAACTTGTCCGTGCAATAAGGACCTGAATTTTCATACCTGGTGTCTACCTTATTGCGTTTTCTTACAAAGAAAACATACTTACCTAATCACCAGTTTCATCTAACCGACGTCAGCGTAAAGTGTTCAAAAGAGCTCATCTCGCTCAAGCAAAATATGATTAGCAATGTCGTGGCTGTCCTCTTGAGTCATTGCTTCATAGGCAGACACGCTGCCAGACTCAGCGCACCCTTAAATGACTTTTATAGGAGTAGCCAAGATGAGAAGGAAGATGAATTATTTTTTTAAAAAAGTATTTCATTTTTAAATTTTTAGGGTCTTCATATATGCGACCCGTAGGATGCTGCTGGTAAGAATAAAGCAATTTCAAAACTTGTAGAGGTAGTGCATTCTAGGGAGTGGAAACAGAATTATCAAAATCCGGCAACCTATTACGAAATTAGTCACGGCCACCCTTTAATATCCTCACCTTAGAAAATTCTTAACATGACCCTAGTGCGCCATGGTACTCTATACAGCAAGAGAGAATTATTGTAGGCAGAGAATCATTGTAATCACTCAAGGTACAAAATTTCTATCATTTATTAATCAGGAAACGTATTCTGTACAATCGAATCAAAATCGGTGAATGCCTTATAAAGTTAGGCGCGCCCATCCTCCAAACTCTTACCACAAGCCACAATTTTTCCTTGAATACGATGCATTCAGAATCATCTAAATCAGTCCACGGGTTACAAAGTTAGGTTACCCCCCCCCCCCCTACTGTCTTTCTCAAACCTAGGTCAACTTTTTTCCATAGAGTAGCAATGGGAGATAATGCTGTACACAACAAAAAAGAAACTTCCAAATAGGTGTGTGAATTAAGAAATTGGGTAACGACCCCTCCGCACACCACCCTACCTCATAAATACACTTCTACACATCCCAATCCCAATCAGTCCACTCATGACGATTTTACGTTCCACCCCCACCTCATTTAAATTTTTTTTTGGCACCAATCGGTAAACGTACTATAGCCAAATAAAAAAAGAATCATCAAAATCAGTCAACGTGTTAAGAAGTTATGTCCGGTCAGACATAAAAAAAAACACGTCGAACTTAGGACCTCTTTGTTTTTGGGAAGTCGGTTAAAAATGGACGTGCATTTTGTTTGACATCAACGCAAGTAATTTTCCTTTTAAATGACCATCCGATTTACTTAAAAACAAAACAAATAAAATTAAACTTACATACATACATTTTGGGGTACTGGACAAAGTACAAGTGGAATAACTGCAAATCAATCTTTAGGTTTCTACATAGTACACTCCGTTCTCCCGCAAATATTCAAACGGATGCACTACCAAATAATATTTATTTACGCGCACTTATTTTATTTAGAAATGTTGTAGTTTAACGTAGATTAACCTTAATATGGGCGCGTTGGAGAATTCAATCGACTGCAGTAGACGGAGCAAACAACAAGCTCTAAATTTAAGACAATTCTGAAAATTCGCTGTACTACAAAAAATGCAATTTAATAACAAAATTCAATTGACGATTCTATAAAGTCAACATATTCAAATTCATTTTTTCTGCGTTTGTTGCAACTGACTGAATTCTTTAAGGCTATTTGCACATAACTCCAAACAAAATACAACCAAGCTGCAGATAAAGTTAAACTTCTGTCTGTGATTTCTGTTCGGTTGTCTAAACAGAAATATAAAAAAGTTTTTAAATTTTTCCAGAATTTACTAATTTCGATTTTACAAAGAACTACGTTTATTCGCGGCCAAACTTTTCGTTCGTAGGATTTCCTATGACATTTTGCCTTCGGCCTTTAGTAGCCTTTGATTAAAACTTTAGCCGAAAACTTTGATCTCGTGGTTATAACATTTCTGAAACTAATGTCGCGTTGAATAAAGTTTTAATTTTGTATGAACTTTTCAACTTGACATTTAATAAAAGAAGACTCATTTGCTGATTAGCCTATCCCATACTACATAGTGGACGTTTAAAGAGAATGTAAATCATAACGTTGAGAGAACATTCTCGTAAATTTAAATTAGTTTGAAAGGTTATGTATAATCAAAATCAGATCATAAATTGTTCCCAGGATACTTATTCTAGCTCACATTTGTTACCATATTGACCTAAGACAGCAAAATATTTGAATTGCTTTCCTTGCACTTCTTATTTGAAAATACGTAGGTTTCTAGCAGACGGGTCAGGGACAGAATATAGCTTCCGAAGCAGATGTTGGTTCAAATCTGACCTGATTATAATTTAAATTCTCATATAAGCTTTTAGGGTGACATAACAAAAAATAAATTGTGTAATGATTTAAGTCGAAATAATTAAATTGTAGTCAGGCGATTTTTGGTTCTTTCCAGGGGATAAGCTCGCCAACTCCAGGGTTAAGGCTTTTGAAAAAAAGGAACCGATCCCTCACTACAGATTTCATTTATTCACTTATAATCTCGGTAACGCTTATCTGTTCACTGTCATATGTCTACAAGTCCACACTTAGAGTTATATATTGTCTTTATCTTACAAGCAAGTAGAAAACAAGTAGAAATAATTATTATTTCTACTTGTTTTGTAGCCTGTAGAAATTAGTAATTTAAACTTGAATAAGATTACTTATTTATATGAATAATGATAAAAAAACAAAAAACCGGCAAATTAAAATTTTGCACTTAATACGCTTTTGCTCTGAGGTACGAATATAATTCCGACCTACTTTATGGTAACAACTATACTGGACAATCACTAATAGGAAGGAGAGAAAAATATCCAGGGAAAAGCGATAGCTACACGAGTGTTTTGCACCAGGGAAGCACGATAATACGAGAGATAGAACGAGTATTAGGAATGATCGATGTTCATCGATATTCAGAAAACATCGATGTTGAGGGAATCAACATCAATGTTTTAACATCGATGTTGAAGTATATAGAATATCGCACAATCGATGTTAATGACAGATCATCGACCTTCGATATTGCCGAAAAAGAACCGGACCCAATTTCAAAAATATTTGTTTTTATATTGAAGACTTAGCATATGTTGCTTTTTAATTATACGAGATTAAAAATTACCCATTATACATATTTATATAGTTCGACTGAGAAGAAAGTAACTCAGAATTTTGGTTGGTCGGATGCTCCCTTCTACTGATCTCCACAAAATGAGGAATCCAGTAGAGAGAGAGAGAGTAGAGAGCAGCAGTAGAAGCAACCGGCAAAACTTGTAAATTCTGAGTTAGAATAAGGCTGGTTATCAGCTGATTTGTTATTTGAATCATATTCTAATTTATAGATAATAAATTAACAAAGTTAAGCAATAATGGGTTGATAGTATTACTCAAAGTTGTCACATGGTTTTTGCTGTTTTTATTGTATACCTGTGGACTGTGGCGCTGCTTTCTTTATGATCCTTCCAAAGGCAAAGAATTAATAGGTTCGTTAAAGGCGTAGTTATGCCGACAGATGTAAAGGAAGTCATAAGGCAAGGACAAGGAACTAAGATATTCAGATTAGTAGCTTCGAGGTATTAATTGTACCCTGCAAGCATTCATAAACGAACAAAATCCCAACTCGCGTCTTGTTCCCGATCTTGTATTCGATATTGTTCGATCATTGTTCAGTTTAAGCTTTAGCTAGTTTCTTCGACGTTGACGTTAAAACCACCGGTCAGTATAATTGGTATTTTATCCCAAATTTTGTTCCATAAAGCTGCAGGTGTTGCTGATTTTTCGTCCCACAATATTCTTCATGAAAAGGCCTCGATCCCACATAAATAGGAGTTGTGAACCTACCATTCGAAAATCCATATTGGAAGTGCCCATAAATTGATTAAAGTGAAAAACAGCGAATCAGAAATAATTGCCTGAAAGAACTCTAGATATATTATCAACATGTCGTTAGTTATATTGTTCCATCTTCACTGCACTTCTTATAGTGCCGAAAAATCACAGAGTTTCTATAACATTAAAGCTTTTTGTTTTCTTACGCCCTTCTACAATTTCATTCTATTTAACATCGATATTAAGGAACATCGATGCTTTGAGTTTGATTATTATCGATCATCGATGTCCAGTCGGCGATGTTGACATCGATGTCAATATCGATGTTTTGTCAACATCGCTCAACCCTATCCAGTATCCGCACGCTATTGACGGTGAGATAAATAGCTGTACTTTATTAGGGAACAACGCTTGTACCAGAAAAGCACGAAAGTGACGGTGAGATAAATAGCTGCCTTGTACCAGGGAAAAACGTTAGTACAAGAAAAAGTCCGAGTGTCCGCCATCAAGAAGCACGCTGGTGACGAAGAGATAAATAACAACAAATCGCACTAGCTCTAGTAGTGTCTTATACCAGAGAAGCAAGCTATTACAAGAGAAAGAACGAGTGTCCGCCACCAGGTAAGTACACCAGTGAAGAAGAGATAAATAGTTAGTAATCACGCTAGCTGTAGGTGTGTCTTGTACCAGGGAAGCACGCTAGTGCAAGAAAAAGTACGAGGTCTGCCGCCAGGGACACAGGCTACTGAAGAAGAGAGTGTCCGCCACCAGGGAAGTATGCTAGTAACGAAGTAACGAATAGCTACATAAATATGATCCCAATGTATGTTGCAGGCTCACCTATATAGCCAGTGTTTTAAACCTCTCCTACAATTAAACTTTACTTCTTCTACGTTTTTGTTTGGCTCCCGTACCCGCTGGTCGGCTACTCTCACTGCCAACTGACTTGGGCCGGTCTGGTCTGTACCCTAAATCGGCTTCAAATTCCTGAAGTTCTCAATGGTTGCTAGTTGCTATTTTGCTGGGTCCTCTCGGTATTAGTGCTGGCCGATGACAAACCAATTTACTGAGCTAGCCCTCCTTATTTAGTATAGTGCCGAGGATCCGTATCTATTATTTGTAGCCAGGATATGGCTGAAAGCAGAATTGGCTTTTAACTTTCTGATCTGGGTACCTGCCTTTTCTACTATCGCCCAATTTAGAGCTTTCTTTGGGTCCCGTGTGAGTTCGAATCTAGAGCCTGTCAAACGATACTGTTTGGTTCTTTTATCTGTGTGGCTACTCCACTATCACTTTCGTATTCGAACACCGATGTCTATCCCGTCTTGCGCTGTGAGTGTATATAGGTCTTCGTTGGTAATGGCCCCTGGATGATAAGGATGAACCGTAGGCACCTGTTGACAATGGCTTGAAGCCTCGATGTAATCTGATAGCGCGCTTTGCATATTGAACAGTCACACAACACAACAGATTAATAGATCCGGAGTTTTGTTTATTTTTGTTTATTGTTATTGAGACATATTTTAGATAGAGAGAGTATAAAATGAAACTTGAACCTTGTTGATGCAAACCTGTTCATCAGCTTCATCTCCGCCATCTGTTATATTTATGGTTCTGGAATAACAAAATTTATCCAAATGTTCTATTTCCTACTCTGCGTTTCAAAATGACTCTTTAAATGCATTATAATCTTTGTCCGCTTTTTACCGCAAGAGCAAAACTATTTATATGCATGAATGTTTAGAATCATAACCTAGAAGTCAGTTCTGAATTGGATGAAGCCAGTTTTGATTTAGAAAATGCAGTTTTGAATTAATAAAAGTCAGTATTTAGTTGGTTACGTTAGATCTGACATTTATAAACTGGCTCATAAAACAGGCAAAGTAAGCTTAAAAATTCACACGGTCAGTTTAATTTTGAACAAGGTTTTGGGGTTGCAGTATATAAAAGAAAAATGACGTTAGAGCTTTGTGTTTTGAAAAGGAGGAATGAAAGTTTCTCTCCCAGGATATTTACGCATGCTTTATTATGTCCGTCAGCAACTGTTTCAATTGATTTGGTGTTTAAGCTTCCTGGGTAAGTTTAAGTCATTCTTGCTTGCGCGCGGAAGCAGCTATAATTCCATTAAGTACTTTCGTGTGGAAATAATATAAAGGAAAACAAAATTTGAAAAAATTAATATGTTTTTTGAAATTATACTGTTTTTTTGCATCTCCTGTAAAGTTAGGTTTTTTCAGATGCGTTCCCTCACACTTAAGCCGATGATATATGAATTTATCCGGTCAAGGGTGCAGTCAATCCGGATAAAGGTGCAATTAATTCGGAAAAAGTTGCAATTAATCCGAAAATGGTATATATATATATATATATATATATATATATATATATATATATATATATATATATATATATATATATATATATGTAACGTGGTTGGGGCATTAGATGAGAAGGTGGTGTGCCTCACTCCCTACCCGAGTATGTATAACCCGATCCCAAAGTTGTCCCTGGTTCACTGAAGCAATCCGAATGATGATTGCAGAGAGAGATCTCCTTTATCGACGATACAGGTTTACACGGGTCGATACTGACTGCAGACGTTATAAAATTATGCGCAATAAGGTAAGCTCGGCTGTTCGTTCCGCTAAGCGATTCTACTTTGAGAGTAAATTATGGGGAAACCTGTGTAAACTATTGGTAAGGATAGATCTCCATGTGATATAGACCCAAATGAGCTTAACATTTTCTTCGTTTCTTCTCAGGATAATACTGACTGCTCCTCAATATGGTCGCCAGCAGCAGATGAATTTGTTGATCCTGATGGTTTTTCATTCAGGTGTGGTGATGCGGATGAAGTAGTTGCAGCAGTCATGGCCATAAAATCGTACGATGTGGGATTCGACGATATCTCGCCCAATTTCGTCAAAATTATTTTTCCTCATATTCTGTACATCTTAGTGCATCTTTTTAATACCTGTCTTACTAATTCACAGTATTTCTTGCTCTGGAAGAAGGCTATTGTAGTACCGATTCCTAAATCTGGTAAATGCTCTGCACCTTCTGACTATCCAATTAGCTTGTTATCTTTCCTTGGTAAAGTTCTTGAAAAACTAATGTATACTTAGCTAGCTGGTCACCTGCACCAACATAATCTCTTCTCATGTTGGCAGTCGGGTGTTAGATCAAGCCACAGTTGCAAGACAGCTTAACTTAAAGTAACTACTGATTTATATAAAGCCCTTGATGAAGACCACAGTAAGGCTTTCGATTCGATCGACCATAATAGATTACTACTTAAGCTTCGTAGGGATTTCAAATTATCTTCAACTGCAAATAAACTTATTAAAACCTTTTTAATAAGCCGAAGTCAGTTAGTTAAGACACATAGAGGATACTCATCACCGTTGGTTGTGGGTCGTGGTGTACCTCAAGGTTCTGTATTGGGGCCCCTCTTGTTTAGTTTATATATAAATGATCTACCTGCAACCCTGTCTGATGCTTCAGTTCATCTTTACCCGGACGACGTTTAAATTTACTTGGATAGACCGATAGGATTAATTGAAGATTGCATTGCTCGACTAAATGAAGATTTAGATAGAATATGGGAGTGGTCCCAAAGTAACTACCTAACACTCAACCTGTATTCCCATATACATAAGGGAAATTGACTTTGCTGATTTATCACCCATCTTCATTAGCGACGTTGTAGTTCCATACACTAAGTCGGTCAAAAGCCTAGGGATGCAGCTGAACTCCACATTCACATGTTACAGTCATATTTCGAATGAGCTAAGTAAAATCTATAGTAGCTTGAGAAAATTAAGAATTTCTGCCAACTTATTATCGGCCAATATAAAAGCAAAACTTGCTAAAACTCTTGTACTACCTCACTTTAGTTTTGGCAGCCTAGTTTTCTCCAAGCTTGATTCTATCGGCCGAAGAAGGATATCTGTAGCATTTTATGATACCGTCAGATTCATTTATGGATTGCGCAGGTCCGCTCATATTTCTGCTTATATTGATTCCTTTGTTGGATGCTCCTTAGAAATTTATCTTATGCGCGGATGGTTAAAATTTTTGTATAATTTGATTCACTCGAAAAAACCGAGCTATTTGCATGATTATATACAATTCCTAAGCTCTAGTCGACGTAGAAATATTTTTAACCGACTTCCCAAAAACAAAGAGGTTCTAAGTTCGACGAGTATTTTTTTTTTCTTTATTTTTATTTTTTTTAATTTTAATTTTTTTTTTATGTCTGACCGGGCATAACTTCGTAACGCGTCGACCGATTTTGATGATTCTTTTTTTCTTGGGTAGAGTATATTCACCGATTGGTACCATGTCAAAAAAATTTTTGGTAGGGTGGGGGTGGGGGGTGGGGGTGAAACCTAACTTTGTAACGCGTGGTCCGATTTGGATGGTTCTTTTTTTGTTGTACAGAGTATGATCCCCCATTACTAATAGGAGAAAAAAATTTGGCCCAGGGTGAGGGGAGGGGGGGACGCGTGGACCGATTTGGATAATTCTTTTTATTTTGGGTAGAGTATATTCCGTGGTTGATACCAGGTGAAAAAAATTTTGGGGGGATGGTGGTGGGGGGTGGGGGTGGAACCTAACTTTGTAACGCGTGGTCCGATTTCGATGGTTCTTTTTCTGTTGTATAGAGTATGATCCCCCATTCCTAATAGGGGAATAATTTGGTCCTATGGTGAAAGGTGTGGGTGAGGGGGAGGGGTAGTCTAACTTCGTAACGCGTGGACCGATTTGGATAATCCTTCTTCTATTGGATAAAATATGATCCTTGGTTGATGCTACGAGAAAACAGATGTTGCTGGTAGAGGTGGGAGAAGGGGGGTGGAACCTAACTTTGTAACACGTGGATTGATTTGTACGGTTCTTTTGCAGTTGTATAGAGTGTGATCCCCCATTGCTAATAGGAGAATAATTTGTACCTATGGTGGAGGTGGGGGAGGGGGAGGGGTAGTAACTTCTTAACGCGTGGACCGATTTCGATGATTCCTTTTATGTTCGGTAGAGTATGTTCCTTGATTGATACCATGAGAAAAAAAGTTTATTGGAATGGGGGTGAGGTAGGGGGTTAAAACTAACTTTTAACGCGTGGACCGATTTGGATGGTTCTTTCTTCGTTGTTTAGAGAAGAAGACAATAAAAAGTGAAAAATAAAATAGTTTTAAAAAAAAAGTTGAACCGACTTCACAAAAAGCGCTAAAAAGCATAAAATAATTTTTAATTTTATATCTATTACGACATTTTGAAGTCGGTGCAAAGTAAACAAATAAAACAACTACAGTACCCCAATTGAAAATAATACCTAATACTACCTGAACGTTTCAGTTTACGGGGGATCATTTTAAATGACGATTAAATACTTTTCTTGTAGTTGTTTGGTTTGTTTGATTTGCACCGACTTGAAAATGTCGTAATAGATATAAAATTAAAAATTATTTTATGCTTTTTAGCGCTTTTTGTGAAGTCGGTTCAACTTTTTTTTTAAAAACTATTTTATTTAAATTTTGTTTTTTTTTCTTATGTCTGACCGGGCATAACTTAGTAACGCGTAGACCGATTTTGATGATTCTTTTTTTGTTGGGTAGAGTATATTCACCGATTGGTACCATGTCAAATAAATTTTTGGTAGGGCGGGGAAGGGGGGGGGGGGAGGGGTGAAACCTATTTATGTAACGCGTGGACCGATTTGGATAGTTATTTCTTGTTGTACAGAGTATGATCCCCCATTTTGTCTAACTTCGTAACGCGTGCACCGATTTTGATAATTTTTTCAGTTAGGTAGAGTATGCTCCCTGGTTGATACCACGCGAAAAAAAATTTTGGTGGATTGGGGTGGGGAGGAGGGTGGAACATAACTGTGTAACGCGTAGACCGATTTGGATGGTTCTTTTGCTGTTGTATAGAGTGTGATCCCCCATTGCTAATACTAGAATAATTTGGTCTTACAGAACCACAATTGAAGGTAATAATACTACCTGAATGTTTCAGGTCACGGGATGATAAGAAAGGACGATTAAGTACGCTTGTTGTAGTTGTTTGGTTTGTTTGATTTGCACCGACTTCAAAATGTCGTAATAGATATAAAATTAAAAATTATTTTATGCTTTTTAGTGCTTTTTGTGAAGTCGGTTCAACTTTTTTTTTTAAAGTGAAGTGTGAAGTTCCATTCAAATCTCAATTTATGGAAAAAAGTAAAAGTTTCGTAAGAATATTTGTGAGGTTAACGTGAAAACTCATTTTAAAGTTTTGGATCGTTGGTACCAGGAAAGCGTCAAACAAAATTTTTAGGGGGCATCAATAGGAAATCTTAAATAAGATTTAATCAATAAAAACTGAAATTGATGATTCGCTTGACCTATAATATAACCTCAAAATTAATATGCAGCTTAAGTATTTTATTCAGAGAAGTTAAAATCAAATAATTCTAAGCGAATTATCGAGAGTTTGAATTTACTTTTGGCTCACTTTAAATCTGACTAAGTTTACGCATTCTACTTCTCCATTGTCATTTTGGCTATAATCATCGGCTACAAAAAAGTAATATATTGGCGATTTTGGCGACTTTTTAGTGTCCATTTGGCGATACTGTCTGTGTAAAGTCTGGCGACCCTGTTAAAGACCAGTGGCTTCATTTCTTATCATAAGTTCATTGGAGTTTTTACGCGACGGCCGCGAAACGGGCAAGCCATACTTTTTTACCAAGATGTATGGTTGGTAGAGTTAGGGCTGGTAGTGTAAGGCCTTGTAGAGTTAGAGGCTTGGATTTACAAGAGATCTGATAACCTTTTAACACTGAAAGCGTTATGAGCTTGTGAATCTTGGCAACCTACTTCAGATGAAATGTTTTTGGTTGGATTTTATTTAATTTTGTAAGATGCCTTAGTTTATTTTTTCGTGCTGCATTTCTTACGCGTCAGCTATTTCTGTTTTCATAGCCCACTTTCTATCGTTGCCTGTTTTCCTTGTTGGCTTATTATATGCAATAAGCGATAAATATATGACGTGATTTTTATTGCATTTGTTCCTCTTAAGAGTTTGTTGTGCTGACCTTACATATGTACATGTAACCCTTCCTCCTGGCGCCAGCAGTTCCTTTCTTCATAGCCCACTCACTTTTTTTTGTTTACCTACTAATAACATCTAGCTTTTATAATAAATTTCAGCTTTCTAGAACTTTTGAAATTACCTCCCCATAATAAATTTTATATACAGACCAGCAACCTCCTTTATGGGGTTGGATTGTAAAGTTTACAGTTTCTTAATTTTTTCGTTGTTTGTGTGCAAATCTTAGTCTAAGTACCAAATTTCAGCTTTCTAGGATTTATGGAATACAATAGAGATTCTGATGAAAACGACGTACTGTAGGTATAAAATCTAAAGTATAAAAGATAGACACATGAAACTTAGTGTATTTCATAAGCCTGCTAACTACATCTTATCCGAGAAAAGGTAGGTAGTGCCCTGCTTCCTTTGGCTCATCTTGGCTGTAGGTTCACCGGTATTAATCTCTATTTGCGAGCAGAGAAAAAGATTTTTTTTAAATATTTTTGAAAAAAATAATACAGGTGGGGATTTTTCAAACGGAAATTGGAAGATACTATTCAAATTAAGTAGGTCGCTTAATCTGATAAGCAACTTTTGTCGGCTAAGGGAAAATTAGGGGAAAAACTCAAAAGTGGACGAAAAACAACAATAGCCTACCGACATAAAAGATTAATTTTTGAAAAAAGCCGCTACAAAACAGAAATTTGGTGGAGCAGTAAGGACGAAATTTATCTACTAGTTACAGTCCAGCTAGTTTTTACCAAACGCCAGAAAAAATCACCTTTCACAGCTTTTTAGAAAGTCAAACGTTTGGAATGGGCAAAAAATACAAAAACTACGACGAAAAGTGAAAAACCGGTGTATTTAGCGACGGATAAAAGCTTAATCTAAATGGTTCTGATATTTTGCAGTATTATTGGCATGAGCTTAGAAGGAAATGAGGAATCAGAATGAGCTGACTTTTTGGTGGTAGTTTGAAGATAATTTAGGGAGCACTTTCATTAAATTAACATTGGTTTGGGTAGAGCCAAAGGTGAACTGCTAAGATTATGCCCGGATGATATAAATATTTTCAATCGATCATGCAGAGTCACTTATGGGTCCTATTTTACTTTTAAATATAACATATATATAATATAATGCCGCTGTGATTGTTCTAACGTAACAAAACAATGGCTTAGTGTGAAAAATATCGTGGTTTGGACTGGCCTGCTTAGACCTAAATTCAATGGAAAACTTTTTTTGGAGACTTATTAGGATAGTATATTCTCATGGAATTGCTGCGTAGAATCCGTTATGTACCCGAAAAACGGCGTTTTTCCTACTTTTGAGGTCATGTACAGGGTGCAACAACATTTTGTGGTCTGTCACTCCAGTTACATCATTTAGTACCACTCTTACCCTTTAATTTAAGAGTCCAAGAGATCCATTACGATTTTTTTCGCAAAGTTATGGCTATTCGAAGATACGAAATATAACCCTTCGACGTCATTAATGCAAATACTTAATGCAAGTCCGAATCCGGATTCTACGCAGCAAATTACTTCGGAAATGACCCTCAGCTTTCCAACAACTGACATGTCCCCCGTATTTGTAGACCTGTGTAATCAGTGACTGTTGGTTGAAGTGACAAAAGGGTAATATAAGTCCTTAGACCCAGATATTTTAAAAATAATGAAAATATTCGCTCTTAGAGGAAAATATTTTAACAATCTTCTATATTGGTTTTGATTTATAGTTCTTTTCCAACATCAAATTAGTCGAATGAACTTCAAGCATGTTACTCTTTTAAATTAAAATACCCCACATTTAAAGTGCCTGTCTAAGAAACTTTAATAGGTCTTACGTACTCCAATGTTCAAATAAATCCATTTACAAATTAACTAAAATTACAATTAAATTAGGTTGGCATAATTTGCTCACACTTCAAGTAGCAAAATTCATCTCTCTTCCTATCCGTCGTGTCTGCTTAGTGTAATTTCTGTGATTTTCTTGAAGAATATCCTATTCCAAAAGGAAAATTTTCACTTAGTCTTTAGCGCTGTTTTTGCATTAATTATGAGAATTTCTGTATAACCCGAAATGTGTTCTATTTACTTTAAGGTACGAGCCGGGTCGTCGAGATCTTCTAGAGTGCCGCTACAATCAAAATCAAGGTTACGTTATCTTTTCAGCCATGGGATCCTTTTTCATTCCAATGGCGGTAATGCTATATGTCTACGCGAGGATTTCTTGTGTTGTCGCCTCTAGACACGACAACATGACAGATATTGGGATTCACAACAAGGTAATTTATTATTAATACTAAATATGAATCTACTTAAGATTTCATCAAGTCATGCCGAAGGAGTCCAACTTCGTGTAGTTGTTTGACTAAGGCATGCCCTTGCCTGAATTAGTATGATAAAATGATTGCTTTCAATGTAATTTTTTCCATGCATAAATTTCAATAATTCTTATATTATTTTTCCATT
Source organism: Leptarthrus brevirostris (assembly GCA_964036015.1). Taxonomy (NCBI): domain Eukaryota; kingdom Metazoa; phylum Arthropoda; class Insecta; order Diptera; family Asilidae; genus Leptarthrus; species Leptarthrus brevirostris. Next base: position 42,633,742 of record OZ038371.1, read on the forward strand.
TTAGAGATGCACACGTTATCAAACTACGGATACTGATGCTGATATTGAACAAGATATGTCCGAACAGGATAATATGAGCCCCGGGCAAAGAAGGCAGGCAGCACGAACGTTATCGAATCAGACAATTGGAAACGATGTTCAGGAGGTGGGTTTAGACGATAATGGAATCATACGACAGTCGAGAAATGGAAGTTATGAGCTTATTTCATCATCAAGGACCCCGTCATTCAAACGGCAGCCGTCACTATGTGCAAAAAGCTCGTCTTCGAATATAGAGCATTGGTCTTTCGGCAACAGACATAGCATCCGACACCATCATGCAACTTGTAATGAAACAAATATGACAAGAAATACCCGAGTTCATCAGAAATCTCTTTCGAATAGGATTACATCTCTTAAGAAGGAAAACAAGACCACTCAGACTTTAAGTATTGTAGTGGGAGGCTTTATTGCATGTTGGTTGCCATTCTTTATTAATTACTTGGCCACGCCGTTCGTTTCTGAGGAATCAATAAGTCGGCCTTTGGCAAAATTTTTAACGTGGCTTGGATGGTTTAATAGCGCAATAAATCCTTTTATTTACGCATTTTATAGCGTAGATTTTCGTGCTGCTTTTTGGAGACTGACGTTGAAAAGATTTTTTAAAAATTCAGCCAAAGGAAATTTTCCTAATAATATGATGTCCATCAGACGATAATGTGTATAGTGTTATTAGCATATTATGATAATTTGTTGCTTATTATGTAATTTAGATCGATATTTTATTGTATTTGTGGATATCCTTCGAAGAAGGGAATACGAGGAAAATATTACGCTTAAGACCATTTTCTTACCATCCGTAACATTTTTTTAATAAAATAGGTATTCATTAACTGATAAGTAATGTGAAATATTAGCATTAATAAAAATGTGGCATGATGTACCGAAAGCTTACACAGCTTTGTCGAAAAAAGGAAGGGAAATTATGGGCGCCATCGTTAGCGGAACTCTTTTTCAGTGAGCTCCAAAAACGTGGCTGAATTATGACTTTAATCTTTACGTAATTTTTGTTAATTCCTCTCATATTAGTATTAAAAGGAAGGCTGACTTTCACTCTTCCTCTTCACAATACTTGGGATCTGAAACCAGATGCTGCCAGATGATTGGTATATTTTTTTAGAGATTGTTTGCCCCCGCTGACTTTGGTCATATTACTGACAGTCTTAGTAGCCTTGAGCCGTTGCCATTGATCAGCGAGAAGTTTGCGCGTTGCTGAAGGCCTGTTCGAACGCCTTGGTTATTCCCGTGCGTATTCTGTTTAACAAATCAATTTCCACCACATTTATCGGAATTTCGGAAGAATTTTATTGTACCTGTTGAAAAAAAAATGAAATAGAAAGGATATAACTAATTATAAGCGGAATGCTAGGCTCTCTTTCATTCCAAAGCTATTTTAATTGATTTTGTACTCAAACCTCTCTATGTGTTGTAAGGCTCTGCTTTCTAATAATCAACATGGTTTTGTGCCGGGAAGATTTTGCGGGGTCTACAGACCCTCCCTCTGTTGAAGCTTAGTAAAATATACCATATTTCTTTTTGTAATTTAATCAAGATTAATCAAGACGACATCGACACGTTCCACAGGGCGGACACCTTGGCTTCTGGTTTTTCATTTTATCTGTTGATGACATTGGTTACCTACTAAACAACCTGGTCCGGGTTGTAGGTGACCACGACTTTTTTTTTGGAGTTGGTTTATCAACAGCTTAATCTCGACAAAAGTATAAACTAGAAGACATTTTTCAATAGAAGACATTTTTCAATAATAAAGATAGTGTAGAGGAGAGTACCGAGCCTTGCGGCAACTTACACATTGAAACATGTTATAAAAATACAAGGGTTCCAATCTGAAAAAGCAAGCACAGTAATCAATCTTTAATGGACAGCTTAATTTGGAAAAGCGGTAAAGGGGTATGTGATCATTTCGGCGCAGGCCGAACACAAATCCTATGCAAATATTATATGAAACCTTGAGCTTGCTGGAACAAGCAGCATCCGTGGAAGTGTAGATTGAATTAAATAAGGTAAAAAGCTAAGATAAGCGCTTTAACTAATATTATTCGGCTTGAAATTGAAAGCAATAAAGCGAACATACCTGGCCCCCTGAATGTATAATATAGTTAACCCAATATAGCTGTGACATGAGCACAGCATGTCTTGTTATCATTGAGCCATAATCCTAGACATTTAGTCCTGGAAAGGCAAGCTAATGGTATTTGAGTCAGCGTTATAAAAAAATGTGAAACATTTGATTGAGCGATTGGATTTTGTCGGATGTAAGCTCAGATCGTTATTTCTTTTTCTTTTACACAAAAATAGCAAATTTTATTTTTATCAATAGCAAAGCGTATAACACTTGTCACTTCTAGCGGAAGCCATGCAAATTCATCATGGGGCTGCCCCCTGGGTTTTCGCTACATCATAAAATAAACAAGTTACCACAAAGCAGTGAAAAGTCTTGCAACACTAGTCCAAAAGTCACTCTTTTTTTGAAGCTCGGACAGATTTCGAATCTAATTTCTAATAAAATTTACAGGAATGTCGCCTCATTTGCGTTGAACAATTTGCATAGCCTTAAAATATCCTTCGTGGTTCATGATAATTGGCCAACCGACGTTTGAGAAATACCCAGGCATGTGCTATGGTATTCATGTCGGGACTTTGTGCCGGCCATTGTTGGACGTTTACATTAGCGGTTTTGGGTCACCATATTGCTGGGAAATTACCAAACTGAACACAGTCACACAGTAACGTTCACTAATTGTTATTTTTAATATTAGGAATTTGGTACTTAACAGAAATTAAAAGTACTTAAAAAAGAATTGAAAAGTATTTAAGTGCAAATTTTAAGTACTAAAGTAATTAAGATCAGGTATTAAAGTACTTTTGTGGGATTTACAGTACAAGTACAAGTACTTAAAATTTTCAAATACGAGTACCGAGGAATTGTACTTGTACTTAAAAAATGTTTAAATTGTGGCTGAGGATGTCAGGTTGAACATCGAAATCCACTTCAGATCTTTTGCAATGCACGCCGTATTGCCTAGATTTTGCTAAAGTTTTCTCGAAGACATAGGCGTCACGATGCTGAGGCAATTTAGAAGTTGTGAACCTACGGTATAAAAATTCTCTCCATCGGACTTTGCGCTGATCTGCCCACATCTGGTCAAGACTTGACATAACACTCATATTGTGGTAGGGGTCAGAAACACAGCGCTCTTCGCGTTAGAAAATTTTGAAATACCGTATACTCTTCTTAAGCTTCTTTCTTTTCAAGTAATCTTCTGCCTGTCAAGGTTATGATATAGCACCTTAAGGAATCAATTGAGCATGGTCATCATCTTTAAAAAAAATGGTTTCGGAAAGGAAGGCTCTGCTTCCTTCTTTGATGGCTTGATTGGCTGACTTCCAGAAAGAGTAAAAAGAACACCTTAATGCTGCTGAGCTTACTATGGCTCGATGGAGCAATCTGGCGACTTGAAGTATGTGTGAGAAATTGTCTGGAAAGTAACACGGACCTTCGGCATATTTTGGTAGTCATAAATTTCCACTGTTTTTTAGCGCTCACAGGAAAAATTTTCGTATTCCCACAAAGGCCTTCTGCAGTTGATGTCTGGATGAGCAAGTTGTGAAATGATTAAACCAAGTCAGGTATGTTGGACCTGAAGCAGCTACTTAAGTTTATCAAAAGTTACTGTTGACTTAAAATTAACCCTATAGTATAAAACTCAGGTACGATATACACGCATGTGCATCTTAATACACGTTTAAACCCCACGATTATTATAGTCTATGTTATTCTGATTGGTTTCATTCTAACCCAACTGAACTATGTTGTTTGTCACAACAAAACAACAATGAGTAACCGCTGTCACGTGCCTTCTGATGCCGTTAAGTAATTTGGTGATAAACCATCTGGAAGAACTCTAAAGTGATAAGCCGTATGCAGTCATTGTATGAAACCGAGAGCTTGCTAGAATAAGCAGCATCCATGGCGGTGTACATTGAATTACCAAAGGTAAAGAAAGGTAAGATAAGCGCTTTAACTAATTTTATTTGGTTTGACATTGAAAGCAATGAAGCGTACATACCTATCCCCCTCAATGTAAAATATACTATACTACTACTAAACCAATAAAGCAGTGCCGGAATCACAGCATGTATAGTTATCATTGAGCCATAATCCTGGACATATAGTCCCAGAAAGGCGAGCTATTGCTATTATTTCAATGTTGTAGAGCAGCGATAGTGGTATACTTACTTTTCGGGGTCAGTAAGATGAATAATGACACTCCTGATGCTGTTAAATAATTTGGGATATGGACATCCCTATGGATGTGGTGGGAAACGAGTGACATGTACAAATAATCGAAAACGACCAATATTATTGTCGAATCTATACTTTCAGGATAAGTTAGATGAATAAGGACACTCCCGATGATACTGATGTAGTAAGATACCCCTAGGTGTGGGAGTCGCAAGGAAGAGACAGAAAAAGAATGAAAATCGAATTCATAGTTTTATGGTTTTCGGGATCACTGAGATTAACAATTAAACTCTAAATGTCGTTGGATACTATGGGGTTAAGACACATCTAGCACCCCTAGGGGTAGGTGTGTAAAGAGTGTGAGTCGCACACGGCACTCACTTACTAAAACTCCGAGCAACGCGGAGCACACACAGCTCGTGTTAAATATAACCGTTTAAATTAAAAGTTGTGTTTTACCTATTCTTTATCCTGTTTAAACCATCATCACCACTTGTTATTGTTATATTTCACTTTTAAAACAAAATTTATCTTTGAATGATATCCACACATTTTACCCAAAGTATATAGAAATGTTTTTGATGCCAAGAGTGATTCAAAATTTTTGGAAGCAGGCACAAATATGTTTTAAGCAAAGCATGTATACATCCACAGCTTATATAATTTAACTCTCGAAATTATGATCGAAATTAATAAGAGTATAAGAATAGAAAGACAATACTGATATTGATAACTCAGTTCTATTTAGCTTTCTTAATGTGTAATGCGAGTTTACCAATATGTATCGTAGTAAGACAACTTCTTCCTTAAGACATTTGAAAGTTAAAAATACGATTTTAGCTTTATTGTAAACAATTCTAGATAAAATACGATGTTTGTCTCATGTAATTTTTATTTTTATTGTAAATTTAAGCAGCAAATAATTTGAAACAAAAATGTGTATCATAAAAGACGTTTAAAACTTTATGGAGGTATTTTTACTGAATAAAATGTAAAAATCAATATGAGTTTCTTCTCTCTGTTTACTCGTATTTACCAGGAGTAGAAAATGGGAAAGGAGGTTAATCAATCTCAACATCCTGTCATTTGTCGCCAAACACATGTATATACAAACTGAAAATTCTCTCTTCATACTTCTGCTATGGGAGAAGTCGGAACAATGCTTTCAATTTATGCAGTCATGATACCATCAGTCCATGATTTATCCATCAACCTGCACTGCGGTTTTGATAAATTCCCAATGCGGTTTAACGTTAAGAGTAGCTACTGTGGTCACCCGTACAAAATATCCAACAGTTACTTTCAAAGGATTTGATTGCTTCCCCTGGACTGTTGCAAACGCGATAACCAGAGCTTTTAGCGGATATTTGATATCCTGGCCGCACTTCAAACCAGATTTAAATTTACGTGTATAATCAATCAACAGGTCAGCATCCCTCAGGAAAATGCACCCTGTTCGTGAGTTCTGGTGGTGAGGGCAATAACCAGCATCAACTCAAGTCAATCATAATTTAAAGCATGAAATTCGATTATCGAGTGAACTTTGTCACAAACTTAGTTTAGAGGTTCCACTCTAAGAATACCGACCACGTTGTGTTTACCTAACGAATTAACTAATTTCACTATGATGAGATTGCAAACAATCTCATATTCACTTGAACTCATTAATTGGAATGAGCTTCCACTGCGTTTTAATTAGTTTATATAGCGAAGCTATTCCAAGGAGGTGACATAGGTGGGAATGTATTGTGAAAAAACTGTGAAAGCTGAAAGTGTAAATAATATTTTGTTTAATTTGCTTTTATTCATTAGGAAATTAAGGAAAGCTAAGATTTACTGTTGGATCATAATTACTCCAAACTTATCTCGTCTTCTACACGCTCATGGTGTAAATTTTAAATTTTCATGGTATGCGCATCATTATTTTATTTTTATCTTTTGATCTGCTCAATGCAGCGACATCAGCCTCATGTCAAAATACCTCTTTTCAAAAATTTCAGCAATGTTTATCTAACTCCTACTACTGCGGGTAAAGTCATTTCTAAAGTGAACAAAATGTTTTGCGATTACATAAAATTTAGCATTTTCCGAAATGTTCCTGTAATTAATATATCTGTTTTTTATTTTTATTAAACTGCACATAATATTACCTTTCCAAAAAGGTACCACCAAGGTGGAGAAAGGATTCCAAAAACCACTTAATTAGAAATCCCTGACTACCTAATTATTTCATTGCAATATACTTAGGAAAATAGTTAAATAAACCAAATTGTTTTGAAAATGTTTGTTAAAGGGTACACATGTAACTAATTTTAATTGCTGCTACAGAGGAATTTAGCGAAAAAATAAGTGTAATTTATGTTATTGTCGTTAGTAAGTTCTGTTAGCCAGGGTATATACTCAAGTATTCTCGCGTCCTCTTATTAATACCTGATGGAAATTTCGCTATAAAAGAGGCTGTCAGAAAGAATATCGGTCATAGTTAAAAAAAAACAATTCGATAACTAAAGATGTACTTGAGCCAAAATGATAAAAAAATGGGAAAATCTACTTTTGGGGAACACGCGACTATATGTAATTTACATTTATTGTGAAGTAGGCAAAAACGATAAAACGTTTATACTGGAATAACAAAGGAGAATCCATAATCAACATGTACCCCAAAGAGAGGTATTTGCGCTGACTTTCTGTAGATTACGATACCGCAAGTGTATCAAATAGCAGGGAATCGCGATCTAGAATACAGGAAGATTGTGCGGACGTCGATTAGGAAATAATCACACTCGACAGGCGAAACCCTCCAACGACCACGAGACGAGTCACTAGATGATTATTAGTTCGTTTAGTTAAAGTTTTGAGCGTTATTCATTGGGAGGAATTACGATCATATCATCATACCTTAGTGCAAGGACTACTGAAAGAAGATTCCGAGGGAATATTGGAATTTTGCAATTGGTTTCTAAAAAGCGACATATAAATATGGCGTTTCTGGACCGAATGCATCACAGTTGATCAGAGATGGTATCACAAAGTCCGAGAACCTTCATACTTGGATGATAACACACATAGGACAGGGGTGTCTTTATTTCACCTCATCTGGCTTCATCTGGTGTGTCGCAAGGTAGCCATTTCGGCCCACTACTATTCGTTCTTGCCACTGTTGGCATGGTCTCTCTGATTTTCCACTCTGTCTTCTTTAGAATGTGGCCAAAGTCTAGGGAACAATCTCTGATGCGATAGCATGGCTTTGGCCGGAAGCGAATTAGGGTAAGGGTAGTTAGGGAACTTAAACTCCTTGGTTTATTGCTGCGAGCTAGAAAATAAGCTAGGGACGGAATAGATTTGCTAATTCCACTTAAAAATTAATGCTCATGGGGAGACCGAGTCTGGAATCTTGGAACCCCTGGTAACCCTAAACCAATTGATCCAGCTCCGTCTCCAATCGTTTTGGGCCACGCTGACGATATGAAGATCTTCTCCTATGTTAACTATAGTGGTAATTCCGCGCTTATTCAAGACAATTTATACAAGGTATTGCGTTGGTGCGCGCACAAAGACTTACATCTTAATTTTAAGAAATGAGAGGCTATGTCCTTTTCCAGGAGTCTCAATCCACAAGCTTCTAGTTTTACATTTGCGGTGAATGACTTCCGTCCGTAACTGACCTTGGGGTTTAACTCGATGTAGCTTAATCTAAGGCTTCGGAAAGCGTTGATCTAGAGAGTTCTCGGAGATTTACTGACTTTGATTCATTTGTACTGCTGTTTGGTTAGGCCTATACTCGAATATGCATCTTAGGTCATTTCAACCTACTGCACTATTCAGACTAAACATATCGAAGCAGTGCAGCGTTATTTTGTTACATTTTCGTTAAAAAAGAGCTCCCATTAAACTCATTCGTTTTTCATATCTGTCTGTTGGGTATGCCTTCACTTGAAAAAAGGCCCCAATCCGCTGACTTGGTCTTTTTTCTTGAAATCAATTATTGACTCAAGGACTCCGGAAACTGCCTTTGCTACATGTCTCCAGATCAAATTATGGCAGGCCTGAACGACGTTTGTAGAAGGAATAAAGCCACTGATGATGATTTTCTTTGCATTGATTACACCGCATTTTGTAGCGGCATACTGCTCTGTCCCTAAACATTTGAAGCATAATGACTTTTGGACTACAAAGCAGCTTCGGATTTCAGGCAACTCTGATTTAAATTGTTCACATTTATAAAGGTAGTGATGACACACTTATCAGTAGATGAGGTTTGTAACGATTTAATCATATCGGGTGCGCTTCTGCTTATAACACCAAAAACTTCTAAGGCATCACATCTTTTTGATAACAAATTTAAAAAATCATCAAAGGTGAGAAAACTTTTATCTGACATTTTCTGCGACCAAACCAGGCTCCAAACCATGGATCTTCTTCTCTGCTTCTTGGCCTAACGCCTTTAAACTACGTAGAGCTACATCAAAGGTATCATACAAGTTTCGTAATGATTTAATCTCTTGTTGATTAACATCAAAAAATGGCTTAACGAAACATGTGATTGAAATTTCTTGTCTCTAATCACTCCCATGCCTTATTATAATTGTTATCATGCCGTATAACATTAGCAGCATTGCCCTTTAGTAAACCCTTCAGGTATTGCAATTTCTGAGATCGCGTAAATGAATCATTAGAGTGAATTGCTGCTACAAAAAAATCATGAAAGGATATCTGTAATCCCCGGAGAACGTTGTGATATTTAACTTCGGCAACCGAGCTGTACTTTCTTGAGGCTGGTTTCGATCGAACGATTAAAGAAGATACAGTTGTCGTGTCAAGGCTGCTTCATTGTGGAATTTAGTTGATTTATAGCAGAAGTTTCGGTAGGATGTTCGCGAACTGAGCATGCATTAAGAGCTTTAGTTAGTGATGAAGCGATCTTAAAATACTTTTCTTCGAACTGAAATTCGGCCCACGCTTCATCAACTCTTTTAAATCTAATAAAAATACCTTCAAATGTTCTCATTGTCGTTATGTTATCAGCGAAGGCTCTCTTTTGATTTAAACTACTTTTGTCTGCCATATTGGGATCTTGCAAGCGTGTATGAAAATTATTATCGAAAAAAGTGAAATGCCTTTAAGAATTAATTTATTTTTATTTTAAAGGGGTTAGGGCTGAGTATTTAAAAAAAAATTATTTAAACGGTAATTAAATGAAAAATATCAAAAGATATCGAACTTCAAATAATAACAAAAAGTAAATAAAAAAATTATTCATAAAAACTAACATTATGTTATATGGGACACTTTATAAAACGACGACGTTCCCTGGGCATGATGATAATTTCGCCAAAAATCATCTAATCCACAAAAGTAAAAAAATATCTTGTAAAATGATGTATGACGGAGGACTTTTCTAATTTTTTAATACAATAGTTGTAAAAAAAATTTTTTTCACCGGCTTTAAAATGTCCGAAAAGATTTAGTGCATTCTAAAGAATGGAAACAGAATTATCCAAATCCGGCAACATATTACGGAATAAGTCACGGCCACCCCTTCATACACTAACCTTAGAAAATTCTTAACATGGCCCTAGTGCGCCATGAGAGAATTATCGTAGGCACTCTATACTACACTCTGTTCCAAAAAGATAGGCAGTACATGGTAAACGGCAAGTTATGATGCCAAATTTCCCAAACTCGCCAAAAACCATGTACAACCATCCTTTCGAAGTTTCTTGGTCGACAAACCAAGAGGCACTGATCATTGTTGCCAACTCTTCCCGCTAGAACTCACTCGGAAACCCACTAAATTCCACCAAATCAAAGTTGAAACCTTCTAAATTCCCGCCAGATTTTTTATATACTAAATTTCATGTATTTGAAATGAAATTGCATTTCTTATTGAGTTTTTATAGCTTTCATAAGATCCTACTTTTCGAAGAATATCCTTTGGGAGAACCTAGTCGTGACAACACTTTTCATGGCGACGTAGTCTCAGTTTGCATACAGTTTCTTTGTTTACTTTTAACAAGATTCATTTGACTAGTTGACTAGTTTCGCCAAGGCTAAACAAGAAGATCTGATTACATGAAAATGCAATTTAGAAAGGCTTAAATTTACTTACTATAAATTGTTTTTAATAATTTATTTTGAAATATTTATATATTTTTGGTTAAATGTTGCACAGCTGTTAATAAAAAAAGCCCTAATGAATGGTTATGGATTCATCGAGAAACTTGTAATATTTACATGCTCTTGATATGAGTCCACAAGGAAAAATCAGAAAATATTCTGAGTAGAAATCGTGGCAACAGCGTGTTGAGGAAGAGAGATGCATGCATAGAAAAATTATGGAATAATAAAGCAGACAGTAATAGTCCATAAGAGCTTGTATTGCCAATATTTTTGGAACAGATTATAGGTACCAATTTGTTATCATTTATAAATTTGAGTTTGAGTTGAACTACTGACAGGGACGGACGGGCCGTATCTTGCTCCACAAAATAGAAAACTTTAAATTCGGTTTCGAAAGTAAACTAATAAGTGAAAATCATTAAAAGTGCTAGTGCCATCTTCGCCAAAGGGAAGGGCTTTTATGCTCTATTTAAAAGCACAGTCTGATGAATCCGTTCCGTTTTATATCTTTTTTTCCTCCATCCAACATTCGTACAATCGTACTTCATTGAATGCGTGTAACGGGTCTCCACCTCTGAGCATTTGGCTACCTTCGTTGATCTCGTTCGTCAGTGCTCGTGTCGGTGTACGTTTTTGTTTTGTTTTGTTTTGGGCAAATTAAGACCAGGACTACAACACACAGTGGCTCGCATTCTTCTACCATAAGCCTGTATGGAAGATACTTCAAGTTATTTAATGAGTCTTTAAATGTGCAACAACTGGTTGAGTGTCCGACTCATGTTGTTGATACCTTGAGGTACAACGCGCATCTTTCCGATCTATTTCTAACATCGCATCCAGAAAAGTACTTGGTTTCGGTAACTGCTGCTTCGGGTAATTCGTACCATCTGCCAATTGTCCATTGACCCAATTCTGCACCTCCTCTCTGCCAACCACTAACACAAATTCCACCAAAAGATTAGTGCGGCATTATAAAAATGCTGATTAGGCGGGACTTAAAAATATCTCAGAGAGCTGGATTGGTCTGATTGCTTTTCTATGAGAGCCGTTAAGAAAAGCACCGATTATATTTAGAACATCCTATGGCTTGGAATGCATCGCTTTATTCCTCATAGCTTCAAAATGATCAAACCAACTAACTCCAATTGGTTCAATAATGACTGTTTCGCAGCCATTAAAAACAAGGAAGCAGCCTTCCAGGCATATAAATTACGCCCTACAGAGGAATTGAGACGTATCTATAAAGATGCGCAGAATATTTGCAATTCAATAATTAGTCGGGCAAAGTTCAATTTCGACCAGAGCGTTAGACGGAATTTATTTTCTACTTAAAAGGTACGTACTTGCCACCTTCATCGCAGCCACTTCCATCTCAATCACAGTGTACTTGTAGGCAAAACCCGCTAGATTTTCGCACTCAAGAAGTTTTCAGGGTACTTTCTAAACACGACGTGTCCAAAACTACTAGGCCTGATGGTTTCTCGCCCCTGGTTTTAAAATGCTGCACCTCTGCTTTGGCTTAACCTCTGCGCAAACTTTTTCATCTGTCATATTCAACAGGAATGTTTCCAAGTGCATGGAAACTTGCTCGTTTCCAATCGATACTTAAGGCAGGAGCGGCATACGAACCCTCTAACAGACCAATTGCACTAACTTCGATCATATTAAAAGTTTTTGAATCACTCATCAACTGTCAGTTGATGAAGTATCTCGAAAAAACCACCGGGGACTTATTAACGGCTCTACCAGAGCGTTGGAATCATTGTCTTCATAATTTTGGTGATACTAGTGGGGCAACATATTCTGCACATCAAAAGAGGTGTCATCCAAATCGGGCCACACCACCTTACGAAGCCTACTCTTACCGCCACCACCTCACCATAGGACCAAATTGTTGTCATTATTATTAATGGTGTATCATACTCTATACAACCAAAGAGGAATTATCCCCACGCATTACTAAATTATCTTTCGACCCCCCCCCCTAATTTCGTAACGCGTAGACCGGTTCGGATGATTCCCCCCCCCCCCCCCCCCCCACAGGGAACATACTCTACACAACAAAAACAGAATCATCCGAACCGGTCTACGCGTTACGAAGTTAGACTAACCCTCCCCAGCACCAGATTTTTTTATTATTAGCAATGGGGATCATACTCTTTACAACAAAACAGAATCATTCAAATCAGTCCACACGATACGTTACGTTACGCCAGCCCCACCCCACCAAAATAATTTTTTACATGGTACCTATCGGTGAACCTACTCTAACAAAAAAAATTTTTTAAATCGGTGGTAAGGACTTGTATCCTCTTTGTTTTTGGGAAGTTGCTCGAAAACTGAAATTTCATAAAGATATCGCCGATCATCGCGGGAAACATTCAAGTCGGCCTCATAAGATCGAGAATATCCAAAGGGACCCTGTAAAAAAACACATAAAAGGCTTCCCGTCTCAAGAAATTCATTATAGTCGAAACCCAAACTGATCTATCAGCAAATTGCACGAATTATACATGAAGATGTACACAGACTAAAATTTAAGCTATAATATGTATCGGGATATTTTCAGTACCAAATTCAAACTAATATTTGGATTTCCAAGATCAGATACTTGTAAGCAATGTGATAAATTGTTCGTGCAGATGGCAGCTGCAGAAGAAAGAGTACAACTTTTATCCCTAAATTGCGAAGCAGAATTACTAGGGCTTCACGATACTCGAGATAATTCTCGCTGCCGGTATCGGTCTCGACATGATACCGAGACCGGCAGCGAGACCAATATAATTGGTAACAGTGCGATACCGAGAGCGAGATTGAGGTGACGAGAGTGGACGAGATATTAGTTTTTATCATTTTATTGTGGAAATTTTTTTTTAGTTGTTTCAACTTTTATGTCGCTTTGTGCTTTGTGTGTCATTTGTGTGATTTATGGGGGGGGGGGGGGTTTATGCTCTCCTCAATCGCTTCTTTCTACATTATTTCCTTCTTCAGATATGCGCTTAATCCTCAGTAGGAAACAAAAGCCTTTGCTACCTTATTCTAGCGATGGGAATATGAAGAAAATGCATATATACATAGATATATCCCTTGTCCTCGCTCCCCGTCATCGCACCGAAATACCCTTTTTTTATCTTGCTGAGAGCGAGATCTCACCGAGACTGGCCTTTATCTCGCCGAGATTGCGACGAGAGCGAGATCGTCTTCACCTTGACGAGACCAAGACCGAGATCTGCCAAAGTCTCGGTCTTGTCTCGGTGCCGTGAAGCCCTAAGAATTACATTCCCGCAAAGCTGAAAAGGCGTACGCATACCTAAGCAAGGCTGGAAATTCGGAAAAAAATAACTCTTATATAGTAGTACCGTGAGTGGAGGATTTACAACAAGTTATTTTTACACCCAACATCTCACACTCAGATGTCCATTACCAAATGCAATATTCAAACTACAGCTTTGCTGTATATAATTTATTCAAACTTATTGAGTCCGCAAGGCCTTCCATTCCAAGTTTATCAGATAACTCAATTAGATGTTGAGCACTTTAATTGCGAATTTTAAAAAGGATAATGGATTTAAAATCACAGACGCAAGATGTATTCAAATAACTTTGCACAATCCGCTGGTGTTAAGAGTACGAAAGATTCATAATACTTTGGAGACTTGGTCTTGCTACGATTTATTTAAGCAACCTCGAGGACGGCACGTACAAGAAATGAATGCATTAACTCAAATACAACCACTATCAAGGCCAGAAGAGTATGGGGAATTTTACAGAAATTTAATTTGCGAAAGGTTTTTTTTACGAATAGTATGAAAAAGAATGAACACTTTTATTTTAACTTATAACACGCTTATTTTAATTTATAAATGAAATTATTTTGTTATTTTTTAAATGTGTTTGTTTCTTCCGTTTTAATAAAATGAAAATATTTTATTTAAACAAACGTTTTTTATTCCTAATGAAAAATAAGATTCTGTGTTATAAGTAATTTTCTGCCATAAAAGCGCCATTAGATTATACTCACTACTACTGCTTGCAATTGTTCAAATATGTATGGCTTTCGTCTTCCAGGTTTCAACCTCGAGAGTTTAAATTTTGTATCGAGCTTTGTCTCGTTGCACATTATGATGTGCTGAATATTTTATAAGGAAGGGGACCCACTTTTATTTGTGTAATAATAATGGTAAATCAAATTTAAATTAAAAATGTATGCCCAATTAAATTTGTTGTTCTAATTTATTTGTTGCTGACAACAACATCCTCACTTTAAAATCCATTGGGGTGTTGAAAATGTGTATGGTGGTTCGGAACCCACCTTGAAAAACTGTAGGTCCAATTACAACATTAATTGTCAACAAACTGGCTGAATTACTGCACCTGCGGCTATGTCTCGTATTATTTTATTTATTATTATTGAAACTGAAAACAGTGAAAACATGTTAAAAGCTCCATATTTATGAATGCTATTTAATGTGGTAAAACTTTATTATTTATGTTATAAAACATTATAAGTAATTATTTAAAATTAAATCAGTGTAAGAATTAATCAAATTAATCAATTTGAACACATCTTCAAAAAGTTTTTCCTTTCTCCTGAAAAGTTTTCTTTTTGTTAAATATTGTAAATTGACTGAGTAATCTTTATGCCCATTTTTGGCGTTTTTGTTATTTGATAGTACAACTCGTTAAGAGTATCCAGTTAAAATTTGAGGTCGATTGGAGGAAAACTGCCGTACAGTGCCTCGGGTCTCCCTACATTCAATCCATTCCATATACAAAAGAACAGTGTTAAAACTTTAAACGCGTTTTCTCAGATTTAGTTTTTTTCATCTTTTTGGTTTTTCGTCAACAGATTATCCAGTAATGAGTTATGATGATCACTGCAGAGCAACATTTTTTTCGTTTATGCGAAGATTTCCTGTCAGTCGCTTAATTCACAATATTTTTACCCAAAAAGTTGATTGAATTTTGATGGTCCCGAGTTCGAATCTTGGTAGTGGCATTTTTTTTATGAACTCTTTTTTTGCAAATTAGGAAAACATAATTTGGCGTAAGTTTTCTTTAAGCGAAATCATTGAATTTTAATTGAATCCTGAACAAGCTTCGTATTGTACACGTATTGTACGTTACATTATTTTCAAAATTTATAAGAAAACACACATTAACCGCTTATGACCAAATAATTACAATATAGTTCTTCCAATTATATCGCACCTTAATATCTCGGTTTTCAAAAAAAAAAAACTTACGCAACCATTTATAATTCTTGTATTCTGTATTAAGATTTTACAATGATAGATGGAAAAAGAAAGAAATGTTCAAGAAAGTCTATCATCACACCTTCGTCGTAACACATTCATTGAAAATGAGGCCAAAAGAATTTGCTATAAAAATTCAGAATCCGATAATCTCGCTGAGGAATCTTTATTTACACAACAATGAGAGGTTTTAAAATTCCACTGTCTCTTTATTAAGATCTTAATGGTATCAAAAATCTTCTAAATGCTCAAATAAATATTTATAATTTACTCCTTAATTATTATGAAATTAGGTAAATGTGCGTATGCCCAAATAAACACGTTTTATTGTGTTCTTAATTCCAAATCTTTCATGGAATTTTTTAATTTTTTGGAGAAATAGGACAAAATGCTCTACTTATCTTTATAGTGTATAGCGTTGGTATGCTTATCTGGCTCAAGGCACCAGAATGTTCAGGACCGGATAGGATTAAAGGACCAGGTCCGCACATTGACAAAGTTTGATTATGATCTTGCGTATCTGCTCGTGATTAATTTTCGCTTCCTGCTCTATAAAAATTGCCGTACGTAAAAAAATATACACCAAAAAACCCAATTTAACTTCTAACAAACTTTATTCTATTTCGCAATTCAATATTTAAGTCTATACCTATTTAAATAACTTTTGCGTATACATATTAACGCAAGTATAGAAAAATGTGGAGCAACTTCGTATTAGTTATATGTTTTACAGAATAGTAGAAAATAGTCTGGTTCAAAAAATTTGGAATGAACAAAAAACATATATATCTGCAACAATTTCAAAAGGGGCTAAAACGAACTTTTTTGCAATTTTCAGATGCCTGCAGAAAGATTTCCGATGTAACTTGGAATGACCCATTTTGCATTCGTCTATACGGCATTTTAAATCCTAGTTAATCTGAAGAGGAACATAAAAGACATTTAGATAAAACCCAAATTATTAAAGATCTTCTTTCTCAAAATTATATAATTATAAATTATATTTTACCATTCTCAAGTTAAATGAGCAAATGTCCAGTTCATACCTCCGCTTCTAAAAAAAATTCTACCTGCCCCTTAAACTGTTGGTGTTCTACTCTTTTTGTTAAAATTTGGGAGTGCTGAAAGAGACCGGATTTTTAATAGTGCTAAAAACGAATGTTTTTAAGTCAATAATTGGTAGATTTTTTTTCTTTTTTTTCCGGCTTCTAAAATTCTTGTCATGAGTTCATCTTCTGTTGCAACTTCTATCATTTTCTCATGCGTGCCGCTCCACAAATAAAAATCAAGTGAGCTTAGGTCGGAAGAACAAACCAGCTAAAAAAAAACTACCAC
Source organism: Leptarthrus brevirostris (assembly GCA_964036015.1). NCBI lineage: Eukaryota > Metazoa > Arthropoda > Insecta > Diptera > Asilidae > Leptarthrus > Leptarthrus brevirostris. Next base: position 42,650,758 of record OZ038371.1, read on the forward strand.
TCCCCCGTAACCCCGTATTTTCCATTTAAGTACTGGAATACATTTCTTTTGCAATGGGCTGGTTCTCCGTCATATGAATGAGGCTTAAGTTCCTGTACAAATGTCACATAGAAAGGATAAAATCTTTCTTTTCTTCATACTGTCGATGCACTCACCCCTCACCACATGCTATGCGACTTGTACTTGTAGTAAGATCAGAAGGCGGTTCGAGCAACTCGAAAGCAAAATAAATTTTCGTAAATATTTCGTTTTCGATGCGCGCAATTCTAAATATCGTTCCACGTGTACCACTTTACAAATAAAATTTTTCTACAGTGTTTAAGTGATCAAACAGATAATTTGAATGATTATTTCAAAAAAAATTTTAATTATTAGATAACCCCATTTTAAGTTTGTGAATGTATCTTTCTCAGTAATTGGCAATACCGGATGAAAAGATTATTTTGTTTGACGTTTAAAAGGCACACAATTTATACTGTGTTCGATGATACCTGAAAAATAAAAAGAACGTTAAATGCATGCACATAACTTGTCTTCAATTATACTTACCTGATGTGCCTGGGAAATCTACTGGCACCTCCTCTCCTCTCCCTAGTTGTCCTGTACATTCTGAAAAGAAAAAGGGAAGTAATAAAAGTATTATAGACACAACAAACAGAAAAAGTTCCAAGAAATTTGCAAATAAATAAACAAATTTCTTGGAAATTTACAACAACAACAACATGCATTTCATGACATGCAAAAAACATGAATTATGTTTCATATTGCCGACACCTAACAGCAGAAAAACACTATACTGCACACTGCATCAGTTGCAGGTGATTATTTTGCATTTTTTTACACCTGCGACAGCTGATGCACTTGATTTCAAGTACATAAAATTCGGCAATTTAAGCACACTTTTCACGCAAATAACACATAACATATTACATGCAACATTTTTTAAACTACATTTACCTACTTATTTACAGCAAAATACCGTAATTAACAAAAAACTTCACGACCGCGAGACGAACTTTGCAAACCACGAATTGTCATTACTTCAATTTCTAACATTAAACGTCATCTGAATTTAATGGCAGTACCAGAATCGCGGTGAATTACGTTATTTTTGAATTATTCGCGGTTTTATAAATTTACAAGGTTTTGGGTTGAGTTCGTTGAAATCTTTCCTGTTGTCGCCATTTTATAGCACAATTTTAATTTAATAAATTTTTTATTCAATTCATACGTTTTAATTAATGAAGTTATGTCAATAAATTCATCAAATGGTAAGGAATCTAGCAAAAATAGTTTGCGAAAAGGTTTTAATCAGGAATACTTAAAATAATAGCAATTTATAAATTCTTGGAGGGAAAATGGCGAAAACAGAAGCTATAAAAAGGGCTTGTAAACGTCAACTCGCTTTCATTTCTAGTAATGATTTTGTAACGAAGTTACCAAAACCTGTCAACAGCACTGGAGGAGAAACAGGTTTTCGAGCGCCGCAAGACCCCCCAGGTAATAAAATAAGTTAACCTGGATCAATTTCCCGTTCCCCGCAGCCGCTACAAATTCGAAAAAGGCCACAAAACCTGTTAACAGTAAGTGGCAAAACCTGTCAACAGCAAGGCCGGAAATAAGGGTTTTTAAGCCCCGCCAGACCTCCCCGGATGCTAATACAGTAAAAATTCACCGAATTTACCACTCCCGCAGTGGTAAAAAACCCAATTTCTCCACAAACACCGTGGGAAAGTTCGACGACCGAGTGTCGCCAGAGCCCCCTGGCACTATATAAGGAGGGCTCACACAGCGGCTCAGTCAGTCGTCGTCGACCAGCTCTAGAGGCAACAACCACTGGGACCAACCGAGGTAAGGTAAGAAAACCAAAGACCGACCGGAATATAAGGAGGACTGACTACAACTGAGGAGCAGCGAGGTAATAGTTTTCTTTTTAGGGAGATCTCGGCTATATAGGTGGGCCCCATACCGGATCGCCGGCAGTTGAAGACCAGCGTTCGGACGGACACCACGGCCAGCACGAAGCTCCCTACAAGGTGGAAGAATAACCGTCACCGCCGCAAGAAGTTTTCGCCCGGAAACAAGACAACCGTCCGTCAGTCAGGGAGACAGAAGGAGTAGCACGACCGCCGTATACCCCGTGAGGACGAACGAGTGAAAATAGGACACACTGCGAATTATAGTGAAAAATATACATTTTAAAGAATAGGACATACTGTGAATGTAGTGGAATATAAATACTCTAGAGAATAGGACATACAGTGAATTGTAGAGATAAGTTAACGACATACCTTTATAGGGATTTAAGTTGTGAATAAACTGACATTTTGTAGTGAGGAATTGGTGAGTTTCTTTCCAGAAGTCCTTGACCCTGGATCCGGCGAGCTTATCCCTTGGAAAGAGCCAGCGACTCTCCCCACTACCGGAAAATACGTTACAATTTTTAAAAGGTGAAGTAGTATATTTTTGAAGTGCCTATTTTTCAATTTTTGTGCATCCGCCATTGCAAATTTGTTTGGGAAAAAAGGTTTTTATTTTACATATTTTAGAATGGTTCATTTTCGGGTGTTTTATTTTAAATATTGTTGTGGATTGTTCTTGTGAATTCCACTTTTTTAGCAGTGATCTTGTTCGGATTTAAGTAATACGGTCAATATATGCTGATACTGATTAATCGATAGAAATATTGACATTTTTTATTATCCATTCTATTTCAGCAGTGTATTTTTTACATAATCATCGAGCAAGTTTTATTGAATTATATTGTGAATTTATACATAAAAATATGTTTTTTTTGAAACCGGTTAGACCCTATAACTGTGCAAATAATAAATTTAATTTATTTTTATCTGAATAATTCATGGCTTTACGGTAATTCTATTCTTGTATGTCTGGACTGTACCAAACTGACTACGAAAAAGCCTTGCAATGTTGCTGCTATAGACGAAATGAATGTAAGGAACTTGTGCAGTTCAGAAAATGAAAAATGACATCTGATAATGCATAAATAGATACAAACTCAGAAACTCATGTTGTGCATGGTCAAATTAAATGTTGTAATGTAATTAAATGTTGTACTAGGTACTCTAAGTATGATTGGTCCTAAAGTAAAAAAAATTTTTTTTTAAAGCAAGCTTTCATTTGTTGTTACTTTGAAAAACTAAACAATTAAAAATAAATTTCTCGATTTAAATGCTGAATATTCCCCACAATAATAAAATATTCTTTCAGCTTTACTTACAGCTGATAAACAATAAATTTAATAAATGCGTATTGGGCTTGTTCTCTTATCGTGTACGGTTATACGTATGAAGTTAAATTTTAATCAACTGTAAGTTAAGCTTTGAGAACAGCTTATTATTGTGGGCAATATTCATGTATGTAGTTCGTGTAAATCGAGAAATTTATTTTTACTTTTTTAGTTTTTCAAAGTAACAACAAATAAAAGTTCTATTTTAAAAAACCTTTATTTTATTTTATTTAAAAGTATCAATAATGTTTCACCCACCAATTCGCTGTAGATGCAAAATCGGACAGACCATGTGCATGCGGTTCTGTTATAGTTTGAATTCAAACAGTGTACACAGAAATATCGAATGTGATTTCTATCGAGGGATAGTCGCCATGTTAGTTTGAGAGCAATATTTTGTCAGTATGTTGAATAAAAGAAATTCAAATTTAAATATGATATTGACGGGAAACTTCTCTTTTCTTAAAGAATTGCACATTGACGTAAAACTTTAAATTTTAATATTGAAATCATTTTATAAAGATTTGTTTCTGGGCAATACTAATTATGTCAAGCAATATTTCCTCTGATGTTTGTTTACATTGGTTGCTTCTTAATTTCGAGCACCGCATAACCAAATTGCGCTGGGTTCAAGTCAGCTGTTTGGTTGACAGAAGTGTCAACAGTGGACGACAACAGAGAAGGGATTTAAGGTAGGCGCAGATTGACGCGGTGGTGATGGCGATGGCGGTAGTGAGGCGGTGAGAGTAACGAAGCGGTAGCGGTGGTAACTACTCACACTAGTGCGGTGGCGATTGCGATTTTGGTTTTTTAATTTGCTTCATTTTACGATCTCTGAAAAGAATCAGTACTTTCTTGTAATTGAGTTGTGTGTAAGTGATTACTAAAATGATTGGAAATACTGAAGAACTTTTGTTATTATTTGCATAATGCGTAGATGAAGAGAAGCAAATATTTGTGATTATATTATAGTTAACTTTTATGTTTGTAAGTTTCCAAATTATTTTCCATTATCGAAACGAAGTTAAAAGAAGGAAATGGAGTTGTGACATCAATTTTAGCTGAGAAATCAAAGGAGAATTTCATATCTTGTTCGCAGATTTGTAAAAAGATAATAAGCGGTTCTATCAATACTTTCGAATGACGAAGTCCAGTTTTAATGAAATACTGGGTTATATAGAACAGGATATTCGAAAAAATGATATACATTTTTTATGTGCCATACCTGCAGTACAACTTCTGGCAATTACTCTACGGTAAGAAAACCATATATTTTAATGTTTGAATTCTAATATGAATTTCACCATACGCATATATTTATTATATTTTATTTATTTTAATTTTTGAATTGAATTGTTAAATACATCCATATCAGCATTGATATGTAGTTTCTGAAAAATTTTGGAAATTACGATTTCCTAAGCTGGCTATCGATTTTTCTTCGTTCTCTTCAATTTGCAACAAATTTTGCTCTATTACAAGCTGCGAACGATATGACCTTATCGACTCCTGATGTACAACCACTCTCAGCTTCTTTTAAAGGTTTCTTCTTTTTTCTCGGAATGACGTGCTTTACATCAGTATCTACATTTTCAGACTCTTCCATGGTTTTCTTAGGAATTGGTATTGTTGGATTTAGTTCAGTTTCTAAATTTGTGGGTGCTGCTAAATTTTCTGTTTGCGATAAATACTCACTTTCAGGCAATTCATCATTAGAGCCGTTATCATCACTGCGAACATTTGTTGCACATTTGGCAAATTTTAACAAAGGCCTTAGAAAATCCATATGTTTTGCCCATGGCCAAGTTTTGTAAGCATTTGTGTTTTTTGCTGCTTGGCCTGCATGGGTTTTTATACTTCTTAATTGTTTGCTGTAAGAATCTCTTAGATTTTTCCATTGTTTTTTCAGGTCTTCTACTGAAATTTCCAAAGAAAAGAATTAAATATATTATAATTAATAAACAAAATATGTTTTCAGATTTTTAGATTTGGTGACAGCTTCAAAACAATTGGCAGTAGCTACAGAGTAGGATTTACTACTATAGGCTGCATTTTTCGAGAAGTGTGTCAAGCTATTTGGGATCGAATGCAATCTACTTATTTACTCGAGCCTACAAGACATACATGGGAAGCAGCAGCGAATGGATTTCCAGAAAAATGGAAATTTCCGAACTGTGTCGGAAGCATAGATGGAAAGTATGTTACAATTAAGTGTCCTCAAAGAAGTGGATCTATGTATGTACTTCTCATATTTGCAAAAGTTTTCGATTGTTCTATTGGCTATTGTTGGACCTGATTACAAATTTATATATATAGATGTAGGCGGATACCGGAAAAACAGTGATTCAGGCATTTTAGATGAATCAATTTGTTTGCTCTTCCGGCAGCAAAATCATTACCGAATCAAACAACAACTTCACCCTATGAATTGATTGGTGACGAAGGTTTCCCTTTGAAAACATACCTTATGCGGGTATTTCCTTACATTACGAGATATTATTCAGAAAAAGAGAGATTTAATACTTGGCTTAGTACGGCTAGACATGTGGTGGAGAATGCATTTGGCCTTCTTTCTCAAAAATGGAGAATTTTTTTCAGGCCTTTAGAAACCAACGTAGAAGCTCCTGAACCTCAAATTAAAGCTTTTTCAAATTTTAAACAAGATGCAAAAAGATCAATGAAATGAGAAATAATCCGTCAGAACTTTGTAAATTATTCTAATACACAAAATGAATAAATATATTTTATACATTAAATATAAATTGAATGTAATGTACTTACCAGTTTTTCCCATTTCGTCCCATTTCTTCCCATTATTCTTTTTCTTAAAATTTTTATAATCTTCATGACGCAAGTCATACAAAATTGGATACTTTCTAACAATTTCAATCACTTGTTCCATTCTGCCTGTGCTACTTGTCAACTTGCGATCACGCGGTGAAATGGTGCATGCAGCGCACCATCGCTCTTCGCTGTTCAGCAATTCGCAACAATTTGTGCTTACACATTTGAGAGCACATGCGGCGATTAACCGCCTTATCACCGCCACCGCCATCACCACCGCGTCAGTCTGCGCCTACCTTTATTTTTCAAGTGTTAATCTCATTGTCATTTTAGGTTGCATCGCAACTTTCTCCCGTCAGAAATTAAAGAACGAAATAAAGTTAAATAATTTTATACTATTGATCTTCCCCTGGCATTGTGGAACACGAACACTTCCGTGTGGTGATACATATTGTTTCTATGGATGGGACATCGTTGGGTAGAGGTGCAAATGAGATGTCTTTATCACCTTGTATTTCCTTTCATATTCCTAATAATAATTTTTTACTGTGTCAATCCTCATTTATTTATTTAGTCATTGTTTCTATCAAGTGCAACTCAATGCAAACTTAAATATATCTTATATATCTGGAAACCTCGATCACTACTTTCTGGCTGCAGTACAGCGGAATTCGTTACTTCTCAGGTTACACCAAAACACAAAAAAAATTAGCGATTAAACGCGTTTCTTAATTGTTAGCAATTTCAAATCAAATCAAATTTGTTATGAATATTATACACAAGATGTAGCAATCTTATATTGTACATTTAACATATGCAGCTAGTTACTACAATAGTAATGTGTATAGAGCAATTAATTCATATTTTAAAAGTAAAAATCTTTGGAAAATAAAATATATGTAACCAAGAAACATTAATTGATCATAACAAGAGTATTTAGACATTATAATTCTGCAAAATGCGTCAAAATTATTATCCTGAACCTGTCGAGAGAACCTGCGTTCCGAATATAGAATGGTAAGTTATTCCAAGCGCGAGCAGCCTGAACAAAGAAAGAGTGTTCTAATATTGTTATATCAAATCGTCTGATTAAAATACTATGATGTCTAGAGGAACTTAGAAACGCAAGGTGTTCACAGAGATATTTTATTTGTTGCGAATTAAATTAAACATTATAACTAGCAATTTTATTGTAAGATGGTTATCCAATAAGTGTCCCAAGAATTGCGGAAGAAGAAACGCTATCAACGCGTCCAAGCCCATATATAAAACGGGAACAGTCATTAAAAGCGACGTTAAGTCTATGACTACAAGAGCTTCGGAATACTAAACTACCAAACGTGGAAAATACTAAACTACCAAACATAAAGTGTGGAAGAAGTAAGGCTTTGACAAGTGTTCCTAGAAAGAAAATTGGTCGACAGCGAAGGTCGTCGAAGTCCACAGTAAATTTTCGCAAGAGTGTGATTGATGTGATCACAGCATTTCATCAAAGAACCAAAAACCATTCCCATATTCCTCGCATTATCCACGCGCGGCATCCGCGAATCGTTTAAGCAAACATCAGATAATTCAATACGATCAGAGTTAGAACTGTTTTGTAGTAATACAAACTGTGACTTTTGAGGATTCAGAAAGAGATTCTTACTTATTGACCAGTTATATATTCTATTGAGGTCACCATTGATACGTTAAATATTCCAGTTCAGCCGATCGAAAGGAACTGTCAGTCATTTACATCATTAGGAGATGATTTTTTGGGTACGGCTAAAACAATGGCCATTTTCTAAATGCGCGGAAAGGAGGAGGAGGTCAAGCAATAATTGAAGACATGAAATAGTTGACGCAGAGTGAAGGGAAAAATAATTTTCAAAAAACTGTATTTGAATTCATCCGCCCAAAAGTCGAAATTATATTAATTATTTTTCGTCAACAATAGCTGTCAAGGGACTAAGAATGTGTGTACATGAATATTGTAACATGCAGTTGTCCAATGCGCATGTCCTGAATTTCGAAAAACCAGGAAAACGTCAGATGCCGTATGAAGTGAAGGCCGACTAGAACCTGTGGTGACTTAGTGTGGTGAAAATGAGTAACGGAAATTGCTAGAACTAAGTTGCTGAACTTTCTAGAATTAAGCTAAGTAGTATAAATAGGGCTGAGTAGCAGCCTAGTGAGTTAGTTGTACTTTAACCAGCGAAGTGATAAGCGTTAATTAGAAAAGTGAAACGTTATATTGTGAAGAAAACGTGTAAAGGAAATTATGAAATGAACTAATTAAGCGAAGTGAATAAAACTCTGAATGTGATATATTAGCATTGGTTCGTTGGTCGTTGACAAGTGCTATCCATCAAGGAAACACTGCAATTAGCACGATACCACAACATAAGGTAACCCGGTAGTCAGTCACCTTCTTGACTAAGCTAACTCCCTAATCTTTACTTCTGAAATTGCCTGAACATTCTAAAGAAAGTAATCTCCCAGTAGCCCCCTTATGGCTGGGAATTTGGATAGTGTGTATTACAAGGAGCGCCAAGTCTGGCCGCATGTTGAGGACGCACTCTATCTAAGGTTAGATTTAGCTAAGAAGTGCTGAAATGTTTCCTTTTGAGGCAGTTAAGAGGGACATGAACGTCCTCTGCTCCGGACGAGCCATTTCTCGCCTTTACGAATGTGTCTGTGACCCGGCACCCAGAGAATGGTAATGTTTAGTCTACCTCCTGGTGAGGCAAGGTACTCTTTATAGTCTCTGATTAGCTTTGGGGAGATGGTGGGTTACTGAAACGCCTTTATGGCAGCCCTCCTGTCCGTAAAAATACCAACATTCGTCATTGGAGATTGACTGAGTCCAAGCAGAGAGTATGTCTCCGGAATCGTAAGCACTTCGCTTAGAAAACACATGCGTTATTTGGAAGCCTATAGAACTCCGATACGTTTAAAGTTTCGGAGAAAACACCGGCCCTGACATCACAGTCCATCTTCGAGCCGTCGGGGAACAGGGCGGTGTCGTAGGAATTAAAAAGTTCAGTGATCCTCCATTCCTTTCTGGTTTGGCATTCCTTGTAAAGTTAAGATTAGGTATTATGTTATCAGACTTCACAGTAAATAACTCTCGGTGCTGAGTTAAGGAGATGAAAATGAAAGAGTAAGTTAAGGCTGCAGCCTCCACCTTTTACCAAAAGTTATTCTTTTTTTTGCCAGAATACATATTTTAAATAACCTTAACATATCAAACAAACCAAAAATTAAAAATATCAATACAAATATCCGTTTCCAACTTCCACCTCTGAAAAACCGGCAGTACTTAATAGCGAAAATTTTGTTAGGAACAAGCAATATCCGCTGTATGTGGAGGTTTAACAGAAATGCATAAAAGTCTGTCATACTTGTTTTCATTGAGTATTAAATGAAAAAAAGGCATAAATTCGATTACCCTTTGTTGTTTAGAAACAACTATCCATACATAATTGGAATGGTGGTCAATAGAATTGGATTATGAATCTTTTTAAGGGTTTCCATTAATTTAATTTTGTGCTTCCATAAATTTCTACTAATTTTATTGTTATACAAAAAACAGTTGTAGTTTCAGGTCCATTATAGCACAGCAAATGTTGAACTAGCTGTTTCAGTTAATTAAATTTCCTCATATAAAATCTACGCGAAAACTTTATCATCGAAAACCAACCATGAATGCAATTTATATTATGTAAATAGCCGGAATTAGCTTTCATCCATCATATTCGTACGTACGTATATCGTCTGCCTCCGTTTAATTATCGCCTCGTTATGGTTTAATTAAATTACTTTTAAATTACTTTTCCTTATCCAACGCAGTGTTGAATATTTATGAGTTCATTTTCTTTCCAGTTTTATTCTGTTTGAGTATTGGTACGAAATTGTATAACAATTTTTATCGAAATTTTAGCATACCTTTTCCTCAAGTCACCCTTTATTCATAGGAATTTAAAATATTAAATAATTTGTAAGGAATTAAGTGAAGAAAGATGTCTCATTCTAATGCTACTACAAAGTTCCGGCACGGTTCAAGGGTTGTCCCCAAAGCATTATTTGTCACCAATTTCTTAGATATATATAAGGCTTAACACGTGAACTGCAAAGCCATTAATCGTTTTTGTTCTATTGTAAACTACAAACTATATAAATGAGGGTGTACTTAAGCACATCCCTTACCAAAATAAGTAGTTTTAGGTGCCTACATGGTAGTAAACTTTCCGAATCATAAGATTTTATTCCTTCACGGTCATTTGCTCAATTCAGTAAAGTTCCTTTAAGGAAAGCATCATACTCGTACACTTGTCTAGTCTCACAGAATCTTGAAAACCTAAGAGCATTTGGGGGTGTTAAGGGATTGTCACAATTTCCTGAAAAGGTTCCTTTAAAACGAGTAAATGTCACTCAGGGTTGTTCCGGATAAAGAAGCAGTTTAGCATAATCCTATATAAGTAACCGATTTCCTGTTTTCATTTTATCATGCAACAGGTTTACATAAGAGTTGGAAAGAATTGGTCATACCCGGTTATGAACTTAATCTTTAGTTTTATAACCACTGATTTTTTTGGGTATACAAAGAAACGTTGAGAAGGTTTTAAGTTTTACGACGAATACAGGATTCCAATGTAGTCCAATGTTATTACGGTTTCTATAATAATTACGAGTATTTCGAATTTTTAAATTGCTAAATCGAAGTAGGTGTATGAGTTGAGTCGGTTAAAAAACAAAAAGCTCCAGCTAAAGATTAAATGTTTGCGATTGCATAAAGAAGGAGAGAACTAGAGTGCTCCAAAATTAAGATCCAGTGCCTTATGCTTGGACGACGCCTTAAGTTACCTTCATATTAAGAAGGGAAAAAGCAGTCTGGACTATCATAAATGAGAGACTCTTAAATACACTCCTCCATACCCTCTTTCACGGAGTGGTCATGTTGTCCAGAACGAGAGAATGCTTTCGGAAGGCCTTGAAGCTGGTGGAGATTGAAACCTAATCAGGTCTATAGTCAACGGAATAACTATAACATGGTAACAAGTAAGTTCTTTCGATCCTTTAAAATCCCCCTTAGTCGACGGGAAAAAGTCAGAAGCCACTAGGTATATAATAACATGGATGGTGTCGATATATTGAAGCTCTCTCAGGCCAGGATATGTATTGTAACGTAAGGGGGCTCTTCGGGCTCGTTTGATTAGGAAATACACTTATTTTCAATCACAAATGTTTACAGTTTCTATTCACTTCACTGATTAGTTCGTTTCCCAATTTTCTTTACAACTTTTCTTTACACAATACTTACTTACTACTTATTTACACTTTTTTTACTTATTAAAATACAACTAACTCTTATCACAAGTAATCTCTTCGCAGTCTAAGTCACAACTAAAAACTAACCAGGCTACTTCTCAGCCCTATTTGTACTACTCGGCCTATATATTCACCATAGGTTCGAGTCGTCCTTGACTTTCTACCTTTGACATTTCTTTGCCTTGGATTCTTGCCACCTCAGGCATGCGAATTACACGGCTCACTATGTTTTTTTCTTGGCCTACCTCGTGCACGTTACGATATCCACAGCTTGGCGGGAAATGAGGTTCATTTATATTCCTCACGTTTGCAAAGTGGTTACGTGGCTGCAAAGGATTATATAATAAATTTTCGTCTCATCCTTTATGACCAAAGTGCTAGAGATGCTACTGAACCTGTATATAAGAGAGAAAAAAAGGTAAGACTAGAACGTCTTAAAAACCCAGTATGCCTATACTAAAGGGAAATTGATAGAGGCATAGAGATAATTAAAAGAACCCTGGAATTTAAGTAATACACTCCCAGGGTGCCTTCCTGAATATCGAGGACGCTTTCTGAACATTGAGGGTGTCTTTAACAATGTGAAGATGGAAGTCATTATTAACCGGTAAAGGAGGATGAGCATTCATAAGGGTCGCTGTGAATGAATCAATTTTATACTCCGCAATAGAAAGGTGAGCTCGTCCATGGAAAGATCAATATGCAGGGGAACGCCATAGCAGGGATGCTATCACCTCCCTTGTGAATAGTGATTATGGAGGAAATCCTGGATAAACTGGCGAAAAGGGTTTCATAGTTTTTGCGTATGCAAATGACCTGGTGATATTGGTATCTGGCAGATTCTTGAGAACGATTAGCGATACCTCGATCCCGTGCTTGGAGTGTTGGAAAAATGGGCCGCTTATAGTGTTTGTGCCAAGTGCCATCATTTTGGCCCCAATGCTGAGAAGAAATAGTCAAACTCCTTCTTCTGAAGCCAACTACCTTGGTGTAATGATAAAATCCAAGCTTAACTGAAAGAGGAATAGAGAAAAACGCATTACAAAAGCCAACGTGACCATCTATGCGCGTAAGAAGACGTTTGGGGTTTTCATGGGGACTCAAACCCATGGTGGTACATTGGATGTACACCATAGTCAGACCGATTCTTTGCTACGACTCACTAGTCTGGTAGATAGCTCAGAATAAGAGTTCTAACACTATTGATGGTATAGAGTTCGGCCTACAGCGTGATTCCACTGAACTTCAGAAGTATTGCCAGCGACAAGTGCACTCAGATTGAAGGAGAGATAATAATAATAAGATTTAAGATATATCGATAATAAGATCGCCACGGACTACCAGGGCCCATATATAACCTTCAATGGGAGCTGTAGTACAAAGCTGCTTGCAGAAAGTTAGTGAAATTCTGCGAAAATAGCCTAAATGAGATTTTCATAGATCATAATAATATGTGATATTTCGATCGGCAAGGTACGCTGAGTTTATGAATTAAATTTTTACAGAAGACAGTACAAGCGAAAAAATATGTTTTCGAAAAATTGATTTTTCCCTCTGGGTGTATGTAGCATTAAAGCAAGGCTAATTATCTTTTGACTAACAGGGACAATGTTGTATTACTAGACAACTGTAATAGGAGAACCACAGTACTCCTTAGTGGTAGCAGAACCAACGTCAGGAACCTAGTAGTGGTTATAACGGCACTCTTGAAAATAAGCAGCCATGCGGGAGAAATGCGAAATGCAAACGATTTCTGTCGGAGCTGTAGGGATTCGGAGAAAATTGAATTGGTTCGCCATGCAAGTGTCCTGCCCTGTCGACAAGAAGAGGAAGGCTTCTGGGTAGTTACTTCTTCTCGGGACTTACAGAGCCGCAGTTAAGAGCCGTTCTGAAATTCCTTTGGCAAGCAGGATGGCTATGAGAGCAAGCTTAATAAGAATTTAAGTTCCCATGACTCTTTGGGACAGAATGGACGCATTTAGTGGTGCAAATGGGGTAGACTGAAGGTAGCTCAGGAGCACTCCTCTAACCAAACTTTCCTACTTCAGTGCTACCAATACTTTTCACAATAAAGAACTCAATTTTAATCAGACTCTCGTCGGTGGAAGAAGTCATAAGATGGGCCTTCCATCCCGCAACTCCTCAGTTCGTACCCCACTGGCGGCGCACCACGGTTGTTTTTTGCTAACAACAGATTACAAAGTAGTGTCGGTGGTTTGGCATCCACTTAAAATTATTGGTTACATCATCAATGGTTGTTGCAAATTGAGTGAAGTTCTTCTCCCACCCACAAGGGGTTACGGAAACAAGAGAGAGGAACGAATTTTTAATTTAAGTTCCGAAAGAGCTGAACAATAACTTCAGTCTTTTCCGAGCAACTTGCGCTCTTCTAATTCTACTTCATTTAATGACGCTGCATCTTTCGGTACGTAGTATAAAAAAATCTCCAAATAAATTTTTAACCGTCTTCCAAAAAACGAGTCATGAATGTTAAATGTAAGCCCGACTCATATATTTTTGTTATTTTAATTTATTACTAACTACATAGTTAACCAGTTAGTTAAGTAACCAAAACTAATTTATACTATCTAAATGGACCAATTTAGATGATTCTTTTTCCTGCTCCTATTGTTCTCCGATTGCTATTTGAACAAAAAAAATGCTGGTGAGGTGTAAGTCGGGGAGGGGGCGAATGCTAACTTCGTAACGCGCGGACCGATTTGGCTGATTCTGGCTTCTTGTCTAGAGTATGTTCCCCCCTTGTTACTAAGAAAAAATACTTTGCACTTTTGGTTTGGTGTTGTGGGGGAGCTTCACTTCGTAATATGTAAACCGATTTGGATGTGTTTGGTTACTGTACGTTTCCTCAATGGTACTATAATCTATCGTATCCTATAAATAGCTAACCCTATAACCCCGCATATATATATATATATATATATATATATAAATATATGTTCAGGCTACCCGCTGAAAAGGGATACTGGTTACGCGAAAATTAAAGAATTTATTGCTGATAAGATAATTTTTTATTCATTTCAGTCTTTAACACTTGCACTTTTAATATTTCACTTTTAAATTCACTCAAATTCTTAATTTAGCACTTAACTACCTTATTGCTACACTTATAATTAATTGCTGAAAGAATTTGAATACGTTTATTAACTTAAAATATTTATCTTAAAATAATTCGAACAGCCAGGTTCTGAATTATTTCTTAACAAGTGTTAAATTAATGTGATATAATTGCGAACAGCCAGGTTCTGCAATTATATTGAAAATCTATTGGGAATAATACTTATTCGAGCAGCCAGGCTCTGAAAACGAACTCCTGTATTTATTCGAGCAGCCAGGCTCTGAATAAATATGTTAATAAATGTGATTAGTCAACACAATAATTTATTCGAGCAGCCAGGCTCTGAATAAATTGTTACAAATAGGTTAGTTTACACAAAGTAAATATAATCGAGCAGCAGGCTCTGATAATATTTTTATATTGTTATAAGTAGATAAAATATTCGAACAGCCAGGTTATGAATATTTTTTAAGTATATTTTAAGTTTTACTCATCAAACTCGCTGAATATTAGATTTCAAAAGAGAAAGAGCCCATGTGCATGCAGCTCTTTTATAGTTTGAATTCAAACGGTTTATACAAAAATATCGAATTTGGTTGGAATCGAGAGATAGTCGCCATGTTAATTCGCATTCGATATTTTTTCGCCATGTTGAATCAAAGAATTCAAATTTTAACTACAATGTTGGCGGGAAACTTTTTACTTTAAAGATTTATAAATTGACGTTAAAGTTTAAGGTTTATTATTAATATATTAAATGAGATCATTTAATATATACTTAGTTCTTGGTTACACGGATTATACCCAAAACAAATATTAAATCCGAGATTTGTTTACGTCGGTTGCTGAGCACCGTGTAACCAAATTGCTCATGCCAAATATAAGCTGTTTTGACGGACTGTCAGGGATGTTTGGCTGATCAGAAGAGGTAAAACTTTGTATTTTGTTATTTAATTTGTATATTTTTAGGTTGCGTCGCAACATTCTCCCACCCGAAATTAAAAAAAAACGATATGGATATAAATATAATTCATTTTAAGTTGAACCATATAATTTCTAAATTGTTTGATATTTCGTACCTTCCAGGTACCACCTGAAACTCTCGGTTCACGAGTTTAACGCCAACGCTTCGGCCATCTCGTAGTTGGATTGTCCTCTTACGTCGTTTAGATCGCTCCAATCCAATCCAATTGATACTCAGATATTCATCGGTTGGAATTTTAAATGTGGAGCCTTCTCGCGTTGTTATGTGGATTTCTGATGAGACCAGCTCGGTTGTGGGTAGGG
Source organism: Leptarthrus brevirostris (assembly GCA_964036015.1). Taxonomy (NCBI): domain Eukaryota; kingdom Metazoa; phylum Arthropoda; class Insecta; order Diptera; family Asilidae; genus Leptarthrus; species Leptarthrus brevirostris. The sequence goes on from OZ038371.1 coordinate 42,666,468, forward strand.
GTGACGAGGACACGGCCTGATCACGTTGTGGATCGAATCCTGTTTCGTCGTCTTCCAGCGTTAAGTCAATTGTAAATGGTGGAGAGGCGAGTGCTGCTTCTGAAGTACTGTTGTGAGCCTCGTCTTCTCCATCCTCTATCGTGGAATCGACAGAACCTTGTGAAGCGAAGACTTGTGGAGAAACGAGTTCCCGCTGCGCTCCGTCGACATCTTCATCATCCTCATCATCTTCAATTGTGTAGATTTGAGTAGGAAGGACCTCTGCCCAATTTATGCTTCTTCCGGGCGTTGGTGGGGGTGATGTGGTCGAGCACAACGAGAATATGTCTTCCACGTCCATACTTAGCAAATCTTCTGGTTGTGCAAGTAGTTCCTCCCAGTCGATGCATCTTCCAGGAGTTGGTGGGCACTCGGACTCTTGAGACATTTTTGTGTTTTTTATTCTGTAGAGTGAAATCTTGTATCAGTAAAACATATGTTACAATTGTGGACAATTACAAACAGGATGCCACTACGTCACCAAAATTAGTAAGTTGGAAGAATACATAATTTGGTAATAGGACGTTTAATGATACCATTTGTTGTTTTAATGGTTGTAACCCGTATGTGGTTATCCTTTCCAGGGTGGATTTCAATGATGCGTCCGAGTGCCCATCGCGTTGGAGGAAGTCGCTCATCCTTTATGATGACTAAATCACCAATTCCTATGTCGGTTGTCTGTTTCAGCCATTTGGGTCGCTGCTGCAGGTGCGCTAGATAGTCTGAAGACCATTTCTTCCAAAATGACTGAGTTAACTGTTGGATGTATTGCCATCTAGATAGAAAGGAAAGATTATTATCGGTTAAGTCTCCTTCGGGATGCGAGATTAGAGGTTTTCCGATGAGAAAGTGTCCTGGGGTTAAAGCATTCAAATCTGAAGTGTCTGAAGTGAGGCAGGCTTCAATTTGAATTAAAGTTGTGCTCAGTTCCTCGTAGGTCAAAGTTGCTGTTCCTAAGATTCTGCGAAGATGATGCTTGATGGATTTGACGCCAGCCTCCCACAGACCTCCAAAGTGGGGTGAAGCTGGTGGATTGAAGTGCCATGTAATACCTTCATTGGCGTAGAGTTCAGCTGTGTCCTTGTTGGCGTTTCGTATGATTTCTTGAAGATCCTTGTTGAGAATTTTGTTGGACCCGATGAAGTTAGTTCCGCAGTCTGAGTAGATATGGCTTCAGAGTCCTCGTCGTCCGATGAATCTTTTGAATGCTGCAATAAAAGCTGTGGAAGTTAGATCAGAAACTGCTTCTATGTGAATTGCCTTGGTTGAAAGGCAGATGAAGATGCAAAAATATCCTTTGTATATCTTTGCTCCGCGATGCTTGGACATTTTCATGTCGATGGGACCAGCAAAATCGACTCCACAATTGTTGAATGGATGATCCTGATTAACCCTCGGTGCTGGAAGATCGCTCATGAGTTGCGTTTGTGTTTTCCCACGATGTCTAATGCATGTGACGCATTTTGATATTCGAAATCTTACTGAATTTCGTCCATCGATGATCCAATATTTGCTTCGTAAAGAGTTTAATGTTAGCTGTGTACCTCCATGCAAGCTTCGTTTGTGGTGCATATCTATTAAAAGGTTAGAGAAATGATTAGATTTAGGTAGAATAATAGGATGCTGTTGATTAAACGAAATTGATGCGTTGGTTAAACGGCCTCCAACTCGAAGAATACCATCTGAAGATAAATACGGACTCAATCCCTTTATCCGACTGTGACTAGAAATTTCCTTCTTCCAGGATAATTGTTTGATATCATCATGGAACTCGGCTGATTGTACTATCCTGATGAGTCGTGCCTCTACTTCTTGAATTTCTTCCGCGGTAAGTGGTCCAGTCCTTCTTCTTTTCTTGCAGTTTTGACGAAACCGGAGACACCAGCATAATACTCGAGTCAGACGATGATATGATGAGAAGCGTGCAATGAATTATGTGAATTATGGTTGGTTGCTATCAGAGTCTTCGTTCTTAATTCTTCTTCCAGTTGTTCCTTTGGTGCCTCCCATGTAACTGTTGGCCACGTAGACTGGTCATCCCTTAGCCAGGTTGGTCCATGAAACCATAATTCGTTGTTGACTAGTGCTGTTGGGCTTATTCCTCTGGATGCGCAATCGGCGGGATTTTCTTTAGATGGGATGTGATGCCATGAATTCAGTTGACCATGGTCCTGGATTTCAGCTACTCTGTTGGCTATAAATGTCTTCCATCTGCTGGGGTGTCCTTTAATCCAACTGAGGGTGATTTTGGAATCCGTCCAGGAGTAGCTCGGTATATTGGTTATGTCCATGTCCCTTCGAACTGAATTTATCACTTTGCTCAAAAGGACTGCAGCACATAGTTCTAACCTAGGTAAAGAAATAGTCTTAATAGGTGCTACTCTTGATTTTGAAGTTAATAAATGAGTATGAATTTGACCATCTTCTCCGATGATTCTGATATAAATAACTGCTGCGTATGCTTGCATGGAGGCGCCACAGAATCCGTGAAGTTGATAATGTTGATGAGTAGATTTTAAGTTGATCCAGCGGGGAATCCTTATTGTTTGTATGATGGGAATGCTTTCCTTGAAGTGTTTCCATTCGCTGACAAGCTCAGATGGAACAGGTTCATCCCATGTAAGACCAGAAAGCCAAAGTTTCTGAATCATGATTTTTGCTGCTATGACTGCTGGGGCAAGGCAACCTAGGGGATCAAAGAGTTGTGAGATTTCTGATAATACCTTTCGTTTGGTAAGAATTCCATGTGTCTCTCGAATGTTAGTTTTAAAGCTCAATTCATCTGTTGAAGGATGCCAATGAATTCCTAATGCCTTAATCCTTTCTTCGTCTTCAAAGGAAAGTGGAAAGTTGATTTCGCGGTCTTCGGGTGGTATGTTTTCCAGTATTTTCGGATGATTACTTGTCCATTTGCGTAGTTTAAAACCGCCGCCCATGAGTAAGATGGTAAGCTCTTTTTGAATAAGTGTAGCCGCTTCAATGGTGTCTGCTCCAGTTAGGACGTCGTCTACGTACGAATTTTCCATGATGATTCTAGATGCGCGTGGATACTTATGTTGATCATCTCTTGCAAGCTGTTGCAATGTCCTGATGGCAAGAAATGGTGCAGAAGCTGTTCCAAAGGTGACTGTAGTCATTGCGAATTCTTGTAGAGCATTATTCGAATTATCTCTCCAAATAATCCGTTGATACTGCTGATCGTCTTCATGAAGATGTATCATTCTATACATCTTTTCGATGTCGGCTGATAAGGAATATTTGTAGGTCCTCCATTTGAGTAATGTTGCTAATAAAGTCGGTTGAAGAGTTGGACCTGTAAAGAGTTGCTCATTAAGAGACTTACCATTTGAAGATTTGGCGGACGCGTCGAAGACTACCCGAAGTTTTGTTGTGCTGCTTTCCTTGAAGACGGCGTGATGAGGCATATAAAACTGTTTTATAGCTTCCGAATATGCTCCATCTGATTTGTTGATTGCTTTCATGTGATTGAGAGTATGATATTCCTTGATGACACGTGAGTAGTCCTCATGTAGTTGTGGATTAGTTGAGAATTTTTTCTCCAGTTGTATAAATCGTTTGATGGCCATGTTGCGTGAATTCCCCAAGATTGGCGGTTGTTGTTCCTTAAACGGTAAGCGAACTTCATATGTTCCATCTGGCCTTCTTTTGTGTGTTTGGATGTAAAATTCCTCGCACTTCATTTCATCTGAAGTCCAAGTTCTAGTTTTGGGTATGTCTTCCCATTCCCAAAATGTCCTAAGTTGATTTTCTAGCTGTAGGAAGTTGTCCTCGATGTTGAGGGTGAAAACTGATTTCGGTTGATCTGCGTTATTCGTTGTTCCGAATAAAATCCATCCCAATGATGTATTTTGTGCTGTAGGTGATCCTGGTTGTGTGTGTTTCTTGATTCCGTCTAGAAGTATGTTTGCGTATACTTCTGCTCCTAGGAGTAAGTCAACCTTTCCTGGTTGGGTGAATGTAGGGTCTGCTAATTGGAGTCCTTTGATGTGTCCCCATGCATGATGTTGTAACCTGTTTGGAGGTAAAACGTCAGTGATGTGTTTAAGAACAAGCGCGTTTGTATGAAGCTGAAATAAAGTGTAATTTAGCGATTTTAGAGTAAATTCTACAGCCCTTGTGGCTGTAGCCGTTTTAGTTTTTCCAAGTCCGTTAATTTGAACTTCTGTAGAATTTCCTTTTAACTGAAGTTGTTGATATGCTTGTTCGGAGATTATGTTCACTTGTGATCCAGGATCAATGAGGACTCGTAAAACCAGCGATTGCCCTGATGTGGTTTCAACTTTTACAAGTGCGGTGGCTAATAGTGCTTGAAATTTGCAAGCGTTGATCTGTGTGTTCACAGATGTACTTCCTGTGTTAGACGATGTAGGAACGATGCTGCTGTCGATCCCCTTATGTTGAGTGTTGTGTAATGAATCTTGATGAGATGATGAGTTTGTGCTCTTTGATCTAATGTTGTCAGAATGTAGAAGAGAATGATGTTTCTTGCCGCACTTGAAGCACTTGTGCTTACTTTTGCACTCTGAAGTTGTGTGATTTTCTCCTAAGCAGTTGTAGCACAAGTTGTTTTTTGATGTGATGTTGCGTCTTTGAGCGATATCCATCTTGTGAAAATTGGAGCATTTGTAAAGCCTATGCTTGTCGTTGCATATTGGACAGATTGTAGATTGTAGAGAATGGTGAGTTAAAGTTGTTGTGTTGCCTGAAGGTGAGCGTAGAGGTTTTGTTGATCGAGTTCCCATGATTGCTTCCAGTGTTCGATAACGAGCTTCTAAGAAGTCCATGAATTTTTGCAAAGTTGGCAATTCCTATGTGTTCCCAAGCGTCTGTTCCCAGAGGTTGTGTGTTTCTGATGGTAAACGTTGAACCATCATGTGGATGATTATGGTGTCCCATTGATGTATAGATACACCTAATGCCTTCAGTTCATTCAGTCGTTCTGAAGTGTTGTCCATTAGTTTCTTGATTCCTTCCGCTGTCTCAGCACGAATTGGAAATTGATTGCACAATTCCTTGAGATGATTGTTGACCAGGATTCTTTTATTGTTGTAGCGTTTTTGTAGTAATTCCCACGCTGGCTGATAGTTTGCTGCGATTGTGGTGAATTTGTTGATTAGGCGTTCTGCTTCGCCGCATAAACTCGCCTTTAGATAATGGAGCTTTTGTACAGCTGGAATCCTCGCATCTTGATGAATGAGTGATGTGAATAAATCATAAAATACCCTCCAGCTTGAGTAGTTTCCATCAAATTTGGGTAGATTTATCCTTGGTAGTTGTATATCTGATTTCACTTCTGGCTTCACTTCTGTAGGCTCTTGAACTGGCTGTTTTTCCTTAAGAAGATCTTGAAGTTCACTTAAATAGTTGAAGTACGCTTCCTCTGTCACTGCATATATGTCGTTCTTGATGTATTCGTGATCTTTACGTAGTTCGCAATCCATGGAGAAGATTTCCTGGTGATTGTTTGAAAATGTGTCAAAAAAATCCTTTACTTGTGTGATCCTAGCTTGAACATAGGTTGGCGTTCTTCTAGCCTCTCCTGTTTTCTTGAAGTTGACGATTGCCTGAGACACTTGCTTTGATATTGTCACTTGTTTTTTCAATAACACTTCCATTGTCACGCTTTTTCACCTTTAGATACAATGTTCACTAAGTTTTTTTTACGTTTTCACGAATGTTCACTAAGTTTTCACAAATTTGTCACTACTTAGACTTCAATGTTTTAAAACTTTAATCTTTCTCAGCAATATCCGGTTACTCGAAGGACCAATGTTCAGGCTACCCGCTGAAAAGGGATACTGGTTACGCGAAAATTAAAGAATTTATTGCTGATAAGATAATTTTTTATTCATTTCAGTCTTTAACACTTGCACTTTTAATATTTCACTTTTAAATTCACTCAAATTCTTAATTTAGCACTTAACTACCTTATTGCTACACTTATAATTAATTGCTGAAAGAATTTGAATACGTTTATTAACTTAAAATATTTATCTTAAAATAATTCGAACAGCCAGGTTCTGAATTATTTCTTAACAAGTGTTAAATTAATGTGATATAATTGCGAACAGCCAGGTTCTGCAATTATATTGAAAATCTATTGGGAAGAATACTTATTCGAGCAGCCAGGCTCTGAAAACGAACTCCTGTATTTATTCGAGCAGCCAGGCTCTGAATAAATATGTTAATAAATGTGATTAGTCAACACAATAATTTATTCGAGCAGCCAGGCTCTGAATAAATTGTTACAAATAGGTTAGTTTACACAAAGTAAATATAATCGAGCAGCCAGGCTCTGATAATATTTTTATATTGTTATAAGTAGATAAAATATTCGAACAGCCAGGTTCTGAATATTTTTTAAGTATATTTTAAGTTTTACTCATCAAACTCGCTGAATATTAGATTTCAAAAGAGAAAGAGCCCATGTGCATGCAGCTCTTTTATAGTTTGAATTCAAACGGTTTATACAAAAATATCGAATTTGGTTGGAATCGAGAGATAGTCGCCATGTTAATTCGCATTCGATATTTTTTCGCCATGTTGAATCAAAGAATTCAAATTTTAACTACAATGTTGGCGGGAAACTTTTTACTTTAAAGATTTATAAATTGACGTTAAAGTTTAAGGTTTATTATTAATATATTAAATGAGATCATTTAATATATACTTAGTTCTTGGTTACACGGATTATACCCAAAACAAATATTAAATCCGAGATTTGTTTACGTCGGTTGCTGAGCACCGTGTAACCAAATTGCTCATGCCAAATATAAGCTGTTTTGACAGACTGTCAGGGATGTTTGGCTGATCAGAAGAGGTAAAACTTTGTATTTTGTTATTTAATTTGTATATTTTTAGGTTGCGTCGCAACATATATATATATATATATATATATATATATATATATATATATATATATATATATATATATATTGTAATAAAACGACTTACCGACAATACATCACGAATCCAACGATCTCCTATAGGTGGCAGATTTAGTAATCCCACGGTGCCAGCTACAGCTCATATGGAATTGCCCCAGTCTAGGCCGGATAAACAAGCAAGAGAGGCTTTGCCATACCTCCGCTAAAATAGAATAAACGCTATTAGAACTAATCAAATGAAAACATTCTCCCCACCACATACAACAAGACCCCACACACAACATACAACAGGACATACACCTAACATCACATCACACAATATCGCATCACAAACACATAACACGCAACACGACACCACGCACAACATCATACCACACAAGACATCACACCACAAACCACACCACACACAACATGCAACCAAGTACAACAAGATACTTACCCAACCACGGCAACGTCAAGTATTTCACAACAGCATTAGGCAGAGCTGTACAGGATCCCACGTCGCCGGCTTCAAATTCAACCTCCATCAAATTGCCTGAACAAGTCGGTGTAGATCGGCGGGAAGCTTTTCCCATGGCCTCCGCTAAAATCGTAAAAAGGAATTACAATGACGGAAAAGGAAATATTAAATATTGTTGCTGAAAGTGCGCAAGAGCACACAAGGGAAAAACGAAATCAAATCAGAAACAGAAAATGAATTTAACCTACCCATTCTATCCTGATCGTCATATCCCGTCCTATAAGACAGTCATCTTCCTGCAACGATCCTTTTCCAATCATGGCATCCGATTTAAGTTCCCGGCCCTAATAACTTCCTAAAATAAACAAAAATAATAACAAACTCTAATAGCACATATTTACAGAATTACACAAAGAGATCAATAACAACCTAAATACCACACGCAGTGAATACAAAATAAATCACCTTGAGAGAAGAACATGATGAAGCTGACCACGTCCAGAAGGTCTACGGAAGCCCACGACCTGGAAGATAACACTGTACCCAGATCCTGATGGGAAAACTAAAGGTGCTTCCCAGATAAGTGACAGTTCCCACAAGTCCTTCTCAAGATGGAATTTCTCCGACGAACTCCATACTGCGACGAAATAAGTTACAGCAGAACTCACGTTGGACATCCAAAGAACGTAAAAATAAGATACAAAGATTAGAAATTTTTGTACAAATAGATTTCTTGATTGTAAATATTGACATATCCTAAAATTTTTCAATTATAAAAATATGATAACACAAACTTTAAAAATTAGATAGAATTTTGAATTATCGATAGAAGAAAATTTACCTGTAGAGGTCACATTAATTGTTAAAAGCCTGAAATTGACATAACTTCTAGAAAATGTTAAATAGAATTCTCCAGAACTAGAAAAATCTATAAATAATCTGTCAAAAGTTAAATCAGAGGAAGAGTTTCTGTGAGTTGTTAATCAGGTGCGCCCGTATAAGACACAAAATAAAATTGTTGGATTAAGGTGAAATTTCTTTTATTTTGCTTGCACATAAGAAAGGTTTTCTGTTGTGTGTATACTTACCCGGATAGGAAAACAAAATAGACCAATTATTCTGGGGATTTCGTTACTTCCCATTGAAGGAGACAACTTGTCCAACAGGAGCTTCACAGGGTCACCTGGAATTCATTAATATCACAGATGCCTCCCGAAAACACCTACTAGCGGAGTTGCAAAATACCCAAGGGACACTTGGAAGAAACAAATTGCACCAACGGCACAGAAACAACACTATTGCAACCACACAGGTAGTCCACAGTCACTCGCAGGTACGTGGTTTTAATTGGATTTGTTCTTACCTGTAAAACAGAATACAAATATCACTCACTGTAACCGCGATCGCAACAAGTTTGTCGCCATGAATACGCCGCACACTTATTATCATTTGACTAGTCGCCGCACAGTGATTACACGCATTATTATTCGCGATTGCACCGCAGATTTAAAAATCTAACACTTCGCGTCACATTATCAACAGAAAAGTGACAACAATTTAGCTGTTCTGGATTTCGATATTGTGCTTGAATATACTAAACACAGCTTGGTTTCACTCGGCAAACAAAAATTCAAAATAGAGGGCCTATTTTATTACAATATATATATATATATATATATATATATATATATATATATATATATATATATATATATATATATATATATATACATATATATACACATATATATACAGTGACGAGCAAAAATGAACAAATAATTGGAATTTTTAAAGGAATGAGGTATGTTAGCAAATACTTATTTAAAATTGAAATATTTTTAATTCAATTCAGTTACATACTTAATTGAAAACAGAAAAATATATAGAGTTTGTTATAAAATAAACAGTTTCTTCGAAAAAAATGATTCAGAATGAAACATGTACATTTACTCAATTTTGCACGTTTTTATAAAACATTAGAAAATTTGTGTTTTTTTAATATTTTGTCCACATTCCTTTTCTATCTCTACTATCCACCAAATTATTTATAACTAGTTTTGGTATCCGTCTCCATTCGACTTCAAATCGGCTCCACAGCTCGTTCACGTTCCTTACAAGTGTCTCGTATTTTCCCAATCTCCGCTTAATGATTGCCCACAAGTTTTCAAGCGGATTTAGGTCCGAACTTTGCGGAGGCCACACCATAGTCTGAAATCGTTGATTCAGAAGCCACTCCTTTACAATTTTGGATGTGCGCTTCGGATCATTATCCTGCTGAAATATTATCTGGCTTTCTTCATAAGCACATCTTCCAATGAACTCTGGCAAATTATACTTTAATAAGTTAAGGTATACTTCTTTGTTCATGATACCTTGTATTCTCACAATGGGGCCTAAGCTGAACCAAGTGAAACAACCCCAAGCCATAATAGAGCCTCCGCCAAGTTTTAAAGTTTGCTTTACTTGATAGGGTTGGAGACTTTCACCTGGTTATGCCAGTAAAAAGAGCGGCCATCCGAGCAAATACGGTTGACTTTTGTTTCTTCAGACCATATTACTCTCTTCCAGTCATCTACAGACAAGTTTTTGTGCGCTTTGGCAAAAGGTAGTCGTGCTTTGATATTATTTTGTGAGAGAGCTGGCTTTTTCTGCTTTTCAGAAGCAATCATTCCGATTCTTTTAAGAGCTCTTCTTGCCGTCCATTCGCTTACTGGCTTCCCGACATTCTGAGCTGCTTGTTATGGTGTATTGGCTCCCGCTGATCGTAGTTGCCTTTCCATAGTGCGAGCGTCAGGGTTCGATAAAATCCGCTTACGACCACGTTTAGATACTGGGACCTCAGTATTATTTTTTTTCACATTTATAACCGTGGATTGTGACACTTTACATATTCGAGCAATTTCCCGGCTAGATTCTCCACTTTTTAGCAAAAAAATTATACTTTTTCGAATATTTTCAGAAATTTTCTTCATTTTACACACTTTTAAATAAAATCTATTTATTATATTTTACTTTTTAAACAAATTCCGTCCAATATTACAAAAATTTAATGGATTTGCTTTTACGCGAAGTAAACTTATGAAATTTCACAACATAACGGATAAAAAAATGTGATTTGTGTGCCATTGCCGGAACGTGCATAATTGAACAAGTATGACGTTTCCCTTGTGTAGAGATAAAATGTGTAGACATAAACGAGTAGAGATAAAATGTAAGCATTATTTCATTTTAAAACTAGTAAAGAATATTTAATTACAAAAATATTTTATTTCAAACTTACGAGAAGTTATAAAATCTCATATTGTTTTACATTTTGCGTTTATTTGTTCATTTTTGCTCGTCACTGTATATATGTGTATATGTATATATATTTATATATACGGCTGTGAAAAATTAGTTTGAAAATGTATTTGTTTAAATTAATAATGCTATTTTTTATTTATACGATGTGGCTAAATCCTAGGAGACAACCCTTTGATGCGTTAGAATGGTTTTGGTCGGAAGAGAATTAAGGTAAGGGGAGTGAGGAAGCTTGAGTCTTGTTTTTGCATTGCTGCTAGCTTTGAAATGGCAAAGGCTTATTGATAAATTTCCTTTCAAGCATTATTTTTACCTTACTTTGAAAGTCTACTTTCCAGGGGATAAATACAATTTTTTTTTTTTAATTAAATTAAGTAAATAGTATATCACCTCTTTTGATCACATTTTCATAGGAGAGTAATTTTTTATGAACCACAACACACTTGTGCTATTAAATAGCAATTCAAATCTTGTAAAGACTGCAAATTCAAATCTGCTATAAATTAAATGAAAATGATCATTAAAGTGTCTATTTACTGTGTTTTGTGCTTTGAAACAAGTAATTGTAAGCGAGAAAGGGACTAACAATTATTATAGTAAACGTATGCTGCCAGCAAGTGTAAAATAATCATTTTAAGCTAAACCAATATTTTCCATAACAGTCGCAAGGAATTATTAGTATTCAAAAACGTTTTTATGAAACTATTTTTATAAAACGTGTTGTTGTTAGGTAGGCTAATTAATAAATACACTTCATTTGAGTGCAAGGTAAGTTCCTTTTTCTTGCATTTTATTTTGTAATTATGTGTTTTTGTTTTTTCATGATGTAGCCAAAGCCTAGGGGACAACCATATAATGCTCTAGCATGGCTTTGGCCAGAAGGGTAAGGGTAATGATAAGATAATCAAAACGGGAAGTACACAAGTTTATTAGTTTACCTTTTAGTTGTTAAGTTAATATTTTATTTCAGATTTAAGATTAGTCAAGAGTGTTAAATATGTTGAGGAAACTAAAAATTAAAGATAGACTAACAACATTTAAAATACATATATATTAATATATCCTTTTTATATATCTGAAAATAAAAATAAAAAGCTGATAGATTTTTTCGTTTTAGATCATTTCTGTAGACACCGGGAATTCTATCGTCGACTTAACCCGTGTGACTGCGTGTAATATATCCTCCAAAAAAATTAATGCAATTATATTTTGTTTAATAGAGATAGACTAAATTTTATTACTCTATTTTAAATTTCTAATGTTTCTTAAAAAATTCTTCAATATTGTCTTATTTTCAACGCAAACGAAGTAGAAACTCTCATTACATAGATTGTAATGTACAGTATAGTAAAGTGTACAAGTCAAAATTGTGCGCTGGCAAAATTATTGTTTAAGAGACTTTAATTGAGTTATTGTATTGTAAAAATTTTAATTGTAAATGTATTGCATTATCGTGCACATGTTTTCTGTTGAAAACACATAGTACAGGAACTTATAGTTTTTAAATGGAAAAATTCTAAATTTACAATTATATCGAAAACTTTCATCTACATAAGTTAGTTAAGCACTCCCTATCTAAAAGATAGAAATATAACTTTTGTCAAAAGTTATCAGCTGTTTTAGATCTGCCGAGCTGATTTTTTTAAATTTTGCAGTGCATTCATAAAATAAACTTTCATAATATATCATAACAATGTAGAACTAATGGCGAAATGAGTTATTTATATTTATTAACCCCCCAACGTTCAATGTCTAGATATCTCATCCAGACGAGACATTTCATTATATAACTTTTAATGTATTTACTTACACTTCCAGCGTCGCAAATGAAAGCTTATGAATGTAGCTTTTGGGGCATTTCACGCGAAGCGGACAGCGAAAAAAATGTCAGGTTCTGGATTTTGTTCATATTTGGTTTAATTGTACTTCTATATGTCCTGAATGAATGTGCTTTCTTATTTTTTTTCTATGAAGCCTAGTTGCCCTTTTCTAAGCCATTAAAGAATTGACAAAATTGGAGGAGCGGGTTTTTTGAAAAAAAAAATTTGCTATTATTCAAAGTGATACAAAAAAAGGAAAAAAATGTTATTTTAAAGACAAATAAATGTTTTTCTTGGCTGTTATTACAGGGTTGAAAAAAAAAATTTTTTTTCGTATATAAAACCGGAAGTAAACATATCAAATCGGATTTTACTTAACTTCGACATTTTTAAAAATTTTTGGTTTTATCTCAAAATGTAGCTTATAGTTTATAAATAATATGTGTAAAATTTTAGAATGTGATCTGCATTCGTATCGGAGATAGAGAATTTAAACTTAAATTTTTTCATGTTTCCATACAAAACTATCGCACTGGCCAAACGCCGACTACGCGCTGTACTGTGTTCGAATGCAGATCACATTATGAAACTGAACAGGCATTTACTATACATTTTAAGTTATTTTTTGAGCTATTTAAAAAAATTATTAAACATGTCGAAGTTTGTCAAAATTTAATTTTAAATATTAATTTTGGATTTTTTACATGAAAAAAATATAATTTCGATTCCACGACTGTGAAGAGCATGCAATTTCCTATAATAATCATTATTTTACTTATTTTTATATAAGTTCCTTAATATGATTAATTACCTTTGAAACAGGTCATACATAACTTCTTCAAAATTGTTGGTTGTCCGCTTCGCGTGAAATGTCCCTTTTACATGAAATAGACCAAAATTTAAATACTTTTCATTTTCTTTTCCAACTTTCAAGTGAAAATTGATGGTACATCAAAATATTTTGTAAGAGCATTTGAATTTTTAAGCTCAAAATAAATGTTCAAACATTCTTCAAATCTATTTTATTTATTTATTTATTAACATCGACTCCAAATGCAAAACTCGGAGTTTTTTAGAATCGCTGATTACGATGTTGATGTCCAAATTTGTCCATTCTGAATTCCAAAATGGCGGGTACTGAAATATATGAATTTATTACAATTTGGAGATTATGGCCCAAAACTTGTTACTCGGAGATTTTTTTGGGTCACTGATCTCGAATCTGAAGTCCAAAGTTGGAAATACCTAAATCTAGATGGCGGATGTGCAAATATTTTTAATTCTTAAATCCGAAATTCAAAATAGTTGCTAAATAATATTTTTGGTATTTTTTTGTTTTGCTTTTTCCTTTTTTTATTTATATTTTATTATATATTTAATTACAAATGTTCCGTTGTATCATAAATCTCAAAACAAGGTGCCGCATATAATCTGCAGTAATATCGAGTTTCTTTTCTAACAATTTCACCAATTTGCTTTTAGAGCACCGCACCTCTTGGTTGTGTAACTTTTTCTCCCTCGGCGGCAATAGTGTTGGAAAATAATTTTTCATTTACACAATTTTTTACTGATACAGGAACATTTTTCAGGTGTAAGGATATAATTCTTCCAATGACATTAAACAAAAATGATAAATGCTCTATGTATATTCTTGTTTTTATATTTCTTGTATAATACATAAGCATTCAATAAACATTGATCCAAAAGATGTCTGTAACTTTTCTTCTTATACTATTTCTTCTACTGTTTTCGCATTAGGCTATAGGTGCTCATTATCTGGTCTGCTATATCCAATCCACCCATGTATTTATTATAATCCGAAACAATTATAGGTTTAAGTTTCTTTGGATCATTCTTAGGCGTTGTTTCTTGCACAGAATCACCCTGGTTAAGACAGCTTTCTTATTACGGCATTTCAAAAATTTTTTTGTAAGCCTTTTCGATTGATTCTAGCAGCGCCACAAATGCCGGTTTGCTTTTTTATAGGTATTTCGCAAAGACTTATAAGTTATAAAAGTTGCCCATTATTGTTGGAACACATTTTAACCGTGCGCAAGGACAACTGATGCAGCGACACTACAGCCTTCTTACGGTATCTTTATTGGTGTATATAATCCTTTTAATTATGTAGGTACCCTGATTCACTCTTACAAAGGTAATAAAATCTAATCCGAAACCGTGCAGGTTCGATATGAGACGAAATTAATGAAAAATTATTTATTTTTATTTTTTTGTTTTTTTTGTTAAAATTACTTACCATAGGTCTGTAAGCTTTCCATGTCTTATGTAAGTTTGAGCACTGCTGTTTCGAAGCATTATAATTTTCATTATTACAAAATTTCATTTATTTATTAATTTAATTCCACAGGCTTGCGGGATTTTTCGCCCTGGACAATGAATAGTTGTTTCAGAGGTAATTTTCACACTGAAACCGAATTCGGGCTCAGAATTGCTCTATCACGTCAAGTTTTTGAGATATTCTAACCTAAAAATGCAAAAGCACTGTTTTTTGACATATTTGAGGTTATATAGCACCGCGATTGAATGGTCACTTTATTCAAGTGACCATCAAGTTTTCGTAAAAAAAACATCGCGGTGCTAGATAACCTGAAATATGTCAGAAACAGTGTTTTGCACTTAGTTAGAATATCTCAAAAACCTGACGTGATAAAATAATTCTGAGTCCGAATTGTGTTTCAGCGGGAAAAATTAATTCGGAAACAACTATTCATTGTCCAGGGGAAACAATTTTCAAAATTTTGCAGGCCTGTGTTATTTTTCGAATCTTTTTATGCATTAGTTGATTTACTTGGTATGGTTCGATTCTACTCCATTAGGAATCTGGTTCCTGTGCGGAATCTCAATTAAAATCTTCAGAATCAACTGCAGAACAATCAGAACTGTTGTCTCATTCGGAATCAAGTGGAACATTAGGTCTATTCCTAGATATTGTTCAAAGTAATGAGTGTTTAACTAAATCTTATTATTATTATTATTACTTCAAAGCGAACATTTTTATTCGTATTTCGTATAAAAGCTAACATTTCGTTTGTGTGAGAGGAATTTCGGGGACCACATATATATATTACACACACATAATCACACGCACACACACATACACACAGTCACAGCTACAGTACTCGGGGTCGAGGTACGCAAGATAGTGTTTTGTCTAAATGGATATATGGCACACAAACTACGAATACTATTTATGAGGAAATAGAGACATTTTTCGACATTTCTTAAGATTCTATTGAAAACCCATGAAAGCTAGAAACTCACTCCTGAATAAAGACGTTCATAAACTCGTAGAGTGGTTCAGTCTTAATAATCCAAATCCAAAATGAATAACATGTATAGGTTTCGGAATCTTGAGAAATGGCAAACCTTTGATGCGTTAGCATGATTTTTACCAGAAGGGAATTAGAGTAAGCTATGGTCTCCTAGAGAATGCGCTATCGGAATTGCGCGACGGATTTGCGCTGACGTATTTGCGCGAGCCCTGGTTTCCAAGAGGACGTTCCAGCGCAATTGCGCGATAGTTGTGCATTTCGAATATGCTCTGCCGACATGGAATATTTAGTTTAATGCAGTCAGTTTAATGAGATATCCAACGGAATATTTCGTGAAAAATTAACTGTGAAGAATTATTTTTTTGCTAGCAGATGAGGATGCTGAAGAAGAATGACTACTTTTGAACCTTTTTCCAAGAAAAGCCTCCAGTGAAATATATGGGAAGAGAGAATAAGAGGGAGCGTTTGAAATTTTAATCAAGAGGAATTTGTTGGACAATGAAACGAAGTTTCGGGAATATTTTAGGTTATCTCCAGAACTTTTTAAAATTGTTTTAAAATATACTGAAACAGATATAAGAAAATCTCCTTACAATAGAAATATAAAGCCAATATCCCCAGCAGAAAACTCAGCATAACTTTAAAGTAAGTTTATTCATGATATGTTTCAAAATATAAATCGCACAAAAAGTCATTAAAAGTAATTTTACTACAATAGTTAATGCGATATAATAGAAAAAGTATAATTAAACTTGACCCAATTTTATAGAAAAGGGTATTTGATTTTATTTTATAGTCTTTAAATGCTTTGCAATTTTAAGATTTGTTTCAGGAAGTAATTAAATCCAATCCAGAACTAAGTAAATCATTTAGTACAAAAAGTTTGATGAACTTCCTTATGTTGATATTTGTAACAGTCGCTAAATCTGATTGCCAAAGGAATATAAAAGAAACCTTAACATTGTTATATTTCCCGTCCCGAATCAAAATTCTAACCAAGATTGTAAGCAGAATTCGACATCAGAATTAAACAAAATTTGTAAATAAATAAATAAGCCGAAAGGTTTTTCTGCAAGGTCATAAATAAGTCGGACCGAAAAAAGCTTGATAAGCAACTCAACAATTTCAGCACTACCAAACAGAAATTATCTAATTCTTCATAATTCTAACAGATGTCGTTGCCAAATATTGTTGCAACAAATTTCAATTATGAATGAATACAAATTAAAAATCGAACGAAATCACCAAATGAATCGTTATTGTCATCATTCGCGCCGAGTTTTTAATTACTTCCGGCTTCAATAAAATTTAAAATTTAATTCAATCTAAGTTTGATTCTGGTGGTACGGAAGGGCGGTACTAATATTCCAATATGTGCGCTAGCAGTACTTAGCAACAACGGTGTACGGTAAGATTGATGATCCGCTCTGGATTCACCGTAAACCATCCGGCGTCATTCCGATCTCGAAGTTGTGCGGGTTAACACATTAAGCTAGTGAACGTAGTGTAAAATAAGTTCAAGAGACACCTCTGTTAAACCAAGTATTACCGCATTAGCATTAGTGACTAAATAATATAAAGTGCAGTGCAAATTAAGTTCAATGTCAGTTGTCCTTAGAATTACCGCGATTTTTCCGGCAAAATTCCTGCGGGATAATTCTAGACACGTGTATCATACGGCAACTATAATAACGGGGTAGAATTGGTGACCGTTAAAGGCCCTTAACTTAACTTAAGCGGATTAAAAAGCACTATCGAGATCTGGATCAATAATCTTGCAACGAAATATGGATTGGAGCCGAGGTAGGATGACCTAAATTTCAAAGTTAATTCCCATTCCTGACCTTAGCGTAAGGTTTACAAAAAAACAAAACAAAAATTTTGGATTAAGCCTTTTCAGATACATATCTTACCCAAAGTTCCAAATTTTCACTTAAGAATTCGTATAAAACAAAACACTAATAAAGGTGAAAGAAGAAAATTTCCGGTGTTGAGTTCTTCCACGTTGACCTGCTGGATGGCATGAAGCATCTTTCCCGCGCACAAAATTAGAGGAAATCAGTCAACATATATCAACGAAAATTATAATCAATTCTCAATGTCACTGGATTACCGCGTCGAAATCAGCTTTACTTAAAATTAAATTTAATTGATCATTTAAAATTTCATAATATTTAGGTCAACTTGTACCGGCACAACCAAAAGCTTTTGGACTCTGCCGGGTAAGTACTTCAATTTTTATTATATTTTTATAATTATTATATATATACGTTTAAATTATGAAAGCTCTAAAATAATTCTTCAAAATCTAATCGTTAATTAAGTTATATAGATTATAGTAGTGTAATTTCGCCAGTATAAAGTTGAAATTTTTTTTTATTACTAGCAATTGAAAAAAACAAAAACAAAACGTATATATCGTCTTTCTTGAATAGTGAGAAGTAGGTGATAAACAAATAGAACCTTGAACGATAAATTTGAGATTCGAGTAAATAATCAGTAACCAGATGTTGTTATTGTGCAGTCAATCAAGGTCAACGAAGAGAAGTAAATTTTCTGAACAGAATTATATTTTTTTGCAATTACTTTACAAGGTCATAATTTCGTGCATTCGGAGAATAGTCAGTAAACAGAGCAGTGTGTATTTATCTGAAATTTTGTTATTGTTTAAATATACGAAGATTGAAATGAATGAATAATTAGTAAATATCGTGCCCGAAGTTTTGTGAAATTGTGTGAACCGGATATGGTCAAGTTAATCAATGTTTAACTTCATAAATAACGCTGCAATACTTGAGTGAGAAATGGCTTCGAGGATAAGTTGTTGGTTGGTTGGGTTGGTGGGTCCAGTGTTCGAGACCCGCTGGCAGCAGTGTCGTTTCGAAATTCTTTAAATTTTTTTTTCTTCTGTCCCCCATTTGAGAGTGCTCTGAATGTAATTAGATGACGAATTAAATAAGTATTTCCTTCACTGGTTTTTCTTCCTCCCCCCTTTTTGGTGGATTCGATATCCTCCCACGCCCACCCGACGAGCTACAGCCGGCAACAACTGGAGGTATCAGAGAGATCGAGTCCTATTTCAGTGGTTTAGTATGCTTTTCCTTCTCTTTATGGCACCCGTGTAAGCGAATCTAAGGGGATTATCTTGGCGTAATTTTCGAGTTCGTTTTTTTTTGATCTGAGGCAACCGTCTACTTTGTCCAAGGGGCCTGGCGCCTAGAAGCATACTGATTACTAACTTCCACCTCCGAACTTATGAGCATGGTGAGAAGAATCCCATCGCCTTTTCCCCGTGTTACATATTTCAGATGGAACAGATATGCAGTAAATTGGACTATTATTATCTGCTGTATCATGAAAATAAAATCCGAAGTAGTTGAAGGTGTTGGAGTAGTAGGAGCGCTATTGCTGATCGCTTCTAATTCTAATCTTGTAATAATTTTCCTTTGCAATTAGGGTTGGTGGAAATGTTTTTACGGTAGCTGCCATGCTCTCAAAAAATAAGTCAACAGCATCCGCATACATTCCAATCTCTCTTTTCTTTCTTGTAGTAATTCTTCATACATAGTATCTGTTTTGTTCGATATTTTTGGTTTTTTCCCTAATTTTGTAATTGGTTCCACGTCTGGCTCTTTCTTCGGGGGTATAATGTTCTCTGGTACTTCATCATCATATCCCGTATCCCATATGTCAACATTTTCATCTAGTTCATCGTCATTTTGGTTCTCGTCGGTTTGATCTTTGTTTGATATTTTATTACTTTCTTTGCTATCTGAAAATGTATTTTGCCTGGCTGCAGTACTACTAATATTTCTGTAAAACAACGAAAAGAGAAATACCAAAATAAAACTTTTAGTTTAAAAAATTTACTCTCTTAGCGATGACGTAGCGTACAGGAAGCTCAAACTTTCAAACCTTGCATCTAACTTAGAAGATGAGGCACGATCCTATTGATTTTTTACACTATTCCTTTTACGGTTGATGGACTTGAGGGACTATCTCAAGGATTTCCATCTTGTTTTACAATCGTAAAATGTAAAATTTATAAAACTATAGTACTTATTCGAAATTAAGTTAACCATGAATATTTTTGAACGTATACTATTATTAATAAAGAAATGCCTAAATTCAAACTATATAATCCTAAAATTCATTCAAAATGTTTAATTTATATATATGTATATGTTTGTATATTTATTCCTTCAATAGATATATGGCAACTGGAGAATCGTTAAGATCATTAGCATTTCAATTCCGAATTAGTCATTCATGGATCAACACGATCATTTGCGAAGTTTTGAAAAGCATTCGTAATAGGATGTTGCGCCACCAGTGCCCTCTGAGGAAAAATTAAAAAAAAATCTCGGAAGATTACTTTAGCTTATGGGGCTTCCCTAATTGTTGTGGAGCTATCGGTGGCAAGCACGTACGAATGAGGTTTCCAAAAAACTCGGGTTCAGCATTTTTTAACTATAAGGACTTCTTTTCCATCGTTTTGCTTGCCATTACAGATGCCCAGTACCAATATATTGCTGTAGACATTGGTTCCTATGGACGGGAAGGAGATGCAGGAATTTACATCGAGGCCAGATGACCCCGTTAGCTTTTATTAAGAAATTAAAAAAATTATCCACTCCGTCTCTGGGCTGTTGTCTAGCTCGCAGCAATGCAAAAACAAGACTCAAGTTTCCTCACTTCCCTTACCCTAATTCCCTTCCGGCCAAAACCATGCTAACGCATCAAAGGGTTGTTCCCCATCGTATAAATGATTTGGCCCCATCGTATAAAAAAAAAATCCAACATAGGAAAAAAAACAGCTGATGGTGAATTTCCATTTCCTCCACCGACAGCTATTCCAGGCACATCCATTATTCTACCACATGTACTAATAGGTGATGAGACATTCCCATTAGCCGAACACATGATGGAACCTCTCCCGAAAAACCAATCTTCTTGTGATAGTACAAAAGCAGTTTTCAATTTGTCGGCCCACCAACTAAAGGGTGAACTCAACTCATTTCTATCGAAGCATGACTTTAAAAAACTCACAAAAGTATTTTTTGAGAGTTTATCCCTTGCTCAACCTTCAAACTAGCAGCTATACTAGCGCAGAAGCTCAAGATATTTTATACATATATAACATAAAGATACGATACCAACACGTAAACAGACAAAACTCAAATGTCATACATATTTTTTCGGCGCGGGAGGATGTCTGGCCGCCAAATTAATTTACTTCTTTCCCTAAAAAAGAAATAACATTAAAGAAACATTAAAGCAAATACAAATAATTACTTATGTACCGCCCAACTATTTATCCAATCAGCTGTCAACCACCTAAAAAGATAAAATTTAGAAAATAAAGTGCCAGAGCCCTTATTTGCCAGTCACTAAGACTGTTGCCCAACTTACGCCACGGGGAGGCTAAGGGTTGGTCTTCGCAAGTTAAAATTTTATTTTACTTACCTCAAAATTCAATTGCACTAAGCAAGTGCAATTACCTCAATTCACTATATCACGTCTCCACAAACAAAACTTTAATTTGCTTTCAACACGAATTGAAAGCAATTTTAGTTAATGCACTTGTAATATTATTAAACACAAAAACAAAGCACTTATTAAACACTTTTTAAAAAACTCAACATAAACAGTTTTCACAACACAATATTTTCAAAACAAAACCATGAAATGTCAAATACTTTCCGATAACGAATAGAACAAATAAAAAATCGTAGTAGGCACAGTTCTATTCTAAGTTTTTTTGTTAACCAAATAATTTAGTACTGCCGCACTTAGAATTAAAACTTCATAAGCATCAGCAGTACTACATCTCGCCACATTGCGCTGCTTGCAATCGACGAGAGCAGGTCGGCTGGCATGAAGCTGATCTCTTCGCTCTAATTTCAGTAGTAATGAAACTGAAAACTAGACGGCGCACATACGATTTTGCTTAAAAACTATTCCGTCAATTTTAAAAAGTTATAATACCGAATTTAAAGGTTAATATTTTTCAATTGTGTTGTACTAACACAATTATATATTATATAATTTCGTGTAAACGAAATGATATAAATAGAGCGTTCTGAGCTCACGAAATCATTGTGCCTTGAACAATCGGCAAGTTAACATCAGCGGTCTTGAAGCTGAAACAATAGACAAAACTATTTGGTGGATTTTTTTGAAGCCAAAACCATATTATTAATAGAATTGTGTCGTGAACAATTCTGCCCATATCAGCTGTTTTGAAGCTGACAATTACAGCCTACAAAAACGTACACACCTGTTTTCTGCAACTAGTCTAGCGATCATAGCTAGTTGTCTCAACTCCTTTCGGTGGATTTTTTGAAACCGACAAACTCTGTCTTGTACGACAAAGATCCCGCTCGGTACATATAAATAAACGTACACGAGCCTACCTTTGGCATTGCGTTCTGAGCAATCAAGCCGAAAACATCAGCACGACACTTGCGGTATTGAAGCAAGTTATCAGTTAATATAAATCTTTTCTCTTGCAGCCTACAGTTGAGGAGTTTTTGAACCTCAACTTATTGACACCAGCGAAGTGAGCTGGAAATACAAATATTTCTATATTTTTACAAGAAAATTAATTGATTTTTTTTCATTCACAGGAACTAATATAAACGGACTTCGCAATTGAATTCTTTTGGTTTTGATTTTTTTTTTGGTTTGAATTTTGATTTTCTTTTTATTTCATTATTGTTTTTGCATTATTATTTGTTTATTATTTGGTTCTTTATTATTTTGTATTATTTAATTTCTTTATTTTTCTTTACTATTTGAATTGTTCCTTTTTTCATTTTATTATATTACTTGTAGATAGCTTTGTAGTACATTTTTTAATAAACCATATTTATAAAATACTCCAATTGTTATTTGTTACCCGGCAACCCTCCCTTTTTCGCTTGAGCCAAGTTAGGGCTCAAACACAATTATAGACATTCAAGAGCAAGAAGAACTACAGAAAATTCCTTTGGAATCATGTGACAATATTTTCGAGTTTTTTTATACACCAATAAATCCAACACCTAGTACTACTGATAAACTAGTTATGGCAGCCTGCATTTTACATAATATGATGCGAAACTCAAAAGTTTCCTTTCCTGGTGAAAACAAATTTAACAAAACCCGACCTTCTCTACCTAGGAAAAACCTTAAAGCCTTAAAATCTACAAAACATCGACGGTCATATTATTGCTCATTCAAGACTCGAGAAATTTTTAAAAATTACTTCAAAAGCAGAAAGGGTTCTTTACCCTGGCAGGAAAAATATGTAACTAAATTAATGTAATTATGTATGAAATAAATGTAAGCACTTACCACTTTTGTTCATTTTTTCCCACTTCTTTCCATATATTTTCTTTTATGTTTATGTCTTTGTAACTTTTTAATTTTATATTATACATCGGAGGATTCACTTTAACTAACTCTATTAATTGTTCATCCTCTGTCTTGGTAAATAACACTTTATGATATGTCATTTTGTAACTTGTAACTATTAAAAAAGACACCTTTATCTACCCACAGAAATCAATCATTAACTAAAAATGCGCTGACTGAAATGCGTTGGAATCAAGAACTATTTGATTTGAGCGCAATTGCGTTGAACTATTCCTTGGAAACCACTGACAGATATCTTAATGCGTTAGATTTCAACGCAATTGCGAAGCGCACTCTCTAGGTAACCATAGCTTAAGGGAAGTGAGGAAACTTGAATGTCTTATTTTTGCATTGCTGCGAGCTAGACAACAGCCCATTGACGGAGTGGATTGCGAGACGCTATCAAACGCCCTTTCTTGATCTTAAGAGATCATGGCCATTTACGAAATAGTTTTTACATTGTAGGCGAAAACGTACTGTGGTATGGCGATGTTGCCATAGATACTATGACCAGGAACGCAGTAGGGCTGCGATCGGTATATCACTGAGCGCAGTTGAGTTTCCAGTGTTTTGCAAATTATTTTCTAATATCCATTGGCCTCTAATTTCCCATCTACTGAAGATTTCCCTTCTTAGGTATTAGACGCATAATGTATCTCCTCTTTTCGTTATGTTCAACCACTGCAGAATTAAAGACATCAAAAAGGTAAGAAATCAAAAGATTCCAGTATTCCAAGTATTCGTCCATTGTATGCCGAAGGGAGAATCTGTTTGATTCCGGCACCTTCCACACTATAGGCCTTGGCTTTTGCTAAGGTTAACCCTAGCGTCAGCCAGTCACTCGTCTTGTTCGAAAACTCTACAAAAGAAACTGAAAATGCATCCTTTTTCGTGACGAAAGTAGAAAGATTGTCAGCATACGCAAATATAAAATCCATAAACTGCTAAAATCATAACCCCATACTCTTTTGGCTTTGCCATAGTCGGGTACAAGGAATATTCCATTTAGTCTTCGGCACATGCTCAGCTTTACTTGGGTAGTTTTACGTTAGTGACATGGAATTTGTAGCTACGCAGGGTTCGAGCCTGGGCATCCCATGGGTTTGTAAAAATTTAAAAAAATTATAAAAAAATTCACTCTGTCTCCGAGCTGTTGTCTAACTCACAGCAATGCAAAAACAACATATTCACGTTCCCTCATTCCGCAATTCCTTTTCAGGTGAAGCCATGCTAACGCGTTATAGGGTTGTCCCCTGGGCTTTTGCTACATAAAAAAATTCATTCAGTTCTCGGCACATGAAAACGCCTTGACATTGGTGGAAGGATAGTTCTTAATTTTTTGACGGATCATGTAATCCGCCATATTGAGTTTTAAATAATGTCATGTAGCTTATCGTTTATCGTGATATATCTAGCACAGATACTTGACTTGAGATTCCTCTGCTTCTTCTCATAATTCCAAAATTGTCCATGTTCGTTCAACTGATAATGACTTTTTTAATTACCCTCCTCTGAATGTTACCAAGTAGTCATGGAAATTTGGAAAAAAAACATTTGCATTCGAGGATCGTTTTATGTTATTAAAAGTATTGCGTCTCTGAGTTTCATTAAACGATGGTCAAAGAAGTTTTTTAGACCAATGTTAGAGTATGCTAGACCAGTTTGGTATTATTTTAAAGCGGTTCGCAGGGCTGTTCAGCGTAGATTTGTTAGATTCGCTTTTAATCTGCCTTCATATGCTTCTTATGCTTTTTTCTTTGGAATCTCTTGAGGGCGGTTGTAAAATATCTAGAATCATTTTTGCTTAGGGGTGCAATTAATAGCCCTGAATTGTTAGGTGTTTTGAGTTAATCAGCTCCATCTCACTACTTTAGTACCAGGAGCTTTTCCATATTCCTTACTACCGCACAAACTAACATACCCAGTAATCTCATCTTTGCAGTAATCAGTCATTGATAATTACTGAATAAATAAATAAATAAATAAGTATCTGCACTACCTACATCTCAAAAAAAAGTTGCAAAACTACAACTATAAAACTACACTTAAATTATTACGACACCTATAACAGATATTGGAAACGTAATCTTCAACGCTCACTTCAACAAGTCCT
Organism: Leptarthrus brevirostris; assembly: GCA_964036015.1. Taxonomy (NCBI): domain Eukaryota; kingdom Metazoa; phylum Arthropoda; class Insecta; order Diptera; family Asilidae; genus Leptarthrus; species Leptarthrus brevirostris. The sequence continues at coordinate 42,691,799 of OZ038371.1, forward strand.
TGTACTGTTGCCTAAGGTTGTAAGAAACACAAAGGAAGCAAATACTCGTCCCAGCCTAAGAGCCTAAATTTTTAAATTCCCGGAACGTAGATCTTTGACGTAGAAGATGTTAACAGCATGGAAATAATTTAATAATATTTTAATGAATAGTGAAATAAATTGCAAAGGACGTCAACGGATAGGTTGAATAAATAAATCAGTTAATTTCATACATATACGATACGAGCGTGCAATTTATTTGATTTTAATTTTTCCATGGAAACACTTTTTGATTAATTAACATTTTTCATGAAAAACCAAATTGTCTACAACATAATCTTTTTTATGACCAAACAATTCGCTTTAAGAGAATTCGTAGAAAGCGAAAGAAGCAATTCAGTTACTGAATAAACCTAATATAAATCGCAGCGAAAATTAGGGTTTTTGTATCTCCTGAATTAAATATTCCTAACTATTATTTGCTTGATGACTCGAATCGCTACATTTATTCAGAAAATTCCCTTAACTAATGAGATTGCCTAACCTAAGTAATTGCCCGCTGACATGCAGAATTGAGTTCGTTAAAATTAAATTTCTCACTTTTTCGAGTCTTATTTCTACCAGGCTTATCTTTTCTGAGAAAGGATAAGGCCTAATTATGAGGAAAGCAGCCTTTTAGCCTTTAAAAGCCAAACCGATTAGCCTTGCTTATGAGCTCAGCTCCTTTTACTGCCCAGAGGACCCTTTAATAATTATTGTGGAGTGTTGTCTATATTCAATTTCAGAAAGCAATTTTTACTTGTTCAATTAGCGGGAAGGGTCTTGTTTCGGCTTATTTGTGTCTGTGCCTACGCCTTTGAAGCGACATGAAATTAAGCAGACCTTTTTGATATCATTACCTATCCTTAATTGTAGATGGAGTTGATATCTTAATTTATACTCATGCAAGGCAGGAAAAGTTACACCTGGATCACGCAATTCAAGCGTAGAGTACGTCATACATTCCAATGAAGTTAACACAATGCTATAAAGGGTGAATCATTTATTTTTAGAATTCAGCGGAAACACTTTCCCTTGGGGTATTTTTCGTCTTTTATTTAAATGTCCCGGTAAATAAGCAGTGATTAGTTAATCTGATCTTTAGTTAATGGCTAATATTTTGGTTTAATGTTAAGACAAATTGCCGTCGACGTAGGTAATTGGTATACAAAGTTGAGGGAAGGCTTAGCAAAATTACAGTAATTTTACGTTTGAAAATTTTTGTTTTACATTGCTTTATAACATGAAGTAGAGATTTCTTGTTGTTATATTTCATCTCAGGAATTTCTGCTCTTCCAGAATAGGAGCTATTAGGTTTCCGCAGGTGAAAATGATCATTAGAGAAAAATAAAACAGTTGATGTTTAAAATTAAACAGGTTTCACAAATAGAGTTGTAAGTCAGTATTAAACCTCGTAATGAGCGAGAGTAAGCTAAATTTTTTGCTATTCAAAAGTCTTATAAACTTCGCGTTTGTGAGTCAAAATATGAAAGGTCAAAGGTCACAAAAATCGGGTTTTCGTAAATATTTCTGCCTTTAGGCTATTATAAAACTTGTAGATCATTAAATTCTCTACAAATTTGATATATAGATATAGTACGGAGAGAGGGAGGCACGCAAGTAACTACCCACCACACAATCTGAGGAGGTACCGGGATAAACAGTCGAGGTGAGTACCAGTAGATTATTTCATTAAAAATAACATTGAAATACTAAACAAAGGTAATAAATCAACCTTTACCAACATTGTACACCAAGAAGTTCTGGATCTTACGAGAGAAATTCCAAACTTAGAGAATAATATAGTTCACTGGCACGATGAGTCGTCTCTATCAGACCATAAACACATAAGGTTTGAAATGGAGGCTCCTCGCGTGCAGCTGGACGCGGTCAGGGTTCCTAAGCTGGATAATTGGAAAATCTATTGGGAGCACATCAGGACAAACATACAAGAACTCGGTGACGTCCCGCTAGAATACAGGGAATGAATACAAGCAGGCTCTGGCAGAATAAGAAGGTCCAAGAGGAAAACCTGGAGGAAATTATGTGAGGAGACTGATGATCTACCTTTAAGAGCACGCCTTAAGAAAGTAGAGTACTTTTGAAAGATCACTCCCACAGCATTGGCCTCCTACAGAGGACTGATGGATCCTATACCACCGCCGACTTGAAGGAAACCTTAAAACTACTGTTGGAAACACATTTTCCTGAGTACTTAGTATCAGAAGCACCCAAAGGAACTCAGCCAGCCAACGCGTGCTGTGGATCAACACGCCAACTCAGGAGTATTTTGGCGAGTTAAGTGGGCCATTAACTCCTTTAAACCCTACAAATCTCCCGGTTGTGACGGGATCTTCCCAGCTCTCCTGCGGCAGGGCCTAGATGATATGTTGCCAATACTTATCAAAATATTTAGGACAGTTATATCCCCAATCTGAAAGAGATAAGGGTAACTTTTAAATCCAAGGGTGGGGCGACCAGCGCATATCCTGCTTCTTTCCCCTCTGCTGTGGTCTCTTGTAATAAATAAAAAGGGAACGACTCAAAGTCAACCCTAGTAAAACAACCATTATCCCCTGTACAAGAAAAAGGAAGCTGAGGTTAGATGCCCCTACTCTTGAAGGAACACGGATAGAATTCACAAGTGAAGTCAAATATCTAGGAGTAATTCTAAATCAAAGACTCACATGGAATCCTCGCCTGAATAAAGTTACAGGAAAGGCTACGACTTTCCTATGGTCCTGTCGAAGACTTTTTGGCAAAACTTGAGGGGGGGGGGGGGGGGGTCTAAGGCCTTAGCTGGCCCTAAACGAAGCAATTATAAGAACCGTGGTCACCTCTGCGGCTCTCGTTTGGTGGCCAAAAGCAGAACAAAAGACAGCGCAGTCCGCATTGCAAAAACTGCAGAGGACAGCATGTCTAGAAGTCATGGGTGCCATGAATTTGATAAAATTCCTGACTCTGTGATTATGCGCAAACTTAAAAAGATTAGTTTCCCACCGTTATTGCTTGATTGGATGTGCTCTTACCTAAAAGATATCGGGTATATTTTCGTAACCTTTTCTCTAGGGTGGTTAAGGCCTCATCAGGTGTACGACAGAGTAGTCATCTCTGCCCGCTGATGTCAATGGAGGGAGACGATATTTTCACCGATTAATCACTCTATTGCCTTAATCTATGCGGACGATATGAAGGTTTTCTCTTGCGTTAGAAACAGTTAAGAATCTTCCCGCATTCAGGAAGATCTAAATACCTTCAAGGACTGGTGTGGTTCTAATGGTATGTAGCTTAACTTAACTTAAATGTGAAGTTATTTCATTCCTATTATGTGAAGTTATTGCTGTCCTGTTCTATGTCTTCTTGTAACGCGTAAGTGAGCAGTTAATGGTCAGTAAAATTTTTAACTTTTCTGGAGCCGTAGAGGAAATTGCAAGCATCTCTTTTTCATCACTATTGTTTTTTTTTAGTTTTGTTTAGGGTTCTTGGTTTTTCCTCCTATGCTATAACTGCGCCAAAGGCGTAGTCTGAAGCCGAGTCCGTAAGTTGTACATCTTTATTAAAATTTGAATAAAAGAGAATTACTTCTTTTGAGTCAGGACAATCTTTGGATTTACTGAATGCTTGCATTTGGATATTACAAATCCGAGATACTCAGCTATTTCTTTGCGGAATTCACCCATATCCAGTTGCATTTTCATATTAACCTTTAGTGTGTTAAATATTATCTCAAGATTATTATTTTCTTCCTTTCTTCCGCATATGAATATGTCATCAATATAGACATAGCAGTTTTTAACAATATGCCACCTTAAGATATCGTCCAAAGTCCTTTGGAATATTGAAGGTGCATTCTTCAATTCAAAAGGTAATCGAGTAAATTCATCTTTCTCATTGTTGGCTGAGAAAGCCGTTTTTTGATATCGGATATCTTTAGTTGGATTTGATGAAATCAACTTTTTAGGTCTATTGTATTGAATGGTTCCCATTCGTTGTTTCCTAAGTTGGCTAGTACTTGGTCAATTTCAGCCATTGGTTATTTGTTCGGTATTATGACAGTCCGCTCCTATTTTGTTTTTTGTATTTTTTTTTTGAACGATCCAAACTGGAGAATTGTATGGTGACTTTGAAGGTCTAATGTATTCAGCTTCAAGTAATTTATTAATTTCTTTCAACTTCATATTTTTAAGCCATTGGGTAAGAGTAAGATTTTGAATAGACTGGATTTGAAGAGGTGGTGCGGAACTTTTCATGAGGTTTTGTTATTATATTGTTTAATTTGTCTACTTTGTGGTAACTTTGTGGTTACCTATTATCCAGTCGAAACTGCTTAGATTTGGTAGAATGAAAAACTTTAATTTTCTGACTTGAGGGTTTATCAGGGCATGATGGATGATTTTTATATTTCCTCCTACAGAGTTAGCGAAGAATATATAAAATGGGTTTTTGATATGACGAATATACATATTTTTATTAGAGGCGGTGTCAATTAGAAATTTCATGGTTTCATCGTTCTTAGAAATGTATTCAAAGTAAAGGAGCGATGAGCGATCTATAATTGGCAGATATTCGCATTTTCATTCGAAATGTAATCTCCTAATGTTTGTTCATGCATTTAATTCTCGTTTTTAATTTCAGCTGACTGTTCGGGATCTAAAGTTTCTGCGTTAAAAATGCGTTTCTGTTTGTTAGGTGGATGTATTTCTTTTGACAATAGTCCTTTTTCATAGTTTGAATAAAATGTGAGTGATTTTGATAATTCACTGCACGAGAATGCAATGAGGGGTCTTGGCCTCGGTAAGGCCTTTGGTGGTATATATCGAGTAGTTGCAAATGGTTGATTAAAACTAAATTGGGGATTTGAGGATTGTTAAATAATTCAGGATAATAAGGTGCTCTAAGAGCTGTTTCAGGTACCATGAGTTGCTGAGGTGGAACATTTTGGTTGGAATTGGTGGTGTTACGACTATTTTGTACAATTTTGCGAGAATTATTGGCATCTTGTAAACGACAGTACAGTAAGATAGAGATGTAGACCTTGAGGTAACTCCACTGGTTTTCGTATACTAAAGAGTCTTGGAAGTTCTTCTCGCAAGCCTCTGATAAAAGTATCCAGAGCTTTATCTCTATAAGATTTTGTCAATATGTTTAATGCTTCTTTAAAATTAAAGGTAGTGCTGATAGACCATTTGATAGAATTCCTGAATAGGTCGATTCCCTTGGGCCAACGTGATCATCTTAATTCAAGAGTTCCTAGATCTCTTTTGTCAGCGTAATGTAACGTTAAACATTTATCCCAATTTAATGGGGCATTATGGGATTTGAACGCAATATTGGCTTGGCCGATTATTTCGTTACGGATTACATTAAGGATACCATCGCATTTTGGAGAAATCTTCAGTGATTCTTACGTTATGAGTATTCTTTCGACGCTCCTTTTCCAGGAACCAAATTCTCCAGGATTTGTCTTTGAGACATTTTGCCACGTCGGGATTGTTATCCATTTTGGAAAGGTTTCTGTTTTGTATTGAAGCAGTATGAACGATGTCATTACTCAATTTGCCTTTAATAACGAACTCGAAATTGCTCTACCTTCTCTTTTTAATACGCCAATGCATTGGAGGAAGGATTTTGAGGAGATGAGGATTTATTCGTTTCTTTATCTGTAACTGGTACCAACCTTGGAATTGATAATTTAGGTGGTCTAAGAATATTATTTTCTGTCATTTATAAAAAAAAAATATTTCTCAAAAGAAAAATTCTTATTGGGAATCCTTTTTTTTATTACTAATATTTATTTAAAATAATATGTTTTTTAAATTATTATTTACTTACCAGTCTTACAATAAAATAATTAGTAGACGTAAGATGAACATCTCTTTCTTTTTTTCTGTGTACTTCACGGTGCTCCTTTTCCTGTTTGTGTGGATGTAAGTGGCACCGTTGGTAGTCTTCTTTTCCTAATAGAACAGGCGGCTAATGTTAAATATTTTTATCCGCGGTGCTCCCCAGAAAATTTTACTTAACAACACCGTTCCATGCGAATCGAAACCAAAGCAGCTGATAGGCTTTGGTTACAACGGGGCCTTGTTTTCTGGTGCTTTATCGTCCAAAAGATTTTACGGGACTTTAACCCCTAACTTGCCACTATTAGCAAACGAAAAAAATCATAATTTTTGTTTGCTTATATTTTACTTCTTTCCATCAACAACTTTGTGGCTGGTTACACGAGATACATTTCTTACACAGATTTCGTGAAATTGCTGAAGGTGCTTATTTTATATTATTATTATAGTCTATTACACCGACTGTACGATTCTGCGCCAACACCTTCAACTGTGGCCACGATTTGTTGATCTGGGTACCTTCCCTCTCGACGGATCTTCTCTGTATGTAGCGCCTAACAGCAGCTCCAGACGCACAAAACTCCGGATCTTCGAATCGAACGTATAATCTGTTCTGTTGTACGGCTGTTTAACATGTCAAATAACATCTAAGTTACAAGCCTTTGTCAACCGGTGTCTACGGAGCATCCTTAACATCTATTGGCCGGAGGTCATTACCACCGAAGATCTATAAAGACTTACAGGCCAAGATGGGATAGACACCAGTATTCGCAGTCGAAAATGGCAACGGATCATGCAGTTTCGTTGAGCTTTGCCTGCAATAATGTAATGGAAGCTTTGGAAAATTGTCTAAAAATTTTTCTAAATGTTGTCGGTTGAATATTTATAGGTCCGCAGCTTTGATACTTGTCGACGCTCACAGAGGCTTTGATTTGGCTTAAAAGTACCGTCACTCGTTTGGACTAACCACTTTCCCATCATGATCTCCTTTAGTCCAAATGTACCCAAAAAAATTTCTGGCAAACATGGACACTTCGTCCGTAACTACTGGCTAAAAAAAATTGTTTTGTGTGAACCAATATATACTTTCTTTTGATCCCACGACATTAACTAAAACTTATCAAAAAGCTGCTGTCGCTGATCTTTAAAAAAGGTATCGCAATTTCTAACTTTAGACTTTTTGCAGGCGCTCGAAGACAACGAGGTCTTAGTTTTCTATTCGTCCTTGGTACACCTCTTTAGCTTGCAAATGTTTTAGTCTGCTCCAGCCTGTGAATTTTTTTCCAAGCTCCCGAAGTTTTCCGTTTTTCACGTTCGACCATTTCGACTTGTTAGCAACCCTTTTATGATACCTAGAAACACTTGTGGGCGACAACTTGGTTATTTTCAGCTTCGTTTCGTTAGATTCATTCGTAAAATCAAATCAACTAACATGCGTCCTTGAGAATACATGATTCAAACAAACTTTGCTTATTTAACGAAACTGTGATTTCATGGATTAATTCGAATTTAGGTAATGTTGTGTCAAAGTGATAAAACGTGACATAATAGGTCTGTTCCCGTACTTCTGCAGCTGCAGCTGGCTGCAGTTTACTGATTTATGCGGTGGGGGTGAATTATCTTCAGTACGGGAACAATCAGCTGCAGTTTTCTGAAAAAGCAGAAGATTTGTTTTGGAGAAAAAATGTTTTTCCTATATATGGAAACTAAACAATCACAGTTCTTCCTTATAGGCCACTTCACTTCCTTAATCCGACGCTTAACTTGGCTTGACAGAGAATGCGAAACAAGCCCGTAAAATATCATAGAAGCTACTTAATATATATCATAAGAATAACACAAGTCACTTAAAAGAGCTTTGTCTAAAACCAATAGAGAATAATATAAAAATGTATGTAGGAAAAAGAAGGTGGAGTATTATGAACCTTAGACTATATCACAACAAGAAAGGCCCTCATCTGTGAAACCGTGTACGTGTGATCGGACGGAGAGCTGTTCTCCTTAATTTGCGAACTGTCAACCGTGAATTGTCCGATGGTTTAACAATTTTGTTTTCTAATTACATATTAAGTTTCGTGTGTTTTTTACTATCCCATTTTTCTTTGACACTTGGATGAATCTTTACGCCACTCAATTATTAATGAAAAGAGAAAAAAAATATTTCGCAAACTTCACTTTTAACTTAATTATTTTCCGTTTGTATTCCGCGGTCCCTGCTCGAGCGCTAGTTAATTTTGTAGCAGGTTTTTTTTCACAAAAAAATTAATTTCAATATTTAAAATTTAGGTAAAGAATGACATAAACTAGGACACTAAAATCATCCTAGCAAACTTATTCCTACTGAGCTATCATCGGGACGAAAAGCGGTGTGTGCAATATCAGGAAAAGTTTACTGGAATTGTTTGATAATGAATTTCGAGGTCTGATCTTATCTGGTATGTACAATCTAAAACAGGGGTGGCCAACCCAAATAAACTTGCGGGCCACTTTGGAAATGCATCATAACTCCGCGGGCCGCATATAAAATTATATATCCACATATTAGATTTTGACCCACCATAGACATTTTTTGGGGTGAAAAATTGAAACATAATGAGTTATTATTATTGTGTTTACTATCATTCTTACATGTAAACATAGTTAATATAATATAATTATACTAAATGCACATTGTAAAGAAATAGATAACACTAAAAATGAAATCATTAAAAAATATTTGTTTTACTAGTGCGATATTTGTTTCTGCACTCTTTCACTTAGCTTTTGCAAATCGATCTCAATTTGGGTATTTGCACATCGTAATTGGTGTTGTAGATTAGCGTCCGTTATGTTTGAAGGTGTTTTGTTTTTGGTCAATTTCATTTTCGAAAAAACGATTCGCAGGTGTAAGTTGAACCAAAAGCGCTAACAACTTTTTGCGCCAGATAAATAAAACAGGAAATATCTGTAATATATTGGCAAGAATATTATTTTAAAATCAAAGATAATTTTTTCTCATAATTTCGACAGTTATTTTTGAATACATGGATGTACAAATAATGTATTTATTTATTACATTGGTTTTCACTTCTTTGGCCATTGTAAAATAAATATATTATGTGCGGGTTGGCCACCCCTGATCTAAAACATGGTCAAATAACAGAAATTAAAATGTTTCGCGGAATTTTCGTCAACAAAAGTGGAGCTGACTTCGGTTAAGGTAATCAAAAATAACTAAGATATTTAAAAAGCTTTTTCAATTTAAAACTTTTCAAACCAGAATTCACCTTTGTAATGTAAAATAAAATTTAAATACAAAGACATTGTATCAATATGCAATAATACAAAAAGCAATTTATTATATTGTATCATACAGAATAAAATTTAAATCGTGGTATATAAAATAATTAAAAGAAGAGAACAATGACAAGTGAGATCCCCAAATCCGACAATATAAGAAACTTTAAGGCCAATGTCACATAAGCGCCGTATGCCGCACTTCTTTTTTGTCGCGAGCCATTTCTTTTAAAAGAAAGGAATTATGAATGCGGAAATTGAACTTGAGAGGTTGATAGTGGAAATCCGTCAAAGACCAGAGCTTTGGGATACTGCAAACGAAAGATATAAAGACCACAACAAGAAAAAAGAATCGTGGTTGGAAGTGTGCCGTTGTTTGTTTGAGGGATTTGATTTGAAGGAAAATAATGATAAACAAATCATTGGTAAGTAAATATATTAGAACATAATTTATATACATATTTGGTAATTATCTCAACGTATTGCTGCATTTTGCCACGGAATGCTACCCAACTCACTAACGAAATAATCGGCAAGCGTGTCACGTACTCTATGTACAATATCTTCAAACCCTTCTATTTGACACAAATCCTCAAATCGCAATCCATCTCTTATACGAAGAAAATTGTGTAAGATACAGCAAGCTTTCACAATGTCATCAGCAAAATGTATACTGGTGTCTATTGGTCTGTATTCGCCATTTATTTGAAAGTATCCCAAATGTACATTCGATATAACGCCTGGCTAATGTCAAACGGTAATTAAAAATCCTGATACGCCTGGCAATGATTCAAAAATTGGAATATTGAGCGTTTCATTAATCATACCATTCCAGAGAGACGAATTCTGAAATATGTTAGAGTCTGAATCTTTCCCATAGGCACCAATATCACCATAAACAAAAGAATAGATAGAGTCTGCTACAGCCAGTAATATAATAGAATAATAATTTTTGTAGTTATAAAATAAGGAGCCACTTTGGTACGGCTTTATTACACGTATGTGTTTTCCATCGATCGCACCAATACATCGTGGAAAATATGCGCGTCTTTCAAATCCTTTCGCAATTTCACTCCACTTTTCTTCTGTAGGATTTCGGATGCATTCACTTTTCATTCACAGAGCTCCACATACCTGTCGCACAATTTGACCAGCTGTCGAGCGACCAACACAATATTTTTCTGCAATATCACTCAAACTATTTCCAGAAGCCAGATACGTAAACTAATAAGGAATGAAAATATTTTTTAAATACGCATAATACATATTTTTGCACGTATACATAACAACATGAATTTAAATTTCAAAGAAATCCGTTTGCGCAAAATGGAAGGTAGTTCGTGATGGATTTTCTAAATCTAAAAGAAGAGAGAAGGAACATAATAAAAGCGGCGCAGGGAAAAGGCCGATGAACTGGTATTTTTAGAAAAGTGTAGGGAATTGCGTGCGACTGATTCCTGTTACACAACCAAAGAAGCAGTTGTGATGGAAACTTCTCTTGATACTCCAATTTCGGAGGTCGAATGTCTCAATCCTGATTCCACACCAACGACTTCTAACACTAATATTCCACGAACACGCTATGGAAAGAAAAGAAAAAGTGATACAAATTTGGAGGAACATATTATGAATTACATTACTATCGCTACGCAACAGATGACAAAAACATCACAGATCACCGTGGAGCCTGATGAAGATATGGATTTTTTTAAATCCATTTTACCAATGGTAAAAAACCTTCCTGTGGAGCAAAAGCTTAAATTTCGAATAGACGTAATGAATGATCTACAAATAGCCATGCGACCTCAAAGGTGTACCAGTAATCAAAACTCTTCACCTTTTGTACAACAGTCTGTATCACAATATCAGACCATGCCAGCTTACCCTTCCAACCAAATTTCTAACTCGCTCTATCAATATGTTCCTCAGAATTTAAAACAACCTTCAGATCCTTCTATAGAATAATACTACTTCAACGATCTGTAGTATATATAATCGATATCAATTAAATTATTGAGGTTTGAATACACTTTTTGGAATAATTAATTTAAAATAAATGAAGTCACATGTAATTAAAAATAAATGCTTATTATTTAAATATGTATGTATCTACTTACCGTAAAGTTAAGGCTAGCATTTCTTCAGGTGGTATAGCTAGTCTCATGTTCGTATCCTATCCCAAAATTCCAGGTTTTACCTTACACAGTAATTCTTCAAATGATTCTTTCGACATGCGATAGTAGTTGAAAAATTTCTCTGGAAATTCCTTCAATTTAGGATGTTTTAAATAAAAGTGGCCAGTGAAACGCCTTTCGCTGTTTAGTGGATGTACCCAAAACTTTCTTTCCTTTTTTTCTTTTTTAAAAGTTTTGTAACACAATATAAAAATAGCACATTATTTTGATCCATTTTGAGCAAAAGTTTAAATCTAACTAACTAGCTAACATAAATGAGCAACACATTTTCCACCCGAGCGAAAAAAATGCCACTCGTGTGGCAACAACAAATTTTTCATCATGACGCACGACCAATTGGACGTGCGAACACTTTAAAGCAGTGATGTCCAAACCTATGCCCGCGGGCAAGTGAGCTTTTGAGCTTTTAAATTCGTATATGCACTTGTTTGGCTGTATTCAGTTTCCTGTTTTTGCATTTTTTAATTGTTAAAGCATACAAAAGCTTAAAAAATCTTCATATTTAATTAGTTTTGTAAGCAATTGTACAATATCTTAAGATATACAACCTTTTTCAAACATTTTAAGGTTCTAAATTAAACAAACAGTACGAAATGCTTCTAAAGCTTTTAAGCATTCCTCACGTTAGGTAGTGTGAGTTTGGCCATCACTGCTTTAAAGCTCCATTGACATTAGCCTAAAGGATTAATTTTAATAAATGAACAGTATAGCATAAAATATGATTTAAAAGCTTTATATATTATAGTTATATAATAACGGCAAAGAACAAACGGTGTAGGGGAGTAATAACGGGAAAATTAGAAAGCATAAAATCATGTTTGTTGCAATTTTGTTTAAATAACGGTAATATTGATTGCAATTTAACGATAACAGAAAAAAAATTACCGTAAATGATGCGTTAGATAAGATTATGCAAGTTAGTTCCCGAACCTGAGATTCTTTGACTTCCACCATCATTTTAGAACCCAGTAATTCAGGATCTTCTGATACACAACTTATAGATAATCAATCGCCTGAAATAAAATTGCCTAGAATAGATATACCAAAATTGAGGAAATTATACAAATTGGAGTTATTTACTATCTTGATTCATAATAATAGCAGCATTGCTAAAATTGCTAAATTAATAAAACATTTAGATATCTGTGAAATAAATTACGATGCTGCTTGGCAACTGTTGGTTCAGAGGCTTAATAATAAGAGAGTTATTGTAAATAAGTATTTACAAATATTAACATCGCAATGCGTAATAAAATTTGAATCTCCTGAAGCGAAAAGGAATTGTTACACACCCCAAACGAATATGTTAACTATCTCCGAAAGTTAGATACTCCTATATTTACCTGGGATGCGATAGCAATAATTCTCATTGTCCACAAATTACTTCTAGAAGCAAGAGAATTTTGGGAGCGTACGCTAGGAAGTAGTAGAAATCTTCCCACATTTAAATCTTTATTGGATTTTTTAGAAACACGTTTTAATTCACTTGAGATAATACAGAGCTCTGGCAATAATACTTCTACAGAAGTTTATAAATAAAAAATGTAAACACGGTTTTGTTTTATTAAAGTCAATGTACCTTAATTACTTCGCATTAAGTCAACAAACTGAGGGATGCAACAACCCGAGATCGTGTTATTATTGTAGACAAAGGCATCATACATTTCTAAACGATGGAAATATAGTACAATATAGTGCAACTGCTTATAATTCAAGTGAACCGGAACAAAAAATTAATTTTTTTTTCTGGATAGGACCCAACACCCCTCAAATATTATGCTAGCTCCGGCTTAAATAAGACTTATCTCCGACAAGTTTCCATGTTATTCGCGTCCTAATCGCTGGTTCACAAGGAAGGAAGACTCATTCATAACCGAAGTTGCAGCGCAAAGGTTACAACTCAAATAAAATAATGTTTCATTTTTTATCTATTAAGTAACACATTTTAAGTCGGTGCAAATTAAACAAAATAACTACAACAAAAGTATTTAATCGTCCTTCCTTATGATCCTGTGAGCTGAAATGTTTAGGTAGTTTAATATAGTATCGCCAACTGTGGTTGCGTAGTTGTTTTGTTTGTTTAATTTGTAAATTTGTACCGACTTCAAAATGTAATAGATATAAAATTATTTAATGATTTTAGCGTTGTTTGTGATGTCGGTTCAACTTTTCTTTAAAAACTATTTTATTTTTGACTATTCAGTGTCTTTGTATATATACAACTCGAAAAATGCTGCTCATACGAACAAACCTATTTCAGCAGTTTGAGAGATAGTATATACATAGTATAGAAAAGAAATCCGTCATCTGAAATCGACATCCGACAATATATTATAAAATTAGTCATGGTCACCCTTTCATATCCTTTTTTTAAATACAAATTATTTACCATTGCACTAGTGCGCCACCGTACAGCAAGAGAGGATCATCATAGTCACAGAATCATCGTAGTCACTCAAAGTAAAAAAGTTTTATCATTTATCACTCAAGGATTCTATACAACACAATCAAAATCATCGAAAACTTACGAAGCTAGTCGCTCTCCTTCAACCCTCACCAGAAGCCACATTTTTTGTCATGACACAAATAGATACTCTATGCATTCAGAATCATATAAATGAGTTCACGCGTTACAAAATAAAACTGCCCCCACCACATCCTTTGTGCAGCGTTTTTCCTTATAGTAATAATACAAACAACAAAAAGAATCATCCGAATAGGTCTATGCGTTACGATGTTGGTTAACGACCCCTTCAAACCATTCCCCATAAATTTTTGTCGTGATACCAATGGCGCAACATTCTGTACACATCAAAAGAAAAATCATACAAATCGGTGTACGCGTTAAAAATCTGGTATCCACTCCTCACCCACCCCAAACCTACTGTTTAAAATTTTGTCGCGATTCCAATGCGGTAACATACATATATATACAGGGTGTTTCAGATCTGACGTGCCAAATTGATATGGGTGATAGATCTCACCTAACCCAACAAAAAATTGTTTGCAGGGAGGGGGGGGGGCGATCTCAACCGTATGGGAGTTGCAGGGTGATTCATAAATTTCAGTTCTTCATGGTATGCACATAACATACACATATTTTTATCTCTTGATCTGCCCAGTACAGCGACATCAAACAAACGCTAAAAACTGCTATCCTAATGACCTTTCCAAAATTGTTAACAGTATTATTCTAACTACTACCATTGCAGGTACAGTCACTTCCAAAAGTGAACAAAATGGTTTGCGATTACCTAAAATTCAGTATTTTCCCACATTTTCTCCGAAATTCATGTAATTAGTACACTTCTTTTCTATTTTGATTGGATTGTCCATCTTATTACCTTTCCAGCAAGGTACAACATGCCCAGGTAGATTTAAAGAAACTAAACCCATATTACCTCTCAAACCCCTTTTTTCTAATTCAAAACGTATTAAAATTAATCTTAGTAAATTACTAAATCCGTGCAAAATGTCCACCGCCATATTGGATGCATGCCAACAATCTCCTTCTAAGTCCCTGTTTAAGGCGTATTGCAGCCAGTCTCCGCCGTATTTTCGTGGCTGCATTCCCAATTCTGCTAACTAACGATTAGGAAATTTTTTACTTAACATTGCGTTCACAATGTTAGCAGTATTGGCTGGTGCTCCACCGTGTTGGTAAAGCATGGTGCTGCCCGACGTCGGCAGAAGTTCCCGAAGTTTGGGGTCGTGTCTCCCTGTCGTGTGAACTTAAATTTCCTGTTGTCCAGGATACAAGGGTGTGAATCCTGGCTAATACAAGCTAATATCCGCAATAACACAAAATTGCACTAACATTTTTATAACTTTTTTGCAGCAATAATTAAAACTACTTACCTGTTAACCCAAAACAAACATTTTCAACCCTTTATCTTAACAATTTCGTTTATTTAAAGAATTTCCAACCTAACGTGCAATAAAATAATTAGGTAGTCCTGGACTTCTAATCCTTTGCCAAGTTGCACCTTTTTGGAAATTTAATAAAATGGGCAATCCAATAAAAATAAAAAAGGGGTGTACTAATTAAATGAATTTCGGAGAAAATTAGGGAAAATGCTGAATTTTAGGTGATTGCAAAAAATTTTTTTCACTTTTGGAAGTGACTGTACCTGCAATGGTAGTAGTTAGATTAATATTGTTAACAATTTTGGAAAGGTCATTGGGATAGCGTTTGTTTGATGTTGCTGTGTTGGGTAGATCAAAAGATAAAAATAAAAGTGTAATGTGCATACTATGAAAAACTACAAATACTGAGCAGCCGACAGATATGTTGGAAACTGGAAAAACCACGAGACTGTATGAGCAGACTGTAGAAGTATTCCGCAGAGCGATTGCTCTCGCTGTTAGTTGTTGATTAAGTTTAAGGTTGTTTGATAGCACCGAAATAAAAGTGCTAGCTTACGCGAACGACCTGGTCTAATTTATACCAAGGAAGTGTTTTTAGCGCCATAAGCGAACTAATGGAGAGACTATACTATACTAGGCAGATTTTAAATTTAAAGTCACTCATTCCATTGTATATGGGCCTTAGTCCCGGGCCCGAAATTCCTTTCGCGCAGTCCCGTATGTGGTACCCCCCCCCCCCCTCCCACCCCCCGGCCACGCATTTTGTCTCTACGGGCCTGTTTCAGGCCGACTGTTTTACTACTGATAGCCGCCAACTAACTAAAAGCCAACCTAACTTTTATGTAAAAGAATTCTTATTCGAAGAATATATGAGGATAATTCGATCTTATAATCTTATACTTCTGCGTTATACTTTGTTGATTACAGGGCGATCATTTTTTGTGCGAGGCGTTAAAATTTACAATAATATTCCAACGCAAATTAAGAATGCGAGTAACGCAGGTGGATTTCGAAGACTTTTGTTTGAACACCTATCCTCAACGTGAGCATTTGTGCGACAACCCACCTGATAAATAGCTTTAGTTTAGTGTTAAGTTTCTTGATTTATATAAATACTATCGTAAATTTGTTATAACATTTACTTAATATTTTCATATAATTTGCTCTTAAATGTTATTTTACTATTCATTATTATTCTTTGAAGTAGTATTAATTTATGCATTACCTGTGCTAGTAAAAGATTAATGTCTTATTTTGCACATTGAGTTAATACACTTGAATTTGAATTTGAATATGAAAATTTCATGAAATTTTAATTTCTTTTGGCACCCTTTAAAATTTGTCTCCCTTTTTGTCAAGGATTTTCCGTCATGTTTAAATTGAATTTGGAATCCGAACAGCAACAAATTTTAGCTGCGGCATTCGGAGAAGGAAAGTTCACAACAAAACCACCTCAAAAGCTTTAAAAGTGTTCTGCGTGAAAAGGTAAAAGCCTACCAGGAATATTTTCAAACGTCGAGATTAAAAGAACGTAATTTGCAACGCGTGAATAATAAAATAAATCGAACTATTGTCCAACGAATTTGTTAAAGAAATTTAATAAAGGATTTATGAAAAAATTTAAACTTACGAGAGGTTTGAGAGCTTCGTTTCTGAAATTGTCAATTGTATTAGAGGCAAAGCGCCACTCCAGAGGTGTCGACAAGTGTGCGGAAGCACATCCCGGAATATATTGTATATTTTACGTTCATATATGTACATTATTTAAACGTTATTCTAAAATATATTCTGTTCTGAGGATAGAAATTCGCGGCCATACTAAGAAAACATTTAATAAATTCCAGTGGATGAAGACTTGTGTGTAGGAAGACTGAAGATTACTAGTTATATTCGTAGATATATTTTATCCCTAATAGTTCTATTCTTAGTACTCGTAAAAGATTGAGAAAAAAACAATGTTGTCCTAGGTTTTCAAGTTCGAATTTCCTTATCCATTATTTGCATTTTCATCTGGTAAGGCTTTGTTTGAAACATTCATACACTTTAAAATGTATTTCTACCTAAAATTATTATTAAAAATGAGCTAACAATACATAAAAATGAGCTAGCAAGCAAAATATACTAAATCAATTTTTCTCAAGTCCAAGTGCGGGGGGGGGGGTAGTCTAACTTCGTAACACGTGGACCGATTTGGATAATTATTTTTCTTTTGGGTAGAGTATGCTCCCTATTTGATATCACGAGAAAAAAATTGTTGTTGTGGTTGGGGTGGGAGAAGGGGGGTGAAACCAAACTTTGTAATGCGTGGACCGATTTGGATGCTTCTTTTGCTGTCGTATAGAGTGTGATCCGCCATTGCTAATAGGAGAATAATTTGGTCCTGTGGTGGTGGTGAAGGAGAGGGAGTGGTAGTAACTTCGTAACGCGTGGATCGATTTCGATGATTCCTTTTCTGTTCGGTAGAGTATGTTCCTTGATTGATAACATGAGAAAAAAAGTTCAGTGAAATGGGAGTGGGGTAGGGGTTAAAAATAACTTTTATCGCGTGGACCGATTTGGATAGTTCTTTCTTCGTTGTATCCCTATGGGAAAAATGTCAGGGAATGCCCGATATATGTCCGGGTCCCTGTCGGGCATTCCTCTATTGAGGGCGTCAGGGTAGGGCCCGTAAAGTTCCTAATTGGGCATTTGAATTTAGAATCATAATAGAAATCAGGATATTCGTTTTAGAAATTAATTACCCTATAAAATTCAAGAATTTTGAAAAGTAATTTACATCATTTACAAATAAAACCTGATACGTAATATTATATCGGGCACTTAGACGGCAAGTGGCGGGCAAACCCAGGCGGGCTTTCTCCTGAACAGCCATCAGAGACCCGTGCGAGATTTAGACCGAAGATGTTTAATTTTAATTAAGAACTGATTCCACTGATGGTTAATTTTAATTAAGAACTGATTCCACTGATGGTTTTCTTTTATGATTACCCTATTTATTTTGAGACGGAGTTGGATCAATGCGTTGAGCGGCAAGACCAACATGTCATGGGTCCCGGGTTCGAGACCAGATGAACGTGAACTTTTATTAAGAAATTAAAATAATCCACTCCGTCTCTGGGCTGTTGTTTAGCTCGCAGCAATGCAAAAACAAGACTCAAGTTTCCTCACTTACCCTAATTCCCTTCCGGCGAAAACCATGCTAACGCATCAAAGGGTTTTCCCCCTAGGATTTGGCCACATCGTATAAAAAAAATATATTTGGGCATTGATCGGGCTTTTTGGTTGATCCCGCAGGGTTTCCATGAGAGGGCCTTATCAGAATCACCGTAACATTCCTCGTCACTGCCAGTCGGGAATGCCATTCTGGGGCCTATCCGTTATATGGGCGGTCCATCAAGGTGCCCAGCAAGAACCCTGTTTTAAATTCCCATAGGGATAGAGTAGAAGACACTAAAAGGTGAAAAATAAAATAGTTTTTAAAAAAAAGTTGAACCGACTTCACAAAAAGCGCTAAAAAGTATAAAATAATTTTTAATTTTACATATATTACGACATTTTGAAGTCGGTGCAAATCAAACAAATAAAACAACTACAGTACCACAATTGAAAATAATACATAATACTACCTGAACGTGTCAGCTTACGGGATCATAAGAAATGACGATTAAATATTTTTGTTGTAGTTGTTTGGTTTGTTTGATTTGCACCGACTTCAAAATGTCGTAATAGATATAAAATTAAAAATTATTTTATACTTTTTAGCGCTTTTTGTGAAGTCTTTTAAACTTTTTTTTTTAAAAACTATTTTTCGTCTCTTCTACTTCGACAGAACTCTTTTAGTGGTGAGCCGAGTCTAACGGTCATAGTGCTTATGAGGCAGTATCCGGTGATGAGAGCCCAACAAAAGTTCGGACGTGCCTTCTACCGAAGGAATTTCTGTTGTAAAACTTTCTGCCAAAGACTTCGGGTTGTGCGACAATATGTAATATTTTCAAATAGTTCCGATATCTTTATGGAATTTTGTCTTTTAATTTGAGTTTTCGCCAAGTTAAGGGGAGACTGAACATTATCTACGGTAATGCATATATCTATATGTGAACCATTTTTAGCTAGTTGATAAACTTTTCGTTACCGTCTATGCCGGCATTGAATCCAGCAGATCCTAACCGTATGCTTTGGATAATCTCTTAGGGCTCTGAGTTTAAAGCTTGGATTCAGTGAGACAAAGTTAACTTTATCTTGAAGAGCAGCAAATACAACTAGTGGATAAATTTTGGTATGAAAGTATAGTTACAGCAGACGGCGGAGCTGAAGTTGATGTAAAGGCTCGCATCAATAAGGCTCGAGCTGCATTTAATAATCTTGCTGAGACCTGGCGCAATAACAGCATCTTCAGACACACAAAATTAAATGTGAAATCTGTTCTATTGTAGTACTGCTTAACATAGAAGGTGACGTGCCAAATATTATCTAAGCTACAAGCCTTTGTCAACCGGTGTCTCCGGCGCATCCGTAACATCCTGCGGCCAGAGGACATTGCCAACGAAGACCTACAGAGACTTACAGACTAAGAAAGGATTGGTACTCGGTCAAAAAAATTTTTGGTAGGGTGGGGGTGGGGGTGAAACCGAAATTTGTAACGCGTGGTCCGATTTGGATGGTTCTTTTTTTGTTGTACAGAGTATGATCCCCCATTGCTAATAGGAGAAAAGAAATGTTGCCTAGGATGGGGGAGGGGTAGTCTAATTTTGTAACGCATGTACCGATTTGGATAATTCTTTTTTTGTTGTGTAGAATATGCTCCTTGGTTGATACTACGAGAAAAGAAATGTTGGAGAGGGTTGGGGGGGGGGGGGTGAAACCTAACTTTGTAACACGTGGATCGATTTGGATGGTTCTTTTGCTATTGTATAGCGTGTGATCCCCCATTGCTAATAGAAGAATAATTTGGTTTGTTTGATTTGCACCGACTTCAAAATGTCGTAATAGATATAAAATTTAAAATTATTTTATCCTTTTTAGCGCTTTTTGTGAAGTCGGTTCAACTTTTTTTTTAAAGCTATTTTATAATCTTTCTTGTCTTTTCTTGCATATTGAAAGTTGTATTGCTTTATCGTTTTCGTG
Organism: Leptarthrus brevirostris; assembly: GCA_964036015.1. Lineage (NCBI taxonomy): Eukaryota > Metazoa > Arthropoda > Insecta > Diptera > Asilidae > Leptarthrus > Leptarthrus brevirostris. The sequence continues at coordinate 42,712,122 of OZ038371.1, forward strand.
AAAGAAAAGAAACACGTACAATGGACATGTCAACTTGACGAAACTTTCTGAGCTACAAATTTCTGAGATTTTGTGAGAAAACAGATTTTTTACCGGCATTTGTAGATTCAATAAAGTTTCGGATAAAAAAATTGTTCAGACAAAAGTTGGATATTTTTCCTCGGAGTATCATAATTCGCGATAAAAAATGGGGTTTCGATTTAAGATTTAAAACTAACCCCCACCCCACCGATGCAGGTGCGTGGCGGAGGTGGTTTTCCATGGGGTTAAATAAACTTTTTAAATAAAATGGAATAAGTGTTTTTTCGTTTTTTGATCTGGTGCGTATTTTTTAAAATATTGAACCGTTTCCAGACTTTTGGGCCACCCTGTATGTATATATATATATATATATATATATATATATATATATATATATATATATATATATGCCCGGCGTTGCTCGGACTTTTGGTAAGTGGGTGTCGATTTCTATTATATTTACATTTCACTTCCTTTCGACAATCAACGGGAGTGTAATTTTTCAACTCAGCGATACCGAAAACTATGGATCAGTTTCGATTTTTTGCACATATGACTCTCCACCCACCCCCATTCCTAGGATTGTCTTATACTCAAATCATTTAAAGTCACTCTCTTCCCAACCCCATCCATAAGGAATGTCATTTTTCATCTTGCTAATCCTGAAAAATATGGATTTAACACCAATATCGGCCGTGTTCCATTATTTTTACATATGATTTCTCCTACAACCCCTCCCCTCCCTCCACCCACTCTCCCCCGCCTTAAGATAAATTTTCTAAACTATGCCTACGGAAATACTGAACCTCCTTGTGAAAGTCCTGTCGAAATCGGATAAACTGTTTCCATTAGCCCGCACAAACAGCCAAATTACAAGGATTGAAGAGTCAATTAATGCTAGAATACTTGTTTTACAGCTGTGTTTGAAACAAAACTCCAATTGGTAGCAACAGAGAGGTCTATTTGCCTTTACATAATCTGTTAACTGTGCACGTCATCTATTGTTTCCTGCAAACAAACAAAATAAAACTAAACTCATACGTTTTTTTATGTTCGTATATCCGCGTAATACTTCAGAAAAATTGTAGCATCAGGGAAACATTTAAATCAGCACAGAAAATTAAACAATGATTAAGTGTAGTATTTTCTCTAGGTGCGTACTACAGATGTCAATAGATTTGTTTACACCGCCATTTCTTGGAAGCTTTAATTATGCAACTTAAGCAACTGCATTTTTCCTATAAAAAATGCTTGAAAACGCATTAAACGCAATTTAAACAAATTTTGAGATATCGACAACAGTGCCACCTATCGGGTCGAAAACTATCCTATCTTTTAAACTGTAATCAACTATACACATTCACAAAATTTCATTGAATTGGTTGAGTGGTTTCGGAGATAAGCGTGTACGAACACACGTGACGTGACACGTGATTTTTATATATTAAGATATACATATACATATGTATAAAGTAAACTAGTAATCAATTTGTAATGAATAATATATTGAAATCATCCACAGGACATGCAGCAAATGATACAGAAAAAAAGTTCTTGGCCCGTTTTTAACTGGGTTCGTGTATATTTCTTATTGCTAATAATTAAATATAAATGCACAATCAGATTTTTATTTTGTATATTGGATACAATAGTAAATCGATTTAGAACCCAAATCATATTAACAAATGATAAAACGAAGGAATCCGAGATAAGACACAAAAACAAGAAAGTCTACATAAACTATTCTACGAAGACATATAAAATCAGGAAAAATAGGTATATTCACAGAATTGAGCGATATTGAATATAACAAATTGCAACAGAAAATCATAGAATTATTCGACGGTACCCGAAATGTGAAATTTGTTAGATGTTCACAACATGCAAAAGATATGAACACTGAGGAACAAACACAGAAATACCATAAAAACGAAACAGGACACACAGAAATTAATGAAAATCACGAAGGATAAAAGAAACGAATTTATTTCCCCAAACTCAAAATTCTTATACAAAAATATATTAATAATTGTGACACATGCAACCGTGTCAAATATGATAGAAATCCCATTAAGAAAAAATTCGAACTTACTGAAACCCCCGAAGACATTAGACAAATCTTGCATATGGACATACATATATACTAATTCAAACGCAAATTTCTTAACGTTCAATGATAGGTTTTCTAAGTTCGCCATACCCTATTACCTTGAGGACAGAAATAACCAAACTATTATAGAAAAGATAAGAGATTATAAGTCCCGGAGAAGATATTTTCGAAAATTAATCACTGATAACGAATTCAAAAGCGTTAATATTAAAGATTATCTGAGAAACAAAAATATAGAGCTACATTTGGTCAAACCTAACAGCCACACCGGTAACTCCGATGTAGAGCGTCAACATAGTACAATTAGCGAAAGAACTAGAATCTTAGGTATTGAAAATAGACAACTTAATATCAAGGAAAAAATGTGTAAAGCAATTGAATGGTATAATAACAGCTATCATTCAAGCACCAAAGAAAAACCCATTAATATTCAGGAAGGAAGGTGTGATAAAAATGTTATTTACAATAATCTATTTAAAAGAAAAACCAGCTATATTGATAAAAGCAACATCAATAGAGAAAACTACTCCGATGATAGAATAGAGGGCTACATAAAAAATTATAAGAGTGTTAGGCATAAGGAAGAACCTAAATTTACAAATAATAAATTACAAAACATTCAAACCTCTAACATTAAAAGAATAAATAAATTTTCAGATCAACTTCATCTTCATAATATTCCTAATAACGGGAATGCTAACCGTTGCAAAAGCCCACCTGGTAATCCTAGGGAAATTAACAAAATGTATATTAGATAGTTTAGAAAGTAATATAAGACAATTGGATCTACAAGATAGAGCTATTATTTTAGAACACCAACTGAATATTATTCGTAACAAAGTTCAAACATTTATCCCACATAGACGAAACAGAGGCTTAATAAATTTTAACCGACTTCCCAAAAACAAAGAGGTTCTAACTTCGACGAGTTTTTTAACCGACTTCCCAAAAACAAAGAGGTTCTAAGTTCGACGCGTATTTTTTAATTTTTTTTTTTTTTTATGTCTGACCGGGCATAACTTCGTAACGCGTCGACCGATTTTGATGATTTTTTTGTTGGATAGAGTATGATCCCCCATTGCTAATATGAAAAAAAAATTTTTTGGCCTAGGGTGGGCGGAGGGGGGTGGGGGTGGGGGTGGAACCTAACTTTGTAACGCGTGGTCCGATTTCGATGGTTCTTTTGCTGTTGTATGGAGTGTGATCACCCATAATAATAGAATAATTTGGCCCATGGTTAGGGGGTTGGGTGGGGGGGGGGTGAGTAGTCTAACTTCGTAACGCGTGGACCGTTTTGGATAATTCTTTTTCTTTTGGGTAGAGTATGCTCCCTGGTTGATATCACGAGAAAAAAATTGTTGGTGTGGTTAGGGTGGGAAAGGGTGGTGGAACCTAACTTTGTAACGCTGGACCGATTTAGATGGTACTTTTGTTGTTGTATAGAGTGTGATCCCCCATTGCTAATAGGAGAATAATTTGGTCCTATGGTGGTGGTGGGGGATGGGGAGGGTTAGTAACTTCGTAACAAGTGGACCGATTTCGATGATTCCTTTTCTGTTCGGCAGAGTGATTGATACCATGAAAAAAAAGTGTAGTGGCATGGGGGTGGGGTAGGGGATTAAAACTAGCTTTTAACGCGTGGTCAGATTTGGATGGTACTTTCTTCGTTGTATAGAGTAGAAGACACTAAAAAGTGAAAAATAAAATAGTTTTTAAAAGAAAAGTTGAACTGACTTCACAAAGAGCGCTAAAAAGTATAAAATAATTTTTTAATTTTATATCTATTACGACATTTTGAAGTCGGTGCAAATTAAACAAATAAAACAACTACAGTACCACAATTGAAGAAAAAACATCATACTACTTGAACGTTTCAGCTCACGGGATCATAAGAAAGGACGATTAAGCACTTTTGTTGGAGTTTTTTGGTTTGTTTGATTTGCACCGACTTGGAAATGTCGTAATAGATATAAAATTAAAAATTATTTTATGCTTTTTAGCGCTTTTTAAAAACTATTTTATGTAGGTACAATACACAAATCGTTATGGGGTACGATGGACAATACTGACAGAGAAAAAATTGAAGACCATCTTAACGTAATTGACAAGAACAACCAGAACGCCATAGAAAATTTGAATTCACAGGTAAAAATTAATCAAAATTTTAACGAAACCTTTGTAAAAATAAAAGAAATAATTGAAAAAGACTTAAAAGAGATTAGGGATTACAACAAAATTTTACACAAACAAACAATGTACACAGATTATATGTTAAAATTAAAAATACTACAAGATAACATTGAACAGATTCAGGACAATATAGATTCGGCAAGAATAGGAATAATTCACAGTAATATATTAACAAATGAAGAAATCACAGAATACAAAATTGATTTTCAAAAATTCCAAAATATCCAACTTGGAGTTGCTATTGATTATAAAGAAAATATTATATTTTTAATAAGAATTCCAAAAGAAATAATGACGTTACTTATTCTCTACTTTGATTGTCACCTACTGGAGTGAGTAATGTTCTTTACTCACTTCAGTAGGTGACAATCAAAGTAGAGAATAAGCTTTTATCCCTCAAGAGATAATAACATCCGAAAATAAAATTTATGATTACGTTAGTAATAAAGGTTTAAAGAACCTAAAACCTTCCAATAATTGTGTTGTTAGAAGAAATTGTATAAAAGTCTTTAATAATATATCAGTAATCATGGAGCTAAGAGAGGGAATAGTTTTAGTCAAAAATCAGAAACATGTAAAATTGAATAGTACTTGCGACGAAAGAGAAATTACAATGAACGGAAACTATTTGGTTAATTTTAATAACTGTTCAACTAGAATTGAAAATTATATGTTACAAAATACCCAAAAAGAATTTAAGCAAAGCTTCACGATCCCAATTTAGAAAACATTAAAGATATAAACGAAAAATTAGTATTTGATGATATTATTTCAAAACAAATTGAGAACATATAAGAAATTAAAGAAATAAAGTTCGAAAGAAAAGCATACTATATTTACGGCAGCATAATAAGTTTTATAGTTGTAATAGTTATACTGTTCATTACAATCTTTGCTATAAAACATAAAAGATACAATATAAAAATCAAAAATATTGTGAAAACTCAGGAGAGTTTCAAACCTAACGGGGGAGGAGTTACGTCAGCTAAAATTTGCGACCCTGAAAATAATAAAACTCTAAAATTTCACTCACCTGCAGAAACATGTGAACATGATTCTCATTTCACTTATCAATGAAACAGTTTCTTGTAAAGAAATATAATGTAAAATCAGCAAAGATTGCAAAGAACAAGGAAAAAGCTTTAAGCTAGTTAAGAAAGAATAATTAGACAGTTCAGTTTTTAACCAGCGAGTCCAACTAGTTGTCGAAACTTAAGTTTCGGAATTGTTAATATATTTTCTTGTGAATAAAAATAGTTATTTAGTGGAAGTAGATGCTTTAATTTTTTTTGCAAGAATAATACCTATTGTGGGATACCAATTCACCAAATCAATCAAAAAATTCCGAATGAAAAGTGGGCTAGGCTAATTCATAAAAAAAGGAGTCGAAACTTTTATATTCAATAACTCGTAACAAATACTTTATTTGCACCAAATTTAGATTTATACTTTACAAAATTTAAAATTTACAGTAATTGTAGCACAAGTAGAACCAAGCTTGGTTGGTTGAAATGCTTGATGGTCAGATTTGCGTTGAAGGAATTAAAATGGTGCTCATGAAAGCAAAGGATAAAAAGGCGCCGGGATATGACAGAATTCCTTATGAGTACTTAAAAAATGCGTCGGACCTTTTCTTGGAGAAGATCTGCACCTTCTTTAATGTAATTCTGAATGTAGAGCGTGTTCCGGAATGTTTCAAACAGGCGATCATTTTCCCTATACTCAAAAAGGGAGACCCGGAAGACCCAGAAAACTATCGGGGAATATCCTTTATGAACACTATAGCCAAATTATTTGTAGGCGTAATAATGAAAAGATTGGAGGAATTTGTAAGGGATTGTGATCTCTTAAGTGAAGAACAAGCAGGATTTCGGCAAGGGTATTCTACGGTTGATCATCTCTTCACGCTAAAAAATACGTTCGATATTGCAGTTAAAAGTGGAAGAAAGCTATATGCGGTTTTCATAGATTTAAAAGCGGCCTTTGACAAAGTGGACAGAAGAGCTTTAATCTACAAACTTAGGCTCATAAATTTTTCAAGCAAATTAATAAATATAATACAGGATTTATACACAGGGACACCGTCAGCAGTCTGGAATGGTCGAAGCTTATCAAATTGGTTTGAGACATCAACTGGTGTAAGACAGGGTTGTGTGCTTAGTCCATTGCTTTTCGCCCTGTTTATAAACGACCTGGTAGGATGTTTGCCTGGAGGTTTCGACATAGGCAGCTTTAAGCTCAAGATTCTACTTTATGCAGACGATATAGTGTTCTTCGCCGAGACTCCAGATATGCTGCAGATTATGCTAAATCGCACAAGTGAATATTGTAAAACCTGGGGGCTGGAAGTAAACTCACTGAAGTCTAAAGTACTCATTTTTAATAAAAGAGGAAGGAAGTCTAAAAATGAAAAATGGTTTTTAGACAATGAAGTAATGGAGGTTGTCAAAGAGTATAAGTACCTAGGAGTTACTCTTACGTCAAACTGGAATATGTCCGGGCATCTTAACGAAAAACTGAGGAGATCGATTAACGCGATGAATGCAACATGGGGCAGACTTTTTAAGTTAAAAGAGGTTACACATAGCGTCAAATATAAGGTCTTCATCGCAGCTGTTCGGTCGGTCATGTTCTACGCGGCAGAGGTATGGGGGAATGATGAGCATGAGGAAGTCGAAAAGCTGTTGAGATATTTTGTTAAAAGATACTTTTTTCTCCCGATGAATACACCGACTTATATGATAATCCTGGAAACAGGTCTATCGCCTTTCATCGTGGATACACTACGAATTCATTTCAACTATCTACTTAAGGTGTTGAACTTCCCGGAACACAGGCTCCCGTACAAGACTCTAAGAGCTGTAATTGGAAAAAATACAGGATGCTATAGGAGATTACAAGATTTAGCCTCGTTTCACGGTGTGTCAGTAGACATACTCGGAGATCGAAGAAAACTCAAAGAAGATTTTACCACACTGCTGCAAAAAACTGAGTTGTGGAAAAGGGAAGACTTCATGGAGCAGGCGCGCCTCTCCCAGGCAAGATTCGTTTATTCTGCACTTTGGCCAAATCTGGAAGAGAAGAGCTATTTCAGGGATGATTTCACAAGGTATCAAATCTCAGTGATCTTCAGAGCAAGATGTGAATTGCTACAACTTAACTACCAGCCGTACAGGTCACAGGAGCGTTTGGAATGCAGCTTATGCAACACGAATTCAAGAGAAGATATCGTGCATTTTGTGGGGAAGTGCCCTTTACTGAAGGAAATAAGATGATTGGTTTTGAGGAAGGATTTCCTCACACTTAGGGAAATCATTGAATTGCTAAATGGTAAAAACTGGACGGAGCTTGTAGAATACTGCACGCTGGCATTAAATTATAGGATGGATTATTTAAATTAGGCATCTATAGGAAATTCCCAAAGAAGAAATTGCAAACACTCAGCTGACGGTTTGATGTTTAAACCAAGCTTATATATATTCATTGAATAATTTTATTTTTTTTATTGTTAATATCTTTCTGTTTCTCTTTTATTTTTCTTTATTTGCTACTAGTAAAAGCTCACTTTTCCTCTGAAACATATGAAATAAGTTGTCACTGTATGAAGATGTAATTGAAGAAAAAAATAAATGAATTATTATTATTATTATTATATTACTTTACAAAATTTAATGTCGAAAATTTTGAAAAATTTCAAATTTATAAAGCCGAAACATAAACGAAAAAATTTATAAAGTCCAAAACAAAAAAACTATTGAGCTGCACCGAGAACTCCACGCTTCTCCAAATATTTTTTAAATCATTTCTCCAAAAATGCCACGTCATATCATATATTCGTCTACAATCCTTTAATTCTAGAAAATTATAATAATACCGCTAATTTTTGTTGCCAACTGTGTGTTGATATTGAGAACTGGCAGCAGTATACTTTCAAAAATCAAAAATTTACCCTTAACATTGCTTTGCCACTCTAAATTATGCATGAATTTAAAGCTAAGAAATGACACTTTCATTTGAAAAAATATAAAAAAATTCATGATCAAGTATTTTTTTTTAAAACCAAAAAATATTATTCAAAGTCAACATTTTTTTTCGAAAAAATAATATTATGTAATGACCTTTACAAATCACTAAAGATCAACATTCTACGGCAATGGTGATGATAGTTATGAATTTTCAGAAAAGGTATGATCACGTGAAAAAGTGCAAAAATGCAAAAGTTTACCACCCTGTAACTTCTGCACACTTTTTTTTGAAATCCTTTAGCACGATAATTACTTATACCAGTAACAATAATTTGGTGAAGTTTAAACAAAATCGGAGACATTGAAATTTTTTACCTGGTACACTTGAGGAATTTTGCCCCATATAAATTTTTTTAATCATGTAGATGAAACTACTACTAAATAAAGTTCTTTTAATTATGTCACCAGAGTTTTCATAAAAGTAGGCTTCTTTCACATTTCACAGAAGTTAAGATTTAAGGTCTTGGTGTGGTGGAGCAATGGTGTGTGGAACAGGGGCAGTTCATAAATGCAAGAAAGTCTGATCTAATCGTTTTCTCTATGAAAAGTAATATTCTGGACTTTAGACCAGTATAACTCTTTGAAGAAGAACTTACTGTCTCAGGCTCGGTCAAGTATCTGGGGGTATTCCTAGATTCAAGATGTACCTGGAAAAGACATGTTGAGGAGAAAATCCAAGGAGCGAACAGGGTTCTACATCAATGTGGAAGGGTGGGGAATCTCAAAAGGCAGCATACTGGATATACACTATGATGGTGAGACCCATTATATCATACGCCTCCGCGGCCTAGTGGGCAAGTGCTTTAAATGCCACCGTAAAAAGACAATTTGAGTAAGGTTCAGAGTCTAGTGTATGTGTGGATGACAGGGGTCTTTCGAAGCACGCCGACAATAGCATTATAGATGAAACTGCGCTTGCTGCCGTTAGACATATATGTGAAGAGAACTGCTGCATCTGCAGCTCTTTGCATGGATCGAGGCGCAAACTGGTACAGATCTCGTGACAACCATGGACATAGGCAAATACTGGAACTTGTTAAAAATAAGATACCGGAATTAGAAATGCCTGTTGACGGTATAAGCTAAGTAAATGTAATTGTTAGATGCCACAAAATGCTTATAAAGGATGGATCCCTCCCTGAAAACCATCTAATCGATATTACAATTTTCACGGATGCATCCAAAATTGATGAGAGAGCAGGTGCAGGAATCTTCAAATAGGACCTGAATTTGAACACCCATCTAGGTCTGGGGCATACATTTCGGCACTCGACAATCAGGCAGGTGTATGGACAGTTAAGAGTGAAATACAGCGCAGGCTTTGGAGTGTGTCCGTAAACTCAATGTGTGTGCCTCATCAAATTAGAAGACAATGGCACACGAGACCACACAGGAATCCAAGGAAGCGAGAGAGCAGATGTACTGGCTAAACTAGGAGCTGCTTCGAGCTTCCAAATTAGTTTAGCTAGATTGAAACTGGGAAGAATACTATCTGTAATTGGGTTGTAGAAAGTTGTATACTGATTTACATAATGCTCGTTTTAGGTTAATAAATTTAAAGTAAGAAAAAATGCATTTTAATGTGGTTTGTAAAAAGGAATACCATTAACAATTTCATTTATATAGCTATAAATTTAATACTAATTATACAAGCGTATACGCGCTTAACCTCTATGTGTTGGAACTTCATGTCCATCTTAATTGCATATGCCTTCAAATGCGATTTAATCGTTTTTCTGTTAAATGATATATTTAATTCCATAATTCCAAAAGTCTATAGCAACATTTTTATATTAACTCGGAGGAATTTTTCTTCTCCCTTACTTTTATAATCCACCAGTTGAATGCACGTCAATTCGAGGAAATTGCAATCGCGACTTAATTAAACTTATAAACCGGATAACCAATTGAGTAATTATGTACATACAGTGACCAAGTTTGATAATATAGTTTCAACTAAATACATGAAATATACTCAGAAACCACATGGCGATTTTTTTGTTCCACTTTCCTCATCCAGAAACTCAACTTGCACCTTCCTTCTGGTTGATATCAGCTTAGATTTACAATTTATTTTCACTTTTTTGGCTCAAGACTCACTGTAATTCAATCAATTCTTAACTAAAAACTTTCAAAAAAGGCAATTTTTCACTGATGATCTAAACTCTTTTAAGGTCAACATTCGAAAAAGGCCCTCATCCCCTTCTTCCGGAAATCAAAATGTGGGCGTGGGTGGCCTGCCATATTCGAAGTTATGTCCGAAAAAATTAACGGCTACAATTTAGTATTTGAAATTAACAAGGAATTCGTTTTAACAAATACGTGAAATTGCTTTGCCACACAGAAAGCAAATCCGCTGAGCTTTGAATAGGTGTTTGCACAGCATTTTCCCAGGTGCTTTCCTGGATTAAATCTAGTTCCTGTAATTCCCTTCGAACTGTGAATGGGTTCTGGTTAAGTCTAGCAGATAAGTAACTCATTCAGCAATAGTCACAGATACGACAAAAATTATATAAGTATGCCAGAAAAGTCCTATTTCGCTGGTCGTAATTGTGAAAATGTCAGTTTTGACTGTGTTCGTTGCTACAAACTATCTTGTTGGGTATTTTATCCTTTATGTTCTCATTGTAGACTTTAGGTACCATAGCTTAGCAACTCATATTCCTTGTGGTCTGTAACTTACAACTCTGATTGCGGTTTGATACCGGCATATAGTAATTACCGGACGAGATATTAGGAGTAGGCTCTTTTACTTGCTGACACTTATTATATGGCACAGTATACAGAATATTTGCACTGTTAATAATTCAGAGGTGGAGCAACCTCCGTTCAGGTTGCCATGTGTATTATATATATATATATATATATATATATATATATATATATATATATATATATATATATATATATATATATAGAATTAACCCTTCTAACTCAGAAGGGGCACTTCTCATTCAGAAGCCTAGAATAAATTGACCTATTCGCCAGAATATAACAAAATATTGAGGCGAATTAGGCTCCAACAAGAGCATGCAAAAAAAAATAGTAAACAAAAACACGCCCGCACACAACAATCAGGGGTGCACCGAATGAACAGCATGGCAGGGAGACCAAAACCTGAGATGCATACTCGAGAATTGGCCTAATCAAAGAAAAGAATATGTGAATTAAGGTCTTCCGATCAGAAAACTCCCTTGACCAACGCTTTTCGTAACCCAGAACTGAATTACTCTTAGAAACAATGTAGTTAATGTACAGAGTGAAATCAAGTTTACGGTCAAGCTTCACACCAAGGTCAGTAACGGACTGCACGCGACATATATTAGTTTTCGCAAAGGTATAATCAAAGACGAGTTGATTTTGTTTCCTAGAGAATGACACAACCTCACACTTATCCAAGTTAAGCTGCAGGCCATTAGGTCCACAGCAGTTCTTGGATGTATTTAAATCATCCTGAATGCAAGAAGAATCATAACTGTTTCTAACGCATAAGAAAATCTTCATATCATCTGCGTAGATTAAAACTTTGGAATGCTTAATCAGAGGAACAATGTCGTCAACGGCAAGAATAAACAGCAACGGCCCCAGATGGCTACCCTGCCGTACGCCAAATGAAGCCCTAACGATTCTGGATAAGCTATTGCGAAAAGACACTCGGTATGTCCTATCCCTCAAGTAAGAGCAGATCCAGTCGAGTAATGAAGGCGGAAAACCCAACTTTTCAAGTTTAAGCATAATCACAGAATGAGGGAGCTTATCAAATGCCTTACTAAAGTCGATGTAGACGCAGTCAGTCTGGGGAACTCGTTGGAAGGCAGAAATAATGTGGGATGTTAATTAAAACAGGTTAGTTGTCGTCGACCTACCCGGCAGAAAGCCATGTTGATTAGATGAGATTATCCCCTTACACTGCCCAACAAGCTGTGAATATATAACAGATTCGAACAACTTGGGTATGCAGGAAAGCTTCGCGATTGGCCTATAATTTGTTATTAAGTGACTATGCCCCTTTTTATAAACAGGAATTATAAAGGAGCTCTTCCATAACGTAGGAAATCTACCGGCCTGAAGAGATTTGTTGAAGATGAGTTCCAGTGCAGTGAGTAAGGCGTCAGAGCAGCATCTCAAGAATGCAGGTGGATCACCATCAGGACCAAAAGAAAAGTCCATCTTAAGTTTCCTTATACTATCTATGATAATATCACGATATATAATGGGCAAAGCAATGGAGGTAGCGGGACGATCCTGGATATGACCAAACTATTCCAGGGGAGGCAAAAAGTTGCTTTTTTTTATTCTTAAGGCTCCATAGTTCTCTAGTATACCACGGGGGATAATGAGAGGATGGCCTCAACCGTTTAAGTGGTACACACGAATTAAACAGATCATAAATCCTATCATAAAACACGGAAACGCAATCGTCGATATCGTTATCATGAAAAATGGGATGGGAAATCGATTGAGAGGATCCTGTTTGAAAGATCGGAGAAGTCCGCCCTTTTAAAATCAAGAACGTACTGATCTACGTTGGGGTCGGCAGTATTATAACCATCGTAGCAAAAAAAAAATTAAAATGGGCGGATGTAAACTGTCGATAGCGGATAAGTTACGAGAAGTCGGTTCGACTATAGTGAATATCAGAAGAACAGAAACTGTCTTCCCATAGAGTTCCTTACATCAGACATTTGGTGTAAGCCAGAGGAAGAGATGGCGTCAAGAAAATCGGAGTCTTTAGCAGTAAGACAATTTAAGGGAAGGTAGTCATCGTCAGCAACGTTAAATACCCATTGAGCGTTGGGTAAGTTAAAGTCACCAAGAAGGATGATTTCGTCCTCTGGGTTTGTCATATTATTAATAAAATCTTGCATAAGAATTAAAATATCGTAAAGACTTTGTGGAGGTAACCGTTTGTAGATTTTGTTACCTCTACTGTGAGGAGGGCACGTGTTAACCTCCTTAATTGATTATCTCTTCAATTGCAGTACCTTCTCACTGGTGGGGGGCACTGCTAATTGAAGATTGTCGTTGATTTAATATTTGCGAAGTTTTCTTATGTCGTAAGTCCTTTAATGTGGGTATTCCTGCTAATTGAAAATAAATATGAATATTACAAGGCTCGATTATTTTTTAGAAAAATAATTTAAATAATTTATTTTACAACTTATTAACTAACCATAAAGTTACATTTGAATGTTTGTAGTGAACTGAACTACTACCGTTTGTGTGCTTCCTTTTATACCCAAAATCTGAGTCGAAGGATACTCTGTTTTGTGTACTTGGTAAAATATGTTAAGTGTATTTAGAAATTAATTGTTTCTAACTTCATAAGATAAAAACCTTAAAGCAGAGTGTTGGCTGTCACCACAACTTCGACCATCTGCATCAGCATAGTTTGTCAAGTTTGGAGGGATATAATAACATAGCAGGAAAATATGCATCTTCCCCAGAGATATCTTAAGAGCTTAATTGCGAGCGTGTCGGAAAAAGCAGGTATCTCAACCACGCCGCAATCTAAATGCGATTTGCATGCAACCGCACGCCAACTCCACGAGCCATGAGTGTCAGAGTATCTATCCTTACGAAAAATCTGATAGGACTCGTCAAGAATTTCAGCATCATTAAAACCGTTACGAAGCCAGGTTTTGGTCAGAGCGATGACGAGCGATGATGAGCGATGGGTTTCATCAAGAATTTCTGCATCATTAAAACCACTATGAAACCAGGTCTCGGTCATATAACTGGCTTGTTATTGTTCTTAATTCCCTTACATTTTGGTAGTAAAGGGATAGCGTACGTAGTTTTTTTGGTTGCTAGTAGAGGTTCTATTTTGAATGCTTCCCGCGACCCTACGACGGGGCACAAACTCGTATGCAATGATATTTTCGGGCCAGAAATCGGGGGCAGACATTATCTCAAAAAGCTCTGGCGACGATGTCACCTTAAAAGACGACATGAGTCCTTCAGAATGACGAGATCCTAGAAGTTGACAACGGCGGAGTACAGAGTCTACAGCACCTCCTCCTCTCCTTCACGTAGCCAATAACTTCGTCAACAGAATTCGATGGATCAAGTCCGAAAACAAAAAAGGACCGCGGCATTATTAATGGATCTTAATGGGAATGTGTCATGCGATGGGTGAGGATTAGACTGAGAGGGGCCGGTAGATATGTTCCCAGCTGGATCCGATGCAGGGGGAGTAGATGAAGTACAAGTTAACGAAGCGACAGAGCTTCCTTCGGCAGCATGAACAGCAGCCGTAATAGGAGTTTTCGATGGCTGCGCTGAAGGATCATTGGTGGGAGATGGGCTAACAGGGCCATTGGGTACTCTAGGACGTCGGCGTCTAGAATGTGACCGAGAGTGTTGCTTAGAGTAATCATGCCAAGGGACATCGCCTTCAGACAAGATGGAAGAACCAGAAACAACAGAGGCATCAGGCTTGCCAACAGCACGCGACATAAGACTTCCAACATTAGAAGAAATGGCACTAAGCAGATCGAAATTCCTATTTACAGAAGTCTGCCAGGAGCCAAGGTCCGCTCTGATATGTTTAACGCTATGGCGGAGATCATCAAAAATTGGCATTACCCGCTCACAGCTGGTTGCCAGTGCAGGCGATTTTGACGTCTAGACTTTTAGCCAGCCGTTTAACTTTACGTGTGAATAGAATGGATCAACGAGAAACATTGAAATTTACCCATATTTGGGTGGTTAAAACTCTCCGCGATTTGAGGCTTGGGGAAGTTTCAGGGTGTTGCACGACGAGGGTGAAGGTTCGAACAGCACGTCGGCAGAATCTTCCGGAGTATTCAACTCGTAGCTCCGTGCTGTTTGATGTTACACTTCCGGTTTCTCTTACCCTTCGAAAAGTTCGCGAAAATACCCGTCTTTAGGATGCACGTCCATTAGGTAATCTCCTTCGATATTCCAGTAAAGCCACTTTTTCATTTCCGTCTACTACACTCAAAAATAAATTCGGTAAATTTTTAATAATTTTAGCTTAAGGGCACCCAAAGTTATCGATTTTTTTCAACTATGATGGATATTCGTGCCCACTGACCCTAATTTATAGCAAAATTTTTCTCAAATATTAGTAACAGAATGCCAGAATACTAGGGCGTGAACTCTGGCCAACGCAAGCTAATATTGAACATAATACAAAATTACACTAATATTTTTATAATTTTTTTTAGTTATAATCAAAATTTATTAGCTGTGTACCTTTTCGACCCTCTAGTTTGTTTAAGGGGGTCTCCTGATATATAGGATTAATTCGAATTCGAATTTGAAATACGAGTTGCCGTCGGGCAACTACCTGAGAGCGCACGCTCTGCCTGATATAACTCACTTCTTACTACCTTTATTTGCTCGAAACTTTTTTTGAAATTCTCAGTATTTGCGACAACTGGATTGTACTAGACAAATGTTCACATAGTCAAAAGTAGTATGGTGTAGTTCACAGTTGCAATTCAGCAATTAGCCGGGCTAAGTTCAATTTCGACCAGAGCATCAGACGGAAGGTATTTTCTACTCAAAAGGGTAGTAAGGGCTTCTGGTCTCTAGTAAAAACCGTAAAGAACAATTTCACCTGTTCGTCAACACCACCACTCATTTATAATGGGAATGTTTTTACTGACTCATTGGACAAGGCCAACCTGTTTGCTGCTAATTTTGCTGCTAACTCGTACTTGCCACCATCATCGCAGCCACTTCCATCTCTATCACAGTGCATTAGTAGGCAAAAGCCGCTACACTTTCGCACTCGGGAAGTTTTTAGAGTACTTTCGAAACTCGACGTGTCCAAAGCTACTGGGCCTGATGGTTTCTCGCCCCTTGTTTTAAAATGATGCGCCTCTGCTTTGGCTAAACCTCTGCGCAAACTTTTTCACCTGTCATATTCAACAGGAATATTTCCAAGTGTATGGAAACTTGCTCATGTCCAGCCGATACTTAAAAAAGGAGAGGCATGCGACCCCTCTAACTACAGACCAATTGCACTAACCTCGATCATATCCAAAGTTTTTGAATCACTCATCAACTCTCAGTTGTTGACATATCTAGAAAATAACCATCTTATCAACGATTGCCAGTACGGTTTCCGCGCTGGCCGCTCAACCGGAGACTTACTAACGGCTCTAACGGAGCGTTGGAATCATTGTCTCCATAATTTCGGTGAGTCCGAAATCGTCGCTCTTGATATTTCAAAGGCTTTTGATAGAGTCTGGCATGCTGCCCTTTTAGCCAAACTTCAAACATTTGGTCTGCATCCTACCCTCGTTAAATGGATAGAGAGCTTTTTGTCAGGCCGTTCAATCCGTGTAGTTATTGACGGCGTTACATCTGCATCCCACGAAATAAATGCCGGTGTACCTCAGGGTTCAGTTCTTTCACCAACTTTATTTCTTCTTTTCATCAATGATCTCTTATCCCTTACTCTCAATCCTATTCATAGTTTTGCCGACGACAGCACCCTTGATTTCGCGTACTCATTTGATTCTGTAATGAATTCACGTGGAAATGCTACAGAAGTTAATCGGGAACGCATGTTTAGATCATTAAACAACGACATTTCTAAGGTCCTCGCTTGGGGCAGAGCAAATCGTGTTACGTTTAATGCATCCAAAACTCAATGCTGTTTAATGTCCCTTAAAAAACGCCCAGTCCACCCCCAACCCATTTCATTCGACGGAGTGAATATACCCAATTCACCCTCCCTAAAGATCTTGGGTATTGAGATATCCAGCAATCTTAGCTGGACTGATCATATATTTGCAATCGCCAAAAGTGCGATGAAATGTTTAGGTTTTCTACAGAGATGTAAGAAATATTTCACCCCACCCGACTTAGCGTTGATCTACAAGTCCCACATTAGGCCTAGACTTGAATATAATTCCCATATTTGGGCAGGGGCAGGACACACCGCATTGTCCGCGTTAGACAAAGTTCAGCGTAAGGCTGTTAAACTTATTGGCGATTCCTCAATCTCTGAGGGCCTTGACTCTCTTGAGCATCGACGGAATGTCGGTTGTCTCTCACTCTTTTATCGCTATTTCCATGGCCATTGTTCTAACGAAATCGCTAGCCTGATTCCTTGTAGACTCATTACAACGCGCGATACAAGATCTACAAATCGCTCCCACCCCTTTACTCTCCGGGTCAAATTTGGACGTACCGTCAAATTTCGGGAATCTTTTCTTAGCAGAACAACACGAATGTGGAACAGTTTACCATCTTCTGTTTTTCCCTCGTCTTATGAGCCTGAAACTTTCAAACGGGGCGTACATCGACACCTCCTTCACTCAACCTCCTAACCCATTTCCCTCATCCTTAATTCCTTTCCTGCCAAGGCTGTGCTTTAGCATCATAGGGCATCCCCTGAGCTTTGGCAACATCATATATAAAAAAAAAAAAAAAAAAAAAAAAAAAAGAATAGGGCGTCTGTTCGCAACAACTGTAAGTATCAAAATATTGTTGCATTCCCATACTTCAGACTTTAAACGCGTTTTTCTCAAAACCGCTTTTTTGAAATTGGTGTGCACAATTCCTCATAAACTATTAAACCCATCAAATTGAACTTTTGGAATCTAGTGGATAACTGAATATCCCATCAGATAAACCTACTTGTGTCATAGTTTTATCGAATTATACAATTTTTATAACATAATTAACAAAAAACGATATCGATAAAAATCGACTTTTTTCGTTAACCCCGGTTACTTTTTCAACTTGAAACTTTTTATTAATTAAAAAGGTTTACCAATAATAAAATTTAAAAAAATTGGATCTTTTGTTTCAGTGGAGAATTGGAGGCGAAATGCTGCACGCCAACTGCGATGTCCGACGCCGAGGCCTGCTGAAAAATTTTAAGATTAATATATTGTTAAATATAATAATAAAAGTTTTAGAAAGGTTCATTTTTTGGTTCTCTTGAAAAAAAATCGCAAAATTTACGTCTTTTTTCGCATTTCACATAAGGAGACTCCCTTAAAAAATTTCCTACCTAAATTGCAATAAAATAATAAGGTACTCAGGGAATTCCAACTATGCGGTTTTTTTAATCCTTTCTCTATTTTACCATGTTGTAAGATGGTCAATTTAATAAGAAAAAGATGTGTATTACTTACATGAATTTCGGAGAAAATTTTAGAAAATGCTGAATTTTAGTTAATCGCACAACATTTTTATCACTTTTGGAAATGACCTGCACCTGCATGGGTAGGAGTAAGATCAACATTGATGAGAATTTTTTAAAGGAAATTATGACAATAGTTTTCTACCGATTGCTTGAAGTCGCTTCTTTGAGTAGATCAAAAAATAAAAATAAAAGGGTGATGTGCATACCATGAAAACTCTCACACGGTCGAGATAGTCCACCTCCCCCCCCCCCCCCCCCAGCAGCAATACAAACTTTTGTTTGGCTGGCATATGCGGAGAAAACCTTCACCCGATTCACGTGGAATAGGAGGACTCCGAATCATCGTCATAACTTTGCAACGCCGAATATTCTTTTTTTCGAATCCGGCACCTCCGAAATGGACGGCCATTATCACTTACTCCACCGACGGCACATAGTATAGTTACAAAAATATTGAGCTTACAATTAAAAAAAAAATTTCAAAATTTACTTACTGTATGTGCTAAAAATCTTTTTAGGTTTTATCAACCGTTATAATAGATTTTTCAAAAACATTAAGTCAATTGAGACTATTCCAGCGAGGAACTTAATGAGTAATTAATTCGTATGCAAAAATTGTTCTCATTCAAAGAAATTTACTTTTTTGCTTTTCCCAGTGTTGCCACCAACTTCTTTACCCACAATAAAATAGATCTTACAATAACTTCTCAGTAACGTATATGAACGTCGTAAAGTATTCAATATATTCCGAGATGTGCTTTCGCACACTTGTCAGCACCTCTCGTGAACTCTCCGTCTAGCACAATTGACAAGCTTTCCAACCTCTCTAAAGATTGAACATTTTGATATATCCTTTATTAAATTTCTTTAATAAATTCGGAGTAAAATACTTTGATTTATGTTATTATTCATAGGTAGTAAAATGAGTTCTTGTACTATCGATAATTGAAAGTTTTCCTAGAAGCTTATCATTCAGGACACTTTGAAATGCTGTTAAGGTATTTTGGCCCTAAACTTATCTTCTCTGCATGCCGCACACAAAAATTTCTTGCAGTTCGGATTCTAAAGTTCAATCCGAACAAGATGGAAAATCTACGAAATCTAAATTATTTATAGTAGCTTTTTACACTAGAAGTAGCAGCATTCTTAAAAGCTTCTAAAGAGATATTTGCATGTTTTCTTTTCCGAATAATTTAGCTTCAAATTTCTTGCAGCTCGGACTCGGAGTTCCATTAATACACAATGAAAAGTATTTCTAGCTTTTCACCTTATTAGTCAGAAAAGTTTGAAAAGCTTATGAAGTTCTATTGTCATTTACTTGTTGTCCCCGAATAGCTCAGGTAAAAATTTCTTGCAGTTCGTATTCCGAATTTAATTTAAATAGCACGAAAAAGCATCGACAAAAAAACAGCAAAAATCACGTTCTTGTGTCAATTGAATGGAATTCAATTACTCAGTTATGAATAAATCGTTTAGGGAGAAAATTCTTAAAGGGTGTCAATAAAAATTAAAATTTCATGAAATTCCCTTATAAAATTGTTGTCACATTATCACTTAAAGTTATTTATTTATAAAGGAACTCTTCTTATTCAATTTTTTTTATCAGCGCGGGTAAGACATATTTGAACATAAGGCGCTTCTCAGCCAGAAGTTTATATGACTTCACGGTGAAATTTTTCTATTATTTAATAGGAATCTGTTAATCTGGAAGAAAGCGAAACATTAAAAAAAAAATTAACTTTGTAATAAAAATAATGAAAAAATAATTTTTCTAAGGTCGTACTGATTAAGACTATGTTATAACTGTCTGCACCACTCAGCTGGTGAAGATGTCATTTGATGTAATTTATATTTTCATATCCCTATTGCCTGCAAATCAAGGAGCAATCACAGGAAATTATACTGTCATGGCTATTGTTGGGAAATTCATCAAGACAATGTGTGTTAAATGTGCCTGGTTAATCGTAGTTCACATCCTCTTAGTTATGCTGATATATTGGTAGACTATTTTCAAAATCAGTCTATAGATAAAATTATAACTACTTCTAAGGATGTAAATTAAATATTTTCATTCTGTAATGATTGTACAAGAAACAATTGCGTTTTTATTAGAAATTGTAAGAGACTGATGCTATTTTATTTAAGGCATGTTAAAATAAGTCTCAGATGTTTCTCAATAATTTTCATTCAAAATCTGAAAATGTCCACATTTGGAAATGGAGTTTAATTATAAATAGTTTTGTAAGATTGGAAGATAATATATTATTTTGGAACTGGAACGTCCCGACTAGCATTTTTTAAGGGCTGTAGTCAAGGCCAGGTCCGGCTTCCCCTAGGATTGATCAGGGTGTGATCAGATAACCTCAGACCTCAGACCTCAGTCTGATCAGATAACCTCAGACCTCAGTCTAATCAGATAACCTCAGACCTCATCCTGATCAGATAACCTCAGATGATCCAGGCCAGATCAGGCAATCGGCCCACGGCCGGATTAGATAAACATAAAGCCGCATAAAGCATTTGAACAAGGGCTGGATCAAGCAATCGGACCAGGAAAGGATTAGACAATTGGACCAGGACTAGATAACCCAATCGAACCTGAGGCGGATTACTTTACTTAGTTAAAATAAAAGATAATGGCATTTATTATTATCCTATCCCAGTCTCGGGCACTATAGTATTTAAAATCGAGCCGAGCGTTTAATGATAATCGTCATATTTTAACATCGTAACGACTGCCCGGTGTATTTTTAAATTGAGCGTTAGTGACTGGAATAGTATAGTTTGATATAAAATTAATTTATATATAAATTTGCACACGTATTTCTTCTCTCCTGTTTTTTTCGTGCCGTGTAACTCATAATCACTCCACCCGATAAGAACTTTGGCATCATAATGGATAGAGATTTTGTTAGCTTACAATTTTAAATATAAAGATTATATAATAAACTTACAGTTTTTTTTCTGTCTTTATTACTTTTAATTTAGACTTGAAATCATCAAGAGAACGAAAGGCAGTTCTAATTTGCGCTCGCATTGTAAACTTTCTGTTTTCTAGTAGGAGGCATCGATGTTTTTTTTTGCTTTATTGTGATCATTTCACTGTGAATGGTACCGATTTGATACGATAGTTAGGTAAAAGATTTTTCTAAAATATCTATAAGACGCTCAATCCCTACAAAACATTAATAAAAAATACTTTAGTATGAACTAAACTTGGTACCTTTTTAAGTCAAGCTGATGACGTAGCTAAATGATTTTAACCACCAAAACGACACAAATATCAGATATGTATGTATGTATGCTTCGTCGTAAACCGGCACACGCGGCAGTGTTACTAAAACACTGCAGTCTCTAACCAATTCAAATATTATACGTGTATACACGTACACTATTTAGATAGTAACAAATCGCCAGAAAAATGTTTAGACACTAAGTGCTCTTGCACACGAACGAAGTCATCGGTTGCTTGCCACCCGTTTCGTTTTCAGTGACGTGCAAAACATTAAAGTGTTCAGAAGTATATTTTTGAAAATAGATAGAATGGATATGTCTCAGAAAGTTGCAATAGCTTACTTATTATACAGGAGGGAGGGAGGGAGCTATGGATTCATCCATTAATAGTAGAAAGAACTACAGTCGGAGTATTCAATTTGTTTGAAGGACTAAGAGCAGATGAACGAAAATTGTTCAACTACTGTAGGATGTCATTATAAGAACCCATATTGCGCGCCAAGAAACGAATATGAGGCAAACGATTCCACCAGGAGAAATGCCTGCTGTCACGTCAGTTAAGAAAGTAAAATCCCAAAAAAGTTTATTTTTTAACTTTTAATGTTTTTAAATAAAATTAAATGAACTATTCATACATTCTTAATAAAAAACCATTAAGTTTTTTAGATTAAAAAAATAAAAAGATGTTAGTTCAACATTGCTGTACATATATGTAGCGTAAAATAGTAATTTCTTAAATTGAATTATTTCAGCTTAAACATTAATAACTACCTGCATAAATATCTGTAGTAGATAAATGTGAGTTTATAGAGAATTAGTTGATGAACAAGTTTGAGGTTAAGAAGAAGTGAGAAAATGTGATATTTGTCCAGGTTGACAAAAGTGTATCAGAGGTATTTTTTATACGATGTGAACAAATCCTAGGGGACAGCCCTTTGAAGCGTTATCATGGTTTTCGCGGGAGGGAATTAGAATAAGGGAAGTGAGGAAACATGAATGTCTTGTTTTTTGCATTGCTGCGAGCTATACAATAGCCCAGAGACGGAGTGGATTATTTTAATTTCTTAATAAAAACCCACGGGGAGATCTGGTCGCGAACCCGGGACACATGGCATGGTGGTCGTGCGGCTCAAGGAATTGATCCACCTCCGTCTCCATGATATGGTATTTTGCGGGGAATAATGACATATTGGAGTATTGTTTTGCTGTTCTCTAACTTTAATTATTCATATAAAATGCAGAACTTCCACCCGAAATTCCAGTTTTTGATCCTCATCGAATTTTTACAAAGTCGGTAATAGAGAGTCCAAAAATGCCTTATCAGCGTTTATGTGTCCAGGCTTTTGCAAAACATTTAACAACTGCAATTCGAAGTCATTCGGGCTTCCTTTTTTGGCTGCAATATCTGTCTATTTTCTAGCCTAGTCATGTAAGTGAGTGGAATACACTCTTGTGATGCTGGACTTAAACTTGAAGAATTATACCCTCCTCGAAGAGTTATACCTCCGTTGTCAACTTCTAGGATCTCGTCATTCTCAAAGACTCATGTCGTCTTTTAAGTTGACATCGTCCCCGGATCTTTTTGAAATAATGTCTGCCCCCGATTTCTGGCCCGAGAATATCATAGCTCACGAGTTTGTGCCCCGTCGTAGGGTCGCGGGAAGCACTCAGACTAGAACATCTGTTGGCAACCAAAAAAACTAAGTACGCTATCCCTTTATTACCAAAATGTAAGGGGATTAAGAACAAAAACAAGCCAGTTATTTCAGGCTTCTCTTGCCTGTTGTTACGATGTCATCGCTCTGACCGAAACCTGGCTTCATAACGGTTTTAATGATGCTGAAATTCTTGACGAGTCCTATCAGATTTTTCGTAAGGATAGATACTCTGACTCCATGGCTCGTGGGGGCGGCGTGTTGGTTGCATGTAAATCGCATTTGGATTGCAGGTTGGTTGATATACCTGCCTTTTCCGACACGCTCACAATTGAGCTCTTAGCTCTTAGGATATCACTGATGAAGATGCACATTTTCCTACTTTGTTGTTATATCCCTCCAAACTTGACAAACTATGTTGATGTAGATGGTAGAAGTCTTTACGATATTTTAATTCTTAACCTAGATTTTATTAGTAATATGACAAATCCAAATCATCCTTCTTGGTGGTTTTAACTTACCCAGCGTTCAATGGGTACTCAACGCTGATGACGATGACTACCTTCCCTTTCATTGTCTTACTGCTAAAGACTCCTATTTTCTTGACGCCATCTCCTCCTCTGTTTTACACCAAATGAGTGATGTAAAGAACTCTATGGGAAGACAGTTAGATCTTATCTTTTCTTCTGATTCGAGTAACACTATAGTCGAACCGACTTCTCGGAACTTATCCGCTATTGACGGTTTGCATCCGCCCATTTTCATCTCGTTTTGCTACGATGGTTCTAATACTGCCGACCCCAACGTAGATCAATACGTTCTTGATTTTAAAAGGGTGGACTTCTCTGATCTTTCAAACAGGATCCTTTCGATCGATTTCGCATCTCTTTTTGACGATAGCGATATTGACGAGTGCGTTTCCATGTTTTATGATAGGATTTATGATCTGTTTAATTTGTGTGTACCACTCAAACGGTCAAGATCATCCTGT
Organism: Leptarthrus brevirostris; assembly: GCA_964036015.1. Taxonomy (NCBI): domain Eukaryota; kingdom Metazoa; phylum Arthropoda; class Insecta; order Diptera; family Asilidae; genus Leptarthrus; species Leptarthrus brevirostris. The sequence continues at coordinate 42,736,483 of OZ038371.1, forward strand.
GAGTCCCCCCCCCCCCCCCCCCCCGTGGTATACTGGAGATCTACGTAGACTTAAAAATAAGAAAAATAGATTATGGAAAACTTACTTACGCTGTAGAAACACATCAACTTATTGTGATTTCATTTATTGTCATAACAGCTTTTTAGCGTTATCATCATCCTTATACAGGGAATACCTCGATAATGTTCGCGATAACTTGCAAATTGATCCTCGTACCTTTTTTAAATTTGTTAATATGAAGAAGAAAACTGCAATGAGCTACAATGGATCCTCTAGTTGCAGCGCGCCCGAAATAGCCGACAACTTTGCATTGTTTTTCATCTGGCAATTTTGTGCCTTCCCTGAGTTTGATCATATCCACGATCGTCCCGCTGCCTCCATTGCTTTGCCCATTATATCTCGTGATATAATTATAGATCATGTCAAGGAACTTAACATGGCCTTTTCTTTTGGTCCTGATGGTGTTCCACCTGCATTCTTGAGATGCTGTTCCGACGCCTTACTCACTCCACTGGAACTCATCTTCAACAAATCTCTTCAGGCCGGTAGATTTCCTACGTTATGGAAGAGCTCCTTTATAATTCCTGTTTATAAAAAGGGGCATAAAAACACAATAACAAATTATAGACCAATCGCAAGCTTTCCTGCATACCTAAGTTGTTCGAATCTGTTATATACTCACACCTAGTAGGGCAGTGTAAGGGGTTAATCTCATCTAATCAACATGGCTTTCTGCCCGGTAGATCGACGACTACTAACTTGCTTGAATTTTCATTCCACATATTCTCTGCCTTTCAGCAAGGTCTCCAGACTGACTGCGTCTACACCGACTTTAGCAAGACATTTGATAAACTTCCTCACTCTGTGATTATGCTTAAGCTTGAAAAATTGGGTTTTCCGCCTTTATTGCTCGATTGGATCTTCTCTTACTTAAAAGACAGGATATATCGACTATTTTTCCGTAATACTTTATCCAGAGTCATTAGGGCTACATCTGGCGTACCGCAGGGTAGCCATCATGGGCCGTTGTTGTTTATTCTTGCCATTGATGACATTGTTCCTCTGATTAAGCACTCTAAAGTCTTAATCTATTCAGACGATATGAAGATTTTCTCATGCGTTAGAAACAGTTATGATTCTTCCTGCATTCAGTATGATTTAAATAACTTCACGAACTGGTGTGGATCTAATGGTCTGCAGCTTAACTTGGATAAATGTGAAGTTATGTCTTTCTCTAGGAACCAAGATCAGCTCGTCTTTGATTATTCCTTTGCGGAAACTAATATCTGTCGTGTAGAGTCCGTCACTGACCTTGGAGTGAAGCTTGACCGTAAACTCGATTTCACTCTGCACATTAACTACATTGTTTCTTGGAGTAATTCAGTTCTTGGCTATGTAAAGCGGTGGTCAAGGGAGTTTTCTGATCGGAAGAACTTAATTTACTTATTCTTTTCTTTGGTCGGGCCAATTCTCGAGTATGCATCTCAGGTTTGGTCTCCCTGCTATGCTGTTCATTCCAGACGCATTGAGTCGGTGCAGCGGAACTTTGTTAGGTTCGCTCTGAGGGACCTCCCATGGAATGATCCACTTAGGCTTCCTCCTTATGTGGATCGCCTCCGATTGCTTAATATGCACTCGTTGGAAGAACGACGTAGAGTTGCCGACGTAGTCTTTATTCACCAGCTTTTGAACTCGAACATAGACTGTTGCACTCTCGCAGGTATAATTTCTTATAGGCATACCCCGTATAGCTTAAGACGACTGCCTTTACTGCATGTTGTTCACTCTCGGTCTAACTATGGTATGCATGAGCCTATAAATCGCATGTGTAGAGCCGTGAATATGTGTCCTGTTTTTGAGCTGACTCTTACTAAGGATTTGCTAAAACGATCTCTGTTGTCTGTGCACCCCTGATTGTGTGGGCGTGCTGTGGATTTTTGTTTTTTTTCGTTTTTTGTTTGTTGTTTACTAATATTTTATTTGCATGGGTTGTGGGAGACTCATTCATCTCAATATACGTTATATTCTGGTGAATAAGTCAATTGATTCTAGGCTTCTGCCTATGAAGTGCGCCTTCTGAGTTAGAAGGATTAATTCTACAAAAATACTTATTCAACATCTAACGACTCTTTGTGTTCCTCTTAATGTCTTAAATTTGTAGTGATAGTGTTATGCTCAACCGTTTTCGCAAGAAAATTAAACTCTTCATAAAAATGTATTTCCTTAAAGTTAAAGACTGTAAAGTTTTTCGTTATTTATGGCACTTTACCTAGCTATCTCTCATATTACTCCATTTATTCATTATCGCTTTCCCTAAAAAATAAATATAATATTAATAAATTGCAGGTATTTATCAAGCGGGGTAACATTTACGGATTTCCATTATAATTATAGAATGGGTATATCAACTGTGCGCAAAATTGTTAACCATATACATATGTCAGAAAATATGAGAAATACTCATAAAAGAATATATGCCTTTACCAACAGAAGATGAATGGAAAGAAGTTGAGAAGGATTTTACAAAGAACGCCCACTTACAAAATTATATCGGAACAGTAGATGGGAAGCATATTCGATTAATTAAGTCACAACACAGTGGGTCGTTGTTTTACAACTACAAACATTACTCCGCAATAGTCTTATTAACGCTTGCGGACTTATTCTTTCAATACGAGGATATAGGGGCATATGGAGAAGAGGATGATTTATCTGTATTTCAAAAATCATCCTTTTATAAGGGACTTAACGAAGCAAGTTTAAACCTGCCGGCTCCAAAGCCTCTACTCTGAACAATGAATCATTGCCACATATTTTTGAAGGAGACGAAGCTTTTGATTTAACTTACAAGTTATTACGTCCTTTTGGCGGCAATAATTTAAGAGTTGAAAAAAGATATTTAATTACAGGTTGTTACGTGCCAGGCGATATGTGGAATGTACATTCGGAATACTTTGTAATAAATGTAGAATTCTTCATAAACAAATTAATGTACATAGTTTCAGAATTTGCGATTGACATTGCGAAAGCATATTGTGTCTTGCACAACTATGTATGCATAAGAGATAGCTATCGCATTGAAGACGTGATGAATATAGAAGGTTTGGAAGACATTCCCCAAGAGCGAGAAAACAGAGAAACATATTCTGGAAAACAAGTTAAAAAATAAATTTTACCTACTATATAAACTTTATCTAAGCAATAAATCAGTAATAGTTTGAAAATTTACCTTTGTCATTTTGTTCTTCCTCTATCCTCTGACAAGTTTCAGTAATTTTTAATAAAAGTTTTGAAAATGTTGTTCCATGCAGCTTTTGTCTTATTACGGTTTTTAAAGTCATCACTCGTTTTATGCCAAATTATCGTCTTTTCTTCAATTACATTAATAATGGATTCAAATTCAAAGTTGTCCCTTTTTAAAAAAGATTGCTTTTTGTTTTCACTACGCTATTGTTATTTAACGAAACAATGTTGCACCTCTAAACGCCTGCAGCCGGCCATGTGCAAAGCTATACCCACTTGCAGCAAGTTTGATGAACACTCGTCTATTATGCTGCTCGACAGCCGTTTGTCGATCACAGAAAAAGTAATGTCGCCGAAGCTCGGGCGGCAAAACAACTGTCTCCGATAAGGGTGCAAGGTTCGGTTTACTTCACGGGTTATTAGCTTTTGACGTTCGACAGTTCAAACCGGACATGAATACTCAGCTAATATTGAAGCTTTTTAATAAACAAAATGAGTACTTTCATTTAGATAAAAAATCAATCCGACAATTCATATAGGCTTCCTTAAAAAAATTCACAAAAATTGCCTTTTTTTGCGCTTCTAGGTATACAGACCCCCTTAAAAGGCTAACAATGACGTTAGTTTATTAATGATTCGGAAGCATAAAGCAAATAAATCTTTTCCTACGTGAACTTCTGAAGACCTGAAAACACTGTTCGACCTCTTTATAAATATGCTTCATTCTCAGGCTACATTCAGTAAAACAGTGAATATCCGACATAATATGGCTGGGCCTAGGTCGAATAATCGGGGAGGTCGGATAATAGACGTTATATTTTATTCAGTAGGAAAAAACAAACTTTAGACATAAATTATTTTAATTATATCTTCAAAATATGTTAAATCGACTCTGTTCTTCAAGTGAAACCAAACTATGTTATTAATTCTGTGTGAAAATTGTCCAATTTTATTTTATTTTAAATTTAGTAAAACTCCATGTGGCGTTAACGTTTTTTAATTAGATTTAATTCTGTGTTCCAAACTAGCCAACATTTGAACTCCGACTGGTTACATTTCTTTTTGTTCTGTTTAAGCTACCTATACAATTCTTAATTTGTGAGAGAAACAGTAATTCCATGTTTTGTATTACAATATTACATTTGTAGTTAAAATATACAGTTTTGTTCTCTTAAAGCTTAAGATTACAGGGTGTTTCTTACAATGTCCCTAAAAAATTTGTTTTGACTAAGAATTCGATAATTATTTTAATCCCGCCGTGAAGACGCCGTCTTCTCAATTGGTAACTTTACTAGCTTCGCTACCGGTCAATTGAATTCTGCCCTTGTGGTTCTTAAAGTGACAACACCAACCAAATTATCAGCGCCAGGGTGTGTCTTCATGATTCTTCCGAGGGCCCAAGTTGATGGTGGCAGATTGTCGTCTTTCAGAAGCACCAAATCCCCGACCTCCAATTTGTCTTCGACTCGAGTCTACTTAGGACGATACTGTAGGCTGGTCAAATATTCCATATGCCAACGTTTCCAGAAGTCCTGGACCATCTTTTGGACTAGTCTGCATCTTGTTAGGATTGATGTCTTCAGGTGTACCATCGAAGGTTCAGGAAGAGTAGTTATGGGCTGGCCGATTAAAAGATGAGCTGGAGTGAGCGCGTCAATGCTGCTTATGTCGTCTGTGAAGGGCATTAAGTGTCTGGAATTCAGGATGCCTTCTACTTCCGTAAGTAGTGTAGAAAGCTCTACGAAGGTTAAGCGTGCTTCTCCGATAATCTTCTTCAAGAGGTTTTTTACCCATATGCCGCCGAAGTGTGGCGCTGAGGGGGGGTTGAAATGCCATGTTATATTGCGACTTAATAGGTAATCTGCAATTAGAACATTATGAGTCAGTGAATTAACTATATTATAACGTTCGTCTAGTTTTCTTTTTGCACCCACAAAATTTGTGGCATTATCGCTATTTAAATTGGAAGGAATGCCTCTTCTTCCTATGAAACGTTTCAGACAGGAGATAAATTCGTCCGCTGACAAATCGCTAGTGACTTCTAAATGCAAGGCCCTTGTGCTGAAGCAAACAAAAAGGGATATGTAGCCTTTAGTTGATCTTGCTCCTCGTTCTGTATGAAGGAGTACTGCTACCGGACCTGCATAATCTACACCGACGTTTTCGAATGCTCTAGAAATCGATAATCAATGCGAAGGTAAATGTGCCATTAACTGTTGAGATACTGTTGTCCTCTGTCGTATACAGGCCACACAGTGTTTGATATGACTCTTCACCATCGATCTGTAAGAGAGTATCCAGTATTTCTGCCTTAGGATGCCAAGTTATTGGGACGTGCCGACGTGATAATGCCGTTAATGAATGTCTGCGATTAGAAGCTTAACGAAAATGTGATTCTTTGGTAAGATTACTGGGTATTTTGCGTCGTATGCACAGTTCGCGTTTTCTAATCGGCCCCCGACACGTAGAATCTGTTGCTTGTCCAAGAAAGGTGTGAGGGAATATAGTTTACTTGAGTTCTAGTAGGCTTGTTCCGCCGGATAGCGTTAATTTCATTTTGAAATGAGTCTGCCACGCTGAGGAAGTTTTGTTAGAGGAGAGCTTACAGTTGTTTAAAAATCGAATGCATCTACCGAGAATGCGATAAATTCACCTTAAGGAAGATCTTTTTGAAATAGGATATCCAAGGTGTCATTGAAGTTGGAAAAATAAGCATCGATGTATGTTTCTCTTCGTTTGATGTTTACTGCATCTATGATTTTCGCTGGGTTGAGTTTGATCCTAGTTGTTCAGTCATCTTTGAGCCATAAAGGGCCATTCCACCAGAGTGTTGAATTCAAAATAGTTTTAGGGGCAAGTCCTCTGGAAGCTATACCGGGTTATCTTTTGATGTCAGGTATCATGATCTTGGTAATGTTGTCAAAATTTCCGCTGTTCGGTTTCCGATGTAGCATTTCCACTTGTTAGGAGGTGCAGAGAGCCAAGCTAAGACAACTTCTGAATTTGTCCAGGCAAAACACTGTAATTTTGGTTTTTCAAATGCCCATTTTACTGCCTGAATTAGTCGAGTCAACAGTAGAGCTCCGTGTTGCAATAGCTAAAAATGTAATTTTTAAGTTTTAATTAAAATTTCATAAGTTTGATTATATTATTAATAAAATATTTTTATTAAAATCCACTTTAATAATATCCAATCAGACTGTACTGTCAAATATATTTTGGTCAACCTGTACACTTCGATAAATTTTGAATAGTGTGAAACACAAACACTTTGAAATATATAATAATCATTTATTCATTGACAATAAAATACTGTACTCTGTACAAAGAAAATATTGAACAAACTATCTATGTATTAAATGTAAAGTAGGATACAAAAAAAAGGTAAATAGATTTTTAGTCTAGCCAGAACAACCAAACTGGAAACAACTAAAATAAAAATAAAAAGTTTCAAATAAATAAAATTAAGAAATACTTTTTTTTTAATTTAAAATATAATGTATCTCAAGGATTTCAGATATAAAAGGAAGTTTTAGAATTTAGTGCTTTGAGACTACGCCCCATATCAATTAGGAGCTCTATATCACCTAACCACTTCACTCCGCATAGCTCTAATCGTGGAATAGATACCTCTTTTATAGGTGCTACTGTCGTTTTTGCAGTAACTATAGTTACTTGCATCTGTTGACCATAAAGTGTTTGCCCACAATATACGGCTGCTCTGTAAGCTGACTCCGAAGCGTCTGAAAACCCATGTAGTTGGAAGTTACCGTCTTGAGTGGACAACCATCGCGGGATGCGAAGCTCACTTATGTTATGAATGTTGCTTCTGATGTCATTCCAGTCCTTTGCTAAGTTACTGGAAATGGGCTCATCCCAACTTTAGCCTTTGCAGTATAATTTTGAATAAAACTGTTATGGGTGCTAGTAGTCCAAGTGGATCAAAGATTCGACTAGATTCAGATAGAATGTTTCGTTTGGTAGTAGCTAGAACCTTAACGCACCTGGATTTTCATCAAATTTTAAAGACGTTGTGCTACATCTTGCAGGGGAAAGCGCGTCAAGAAATTGCTTAAAGTTGGATGCCCACTTTCTGAGTTGGAAATCTCGAGATTGTAGAAGGGAAGATAGTTCTTTTTGCAGTTCAATAGCCTTATCAATCGTATCTGTTCCCGCCATTAAATCGTCAACATAAAAATTGTTTTCGATCATGTGTGCTGCTAAAGGATTTTGTTCTTTAAACTCAATTGCTAATTGCTTTAAGCATCTTGTAGCCAAAAATAGTGCGGCAGCAGTACCATAAGTAACTGTATTGAGCCACAGGTGCTGGATAGGTTGTCCTGGATTTTCTCTCCAGACAATCCGCTGGTAGTTTTTATCTCTCTTGTTTAGTATCACCATCCTAAACATCTTCTCGATGTCCGCTGTGAACGCAACCTTGTTTAATCTGAATGAAAGCAAAATGGGAAACAAATCTCTTTGTATTTTTAGTCCAACGAGTAGGTTTTAATTAAGTGATGCACCTTTAGAAGTAGTAGCGGAACCGTCGAATACTACTCGCAGTTTAGTGGTGGTACTTGAAGGTCTCAGAACTGGATGGTGAGGGAGGTAGACGTGTTCTTCTTTACTGTTAAGAGTACTCACAGGTACTGGTTCTAAGTGACCCATATGCTTATTTTCCTCAATGAAGGCACAGTATTCCTTTTGAATAGAAGGATTGCGTAGAAATGTTCGTTCCAGGGACTTCAATCTTCACACTGACATGTCTAATGAATTTCCAAAGGGTTCAACATCTTCCTTGAAGGGTAATCGAACTGTTTATCGTTTTGACTCTTGATCTACATTATAAGTTAAAGTGAAATGCTATTCGCATTCTTGTTCTTCAGCAGTGTAGCGGGAGTTGTGATGATGCACCTCCTCTATTTCCCAAAATTTTCGAAGAGTTGAATCAATCTCAGCAATATCTGTATGAAGCGAGGTCAGTGATGGTGTCTCAGGTATATTGACAAGTGTACCGGCGACAATGTATCCAAACATCGTGTTCTGCATTGCAGGAAGATTTGGTGAGAAGATATGTTTCTCTTCTCGAAGAATTTGAATAAAGTGCTCAGCGCCTATAAATATAATATCTATTTTACTAGATTGATTGAAATGCGGGTCCGCGAGCTTGGATTCCTTGATGAAGTTCCAATCATTCAATCTGTCTAAGATGAATGCGTGTGCCACAATTTTTTGCGAACAATCGTGTAGTGGTGCAATTGTAAGCGTTACCTTTCCTTTGGTGTATCCTGATCTTGCTGAAGCTAGGCCTTTTATGCCTCTCGCGTTTAAGTCTCAATCTTTGTACACATTCTTCCGATACGAATGAAGCCTGAGATCCTGAATCGATTAATATCCGACATGGTTGCACTGCTCCTGTGAAATCCCTCACATACACTTGAGTGCTTGGTGTCCAGAGCTGAGGCAATTGAAACATAGAGCCTTTTTGGAAACGAAGCTACGTCTTGATGGTGTTTCCATCCTTTTGAATTCGGGCATTTGAAAAGGGAATGAGTTTGCATGCATTTTGTACACTTAGCCGAAGTATCAGAGTGGTGTGTGCGAATGGCTGTCTTGTTGGACTGCACCTTCTTGATTGGTTCGAAGGCCTCTAGTGCGTAACAGAGGTTGTTTAAGAAATCGAGGAATTCTTGAAGGGTCGGCAAGTCCTTGGTTGCGACTTCTTCATCCCACGCTTGGCGAGTTTTAGGGTCTGTTTTGCTTAGCACAATATATATATATATAAGCCATGGATCTCTTCATTGGCTTATTCTCCCAACGCTCCTATCCCTCGTACTAATTCATCTGACGTATCCGTGAGTTGACGCAAAATTGAAAAAGATGCTTGGGCAAGACTAGGCTGATTTAAGAACGGCTGAATGTAAGAATTTAGAATATGCCCCTTCATGTTATAGTGATCTACAAGTTTTGACCACGCTTCCTTGTAATTAGCTTCTGTTATAATTATATGTCTGATTAGTAAGGCAGCTTCGCTTTGAGAAGACCCTTCAGGTACAGTAATTTGTGTACTCCAAACAGGCCTGCCCTGTTATTAACTGATTACTCAAGGAGATCTTTAAACGAAGGCCAATCATTTTAGTTGCCACTAAAAGATTGAATATGAACCGTTTGTAGTTTAATTTCAAGGGCGCTGTGGTTGTTATCTAAAGATGAATGACTAGCAAAATTGTCAAACATAGTTCGTTACTGATGAACAAACTTGCTCATGGTAGAGTAAAGATCTTCGACTGTGGGGTTGTTAACCAATTCATTTGCCTTCAAGGCTTTGAGCCCCTTTAGAAGTAACGGTTTCACAAAATAATATTTTTCTTCGAATTCGGAGAATTTAGAAGCGACATCCAAACCGACCAATTTATCGTCAACCGCAATAAATTCTTGCATTATCCTTTCTAAATATTCTAACCGAGTTTAAAGTTCTTCAAGTGTTCTTTTATCGGACGGTATGCTTTCAACAAATGAATTTAGCTTAGTTAAAGAGCCCTTTGAACGGCCTCGTTGACCCTTCCATACCCCTGTTTCACTCATTTTGACCTTAAATGTCTTTAAGTCCGTTAACCTTGCTGTTATATTATAACATGTAACTGTTTTTACCATTGGTTTTTAACCGACTTCCCAAAAACACAGAGGTTCTAAGTTCGACGCGTATTTTTTTTTTAAATTTTTTAAATTTTTTTTTTTTATGTCTGACCGGGCATAACTTCGTAACGCGTCGACCGATTTTGATGATTCTTTTTTTGTTGGGTAGAGTATGTTCACCGATTGGTACCATGCCAAACAAATTTTTGTTAGGGTGGAGGTGGGGGGTGGGGGTGAAACCTAACTTTGTAACGCGTGGTCCGATTTGGATGGTTCTTTTGTGTTGTACAGAGTATGATCCCCCATTGCTAATAGGAGAAAAAAATGTGGCCTAGGGTAAGGTGTGGGGGGGGGAGGGGTAGGTTAACTTTGTAACGAGTGGATCGATTTGGATAATTCTTTTTCTGTTGGGTAGAGTATGTTCCGTGGTTGATACCAGGAGAAAAAATTTGTGGAGGGATGGGGGTGGGGGTGGAACCTAACTTTGTAACGCGTGGTCCGATTTCGATGGTTCTTTTTCTGTTGTATAGAGTATGATCCCCCATTGCTAATAGGAGAATAATTTGGTCCTACGGTGAAAGGTGTGGGTAGGGGGGAGGGGTTGTCTAACTTCGTAACGCGTGGACCGATTTGGATAATTCTTTTTCTTTTGGGTAGAGTATGCTCGCTGGTTGATACCACGAGAAAAAAAATTGTTGGGGTGGGAGAAGAGGGGTGGAACCTTACTTTGTAACGCGTGGACCGATTTGGATTGTTCTTTTGCTGTTGTATAGTGTGATCCCCCATTTCTAATAGGAGAATAATTTGGTCCTATGGTGGTGGTGGGGGAGGGGGTGGGGTAGTAACTTCGTAATGCGTGGACCGATTTCGATGATTCCTTTTCTGTTCAGTAGAGTATGTTCCTTGATTGATACCATGAGGAAAAAAGTTTAGTGAAATGGGGGTGGGGTAGGGGTTATAACTAACTTTTAACGCGTGGACCGATTTGGATGGTTCTTTTCATTGTATAGAGTCGAAGACACTAAAAAGTGAAAAATAAAATAGTTTTTAAAAAAAAGTTGAACCGACTTCACAAAAAGCGCTAAAAAGCATAAAATAATTTTTAATTGCATATCTATTACGACATTTTGAAGTCGGTGCAAATTAAACAAATAAAAGAACTACATAACCACAATTGAAAATAATACATAATACTGCCTGAACGTTTCAGCTCACGGGATCAAAAGGAGGGACGATTAAATACTTTTGTTGTAGTTGTTTGGTTTGTTTGATTTGCAGCGACTCCAAAATTTCGTAATAGATATAAAATTAAAAATTATTTTATGCTTTTTAGCGATTTTTGTGAAGTCGGTTCAACTTTTTTTTTAAAAAACTATTTTTAGTACTAAGTTTGGTAGAGATTAATAATTTACTGTTTTATAATTTATGATTTGCTTAATTCAATTTCATAGTTTCTCAAATTCAAAAAATTAATTTTGGCCTTGCTTGGAGGCTGCGTTTTGATTCCATATTTTTTCCTTTGGCTGATGGTTTTTGTTCCGCTATTGCATGTGTTTTAAGCTCTTCCGGTTGCAATCGATCAATTCTTCGAGCTCTCTCCAGCATTCCCGGGTTTCGGCACCATTAATTTATGTGTAAAAATTGTCCAATTGTATTTCTTTGCTGTGAAGCTAATTTGTTTCCTTCTTGCGACGCGTTGGATACTAAGGTTTTAAATTTAGTAAAACTCCATGTGGCGTTAAAGTTTTTTAATTAGATTTAATTCTGTGTTCCAAACTAGCCAACATTTGAACTCCGACTGGTTACATTTCTTTTTGTTCCGTTTAAGCTACATACCTATACAATTCTTAATTTGTGAGAGAAACAGTAATTCCATGTTTTGTATTACAATATTACATTTGTAGTTAAAATATACAGTTTTGTTCTCTTAAAGCTTAAGATTACAGGGTGTTTCTTACTTACTTCTTAAAATTTGTTTTGACTAAGAATTCCATAATTATTTTAATCCTAAACAAATTCTTTTTGGTACATTATACTTGTAGAATAGAAATGTAAAAATATATTTTTAAATGGACTGACTAATAGATATCTCATACACAATTTTACACGCAGCGGTAAAACCTTTTATAATATAAAGCGAAATATTTACGTTGAATTTTAAACTTGTATATTAGCTTGAAAAATTCCTTATATACACAAAATTATTTATGGTAATAAAAGCTTTCTTTATATTGCGACCAAAATGTATAACTCCTTCTTTTTATTGAAATCGAAATATGAGCTTAAATGAGCTTTTAAATTCGTATATACACTTGTTTGGCTGTACTCGGTTTCCTTGTTTTCCGTTTTTTAATTGTCATAACATACAAAAGTTAAAAAAATCGTAATATTTAAGTAGTTTTATAACCAAATAAACAATATCTTAAAATATACAATCTTACGTAAACATTTTAAGGTTCTAAATAAAACAAACAGTACGAAATGTTCCTAAAGATTTTATGCATTCGTCACATTAAGTAGTATGAGTTTGGCCATTCCTGGAATAGACTGTCATCTATTTCTATCAGCTAGGTGACCTTGATTTTTTAGGTCTTTTTCATATTATAATAAAAAAATATATATTATCAAAGAAAAAATCATCGTTACGAGAATAGAGACAACTAACTAAAAGTGAGCCAATTTGTTCAGTAATTTCACTGTATTAAACTACATTTAATATTAGTAAGTAGTATGTTAACCGATTAATGCCTGAAAAACAAAAACCAAAATTAGTTTTCTTACCATGCAAAACAAATTAATTGAATTTATTTTTTCTAAAAGTACTTTTCCGACTATTTTTGAGAACGCTCTTTCATAGTTTGACATCAGAATTAGTAAAAAAAATTAGAAAAATACAAGTTGGTTGTAATTTAGTTTAATTTGTTTGAATTGTTCAGAAAGTTCGCTAGAATTTTTTAAGATTTTTTAAAAACATTTTTGGATTTCTCGAAACAATGAATTTTTCGGAAAATCCAAAAATGACTCCGAATAATCTGAAAAAATTCAGCGGTACTTTTTGAACAATTCCAAGCACTTTTTATTCGAAGAAAGATCTTTCTTTTGAATAAATATTATAAATTTTTTTTTCAATCATAATTATTTATTAATCGAAAACTGTTCACTACTAGAAAAAAAAAATTTATAGAGCAAAAGATTTTTAAAATTACGTAAAAAATGCGCTTGAATTTTTTTCAGATTTTTTTGAGTCATTTTTGGATTTTACGAAAAACTACTCCCCAAAAATGTTTTTAAAATGTGTGAAAAACGTTTTTGACGTATTTTTTGAATAATTTTAAGCACTTTCTGTTCTATAGATTTTTTCCTGAAAGTTCGTAATATTCGGTAAAAAAATTGTCAAGTTTTGCACCATTTAAGCCGCCTTATTGAGTTTTGAAAAAAATCAAACGTCATTTTGAAAAGTATACATTAATAACACAATATTAATAAATTTAAACCTATCCGGAATACGAGATTATGTTAAAAATTTTCCTAAATTTTCTCCAAAATTCATTTAATTAATAAACTTGTCTTTTATTTCTAATAAATTGCCCATCTTATTACCTTCCCAAAAAGACACAACATATTCAGGTGGAGAAAGGACATAGAAATTAATACTGAGAAAGCCTTTCGGGGAATATTATTAAAATCTGCAGTTTAGAAAATTAAACACATACTAACGCGAAATGCTTCTTATTTTTGAGACCGAAATCTATGGTTCCAATTCTGCTACTAAATCATCTCTATCGGTAAGAGGCCTTAAATTAACTACATTGCCAACAAGCCAAGGTATCGGTGCACCTCGTCTAATCCAGCGGTATGGAAATGTTTTAATTAATATTACCTTTATAATCTTGGCAGTATGTGCTGAGTCTCTCTTATGATTGTCAGGGTCTTGCCCGACGAGGGTGATTATTTCTCCTCGATGTTGGCAGAGTCTTCCGATGTTTTAGATCGCAATTCCGTGCTGTTTTAAGTTACACTTCCGTTTCCTTTTAAACTTCGAAAGTCCGCAAAAATACCCCTCTTTTGGGTGGATGTTAATTAGGAATTCTCCTTTGATATTCCAGTATAGCCGTTCTATCGTGTCCGTCTCCTACGATACCTGTAAATTATATCCGCGTATTCCTCAAAAGTTATTTCTGACAATTTTAATAATTTTAGCTTAAGAACACCCGCAGTTACCGATTCTTGCTGGCAGACCGTCTTTCATAGTAAAATTAGTAAAATCTCCATCATATTTTTCTTTATATGATATAACACTAACAGCTAATAAAAACTGTAAAATAAATTACAATTACCTTTTTATAATTTTTTTTATATTTAAAAAAAGTTACCTGTGAATTTTCGACCCTAAGAAATTTTGTTTATTTAACGAATTGCCTAACTACAGTGCAATAAAATAATTAAGTAGTTAGGGACTTCTAAGGAAGCGGTTTTCCTAATACTTTGTTCACCTTGACATGTTCTTTCTTTTTCGAAAGGTAATAAGATGAGGAATTTTATAAAAATTAAAAACAGGTAATTAATACACCTACATACATTTCCAAGAAAATTTGGAAAAATGCTGAACCAATGGTAATCAGCAAATATTTTTGTTTACTTTCGTAAGTGCAACGGTAAAAGTTAGAGCGACATTTTTAATATTTTTAAAAAGGACATTTTAATGGTAGTTTTTGGAGTTTGTTTGATGTCGCTGTGCTTAAGAACATTAAAAAAAATGTAATCGACTTCACGAAAACCGCTGAAAAGTCCAAATTAATTTTTAATTTTATGTCTATTACATTTTGAAGTCGGTGCAAATTAAACTAGTGGGGTGGGTCCAGATTCTGGGTATCGCATCATTGGTGCGACCCTTGAGGTCCACACGAACAACTTCCCAGTTAATAACAATTTTTAATTGTTATTAACAATATTAAATTATTATTAACAATATTTCATTGTTAATAGCGATAAATTTCATGATCATAGTACAAACGAGTAAGTGAAAACTCAATAAAATTCATACTATACATTAATATCAACTATTTATGGTTTTTTTAATGTTACAAAAAACTATAAAAGTTCTGGATTTTTTAAAGTATCGAGTTGTATCAGAACCAATTAGATCAGTTGAATCTTTTTCAGAAAAAAACTTTCGCCCACTCTCATTTAAAAATACTTAAAAAATTGATATTTTAAATTAATAAATCAATAAACTAATGAATTTAATTTATCAGGATAATTTCGTTTAATTAGATGCAAATTTTTTTTTAAAAATTATTCCGTTATAGCACTATTTTTTACTTAAAACCAAATAAATGCACTCTGTTTGGAATTCATTTGTTATTAATAATTTTGAATGGTTATAAACAATTAATAATTGATATAAACGATTCTTAATTGTTATAGACCATTTTTAATTGATATAAACAAAGTTTATTCATAAAAGAAATTTTTTGTGGTAACAAAAATTTCAATTGTTTATAAGAATTTTCAATTGCTATGAACAATCTTCAATTTTGTGTTCAATTTCCAATTTTCATAATCAATTTTCAACTAAGTTAAACCATTTTTTATCATTATATATTTATTATTGTTATAAACAATTATTTATTGTTATAAACAATTTTTTATCATTATAAACAATTTCTGTTCATAATAAATTGTTATTATCCGACTTTTTGATGTCAAGAACGTCATCAGAACAAATTATATCGAAGAAATCCTTTTCAAGAAAGTCTAAAATCAACTTTTTTTCAGTTTTTTTGTTTAAACAAAAAAACGGCTGAACCGAAATTGATTAAATTTCTTTCAGCTCTTATTGACAATAATACGCTTCGAATGGAACCATAGCGAAGTCGTTATCATTTTTCGTTCGCGAGATTTCGTTGTCGAAAAAAGTGGGTCCGAACGTACGTACGTACGTACGTACACACACACACACACACACATACATGTGTTCAAAAACATGCGTAAAACACTATGGTGACTTTGAAATGTAAAAAAAAATTAAAACTAAAAATTTTGAAAATCGGGCCCATTACAATAACTTCCTATATGTGGGAAGTTAACAAGCAAAACAAATACAACAAAAGTAGTTTATTCTCCTTCTATATGATTCCGTGGGCTGAAATGTTTAGACATTTTTATAATATAGTATCTTCAATTGTGATTGGTTATTTGTTTTTTTAACTTGCTCCGAGTTCAAAATATCGTAATTGATATAAACAAAATTGATTTATGCTTTTTAGCGCTTTTTATGAAGTCGGTTCAACTTTTTTCCAAAAACTATCTAATTTTTCAATTTTTAGTGTCTTCATATATATGACTAGAAAACAAAATTCTTGCCATGGATCTAGTAAGCCATCCCTGTATTTTCGAGCGGCATTAATTGGCGGTCATTGATGATGAAGTTAACCTTCATTGGCTTTCTGTTTCAAGAGAAGGACATGGTTGTTCACTTACCGATGTTTAATGTAAGGCGGTTGACGGAATACCAGTTGTGGTAGGTGTCAAATTCTCAATTTTTAATAAGACTGTCGGTAACGCAACGCAAACAATGCGGACGAATTTTAGAATGGGAAAAAATCAAAGATACGTCGATAATGTACACGAAAGAGCAATGGCTCGATATGGCTATCCTGTGACACTCCAGAGGTGATAAGAATTTGCTCAAACAAGGCTTCGCGAAACGAGACCCACTGAGTACGATCAGACAGATGCGAAGAGAATCAGTCAACAAAAATACATAAACCAAATAATAATAAGGAATAGCTTGAATACAAATATTCTATGATTTATTTGATCGAGCGTCTTGTTAAAATCAATAAAAATGCAGTCGACCTGCCTACCACCTTCAATAGAAGAGATGCAGAGATTGTAAAACTCCAACAAGTGCATGGTGGTCGATTTGCTTTCATAACATCTCAAATTAAGGACATCCCAAACTAAGGACTCATAAATTTTAGAGGTACAACTAAAATTAGCGAAGGGTCTACAATTTTAAATATCGTACTGGTCTCACATTTTTTATGTAGAGGAAGAATTAGAGACGAAACATCGATCATTCCAGATACCACAGTTCTGTGTGGGGAAGCAAGGTTATCAGTAAAATACAAAGTACATTGATTGGCTAAAGAAAAGGACGGCATCAAGCACTATTCGGAATGAGAAGGCACCTTGCACCAGGCAGGAATTAATCCTGCTGCTAGCAATTATGCTGGGTATGGCTGCAGTTCTAGAGAGAGAGCTTATCTGACCTCAAAGTGGTAACAGTGTGCGAAGCCTGAGATGGAGATGCTGGATCAACTGCTCGAAAACGCCGCCTACGGCGACGCCGAAATGTAGGAGTATCCGCAGGGGCAGACGCAGGTGGCACGCCCGCAGCAAGATCACAAACAAGAGAAAATTATGATCCTGCGGGGGTAGGGCCAACCTCGTTACAATTCGTGAAACGTCTGATGTCGGAGGCGATGAAGTCGATGAGGTCCGAATTCCTTACAGCGGCCGTAGATCAGAGAGAAAGATTTCCTTAAACATGTCTAATTCAACTGCGGATGTCCTCCGTAACGCAGAAAATTGGTCCAGGATTGGTAAATAGCGGCAGGTGGACGTGGGGTAGAGGTAGCCAAAAGAAGCAGTCTTGCAGGCGTTTCTAGAGAAGAGCTCACGAGGCATTTTAAGTAGCACACTGGCGTTGGCGGTCAGTACCTCGGTAGTGAAAATTAATTTGTCAATCTTACAGTTCATCGAATTGATGGCGTCTGTAAACAATAGTAAACTAGCCCGATTTGCAGAGATGTTGCTTATTTTATTCGCGATCAAAGAGCTGTCATTGGACAAAAAGTTCACTAAACTCCTCATGAGGATGTGGAATGCTACTTTTCGGAGTCAATAAGATAAATAATGGCAGAGGAGTGAAATGTTTTATTTTATCAAATCTCCTGACTACTTACTTATTCCGCTGAAGCATTGACTCAAAGTAGATCGTGGCGTCATAAATTATCCCCTAGTCACTGCTATTGGTCCTATGCAATTTCTGTCCAGCAAGCAGTACCTATAGCTCGGTAGACGCCACATCCGTAACCCATAATTACTTTCGAGCTTTGAGTATATCATCTAATGTTAAATAAAACTATTTAACTTAAAAGTTTTTTACCTATTTTTAGTACTGTTTTTTTTTCGAAACGATTCTGCTTTCTATGAAAATTGTAGTTTATTATTTTTACGGCCAAACATACACTTAATCCTTGCTTATTAAGCCCATATACGCCTTCGAATTTGCCATGTTTACTCTATTGCAACTTCAAAGAGAAGTAAATCGACCGTAAGAATGTCTCTCGATGATATGAATTTAGCTGTGTTAATACGTGCCTGCATAAAAAGGTGTCTATTGACGCTTTACCATTTAGAATAAGGGAAGGATTTAAAAAAATATTCGGGCCTATTTATTACGCTTTGATCATAACAATACATTCGCTTAATCTTGTAGAGAAAGTGGAATGAGCAGCAAAAAGGTTGAGAGAAACGTTTTCAATGGAATGTGAAACGCTATTCTATTTAAAAGTGATTCTGCAGGTCGACACGGCCACATATTCTTGGAATAAAGCTCAGTTTATTAGTGATGGGAGATTCAGGTTCGCACATAAGGGATGATTGAACTCACAAACCGGCACATCCTGTTTAAGTTAAGTCCCAATGCTTCCTTTAGATATTCCTGCAAGATGGAACTCATATATCATGTTATATGTATACCTATTAATTTAATATATGTATCTCTAGTAAAATTCCTTGACTAGAGGATGATAACTTGCTTTTTATTTAGAGATTTCTCACTAAATTTAGTCCTCGGATGGTTTAAAACTGAAACTAACGGTAATTAAAAGCCGACTTCTCGGATGATCTGTTGAAATTAATGGAAGCTTGTCAAGAAAAGTTATTCTCAAATGAAATTTGCACGGCTAATTTATATCTCGATCCTCATTTTAATTTCTTGGAATCAAGCTCTATATATATGAATTTCAAAAAGACAGCAGACGTAAGAAAATTTTCTTGAAAAAGTTTGAGCAGCATTAATTTTCCTCCAATTAGGAAAACCTTTGGGAAATTAAATTGAAAGTCGACGTTAATACTATTTAAAATAAAGTTTGTTCGGCTTAATTTATTATTTCTAGGGCTCGTACAAAAACTTTTAATTTAATAAAATTTTAAAGAGATATACAGGGTGTTTAAGATGTGACGTGTCAAAGTGAGTGGGGTGATAGATCTCACCTAGCCAAATAAAAAAATTTATGGCAGGAGGGGTTATCTCAACCGTTTGGGAGTTACAGGGTGATTCATAAATTTCAGTTATTCGTGGTATGCACATTACTCTTTTATTTTTATCTTCTGATCCACCCAACATAGCGACATAAAACAAAGGTTTAAAAACTACTATCCCAATGATATTTCCAAAATTGTCAACAATGTTGATCTAACTCCTGCCATTGCAGGTACAATCACTTCCAAAAGTGAAAAAAATAGTTTTCCGTTACACAAAATTCAGCATTTTCCCAAACTTTTTCAAAATTCATGTAATTAGTATACCCCTTTTTTATTTGATTATTATTTCACCTTTCCAAAAAGGTCCAATTTGCCCAGGTAAAGAAAGGGTGTAGAAATTTATAACTAGAAAACTTATCGGGAAATATTTGAAAATCTGTAATTTAAAGAAACTTAACTCTAAAATCCTTTTTATTGAATTCAAAAGGTATTAAAAATTATCTTATTAAATTACAAAAAAAATGTTAAATGTCCACCTGGCCTTTGGATGCATTTCAACAATCTACTTCTAAGTCCCTTTTTAAGGCGTATGGAAGCCTCTCTCCTGTATTTTCGTCACTGCATTCCCAATTATGCTAACTAAATCCTCCCTAGTGTTAACAGGGCTTAAGTAAACTTCATTGTTCCCCATAAGAAAAAGTCCAAAGGGGTAAGGTCTGGAGCTGTTGCAGGCCAAGGAATCGGTGCACTCCGTCCAATCCATCGGTTCGGAAATTTTTCACTTAATATTGCCTTAACATTGTTAGCAGAATGCGCTGGTGCTTCATCGTGTTGGTAAAACATGTCCGTTCGGCAGAAGTTTTAGAAGTTTCGGGTTGTTTCTTCCTGTCTTGTGAAATTACACTTTTTGTTTCTCTTAACCTTCGGAAAGTCCGTGTAAATCCCCCTTTTTGGGGTGCTCGCCGATTAGGAAATCTCTTTAATATTCCAGTACAGTCGCTCTCTCGTTTCCGTCTACTACACCATAAACGTAATTAATATCCGCGTATTCCTCAAAAGTAAATTCTATCATTTTTTTTATAATTTTTGCTTAAAAACACCCGCACTCATTGATTTGTTTTTCAACTATGTTAGGTATTCTTGCTGACTGAACCTTTTTTATAGCAAAATTCCCCCCCCCCCACCCACCCTTGCCATACAATTTTTTGTTGGGCTAGGTGAGTTCTATCACCCCACTCATTTTGGCACGTCAGATTTGAAACACTGTATAGTTGTCATTATAAGCTTTAAGATCAGAACCATTTCAGCCCAGCTTCAGTGTACAAGCTCGAATCTTGCCATTTCGTCTCGGGAAAGTATTTTCAAACAAAGTAAATCTCCATAGATGTCGAGGAGTAGGAGGATCGTTAAAAATTAAGACGTCGTTATTTTTAACTTCCTTTGTCCCTTGTTCGCCGAAAACTTCGAAAATTCAATTCCAATGGATCCTCCTAAATATTCGTTGATATGATTTTTTCCACTTTTACCAGAGGAGTGTGAAGCTGTTCCATCGTTAGAACTTCACGGGGGATCGTTATTTTCAAGGAGTCCTTAACGAGTTTAAGAAGTCTCTCACAAAATCTATCCCACCATGTGGCGCGTTCGACCCTTGGAAGAAACATTCAAGCCTTGCATTCTTTAAAGAGTGTATAACCTGACTGAGAATTTTCAAGTCATTTTAGGCTCTCTTGCAAGTTCTTACGCTGTTGTATATAATAAGCTTTGGCATTCCACGACAATTAAAACAAGCTTTAAAGCCACGATGGAAAAATCCGTGGTCAAGTCTAGAACAATTTCCAAATGTACTACACGAGTAACCACACAAGTAGCAAGCATATATAAACTTTCCTTGTGGTGTCGTCCTCTGAAGTTTGACGCATATATAAGGCAAAATATAAACCTGTAGTTTCAAATGTTTTTCGTGCAAGCAGCCGTGTCTTCGGTAAGGATGTAAGGACTTGTGAGGCGGGCATAGCTTTTAATCAAACGTATCGCACAACGCAAAAGAACTGATTTAACTAACTGGCGAACCTTTATAACCCAAAATCTCTTACGCAGTCCTGTAAGAACAACATTGCCGCCTTCATGCAAAACTCGTGCATGCATTTCTTACCAAAACCAAAATAAGTGCGATTGTTTAGGGGGTAAGATAAAGAAAGTTTCATTAAAATTAAGTTCAAGCTTAAGAAGTCAACTTCCAACTTTAAGTAATCCCTGATGGTCTAAGCAAGGATTCCGAGCTAAAATTGTAGATTGCCTTGATATATACACTAATATACAGTGCTGGAAATAATTTTAAACTCAACAATATTTTATTCGTTTTAATAACAATTTTCAAATTTTAGGGTGTGGTAGTAGAAAAATTAAAAAAGTATTTTATAGTCTTTCTTAGCCAATATAAATTTATAAAAAAAAATAAGTAATAAAAAAAATTTTTAATATACTTTTTTTTGTTTCTTATATGAACTCAATTAACTTACACCGATATTTTAATTAATAATTAGTAGATATCCCTTTATTTTTATATTTTCTATTAGCATTCGAGGCATACTGTCAATTAAATTATTTAGGAAACTCTGACAATTATTCTTCCAAGCGGCAACAATTCTTCTTTTTAATTCGGCAACTGATTCAAGTTGCGACCGTTCCCTTGACATGATGCCCCATAGATTTTCTGTGGGGTTCAAGTCAGGACTTAAGGCGGGCCAATCCAAAGCAGGGATATTATTATCACGAAACCATTATTTTATTGTAGCTACAGTGTGAATGGATGCGTTATCCTGTTGGAAAATTAGGTCGTTGTTCTCAGCTCCTCTACTAATAGTAAAAATAAACTTTCTAGCACAGCTTGGTAAGACTGTGCGGTCATCCTTCCTCTAATAAGAGCAATTGATGATTTATGATCTTGTTTGGAAGCTGCCCAAATCATTTCAGAACCTCCACGTAGTGCACGGCTTAAAAATATTTTTTTTGTACTTTTTTTTCGAATGTCGTGCCAATAGAATATTAAATGGTATTGGACCCATCTTGTCCATCCAGATTGAATTTTTTCGTCGCTAAACATGACGTGAGACCAAATAGAACAATTTTGGACATATTTTTCAGCAAACTCTAATCTTCTTTTACAATGGCGTTCCTATAATTTCGGATTCTTGAGAATTTTTGTTAGCCCATTTGCGAACAAGGCGAGAACTATACTGGAGGTTAAAGCGCTTCACAATAAACTAAAATCAAGAATTCTATGTTTTTCAATTAGGTTCAACTCTTTACAACGAGGAATTTTAAAAGTCCACAACTACAAACAAAAATAATTGAAAACACAAGTTTTTAAAACTTTTTTACACTGACAGCAAACAAACCTAAAATGTCAAAACACACATTGTCATTTTTAATAAACATTGTCTTTTTTAATAAACATCTGACCCTATAAAAATCTATATCCATTTCTGAATCTGCATATTAATAAGTATCCACTACCACTAACCCAGAAGTTTCACTGCAGTTTAGAGCAGATTTTATTAAAATTTTGGGGATATTTTCGGCACTACTACTGTTCAAAGTTGCGTAATTTGATGAAAAAACTGTTTAAAAATTGGAAATTCCAATGTCATGTTATGTTCCTGATTGTGGAAAATGTTATGTCTGTTTGAGCTTCATACCACCAAATAGCCCCGTGGAGTTGTACGAGCCCTTAGCTTCTGCAGGGAAAGTTGGACAGCGCTGAACTAGCTTCCAAAATATTGCCTAGAGAACTGTCCTATTCTCTACGTAATCGAGCACCTTTACAGATTGCTTTTACGCGCACTAATTACGGCATGTTCGAGCCTGTTAACCACATGTGTAGTAGTACAGTCAATATAGCACGAAAAAATAGGGTTGCTCCGAAAACTGACCTACCGGAATTTGACTTGATAAATCGATAGGGTTGCATAAAAAAAGCTTAATGCTAGATTTCCGAATTGATCCCCCCCCCCCCTGTTTTTGAGAAAATCCAAAAAAAACTTTGGATGCGTTTTTCTCGGAATCTATGGGTTTTAGAGAAAAGTTTATTTAACAAAAAAATTTCCGGACATTGTTAACTACATTTTTTGTCATTGAAGCCAAGTCGTACGACTTAAATTACAAAAGGGAGGTGGCGCTAAAGTATCAAAAAAGTGGAAAAAATTATTTATTCTTAACGAAAATGCCAAAAAACCACTTTTTTGATACTTTAGCGCCACCTACCTTTTGTAATTTAAGTCGTACGACTTGGCTTCAATGACAAAAAATGTAGTTAACAATGTCCGGAACATTTTTTGTTAAATAAACTTTTCTCTAAAACCCATAGATTCCGAGAAAAACGCATCCAAAGTTTTTTTGGATTTTCTCAAAAACAGGGGGGGGATCAATTCGGAAATCTAGCATTAAGCTTTTTTTATGCCCCCCTAACGAGTTATCAAGTCAAATTCCGGTAGGTCATTTTTCGGAGGGTATCTGCTATATTTACTGTACTATAGATCTGCTAATGATATTGGATACGTTTTTGATATTAATGTGGACAAAGTGACACTTAAAAGGAGCATCTATAATTTGTGATTCGTTCTTTTGCTTGCACTGGTTTTGGTTTTAATTTTTCTTTTTTGTTTGTTTTGCATTTTGATGGAAACACTATTTTTATTATTATTATAAAACGCATGTATAGAGTCGTGAATGTGT
Organism: Leptarthrus brevirostris; assembly: GCA_964036015.1. Classification (NCBI taxonomy): domain Eukaryota; kingdom Metazoa; phylum Arthropoda; class Insecta; order Diptera; family Asilidae; genus Leptarthrus; species Leptarthrus brevirostris. Next base: position 42,760,375 of record OZ038371.1, read on the forward strand.
GTCTGTCTTTTGACCTGACTCTTATTAAGGATTTGCGATCTCTGTTGTCTTTGCACCCCCGATTGTTGTGTGTCGGCGTATTTTAGTGTGTTAATTACTAATACTATCTGCATGGGTTTGGGAGCCTCATTCGCCTTAATAATTTGTGATATTGTGGCGAATAGGTCCAATGATTCTAGGCTTCTGCCTATGAAGTGCGCCTTCTGAGTTAGAAGGATTAATTCTATTAATTCTATTATTATTATAGTAAAAATATAACAAAAATTTTTTCAGATATTTCAGATGAAGAGTATTTGTGCTGCCTTGGAAATTTTAATCTTCCCAATATCATGTGGGAGTGGTCAGAGGACGATCTGTGTTTAATTCCGTGTTTCATCAAGCCGTGAGAGTATAGTCAATACATTTGCTAGTTTTAATTTAATTCAAATTAATTCACATAGATAGCTTTTGATAGGTTTTTGGACTAACATAGGTTTTCTGAGTTCTGAATTAATTTTCAAAATAATTAAAGTACTTCATCAGCTTTTTAAGCCTGCATTATATCATCTTCCTATCGAAATTGTTATTGATTCATTTAAATTTGGTGATTCCATCAATGATCCAGAGTCTTGTAATTATTCTAAAGCTGATTGATTATGCCAAAATAATTACTATTTTGAATCGATAAATTAGGTTAGTGCTATAAACTTACGTGTTCATAATCTGGAGTCCTCATATTCGAAATTTTTGGAATAAGTTCATTTTTGCATTAATAGGTTTGTTCATCGTGTTAAAAGATGTCATCAGTCACACCCGCCCTGGTTCAATTGGGGCTTTTAAGATTAGGGTGCACAAATTATACATACGTAAGAATAATTGAGATAGTAACGCTTTTTGGACTTTTATCAGATCTAAATGCTCTTCTTTAACCACTCCCTTGCAATGGGAATAGAATGCTCTTGTGACATTCCTACTTCGTGAAACATATGTATATGTTTTTCGCTCACATTTTTCAATTTAACTATAACCCATGATATTTCCTTATCTACTAATACATAATTTTATGCTTAAAAATTGTTCATAATCATTGTTATGTATCAACTTTAATATTTAATTATTCTCTAAAGTCGGGAATTTTCTTGTCTTGCTGGAAGTTTTCTTACATTAAACCACTTCGCTTCCGAAATTTTGTCAACAATTGGAGAGGTATTGCAAAGTTGATGACTTTACCTAAATTATTTGAGTTTGTTGTTAAGGAGGCAATTTGTTTCCAACAAAATATATTTTATGTGGAAGATCTACGGTGACTAATTAAGCGATATTTAAGAAGTGTGCTGGAAATTATATTGAACAGAGTGCAGTTTACACAGATTTTATGAAGGCGTTTGATCGTGTTTTTTTTTAGCGGGATAGGTGAAAATCTTCCAAAAGACATAAAAGACATCGGACAGCACGTGCTCTCCGGTCATATGAGATTTTTACTCACTAAAAACACCTCTCTGGGGATCAGCCGAAACAGACCACATAAAATGGGTCCCTTTTCACGCCCCCCCCCCCTGTCACCCTTAGTGGGGGCAACTGAGTATCCAGTTATCCCACTGTCGCCACTAAACTCGGTTACCTTGGTCACTGCTAGAATCCTAGCATATCTGTAGGAGTCCATGTTGTCCCACCGTCTCCAATGTTTCTTCTTGATTCATGCGTTAATAACAACCTTCACCCTTCTCTACCCAAGGCAGTGAAGAGTTCCAGGCCATAAAGCTTTAGTCCAGAGTCAGGACAAGTAACCTCCTCCGAATTAAACGTAGATAACCTTCCGGAAGGCAGGTCTGCAGGTCCGCGGATATAGCCAATCCGTTAGAGTCTACCATCTCTGCCACCGCACCTGAGGAAGTGCTAGTTATTATTTTGCCAATGACCCCTTCTTCCAGGACTGTTACAGCACTGTCAGCCGGAACAAGCCAGCCTCCATAGCCGCCGCAGAACCTTCGAAAGGTAATTTTCCCAAAGCTGCTGATTTACTGGTTATGTTTTTTGTGTCTGGAAACATCTTTAAGAACTAGAGTATATTTTTTTTAAACTTCAATGCATGGAAATGTATATGGCCTTAATAAAACAGTTTCTCAATATTCTCGATACATAAATGAGGTTTCCACATCAGTTGACTTGTCCTCAAGTAAAGATGTATTCAAAGAATCTTTGTTATGATAGCCTATAAAAAACATTGTGTTTCGTACGCTTAATAAATAACTTTTATTCTTTAATAGATAGTGAACTAATTTTTTTATAATAAAGTGTACATTAAAAGTAATCTAAAACAAATTTTTTTTACGCATTTATGTTTTAACAATTTATTAATTCTTGACTCGAAAAAAAGTTGTTTCCACACTTTGAATCATCAGAAACAAAAAAATATTATAAAACTAGGGATGATTTGCTAAGTAATGCCCCTCGGGTGAAAACAAATTTGAAAAATTAAAAATTCTGGAGTTCTGAAAAAACAGTACAAGAAAACACGTTTATTCCTTAACCATCTTTCTCTAGAACGACTTAATCATCTGATAATTCCTTGATCAATTTTTGATCCGGGCGAAGCGAGGTTTTTTGGTCTCATTTTTATAAGAAACAATATTTCTACAATAGATACACGTTCGATGCCGTCGAAAGACTGGCCAAACATATAAATGTACATACCATATGTATATTATGTATATAAATGTGTTCAGTGTTTGGAGACGGAGTTGGATCAATTGGTTGAGGGCAGGACTCCCCCCCCCCCCCTTGTTCTCGGATTCCCATCATTCCGGAGAATGTTATTAAAGTAATAAGGAATCGATTGATTAAAAAAATCTAATTTTGAATTATAAATCCCTCTTAATCCGGACAAGGTCCACATGCTGTTTGCAAGTAATCATGGGAAGTGCGCTACAAAATACGCGAACACAAGCTTGTCGTTAGATTGAAAGAGTTTTGTGATTTGTGAGGGACTTCGTCAGCCCTATCATTGCATGTAGCGTAAGCGGGATTGACTCGATGTTGTGGATTCCAAATTGATGTTTCGTGGTTACCACGACATTTTTCACACCTAAAGCCCAGTTGACATTATGCTGATTGACCAGCGTTTATGCATCAGCAGCTGGAATCAGCGCACAATAATCACAGTGTCAAGTGTCACAGTGTCAGCACGTAATAGTTGAGTAGAAAAAATGGCTGCAACTGCAATAAAGTGGAGTGAAAGTGAAACATTAAAGTTAATTGAACTATATAAAAATTGCGAGTGTTTGTGGAATTACAAATTAATAGATTATAAAAATAAAGACATTAGCAATAAAGCATATGAACACATAAAAACTGAAATGGAAATAAATGATTTGAGTATTGAACAAGTGAAACTGAAAATAAAATCAATTCGTGATACCTACAACGTGGACAAAAGCAAAGTGAAAAAATCGATGAAATCAGGTACTTCACCGGATGAGGTTTATAAACCACGCCTAGTTTAGTTCAACGACGTAGATTCTTTTGTGGATAATCTAGATGGAAGAAATACTTTCAAAAATCTGGTAAGAACAAGATCCTACTCGCCAACATACACATATATGTAAATATTTCTGTATACTGTCCCTTTCACTACTTGATCCAGATTAGTTCGCGACTTTTACATGGAAAATAGCAAAAATATACATGTAAAAATCGTGATATGAGCCGGATCCAGTCGTAAATGATAAGCAGCAGTATCATTATATCTTTTCTAAATTAAAGTAAGAAAACCAAATACATAGATATGTTTTAATAGGAATCGACACAAAAAACTTCTGCATGGGAAAACAAAAGGGAATGTAGTCGGAACCATTCGTAACGCACAGGAGGAAAATACGTCTAAGAAGATGAAAAAATCTAATAGCAATCAAACTGCTTTGCCACAGCATATTGTCAGTGCTATTCATAAACTAGATGAGTTGAAAACAAACGCTTAGCAAAGCAACCAATTATATTATTTTGGGATGCATGCAGCACAGCAATTAAGAGAATTGCCTCTAGAAAGAGCACTAAAACTGCAATCGAAAATCCGACAGCTGATCATAGATGAACGGTTGGAGTACGAAAAGGACAAACAATATAAAATTTTATATAATTCATACCTAAGGGTATCACCTTATGTATTTTATTATTTAAGATAAAAACACATTATGCTTAACTTCATGTAATTTTGCAAGCATAAATATATTGCTTTTAATACCGGAACGAAAAACTTTGAAATAGATTATTTCGGTACTCTGTACGAATGTACCAAACTGGTAAAAGAATCCCCAGTTGCCAAATATCTTAAAACGATTTCCAACTTTAATTTTGCAGGGTGCGCTTCTCTTAATATTGTATCGCTTTTAGAAATATGAGGGCCTATTGAAGCTAACAACTCATCAAATTCAGCTGGAGACATACGCAGATGGTTTCGAAAGGTATTTGGATCTTCCAGTCTCACTTCTCTTAAAAAATTTGTGCTTAGGCCTAACTGCCCTTGCACTTGGATCCATTTTCGTACCCATAACCTCCGTTTAACACATTTCTTCTTCCACCAATTATCAATTTTCACTCTCAACATTTCCGCCACTACAGCGACACCCGAGATCAAAACCTCACTATCAGCTATTTTTATCGGCACTGATTTGTGCTTTCGCAAAAGTATAATGTAAACAACATCAGCACGCTGGTAGATCATCCCTAATTCTAGTCTTGTGGTGCCATCTTGCGGGCAGCACGATTAACTTTTTACTTTTTACTCCGAACTGACGTTTCTCAAAGTGACATTTGTTCGCTTAAAGTATGCTGTCGTGTATGTGTAATCTGATACAGCCGACAGCAACTTTTTTTTGCTGTTGTCCGTGCTGTTGCTGATGCTGTGGGCTGACGTGCAATCTGATACGGCTATAATCCTTTTAATTTTACAATGGCCTTGTTTATCTACGTAGATCAACTAAAGTATCGCTGTCATCTTGAGCTGCAGTTGCCAGTTGACGACAAAGGGAAAGGAAAAGGAAAAAGAAGCGAAGACAATTAATGAAAAAATTATGGTAACATTTAGCATATGTTATGGAACTAAATAAGCCAAGGCAATGGAAACTGAGGGCGCATTATCGAAGTAAGGATTTTTGGGAAAATTTGTTTGCGAATTTGGATGAACAAAGATGGTACGAGGAATTTAGAATAACCTGGGAACAATTTACCTACAAATGCAATGAAATAAAGAACAAACTCAAACTAAAGTATAACCCTGTCTTGGCTAAAAATTTTGTCAATGCGGAAATTAAAGTTGCAGTTACTGTACATAAATTAAAAAGTTGCGCTGAATACCAAGTCATTGTCAACATATTCGGTCTTGACAAGTCAACAATCCTAAGAATATTGACCCCAAAATGGATTAAAATTCAAACGTTTGAGGAGGCTGAAGGTATTGCTCTTACTTTTAAAAGTTGAATAAGAATTGCTCAAATACTAGGAGCTATTGACGGTACCCATATTCCAATTTAAGCACTGTTGGAAGGACCAAGAGATTTGTTAAACAGGAAAGGCTGGACATTAATTGTTCTTCAAGCTGTGATAGATGACCAATGCAAGTATACAAATTAAGAGTTGAAATTAATAGTAAATATTAATAAAATTGGTAGTGCACATGCCACACTTCCACTAAGACTGTTTATTATTTATCAAAACCGAAGTTCAATATTTCCAGAAGTAAGCTTTTATAATCATATATACTGTATTTAAGTAACGGTTCAAATCTTTGCAGTCTTTATACTCTTTTTCTTAATTGGAGATCCTGCTTATACATTACTGCCTTGAATTATGAAGGATTTTCCAGGAACAAATTTGGAACAGACAAAGTTTATATATAATAAATATTTAATCCGCGCTCGTGTGGAAGTAGAGCAAGCTTTTGGAATGATGAAAAGTAAGTTGAGAATGTTACTGAAGACATCTAACATTAATAATAAATTTGTCCCGAAAGTAGTTGGGGCTTGTACTTTACACAACATAAATCTAAATAACAGTAATTACTCGTTGCAAAGATCTAGTGGAATATTAGATAACAATGAACTATTACACCAACCCGAAACTGCAGAAACTATATTTGCAGATAATGATGAAAGCATAATAGTTAGAAATATTTTATATGAAGAGTTCTGTCGAAACATTTTATAAATTAAAACATATTTACCAAAATAGAATAAATATACATATATTTTCCCTCTGAAATAGACTAATATAAAATAAACAACATTAAAACTAAAAAAACGTAAGCAATTTTTTTTTAAAAAATAATACTAAAACTGAAATATATTTCTTTTATGAATCTACCTCCAATTCTCCAATTCTTTGGGTTGACGAGTTCACATAATTTGTGAGGAATTGCTCATCTCGCAAAGCCCTTCTTTCTTCCCATTCTAGGCTTTTGGTTTGAAGGTTTCTTAGTTCCTCTAAAAATTTTATTACTTTGTTCTTCCATTATTTTCCTAAAGGAATCTGAAAAATCAGTTAAGGCAGCGGAATATAAGTTTTTACCTGGGAAAATACATTATGGATATAACTATATTACATGTTTGATTTAAATACAATACTTTTTTTCGGTCTTCATCTTGCACAAATCAAAGTCTAAATCGAAGGGATCTACAAGTTTAGCTCTGAATGCTGCTTAGACCATCAGGGATTACTTAGAGTTGAAAGTCGACTTCTTGAGTCTGAATTTAGTTCGAGTGAAACTTTCCCTATCCTGCTCCCAAAACAATCACACCTAACTCTCCTTTTGGTAAGAGATGTGCATGAAGGAGTTTTACATGGATGCGTCAGTGTTTTCTTACACGACTCCGTGAGAGATTTTTGATTATAAAAGCCCGGCGGTCAGTTAAATCAGTGCTTTCGCGTTGTAAGATATGTGCCCGTTGCACTATTACCGAAATCACGGCTACTTGCATCAAGACCATTTGAAACTTCAGGTTTAGATTTTCCTGGCCCCCTATATGTGCGTCGAAATCTAGAGGACTATACTGCAAGGAAAGTTTATATACTGCTTGCTACATGTGCGGTTACTTGTTCAGTACATTTAGAAATTGTACCGGAGTTGACCACAGATTCTTGCATCGCCGCTTTAAAGCGTTTTTTTGCTTGACGTGGAATGCCAAAGCTTAGGTATTATGTATGTCCGACAGCGCAAGAACTTTCAAAAGAGCTTCGAAGGAACTGAAAATTCTTAGTCAGGTTATTAACTCTGAAACAATGCAAGGTTACATTTCTTCCAATGGAATTTCTTGGCAATTCATACTCGAACGCGCTGCATGATGGGGTGGCTTTTGGAAAAGACTTATTAAACTCGTTAAGAACTCCTTGAAAATATTGATTCGCCGTAGAGTGCTTACGATTAAACAGCTTCAAACTCTTCTGGCAGAAGTGGAAGCAATTATAAATTCTCGACCATTTCCGCATTGGCACTCTCCATACCTCGCTAACCGAAATTTTTCTGCTACAACGAAGAAGGACATTCAAGCGAAATGGAAGACGAGGCTGCGACTGCAAAACTCGTCCCTTTTCAAAGGAAGTTAAAAATGGTGACGTCGTAACCTTTAACGATCCCTCTACTCCTTGACACCTATGGAGATTTGCTTTGGTTAAAAATACTTTCCCGGGACAATATGGCAAGATTCAGGCTTGTGAACTGAAGTTGGCCAACGGAAATAAAATACGTCGATCAATTCAATACATATACCCTTTAGAAGTGCAAGATTATTCAGCGCCGGGGGAGGATCGAAAATGTATGCTAAAATATCATCTTTACTTAAAATAATATTAAGTATTCTCTGCTCGTAAAGTTTATAATCACGACTGGATATATCTTTTAATAATTTTGAGAATTTTAGTCTGTCATTAAGGTTCGACGTGTACGGGTTATTTTGTATTGAGCCGAATAAACTTTATTTTGAAATATTATTAAAGCCGACTTTCAATTTAATTACCCAAAACTGGCTTATAAATATTTGGGAATATCAGGTTAGTCGGTTACTTCGTAGTGCGTTTGTTGACGAAATGGAACATAATAATAGAATCTCAAAATAGTTCGCAAGCTGAAGTTTATGACAATTAAAACAAAATTCTTGGCTGCTTTAATCAGTTTTCTAATTGAGTAATAAGTGATACTTAATTGTGCGTGCGATGGTACCTGCCTATTAACCATATTCACCAAATATTACCAATAATTATTTCAACTTACCCTTGATAAAATTTTAGGCCGTAATTTTCTGTGGAATAACAAAAATAGCCTAGCTATAGAACAACTTTTACACTTTCCTCAAAACAAAACCAATTCTACTGAAGTAAAAATACCTTTTGTAAGAATTCCTAAGTAAAATAAGCCAGAAACTACAGATGACGATGAAAAAATTGAAAAACATATTAATCTGCAACTAAATGCTAAGCCCCTAGTACCAAGAAGTAGTACGAACTTTAATAACAAAAGGCCTGTGTCAAAAATTCATAACACAAAAAAAAATCGAAACTTAACATGCAGAAAGCAGAAAATACGACGATACGAATCTCTTCTCGATTAGAAACGGTATTAGGTATACCAGCTGATGACTGTAATCAAGAGATGTTATGTTGTCTACTAGAAATACTCCCAGGAGTATTCATAGCCAATGGAATAGTTAAGCCACACAAATACAAAGCTTTGTCGGCCTAACCAATTACCATAGAAAGTTTATCCCCGGATTTTAAAAAATAGCAGAAGCTTAAACCGGACTTCTACGAGGTAAACAAAAATTCGTATGGAACTACAACTGTGAAGCTTCTTTTAATATGTTAAAAAATTTACTAAATCCCCATTATTAGCTTACCCAGACTTCACGAAATTACGAAACCATTTACCGGAACCACTGACGTTAGCAATGAAGCATTGGGAGCAGTCTTATCCCAGGGTGTACCAGGAAAGGAACTAAATATTTCCTATGCTAATGGAACCTTGAGCGGTACTGAAAGACGTATTTCAGTATTAAGAAGGAATTACTAGCTGAGCAGTAAAGAATTTCTCTTGTTACCTTTTAGGAAGAAAATTTGCCTTATATACCGATCATCAACCTCTCATAGGTGTCTGTAATGTAAAAGATCCCACTTCAATATTAATACGCTTCCATTAAAGATTATCGCAATATGACTATCTACCAGATAAAATATAAGCCCGGAAAAAAAGCTGACGCAGACGTTTTCAGCAGAATTCTTCGGGAGATGGCGACAATCTCAATCACTACAAGAGCTCGAGACAGTGATTTTTATCCACAGAATCTACCTTTAGAAGACCAACGACAAAACCATTCTGAAGAAGATGAAGACCTATACGAAATAATATGTCAAACAGGCAATGCAAATAAGATAAGCCATAAAATGACTTCTGAGCAGAATTAATGTTCACTGTTCTAATTTTACTCTATATTTATTAATTACTATATTGAAATAAGATAAATAAAATAAATTTAAGCCGTTTACTCAAAGCTTCAACTCCTCCGTATACCGGCTGGTATAAAATTGACATTTACTACAGTTATTAATTATTTTTATTATTATTGAATTATTATAAAATGTTTAAGTAAGTGCTTCTTATTCTAGCCTATGTTCCCATCTGCGGTTTTTAATACTAATTGATAATATTAATTTCACTGCCACTTTTGGTTTATAATATTATTTTTAACTTTTACTAGTTCTACAACTAATTTTCGGTTTTTGTCATCGACCACGAACTCATTCTTGTAAAACTCGATAACCAACTCACCGAGGTTCTGTCTCGCGTCCTCCTCCACCATTTCCATCACGTGACTCGCCTTCCAGATGACCATCAATCAGCAGACTTATTCTTCACATGCTGTGGAACATTACTTTTGCATCATTACTACGTAGACTCGAGGAAGAAGACATACGCAACGTGGAGTATGCTGACGACATCGCAATTATGGGAAGGGCCAAGTTCATACGCACTGTAACATACATTCTAAGCAGAGGCCTAGAGGTGTGCAACAGGGGCTCTTCATAAATGCAAGGAAGTCTGACTTAACTGGAAAAGGAATATTCTAGACTTTAGACAGGTAGAACTCTTTGGAGAAGAACTTACTCTTTCGGGTTCGGTCAAGTATCTGGGGGTATTTCTAGATTCAAGACTTACCTGGAAGAGACATGTTGAGGAGAAAATCCAAAGAGCAAACACCATTATATTATATGCCTCGATGGTCTGGTGGCCAAGTGCTTCAAAGTCCACCGTAAAAAGTCAACTGAGTAAGGTTCATAGGCCAGCGGATGTGGGAACAACAGGGGCCTTTCAAACCACGTCGGCAATGGCGTTATCAGGTGTATGGACATTACAGAGTTCAATACAGCGCTGGCTTTGGGGTGTGTCCGTAAACTTAACGCGTGTGCCTTATCAAATGATATGACACTGGCATGGGTCACGCAGGAATCAAAGGAAACGCGAGATCAGATGAACTGGCTAAATAAGGAACTGTTTCGAGTTTCCAAGATCCGGAGCCGTTCACTGTTTTAGGTCTGCTATAGACGAGGGCCACGACGGAACACTGGGAACAGTGAAGCGTCGTGGACTTGTCTAGACAGGCTAAGATGCCGATTGTAGCAACTGGAAGTGGATATTGATTATATCGCTCTGAGTTGGCTGACTACTAACAGGATGTGGTAACTTCAGGTGTCATTTAAAGAAGAGGATCATTCTCGAGGATGACACCTGCAGGCTATGCCTGGAGGAGCAAGAGACGGCAAAGCACATAATGTGCGAGTGTCCTGTATTAGCACGCAGAAGAAGAAAGCTGATAGGACACCATTCAATGGAAAAAAGAAGAGTGGCAGTGGTGTATTATTAGCAAATGCTTTGCCTGAGCCGAGGAATTGGAGTTTAGGGAGGAAAAATGGATTCGTCCGGGTCTCTCTCACTAAGACCGCAAGTGGTAGTGACAAAAAGGGAAAAAGTGGTCTGTTTCGACAAATCCCTAGTGGGGTGTTTTATGGAGTAAAAATCTCACACTGCTAGACAATCGGGTCTCCTGGTGTCTTTGGAAGATTTTCGCCCCTCTCACAACAAAAAATCGATAGTTGTCCATAGTTTTTAAAGTCATTATCAATGGCTTTCCTTATTCATACTGCGGGTTCCCTATGCCTGGCATTACCTATTAATTTCTCTTTGCTGCTGAATTTGTTTAAGAGCATTACGTTTGCGGCATTATTATTGGTGTTAGATGTTCACTCCCGTTAAATATTCGTATTCGCTGCGGAATCTTTCCCAGAATAATATCTTGTCTTTGTGCTCCCTAGAAAATGTCTTTAGTTCCACTCCAAATTTTGCAGTCCTCGAACCTTCGCAAGCCGCTGCTTTAGACGATAGACGGCGCGAACTGCTTTGTTTTCGTATTCCGTTGTAGTCTCCATTACCTTCATTTCGTCGTTATCCTTAATTGAAGGGGCGCAATTCTAAATTCGCTCCATTTAAACCATCCCTAACAGCGTTTCGATCGAAACATGTCTATAAAAAATTTAAGAACAAAACTTAAAAAAGAAACATTGAACAATATTTTAATTTTAAAGTTGAAGTTCTTTAATTCAAGAAATTTGAAGCGTACGTATAGTCTCGTCAATTCTCTTTAAATCGTCTTCATCCATAATTCCAACCAAAAATTTTGATAGTTTTCCTAGTCTTCCCTAGTTTTCCTATGCCTAGTATTACGTTGGAGAGTTTGTCTAAGAATGACATTGTTTTGTTTGAAATAATGTAGTGCTTGTATTAGTATACCTCGCAAGGACGGGATTAACACAAAAGAAAAAAAATATATTAAGGTAAGGTTTAAGTAAATTATTGTGTACTAATTTGGTTTTTCTCCCTAGCTGTATAAGGGAAGTTTCCGGTGAGCGAATATCTATTACTTCATATGATCCCTCATATTTCATTGTGAGTTTTTTATTGTTTTTTCACATTACCTTCCAACAAAACTTTGTCTCCTCTAATAGTTTCTTAGTCCTTTAGTTCCGCGGGCGTTGCGTAGCCATTTTGGAGTCTGGCTTTCATTTCAATGACAAAGTCGTCACAATCGTAGACCGGTTCAATGGATCTAGTGACGGAAGACGGAATTTCAGGCTTCATGCCAAGGCGTTGTTTGCATCTTTTGTATTTTTAACCGACTTCCCAAAAACAAGGAGGTTCTAAGTTCGATGCGTATTTTTTTTTATTTATTTATTTTTTTCTATGTCTGACCGGGCATAACTTCGTAACGCGTCGACCGATTTTGATGATTTTTTATTGTTGGGTAGAGTATGTTCACCGATTGGTACCATGTCAAAAAAAGAGTTGTGTTTGATAGAGTTGTGGTGGGGGGTGGGGGTGGGGGTGAAACCAAACTATGTAACGCGTGGTCGGATTTGGATGGTTCTTTTTTTGTTGTACAGAGTATGATCCCCCATTGCTAATAGGAGAAAAAAATGTTGGCCTAGGGTGGGGGAGGGGGAGGGTTAGTCTAACTTTCGTAACGCGTGGACCGATTTTGATAATTCTTTTTTTGTTGGGTAGAGTATGTTCCGTGGTTGATACCAGGAGAAAAAATGTTGGGGGATGTGGGTGGGGGTGGAACCTAACTTTGTAACGCGTGGTCCGATTTCGATGGTTCTTTTTCTGTTGTATAGAGTATGATCCCCCATTGCTAATAGGAGAATAATTTGGTCCTATTGTGAAACGTTGGGGTGGGGGGAGGGGTAGTCTAACTTCGTAACGCGTGGACCAATTTTGATAATTCTTTTTCTATTGGGTTGAATATGATCCTTGGTTGATACTACGAGAAATCAAATGTTGCTGTGGTGGGGTTTGAGGGTGGAACCTAATTTTGTAACACGTTGACCGATTTGGATGGTTTTTTTGCTGTTGTATAGAGTGTCATCACCCATTGCTAATAGAAGAATAATTTGGCCCATGGTGGGGGGTTGGGCGAGGGGAGGAGCAGTCTAACTTCGTAACGCGTGGACCGATTTTGGATATTTCTTTTTCTTTTGGGTAGAGTATGCTCCCTGGTTGATACCACGGGAAAAAGAATTGTTGGTGTGGTTGGGGTGGGAGAAGGAGGGTGGAACCTAACTCTGCAACGCGTTTGCCGATTTGGATGGTTCTTTTGCTGTTTTATAGAGTGTGATCCCTCATTGCTATTAGTAGAATAATTTGGTCCTATGGTGGGGGAGGGGGAGGGGTAGTAACTTCGTAACGCGTGGACCGATTTCGATGATTCCTTTTCTGTTCGGTAGAGTGTTCCTTGATTAATAGTGTAGTGGAATGGGGGTGGGGTAGAGGGCTAAAACTAACGTTTAACGCGTGAACCGATTTGGATGGTTCTTTCTTCGTTGTATAGAGTCGAAGACACTAAAAAGTGAAGAATAAAATAGTTTTAAACAAAAAAGTTGAACCGGTGCAAATTAAACAAATAAAACAACTACAGAACCACAATTGAAAATAATACATAATACTCCTACTAAAATTAAGAATTATTTTATGCTTTTTATCGCTTTTTGTGAAGTCGGTTCAACTTTTTTTTTAAAAACTATTTTAAATAACTTACAAGTTCTTGTAAACAAATTGCTTAAGAAATTACTTCCTTGGTCGGTTAGAAAATATCGCGGGATGCCAAAAATGCAAATTATTTTTCGTACATAGAAATCAGCTATGGTGCTAGCTTCTTGCTTCTGAAGTGAGATTGTTTGTACGAATTTCGTCAAGTCGTCTTGAAAAGTAAGTATGTAATGACTTCCACTTTCGAAAGGTGGATAAGTAGGTCCTACAATGTCTATAAAACGGTTTTTTTTTTTTTTGAAGTTGTCGTAATTTTCATAGGGATTTTCACGTCTTTTTTATTTTACTCCTCTTGCAACTATCGCAAGATGATGTGAAGCCTTTAACGTCCTTATACAGATTTTTTCAGATATACTTTTGTTTAATTCTTCTGACGGTGCGGGTCAAGCCTTGATATCCGCCAGTGGGGTTGCTATGATATTGGCGAAGAATTTCTACAATTTTCTCTAGATGTGTTAGAACTCGATGAAAACGTGTCTGAAAGTAAGAATTAAAGCTCAATATAGTTCTGTTTTTTATGATATTTTTAACCGCATGAAACCTAAAACATGTATAAAAACATCGAAAAAATAAAATCAAATGATTTTATCCTTTGACGTTTTCTAGAAGATATTCTTGTACAGGACGTGCTCAATTTAAAAACTTAAGAGAAGAATTATCAAATTGAAATTTCTCAAATGATAAATATTCTAAATTTTATTCAAAAAAATTTTCATATTGTTTGATATTTTTCGAAAGATAATTGCCTGTGTGATCTTCTCAATTGATAATTTCATTTGCGAAAAATGATCAATTGAAAATTCTCAGATAACGGCGTGAATTTTACCAAATGATTTTACATCAATTGACGATAAATAGAAATTTATAATTTGCATACTCTGTTTATGCTTCAGAAAAATTAAATTCAGTTCACTTATAATTTAAAAATAGAAAAACCTTAATGTATTTATATCAGAAGGCAAAATTATTTTTACACAAGTTAAGACAGGAATATTTAAATAAATTATGTGGAAAGAATAGAAGGTTCCTATATTAGTCAAGTCGACATACTATGCCTTTTTATGTCATCCTGTCTCCAAGATTATAAATCTGCTTACACATTCTCCTTTACACGCAAGGCACGTTTTAGGTTTAAATTGTTTAAATCGAATGCTAACAAATTGTGTTTCCAACGTCCCGAGATGTGTTCATTATGCCTTACTATATATCTGTCTAAGTCTATAAAAAAAGATTACTTTTGTGCATCATTGAATTCACCCCACCCGATTATCTTATTCTCAACTTGAATTATACATTAGAGTTCAGTGTCCATTTCCGACAGTATTCTGGATATGTTCAACAATTTTTAAGGTTACCATGAGGGTTTTGTTTGGAATAAGGGAAATATGTTCGAAGCTTCATTATTAATACGGAGATGCCATGATTAGGTAGCACTTTAATTTATTATCCTTTGCCAGTAAGGACGTTCCAAAATACACATATTTTGGTGTTTCCGCAATATGTTTATGCCCTTAATGGATTAGTTCATGCCATTGACAGCGCTTTCGACGGCATACGTGTAACACTTACTTAAAACTAAACAAAATATATGATCAGCACGTGCCCCACTTAATAGCACAAAGTACGGGACTCATAAAAATAAAGCCTGTCAGCAATTGAATTTCAGCAGAGTTAAGGTCTATCTGAATTACCAATTGCAGAATGTATTTCCAAATTAATCAGGATTCGGTTAGGCTAACTATATTCGGGAAAAAACGAAAAACTGAAATGACGTACAGGGTGATTAGCCTGATATATGCCAAGGTTATTAAATTACATATTAATGTAAGCGTCAAAAATGTTGACAGGTTAAGGTGTGCGCTTCCATTCAGTTCGTCGTCAGTCAGTCATTCAGTCAGTGCGAGATAAGCAAGGCCACCTTTAATTTGTCCAAGTACTTATGGAATGCAGGAGGTCTGGGGAGTGAATGAATTTTGCTAGTATGACTATAGTCCGTCAGCGATAGGGTAGGTAGCGTCTGACTAGTACAGACAATCAGACCCATTTGGGTGAAACCCACAAGATTCATTCATTATTTTGAATTCAACGGAAAAGCTTTCCTATCTGAAAAGTGGCTGCGTGTATGGAGAAGGATGGCAAGGCGTATACCGAAACAATTTTATCCTGAACAAATTGTAGCCAGCCCGAAAAAAGACATGTGAGAATTCCGTCAGTAACGTGCGAGCCATTATGTTGTACGGTTCGCGAATCTTGTAAATGTTTTTCGCGTTTATACTAAACGATAAATTTTGTATATAAACGTACAGTATTTCAATAGAAACAAATTGCTTTCGGGACGTGTGCCAGAATGATAACAGGTGAGGCATCGAAGGCACTTAAATCAACATTGCTTATCGACTTTTATTAAAAATGAATTAGTTGTGATAAGGTTAATCTACGTCAATCAAGAGATGTCTATTGCTTGTGACCGTCCGCAAGAATGATTTGGCTGATCGACCGCCTACCAATTTTGAAAAGTGATATATATTAAAATTGGGTGTAGGTGTCGTCCCATTAGTTTTCATCTGTTATGTCGAAAACGGAGTACAAAAATAAAAAACTTCTGAAAGTGATTGACTGATAACTGATAGGTAAAATAGTTCGAAACACTTCCGTTTTTGAACAGAAACTTTTCTGCAGTGTGACATAAAAACCAAATGGAAGTAATAAAAGTGAAATCATGTTTTAATTAATTCCCCTATGTGCCTTTTTCCCAGATACATACTTGTGCTAATTGTGAGTGTCGCCTATCTGCTCCATCTGGTCCCAGATGTGTCATCGTAAATTTTCCGTTTGAACATTTGCGGGCTGCTTAATTAGAAATCGTTTACGAGGCAATTAACAGAATACGATACCTATTTCGACGAAGTGGTGCCTAAAAATAATAATCAGTGTGTACTATCTTAATGAAAAAAAATGCTTCCAGAATGCTTTGTTTACATATTGTTGAACAATAACAAGAAGACAACGAAGCCAACTGGATAAATTTGCGAGGGAGTAATATCCTCCGCATATTTTATTATATTTGGGTAAGTTTAAGTTCTCCTGCAGCCACCAACAACACCTGCAATGAAACTCATGGTTATTTTAAACAATCTGAAAATCTTTTTAAAATAAAAGGTAGGAGATTTTGTTACATCGCATGTGGAATTACGCGGCGTATTTCTCAGAAATTAATTAGGTTTCTCTCAGAATTTTAGATTTCTTAAGGGACTGGGAACTATAAATCGAAATAATTACGACATTTTGCTGTACCAGTACCCAATGGGTGGATGGAAAATATTTAATATTCAATTCAACTGCTTTAATATGAAATTTACCTCGTTTTCAGAATTATTTTATCCCCAGGTGTCTGTTATTATCCTGAAGGTAACCGAATGCATGGGTAGGTTTGGGAAATTTCTATAAGCTTAGCACTATGAAGGAGAACCCGCTACAGGTTTGATACATTTTTCATGTATACATATAAATGTAACGGCACTATAGGATATTTATGTGAAATATCTGATAAATTAAATTATAATGTTAACCTGATTATTTCTATCTAAATCCATTATCGTTTATTTTTCAAATTACGCCAAATTAGTCAGTTTTATATATAAGTAATCGAATATTATACAAAGTTTTTAATCTTGGTACATATTTTTCTTGTATCATAGATAGCACTTTATAAATCAACCGTTCAAAACTCGTGCGCAGTAAGAAATATTATAATTGCTGAGAACGATCGGCGTTTCTGCTAAAAAGAAAAGCTAAATTACTTTAGCTCCAAAGGAACAGCACTTTCAAAGGATTAGTTTTTATTTAGTTGTTGGAAGCCTTCGGGTTAGGTGCCGTTTCGTACAAATTTCGTACATTTCAAACGTGTGCCCGATATTTCGAAATAGCTGCTTTTTAAGCGCGGATTCTTTTATTACCATTCCGAAACCCAAACAAACGTTTTTAAAATTGACGTCTTTCTGTTTCTCGAGGTTTATTCAGGAATGACCTTGACGATGCCGGGGGACTCGCATTAGAAGATTGGAGTATTTTTTCTGGCATAATTTAAGCTCCTAAAAAAATTACATGAGCCTATTAGGAAATCGAAAAACCAAACGACCCTGGTGAATAAGCAACGCGAAGTTGTTTGTCACAGCGAATGCCTGCTGTATCATCTGATTCTCTCGAGGGTTAAGTAATAAGATAATAATATATAATAATAATATGGACAGCAGATTCAATCTTTAGCTGATCAGGTAAAGTCAAAAAAACGGGAAAACGAAGAACTTCAAGGTGATCAAAAGAAATCCGATGTAATTATCAAAGGTGTCCTTGAAATCGCTAAAATAATATTCCGTCGACCGTTTTAAATATAAAGATTTAGAACCATGGTCAAATAGACCAAGGTACTGACTGGAATCAATTTTCATGAAACTTTAAACTTTTCAAAGGGTTGGGTAAGATTCCGACCAAGAAAATCTCGTTTTAAAAAAGTCGCCAACCAGTGCTTTTGAGAATCCCATTACTTCAAATTCAGCTTTTGAAATCCGGTTTTCTGAAATTACTTTTTAAGAAACAATGTTTTCGTTTCGCTGGCCAAATAAAAACATTTTTTTCTTAAAAACGTATTTAAAGAAATATTGATGAACTCAGCATTGCATAGAATAGTATACCATCTTGAAAAAGCACTGATGTACAAGGAAGTAACCTTATGCCGCTTAATAGACATAGAAGGAGCCTTCAGTAACGTCAGAATCCGAAAGATCCTCGGAAGGTTTGACGAAAAAAGGTAGATTAAGGATTAAGGCGTAATAAACTGGACCGAGTCTATATTGAGAAATCGAATTATAAATACGAATTTCGGAAATTAAAAGTTGTTGGAGGTGGTGAACATAGAACTCCGCATAGAGGGATTCTTTCACCATTCTTATAATGGATAGTAATTGATTAATTACTAGAAAATTTACAAATAAAGGTTTTTATATTATGTCCTTTGCGGATGACCTATTGATGAAATAAAGCAAACAAATCAAGAAAACAAGTTAAAATTAAATTAAACGGGTTTTGGCGAAATTCAAATATTACTTATTATAACCGCGATTTATATATTATATTAAAACGGAGATTTTTAAAAGTGAGATTATACAAAACCGGATTTTCAAAAGCTGGCTTTTGGTCATTTCTTCATGCGGGATTTTGGTTGGAGGGATATCCTCACTTTCCTTTTGCAAACTGGTAGATATTTATGAGAGGAGCGGCACAAACTCCCGAATTTTCTAAAATACAGAAAGATTCAATCATTATTGACAAAATCTCAAATTACAAATTTGATCTACCCAGAAATACGAGACTATGTCAAATATTTTTACATAAAGGCACATATGGATCAGGGCATGATCAAGAAATTCAAAAGCCTGTATATTAGACATTTTAATAACTCGAACACGAAAGATTAATATACTTAACTAAACCATTTGAATTTTGGAACAGTTCCCTGCATTGATTCATATGCCAGCGAATTTTAACTTATAATTTCCTTTTTTATTAATAATGTCTTCTTATGTAATAAAGTGAGCTAATTTCAAAAATAATTTTTTTTTTTCAAAAAAAAAAAAAAAAAATTTAAAAAAAACCTCTGACGTGTTGGTTTCTTAACAACATTTTCTTTTTAAATTAGTACACTTTTTTACTAAAAAAATATTATAAAGTTAAGTTTAAATTCACAGGCCTTTGTTATTTATACACAAAAATTATAATTTACCTTTTACAAGTAATTTGAGGAACACTTTTTCTATACAAAGAAATATGTGATGTACAAATATTTCCTTGTACAAAAAGTCTTCCTCAAATATTTTGTACTGGGTTTGGTACGAAATGTTGAAATTTCAAATGTCGCTATCAAAAATACCGAAGGCAAACAAAAAATACTCGAAAGCAGAAAATGCTAAAAATTAAAATGTCGAAAATTACAATGTTGAATGCATAAATGTTGAAAAAATGTAATCATCACATCATTCATTAATTTTTTTCAACAGTTTTGCAATTCCTTATAGGCAATAAAATTTCATTATTACTACAAGGCACTCATTAAAAGGCAAATTTGTCGCCAAAATTACCTATACCAATGCGGGAGATTAGTTAGTTGATTTATAAATAAAACTATTGAAATAGCGAAAATAATTTTTCCCCAGTTTGCCATACTTTTTAGTGTATACTCTGACTAGTTTGAATATGATAACTGACATATTTAATCTCTTCTATTAAGATGTTTTCACATCTTCAGTTTAATTCGTAAAGCCACTGAGTGTTTACTGTTGCATTCAGAGTTACTTGTCGATTACAAAAAATTTTACTTCGAATAAAGGAATGGTTTTGTTTATCACTTCGAAAAACAATATATAGGTGGCTTTTATTGCAAATGCGAAAAAGAAGTGAATAAAATGTAAAGCGCGAGTGACGCCAGAGTTAAATTGTTATGAACATACGAAAAACTTCTACTGCTCACTCTCATGATCCACTTGCATATGAACGGGAAATATATAAAGTAAATGCAGAGCTAAAACATCGAGTAGAAATAACTAATGATAAGCTATCACAAATAACACAGGCCTGCGAGGTTTTTCCCTCTGGACAATGAATAGTTGTAATTTCTCCCGCTGATACTAAATCCAGGCTCTATCACGTCAGGTTTTTTAGATATTCTAACCTAAAAGTATAACCAAATAGTTCTTTAAAAAAAGTTGAACCGACTTCACAAAAAGCACTAAAAAGCATATAATAATTTTTAATTTTATATCTATTACGATATTTTGAAGCCGGTGCAAATCAAAGAAACCAAACAACTACAGCAAAAATATTAAATCGTCATTTCTTATGATCCCGTAAGCTGAAACGTTCAGGTAGTATTATGTATTATTTTCAATTGTGGTACTTTAGTTGCTTTACTTGTTTAATTTGCACCGACTTCAAAATGTCGTAATAGATATACAATTAAAAATTATTTTATGTTTTTTAGCGCTTTTCGTGAAGTCGGTTCAACTTTTTTTTAAAAAACTATTTTATTTTTCACTTTTTAGTGTCTTCTACTCTATACAACGAAGAAAGAACCATCCAAAACGCTCCACACGTTAAAAAGTTATGTTTAACGCCCTACCCCACATCCATTTCACTAAACTTTTTTTCTCATGGTAGCAATAAAGGAGCATACTTTACCGAACAGAAAAGAATCATCGAAATCGGTCCATGCGTTACGAAGTTACTACTTCTCCCCCTCCCCCATCACCTCCATAGGACCACATTATTCTCCTATTAGCAATGGGGGATCACACTCTATACAACAGTAAAAAACCATCCAAATCGGTCTACGCGTTACAAAGTTAGGTTTCACCCCCACCCTACGAAACATTTTTTTGAGATGGTACCAATCGGTGAACATACTCTACCCAACAAAAAAACAATCATCAAAATCGGTCAACGCATTACGAAGTTATGCCCGGTCAGACATAAAAAAAAACAATACTCGTCGAACTTAAAACCTCTTTGTTTTTGGGAAGTCGGTTAAAAACGCAGTTTTGTGTCATATTTGAGGTTATGTAATACCGCGATGTTTTTTTTTCACAAAACTTTGAGTTTGCTCAAATATCTTATTTTTTTCGCCGAGATGTCGCATTTTGAAATTTTCAGGTTCATGAATTTCTCGGTATATGATCACCTTATTCAAGTTACCATAAAGATATAGAAATTCTGAGCCCGGATTCGGTTTCAGCGGGAGAAATTACTTCGCAAAAAACTATTCATTGTCCAGTGGGAACAAATTTTCAAAATTTCGCAGGCCTGTGTAATTCATTCATCGATTGTACAGTGTAAAAGGGAATGTAGGATGGACTTACCGAAGTCTAAAAATTGCTTGCAAAATCTTAGAGGTGTGAGAAATAATTTGCGGAAGGAATTACTTCGCAAAAAACTATTCATTGTCCAGTGGGAACAAATTTTCAAAATTTCGCAGGCCTGTGTAATTCATTCATCGATTGTACAGTGTAAAAGGGAATGTAGGATGGACTTACCGAAGTCTAAAAATTGCTTGCAAAATCTTAGAGGTGTGAGAAATAATTTGCGGAAGGAAACTAAAAGTTTAGACGAAATAACAATTCCAGAATATCTTCAAACTTAAGAAGGCGAAGTATTATAGTTTTTCAAAAGAAAAGATTTTAATTTGCGGCAGTGTTACTGGTTTTGACAAGATCATATGGGTTATGGATGGTTCGTTTAAAACTGTACTTATTTTTACCATTCATTAAAAAATATACATCATTTATTGTATAAAGAGTGGCAATAGTAGACAATGCTACAATAATTTTTTATGAAATTTTAACAGTGGCCTGTTATAATGATATACATATATCTTAATCATCTTTATATTATTAGCGGTTTCGAAAAGACAATATGGGGTCTATTTTGCTATTTTTAGACACTGGTTTTGCAGTCTCTATTTCCTCTTAAACACTGCGATGGTCATTTTTATCCGATTTTTTATTCCACTAACGGAATGCTATCAAAATAGAATAGCCACTGCTAAAATGATGTTGCTATGACTTAGCTACTAGTCATTAAAGTGATTTAAAAGTTAAGATGAGTGTAGGCGAACAATTTAATTTACGTATGTTATCCCTGTTTGTGGATAAAGATGAAGTGTAAGTAAAGTTATAATTTTATTTTGGACCGCTTAACCAATTAGACATAAAACATTTCTTCGTGTCTTCAACGTTCCGTTTTAAGGAGTAATAATCAACTAGGGTGGTTAACATTTTCTGTGAACTTTATATAAAGGTGACGTTCCACGAAAATATTTTTTTTTGAAAAATCCAAGATGTAATAGGTTCTAATCGGACTAAAATGTTTTTAAACATATTCAAAATTAGAAAAACGGCAAGTAAAAAAGAAAACTTCGGGGACAAAATTTAATCCTTGAGACCCTAGAGATGATATTTACGTACAAAAAATCGATTTTTTCAACCTGCAATTTGTTAAACGGCCTTTAAACAAATAATAATCTTTTAGAAGAAATATGCTAAGAGAAAGGCGGGCTATACGTGATACTAGTAATCCCTTTGAACTGTCCGAATATTCGTTTAAGCAAATGTTCAGGACCAGTTGCGAAAAAAGTTTATAATGCGCTTAGGCAACATTTTAATTCGTCAAAGATATCAGATGGTATTCCAGTGTTTCTTAAGGTAAAACTATAGTTTTAATAAAATAAATTAAAGCAATCATTTTTCATAAAAATTTCATTGTAACGTGCACGAGGTAGGCCACGAAAAGGGAAATAGTCAATCGTGTAATGCGCATGCCCCAGGTAGCCAGAAATCAAGAAAAGGAAATGTCAAACGGGGAAAGTCAAGGACAACTCGAACCCATGGTGAATATGTGAGGTGAAAATGTGTAACGGAAGCATCTAGAACTAAGGGGCAGAAGTTTCTAGATTTAAGCTAAGTAGTATAAATAGGCAGTAAATGAGCAGTAGCCTAGATAGTTTTGTCATGATTAAGACTGCGAAGTGTTTATATGTGATACTGCGAATAGTAAGTTGTATTTTAACCAGTGAAGTGATTAGTCTTAATTATTAAACTGAAACGTAATATTGTGAAGAAATATTGTCAGGAAAATTGTGCAACAAATAAATGAAGTTAAGTGAATAAAAATTGTGAGAATTTGTGACTGTATTTAATCCGTCGAGCCCCAAGAGCCCCATTTACGTTACATTATATAAAAACAGAAATCATAGAGCACAGATTCGCTACATCTTCTATTCTATCAAAATTATAATAGAAAACCTAATAGCCACAAACAATTTAACAGGCATTCGTAACACGTACAATAACAACGTTTCTTGATATTGACGTTTTCCTGATGCAATGCTAACAGAAATATCTACATTGATATATATAGACCTACCTCGTACGTTCTTAATCGAGGAAGGAACTGTATTCTCTGCTGCATCAGCTGTTTCATCATACTAAGTTGGTTGAAGTGAGTTAGGTAAACTTTCCGCTGTATTACTACGTGTGGGCGCCGAAATTTAATTTGATTCCATCTGTGTAGACATCATTATGCAACTAAACTATAAAATGATTAAGAAAACTAAATTATTAATCCTACCGGTAAACCAGAGATTTCATCATTTCCATTCACAGACTCCCAGAAACCAAATCCAACAGCTTCTTCTCTACATCAGTTAGCGACTTTTTCGTTGCAGGTCCCTCACCAGTTTTATTTGAACCATCCCGAATAGCACGAGCTTTGCATCTTGTTTTACTTTTCCATTAAACAAATACCTGAAATTGAAAATGAAATACAATTTAATTAATAAATTTATGTTGATCACTACCTCTCTTTAATTTCAAAGCAGTACGGAGTGGACCGTCCATAAAATAACACCCTTTTAATAAAATGTTATTCTGACCTAAAAGTTAGCCATCAATCATATTGCTTTGGCGTAATTTTCTTTTGCCTTTAATTTGCGTCCTTTCTAATAGCTTGTAGACATCGAATGCGAAATCAATGATTACTAGAATGTAATAATACATTTTTTTAAGTTTCTTAAAGTTTTTCCTAATCCTTGCGGTCATTACATTAACTTTACAGAAGACAAAAATACAGATTTCGAACTCTACCGGTGCTACAGTTGCTGATAACAAGTAGATAACAATTCGTTTGTTGCTAATTTGCTAATTGTCAACCATCATATAAACAAAGTTACAAAAATGTAAAACGAGGAGATAACAATTAATTTGACGGAAGCAGAATTGCTTTCTTCGTCACCATAATTTATGTAAATAGAATATTTGTAAAACTTAATAACTAATACAACGGAACACCTTAAATATAATATATATGTATATATATATATATATATATATATATATATATATATATATATATATATATATATATATATATATATATATATATATATATATATATACCATCTGAACAATTTGGTTGAAAAAACAACATGTTTATGTATTTTATGTATTTGTATTAAAAGAAATTTTGATTATCGCCTTCACAATAGGCTTCTTTCGACCCAATACAATCGTACCAACGGTTGATCCAATTTTAAATACACTTTTTGTAGGCCTCGGCCGGGATGGCATTTAGTTCATTCAGTGAATTTCTTTTTATGGCCTCAATCGAATACGGTGGTTCAGCAATGTCTTTTGTTTCATGTTTGGCCAAAAATTCACTCACAATCAAGCTGAAATGTGACGGCGCATTATCATGGTGAAAAATCCATGAATTGTCTGCCCACAAATCCGGCCGTTTACGACAAATTGCTTCACGTAGATGCCTCAAAACGGTCAAGTAGTATTCTTTATTTACCGTTAGACCCGCTGGAACGAATTCATAGTGAACTACACCACGGTAATCGAAGAAAACGATGAGCATCACCTTGATTTTCGATCGACTTTGAAGTGGATTTTTTAAAAATCGCCAGACAGTAAAGTAACAAATGGCTGCCAACCCTACAATAATTAACGTATCCCGTATTAACAAATGTTAAATAAAGTTGTACCAACTTAGAAATAAAAAATTTGCCGATTGAGTTTACGCGCGCGGTTTAAATGGACCAGTCCGGGCCAAATTTGATCAAACTATATATATATATATATATATATATATATATATATATATATACATTTATACAAATAGTCTTTTCCACAAAATGCGCAGTTTTATACATACAGTTTATAAAGCTCTGTAAAGCGCGGATAGCCACAGTGGTGATATTTCATAATTTCCACTGATCGATAGCCACTGGGTTTGTAGAATACGATTTTTTAGCAAAGTTGTTTTCACGGTGGCTTTTTTTTTTAGTGTGACTAAATTATAGCCACTCCACTAGTGGCTATTTCAGAAATTAGCAGCAAAAGAATAATATTATGGCGTTAGATTCAGACTAAAAAACTCGTTTCAAAATCTCGAAATGACGAAAAATTTTTTTTACAAATTAGAATGTTAAAGTGTTTAGCTTATTTGAAACCACAAGAAATATCTGATCAGTATAATTAACTAAAAAATTATGTAGACAATAATTGTACAGAAATATTAAATTGGCTCGAAAAAAATCTATATTTCTAGACCATCTAGAAAGAGAACATCTTCTAGAGTTTTAAAGCAATTAACTGTGGCATAACCACCAGCATTTTGGTCAACAGATATGAATATTCCAACATCTTAAAACAGCGTAGAAGATTTACAAATCTCGTTTGGATGCATATAAATAATAAGCCATTTAAGGTAAGAATATCTTGTAGTTAAAAATAAAATAAACTTAATAAATTCTGTTGAGAAATATTCTAAGTAACAAACATGAATCTTCTCGAATGGAGCTTTTGAAAAATTTAGCACATTATACTTCTCTTGCCGGTTATCCTTAAGATTGTTAACAATGTTATTTTGAATTTTTTAAATTAGATAGCAGTAATAAATGATATACCATAACAGCTTTTTAAAGTTTCAAAGCTTTTTAGCATTTTTCTATCTTTTAGACTTTTTCGTTATTTATTATTTCGTCAAAAAATAATTGCAGCGTATTGAGGTTTTAAAAATGTCGACATTTTCATGTTTCAACATTTTATTGTTCGATACCATGTACGGATCCCTTAAATAACAACAACTGTGAAGTATTTTCGGCTTTTTCTATATTTTTCGAGAACTTTCGACATTTTAAGGTTTGCTTTTTCTGGATTTTTGTATCGGATGTGGTACGATATATCGAAAATTATAACACCGATAATGAAATCTTCGAACATTAAAGTGTAAAAAAAAAAATTTTAAATCAATATATGTCACCTAAAAATGTCGAAAATGAAAAATTGTATTCCAAAAAAGTCGAACGTATTCTAAGCGCACGCTTTATAGACATTATTTATAAACAAAAAAAATGTATCTGTGGTATTACTCAGTGCTAGATTGTATATATGTACATAACTTTGATTACAAAAGCAAGGCGGGACATTTCCCAGTTCGTACATGATCCATTTTAATACAGGGTCCGGCAAAAGTTCAGTAGCGGTCCAATATTTCCCCAAGGATAGGTCTTCGTGAAAAAAGTTTCAGACCAAAGTTGCTTGGCTTTGGGGGTGAAATCGCTTACACACAAATCCACCTTGACTTTGAAATTTCAAATGGCAACCCCCATTTTTTAAAGCGGATTATGATTCCCGAGGAAAAATATCCTATGTTTCCATGAAAATGTCTACCTGAGGAAACTTTTTGAAATTTAGTGAGAAAAAATTTGTTTACCGGCATTTGTGGAGTCAGGGAGATTTCGGATAAAAAAATCTTTCAGACAAAAGTGTCATATTTTTCCTCGGAGAACCATAGTCCGCGATATAATATGGGGGTTGCCATTTGAAATTTAAAAGTCACCCCCACCCCCCTCACCTTTCCTTGGGGAAATATTGGATCGTGACCTAACTTTTGTCGCACCCTGTTTTATAATGGATCATGTGGGATAAGTTCCGCCGTGGAAATATTGAACCGTTACGGGACTTTTGTTACACCCTCTATAAAGAAAGGTTCAAATCATTTTTGCTAATATTGGTCTACTCTCAGAGCTCTCGTCAAGCTGCTTTGTTATTATAAATTTTTAATGCAACTTGCCTTATCAGTTATTCGTTGCTACTTCATCTGCTCGGAGATCTGGTGTTAAAATTTTTCCGATTACAGTTTTGGATTTCTTTGGTAATTGACGCGATGGATATTAAAACGGCATTAACAAATAAAGGTAGAGAAAACTAATTATAAATGGACATGCAAAGAATTCTAACGACAAATCAATACAAATTATAAATTGTGCAATAATAAAATGTAATAAGGAAAGTAGAGTGTACTTACCCAAATCTAAAAGCCTTTACAAAAAATTAAAAGAGTCAGACATAATTTACAAAAGGAACCAAAAGCTATTGAAGAAATAAATATTCCAGACCATTTAAGTACTGTGCAAGGAGAAATGTTTTTGCTGTGTGATAGCAATTGTCTAAATGTAAAAATTTTAATTTTTGGCAGAAAATTTTGCAGCAATCGCAGGTGTGGCTTATGGATGGTGCATGTAAAGTTGTACCAATCATAATATTCACAATACGTGGATTAGTCAATGGGCAAGTTTTCTGTGAACTCTTAAAAATAGCTTGATGATAATAATATAAACCTTTATCCTGTTTACATAATCAGTGATTTCGAAAAAGTAACAAAAACATATTTCCCGAATGTGATTAATAAAGGTTGCTTTTTCCATTCTTGAAAAATTATATGGCGTGAAATTCAAAATGAAAAGCTTGCTTCTACATGTCGACGCGATGAAAAATTTAGTCCCCACATGAGGACGCTAAAATATAGCTTTTTTAAACCCTGGCGATATACCAGAATACTTCAGTAAATTAAAGAATTATTTGGATGGCAATTGTAATAACATAGTGAAATGGTTCCAGAATAAAAATATTTTCAGAATGAGGAAGAATTCAGCTCCTGGAGTTTCAACAAATCTCACGGCAGGATACACACCATCTTTTTGGTCGATTTCAGAGCAATTCAGACAGTGTCAATTCAAGACAGTGGCACCGTCGTCTTCAAATTTTAATAGATAAATCTCAGATTGGTTTACATAAACTCTATATTAATTGAAAACTGTTTATTTTATATTCTGGAGTAATATATTTATGTTACCTAAGAAAAGATCAATAAAATATCATTTTGTTTTATTTTTCATTCTCGAAATTTTCGAATTTTTCGATTTTCGTTAGTGTCTGTCCGCAACTTAATTTTAAAGAATTGGGTTTTTAGTAAAACGCACCCAACACCCAACTCTTTGTTTACCCAGCGTAATGTGGTGTAAAATGGGAAAGCTATGATATCTCGAGGAAAAAAATCTCAAACTACGAAAATATCTGGGAATGACAAGGAGTGAAATTTCGAAAACCAAAATCTTGAGTAAATATTGAAAAGTTCCGAACGCATTGATGTTTAACTTCGATTAAGTTTCATAATTTGTACGTAATGTTTTATTTCTTTTAAAGTTTCATCCTTTTCTGTTTTTCTATTTGAAATTTAAGATAAACATATCTGCTCTAGGCCTAAAATGTGAATTATTTTATATAATCCTATGTATGGTTTACCAACGATGTGATTCAATCGTCCGTGCCAGCCTCGACAATATTTTGGGTTCTTAGAAGAATTTTTGTCAGGTGAGTTGATAAAGAGCAAAACATTGGAGGGTAATTTGGTGGAGGCTCATCGACTTAAGGCTCATTGACTTAATTACTCCTGCCAACTCCAACCTTGTTGGAGCTCTGAAGTTAATGTTGGTCGCAGCCGACGGGTGTTCAGGCTCATGTGAAAAGGTATACGACGGTCCTATGGTGTTATATCTTGGACCATGTGGAGTTATTGTTATTATTTGGTACCGCAAACCACCTTTTTTAGCACCTTTGTCTTTTGAATGCCTAGGATTCCGTCATTTCGTTTTTTTTAAGGTAAGACTGTAAATGCAAAAATAATAAGATATGTAAATAACAGATTCTAATCCGCATCAATTTTAAATTGGCGTTTGCCGTTTGCAGCCCGAACAGTTTTTTTATATCATTCCTATCAGTGCTTTTCCAGTTCTTAACTTGATTTTGAATAGTATAAATGTTAGTATATTTGGTGATGAATGGAATGAATACACAATCACCCAAAGCTCACACTCATTCATTCCTAAACAAATTCTATTCACATAGTACACAAATGCCCCGAATTCATAACACACTTTTACATCTGGAAACACAACAACTGGCACCTAAAGAAAAGAGGGAACAGCCAACAAAGTCCGAAAAAGTAAGGATTTTACAAATGAAAAGGTGCAAACCTTTATAACAGCATTGCTGTCAACAGCGCTCGTCGAAGTTGAAGACGAGAGAGGACACAAGCAAACCTTGAGAGCACTGCTAGACTCGGGCTCTCAATTCTTATTTATTTCCAAACGTGCAAGTAATTTACTACGCCTGAAACGACAGGCAACCCACTTGCAAATTACAGGGTTAGGTTAAGCCCAAACAGCGCACACAAGCGCGCAAATATCATTTAAACTCGTTACAAACAGATTTTACAACAGATGCCGACGCATTAGTATTAAAAAAGATCACTGATCTCATTCCGGCTAGTTCCACTACCAAACTAAGAGTAGTGTTTAATACATCAGTCAAATCTACAAATGAAAAGTGGCTAAATGAACAACTATTAGTAGCTCCGACTATACAACCCACACTATGGGCAACCTTACTTAAATGGCACACTTACAAATTTGCGTTTACAGCTGATATAGAAAAAAATGTACAGGATGATATGGATATATCCCAAACATCAGCCATACCAACGCATTCTATGGAGACCAAACCCTAAAGAGCCAATAAGAGATTATAAGCTCAAAACGGTCATATTTGGAACCGCCCCAGCTTCATTTCTAGCTATAAGAACACTACACCAGTTAGCAAGTGATGATCAAGAGAATTTTCCGTTAGCTGCTGAGAGTCTTTAATCAGACTTCTACGTCGACGACTTACTCACAGGAGCACACCAATCGAAGACGGCATTAAATTACAAAGAGAGCCGATCACAGTACTAAATGGCAGTGGATTCAACTTAAGAAAATGGACTGCATTATTCCGATCTCCTAACTAGTATTCCAATTTAACATCAAGAGCTCAAAATAGCCTTGAATCTGTCAGAAAACGAAGCTATCAAAACATTGGGCATACAGTGGTACCAAGCTTAAGACGAGTTAAGTTTCAAAGCAAATTTATCAGAAAAAAAGAGCCACTATATTAAGAAAAGAATTTTATCTGAAACTGCTTCATTGTTCGACCCACTTGGATGGCTAGTCCCATGTATCATCCTAGCAAAAATCACTGTACAGAAACTGTGGTTAGCAGAATACTTATGGGATGAAAATCTTCTAAACTCCGTAACACAAAACTGGATAAAATTACGAAATTCATTATCAGCCATCACAAATATTAGAATTTCCGGGACGCATCAAACTCAGCATATGCAGCCGAGTAGTCATATATCTCCGAGTAGTCAACGAAGACGACCAAATTCATATACATCTGATAACCTCAAAAACCAAGGTAGCTCCAACAAAAGTTATATCTCTACCAAGATTACAGTTATGTGGAGTATTAATTCTGTCCAGATTATTCCAACAGACTCAAATCGATATATGTCTTACTAACGCACGCACAGTTACTTGGACAGATTCCGAAATTGTGTTAGCTTAGATACAGGGACAGCCCACACGTTGGAAAACATTCGTATCTAACCGAGTAAGCGAGATACAAGATAATGTACACCTAGCTTTATGGCGTTATGTTCCTACCAAACATAATCCCGCGGACTGCTCGTCAAGAGGTATATATCCAGAGAAACTCATCGAACCAAGGCTTTGGTGGAACGGAACTTCCTGGCTTTCTCTATCAACGGAACACTGGCCAGCGCAAACTAAATCTGTAGAAACAATTTCTCTTAAAGAGAAGTAAGTAAAAACTCCTCATTCCTGAAACTCATAAAAATAATGGCCTACTGCTACATAAACTACTACTGCTTTATAAACAACTGTCGATCTAAAGATGATCGAAACTTATTCAAGTATCCAAGTAGCCAGGAACTAAAGGCAGCAGAAGTAAAAATTATCCGGATCGTTCAAAAGGAAGCATTTCTAGAAGAATTAAAACTACTTTAAAATGATCGGCCATTACACCAAACAAGCAGACTAACCCCTCCTATAAACATAATCTTCGCCGAGTTGGTTGTAGAATCGACAACGTCACTTTATAATTTAACCTAATAATCACCATATCAATAACCTTATCATCGATAACATACATGAATACACACTGCAGGGTGGTATACAATTAGTGTTAAATACACTTCGAAAAAAATACTGGCTATTTAATGCTAGAAACACAATCCGTTACCGTATACGCAAATGCATCACCTGCTTTCGGGCAATCCAAAGAGCAGAAATCAAATAATGGGGAATTTACCAGCAGTAAGGGTAATTCCTTCGTTTCCAGTCCAAAACACAGGCATCGATTATGCTGGACCAATTGACATAAAGTCATCAAGAATCAGGAACGCTAAAATCTTTAAAGCCTTTTCATGGCTACAAAAGCCATACATATAGAAATAGCATCCGATATGACTACACAAACCTTTATAGCTGCGAGAAAGCGTTTTATAAGTCGCAGATGACTACGTTCTACTGTGGAACCAACTTATTGGAGCGCGCAATCCCGAATGAAATTGCCAAAGATATAACATTATCAAAGATAATATTCCACCGTCTGCGCCACATTTTGAGAGGCAGAAGTCAAATCTGTAAAAACACACTTTAAGCGTACACTACAGACTATGTCACTGACCTTTGAAGAACTAAAGGCAGTTTGCTCTCAAATAGAAGCCTATGACAACTCCCGACCATTGATACCACTCTCCAATGATCCCAATGATCTAAATGTCCTCACACCAGGCCATTTTTTTAACCGGTAGAAATTTAATAAATTCTGGTTGATTTAGAACCTCACAAAATATTGCAACACTAAAATGATGAGAATACGCTCAAAATCTTGTACAACAACTTTAGAAAAAATGGTCAAAGGAATACATTCATTTACAACAGAGAAGCAAATGGCAAACACCCCAAGAGAATATTGAAGTAACTGATATTGTTTTAATTAAGGATGATAGATATCCACCTACACAATGGCCATCAGGCAAAATAATAGACATTTCCAAAGGTAATGACAATAATATATGTGTGGCCACTGTAAAAACATCACGGACTGCACCAATTACTAAATTATGAAAACTGCCCTTACAATACTCATAATAACCATTCCAAAAGTCACACAAACTTTCGCGCTAATTTGTGATAATTTTTCAGCCTGTACGTACGCCTTCAAAAAAGAAAAATAACTTTTTTTTTCGAGTGCAGTATTTTTCAAATAGCATCTCTACCAATACTACCAGATCTCGACGTTCTGGATATTGACGATATCCCAACGTTTCCAGAATCGCCAAAAAAGGAAATAAAAGAAAAACTACGAAAAAAAACAGAACCACAGCCTGCAGCACCCTTAAAACGACCTTTCGAGCATGATCGCGAAGAATGTTTAGTATTTCGGGAAATTCAAAAAAATCCATTTAAAAGGGCTAAAGAATTGAACACTATTGCTAATGAACATACTGGGAAGACAGTTTGTGATCAGACTATTCGGAATGTGTTGATTAGGCACGGCCTCCATGGAAGAAGTATCCGTAAGAAGCCTTTTATAAGTCTAAAAAACAAGAAACTCCGATTGAAATTCGCATGAGAATATATGCTTAAAAGTAGCAACTTTTGGGATACGGTAAAAGTTTGTTGCTATCGTAAAAAGTTCTCTTTAACAATTTTTTTGAAATTTTACAGGTGTTATTTACCGATGAGAAGAAATTTAACCTCCATGGTTCAGATGGGCGGCAGTACGTTTGACAAAAGCCGAATTCAGAATTCAACCCGAAAAATGTACGTGGCGCAGTCAAACATGGAGGTGGATCTGTGATGGCTTGGGGCTGTCCAGCTCAGGGGTCGACAATCTACATTTTATAGATGGCAAAATGGACAAATTTGTCTAAAAATAGCAGAGTTGTGAAAAACAAGGAATTTTAAACAACTTTGCATTTTATCAGGATAACGATCCGAAACTACCTCTGTCCTCTGTCCGCCCGAACTATTGCTGAAATGCGGATAAATTTTACTCTAGAGTAAATTTGGCAAATTTGGATGCCTTGTGGTGGTGCGCGGAGAGAGCGCTACCCAATTTCTTAATGCCGATACATATTTGGATGATTCTTTTTTGTTCTAGACAGTACGATCCCTAATTACTACTATGAACAAAAATGTTGACCTAGGGTTGGGGCTGGAGGAAGGGTAGTCTAATTTTTTACCGCGTGGACTTGACTTAGGTGATTCTGAATGCATAAAGTACCTATTTGTCTTCCGATGATTCTCCGACTATCGGAATTCGCTCTTGCTGTATAGAATACGGTGGCGCTCTAAGGCCACGGTAAGAATTTTGTATCTAAGGTTCAGGTATAAAAGGGTGACCATGCCTAATTTCGTAATATGTTGCCGGATTCGGATAATTATGTTTCTTTAAAGTGCACTACCACTGCAACTTTTTATATTGATTTATTCTGACGAGCAGAATTCTTCGAGTGGTATATATCAAATGAAAAAGACAATAATTAAAAAAAAAGTTAAGCCGACTTCGTTTAATTTGCACCGACTTCAAAATGTCGTAATAGATTAAAAATTATTTTATGCGTTTTAGCGCTTTTTGTGAAGTCAGTTCAACTTTTTTTTTGAATACTATTTTATTTACATGTAATGTCGACGGTATAAGAGACTTAAACGAAGTGAACAGTTTCAATAATAAATTAATATTACTCCTAAAGGTTTAATCGAGAAGCACGGTTTTCACATTTTGAAGTAATTATCTTAGAAATATTGTCTAAAAGTTTCAAGCAAATGGGATTAAAACTGACGAAGTTATACGAGCTTAAAGTTACTCTCTAAAAGCAGGTATCATTCCTCACTAATTAATTAATCAAACCTTCAATATTCCAATTTTTGAATCAATCGTATCATTGCCTATACCTTACCCAATGGTTGGAGATGCTTACGAATCATCTTCTATTATCCTAAGATTATTGAATTCGGGGAAAAATTGCGTTGCAAGGAAAAAACAAGAGTCTTTAATAACCGGTGGCTGTTAGTCCGGCTTTATATCGAATGTACATTTGGGATACATTCAAATAAATGTCGAATATTACAGAACCCAATAAATACCTTTTGGTGACTACATTGTGATGGCTTGTTGTATCTTACATAATTTTGAGCAGGTTTTGAAGATATTGATCAGAATTCATCGACTTCAAGCCTCGCATAGAGTACTTCACCCGTTTGCCGATTATTTCATAAGTGAATTAGGTAGTTTTGGAAAAAGTAAAAACACTTATTTTACTTCCACATAATAGGATTAGAAAATTTTTTGGGATAGTGATCGCTCAAAAATATGAACGCTCAAAAAATGTGATGGATGTTTCGACCGAAAGTGCAAGCTGGTCATAGTCAGCGTGGTACTTGTACTTTCCACCTCGGACATCCATGACGGAGGGTCAAAACTTCAGTTTTCCCCGGCAAAATACAGTAATACGTAGAGATAATTTCCAAATATGAATATAAGTTATGTGGTGACATATTAACTCACCGTTAATATTTTTTAACATTTCCTTCGAATCAAATCCTCGAATAGACAACGGCAACGACGATTCTTGTTATTGTTCTGTACCCAAATCAGCAAAAAGGAACACATCACTTCGGTGTCTATCTTCACAGCCGATTTTCTCCAAAGCTATTTAATATAGAAAGTTTAAATTGGGCACAAAGGTATAAATTGATGGCCCAATCAAAGCCGTTTCGTTTGAACTGTTCGCCTTGATTTTGGGGGTTAATTTTGGGGAGTTGAAGAAATTTGTTTACCGATGTCATCATGTCCATAACGTTACTTTGTGTTACATTTTTAAACAATTGAAAAAAACTCTTAAAAATTGCTGTCTGCCCACACCTTCGAAAATATCGCTTAGAAAAATCTGAAAAGAATAATGAGCATTAAAAATAAGGTGAAGATTGAAAGAAAATTATCATGATTGCAGAACGTTAGTTTTGTGGGATTAAATTAAAAGTAATATCAATATTATTCCAATATTATCGAATGTCTGAGAGTATATCAAATGAAGGCTTGTAAAAGCTCAAAGTTCAAAAATGTATATGATGTACTTGTAAAAAAATCAATAGGAATTTTAAAAGATTACTTAAAGTTGCTGTCCCGCGACCCTCTCTCCAACAACGGCATTCTTCATAATGTAAAGGTTGAACTTTTGTTAATTTCTCTGGTTATTAAGGAATTTGTCAAAGTGGAATTCATTATCAAGAACAAAATGTATAACGCAAACATCTAGAACTAAGTGACTGAAGTTTCTAGAACTAAGCTGAGTAATATAAATAGGGTTGAGTAGCAGCCTGGTTAGTTTAGTCGTAATTTAGACTGCAAAGTGTTTATATGTGATACTGCGAATAGTCAGTTGTATTTTAACCACTAAAGTGAAAAGTAAATTAAGTAAGGTGAAATGGTGTATTGTGAAGCTAACGTGTTAAGAAAATTGTGAAACGAACTAATTAAGTGAAGTGAATAAAACGTGATTGATAATAAGTGTCTTAATAAATCCGTCGAGGCGAAGGAGTCCCAAGTACGCTACAATTGGTTTTAGAAGTGGGATTTATTAAGAAAGACCAAAAAGTGAAAAAAGTGCGACTGTGAAATAAAAGTGAAATAGCGCAGTGAATCTAAATATGGGTCGCAAATTGAAGGACTTACGTGTTCAAGAAAAAACACAGCAAGACTGACAGATCTTCTCAATGCTTTAATGTCTGAAATAAAATCCTCCAAAAGAGAACAAAAGTTGTCATCACCAGAGATTAAATCAGCTATGAATGAACAGAGATCTTCGACGGCCGAATTAAAATCATCGATGAACGAATAGAAATCATCAAAAGCTTGGCCTGTAAGCAAATTTGAAGCAGCAATGGAAGAACAGAAATCGTCCACGGTAGAGTTGAAATCATAAATGGAAGAACAAAAATCTTCAGTAGTCGAACTTTAAGCCTCCGTTGGAGAACTAAAAGCTGAAGTAGAAATTTCTGCGCGAAAACTTTTCGAAACCCTGGAAGCCACCATAGAGAAGAAACTGTATGAGACAGAAAGCTCTATGAAGCTTAATCTCGAGTCACATATGAAATAGGAAATCGTAGAACTTGAGTTGGATATAGAGAAGAAACTGAAAGAACAGATTAAGGATGATGTAGATGTAATTAGAAACTAACTAAAAGATGTCAAGAAGCAGCAAACGACGAATTTATCTACGGATGTGACTATAAACAAAAAACTTCATCCTCCAACTTTTCATTTCCAAACTCTCTGGTAAACATACAGACTACAGTTCGAGACAGTAGCGACTGTAAACTTCTGGACTGACGAGGAAAGAGCTACAGCTTTAATTATGGCACTTAGACTGTGCTTCTAAGAATTGTTACAGACTATACCGGCAGAATAAAGGTATAGTTATTCATCCCTAATACAATCCTTAGAATTGCGTTATGGAAACCAGCACATGCAACAGGTTTACTGTCTTCAGCCACTGAGTCGAACACAGAAGCCTAGAGAGACGTTGCAGCAGTTATCTGCTGACATATAAAGGCTGACACATTTAACTTATCCCTTATTTAGCCAGGATTATGTCAACGAGGTGTTTTAAAGGCACGTCGATGGCGAAGGAGCGAATTAACAAAGAAATGTTGCAAACGAGTCAAGAACGTGCCGGAAATGCCGAGTTTAAGAACAATTTGGACATGATAATAAGAGGAATCCATCACCACACGAGATTAAACCTTGGCGAAGACTGACATCAGGCAACGGAAAGAGGAAACTCTAGACTGTGGATCAAGAATTGCAGATTTCGCAAAGGTTATGGAAACATCACCATGAGAAAGGCATGAATTGAAGAAGGACTTAGAACTTCAAGAATGTGACGTTAGCAAGTCAATTAACACCCCAACGATTCATGCTGCTACAATGAGATTGCTTACTTACGAAAAAAATTTACCGAGGCAGAAGAATACAATCAAAGTCTACGTTCTCAACAGGAGTGGTTTTCGTGGTGTTACAGGGATATTCAGCTAAACTACAGCCAACTAGAAGAAGAATCTACAAATGTGAAAGCTAAGCGAAAGAGAGGGCTAAGAATAAGGAATTCGAGATAGGCGACTGTTTGATCGAAGATGAGAAATCCAATGGACGATTAGAAAATCGGTTAAAAGAACTAATTA
The DNA here is from genome assembly GCA_964036015.1 of Leptarthrus brevirostris. NCBI lineage: Eukaryota > Metazoa > Arthropoda > Insecta > Diptera > Asilidae > Leptarthrus > Leptarthrus brevirostris. The sequence continues at coordinate 42,798,039 of OZ038371.1, forward strand.
AGCGAACTGAATAAAACTGTTGTTACGTTGTATAGTCTTGGGGTTGCTTGTCAAGTACTAGTGATTCTGGCAATGGCGAGATCGAATCGAAGATCGCCCATCCCTAGAATCCTTAATTTGTGATTGAAAATAAGTGTCTTAATTAATCCGTCGAGCCCAAGGAGCCCCAACTACGCTACAATATCGTGCAAAGAAATAGAATGTTAAATGTAAACTCTCTGATTGTAATTTCTACGTGATACTCCTATTAATTTTTTTTGATTCCGACAAAATCGCCTGCGTTTAACGCTTTCCTTTTTCATACAGAATTTAATAATAGGAGCCATTCCGTTATGTTCAAATTCAATCTCAATAATTGTATGGTAAAAATAGGACCTTTTGCATTTTCCCCAATTTTTCGTGGAAAATCTCTAGTTCTTTGTCACAATTACTTTCACCGTTGTGTAATGAAATGCGCAATCAGTTCATCCCGTATGAATATTCGCAGTGGAAAGCAGGTCCAGTTCCTGTTCGGATAATCTCACGATTTCCTCCAACAGACGTGCCTTTAACAGCTTATATTGTAATGCCTAATTGTGCAAGGTTTTTAATACAACTACAGTGGCATTTTCAGTAAACCTGATAGCCCGTGCCGCCATGTGTTCACAATTATTACAAAACAAATTATCAATCAGATTTGAAATCTCTTTAATTCAAAGTTTAAGAATTTCATGGCCTCACAATAACACACATATGTATTGTTTATTTAAACCCTCATTAATTTCATAGGTGATTTGGATAAATCACAATTCTAAAATTTATTGTAGGTTATAGATATAAAAACACACGACTATTCTCAAATGTCCAATCAATGTGTCAAAATGTAGAATCAATTAAGGTACGAGAATGGAATCAACGACATCTACGTCAATTGCAGCTAATGAAAACTTCTATACATCGACTCCCAAGAAAGTTTTACCAAACCTTGTTTCCACTTTCATAGCTAAGAGGGTTGGGGGGGTTGTAATAAAGCCTTACTCAACTACATCCCTTACACGCCCACGATATTCTCGCTTATTTTCCACATTCCTGCTCATTTCAAACGTCAACACCGCCCATGTTACTCTTCCTAGGCGCAACGCCGTCACTTTTGGTTCGAGCAAAACGGACGCTAGAAATCAAGTATGTTCACTGGACCGTGACAGAATATTGGGAGGGGATGCAATGGGGTACAATGGAGACATCTTTTAGTCTAAGTAGACTGGGATGATGGTAGTTCGGTAGCACTCCTAATATTTAACCTAACCTAACCTGTACCTCGTTAACCAGGTTATATCGATTTATTAATGTAAAAGTAAGTGTTTTTCATTTTAACACAGTAGTACAATATTTACTTTGATGTTCACTAATTTACCTGTTTCATGGTTTGAACCATTGCTTTTTACAAGTTTCATATGAGAGACAAGAATTAATTGCCGTCGACGTTTTATCATTATTGATGATTGATTTCGAGTGTAGAATTATGGTAACTTTCCAGCTATGGTATGAATATTTTATTATTCGAATCGTAAAAGTGCACTTTAGCTACTCCTGAGCGCGCGATGGTAAAAGTGTTTGTTTTTTGTTTAAATTAAAATAAAATAATTTTTTTAAAAAAGTTGAACCGACTTCAAAAAAATAATATTGGATCTATTACGAAATGTTTAAGTCGGTGCAAATTAAACAAACAAAACACCAACTCCTTCCTTATGATCCCGTGAGCAGAAAGAAGAAGTAGTTTTATATAGTATCTTCGATTGTGGTTTGGTAGTAATTTTGTTTGTTTAATTTGCACCCATTTCAAAGACATATTGAATAGATTATATATTATCTTATACTTTTCAACGCTTTTTGTGAAGTCAGTTCAACATTTATTTTGAAAAACTAATTTATTTTTTATTTTTTAGTGTCTTCGAATATGTGTACTACTCGAGAAAAGCTGCTCGTATAACAAAGGAATTTCAATAAGAAAGGAAACGTGAATATCCAAATGACTCAGGTCTTGTACGACTCCGGCCGTTTTGCATTATTTTGCAATTGTGTCTTTGAATAAAAATGGGCGCGTCGCTAAATAAAAAAATAAAATTTCTTTATAATCTATTGTAACGTAAATGGGGCTCTTCGGGCTCGACGGATTAATTAAGACACTTATTTACAGTCACAAATGTTCACAATTTTATTAGTCTTCACTTAATTAGTTCTCTTTAGAAATTTCCTTTACACGTTTTCTTCACAATATAGCAACGTTTCACTTTTCTAATTATCAGTTATCACTTCACGGGTTAAAATATAACTAACTCACTAGGCTTCTACTCAGCCCTATTTATACTAATTAGCTTTATTCTAGAAAGTTCAGCAACTTAGTTCTAGCAATTTCCGTTATTAATTTCCACCACGCTAAGTCACCACAGGTTCGAGTCGGCCTTGACTTTATACGGCATCTGACGTTTTTCTGGTTTCCGAAATTCGGGACATGCGCATTGTACAACTTGATTTTGTTTTCATCACGTAGCCTATGCCAGACTATAGTGCATGTTACACTATTAACAGCTTGACCGTGTAGAACCCCCCCCCCCCTCCTCCCCCGTACTCTTACCACATCATCTATTATTTTTATATATTTTTTATATAAATGTGGCGTCTTAAGTTAGCTTTCAATTCTTCAAGAGTTGTTGGTTTGTCATCATAGACTATTTCTATGTCACGCATTAAGGGGTTCGCCTACACTTAAAATTTTGAAAATATCGATTTTTGTTTTCTTACATACAAACAAAACCATCAATTTAAGGGGGTCGTATACTCTTACAATTTTGAAAATATCGATTTTTGTTTTTTTGCATATCTTTAAAGTTAATTATCATAAAGTTTTAAAACCATGTATTTCACGCTTGACATCGACCGGTTTGAGGCATTTTTACTAAGAAATTTTAAGCATTGAGCAATAACTTTTCGCATGATCTTATTTAATTAATTGATAACGACGAAGAATCGACATGTCTGGTTCTTCGGTTATACTTTCGTTCACAGATAGTTTCTGATGTTATTGGGCATCGATCATGTGAAACGAAATCGATCAATATCACGACGTATAGCGAGCTCATTAGGTCGGTCGATCAAGCGAATCATTAAATTCACGAAAAGCCCCACAATAATCGGTATAGTACTCTCGACGTAATAGAAAAAAAAACTTTTTAACTTATTGTTCTTAAAATTTCAAAATCGGTTTTGAAGTTTCAAACTTATGTATGGCAAAAGAACTCTGTTGACATATATCTAACACTATGATGTCATCATACCATTTTCAGTGAACAAATGGTTAATCTGAGTATATAAAGACGAAATATTACTGACTGACTTACTCACTCATCACGATCTGTCCGGAGCTACAATAACTATTATTCTATTGAGCATACAAACTTAAAATTTATCAGGAAGGTTTCTAAGAAAAGACCTTTCAAAATTTGACTCCTAAATGGGTGAGAGTATCAAAGTTTATATTGAAAAGAAGATTGTATGGTTTTTCATTTCGAAATAAGTAAGTTTGTTTTCGGACTCTTGGATAGAAATAAATAAACAAATATTTCAGCGTTCCTGGAAACCAAAACCTAAATACAATTCATCTAATACAACAAAGTTGTCCAACGAAACAATTTCAAATATATGGCATTGCATACGGTCAAATATAATGTTTCCAACACAACTTTGTGGGGCAACGAATGTTGGCAAAAATGAAAATTTTTTGGATCTAACAAGCAACATTCGCTTTGCTTCCAGGAAAAATTAATGGAATTGACGAGGGACGCGGTTTTTTTGTAGGATAAAAAGCATATGTTTATAAGAATAATATAAAGTCCAAAATATGGAAGGAAATAATTTTTATCAATTTTTGCACCGGCTGTGAAACATCTAATGAAATTTCATACAGTAGTGCATTGTAGTTAGGTTACAACTTTGCTAGACAACACTGTTGGGCAATTTAGTTGTGTTGGATGCATTGTATTTTGGGCTTCAGCTCAAACGGGATGAAATGGAGGGTAAAAAGCATTATTATATCTTCTCGCCTTCCCCGAGACCCTCCTATTGCTCACTGCCTTCTTCAGTGGCGGCATCACCTACTGGGTAGGCTTGCCCTTAGTTTTTCTCATCATTCTCTTTTTTCCTCTTCTTCTGGCTACCACTTGTAACCTCCTCATCCGAAGTGTCAGCCTTTACCCGTGTTGTGGTAGAACTTTTTATAGCCGGCGTCGGATTTATTTCAGGGAGGGTTTTCTTAGACACCTTAGAGGCAGGCTGCTCCAAGAAAACAGTCGTAGCACCGGGCGAAGTCACTGTTTCGGAAACCTACTCTGGTGCAAGTGTCTCCTCCACAGTGGACTTAGTTACTTTCCTGAGCCTATTAGGACACTCCGCAATAAAGTACCCTGCCTGATGCAAGCATTGCATTTCGTTTCGGGGCTTACCTCAATCCAGATCATCGATCCAGCAACACTCCAGTGAAAGCCATCTGGAAGCACGCAGCCTTGTTCAAAGTTATGCGTGCTCACGGTTCAGACTTGGGATACCAGAACTGAGTTCCTCGTCACCAATTCGAAGTGGCACTGCCCGGTTCTTTCCGTTGATCCTTCCGAACCTCCCTCAGAAGGCCTCAAGATCCTGACAACTGGCCCGGAGGAGGACCCGTGAGAAGCAGACTCTTGTCGGCTTCACTGAAACAGGGTACGGTTAGAGGTGCCTACCGACCACGTCGATGCCCTCAAGCATCAGCCTAGTGACTGAGTCGATAGTAGTGATATAGACCTCCACCATACCCCGGCCAACCAGTCTGAAGAAGAAAATATTATCCAACGGGACCACCAGTGACAAGGCTTTAAGATATGCATTCTGTGTGCACCCACGAAGGTGCTTAAAGTGCATGCCATAACGTTCATCCTGCCACTGACAGTCAAAGAGACCTTGAAGTCCCGCGACTGTATTGGGACGAGACTCTCCCAAATCACCCGGAGTCGAACGTGAAGCCACCTAGCTGCCCTGAACTTCTCTTAGAGTTACCACTCACCTGCTGGGCGTAGCTATTCCCTATTACTGCCCCTGCACTAGGTTGTCCTCTTGCTGGTTCTGGTGGTACTGGTTGACTCTCCGCTGATTTCTTTGCCACAGAGAGATTAGGACGCATAATCACGGGATTGGGTGTGACGCTATTTTCGATGAATTCACAGTCGCAGCCAGTGTTGCTGTCAAGACGGGTGTCTTCTTTTTATTGGCGGTGGAAGTCGCTGAGGTTTTAGTAGTGGATGCCGCTGCTCCGGTTTCTGCGATGCATTTTATGGGTTGGCAAAATTTTATGGGGGTGGCAAAGTTTGTATGAGACATATTTTATTTCAGGTCGGAATTACTTGAAACTTGATCTTAATGCTCATTGCTACAATTATTTCGCTTAACCGGTAAAAGATTTCTGTGTGCCTTAAATTAAATTTTTTTTTAACTATTAGCAGTATAAAACAAATAATTACACAGCCTTTAGCACTATTCTGTTAACTGTCAATTGAAATATTAATAACGCCTATAGCGCTAAAACTTTAAAAAATATACGTTAAAATGTACAACTGCTTTTTTTCATAAAAAAAGCATAAAAAATGTTTTCTCCCTTAGTAGTAGTCATTTGGTAGTTTTACCTGGAAAGTTTTCCGGGAGTTTTTAAAATTGGTAGTTGTATAGATTTCGATGTGCCCTTTCCGAATTTTAACTTTGCCGCCTTGTATCTTTGCCGCCCGAACCGCTATATTCGAAAAATGGTGCCTGAAAGCAGTTTTTTGACAATATTTCCTTTCCGACTCATTTCACGATAAAAACATTTATATACAAAATGAAACTAAAAAAAATTTCCTGCAATTTCTGTAATAACCTTTTTTTCGGAAAATCAATAGTTTTGGAGTAGGTGCGCCGCAAAGTGTAGTTCAACACGCGTTTTGGCGAAAAAACTCATTTCCACACCACCTTGAGGTAGAGTAAGCGGCGCTTTTTTTATCGTGGTATCCCCAGTAGTCTGTTTTTGTTTGGCTATAAACTCTGCTGTTATCTCAGCAGCGTACAAAAAACAATGATTTCTGAATGAGAATGTTGGGCGCGTAGATCGCAGTTGTGCTAGAGAAGTTGTGACATCGCTTCGTCTACGCAAAGATGCAGCGATTATTGAATCATGTTCGACATACATCGTGACCCACCAAAAGTTTATCTTTTTTGTCCTTTCTTTTAATACTTGACTTACGAAAAGACTATAAATCCTTTTTCCTTCACTTCAATCACTTCACTTTCTTGCAATGGATTTTTACTTCATTAGAAGCCATGGCTCTATAAATGCAAACGACACTGTAAAACGAGAGACGTGTACTGATGACTCAGACTAAATATTTCTATTGAGCTCCATCGAAATCTATAAAATTACCCATTTTCAAAACCCCCGATAAACTTTCCAGGTAACCTCTTTTTTGGAACCAAATGAATGTACTATAGACCTAGAACGCGTGTTGAACTACACTTTGCGGCGTTAATACGCCAAAACTATTGATTTTACAAAAAAAAGATTATTATATAAATTGTAGGAAATTTTCTCTAGTTTCATTTTGAATGTAAATGTTTTTATCGTGAAATGAGTCGGAAAGGAAATATGGCAAAATTGAAATTCGGAAAGAGCACATCGAAATCTATAAAATTACCCATTTTCAAAACTCCCGGTAAAATTCCAGGTAACCTCTTTTTTTAGAACTAAATGACTGTACTATAGATATAGCAGATCCTTCATAGTTATCCTATACTATTTGTTTTTTTCAAAACATCGCACTACTGAAAAATTCAAGTTGACCTTAAATTTTTTTTGAAAATTGGTTTCAAGGTCAAGTTCGAAGTCACCATCATTTGACCCATACAAATATTATCCGAAACTTTTTTTCTCTAGGTAGCGTTATTTAAAAGTTACGGGAATGCCAGGTTTTAAAAAAAAACACCCGATATACGGATGCGCGCTCGCCACTCTCCGCGCTATACGTCGAGAATGGTTAATGTTACGAAAAATGCTTGGGATAAAAATTGGAGATAATTTTATGATCTACAAATTTTATAATAATCTTAAATTACGTATTTCGCATAGGAAACGAGATAATTGCGAAAAACGGATTTTGTGACCTTTCGCCGCAGCCGCCCTCGGACAGTATATAAGCAGCCTGAGAAGGCGGGCGAACTCATAATAACTGCAACATTTATGACGATACCACGTTTAGCATAAGCCCTGCGATCATTCTTTTCAACAGTACTTTGTAGTCCAAAACTGTAATTTTAAAACTGCTTTTCAGCGCAATTAATTGTTTTTTGAATTCGAAAATTGTTATTTAAAATTTCTATTCCTTTCTATTTCCTTTTTATAAAGTTAGCTTTTCAGCGCAATTTCTTTTTCCAACTGTTTTGCAACATTAGGTACACTTTTAGATAGATTTTGTTTGTGTTTGTGACTGTTGATTCATTGAAAATTAATGGAACTATGGTGCCTCACAATTGGATATGGAGCCTGTTTGTTTCGGGCCGTTTCCTATATATTATGCGACACACAGGTGATGGCCAGAGAAATACGCGAGGAACGGCTGCGATAATATCCGAGCCCACCTCTTCTTCTTCAGTGCGCCCTGCCAACCAACAGCCAACTACGAAAAGAAGTGAAGTGACTACTATGTCAGCGCCGTCATCAGAACCAGATTGTGACTCATCTCTGTATCAATCATTATCTCTTACCGTTTCTACCAATTGCTTTAAAAAACGTCGAGACATATGTACCGACACTACTTGGAAGAAACAAATTCGAAACGGCACCCGGCATGTGCTGTAGCGCTGGAAAAGTGCAGCTCCCGCCTTATGAAGAGTTACTCGAGCCTTTCTACAGCTTGATAATGAATAGAAGTCCAGAACATTATCATTTCATGAATGGTATTCGTAAATATTAGTTGTTTTCAAATGACTTCATTCGGAGCTAAACAGATAATAAAGGACAGTTTTATGCCAACTTTTAAGGTTCAGGGCCAGGTTGGAAGTTTGTTGCCAGCATCTCAAAAGAAACCACAAATATATATATTGTTGGCGAAGACAGAGAAGGTGCACTAACTTTCCATATATAAAACGTGGCTTAGTCAGACAACTACAGGGAATGCAGATACGTTTAATGATTATGCAAGAGACTTGAAGGTCGCCCTAGACAAGGTGCTTGCAATATCTAAAACATTCCCAGTAGTTATTAATGCTGAGAAGACGCCACTGGAGAGCCACAAGGGTTGCTACAATGCACCTACGTCAAATTAGGTGGCCTTAGTAATGGTTGGTCGGCAATTTGAGAAACGAGACATTATCCTTAAGAGCTACGATAACTCATTGAAGCGCATTAGTGAGATCGACCGTTCGTACGACGTCTTCCAGTATCCGCTTTTGTTGTAGCGAGGATGGCTACTCCATTTCTTTACCCCAGCGTGATCCTCAGACCAATCAAACACTTAAAAAGAGTCAGTCTCCGCTGCGAGTTTATATTCTTTTCGTATTATGATTAGACAAGGATAAGATAATCACCTGGTTTTTTTTCGTTTACTTTCTAGTCAGTTTTTAGTAGACATGTACGCCAAAATAGAGACGGAAAGATTGACCTATATTTAAAAGAACCTGGTGCAGCTGAGGGCTGAAATACCTGATCCTGAGCAAGACCCTTCCCTCTACGATATTGTAAGGGCCAACATGATAAATGGCCCTTGCGGTACTTTACACCACAAGTCGCCCTGCACGAAAGATGGTCGTCGCAGTAAGAGGCATCCTCGACCACTTCTCAAGGACACACAGACAGGAGACGATCGATATCCGCAATATAGGAGGAGGTCTCCAGCTGACGGTGGTTACACAATAAAAAATAGTGAAATTGAGTTACTGACGAATGAACAGCTTTACGTTATCAGCAGATCCTTAGCAATATTGAGAAAGGAATTGGTAAAATATTCTTTCTGTTGCTCCTGGTTTCGCTAGAAAAACCTTCCTTATCAATTTTCTATTGGCGAAAGTAAGGAGTAATCGTGGCAACTCTTTTAGAGGGAGGCGAGATAGCTCACGCTGCCTTCAAGCTGCCCTTAAATCTCATTCATGTTTGGACATGGAGTGGAGTTTGGACTCCACTTTGAAAAATAGAGATATGCGGCTCATGTGCTGCGCAATTGTAAACTTATAGTTTGGCACGAAAGCACAATGGCGCATAAAGGGGGTTTCGAAGCACTTAACAGAATTCTAAAAGATATCAGAGAGAACGATGACATGCTGGGTCGAGTCGCCGTGTTGTTAGCTGGAGACTTTCGTCAGACTCTCCCGATAGTACCTAAGCGGACTCGAGCTGACAAAGTTAAGGCTTGCATTAAGGCCTCAAATTTTTGGCCGTTAATAAAAAAAAACTCCACCTTAAGAAAAACATGCGGGTGCACTTAAAGGGCGATGTTTTCGTTGGACAATTCTCCAATCTCCTCCTCAAAATAGACAACGGAGAATATCCGGAAACTGAGGGCAAGATTCAAATACCACCAGATCTTGCCTCAGTTGTGTCAACCGTTGACGATCTTTTAGCCCGAATATATCCAGATGTCCACAACCTACACAGCAAGTCAACGGAGTTGTTGGGCGAACTTGTGATTCTGACACCTATGAACGATCAGGCTTCTGTCATTAATGACACTTTATTGAAGTCGTTTTAAGGTGCAGAATACCAATACAAAGCTGTGGACACTGTAGTATACACGGATAATGCTATGCACTATATTGTGGAGTTCCTAAATACACTCAACCCACCTGGTCTACCGTCTCACGAACTTATCCTCAAAGTGCGAGCTCCAGTAATGCTACTGCGGAATCTCAATCCGCCCAACTTGTGCAATGGGACGAGGTTGCGTGAGAAAGCCTTACATAAACGCGTTGTTAGAGGCCATTGTATTTACTGGCTCTAACCCCATCCTGGTTGCTTTCTGCTGACAAAAGATTGCGCTAAACGGCCATTTGTATGTGCGGAGATGTATCATGTCGTAGAGAGATATAAATGCTTCAATTCATAACAAGCAAGGGAATGCGTGGGTAAGTGAGTGGGATCATCGAGCGTCCTCCCCAAAGTGCCCCTAGAAACACTACTTGGCCAAATCTTTTCAAGGCAATCAAAAGTAATTGGAATGTTTTTGCAATCCGAAATTATACGATGCGATGTGGTGTTAAGCACAAAAGGAAAGTGAAGCCTCGAGGATTCAGTAGTATGATATTAACTAAAAAATTTAATAATTCAAAATGAGGGGTTTGTAATTTATATGCAAATAAATATATTTTACATAAAACCCAGGATGGTATTCAAGGTCCTTATTATGTTTTTATTAAAAATTCCCCTCCTAACTAATTAAAATGTCTTTGAATGTCAAGTATACATCTACAAGGATATTTCGTTACATTTAACTTTAATATTAACCTGGAGAAATATTTTCTCTTACGGCAGTAAAACACGCACAAATGTGTATAACTGTGTCTATGGTTTACTCATCCTTTAACTTCATTTCATAAATTTTCTCCTGAGGTAAGCAGGAAAATTGGGCTTCATGAGATGAAGTCGTAATGACTTTTCACCTTCACAGAAATACATGACAAACGCCTACCTGGTCATGTGACAGTTCACTGAACTTTATGTGGGCCGAGCATAACCTAAGAAACTCTTCATTGCGAAAATAGTTTCGTAAGTCTTTAAAGGCAAGAAAAAAGTAATTGCCTTCGTTTCAAGTACAAAACAAAAAACGCCAGAAATTAGTCTGACATAGCCACGTACTAATTTTTATTGGATGGGGATAAAGCTGGATTACTGGATTTGTGTTCACCTTCAGGACGATTTTATTTTGTTTGTTTACCCACAAAAACCAATCATTGACGAAATTGTTATGTTTTGCTGCAAGACAATTTTTATTGTGCTTTCTCGTGTGAATCTCATATTAAAAGAATGTTCTCCGTATTTTATGAAGTTTGGTCCTCTAGTAAATTGGGGGAAAAATTGCAAAATGTTTTGTATGTTTTACCCAGTTTTCCTTAATGGGACTTCTCTTTAAACAAATTTTTGCATTTTCTTTGATGTGGTTTTATATTTTTAATGATTGTCCAGAAAGGTCGTAGAAGTTAGCATGGGTACATGTTGTATATTTTTAGTTAAAGTGTTTACTTTTCAATTAGCAAAATCATCTCTTAAACAAATATTCGATTTTTTCTGTAAACTTAAACATGCACTTGTCTCTGTTTTCAGGATAAATCAAAATTGAATTTATCTCGATCAATGAGTATGGCGACAACTTTATCGGCCTTTGATGGTCCTAGTGACGTACAAATAGCATCGTATGCCTCATCAATTCCAAGTGAGCCCAACACAAATGATACCAGCCTTGACCTCAACACATCTACGCCACAAAGTAATTTTACATTTCAAGCGGGAATTCCAAAAATACTGAGCCTTTCCTGGCCGAAGGCATGTGCTGTTGCAGTGTTCCTGTTCTTGATTTTCATTACAGTAATTGGCAATACTTTGGTGATGTTGTCCATCCTAACTACTCGAAGGCTACGAACTGTTACTAATTATTTTGTCATGAACTTGGCTGTTACGGATTGGTTGGTCGGAATATTTGTAATGCCTCCTGCGGTAGTGCTGTATATTGCCGGTAAGATTTAATATAAATTTTGTTATAGCTCAATTCTGTACATATTTATTTCATTCAAATATGCTAAAGGTGTGTAGTCAAAAGTTAACTCCTTGTTTCCACTTGTCCGCTACTTTGAATTTAAAGTAAACAAAGTTGGGATAAGGTGAGGAACGAGTCTGTTATCGATTTAAATTAATGTTAACCACAAATGTAGCGACTTTTACTCTTTCTTTTCTTTTGCAGGCAGTTGGCAGTTTGGCTGGGTTTTATGTGATATTTGGATATCATTGGACGTCTTGTTGTGTACGGCCTCGATACTTAGTTTGTGTGCTATCAGTTTGGACAGGTGAGTTTGTGCTCTGAATTGGTATTCAGAGGAACAAAAAGTTTACTTTTTTTCGTAGAACTTCTCGTAAGATTATTTGAATATTCAGTCCCAAGTAAACTTACTTAAAATTACTTTCATTTTTCAATTATTCCGTTCTTGGTTTTTCATTTAGGAAAAATTATTTGTGGAAATACTTACATATATGTTATACTGCAATTCATTCCACATTTTTTGCTTGCTTGCTTGCTTGCTTTAAAATGCTCATCTGTCGTATGATATTAAGCCATGTCACATTTTAAGACTAGTTAGAGAAATCTAGTTAGAGACACTTTTTCCACTGAGAAGACTTTTATTACTGAGAATGTCAAGCATATATCGGCTAAATGAACGTACCTTAGTGGTTTCTCAGAGGACCGAAAAATTGAATAAACTGCTCAATATTACTGAGGCTTTCCACACAATTCAATCAAACTCATCTACTTAACCATTATATGATCATGCTCTCTGCACCACTACGGCTACTCCTAGACCTGACAATGATTTTGTTAATCCGGGCCTTGAACACATTCGGCGTAATGTCAAATTAGTTAAGAATGACCACATGAATTAAACTTCCGTCGCCGCCAGGGACTCGAAACTAATCAACACATGGGATCCAATGTCAGAATTCTTACATCTCATGACTCCAACACTTCACCTTTTACTGCTGCAATATATGCACCTTTCAACGACGTGCGTTTGCCTTCTCCTTCCTTGTTGGTTGAAGACCTGCCTTCAGCTCGGCCTTCCTCCAGGCCCAGGCGCTGTTTTATTTGCCGCTCCTTCAGCTTCATTTACAGTTTTTGTAACAGATGACTTATTCCCGGCAGTATTTCTGAATTTATCCCGAATAACCGACTCTCCTCAAAGACTTTTTCAAAAAACTTATTAGTGAGATCTCCTTTTACTACGCTACTGTAACTGGACTCTAGTTTAAGATAACTCGCCTCTTTGTTCGCTCGACTAATTCGTGCTCTGATGTCATATGTTTTTCCGGTACCTGGCTTTGTGGGAGGATAGCTGATGCTTTTTCGGCCGGAGTTCCTTTTGTTTCACCGTGATCTGTCTGCCTTGTCTGTTTTTCGCTTGTCGACAACTAATTGTTAAGAAAGAAATGCGGACAAGAGCGATTTGACCCCGCGCATTCAGGGCTCCGCAACATCGCATTATTATAAAATTTCAATAATATGCAAACAGAGGGACGCAGGAGTGGTCTTCTAAGTTAATACGATAACTTCATATATTATGGAACTTCTCGTGCAATTTGAGCAATATTTTTACGACCATCACCAAAAAATTTGAAATTTTTTTTTAATCCTTAGAAATAGCACTATGAATCGATACCAACAGCAGAATTTTTTTGAGGAGGCCCAACACCCCATTTAAAATAAAAATAAAAACAAAATATTTCATAATCTTGGACTATGGAAATGTGTGCAGTGTGAAATTTCTAATTCCTACATCACGTCGTTTTGCGAAAAACATGTGATAGACAGATAGATGGACGAACGAGTGATCTTATAAAGATCAGTTTTTTTTTCCTTTTTTAGAATTAACCCTTCTAACCCAGAAGGCGCACTTCTTGGTAGGAGCTAAGAATCAATTGACCATCAATTCCATCAAAGCGGTGAAATGAGGCCCCCACAGCAACATGCATAGAAAACAAGTAAGGATACCGAGCGCACAACATGCATAACAGATAGTCACAGCAGCACAGAGAATAGAAATAGTGCCTCCTTGCTAAGAATTAAATCGAAATTAGGACATGCATTAACAGCCCTACATAAACGGTGAATTGGTTCATGCATGTCATAATTTGATCTCGATAGGTCAACATGCAATAAAGGTAGTTTTCGGAGATAATATTGGGACTGCCTGAAGAAAACCGACTTTGCGTCTTTTCTCAAGTGAGGACAAACCGAGTAAACGGATGCGGTCGGTGTAGGGCGGGAGTCAAAGCAGACCGTTCCAAGTGAGCCCTCTTAGCAAAAATCTTGCACCGATTCGGTCCGCAAATGAATCAAAGATGGTAAATCCGAGAACTCTCTAGACCAAAGCTTTACAAGAGTAAGATTAAACTGCCTTTAGACACAATATTATTAATATGCAGAGAAAAGTCAAGTTTAATATTAAGTTTTAACCCAAGCTCAGTTACGGGCAGCATGCCACGGAGGCCCGCAAAGCTGTAGTCAAAGACTTGTGGATTAAGAAGAGAAGGACACAACCTCACTCAAAATTGACATGTAAGCCATTATGCTCTCACCACTCCAGGAACGTCTCTACGTCCATTTGAATAAGGGTGGTGGAGAAGATCTTCATGTCGTCAGCGTAGAACAACTTTACAGTGTGAGATCAGACGGACAATGTCATCAATGACAAGATCGAATAGTAGAGGGCCGAGATGGCTGCCTTGTGACACTTCAGATGAAGCTCTGCAAACTCTCTAGGTAGAGGCACGTAGCGACATACGATATATCCTGCCTCTTAGATAGGGAGAAATTCAGTCGAAAAGAACAGAGGGAAAATTAAGCCTCTTGAGTTTAAATACAATCACGGAGCGAGGGAGTTAATTAAAGGCTTTACTGAAATCCGTGTATGTACAGTTTGTCTGCATGTCTCGTTGGAAACCTGAAATAACGTGGAGGTGTACTCTAGCAAGTTAGTAGTCGTTGATATATGGGGAAAACCCCATGCTGATTGGGGGAGATTAAACCTTGACAGGGCTCATTAAGCTGCAGATACACTACCAGTTCAAATAACTTTGGTATGCCGGATAACCGATTGGTCTATTGAAAATGCAGTGTGGCAATTATGCAAGCTAGTAGCACTAACATCGAACTAATGGCAAAAAAGGTTTTTCTGCAAACACTGCTACAAAAGTTTGACATTTCCGAATATAATATCTGAACTAAAAGTAACGCTTTGTACTGTGCGTATTAATCTACAATGGATATTTTACGGAAATTGTCAGAACAGCAGTTCATTAAAGAAGTCACAAGTGGTACTTCGAGCAAAGAAAGGAGGTTTTTTTTACTTCATTCAAGTTTATTGTTAATATGACTTCTAAAAGATGCTAGTTCAATAGCTAGGGAGGTTTTGGAAAACACCATCAAAAGGCAGACCTAGAACAAACCTACCTAAAAAATGCTTATATATTACTATATGGGCACTTTGTAATCAAAATTGTTTAAGAAAAATAGCAGACAAGTTCAACAAATCAATAAGTACCTACTGTTTACGCTATATTAGAGAAAACATGCTGAGCAATTTGTAACCTGTCGAAAGAACCCGAGTAGAAAAAAGATAAGGCTCCAGTTGGGACCGGATCCAGGATGCCTGAAATAATGTTGGGCCCTGATGCTGAAAATCTGATCCGACACGGATCCGAAATGTAACGCCTAAAAACTTTTGGGCCGGATCAGGCACCCGAAGCAGGTCCCAAGCGGGTTACCACAGTCGGGCCTGGTCAATTTTTTCGGACATGGCCCCAATCAAGAACCCAAGCCGGGCCTGATCAACTTTGCCGGATAAGGCTAAGTATCAGGTGGCCACAGCCGGCCCTGATCAGTTTTCTTGGATATGGTCCCAATCAGGTTACTATAGCCGGGCCTGCCCAATTTGCTCGGATATGATCACAATCAGGTTACTATAACCGGGCCTGGTTAATTGGCTCGGATATGGTCCCAATCAGGACCCAAAAATGCTTATACAACAAAATTACAAAGAATAATTTTTTAATAGTGAAAAATATCTAATTATATCGTATTAAAATATCTTTATTTATAAGTATATAATTTTCTTATAGATGAATTAAGAAAAATATGTCTGAAATATTTCTGCTGTTCAGTGAAAATCGCATATGTAATATAAAAAAGGGAAATCACTGAAAAATATATTTTGCTTTAAATATGAATTGCAACTTAAAATTAAAAAAAAATTTAATACAAGTAACATATCTTACATTTTCGAAAAATGTTTTAAAACCAAAATAAAAGATGAAAAGAACTATTATTACATTTATATAAAAATAACTTTTCTTTATGACAGTTGAAATAAAAATGAAATGTAAATGATTAACAATTAAAAGATATCTAAAAAATATTTTTGATATATCTCGAATATATATATATATATATATATATATATATATATATATATATATATATATATATATATATACTTAAAAACGGACTTTTTCTTAGTTCTTATCATGATCAGTGCTTTCTAATGGAATATTGCTTTTTCCTGATTGTCGTTTTTGTCTATATCCTTCCCAGTCTCTGGCGTTATCTATCGTAGCACTCACGGCATCGTAGAAATTTTTTTCTTTTAGTGTCGCCAAGTTACCTCGAATTTTGAATTCATTTTTTATGCAGTCTGTAAATGAATGGGTACATTTTTATAGTAGCATTCAAATTAATTTCTTTTCATTTGTATCAATATCCATACCCATCAAGCAATGACAAAATGTGGTCTCCTTGAATAAAATTTTGTCTCCGGTCTTTTTTACGGCAGTGAAATTCAAAATGACGGTACGTTTAAAGAATTTTGCCAAAACTTTTCCCGATTATAAGGATCCATATTGAAATTAATATTTTAAATCTCTGATAAATTCAAAAAACAAAGATGTGCTATATAATATACTCAAAAACTGCTATGATTAGCGTTTAAGAAAAATTACCAAAATATGTTTTCTGAATTCTGTGTCAGAAAAGACTGGACGAAATTGTCAACTTCATTTTCGTAGAGACTTATATAGGGTAAAATAAGGCATGCCCTATTAATGCTGAAGTAGGGGAATATTATCAGGGCCTGAAAGGGTAAAATAAGGTTATGCCCTATTAAGGCTGAAGTAGGGGAATATTATCAGGGCCTGAAAGGGTAAAATAAAGCATGCCCTATTAAGGCTGAAGTAGGGGAATATTATCAGGGCCTGATAGGGTAAAATAAGGCATGTCCTATCAAGGTTGAAGTAGGGGAATATTATCAGGGCCTGAAAGGGTAAAATAAGGCATGCCCTATTAAGGTTGAAGTAGGGGAATATTATCAGGACCTGAAAGGGTAAAATAAGGTATTCCCTAATAAGACCGTAATCAGGCAATCTTATCAGGGACGGATATGGCAACATTGGGAACGCTCTGAAAGTTTTTTTCTGTTCCGTCCCAGATCAGGCCCGGATGCAACTTGCCCTACTAAGGCATACCCAAGTACAACCTGATCCGGTCCCGACCATAATAGGGCTGCCTTAACTTTTTTTCTACTCGGGAACATATAAAATTTCCCCGAACAAAAGATGAAATTAATGACATTGTCTTTAAGTTTAATAATCTTCGTGGACTTAATAGTTTCCCTAATGTCGTAGGATGTATTGATTGTATTGTATTGTATTCTAACCGAAAAAGTTATCACTCACTTATTCTCCAGGTAATGTAGCAATCCCCCTGATTGGGATTGTCGATTTGCGTACGACTCGGCTAGGCAAGATACACTTCCGAAATTTAGAGCAATATGTGCCTTTGCTAGTCAAGTCGATCGCAAATCGACAATCACAATGGGGGCCAATTTGAATTTGATTTCATATCTCAAATGTTTAATTCGTAGGTAGTTTGCAATAGCGAAGGTATTTTCACTGATATCTTTTTCGGATGGCCAGGTAGATCACACGACGCTGCAGTTGTTTGGGGAAAAGTCTGGTAAATAGAGAAATAAAATTATGTTCATGTATGTTCATAAAATTATGTTCATGTATGTTCATGGATGTTCATTTATTGGCCGACTCGGCATATTCCCTCACAACGTAATGCATGACCCCATACAAAGACAATGGGTATCTGTCAGAAACTAAAAAAAAAAATTAATTTGCGAGTACAAGAGTTATAGTAGAACAAACATTCGGTATTCTAAAGTCAAAATTCAGAATTCTGAATTACCTCCCTTATAAAAAAAATGGATATTTTAAAATATATTGCGCTATCACGTGTTATACTTCAAAACCTTATAATAATTAAAGAAGGTAATAATCTCAACGAGTATATCGCAGAACCAAATAACTCGGAACCTAGCAACATTTCAAGCCCAGAAAATTTAGCGACAATCGATGCACGTGTAAAAAGGGATGCTTTTTGTTGTTTACTTGAATCATAATAAAATATTTTTTTCAAAAAGATGCAATAATTTATTTTAGACTAAAATAACAAAAATAGATTCACTATCGTAAACAATAACAAACAAATAATACTGTGGTACATTTACATTATAAACACTTACCTCTTACAGGCTGGATTAAAACCGAATTGGATTAACACAAATGTAAGTTTCGATTTGATAGAAAGTGGATTCAATCCAATCCAAGTCAATTACTTCGATTATTTTAAGTTGGATTTATTTAAGGTGATTAGATGGATACTACTAGTTATCACTAAGCGTTGAATTAGTCATTAGTGACTAGCTCTGTAAGGTGAACATGAAGTCAACCCTGCACTGAAACAGCGGCGGCTTTATGTACGGTGATGGGTGTTCTGTGAAAAAACTCCTTTTAATTCTTTCAGTATTTCTAGCTTTTCTTTCTGGGCCTTTAATTTTTCTTTTTCTAAATCCATAAATTCCTTTTGCCTTTTGCTTTCTTCTTCGTCTTGTTTTTTAAGGTAGGCAAGTATATCGTCCCTGCACTTTCGTTTTCTCTGAATTGGAGTTGAATTTTCCACGGAACTGGTACTTTCAGAGTCTTCTTCACCAGTTTCAAAAATTGAAGAAGGATATGAAGTATCCACGAGAAAGCCCTTAGGAGACTGAAGGAAGTGTTTATCGCTGTACACTGCGACGAAATCATCAAAATAATCCCATATTGTTCGTGTACTGCCTGATTCAGCATTCCTTTTTTTAATCCGCTTATAGGTGGTGAACATATTTTGGAATTTTTTAATAGTATCATCGCAAGAAAAGGCAAGGTTGGTGTCGTTTTTTAAATTACTCTGTGTACTTCTTTCCACAAAGTCTTTTTAGCTCTACCTCCTTTCTTAAATTAGAGCACGTTCGGAAACACAACTATAGTCGTAGCCATAGTCAGCTCTGACTATTGCAATAGTTGTGTCAAAGTCAGCTATATTCGTTTTTGTTTTCGAACGATGCATAGCTATGAAATAGTCAGAGCAGTCACTTGCAAGTGTATTTGTGTATTAACATGTCTAGATAATTGAGAAAGAAAGGAAAGTCATAATTAAATTTTTATTTATTTCCGTGAAGATTAAATATGTGAAACCAGTCAAAAACTTGATTCTTTAAGGAAGTGTGCTACCATCTTCATAATAAGTGTAATTCTGAGATATGTATTCAATATTTTTTAGCATACCAGATTTTTAAAATTATATTCTTACAGCTGCCTGTTGGATGCTACATTTTCCGTGTACAAATACGAAAACGAAGACAGCAATTTAAACCTCAGTAGCAGTAAAACTTTTCTTCTTGTACCTTGCTGAAGAAATTAAACTATTTACATTTTAAATAAAACTTTGTTTAGAGTAAGTTTGTGAATTTCAGATTTTAGAAATAAAAGTAATTGATTGTATAACTTTTTCATTTTTATATATACGTATATATTTCAATTAATTAAGTAGAGAACTGTGTATGAGGAAAGATGGGGGGGAGAAAGAGTGGTATAAAAAAGACTGAGTAGCCACTTTAAAAAAATCTACTCAATTAACATTACCCGAATTAATCAAAGCTGTCAATTATTTAAATGTGGGAAGTTAATTTACGAGTTAAGTTTCAATTTAATAAAAAAAGTTAATAAATTACAGTTGCGATAAAATGTCCGATAGTGCTAGGAATAAAAAATATTTATTATCATCCGCTTTTGCCATAAGCGAACAGTATTTATCCACTATAAGAGGATTACTCTTGAGAATTGTAAGACTGTATTCTGTTAAAATAATTTTGAATTTATATAGTTCTGAAATTATATTAGCCGGAATTTGATTTGTCTGCCTCAGAATCTGAAGACGATGATTTATTTGAAGTTGCCACTTTAGCCCAAGTATTTAAAGAGTCGCCTGTCCGGATAGACAATTATTTAGGATCTGTAGTGAGCAACAATAACGAAGATCAATTTCAGCCTTCCAATTTTTACTGCCACTTATTGATCAAAACATTCCAAAGGTACAGGTCGGACACAAAGAAGTTTTGAAGATCAATTACTTTCAACAATTTGGTTACTGGCCACACCTGAAAGCTATAGGCATGATATTTACATATTAAACATAATTATTAAAAATAAACCTTTAAATTTTATAGATCGGTAAGCGAACGTTTCAACATGGGTAAATCTATGTAGTTTATCAAATACATTTTTCCGAGTAATATTGAGCTTAAATAAAATTGCTCCGGATATTATAAATTGGCCTAACGCAAAGGAAATTCAAATAATTCGAAGAGAATTTGAAAAAAGTGGAAAGCTGAAAAATTTGATTGGAGCAATAGATGGTACATATATACCAAAGATCAAGCACACTGTTATACAAATCGAAAAAAGTTCCATTCCATAACACTGCAAGCCATTTGTGACCACGCTATGAGGTTTACTGATTGCTCTTTCTGACTTTCCCAGACATCGCACCCTTTGTAGACAATGGAAGATTAAGTGAACGGCAAAAAAAAATTAACAAGGCCCATGCGATGACACGGAAAGTTGTTGAAAGAAGTTTCGCATTACTTTTTGGTAGATGGCGAAGATTGCGATACCTCGACATGAATAATGTTGAAGCAATCCCATCTCTGGTAATGGCCTGTTGCGTTCTTCATAACGTTTGTCTTCCTTTTCCTGACCAAACTATTGACGCACTCTTAGAGGACGGATGTATGCAAGCAGAAATTAGTTCACCTGTTTACAATACAGAAAATCGGGAGAGAAATATAAGTGGTGTAGCTTTGAGAAATTTTATGGCTCAAGAATTATAATTAATGCAAGCAATGTTAACTGTATTAAATTGAATTATATTTTATTTTAATTATGAATTATAAAAACAATTATGACTATAATTTGACTATATTATTCAATTATGCATTGTAGAGTGGAACTCGAGGAATAACTGCACAAATGTCCAAACTACTATCTAATAAATAAAGACCAACATTTAAAATTTAATAACAATTACCACTAAGTTGAAATTCAAAGCTGGAGCAGAACACGGTCTGTTTGCTAAAAGTGATATTAGCTGTGAGTGCTGACCTTTCTCGATAATGTTTAAATGCTGTAAAACTTTAACTACGCTGAAATTATTATATATATTAAAAGCACCATTATGTTTTTAATTATAATAAAAATTGGGAAATATTCCTCTTTTTTACAATTAAATATACAAACACACAACATATAAACGTACACCAAACGAACATCAAACACATAAACATCAAACATACAAACAAATAAACATCACAGTCATTGAAATTCAACAAATGCATTAAAATTTGCTTATAAGCCGCTCCATCGCATCCTTATAAGCTTGTGTAGCTTTTAAATAGCCTGTACAATTTTATCATGCTGGCGAATTTTTAGCTCTTGCTCGGCTTTTTTTTCTGCTTTTCGCTCCTCATTCCTTTGCTCCCTTTCCTCAGACCTCTTCTGTATTTCTAACAGCAGTAACTCAGGAAAACTTTTTTCTTTTCGTCCTGGAACCAGTTAAAGACAATTCTTCTCCACTATCAATTTCGTTGATGCTATCAACAGAAGCCGAAGAATTTTCGTACAATACTGGCTTTCTCCTCCTACTCTCCGCTTTTGATGGAGGAACTATTGATTGGTCCCTCTCGAATATATTATCGAATTCTTCCATATAAGCGAAATCCATCCTTGCTGCACCACTTTTACGATTATTATCTTTTATAAAAGAATATCTTCTCGTAAGGGCATTAAATTTAAATTTACATTGTGATGGGTTGTTTGAGAATCCGCTTTCGCACATTTTTTCGGAAATTATTCCCCATACCGTATCATTTCTTGTCGATGTGCTAAAAATTTTATTTAACTCTTCCTGATACGATGCAAGAAGACACTTAATTTCTTCCCGCGTCCAGTTTTTCTTCCTTAAAATATTTAAAAAAATTATCAGCATATATCCATCAAATTGATTAAAAATGATCAGCACATAACAATAAACAACAAAACAATAACAACACCGTATTCATACCCCGGTTTATGCTGAATTGTGTTGACGGCTGCGCGGTACATGCTGAGTGTACCTCTGTGGCAGGCTTGTTAAGTGCTGCATGCTTAAACGATGGTCCGGATAACGAGTACTCTGATGTTATTGCAGGGCGCAATACCGATGCTCTCGGTGGAGTAACATCAGTCAACTTCCGCTTTGGCGCGATAAAAGCTGTTTCTACTTTTGTTGCAGAACAAGCAGTAGCTTTTGCTGGTATAAACGCAATACCACGCGTAGGTACCACCTATTAAGCAGGATATTGCAATCCAAGTTGCTGTGCAATATCTCCAATTAGGGGTACATTGTAAATTTTTCCTTTAATAAATAAGCGAACATTAAAATATTATTTAAAAATTACTTAATTTTCTTACCATCATTGCGGCGAACTGAAACTTCACCATCACAATTTTCATTCACTGCTACTTCCAATACACTGCCATCAATTTCCTCCATTTTTATATTTTCACAATATATACTTAATTTAAAATAATATTTCAATTTAAAAAAACCGTCAGATTTATTTAATCTGTCACTTGCAAAGGAATATTACGTGTTTCACATGTATGTGTGATAGCTACTTTTAGCTCGTCATTTAAGTAGAGTCAGAATAGTTGACTATGTAGTCAACTATTGTGAGTTTCCGAACGGCTATAGCTGCCAAAAATAGTCAACTATTGTGATTTCCGAACGGCAGTAGTTAGCTATATGTTGGTATAGTCAGCTATATTTGTGTTTCTGTACGAACTCTTGATCTTCCATGCTTAATCTCATCGATTTTAGTTTGCTGACTACTCCAATAAGTACTGAAAATAGCTTCATTATAACTTCTTCCAAAATGTTATACTTTTTATTACTTCCTCTTTAGTTTTTTTATCCATTTTTAATAAAAATTCAATATATGAACAAATACAAACTTTTCACAATAATATTTTAACGTCAGATCAGCAACTCTTATAACCTGCAATATCTGCGTCAATTTTGATCAGTATTGTCAGTTGTCTGTATATCCAAACTTCTGACGGTTGCAACTTGCTTTTCCGAAAGCAGCCTCATTTTGCAAAGTAATGCGTCAATCCTCCTCCATCCCACGCCACTTTGCGCGATAAACGCTATACAAGTTAAAAGAAAACATCTAAAGCAGTTCACACATTATAAAGTTAGGTGCCCACTCCCACGCAATAAGAAACGAATCGTCCATAATCCAGAAACCAGTTTTTAAATGAAAAAATATGGAGAACACTATCAAAATTTTATATACTTTTCAAAAATATAAAACAAAAAAGTTTGATATCTTTTGATCAGACTACTCCTTTAAAAACCAATTTTCTCTAATGCCCAGCAATTTTTATGGAAACGGAATATCGGATTTTTGGGTATGCACTTAGGTGCTTAATAAAATCAACATCTTCGTTTTTTGATTTCCATTGAGTAAAAAGTTAGGATTCTATAAAATAAATGTTCTCATATTTAAAAGGTCACTCTAGCCCCCTAAAAAAGTTAAACACGTTCACTGTTGAATTTGCTTGATAGCACTTCCGCTTTCATTGGAAATGAAAAATAGTAAGGAAAGGGTGAAGAGAAAATAAAAAGAAAATGTGTTTTGAATTCGTTTCGATGCCTGTTTACAGAATATGTATTAAAAAGTTTTTTTCAAAAAAGTTCCAGATTTTTTTTTATTTCCGATGAAACCGAAAGTGCTTCCTAATCTTAATTTAACTAAAACTATATGGAAATCCCAAAAATTAGATTTTTTTTTTATTTGAACCAGTGGATGTGTTTATGTTTTCAGAGGACTTGAGCGACCTTTTAAAAATGAGCTTTGCTACTCCAATTTTGCGCAATACGTAAGAAACAAATTAAAATTTTTTTCAACATTCTAGTGTGCACCCTATACAATTTTAACCATCCATACCGTAAATATAATACAATAATTTTTAAAAAAATGCTAGACCGACTTTACAACAAGCGCTAAAAATCATAGGTACAATATTGTAACGTAAATGGGGCTCTTCGGGCTCGACGGATTAATTAAGACAATTATTTTCAATCACAAATGTTCACAATTTTATTCACTTCACTTAGTTAGTTCGTTAAACAATTTCTTTTACACGTTTTGTTCACAATATAACGTTTCACTTTACTTATTTAACCTATATCCTGATCGCCTACTTTAATTCTTCTTCCTTTCGCCTTCTGCCAGTTACCAATATATATAGCTCATATTGTAGCTTATACTTTTTATTTATTTATTCCTAATTATTCATTTATTATATTCTGTAGAATTAGTATTAAGTTATAGTTTGTATTTAATTTTTTATTTTTGTATTTTTTATGCAATTAGCTTGTATTAAGCTTAAATAAATAAATATATCACTTCGCTGGTTAAAGTACAACTTACTGTTCGCATTATCACATTTAAACACTTCGCAGTCTAAATTTCGACTAAAACTACCTGGGCTACTTCTCAGCCCTATTTATACTACTTAGCTTAATTCTAGAAAGTTCAGTCACTTAGTTCTAGATATTTCCGTTACACATTTTCACTTCACATATTCACCATGGGTTCGAGTCGCCCCGTTTGACATTTCCATTGATTTCCGGCCACCTGGGACATGCGCATTACAAGGTTGACTTTTCGTGGCCTACGTCGTGCACGTTACAATATTTTATATAAAATGTGCTACAAAGAACAGCAATAAAATTGTTTAAACCTCCTTCCTTTTGATCTCCTGTGTTAAATTTTTTTGCTAGTTTTATAAAGTATCTTCGATTGTGGTTAGGTAGTTATTTTGTTTGTTTTAAATGTCATAGTAGATAGATAAAATTAATAATTATCTATGCTTTTTAGCACTTTTTGTAAAGTCAATTTAACTGTTTTTTTAACTATTTAATTTGTCATTTTTTAGAGTCTTCATATGTACTTCTTGAGAAATGCTGCTTATATAACAAAGCAACTTCAACAGTTGCAGAGTTACTGCTCTTTATATACCCCCACCTCAGATACAAAATTCCTACCATGGTGTTAGTACGCCAACGTACTGTATACAGCAAAAGACGATGATTACACGGTTCGCGGAAGCGTGCGCTCTCACGTGCGGCTTTCCGCCTTCATGTTTACACTTACGTTCGTGACGAACCAAATAATATTGACAATGGAATGATTGGAAATAATTTTATTTCGATATTTCAGATTTTTAACATCGTAAAGTTCAGGAAATTGTCGATAAATTTCAATGAATAATGTCGTCTGAGCTTTATTCCAGTTTGACATTTTTAAAGTTTTTTTTTGAAAAGTTTAATTTAATTTAATGGTTTTGTTTAGTCACAAACTATTTTTATTTTACCACACACAGTCTTTATTTAAACGCAAACTGTTTTATTTAATTACACACAGCTGTTTTATTTAATCATACACAGTTTTTATTTAATCACACACAATTTTTATCAAATCAGTTTTCTTCAATTAAATTTCGCGCTAAATTCATTTAGCTAGCAACAATGAAAATGAAACGCAGCCATGACACCTGTTTCGTTCCGAAGCGCACGTCGTTTTTAGTTTTCATGCGCTTTTTCCTATCATGTTTCCCACCTCGCCCTTCGTCCGTGGTTTCGTGCAGAACGTGCGCTTAAGCGCTTCGTGTAATCATGCTCTTAGAGAATCATCAAATCGGAACACGCATTACGAAGTAGGAGGACTATACAGCAGAATGGAAATCATTAAAATCAGTTTACGCCTTACGAACCTAGGTGCTGCCCCTCGTCCCATTCTCTCTAAGGCGCAATTTCTGTCATGAAACAAAAAGAGAAAAGTACCAGCAATAAACGAATCATCCCAATCGGCCCACTTCTCCACTACCGCCACTCCGCCATAACATATTTGATGTTGAAAAATATTCTATATATCAAAAACAAAGTCATCGAAATCGGTCTACATGCTGAGAAGTTAGCACATACCAACCATCCCCCCACCCACTCAAAATCAAAGGTTGAGCTTTTTTCTCATAGTAACAAAGTTACACTACCACTTTTTCTTTCTTTACAGTAGTTCAAAATTTTTCGTCATACTTGATACAAAAAGAAAAAAATCATCAAAATTGGCCTACGAGTTAAGGAGTCGAATCCCGATCCCGTCCCACCCCCCCCCCCCCCAACCCATAATTTTTTATCGTGGTAATACTAGGGGAACATACTATATATATCACAAACTGAATCACCCAAATGTGTCTACGTGTTTAAGTTAGACTACCCTTTCCCTAACCTAGGTGCACACTTTTCTACAACTACAAAAAAGAATCGTCCTTAGCTGAAAAAGTTTCTCGTAAAAGCTGTTAATGTTTTCATACATATACTCCTGCAATTATGTAAAGGTACCATTGCGTAAGTAAAAAAATTAGGTTAAAAATGGTGTTTATGATTAACCAAACACATACATAAAAAGTCTCTTTATGATTATCAAAAAACTTTAATTGAAGAGCGCATAAATGCGTGATTTGCGAATATGAAAGTATTATATTTGTGCTTTTTGAAACTTTTATTACGTAACACTCTAAAAGTCTTTTACAATGTGCCATATGAGATTGGTTTAAACATTGTTTAATAGGGAGCCAATTTTAACCCTTCTTTATCCCCATAATGACGTATTTACATCATCCGCCTGTCACATGAAATCTATCATTAATATCGGCGACGCATATATCCGATGTGTTGGATCTACTATATGTGCGCTTTCAGACAGCCTGGTGACGTCTATTTCTATTCCAATGTAAATGCCGGCAAGCCGGAACAAGATAGGTGAAGCTCAAACAAGACAATTTTTAGGACCAACATTTTTAAATCTCAATTTGTATACCTACTTATTTACAGGTGTGTCTTTTGCGGTAACCATATTTTGAGCATATTTTTTCAAGTTACACATGTTACAGTGCTCCTTAAAATCTTTATTTTTTTAGTTGTGTCTATCATGTTCCTTATTGTCGAAATCACGTCATTTCTGTCCGCAAGTACATATGTACATACTGCATAATATAATATACACAAGCAATGTTTATAATTTTTTAAAAGTGCTGTTGAACAGGAAAAACAAACATTTAATTTGAGCCTTTCTTTTATGTGCAGGTATTTGGCTGTAATTCAACCATTAACATATTCCAAAAAAAGGAGATCCAAACGGTTGGCGCTTTTTATGATATTTGTTGTTTGGGTACTTGCATTGGCAATAACGTGCCCACCGTTCCTTGGATGGTAAGTAGATTAATCTTTTGATTTATACGTTTCCTTACTAATACTTACTTCCACCCAATCGTGAAATTGTATCGAACACTTTTATGTTTGTTTTCTTTTTAACTTTAGAATGTAAAAAAATCATCAAATATAAAGACCCTTGAGACGGGAGGGAAAACAAAATCACTTGAATCTCCCCATCGAATATAAAAGAATATTTTTGTAAACTTTTCAGGTATGAACCCGGAAGACGAAAAGTAGACTCTGTTGACTGCCGGTACAATCAAAACAAGGGGTACGTCGTTTTCTCGGCTATGGGATCCTTTTTCATACCCATGACTGTAATGCTGTACGTTTACCTTAAAATTGGATATGTTCTGACATCACGACGTCAAAGGATGACTTTGACTGAGGTTGTATCCAGTCAAATTCCGCTTGTTCATGCATTTATTAAATTGTAATTTTTCTTCGCAGGCTTCAGAGAAATCCCCGGACACGGATGTGGATATCGACAATTTCGTAACTGAAACAGAACACGTACAATGTAGCCCTAAACGACACACCTCATTTCGGAATTTCAAGCCCAAGACCTTCGATCAAGCTACCCTGTATGAACTGGTGGAAATTTCGAGGTCATCGTCTACCATACGTTGTTCAACGATAAGCTGCAAATACTCTGGCCAGCATGCTCCAGTTCCTGTACACTCAATACAATTTTGCCAGAGCCACACATCCTTCTCAGAGTCCAGTCTGTCTACAAGCAAATTCAAGATTCAGCAGCCAAATAAATGCCACCGAATACCCATGAGGATATCCACTTTGAAACGCGATACAAAAACAGCTAAAACCCTGACTATGGTGATGGGTGGCTTCATTGCATGCTGGCTACCATTCTTTATTTATTACATCCTCATACCGTTTTTGCCCAAGGAAGCTGTGAGCGAAGTTTGGATGGCAATTCTCACCTGGATCGGGTGGGTCAATTGCGCGATAAATCCTTTCATTTACGCTTTCTACAGTCCTGACTTTCGTGCTGCTTTTTGGAGATTAACTTGTAGGAAGATTTGTAAGAAGCAGACCCACCTCAACATGTTTAAGGGTTGACGAGATAATATACAATATTACCGCAGAAGTGGGTGATTATTTAAAACCTTTTAACTATTCCCTCGAGCGAAAACAGTAATTTGTGAAAAGAAAACCATCTGCTGCCTGCCATAAGTGTAGCGGTTACGGAAGAGCAGGGACACACTGTATCCACGTAGAACACCAGCGTTTTCTGTTAATCTGACATATCTTTATTAAATATTTTATACTTTTATGACGTTTTCCAGTAAGAATAATAAAGCTTAGTGGTTTTAATCAAATTTATGTTTGAGTTGCAGTTGCACTTTTTTCACAGTGACAGAGTGGTTGTTTTTGCAATGATACCACTAACAAAAGAATTATAAGAGTCTACCTCCTACAGTATCCGTAAAAACGTTTGAATTCTTTTAAAAGATAATCAACATGTCTAATTATTATTATAATGAAAATAGTAACAGACAAATATAGCTAACTCTTGCGTCATCGAGAATAGGTATATCTGTGTATTTAAAATCAAAATTAAAGTTAATATCATTATGAGGAAAAGTTTGTTTATTTATCAAAGAAAATATCAGACAAATACAAGTAAATCGTTTACTGTTTCAAGTCCCTGTTCTCTATAAAAAAAAACTTGTTATTTTGATTGACTTGCAGAGATGGCAGCTTCCCAATAGTTCCAAAGATGGAAAAATGAAAACTTGGATGGCTTTTTAGTGCAGATTAAGCAATTAGTTTAGCCAATTGTTCGCTTACTAGGCACTAGAATCCTTAACGCGGGTGGGGAAAATGCTGGAGTAGTAGGCTGTGATTCAAAAGACGACTGAATATATGAATGAATTCTGTTTAATTAGTCTATATTTATACAAACTTTCTTACTTTGTATGTTAACCTGCGGTGAAAAATCGTTGTGGCAATGCTTTTACTTTTTATTAAAAGTGCAATTCTGTATATAGCTTTGATTGTTACCTTTATTATTTGCATGTTGAAAACATACAACTTAGATGGCTAATTGTATCTTTGGCATAGCCATCAATAAGTCTCCACAGGGTTTTAACAATTAAGGCGGAGGGACTTATTGGCCTGAAATCTTTAGATTTACTATGGAAGGTCCTTCCACCTTTAGGATTAAAGACCACCACCACAGACTAAGAGTATCAAAGGCTGAAGTTCAACAGGGATTATACCAGCGAAGCCTGGTTATTTATAAGGCTTGAAATTGCGTATAGCCCATTTCGGTTTCTTTCTACTGAGCTACTGCAAACTCAGCTATTACATATAGTCAACCAGTAGTTCCAGAGTTTCTAGACAAGATGAGGTCCAGCTTCGATATTGCTTGACTATAAGGCTAGGAGTACTTAATGTAGTTCAATGATCTTATAAAAACGACACACTTCGGATCTCAGCTCGTTCAGGTTTCCTTATACATTTTTGATTTTTGTTTTTTTTTTTGCGACATTCCTTTCTAAAAGTGATGATTTCCGTCGACCACTACGTAGCTTTTAAGCTTACCTTCCGGTCGAAACAGGAAGTCAGCGTTGCTTTATTGCAAGCAAACGTTAGAGTTTCCACCACATTAATGAGGATCTGCCTAGAGTCGATGCTAGGATGCTAGGTAAACCAGTAATTAGGGTAGTTTTATACAAATGCCAGTTTGTTCCTTTCCGACTTTTCTAAGGAGAACGGACCGGCTTATATAATACTATTCCATATTCAATATAGTGTGATCGGCGAAGGAGACACAGTCATAAGATGGGCGGATTGTTCAGATACTAGTGTGATATCCAGAACTTTCCACATAAGAGAGTTAATGAAGATGTGTTCTATACCCCTATTGCATATTTGGAGGGAAGTACTAAGAATAAAGTGGAAACGTGACTCACCTCTGTTATTAACGTCTGAGCTGCCCCAGAATGCGTGGCGCGCGTTTGCATGTGATCCGATAACCAAGGTCGTTCTTGATTTAGTAGCTTCCACAAACGGCTTCTTTAGGGCTATGTTGAGGAGGTCCTCCGAGTTGTGAGCAGTGTAGCTGGAGACCAACAACAAAGATTGGGATTGGAGCTGCAGCGGGACTGCTACGATAAGGAAAAAGTTATAAGAATAAAAGATCTGAACTTACCTGCACCTTAGACATAAAACAGCTTGTCGCCCTTTGCATTGATTTCACAAACCATGTCTCTGATAACACAAGCTCCTTGGATAAGATCGAACTCCTCTCCAGTTTGTAACAAGCTTCGTGAACAAGATGACGTTCTCCATGTTCGCCCTCAGATCTTTTTGATAAATCTTAAAACTAATGGAGTCGAAGCCATAGCGTATGACGCCATTGTATTCTGTAAGAGGGCGTCAAAATAGCTATAGCCTGGCTTGAGCTGCCCTTAACCAACTTACCCGGACTACCCTAAAATCCTTGGTGGCTAGAACAGAATAACTTATTACAGAATTGCCTTAAATTTCCCTTGGATCAGAGGGTTCTGGCGGGATCCAGGTTCTAGACCTTGGTCTGTTCGGGATCTCGTCATTTGGAACAGCATCGATCTTATCACCTGGACAGACTTCCATTAAAAGGGAGATTGCCTAACTATGAAGCTTCGAAGACCTTTTGCCGAGGAGGGCTAATAAGACCGAAGCATTGTTTTGGGCACGGATAACCTGCGAAATGGATGTGAGAGAATCTGGGAAAGGATGATTCCGGATATCTTTTTCGCAACGACTGAGTAGTGTTTGTAATAAGTTTCTGTGTAGATTGCTTGCTATATATTTTGGGGAAAGTTGAATATAAAACAATTCTTTTATGTTTGGCTGGACAGCATAAACTGCATAGTCATATTTGATAACAGTAATTAATTATAATTTATTAATATAAGTCAGTATTTGATAACAGTAATTATAAAATAATTTGACAAATGGTAAGAGCATAAGTTTTGTTTTTTGTTTTCTGCAGGACGGACGGAAGAGTGGAAGCCTTCTACACCTCCAAGTGGTAGCAACCGGGCAATGCATCCTAGAACGTAGTACAAGTAACTAATCAGTGAGGATATAACCTCCTCAGAAGACCTCTAATCCCCGAGGGAGTCTGATGTGGTATTCTCCTTCCGAAGGTTCTGTGGCGGCTATGGAGGCTGGACTTGCGCCGGCTGATAGTGCTGTAGCAGTCCTGGAAGACGGCGCCTGCCTTTCAAAGAGTTTTCTGCGGTTAATCCGGAGGAGGTTACTTGTCCTAGCTTAGCTTCATGACCCGGACCTCTTCAATGCTGTCGGCAGAGAAGGGGTGGAGATTACGATTTACGCATGTACTATGAAGGAACACTGGAGGCGGTGGAACAATATGGATTAATGCAGATAGGCTAGGATTCTCGGATCGACCTAAAAACCAAGTTTAGCGGCGACAGTGAAATAAATGGATAGCCGGAGGGCACGGCTGTCCGGTGTCTTTGAGAAGATGTCCACCTCTCCTGCTAAAAGAAAAAAAAACTATTTTTGACTATCCTAGTTCTTTAAAGGCTAAAATCTCATCCAAACTATCAACTGACAATTTGTCCGGAAGTCAAATTTGGTCGAAATTTGTGATTAGATTAGTTTTATCGCTCCTTTGTGGTTTTATTTTCTGTTTGTTTGTCGATATTCCTTGTGAATACCTGTGCAATGTCTGACGGTGGAGTTTATTTATTTATTTATTTATTTATTTATTTAACAACAGCTTCGCCAAAACTGGCTACTAAGAAAATTACAAATGAACCAAGAAGACTACAAAATTAATACAAATCATTAAACTAACTTATTCAATAAGCATCCTCAGATGGCGCTTCAGTTGTCGCCTAGAACATCCCAGCTCGATATAGGCAGCGTAGTCATTGTAGAGGCGGGACATGGAAGTGATAGGCTCGTGCATGCCGTAAAGCGTACGATGAAAGGGAACATGCAGAAAGTTGAAATTCCTAAGGGACCGGGCGGGAATGGAAATGCCTGAATCATTCAGCAGTTCGGAGGAGTTGATCGTCCCCTGCAATAAATCATGCATAAAAGTTATCTTATATATTCGGCGTCTCTTTACAAGGGAATCAAGAGAAATCAGTCCAAGCCTAGCATGATATGATGGGAGGGATAAAGGATCACGCCAAGGAAGGTCGCGGAGAGCGAACCTAAGAAATCTACGCTGGACAGCCTCAATCCGGTTGATGTGGACAGCGAAATAGGGATCCCAAACCGGGCAAGCGTATTCCAGAATGGGTTTAACGAATGTACAAAAGAGGAGCCCGGTTAGATAGGGATCGTCAAGTTCCCTGGACCACCTTTTCACAAAACCCAGGGTGGAATTAGCCCTATTCACCACGAAGTCAATGTGATCCTCAAAGGATAGGCGGGAATTAAGAACAACCCCTAAATCTTTGACCCTATGTAGCCTACTCAAGACACTGCCATCCAAAGAGTAGTCGAAGAGAATGGGACAGTTTCTGCGGGTAAAGGTCATTATGGTACATTTTTTTATATTAAGGGGAAGACGGTTACTAGAGCACCAGTCGTGAAAAACGTTAATATCGGAGCTCAACAGAGCACAATCGTCGTCGCGGGAGACGACACGAAAAATTTTGGCGTCATCTGCATAACACAGAATCTTGGAGCTAGAAAGGAGCACCGAGACGTCATTAATAAAAATAATAAAAAGAAGTGGGCCAAGAATGCTGCCCTGAGGCACCCCAGAAGAAACCAAGAATTCATTGGATAGGGCACCACGAAACAGGACGCGTTGGGTGCGCCCAGAGAGGTAAGTGGACAACCAGTTAACAAAAAGCGGTGGGAACCCGAGCAAATGAAATTTATGAACAAGAATCCCATGATCGATTCTGTCGAAGGCCTTACTAAAATCAGTGAAAATGCAATCAACCTGTAAGCCAGACTCAATCAGAGGCAAGCAGTGATGCACGAATTCGAGTAAGTTGGTGGTGGTAGATTTACCCTTAATGAAGCCATGCTGAAAAGAGCCTAAACAGGTTTTACAATGAAAACGGAGCACATCACTGGTTAAGGCCTCGAACGCCTTCGCAACATGACACAAGTTGGCGATGGGTCTGTAATTGGAGATATCGGACTTGTCACCCTTCTTGTGAAGGGGAATAATCACAGAATCCTTCCAGAGACCGGGAAAACGGCCACAAGACAGAGACAGGTTAAACAAATGACAAAGAATGGGGGACACAGATGAACAGCAATTTTTAAGAAAGGACGAGGGGACACCATCTGGACCACACGAAAATCCGTTGGATAAACTCGACAAATAATCGGTGACAGCACCATCGTCAAAAACTAAGTCCTTAGTTTCAAGGGAAGTATGAGGAAGCCTGGTCAAGTGAATAAAATCAGAAGAAACAATATCACAGTCAGAATCACAGAATGAGGTAATGAAGAAGTCGGCGAAATAATTGGCCACAATGACGGGGTCACAACTCTCGCAATCACCAAACCTAAGGGAGGAAGGGTAGCCATCACTATTTCGCTTAGAATTAATAAATCTCCAAAACTGTCTGGGGTTAGAATGAAGAATATGTCTCGAGTCGGACAAATAAATATGTAGGAATATAATTGAATAATAGGCACCGACAATGAACAGGTAAAGGCACGCAAAAACAAATCCGGGCCACAAAGTACCGAAATCCACAAAGAACTAAAATAATTTGTTTGATAACACCACACGAGATCACAGCCGTAAACAGAGTTCAGAGCAGCCAAAAACAGTAAGAGGGACCAAGAACGACCGGGCAAAGGCACACAAAACTGTTCTGAACCACAAAAAAATTTTTAACTCGAAAAATTTTGAAAATACTACAGCAGCAGAAGTCCACGAAATCAAAGCTGTAAACAGAGGTTACAGCAACAAAAACGGTATGCGCTCGAGAGCGCCACTAAGTTACAACAGATATCGGAAAAACACACAGAAACGCTGAGGTAAATAAAAATTAACAAAAACCGAATCACAGCCACAGCAATGAAGGGAAATAAACAGAAAATAAGCTAGATATTAGAAACAAAGCACAATACAACTCAAGATCGACACAAGAATAATAGCACTACGAAAAACCAAAACACAAAAAGCTCGAGGAGCATTTTAAGTTACAGTGATTCGAGCAGCAGCTAAGCGAAGTAGCTGATCTTGTTTGTTTTCAACCACTCGTCAATTTCCTCAAAGGAAGACAGAGTTGGATCAATGAAGCAATGCAAAAACCAGACACTCAATTTTCCTTACTCCCCTTACCCTAATTCCCTTCCGGCCAAAGCCATGCATGAAAGGGTCGTCCCCTAGCTTTGGCCACATCGTAAAAAAAAGGTAATCCCATAAGTTTTTTTTTCATAGCATTGGATTGACCTGTGTTTATAAAAAGGGTTTCAATTTTAAATAAAAACCACTACTAAAACATAGCTTATATATTTCCACAGTCCGGACAATAATTTTCACTTCATCGGATGCTTGAACCTTTCTGCTCAGTCATCTCGGCTCCTTGTCAATATATATACAAAGGGAATCTTAATCATCGAGTCTTTTCATCATAAATTTAGAGCTATTGGATAGTGTGTTTCATCTTTGTTCGCCAGGTCATCTCCATAAGCCGATTTGCCACCTACTGCTATTAATTTAAGAGGATTAAAGTTTCATCTTTCGTAATGGCAACTTGCAGGATTTATGCAGATGAGATAATCTCTTATGAGTTTTTATGTGATGGAGTCTGCGGAAATGCTTTCCACGTAACATTCCTCTACTCTCGCGGTTTCAACAAATCGATTTTTTTTTTTAAATTTCAATCTATATGTATCTGAGAATACGCCACAGAAAGGATTTCGTGAAAATCACATTCCTTTGCATGTTTCTGGGAACAAAAAGGTACCCGCTTCCGGCCGTTTCCGAGAAACTAAGCGCGGCGCGCCACGACGGCGCTTGTCCAGTTAAAAATCATTGTCTAAAGAATTTACCGGTCCGTTCTTGAGAAGAATGTGGACAACCAATAACATCAACGTGATGAGGAAAGAGAGCTCTATGGCCCCGGTATAGCAGATTAACTCGTAAGTTACTACAATCAAGTTATACACCGTAATTTATCATTAAACGCGTTTTCACCAAAGTAGTGTTTTTTTAGCTGCCGAGTAAGACTTCTCATAAAAGTATTGGTCCGATTTCAATAATTTTTTTTTTCAATTGTTCATAAAACATACCGCTATGTTTTCCCGTGTACGATTTTCAAAATTTTATTTTGTTCCATTTTTACAGCCTCTAATAGGTCAAAAATGACGTAAAAATTGGAAATTTTTACAAATTGTTGCATAACTTTTACAAATTGCAAAATAAAAAAAATCTGTCACAGGAAAACATAGCCAACGTAACTATGATTATAAATAATATAAATTTTCAGATTACAGATTACCCAATTGGCCACAACTTTGCTTAAGCGGGACCCATGCAGTTTCAACATCAATGTCATCAATGACGTTTCAAGGTCGCGAGAGTTATTTTTTTTCGTCTTAAAAAAAAATTGATAAGTCAAAACATGTATCTTCGAAATAAAAAAAAATTTTTAAATGTAATCAGTAGATCCTTCGCAATTTATTCCCAAAAAAACCGCTCCATTTCAGGCCTCAAGAGTAGAGGACCCCCTTAAGTTCAATACTAGGTCTTCGTCATTCAGGACCACGATTTGCATTGAATGCTCTCAAGTAAAGCCTTTTAATATTTTGAGGTTTATGAAGACTATTTCAAATGGCATCTCCGGAGACCAAGCTCCTTTTATTGGTAATATTAATAGTTCTTCTAAACTGATCAATTTACAACAAATTTATGATGACGTGCATTTGCTAAATTACAAGATTGATAACTTCGTTACCTTGAGTGACACACTGAATTCCACAACTTATTTGAAAAATTTCATGATACCTTATGCCTGGTCATACTGGTATCCAGAGCATTGGAAGATATTTCTGCTGTGTTGGCAGGAATGGAAGCACCTGCTTACTCCAATATTGATTACAGCCCTCCTTTATCAGCTTTGGATGACATCCAATGAGTACTATTGTAAATCCCAAGTTAAGTAGTGCAGTAGCTGGTGTCGTTGAGACTTTGATTGCTCTTGAGGTTATTGATTCCACTACATCTACGATTGGAACCTCATCAAATGGTCGACAGGATTTCCATATAAGTTCGCCAGCCGCACCATTTTCAAGGCGTGTGCAATCTTTGAAGTCACGGTGATGTATGCGCAACCGAAAGGATGTAGAATTCAACAACCCTGTCAGGACGCTTATTGGATACTGCTTTTTTTTCTCCCGATATATAGTCGACAGACTCGATAGTAGATGAATTCATCCCTACGAATTATTCCCGACCTCGTTCAGCGCACAAAGCTTAAAAAATGTATCAGCGAGTTGTCTTTCTACTACGTCAATATAGCTGAACTTCGGCCTAAAACCAATCGGCTATTTTTTGGCTCCATTGACACTTATATCGTATACTTTGCTGAGACCTGTCTTTGTGGAGGAATTTTTGCCACTGAGCAGATTGATTACAGTGTCGTAGTCCTCCGTCATTATCGCCACGCGTTTCCTCTTGCCCCTTCTGTTCGGTTGGAGTTTCGTGGGCTGTTCGCAGGAATATTCCGTGCGCACTTGTCTGTGTTCCTTGTTCTGGTGATTTTAAGTTCTTATGCGTTGCTGGGTGCTTCCTTATGAAGTAGATTTAAGTTGAAATTGTTTATATTCCTCCTGGCTCGTCGCCAGATAAATATGATTCTATATAGCCTCGTAGTTGAGTTAAATAATGTAAATTTATAGACCGTTTAATTTCTAAATTTTTTAAAACAAACCATTAAATATAATAAAGTTTTGATTTTCCAAGACGTCCAAGAATTAACTAGTGTAGCCGAATTCAAACATCGGATAGTAATAAAACGTAGCCACACAATACTGGAGGGAGGAATAATACGACCTGGTAATTCAGCCTATAATTCGCCAATTTGGATAGTACCCAAAAAGATAGAAAATTCGGAATACAAAAATCGAGAATCGTCATGGATTATAGAAAACTGAATGGCATAATGGTGGACGATAAATTTACTATACCAAATAGAGGATCTATGTTTGACAAGTTAGGTGGGGGCGAATATTTTACTAATCTAGACCTCGCTAAGGATTCTACCAAATCCTCGTAGACGCGACAGAAAGGATGAAAACGGCAACCGACTTATGTCTCGTTGCCTAAAAATGGACAAGAAAATCAATGAATACGACCCACGTTTCATTGAAGCTTTTGAAAAACTTAGGGAACTTATCACAAAAGATCCCGTTTTGAAAATACCCTAACTATTAGAAAAAGTTCGTATTTATAAGTGATGGTAGACAGTAAGCAATCGGGGCAGTCTTGTCGCAAGACAATCACCCCACCTTCTTTGCAAGTCATAACCTAAATACTCATGAAATAAGATATTCACGGTCGAAAAGGAATTGTTGAAAGCAATTTGGGCAACAAAATACTTTCTATCTTTTCGGGCAAAACTTAACAATCAGGATAGATTGATAACCATTTGTTTGGTTGAACTCATTAAACTAGCCGATAAACTACAGAGACGGCTAATTCAATTTAACGACTTTGACTATGAAATTGAATATTTAAAGGGAAAGCAAAAACCTCGATACTTGGTATTGCAATGTATCAAAACGTTGCGACTACTGAGTGTCAATAAATTAAAAAAAAAAACTATCAATATTCGAATGATTAAATTCATAGTACCATTCCACACTTTTCATGCTTCCTCTTGTTGAAGTTTGTATGAGTGCCCTGCCCACACCTGTTGACTAATATTTTGTATAGTACATGAGATGTTGGGTGTATGGTAATATGAAAACATTTCTTAAACCGAAGCAAGCCATGAAATAAGAAATATAGTGTGTAGTGTAGGAGAACCTGGTATAATGTAAATAATAGTTTACTTCCCATTTATGGAATTTCTGTTTTTAGAAAAACAATCTAAACCAACTTACGGACTAACCGATTCACGCACTTGACGCGTCTTAACACCTTAAAATCAAACGAGTGTATCGCACCGCATTAAGAGAAGACGCAAGAACTATATATAACAAAAGAAGAATCGTCCAAATCGATCCACGCGTTAAGAAGTTAGTTTCCACCCTCCCCACCAATATTTTTCTACAAATCGATCCACACTCTTGGAAGTCCCCTACTTTATATAACAAAAAAACTTATTCAAATTGGTGAACGCGTTGCCACAGTTCAAAATTTGTTTGGCACTAGTGGAGCATGCTTTATACAACAAAAATGAATTCATCCAAATCGGTCCACGCTTTACAAAGTTATTTCCGATACTCGCGTACATCCACTCCTCCACATAATTTTTTCCGATATGATACCAATTGGGAAACATACTCTATTCAACAAAAAAAAATCATCCAAAACCGACCACGCGATAGGTGCAACATTTTTCTCATAGGGAGAACATATTCTATACAACGAATAAAATTTATGGTTTAAAATAAAATAGTATTAAAAATAAATGTTGAACTGATTTCACAAAAAGCATAAAATAATTTTGAATTTTATATCTATTACGACACTTTGAAGTCGGTGCAAATTAAACAAACCAAACAACTACAACAGAAGTATTTAATCATCCTTCCTTATGATCCCTTAGTTCACGGGAGGTAGTTCACGTTCAGGTAGTTATCTTCAATTGTAGTTAGGTAGTTGTTTTGTTTGTTTTTCACTTTCTAGTGTCTTCATATATACGACTCGAAGGATGCTGCTCGTACGAACAAGGCAATTTCCAAAGCTTCAGAGGTAGTGCATTCTAAAGAATGAGAACAGAATTATCCAAATCCGACAACATATTACGAAATTATTTACGGTCACCCTCTCTTACCCTCACCTTAGAAAATTCTTAACATGACCCTAGTGCACCAACCTACTCTATGCAACAAGAGAAAATTATCGTTATCATAGAATCATCCCTAGGACCACATTTTTTTTCTTTCTAGCTATTGGACATCATACTCTAAACAACAGAAAAATTATTATCCAAATCAGTCCATGCCTTCCGAAGTTAGGTTTCACCCCCATCCCTCCTAAATTTTTTTTGACATTGTACCAATCGGCATAGTACTCTACCTTAGAATCATGAAAATCGGTCCATGTGTTACAAAATTATGCCAAGTTATACAAAAAAATAAAGTAAAAAATAAATATGTGCCGGACTTAGAACCTCTTTGTTTTTGGGCTTTTTAAGCAAAAATTATTAAAAAATGGTAGAATTTACTACGCGGATATTTATGGTGTAGTAGACAGAAACGAGAGAGCGGCTGTATTGGAATATCAAAGGAGATTCTCTAATCGGCGAGGACCACAAAGAGGGGTATTAACACGGACTTTCCGAAGATTAAGAGAAACAGGATGTGTTATTTCATACGATAGGGCGACACGACCCGAAACTTAGGGAACTTATGCCGACATCGAGCAGCAAATAATCACCATCGTGAGTCAAGACCCTGAGACTAGCTCGAGATGAGTCTCTAGACGATTAAGAGTATCCTCATATCAGGTTTAGAGGGCTATTCATGGAGAGGGATTACGTCTGCATCACCAAGGACTACTGGAAGGAGATTCCGAGAGAAAACTGAAATTTAGCACTTGGCTTCTGGAACGTGTCAATGACGACGGGGGCGTTTCTGGACCGAATTCTGTCGACGGATGAATGTCAATTCACCAGGAATGATATCACGAACTTCCATAACGTCCATTCCTGGTCGAAAACTAACCCACACAGGGCAAAGGTGACCTCATACTAGCAGAGATTCAGCGTCAATGTTTGGGCTGGTATCACCGGCAACCATTCGGTAAGATCATTAATTTTGCCGCAAGTGCTCAACAGTCAAATTTATGCGGACTTTTTGGAGAACACACTTCCAGATCTAATAAAGGGTATTCCTGTGTATAACCGACAGGCATGTTTTACCAACATGATGGAGCAACAGCGCATACTGCTTACATTGTGAAAGCAATGCTAAGTGATAAATTTCCTAACCGCTGAATTGGACGAGGTGCACCGATTCCTTGGCCTTCTAGATCTCCAGTCATTACCCCATTGAAATTTTCTTATGGGGAACAATAAAGGATGAGGTTTATTTAAGCTCTGTTAACACTAGGGAGAATTTAGTTAGCAGAATTGGGAATGCAGCGACGAAAATACGGGAGGGGCTGGCTGCAATAGGCCTTAAAGAGGGACTTAGAAGCAGATTGTTGGCATGCATCCAAAGTGGCGGTGCACATTTTAAAAAGCTTTTGTAAAATGAGTTTAATTTCTTTAAATTGTAGATTTTCAAATATTTCTCGATAAGTTTTCTATTTATAAATTTCTATACCCTTTTTCAACCTGGCCATTTTGGATAGGTTATAAGATAGGCAATTTAATACAAATAAAAAAGAAGTGTAAAAATTACATGAATTTTGGAGACAATTTTAGAAAATTCCTAATTTTAGGTAATCGCATACCATTTTTTTCAATTTTGGAAGTGACTGTACTTGCAATGGTAAGAGTAAGATTAACATTGTTGACAATTTTGGAAAGGTCATTGGGATAGTAGTTTTTTTAGCGTTTGTTTGATGTCGCTGTCTTGGGTAGATCAAAAGATAAAAATAAAAGAGTAATGTGCATACCATGTAAAACTGAAGTTTATGAATCACCCTGCAACTCCTAAACGATTGAGATTGCCGCCCCCCCCCCCCCCCCCCTGCCATACAATGTTCTGTCTGCCTAGGTGAGATCTATCACCCTACTTATTTTGGCATGTATATTGATATATTCTTACGTAGCCAGCTACATAGAAGTTTTATATTATGTAAGTTCTAACCACTTTTGGTTTTTAGAGTACATCGGGTAAAAGGCTTTTTTACTAGTATGTTCTTTTAAACTGCTATATTTCGTATTTAATCAGAACCTTAAATGTTTACTTTTATCAAAGGTTATTTCCATAAAAGGAGCTTTTAGGTCATTTTCAGTTGGAACAATTTCATCCAACCAATATAGTTCCCGAAAGAGCTTTTATCCGAAATTCGGATTTTTGATTTTATATCAGACACCTACCAAAGTATTTTGACGAAGAGCTCTTGTACACTTGGAATGAGGGTAGTTTTCTTTTACTTACTTTAGCAATGGTATGATAATTTTTTAAAGTTGTTGAGCCTATGCAAAGCCCAAATGGAAAAAGGAAAGGTTACGCGAAATGACAAGACTAATATTTTAATTAAAAAATAGAAAAACACCATCGAGGAATGGAGAAAAATGCTAGAAAAAGTATGGTATGAAGAAATCATTTCTAATTATTTAAAGAATTTATATGAATATGATAAAAGCGAAGGGTAGCGGAATAAAAATTACAAATGCTAAAATAAATATCTATTATGTTTTGTTTTTTTTTAATAGAACCGCAGATTTTAGAATATAGAATAAAACATAATAGCTTAGTTCTTTAAGGATTCTTGCATACCTGAGAGAAAATAAAAATATTTTTTTTTAACGAAATGAAATGTTGTTCTTTTTTATGAATGTTTACATTTTAGTGCTTTGGGCAGGGGTCGGGCACACCGCATTGTCCACGTTAGGCAAAGTCCAACGTAAAGTTATTAATTTCATTGGCAATCCCTCGATTTCTGAGAACACTGACTCTCTGGAGCATCAACGGAATGTCGGTTGTCTTTCACTCTTCTATCGATATTTTCACCCCTATTGTTTTAACGATATTTCTAGCCTGATTCCGTGTATACACACCCCAACGCCCGCTACAAGAGCCTCAAGTCGCTCCCACCTCTATACTCACCATGCCAAATTTGGACGTAACACTCGTACAGCGTTGCCAATGCTACAAAAATATTTTACCCACAAATTTACCCGAACTTCGCCAAAAAAAACCCGCCCTAAAAATCAAAATTTTACCCGCAAGGATTTTGTTGTTTTGATTACATGATTAAAGGAATTAAGTACTAAAAAGGAACTCAAAACCGCAAAGAAACAATTTATTCTTAATAAATAAAAATTTTACAGTTCCTAAAAGCAATAAAATATAGGTAACAGAAAACAACACTGTTATTACATACTAAATACTTTCGCATTAATCATTTTCTGACTAGGTTCAAATGATACGCAGCCGCCATCACTTTCTATTTTTTGTCGGGCTGCTAAAATGGACACCACTGTTTCAGTAGCTAGTTTCATTCTCTCATCAGTTTTACAAAGTTGAAGGCGGCTAAATATTCGTTCTACAACTCAAAAACCCGAAGCAAAAGTTGAAAGTTATTGGCGACGCGAGACTATTCTCTTTTGGGCTACAAAAGAAACTATTTTCATTCCCTTGTCTTTCTTCTCGACTCATGTCCCGTCGACTGTCGTGTGCCTTTTGTTTTTATTCACTGTTCTTAGTCTTCTTTATCGCTGATTTTCTGATTAATATAGGAAATATTTTTTTTTTGCGTTTTACACGCCATTACACGCAAATAATTTTTACCCACCACTTTACCCGCACTAAGATAAATTACCCCGTTTTGGGGTAATTACACGCCACTTGGCAACGCTGCACTCGTAACACACTTCGTGAAACTTTTCTAAGCCGAACAACACGAATATGGAGCAGATCACCATTTTCTGTTTTTCCGTCATCTTATGAGGTCGAACATTTAAACGAGGCGTACATCGACTTCCCTTACCCTTAATTGTTCACCTGCCAAGGCTATGCTTTAACATAGCGTATACCCTGGCTTTGGTATTATCCGAAATAAAAACATGTTTGAATAAGAAAGCATAAAATTAGATGCTCACTGTGTTATATAAGTAAAATT
The DNA here is from genome assembly GCA_964036015.1 of Leptarthrus brevirostris. Taxonomy (NCBI): domain Eukaryota; kingdom Metazoa; phylum Arthropoda; class Insecta; order Diptera; family Asilidae; genus Leptarthrus; species Leptarthrus brevirostris. The sequence continues at coordinate 42,841,521 of OZ038371.1, forward strand.
GTTTTTTTTATTTGCTGATTAAGTTCTTTTTTATTCTTTGACCTCGAGGGTGCCGCTGATAGCATGTGGGCTTTCTGATGCTCCTTGTTTTCCTGATTGCCCTGGTCTTCGTGACGCCCTTGGACATGCCGACGCCTCTGGTCTTTCTTACACGCCTGGTTCTGACCTTGAGAGTTATGATTATTCATCTTGCGAGGCTCGCTCTATGCCCCTGGCTGCCCCGAACTCTTAGAAACATTGTCTTCCTCCTTCGCATTGCAGGCGAATATTGTCTCTCCTAATATCTAGCCCTCCATTTCCATCGTTCGGAAGTTCATCCCCAGGGCCCGTACAGCTTTCGCTTCCTAGCCAAAAGACAGCAGTCAGGTCTCCTTACACTATGCGCTACAAAACCGCGATGATTTTTTCCCTCTTCTTATGAATTTAAACCCTTTGGCTCTGAGTTCCAGGTCTTTCACAGGGCTCGTCACCTCACCGAATTTTGTGCCTCTGTCGGTGTGCGCTTAGGGAGGGAATCTCGGGCTCAATCGTAAGCATTGTTGATTCCCATGATCTTGAACCTGTGTGTGCCGTCTTGAGTTTTCCTGGTAGAAGACTGTTTATGTTGACAGTTTATATTCCTTCTGATCAACCCCTGCATTATACGAACTAATCGTGACCTATATTGACAGTCTGTCTGATGCCCTGCTTTTCCTGACGCTGACGGTCTCATGCCCGTATTCACCTCTGCTCCTCAATACGCGATTTATTTTTTAGGTGTTACGATGGTGGGGCGCTGCCTGACTCCCCCGGTTCCTGAGTCGCCCATCATCCTGCACTCTTGGTTGTGATGCGTTTTGATGCCGCCAACGCGCTGACTTCTCTTCCATCAATATATGAATTATGTGAGGGCACTGGTGTGCTTTTAGATTTGGCTGCGAGTCCCTTATATGACATTCTTTTTGCATGTTTTATCCGGTATGTTTCTATCGACATTTTAGGTCGAGTTCTACTCAGTTGCTTCGTCTCTGGCTTGATGGTGCCCTAAGGCGTCTGAGGAACTCGAAGGGCGAGGCTTGGAGGAGATTCTGTGCCTCCTGGAGTCATGAGGACTAATCGTATTCCAACCTCTGTTTTCTATTTTTCCAAATTCTCTTCTCTGATTCTAACTGTGATATTTCCGATTTTACCCATTCGACGCGGCCTGCCTCGTCCATGATAATCAAATCGTCAAATGTGCGTGCTCACTGATATTTGTTCAACCTGTCCTTGAGTTCCGGCCGCTTCCGGAGCAGACTTCCGTGGAAATTTCTCTCCATAAGAAAGGCAATAAGTCTGATATCTCCAATTCCCGATAGATTGCTAACCTATTATGTCGCGAATATTTGCGAAGTACTTATCAACAAAGTACTTCGTTTTCACTGTAGGCCTTTTATGGGTTCCTTCCAGCACGGTTTCCTCAAGTGTAAATCAATGACCACATGCCTCCATGAATTCCTAAATTACTCTCTCCTGATGATTTACTCAGGTAAACTGGTGGACTGTGCGCTTACTGATTTCAGTAAGGCTTTCAATAGGATTGACCATGGAATCCTGATCCTCTTCTTGGCTTTCCTCCAGAGACTCCTGCCTCTTCTTGGCTTACCTTCTTGCTTCATTGACTAGTTGCCCTTCTCCGTGTGACGATGTACACAGTGTGTCCCATTCCGGGAAGCTCTCCGACCATATCTTTGTCAACTCAAGGGTGTCCCAAGCAGCATTCTTGGCCCGCTTATTTTCATAACATAAATTAATGATGTTTCGCTTCTTCTGTCGAACGCTGAGTTTCTGTGTTACGCGGACGATGCCAAAATATTTCGCAGTGTCACGCATGACTCTGATTGTACTCTTGAACTCCGACTTGTTTTGTGACTGGTGTTTTTGTAATCGCCTCCCCCCAAATGCCGGCAAATACACGACCTTGACTTTCTCCCGTAAAAGACGTCCTATCAACTTCTATACTTCGTCTATGGTACTACCTTGAGCAGAGTTGACATGGTTAGAGATCTAGGCGTAGTTTTTAACTCTCGCCTTCTTTCAAGGATCAATCCATCTTTGGCAGGACCAATTCGATGTTGGGCTTCCTGAAAAGATGGTCCAGGGAACTTATCGATCCCTACCGGATTAAGTTCCTTTCGCGCAGACCAATTTTGGAATATTCCAGCCCCGTTTGGGCTCCCACTTCATTGTTTATATCAACCCCATCGAGGCAGTGCAACGTAGATGCCTTTGTTTTGCACTACGGCGACTCTGTTGAAAAGACGTTTCCAAAAAGAATTTATTTTAGATTTATTGGAGGGAACGATAAATTCACCAGAACTGCTGAGGCTGTGTATTCCGCCGCTTTCCCTGAGGAGTTATGATTTCCTGCAAATTTCCAGTCACCAAACTTTGTAAGGTATACACGAGCGCATTATGGCGATGTGCCGCCTCTTCAATGAGCACTGATCTGCGTTTCTCCAGGCAGCGTTTGAGAGCCAACTCAGAATATGTCTCGGCTGATGCTTGTCTCTTAGTTATAAACTATATATGTTTAAGTTTAAGTTTAATTTAATTTTAGTTTTTACTTTATCTATAGTACATAGTTTCTTTCGATGAATTTTTATTAAATAAATAAATACAGGAATTTCAATTTAATTGTTCTCTTGGCAGTATGTTATTTTGTTTAACGTTTTATCTTTGTCTATAGCGTATGGAAAAGATTCAAATTCAGAAATATTTAAAAAATCTCACCTGTTCGGAAAATTAAGCACCAAGTCTCTAAATGTATTAAAGACAAAACCTATTTCTGTTAATAGTAGTACGAACGTGCTCCATTTTATTATTTGAGATGAGGCTTTTGGACCTCTGTACCTTTGCTATTCTTAGAAACAAATGGCGAATTTTACATAGACCGTTGTAAGAGGGGTGTTCAAAAAGTAATGGTGACCATGTGGAGAAATGTGTTACGAAGAGTGGTAATGCAGCATTCGATCATGTAGCCCATTCTTTTAGCTATCTGTAACGATTAGCTTCAATGGATCGGTGCAGTGAGTGGACGTTTGTGACGATACACGTACTGTTGGTTAGACATTCGCCACCATGTCCAGCATAGATAAAATGTTAGAACAACGAGGTGCGCCCTTCAACATCTCGCACTAAGGTTGCTACCGTTATCGTCCGCGAAGAACGACGAATTACCGTTAGGGAGCTTGACGCATATATAGACATTTGAGTTGGCAGACAAAAGGGCCGCACAAGAACATTAACGAAATTTTACTGTATCATAACAACGCACGGCCCCACGTAGTGGATTTCTTGAAGGCTAGCGGTATCGCAACTGTACCCCAACCACCGTACAGACGATATTTGGCTCCTTCGGACTTGTGGTTACTCCGGGAAGCCATGTTTTTCCTCAGATTCAAGACCAATCACGAAGTCATGAGAGCTATGGAGGCGCCCTTCAATGAGCTCGAGAATGATGTTCTGGCGTTTGTATTTAAAAGGTGACAGGAACGGTGGAGAAGTGTATTAGAATAGAGGGGGATTACTTCGAAAAAGAGCATGTATGTAGATTTGAAATATTTTTTTCTAAAGAGCGTTTTTATCATTACTTTTTGAACAGCCCTCCTAAGTGAAGACTGTAAATACTGTTGTAATAAAACAAGTGTATTACACAATTTTGCAAGAGTTCGAGATAAATATCACTTTAGCGATACTCTTACTATTGTTAATATACCAGCATCAGCATCATATCTATTAACGATAGAAATAAGCATCAACAATTTGTTGTGGCGAATTATTTAAAAGGAAAGAGGGAATGGTACAATGGTGGCATTACCAAAGGGTATGAAATTCTACCAACTTAAATTTAATGTCTAAATTTCTAATTAAAAAATTATACTGTTTCTCTGACTTTGTCTTCTCAGTAAAATTATCGCAAAACTTTATGCAAACTTCTTCCCAGGCCTTCGTTTTTTAGCAATAGTTTTAATGTATGCTATGGCCTACTGGGAGATTATCAGCAGGAGTGCACTGACAATATCGTTCCTACAATATCGTTCCTCAACTAGAATACATTGTAGGGAGGAGTGGGAAGAATGACAGTGGCCGCCAATGCCGGCTACACCGATCTTTATGGATAGTTAAAAAGTGTGGAACACTTCTTCTTTCTCCGATCGCCTCAGCATACGAAACTCCACCACTTCAGTGTGTTTGTATAGTGATAATCAAGCGACCATCAAAGCATTCGAAGTGAAGTGATCTGATAATCTACGGCCTAGCATGGTTTATGTAGCCTGAGTGTAATGAAAAGAGAACGGGATGTTTTATTATATATTATAAAGGGTCATTGCCTTTTCGGTAGTCATGACGTCCGCATACGTATTCCTGCTTTTCAGAGTTGCCTGGACGAGGAAGAATTTGAAAGCATTCAGTATTTACTTTGCGAATGCCCGGGACTAACTAGCAGAAGGTTTCAGGCCCTTGGAAAGAACTTACTTAATGTGCAGGAAGAGTTCTATAACTTGGAGCTAAATGACCTAAACATGTTCCTCAATACCTGCGGCTGGTTCAACTAATCACTGCATGGCAGTGCCAAGTCGTTTCAGGAAAGGTTCCTGCAAAATAGTATCACAACGGATCATATTAATTCAACTTTGTAAAACATGGGAACAGGGTAAAATTATCAATATACATCCGAGTCCCAGATCTTTCCTTGTAAAATCTAAAGATAGCAAAGAGTTATATAAATAAAAGAAAAAACATTTTTAATACATATTACTACTATTACATATTACTAAGGGAATGAAGTATTAAGAAATAGTTAAATGGGGAATATTGAAATAGTGAGTGTAATATTTGTAAATAAGAAATAAATGCGAAAGCCACTTTTACTTACAAATAAGTTTATATCAAAGAAGTAGGTATATAACGATAACACTATATTCATACACCTAGATATTTCAGAAGGTATCACTGCTAGATTAGCCGCAGAGAGATCTAGTTAGCTAGCAGTAATAAGCAAGCACCGTCATCGTAGCCGTCGGTGTAATAAGTGATAACGAGTCAGCCTATCAATTCGGAGATCCTAGGTTCGAATCCCACCAGCGACATCTCGTGGTTGTTTTGTGATGACAACAGATTACGATTAGAAGTCCATGTGAGTTGCAGTGGTTCGGAATCCACTTTAAATTATAGGTTCACTTGCAATCGTTGTCTTGAATCAGGCGAAGTTCCCCAAACCCCACAATAGGTGACGAGAAAAAGGGAAAATAATTAAATACCAGCTAAGTGAACTCTGTTGTAGTTCACCACAAGACAAGACCCTAACTATAGCACTAGTTACTTGATAGTAAAGTCAAGTATGTAAGGGGTTAGTCCGTGATGCCTGAAAAACATTAATTTTTTAAGTTGAAAGAAATTGGAACAGGATCTAACTGAAAATTGCAAAAAGTTGCAAATAATACTGCATTTTTAGTGGGCCAATATTAATTTTTGAAATCTTTAAATTAAACTTGTAAATTTATTATTAACACACAAAATAACAAAATATAATACCCATAATTTCAATATCTTTTACAAATAAAAAGAGCCCGTCATATAAGAGTTTGAAATATACATGATTTTAGACTGGTGATGGGTCTTGACTGCAAGTGATCATCGAAAAAAAAAATTGGAAAACGGTGACGGCTTTCAGTTTCTCATACCTTCCCGGGTAGGAACTGTCAATGTTAAACAACAGACCAAGGTCGGGATTGGCTTGGTAAGCCAAGCTTTGATCAGTAACCCTTGGTTTTATTCTGGACAATTTATCTTTTTTTTTTTATTTTATTTTATTAAAAACACATGTATCTTACAAGTAATATTATATTAAATTAGATTGTTTACTGCGATTGCCAAGTCAATTTTTTTATTTAAAACATAAAAGATAATATTGATATGGTCACTATTATATGTTGTTAGGTTAGCCAATTACGTAGACAGAAGGACCCTTAAGTAGGGACTGAATAAATTGACCGACTTGGTATTACATGGATCTCATAACTTTTTACGATAGAAGAACTAAGTTGCGAGACTTGGTTTTTTTTACAGGTTATGTTTTTGATGGCATCTCATTTCTATTTGTAGGTAGTCTTCCTTTTTTTCTTTTCCGGTACTACTTCTCGAGCTTCAGCTACAGTTTTTCTCAAAGCCCAAGCGCGGTTATTTACATGTACATTCTTACTTACGCATATATGAATACGCACGTACGTAGCTGGCATGGCAACACTCATCATTCATACGAGACGAGAGCGGCTGCGTCGTGTTCTTTATTATATATAAATTATATTAAATTATATAATTATTATTTTTTGCATTAGTAATATTTAGGGCCGCACTCGTCAAAAGTCGGTTAAAGTTAATCCTTACGTAAAATTGTTATCTCTCATTCACTATAAACACTGTCAATGTACCTAACAGAAAATTAATTACAACATCAAGCTCAACAGAGGATTAATTGAACTAATGTACGGCACTCACTGCCGCACTCACAGTTTTTTTAAATTAATAAATTACTTAACCCATTATTTTTCTATGTCCCATTCTTTCTTTTTCATTTCGTTGACCATTTTACAAGTTTCGACCATTTTATTACAAGTTACCTTTGAACATAATTATATCTAGGTACCTATCTACCCTTATTATTCCATTATTAATTATACGTATACAGGTACACTGATTCATTCACTGCAAATGTATTAATTAATCTGGGGTCCTATATTTATATGGGATTACAAAGTTATTTATGCAGTTGGTGTATCTAGAAAACTGGACCAAATTGCAAAATATTTTAGTTTTTCCTTGATTTATACACTAAAAACTAATTCTATTCTTAATTTGAAGCTTCTATGTCTGCTAGAAGTGCCTTAGAGTTTTGATGATCGGTCAGTCATTAAGAAACTTTGATTAGTTATAATTCTTAAACTACTGGTTCAAATTTAATGAAATTTGAAATATACCGTGTTTATACAATGCCTGCTTGGTTACTTAAAATTCAGGCTTCTAGTTGTATCCACAACGAAGTTATAGGGGGGTCTAAAATGGCTAAATGACTTTTTTCTACAAATAGTTGTGCTGTAGCGATCCAAAGTTGTTCTCTCCTGACAATGTTAATAATGTCAGTAGTTCGTCATCGACCTTTAATTGTATGACGGAGTTGGAACGGCACAAACATCATGCCATGGTTCCCGGGTTCGAGATCAGGACTCCTCCTTTAAAAATTTAATCAAAAAATCCGCTCTGTCTTTGGGCTGCTATTTAACTCGCAGCAATGTAAAAACAAGATATTCAAGTTCCCTCATTCCTCTTACTCTAATCCCCTTCCGACCAAAGCCATGCTAACGTATCGATGAGAGCATCGAAAAAATAATTCAATCTTTGTCCCTGCATCGGGTGATATATGTTCCGCCCAAGATCCTTATTGTGGAGTATATTATAGGTTATTGGTTTAGGAAAAACCCGGGTTTAAGGATTTGTGTTTATATATTTTTAACTGTTAAAACATCATATACCATATACTCGACCTGTTTTTTTGTTGCTTTAGTTTAGTAAAATTGTGCTAAATCGTTGCTTATCTATGTTACTTAGTATAACAAAAAGACAACATATATATAAATTAAGAAGAATAACATTGGTGATTCATTAATGGTATATTACACTGCAGAAGACGCTAAGACAACCCTTATTAAAGGCCGAAATAGAATTTTTCTCATACGGGAAAGTATATAGAAGCCATATTTGGCCATGATCTTACAAGAAATTTCTGTTCGGATATTTTTCTTTGACTTTATTTATTTTATCTTTGCACTTAGAGGATTGTGTAAATTAAAATATAAATTTACATTACTTCCTTCTTTTATAATAGTTTATTTACAACAGTGTGGGTGCATGTAGTTTTTGAAATTGTCTATGGACAAATATTCTGAAGTGAAGCGTATACTATTCAAGTTAGAAACTTATAAATGTAAAATGAATTTAATATATCTGAATATACTAAATCCGAAGTTGAAACATTTAATTCTAGTAATAAATAGGAAATAATTTAATTTATTTTAACATTAAAATAAAATGGCACATCACTTTATTATTTTCTATACAATGGAATTACACAAAGTCTTCACCACTGAGCATTTGTTGAGTTTCTACCGCTTTCTGAGGACTTATTGATCCTCTATGTCGTGATTGCATTGAACCTGTTTGATCTTTCCCTTGATTTGAAAAACTTCCTTTATATTGTGCTGCTCTTTGCTTACAAACACCAAACCTAACAATAAAGAAAAAACTATGAATAATAACAACGTTGTTTAAATAAAAAAATACAAACTTGGACAGGAATAAATAGAGATCACGTCGATACTGTGCAGTTAAAATAGCGTACAGGTACGGATCAGCACATGAATTAAGTGGATAGAAAAATACGAGTAAAATTTTTGACTTTGTAACATTTATAAGAGGATAGCCAGCCAGTGCAGTTAGTCCAAAAAATGCTATTGGAGCCCAACAGGAAAAATTTGTAAAAACCTAAAATTATTGATTGTTTAGGATTTTTTAATATAAATAAAATTATACTTTGTATTTACCAAAAGTGCCATTTTTTTGGCTACTGTCATTTCTCCTGTAGATGGGGCTCTCCTTGTCTCTTTTCCTAAAGAAAAGTATATTTGTGTGTAGCAAACTGCGATGACAAAAAAAGCAGTTCCATTTATCCCTAGAATTGACACTAGGTATACCACGTCTAAGGAATCCCTTGCCTCCATAGGTAAGCAGATGCTGAAAATAAAAATATAATATTTTAAAGCTTATTGAATATGAATAATAAACAGTCAAAAAAAGTCAACTTTAAAGCAAAATATTGTATATTAAAAATAAAATTTTCTTTGTGATTTGTTTTTCTTTGAATCATCAAAGACTACGATATAAGATTTTGAACCTGGACAATGAATAGTTGTTTCCGAAGTAATTTTTTCCACTGCTACCAAATCCCAGCTCAGAATTGCTCTATCACGTCAGGTTTTTGAGATATTCTAACTTTATGTACTCGAAGGCACTAATGTTAATCAAAAGTCTCAAAGGATGCTGTTGAATAAAGCACATTATCCCAACCCTATGCAAAGTCATTGTGATTTTTTAAATCATTTAACTGCAGGTCAAGCTTTAACTAGAACCCAATTTCACTAACGTTGATGAATATATTAATACGGTTTCCATGCTGGCCGCTCAACCAAAAACCAAAAACTGAGTGTTGAAACTATTTTCGTCATAACTATTATTAAACTTTTATTAAAAAGGCTTTCGATAGAAGCAGTTCATTTCATTTCATTTATTAATTTAAACATAAAAGTGCATAGTTATAAAAGTTTGAAAAACTTTTAACAGTACGCTACACTCCATTTAGAAAAATAAGTCAAATTGTTGTAAATAATAAAACTACTATTAATTAAATCAAATAAAAATCCATTCTCATAAAGCATATATAAATAATTTGAAAAGCAAAGCAAGCAAAAATAGATATATAATTAATAAATAAAAAAGTTCTGCACAACCTTTCACATTCAAACTAAAAGCTATAAATCACAAAGAGAAATTGATTGGCAGTAGAAGCATCCTAAACACTCGCAGGAAGAGAATTCCAAAGTCTGGCATGCTGTACAAAGTAAGAACCCTCAAAAACTGACGAATGATTACATTAGTTCCCTGTTTTAAATTACATTAAATAAAAATAATAGGGCTTTACGCTTTACGTAGACATCAATGTAGTAAAGTAAACTTCATCAATCTAGTAAAGTAAACTTCAAGAGACAAATATGATTCGATCGGCACAGTTTAAAAACAAAGCGACTACAGTCATTGAAGACAACTTCTACCCTGCGGCTGCAATTTCAGTTAAGTTTCGGGTACATTAAGCTACCATATGTAAAATAAAGCATAGAAAGGCGTCTAACCATCTGTAAGCGCAGATCAAGAGGCAATACATCGGCAGGCAACCACAACCTTCTCAATCCACCATATATCCTTCCAAGAGTACCACTGATGTGATCGCAACATTTTAAAGTGATGATTAGCAACACTCCAAACTATTAATTTTGGTTACAAAAGGCAACACACTATTTAAAGAATAACAGACGGTAATTCATTTAAACAAAAAAATAAGCGTCGAACTTAGAACCTCTTTGTTTTTGGGAAGTCGGTTAAAAATGTTTTGTTGCCATATCAAGTTATACTTTGGGACTTAGTAGGATTTAGTATATGGTGATTGTTTAACAACCAAGCAGAGATCCTCTCGAGGTCATCATTAAGGGGGTTTGTAAGTCTGGACCACCTAAAAATACCACTTCTTTCAGAATTTCTGGTGCTTAAATGAAACAGACGATTAGATTGAAATTAACGGAAATTTTTAATCATACATTTAAAAAAATGTCCAGATTTTTCTGACCAATTGTAATTGGAATAAAACCGCTGCTAAAACAACCGCTGTTCATATTCTGGAGCCCCACTCCGTACATCCCCAACGGAAGAATCTGGAAACATTTTGAAAAAACTTATTAGTTTTTTATACTCGTATCTTCCTTGTGCAACCATTCTTTGATTTTGTGAAAAAAAAATGTTTCTGGACCAACTAAAAGTGAAGCTTTCAAGAAGTGCTATTTTTTTTCAAAATTAAAAGCTAATATTTTTTTGTTTATTCTGTTTTATGTTATTAATTTAGGGTTATATGGAAGGTATTGATCTTATAAACATTCTCTGAAAATATCATTGAATTATATAGAACGGTTTTTCAGATATCATGAACGGAAAGCCAAATCATGATTTGAGAAAACAAGGTTTTCTGCACCGCTGGCTTACTCAAAAACCTCCGTTTCTTCCCACTCCTAATGCTCTAGTAGCGTAAATTTACAGGCAGCAAAATACTTGCAAGGAGTTGCTCTATTAAATGGCTCATAAAATAAAACCATTTTTTTAACAATTCTAGACTTCCTTACTCCCTTAACTCTAGCAAATAAATCTTCAAATAATTCAACCGGTTTACCCAGATAAAATTAAACATCATCAGCATAAAAATGAAGCTGAACATCTTGGACTGCCGTAGGACGATCATTAACGTACATACAAAATTATAGAGGTAACAACGGAATTATAACCTCTCGTTTTTTACCCCTTGAAGCCTTTGAGTTTGGCATTCTGCTCTTCTAGCTAAACTTAACTCTAAGGTGGTATCAGTTATAATGTGCCGCTGTTATACGGAAGATAAGCTGGAAATAGCGCTGCTGCAGGAACCCTGGATATTCAGGAGGAGAATAAGAGGGCCTCCGAAGCGTATCTCACAAAAAGATCCTTCATTCTAGTCAAGCGAGGAGTTCAGATAGTGCACTATGCCAGGCCTTGAAGTGGTTCGTGTTCCGAGACAGGTACGTATATTCTGGCGTCGGATTAACAGGAAATATGTCCCCCGGATTCGTTCTTAGATAGGAGACTCTTGTGAAGTATTGCAAGGACAGGGTTCGCATTAGGTTTTGATAGAAATGCACAGAACACAGTGTAGCAAACAACTTAGTTATTTTGAATAGGGAATCGAACCAAATTTCGTGTAGGTTATCGCCATAACCCTTAGCAATACTAGGTTTTTGGTTAGGATGCTATATTGAAGATTGGCTGAGGTGGCGACGCTGTCAGTCCATAGTCAAGTCAGATTGTCATTTTTACTGCGAATAGGTACGAAAGCTACAAAATTACCCATTCCCCCCTTTTCGAAAATCGCTGAACACGATGGCGGTGGGGAAAATTTTCGCCGAGTGGGGAAAATACCCTCAAAACGCAAAATAAGAGACGGAGTTGGATCAATTGGTTGAGCGGCACGACCACCATACCATGGGCCCCGAATTCGAGACCAGGTCTTTCCATGGGTTTTTATTAAATAATATAAATACTCCACTCCGTATCTGGGATGTTGTCTAGCTCGCAGCAATGCAAAAACAAGAAATTCAAGTTTCCTCACTCACCTTACCATAATTCTCTTCCGGCGAAAACCATGCTATTGCATCAGACGGTTTGGTAATTGTAAGTATTATTTCATATCTTAAAAATAATTTGACTAATACGTCAAGCCTTTTTTAGGGCATCTTTTATAAAATCTATTTTGGGTAGACTTTTAACTACTTCGCCGATTAAGCTATAAGCCATTAGATCCACGCTAGTGCCGGAAAAACTGTTCTACCGCAGGAAAACATTTTCATATCTTCCGCAGACTTTGGAGTGCCTAATCAGGGGAACAATGCCGTCAATGGCAAGAATAAACAGCAGTGGACCCAGATGTCTACCCTGCGGTAAACCTGATAAAGCCTTAAGGACCTTAGCCAAAATGTTAGGGAAAGATGCACGGTATGTCCTATCTTTGATCTATCTTGAAGGGCACATCCAATCTTGAAGGGCACATACATTTGAGCAGTAAAGGCGATAAACCCACCTTTTTAAGTTTGAGCATAATCACTGGCTGAAAAAGTTTATAAAATGCCTTACTGAAGTCGGTATTGACGCAGTCGGTCTGCAGATCTAGTTAGTAGGTAGATATTATGTGAGAGGTACATTTAAGGAGGGTAATTGTTGTCAATCTACCAGGCAGAAAGCCGTGCTGATTAGACGAGATTAACTCCTTATGCTGCCCTACGAGCTATGAAGTTTGAGCATAATCACTGGGTGAGAAATTTTATAAAATGCCTTATTGAAGTCGGTATAGACGCAGCATTCAAGCAAGTTAGTTGTCGTCAATCTACCAGGCAGAAAGCCATGCTGATTAGACAAAATGAACTCCTTACACTGCCCTAAAAGCTGTGAATATACAACAGATTCGAACAACTTGGGAATGCATCAAAGCTTACCGATAGGCCTCTAATTTGTTATTAAGTTTTTATGAACGTTTTTATAAACAAGAATTATAAAGGACCTCTTCTATAGCGTAGGAAATGAACCAACCTGAAGAGACTTGTGGAAGATGAGAGCCGAAGGATTTAGTAGGGCGTCAGAGAAGAACCTGACGAACGCAGGAGGAACACCATCAGGGCCAAAGGAAAAGTTCAGTCTAAGTTTCCTGATACTATCCGTGATAATATCATAAGATATAATAGGCATAGGAATGGACGCAGCGGGAAAATCCTGGATATGACTACACTTGCTCGGGGAAGGCATTTAATTGCAAGAAGAAAAGGGACTAAAAAATCAATGCAAAATTGTGGACTATATCGGGCGAGCTGCAACTGCAAGAGTCAAATTGCAGAACAATGCTATCATAGTATGTGTTATAATGAATAGTAATAATGAATACAGCGCCAAAAAGCTATCTTAACAAACGACGAAATCACAATAAGCTGACGTGTTTCTACAGGGTAAGTAAGATTTCCATAGTCTATTTTCTTTATTCTGAAGACTCCGAAGTTCTCTAGTATACCAAAGCTGAGAACGACAGGATGATCTCGACTGTTTGAGTGGTAGATACGAATTAAACAGATCGTTAATCCTATCATAAATCACGGAAACACTTTCGTCGATATCGTTATGATAAAATAGAGATGGATTGCGGATAAGGTATGGGAAGCCGATTCGACTATATAGTAGTATTACTCGAATCAGAAAAAGTGATAAGATCTAACTGACTTACTATATAATTCTTTACATCACTCATTTGGTGTTAACCAGAGATGGTGTTAAGAAAGATAAAGGAGTCATAACCAGCAAGATATCATCAGCTGAACGTTGGGTAAATTAAAGTCACCAAAAAGAATGATTTCATCCTCCGGTAAACTAAGAGTCAAACTGTTGAAAAGACTTCGACTGTCTGCGTCAACATAATTTGTCAAATTCGGAGGAATGTAATAACAGAGCAAGAAAATGTTCAGTTTCACAAGAGAGTGCCTCAGAGCTAAGATCTTAATTGCTTTCTAGCTACGAAAAATCTGATAGGACTCGTCAATAATTTTCTGCACCACTAAAACCGTGATGAAGCCAGGTTTTGGTCAGAGCGATGCCGTCTTCACAACAGGGAAGAGAAGCCTGAAATAACTGGCTTGTGCATGTTCTTTTTTACATTTACATTTTGGAAGTAAAGGAAAATCGTAGTTAGTTTTCATTTATTAAAGTGGCTCTATTGCGAGTGCCACCTATGAAGTTACCATGGGACACAAATATCCGGGGAGGACGTCAACTTAAAAGACGACATGAGTACTCGAGAATGACGAGATGCAAGAAGTTGACAGCGGAAGAGTACACAGTCATCAGTCCCATTCGTCTCCGTCACATACCCCATTACATCATTAACAGAAGTTGATGGATCCAGTCAGAAACCAAATAATGACTTTCGCAATTGCGCAATTCTCAGAGTGAAAGCCACATTTCGAGACACGTTAATGGATCTCAACGGGTATGTATTTTATGACTACTGAGGGTAAGACCGAGAGGCACCAAGAGATATGCACCATGAGAGACAGATGGTAGAGCAGAGACGTTTAGCTTAGGATCAATAAGTTTGGGGGTAGTAAGACACCTCTCATGCAAAACAGCAGAGTTGGCCTCTAAAACATCTATGAAGCCAGCCAATTTGTCCATTTCATATTCAAAGTGTTAATGTCGTCTGTCGCTGCGGGGAGGTCAAGCGTTCGAAGCGCAGTTGACGTTATCTGCAACAAGGAAATAGTCATCGGAATTGGCGGTGATTCGTCTCAGAAGCCTGAAAATGTAGCAGGGCTTGATGGACAGTACATCCGTAAAGAATACTGACAAAGCGCAAACAAGAAGCGAACAGATATCACTACCAGGAAAACACACCAGATTGAGCCAACAGAGAAAAACTAAAGAGCCAGAACAAAATAACAGAAACCAATAGTCGAACAAGTGATGGTAAAACAAAATTATAAATTAAACGGCACAAATAAGCAAAAATAAAGATAGAAATCACGATTATAAATTCAAAGAATTATTAGGCTAAATTAATAAACAGAACTACGAAATAATAAGAAACGAAACAAACTTGGAGGGTAATAAAATCATAAATTAAACGACAAAAGTAAGTAAAAATTCACGATTAAAACTAAAAGAGTTAAGGTTAAATAAATGAACACAACTACGAAATAATAAAATAAAAAACGAAGCGAACCCGAAACAGAAAAGGATAAATAAAATAATAAGGTTACAGGGTCATAATACGCAGGCACCAACTTCAAAAGAAAGGAATAGAAATAAATAAATAATAGGGCTTCAAAAAAACAAAGCAACACTTCCAGCAAAGACAAAAAAGCGTGAATTTTACCAGCAATGATACACGTCATTGATAATTTTGACCTGTGTGTCAAGGTAGCATGACGGAGAAACAATATTTTGTTCTAGTGCTATAGCCCAGTTTATGTTTGTGCATTCCTCGAAGAGAAGATCATTATTTATGTTTTCAAAATCTCAAAATTTGATAATGCGGAGGGGAGAGCTGAGCATAACGCATAACACGAGAAAGGTCAGGAGTGAGCAAAAGATCTAACTGGGAGGGGGATGCAGTGTCGAAGTAGGAAGGTAGAGAATTAATTACTCGGAGATGCAAAGCTTCAACAAAAGACAAGTTGTTGTTACAAAGAATGTTGACGTTAAAATCACCTGCAACAATAATATTAGAGTACCTATGAGAAATCGCATATAAAGAAACTTCCAAATCTACAACATTATCGAGATTGAATAGAATTGGTGGACAGTAAACCGAGCATAAGACGACTTTATCAAGTCCAGTATTTACTTCTACACAAATGAATTCCAAGACACTAGAAAATCGGTCTACGCCTGATGAAAAATACAAATAGATACTCTATGCATTTAGGATAATCTAATCAGTCCATGCGTTGCAAAATTACGTTTCCCCTCCCACCACCCCAACCGTAGGTCAACATTTTTCAATAGAGTAGCAATGGGGGATCATATAATACAAAACAAAAAGGACTCTTTCAAATAGGTGTGGGAATTAAGAAATTGTGTAATGCCCTCTCCGCACACCATCCAACTTATAAGTTGTTGTCGTCGAATCAGTGGGGCTACATTTTTACACATCAAAAGACCTTAGTACCAAATTATTCTCCTATTAGCAATGGGGGATCATACTCTACACAACAGCAAAATAACCATCCAAATTCGTTCACGCGTTACGAAGTTAGACTACCGAACAAAGAATTAAGGTCACTTATCTGGAATTCCTTCATGTTGGCCCTCTCTTCGCGCTTTGCTTGCATATTTGCACACTTCTCTTCTAGCTGGGTAATATGTTGCTGAAGAACCCTATAGCACCATAAAAGCTGCTCCAGCTGAGAACGCAGGCTTTGATTGCATTCTTCGGTATCCTTCAATTTCCGGTGAAGTTGAACAATCTCATTTTCCTCCGTTTGAGCGTTGATCGGCTTACATCCTTGCATTTCCAACTCCTCCGTCAATTCAGGCCCTTCTTCCATTGAAGTTTCCATTGCCTTCTCGAAATCTTTCAGTTCCTGATTCGCACTTTGCCTTTTCCGCTTTCCTTTGCTCGATATCCGTAACACATTCAGTATTCGTAGACCTTCAATCTTTCGCTCTGGTAATGCATTCCCATGTTTCAATTGTCCAAATTGTTATTGTACTCGGCATTTCCGGCAAAATCTTGACTCGTTTTCACTTTGTACCATTTCTTTCTTCATTCGCTGCTCTTCGTTAGTCCTTCGCCATCGATGTTCAAAACACCTCCAACGTTTCGGGCACTTTCCATTGTACTGTATTTCTCTGACAAGTGATCAAGGCTCTTCTTCTGCAAACACTTTGTAGGTGACCTTCTTTACCGCAGGACCAGCATCTGTACTTGTGACGGGGCACTTTAGCTTCCTTGTTCCGATCGGTACCACTCTTCAATCCAAATTCTTCTTGCTCCTTTCTGTTGCACTTTGCACAACCAGTCTTCATCGTGTCATATCCCGGAAGGGTTGATCTCCTCGAAATTTTTCTTCACTGACTGTTTTCCACTTGACTTTCCAGACTGACTTTGATAGAGTCTTCTATGGTCTCTAGTTTTAGCTCTACAGTTGACTTCAGACCATCAAACTGTTTTTGCATAGAAATTTCCATTTCCGCTTTCACTTCTTCAACAGAGACCTTAAGTTCCGCTACGATTGATGACTTTTGTTCTTCCAGCGATACTTTTACTTTAGTTACGGACGCTTCCGGCGTCGCTTTCAACTCTGCCGTTGAAGATTTCTGTTCGTCCATCGATGCTTTTAACTCATTTACAGAACCTTCCAGTGACGATTTCAACTCGGCTGATAACGTTTTCTGTTCTTTCATTGCCGTTTTCAACTCTGTTGTGGATGATTTCTGTTCGTCCATTGATGCTTTTAATTCGGCCGTCGACGATTTCTGTTCAGCCATTGATGCTTTTAATACTTCCTTAGAGGATTTCATCTTACACATCAGAGCATTGAGAAGATCTGTCATGCTTGGAGTAGTTGCTTCTTCTTCTGTACCGTCTTCAAAAACAAAATCCTCTGGATCCTTTCCTTCCTTTTCCATAGCTTCTTGTAGTAACGCTACCAGGGCACATTTATTTCCAACTGTAGGTAGGGAACGTTTACTTAATTCCCCCTTCAAGTCTTGAATACGTAAGTCTTTCAATTTGCGACCCATATTTAGATTATTCACTTTAATTTCACAGTGGCACTTTTTTTTCCAAGTTCACTTTTTCTTTAGTCTTTCTTAATTAATCCCACTTCTGTAAATGGGGCGCTTCGGGCTCGACGGATTAATTAAAACAATTATTTTTAATCACAAATGGTTACAAGTTTATTCAGTTCACTAAATTAGTTCGTTTAGCAATTTCCTTGACAATATTTCTTCACAATATTACGTTTCACTTTAACAATTAAGTCTTATCACTTCACTGGTTAAAATACAACTGATTTACTAGGCTGCTACTCAGCCCTATTTATACTACTTAGCTTAATTCTAGAAAGTTCAGCAACTTAGTTCTAGCAATTACCGTTATTCATTTCCATCACACTAAGTCACCACAGGTTCTAGTCGGCCTTGACTTTATACGGCATCTGACGTTTTTCTGGTTTCCCAAATTCGGGACATGCGCATTGTACAACTTGATTTCGTTTTCATCATGTAGCCTATGCCAGACTACACTGCATGTTACAATACTCTACTCAACGGAAAAAGAATTATCGGAGACGGAGTTGGATCAATGCGTTGAGCGGCAAGACCACCATGCCATGGGTCCCGGGTTTGAGCCCAGATGACCGTGAGCTTTTATTAAGAAATTAAAAAAAAATTATAATAATAATAATCCACTCCGTCTCTGGGCTGTTGTCTAGCTCGTAGCAATGCAAACAAGACTCAAGTTTTCCTCACTTCCCTTACCCTAATTCCCTTCCGGCCAAAACCATGCTAACGCATCAAAGGGTTGTCCCCTAGGATTTAGCCACATCGTATAAAAAAAAAATCTAAATCGGTCCACACGTTACGAAGTTAGACTACCCCTCCCTTCTCCCTAAACCAAATTTTTTCTCCTATTATCAATGGCGGATCATATTCTGTACAACAAAAAATGAACCATCCAAATCGGTCCACGCGTTACAAAGTTAGCTTTAACCCCCCCCCCCCCCCCCCCCCAATCGGTACCAATCGGTGACCATACTCTTCCCAACAAATAAAGAATCATCAAAATCGGTCAACGCGTTACGAAGTTATGCCCGGTCAGACATAAAAAAAAACTATATACACTCGAACTTAGAACCTATTTGTTTTTGGGAAGGCGGTTCAAAATGAAATATTGACAACAAGCTTGAATGTCGTAATTTTCGTGTTTGTATCTAGAGACATCTATTATAGTGTAAATCATTCGCAAACAAGGTTCATCCCTTTTCCCACTTGGTGTTTGACTTCCATAAATATTTCCTTCAATCAGAACTAATTTCCATAATTTTCGGAAATCTAATTGAATTGGCTGCCAACATAATCTTGACATTGTTTTCTCCCTTGCAATAGTAGCTCACTTATTCATTCCCTGACGAAATAATTTTGTTACATATTTAGATATATCCTGCTTTTCTTTACGAAAGGACGAATTCAACATTTCGTTTAAGTCTGAAGCTTTATTCGCAATATCTTCTGTAAATTCTTTTATTATCCGGATTTACCCAAACATTTTAAATAAAGGAAATTTGATGTTTACTTATTGTTATTATTGAGTACCTTTTTGACGGGGAAACATTCGCAGTTTCCTTTCATTTGAATAATTAACGCACTTAGACCTTAATATTTTATGATGAATGGAGTAGGCGCAATTTCCCTTGTTCCTGTTATATTATACAGTTTATGGAGATTTGCCTATAGAACCATTACGGGAATAAGACATCTTTTTAATGAGAAGATTTCAAAACTTTAATGGGATTTTTTTCACTTTTATAGTTAGCGATCGAAAAATTGTTTTGAGTGAGGGATATCCCTCAATAATGAAGTTTCATAATTGATATTCACATTGTAAATTATTTGTATTCAATTTTACTTTGCTAACACTTTACTAGTGAACTTACATATATGTTTTAACTACGATTATTATCTATTAAAAAAAAACACAAAACAATTTAATCGTTCAGACAAACCATCGAAGATGGAACAAAAAGAAAACAACATTTCCTATTTAAGCAGTTTTAGGCGATATAAACTTTTTCATCGAGCAACCCGCAAAGGGGCATTTCACGCGAAGCGGACAACCAACAATTTTGAAAAAGTTATGAATGACCTGTTTCAAAGGTAATTAATCATATTAAGAAACTTATATAAAAATAAGTAAAATAGTGATTATTATAGGAAATTGCATGCTCTTCACAGTCGTGGTATCGAATTCGAAATTGGATTATTTTTTCATGTAAAAAATCCAAAATTAATATTTAAAATTAAATTTTGACAAACTTCGACATGTTCAATAATTTTTTTAAATAGCTCAAAAAATAACTTAAAATGTATAGTAAATGCCTGTTCAGTTTGATAATGGGATCTGCATTCGAACACAGTGCAGCGCGTAGTCGGCGTTTGGCCAGTGCGATAGTTTTGTATGGAAACATGAAAAAATTTAAGTTTAAATTCTCTATCTCCGATACGAATGCAGATCCCATTCTAAAATTTTAAACATATTATTTATGAACTTTAAGCTACATTTGGAGATAAAAACAAAAATTTTTAAAAATGTCGAAGTTAAGTAAAATCCGATTTGATATGTTTGTATTTATAGCTACTAATATCCCAAAAGGCAGTCAGAAAATAATAATATTGAAAAATAGTTTTTAAAAAAACCGACTTTACAAAAAGCGCTAAAAAGCATAAAAAGCCAAATGTAGAAAGTCAAGGAATACTCGAACCTATGGTGAATATGTCAGGTGAAAATGTGTTATAAAAACGTCTACAACTAAGTGTCAGAAGTTTTTAGAATTAAGCCAAGTACTATAAATAGAAACGAGTAGCAGCCCGGTTAGTTTAGTCGCGATTTAGACTGCAAAGAGTTTACATGTGATACTGTGAAGAGTGCGTTGTATTTTAACGTGAAGAGATAAGTGTAAATAACTGAAGTGAAACGGTATATTGTAAAGAAAAGTTCTCAACGTTAAAGTTGAAAAGTCGTGACACAAACTAATCAGTGCAGTGAATAAAAATTTTGAACATTTATGATTAAAAATAAGTGTCTTAATTAGTCCGATGAGCCCCATTTACATTAGAATATAGAGAATTTTTTTTATACTATATGGCCAAAGCCTAGGGGACAACCCTAAGATGCGTTAGCATGGTTTTAGCTGGAAGTGAATTAGGGTAAGGGAAGTGGGGAAACTTGAATGTCTTGTTTTTGCATTGCTGTGATCTAGACACAACAGCCCAGAGACGGAGTGGATTATTTTAGTTTCTTAATAAAAACCCACGGGGAGATCTGGTCTCGAACTCGGGCATGGTGGTCGTGCCGCTCAACGAATTGATCCAACTCCGTCTCCGAAATTGCTCTGAATTGAAACGCCCACCGTCCTATATATCACATATAATGCGGCAGAGAACCTATCGAAATCCTCAAGAAAGTTTTTTTTTTGCTCTGACATATACTATTTTTTACAATTCTTTTTGTTAATTACATATCTAACAAGAGAAAGTCTTGAAGTGTCCGCCTCCAATTTAGTTGTGGGCTTGCGGCCGTAATATGTTAATCTACATTAAAAATGATGGGATACGTATGTTTTTGGCGGATAAGCATTTTAAAGGGGTACAAACTACCCCCAAAGTTGATACCGAATAAGGGTAGCTTTTAGTTTTCACATATTTCTAGTTAAAATTTTCCAAAATGACCTCGTGCGTTGAAAACATCTATTCAGAGATTTGAAAAATGTAGAGATAATAGCTATCTCGTGGTTTTGTATGCTCTTTCAATTGGAATTGGTCCCATTGAAAAATAATGAATAGTTTTGAGTTATCGATTTAGTTTCATTTTTGATCGTTGAAAAATTTAAGTAGGTATGTATATACGTAAATTTTTTAAATCTGTGAAAAGAGGTATATTTAATCATAAATTAAGTTGTTTTCAACGTACAAGGCCGCTTTAGAAAATTTCAACAAATATGTGAAAACCAAAAACTACCCTTATTCGGTAACAACATTAGTGCTGATAATTACCCATTTAAAATGCTTATCCACAAAAAAAAAAATACGTATTCCATCATTTTTAATGTAGATTAATATATTACGGCCGCAAGCCCGCAACTAAATCGGAGGCGGACACCTCCAGAGGCTCCCTTATAAGATCCTAAATATGCTTCCTGTTATATCTAAACTGTTTTATGTGATAAGCCGAGATAATATAATAAAATTTAATCCTATTACTAATTACAGTAGCAGTATGCGACCGCAAGAATGAACCACAACTCATTCTCGCATCCGCGTACCTGCCATACGAAGAAGACAACCCTCCATCGAGTGACCTGAAACACCTGATTAGCTACTCCAGCACCCCCGGAGTAAATCTGGTCATTGGAATGGACGCCAACGCTCATCATACTCAATGGGGGAGCAGCGACACAAACACTAGAGGTGAGTCTATTTTTGAATTTATTCTACTTTCCAAACTAAGTATCTGCAACAGAGGAAGGCATCCTACCTTTCAAAATTGATCTCGGCAGGAAGTAGTAAATTTAACACTAGCTCAAACCACAGATAAATCTAGGGTTAGTGACTGGAGAGTATCACCTAAATTCTCCTTTTCGGATCATTTTAGGATAACCTTCAGCATCAACTTTGAAATTCGGATAGGTAAACCCTTTCGAAACCCTGTCAAGACTGACTGGGATAAATTCTCTATTTTTGTTGCAAGTCGATTAAAGTCCTCACCAGAGCGTTACATTTCGAAGAGAACACAAATCGAGAAATCAGTCAACCTCATCACGAATACGCTAACGGCCGCTTTCAAGAGATCCTGTCCTATTAGTCGACCACCTAAAAGAAGCCATGCTCCATGGTGGACAGAGGAACTTCGACTACTTAGGACCAAGACCAGGAAACTCTTCAATAAGGCCAAGCAAACTAGAGCAGAAGAAGACTGGAACTTATATCGCTCCAGCTTCAATGAATTTAAAAATAAAACGAGAACTGCAAAAAGAACATCCTGGATTAACTACTGTTCGAAAATAGAGTAAACGACAGAAGCTGCTAGACTCCACAGGATCCTAGCCAAAGCCCCTACACCCCTGGGGCACATCTGTAAAGACGACGGCTCCTGGACAAAGGACAGTCAGGAAATTCTTGAACAGCTCGTCTCCACCCATTTCCCTGGATGTTCGGACGGAAATTTAGAAGATCAATAACAAGATATTCGGCAATTTCCACTTCCAATGGAAAACTTGGTAGCCATCGGGGACTGCATAAGTGAGGACAAGGTAGTGTATGGGCGGTGAAATCCTTCAAACCCTACAAATCTGCAGGACCGGATGGAATCATCCCCGCTATGCTACAAAATACTGTAACGAGTATCACTCCCTGTCTTAAAGCAGTCTTTGAAGCATGCCTTATTACCGGATACGTACGAAAAGATGGAGAGAGGTGCCTTTATTCCCAAAGCAGGGAAACCAAGTGACACAACAGCCAAAGATTATAGACCAATCAGCCTCTCATCGTTTCTAAATCTCTCGTCAGTAAAGGCATTAAAACAGTAGCGTACGCAGACGACATAGTCTTGCTGACAAAAGGAAAGTTCCTACAAACGATCAGTGATGTTATGAGCTCTGCTTTGAAAGACATATCAAGATGGGCAGAGGACAACGGTCTTTCTATAAACCCCCGTAAGACAGAATTGGTCCTGTTCACAAAGAAATACAAACTACCTATTTGGAAACCACCAAAACTTAAAGGTAGTACCCTCAAACTCTCCTCGGAAGCAAAGTTTCTGGGCGTCATATTCGATTCCAAATTGAATTGGAGACGGAATATGGAAGAGAGGATGAAGAAAGGACTCAATGCGTTCTATGCTTGCAAGAAAACCTTTGGTAAGAAATGGGGCATGAAACCGCACATTGTACACTGGATGTACACAGCGATCGTCAGGCCTATTCTTACCCATGGGTCAATTGTTTGGTGGGATGCATTAAATAAGAAATCTCACCTTAAATGTTTAGCAAAGGTGCAAAGGCTCGCGTGCTTGGGAACAACAGGTGCAATAAAATCCACACCACAAGCTGGTTTGGATGCCATTTTACACCTTCAACCCATAGAACTCCACACGAAAAGAATGGCAACCCTGACAGCCCTCAGACTCAGAGAAAACAGCCAATGGATACCACAGAATTTTGGACATGCAGTCATACTGAACTTCTTTAATCAAAATGGGTTGCACCCCTCAACTGATTATATGAAGCCACAATATGACTTTAGAAAACCCTTTTCCGTTATCATACCCAATAGAGAAGATTGGAAGCATCCTGAAAACATAATTAAAGGAACTGCCATCTTCACAGATGCATCGAAAACGGAAAGGGGGATTGGAGCTGGAGTTTTCTCGGAAGCGCTGCAAATGAGTTAGTGGTATAGACTCACCAACGAATGCAGCATCTTCCAAGCGGAAATATACGCTATAATGCAAGCTGCACTGATTGTCCAAGAAAAACAGATTTCAACAACTGAGATCACTATTTGTGTGGACAGTCAAGCAGCACTCAAGGCGCTGAACTCCAACGTGATAAAGTCAGAATGTGTGAAAGACTGTATCAGAGCCCTAAGAAATATTTCACAACATACGCTTAGGCTCTGCTGGGTTCCAGGACATGTCGGTAAAGGTATAGAGGGTAACGAAAAAGCCGACGAACTGGCCAAAAATGGTTCAAGCACAGATATATGCATGCTGGTGGAAAGGGTGCACCCTCCCCTCAATACAGCAAAAAGTCAAACTGATAGACATTACTCCAACATGACTTCGGAACGGTGAAAAAATATCAGCTACTGTCTCACAACACGAAGTATATGGCCGGAGCTGAATCAGAGCAGAACTTCAAATCTCTTATCCTTCGATAGAAAGCGCATTCGAACACTCGTCGGCGTCATCACCGGACACTGCCCCATAGGAGCTATGGGCATTAGACTCGGCGTACCATCGAATGAGTTCTGCAGAAGCTGCAGAGACGAAGAAGAAATTGAGTCCATAGTGCACCTACTCTGCGAATGTCCGGCTCTAAAAGAACGACGACTCGCCTGTTTGGGAGCAAGGTTCTTTGACAACTTGGACGACTTAGCGGAGATAGCACTGGTGGACCTAAATAGATTCTTACAGAGATCTGGGTGGTTTTAAGTTCTGACCATGCTTTTTCTTTTTTAAGGGCATTCACAATGGGCCTTCATGGCCTCCGAATAAATTTGGTGCTTCTTAGCAACAAACAGCCCGACTAACCAACCAACCAACCTAATCCTATTATAGCTGCTGCATCAAGCATATTTCAATAATCCTGTAGTAGTACGCAACAATTAGAATTTGTTTAACTGCTTTATAATGGCCAACATTTCTTTGCTCCTTACTTTTACATTCATCAGGGGGTATTTTTTTTATTTCCTTACAAATATGAGAATAAAAATAAGAGAAAAATAGATTCTTTTATTATTAGGACGGGAGAATGCAAAACTTTTAATGTATAAATATAAGAATTCGGGTGACAATTGGGCAGGTCTGGGTAGGGAAGAAACTAATTGGCTCAGTGAACTAATGGAGAACTGAGAAAATTAATAAAAAAATGGGACTTTTTTTCATTTTCCAAATTTTATATTAATCCAAAGAGGCAACTCTTGGCATCTAATTTATGTCGCCTTGAGATCATAGTCGTGTCCGTAGTAATCAAATACTTGAAGGACATAAATAAAATATCTTTAAATGGTAAAAATAAATATTCATTTATTGCAGATTTCCCTAGAATAAAAATCTTTGCCAACAATGGTTCGAAGCATTAGCTTACAATAATTATAATATTAAGGAAGGTAGCAATGTTTGTAGGGACACTTGTCGAGTGCCACTTTGCCGAAGTTTCCATTTTGGAAGAGAAATGTCGCAAGAATTTAACATTTGGAGGAAAACCCAAACATCCTTTTGTAGTCTGTAGGAAATTAAATTAAAATTTCGTAACTAAAGCGTTTATTAACTTTCACAAGTGTTTTCAGAGTTCCCTAAAATGTAATGAAAAGGAAAGAAATGAGCAGGATATTCCATTTATGATAACACCGGATGTTTTGTTAAATACTACGTCAGTCAACCCATATTGCCTCGAAAAAGATACTAATAACACACGTATGTCCACGTGTTCTTTTACTGTAAATTGGCTAATTTATTTATTTGAGGAAAAAATCGTAAGTTCAGAAAATACTATTGCATACATGCTGTTGTTTCACAATGACCCATCAATTCAAAAGCCAACCATCTACCAGCAGTACTATTCAATATACTGAAGCTTCGGGTTATATCCGATTGATGGTATATAGTATTATATATATTTAAAATACATAATAGTAGGTTTCACAGATTAGAGAAGAATATAGACCTGCTCTCGAAAACGGAAGTAATCCAATTCCAGAAAATCTTTTGAAATTAAATAAATCTGCGCGAACTGGAAAAGTGTAGTACACCTCTGGGATATCCATTGTGCCTATTAATAAATCAATATTTCCATCTGTGTAATATTAAACTCTTAACTAGTTCATTTGTTCAGTAAAAGCCAACGATTTTTATTACATAGCATTATTAGTATTTCAGGTAGGTACTTTAATTAAAATTATTGGTGATATATTTAAGAATGTGCTTACTATACCTGTGGTAGCGTAAAATAACATCAATCAAATAGCGTCGTTATTTTACATTGTCGCAGTTATAAAAAAACATTTTATAGTTTCATTTTAAATTTAAATAAATGGCTTGTAAGCCTTACCCGAGTCTAGGGGTGGTATGGCTTGCATTAAAAATATTAAATATTGATATAGGATTTTTGTTTTTTTTTTTAAATTTGAAATAAAATAATTAATTTAAGTTGATTATATGTATTGTGAGAAATAGTTCAAGCTTACAAAAGATTTTACTTAAAATTAAACTAATTCGGCCGCCCTGCTACCATGGTTAAATTAGCTATGGGTTAGTAATATTATTTATGAAGGTTTAGTTTATTTTTATTATATGAGTTCAGTATTATTGTTTTTATATTATGTTAGTTGATGAATTGTATTTTTACTTCCCTGTAGACGTGGCCACGTGTGAAAATGCTGATGATATTTCGGTCCCTGTTCTAAATTTCTTGTGCGTGCTTCTCCGTAGATTGAACTTTTGCGTGTTAATTTTACTGTTTATATTTTGCTTAAATAATGATGCTTTGTTAAGATACTTTAGCTTTTACTCAGTTTACGTTTTTTTTTTTTTAAATACTTTAGCTTTTACCAAATTTACTTTAAGCTTGTGACTTGGTCGACCACTCAAAATCAAGAGAGCGAGGAAACCCATCCCCGTTTTCGAATACCCTGTTCACGGCCTCGAGTATGCGCAAGAGAGCTTACATCATCTTCCGGCTTAAGTTTCGTTAGGGCTGGCATGTAGGAATTGGTGTGTAAAAATCAGTTCGATGAGTTCGGTTTTTTTTATGTATTATTTTTGTAAATATGAGCATGTTTTATTTTCTCTATTATGGCACTAAGCAGGACCTTTTGCACTTTATTCATTTTAATAATTATTATTATTTCTATTCTCGATTTATAGGTTCTTTAAGCATATTCATATTAAATTTTAATATTGATTGAAATATTCATATTTTATATCATTTGTTAAGTTTATTTCATTGCTACTATTTTATTCATAATTAATCATTTAGGTTATTTATTTATTATAATATTATTATTCTTTTAGTTTATTTATTTCTATAGGTTACTAATTTATATTATTTATTAAGTATATTTCATTCAACTTTATACTTGAACTCTTTCGAAATGTCTTGATAAGTAGAATAAATCCTTATTTTCTCTAAAATTGTATAATTATTCTTAAGGCTTTTTTTCTGCGTTTTAATAATTCGGATTTAAACCAAGGCTTGAAAATTTAAACCCCACGGGTCACTTTACATTCTCCCCCTTCTTGGATAAAAAAAAATGTGAAGCATTTTTTTTTGCTTTTAATATGCTTGCTTGCTTGCAATATGCTTGCCAATTATTAAAAATAAGCCGCTACTGGCAACTACGTACTCGTGATATTTAGAAAATATGGTCCGAGTCATTGGGCAATAATTACCAGTTCTATCTGTTCTTACGTATTCTTTATACATACAGCGGAAAGTTACTGAGTGAGCTAAAATTAGCTGATTCTTAACAACTTTACTTATTTTAAGTGTCATTTTTTTTGTGTATTTTATATCTATGTATATATATTTTATTATTATTTTATCTCTATATTCAAAAAAATTTATATTGATCATAAAATTATTGTACTGAGCTTTAAACTTATTTCCTGGGTTTTTATGGGATATTCTTTATTCGCTTAGCTCTAGAAATCTACGATTTAAATCTTACTACCTTAAACTTACTATAATTCTCTTGTGTCTATTTAATTCATAATTCATTGTTAAATGTATTTGTGATCGATTACGTGCAAATCTAACTCAATTAAATAGTAAGTAGGAAAAAAAAATAAAAGAGGATGAAAACATAAAATATCTGTTACTACCTAAATATGTTTTATATCCTTAACATGCCACCAACCTACATCCTGTCCATTTTCGTCTGCCAATCTATAGACTAGATCGGATCTCTTATCTAACACAGTGCATTTAAGAAATTTAGGTGCTAGTTTAGCAGAAAATCTTTTCGTCGAGTCTGATATAACATAATTTCGTTTGTAGACTATGTCTCCCTTTTCGAATTTCACTTTAACCTTCCCCTTATCGAAATATTTCTTATTTGTTTCATAAGCCGTTAATATTCTTTTGGAGACGTCGTCATAGATTTTTTCTAGTCGGTTTAAGTATTTGGTTCGGTGGTCTATAGCTGGTGTTTCGATAGTATCATATAAGGAATAGTCTGATGCTGAGAATATATATTCACGGCCAAAGTTCAAATAAAAAGGAGAGTATCCAGTCACTGCATTAACTGCTGTGCGCAGTGCAACTTGGATAGGTCCAACTTCGTGATCCCATAGACGATGGTTATCAGTTATATATGATCTTAAGGCACTACCAATTACTTTATTCCACCTCTCTGTGAAATTGTTGCGCGGGTGGTAGCGACAATTTAGCCAAAATTTTCGAATTCCATAGTCTGCCAGGAGCTTCCTGAATTCGTTGGAGTCAAATTGACGCCCATTGTCAGTGATAATGATTTCGGGAATCCCATATTCCAAAAAAATTCGATTCTCGACCAGTTCCGTTACTTTCTTAGCAGTTGCTACGCGGATTGGAAATAGGCAAGGCATTTTTGTGAACCAGTCAGATACTACTAAAAGCCAACAGTTTCCTTTCGTCGAACGGGGAAGCGGACCGATCAAGTCTAAGGCAATCATTTGCCAAGGGCGGTTGACTTCCTTGAAATTTCCCAGCGGACCGAATGGAGCTTTCGTAGTTGGCTTAGATTTCAAGCAGACTTCGCAACTTTTTACATATTCTGCAATGCATTTCATCATCCCAGGCCAATAAAATCTTTCCATGACCCTTTTTTGAGTTTTATAAATTCCTAGGTGGGCTGAGAACGGAGAGTCATGACATTCTTGTAGGACCGCGGCACGCTTGCTGGCTGGAACTACTAATTTCCATTTGTTTTCCTCAGATCTCATTGAGTCGTGAATTGGCTTAGTAAATAAAACGTCATCTTCTAACTTCCAGTTTTTCATACGTAATGGGCTTTCCTTTACTCTTTGGGTCACCGATAAGTACCAGTTATCGCTCTCCATTGGGCGACAATCGATCAAATTGACTTCAGGTATTCTAGAAAGCGCATCGGGGACAACATTATTCTTGCCTTTGACATACTTCAGTTCAAAGTCGAACTGCTGCAATCTTAATATCCACCGAGCAAGGCGACCAGTAACATTTTGTTGGCGGAAAAGCCACGTCAGGGGGGAATGGTCAGTAAGGATGAAAAATTTATGGCCCTCAAGATATCCGCGAAGCTTTTCCATAGAAAAGATTATGCTGAGACATTCTTTCTCTGTCACAGTGTAATTAATCTCTGCACCTCTTAGCTTGCGACTAACGTAACGTATTGGGTGTTCTGCTTCATTTTTGTCCTTTTGAAAAAGTACTCCGGCTATAGCATGATTAGAAGCATCGCATTGGATGAAAAAAGGTTTATCAAAATCAGGTGAGGCTAAAACAGGAGATCTAACTAGAGCAGTCTTGAGCTCGATAAAAGCTTTATCTGCTTCCATAGTCCACTTTAATGGCTGGCGCCTTTTACCACCCTTAGTAAGTTCATGAAGGGGTGCAGCGATTTGTGCAAAATTAGGTACAAAGCGTCTATACCATGAGCTCAACCCTATGAAACGCTTCATCTCAGTGTAGTTCCTTGGCCGGGAAAAATCTACCATTGCTTGTACCTTTTCGGGATCAGTTCGTAGTCCGTGAGCATCAACGATGAAACCTAAATATTTGAGGCTGGATCTAAAAAATTGACATTTCTCCCTATTTATTTGCTTCATATAAACGACTTGCCACGCGATTTAATGTCTGGATATGTTCTTCGAATGACTCCGTTGCAATTATAAGATCATCAAGATATGTAAAAATATTACTTTCTGTTGGACCGAAGAGTCTGTCCATTAAGCGTTGTTGTGTTGCAGGACTATTTGTGAGCCCAAACGGCATAACTACGAACTGCCATAAGCCATGGCCTGGAACAGAAAAGGCAGTTTTCTCTTTCGCAGTTTCGGCTAAGGGTATTTGCCAGAAGGCATCTTTTAAATCGATAGATGACAAATACTTTGCTTTGTTAAGACGGTTTAGTATCTCAGTAATTCTCGGCAAGGGGTAGGCGCATTTTTTAGTAACGGAATTCAACTTCCGGCTATCTATGCAAAGCCGATCTTTGCCATTTGATTTCTTGACAAGGATCGCTGGTGAGCACCAGGGACTCACTGAAGGTTCAATAACGCCCAGTTGTTTCATCCTTTCCAACTCTCTGCCAAAACGTGCTTGAACAGCAGGTGAAACTTCATAACCTCGTTGGACTATAGGGTCAGCGTCGCCCGTGTCTATATCGTGTGTGATCAGATTAGTTCGACCAAGAGTAGGTCGATCCAATCTATCAAACTCACATAGGCATCTCGCTATAGCTTCTTCCTCTTCTGCTGTAGGCATAGCGATCCCTGCGTTGGGATCATTGAAATGATAATCTGTTACTGAAAAATTGTAACATGCCCAGTGTGTATGCGATTTGCGGTGTAACCTCAATTGGAAGGCCTCCCAGAAATCAACACCCAAAATCAAACCTTGCTTTAGAGTAGGGACAGCTAGAACACGTACAATTTTCAACTCCGACCTAAATTCAACCGGAACATTAAAAAATCCTTCGATCAGATGTTGAGAACTGTCAACTGTTTTAATTGAAGACAGCGATTCAGTTTGAAGTTTAAGGCCTAATTCCTTGAAAATCGTAATACCATACTCCCCTACCACAGAAACATTAGCTCCAGAATCCAGAAGACTTCTGAAGTTTCGCCCGAAAATGTTTACTACTAAATATGGTCTCGTATCAATTTCATCTTTCAACAATAGTGGTTTCCTTATTGGCTCTGTGGACTTGGAGCTTTCGAGGCTACCCCAGTCCACTCTTGGGAAGCCCCAGTATCGTTTTCCGATTCAATGCTATTGGGAAGAGTAAATTGCGGCAGGTAATTTTCTTGACTTACAACATTAGCGGTGAATTCGACTTCATATAAATCTTTAGCGTTCTCATTTACTTGTGGAACTGGAGGTGGATTTTCCATAAATATGTCAGGTGATTCAACGCAATTAATGTGTGGATGTTGCTGGTTTCGTTGTGCAGTCATTGACCCAGCTCCGTTTTCACTCAGCTTATTATTATACCTGTTATAATTAGTACCGGGTCTATGTATAGCTGTGTTATTGCTTGAGGTCATTGGACGAGTTACTTGCGCTTGACGGTAATTTGGAATGTAACGGGTTTTGGATAAGCCATTGTTGATGTTATGATGAGTTATGTTACGTTGCTCCTGCAAGGTGTAATTTCCGGGCCCTTGGCTTTTATACCTAGTATCAGGACAAGAATTACGTTGGAAATTTCCTACATTGGGCCTATCAAAATGTTGGTTTCTATATGGAACACCTTGTTCGGGATAGTAGGTTGGGATGTCGGTCTGACTTCTATCCAGACTATTACTATTAATTCTGGCTTGAATTTCGCCTAGTTCGACCTTTCGGCAGGCTTCTTCAAGAGCATCAGTAGTAGCAAAATCTAGGAGAGCGATAGCCCGAACATATTTTGGCAATAAATTGTTGCGGATAATTTTCACTCTTTCCTTCTCTGTAGGTATTTGGGGTAGTCTAAAAAATTGGTCTTCCATGAAAGAAATATATTGGACAATAGATTCACTAGTTTTTTGTTTACGCGCTCGAAGAAATTCTAGCAGTTGATCGGTATGCAGGAGGGGTTCAAAATGTTGGAGAAATTGCCTTACAAAGTCTTCGTAACTTGAAAAGGTATCCCGCTTTCTACGATACCACCGCAGCGCTGAACCATCCAGAAGATCTGATATAGACATTAACAGCTCAGAGTCGGTTACCTGTCTGGACCTAGCATAATCCGCAATTCTTTGCAAGAAGGCAGACGCTGAGTCTTCACTATCGCCCGTGAATTTAAGGTCCCACTTAAACAACATCGGTGGAGGCCTGGAAAAGGAAACATTTTCCCTGAGAAATTTGTCAGGTCTGACAAATTTTTGTTGCAGTGAAGGGCTCCTATCGCGTTGTTCCTTATTGGTATTAACTTTACGCGAACTTTGTAAATCATTGTGGTCGTCTCGAGGCTCCTCCAGGTCTAAATTGTGAAACTCTCCTTCAAGATTTGTTTCAAATAACCTTTTGTTGGAAGAAGTAAAATTAGCCTTCCAGGTCTCATACTGAATTTTCTCAAGTTTACGAATGAGAATTGAAGCCCTCTGGCTAAGAGATTCTTTAAGTTTTACATGCTCCTCAGATTCTACTTCGATTCTTTTTAATCTACTTGTAAGGAAATTTACTCGCACCGAAAGCACTTCATGGTAAGAGCCTATAGGAAGAGATAAGATATCTTGTTCGAATTCCTTTAAGATATCTTCGCACTCGTTTAGATCCTCGGCTGGCGTTAAGAAGGATTTAATTGTTAGGGTATTTGGATCAGCACTAGACTCTTTCTTTAGCTGTTTAGACCACCACAGTTGTCTTCCTTCGATAGTATATAATTCTGGCGAAACTTTTCTACATCGCATCTCATATTTAATATCGATATCAGCATAGAGCCCCGCAATTTGGTCGTATGACATATTGAAGTATGACCAAACTGTCAAACATATAAGAAACGCGACCAAACTGAATTTCTTTCAGTGAAATGTTAGATTATACAATTAATTTTTCCGGAATTATTACGATATTTGCCCACTTAAGTTATTGCTACGGTAGGGTAAATAAAATTGTTTTGAAGCAAATGAAATCGTACTATTCGAAACGAACCTACGAAGGTTGACCTTAAGTCCTCAGGTTGTTGGGCTTGTACAAGGATTAATATTTTCAATACTCTACGAACTGTTGATTTCCGAAGAGATGGGTGAACCCAACTTAGGCACTGAAGCAAATAATATGAAGTTACAGTGTGAGAAACTTAATCCGCATACGGTCTTGAGAGTATGAAAAACACAGAAATTCAAATGATCATAGGTAGCGTTGATTCACTAACCTGCTTTTCTTCCATAATCTGATAATCGGATTCTTACAATGAAGAATACTCGGATTACGATTCACTTTTAAACACTACGTGAAATTCTATGAACATTAACATTCACTACGATCAAGCACAATATGTATAATTGTTGTTAGATTGTACACTGTCGATTGTAAATTGTAAATGAAATAAATGATGTAATTAAAGAAGCGAAAATATAAGTAATTTTGATATGCCTCAAATAAAAACTAGATAATGCGTGACCTTGTTAAGGTTATGATTTGTATTTTCAAAAATTTTCCTACTTACGAGTTTAATTCGGTTAGAATATTTACAAATCTGGAGTTATCCTTATTTCAGTTCTAATATGCCCGAATATGTGTGTATCCTATCCCATGCATTTAGGCCAAGAATTCACGTATTAAATTTGTACGAGATCACGTGTATCACCTAAAAAATTAAACCCATGAAAATAGCACTGCATATACTCCAATTAAGCTACACCTCATTCATGAAGCTCCCCAATTTCGGCGAATTTCAATATTTAATTAAATTTTAAAGGTAAATGTAATTTGCATTTACACAAAATAAACCGCACTTTTCATCTTTCAAACTTGGATAAGCGACAATGTATTTTTCACTGAAGAGACAGATCAGCTAACTGGACCAATATTTCAGCTCACTCAACAACTTTTTAGTGATTTGTGATTTTGATGATTTGTTATGATTTTTTTTACACGAATTATATTTCAAAAATTTTTTAAATGATAACCAGCACACAATATAAAATTTTTGGAAAATGTAAAATGCACTAATGAAACAAATCCTAAGGGCTGATTTCGTACGCAAATTTTTTATATTTTTTTAGTTTTGTTTATTGCTTCAACACGTTTAACTATTTTGATTTCTTAGGTAAATTGATCCCGGTTGAGCCCCCAAATGTAAGCCTTACCCGAGTCTAGGGGTGGTATGGCTTGCATTAAAAATATTAAATATTGATATAGGATTTTTGTTTTTTTTTTTAAATTTGAAATAAAATAATTAATTTAAGTTGATTATATGTATTGTGAGAAATAGTTCAAGCTTACAAAAGATTTTACTTAAAATTAAACTAATTCGGCCGCCCTGCTACCATGGTTAAATTAGCTATGGGTTAGTAATATTATTTATGAAGTTTTAGTTTATTTTTATTATATGAGTTCAGTATTATTGTTTTTATATTATGTTAGTTGATGAATTGTATTTTTACTTCCCTGTAGACGTGGCCACGTGTGAAAATGCTGATGATATTTCGGTCCCTGTTCTAAATTTCTTGTGCGTGCTTCTCCGTAGATTGAACTTTTGCGTGTTAATTTTACTGTTTATATTTTGCTTAAATAATGATGCTTTGTTAAGATACTTTAGCTTTTACTCAGTTTACGTTTTTTTTTTTTTAAATACTTTAGCTTTTACCAAATTTACTTTAAGCTTGTGACTTGGTCGACCACTCAAAATCAAGAGAGCGAGGAAACCCATCCCCGTTTTCGAATACCCTGTTCACGGCCTCGAGTATGCGCAAGAGAGCTTACATCATCTTCCGGCTTAAGTTTCGTTAGGGCTGGCATGTAGGAATTGGTGTGTAAAAATCAGTTCGATGAGTTCGGTTTTTTTTATGTATTATTTTTGTAAATATGAGCATGTTTTATTTTCTCTATTATGGCACTAAGCAGGACCTTTTGCACTTTATTCATTTTAATAATTATTATTATTTCTATTCTCGATTTATAGGTTCTTTAAGCATATTCATATTAAATTTTAATATTGATTGAAATATTCATATTTTATATCATTTGTTAAGTTTATTTCATTGCTACTATTTTATTCATAATTAATCATTTAGGTTATTTATTTATTATAATATTATTATTCTTTTAGTTTATTTATTTCTATAGGTTACTAATTTATATTATTTATTAAGTATATTTCATTCAACTTTATACTTGAACTCTTTCGAAATGTCTTGATAAGTAGAATAAATCCTTATTTTCTCTAAAATTGTATAATTATTCTTAAGGCTTTTTTTCTGCGTTTTAATAATTCGGATTTAAACCAAGGCTTGAAAATTTAAACCCCACGGGTCACTTTACAGGCTTATAAGACTACTGATTGTGACGCTAAATTCCGGCAAGAATATATGCAATCTGAAGGCTTCTTAAAAAAATAAGTTACTAACATAAGGGAAGACAAACGGTCATTATAGGAGATCTTAGATGAAATGAAGTGTTAATATTTTGATGGTTTGTTTGAATTGTTATTTGTTAATTGCTTTATAGAATTTAATTTCTCAGGTTACACCTAATATACCCTATTCGGTATACTGACAGCACCGTGTTTTTTCTAATCAGTTTTTTTTCGCTAAAAAATGAACTAAATCTTAGAACCAGAAAACGCAACCTCTAACTATTGCAGATTGTATGGAGACTTCTGACGAAAATAATTGCAGTTATAAGGCAATTAAATATAAAAGAAGGCATGACAAGCTTAAGAGGTTAAGAAAAGACTTAATTAAGAAAAATAATACTATTAAAATTTACAAAATATCAGAAATAATACACGAAAAATGACAAAATTGACTATTCTGGTGAAAAATCCAATTGTTTAATTTTAGAATAATTGACCTTTTAAATCAAATAGTAGGTCCAAATTGGAAGCCCTTTGAACCGGAAATTTGCCCAAATAGAAATAAGTTACGACCAAAATTGTACATTCCAAAAATTCGTTCATTTGCCTTTAATTTAAATTCTCTATCTCTAAAGGCGGTTGAAAACACAAGGGCATACTATGGGAAAATGTTACCACATTCTAGAACACTTCACGAAAATCTTCAGTAAAAGCCTCATTTCTCAGCACAGGCATTTTTGGTATCAAAAAATCTTGCGAAGAGGCCAACAAAAATGGTGAAAAACTATTTATTAATATTGTGTTTGACGAGATTCACATAAGCCAACATATTGATTGGGATGGAAAGAATTACTACGGATTTGTAGATGAAGGATACATGAAGGGCTTCTTTATGTTTGCTTAAACAGGTCATGGAAAATTCTAATTACTTTTTCTTTGTAGTTATGTTATGCTGTGAACTGTGGCATAAGTTTTTAAGGAGCTCCTACAAATGTTACTGCCGCAAAACTTCTCAGATGTGTGTAAATTGCTAGAATTTTCAGGTAGTGAAGGTACAACAGAACTTGTACATGTAATTAATGATGCCTTTGATATACTTAACAGCAGGGAAGTCCATGAAAGTGTGAAAGTGAGTTTTAATTGTGTGATTACATATTTCAGGAGTTCTTAGTTTTACAAATTGAGCAATTGAATATATTTAATTACTAAAACTTCAGTCCGATATTCCTTTGATGAAATCAAGTAAAAAAATGGGTTTTATTAGAATAATTGGTTGCTTTATGGACGTTGGTGTAATTTATGATAGATTTATTGCAACAAAACTTCTAGGTTCTTTGTACAGTTGTATAATATAAACCAACACCATATAGAACTATTTTTTAGCTAGGTTAGAGTGCTCTTGGCAAACAATAATAACCTGTCAGTAAAGCTTTCGATTGCTACTTACAAAAAATTACTCGTTCGATGTAAGATAAGGGAAGGCAAATGTACACCCCAAGAACAGATTGCTATATTGGAGGTCCCTGTGTCCGCATTTACAAGACCTGATACAAAGGTGGAAATAAACAGTACAATATATAAGGTTCGAATGATTGCTGATGTGGTTGCCCACATATAATAGATAACGGTGTATTAGTTTAACATTTCTTGCAATAACATTACTCTGTTGCTCATCCAGCGAGATTAACAGAGTACCTAAATGCTATTTTCAACAAGCAAAACTTTACAGAGCTTTTATAAAACAAATAATAAATAAATAATTATTTCTTTCCAGCAAAAAAAAAATTCTGAAAAGAGCTCAATGCATCAGAATTTTAGCAAGCTAATTCAATTTAATGGTAGATAAATAAAACAATAAAAATAGTTTCAAAAAATATTCCTAAGGTGTAAGGCCTACAACATATAAATCTAATTCTCCTATCTCTAACCTCCTCGCGGTGATCCCTGGAAACAAGCTAAACTAATAATAAATATACTTAACTTTTATAAACAGGAAAAGTCCGATATCCGCCAGAATGGAATAACTGCTCGTAAACCCACAAAACGAAGCTACAGAGAACACAAAATAAACTTCTAATAATGATTTATAGTTTCCCATGGCTTTATTCTACAACCCGACTGCATACTAAAGCAAACACTAATCTGGCTGAAATAAAAGCAAGAAATATAACGAATAAATTTTTCGAAACTTGCACGTATTCTACAAACCCACTAATACGGCAAGTCACGCCTAACTATGTGTTCTGCATCTAGTATTACAGTGTAGGAAATTTTAGTGTATAAGAAATAGGTTATGTAGTAGTAGGTTAAAGTTGGATTAGGGTCTAAGTAGTTATTGGGTTTTCGTACAATTTTTCCCCCCAATAAATTATATTTTGTGCAAGTAATAACTACGAGTTTAAAATCACAGAAATTTGGAAATTGTTGAAGTTGTAAAGAAAGATAATATCATCTAAACCCTTTAAAAATAATATTTACGTTGCAGATATGTATATAATTGGAATTGGAAGAGAAGCTAAGTATATCTGAATTTGTATACCCTATTATACCTGTATTTTAAAAATTTTCTGGTCTGGTTAATTTTCAAATATAAGGGGAGTGAAGGTAGTGGGGAATTCACAGGACCCTTAACCGATTATCGTGGCAAGGGTGCAAACTACGCTATCAATTTATTAGGGCTCGTATTCTCTTAAAGATCTGATGAGGGGTAAGTACTTCACATCGAACATCAATTTTCTGTAGGCATGATTCGAGACCAATACAATTTGATTATGAACTAGCTGTGCGCGCCCGGCGTTGCTCGGACTTTTGGTAAGTGAGTGTCGCCTCCGGTTATTTTAACATTTCTACACCCACTTCTTGGGGTGCTAGAAGTGTCTTAACCCATAGTATCCAAAGACAATTAGAACTATTAATTCGACTTTAACATCGGTCGGTTTTGATTAAATTTGCTCTCCCTCCCTGCCCATCCCTTGACTAGGGATGCCTACCACAGGATCTAAAGGCATCGAGATTGTCATTATTCATATAAGCGACACTGAACACTAGGGATTCTCACACTAATATCCACCGGATCCAATTATTATATCGACATGTCACTCTCTTCCCATTCCACCACTAGTGGTTTTTTATCACGATATTATTTAACATTTTTCTGATCCCAAAAAGTGTGACTTCGGTAGTAATCGTTTCGATTACATGTCAACCCCCCAAGGGGAACGGAAATTGAGTTCACTATCACGGCGTTTACTTAAAGGTTGTAAGTCTATCAGTTTCAGACGGTTTTCATAAGGTGGAAGGTTGAATCTGTCTACCCACGGAAGATCACGTAGAGTGAAGCGAATGAACCTACGCTGGACAGATTCAATCCTATTAATGTGAGTTGTTTGTGTAGGTGACCATACCTGGCTGGCATATTCAAGGAGAGGTCTAACGAAGGAGATATAGCGAGATTTGGAAACATAAGGATTGGAGAACTCTCTGGACCAGCGCTTCACAAACCCTAGCGCGGAGTTAGCTCTGTTAATTATGCTGTCAATGTGGGAACGGAAATTGAGTTCACTATCATAGATTATTTAGAGGTCACACAAAAAGGTATCGACAGGGACTGGTACGTCGGTTAGCATGTAGACTCTCAGGGTGGGTGAAAGACGCTTGCGGGAATAAGAGATGGACTGGCATTTGGAGACATTGAGTTCAAGAAAGTTTTTCATGCACCATGTGGTGAAGGAATCGAGATCTTTTTGGAGAAGAAGAGAGCCGGCTGTGGAGGAGATATGTTTAATTATTTTCATGTCATCAGCATAAATGGACAGCTCTGAGTGATTGATGACACATTCAACATCATTTATTGTAAGGCTGAAAATTAATGGACCGAGGTGACTGCCCTGAGGGATGCCGGAACGAGCGACAATAGGGTTAGAAATGGATGAGCTGAAAAGAACATTGTACTGACGGTTGTTGAGATAGGATTGAATCCAGGAGATGAATCGGGAGGGGAAGCCTAGGCGATCAAGTTTGAACAAGATAACATT
Organism: Leptarthrus brevirostris; assembly: GCA_964036015.1. NCBI lineage: Eukaryota > Metazoa > Arthropoda > Insecta > Diptera > Asilidae > Leptarthrus > Leptarthrus brevirostris. Next base: position 42,881,195 of record OZ038371.1, read on the forward strand.
ATGGGAGATCTTGTCGAAGGCTTTACTAAAATCAGTGGCGATAACATCAACATCTTTACCGTTTTCCAGGGCAAATAGTGTTTTGGAGACGAAGTCAGTAAGGTTGGTGGTTGTAGATCTACCTTTGAGGAAGCCATGCTGGGAGAGGGAGAAGATAGACTTACAGTGGAAGAACATGGAATCATAGACCAATTTTTCGAATAGTTTAGGTATGGATGATAATTTAGCGATGGGTCTGTAGTTGGACACATCGTTCTTGCACCTTTTTTGAAGATGGGAATAATATACGAGTTTTTCCATAAATGAGGGAAAACCCCTTGAGTAACCGAGAGGTGGAAAAGCAAGGTAAGGGGTTGAATTAGATGCACGGCATACTTTTTCAGAACGATGGCCGGAATGCCGTCAGTAACTGGGTTGAAGTCGTCCTCTAGCCCGTTGATACTGGCGGCGATTAGTTCGGGATCAGGGTCGAAGACGTAAACGACGTTTGAGTGCATATGTCCAAGAATGAAAAGTAGTTCAGGTCAGGTTGTAGAGAATTGTCGCTGAAGGATTTACTGAAGGTTGGCGATAACCTTAGGATCAGACGAAGAGGTATTCTCAAGTTTTAGGATAGAGGGGTAACCATTGGATTTCTTCTTGGAATTAATAAAGTTATAAAATTGCTTGGGATCAGATATGAGGCTAGTTTCCATCCGTTGGAGGTACTCATAGTAGAGGATATCACAACGTTCAGAAAAAGAGGTACAAGCAGATAGGTAGGAAGAATAGTCAGACTCGGTCTGGGATAGAAGAAAAGTTTGCCAACATTTATTTCTCCTGTTGCGGAGAGAGCGTAATTCTTTGTCGTACCATACGGGGGATTAAGAGCAGTTTTACGATTAAAAAGGGGGATAGATTGTGTAAGACAATTATATTATATTATGTACTGGTTATACGACCAATACTCACTGATGGGGTGGTCGTATTATAGCCAGCACTGAACAAAGTGACCCACCACAAAGCACTTGATAAGTGTCAAAGGATGGCAGTACTACCAGTAACCAGTACCAGTACAGTAATAACACCTTATAAAGCCCTCAGCATCCTCGACTGCAATTAGGCTCAACTCAGTCCTGACTTGGAAACGCACTGACTACGGACACTCCAAAATACTAAATGGTAGAGTCACAACAAACGCTGACTACACCACACCCAAGCCTTTCTTTAAAGCGAAATTTGATTCCTGTTTCCCTAACAGGTTGGAATGGGAGGAAAATCCCCCGCAATAGAAAGAGTCAGTGCATATTTACACTGGCAAAAGTTACAACATTTCAGTTACCGGGGTATCTCTTCGAAATACTTCGGTTTTCTAGATCGAATAGATCTATAAGTTTAATATTACCCAGGTCTAATTTCTTATTAACTAAGTGCCTGTTCTTTAGCCATACCACTACAATGTGGAACACCTTGCCGTATTCTATTAAAAATTCTGTTCGTAAAGCACGTTGGCTTCAACAAGGAATGGCAAATTCGAATTCTTAATTTTTAATTGGTAACTTTTTATTATGGTTAGAGTAGTAATATATACATATTTACAGATGAATTGAATTACACATTAGCATTACTAACTTCGCAAATTATCTTTTATCCCTTTTTATTATTATTTTAATTTTATTTTATTTCATATATTATATTTATTATTGTATAATTATTCTTTTAGTATAAATAATTTCTTATACATACAATATTTGCTTACAAATAAATTACATTGAATTGAATTGAGATCAGGGATTATAGTTCTGTTTATCAGGAGCTCTAAATGGTTCCCGGCTACGTAATACGTCTACAACCCTGTAGCTCTGGCTTCCTAGAGCTCTCGTCTCTTCTTAGGGGTTGGGCTTTTTTGGCTTAAGTGTGCCTTTTTAGGCTGCCACTCTAACCCAACCTACTAACTAACCTAATCTAGACGCATTTAGATATATTTAAATTGGTAAGCAGTTTTATGGCTTTGAAATAAAAACAGTTTTTTGAAAATGTAAAGAAACTTATTACGATAAGAATTGTTTTTTTCTATAAAAATTTAATAATCAAGTTATACATTTTACCTGGTAGACGAGTAATTACTGATTCCGAATAATGGTAATGTGGCCATCGCAAAAGAATAGATCCATCCACCAACCATGATATACCTCGCTGGACGAATTTTTATTCGTTTGTTCAGATATATTGCATGTGTTATTGCAAACCACCTTTCCAGTGTTATTATAGTTAAAGTAAACACCGACAAGTGACTTGCGAACACTGTCAAAAATCCAGCTATTTTACAGCCAGCACCTGAGGAAAAATTAATTAAAGGCATTCCACTGATATCTGTTGCTCTTATGTTTGCTAACCATATTGCCAATCAAAAGCGTAATTAAAATACTCCCCCATGGAATGTGCATCTATTGATGCTATCAATAGCAAATATAATCCCATACATAAATCAGCAAACGCCAAATGACTCATTAGAAACTTTGGAACAGAGTTATCGGATCTAGATATAAAGATAATCCACTTAAGCCTAATGGCCTTTTAACTGAATTTTTGGACACTCACCTGCTACAAAGAAGAACTACTAATACTGCAACATTACCAAAGACAGCCAATAACACAACCACCCAAACGGATGCACGTAACCAATCTGAGCCCATTACATCTTCGCAGGGATTTAAAGCATCCGGCATCGGAAAGCAGCTCACGTCTATTTTTCTGGAAGTAAGCAGATTATTACAGTTACCGATCTTGCGTACGTTAGGATGAAGTTTCTATTTTAGTAAGAAGGAGTGCATTGCATTTCCCGGGGCTACTCTGCATTAAAATTCAAGCAACAAAGCAAAATTATTAATTTAATAATTAAATGAAAAGTATTTTTAATTTAATTTTTTTTAATTTTTAAAAATTCTGGTGCATGAAATTATTTTTAAAAATAAATTTTTTGTACTTCCACCAAAGGAGCATTAGGAACACCTTCTTCCCATATTTGAGGAAACGTTGCGTAAACTTTGTTGTAAAGGGAAAATGTTACTACGGTTTCCATGTACATACGTCTCCATTCGTAAAAGATGATTTACTCCCCGAAAAGGAATGCATAAGTATTTAAAAGACAAGAAATTTGTTAGGATGGGGTGGCACTTGGTAAAGAATGAAAACTCTGCATCAGAGGACAAAACGAGTATCAGTCTTTGGAAAAATTGAATAACGAATTTTAGGAAGAATATTTGTGCCTGACATGCGACAGTGGAAGTACACATTTCTTAAATTTTCTGCATATTATTGCGCATCTTATTTCGACAAAGCATTACAATTTTCATAAGATATTGGATACAAATATTAAAAGAAACTTGTTTGGTAGGTCCAGATTCTGGGTGTCGCATCATTGGTGCGACCCTTGAGGTCCACACGAACAACTTCCCAGTTAATAACAATTTTCAATTGTTATTAACAATATTCAATTATATTACGAGTAAGTGAAAACTCAATAAAATTCATACTATTCGATTTATCGTTTTATTTATTATTAATATCAACTATTTATGGTTAGTTTTTAACATTTTTTTTATGTTACAAAAAACTATAAAAGTTCTGGTTTTTTTTTTTAAGTATCGAGTTGTATCAGAACCAATTAGATCAGATGAATCTTTTTCAAAAAAAAACTTTCGACCACTTGTATCTCATTTAAAAATACTTAAAAAATTGATATTTTAAATTTATAAATAAATTAATGAATTTAATTTATCATGATAATTTCGTTGTAATTAGATGCAAAAAAATTTTTAAAAAATTATTACGTTATAGCACTATTTTTTAATGAAAACCAAATAAATGCACTCTGTTTGGAATTCATTTGTTATTAATAATTTTGAATGGTTATAAACAATTTATAATTGATATAAACAATTCTTAATTGTTATAGACCATTTTTAATTGATATAAACAAAGTTTATTCATAAAAGAAATTTTTTGTGGTAACAAAAATTTCAATTGTTTATAAGAATTTTCAATTGCTATGAACAATCTTCAATTTTGTATTTAATTTCCAATTTTCATAATCAATTTTGAACTAGTTTAAACCATTTTTTATGATTATAAATTTATTTTTGTTATAAACAATTATTAATTGTTATAAACAATTTTTCATCATTATAAACAATTTCTGTTCATAATAAATTGTTATTATCCGAATTTTTGATGTCCCGATCGTCATCAGAAGAAATTACATCGAAGAAATCCTTTTCAACAAAGTCTGAAATCAACTTTTTTTCAGTTTTTTTGTTTAAACAAAAAAACGGCTGAACCGAAATTGATTAAATTTCTTTGAGCTCTTATTGACAATAATACGCTTCGAATGGCACCATAGCGAAGTCACTATTATTTTTTGTTCGCGAGATTTCGTTGTCGAAAAAAGTGGGTCCGAACGTACACACACACACACACACACACACACACACACACACATACATACATGTGTTCAAAAACATGCGTAAAACACTATGGTGACTTTGAAATGTAAAAAAAAAATTAAAACTAAAAATTTTGAAAATCGGGCCCATTACAATAACTTCCTATATGTGGGAAGTTAAAAATAATTTAAGCAAGAGTTTTTAGGTAGGTACTTGAAGAACTGACCGTACAATGAACGAAACAATAAAAACATCTTTAAATGTTAAAAAGTTATTCAGAGTTAAGGGTAGCACCAGGGGATGGATGTATGATGATGTAGATGGATTTATTTAAAAAAAATTCTCTCTAATTAGAAAATATTTAAACAAAGGAGATTGAGTTTTTCTATATTTTAATATAGAAAACAATTAATCAACGTTAAGGATGGTAAGAGATAATTCCGATACACTTGGAGGGTTGGATTAATTTTTGAAAATTCTATAAAATCAGCAGATATCTTAACAATGAAAATTAGCGGGTTAATTTCGTTTTTTTCCAATTTAAAATTAGAAAAATTAATTTTTATCATTGAGGTTTTCGACAGACTTGAGGTGTGGGTTTTTGTTTGTGACAGAGCACCGCCCCTCTTTCGGGCGCCCAACATCTACCGCCTCCTCTCAGGACTTCGTTCCTCAACAGCCGCTTTTACAGTCTGAGTGTATATCTACCGTCTCTCTGAGGACGTCACCACTCAGCATGAGGGTCATCTCCTTCGACGACGTACTATTGGTGACACTCCGTTATCTCTCGTAATCAGCAGTGAAAAAAATAATTCGCATTCTTTCGTAGCACTAAAGGCCGCAGAGATTGACGCACTTGTGCTGCAGGTCACAGAGAGTGAGGTTCCTAACAAGTCGCATTCCGTCGCAGCACAGCTCGCTCCAGATGTTGGTGTAGTGTTGGACGTCGATTTTGAGGGCGTCTGCCATTGCTCATAGCGTCTTCGTATCAAGAATTCATCCTGAGACTACCTTGAATGTCGTCGAACATCATACATCCTAGCACCTTCGCGTCGTTTAAGATCGTCATTCCTGATGCTCTGTTCAACGTCTTCGTCTCTCCTGAGATTTGGCCGAATGGAACCATCGTCAGGAAATTTGTTCTAAAAAACCATTGGGGCGCCAGAGGTACTCCAAAACATTCCTCGGCGAAATTATGTTCTACTACACTAATGTAACTGGCCTTCGATCTAAGGCGACTAGCCTCTCTACTGGCTCTACTTTTTAACCGAAGTTCTAAAAACAAAGATGTTCTTAGTTCGACGTGTATTTTTTTTATGTCTGACCGGTGATAACTTTGTTACGTGTTACGCGTTTGATGATTCTTTTTTTGATGGGTAGAGTATGTTCACCGTGAAAAAAACTTTTGGCGGGGTGGGGGTGAAAGCTAACTTTGTAGCGCGTGGACCGATTTGGATGGTTCTTTTTTGTTGAACACAGTATGATCTCCCATTGCTAATAGGAGAAAAAATATGGCCTAGGGGAGGTGGGAGGGTAGTCTAACTTCGTAACGCGTGGATAGATTTGGATAATTCCTTATCTGCTCCTTATGGTTACTAACACGAGATACAAATGTTGGCGGGGTGGAGATGGGGGGGGGGGGGGGGGTTGGTTGAACTTAACTTTGTAACACGTGGACCGATTTGGATAATTCTTTCTTTGTTGTACAGAGTATGGTCCCCCATTGCTAATAGGAGAAAAAAAATTGGTCCACGGAGGGGGAGGGGGGATTTTGATAATTCTTCTTCTGTTGGGTAGAGTATGCTCCTTGGTTGATACCACGAGAAAAAATTTTGGTGGGGAGAGGGTAAGGGGTGGGGGTGGAGCATAACTTTATAACGCATCAACCGATTTGGACGGCTGTTGTATAGATGTTGTATAGATTATTCTCATAGGAGAATAATTTGGTCCTATGGTGGGGGGGGTGGAGGGGTAGTCTAAAATTGTAACGCGTGTACCGATTTCGATGATCCTTTTTTACGAGAAAAAAATTTTTAGTGGAATGGTGGTGGGAGTAGGGGGTTGAAGCTAACTTTTTAACGCGAAGACCGATTTAGATGGTTCTTTTTTCGTTGTAAAGAGTAGAAGACACTAAAAATTGAAAAATAAAATACGAGGTTCATTCAATAATTAAAGAGACAAATTGGTCTGAGAAAAACCATTTTATTTTTACAAAACAAAACTTTTCCTTCTTTTCAACACAATCCCCACCAACATTTATGCACTTATGCCAACGGGTTACTAACTTTTTTATACCGGCTGCAAAAAACTCTTTGTCTTGGTGTTTGGGCCAATTTCCCACAAATTGTTTGACATCTTCGTTATCCTGGAACTTCTTCCAACGTAATGCCTCCTTCAATGGACCAAACAAATGGAAATCACATGGTGCTAAATCGGGACAGTAAGGAGAATGAGGCAGTAACTCCCAGCCTATTTTGTTGATGGTTTCACGGGTAAGTTGAGCAGTGTGAGGACGTGCGTTGTCTTGATGCATAATCACAGCTCTCCTCAGAGATCCACGACGTTTCTCTCTCATAGTTGGCTTCCCTTTGTTCAAAAGCATATCTGAGTAGTATTGGCTTTCACCATACACTTTAGTGATTCTAGAGTATATATTAGCTGGTTTTTACCTTCAGCAAGTAAAAAACGAAACATAGAACGTTGTTCAAACACTGTGGAATTTTCAAGTGGACTTGCCATCGTTAAACTTAGTTTTGAGGTTATAAGCACAATAATGTTGATCCAACTCATCAGGACTCATCTCAGTGATGTCAACTTAAAGTCCTAAAAGTACCAAACTTGTCCTACCAACCATTTTTTCCCAGACCAATTTGCCTCTTTAATTATTGAATGACCCTCGTAGTTAAAAAAAAAAAAGTTGAACCGACTTCATAAAAAGTGCTCAAAACATAAAACAAATTTTTCATTTTATATCTATTACGACATTTTGAAGTCGGTGCAAATTAAACAAATAAAACAACTACAGAACCACGATTGAAGATAATACATAATACTACCTGAACGTTTCACCTCACGGAATCATAAGAAAGGACGATTAAATAATTTTTGTTGTAGTTGTTTGGTTTGTTTGATTTGCACCGACTTCAAAATGTCGTAATAGATATAAAATGTAAAATTATGTTTTGCTGTTTAGCGCTTTTTGTGAAGTCGGTTAAACTTTTTTTTTAAATACTATTTAATTCATTTAATTCAGCATCTTAAAAACATAAAAATAAGCAGTTCTGTTCAGCAAGGAGCGATTCGCATTTTTTCATTTATTCTCATTTGACGACCCTTATATCATTCGGCTCTTCTCCTGTACCTTTGTCAGGCCTATTCTGGAGTATGCTATTTGTGTCTGGTCACCATTTTGTCATGACTATATTGAACGAGTAGGCAGTCTAGCGCCATTTTGTTCGCTTTGCTCTTCGTGGGCTTCCTTGGAGCGATCCTCTCAGTCTGGTGCCGTACTTAGATAGGCTTATACTCATAAAACTCGACCTTCTTGAATTTAGACGTAACATTTCTTAAACTGTCGCTTTTAAGTGTCTTCAAGGTAATATTGACTCCCCGGTCTTGCTGTCTTCTTTTAATATGTATATCGATTCCGAGTCGCTCCTTGAGAAATTGAGATTTTCTTAAAATTCCGCAACTTCACACAAAATACGGACAACATTGACTTAAATCTCTCCAAAAAGTTCTGCGAAGTTTTTTGACTATTCTTGTGTTGTGTTGTAATTCTGTATTATTAACTATTTGTTCTTGTTATTTTTATTAACTATTGTAATTTATATTTTATTTTATATTTATATTATATTAAGAATTCAGTCTTTGATTAATCTTTAAATAAATAAATAAGTAGAAACATATCTTATGTATAGAAGTTGTTTTTTAAACAAAAATTGGAGAGTTATTTTATATTCTGGTGTAGAGAAAAAGTATTTAAAGTTAAGGGTGGTTTACGATACGCTTTAAAGCTTGAAAGTTATTTTAAGATTAAAAACTAGGTTTGCACAGAGGTTTAGCCAAAGCAGAAGAGCTGTATTTTAAAACCAGGAGGGAGAAACCATCAGGCCCAGTGGCTTTAGATACGTCGAGTTTCGAAAGTTCCCTTAAAAGTACGGGAGGGCGAAAGTGTACCGTGATGGAGATGGAATGTGCATTGTGATAGAGATGGAAGTGGCTGCGATTAATTACCAATAAGTGGTGGTGTTGACAAGCATTTAAAATTTTTAAAAAAATTTTTATAAAAAATTAAAAGAAATTAAATGAGTATTAATAATATATATATATATCTATATATATATATATATATATATATATATATATATATATATATATATATATATATATATATATATATATATATATATATCGGGTATTTTGCAAATTTATCCACCACTTTATTTGTTTTATATACATATACGATGTTGGCAAAGCTCAAGGGATGCCCTATGATGCTAAAGCACAGCCTTGGCAGGAAAGAAATTAAGGATGAGGTGTCGATGTACGCCCTGTTTGAAAGTTTCGGGCTCATATGACGAGGTAAAAACAGAAGATGGTAAACTGTTCCACATTCGTGTTGCTCTGCTTAGAAAAGATTCCCGCAACTTTACGGTGCGTATAAATTTCACCTGGAGAGGTAGAAGCGACTTGTAGGTCTTGTATCGCGCGTTATGTGTCTACAAGGAATCAGACTAGAACAATGGCCATGGAAATAGCGATAGATGAGTGAGAGACAACCGACATTCCGTCGCTGCTCCAGAGAGTCAAGGCCCTCAGTGATTGAGGAATTGCCAATATGTTTAATAGCCTTTGCCTAACGCGGACAATGCGGTGTGTCCGGCCCCTGCTCGTATATGGGAATTATATTCAAGGCTAGGCTTAATGTGGGACTTGTAGATCACCACTAAGTCAGGTGGGGTGAACTATTTCTTTCATCTCTGTAGAAAGCCCAAGCATTTCATCGCACTATTGGCGATTGCAAATATATGGTCAGTCCAGCTAAGATTGCTGGATATCTCAATAGCCAAGATTTTTAGGGAGGGCGAATTGGGTATATTCCCTCCATTGACAGAAATGAATTGGGGGTGAACTGAGCGTTTTTTTAGGGACATTAAACAGCATTGAGTTTTTGATGCATTAAACGAAACACGATTTGCTCTGCCCCAAGCGATGACCATAGAAATTTCGTTGTTTAATGATCTAAACATGCGTTATCGATTGACTTCTGTAAAATTTCCACGTGAATTCATTACAGAATCAGATGAGTACGCGAAATCAAGGGCGCTGTCGTCGGCGAAACTATGGATAGGATTGAGAATACGGGATAAAAGATCATTAATAAAAAAAAGAAATAAGGTTGGTGAAAGAACTGAGCCCATAGGTACACCAGCATTTATTTAGGAAGGTAATGTAGGAATCAGATGTAACTCCGTCGATTACTACATGAATTGAACGGTCTGACAAGAAACTCTCTATCCATTTAATGAGGGTGTAAGCTAAATGTTTGAAGTTTGGCTTAAAGGGCAGCATGCCAAACTCTATCAAAACCCTTTGAAATATCAAGAGCGACGATTTCGGACTCACGAACGTTAGGGAGACAATGATTCCAACGTTCCGTTAGAGCCGTTAGTAAGTCTCCGGTTGAGCGGCCAGTGCGGAAACCGTACTGGCAATCGTTGATAAGATGGTTGTTTTCTGAATATTTCATCAACTGAGAGTTGATGAGCGATTGAAAAACTTTAGATATGATCGAAGTTAGTGCAATTGGTCTGTAGTAAGAGCGGTCGCATTCCTCTCCATTTTTAAGTATCGGCTGGACATGAGCAAGTTTCCATGCATTTGGAACCATTTCTGTTGAATATGACAGGTGAAAAGTTTGCGCAGAGGTTTAGCTAAAGCAGCATTTTAAAACCAGGGGAGAGAAACCATCAGGCCCAGTAGCTTGGACACGTCGAAGGTAACCTAAAAACAGAGAGAAAGTACCCTAAAAACTTCCCGAGTGCAAAAGTGTAGCGGCTTTTGCCTACTAGTGCACTGTGATGGAGATGGAAGTGGCTGCGATGAAGGTGGCAAGTACGAATAAACAGCAAACAAATTGGTCTTGTCCAATGAGTCAGTAAAAACATTCCCATTATAAATGAGTGGTGGTGTTGAAGAACAGGTTAAATTATTCTTTACGGTTTTTACCAGAGACCAGAAGCCCTTACTACCCTTTTGAGTAGAAAATACTTTCCGTCTGATGCTCTGGTCGAAATTAAACTTTGCCCGACTAATTGATGAATTGCAAATATTCCGCGCATCTCTGAAGGGCACAATTTCTATGCCTGGAAGGCTGCTTCCTTCTTTTTAATGGCTGCGAAACAGGGATTATTGAACCAATCGGAGTTAGATAGTTTGATGTTTTTGAAGCTATGAGGAAGAAAGTGATGCATTCCAAACCAAAGGATGTTCAAGATATAATCGGTGCTTTTGTTAAGGTCTCTCATAGAAAAGCAATCAGACCAATCCGGCTCTCTGAGATATTTATTAAGTCCCTCCAAATCAGCATTTTTATAATGCCACACTAACCTTTCGGTGGAATAGGTGAGCGGTTGTCTGAGAGGAGGTGAAGAATTGAGCAGAGATAAGACAATGACCCGAATTGCTAATGGGAGCTGTTACCGAAACCGAGTACTTTTCTGGATGCGATGTTAAAAACAGATCCAAAAGATGCGCGCTGTGCCCCAAACTATCGGGAACACTCATCATTGTTTAAGAATTGAGGCTACTTTCATATTTTAAGTTCGGTAAATAGTAGAATGGGGCGAAAGTTCCGCAAGCTTCTGTGAGATTTTCCACTGACATGGTTTGCATTTGCTCCGGATGTGATTTAGATAATGCAGATGTTGGAGTATTTTCTTCAACAAAAAAAAATCACTCTCTTTATTATTTTTTCTCGCCTTAAATTGAGTGTATACGTGGCCCTCTCTGCTCAATCGTAAACTCTAAAATACCGACATCGACCGAGGGTCGGCAATTGCAGCATCTGGGTGTACTACGATATGTCGCCTTTAAAACTGCCGTCTACCAAAATGTCGCCAATGAAAATACCGCTAAACAAAATATCGCCATAAAAAATTGCCGTCCGCCGAAATATCGCAGAAATATAAGACCGATTTTCAGAATGTCGTAATTTTAAACGTTGCTTTCCAAATGCCAAAAACAATTGGGAACCATTTCGCGCTGCAATTATGAACCATTTCGTCAATTGTTTTCGTCAATTGTTTATGCTTTCATTCTAAGCAACAAAATTTACTTATTAACAAACGTTATCATCTTTATCCTTAAGTACTATGCCACACTCGCGCTGCAACTAGCAACCCCTTCTATTACCGGTATTTACCTACTTTACTTATAACAACAAAATTTAATGATTTGCCTCTTATTAATTTGTATTTATTGTTGAAGAGAAGGAAAAAATTGAAAGAGACAAAAGCAATACTAGAAAAAATAAGATCAAAATTGTGTAATATAACTATCAAAATAACTTGGGATGGGATTTAACAAACAAGGAAAAGACTAAATTGGAACCTGAAACATTTATTCAATTAAAGATCGACCACTTTGCAGAATGGTTCCCTTGCGACTGCTTGCTTTAAGGACTGACTGTAGTAACTGCGACTTCTACTTTATACTCATTTACTTCACATGCTATCTTATTTAGTTGAATATCGAGCTGCTAGAATAACTGCAGCAACAAATACAACGTCAACTAGGAAAATCCAAAAAAAATGATTAGTCTGTCATATTTTAGATTGGCGACATTTTCGCGACATTTTACACGAAGATCGGTTTTTTTATGGTCGACATTTTCCAGTGGCGAACTTATAATTCTCGATTAAAAATTTGGCGACATTTTTCAGATTTTGATTGGCGGCAAAAGGCGACATTTCAAGTTTGGCGACATTTATTTAGGCGAAATTTTTAGGTGTTCCCGCAGCATCTACCTTAGACTTAGCGTATGAATGGGAGTAAAGACGAAGGACCGCACAAAAGGGACGCGGATAGCTCTCTTTCTCCTTCTCTCTACGTTATATCTTTCTTCTCTCTCATGTAACAAAATGTGCCTAAACGCGACGCGTTTTTGAAATTTCCCTCTCAATTCTCGTCCAATTATCGGATCGCTGCCTAAGAAGTTTCACTTCAAAAACGCGCCTAAAGAGAAGTAACAATGGAATCCAAGTATGGTATTATAAAGAACCTCCTCCAGGGCTTCCTGCTGGGTGCTTGCTTCCATGTTTATGTCATCCAACAAAAATGCCATGTAATGCCATGTCCTTCCCCACTCCGCCTTTCTTCTGCAAAGGCAGTAATGTTCCTTATAATTTCATCTGTGAATTCTTCGGGTTTATCACAGTGGCTTAAGTTGCAAAATCTGAGGCGCGTTTACAATTGGTTCCACCAGATCTGAGTAATTGGCTATTAAAATAAGGCTGAGAATAAAAGAAGCTATTGAAACAGTCAAATAGAGCTGAAAAGCACGCGACAAGTGTTCTATTCTAAGGTCTGTATTAAAGCAGAAATATTATCTTTGAAAACTTCAGATAATTCAGGTGCTTTGCTTGCTTTGTTTGCTTAATTTGCACTCACACAAAGCTATTGCTTCATTATTTTGTTAAAGCGAAGCAGATTACACGCGAATTGTACTTATACCTTAAGGAGTGCTGTGATGCCTGTTAAAAATCGTATAAATCGGTAGTTTTCTTATAATTAAATATTAATTTATAATTTTAATATAAAAAAATCCATTCCAGATTGCAGATGAGAGAAAATCGTACATAGTACAACGTAAACTTCACCATCTTTTGCCTTTGTTAATTCATAAATTTAATTAAGCAGTGAAAAAAAGTTATTAACAGTATTAAGCTCTGAAATTTACAACGGTTACTAGTGATTTTTAAGTCGTCAGTGGAGAAATTGATAACGTGTCGGGCTACCAATTCGGAGACCCCAGATACGAATCCCGCCGAGGCGACCCATTATTGTTTTCTGCTAACAACAGATTACGGTAAAAAGGCAATGGGGGTCGCAGAGTAAATGTGAGTGGTTCGGAATCCACTTTAAATTGTAGGTCCACTTGCAATCATTGTCTCAAATCGGGTGAAGTTCTTCCCCGCCCAACAAGGGTTTACTAGAGAGAGATAATGATTTATGGTAACTAAAGTGTGATACAATTATTTGTGTATTTATTGGTTGTAGATATCTGGTAAAAATAGCGTCTATAGTTTTGTCTAGTACCTTGCTTATTATTTTAATTTTCGTTGGGAGTATTAGTACACTTACATGTAAGTAAAATAGTTAAAAAAAAACAACTACAACGAAAGTATTCAATCGTCCTACCTTATGATCCCGTCAGCTGCAATATTAACGTAGTTTTATATAGTATCGTTGATTGTCGTTGCGTAGTTATTTTGTTTGTTTAATTTGCACCGACTTCAAAATGTCGTAATAGATATAAAATGAAAAATTATTTTGTAATTTTTAGCGCTTTTTGTGAAGTCGGTTTTATTATTCAGAGTTTACTGTCTTTGTATATTCCACAGTTACCGTTCTTTATAAAGCAAGAGAGAATCATCGTAGTCACTCTAGGTAGAAAATTTGTATCATTTAACAATTCGGAAGCATATTTTGTACAAAAGAAACCAAATAATCGAAATTGGTCAACGCCTTACGAAGATAGGCGCTGCCCTTCCTTCACCTCTCGCCACAAGCCACATGTTTTGTCATGACACAAGTGGATACTCTATGCATTCAGAATCATCTAAATCACACCACAACCCTTGGTCAACATTTTTCCTTTCAGTGGCAATGTATACAACAAAAAAGAATCTTCAAATAGGTCTATGCGTTAAGATGTTGGGTAACGACCTCTTCCCATCCCACCCCACCCCATAAACTTTTGTTGTGGTGCCAATGAGGCAACATATTCTACATATGAAACGAAGAATCATCCAAATCCGTCTACGCATTAAGAAGTTAAAGCCACCCGCTCCGCCACCCCAACCGCACCTTTTAAAATTTCGTCGCAGTACCAATGGGGTAACATGCTCTATACATCAGAAAAAGAATCAACCAAATCGGTCCACGCGTTACAAAGTTGGACTGCCATCTCCCGCTTTCCCGCCCCACCACAGAATATTTGTTATTTCATTATTAACAATAGGCGATCATATTCAATACAACAAAGAACGAACCATCAAAATCGATCCACGTATCAAGAACTTAGGTTCCACTCCCAACCGCCACCCCCACCCCCAGCAATATGTTTAACTTCGTATCAATCGGGGAACATACTTTACCCAAAAAAGAGTCCATCCAAATCGGTCCACGCATTACGAAGGTAGGTTTCACCTCTATCTCTCTAGTCAATTGATTATTCCTCTTTCTGTCCCAAGTTAGAATTGTTTGGTAGAAAAAGAGACATATTCATTATGAAAAAAAATCACAAAAAAAACAGTTTTAATATAATTTATTTGAAATATTGCGGCGTCAAGTTACCAAAGCAGGAGAATATTTTTAAAGAAAGTTATTTGGTCTCGTTATTTCGCACTAATTTCACGCGTTTTACAGTCGCTTCAGTAAAACAATATTTCAAATAAAGGGATTCGCGAACCCTAACTATTAAAACTTTACCTAAACTGTTAAAATTGGCTCGGAAATTTCTATTTCTTCCTTTGGTATTGACCTCTTAAACAGATACACCCTGCATTTGATTAAAACTACTTACTTCTGCGTTAAATTTCCGCACATGGCGTCTAAGTTATTTTCTGTTAGATCGGCGGTAGTTTCATGGAATTCGCCGAAGTCCTGATTCTGTGCAAAAATATCACTAGCACCATCCTCGTCATTATTTATAACAATAATTGGTTTTCCTCTAATAGCCTGTATAAAATTACCATCTTCATCGGTTGCGTCGCTTTGATTTTGTGACGTAGTCTGACTAGAATCCCCTACTTCAAAATGACTGCAAACAATAACCATTTTAAAATATTTTAACATTATTCAAAACACATTACCTAAAGAACTCATCTCCTTCAAAAGAGTCGCGTATGAATCTGGCACTTCTGTGAACAGCTGTAGCTGTCGAGTGTGTACTCCTGGGCAGCCTTTCATCTGTAGAACGAGTAGCATCTTTTTGCTTTCCAGATCCTGACTCTTTCTGGGTAGTCTCCATTCTGTCACCATATAAAGAGGAGCTCCCGAGGCAAGCCTTTTGTAAGCTTTCCAGATATTTGACTCTTTGGGCATGTCTTGAAGGGTCGTGCCTCGAGGGAAATTTGAAAGCGCAACAGTGGAAAGAATGCGTCAGCCATGCTACTTGAAGGTTCTTGAAAAATTAAGGAAATATATAAATTGATTTTTACTTTTAGGAAACATTTTTAATCCTATATAAATATTAGCTCACGGTGAGTTAAACGCATCTTACAGGTATTAGGTACTTACTTTGAAGTTGTAAATAGACGGCACGGTCTTCAAGGAATGTGTATTTTGTACTCTGAGAATTTCGAGTCCTTGCAGCCCGTCAGACGGCAAATCTATTAAGGAAGTACTAGAGAGATCTCTGAAAAATTAAGAATTTTTACTTTCCTTAAGAATATATTTGGAAAACTTATGTACAATTCTTGGATGTTAACGATCCCAACAAAGGCTGACGGATGTATATATTGCAATTGTTTGTTGCCCCTCAGGCTTCTTTCAGAAGAAAGAGAATAAAGTGATGGATGCACGAATTAATGCGACATTTTTACTTACAGTTTTGCAATTTCTGATCCATAGAATGCTGAATTATCAATCAAAGTCAATGCATTGTTATTTAAAATTCTGTAAAAAAAGAAAGCTGATTTTTTAATAAATCTTAATTTGATTTTGAAGAATATAAAGCAATTTCGTAGGTCATTAGGACCGTTCTTTCTAAAATTAAAGGTGAAACAAGATATAGTATATTTTTCAAAGTGCAACTACAGCATCATCGTATTTTATATTTGCTCAAACACAAAATACCATTTACTTATAATAAAAAATAAAAATACACAGGTTAGCAGCAAGTTAAGCAATTTATGTTTTCTCACCCCTGACAAGTACACATAGGGTAGGTGAAAATTCCCTCATTCTTTAATTGTTTTTATTTTCCGCTTTTTGAAATTGAAGAGACGTAACGTTTTATTTCACTAAATTTTCACTACTTTTCGTAAAAAATTATAGAAAAATATGAAATATGATATAACAGTGTATAAAATAATAACAACCGCACTTAATTTGGAAAAAAAAAATAAATTTATTTTATCATTTTATCCCAAAAACCTACCAACTTTATTACATAACTAGACACATTTTTCCCTCCTAAATGCTTAAGACGATGGTTCAAATCGATACAGGTGATACGGATGACATTTTTTTGGCACCTTATTCCATATCTTAACTAAAATTTCTTAAATTTATTAATGTTGGGATATTTTAAATTACCAAACATGTATTCCTATGATCACGTAAAGCACGATACGTTAAAGGCTGGTCTTGCGACAGTTTGCCTAATTTTATTTTATTGGAAGGGCGGTCGTTTTCTTAACAAGATTTTGATCCTAGACTTTTACAGCTCGGAAAACTGTTAACATTAATAAATTCAAGAAACTTAAGATAAAGATGAGATCAGTGAGAAATGTATCGATTTGAACCAACGCTTTGAAGCTATTTGCAAAAAGGAAGGAGGGCGATTCAAATAAAAAATGTTGAATACAATAATATTAAAGGTATTCAGTTATGTAATAAATTTGGTTTCTTGTAATGATGAAATACATTGATTCATTTTTAAAAATAAGGAGCGACAGTTAATATTTTACACCGCCCCTCAGAAAATAAATTGTATTTTTTGCATCGTGTGGAGTATCGCTTAGAAAGGCTATTTATAAGGTGTCAATTGAATTGGTTGTAAAGCATAGCTCAAAATATGCGAAAAAATTCCCCCTTCTGCTTTTTTAGGTTTTTCTAAAGCTAAAATTTTATCATAGGTATCAAAAAAAATACCGATTTCTTTGTATAGAATGTGATAGCTTTAAGTTGGAAAGTAAAGTGGGAATTGGTATCTACTCCGATCACTTAAGCAGTTCTTTTCAAGTAAAAATCATGGCTGCACAAGAACGGCCGGAGATCAGAGCAATATTGTCAAGCGAGAGTATAGGGTACATAATATATAAATAATTCAATGCTATGCGCCGACTGGTCAAGCGGATATAACAACTAAGAAGGCCACCTACCAGATCACTGGCGACACCTTTTATTAAGCTCCTAAAGGTGATATAAAAATAGTCGCGGGGGATTTGAACGCTAATAGGGAAGTTTGGACTTGGAAACAGAAAAGCAAATGAGCAGTTGTTTGTTGAAGTTTTTAACTCACGGCAACTTGTCATCGCTGTATCCTTATTTAAACACAAAACAGCCTGTTTAACAGCCTGGGTTTCCCCAGACGGCTAACTGAGAATTTGCCGTATTGCTATATCAAAAAGTTCTACTATACATCATCAATTCAACATCTCAGAACTGCATACCGATCTCTACAATAAAGCTTCCAAAGAACTGTAAGACGTTACAGGTGCAACTATATCGACGCGTTAGCAGAAAAGGCAAAAACTAGCAATACAGACTCTTACAACTGAACATCCTATAAGAAACATCAACTGCGTAGATGAAGAAAATATTTTGGAAAAGTCCTAAACAACTCCTTTGGACTGGCGAACACCTAGTAGTTGATAAATTTATCATATAATGTAAAAGAAATGTTTCTAGTTATTTTGTAAGTGGTTGGATTTGTATGTTTGTTTGTGCAAATCAAAAAAAAAATTGGATATCGTAGAATAAGAAACTAAAAGGTAAAAGGAGTAAGCAAACGTAGCATTAAAAAGAAGACAGATACATTTGAGAAAGCGAGATGAAACGAGAGCCGCCAATTGTCAAATTTATTGCTGTTTTTGGTTGCGTATAGTTTTAGAGTGTGATTGGTAGGGAAAACAAATGTGTACTGGGAAATTTAAATAAACTATATTTAAAGGAATCCAAGGAATTAGTAAACATTGGTTTTGACAATAATTATTGCGTGAGTAAATTTATGAAATAGCCATAAAGTGTTCGTTATTTGTTTGAGTAAATTCTTACAAAAATCGGTGCGGAAAACATTTTTTTAGGCAAGGTAATCTTTTGCATTTACTCCTTAAATCTTGCTCGATAATTGCATAGAAATAAACATTTAAATTACCTAACAAAAACTTAAAAGTCAATTACTTTTAGTCTATAAGACTTCCATGAAAATTTGTTTCCGCCCAAATGATGTTTCGATGCAACTCGTTTTGAGGATGCTCATTTAAGAAGACTAGACTACAACAAATTTTGTGTGGGGCATATTTAAAAAATTTGTCTCAATTTCCAATTATGTACAATAAATAGATTCGCCCAAATTTGTTTAAATTAACGCAAAATGTAATTTTGCTATTTTTTTCGCCTATAAAGAAAATGCACTATAATTACAAAATGTCGGTTTCCAAACAGCAGCACATGTGTAAGGAACACATTTCAACCGCTAAGACCATACATCGTTAGTTTAAGGAAGCGTTAAGAACTCGAGGTAATTTAGGAGTGAACAAAGGTCCCTACAAAATCATAGGCAAATTAAGAAAATATTTCGTCCTACTTGTAAACGGAAAAAAATCAAACAATTTTTTTTGATTCTGCGTATAACGGGACAAAAGTCGACACTTCGAGAGTGAAGCAAGTGAAACAGTTGAAACTTTAAAAATTTTTACTATGCATTTTATTGGCTCGTCAAAAACTTATAGAACAAAACAAAATTAATTTTTTTTTACCCATACCCCCTGTAGTGAATTTAAAATTACATATTCATACAAACAGAGTATGATCCTAGGGTGGGGGCGGGGTAGTCTGACTTCGTAAGGCGTGGACCGATTTATATAATTCATTTTCTGTTGGGTAGAGTATGTTCCCTAGTTAACACCACGCGAAAAAAAAAGTTTTTGAGGTGGGGGGTGGGTTGGAACCTAAGTTTTTAACGCTTGGTCCGATTTAGATAGCTCTTTTTTGGTTGTACAGGGTATGATCCCCCATTGCATAAATTTATACTAGGGTTGGGATGGGGGAGGGAGGCTAACATTATAACGCGTGGACCGATTTGGATAATTCTTTTTCTGTTGGGTAGACTATGTTCCCTGCTTAATACCACCAGAAAAAATTCTAGTGGGGTGGGGGTGGAACCTAACTTTGTAACGCGTGGATCGATTTGGATGGTTCTTTTACTGCTGTCGAGAGTGTGATCCCCCATTGCTAATAGGGAAATAATTTAGTTCTACGGTGGTGGTAAGGGAGGGAGAAAGGTAGTTTAATTTCGTAACGCATGGACCGATTTCGATGATTCTTCTTTTGATGTGTAGACTATGTTGCCTCACTGATACGACGACAAAAACTTATGAGTTGGGTGGTGTACGGAGGGGGCGTTACACAATTTCTTAATTCACACACCTATTTGGAAGATTCCTTTTCGTTGTGTGTTATATGATCCTCCATTGATACTCTATGGAAACATGTTGACCTAGGGTTGGAGTGGGATGGGATGGGAAACCTATCTTTGTGCCGCATGGACTGATTTAGATCATCCTGAATTCATAGAGTATCTATTTGTATTCTGACAAAAATTGTGGCTTATGATGAGAGTTGGATGATGGGCGACGCCTAGCTTCATAAGGCATAAACCGATTTTGATTCGGTTGTACAGAATACGTTTCCTGATTGATAAATGATAACAATTTTGTAAATAGAGTGATTACGATGATACTCTGACAACGATAATTCTCTCTTGCTGAATAGAAAAAATATAGAAAAAGTGTCGCACTAGGGTCATGTTAACAATTTTCTAAGGTGAGGATACTAAAGGCGGACCGTGACTAATTTCGTAATATGTTGCCGAATTTGGAAAATTTTGTTATTGCACTACCTTTGGAAATTGCTTTGTTCGTACGAGCAGCATTCTTCGACTTTATATATGAATACACTAAAAAGTAGAAAATAAAATTGTTTTTAAAACAAAAATTTGAACCGACTTTACAAAAAGCGCTAAAAAACATAAAATAATTTTTAATTGTATATCTATTACGATATTTTGAAGTCGGTACAAATTAAACAAACAAAACAACTACCCAACCACAATTGAAGATAATATATAAAATAACCTGAACGTGTCAGCTCGCGGAATCATAAGGTAGGACGATTTAATACTTTTTTTGTAGTTGTTTGGTTTGTTTACTTTGAACCGACTTCAAAATATCGTAATAGATATAAAATGAAAAATTCATTAATGCTTTTAGGAGCTTTTTGTGTAGTCGGCTCAAATTGTTTTTTTAAAACTTATTTTTTCCTAAATATCGTAATAGATAGATAATTGTTTTTTTAAAACTTATTTTTCCCAAAATATCGTAATAGATATAAAATGAAAAATTCATTAATGCTTTTAGGAGCTTTTTGTGTAGTCGGCTCAAATTGTTTTTTTAAAACTTATTTTTTCCGGCAGTTGACATGGCAAGGTGACACGAGATAAGCGACAGAACGGTTCGATTTATATTTACGATCTCGTGTATTCATAGTTTGTTTAAGCTTTTAATTAGAGTTATATAAAGTAGTTATACGTCCATCAGCAATTTGTTATTTCTTTCACAACTTTCCTGAAACAGTAAATAAAACAAGTAGCACGAACAACCACAGTGTTTCCTCTAAAACACCAAACCAAGAGACAGCCGAAGTCCCGTCGAAGATGTCGAGAGCACCCGGTGGAGCATTTGCTCGACGGGACCGAGGGTAAGACAAACAGGGGTCAAGATAAAAAAGCTTTCAGGAGAAAAAAATGAAAGGCTGACGTCAAAAACGTATGTTTGGTATGGCAAATCACATGCTTTGGCATTCACTTCTCTAAGCCGTCGAAATAGTGCAAAATAGAGTGTTATAGTTTGGCAAGGAAATTGAAAATCGTAGCCAAAAACACATTAACCGGCCCCGAAAAGAAGAAGCCTGTTCTCGGTAACGACTCCACTAAGGAGGCTACAAAGGTAAGGAGGCGGGCATGTAACCTAAGAGGTTGACGTCAGGCCCTAGTAAACCAGTGGCCAACAAACCGGGTACGAGTAAATCATGCTTGAGAGATAAGACGGAGCCTGGTTCTGGTACCAGAAGTTCCCAGAAGAAAGCGACCAAGAGGCCTTTATATGAACCGCAATAAGTGGCTTTAAGTTAGTATTGGCAGTGGAAAATGGTGGATAAGCTATTGTCGAGCGCCGTTATTATACACGTCCTCAAAAACCCTTTATTAACGGCGCCAGTGTTCAATAGTTCGAGGCGGAAACATGGTGTGGTTATCCTTCGCCATAGAGGCGATCTCGGTGATGAAGGCACCATGGAAAGTTGCTAAATTAAAGCTCGTCCCATTACTCGAAATCTCAACGAAGCCGATAGGTAAGATGGGATGAGGTGGAGGTCGATAAAAGCAACCTTCTGCAGCTGCTACAGGCACAAAACCAGGGGGTGGCAAGTTTTGGCCGGTCGCATTTGATTTCATAAAAACATGCATTAATTCAAGATATACATTTCCGGCATCGAATGTATGGTAATTATTCCATTAGGTGACTCCACCCTAATTAATTTTTAACATATTTTGTAAAATGGTGCGCTAATTACGAATCTGAAAGAAGGTTTCTACCTTATGGATCGGGAGATATTCGCATTTGAAGTATTCAAAAACTAACCCATTTTGAAAGTTATTTGAGGCATTCGTATTTTCTTGGAAAGTAAACAATTTTTATTTTACAAAATATTTTACGAAAATATGAAGGTATAAGGAAATATATGTTCAACAAAATCATAATTTTCCTTCTTCAAATACTTTGTAAAGGGAAGATTATACAAATTTGGTAAACAAATATTTCCATCAAGAGTGTCTCCAATGAAATATTAAAAAAAATATTTATTTAATTTAATTTTTTTGAGAGAATTTCATTTTTACGCAACATCGCTCTTTCGTCATCGTCTTTCTGAGAAGCTTAATCTCTGTGATTGTGTATTCCGGGGTTTTGTGATTAAAGATTTTGCATTCCCAGATTTTGTAATTTAAGACTCCGGGATATTGTGTTCAGGGATTTTAATCTTATTTGAGGCAGTACGGATATGAAGAGATGAGTATCTTTTAATTTTTTTTACATTTCAGACACTAAGCTTTAAAAATACAATAGGGGCAATCGCAAGCACGGATGACTTTGCGGTACACAATTGGAGGGTTTCACAGCAGGCGTCCTTCATTGATAACTGCTGAATACTTTTCGATGAGGCGCTTGCTGCGGAGTCATTCTCGCCTTTAGGGATATTCGTAGAATAAATTGGCATAGTTTCTCAGGGGTGGTCAAAAACAGGTTGCAGGAAGCTCCTGAGAGATTGTTAACGATACAGGCAGTGGACACTATTAGCAGAACACATTATAAATCCAGGCTACCATGGCGGAATGCGGATTTGGTAAAACTTCTTCAATGGGGCTAAGCGAAGTACGGATCAAATAAACTGCTCCACATATAAAAAAAGTCTAAGATCCTTTAAAACGGCGATAAGATTAGCAAAAATATCCTTATGGAGGAAGTTTTGCGAATCTATTGAGGCGAATGCCGTGGCGTTCAGACTTAGAAGGTCCTGTCTACATACTGGGCTATTCCGTCTTTAATAAGAAGGGAAAATGGAGCCTGTACTAACACAAACGATGAGCTAATAAATACACTCCTCGATATTCACTTCCTAGGGAGTGGGGACGGTCCCTAAAATATGAAAATGCTTTCGGTAGTTGGGAATTGGGACCTTTTAAAGTTCATAGTCAGAGAAAGAACTATATCATGGTCAGTAAACTCATTCGATCGACCAAAATCCCCTGGAGTAGATGGATTAAAGTCAATTATACTTCAAAAGGCACTCACTAAGTTATATCATGACACGGCTGGTGTCGTTATACAGAAGCTGTCTCTGGCTCAGTAAATATCAATAGCTTGTCGAGGAGTTTAGTTACTCTTCATTCCGAAAGCAAAAGCGAGCCATAGGGCAGCAAAAGATCACAGACCAATTGGTGATCCATCATTCATGCTCAAAGTGCTATAGAGGTTACTGAATATGCAGATAAGAGAGGTAAGGTAAGGTTATCAAATTTCAAAAAACCAGCATGCCTATACTAAAGAGAAATCGGTTGAACTGACGATGTACGCAGTGGTGTCGGTGGTTGAAAGATCTCTGGAGTTTAAGCAGTACACCCTTGGTGCTTTCCTTAACGTCGATGAAGTTTTCAATAAAATTAAGACGGAAGTCATCTATAACCGGCTGGGTAGGATGGGTATTAATAAGGGTGCCCAGATCGATTCTATGCTCCTCAGTAGAAAGATTAGCTCGTCCATAGGCGACTGAATTGTGAGGAGAGCAATATGCAAATGAACACCACAAGAGTTGGTGGTGCTATCACCACTTCTGCGGTAAGTGGTTATGGACAAAATTCTGGACATAAATCTCCATATATACGGATGGATCTAAAACTCCGGCAAATGACACTTACACGAATCATATAGACTGCAAGACAAATTCAGTTCCCTTCAGGCGGAAATAGCTACGATTGATTACAACGTCCGCATATAATAGAGGCTAGTGCTAGGGTTTTAACGGGACATTGGACCATAGGTAACCATGTCAGAAGGCTGGGTCGAGCGACAAATGATTTTTGCCGGATCTGTAGAGATTCGGAAGAAGCAAGTCACTGAGGCGTTACTACTTCTCAGGGTTTGTGGAGCTGCATGGCATAGAGCTGAAAATCTTACTGAGATTCCTTACGGAAGCAGGATAGTTATAGAGCAGGAGCTTAAGTATGAGCAAGTAAGTAAGTATGGGACACAATGGACCCCCACTAACCTGACCTAACCTGAAGGTCAACAACAATATCAGTGGTTGGATATGCGACTAAAATTGTAAGTCCGGCGGCAAGTTTTCTTATCAAATTAGATCAAGTTCTTCTTCTACCTATGCTCATAAAAGTGTTACAGGATCTACGCTTCTAAATTATTATTAATTATTTTTAAATAGGTGTAGCTAATATTAATAAAATTTCTGTTTACTTACAATTGTTCAGTCTTTATTTTCACAGATTTACTTTCAATACGACTTATCTGATTTCCTTCTAAATCTCTGAAAAGGATAGTCAATTTTATTTAAAACCCCAAAATAATTTAAAGCATACTTACACCATATGTAAAATGGAACGTGTAGATAAATGTCTCATATCAGGTACCTTAATCAGGCCACTATAAATAATTCTTCTGAAATAAAAAGAATTATTATTTGTAATTATTATTGAGAAAACTGTTTTAGCTTATACATATTTTAATTTAAATGCTTTACACTTAAAATAAAAATAATGTTTTTGAGCAGCCAAGATAAATCGAAAAATCGAATTCCTCATTTTTATAAATTTACATCATTGCAAATATGACAACTTCTTTATATATCGTATAACGATTTTAATACTAAGAAAATGTCGACTGATTCCTATTTTTAACCGAGAAACTTCAACTACAAAGTTGGAGAACGTTTTTTCTTGAAATCCTAAACGACACCTTCGGACTCTAGGATCATTCTTCGTTAGACCTTAGGAACCTGGTCACCATTAGCATTAGACTTCTGAAAAACTTGGGGGTGCGGACGCAAATAAGTCATATTCGTTAATTTCGAGAAAACGTTTGACCTTCCAAGTGTCAAACAGAGTAACAGAAGGGTGATTCGTATCACCGTTGCAATGCTTGATTGTCATCAAGTAATGTTCAGAAACTTAAATAATCAGCCGTCTCGAAGAATTACATGGAAATTTTTTAAAGGCAGACGCTATTCTGGTTATGTATGCCTTCTTATGTATGTACCTTAGTTGGGAAATCCAATTTGGTAATGCGTAGACCGATTAGGATAAATCTTTCCTTCGTCGTATATAGTTTGAACCCCATTGTTACTATAAGAAGACATATCCAAGGTGAGAGAGCTAAGTTAACTTCGTAAGGCGTGATCAGATTTAGATGATTCTGATGAAACCAATGGTAGCATGTCGAAAATGTTGTGGTGGAGTGGGGTGTTAAATCAATTTGGGTGATTCGTTTATTGCTAAATAGAATGTCTTTCTCCAAATTGTGGCTCAGCGTGAGGAAAGTTACTAACTAAAAAGCTTCGTAGCTTCGTAAGACATAGACCAATTTTGACGATTTTGATTCTGTTGTACAGAATACGTTTACTCATTGGTACATTGATAAAAATGTTGCAAAAAGAGTGATTACGGAAAGAGAAGGAAGCAGTTGCCTTACTTCGTAATATATGGCGTGCTTTTGATACTCTCTTTTGTTGTATAGCGTACGCAGGCGCACTAGCGCCAAGGTAAGAATTGCATACCTGCCCGGATCGATTCTATACTAAGGCGAACAACCTTCATACATATCTCCTACAATGAGAAATATCCAATCAGTCTTGTATGTTATCTGTGATTTAGGATAGGTAGTTGTCTTTTTAATTTGCATCGACTTCAAAATGTCCTAATAGACATAAAGTTAATTGCTTTTCCCTTTTTAATTTTATGAGCTTTAATGAAAGAAGTAGAAAACAGTGGAGAAAAAATAATAACTATATTTTAAACGTGAGCTGTAGTCCGGCATAGGCTACGTGATGAAAACGCAGTCAAGTTGTTCACTGCGCATGTCCCAGATTTCGAAAATCAGAAAAACGTCAGATGCCATGCTGTATGGCGGGGAGCACTTGGGAGCGGATGATCCTTATAAAATCACAATGTACAAGGTCTTAGTTTAACATTTTTGCCCCAAGGAGAGCATGGACTCGAGAAGCAGGGACCTTTTCTGGAAAGCGTTTCGTCGTATTTTCGAACCATTATAGCTTCGGTCTGGATAATACTAGAGAGTTCTAATTCTCAGGATAAGATAAAAACACACTAAGTTTCATTTGTCTAGCTTTTATACCTTAGATTTTATTAATACTTATAATAAGTCGATTTGGTAACTGACTGGCTCATGATCATTAAAACCTCTATGGTACTTCCTATAGCCCAAATTTGGTACTGTTACGTAAATCGGGCCCTTCCGATTAATTAAGACACTAATTTTAAATCAAAAATATTCACAGCTTTATTAACTTCACTTTATTAGTTCAGTTCACACTATCCTTTACACGTTTTCTTCATAATATAACGTTTCACTTTTCTAATTGGCATTATTCATTAATTAATTAATTTAATTCAATTAATTTCACGGGTTAAAATACGCAAATTCGCAGTACCACATATAAACACTTCGCCGTCTAAATCCCGACTAAAACTAACCAGGCTACTGCTCAGCCCTATTTAAGCCTCTCAGCTTAGCTCTAGAAACTTCAGTCACTTAGTTCTAGATGTTTCCGTTAAACATTTTCACCACGTTTATTCACCATAGGTGCTAGTCGTCTTTGACTTTCTACGTTTGACATTTCCATAACTTGATTTCTGGACACACGGTTCAATATTTCCCTTTTCATAGCCTACGTCATGCACGTTACACTGCCCCCCCCCCCCCCCCCCCCTCTGAGAAGAACTGTTCGTCTCAACCAGCTTTCATTTTCTATGGCCTTTCTGCAATTCTTCTGTTTTACTTATCTTATACTTGTCTTTGTACCTTCTAGCAGCTGTTTTTCAGATCTCAATTGTTTTTCTAATCGTCCATCGGATTTCCTTTCTTTAATACCTTGTTGTTGGCCCTCTCTTCAATCAAAATTCTTCCAACCAGTTTTCCTTGTGCCATATACCGGAAGGCTTGATCGCCTCCTGGCTGCATGTCCAGCAAATAAAATGACAACGGTTGACCTTGTTATTCATTCGGCAACAAGCATCTTCTATTTCGGTTTCTTCTCTTAGGTGAATAGGTCTTCTGGATGTTTGTTTTGCCGCCTAGTAAGACAAAACGTAAGTCATAAGCTCAGCGTTGGTGTTCTTTCCAGCCAGTCGTACTGCTTGCTGCAGGTCACGATCTTTAACTGAATATATAAATGCTTCTCTTGCGACCTCATGGATACAATCTTGGCTAACCGTGGAATAAGCTAATGTCTATATCCGCACATAGCTGTTTGAACGTCTTTCCAGGCTTCTGTGTTCGACTCTGTAGCTGAGGATGGTAATTCTCTTGCATGGATATAGAGTTGGATCAATTGGTTGAGCCGCACGACCACCATGACATGGACCCCGGGTTCGAGACCAGGTCTCCCCGTGAGCTTTTATTAAGAAATTAAAATAATCCACTCCGTCTCTGGGCTGTTGTCTAGCTCGCAACAATGCAAAAAGCAAGACTTTCAAGTTTCCTCACTTCCCTTACCCTAATTCCCTTCCGGCCAAAACTATGCTAACGCATCAAAGGGTTGTCCCCTAGAATTTGGCCACATCGTATAAAAAAATGTGCTGGTTTCCATACCGCAATTCTCAGGCTTCTATTAGATATAAATAATTGTACCTTTGTTCTGCCGGAACAGTCTTTAGCGTTTTCTTCGTCAGTCCAGAAGTTTACTGCCGCTTCTGACTCGAACTGTAGTATGTATGTCTGCCATGGAGTTTGACCATAAAAAGTTGGAGGGTGAAGTTTCTTTTTTACTATCACATCCGTAGATGAACTCGTCTTTTTCTGCTTCTTGCCATCTTCTAGTTCATTTCTATTTGAATCCACATCATCCTTAACCTGTTCTTTCAGTTCATCCCGATATCCGACTCACGTTCTCTGATTTTCTTTTCCATATGGGACTGGAGATTCTTCTTAATAGAACTTTCTATGTCCTCCAGTTTCTTCTCTACGGTTGCTTCTAAGGTTTCAAACTATTTTCGCACGGAAATTTCTATTTCAGCTTTTATTTCTTCAACGGAGGCTTTAAGTTCGGCTACTGAAGATTTTTGTTCTTCCGTTGATGATTTCAACTCTGTCTGTTCACCCATCGATGATTTTAATTCTGCCTTCAACTCGGCTGATGATGTTTTCTGTTCTGCCATCGATGTTGTCTGTTCTTCTATGGATGAGTTATGTTTCAACAGAGCATTGAAAAGATCTGTCATGCTTGAACTAATTTTTTCTGCTAAGTCGTCTACAAAATCAAAAGCTTTTGGATCCTTTCCCTCGTGTTCCACGGCTCCTTGTAGTAACGCTACCAGGGCATTTTTATTTCCATTCGTAAGTCGGGAACGTTTACTTAATTCTCCCTTCAAGTCTTATTCTTCACCCATGCGACCCATTTTAGATTGACAGCACTATTACACTGTAATTCACAATCAAATTTTTTTTCTGAGTTCACTGTTTAGTCTTTTATATGTAATCCCATTTCTGCCACCAATTGAAATGTAAATGGGGCTTTTCGGGCTCGGCAGATTAACTAAGACACTTATTTTCAATCACAAATGTTTACAGTTATATTAACTTCATTTAATTACTTCATTTCACAATTTCCTTTCCACTTTTTCTTCACAATATAACGTTTCACTTTTCTAATTAGCATCTTATCACTTCCCTAGTTAAAATACAACTAACTATTCGCAGTATCACATATAACCACTTCGCAGTCTAAATCACGACTTAGTTCTATGTAGAAACTTCAGTCACTTAGTTCTAGATGTTTCCGTTACACATTTTCACCACACTTATTCACCAATGGTTCTAGTCGCCCTTGACTTTCTACGTTTGACATTACCATACCTTGATTTCTGTCCACAAGTGGCATGCACCTTAACGGTTTAATATTTCTCTTTTTTTGGCCTAGCTCATGCGCGTTCCAGTATGCAGCCTAGCATTAGCACACAAACAACGAAAACAGGAAGAAATCTGTAACCTTAACCATCCAACCCCACATAAGGGGAAGGGGAGGGGGTGCAGATCTGTATATAAAATATCTTATGGCTGGTTTAGTGGGCGGGCGACGGGGGGGGGGGGGGGGGGGGGGGTAAAGTTGTAGGAAGCTGAAATTTTATATGAAAGCTAGATTACATTAGTACATTATCATTGGAAAAGTGAGTGGGCTCTGAAGAAAGGAACTGCTGCGCTTGTAGAGTGAGGGGCTTGGCTCTACATGAGATCTGATAACTTAACTGTTAAAAAGCTATCAAATCTCATGTAGAGCCAAGCCCCTCAGCATTATGAGTTTGTAAGTCTACTTTACATGAAATGTTTTTGGTGGTATTCAGTCATTTTGAAAAATATTCACAAACTTATTAAAAAGGAACCACAGGATCTTTAAATCCCAGTCCTAACAGTTTGCTTATTAAAGTTTAATATGGAGTTCGATTAAATTATAATAGTCATTGTAATAGTGAATAACTAGATAAATAACCGATATAATCAAAGTTTTATAGGAACTGGACATAAACACAACGGATAATACTGATAATGATAATTCTTAATGCTAATGTTTCTTTTAAAAATTTCGGCCACTGTACGCCAGTGAATTTCGAACCTGGGGCCACTAACTTCACCTCTATTAAAAGTACACTTCAGTACAAAAGTCGATTCGACATAATTTTCTTTTTTGGTCACAAGATGATATGGAGTGACATCAGTTAAAGTTTGTAGGATTATTCCTTGAGAGAGATATTACGTGTGTATCATTATATACCAGTCCAAGGACTACTGGAAGGAGACTTCGAAAGAAGATTGGAATTTTTCAATTGACTTCTAAAATACAGCAAAGGAAAACAGGGCGTTACTGGACCGAATTCTGTAGATGAATGAATCGAAATCAGCTAGGGATAGTATTACAAACTTCCACAACCTCAATACCTGATGGAATACATAGCTTCAAAACCCCAAACCAACTAACACCAATTGGTTCAATAATGACTGTTTCGCAGCTATTAGAAACAAAGAAACAGCTCTCTATTTATATAAACGGTGCTCTTCAAGGAAATTCAAACGTACCTGTAGAGGTGGGGGAATAGTTATAAATCAGTGATTAATCGAGCAAAGTTCAACATCGACCAGAATGTCAGATAGGTTTTTCCTACGCAAAAGAGTTTTAAGGGCTTCTGGTCTCTAGTCAAAACCGTAAAGATTTAAAGATCTCGTAAAGATATCTTATATCTTAGCACGCTTGATTCAGTGTAGTTTTTTTCTGTAATGAGTTCTCGTAGGAACTGTACATACATCAGAGGAGAACTCATGTTTGTATCATTAATTAACGACATTTCTACGATCCTTGCTTGAGCAGAGCAAATTGTGCTATGCTTAACGTATCCAAAACTCAATGCTGTTTAATGTCCTTTAAAAAACGGAACGACGAAAATTCGGAAGAGGCTGAATACAATACACCTTTTACAGGGAATTAGGTGTAGGTTAATATAATATTAATTATAATAAGTTTTCAGATTTTTATAATATTCAGGAAAGACAATATAATAAAAATAAAAAGCAGATGTATTTATTACCTGCATTTTGGAGAAAATTTGTAGAAATGCTGAATAGAAAAAGTAGATTTTTGGTGTCAGTTTGATGTTGCTACATTGAGTAGATCAAGAGATAAAAATAAAATAATGAAGTGCATATCATGAAGATTTGAAATTTATAAATCTGTAACTCCCAAACAGTTGAGTTTGTCCCTCAACATGCTTGAACATTTTTTGTTTGTATAGGTGAGATCAATCACCACACTTAATTTGACACACCTTATGCGAAACACCCTGTATAAATAAACATCAAATTACAATAAAAATGAATTCATGCATAAAATAAATTCCACAACGTAGACATCGCAACAGATAAACATTCATGGGTAAAGCATTTTTCGTATTTCGTCTCAACATTACTATTGGTTACCTGTTGGAGGGCTCCATTGAGAAAGGTTGTGTTACAATTGCCTGGGGTAATAATTATATAATATTGTAAATAATAACCTTTGTATATTTTTATTCATTATCTGAATGACATTGTATAACATCTTTATAAATCTTATTACATCTTTCTGTGCAACACGACAACTGTCTGGAGTTTATGAAGGATTTCAGTTCAATTTGCAGAAATATATTCAAGTTTTTGGTAGCGGTAATTTAATTATAGTCGGCTTCTTTTCGCCTTAATCCCATTCCGAAACTTTAAGAGTAGAACGTGCTTTATAAGTTTTATGAAACTCGTAACCGTAAATTTTTTGTTGTTATAACCTTCGTATATAAGTTGGAAGTGCAGTGGGTCTAATTTGATTTCTTATCAGAATAGGGAAACGATTTTCAATAGGGAAACGATTTTCTTAGGAAAAATGTCAACGAAAACCAGCACATTTAATAAAAATCTAATAAGTAGACAAAAAGAAACATATTTTAGATGCTAATTCAAAACAGGATCATATCCAAGTTATCTTGTTATTATTATTGAAAACGTTTGTTTTTAGCAAATTCTCTTTTCCTTATGTTCGAAAGTATAGATTCAAAAATTCTAACAAAAAAACATTAAGCAATGGTATAAGTAGAACTTAAACAACTACGGATATGCAGCTGGCGATCCTAAGACTTATATACATATGTATACGCATATATTTGTATATACAGGAGCTAAAGATAGTGATTGAATAGGACTCGTCATAAGAATGGAAAAGATTCCTGTGTATTTCTAGTGATTGTGGGTGGATTGAAATTAAGTTTATTTATTTATTTATTTATTTACAATATTTCATCAATGAGCTGATTACTACAAAAGAACTAAGCAATAAACTAAATTATAATTAGTACGATGAAAAGGTAACCGAAGAAAGTCATGATTCCTCAGGGAGCGAGCTGGAACCGATATGCCAAAGCTACCCAAGAGAACAGAAGAGTCAATGGACTCACGAATGCAGTCGAAAGCAAAAAGGATCCCGGCGTTACGGCGCCTCTTTTCAAGTGTGTCCAAGTGCAGAAGTTTAAGTCTATTAGCATAAGGTGGTAACATAAGGGAGTTATTCCAACGAAGGCCTCGAAGGGCAAACCTAACGAACCTCCGTTGAACAGCTTCAATGCGATTGATATGTGACACATAGAGCGGTGACCAGACTGGAGAGGCATATTCTAGAATAGGCCGGACAAAAGAGCAATATAAGAGCTTTGTAATGTAAGGGTCATGAAATTCCCTTGACCACCTCTTCATGAAACCAAGAGTCATATTAGCCTTGTTGACTATAGCATCAAAATGATCCTGGAAAGAACACCCAGGTCCTTTGTCTTAATAACTCTTGTTAAAGGACAACCCTCTATGGTAAAGTTATATTGAATTGGAGACCTTCTTCGTGAGAAAGACATGGATGTACACTTGCTAATATTTAGGGGAAGGTCGTTAATGGAACACCAATTCTGAAAGGCGTCCAAGTCGGAATTTAAGAGTAGGCAATCGGCATTGTCAGACACAGTGCGAAATATCTTAGCGTCATCGGCATAACAAAGAATATTTGAGTTAGACAGTATCGCAGATATATCATTGATATAAATTATAAATAACAATGCGCCAAGGTTGGAGCCCTGCGGTACACCGGAAGTGTTGAAAATTGCATCAGATAGAGCTCCACGAAAAGAAACCCTCTGAGTGCGTTCAGACAAGTACGAATGAATCCAATTTACAAAAACTCGCAGAAACCCAAGGAGAGGGAGTTTGAGAATAAGAATTCTATGATTTATTCTATCGAAAGCTTTGCTGAAATCAGTAAAAATACAGTCAACTTGCTTACCACCTTCAATTGCAGAAATACAGAAGTTTGAAAATTCCAATAAATTGGTGGTAGTTGATTTACCCCTAATGAAGCCATGTTGAAACGGCTGCAAAAACGGCTTGCAGTGGAAGTATAGATCATCGCAAATAAGAGCCTCAAAAATCTTGGATATTCAACAAAGATTAGCAATTGGTCTATAGTTCGAGATTTCACATTTATCACCTTTTTTGTGAAGGGGAATAATTAATGAGGTTTTCCAAGCCTTCGGAAAAACACCGCAACGAGTTCAGAGATTAAATAAATAACACAAAATAGGAGCAAGAACGGAACCACATCTTTTCACGAGTGAGGCAGGGATACCGTCAGGACCAATTGAAAAACTATCAGTCAAGGTAGAGATTTTCTTCAAAATCGTAACTTCGTCAAGTAAAAGGTCTTTGGGTTCAAGAGAAGTCGGTGTAAACCTCGTCAAATGGGTAAAATCCTTAATGCTAATATCACAGATATCATCCAAAAAAGCAGTTTTAAAAAAATCGGCAAACAGGTTTGCTATCGTCAAGGGCTCATTGCTTTCGCTGCCTCCGAAAGACAACGAAGATGGATAGCCATCAGAATTGCGCTTCATGTTCACGAACCTCCAAAAACGCTTAGGATCGACTCGTAGGGACGCTTTCATTCTATTAATATAATTATTATAAGAAGGTACTAAGTCAGATATAAATTGACTGCGTAAATTGGAATAAGTTAAATAGTCATCGTCGCTCCTGGAGGAACAAAACCTCTTCCAGGCCTTACATTTAATATTCTTTAAATGTTTCAAGGAACTATCAAACCAAGGCAGACTAGAACGCAAGTTATTCGATTTAGAAATAGGGACACAATAAGTAAAACAGATAGACAGCAAATTATAAAAAGATCTTACGGCCACATTAATGTCACGTTCGTCGAGGACGCTACTCCAATCACAAGCTGAGAGCCAATTGTTAATCACGGAGAAGTCAGCCTTACTGAAGTTATAACAAGCATCATCTGGTACACAAGAAGCCATCATAACTGGATCAATGAAAAGAGCAATATGAAGCGCAAGGTGATGACCCGACTCCGGAACAATGGGCACCAAGCATCGTCTCACCAGTGTACTAGCAGGATCAGTAGAAAAAACTAGGTCGAGGAACCTTCCATGATCATTAGAAATACTGCAAGTCTGTGTTAAGCCAGAAGAAGCAAGGCTATCTATAAAAGAAAAAGCAAACTGATTAGCAGACCGAAAAGAAGAAACCAAGCCATCATCCGAGTGTGAGAGCTCCCAGCCAACATCCGGCAGGTTAAAGTCACCCAAAAGCAGCAATTCATCAGGTCATCCAGGCAGGAGGCAAACCTTTCATAAACACAAGACGGGGAACCTGGAGGAAGCGGTCGAAATGAACACAGTTTTGCCAGGCAGTCCGATAGCGATACATAGAATCTCCAAATCATCGGAATTCGGGATGTCAACTAGTCTGCATGGAACATCGCGACGCACAGCGCAGAGAACACCGCCTCCCACAGGCGCATCAATCAAATCAGCATGACGATCACGGCGAAAAACAATATACTCAGAGCTAAACAGCTCCGCATCCAGAATTCCATGAAATAGCCACGTTTCAGTCAAACAAATCACGCCGTAACAAAGATCGCTGGAGCCATTAAAGAGCCTAGCCGTTTTTTAACGAAGACCAGTTACGTTTGCGTAGTAGATCGACAATTCCGCAATCCGTTTTTTGAGGACTCATTGGCCAAGCTTAGTCGATTTCTTGGGACAAATTCTCGCACTATGGAATTGCGAGGGCAAATCTCAGGGGAAAGAACTTCATCGAATAAATCCTCCGGAACCAGCACTCTGAACGACGAAGTAAAAGAACAGCCAGAGAGTATTTGTGTGAGGAACCAATCCGTCTACATGCAACAGTAACCGGTGCAGCGCAAGTACGAGAAATAATATGGGCGATGACCTCGTCCTCAGTAGTCTCAGGATGGATCCTAGATATGAAGATATACTTGGGGATCCTAGCTGGCCGTAAAGTGCTGATGTTGTTGCCCACAATCGCATCAGGACTATCCAAGTTAGAGGCAGAAGTCGACTCTGAGGTATTCTGTTCGGGACCCCGTCTAGAAGAGCGGGAGCCAACGGCCGGCACTGAAACTCCAGAAGAGATGCAGCCATCCACCAGAGGAGTCACAGCAACATGGGACTCATCCACCTCACCAATAGTCCCCGAACGCAACTCGCTCCCACCCACAACAGCAGACGCACCAGCCTTAGCAAGAAGAGCCTTCACGTCCGACGAAAAGGAGCGAATGAGATCAGTGTTACCACTGACAGCCGAGGAACATGAGTCCATGTCAATTTTAAATTTTTTAACACTACGGCGTATGTCTTCGCAAATTGGCAGAACCGGGCTGGAACCAGAAATGGACGAAAGCTCAGAGTTTGCAATTATTCCATACATGTCATCGATAGAGTTGGACATGGTAGAAAATCTCTGCGAGAGCTGATATCTGCTTAGCAGCATGTCATAATTTGCGTTGGACTTGTTTCTATTTCCGTTCCCGTTACCCCTTATGGGGCAGGGGGCGGAAGAAGAATTTCATCCGATTCAAAGCAACGATTGCTGGTGGACATACAATTTAAAGCGAATTCCGAACCACTGGGATCGTCTCTGCAACCCTCATGGCCCTTTTATCATAATCTGTTGTTAGCAGATAACAACCATGGGTTGCCGCCGGTGAGATTCGAACCTGGGACCTCCAGATTGGTAGGCCGACACCGTTATCACTTACTTCACCGGCGACTGAAAGGCATAAATGAATTTTTTTCACAACGAATTTTAAGTGGAAACAAAAGAAAAGAAACGGTAAGCTAGCCCAAACTTTTGACCGGAAGTGTGTTGGCCAGAATCAGACACGGACCCAGCCTGATAACCAACCGAATTTGTTACTGTTTACAAAAATTGTTATAAGCTCATGCCTAATTAACTACACGGAAAGACCCGTATAGGAAAAACTACGGCGAAAATTATTGGAACAATGACTGCACTGAACCGGAGCGATGGAGGAGTACAGTTAAAGAATTTATTTGATTCACGAATAAGAATTCTTATTTATTCTACAAAAAGTATTTCCACGGCCGTTGCTCTAACGAAATTGCTAGCTAGAAGAGCTTCAAGTCGTTCCCATTCCCTATACTCTAAAGGTCAAATTTCGTCGCCTATCAAATGTCGAGAATCTTTCCTAAGCAGAACAGCACGCATGTGGAATTGTTCCCCACCTTGTTTTTCTCACATCCTATGAACCCAAAACTTTCAAAGCAAGCGTACATAGCCACCTCTTTTATTCAAAACCGATTAATCCTTTCATTAATTCCTTACCTGCTAAGGCAGTGCTTTAGCATCATAGTGCACCCCCGTCAGTTTTGGCATTATGATTAAAAAAAATATTAATTGAATATTATTTAATATTTTTATTTAAAATGTAATTACAAAATTGGTTAAGAGCATGTCGGGCACGCACATGATAGAGTTCCGTAGAGTGATTTCTAAATTTTTCATAAACTATTTTTGCTACTGGAAATATTTTTGATCAATAATTTAAAAATTAGAGTAGGAGAAGGAGACGTTTTGGTTACCACTTTGTACCGGTTTACCCCTTTCGCTCTGTCTTCAGTTTTATCCATCCTCAAAATGAAAAGATGTTCACAAGAATCGCTTTGAGTCCAGTTGTTTCCAAGGCAATGAGGTCTATAAATAAAATGAATAACTCCAACACTTACATAATATTTAAAATAAAATATACCAATCTAGTATAGTAATATTCTAATCGAGACGCACTTCCTGGTCACACCATTTTACCCCTCACCAACAAATAACATGACGAAAGTGCGGTGAAAGGAATCGTCTAAACAGGCACTTTGCAAGCAAAAAAATCCTGTTATCAACAGGTCTTAACCATTTTTGCATTTTAGAAGACTTATCTAAGTAAAAAAAAATTATTCAGTTTACACTCTATGAGGAGGAAGATTTATACGATTATATTTCCTTTGTGTACAGAGTGTTTCAGATCTAGTCTTCCATAAGTGGGGTGATAAATCTCACAAAGCAAACAAAAAATTGTATTGCACGGGAGGGGGCAATCTCAATCGTCTGGGAGTTACAGGGTGATTTATAAGTTTTCAATGTTCATAGTATGTACATCACTATTTTATTTTTATCTTTTCATCTTTTCAATGGAGAGGCATCAAACACGCGCCAAAAAACTGCTATGAAGACACCATCTTTCCAAAATTATCAACAACGTAGATCTTACTTCTATCTTTGCAGATACAGTCACCAAAAGTAAAAGAAATGTTTTGTGATTACCTAAAATTCAAATTTACGGAAATTTTCTCCGAAATTTATCTAACTGAGAGTCGAATCTTGAAATGATCGACTTTTTCAAATAAATTTTCGTATTGAGTTGAAACTTTAACAAGTTACGAAACCGAACTTTGTATGGATGATTTTGTTTGGACATTGCATTGCTACTATGGAGGAAAAATTTTGAACAAAGGTTACTGGGGCTAGGGGTAGAGCCTAACTTTGTAACATGTGGAGCAATTCTACTACCGCTTTGCTCTGAATTTACATATATTAATTTTTTAAACTATTGACCCATGTAAAACACTTTTAATACTTATGTTGCCGCTCGCTTGCGGTAACCACCAGTAAAAGCTTCAGCATTTGGTATGTGAATATTTGTAATCAGGAAATAATTAAATGAAATAAGTTACTGCGTTTCTGAACCAATGTTTACAAGAAAGTGTAAGCACCCTGATGATGACCAGCTTACACTTTCGGGTGGAAACATCCATCAAACAATTTTGAGCGTGCATATTTTTGAGCGATCACCATCCCAACATTTTTGCTACTCCTATTATGTGGAAGTAAAACAAGTGTTTTTACTTTTTTCAAAAAAAAAAAAGGTTTACAAGAACTTTAGCCAACTAATACTGAAGAAAAGTAGCAAAATACCTTTTAATTTGATTCATTAATCATTCATTGTTCATGCAGTGGTTTTGATTTCACGATTTAATTGTTCATGCAGCTCTTAATAATTACATGTAGTTCTAAACTTTGATGCCTAATTTATCCGGCTCGA
Organism: Leptarthrus brevirostris; assembly: GCA_964036015.1. Classification (NCBI taxonomy): domain Eukaryota; kingdom Metazoa; phylum Arthropoda; class Insecta; order Diptera; family Asilidae; genus Leptarthrus; species Leptarthrus brevirostris. The sequence goes on from OZ038371.1 coordinate 42,919,645, forward strand.
AGGACCATGAAGAAAAGTAGCAAAATACTTTTTAATTTGATTCATTAATTGATTCCAATAATTTCTTTAGTTTCCAATGACAATAATAAAAAAAAGAAAATAATAAAAAAACGCGACTCGAACCCCGGCCTCCAACTCAGACTCCACCACAGATAATTTTCTTATGACTCCGGCTACCAACTTATTCGCGGAAACCATCGATATTTCACAATTTCAACTGATTAAAAACGCCGTTCTTTAGAAAAGTTAAATTTTAATGTTTATTTAACTATAACAATTTCAATTTATAAGTTAATTCCACAATTTCACTTTATCAAAGTTAAGTTCAAGTTCAAAAGAAAACTTTCTTTTCCTAAATTGCACCACTGCACGAAAGACTTTTAACAACGTTGGATTCGATTTCAACTTTTATTATAAAATTATAAGATTTTGATTTCTAAATTTTGTTCCGAAAAATACGTCCGTCACGAACAGGATTTCAACTTCGACTTATCTTATTCTCTCTAGCTGAACTAGGGTTCAGTTAATTCTCAAAAATTCTAGAAAATTTTCCACTTCTATGTAACGTTATTTTCAAATTAATTCCTTTTATGGTCAAGATTTGCTATTGTCTCTTCCCCTTCGTAATATGTCTGTCTCATTATAATTTTCTCTATTTCGCTTCATTAAAAATTGGCCCCTTTTTCTATGTTTTGTAATGAACGAATTTAACGAGAAAGGGACATAGAAAAATAGTGATGACAGATGAAATGTCGTGTTGTGGTGCAATAATTAGGTAAGTATTTATTTATTTACCTTTATAATTTGATTGTTATTTTTATTAAAAATTCTAGTGTTTGTATTATGTTTGCTAATTATTGTGTCTTAATTGTTTGTGATGTGAAATTTGTATATGTACATACTTGTCTAAATGGTAAATTACAAATTCGAGTTTTGTTTACATTTCAAAATCTATATAATTTTAACAATTTTCTATTTACAGATATACGAAAATTCAAAATATACAACAAGTTGACAGATAAAGCGATTTTAAAGTGACCATTTCATTAGATAAGTATTCTATCAAATTTTTACATAAGATTTGTTTCTTTTAGATGATTTTTGTCGTTTTAGGTTGATGGGCCTTTTCGTCACGGAACAAATACCAAGCCCCCCATAGGCACATGTATAATTGTGTTTCCCTATTAGTAGCGTAATTAATTACTTAAATGAAGTATATGGTCTTACGATTACAACTCTAAAACTATACCAACCACGAGATACGGAGCAATAATTGATGCGTTCTTTATTGCCCCAACTTAGGAAAAAATTATTCTCCTATTAGCAATGGCAAAAGAAATATCCAAATTGGTCCACGCGCTACAAAGCTAGGTTCCACTCCCCCCACACCCCACAAAAATTTTTTTCTCACGGTATTAACCAGGGAGCATACTCTACCCAACAGAAAAAGGATTATTCAAATCGGTCTAGCCGTTACGAAGTTACAAGAGCCCGTATACGTTGGATAGTACCAGATACCATCTATTGTTACAACGACTAATATTGAAATCACATGTATGACATTGCCAAAGGGGTCTTGGCACACGGCACATCTTCCTAAAATAGGACAATAATCTTTGATGATAATGGACAGTCAGCAGATTTCCAGTCTTGATCTAGGCATACTTCTAGTATGACTGGACAAGCGGGACCGACAGCAATCTTGGTATAAATGAATGCCAGCGAAGTTCCAACTCATTAGCCGTCGTAAAATTGCAGGCCTGATTTACGACTGCGACTTTTTTTTATTCAAAAAATTATAATTTCAATAAACATGCATTCAATAAGAAATGATAAAAACCATAGTTGGTTTAGGGGAAGGGAGGGCAATATGGAAGGAGCGGGTAAGATGGAAATTACCTATAAACCAAAAAACACGTGACGCATCCATGTTGACTTCACGCACAAAGTTCAGTTCGGTTCGCGCCAGCAAGTGAAGAGCACTGTTGTTTTGTTTATTCGACGCCGTATTATTATAAAAACGTAGGATTTTTGCAGTGAAATTGTTTGTAAAAGGTAAGTAATATTACTTTTTTGTTTTGCCAGTAGATATCTACTAGGTATCGATTGTATGAATTGATATCTATCATAAGAGATAAAAGTAAGGTTACTGATTTTTCGGTATACTATTATTAGAACCGACGAATGGGCAAGTTGGAAATTTCAGAAATTCTAACAAGTTCTGCATTCAAAGCCACAATTGAAGAGAAGGAGTTGAAAAAGAAACCAAAATTAAATTACAGGCAAGATATCAAAGAAATAAAGAAGAAAGAGATGACTATAAAGGAAGGGGAAAGGAAAGGGAAAGGGAAAAGCAAAAAGAACAGACAAAATCGAGGAAACTTCAAAAGAAGATGTGTTTTGCCTGTTTTGTGGAGAACAATACATGGAACCACCCACAGAAGATTGGTTACAATGTGTTATATACTTCCTTTGAGCATATAGATTATGCTAGCTCTGTGGAGGAAGGGTTATGGGTAAATTCTTTGTCGGGCGCCACGCAGTTTTAGAGTCTGCGAACTCAAATGTGGCTGGAGTGGAATATGCCAAAACAAAAATTCAAAAAAACAACTTATATATATTTCACAAATTATAAATTTCATAAACCTCCTAATACGAACTTAAACTCTTAATTTAGCACCTCTAATATCAATCAAAACAAAAGATGAAAATAAGGAAAACAAGAGAACCGTGAACGAAATCTTCACTTAATTTAATAACAAAATTACTTATCTTCCCTGTCTTGGACTCCTTCCTTATCTGTTAGCTTCCTTTTGTCCGCTATGCTTCTTCTCCTTAATTTCCCCCTTTGACCTTTGATTTTATCTAGTTGTTTGCTAAATTCTTCTTAAAAACTTCACTTTTATTCCGATGCGCTGATATTTTTTTCCAACTTTTTTCTTGACCTTTTTATTTTATTTTGTTGACTTTTATCCGCACACTTCTATCACAAAAACTGTCACTGGACTGTCCGCTTCACCTACCAAAGTGGGTGGTTTTATAAATTAGTCGCCCCTATTACATATGCCGATTTCAGGGGATATTCTTCCAATACGGGGAAATTGCATAAATTTAATAAAATTAAATTCAATATTTTTGAATAAAAATGATCTCTATGAATTTTAGAGCATTTTTGTCTAGTTGGAAAAATTCTATTTCGACAGGAAGTCCACTAAATCTGCGTTTTTGTCGGAAGTTGTCATCCGGTTGCACGTGCTTCGAAATGTCTTTATTTCATCGTTCTATGTTTTTAATAACAAACCACCTCAAACTTTGGGTTTCGAACAGCCCTATAGGTCATACGTTTATCTTCGGAAAATAAAGTTTATGTTTTGATTTCGGTTGATTTATTTCGAGGTTAAGTGGACGGCTTTTGCGTGTCTCCAAGGTGTCGTGTGGAAGCCCAGGACAGGTAAGTACTTCAAAATGATTTATATTACTATTATAATTAATTTGCAAGTGAAAATTTTTTAATATTTGGTTCTTTTCAGGTTTAACAAAAAAATTGCCTTCGCTGACTTTTTTTTGGCTTCACAACATACGTTAAGGTAAATATCGAGATTATTTTTCTTTTCTTTTCCCTTCTTAACTTAATACAATAAAACTATCTAAGTTTCCAATAATTTTCCTTCCTTAACTTAGTCAGATTGAAATATGTAAATTAACTAACTCCTTTCTTCCTCTAAATTCAAAAGTTAGAACTAGTTATATGCATATACTCTATTCTTCTTCTAATGTTCAGTTTAACGTTTTAGCAATTTATTAATGGTATGTTTTAATTGAGTTTTATAATTTTGCCAAAATGCTTATAACTTAGACTAATAATATTTTCTTTTACTATACTAAGCTAAATATGCTTTAACAATTCAGTTTTACCTATACTTACGTTAGCTTATTATCAAATAAATACAAAGATTTATGACTATGATGATATTTCAAAAATGTATATACTCGCCCTAACTATATTAATTATTAAACCTATCCGAATTCCAATAATTCATTAATTGTAAATCTATTTTCTTTTACAGAATGATATTCGCCATCAGAAATCCAAGGAACGTAAGTAAATGAAAACTTAGTTTAATTCGTACGTTTTCTTCTTAGGTCCTCTTAAAATGGTGAAGAGTTAATCTATGCCAGCAAATGCAACAGTCCACATAGGTGAGTACAATACTTTTAGCATATATCTTCTTTCAGCTCATGTGCGACACTTTCAGCAGGTAAGTAATTACAATCATTCCAGCATATCCTGAAGCCTCTAGTACGATTATGCCAATGCGCAACTGAGTGAGAATGCCGTAGCTTATACGAGAACAAAACTGGATTCCAGCCATTCCAATTCAATTTTAATGCTTGAAAGAGGAGATACGAGGCCACTTCTTCTCCTGACCAGGTACGTATTTAATGGTTTCCTAATTAGTCTGTAAGTAAACAAAAATCAATTGCAGCACCACTTCAACATTGGCATTTCGGACAATACACTACACAAGTAGGTAAAAATTAACTTTTGGTTCTCCTGTTCCCCTCTCATCATTTCTACTTTCAGGATGCAGCTATAGAAGACAAAATAACGTAACAAATATCCGTCGTGTTGTGGTTGGGCATATGAGCTGTGTACTGATACAGAAGATGGCTGTTTCGCACGTATCAATCGCAATATTTAAAGTTATCATATACATTCTACCTTGCCATCATAAGCTTTCCATTTTGCCTTCAGTATGAGGGCCAAATGGAATATGTCAGAGTTTTACTTTAAACGCGAGCACCTAAAAAATGGTGCTACTAAGTTAGGTTAATGATTGAAAGTAAAATTGTAAATTGAAAAAAAGGAAAACTTTCATTAGGGTTAGGTTAAATAATTTGGCACCTGATGTTTTAGCGATTTCCTCGACAGATATGTCAGAGAAGTCGATATCATCTTTAGCAATTGCTACTAGAGAGATGGAGTGCAATTAGAGCTGACATTTTAAATAATTTAATCCAGTTTTTAAAAAAGTCGACGCGTTTCAAACAAAACTTATTTTCTTATTTTCTTAGGTTTGTGAGCTTTTTGCGAGCTGCGAAGTGGAATCATTTGTAATGAACTTATAAGCCCAAAGTATCTACTACATTTTTAATTTAAAAGTAGCGGATTAGAAGCTAATATTCATATCGTTTTTGCGCGTTTGAAGCAAACATGTTTAATAAGTCATATTTTGATATGTTTTCTGAAACATTAGTGTTTTAGTTACGTTATTAGTACGTGCATGCTAAAATTTTTGATACGAATCACTGTCAAGTTCGTAAGCTAACTGTTTCAAAAAAATATATCCCGCGAGTATTTAGTGACCGTAGTAAACGGCGGAAAATAAAAGACTTACGGAAGCAGATACCATGGTCAACATTAACTTATGCCGCCCAAATGGGTTTACGGGTGAAGGACATTCACTAGGTAACTACAACGGAAGCTCTCTATCAATATTGATGAAAGCCGATCTATACCGAAGACAATACAACATAATTCAAAGAGGAAGCAAAAAAGTCTAATCTTGTTATTCTTTAATACAAAAAGCAAAAGCCGGATTCATATCGTGCTACAGATACTACTTTATAAATATCTAGATGAAGTTCTACTAAACCTTTCCGAAAAAGGAAAAGAAAACTTAGATCTTATAACGAAGTGGGGCTGCGATGGCTCTAAGCAAGCGCAGTTCAAGCAGAAATTTCAAAATAATAGACCTATAATAGACCAACGATATTACCAAGAAAGAAATTAGCTTCACAGTTAATCAAGTTAAAAACTTTATCAGAATAGAAGCGCCAGTAGCCAATGGTGTTTTGAAGGTTAAACACAAGTTTTCATCTACTGTAGTCGATGCCAAAGTCTGTAATGCGGTAATATACACATTTTCTACAATGCGTTGTTAAATATACTACCCGATATCCAAAGATTTCAACAAATTGGAAACAAGAAGAATAGAAAATCCTGATACTTTTAAATTTGGATTATCTATCCTTCATGCAAGAATAAGAGCTTTTAAGTTGGTATTGCATTTGTCCTACAAAATACCAATGAAAAATGGCAATCAAGATCTGAGACCGAGAAGCAGTCAGTAGAAGATAATAAAAAGAGCATACAACAAGCATTTAAGGAAGAGATGTCGCTGTTAGTTCACATAACAAAGGTCAGGTTCGCAAACACTAATGACGACAAAACTTCGCGCCAATTCTTCTCCGATCCCGAAACAACTTCAAGAAGAACTGGAATGAACTTAGACCTTATATAAATGTCAAGTGACCATAAGATACATACTTAAAAATTGGCAATCTTCTGTAGGAAAGCTGCGGAGCTTTATGTGAGGGTATATGGAATTGCATCCAATGACCCCTACTGTTCATAAAATATTGGTTCACAGACCAACAATTATCGAGTATGCCATATTACCGATTGGGCAGCTTTCGGAGAAGCGGCTGAAGCTCGTAACAAACATTTCCGACAGTACAGAATCAATTTCGCAAGGAAGTTCTCCAGAACATCCTAAAACCTTGATGTAATTAATAGATTACTATTTAGTTCAGACCCATTCCTGTCATGTTTACGGCCTTCAGCAAAACGAAACCGAAAGCCATTCTCAAAACAGGCTTTAGAGTTCTTTTTGCCAATGAAAATATTTTTTTCTCAAGAAGAAAGTACAAGCCAGAGCTTAGAGGAAGAGTATGTGAGTACTTCTGATGAAGAAAATAAATAAATATATTGTTATTTAAGTGAATACTCTTTTTCTTATATTACCCTCTTAATTTAAGAACAAATAAATAAATTAAAAGTTCTTATGTCTAAAGTATGATCAAGGTGAGTAGCAAAATGTCTCAGCTATAAAAAGTAGGATAACCTAAAGCTTTAGTCGCACAAGGATAAGTGCTTTTGCTTCCAATTCAATGCTTCGAGCTATTGTAATTATTACATACATAATAATACATGACCTATTAATAAATAAATAATACATATTTTTAAAGAAAATTATTTTTGTCACTGTGTAAAGCCTCCTCATTACGTTATTGCTTCGGATTTTCTTCTTAATGTAACTACATTATCCTGTAAAATTCATTAAATCCTTTCTAAGAGTCACTTTAAGGAGTACAGACTTGTTTTAAAATCGCTTTGATATTAATCTCAGTCATCACAAAGGGCACGTACGTGAAAATCTATGATAATTTTATCTTATAACCAATCTAACAGGAATTATTCATCAACTGCACTAATCTTATAAGGGCGGAAGAAAACTTCAAAGCAAAAGCTTTCCTGAATCTATTTTCAGGTTACCATAGATTTGTAGGTTTAAAAGTTTACAGACGAAATAGCTTGTTAAAAAATTAAGTTTATTCTCAAATCGTTATCGTAATATTTGCGCTCCAACACGTTTTAATTGCCAATAATTTTATTAGAAAACTACCACTTAGAAGTCGACGATTGCAGTTTTATTTTGTACGATGTTCTCCATGTTAATATAGTATAAAGTTCAACAGACTTAATACTGGCCATAATTAGTAAAACTTACGCTCAGGGAACCATGGGAATCAGCCTGTCAATAAGGTTCTAGCAGACTGCCATTAACATCGCAGATTATCAGCAAAGCAAGAACCGAAATTAATTCCTTCTAATTTGTGCTGTGGTTTGAAAGCAATTTCTTAACTAATGATGAACTCAAAATGTCCAACTTTTAGTGATAGGAGAGGGGAAGTTGTTAGAAGTTGTAGAATCAGGAGGAATAATTAATCGGTCCAAAGTGATGAATTTTCAGAGATTAAAGAAACGATTATAAATTTTAATTGGAATATAATGGGATAATTTCCTTGTGAAAATATTTAGAAGTAATTTTGAATAAAATTGAATTCTTAGGTTTCCCTTTAGAGAAGGATAAAAAACAGTTTTGAGATATTTTTATTATTGAAGTGAAACTTTTTATGGGACACTATATGAGTATTGGCATAAGAGTAAACTCGTAGAGCTAACAAAATCTGTTAAACTCCTTTTCCTTTTCTAATTACCATTTACTTAATCAAAGAGTGAGAGGGCGAAAAAATTATACGAAGATTCGCACAAAGAGATGACGACTACTCTAGATGCAAGCTCGGAAGCTGACCTGAACATGAGCATTGGTGGTGTAAACAAACCAAAACTTGTTACAATAAAGAATAGGAATAGGTTGGGGAATTTTATTTTTTCGTTCTATTTCTGCCACTACCTTTAAAGTCTTAACTTGATATTTACTTGACGTGGACCTACAAATGTTCTGAACATGTGGTCATGATGAAATATTTCTCAATTACAATTTTCATGTATTTTAATGGAAAGAATCTCTCTTTTGTTCGTTTTGTTGAAGTATTGAGGTTAGGATGCGTCAATGACATCAGAATTTCTCTTCAATTTTGGTTAAGACAGTGTGCAGTTCTACACCCCACGAAATAATGATAAGTTCATGTCATTATATTTGATAAATATGCATGTTATTGTGAAAAATTCGCCAGCACGTTGTCAGAAGCTGATTATATATTTTTCGTATTATTAAATATTTTACTTAAAACAATAATATTATATATTAAAATTAATTACAAAAATATTTTCAAAGGAAAATATAAGATTACCTCAAAGAGAGGTGCGAAATAAAGATAAGTTCAACATTATTAAATTAAAAATTAAAAGTAATTAAATAACTTAATTAAGAAGCTAATACGTGGTGTGTGATCCTTTCTTTGTGATTACCTGAAAAATGCGGTCGGGCATAGGGTCAATTAATTTCCTAATTAAATTAGGGTCAGTCTTTCTCCAAGACCGTTCAATTTGACTCTTAAGTTCGATAACTGTGGTAAACTGCTTCCCGTTGCGGTAAACATCGGATGCCAGATTGCTCCAAAGTTTCTCAATGGGATTCAGATCAGGACTTTGGGATAGCCAGACCAAAGTCCTGATATTTTGTGAATCCAACCACTCAGTCACACTCTTTGCCGTATGAACAGCGACGTTATCATGCTGGAATATGAAATTTTTTCCAGCAATTCTTTTACCGCGCTCACTTAGTACCGTCTGCAGTACTTCCTTGTAGCTATTAGCGTTCATTCTACATGTTATGTTAACAAGAGGCATTGTTCTATTATACGCAAACGCTCCCCAGACCATGACACTACCTCCTCCAAAATTTCGACTCATTCGGACTTCTTTTTCTTTCCGGATATCATGCCAGTAATATTGGCAGGCATCTGGTCCATCCACATACAATTTTTTTTTATCACTGAAGATGAGAGAGCGCCACTTTTTCTTTCAGGACATGTGGTAACGTGCAAAACTAACCTGATCTCCTTAGGAGCCGAAGTCAAGGCAGGTTTCTTCTTGCGTTTGGTGTTAACGAGGTCTGGGGAGGCTTGTAAAATCTGCTGGAGACGTCTTGTAGTAACAGGTACCTGAAGGTCACCTTTTATTTGTGAAGCAGAGATGCCGCTTTGCTTAGCCTTGGTAGTTATAAGGCGTTTCTGGCGTTTGGTCCGGATACTTGGACGACCTGGAGACTTTTTAACCCCGCACTTTTCTCCTAATTTAACAAAATTATTCACTGCGCATAGGGATTTGTTAACGATCGTCGCTATTTTCCTATGTGACAGTCCTCTTTCTTTATAAAATTTAATTTTTTCTTTTTGAAGTTCGGTCAAAGCTGTACCGCGTCCCATTTCAGCTATAAAAAGTATTTTTTGACAAATAAATATATAAAATATAATGAATTTTATTACCACGTTTTCTCAAAAGATAAAATCTGTTAATCTGATAATAAATTTTTTTTCAAAAAATACTAACAAATTAATTTACGAAGGACTGAACTTATATTAATTTCGCAAAAATTAACAAAGATTCTGTAATATTCACACCATTTGCCCAGACTAAACTGAATGCATTTGTTTCAAATAAAAAAACCCTAGTTCAGATAAGAGAAAGAACCACTACGCCATCAAGTTTCTGACAACGTGCTACCGAGTATTTTACAGTGGCAAACATATTTATCAAATACAATAACATGAACTTATCATTATTTCGTGGGGTGTATATGTGTGCAAGGATTTTTTTCATATGTGGTACAAAAATAAATTAATTAATGACGACACGCTTGGTGGTAAAATTACCGAACTGTCATGTTTTCCGGGCTTGTATCTAGAGTAGGATGTGATTTTACACTCACTGACAATTTTTGCATAACATAAAAAGTTTCACTTATGACGTTGTTAGTTTTTGACTGATGCATAATTTTTTTACTTTAGAGCAATGTTTTATTAATCAATTACAATAATTGCTCTATTTGTCAGTTTTCAAAGTAAATTAAAAAAGCCGCAACTCACGTTAAAAATAAATCTTCTGCGCGAAGGAAAGAAAGTGGTGTTATAAAAGAAGAATTCAAATATTTAGCCCAAGAAATCAGTTTTAGGCTTTTCATAAGATTAACACAAAAAGTTATATATATATATAACTTGAATCTCCAGGGAGAGGAAAAGAATCAAATCAGGGATATTTCGAGTTATAAAAATTCATCTCTCTGGAAAATACTCTATAGAAAAATATTTATTTGAATTACGGCGGCAAAAAATACAACAAAAGTACCCAGAAAAATATCGCTTTTCTTTTAAATATTCAGTAACCTTTTTTTGTGTTGTGAAAGAGCATTTCTCTTTTTCAATAAAATCTTTCACTAAATTTAAAGACATAGTCAGGAACATTTTGTCTGGAGTTCCCAAAAGTTCTTAGCTTTTCAATTGGGGGAGGGTTAAATATACTCAAATGTCGGTACAACGGTAGACGTTTCGCCTTCGTCATCACCTTCATCTGATTCTATAAAAACGTTTTCTGTATCATTATAATTTTTATTTACCCTTGATGTATATAAATTACCTGTTGCACTACGAATACGTTTTTCTAATAGCCTTGTTAGAACACCGTCCTCTGTAGCATATTCTGTTGCACTCCCCCATTATTACCGTGAATATAGTCTTCGAATTATCCATATTTCAAAGAGCTTTATACGGGACTCGTAGTATGCAAGAGGTAGCAAATCTTCTTCATTCCAATATTCAAAGTCTAGTAACAGTGCGTATGTAGGAAGTCCCCCCCCCCCCCCCCGGAAATAATTGACAATTGTTTGTTCTTTCACATTGGCATTCCATGTTTTGCTAAGGTCTCTAACATCGTAGTAACGTAGTAACGTCTCAGTAATGTTGCTTAAGATTTTCAGTGAGAGGTCAGTGGTTGTGAAACAGAGGTCATGTTGGAAGGATAATATTCAAGTTTGATGTTTTTTAGTTTTTCTTCTATGTTGTTCGGATGTACAGGACAGTTATCCACAAAGATAAATTTTTTTCTTTTCTGAGAAACAAACTTTTTGTCAAAGTTCCAAAGCCACTTTTCATAAATGTCACTTGTCATCCACACCTTTCTCTTATGATCGTTATCCACGTCAAATTATTTAATACCCTTGAAACAGTGCGAATTTTTTGATTTTCTAATGACGAGCAATTTCAACTTTTCTGCCCCCGTCATATCACAAAAAATCATAATCTCCTCGATGGTTTTGTCCCCCAAAAATTTTTTAATCCTAAAGCATAGGCAAATTCTTTCGCCTTTTACCTAATAATGGCAAATTATTATCACTTGTCACAGTAATCTATTTAATCATTGATTCATCAATATCATCATGTGCAGGTTGTAAGTCTTTTTCGCTTATTACTAACACTATATTCATTGCTTTCTTCTAATAGTAAATGCTGGTATTTCAAAATTGTCGATAAGATGTTGGACGGAATTTCAAATTATTCAGAAATATCCTTTTTTTTAATCAACTTTTTCTACTTCGGCAATCACAAACATTTTTTCTTTTAGGGATAAACACTTCAAGTTTCGCTTTATAATTTTGCAAGCGTATAGTACAGTTGTTATATACATATATAGATTTTGGCGAGGGATGAAAATAAATATATGGGAGGGGGAGGGGGTTCTATCTCCACCACCATCCAAGTACATTTTTCGTGGTGCAGACGTTATTAGACAGTTAGTACAGTTGCGTTAAAGGCTGCGAAATCTTTGTTACGTGGGTTTAACAAAATAAATTTTGAAACTTTAATTTTGTGAAAAACCATTTACTTTTTCATTTCAACCAAAGATATTTTAAAAATTTGTGATATATTGTATGTTTTTTTACTTAGATTTTAAGATAGTGGCCAATGTATTCCTTTTCAAGAGTAATTTCAAACAAACAAAAATCTCATACCATTCACAATGTAAATGACGAAACGTACTCTTCATACCTGGTTTTCTAAGAAAAAATTTTAACCGCATTCTCTTTGTGTTAAATTTTGGTTCCAAAAAGGATTTGGTTTTAATAGTACTGAAAAAAGGAAGTCAAACTAATTAGTTAAAATATTTTTAAAATGCCCTCTGCCATTTTGAATGCACAGAAGGGCTCTTTTCCTCATGGATGTTTTTAAGTCAATTGTTGTTAGACTTTATTTTATTTGATTTCCGCCTTCTCAAATTCTTGTTTTGAGTTCATCTCTTGTTGCGATTTCTGACCCATCTACTATTTCTGTCAACAAATTAAAATCAAGTGGGGTTAAGCCGCGAGAACGAGCATACCACGATCGCCACCTTTGAAAAGGCTTAATTTTCAAAAGTGCATAGATTTTTACATAGGATGTAATCAAATTTGTTGGTTCTTTTTATCCACACCCTATTCCTTGTTGCTCTGAAAGAAATGGAAGTGCAGACACAAATTAAAAAAAAATTTGATCTCATTCCCCGTAAAATCTGAAAACTTTCAGTACCCTGCCATTTTTCCGTCTAACTATTTGCGAGTAAATTATGCTTAAGTTTTAAAAAAGCAACGTTTTGGACAAAAGTCGTTTATTTTTGCCGAACAAATACGAATCTGCAATTAAAAATGAGGGTCCCATTAAAAAAATAAACTCGAACTTTTATGAGCTTTACAGCCCACCCAAAGAAAAAGTGACACTCACCCTTCAACACTTTAACACCTTTTGTCTGAAACTTCTTTCCTAGAAAAGCTGCCCTTCAGAGAGAAACGCAAGTTTCACTTTAAAATGAACATACTGTGAACATATTATAATGCAGAGTATTCATGTGCAAAAATTAAGGAACTGATAGATCTAGGCGAGAAAAAAAAATGTATGTAGGGAGGGAGGGGGGGACCTATGTTCACCGCCCTCCAAGCTTTAGGAGTTTGAAATTTGTTTACGATTAAATTGACAGTCTTACATTTAACGAATTTCTACAATTTTATTGCTTTAGAAGTTACTATAGCAAAACCAATTAATATAGACGTTACTTTTAAAACCAATTTAAAGTACACATGACCAAACGTACAGTTAATATCTGCCCTCCTAAGAAAAAAATCTACCAGCCTCCTGAATCGTTTATCTTTTTACTTTTGTATTAAAATTTGAGAATCCTAAAAGGAATGGGATTTTTAATAGTGCTAAAAGGAAAGTTAAATTAATTAGTTAAAATATTTTCAAAATGTCCTCCGTCATTTTGAATGTACAGAAGACCTCTTTCTCTTTTTAAGTGAATTGCTAGATTTTCTATCATTTTCTTTGAAAGAGCTGAGAAACCAAAAGAAGTGCATAGATACAATATTGTGCAACATATAAAGAAAAAAGACTCCGAGGCTTCTGCGCTTCAAGTAAAACCTTGCCGAACTTTCTCTGCCCAGTTAATTTCCAATTAATAAACAAGGTATTATGAAGAGGGTGTAAGCATTTTGCAGGTGAAATTCTGAAACTTTTTAATCACGTAAGCTTTTATTTGAAGTTTAACGGATTTTGAGATATTGAAATTTTTTGGAATTTTTCGAAAAAATGGGATCGATATGTATAGGAGTGAATGATACAATCGTAAAGCGTAAGATTAAGGTGAAATAAACCAATCTTGTTTCTTTTTAGAAAATTTTATTGTTATTTAATGTGTCAACTTTTCGGGTCTTGTTGTGAACCCCTCGTCAGGAGCTGTAATATGTATACAGTCTATAACTTAAAACAATGTTAGTTGACGTTTACCTTTTACAGTTCTTATATGTAACTAAGGGTTTAGATGGAAGAACAACGAATATCCGAAAGTTAAAAATCCGAATTAATATCCGGAAAAATATTTGGGAAAGTAAGACAATTCCGTCAGCCAAAATCCCGTCAGAAGAAATGACCAATAGCTTTTGAAAATCCTGTTTTTAGTTAACGTAATATTTGGTTCCCGCCAAATTTCATTTAATCTTATTGTTACTTGTTTTAATAATTTGTTTGCTTTGTTCAAAAGTTCATGAATTACAAATTTAAAAAAATATTTTATTTTCCTCAATGTATGTACTTCACGTGGTTTGCAGTAAAATTGAACAAAATAAACATAGGTAGATAAAAAAATTAATGTTCAACACAGTTCTATATTTAGAGGAATGTTTTTGAGACAGCAAATTGTCGGCCTTTTTATTTTTTCTTTTAATAGTCTTTTCAAGTTTTTATATTTAATGTTTTAATTGCAATTCTTTTTGTAAGTACCTCTGAGATTTGTATAACATTACTGGACTTTTGCTATGATCGTTCTATAAGTTTTCAACAGGTGTTAACTTTGACTTTATCTTGTTCTGAGAAGATTGCATCCTCTATACAACAAAATTCAGGTAGATACTGAGACAGATTTTATTGTTTGAGTTTTGTTCCAAATAAATAATATCTATGAACCCAATGCATAATTTCATCACAGCTCAACCCCAAATAACAAATAGCTAAAGATATTTGTTACCACGAATGCTAAGCTTTTTACAATTTATATTATCTAACTTCACCTGTCCGTCCGACGTCAAATCTTGCAATCCTATTTTGATCCACTGCTGACATCCGATTGAGCTGAAATATTGCATATGTATCGAAATCCGATGACAATGCAATATAGAATATTTAATATTGTTCCAAATCCAATATGGCGGACGGCCATGATGGCGGATAACTCTTTTCTTAACTACCCCTTTGATATGGGTATCAAATAAAAGGGTTCGAAGAGTAGAATCAGATAAACTATATGAAGTCTTGCTAATCCCAATATGCCTAACGGCCCATGATGGCAGCTTACCATTTTCTCCACAACGCCCTTGACATGGGTATAAAATGAAAGAGTTGGATAAGTAGAGTACGATGAGTTACTTGCCGACTTTCTAAACCCAATATGGTGAACGCCTTAAGACTCTGGATTTCCTTTTGCTTCACAACCAACTTTTACATGGGAATCAAATGAAAGGGTTTAATAACAGAATGTGATGAGCTACGTGACGTTATTCTAAACCCAATACCTTATTCTGTACAAAGGTTTTGACAATGTGACGTAATTTTACATCTAATATGGCAAAAGTTTCAAGATGGTGGGAGGTTTTAGTTTTTTAAGTAAGGACGACGCAATAAATATAAAACTAAAAAAGAATAAAATAAAATAAAAGTTTTTTAAAACACAAGCTGAATATTCCCCACAATAATAAACTATTCTCTTACCTTTACTTACTGCTGAGGAAAATTTTAGCTTCAATATTTTAAACCTTAAAAAAACAATAAATTTAATAAAAGCATGTCGCACATAGCAGATTTGATCCTAATTTGCAGTGTGTCGTTTCTCAACTACTTCTAAGGAACAAAGGGTCTAAGTCTTATCATTCAAGCATTGGTCAGGTTGTTTAATTTTGTTTGAAGATCTCATAAAATACGCAATTTACCAATATGCTTAGTTAACGTTCTTTAGATGTGATTTTCTCAACGGCACGTACTACCTACACATTGACGGGATTCGGTGCAATTCTTACATAGCCCACATATTCTAAATCATGCAAAAGAGTTTCATATAAATCTGGCAAGCTGTATACTGTGCTCAATCTCGAAATGTGAATTCATAATCACCATTCATTGCCTAAGTTACATTACCCTTGGACTAATTAGGTATCTGCAGACAGAGATTAGCATTAGATTTAATCTGAGCAAAAGAAAAAAACTAGTTATACGTTGAAGGTATTGAGGAAAAAGAGAAAAATGTCTCAGGAGTACTCTTCTATAATATTTGACGACATGGATGTGTAAATATACATACGGAAGCTGTCAAAAAAGCAATCCCAGAGAACAAATTACCTTACTACCTCCTCGTGCTAGACTACATTACAATAGACATGGTCGACATATTTTCAGACGATTAAAGGAATTGCTACTCTTTCAACAAATAATTTCAAAAAAGTTTCAAGCATTTTCGAACGTATCCCTGTTGAAGTGTGCCAAGGAACCCATTTGTGAAATTTAATGACCCGACTTGTCACTAAACAAGGACACAATATTGATAAAAATGATGAATGTTCCCTTAAAAACATCCTTACTTACGACAATTTCAAATTGATTGGAAATCTAATAAAGTGCTTCCGAAAAATGGATTAATAAAGTGCTCCGGAAAACTGGATCAAAACTGCTATCCTTCTTTAAAGGATTTGATAATACACATTTTACTGACCTTGCCAATATCACTCTACCCGTAGCGGAGTTTTTCAATTCATAGGCGGTTGAAGAGTTGGACGAGAATTAAAATGGGTAAACAGCGTCTTTCAGGACCAGCAACCAACTGGCTGATAAATTGCATAGAAATCAGTTGCTGATAAGTTATCATGGCGAGGCGTAACATCTGCGTAATTAGAAATTGCACAAAGTTTTGTTTGAAAATTAAAAATGAACATTTCCGTAGCGCAATCAAATAAAAATGGAATTACATTAGTAATTGATGGATATATGTACCATTTAGAAAGAAAATATAAAGACGCGTTTCGGTAGGTTTGTGCAAACCGAAAGAAATCTATGTGTAAAACACGTGGAAGTACTACACTTTCTAATGAGGAACATAAAATCGTTAAAGAGCCTTCAGAACACATTCATAACCCCTACGCATCTAAAAACGAAGTTCAAGAAATCAATTTGAGTGTAAAAAGAAATGCCAAATCAAGTGGTCAACCACTCAAATAATAGTAAACAGTGTCGTTGAATGTACAAAAAATTGTAGAGTATACTTACATACTTCAGCACAAAAACAAAAAATTCGTAGGGTACGGGCTGCTAATTCATATAAAATAGTTTTACAAAAAAAGTTGAACCGACTTTACAAAAAGCGCTAAAATGCATAAAATAATTTTTAATTTTATATCTATTACGACATTTTGAAGTCGGTGCAAATCAAACAAACCAAACATACTACCAACAAAATATTTAATCGTCATTTCTTATTATCCCGTAAGCTGAAACATTCTTGTAGTATTATGTATTATTTTCAATTGTGGTACTGTAGTTGTTTTATTTGTTTAATTTGCACCGACTTCAAAATGTCGTAATAGATATAAAATTAAAAATTATTTTATGCTTTTTGTGAAGTCGGTTCAACTTTTTTCTTTAGAACTATTTTATTTTTCACTTCTTAGTGTCTTCTACTCTATACAACGAAGAAAGAACCATCCAAATCGGTCCACGCGTTAAAAAGATAGGTTTAACCCCCTACCCCACCTCCAATCCACTAAAATCTTTTTCTCATGGTATCATCAAGGAACATACTCTACCCAACAGAAAAGGAATCATCGAAATCGATCCACGCGTTACGAAGTTACCACCCCTACCCCACCACCACCACAGGACCAAATTAATCTCCTATTAGCAATGGGGGAACACACTCTATACAACAGCAAAAGAACCATCCAAATCGGTAAACGCGTTACAAAGTTAGGTTCCACCCCCCTTCCCCACCCCTACCCCACCAAAATTTTGTTTCTCCTGGTATCAACCAGAAAGAACCCAAAAGGAAAAGAATTATCCAAATCGGTCCACGCGTTACGAAGTTAGACTACTCCTCCTCCCACCTAACCCCCCACCATGGACCAAATTATTCTTCTCTTAGCAATGGAGGGTCATACTCTATACAACCAAACCGGTTCACGCGTTACAAAGTTAGGTTCCTCCGCCCACTCGTAGTTGTGCCCGGTCAGACATAAAACAAATAAAAACAAAAAACGCGTCGAACTTGAACCTCTTTGTTTTTGGGAAGTCGGGTAAAAAGAGCCTACTTTTCTAAACGATATCCAGATCCCAAGTCATTTAAAATTTGTAGAAGGAGAATTAATTGTTTCATCAGAATAAAGTTTTGGAACCAATGAAATTATAATACTTGGTACATATATATAGCAGTTTAAATGTTCTGAGTCAAGCTTCGTGTTGGATAATGGATGGAACATTTCACGTTGTCCCCTTTATTATGCGTCAATTGTTTACGATTCATGGAAAAATAAACTCCGAAATCTTACCCTTAATTTTTTGTCTGATGAGTAGTAAAAGCAAAGATGTCTACTTCAAATTTTTCTACGAAGTCTGTCGACTAGCTGTAGAATATAACATTATTTTAAACCAACACGGATTTTATCAGCGATTTTGAAAAAGGTATTTATTCCATCTACTGCTAAAATTTTATTTTCCGTCCTGTTCATTTAAAATATTCCTGCTTCATTTTGGGCAAATTATTTGGCGGAAAGTTCAGAAAGACAAACTTGCATCCAAATACGGTACCGATGAAAAATTTTGCGTTAAGATCAGAAAGGATAAAATGAAATTAAATGTACTGAATTTGCTTTGCACACGAATGATTTTACAGACTTTAGGCTAAATGCAATTTGTTACAATGACCAACTTTAACTAACTAGAACAGGAAGCTGCTCTGTTACTGTGATGCGTATTAAATAAATTAGTTCAAATCAGACAGACGGAGTAACTGGCATTCAAAGGCCTTAATAAATTACATTATAATTATCGAATTTCCTAAGCTAACAAATATTCTTAAGGAAATATAAAAAATATTCTTCCTGCTTTCCGTGTGCTTAAAATGGCTTTTGAAGACATATAAGAACCGACAAAATATCTAAAAAGGCTCATTCAATATATACAAGTCTATTAAATTTGTCATTATGTTTCTTTCAATGTTATAGAATTTTTGCAGAATATCAATTACAGTATGAATTCAACAACGAAATAATGAAATTTATATCTAAAACCGAAATGAATACGCCATTTCATTGGCTTCAATTCAATTATTGATCGATTCAATTTTACAAAATAGTAATGCTTATTTTATTCACAATTCTTTAATGTCCTCATATATTAATTTCATTAGTACCGCTTTATATTTGATCGATTTAATTTAGGTTTGAGATGTTGTTAATTGACAAATAATAGCAATGGTTATAAAATGATTATCATAATCGCATTTATTCCGCACACAAAAATAAAGACTTAATTGGATATTTGGTATAAGTCAGTCGAAATACAAGTTTCACCCTTCCTAAAAAGGAAGCCAATAAATACCGGAAGGAGTAAATAACACTTCTTAGTCGACATCTATTTGCCTTGCGTATAACTTAGGTAGCCTTATAAGAAATCTTTAAATGTGACAAGGCAAGTAAACCCATATACCAATAACAGGTTTAGGCAATGGACTGGTAAACTTATTATAAGAACTCTAGATAACGGCTACCAAAACGTGCAACGCGTTATCTAGGCGTTCCGAATCGGGCGCCAATTTTTAAAGTGTTTTTCTTCGTAGTCACGTGGGATTAAGCTCGCCGGCTCCAGCGTCAAGGCTTCTGAAGAAAACGCCCCGATTACAATTTACTTTTATTCTAAAGTTCTAGATGTCGGTTTGGCCACCGCATGACAACTGCTTGCTGTCGGCCTTGCTCGGTTTTCTAAGCTACACTTCAAAAACTCAATTACCTCCTTAACTGATGTTCCCAGCTGGTCCGCTTGACTGTTGGTCGAAGACTGACTGCTCTGTGGTGCTAGCACTTTTTATATAGTGTTTAGAAAGGACTTATTTCCTACGGTGCTGTTGTCAGGTTTTGTGGCGCTCAATTTGGTATAACTAGTCAGTGTAGATGATTGGGGACGACCTCCAAGTTTTCTTTTATAGACATTATGTTGCCAAACCTGAGGGGATGTCCTATGATGCTAAAGCACAGCCTTGGCAGGAAGAGAATTAAGGATGAGGGAAAGGGGTTAGGTGGTTGAGTGAATAAGGTGTTATTGTACGCCCCGTTTGGAAGTTTCGGGCTCATATGACGAGGAAAGAACAGAAGATAGTAAACTGTTCCATATTCGTGTTGTTCTGCTTAGAAAGATTCCCGCAGCTTGACGGTACGCCCAAATATAAGGGTGGGAGCGGCTTGCAGCTCTTGTATCGCGCGTTGTCGTGCGTCTGCAAGGGATCAGGCTAGCAATTTCGTTAGAATAATAGCCATGCAAATAGCGATAGAGGAGTGAGATACAACCGATATTCCGTCGATGCTCCAGAGAATCAAGGCCCTCAGAGATTGAGGAACCGGCAATAAGTTTAATAGCCTTACGCTGGACTTTGTCTATCGCGGACAATTCGGTGTGCCCGGCCCCTGTCCAAATATGGGAATTATATTCAGGTCTAGGCCTAATGTGAGACTTGTAGATCAGTGCTAAGTCAGCTGGGGTAAAATATTTCTTACATCTTTTTAGAAAACCCAAGCATTTCATCGCACTTTTAGCGATTGCAAATATATGATCAGTTCAGCTAAGATTGCTGGATATCTCAATACCCAAGACGTTTAGCAAGGGCGAATTGGGTATATTCACTCCGTCGACTGAAATGGGTTGGGGGTGAACTGGGCGTTTTTTTAGGGACATTAAACAGCATTGAGTTTTGGATGCATTAAACGTAACACGATTTGCTCTGCCCCAAACGAGGACCATAAAACTGTCGTTGTTTAATGATCTAAACATGCGTTCCCGATTGACTTTTGTAGCATTTCCACATGAATTCATTACAGAAACAAATGAGTACGCGAAATCAAGGGAGCTGTCGTCAGCGAAACTATGAATAGGATTAAGAGTAAGGGATAAAACATCATTAATAAAAAGAACAAAGCGGATTGAACCATCTGACAAAAGCTCTCAATCCATTTTACGAGGGTAAGGCGCAGACCAAATGTTTGAAGTTTGGCTAAAAGGGCAGCATAATAGACTATCAAAAGCCTTTGAAATATCAAGAGCGACGATTTCGGACTTACCACAATTATGTAGACAATGATTCCAACTTTCCGTTAGAGTCGTAAGTAAGCCTCCGGTTTAGCGGCCAGAGCGGAAACCGTACTGGCAATCGTTGGTAAGATGGTTATTTTCGAGATATTTTATTAACTAAGAGTTCATGAGTGATTCAGATATCGGCTGGACATAAGCAAGTTTCCATGCACGTGGAAAAATTTCTGTTGAATATGACAGGTGAAAAAGTTTGCTCAAAGGTTTAGCCAAAGCAGAGGCGCAGCATTTTAAAACCTGGGGCGAGAAACCATCAGGCCCAGCAGCCTTGGACAAGTCAAGTTTCGAAAGTAACCTAAAAAGTTCCCGAGTTCGAAATTGTAGCGGGTTTTGCATCGTGATGGAGATGAAAGTGGTTGCGATGAAGGTGGCAAGTAATTAGCAGCAAACAGGTTGGGCTTGTCCAATGAGTCAGTAAGAACATTCCCATTATAAATGAGTGGCTTAGTGGGTTTGATGTTTGAGTTGGAGTGGTGTTAGTTAGTGTGATGTTTTTGAAGCTATGAGGAATAAATCGATGCATTCCAAACCATAGGATGTTCAAGATATAATCGGTGCTTTTGTTACCGTCTCTCATAGAAAAGCAATCAGACCAATCCAGCTCTCTGAGATATTTATTAAGTTCCGCCCAATCAAAATTTTCATAATGCCACACTTATCTTTTGGTGGCATTTACGTTAGTGGTTGTCAGAGAGGAGGTCGAGAATTGGGCGGTGATAAGACAATTCCGAATTGCCCAAGTTATCAAAACCGAGTACTTCTCTGGATGCGATGTTAGAAATAGATCTAAAAGATGCGCGCTGTGCCCCAAAGTATCAGGAACACGAGTCGGAGACTCACCCAGTTGTTGTAAATTAAAGGACTCACTAACGGAAATGGAGTTGGATCAATTCGTTGAGCCGCACGACCACCATACCATGGGTCCCGGGTTCGAGACCAGATCTCCCCGTGAGCTAGCAGCAATATAAAGAACAAGATTTTGACGTTTCCTCACTTCAATTACCCTAATTCCAGTCCGATCAAAAACCATGCTAAACCATCAGGATTTGGCCTAGGATTTGGCCACATCGTAAAAAAAAATTAAATAAAATTACTCGACGTGTCTTCCAGACAAGAATACCTGTGCCACTGTGTATTGTGGACTTTTATATCGCCAGCAAGAAGATGGTCAATACAACACAAAACGAAAACGTACACCGATACAAGCACTGACAAACGGCATCCACAAATGCGAAGCAAAGCCGCTTCTGCGAGAACAAAGCCAGCAGCAGTGGTATGCCTGCTGTGCTGAACTTTGATCTCAACTAATTCAACAAAATGCTCAGTAGTGTGGACCGGCTAAACAAATTCAATGAAGCACAATTGTACTTCATTAAATGTTGGATGGAATTAAAAGATATAAAATAGTTTTTAAAAAAAAAGTTGAACCGATTTCACAAAAAGCGCTAAAAAGCATAAAATAAATTTTTAATTTTACAGGAAAGGTATCAGCAGAATTACGGTACATTTGTGAAATCGATGTCCAGGATGCGGTGTTTTCTGCAGCTGCAGGAGGAAGCATACCAGTGCATATAGACGACAATACGTTGTTTTCGCCACTAATACAAGATCAAGAATTCCAAAAAACATCAACTCCTCAAGAACACAATAACTCAATAAAATAGGTTTTAAAAAAAAGTTGAACCGACTTCACAAAAAGCGCTAAAAAGTATAAAATAATTTTTTAATTTATATCTATTACGACATTTTGACATCGGTACAAATCAAACAAACCAAACAACTACAACAAAATTAATTAATCCATATTTCTTATGATTCCGTGAGCTGAAACGTCCAGGTAGGATTATGTATTATTTTCAATTGTGGTTCTGTAGGTGTTTTATTTGTTTAATCTGCACCGACTTCAAAATGTCGAAATAGATATAAAATTAAAAATTATTTTATGCTTTTTAGCGCGATTTTGTGAAGTCGGTTCAACTTTTTTTTACAAACTATTTTACTTTTCACTTTTTAGTGTCTTCTACTCTATACAACGAAGAAAGAACCATCCAAATCGGTCCACGGTCTTAAAAGTTATTTTATTTTTTTCTCATGGTATCAATCAAGGAACATACTCTACCCAACAGAAAAAGAATTATCCAAATCGGTCCACACGTTACGAAGTTAAACTACCCCTCCCCCTGCCCCCACCCTAGGCCAAATTTTTGTCTCCTATTAGCAATGGGGGATCATACTCTGTACAACAAAAACTGAACCATCCAAATCGGTCCACGCGTTACAAAGTTAGGTTTCACCCCAACCCCCCATCCCCACCCTACAAAAAATGTTTTTGACATGGTACCAATCGGTGAACATACTCTACCCAATGAAAAAAAAGAATCATCAAAATCGGTCGACGCGTTACGAAGTTATGCCCGGTCAGACATAAAAAAAAATAAAAAAAAAAAATACACGTCGAACTTAGAACCTCTTTGTTTTTGGGAAGTCGGTTAAAAAGAAATGGGTGTGGAACAAGAATTTTTTTCGCACCGTGTTGTCGTATGCAATGCGTGTCAACTAATACAAATCAGTGCTTTCTACATCTTCGTCGCACTTCCATGTCGGACTGGTAAGTGCAATATATTACAGCCTTAAGCATGACACTCCGACCATGCAGATTCATCTCAGGAAATATACAATTCTCAATTCTCTTCCTTATTCCTTTTAAATCTTGCTAAGCTAAAGAGGAAATGTCATTATGTTAACTTTGTTAACTGCGTGAAATCCTACTTGTGCCATCGCACCGCTTTCGTGATTCATAATAAAATGTTGTCGAGATTACTCTGGTGTACCGCAGGGCAGACATCTCGCATCGTTACTTTTTATAATTAACATTAATGTAATATCTTACGCTCTTACGAATATGGAATACTACCTATTATACGTGTGATGGTAAGATTTTATAGAGAATTTTAACTGAACTCGATTGTTCACTGTTAAATTCCGATATTGGCGCGTTTTCACTATTAATCACTTACCTCTGAATGAAAACAGTGCACGATGATATTCATTTTACGTAAAAAGTGTTAGCGGTCGTTCTTTGAGTAGATTGCACAACAATAAGGATTTGGGCGTCTGACTTAACTTGCGCTTTCGTTTAAGGACGATATTGACGTTATTGTCAGTAGGGTTAATGCCTCTTTAGGCTTTATAAAAAGATGGTCCAAAGAATATAACGATCCATACATTATGAAAAGTTTATGCTGTACTCTTGTCAGGTTAATTAGGGAATACGCCAGCCTTTCCCACGCGGTGCACATGAATCGCATCATGGCAGTACAATTAAGGTTTTTAAAATGTGCCCTCCTGGATCTTCTTTCGGGCGACTCTTTTCTTCTGTCTCCGTATCTTGACCCACTTAACCTATAGTCTCTCTAAATACTTTAGAAAAAATAAGACATATTTCTAGAAATGTCTTCGCTTCTAAATACTTGCGGGGCGTGATGGATTCCCCTGAGCTCCTTGCTTCTTTCAAAATCTTAGTCGCGGCGCGGTTCTTCAGAGGGCAAAACTTTCTCCAGGTATCTTTTCTTCAAACTGACTATGGTTTACGTGAGCCAGTCTGGTCGATGTCTCGCTTGTTTAATCTGTGCACTGATCATGTCAATTTTCATAGGTTGCGGAAGAAGGTTAATGTATAGAAGTTTTAATTTGTAAGACCTTTAATGTATTCAGTTATTTGATGAATTTTCGTAAATAAATGCTGAGAGCTGCATTGTAAGTGGTAGTAAAGGGTGATGTAACGAAAGATCATCAGGCGCACCTCACTGTATAAAGTCTAACTCTATCTAACATGAGGTCAGTTCACTAGTTTGGTGGATGAAAGCTTTCCGTGCAAATACTAACTCATATGACGGGAAAAAATTGGCTAAAGACCGGAAACGTAAAGAAACATATTTCATGCACACTCCTGCGATGCAAAACGAAGAAAATTTTAACATTTAAAAATTGAGGTTAAGTTTACAAGTTGAAGTTTCTGGGTAAATTTTTCCCGCCATTTTCCCTACCAAAAAACATCAAAGTTCGTGCACACTAGAGATAACAATTTCCGATGAAGGAAGTGTGTGGAAAGGGAAGTACATCTTTTCTGATCACACTTAAGTCGTCAGAATCTTCAGGGTTATCAACTGTGACTACACAGGGGAGGAGATTCCGAGAAAGCCACCTGCCCAATGTGTAGGTACCACAAAAGAACAGCATCTCCTTCCTACTTTTAGTAATTAAAAAATCTGCTCAGTGGCTGAGGAATTTTTAGTAGTGCGAATCCAAGTAAGTATGGAAAGTAAATGCGGAACCTTAGGTAGGATGAATTCAATAAGCTAGGTATGGAAGGGTTGGTTAACAGTTTTATACTACTAGATTTCCCTAAACGGCTACTACTAAAAAGTCAGTAAAACAATATTCATTTCAATTAATTTATGACACAAAATACTTGCGTGCCTATGTAAAATCGTGTGATTTGAAATGTATGCCGGTATGTAATTCCTCACTCCTTGTCAAGGGTAAATGCCATTGCTCTATTTACATAATTATGTTGACTTCGTAAACATTCTGCGGCCAAGCACAGTAAACTGATTGGAAATGTTGACGACGGGACGATTTGGACGCGTGTAAGACAACTGTTCTGAGATTTTCACACTTCAGAGCCTAAGGAACAAAGCTTTGATGCTTTAGCATGGCTTTATCAGGAAGGGAGTTAGGGAGTAAGTGGAGTGAGTGGAGTTGATTTTTTTTTTTAATTATATTTTAAACACCCACGGGGAGAGCTCGGCTCGAACCTGGGAACCACGGCGTGGTGGTCGTGCCGCTCAACCAATTGATCCCACTACGTCTCCAAACCTACATTTCTAGAATGCGGGTTGATTTTCTTCGCTGCAGTATAAGCTTTTGTATTTTTATTCCTTCATATGAAAATGATAATTAGCGCAATGCATATTGAACTTGTAGCAGTAGTCGCATGAAAATTAATTCTAAAGTTCTTCTTTTTACTGAGTGATGCCAAAGGACCGATCTGATGTGTTTAGAATTGGTTCTAAGTCCAGTGTCTTGAGAGATAGTATCTTTTATTGGGCAATCCTATTTACATTGTCGATAATAAAATTTGTGTTCGTTTCAATGTTTCTAACCAATGTAGGTGTTGCGGCTAGCCGTCAAAATTGCCCGCTAGTTCTAATTAATAAAAAAACTGAAAATTAGGTTTGATAATTCTTTATTTTGCCACATATCCAAGAAGCAATGGTATATGGGACAGTTAGTGACTGCAAGCCCAAGTATTCAAACAAAAGGGTATCAAGCCCAAGATTTGAGTATGCTTTTGATAAGGTATTTAGCGCTCTTTCGTCTAATAAAGGAGAAATAAGTTCTCGAAGTGCCCTTTTTATGTAGGAAATTGGATTATCAATCGATTGCGGGACTCGGGATATTCAGATAAGTGAGACGGAGTTGGATCAATTCTTTGAGCCTTGCCATAGTACCCCGGTTCGAGACCAAGTCTCCCCGGGGGTTTTTAAAATTTAATTAAAAAATCCACTCGCAGCAATGCAAAACAACACATTCAAGTTTCCTCACTCCCCTTATCGTAATTTCCGTTCAGTCTAAGTATTGCTTACGCATCAAAGGGTTGTACCCTAGGCTTTGGCTACATATGTAGTAAAAAAAAAGTTGTTTTATTTGTTTGATCTTGGTTTTTTCTTTGGGTTTTTTTAATTTTTCGGAGTTCCCGCGGGACTTCATCGCCAGGTTTCCAGTGTGGGATTTATCGAATCAATTGGTTTATAGTCTTCGTGAGACTTAAATCGACAAATCTTCACCGTTGGATTAGGCCGCGTGACTTGTATGACAGGTTTTGTATTGTATTGTATGATATATGAATAGCAGAGGTGTCTCGTAAGCAAATGTTTTTGCCATTCCGCGGAACCGGGGTAAGGGAAGAAAACCAGGTCATTCCGTGTATTTCCCGCTGAGATAACAAGGGGTGCGCACGAAATGGGACCCGAAAAAAGTGCTCTGATTCGATTAGCAGGGATAAGAGGTATTTTTAGTGAGTTAAAATCTCACACTACCAGAGACCGTCGGATCTCCTGGTGCCTTTGGAAGATAGAGTTTTACCTCTAGCGCCAAAAATAAATGATATAATGTATGAGATATTAAAGTAAGTCCTCGGTTTTATTGTTATGTTATTATATTGCGATACAATTGTAGGTATGCATTATCTTAGCTATATTTCCGCACAGTTTAGTGCGTTCGTATTCGCCAATATTCTAGTATGTGAAGGAATCCATTTATGCTTAAATTTATATCATTTATCGCAATTTAAGCTGTTTCAAAGTCTAAAATATTGCTTTGGACAAACGTGCCTTTTAGTATTTTAATGTAGTGTTTTTACATATTACCAAACACTTAGATAGAAAATTGATGTGCTGCTAATATGTGAATACTAATTTTGCTGCTATCAACTGTTTTAAACCGCCCTTTTATTTTGTTGACTTCAGTTATTACCTTATTTAATTCACTCGTTATTAAGTTGATTTTCTTCGTTGAATGGCTTTCGGTGCCATTATATTTAGCGTTGTATTTGCTGATTCGTTGCCTTTCGTAGAATTTGTTTATCGTATTCCAGTCTCAATATCCGTGTAAACTAAATCTGTTACTCCGAAAATATATTGTATATGAAAAAATTTCAAAACAACACTTTATAAACTCGAGCAAAGAAAGAAATATTTAAATTTCTTTACACGACCGGCGTTTCTGGCTGTTCCTCAACTGCAGGACCAAATAATACAGCTGTCTATATTGGTGTTTAGTTTATTTGGAGTAACATCTAGTTTTCGGCTTCAACCAAAGAAAAGTTATCCTTTTGGTGCTGCTGTTGAGCAAGATCCAAAGTTTCTTAATCTGAAACGCCGGTCGTGTAAAGAAATTTTTTCCTTTGCTTTAGTTTAATAAGTATTGCTTTGAAATTTTTTTCGTTAATATCACTCGAGTCTTGTAAATTTTTATTACAGTTTTTGTAGATATTTTCTAAGTAGTTCTCTTTTGGTTCTTTTGATTCCTTGATTGTCCAGTATTTCCACCTCACTTATTATTAATTTCGGTTTTGCAGGAACACGAGATATTGCTTTGGGTTAGCTCCAAAAACAATAAGTGGGGTGTGTTGTAATATGGACCTCTAAATTTGCTAGCACGGGTGACTCCGAGAACTGCGAGGAAGTGCTAGATAATATCTGAATATGAAGCAAAACAATCTTAGACTAAAAAATTGAAGAGTATAAAGTTTATGGTCTTTATGGTCGGCTCACTGTTTTTGTTTACATTTTGTGCCGTTGATCTCTTGTTGGCTTGTGCTGGTAGTTGTGTAAAACTAATCATTTGAACGTTATCCCGTGCATGCTTGCATTTTTTTGGGGGTCGTGCGTGTTGTTGTTTGCTTCGTTCTTGCGTGTGGTTTGATTTGCCTACATTCTTGGGATTCTTGATTTTATTGCCATGTTCTGAGGCTCGTGAGGAGTGGAGTGGTGGAGTCGCTTTCCGGCGATCTGACTCTGGTTGCGGATAGAGTCAGCTCTTTTTCTTTACGCTGGGCTGATTTTCAGCTTCTGTCCGAGGATACTGGAGCCCTTGATACCAAAATGGACAGATTGCTTGGCGTCGTTGACGCTATTGAGTCAGCCTCTTCAGTTCTATCAGAGAGGTCCCATGAGGTGTCCACCCGTATTTCAGCATTGTCTGGTTCGCTAGATGAGGTCTATTCTGCGCTTGCTGGCCCCAACTTGTTTCCTTCCGCGGGCCATTCTCCCATCATCCCCATCGTTGATGATATTCGCCGCAACGTAAAACAGGTGAAGGGTGACCTTTTCTCTTGGTCTGCTGCTGTCTCAGCCAATTCCGAGCTCCTAGGCTCTATCGCCTCCGATTTGAGGATCCTGTCCTCTCGACATGCAGCCTCTTCGGAGCTGCTTTCCGTCTCGTCCGGTACTGTCGTTCAGCCCACTCCTCCGCTCCCCGTTCCCCCGCCCCTGCTGTCCCTGAGTTCTGCTCCCCTGCCCCTGCTCTGCGGGATGTTGTGCCGAACTGTTCTCCCCCTGTGGACATCCCGCCGCCCATTAGGGACCGGCCCCCGCGCCTATCTCGAGCTATGCGCTTGCGGAGGCGTCGTCGTGGCGCTGCTCACGATTCCTCTGCGGCCCCAGAGCCTCCTAATTGCAACATGGCTCCTCACCCTCCAGGCGTTTCTGCTAACGCCGAGCCTGCTGATGGCGATTTCGCTCTCCAATCCACGGGAGCCGCCCCTTCTCCTCCTCATTCTAGCATATCTGCCGACGGACGCGTCTCCACTGCGCTTACACTGAGGATAGCGCAATTACCGAAATCTTTCTTGGTTTCTCGTCTCGATCCATCTACATCTGTTGATGACGTAAATAGTTACGTGAGGCAGAAGAGGGGGGCTGATGACTCTGCACTCCTCCGTTGTCAGCTTCTTGGTTCTCGTAATTCTCGGGGACTCATATCATATTTCAAGTTGATATCCTCCCCAGATCTTTTTAGGATAATATCTGCCCCCGATTTCTGGCCTGAGAATATAATCGCACGAGTTTGTGCTCCGTCGTAAGGTCGCAGGCGGCATTCACAATAGAGCCACTGTCAATAACCAAAAAAACTAAGCAAGCTATCCCTTTACTACCAAAATGTAAGGGGATTAAGAAAAAGAATAGGCCAGCTATTTCAGGCTTCTCAAGCCTGCAGTTACGATGTCATCGCTATGACCGAAATTTGGCTTCACCACGGTTTTAATAATGCTGAAGTGCTTGACGATTCCTATCAGGTTTTTCGTAGGGATAGATATTCTGACTCTGTAGCTCTTGGTGGCGGTGTGTTGGTTGCATGTAAGTCCCACTTGGGTTGCAGGTTGATTAATGTTCCTTCTTTCTCCGACACGCTCATAATTGAGCTCATAGCTCTTAAGCTCTCTCTTTATAAGAAGAACTTTTTCCTGCTCTGTTGCTATATTCCTCCAAATTTTACAAACCGCCTTGATGAACACGGTCGTAGTCTCTTTGACATTTTAATTCTTAGCTTAGATTTTATTAATAATATGACGAACCCTGAGGACAAAATCATCCTTCTTTGTGACTTTAATTTACCCAATGTTCAATGGGTATTGAACACTGATGACGATGACTACCTTCCCTTAAATTGTCTTCTTCCCTTAAATTGTCTTAGTCTTACAGACTCCTGAGTCCTGAGTCCTGAGTGATGTAAAGAACTCTATGGGAAGACAGTTAGATGTTATCTTTACTTCTGACCCGAGTAAAACTATAGTCGAATCGGCTTCTCGGAGCTTATCCGCCATCGACAGTTTGCATCCGCCCATTTTCATCTCGTTTTGCTACGATGGTTCTTATACTGCCGATCCCAACGTGAATCAGTACGTTCTTGATTTTAAAAGAGGGGATTTCTCTGTTCTCTCAAACAGGATCCTCTCGATCGATTTCGTATCTCTTTTTGATGATAGCGATATCGATGAGTGCGTTTCCGTGTTTTATGATAGGATTTATGATCTGTTTAATTCGTGTGTACCACTCAAACGGTCGAGACAATCCTGTCATTCTCCCCCATGGTATACTAGTGAGCTGCGGAGCCTTAAGAATAAAAAAATGTACTATGGAAAACTTACTTACGTTGGAGAAACACGTCAGCTTATTGTGATTTTGTTGATTGCTATGACAGATTTTTGGCATTATCTTCATCATTATACAGAGAGTACCTTGATAATGTTCGCGATAACTTACATAATGATCCTCGTACTTTTTCCAAATTTGTTAATATGAAGAAGAGATCTGATAACTACCCATCTACAATGTGGTATAATGGAACCTCTAAATGCAGCGCGCCCGATACAGCCGACAACTTTGCATTATTTTTTGAGGGCGCCTTTTCATCTGACGACTTTGTGCCTTCCCCGGATAAGTTTGGTCATATCCAAGACCGTCCCGCTGCCTCCATTGCCTTGCCCATTATATCTCGTGATATTATCATGGATGGTATCAATGAGCTTAAACTTGACTTTTCTTTTGGTCCTGATGGTGTTCCACCTGCGTTCTTGAAATCCTGCTCTGACACCTTACTCACTCCACTGGTACTCATCTTCAACAAATCTCTTCAGGCCGGCAGATTTCCTACATTATGGAAGAGCTCCTTTATAATTCCAGTTAATAACAAATTATAGGCCAATCGCAAAGCTTTCCTGCATACCCAAGTTATTCGAATCTGTTATATATTCGCAGCTTGTTGGGCAGTGTAAGGGGTTAATCTCATCCAATCAGCATGGCTTTTTGCCTGGTAGATCGACGACAACTAACCTGTTTGAATTTACATCCCACATAATCTCTGCCTTCCAGCGAGGTCTCCAGACAGACTGCATCTACACCGACTTTAGCAAGGCGTTTAAAAGGCTCCCTCAGTCTGTGATTATGCTTAAATTGAAAAAGCTGGGTTTTCCGCCCTTATTGCTCGACTGGATCCGCTCTTACTTAAAAGACAGGTCATACCGAGTATCTTTCCGAAACACTTTATCTAGATTTATTAGTGCTTCATCTGGTGTACCGCAGGGTAGCCATCTGGGGCCGTTGCTGTTCATTCTTGCCATTGATGACATTGTCCCTCTGATTAGGCAATCCAAAGTCTTAATCTATGCAGATGAAAAGAAGATCTTCTCATGTGTTAGAAACAGTTATGATTCTTCTTGTATTCAGTCTGATTTGAATACCATTAAGGTTTGGTTTGCCTCAAATGGCCTGCAGCTTAACCTGGATATATGTGAAGTTATGTCATTCTGTAGAAACCCCAATCAGCTCGTCTTTGATTATACCTTTGCTGAAACTACTATCCGTCGTGTTGCCTTTACTACATGTTGTCCATTCTCGGTCTAACTATGGTATGCATGAGCCAATTAATCGCATGTGTAGAGCCGTGAATATGTGTCCTATTTTTAACCTGGCTCTTACCAAGGATTTGCTTAAACGTTCTCTGTTATCTGTGCACCCCTGACTGTAGTGTTTGGACGTGATTCACTATTTTGGTTACTAATATTTTATTGCATGTGTTGTGGGAGCCTCATTCACCTCAATATATGTTATATTCTGGTGAATAGGTCAATTGATTCCAGGCTTCTGCCTGTGAAGTGCGCCTTCTGAGTTAGAAGGGTTAATTCGATATGAATATTCATTCATAATATTCAATATTAGTCGGTCGTGTGATCGATAAGGGCCTATGTTTGATACCTGTCCGAGCATTATCACGAAACTCAAAATCCTAAAAGTTGAAAATTAGCAAAACACCGAATGTTCGACAAAGTTTTAAAAATTTCGAACTCGAAATCCAGAAAGATTGAAATGCTTAATTGAAAATATATTAATTTTGGAACGGCTTCCTTTTCACTTAACTAAATAAGTGTACAACAAAATTATAATTTTCCTTTTACATAATATTTGAAGACAATTGTTTCTGTACAAGAAATTAGTTAGTGTATTACTCCCAGCTACCTAGGAAAAATAAGGTTTTTCTCAAGTGTATCCGGCTTATTTATGGACCTTATTATCAGTTGTTTGCGTTTTGAACTGTGTTTATAGTGATTGGACTTATTTTTGCTTTCCCAGCCATATATTCTAGTAGACAAATTAGTAAAGATGGTATTCCACGATATGTACAATCGTTTAACTGACAGACGTACATTAGGTAGCTATTCTCACATTAGTAATATACTATGGTATCTAAGTTAAGGTATACACCTATTGTAACATAGCTGGGGCTCTTCAGGTTCATTGGATTAATTAAGACATTTATGTTCAATCAAAATTATTTACAGCCTTTATTCACTTCACAGTTCATCTCGTTTCAGAAATTCCTTTACAATTTTTCTTTATAATACTCCGTTTAACTTACTCCGTAAAACTTATCGCATCACTGGCTTAATAACAACTAACTCTAACAATCACGATTAAACTAACTTAGCTGCTACTAAACCCTTTTTATATTATTTCGATTAATTCTAGAAACGTCAGCAACTTAGTTCTAAATATTTCCGTTATACATTTGCACCTCAATGATTCACCACAGAACATTTTCTTTTCTAAATTTCTGGTCTCCAGGGACATGCGTATTGCACTATTTCCTTTTTTATGGCCAACCTCGTGCCTTTTAAATGTCCCCCTCTAAGAACTGTTTGTCCCGGAAAATTTCCCACCGGTATACAAATATATCTTACGGTCTTTCTTCTATTCTTTCGAGTTATAATCCTACACCGGTCCTTGTATATTCTGTCAACGGCTCCGCACATTGCTTGTTGCTTCTTGATCCATAGTCTGCATAGTCTGCACTACAGCTTCAATGTTCCTATCGGTACCTATGTTCAATCCAAATTCTTCACGCTCCCTTTTACTGCAGTTTTCACAACCAGACTTTCTAACTCGGTATTTCGGAAGACCTGATCTCCTTGCCCGGCTGCATGACTATATCTTCTATTTCGGTAACCTCTCTCAGGCACACTACTTCTTTAGGTTTGTTTTTCTTCCTCCCAAGCTAGAGTGTAAGCCATAACTTCAGCGCTAGTGCTCTTACCTTAGAACAGAAAACGAAAGGAAGTGCACCATGCTCAAAAAGTTTCCGAATTTTCCTTATGTGTTTGAAAGGTGTGAACGTGTTAGTTTTCATCATGGAAGTAGTAAATTTTTGACTCATTCGAAGTGGTCCTCGCAAAAATTACTACCATCGGATGGTATATAATCAGTTCTACCGATGGATTTTAGCCACAGTTCTCTGAAGTCTTTATCTTTTGGAAACCTAAAATAGCAAAAGGTAGAAAAATATTTTAATACTTTTGAAGTTTTATTAGAGCCCCCAGGAAAAAACTTCTGTCAGCTGTCGCTGAAACCAATAAGGCGAACCAAAACTCTGATGAATCTCAAATGTAAACAAACG
Source organism: Leptarthrus brevirostris (assembly GCA_964036015.1). NCBI lineage: Eukaryota > Metazoa > Arthropoda > Insecta > Diptera > Asilidae > Leptarthrus > Leptarthrus brevirostris. The sequence goes on from OZ038371.1 coordinate 42,953,884, forward strand.
AGCGCCATCAATAGAAATGGTTATTTTTTTGTTTGGCAATTTAGCTTTTATTTATGCAGCTTTTGCACATATTTCAAAGAAAATGCTGTATAATTGCTTATTATATCATTCAACTTCCCTGAAAAATGATTTTCCACACCCAATGCGTCGATTATTTTTACAACAAAATACCGCACACTTCATCACGAAAAATGTTCAAATTACGCACCTCAGGTTCTAAGTAAACTAAACCAAAACAGTCTTTTAAATGTTAATTGTCTTTATTTGTAAAATTACACCACTTTTAAACTGAACAGTGAAAATTATTAAATAAACACTTTGAATGCGCAGTTTTCAGAAAGTCCACGTCAAATTGACATTTCGTTTTGGCGTACTTTTGGGTTCCCTTCCCACCCCTTTCCCACGAACAAACACGGTATTGCACTTCCTTTCGTTTTCTGTTCTAAGGTTCTTACCAGCCAGTAGCACTGCTTGCTACATATCATGATCTGCATGTGCACTATTAAACGCTTTTCTTGCGACCTCGTTGACATAATCTTTTGTGTTGGACTCTGTAGGTGCAATTTAAGCACCGGTAGGGTAAGTGTAACGTGTCGACCTCCCATCCCGCAGGTTCCAGGAACCCCACCGGCGGCGAGCCATGGTTGTGTCTTGCAGACAACAAATTACGATGAATATGACAATGTTGATGGTTCTGAATCCACGAGCCATTACGGGATTGTTAAGGTATAATTTTGTAATCAAACAAAAACAAACACGATCCTGCGTAAAATATCACGTTTTGGGATAAGGACACTATACTGTTGATATATTGTTTCCTATTTTTCATTCTTACATTTACTATTGTATTGCTACATGTGCAGGCTTGATAAATAATTAACAATGCTTATTTAAGTTTTCTTTCAATATTACTTTTGTTGCATTAGCAATGAATCTCCATAGCTTTCAATGGGAAATTGATTTCAAACTTCACATAATTAGTAACGAATATATTAATACCAATTTCGAGCGTGTTGTTATGTTGGACCAGGCTGTGACGAATTTTATATACATATATAAAAGTATGGGTTTCCAAGATTTTTAATCAAATATACCTACATAAATATAATATATCGGTGAAATCATCCATACTCTTGAATTTATAAAAAAGAAACAACTTTATTTGGCTCTAACTTAATAACATTATTGAGAACGGTAGATTTAAAATTTTAACCCTTGAAATAATACCCTTTGGCTTGAATGCAGGAAGCAATCCTGCGAGGCAAAGATTCGAATAGATTTACAATCATTTCATTTGGTAGATTTCTCCATTCCTCAAGTAGCAGATGCTTCAATTCTTCAACTTTCTTTGTGTTTTTCTTTGAAACTTTTTCGCCCAGGACCTTCCAAACATTCCCAATTATATTAAGGTCTGGGCTACACGCTGGCCAGGTAAAACAGTTATGTTGCTGTTATTGAACCAATTTAAAGTGCTCGCGACATGAGGACGGGCACTATCCTGTTGTAAAAGAGCTGCCCTCAACGACATATTCCATTCCATAAGTGGAAGGAACGTGTCCACATATGTGTATTGATTTACGGATCTTAAAACTCTAAGTCAACATATCCATTCAAAAAAAATCCGTCCACACTGTGAGCTTGCCACCACTATATTGCCTTTGAGGGCGAACGCAGGAAGGAAGAAATGGTTCACTTGGCAGCCGAACTGTTATTTTTGTATTCGGCATAAGTCGGAAAAAAGGGCCTCCTCCAGTCAATCAACTTTCCAATTCAACCATTCTAATTCGCCCGGGCAGGCTTTTGTGTACAACGGAGCCAATTTCCTCATATCATTCTATGAACACAACTCTCACTTAATCCGACTAATTCGCTTGGTTTTCTTTGGGTTTTACCGGCTTTGTACAGCCTAGTTACCTATTTTTTTTCTATATTAGTATGATTTATATTTTTAAATTAAATGTTGTAACTTATCTCACATAATTTACGAAATTTCTGACAACTTCTACCGCGAAAGTTTAGACTTGTTTACAAAATTGCTCAGAAAATGACGTAACATAACGAACTTGAAAATGTTCGCCGTGTTCAGATTTGGGTCGGTGCCAAGATCATCTGAAGGTCAAGAATTTCCAATAATATGCTTAGTTGATTCCCCTATATTATGATGTTTTCCGCATCATTTCCGAAATCATTTATAAAATCTAGAAATGAATTAAAGTCGTTCACTTTACGTACGATTTTTATTTTTAAAATAGAACAAAACAGAGGCCCTGAAGCCCGGGCCTTTCTATAAAATCCTGAACCAGTGGAATCCAACCCCCCACCCCCCTTCCCCAATCTCTCTGAAAATAAACTTATAGTATTAATTCTGCTGATATTTAAATGACTGCTTAAAACAACGAATTTGTTTAGAAGTAGGTATTACAAAAAGGGAATATTAGAGATAATTATGATAACGATTTTCCTTTAAGGAAAAATAAGCTTTCACTCCATTTACTTAACACGTCAATTAGATTAAATTCTCGGATTAAATGATAAAGGATTATTGCTTTAATCTAACAAGAATATTAAATGATTTCATTTGCCTTCTTAGTCCTTATTACGCACTCGTGCTTCTAAAGTCGCGACATTAAAAAGGAAAAATCTCGGCAGCCCTCACTCAATTTTCCGACTCGTATGGTGATGTTATTATTTGTTTAATTATACCCTTTGAAAAGGATTATGAAATATTATATATGTTAAGTAAAAGCCATGTAACACTAACTTTCGCCTAACCAATTGTAACAAAAATCCTCTGGAATTTGCATGGCTTAAGAGAGTGTGCAAAATTTCAGCCAGTTCGGTGGGAATGGTTTTCACAAACACACGAGTAGACAGACGCGCGGACATACATCAGTCTAAAACTGGTCGAATATATTTTGAGAACTTCAAAATATGTAGGTATATCTTCTAAAATCTGGATTTTAAAAATTTCTTCTATGCGAGTGAAAAAGTAAAAATTTGATAACTATTTTTCACTTATTGTTTAAACTACTTACATTGTTTTAATACTATCAGATATTCCGCTAAAGACATCTCTAGACAGGTGTACCAGCTTAGGAGCGTGGGAAATATATCTAGAAAAATTTAAAATTTGCTATTGTAAAATTCCATGACCAGAAATCGAAGCGAACTGGTAAAATAATATGATAGAGACATACATACATCGTCCTTAGGTTCCTAATGTCTTCGAATGCTCCAGGTTGAATGCTTTCAAATTGATTTAGATCTGTCAGTGTACTGAAATTGGAAATAGGGTTATTTAATTATATTATATATAGATATCTGAGCAAATTTAGCATATACAGGGTGATTCAGACATAAACTTTATCAGATGATTCAGGGATGCAGTTGTAATCAATATATAACTATATGACCAATTTTTCGTCGAGTTTGATATTTACCCGTTTCTCAGGTACCTGAGTTTACATTTTTGAATTTATTTCATGAATAGATTATTTTACAAAAATATTCAAGCATTCATAGCAAAGGAGACATAATAGCCTTTCATTTACTTACCTGGGTATTGTTTGCTTACAGTTATGCGCTTCTAAATTGCGTCATATGAATTTTTTTAACTTTAACTGTCTATAACTTTTTATTTATCACTCAAAGCATTCCAGTTTACTGCGTCTCTGAAAAAGTGCCACAACAATACCCCATCTCTATCCGTATAGGGCTTTTATAATAATAAACTCGATAATATTGCATAATGTTCATTTTTAGGTGCCTTTTTTTATTTTTAAAGATTTTTTTTCGAAAACTAAGGTTTGTATATAACCCAAAACTGTTACGTTATGGAAACAGTTTTAATTTTTTTTTTTCGACCAATAGCAACAGCCTAATTTTACTTCGAATATGATTTGAGCCACTTTTTGGACCTCGCCCAGCGCCACCATTTTGGGCTGTCTGCACACATAAGAGAAATAATTCTATAATTTTACTGTTTCAATAAGCCATACCCAAAAATTCATAAAAAGCGGTTCACTTTTACTCTGTTTAAGAACGCATGAAAAAGCAGAACTTTTTCACTCATATACACGTATCAAAAAAAAATAATTATTCAAATCGGTCCACGCGTTACGAAGTTAGACAACTACCCCCCTCACCATAGGACCAAATTAATCTCCTATTAGCAATGGGGGGATTACACTCAATACAACAGAACAAGAACCATCGAAATCGGACCACGCGTTACAAAGTTAGTTTCCACCCTCACCACCACCCCCACCCCCACCAAATTTTTTTTCTCGTGGTATCAACCACGGAACCTACTCTACCCAACAGAAAAAGAATTATCCAAATCGGTCCATGCGTTACGAAGTTAGACTACCCCTCCCTCCCTTCCACTAACCCTAGGCCAAATTTTTTTCTCCTATTAGCAATGGGGGATTACACTCTGTACAACAAAAAAAGAAACATCCAAACCGGTCAACGCGCTCTGACTCTGGTTGGTTTACCTTGCAGTATCCCAAGATATGAATAAAATGCATAAGAAAATACAATTAAAATACTGGTGCAGCAAAAAACGTCAGACGAAGATAACAGACTATACGCAATAAGCTTTGTTATTTGTATCAATATCAATGTTTGTTGTTTGTAAATTTTATACTTTATTAGTACATAAAAAATATTATAATATGTAGTAAAATAATATTGATTTTTCTTCTTTCCATTTAACAACAACTCTTAATAACTCCAGTCCCTTCAGTGGCGCTATATAGAGTTTACGCTGTACTTATAAATAAATTCAAAAATGCAAACTCACGTATCTGAGTACTTGAGAAACATGAAATAGAGGCTTATGTTATTATGTCTGAATCACCCTGTATTTAAACAAAAAAATATTTACTGAGAAAAGATATTTTGTGCGGAAATTAGTAAAAAAAATTACAGAAAAAACTTACACATCACGTAGTGATGATGCATATACTTTCAATCCTGTGTTTCTCAAAAGGGGTAACCCTGCAGCTGCAATAGTCAATCGTTGCATAGCTTTATGCAACTGCTGAGGTATCCTGACAAGAGATTCTCCTTCACAACGGCATTCAAGTTCTTCCTGCAATTATATTGTTAAAAAATTATGTTATTATGGATGAATAGTATGTTTAAAAATCCTTAGTGACTCTTTAGAGTTTAATATTATACTAGTTCGAAGAAAGTGTCTTAGAATAATACATAATGTTTTGGTCGAATTTTGGTAGAAAATCACAGAACCAGAATTTAATCGGAATCCAATTGTCGCATCGTCAAATCTTTAAACGCAGAGATTATGTATGGGAGTTGGTTGATACAGGTAGGTGACCGAAAAATGTATTTTGTATTAAAAACTATTTTCATGAAAATAATTTGTAATCAATTGTATAAATTTGCATTCAATTAATCATTTTCTTTTAATAAATTATGGAAAAGAGTTAAATATAAAAATTACTGGCAAAGTGCGAACCACAGAAAATTCACAAATTTATTTATTTTCTCCTAAAATTATAAATGGCTTTAATTTCGTTTTATGTTTATGTTTATAGGCGTGATATATAGTATATAGACCTTTTATAAGAATGAAGTATTTCAGATTTGTTGGCTTATATACATACATATATATTTTCAGGGTACTTCTTAGCTCGTGTGCAAAAATTAAGGAACATTTAAGAAAGAAATTTAAAACACAAAAACCTTTTCCGAGTGCTTATATGACTAAACGTACAGGTCATACCTGCCCTTCTAAGAAAAAATTCTAGCTGTTTCCAAATGGTTTTTTGATAATAACATTATTTTAAGTGGAGTATTCGATGTGTGGGATTAAAACTCTTATCGTAAAACAATTCTTTTGCAAACATTCACAAAGGGAGAAATGATTATTGTTGTACTTGGAATGGAAATCCTATGATATCTATGTATAAAATGAGATGCAATCGCAGTGCCTTTTTTATTGACGGTACTCGTAATGACTATAACACTGCGCCGAGCGGAAATTGAGCGAGTATTTGTTCAAAAATGCACAAAATGATTTTTCCTACTTCCCAGTAAGAAAAATCAGCATTGATCCTTCAAGGAGGAATAATGGATCACACAAATCTTCCGTAATTTTTAACTGACTTCCCAAAAAAAAAAGAGGTTCTAAGTTCGACGCGTACTTTTTTTTTTGTTTTTTTTTTTTGTTTTGTTTTTTGTTTTTTATGTCTGACCGGGCATAACTTCCAGAGAAAATAATTTGGCCTAGGGTGGGGGAGGGGGGAGGGGTAGTCTAACTTTGTAACTCGTGGACCGATTTGGATAATTTTTTTTCTGTTGGGTAGAGTATGTTCCGTGGTTGATACCAGGAGCAAAAAAATTTGGGGGGATGCTGGTGGGGGTGGAACGTAACTTTGTAATGCGTGGTCCGATATCGATGGATCTTTTTCTGTTGTATAGAGTATGGTCCCCCATTGCTAATAGGAGAATAATTTAGTCCTATGGTGAAAGGTGTGGGTGGAGGGGGGGGGGGGGTAGTCTAACTTCTTAACACTGGACCGATTTCGATAATTCTTTTTCTACTGGATAGAATATGATGGTTGATACTACGAGAAAACAAATGTTGCTGGCGGGGGGGCAGGTGGAGCGTAACTTTGTAACACGTGGTCCGATTTGGATGGTTCTTTTGCTGTTGTATAGAGTGTGATCGCCCATTGCTAATAGAAGAATAATTTGGCCCATGGTGGAGGGTTGGGCGAGGGGAGGAGTAGTCTAACTTTGTAACGCGTGGACCGATTTGGATGGTTCTTTTGCTGTTGTATAGAGTGTGATCCCCCATTGCTAATAGGAGAATAATTTGGTCCTATGATGGTGGTGGGGGAGGGGAAGGGGTAGTAGCTTCGTAATGCGTGGAACGATTTCGATGATATATTTCCTGTTCGGTAGAGTAAATTCCTTGATTGATACTCTGAGAACAAAAGTTTAGTGGAATGGGGATGGGGTAGGGGGTTATAACTAACTTTTAACGCGTGGACCGATTTGGATGGTTATTTCTTCGTTGTAAGAGTCGAAGACACTAAAAAGTGAAAAATAAAATAGTTTTTGCAAAAAAAAGTTGAACCGACTTCACAAAAAGCGCTAAACAGCATAAAATAATTTTTAATTTTATATCTATTACGACATTTTGAAGTCGGTGAAAATTAAACAAATAAAACAACTACAGAACAATTGAAAATAATACATAATACTACCTGAAAGTTTCAGCTCACAGAATCATAAGGAAGGACGATTAAATACTTTTGTTGTAGTTGTTTGGTTTGTTTGATTTGCACCGACTTCAAAATGTCGTAATAGATATAAAATTAAAAATTATTTTATGCTGTTTAGCGCTTTTTGTGAAGTCGGTTCATCTTTTTTTTCAAAAAATATTTTATCTATGTTAAACACGATGCCTCTCATTTAGCTCCAGCAAGAGAATAGGAAAATAACAAGTAGATATTCTACAAGTTTGGACAAGTTTTGAATCGAGATTAAGTATTATGCGTATTAAATGCGTAATTTATTTGCTGTACGTCGGCGTAGATCTCGTTTTGTTAAAAGTTCCCAATAAGTGAAGTGTGCTGCATGCGTTTTTTAACGAGTTTTTGATACGGTTTAAAAAATAAGTGAAATATTAAAGTGCGAATATTAAATAATTGTAGGGGAGTGAAATACAAATATTAAAGATATTTAATAAAGTTTTTCGTGATGATATTCTTTTAAAAATCAATTGGGACGGTTCAATTTTACTTTCGGAGCTAAAAAGGAGACCTCTATTTATACTGCTTTCGGAGCTAAAAAGGAGGCCTCCATTTTTCTTTCTTTTCTTAGGATTTATAAAAGAGTACTCCTTTTATGTAAATTTTTGAGCTGAAACGGAGCGCTCCTTTCCAATGACATGCATATGTTAAAAGGAGGCCAATTAGGTTTAAAAACGTCCGCTACTATGATCCGTAAGGAGTGCCCTGCGATTGCTCTTAGATTGATAGCCTTTCCTACTAGGTTCTTAATGCTTTAGATTGGTAGGCGTGCATTGTTGGTACTTCTGTAATTTTTATCCAACGGTGACTGTGTTGTAAGCGTTTTTGTCGTCGTCGTGCAGTGCGAGTAAAATATGGTTTCCCAAGAAATCCCTGGGTTAAACTCCAAACAACAAATTGTGTTCGTTTTGTGGTATCGCTAGTTCGTGTACTTCATTGAATACTGTAACATAAATGGGGCTCTTTGGGATCGACGCGTTAATTAAGACACTTATTACTTACTTACGATTAATTCGTTGCACAATTATCTTCACAATAATTCTTCATAAAATAACATTTCCCTTTAATAACTACCAGTTATCACTTTCTAGCACGCGGTATTTCCATCTATAGTCCAGGGAAGTAAGACTTTTGACTTGATACTCACTCATCCAGCAAACCGACACGGTTTTCATGTAATATAAGCCTATAGAAATAACCCTTATATAAATTCTGCAGAAAATTCTTTGCGGTGTTCGAGTTATAAACAATTAAAGTCAAAAAATTGCACATTTTCGCGTACTTTTGAATTTTGTTGATAAACGAATTACTTGAGCAACCATTCATAGTAATCACTTTGTAGGGAATAGAAAAACCTACAAAATGCCGTTTGAAAATTGTAAAAATGTTAATTTGTTGCTTAGAAAAATGCAAAAAACCATTAAAATGTTAGAAAATTTCAATTAACAATAAATAATATAAAATTCAACGAATAAACTTCATATTTTGTAGAAAGGTAGGTTTAATAGTGTTCAATAAGTTGCAAAAATTTCACATCGATTCGTTGAATAGTTTTTGCATAATTCAATTTGTTTATCCCAGAGAAACTAATTTTTCAATAAGGTAGTACGCACAATTTGGAACAGAAAATGGTTTTGCACGTCTTATACTGAAGGGGAGATGTTGCTCTACGAATAAAATTAATTAGAATATAAAAAAAACCATTTTAACTATTGCAAAATGACGTTACAAAAGTGTTATTATTTTTACCTTATAAACAAATGGAATAACTCCGTTGCTTAGGCTTTTTTTATATATTTCGTTTTGATTTTTAAAAACCTGGCATTTTTTTACAAATTAAAAAAAAAACATCCTAGGTGCTTCCTGAACGAAGCAATATTTCGACTTTAATTGTTTATAACTCGAACACCGCAAAGAATTTTCTGCAGAATTTATATAAGGGTTATTTCTATAGGCTTATATTACATGAAAATCGTGTGGGTTTGCTTGATGAGTGAGTGTCAAGAGCAAGGTAATTTTTTCGCTTATTTCCCTGGACTATTCTTATGCCACGGAATTTCATGCTATTATGACGAAATGTTAGGTACACATAAAAAACAGGAACGGAAATTGTAATTCTTTAAAGCACCCGGGAAGAAATTGCCAGACAGACATTTTGTGTCTGTTTTTAGTAGACGAATCGGCGAAAAAAGATCCGGTCGTCTTATTTTATGACGAAACTTTTGACGCATCCAACGCTTTTACTACAAGAGTACTTAATAGCAGCAACTTTCGTTGATAGTTAAAAAGGATGTAAAGAAGACGCACACAAAAAAGGAAAGTTATTTTCTCTACTTTACCTGTGAAATGAAATCCCGGACGTTTCAAATAACTTGAATATGTCCAATACTGCACTACACACTTCATTGTCACAAATTGTTTTAAACTTGAACTTTTCTCAAATATTTGTTAACACAGCACATAATAGTTGGACCCTCGTAATTAATGTAATTCTTATTATAGCTTTACAGGGCAATAAAATTAGCACTTTTCACCTACAACACTCTGCTAAGTGGTATAATAGATCCTCTAGTTGTAGCGCGCCAGCTGATAACTTTGCATTGTTTTTTTAGGGTGCCTTTTTATCAGGCAACTTTGTGCCTTCCCTGGAAGAGTTTGGTCATATCCAAAATCGTCCCGCTACCTCCATTGCTTTGCCTATTATATCTCGGGATATTATCATGAATGCTATCAAGGAACTTAAACTAGACTTTTCTTTTGGCAATGATGGTGTTCCACCTGTATTCTTGAGATCCTGTTCTGATGCCTTTCTCACTCCATTGGAACTCATCTTCAACAAATCTCTTCAGACCGGCAGATTTCCTACGTTATGGAAGAACTCCCTTATAATTCCTGTTTATAAAAAGAGGCATAAAAGCTCCATAACAAATTACAGGCCAATCGCGAAGCTTTCCTGCATAACCAAGTTGTTTGAATCTGTTATATACTCACAGCTTGTTGGGCAGTGTAAGGGGTTAATCTCATCTAATCAACATAGTTTTCTCCCTGGTAGTTCGACAACAACCAACCTTCTTGAATTTACATCACACATTATCTCTGCCTTCAAACAAGGACTACAGACTGACTGTATCTACACCGACTTTAGCAAGGCATTTGATAAGCTCCCTCACCCTGTAATTATGCTTAAGCTTAAAATGTTGGGTTTTCCGCCTTTATTGCTCGACTGGATCTGCGTTAGGGCTTCATCTGGTGTACCGTAAGGTAGCCATCTGGGACCGCTGCTGTTTATTCTTGCCATTGACGACATTGTCCCTCTGATTAAGCACTACAAAGTTTTAATCTACGCAGACGATATGAAGATTTTCTCATGCGTTAGAAACAGTTATGATTCTTCCTGCATTCAGGATGATTTGAATACCTTCAGGGGTTGGTGTGCCACAAATGGACTGCAACTTAACCTGGATAAATGTGAATTTATGCCATTTTCTAGGAACATTAATCAGCTCGTCTTTGATTACACCTTTGCGGAAAGTAATATCCGTCGTGTGGAGCCCGTTACTGACCTCGGTGTAATGCTAGATAAAAAACTCGATTTCACTCTGCACATATACCATATAGTATCTCGGAGTAATTCAGTCCTTGGTTTTGTTAAGCGGTGGTCAAGAGAGTTTTCGGATCGACAGACCCTTATTCACTTATTTTTTCTTTAGTTAGACCAATTCTTGAGTAACCATCTCAGGTTTGGTCTCCTTGTTATGCTGTTCATTCTAGACGCATCGAGTCGGTGCAGCGGAACTTTGTTAGGTTCGCACTAAGGGACCTCCCTGAAATGATCCATTAAGGCTTCCTCCTTATGAGGATCGCCTCCGATTGCTTAATATGCACTCGTTAGAGGAACGTCGTAGAATTGCTGACCTAGTATTTATTCATCAGCTTTTGAACTTGAATATAGATTCTCTCACTCCCGCAAGTTTGGTTACTTATAGGCAAACCCCGTATAGCTTAAGGAGATTGCCTTTACTACATGTTATCCATTCTCGCTCTAACTATGGTATGCATGAGCCTATTAACCGCATGTGTAGAGCCGTGAATATGTGTCCCATTTTTGACCTGGCTCTTACTAAGGATTTGCTTAAATGATCTCTGTTGTCTTTGCACCCCTGATTGTAGTGTTTGGGATTGTTTTGGATTTTCGTTTTGTTGTTGTTCTTTTTTTTTACTAATATTTTATTGCATGGGTTGTGGGAGCCTCATTCATCTTAATATATGGTATGTTATATTCTGGTGAATAGGTCAATTGATTCCAGGCCTCTGCCTGTGAAGTGCGTCGTCTGAGTTAGAAGGATTAATTCTATACTAAGGAAAAACGTCAAACAAAGTGACAGCAGGAGTGAAATGATGGGAGCAAAAAAGGTCGCAGAAATCGGCACACTCATGTACACGGATTTCATATGCTAGGGCCACTCCATTTAGTTTCTTACTCGTAGCTGATAAGTGTTTTCGATGCAAAAGACGACAGCATTAGTAAAGAGACTATACATTAAAAAGTGAAAACATGGATTCAAATCGAGCTCAGTTCAAAGCAGTGCTTAAACATGTAGATGCAAGTTTTCGAAAGCTGGAAGCGTCTCTTAATGATTTCAGGTACTTGGTTTTATTGATGATTTTTTCAATTTCAGACAAGTATACTTTACATTACTTAAAACTAAGATAAATTCAGGAAATAATATAAATAAACAATTCAAACAATAAATAATTACATAATAACATAAAGATAAAAAATTCAAAATTCAAAATGTGCTTTTCAGGCGGATTTTATGTACAAGTGATTGAAACAGCTGATGGCTGTCAAAACTTTCGTATGAAAATGTCAAAAGGTAAGTTTGTTTTTGAGGAGGACATGTAGGGAGATGAAGGATGCTGCGGTATTTTGGTGTAAAATGTTTAACTTATTCGTTTTTTAGGTTGAGGATTACCCTTAGATCTGATAATGGACGCGAATTTATAAACAAAGAGATTAGTTCTATTCTTGATATAGAAGGAATTCAACATCAGACCTGTATAACCTATACACGCCAATAAAGTGGCAGAGATGTACCAGATATGAGCACGATCGTTGAGACAGTCAAGACAATGCTTCATGCGTTTAAAACTGTGAGCAGATGCTGTCAACATCGCATTCTATTAACTTAATTGATTTGGACCAAGTCCCGTAAAAGGGAAAAGTTCTTCTGGGCTCTGGACGAATAAAAAGGCATCCGTAAAAAATTTTATAGTTTTCGGCAGTTCCCTAGGTAAAGACGTCACAAATGGGATAAAGAGGCTAAGTCTGACAACTCTGTTGGATATCATGAAAATCAAATATGATGGAAGGAACAGTTGAAGCCTTCTAGGATACGGCGATCCTCATCTGGTCATTCTCACGTATTAGTTGCACCTCCAAGTGATTATAACCGGGCAATGCAATCTAGAACGTAGCCAAGTAACTAATGCGGGAGGAAATAACTCCTTGAAAAATCCCCTAACTCCAAGGTTATAGAAGGCCGTGCCAAGAGAGTCTGCACTGGTATCCCCCAATTTGCAGGACTCAATGGTAATTGGGTCGCGAATTGCGTCTCATCATGCACTTCTGTAGGAGTGGATGTGGAGGGTATGGTAGACCTCAACAGATTGGCTATACCCACGATACCCACAACAAAACAAAAGCAGCTTTGAGAAAATTAGCTTTCGAAGATTCTGCGGCGTTTATGGAGGCTGGCTTGCGCCCGCTGAAAGTGCTGTAGCACTGTAAACTTTAACGAGTTGGCTATCTCCACGGTACACGCACCAGTGAAAGATGCATACCTGCCTTCCGAAGGGTAAGCTGCGTTTAATCCGGAGGAGGTTACTGGTCCTGGCTGTGGACCAAAGCTTTATGGCTTGCAACCCTTCAATTCCGTGAACAGAGAAGGGGTGAAAGTTGTAATTAACGCATGGACGAAGAAGGAACACTGGAGACGGTGGGACAACTGGGATCTCTGCAGGTAGACTAGGATTCTAGCAGTGACCCAAGAAACCGAGGTTAGTGGCGACAGTGGGACAACTGGATACTCGGCTGCCCCACTAAGGGAGACTGGGAGGGGACAAATAGGGACCGGATTCTATGTGGTCTGTTTCGGCTAATCTCCAGAGAGGTGTTGTTTGTGAGTACAATTCTCGCACTCCCGGAGGACACTGGCTGTCCGGTGTCTTTTGGAAAATTTTCACCTCATCCGCTAAAAAAACAAAACATGGTTCACTGGCACCAACATGGTTGATATATCCCAAGATTCAGTCGACCTGTAATGTAGCTGACCATGTGTGTTCATCTTAAATAGAAAAGGCATCAGGATATGATGGCTTTCTACATCGATGATGGGCTGATAGTCGCAACACGGGAAGAGAAGGCATCAACGGTCGCCTTCAATTACAATTTGAGGTGAAGACATGTAAAGTAAGATACTACCTAGGTTCGGAGATACAGGGGAATTTCGATGGATTGATTCATCTGCATCAGAAAAGATAGAGAGAGAGGTTGTTGCTAATATTTAACATGGCGAATTTTCGATCAGTCTCTACACCTGCAGCAGTTTCAAACAAATATCGCATGAAAGGGGAATCAGGCGAGGCAGTGACATTTCTTTATCGTAAAGCTTTTAGTAGCTTGATGTACCTGGCTACTGTTAGCAGACCGGACATCGCGCAGGCAACCCGGAACTTAATAATTTTTGCTAAAAATTCCAATCCTTTTATCTCAGGTTATAGCGACGCTGACGACTGAGTATATTGCTGCATCCCAGGCTGTGAAAATATTGACATGTCTTAATGTTTTGATAAAGGATCTTCTTGGCTGCCGCATTAAACCGGTTCTCTTCATGGATAATGAAAGTGCAATTCGGTTGTTGAGAAATCCAGAGTTGAAATGTTTGTTGATGAAGTATTCCATCTGCATCGTATGCCCCTTGCTTGTCATTGTATTTAAGAGCAATACATTTTTAAGAGTAATAAATTTAGATTTACAGCTTATGCAGAAAAACTCAATAAAACTAATAATCCAGATCCAACACCCGCGAAAAGGAATATGATAGTACAAAAAACACTGCTACAAGATTCCTTACAAAAACTTTATATTATATTCGAGGAGCACAAATGGATGCGGAAACTATATGCGGTAAATACAGCGAAAAAAACGGGAGCCAATACAACACACGTCTACTCACTAGCGATCATCGAACTGAACTCCATAAGACTCGGGTGGTTTTGTTTCTTTTTCTACAAACCCAACAGAGAGTAATCTGAAACTTATAACAATACTCATTTTCTGTCGCGTGCGATAAGAGGACCACTTTTTTATATATATATATATTTTATGTTGCCAAACCTCAGGGGATGCCCTATGATGCCTAGGCAGGAAAGGAATTAAGGATGAGGGAAATGAATTAGGAGATTGAGTGAAATAGCTGTTGATGTACACCCCGTTTGCAAGTTTCGGTTTCATATGGTGAGGAAAAAACAGAAGATGGTAAACGGTTCCACAATCGTCTTGTTCTGCTTAAAAAAGATTTGACGGTACGCCCAAATTTTACCGGGAGAGTATAGGGATAGGAGCGACTTGTAGCTCTTGAATTAAATGCGTACGCGAAATCAAGGATGCTTTCGTCAGCGAAACTATGAATAGGATTGAGAGTAAGGGATAAACGCACAATAATAAAAATAAGAAGGTTGGTGGAATGATTACAACGCTCCGTTAGAGCCGTTAGTAAGTTTCCGGTTGAGCGGCCTGTGCGTAAGCCGTACTGGCAATAGTTGATAAGATGATTATTTTCCAGTTATTTCATCAACTGAGAGTTGATGAGTGATTCAAAAACTTAACATATGACTGAAGTTGGTGCAATTGGTCTGTACTTATTTTTATTGAGTAGTTCTATTTACATTTTTGTTATTTAGAAATTTCTTATTATATTGTAAGAAATCCAGAAAAAAATGTGTTATTTTCTATCTGGCGACTTTTTTTAATAAAAAGTGTTTTTTCAATACGAATCCAGTGACGCGCTTGGTCGAAAACTTGGTAATACTGCATTTAACACCATCCCGATTAAATCAAAATTCATCCAGCTAATAAAAGTGAACTTCAATATCATAACATAATAAAATTACCTTTGGAAACTGAGCCTGTTCTTGAAACGTCAATCCAATCTGTCTTCCACTCAAAAACAAAGAAAATGGTAGGATATCATTCAGCAACGGAAGTGAGTACTATGGTAATCACAGTCTTATTGATAATAGTTTATAAGTGCAACGTTTTCCAGGAAATAGCGTACCCGGACACACGAAGATCTTATTCCCTACAAAAACATCTCAGAATTCTAACCAGATAATCAACCCTTTACAAAAGCATGCCAACCCAGAATTTAGGAAGGTATCAGGGAAAGCATCAGGTATCTGACCCACTGTTAAATGACTCCGTGAATTAAGCAAGCAGCTCACCAACTTAAATACGGATGTATACAACAAGAACAGCAAAGACCCCGTGACAACTACGAGAAGCGCAATCAACCTATAATCTTAGTTTGTAAATTGTTATCTATAAATTAAGACATCATTCAAATAAAAAATTAGTTGAAAGCCAGCTTTTTTATGTAGTCACTTACTCTCTGAGCTTCTACAATTGTTTTAGATCTGGTGTGCCAAAATAGGTGGGGTGATAGATCTCACCTAGCCAAAAATAATTTAAGGGCAGGAAGGGGAGAGTTTATAGAGTGAAATTTACAAATATGCAAATCACTCTTTTATTTTTATCCTGTGATCTATTCAACGTAGCGACATCAAGCAAACACCAAAAAAGTACTACACCAATGATATTGGGAAATTGTTATTAATGTTGATCTAACCTTACAATTTCAGGTACAGTCACTTCCAAAATTGAAAAATTTGCGATTACCTAAAATTCAGAACTTTCCCAAATTTTCTCCGAAATTCATGTAAGTATAATGCACTTGTTTTTTATTTTCATTAAATTGTCCATCTTATTACCTTTTCTAGAAGGTACAACATGTCCAGGTAGGGAAAGGATGTAGAAATTTATACGTAGAAAACCTATCGGAGAATATTATAAAAATCTGCAATTTAAAGAAATTCAACTCAAGTCAAGCCTAAAATGCTTTTTATTGAATTCCCAAGTTATTGCAATTAATCTTAGTACGTTACACATGTAACGAAATGTACGCCCCCACTTTCGATGCATGCCAATAACCCCCTTGTAGTGCCCTCTGTAAGGTGTATTGTAGCCAACCTCTCCTGTATTTTCATCGCTGTATTCCCAATTCTGCTCTCTACTGTCAACTGGTATTGAGCAAACTTCATCCTGTTACCCAAAAAAAAATTTCCAATGGGGTAATATCTGGAGATGTAGCAGGCCCAGGAATCGATGCACTTCGTTCTAGCCAGCGGTCAGCAATTTTTTCATTCAGTATTGCCTTAACAATGATACGAGAATGCGCTGGAGGTCCATCGTTTTGGTAAAACATTGCCCGAAGGTTATCCAGATCTAGCTAAATGTCTTCATAAATTTGATGATATGGTTGTAATCCTGCTCGATAAATCACCCTTCAAACTTTAACTAAAGGCACTCTAAGTCGTCTTGCGAAACGTCTCGGGCTTGTTTAAGGTTTTTTCCTAACGAGGGTGATTATTTGCTGCCGGGCGTCGGCAGAATCTTCCGATGTTTCAATTCGCAATTCCGTCCTATTTTAGTTACAATACCGGTTTCTGTTAACCTTCGGAAAGCCCACGAAAATACACCTCTTCGGTGTGCACGCCGTCTCCTTTCATATTCTAGTTCATCCAGTTTTACGTTTCAGTCTACTGTACAAAAAATAAAAATTATATTCCCGTATTCCTCAAAATTTAATTCTGCCAATCTTTAATAATTTTAGCTTAAGAAAACCCGTAGTTATCGATCTGTTTTTCTACTAGGATCCATATACTTGCTGACAGACCTTCTTTCATAGCAACATTTCTGTTAGGTATTAGTAACAGAACGCCAGGATACCAGGGTGTGAAATCTGGCTAACACAAGCTATTTTCGGCAATAAAACAAAATTGCACTAACATTTTTATAATTTTTTCGCAGCACTAATAAGAATTAATTACATGTGTACATGTATGTGTATGTAGTCAGGCATTTTCTAGTCCTCTCTCTATCTAACGATGTTGCACCTTTTTGCAAAGGTAATAAGATAGGCAGTCTCAGTAAAAATTTCATTTGATTCGGGCAATCTCTTTTTAATTTGTTGTTACATACCTCCAGATACATATGTGTAATGTCGTTGATAATAATGGATTGAGTCGGTATGATATTCTCATTCAACATATCGACTATATCCATGCGCAATTGGGTTCTAAGGACGAAATTATCCTTGTGGGGGACTTCAACTTGCTCAACGTACAATGGGTAGTGGATGATGATGACGATAGCTATCTTCACCATAACTTGACTGAAGGACAATCACTGTTCCTCGACACCTTATCTAGCTTAGGACTTTGCCAAATGAGCAATGTGACGAACAATATGGGAAGTCAGCTTGATTTGGTGTTCTCTACGAACTCCACGCTCACTTTTGTTGAACCCAGTATCGTCCCCTTGACGTATCTGGACATGTTTCACCCTGCATTGCTTGTCACTTTTCACTGTCTCTCGGACGTACGTGTCGGTAATCTGGAATGTGAATATAGTTTTAATTTTAGAATGGCCGATTTTGAGGCTTTGAATGAATATCTTGGTAATTTAGACTTCCATACCTGTCTGTCTAATGACGATATCGACAGGAACGCATATGGTTTCTACGAAGCTTTATACGAAGCTTTCGGGAGGTTTGTCCCCTATGTCCGGGTTAGAAATAGAGAATCCGATCCCCCCTAGTTTAATAGATAATTAAAAACTCTCAGGAATAAGAAAAATAGACTTTGAAAAAGGTACCTACGTGTGGGCAGTGTTGACTCTAGCCGTGAATTTATTCTCTCCCATGAACATTTCATAAGTCTTTCTCGTTCCTTATATGAAGAATACCTTCAGAACCTGAGAGGCAGCTTATTCTCTGACCCCCAGTGGATAATTACACATCGACTATGGAACTCGGGTGAAGTTCCAGTAACGATTCTAAGATTATTTGCAATTTATTTGCTGACTATTTTAGGGGCACATTTGAATCATCCGATTTTTGTCCAGATAGTAGCAACTTTCGCACCCCCCGTACCTATTCCATATATCACGCAGGAGATCTTGGCCAAGCATATTGTAGATCTTCCGAATGACTTTTCTTGTGGCCCTGACGGGGTTCCTGCTATTGTCTTAAAGAAGTGTTCTTCGGCGTTATTATGTCCCTTATTTTACTCTTCCGGCAGTCTTTCTCGGTTGGCCGTTTCTCTGCACTCTAGAAGATATCATTTTTAATCCCCGTTTATAAGAGTGGCAACATGAGAGAGATTGCTAATTAAAGACCAATTGCTAAGTTATCTTGCATTCCAAAACTCTCCGAAAAGATGATCCAATCTCAATTGTCCATGGGGTGCAGAAGTTCAATCTCTAGCGGGCAGCATGGGTTCCTGCAGGGTAGGTCCAGGGTTTCCAACTTGTTGGAGTTTGTTTCTAGCAATGTGGGTGGATTTTTGGATGGCTGCCAAACGGACTGCATTTACACCGATTTTAGTAAGGCCTTTGATGAGCTGTCTCACTCTATTATCATTTTCAAAGTGGCCAAGTTGGGTTGCCCACCCCCACTCATTGCATGGATTAAGTCGTATTTATCCAATAGGACTTATAGAGTGCGTTTTCGTGGCGTCCTCTCTGATGCTTTTGTGGCTCCTTCTGGCGTTCCCCAGGGTAGTCATCTTGATCCTTTCTTATTCCTCCTATCTATTGATGATATCACTTATTTACTTCAAAGAAGTAAAATTCTCATTCTCATTCATTGTTAGTCAACTGCTGGAGTATGCTAGACCGGTTTGGTCTCCGTCTTACGGATCTCACATTAAACCTATTGAATCCGTTCAGCGTAGATTTGTGAGATCGGCCCTTCCTGCTCTGCCCTGGAATGACCCTCTTATTCTGCCTCCATATGATGAGCGGTTGGAACTGCTACAACTTGATACTCTCGAGAAGCGTCGTTGGGTTGCTGATATAATTTTTCTGCACCAGCTTCTGCAGGGAAAGATTGACAGTGCGGAACTTCGCAACCATTTAAGTTTACAGATAGCTTTCTCACGCACTAGGTACGGTATGTTCGAACCAATTAACCGTGTAGGTTTGATAATGATGTTGGTGATGTTTTCAGCACTAACTTGGACAAGGTAACATTAAGGAGGAGCCTCTACAACTTATAACCATCCTGTTGTACTCACTCGTTTTGTAGGATCTTTTGATGTTGGTTTGTGTATGTTTTGTTTTAGCTTGGCTAAGCGTTCTCTGTTGCCTGTACACCCCTGATTGTTTT
Source organism: Leptarthrus brevirostris (assembly GCA_964036015.1). Classification (NCBI taxonomy): domain Eukaryota; kingdom Metazoa; phylum Arthropoda; class Insecta; order Diptera; family Asilidae; genus Leptarthrus; species Leptarthrus brevirostris. Next base: position 42,973,679 of record OZ038371.1, read on the forward strand.
GTTTGGGTGTGTTTTTGTTTTTAGGTTACTAACGTTTTTTTTTTTCCATGTTGGTATGGGAGCCGCATTCACCTCAATATTTTGTTATATTCCCGGCTTCTGCCTGTGAATTACGACTTCTGAGTTAGAATGGTTAATTCTAATTTAATTATAATTTAAATTTAATAATATAAATAAAAAGAAGATGTATTAACTACATGAATTTTAAAGACAATTTGGGAAATGCTGAATTTTAGGTAATCGCAAAGCATTTCTTCGCTTTTGGAAATAACTGTACCTGCAATGGTAGAAGTTAGATCAACATTGTTAACAGTTTCGAAAAGGTCATTGGGGTAGTAGTTCTTCGGCGTTTATTTGATGCATTTTATAAATCAAGACTTGAAAATAAAACAGTGATGTGCATACCATGAAAATTGTAAATATATAAATCACCCTGTAACTCCTCCCATACAAACTTTTGTATGCGTAGGTGGGATCTAGCACTCCACTTATTTTGGCACACCAGACCTGAAACATCCTGTATAATATGACGTTAAACGGCGATTTTAATGCCCTCTCAAATAAATAACATACAGTGAGTGTAAAAGTATACGTATGAATACAAGTTTTCAATGAAAAAGAACGAAAACGTTGTAATTACTTAATTATTCTTAGCACCATACCATATAATTATTTTAAGCCCAGGAAATAGCATTGTATTCAAAAACAATAATAAAAAATTCAGCAGTGGGGAAATGTTCCACGTCCCAAGTACTAGAAGTTCGTGGAAGAAATCCTGTTATTTTTTCAATACTTCAGGCAAATGAACAACTAGTCAGTCAGCAGGAAGATTCGACCTGATTTTGCTGTTTTGAGTGGTAGTGTTGCGTCAGTTAAGTGAATAATTAGCCAAAATGAGCTCAACACGAAAGGAAGCTTGCGAATAAGAGAAAAAAATCATCATCCGACTACATAACCAGTGCAAATCATCACAAATTGCTAGTATCACTGGAGGGCCCAAATCAACGGTACAAAGCATTGTGGATAGGTTTTCGAACAGAAAAACAATTAAAAACAAGCAGCGATCTGGACGCCCCGGGTTTTAAATGATCACAATCGGCGTATAATTCTCCGAAAAGTTAGGGATAATCCCCAAATAAGTGCGCCAAAAATTTCTGCACAGCTCTCAGAATGTATATGCGTTGATGTTCTGTAAGGGATGTTTTGCGATCGGCTGAATATCACGGTCGCACAGCTAGGCGAAAATATTTCATAAGTGAGATCAACTGAAAGAGGCGTCTAGAATTTGCGAAAAGGTAGGAAAACGAGCCACCAGAATTTTGGCAACCTGTAATATTCACGGATGAGAGTACTGATATTTAACTCAGACAGAAAATGTACAGTATGAGAAAAGCGAACGCGGAACTGGAAAAGCAGAATTTATGCCCGACGGTGAAACATGGAAAAGGCTCTGTTCTGGTTCGGCGGTGTATGAGCGCTTTCGGTGTAGAAAATTTAGTGTTTATAGAGGGTATAATGGACCACAAATATTATATATTATTTAGTTCTGAGTGCAGAGAAAATGGGAATATTGGCCGACTATATCTTCATGCACGATAACGATCCAAAGCATACTCGACTTTGGCTCCTGTATAATATAACCCGTGTACTGCATACACCCCCACAATCGGATATTAATCCTATAGAGCATCTTTCGGATGTTCTAGACAAGCGGGTGCGAAAACGGGATCTTACAAGTAAGCCAACCCTGAAATCAGCGCTACAGGAAGAACGGAATTTGATATCAGCAGATGTGACCAGTAACCTTTCAAATCAATGCCAAGAAGATTAAAGACTATAATTAAAGCGAAGGGGTATCCTACTAAATATTAGTTGTAAGTAAAAAATACTTTTATCGGTCTGTTTTAATATATGTAATTTGGTAATTTTTACTATTCCATAGAACTGACCGTACTTTTTGCGCCGATTACATGGAGGATTTATGTTTCGTTGAGTTTTTTTTTCTACTACTGATTTTTTTTGTTATTGTCTTTTAATAAAATATTATTTCCTAGTCTTAAAATAATTATGTGGTGCAATGAAATAATTAAAACGCTTTGGTGAAATACTCCTTTTAATTACAACTTATACTCGTACGTAGACTTTTTACACTCACTTTACGTTTCTAATTTAATATTTACAGACATTTCAGCCGATAATTTCGGACTACCTAAATTACACCAACAATATAAATTTTCAGTACCATTTTTCTTTGTCACCAGACCTCAAATATCCGCCCGTATCCAAAAGAACCCTTTACCCAAAGCTGAGACATATTTTATTACCATTCTTCTGGAGTGAATACCTATTCTTCCAACTATACATAATATAAGGTGTTACGGTTTCTGTATGAAATATGATGCTATAAATAAGATACCTTTTAGATATTGCCTCTGAAGTGTGAACATATTGGGTTATAATAGGCTTTTTAAATGATCTTTTAGTGCAAGTGACGGCAAAAACAAACTAAAAATGATAGAGATACGCTCTTTTGTTGGACCGACGTTACCGAAATTCTGTTTTTATTTTTCTTCCTTTAGAACTGAAAAGCTTCTGCAGGCCCTTGAAAGACTGATTACAAGCATTAATTATTCTGAAATCTTGGAATAGTTGCCATTCTGCAGCTTTAAGTATATTTAAGGGGTTCTTTAAAAAATCATTAGGAAAATTAATTCTATCAACGCCGATAGGAATTATTGTGATATTTGTATGCCTTGGAAAATGCTAGAACAGCGCTCATCTTATAGTGAATTTACACGTTTGATTTACGTCGTTAGTGATTCATCCGCAATGAATGTGAAAGACGAAAATTTTAGTGTTTATCCTTTATTAATTGTTCAATTCATTTCAGTAGGATTCAAAATGTCGGCGCTTATTAAATGAGTGTTAGGATAGAAATATTAAGTTTAGCCCTTGCAGAAGAATGTCGCAAAAATATTAGAGGCAAGCACAAAACTTCAACCTCATCGGTGGTCGGTAAAACATTAGATTCAAAGACGAGGTCAAATTCTAGCATCGACACAATTGTTAATGGATTCCAGCTTCAGCAGATCCCCATATTTACAGGAACCATTTGCGAATGAATTTTATTAGTCGTGAGCTAGGTCACTCTTAACTTTGTCACTAGGTCACTGTTAACTTTGTCTAGAAAAAGTCCTTGCAGGCGATGGTGATGTATACGTAACAGCGAAGTAGGGTTTTATGATTAGCAAAGTAGAGAAAAGGACTGTTGTGTCATTACCGACTGTCGTTTTTCTTGCTAGATGAGCCCCTCGACGAAGAGGCATTTTTAACAGACTTAATTAAATCCTGCAACACAAAATCTCGGAACACAAAATCTCGGAATACAAAATCCCGGAGAAAGAAGTCCGGGAAACGCAGGGTGAAAATTAAATTTAAAATGAAATTCAAAATTGTTTTTAATATGTACTATACATATATTATATGTCTGATATACACAGTTATAAATTAAATATACAGTTACAAATTGAAATCCGACAGACAACAAATATTCCAAAGAAAATTTTACAGTGAGAGTGTAATTCTCTTTGAAATAATTGTTTTTAACATTTTCTCTGAACAAATGAAACACTTGAAAATTTTCCACAGTTTATAATTTATTTAATAAAATTGAGCCGACGCGTTTCATATATCTTAATAAATAAAACAAAGTCGGGTTAGACCATTTATAACTGAAGAACGGCTAGACCGATTTTAATGATCTCTGATTTGTTAGATTCGTCTCCGCCCCGAATAACTATTAAAATATCTGAAAAATTCACGGAAAAAAATTATACTGAAAATGTATCTATCTATATAAAAAAATGAACGGCTAAATGTGTTGCTAAGCGCAAAACTCGAGAACAGCTGGAGCAATTCGGAAATATTTTTTTTTCAAATATTCCTTGAAGTCCGAAGAAGGTTCTTATGAAGAGAAAAATTGGTAAAATTGCACGGAAAAACATAAAAACCACATTTTCTACATCACATTCAAACTGTTCCTAGCTGTCAATTCTAGGGATGGTGATCTGAGATCGATTAATCGAAGAATTTTCTTGATGATGTCAAACAAAGTATTATTTCAATTAGGCATGGCCGCGCCCAATCGCTCGATGCACGACGCTTTTAATCAAGAGTTGCAACGCGAAAAACTGTACGATGTCGATGCTTTAAAAGAATCAGTTCGAATAAATCTTCCGCTGTTGAATCAACAACAAAAGTATGTATTGTATGTAGGAACTGGAAGGATTTATTTCTTGGACACTCCCGGTGGTACATGTGAAACTTTTTTGATTTCATTGATTTTAGCAACAATTCGCTCACACAATGAATTTGCACTCGCCCTAGCTTAATCAGGCATGGCAGATACATTGTTGGAAGGCGGTCGAACAACCCATTCAGCGCTAAAATTGCCGTTAAATATACAAAGCAACGAAACTCTGATCTACAACATTTCGAAGAACTCTGCAATGGCAAAGGTTTTGCAGCAATATAAATTGATAGTGTGGGATGAATACACGATGGCACATAACAAGTCTTTGGAGGCATTAGACCGAACCATGCAAGATCTGCGGAACAATAAAAACCGATTTGGTGGTGCGATAATTTTGTTATCAGGAGATTTTCGTCAAACATTGCCAGTGATTCCATGGTCAATGTCAGCCAGTGTTGCCAAGTCGTCGATGAAGCGTCTCACTAGATAGGGACTGGAAAGGACACCTTTTTTAAAAAAAATCTCCAGATACAAAATAATACATTTTTTTCAAAATTGCTTTCAATATAATATAAGGAATATCTATAACAAAAATGTAAATACTACTACTCAATAAAAGGCTGTATTTACCTGAATCACAAGCGTATTTACCTTTGATTGGTGCTCATTAAGAACTTTGATTTGATCCACAGCTGATCTCGTCAACATAAGCGTCGCGCAATTTCTTTCCTTCAATTTGTAAAAGGAAAGGTAGGAGAAACAGAGAAATATAAGAATGTGATAAAGTTCTAATTTTGTGGGTGATCCTCTTATCGCAAGCGACAGAAAATGAGTATCGTTAAAAGTTTCAGGGTCCCGCTGGAAAATCATGAACTTTCACAGGAAATTGATTGAGTTGTGTTACACATGCGTTTAGCTTAGTAACAAAAGCATTATATCGGCCCGCTTAAATGTGTGGTACAACACCGGTTGTAACTGAGTTAAGTGGTAGCCCAGCAAATATGTACAAATATAGTCAAAAACAATGAGAAATGCCGAATATTTACGTTAAAACGTTAAAAAGTCGGAGACATTTCGTGTCATCAGAAGAGGTTCAAAATTACACTGTCGCAGAAAAAAATCTGTCACTAGGAAGATATTCGAAAACACCAGATTTGGTGACAAAGTCCTTTATTTGGCATCACTGCATTTAAAGTCATAAGAAGTCACCACGGTAGATGTTAAAAATCATCAGCTTTTAGACGTGTCTGAGAAAAAAATTCTGTTACTAGAGAGGTGTTCGATAACACCAGATTTGGTGACAAAATCATTGAATTGGCATCACTGACGCCAGCTGATGAACTTAATGCATGTTTAAAGTCCTTCGTTTTCAAGATACTAAATTTAAGCACGAATATGCAAGAATGTCGAGTTGCAAAATGATCGATCTGGAGAAATATTTTCAAAGCAACTCATTTACAGGTTTTGACTGACTTTCTTGACAGTGTTTATCAGTTTACTGAATCAAAAACTGAACTCATTCAAAAGGTGTTCCCAAATGTTGCTCACAATTACAGAGATCATATTTGGTTGAGCGAAAGAGATAGATTGGCTGCCAAAAACATGGATGTAAATGAATTCAATTTTAAAATTCAAAATGAAATTGCCGGTGAATTGAGGACATACAAATCAGTTGATTCCGCTACTAACAAAGATGATGTCGTCAACTATCCACCCGAATTTTTGATGTACCTCAACTTAGCAAAACACATTTCTCGAATCAAAAATCTAACACTCTTATAATTTGTTGCTAACTAGTTGCTAATTAGTTGTAGAAAAAAATAATTTGTTGCTTTTTATTAAAAAAAAAAAATGGGATGTTCTGCTAAGTTCAGCTGAAGTTAGCAGAACACCTTTATGAAAAATTAATTTACAGAATCGGGACGGTGCCTAAATTATTAAGTGAATTTGTTGCTAATTAGTTGCCGGGAAAAAAATTATTGCTCTTTAGTTTTTTTTTTCAAAAATGAGGTGTTCTGCTAACTTCAGCTGAAGTTAGCAGAACACCTTCATGAAAAATGAATTTACAGAATCGGGACGAAGTCTAAATCATTCAGTGAATTTGTTGCTAATTATTTGCTGGGAAAAAAAATTATTGCTCTTTAGTTTTTTTTTTTTCAAAAATGGGGTGTTCTGCTAAGTTCAGCTGAAGTTAGCAGAACACCTTTATGAAAAATTAATTTACAGAATCGGGACGGTGCCTAAATTATTAAGTGAATTTGTTGCTAATTAGTTGCCGGGAAAAAAATTATTGCTCTTTAGTTTTTTTTTTAAAAATGAGGTGTTCTGCTAACTTCAGCTGAAGTTAGCAGAACACCTTCATGAAAAATGAATTTACAGAATCGGGACGAAGTCTAAATCATTCAGTGAATTTGTTGCTAATTATTTGCTGGGAAAAAAAATTATTGCTCTTTAGTTTTTTTTTTTTTCAAAAATGGGGTGTTCTGCTAAGTTCAGCTGAAGTTAGCAGAACACCTTTATGAAAAATTAATTTACAGAATCGGGACGGTGCCTAAATTATTAAGTGAATTTGTTGCTAATTAGTTGCCGGGAAAAAAATTATTGCTCTTTAGCTTTTTTTTAAAAATGAGGTGTTCTGCTAACTTCAGCTGAAGTTAGCAGAACACCTTCATGAAAAATGAATTTACAGAATCGGGACGAAGTCTAAATCATTCAGTGAATTTGTTGCTAATTAGTTGCTGGGAAAACAATTATTGCTCTTTAGTTTTTTTTTCAAAAATGGGGTGTTCTGCTAAGTTCATGTCTAAATCATTCAGTGAATTTGTTGCTAATTAGTTGTGCACAACGACGACAAAAAATAATGAACTAACCCATCAGCATGAGCTGTTTTACCAGAGATATCGAAAAAATTATCCCGATTCTGTAAATTAATTTTTCATAAAGGTGTTCTGCTAACTTCAGCTGAACTTAGCAGAACATCCCATTTTTTTTTTAATAAAAAGCAACAAATTATTTTTTTCTACAACTAATTAGCAACTATTTAGCAACAAATTATGAGAGTGTTAGATTTTTGATTCGATAAATGTGTTTTGCTAAGTTGAGGTACATGAATTTTTGAACTCGCTGGATTTGCCAGGATTATCTCCTCACAATCTTCAATTAAAGGTCGGATCGGTGTTCATAATGTTGTGAAATATCAACCAACCGCGTCTTTGTAACGACACACGGCTAGCGGTGAAAAAATTACTGAACAACGTGATCAAGGCAATCATTCTAAACGGAAAGTATAAAAGAGATATCACACATCCCAATGATTCCGACTGACATACCATTTGAATTTAAACGACTGCAGTTTCCAGTGCGGCTTGCCTTCGCTATGACCATAACTAAATCCCAGAGGCATTCATTCAGTGTTTGCGGCATTAATCTTGAAAACCCATGTTTCTCGCATAGACAATTGTATGCTGCCTGTTTGTTTACGCGCCAGGTAATCAAACAAAAAATATCGTGTACCATAGAGCATTACAATGAAAATATGATTTAACACAATATTACTAAAGTACTGCAGTGTACGAAATAGAAAACTAAATTTTGTAAGTAGTTGTTGCTATGATTATGACATTAAAAATACATAGAAAAGTACACCTACATTATGTAAATTTATTGTTGATGTTTTGTATTAATTGAATTGCGGATTGAAATTAAACAATAGTTGCGGTATGAAATTAAACTTATTTATTTAAATGCGAACATCTGCTCACTAGCAGAACAACTTGAATATTGAGATGACAATCGGATGCTTAACGTTACAATACGCAACCAATAGATAAGCTAATTCAGATTATAGGTATGTTTACATTTGTATGCGTGTATAATTAGTATTGCCAGTATAAACTCTAACGTATGAATTTAAATTATAAGTAAGCTTACAATATGCAAAATATTACAATATTAAAACTGAGGAAAAATTCCAAACATACTCCCCCCGTTAAGAAGTTCTTAACTAACACTGACTGGTAGTTTACACAATTTAGTAATCGGTCTTTTGAAGATGCCATGAGCTGTCCTAATGGTAACGACACGAACTAAATTATCCTTTCCCGGATGCGTGTCCATAACTCGTCCTAAGTTCCACTTGGAAGGTGGGAGGTTATTGTCCTTAACTACTACCATATCGTTGATGTCTAAATTATTGTCTATCTTCTCCCATTTAGGTCGACGTTGTAGATGGGACAGATATTCTGCAGACCATCTTTTCCAGAAATGCTGATGAATATGCTGCAATAGACGCCAACGATTTTGCAAGGATGACGCACTGTCATGTGTGAGGGGTTCTGGAAGTATCGTCAGCGGCTGCCCTACTGGAAAGTGGGCTGGTGTAAGTGCATCTAAACAGCTAGGATCATCATGGACTGGGGTTAAAGGCCTGGAATTAAGTAGTCCCTCTATTTGGACCAGTAGAGTGTTCATTTCTTCGTATGTGAGCTTCGTCTCGCCCAGAGTCCTTTTGAGAATTTTCTTCACTGACCTTACGCCAGACTCCCAAATACCGCCAAAATGAGGGGCTGCCGGTGGGTTAAAATGCCATTGGATTCTACTAGCAGAAAAGAAATTACTTATTATTGGATCTTGATACAACGCATGTAAGGACTGATGTAATTCGTTCAGATATCTGTTAACTCCTACGAAATTAGTGCCGTTGTCGCTGTACACGCTGGATGGAAGACCTCGTCGTGAGGTAAATCTTTTAAGCGTGGCTATGAATGTTTCAGCTGTAAGGTCACCAGCAAGTTCTAGATGTAGTGCTCGTGTACTGAAGCATACAAAGATTACGAGATATCCCTTAGATGTACGTGCTCCTCGTCCTCGACGCTGAAGAAGTATCAGTGGACCAGCGTAGTCTACACCAACGTTTTCGAATGATCTATAAGTTCCAACTCGCTTCGAAGGTAGATGTGCCATGAGTTGACTTGAAGTAATAGCGCGATTTTTGACACACGTGATACATTTGTTGATGATTGACTTTACCAATGTACGAGAGGAAAGGATCCAGTATTCTTGACGAATTATGCTAAGTAGCAAGGAAGTCCCAGCATGTAAATATTTGGTGTGTTGATGAGATATCAAATAATGCGTGAAGACATGATCTCTTGGTAACATAGCAGGGTGTCTCGATGAATATGGAAGAGTCGAGTTGTCCAAACGTCCTCCTACTCGCACAATTTTATTTGAATCCAAGAAGGGAGTTAGCGTAAGAAGTCGACTTGAACCATGTAGTGGTGAATTGGATTGTAGCGAACGAATTTCCTTTGCAAAGGAATCGGCTTGAGCCCATAATATACAACCTTGATATGCTGATTTTATATCTTCACTAGTGATCCAAGTTGTGCGAGGCTGTTTGTTACGGGGGTTGCAATTACGACAGAATTGAAAGCATCTAGCTATAATGCGAATGATTTTGTTTAATGAGGAATGCTTTTCAAACAATTCTATAAGCGTGTTGTTGGCAGTGTCGCAAAATAAAACCTCTAAGTATCGCTCTCGTTTTTCCTCAGTAACAATAGTTTCATCATTGATCGTGAAGTCTTTGACCTTGTTCTTCCAATCATCTCTTAAGAACGTTGGTCCATTCCACCAGAGTCGTGATTGCACTAACTCGGAAGACAGTAATCCACGAGACGCAAGATCTGCAGGATTCTTAGCAGAAGCTACATAATTCCACTGTGTCCTTGGGAGTATACTTAATATAGCAGATGTTCTGTTTCCTACAAAGCTTTTCCATTTCCGTGGATGGGAGGACAGCCAGGCAAGTACGACGGTCGAGTCTGTCCATGCGAAACAGTCACAATCGGGTATATGTAGTTCGGTCTTGACAAATTTCATGAGGTTAGTTAAAAGTGTAGCACCACAAAGTTCGAGTCTTGGAATGGAAAGTTGTTTAATTAGCGACACCCTTGTCTTTAAAGATACGATGGTGACAGAAATGTTATGGTCTTTGTCTACGCTTCGACAATAAATTACAGCTGCATAAGCTGCCTCGGAGGCATCTGAGAATCCAAACTCCAAACTCTCTCCATATGCATGAATCCATCTTGGTATACGTAATTCCTGAAGATGGTGAAGTTCGTCTCGGAGCTTAAGCCACTTACTGCAGCACTGATCACATATCTCATCCCAATCGTATTTCTGAAGCCACAGTTGTTGAAGCAGTATTTTGAATGTCACTGTTATAGGTGATATTAGTCCCAACGGATCGAAAATTCGACTGGACTCTGACAATATCATGCGTTTGGTTGCAAGTGCTGAGCTTGAAAGATTCACTTCGAACGTAAAACAGTCCCTATCAGGCAACCATTTCAGGCCAAGTACCTTGACACTCTCTGGATGTTCATCGATGTTCATTGGAGTAGTTGCATTCTCATTTGAGGATATAGATTTAAGAAATTGTTGAGAATCTGACGTCCACTTCCGTAAGGTGAAACCTCTTAAACGTAGCAATTCATTTAGTTGGAGATAAAGTTGTAATGCTTCCGTATCTGATGAAGCTCCCCCCATTAAATCACACATAGAAGTTGTTCTTCAATGCCTCCTCCGCTAATGGATATTGGCCCTCAAATTCGATGGTAAGCTGCTTTAACGACCGCGTAGCCAAAAAAGGTGCTGGACTAGTCCCATATGTGACAGTTTTTAGTTGCTGAATAGGTTGATTTGGTGTTTCTCGCCAAATTATCCGCTGATATCTCCTATCTTTTGTCTCGACTAAAATTTGTCTGAACATCTTTTTGATGGCTGCGACGACTGCAATTTTGAAAGATCTAAATGACAGCAAGATGGGGAGTAAATCTCTTTGCACCTTGGGCCCGACGAGAAGTCGATCGTTGAGTGATACTCCTGAGGATGTTATTGATGATCCATTAAATACCACCCTTAACTTTGTTGTGGTGCTCGAAGGCTTACTAACAGCATGGTGAGGCAGGTATGCATGTTCCCAATTAGGTTCGTCCTCAGGCATGTCTTGAAGGTGATCCGGGTCTCTATATTCGTTCATAAAGTGTGCATATTCATTTCGTAGGTTATGGTTGTGAAGAAACTTCCTTTCTAGTGAGGTAAGACAGGACCTTGCGGTATTGAGAGAATCACCTAAGCGGTCATTGGATTCCTTAAGTGGTAATCTAACCACATATCGTTTCGTGATAGGATCGATGCGATGAGTGGATGAAAATAATGCCTCACAGTGCGTTTCATCTTCCGTGTATGGTTGCGTGTATGGACACGCTTCCTCCACTTCCCAGAATTTGCGTAGGGTTGCATTTACTTCTTCGATGTCTGAATGAAGTATACAACTTTTGATGCGGAGTTTTCAATTGATAGAGTACCTGATAGAATGTAAGCGAAGATTGTATTTTGCAGTATTGGATACTCCGGTGAAATGTAATGATGCCCATTTCTTAAGATGCCTATGAAATGATCGGCTCCCAAAAGGATATCGATTCTCCTTGAAGTGTTGATAAATGGATCAGCTAGTGTAAATTCCTTAAGAAATGACCAATCTTCAACAAAGAAGGTAGTAGCTGGTTGATGTGCGGTTAATTTGTCTTATATGAGTGCTTGAACGAAAAGTTCATGTTGAGAATCGTGCCGTGATATAAGAGCTAATTGAACTTTTCCCTTGGTAATAGCAGCTCTCACTGATGATAACCCATTAACTGCTACTTGAGCCTTTTGCCTTTTCAGATTCAGACGTTGTACACAGTCTTCAGAAATGAAGGTTGCTTGAGAACCGGAATCCAAAAGTACTCTACAGGAAATTAAATCGCCAGCTGAATTCGGAACCTGAACCATCGCCGTTGGTAATAATGTAATTTAGGTTTGACTGATTTCTGAAGCTTGTATACGAGTTTAACTGTGTATCCCTTCCCGGAGTATTGAACGCAGGTGTTCCTGGGTCAAGCTTACTTGTAGAAGGTTGTGAAGTATTTTGCCCTGGTTGGGGTTGAGGAATTGTCTCACTACGGTGTAAGCATGAGTGATGCGATTGTTTACAAAAATGACATCGAAACTTGGACTTGCAATTATTAGCTGAGTGTCCTTGACTGAGACAATTAACACATAAGGACTTTTGGCTTGCGTAGTTTCGTCTGTCTGACACATTCATATTCTTAAATTGTGGACATTTATACAACTGATGAGCTTGGTTACACCTTAAACATCGTAGTGTTGTTTCGAGATGTAGATTGCGAACTGCCTGAACAGCATTTGTTCTCTTAGTGATTGGATCGCACGCTTCTACCGCATCGCATCGTTTGTTGAGAAATTCGATGAATTTGTCAAACGAAGGCAAATCACCACTAGTAGTCTGTTCAGACCACAGTCGTCGAGTTTCTGGGTCAGTTTTATTCAGTATTAGATAAATAAGCCAAGGATCACGACCTGACGCTTCTCTACCTAAGGCTTTAATACCACGAATTAACTCATCAGAAGTGTCTGGTAACCGACGTAATGCAATAGTGGTAGGCCGTGAACAGCTTGCTTGATTAATAAACGCCTTAATATATGAGTTCAAAATGTGCTGTGGCTTTTCGTATCGTTTTACTAATTTAGACCAAGCTTCAGGGTAGCTGGTGATGGTTAGATGTTTTATAAGCGAGGCTGCTTCTCCCTGAAGTAAGCCCTTAAGGTACTGGAACTTATGCACCGGAGAGAGACCTTCCTTGGAATCAATGCAAGTTACAAACAAGTCCTTGAATGAAGGCCAGTCCTTGTAATCACCACTAAAAGTCGGTATATTGACCTTTGGGAGTTTAACTTGACTTGAAGTTGAGGGAACCGAAAACCCATCAAAGAATGTTTGTTGTTGATCTATTAGTCGTTGCATCGTTGTGTTTAGTTGATCATTGTGTAAAGGTGGAGTTATCGCTTGATCATTTAGACGTGCATTGATATGTCTTCGTAATGTGGCCATGATCTCTAAATATTTATCTTCAAATGCGTCGTACTCCGATTCAATAGCATGTAATACTAAATTGTCGTCAACGAGTTTAAATTCCCGCTTCAGTGACTCTAATTTTACCAACCGAGTACCAATTTCTTCAATAGTTCTTTCCTCGTTTAAATTATCAGTAAAGGTTTTTAATTTAGTTAATGATCCTTTAATTCTTCCTCGTTCTACCTTTAATAAATTAGCATTCGACATTTTGAAATATTACTTTATAAAGTTTCTTTCTTTTGCGATAATACAATTGACAGTAAAATGTTCTGTTGGTAGTAATCACACAAGCGTATATATATTTATGGATTAAATTATCTCATAAAATGTTCTGTCGCGGTCATACAATTCAAATTCACGAAATTGTGTGCGATATGTACCTATAATTCACTTAATTCATGAAAGTATTAACAACAATTTCGGTGACTAAAATATTATTAATTATATTAATAGTTTATTTTATTCTAATGCGCCTTGAAATGCACTTGTAAAGTTCTATAATAATTTGTTGAGCACCAGGTATTGAATCTCGTTATAGTACGAAAGAGAAGATTACACTTATTTAATGCTAGCAATAGAATGGTAATTGTTCAATAGGCTAATTTAAAGATTGTCTTGGCGAACATCGTATATCGGTGTATATATAGTATCAATACATTATATTTAATAGTTTTATTGAAATTTCTTAAGATGTAAGTTGAAGTAGAATAAACTGAAAGCGATACTTAGTAAATTTTTCAGTATTCCGTGTGCATGTAATTAAACTGCAACTGTTCATATATGTTGAATTAAGTGTAATTTTTCCTTGGATTATGCGATGGCTCCTTGAAATACGATATTTCTTGCAATGCGGTTGTTCCTTGCGATGGAGACGAACGAAAGTTAATTGAATACCTTTTAGCAACTTTAGTTTGTGCAAATGATGTTGTGGTCAAAACTAACACTCCAGATTATTCGCTGTGTACTTGAAGCACCAGAACTAGATGTGTACTTATCTTGTATTCGTATGTGGAATCTGACTTCGATGGGAATTAAATTGACATCTACAAATAAATGACTTTAGAATGTTGAAACTAAAACAAATACTAATAAAGTTGTGAAGTTGAGCAATACGGTAAATATGCCGTAACTGGATGCCAATGCCGTTAAACCATCCCGCTATTTGGTAATGATGAACCATGTGAGTTTTTCTGAACCTTTCATCAAAAAATTTGTTGCACAGTATGCTCCTTATATGAATTTTCACCGTCTCTAAATCCAGAAAAGTAATCTCACTTGAAATTCTTAATATCCACAGCTGTTTTCAAGTTCACGTCACTGAGTTTAATCACTTTTGGTTCAATGCACTTCTTTAATGCACACTGCTTATTTTCAAAATGATTTGTTAGTCCCGGGTTTCGGCACCAAGAAATGTTTTGTATTAATTGAATTGCGGATTGAAATTAAACAATAGTTGCGGTATGAAATTAAACTTATTTATTTAAATGCGTTTACAATATGCAAAGTATTACAATATTAAAACTGAGGAAAAATTCCAAACAGTTGATATTACGGTAATTATTTGATAGTCAGTAAATAAAGTGATCACTCTGAAATACGTTTATATTCAATTTTTTGTTTAAATTACACATTTGCGACTTTCACAAACTTATCTGTTCTGGTGACCATTACTGGAAACTAAAGATTTCATCACGACATGAAGACTTTATAAGCGATGCCAGCACCAGAACTTGACCAGAAAAGATAAGTTTGTGAGACTGCCACAGTCCAAAAGCGTTTGACAGAACAACGTCTGTCGGGTCAGCAAGTAAATTATAAACTGTCGAAAATATTCAAATGTTTCATTTGTTCAGATAAAATGTTAAGTAAAAAATATTTCCACCAAGTGCCAAAAAACGAAACTATAAGTTACTTTAAAAATTGTTGTTTGTCGGATTTCAATTTATAACTGTATATACATCAGACACGCACAGGTCAATGTTGTGTTTTTATTATATTGGCCATTTTATTACAACAATGTAGAAATTTATACGTTGAAATCCTATATTATAAAAATCAACAAATTAAAGAAATTAAAATCAAATTAACTCTAAAATGCTTTATATTAAATTTGTAAAAAATTACAATTAATCTTGATAAGCAAAAGCCGTTCGAAATGTCTGTGGTAACCCAGGATGTCGCCGTGCTTTTGCCACGCGAGAAGAGCGACACAGGGGGAAGCTGGGATATGTGTTATTAACTACGAGGAAGAAACTAATGGAGATGCCCTAAACTCGAAAAATCGTGGCAAGTTTAATAGTGTGCGATAATCTTTCCCCCACTAAGTAAAACGGCATTGCAGGCGGCGCAAAATTATTTTGCTTGAGAGGGTTCTTGGCGCGCTTTTTAAACAACTTAGACACGTTCAAATAAACAAAATGTAAATACAAATTTTACCATATAAAATTGGAAGTTCGTCTTCTCAATCTCAGCATTATTTAAAAGAATAATCAGTATACCGATCTTGGAATAAAATATCAAGCTATAAAAATTGCTTAATATTACGACTTCAATTAAATTTGCTGAATTTAATTCGCCCAATGGCTCAATGATTACAATGTTTTCCCTCACATTTAATTTGTGTGGATTTCTTCAGAAAAGATTAGATTAGTTGCAAACAGTATTTTCAGTTATCGAAAATATTCAATTTAATTTGTACCACTTCCTAGCCTCATTCGTTGAGCTGAAATAGGTTTCGATTTAAAAATGCTTTTAACAAAACACTTTCCCCTTTCTAGTATGAAAATCTAACTTCCAAGAACTTTTGCTACTGAAAAAAGCATTTCCGGTTATTGAAAATATTCAGCGCTAATTTAATTTGTAGGGTTGTATCACTGCCTAGCCTCGTTTCTCTGCTCTCGTTGAAATAGGTCTTCGTCTTGAAAATCTTCTCCAAGAACTTTTGGCGTAAAACTACATATTTTAGGAATCTAAATTTAAAGAAAAATAATCAATGTCAATATTTTTATTTTATTAACCGTATAATTCATAGTTACATAAATATAAAATTTAACGATCAAAAAATCTATAAATATTGATATTATAACATTTGTCAGAAACCCCTGCCAGACACACTTTTCTCCATCCGCCAGTGCAGAATATTCGCAGAACAGCTGGTGATCTCTAAATCATATGTAAACAAAGTTTCAATTTTACGTAAATTATGAATATTTCGTAAATAATCTTAAAACTTTCCTCATTTCTAGATAAATTGTTAATTGTAGATTGTCTTAGGTGTGATAGAATATTCCAGATAGTCGACACAGGGTGTTATTTGGACAAAATTCCACTATGCACTTCACAATAAGTTTTTACTAAAACCTTGGTTATTTAATTAAGAATTTCAGTTAAAGTCTATATAAATCTTCTTTCACTTCACCAATATAAATTTTTGTATGTATATGTATATTACACCAATTTCATTAAATCAGAACTTTTAAATCGGTCAACAATTTTGTCACGTCAAATAAACAGAAAAGTGACAGAACTTCTTTAATTTGACAGCACATATACGTAAGGGCATCTCCATTATTTTCTTCCTCGTAGGTTATTAATTAAAACGAATCACTCGTATATTTTAATAAAAAATTTATTAGACACTTTTATTTTAACTTGTAAATCGGGATCGTACCGTGTATTTTAGATGTACAGATAAAACATATATAAAACTAAAGCACTTTTATAATTTTTAATGCATCACTTTTTAAACAAACTTAAGCGCGAACACGACGTTATTTTCACACGGAGTATCCCAGACTTCGACGAGTTTAGCGTCGAAATCTTATTTTATCAAATTTTACATAACGCTGTACTGTCAGCGAAACTTACTTAATTTAGAGGTATTTACCTTCAAGCTGACCAATCAGACAATTCTTGTTATGTATAAATATTCTAACAAGAAATGTAGCACAAAAAGAATAAAAGATAAGACATGTGCCTTATGAAATCTGATGCTCGCACTTCAGAAAATGTGCGATAGGAGCATTTGAGTTAATTTAAAATGAAATTATTGTTTGAACATTGGAAATTTATGATGCTCAGCAATTTAAATGTTTGATCGTAAGTGACAATTTATGAAGGTAAGTAATTTAAGTAAATGCACATGCGCGGGAATTTGAATAGTTGCATGTGTCCGTTTAGGATCTGCACTTTGTGTGGTAAGTAATATGAGTCGGCGCATGTGCAAGTAATTATGAGGTAAGTATAGAATAAATGTAGTGATTTTGGGATCACAACATGTCTACAATCTCCTTCTAAGTCCCTGTTAAAGGTGTATTGCAGCCAGCCATTCCCCTATCTTCGTCACTGCATTCCAAATTCGGCTAACTAAATCCTCGATATTGTTAATTGAGCTTGAATAAACTTCATCCTTAATTATACCCCATAAGAAAAAGTCCAATGGGGTAAAGTCTGGAGATCTAACAGGCCAAGGAATCGGTGCACCTCGTCCAATCCAGCGGTGAGGAAGTTTTTCACTTAGTATTACCTTCACAATTTTAGACATATGCGCTGATACTCCATCCTGTTTGTGAAACATTCCCCTAAGATTATCCATAGGGTTCTCTTTTATTAGATCTGGCAGTGTATTGTCAAAAAGTCCGCATACATTTTACTATTAAGCACTTGCGGCAAAATAAATGGTCCTACCAAATGGTTGCCCATGATACCAGCCCAAACATTGACACTGAATCTCTGCTGGAATGAGGTCACCTATGCCCTGTGTGGCTTAGTGTTCGACCAGGTATGGAGGTTATGGAAGTTTGTGATATCATTCCTGATGAATGGACATTCATCTGTCCACAGAATTCGGTCCACAAACGCTCTGTCGTTCCAGAAGCCAAGTGCTAAATTTCAGTTTTCTCTCAGAATCTCCTTGGGCTGGGTGATGATGATATGGACGTTATCCTCCTCGATGAATAACCCTCCAAACCTTAGATGATAACTCTCCTAATTACCTTGTGACTCGTTTCGTGCTCGTCTCAGGGTCCTGCCTCACGATGGTGATTATTTGCAGCTCGACGTCGGCAGAAGTTCCAGAAATTTCGGGTTGTGTCTCCATGTCGAGTGAAGTTACACTTCCTGATTCTCTTCGCCTTTGGAAAGTCAATGTAAATACCCCTCTTTGGGTGCTCGTCGGTTGGGGAATCTCCTTTGATATTCCAGGACAGCCACTCTCTCTTTTCCGTCTACTACAACATAAACGTAAATAATATCAGCGTATTCCTCTAATGTAAATTCTACCATTTTTTAATAATTTTTGCTTAAAAGCTCCCGTACTTATTGATTTGTTTTTCAAATATGATAGGTATTCTTGCTGACTGACCCTTTTTTATAGCAAAATTTTCATCAGGTACGAGTAACAGAACGCCAGGATATGAATTCTGGCTACCAGAAGCTAATATCGGCAATAAAACAAAATTACACTAACATTTTTATAACTTATTTGCAGCAATAATTAAAATTAATTACCTGTTAACCGAAAGCAAAGATTTTCAACCTTTTAACCTAAAAATGTTGTTTCTTTAAAGAATTTCCTGCCTAAAGTGCAATGAAATAATTAATTAGGTAATGATGCGGTTTGTAATTATGCGGTTTTTATAACCCCGTGTCTCCTTGCCATGTTGCACCTTTTGGAAAGGTAATAACATGGGCAATCCAATAAAAATAAAAGAGAGGTGTATTAATTACATGAATTTGAAAATTTGGGAAAATGCTGAATTTTAAGTAATCGCAAACCATTTATTTTACTTTTGGAAGTGACTGCACGTGCAATGGTAGGAGTAAGATCAGTGGTGTTGATATTTTTGGAAAGATCATTAGGATAGTTGTTTATAGTTGTTTTTTGATAAGGTTTGTTTGATGTGGCTGTGTTTGGTAGATCAAAAGATAAAAATAAAAGAGTAATGTGCATATCATGAAAAACTGAAATTTATGAATCACCCTGTAACTCCCAAATGGTTGAGATTGCCCCCCTGCCATACATTTTTTTGTTTTTCTAGTTCTAGATCTATCACCCCACTCATTTTGGCACGTCAGATCTGAAACACCCAAAATATAACCTCTGAAAGCTCAAACTTCTACTTTCGAATGCCGAGTGACGTTTTCGAAAAATAACAAGAGTGAATATATATTAGTTTAATTAAAACAGGTTCAAAAATGGTTCCAATATGGCGCCTAAGATGGACATCTATCTTACAGAAAGACGTCTTTCAAAAATTCAATATGGCCATTCCAATATAGGGTCTGTCAAGAGATGAATTACATTAATTTAAAGGGACGATGCGTATACAGGTTTCTCAACCGTCCAATAATTATAGTACGTGTTTTTTAATTTGACCAGCTGTACTATCCGCAATCCTGATTCCAGTATAGTACGCAAGTGTACTATTTCACTTTGTCAAAATTCCCTTTTACATTTCACTTAATGAATGCTTTCACTAACTAAATATTCACTCAATTGTTCGATTATTATTGATTGTCAAATGAAAATCATCAACTGTGCAGTTTATTCCAACATACAACCTGCGGATAAAGTAAAATTTTGAGTAAATTTCCATACATATTATTTTTTATGCCTATAATATATTAAATTCACTCACAACATTATTGAAATAGAACGATTTTACACTCGAGATATAGGGATTTATATATATTTGTATTGGTGGTTGCTGTTTTTACCAAGCATACTATAATTCTCAGGTTGGTACTATAATTTCACCACCACGATACTATCTTCCACTATAGCCGACCTGAGAACCCTGTGCGTATATGTAATCGGGAAAAAGTGTATATGATTGTAACAATACGGCGTCTAAGATAATCGTATGCTTTACAAAAATCTGTGTAGAAGATTATCGCTAACTTTAATAGACTCCCAAAACAAACAATTGTAAATATTATATTATTATATTTTTCTATAACATGAACCTTCTACTCAGGCCCGTAGAGACAAAATTCGGGCCCGGGGGTACCACATATGGGCCCCCCGAAAGGAATTGCGGGCCTGGGGCTAAGCGCTTACGGGACCATATAAAATCGAATGAGTGACTTTTAATTTGAAATCTGTCTAGTATATTACACTTTTTCGATCGTGAAACATTTTTTTTATATATAACTAAAATGAAAAAAATGTTCTATTGATGACTTAGATGACGGGCCTCTTTTGAAAGCCCGGACCCGGGGGGTTACCCCCTTCGCCCCACCCCCTCACGGCGGTCCTGCTTCTACTTTAACAATAGCAGTGCATGTAGTAATAGTTCTGCTTTCTGCAATTTGAGCTTTTCTCATGATGAATTAATACTGATGACAGATAGTGGTCGGAATTTTACTTGTAATGTACATAAAATTTCCTACTCCAAAAACTTTGAAATTGGTGTTAAATTATTTTTTTCCGAGAGTTCAAATACAAATTATAGTATTTCGAAATTCCCCTACAATAATTTTTTTCATACAAACTTTGCCATCCTCTTTCACCCGGACCCGAATTTCGAAAAATCTATAATATTTCTTGGAGGTTGTACCAGCAATATCAATAAAAAGTTGAAAATTAAAAATATTGCTGACATGTAATTTTTCGGTACCGTTTTTTCACGTTTTTTTCGCTCTTTAAAGTAATATATAAAAAAAAAACAGCAAATGTTATCTGCATTAAGGTTTATTCTCCAATAAATTAAATAAACTTCAAAATATTAAAAAAAAATAATGATGGAGTGAAAACACATTTAAAGATTTTGTTATCGCGCAAACTCTATCTTCGCAAAAAAGTGGGACGAATTATTATACAATAACTTTTTTCTGAAATATACTTCAGTCAAACGGTTTGCTGAGTATATTCTTCACGTAAAAGGCTATCAAAAAATGAAATTAAAAAAATTATTTTCAGATCGGGTTTCATGAGAACCTGCCTTAAGGAAAGTAATTGTTAAATTTCAAGTTTGTAGGCTTAATAGGTCCGGCCATTTTGCGATGAGAATCACGTCAGCATGGTATTTCGCTATTTTATATTTTTTTATTTGTTGTAAACGCCGTCGTCCTAGGGTACGCAACAGCTCCGTTCATGCTGCCGGGCCTCCCACGAATATGTCTGCCGAAAGACGCTCTGCCACTTCATTCATAGGGACCTCTTCTACTCCTTCATCCCCCCCCTGCATCGGGCCCAGCTGTAAACATATCTCCCGGCGCTGCTCAGTATAATCCCCACTCGTCACAAGACACATATTAATGTATCCCGAAGTGAGGATTTCACTCTGAGGATTGCGCAATCACCGAAGTCCTTATTTGTTTCCCGACTTGATCCATCGACTTCTGTTGATGACGTTATTGCTTATGTAAGGGAGAGGAGTGGAGTTGAAGAATCTACACTCCTCTGGTGTCAACTTCTAGGATCTCGTCATTCTCGGGGATTCATGTCGTCTTTTAAGTTGACGTCCTCCCCAGATATTTTCGAGATAATGTCTGCTCCCGATTTCTGGTCCGAGAATATCATCGTACACGAGTTTGTGCGCCATCGTAAATTCGTAGGTAGCACCCACAATAGAGCCTCTGTCAACAACCAAAAAAACTAAGTACGCTTTCCCTTTACTGTCAAAATGTAAGGTGACTAAGAGCAAGGACAAGCCAATTATTTTAGACTTCTCTTGTCTGTTGTTACGACGTCATCGCTCTGATCGAAACCTGGCTTCATCACGGTTTTAATGACGCAAAAATTCTTGACGAGTCCTATCAAGTACTTCGTAGGGATAGATACTCTGACTGCATGGCTCGTGGTGGCGGTGTATTGGTTGCTTGCAAATAGCATTTGGATTGCAGTTTGGTTGATATACCTACTTTTTCCAACACACTCGCAATCGAACTCTTAGCTCTTAAGATCTCTCTGGTAAAGATGAACATGTTCCTGCTCTGTTGTTATATCCCTCCAAACTTGACAAACTGTGTTGATTCAAACGGTCGAAGTCTTTTCGACATTTTAATTGTTAGCTAAGATTTTATATTATAGCATGATTTTTATATATAACATGACGAACCCGGAGGACTCTGATGACGACGATTACCTTCCCTTAAATTGTTTTGCTGTCAAAGACTCCCATTTTCTAGACGCCATCTTCTTCTATGGTTTACACCAAATGAGTGATGTAAAGAACTCTATGGGAAGGCAGTTAGATATTATCTTTTCTTCTGAGTCGAATAACACTATAGTCGAATCGGTTTCTCATAACTTATCCCCTATCGACAGTTTACACCCACCCATTTTCATTTCTTTCTGCTATGATGGTTCTAAGTCTGGTTATTCCAACTTGGGTCAGTTCGTTTTTGATTTTAAAAAGGCGTACTTCTCTAAGCTTGCAGAAAGGATCCTCTTAATCGATTTTGCATCTCTATTTTATAATAAAGATATCGACGAATACGCATCCGTGTTTTATAGTAGGATTTATGATCTGTTTAACTAATATGTATCACTCAGGACGTCAAAATCATCCTACAGCTCTCCCCCGTGGTATACTAGAGAACTTCGGGGCCTTAAGAATAAAAAAATAGACTATGGAAAACCTACTGTAGAGACACGTCAGCGTTAGAGCGTTATATATGAAATACCTTGATAGTATTCGCAATAATTTACATATTGACCCTCGTACCTTTTTCAAATTTGTAAATATGAAGAAGAAAACTGATAATTATTCATCTACAATGTGGTAAAACGGGTCCTCCAGTTGCAACGCGTCCGATACCACTCATAACTTTGCGTTTTTCTTCGAGAACGCCTCTTCTTCTAGCAATTTTGCGCCTTCCCTGGAAGAGTTTGATCATATCCAGGAGCGTCTTACTTCCTCTAATCCTTTGCCCAATATATTTTTTTTCCTTTGGTCTTGATGCTATAGCTTGAACGCTATGGAAGAGTTCCTTTATAATTCCTGTTTATAAGAAAGGTCATACTTCATTAAAAATTATAGGCCAATAGCGAAACTTTCCTGTATTCCCAAATTGTTCGAATCTGTTATATATTCAAAGCTTGTGGGGCCGTGTAAGGGGTTAATCTCGTCTAATTAACATGGCTTTCTGCCTGGTAGATCGAAGACAACTAACCTGCTTGAATTTACCTCCCACATAATCTCTTCCTTTCAACAGGGTCTCCAGACCAACTGCTTCTCCACCGACTTCAGCAAGGCATTTGATAAACTCCCTCACTCTGTGATTACGCTCAAACTTAGAAAGTTTGGTTTCCCGCCTTTGATGCTTGACTGGATCTCCTCGTACTTAAAAGATAGAACATATCGAGTATCTTTTCGTAACACTTTATCTAGAGTCTTTAGGGCTTCTTTGGGTGTTCCGCAGGGAAGCCATCTTGGTCCGCTGCTGTTTATTCTTGCCATTGACGACATTTTCCCCCTGATTAAATAATCCAAAGTTTTAATCTATGCACCCGATATGAAGATTTTCTCTTGCGTTAGAAACAGTTATGATTTTTCCTGCATTAAGGATGATATAAATACCTTCAATGTTTGGTGTGGATCAAATGGTCTGCAACTTAACCTGGATAAATGTGAGGTTATGTCATTCTCTAGGAACCTCAGTCAGCTCGTCTTTGATTATACCTTTGTGGATGCTACTATCCGTCGCGTGCAGTCCGTTACTGATATTGGTGTGGAGCTAGACAAAAGGCTCGATTTCACTCTGCACATAAACTATATTGTGTCTCGGAGTAATATAGTTCTGGGTTATGTCACGCGGTGGTCAAGGGAGTTTTCTGATCGGCAGAAATATTTATATTTTTCTTTGGTTAGACCAATTCTCGAGTCTGCATCTCATGTTTGGTCACCTAGCTATGCTGTTCATTCTAGAGACATCCCGTGGAATGATCCATTAAGGCTTCCTCCTTATGAGTATCGCCTCCGATTGCGTAATATGCACTCTTTAGAGGTATGACGCAGAGTTGCTGACGTGTTCTTTATTCACCAGCTTTTTAATTCGAACATATATTCTCGTGCCATCGCAGGTAAGATTTCTTATAGACACACCCCGTATAGCTTTAGGAGACTGTCTTTACTACATGTCGTTCACTCTCCATCTAACTATGGTATGCATGAGCCCATAAATCGCATGTTTAGAGCGGTGAATGTGTGCCCTTTTTCGAAATAACCCTTACTAAAGATTAGCTGAAACGATCTCTGTTCTCTGAGCACTCCTGATTATTATGTTGTGCGTAGTCTAGTTTTATTTATGCTGCTAATGGCGGTATTAATACTAAAATTTTCAAAAATTGCAGTGCCAGTTATTTTTCCTTACATACAAAGAGATAAACTAATATGCAATAAGTCAATATCTTTAAGAATAAATATATTTCGTAGAATGAATTTTGTTGCTTATAAGCGCTGAAGAGCGACGCCCTCAGCTTCCGCCCACACCTCAATTATGTATACCTATAACTGGGAAAAAGTCCTAGGGGTAATTACAACCCCCGAGAAATAAAGAGATAGTTCAATTATTATTAAAAATTTAATGGGTTATTCATGTGGCGGGCACTACGACCAAGAAGTTCTTTTGTGCCAAAAGCCATTCTACTGTAAAAAATACTCAGCCATCCTCTGGCAGACAAAGAGGTTTTTAACAGGAGGATATAACATCAGTCGGGCTCAGAATCTCCTACTTGCAATAAGGTTCGCGGCCCAAGTCCTTCAAAAGAATTTTCGACAGGACCATAGGGCTTGTGTAGCCTTATGTAGGATAGAATAAAGGAGAGCGTTCGAATTGATCATTTTGAGCATACCAGTTTGATTAGTAATTCAGGTAAAGCAAAGTAACAATTTATAGATTTAATTTCAGTATAGCTTTAAAACGTGAAAATCATTATTGTATAGATAAGATGTAATTTACTCAAGAAAATTTATCGTTAACAGTCTTGCTGAATAATTTGAAGTTTGCCGCAGGGAGAGAAAACTCAGTAACATTGAAAGTTCTAACAAAAGTAATCATATCCCCCTTTTTTTTGTTACATTTATATTAGATATTTAAGACTTTGCTAAATATATTTAAATATATTATTTAATGCTTTATTTGCTGAATTTCCTTGTTATGTCAATGTCGGTCCCTTTTTTAAATTTCTAACATAAAGCTCTCATTTTCTTAGTTGTTGTATTCAGTTCCTTTGACAATGAACCTCAACTTCACCAAGTTAAATGTATATCCTGTAATAGACTGCCTTTTGTCCGGCAACATAAAATGATAAGTTGCTCTGCTTATAATTAACTCTAAACAACCCAATGCCGAAAAGGAGCAGCAGGCTAAAAGCAATTTAAAGCTTCACTTGATCATACTTTAATTAGGTCGGAAAACAAAAGAAATTGGTGGTTTCTCACAACCACCTTTTACGTTAGTCTGAAATCACTGAAATTCTAGAAAGTAACAGAAAAAATTTTTCGTTTAAAAGAGGTTTTTAATTACCGGAAGCCGATAATACCATTTTGCATTATTTGTGGTTAAAGACATATTTTTTTTATTAAAATAACTCACTTATGAGAAAATAGATTCTTCCTTTTCGGAAGATTAAGATTTCCCCTATTGAAATTGCAAATTTATGGAACAAAGTTGAGTGTACGATATTTTCATGTTTGATAATTTGAAACTCATTAAAGAATAAATGCTGTAGCTTTTCATATTTATAAATATTAAAATGAAATAATTTTAAGATTCTTTGTGTTATTGACACATAACCCACCACCTCCTGTCAATTCGCATTTTATGACCTGGCTTGACCTCCAGATAAAAAACGACTACAAGTAACTCGATAAGGTTTTTGTTCTCTTAAAAGGGGACATTGAGGAAATAAATAACATAATTGCGTCTCCTTGTTGAATACTTTCCATCAGGGTCATTGGAATCTTTGCTTGGCTACAGCACCTAAACGAAGAGTCCTATGGAGAGAGAGGGTATGTGAAAAAATTATTTCATTATTGATTGCAAAGCGTACCGGAAAGCATATAAATTATTATATTTATTTATTTATTTTTTACCTTTTTTACAAAAACTAGCTACCTTAAAAATTGCACAAACATTAAGACACAGAGTAATAAATATCAAAAAGAACATAACACAAAGTGACGCAATATACTACGTTACTGTAAATAGGTTAAACAAAAAGGACTTTAAAACTTAAAAACCTGAAAAAAATAAAATACAAGAAATTGTGTACTGCCTCCAAGCCAGGCTCTAAGAAAAGTTCATAAAAATTTCGAAAAAAAATCCGAAACAAAACCTAGAGCTAAACCTAAAACAAATGAACCGAAACCGAGAAAAACTTAAACTAGAACATGATTGGCTGAGTGTTTTCAGAGGGTAGATGCAGTGCCGGGTGAAGTTCTTATGAAGTTCCTAATAATAACGTTTATTTTAACAATTCATTTTACAATTTAGTTCAAAAAATATTCCTAATAATTCAATAAACCTCAACAATTACTCCAAGGTCGTTTGTCGGGTTGACAATTTACTAATATTATGTGCTTCCAATTTGTTAGTTGTTTCACTGTATGTTCCCAGGACTTAAAGTAAATAAGAAAAATGGCACTTTAGGGTTAATATCAAAAGATTCGCCACCGTAACACATCAACGATGTGGACACAGCTGAGAATATTTTGAATTTAGCAGAATGACTTGTGTACATTTCTAATAAAGCGCGGTTCAAAGTGCTGTTAAGATTAGCCTTTGCCACGTTAAGCCACTCCGTGAAATGTGCCTTCATAGTTAGGATTATTCCAAGGTACTTATATTTATTGACGACATCAATATTTGTCCCATTGTGTGTCCAGTTTTTGGAACTCGCTTTCCGGCCTCCTCCTCTCTGTAATATCATTATTTGCGATTTGTTTAAGTTAATCACCAAATTCCAGGTTTGACAATATCCTTCTAGCTGACAAAAAAATTAGCAAAAGTTCGGACTCAATATTTTATATGAAAATGTGAGATTTGTCTCGAGATTAATCTCAATTTTTCTTATAAAATATTGAGTCAGAGCGTTTGGTCATTTTTCTACATAAGGGCCAATATTCTTTTGCTTCTAGCTATTGTAAAACTTTTCGGAAAGTGAATGTCCATTCCATATTTGTGCTGAAGTTGTCTTATATGATTCCTGAAGAAATCTGATCAGCTTCGTAGATACTCCAAAGTTATAAAGTTTATAGAAAAGTGCTCCCCTATGGATCGTGTCAAACACTGCTTTAAAGTCTACGAACAAAACGTATACTTGTTTTCCCCTTCTTGCTAGCTTAAGATTTACAATTCGGCACAAGTAGAATATATTGTCTACCGTTGAGTAGCCTATTCGGAATCCTGCTTGAGCTTCTTTCAATATACCATGATTTTGTTCCCATAAGATAAGGCGATTGCTTATAATTCCAGCTAAAAGTTTTGTTACCGCATCCATAAAAAAAAAACCCTCTTTAATTTTCAGGGATATTTGGGCCTCCTTTTGTTGTGCTCATGGGTCGTTGGGTTTTTTTGAGTTTTAAAAGATCATCAACAGAGGGGTCAGTAGACATTTCCCTTAATTCTAGTAGTAATCTTCTCCGCTATTGATCACGATTTTATCATTTCCACTCAAGTTAAGGCAGCAACTTCACATCTTTCTCTCCCACACCGGCTTCATCGTTAATTGAGCATACTATTACAACTGGTAGATGATTTGAATAAGGTTGAATTTGTATGCTAAACGTTTTAATATTACGTGATAAAGTGTGACTCACAGCTACTAGATCATTAACCGAAGCTCTCATTGTACCAATAAATGTAAATTCGCCTATAAGGTACCTTGGTGTTCGTCCTTTTAGGATAATCAGTCCGTGGTCATTACAAAATTCTACAAATTTCTCTCCGGTACTGTTTGCAGTTTTATCCTTTGACCTTCTATTTGTAGTCATATTGTAGTTTACTCTTCCAAGTTCCGGAGCCATTTCTTGTTCTTCCCCTATTCTGAAGTTAAGATCGCCCAATATTATTAACTTTTCCGCTCTTATCATCTCTACGCATTTCTTCAATATTCAAAAATCGGTCTCCCAGTTGTTACAATTCAGGTATATGGGTATAATATAAGTATCTGATCCACTTGTATTAAGACATAGTACAACAGTATTATTAATATATCGAAATGTTGCGATTTTCTCAATTTACAGGTTTTCTTACCACCATCTCTGGGCTGTTGTCTAGCTCGCAGCAATGCAAACAAGACTCAAGTTTCCTCACTTCCCTTACCCTAATTCCCTTCCGGCCAAAACCATGCTAACGCATCAAAGGGTTGTCCCCTAGGATTTGGCCACATCGTATAAAAAAAAAAAAAAAAAAAAAAAAAACAACCAAAAACCAAAAACAGAACCCCCTTTGTCCTTCTGTGAGTTGCTGGTATTATTGCGTTTACCTAACATAGATTAAAGTCACTCAAATATCGTCTGAAATTTATTATATCATTTTCAACCACGTGAGTTTCATGTAGAAAGAATACATCATATGCATAAATAAAATCCCTAAATCCTGGAAAAATCATATTATTTTTAAAACCAGCAAAATTGTACGTTAAACTTATAACAAATTTTATCTCCATGCACTTAATTGTAGTTATCTACTTGTACACCACGACAGACTCCTATACCCCAATCTAATCTACCAGATATTTCATCTCGCCCTTTATTTTTAATTATTTCTTGTACCTTTTCAGTTGTTTTGCAAATATTACCGATCAATTTTACCACATCTTCTTTGTTAAGATGCAGTTTACCATTTTCTATGTAGAAAGTGTTGTTTCCCACTATCAATTTCTCGCTTCTCACCCACACCTTCTTTTATTTGTCAATATTGCACAAACCTTTCCTTATTTTATATATTACGCTTTGTTTGTCTCTCACGGATGGAGGATAGTCCCTATCAACCTGAATGCTACTCATAGAGTGAAAATATATAGCGTACCTTGTGCTAAATGTTATATTATGTGTGATTGTTTTATTTATCTGCTACTAGTTTTTTGTTGTTGATACCATAATATTTTCGGAAATTCCACCAGAAAAATCGGAAATTTGGATGGTATTTTTGTATTAAGATCTCAATAAAAAAAAATATGAATGTGCTTTAGACCACACGACTGAAGTAAAACTTCTGTAGCTCCATCTATATGGATGTATATATATATATTGTTACAGATTTGTCGTTTGTTATTCGCCGATTATTGTCTTGAGTGTTTTTTATTCACCGACACTGATCCTGCTTCTGAAGTTTTTGTGGCCGAGCGGAGCACAACAAAAATAATGAGAAGTGAGTTCACGGTCAAGGTCAGTGTTTGTTATTAACAGTACACCGAATTCTAGGCTTCCAATAACTGATGTAAGATGCTAATCTTTTCGGCGTGAATTTCGCGACAGTGTTAAATAAGATTTTTTTTTGTTGGCGTTGTTGTTGATCACTTTAATACGCAGTGTTTGTGATAAAACTAAAAAAAGAATTGTTTACCTGGCTCAAACAGCGGATTGGGATCACTACTGTGTGATGGAGTCGGTCACCTGGACCACCTAATTGGTGGGATAGTGGAGCACCTGTGTTTAAGGTTTTGTAGGCGGTTTCCTCTGGGTAGTGCTCGTCCGCGGTGGTGTCTGAGGAAGTGTGGTAGGTGTCAATAGCTGTAGGTAGTGTTCCGGTTTTGTGTGGCTTTTGCGCGTATGGTGTTTCTTCGAGTGAGCTTCCCTGGCCGGGACTTCTGCGAGGGCCTGTGAAATTGTACTTGGGCTACCGTTGAAGTCCTATTCAGTGGGGCCGGTTCCTCAGGGAATTTTCTGGAGTGAAAATTCGCAAAATAAAAGAGAATACTTGTAAATTATGAAGTGGTATTTATTGCGTGGTTTACCGTGACAAGAGTTGAAGTTTTCAAAAGAGAGTTCAAAAATGGCGGAAGGCCTTTTTATAGTTTTTTGACAAGTTCGAATTCCGAAAGCTTAAAAGTGTACTAATTCAAGTTCTAAATTAAATTTCCTTCATCAGGTAAGTAATTTTTTAATGAAAATTTACATTAATTTTATTTTATTTCTATTGCTAGTAATTCATTACATTTGTGAAAATTTACTTTGGAGTGTTTCTGTGCGGATTTATTCTACAATGTAAGATTTTGTGTTGTGAGATTATGTCTGAGTTTCTTTCTGTTTTTTCTGTTCCTTCGTGTTTTAATGTAGCTTTTCCTTCGTTTTTTATAATTCCTGGATGTGCTGATCAACATTCCATTTCGTAGACCGACCCGTATATGAAATTCAGGAAGAAAACCGGAGCTCTTGGTGGAGAAGTCCCAAATAGGCGCCCTTGTTATGGGAGGTATAGGTATGTCTTTGAAATGTGATCTTCCTTTTGTTTCTCTTTTGGTGGCTGTAATTATTTGTCATTAATATGTGCCTTTTTAATTTTAGGTCAAGATTAAACGGAAGGGTTTTATTGGATACCCTGTTCAGGAGATGAAGGATGGATGGCTGGGAAAAAGGTGAGCAGGGAAGAAGTTAAAACTGGATTTATTTTGGGATATATTGATGGACCCAGTAGATGTACGTTAGGTGAGTTTTGTAACAATATATATGTTTATATATGTATAATATATACATGTATATACATATTCATATATTAATTTTCTACAAATATTTAAATTTATTATCTGTTTTCAAGAAATCACCGTATATCTCCCTCTCAACTTCCGTTCGCCTCGCCCGATCACACTTTTCGTAACGCTCTTGTCACGCATTCATCAGCTTACTCCCCAAGTCAAGCGTGCCTAAAGAAGTTTTACTTCAAAAAGCGATGTTTAGTTTTATAATTATGGTGTCACATGTTTTCATAACAGCAGCAAATTCCACATTGAACATTGATATTTTGAGAAAGATAATTGAATTGAAAGCAATATTTCGGTGTGTTATCGGTGGTGATCATATCCTTGATGAATTCAAAAACTTAAGATATATCAATTTAGTGTGTTGCAAACATACAATTGATTTTAGTTCCTGGTTTATTTCTTTAAAAAAAAATGCCAACAGTGAGGCGTCGAAATATCGGTCGGCGTACGCGCAACGCAATCCAAGTAAATGATCATAGAGTCAATGAGACTAACTCAAAGTGCTCATGGACTTCATTGTGAAGTATCATGACTTCGGAGACGTGTGATGTTGGATATACTATGTGGAGTGACAGAAAAGAAAACTGGCTCATGCGCATATTCTGTCATGGTTGAGAAAGTAAAGGCTGGAACACAATGTGGCGCTGGCGCTTGTAGCTAAGTCGGAAATGTCAAATTTGGCGCGCGCCAAAAGTTAAAAATATTGAACTTTCCGCTACAGCGCCAGCTACACATTGGACCGCCTACTCTTAATTTCCATATTTTTAACTTTTGACAGGTCTGGCTTCCGCGCCAGCTACGAGCGCCAGCACCACATTGTATTCCGCACTTTCGACCGGATGAAATTGACGCCATCATTTGCGCAGAAATTCCTGTTCCCGAAACAGATCCAGATTTGTATGAAGTAGTGACGACACATGTGAAATGGTTCAAACGTTATCCGGGTGCTTTGTTGGTTGACACAATCACAGGCAATGACCGTTACCCCCTGTATCGTCGTCGCTCTGCAGAGGATAACGGTAGAACGATAAAAGTCAAAAATAAGGACATTGTAGTCGACAACATTTTAGTAATTAATGATTTTTGAGCCATTTTTTCGCGTTAATTGAATACCACATGGGTTCTTCCCACTGGACTAACTTATTTTTTTTACTACTCTTATTTTTTCGACATGATCTACAAAAAAATCACATGGAGCAAAAAAACACACTTTTGCACTTTCCATACATTTCATGGGTGGTCTAATTTATATATAGTATATATATATATATATATATATATATATATATATATATATATATATATATATATACATACATATATATATATATGTATATATGTGTGAGTATATATATATATATATCTTGCCAAAGGAGGGGGAGCGGCTACCCAACCGTTTGGGAGTTACAGGGTGAGTCATAAATTTGGCATTTTCATGGTATGCACATCAGCATTTTCGTAAAGCAAATCCCAAAAACCTACTATCAGAATTATCTTTCCAAAATTTTCAACAATTTCTACCATTTCAGGTACAGTATCGTGTAAAAGTAAAAAAATGTTTTGCGATCAGCTAAAATTCAGCATTGAATTACACAAGTAACTAGTTTTTATAAGTACTGCAAAAAAATATAAAAAATATAAGTGTGATTTTATTTCACTGTCGTAATTAGTTTGTGTTATCCAGCCCGTTTGCATGCTGGATGCTGGCCTTCTGTTATTAATACCTGATATTTTGCTACAAAAAAGAGTCAGTCAGCAAAAATATCGATCGTATTTGAAAAACAAATCGATAACTACGATTGATCTTAAGCGAAACTTATCAAAAATTGGCACGATTTACTTTTGAGGGATAGGCGGATATAATTTAGATTTATTGTGTATTATTTGATTATTTTTTATTAAAAGATATTCCCTAATCGGTGGGAACCTCAAAGAGGTTAAGAGAAACCGGAAGGTTAACTTCAAACAGCATGCAATTCCGATCTCAAACATCGGTACATTCCGCCGACGTCGAGCAGCAAATAATCACCCTCCTCCGGAACGATTCTAAAATGATCACACCAGTCGCAGGTCGATGAGGAGTATCCTCAGTCAAAGTTTGGAGGGTTATTTTTCGAGACGGATTACGTCCACATCATTATATCTCAATCCAAGGAGGAAAAAGCGTCCCAGGGAATATTAGAATTTGGCATTTGTCATCTAGAATGCGACATAAATAATAGGGCGTTTCTGGGCCGAATTAAATGGATAGATGAATCGCACTTCATCGGAGATGGAATCACAAACTTTGACACCAAACAACAACAACCCAAATTCTGTGCCAATATTTGGGCTGGTATCATCGTAATAATTAGCCAAATTTATGTGAACTTTTTGAAAAATACACTGCCAGTTGTAATAGTGGACATCTCTGGTTAAACTTATGGCAAAGTTTTACCACCACGATAAAGCCCTAGCACATGCTGCACATTGTGAAGGTAGTATTAAATTTCCTGACCGCTGAATTGGACGATGTGGACCGATTCGGCGATTCCTTGGCCTGCTAAAAACTAAACTTTTTTTTATGGAAAACAATGAACAAAGTTTATTCAAGTCCCTGTGATGATAGAAACCAGTTAATAAACAAAATTGGAACTACATCGAAGAAAATACGGGAAAGGTTGGCTACAATACACCTTAAACAGAGAATTAGAAGGAAGTGGAAGATATTTTGACCAGCTATTTTAATATATTAACAAAAAGGTTTTCTACGTATAAATTTCTCCACCTAGACATGTTAAGCTTTTTTGAAAAGGTAACGAAATTAAGAATTTAATCAATATAAAAAAGGAGTCTTTTAATCACACGACATTTAGGAAAAGGCTGAATTTTATGTAATCACTGGTAGGAGTTAGATCAACATAAATTTGGGAGGATCTAATATTCAAGGAGTAGTCACTAGGTGTACCCCTCAGGGAGTTATCTTTTCACCACTCTTATGGAACACAATTCTGAATTAATTACTCATAGACCTGGAGTACTCTGGTCACAAGGTTATCGCCTACGCCAATGATATTGCCCTGATTTTCAGTAAATCACCCAAACAAACTGGCTGAAGTGTTACAACACGCGCTCTCCAGGTTATTATCATCGAATGACGGGTGTGGTCTGGGCATAAGCCCGGACAAGAGTTAATACTCTTCTCTCGGAGACATAATACACCTCCTACGAACTGCCATATACTAAACGGGGTTAGGCTGAAACTGTGCAATCAGGATAAATATGTAGGTCTAGTCCTAGATAGAAAACTTACCTGTAAGCCTAAAATTCAGGAAAGAGTACGGAAGGCTACAATTTCGCTGTACTCGTGTAAAAAGATGGGGTATGGAGGCACTCATATTGCATCGGCTGTACACAACTGTTAAACGACCTTTACTTACCTATGGGGTGATCGTCTGGTGGCCGGCACTGGATATATCAACCCATCAGAAAGCGATAGATAAGGTTCAGAGGATGGCAACACTGCTGATAACAGGTGCCCTTAGAAGCACACCTTATAAAGCCCTGAACACTATTCTCCACCTTCTATCGATAGATCTCTTTTTGGTAACCAAATCGCATCCTCAGCTGCCATTAGGCTTAACCTAATCAAACCTGGAAACGGACTGACTTCGGTCACTCCAAAATTCCGGACGGGAGAACTGCCAGCAACATCGACTATACCACGCTCAAGCCTTTCTTTGGAACTAAATTCGACTACCCCTTTCCCACCAGATCAGAATGGGAGAAAGGTCCATCCTGGGGGGAATCAGTGCATCTCTACACTGACGGCTCCAAACTAGAAGGCAACGTAGGCGGAGGTATCTTCTCGGAACATTTGAACCCCGAAATCTCATTCTGCTTACCTGACCAGCGTGTTTTAGGAAATCATGGCTATAAAAGTAGTCGCAGACAGTCTGAATAATTTAACGCTACTTTAAGATAACATATGTATTTTCACAGACAGTCAGGCTCTGCATGACATAGCTGAGTATCTGAAAGTACGGCTCATCTGGGTGCCTAGACATAGCAATATTCCGGGTAACTGTCCACATTCGGACATTTCACACCAGCTGGGAAAGCCGCTGACCATTTGCAAACTGGAACTTTCACAGACATCTCTCAGGATTGCAAATGTTTATTGGTAAGAGAACACACCTGCTTGATGACGCGACAGATATGGCCAAACCCTAAATGGTCAAGAGAGCTCATCTTACTTGGATGCAAATTAATTAGCTGTACCGTGGCCGTTATTACGACATACTGATAGACTAGGAACACCTTCAAATGACTGCTCTAAGAGTTGCTATGACGAAGAGGAAGAGGAAACCATACTAGACCTCCCCTGCAACTGCCCGGCCCTAGTCAACCGTAGGAACCGGTTTTTGGGCTCCAACTTCTTTGAAGAGCTAACCGAATAAGGCTCCACTGACGTTAGGGACCTAGATCGATTTACCAGGAGCTCCAAATGGTTCGCGCGGACGGGTTAGACACCCGTTTCGTCCCAGCCCATTTTATATTGACTCCTCGAGAACAAGTTTCCACTAGACACAGGGAACTGGTTCGATGCACAGAGATTTACCCTTTTCTTCTCTAGGGATTTTTAAATGAATTAAATGGAAAATGTGGAGGGCGTACGCGTCCTCTTCATGACGACTGCAAAAAAATATAATTTCAAAATGGAAACATTATATTTTGAGCTACAGATTTAATTAACCCTCAGTTTACATACATCCAATTCTTTCTGCAATGTTCCAGGTTTTAAAATTGGCGGCCAGGCAACAAGGCTTTTTATACATCTTGGTACGTACAAAAATCCTACGACATTACAGCATTTACAACATTTACAACATTTTTTATTTAAAAAAATTCGTAGTGACAATACAAGTGTTGATCTTCAACGACCCATGCTAAGAGTTAGTTCACTCCCAATTATATTATTATAGCGATATAAGCTGTAAAATGGAGTCGACAAGATGGGACTTTTAAGCAATTTTGTTCATTGATCTTTAAAAAATATAAGTGTAGAATACTACTAAATTCAAAATTATTCGATCTAGATACGCGTGCTCACTACAGCGTGTTGGAAGTGGAAAAGTTGAAATGTTTGGGATACAAACTGTTCTAAAAATGTTTACCATAACTTGCGCCCAGTGACTGTAAAGGGTAATTTTGCAGACCATTACAAATCACATTTTGAAGAAAAACTAGAATTATTAGTAAAATTTTGAACAAATTGAATTAAAGTAAATTAATAAACACAATTTCAAAACTAAGAAAATATATCGTTTGGTGCAATTCCACCTTACCTTCCAATCGGTAGGCGTGGTAACAAAATAATGAACATTGTGTTCATCTTAATGTAACTCCTTGCAACTACGTTTTACATAAAGGAAGTAATATAGAATACACAACACCAAAGGTTTCCTTTATTCAATTTAACCACAAATTTCAAATAGAATTAAATATATGTGGGTTGAACATTATCGGAAAGCTTTTACAGAAACATCATGTGCTTGGCGTTTCGCAATATTCTTCTTGAAAATAACATTAAAAAAA
Organism: Leptarthrus brevirostris; assembly: GCA_964036015.1. Taxonomy (NCBI): domain Eukaryota; kingdom Metazoa; phylum Arthropoda; class Insecta; order Diptera; family Asilidae; genus Leptarthrus; species Leptarthrus brevirostris. The sequence goes on from OZ038371.1 coordinate 43,010,147, forward strand.
TCAATCGGCTCAACCCGTGTCTCAAGTTCTTTGGTGAATTAAAGAGAAACTAGTTAATATTTGATGGCTTTAACTCTGTTTAAAGTAAAATAAAAGCTTCGAATATACTATATATACCTACTCTATGATAGTATAGTAATTGACCTTAATAATTATAAGACAGAAGAGAAACATAAGTTTCTAAGTACTCACCTCGAACTCACTAGTTGAATTCCAGCAATGACACATCCAACCCTTCATAGGTGACGCATCAATAAAAGAAACTCTATCAATGGGGACGCTGACGAGGTTATCGGGAAATTGCCCAGAAAATTTATTACTCATAATTGCTGCAGTTGCACTCGACATAGACACTAAACTTACAAACATAAGCACTTCGATTATACTCTGCATGAAAAAACACTTGACACTGCACTGATTCGATTCAAATTGACTAGAGATTTTTCTCATTTTCAATTCTTCGTAAAACTATCATCCAAAATTAAATTACTTCCTCATGATAGTCTTTATTCAGTTAATTAAACAAAGTGGTGATACTCGTACCATACTGCGCGCTTTCTACACTTTTTTCTCAAAACGAGGAGTTCACCTAGCACACAAGTACATTCTTATATATCGCGAAACCATCTGGATCTTGTATAGAGGTGGGCATGCAGGACTGATTAGAAATATTATACTCATCGACTTTGGAGGACCTTCTCAAGCTCTTAATCTCTTCCACTATGGACCGGATATTTGACCTGAAAGTAATAAGCTTAATTAAATTTTTATCCTTCCACATTGTCTTAGGAATGAGAATATCTGAGTACAGGCATTATGAATGGTCAAATATAATGAAATCATGCTAACTATGCGGGAGATAAGAAGCTATTCACCAAATTTCCCAAGGCACGTGCAAGGCGGTGGTTGAGTTGGCGATAATCTAAGGAACTTGTATATTCTTGATGATATTTACGTTTAGTTTTTTATTATTCCCTTCTTATCTATCTGGGAAATAGCCAACTAAATTCTTAAAGCAACATATTTAAGACTTTTGACAAACAATCGAATTCCGAAAATGGTGCACTCCTGGTGCGTACAATTGTCTAAGTAAATACAAAACGTCATTTGTTTATATTGGCTTAAAGGTGCTATTTTTAGTAGACAGCATTGACTATAAAACAAAAGATAAAGTAACCCAGCAGAAATCATTAACCGTTTAAGAAAATGTGAATTCCTTGGTTGCATGCAAACTTTAGAAAAACACTTGTTTTCTTATCACATTATACTAAAATCATTTAAATAATAATAATTTCATAAACTTATTAATGTATTAATTTCCATGTTCTTTAAATAGCGGAATATTACAATATCAACCTCAAAAGTAAAGAAAATGAAAAGAGATAAATAAATCTTGAATAGAATAAATTAAGATAAGTTTTAATACATTTGATTGAAAGAGAACGGGTGAAAATCTGCTTCCTAACCCTCCCCATGGTTTCCTGCTCGTAACGACTTCATCTGGATGAAAGGTAGTTTATTGATTTGTTTATTCGCCAATACTGACTACCATACAACAAAACATTATAATTGACTAAAATATTAAAAATTATGTATGCATAGACTATGCGACAGCCAACTGTCGAGCTTTGGATGAGACATTTATAAAGCCAAGCTTAAGTTGCCTCTTCAATCGAAGCTTACAGCAATTCAGATACAGGTTGGCATAGTACTCGTTGAAGTGGCAAGACATGGAAGTAATAGGCTCGTGCTCAGGGAAATGGGGCGGGATAGAAATGCTCACTGCCCCAAATAGTTCGGGTTAATTTGCGTCTCTTTTCAAGCGTCAGACTATCAGGATAAGGAGAAGCACACAGGGTCATTCCAGGGAAGACTACAAAGTGCAAACCTTAGAAATATATGCCGTACCGCCTCAGTGCGGTTGATATTTGCAAGGAAGTAGGGAGCCCATAGAAGGCTGGAGTACGAGTATTCTCATAAAAGTGTAGTACAGAAGTTTGGTTAAGTAAGTAAGAGAAAGTCATAGCGATGCATATGCTAACATTTAAGGAAAGGTTATTATGTGCACATCATTTTGCCAAATCAGTGTTTAGTAGACGACAGTCGGAGTCCTGAGAAATAGTGCGAACAATTTTTTCATCATCTGCGTACCATAGCATTTTAGCGTTACAGAAGAAGCAAAACTTCATTAATATACAAAATGAACAGGAGAGGAACGAGGATGTTGCCTAGAGCCACTCCTGAGGTGACAGAGATTTGGTCTGAGAGAGATCTTCAAAATAGCACCTGCTACATCTTATCAGACAAGTAAGATGGCAACCATTCGACGAAACGAAAAGGAAACCCGGGCAGTAATAGCTTAAGAGCAAAGATTTGATGGTTAATACTAAAAAATGCCTTTCTAAAATCCGTGAATAGACAATCCACTAGTTTGCGTGATTAATGTTGGAAAGAACATATGAAAAGCCTGCAGTGAAAGGGAAATGCGTCCCAGAAATCTTTGCAACTTGAAACATTTTATATGAAGAAGAATAATCAAAGGCAAAAACAAGAAACGATTGACGTACAATAAGTAAAATTAGAGAATATATCTAAGTTTGAATTATAGTAGGCAGCATGGAAAAATCTGCAAAAAAAATTGCCAATTGTATAGGGATTATTACTCTCACAATTGCGATAAATCAGAAAGAAAGGAAAAACATCACTGTTACGCTTGAAATTAATAAACTTTCAGAATTGTTTTGAAGCCAGTTACCAACGTGGCCCTCATGCTGGCAAAAATTCAACAAAGGAGACCTGCAGCTAAGTGAAAAATCAATGAGGGGATGAGAGGATTTCGGAACCAAGGGGGTAAGACGTTAACTTACTAACGTAACATTGGGGCCGGATAAAGCCGCCAGATCCAAAAACCTGCCCGCTTTATTTATAATATCGTAATACTGAACCCAACCAGACGGTGCGAGAGAGTACAGAAAGGATAAAACATGATGAGGGGCAGCCACAAATGAGTGTGTCAAGCCAGCAACTTCAGAAGGGTCCCAGCCAATGGCAGAGAGATTGAAATCACCAAAAATCATGGTCATTCGTGGGCATGAGACAAACTGTCAGTGAATTTAGTGAGTAGTTCGTACGTTGTAAGAGAGTGGGGGGATGGAGGGAACAAAGGAAATCGGAAAACCTCAAGACGACGCACAGATCATCAGAGCCAGCAACATGCACGACTAAACACGAGCAGCCCTTCTTAACGACGCACCACCGATAACTGGAACACAACTAAGAGAAATTTCGATCACGGCGAAAAACCTGAAACTCAGGACCAACGAGTCCGAAAACGGAAATCCCCGCACACAGGCAGTTCTCAGACAGGCAAATAATAACAATATAGGTAGGACCCACTCTGGTCTTGCGAATAAACTCCCGGAAAATATGTCCGAAGAAGCGACGACAGCAAAAGCAATAATGAACTTGAACGAAGCAGTACATCCATTGCCGCCGTGTTTAGAGACAATCTTCCTGCACGATCATCTGGGAGCAGTGCCACCGACTAGATGGTTAAGCTCTTCCCGAGCAACAGGGTAATTAGAGGTAACGGGAGGCGCAGAGGGAGTGCCGCAACAAGCGGTGAGAGTCGTTACATCAGCAGCGACCGAGCTGATCAGGTAACAATTGGCCGAGGCGGTTGCCAACCAAGCAAAAAGCTGAGCTTTCTCTGTCTGACAGATCGACAAATATCACTCCCAACCGGTAGAACAGATTAAGAGCCCAACGACGACACCGTACCTGCAACCGCAGCCTGCACATCGAGGAGCGAACCCGCCCTAGTCGAAACCGAGCAATTCATAAGACTTCTCCAATAGGACGGAGGATTTGGCTTGCAACGTACCGACAATTTCAAAAAACCTGTCAACCTTCTTGGTGTGTTCAGATAGAAGCTGGAGGTCACCCCAGCGATTAGAAGATGACCCGACTTTGTCAGCGACAAGAGCTACATCACTGACAAAGATTTCAGTTATACTCCTTACCAGCCTCAGGATGTGGTACGGCTTTATGTACAAGCATTCAGCACACATGCGGCATGATAAAGGTGACCGCATACAACATGCAAACGATTCCATCGCGAAAAATCTCGCCCGCACATTCCCCATAATTGCATATATCGCCCGAAAAGACCGACAAAGAAAGGCAAGAAAAATGAATCATAGCACAAAGATTCAAGCTCAATCCACAAAACCAAAAACAAAATCAAAATCAGGACTGCTACAGAAGCAAAGTAAATAAACCAACAAAGCAAACAAATAAAAAAACAAAAGCAAGCAACAGGCAGGTCGAGGTACACTAAAAACAAGAAAGAAACCCGATGTAAACTAGAACAAATAGGCCGGATAGGGTCAAATAAAAAATAAAACCACACAACAGTGGTTCCTGCCAATTGAGAAATAAAATGGAAACAGAAAAATAGTTGTCGACGGTTACAAAATAGCAATTACCCGCAGTTATAAAAGAGCAATGACCGATCAGGAAGCAGTACCAAAAGGCCAAATTCTTGGCAACATTACAAAGGAAAGGACCAAGCAGGCATAGTAAAATATTCGGCCATAGTGGCAGAGTTCGAAACATTGGCTACAAAGAGGCAACTTAACCAGTTAACCGAACAGGTCTCAAGATAAGACTTTGTCTGCGCAGGCCACTAAAATAAACCGAGTGACACAGAGAAAACACATACCATCACCGGCAAGCACCCAGGTTCCGAAGAGTATTCTAAATGAATTGGTCCGAGACCATTTATATGTGGATCAGAGTGCTTTGGGGGGAAACTGCCCCGCTTTGATTCCCCACAGACCGCAACTGCGTCGTTAAGATCAGCGACGCTTGGATGGGTAGGCTTGTAATCCGCCTATCTGAAAAATCAAACCTCTAGTAAGCCGCGGATACCTCGTACTGATTTTGCCTACTCTCTCTCTAGTTCCTCTAACTCTTGGAGGGCATGGAGCGGAAGAAGAACTTCACCCGATTCGAGACAACCCCCATGCCTCCCCCCATGGTAATCTGTTGCAAGCAGAAAACAAACATGGGTCGCCGTGGGTGGGATTCGTACTGCTATAGCCTGGCCAGAAAGTATTAGAAACATCCTCATGGCAGGTGTAGGCTTAATGCCAACCAAGCTAGTCCACCAATCACTACTGGACTCTTCACCAATATCCGACCGAAGTATCGTCACCAGATTCCAGATTAAGTAACATCTCAATAATTCAATGCTATGCGCCGATCGAGCAAGCAAAATTCGAAACATCTCAACGCCAAGATTGCGTCTAACAACATTAGTCTGGAACATGCAATGAAGACATTTGCACAGGGAAACACGGATGCAAATGGCTAGTTGTTGGTTGAACCGGTAACTCACCGGTGTAGCCTTATGTAAACACAGAAAATTACATTTACTACCCTTAGTTTCCCCAAACGGCAGAACTGAGAATCATATTGCCCATATTGCTGTTTCGAGAAGCTGTGAAAGTATTGTATCTTCTCGATGAAAGGTCTAAGCGCGGTGGAATAATATCTTGTTACAGCTAAGTTTTGCTTATTCATGGCAGGAGTATGCCCATGTAACACAACATCCAATATGCCACGGCTCAATTTGTAGAGGGTTAAAACACCGAACATCCGCAGCGCATATTCTATCGCTTTGCTTTGGTAGAGAACGCGATGGACGATTAGGGAGTGGAAGATGACCATGAATAACATGGTGCGAAATACAAGAACAAAAGCAGATTAAAGACTGTATCAATTCTGCTACCGATGTTGCAGTCAAACAATATCTTATAACTTTATTCATTAAAAGTGGAAGATGTGACAAGTGAAACTATATCAACGTGCTAGCAGAATAGGCAAAAGAAGTGGCTTGTCGTGGTGACAGTGAGAAGAAACTGGCTGGAAAGACCATTACAACTGAATATTCTGTAATACATATAAGCGGATCCCTACGTGTTACGAAGAAGCATAAACTGCTGAGGTGATGAGAATATTTTGTTGAAGTATTAAACATTACCTTTGGACCATCGAATACCTCTTCACCCGAGCCGGAACAACCGCTGGCTGTGACCAACATTAACTGCGACAAGTCTGGAGTTGATGGACACAATAAAGTCGATGGACATCGACAAGAACCTAGGGATAACTGGGATACCAGTGGAATTACTTGAGGCCGATCCAATTGCTTCGGCTCATATTATTCTTCCCAAAATCTAAGGCTGAAATCCAGGAAATATCCCGCTGAATGGCAATTAAGCGTAATTGTATATAAGCACCCGTTACGAGGGATAGATAAAAGCTTTTTAACCTTCACGGAACCTTAGAAGACGCCGAATTGGAAGATCGCGCAACACATGGAGATGGAAGGTAACCAGGTCACAAAAGATGAAGGCGATAGCACAGAACCGGACAACGTGGAGCAGACTCCGTATGCACCACAAGGGGTTAAGTTCAACTAAAACTACAAAATTTATTTATTTACTTATATTTAATGAGAAGCCCACAAATAACTCCACTAAACAAATTTAAATCGTTGCAAGCTTATCTCAGATATCATCATTTAAAACCCTTTCAACTTAAACAGTTACTTTCTCTCAACCCTACTTTAACACGGCTTACGTATGTAGTTATATTCCGGCTTGTACACATGTTTTTGTGGTATCAGCGTATTCAAATTTTTGGTTAATCTTTCCTCAGTCATGCCCAGATACGTTTCTCATTGCCTTATACAAAAAAGAAGTGCAAAATTAATTAAAGGAATTAATGTATTTACCGACTACATTTCGTAATCACAGCATTTATTAACTGACTTTCGAAATCCAAGAAATGAACTGTTTATGTACGCAAATTTTAGAATCCCATTAGCACTGCACAGTCAGCTAAAGATTGCAAAGGCGTCCTTACTTAGTGCACAAAGCAGAAGTAAACACATTTACAAACACATATCGTCCGACAGTTCTCATATTGGCAATATGTGTTTTCTGTTTCCACAAATTTAAGGTTTAAATTTCTTCCATTCTTTGGAGTTCTTAATTTTATTTTGAAAACTCAAATAATAGGGCAGAGTGTCAACATCACCCAAGTCGTATCAACTGCTATTAAAATAGGACGAGTTAGTGCGATTGTAATACACCGGCTTCAAATGTCAAGGAATCAAAAACTTATGTTTTCAGAGTAATGGGCTTACCGTTCCTATAGAGAATGGGGCATAATATGTAGAAAACCAACATATCAATTCGTGAAACAAAGCTGTATTCGAAGATAATCAATATTTGTGTGTATTTTACAATCGAAACGGAAAAGGTGCACTAAATTCTCAAAACACATAATGAAGGGTTAGCAATTCCAGCAAAATCCGTAGGGGATTAAAAAGTAAATTGAAAAGCTCAAGGCAACATGTATTTCTCTAGTGGCTATGGCTTCTTGTATCACAATAAATCTATTTTCAGAATTTTTAAAATACTTCATGTGCACCACGAACCTGATTGTACAATGTTAAGTTAAAATTAGAGCGCTAATGAATTATGTACCAGACTTGCGCTTCGATCGAACCGGCCTGAAGCTAAATAAGCGCTAAAATGAATTACCTGGACAGTCCAGCATGCTAAGAACATGCTAACTAGCTCTGATTTAGTTTCGTTAGTGGTGCTAATTATCGCGAGCAATTTCGTGCTGTTTTCATTTTATGAGATTTTTTATTTTTGAGATGTCATCACCCGGGCTGTTGTGAAAATAATCGAAAACATATGTAAAAGATCCAAATCCTAATATTTTACAGTACCATATAATTATTGACTTGTTGAAACCAATTTTACTATTTGCATATATGTGTGTATAGTTTAGTGGGCTTTTAGGTTGATTATCTCTTTGCATACATAATGTCTGGTCGTAGATAATATTACCTAAATTTACTATTTTTTTTAGCTTTCATATACACAATTTAGTACCTAATAATTGATAACTTATAATTTCAGCGCCAACTAGTTATAAAATGACAAAATCTAATTTTAAGACAAATGTCTTACATCCAATTTTTTTCGTTCTTGGAAAAACTTGTTACTAGGCACCATGTAACACTTTTTCTAACTTTCACTTCTATTTTACAAAGTCGTCAAAAATAAATGTCAATTCATTTTAATTTTTACTTGTTTTAATAACAACAAAGCTTGTAATTTTAAAATTAATACGTGGTATGTTCAGTTTTTATTCATGGTTCGCAATGACGTTTAAACTGTGGCGTCTTATTGTGACACACTCAAAAATTTTTTTTTAAAAATACCTTCGAAAATAGAGAAGTTTAAAATAGAATTTCATTCGACCAAAAGTATAATGAAATCGTTGATGGTGTAAGTAATAAGGTTTTGGCCTACCATCCCGAAAGTCCCAGGTTTGAACCCCACCGGTGGCGAGCAGCGCTTGTTTTTTCCTGACAACAGATAACGATAAAAAGTATATAATGAGTTGCAGAGCAATGTCAGTGGTTTGGCATCCACCTTAAATTGTAGGTCCACTTGCAATCGTTGTCTTTAATAGGGTGAAGTTCTTCTCCCGCCGCATGCCCACAAGGGTTTAGGGGAACTAGAATAGAAATGAATAATTATGAGGAATTAACGCAATTAAATTATAAGAAATAAAGCCAAGTTTTATTCTGCTCGGTCAATGAAAGAATAGACATCCCAAACGGAACCAAAATCCGTTGCAATCCAAACTCAAAATATGAAATCGGAAACCGAAGTTTACAGGGTGTTTCAGATCTGACGTGCTAAAATGAGTGGGGTGATAGCTCTCAACTAGACAAACAAAAAATTGTATGGAAGGGGGGAGGGGCAATCTCAACCGTTTGAGAGTTACAGGGTAATTCATAAATTTCAGTTTTTCATGGTATGCACATTACTCTTTTATTTTTATCTCTTGATCTTACCAACACTAAAACAACTATCTTAATGACCTTTCCAAAAATATCAACACTAATGATCTAACTCCTACCATTGCACGTACAGTCACTTCCAAAAGTGAAAAAATTGGTTTGCAAATACCTAAAAGTCAGAATTTTGCCAAATTTTCTCTGAAATTCAAGTCATTAGTATACCTCTTTTTTATTTTGATTGGATTACCTATCTTGTTACCTTTCCAAAAAAGTACAACATGGCAAGGTTGTAGGATTTGAAAAACAGCATTCTTAAAACTCCCTGAGTATCTAATTATTTTATTGCACTTTAGGTCGGAAATTCTTTAAAGAAACAAAATTTTTAAGATAAAAGGTCGAAAATGTTTGTTTTGTGTTAATATAGAATTAACCCTTCTAACACAGAAGGCACACTTCTTAGGCAGGAGCCCAGAATTAATTCACCTATTCCATCAAAACGATCAAATGAGGCTCCCACACCAACATGCAAAGGAAAAAATAACAAGTAAATGAAAGGAGCAGGAAGAAAACAAATAAGGGAACCCAGCACACAACATGCAAAACAGAAAGTGACGCGAGCACAGACAACAGATAATTCTTAAACGACACCTTGCTGAGAGTTAAATCAAAATTAAGACATGCATTAACAGCCCTACATAAGCGATTTATTGGCTCATGCATGCCATAATTTGATCTAGCTGGTTCAACATGCAACAAAGAAAGTCTTCGAAGGTTATATTGAGACTGTCTGAAGGAAACTCTGCTAACAAGCGAACTTGAGTCTATATTAGAGCTCAAGAGCTGGTGAATAAACACCAAGTCAGCGACTTTGCGCCTTTTCTCAAGCGAGGGCAAACCGAGCAACCGGAGGCGATCGGTATAAGGCGGGAGTCTGAACGGATCGTCCCATGGGAGCCCTCTTAGCGCAAATCTAAGAAAATTACGCTGCACCGATTTGATACGCTTGGAATAAACAACGTAGTAGGGGGACCAAACCTGAGATGCATACTCAAGAATAGGTCTAACTAAGGAGCAGTACAAATGAATCAATGTTGGTATATCCGAGAACTCTCTAGACCAACGCTTAACAAAGCCCAGGACAAAACAACCTCTAGACACGATATAGTTGATATGCAGAGTAAAATCAAGTTTCCTATCAAGTTTCACCCCAAGGTCGGCTACGGATAGTACGCGACGGAGACCATTCCCCGCGAAGTTGTTATCCCAAGCTTGTGGATTAGGACTCAGAGAAAAGGTCATAGCCTCACATTTCTCAAAATTGAGTTGTAACCCATTATGCTCACACCACTCAAGAAACGTATCTACGTCCCTTTGAATAAGGGCGGGGTTCCCACCATCCTTAACATAAGAGAAGATCTTCATGTCATCAGCGTAGATTAGAACATTAGAGTGCGAGATCAGATGGACAATGTCGTCAATGGCAAGAACGAATAGTAGAGGGCTGAGATGACTGCCTTGTGGTACACCAGATGAAGCTCTGAAGATTTTAGAGGTAGAGCCACGGAGCGACACACGATATGTCCTGTCTCTTAGATAGGAAGAAATCCAGTCAAGAAGAACAGGGGGAAACCCAACCTCCCGAGTTTAAATATAATTACGGAGTTATGGAGTTTATCAAAGGCTTTGCTGAAATCCGTGTATATACAGTCAGTTTGCATGCCTCGCTGGAGGCCAGAAATAACGTGGGAGGTAAATTCCAGTAAGTTAGTAGTCGTTGATCTAACGGGCAAGAATCCGTGCTGATTGGGAGAGATCAAGCCAATACAACGCTCCATAAGCTGCGAATAAACAATTGATTCAAATAGTTTAGGTATGCAAGATAACTTCGCGATTGGTCTATAATTAGTTATAACATTCTTATGGCCCTTCTTATGACCAGGGCCTATAAAAGAGCTCTTCCACAATGCAGGAAATTTACCCGATATAAGGGACTTGTTGAAGAGAATTGCTAATGGAGTAAGAAGGGTATCGTCCGGACCAGAGGAAAAGTCCGATTTGAGTTCATTGATTTTCTCCATAATAAGATCCCGAGATATGAACGGCGAAAAATCGGATGAAGCGGGACGATCAAGAATATGATCAAAATTATTTTCGCAAGGCTCAAAGTTATCCGAAGAAAAGGCACTCTCGAAAAATGAAGCAAAATTGTTAGCTATGTCGGATACGTTATTTCTAGAAGACCCCTCGTACCACATCATAGATGGATAGTTAGTCGACTTCTTTTTCATATTGACGAATTTAAAGAAATTGCGAGGGTTATTATGCAAATCATCACGAACACCAACAAGGTATTCCTTATAGAGCGAAGAGGATAGTGCCTTACAGCCCTCATAACAGGTCACAAAGTCAGAATACGCAACTGCGCTATTACAACGCAAGTAATTCTTCCAGAGTCTGTTCTTCCTGTTCCTAAGACCGCGGAGTTCAGCATTGTACCACGGGGGAGATGAGTATGTAGACCTAATCCGTTTTAATGGAACAAAGGAGTTAAACAAATGATATATCTTATTATAAAACAGGGAGGCGCAGACATCAATATCATTATTGTCCAGCAATGCCAAAAAATCGATTGAAAGGAGATTAGACGATATCTCAGAGAAATTCAATCTCTTAAAGTCAAACGCAAGGTGTTCAAAATTGGGATCCGCAATACTAGTACCATCGTAACAGAAAGAGACAAAGACAGGTGGATGAAAACCATCAACAGCGGATAACTGATCAGAAGCTAAGTCGACTATAGTGTTAGTCGAATCAGAAGAAAACACAAGATCCAACTGCCTTCCCATAGAGTTTTTTACATTACTCATTTGGTGCAAACCAGAGGAAGTAATAGTGTCAAGAAATTTAGAAACCATAGCTGTGGGATAACACGAGGGAAGGAAGTCATCGTCATCACAGTAAGGTACCCATAGAACATTGGGTAAGTTAAGAGTTCAATAGTAAGTGAACTAGAGAAGGCAGGAACATCAACAAAGCTGCAATTAAAGTTTGATCAGCACTCCTCCACCGTGACACAGAGATTCAGAGTGCCTGTCCCTACGAAAAATCTGATAAGAATCATGAAGAATCTCTGCATCACTAAAACCATGATGAAGCCAAGTCTCAGTCAACATGATTACATCGTAACAGCAGGCAAGAGATGCCTGAAATATATGATTAGTTTTAGTTCTTAGTCCCCTTACATTCTGATAGTAAAGGGACAGCGTACTTAGTTTTTTTGAGTATTCATTAATACTCTGTCATGTGTTCCGTTAGTAAACCTGCCTCGAGGCACAAATTCGTGTGCGATAGCATTCTTGGGCCAGAAGTCCGGAGAAGAAATAATCTCAAAAAGAGCCGGGGAAGTTGTCAACTTGAAAGACGATGCATATCCCTGAGACAGGCGAGAATTGAGACGCTGACAACGAAGTAGTACAGAGTCATCAATCTTGGACCTCATTCTCACATAATTTAGAATGTCATCAATAGAGGTAGAAGGATCTAGCCGAGAGACAAAAAAAACTTAGGCATTGGGGCAGTCCTCAGAGTGAAGACCGTGTTCTGCGCTAGGTCAAATGACCCAACCGGAGGTGCGCCCTATAGGTAAGAAAGAGCAGCCTGAAAGGTAGTATTAGAAGCAACAATAGCAGGGCTCGAACCAACACCGGATGTGCTTGGTATACCATTAGCAGGCTCAGGGTTCAATTGGTCAACAACGGACACAGCATCAGGAATAACAACACGGTCCTCCGAGATCGGGGAAGAACCAGTAATAACACTCTTCCGGTGTCTGGCATTGCCCCTACGACGATGGTGTAAGGCAGAGGGGGAAAAGGCAGGGGTCACAGAGACGACAGGGATCACAGACGAATCAGAAGGGACCCCAACCCGATGGGCAGAAACCTTGGAGAGCAAACTCCTAACATCCGTCACTACAGAAGAAATGAGTTCAGAGTCCCTGGAGACAGAGGCTGACCAGGATTCAATGCCACCTCTCAGATGTTTAACATCCCTCCGGATGTCGTCTAGGGCGGGTTTGATCGAAGAAAACTCAATACAAGGGGAGGAGGATGACTGGCCAGGATGGAGAGATGCTGTTTGAAGATCATCAACAGCCGCAGTGAGGGTAGAGAACCTAGAATTGACCTTGTTAGTTTTGGACAAAATGATTTCAGAATTGTCGCAGAGAGATTTAATACAGCTGACAATGTTGTCCATTTTGGAATTAAACAAGTTAACGGATAATTGTTGAAGAGAGGCTAGATGCTGGGAAAATGAGCAGACCTTATCCGCCACAATAGAAAAATTACCGGACAGAGGGGCAAAGATATCACGCATCATACGAAGGACGTGACAGGGCTTAACATCTGCACATTCCGCACAAGTTGTAGGCCCACAAGAGAATCTAGAGCTACGTTTAATACATTTGGAATGGTATGAGCCACTGCAGATACCATCGCAAACCAAGCCCTCCTCCATAATCGCGGTGGCGCATGCTCTACATGCCGCCATAACTATAATAGGATATAACTAGGAAAAGAAAAAACGGCTGTACTGGAATATCGAAGGAGATTCCCTAACCGGCGAGCACCCCAAAGTGGGGTATTTACACAGACTTTCCAAAGGTTAAGAGAAACAGGAAGTGAGTATCGTCATCTAAGGTTTGGTTCGTTATTCATCGAGTGGAATTCCTCCTGCTCCTCCGTTTGGTACGACAAATAATTACGCTCTCTCCGCAACTGGAGAAATAAACGTTGGCAAACTTTTCTTCTGACCCAGACTGAGTCTGACTATTCTTCCTACTTGTCTGCTCACACCTCTTTTTCTGAAAGTTGTGATACCCTCTACCATTAGTACCTCCAACGGATGGAAACAAGCCTCATATCCGACCCCAAGCGTATTTATAACTTTATTAATTCTAAGAAGAAATCCAATGGTTACCCCTCCACCCTAAAGCTCGAGAATACCTCTTTATCTGATCCTTCTTCAGTAAATCTTTCAGCGACAATCCCCTACAACCTGACCTTAACTACTTTTCATTCTTGGACAATTGCACTCAAACGTCGTTTACATCTTTCGACACTGACCCCGAACAAATCGGCACCAGTATTAACGAGCTTGAGGATGACTTTCACCCCGGTCCTGTCGGCATTCCGGCCATTGTTCTGAAAAATTGTGAAATGCATCTAGTTCAACCCCTTACTTTGCTTTTCCGCCTCTCGGTCACTGAAAGGGTTTTCCCTCAATTAATGAAAACCCCTTATATTATTCCCATATTTAAAAAAGGCTGCAAGAACGATGTATTCATCTACAGACCCATTGCTAAATTATCATCCATACCTAAACTATTCGAAAAATTGGTCTATGATTCCATGTTCTTCCACTGTAAGTCTATTTTCTTCCTCTCCTCAAAAGAAGATCTACAACCACCAACCTTACCGAATTCGTCTCCAAAACACTATGTGCCCTGGACAACGGTAAAGATGTTGATGTTATCGCCACCGATTTTAGCAAAGCCTTTGATAAGATCTCCCATAGCGTTATCCTGTTTAAACTTGATCGCCTAGGCTTCCCCCCCTCGATTCATCTTCTGGATTCATTTCTATAACTCATCCATTTCTAACTCTATTGTCGCTCGTTCCGACGTCCCTCAGGGCAGCCACCTCGGTCCATTACTTTTCATCCTTACAATCAATGATGTTGATTGTGTCATCAAATACTCAGAGCTGTCCATTTATGCTGATGACATGAAAATAATTAAACATATCTCCTCCACAACCGACTCTCTTCTCCTGCAAAAAGATTTCGAATCGTTCACCACATGGTGCATGAAAAACTTTCTTGAGCTCAATGTCTCCAAATGCCAGTCCATCTCTTATTCCCGCAAGCGTCTTACCATCACCCCGAGAGTATACATGTTAACCGACGTACCAGTCCCTATCGTTACCTCTTTGTGTGACCTAGGAATAATCTGTGATAGCGAACTCAATTTCCGTTCCCATATTGATAGCATAATTAACAAAGCTAACTCCGCGCTAGGGTTTGTGAATTGCTGGTCTAGAGAGTTCTCCAATCCTTATGTTTCCAAATCTCTTTATATTTCCTTCGTTAGACCTCTCCTTGAATATGCCAGCCAGGTATGGTCACTTACGGAAAAAACCCACATTGACAGAATTGAATCTGTCCAGCGTAGGTTCATTCGCTTTGCTCTACGTGAACTGCCATGGATAGACAGATTCAACCTTCCACCTTATGAAGACCGGCTGAAACTGATCGACTTACAACCCCTTAGTAAACGTCGTGATGTTTTCGACGTTCTCTCCATTCATCAGCTATTAGCTGGTGCCATAGAGTGCCCTTCAATCCTGCAATCTTTACCCATCTATACCAACCCTCGCAACCTTAAGTCAACTCCCCTCCTGCGACCGCCATCGCACTTACCACGGTCAATGCAAACCAATTACTAGGATGCTACGAAAAGTCAACGACCTTCCCTCCTTTGACTTCCATCCCTTCACAAAGCCTATCTTTATCCCGCCCATCTTGATCGCCTTTCATAATTCTTGTTCCTCATTATAAATAAATAAATTAAATTAAATATCACCATCACCCAGCCCAAGGACTACTGGAAGGAGATTCGGAGAGGAGACTTAAGTTTAGCACTTGGTATCTGGAACACGACATTGACGACAGAGTGTTACTGCACCGAATTATGTGGACAGATGAATGTGAATTCACCAGAATTAATATCACGAACTTTCATAACCTCCATACCTGATCGATCACTAACCCACACAGAGCAAAGGTGACCTCATTCCAGGAGAGATTCAGTGTCAATGTTTGGGCTGGTGTCATCGGCAACCATTTGGTAATACCATTCATTTTGCCACAAGTACTTAATAGTGAAATTTATGCGGACATCTTGGACAATACACTGCCAGATCTAATAGACTAGAACCCTATTGATAATCTTAGGGGAATGTGTAACTAACACGATGGAGTACCAGAGCATACGGCATACGGCATTGTGAATGTAATACTAAGTGAAAAATTTCCTAACCGCTGGATTGGACGAGGTACACCGATTCCTTGGCCGCCTAGATCTCCAGACCTTACCCCATTGAACTTTTTCTTATGGGGAACAATGAAGGAAGAAGGAAGAAGTTTATTTCAGCCCAGTTAACAATAAGGAGGATTTAGTTAGCCAAATTGGGAATGCAGCGACGAAAATACGGGAGAGGCTGACTGCAATACTCCTTAAACAGGGATTTATAAGAGATTGTCAGCATGCATCCAAAGTGGCGGTGGACATTTTAAACGGCTTTTGTTACCTATCAAGATTAATTGTAATTATTTTTAAACTCAATAAAAATTTGAGTTTAGTTTCTTAAATTTGTTGATTTTTATAATATTCTCCGATAGGATTTCTACATATTTTCTCTACGTGGACATGTTGCACCTTTTTGGAAAAGTATTAAGATGGGCAATCTAATAAAAATAAAAAAGGGGTGTAATAATTACATGAATTTTGGAGAACATTTGAGAATCTGCTGAGTTTTAGGTAATCGCAAACCATTTTTTTTAGATTTGGAAGTGACCGTAGGAGTTAGAAGTAGCGTTGAAATGTTTGGAAAGGTCATTAGGATAGTTGTTTTTTAGCGTTTGTTTGATGTGGCTGTGTTGGGTATATCAAGAAATAAAAATAAAAGAGTAATATGCATATCATGAAAAGCTGAAATTTATGAATCACCCTTTAACTCCCAAACGGTTGAGATTGACCCCATTCCCCCCCATAAAATTTCTTGTTTGTCTAGTTGAGATCTATCACCCTACTCATTTTGGCATGTCAGATCTGTAACACCCAGTATAGCAGGTTTTTAGTATATTAAAATTTGTCAAAGAAAATTCTGAAAAGGTTATGTTATATGAAATTTACTTTAGAAATAAAGTTCAAAATATAATTGGAAGGTCCCATTAATGGTATTTAATTTTTTAGTGTCCGAGCTACCTTCTAGAAGTAAACTTGACTTTTTTCAGGATATTCAAACTATAAAAAGGAAGAAAAGTATCCAATAGAAACCCTTCCTCGCATCTACACCTTGTCGTGGTGGACGGGCTGACGTATATCAATAACAGAGCGAGCTATGGCGCCGGAAACTAATTGAGGCTGCATGTAGGGCCATACCTGGCAGTTGTAAAATGTGTACATGGATAAGGAATCAACACGGATGGAAGCATCTTTCCGAAGGTCAGTAGGAATCGGTGCTACCACTACGGAAGGTCACGGTGAAAGCTCGCAACCTTTTTTGCGTAACGCCAGTGGCATCAACCGAAGTAGAAATCCTTCTGCTGAGATATTTGGATCGGGTTTCAGCGGAGATAAAATGGCTGCCTCCACAATCAGCTGGGCGGATACCTCAGGCCTATCTGGTGGTCAAGCTACTGGGCACAATACAAAACATCACATACTCCCGGTACTGATGCTAAAGGAGACTCAGACTTGGATAGTAATATGATATCTAACTTACAAGAGGAGGAGCTGCTGCGATGTCCCAATCAAGAAAAGATTGCTAACAGGCATCTACCACTAGGTCCCGACCAAAGCGAAGCCCTTTCTCTGTATAAAGCTGCCATGAGACTCACAGAGTCCTTTGCCAAGAGACCAATCTGATCCCATGTGGAACAAGAGAGATTAGCTTGGGTAAGAGACACGGTGGCCAAGGGCGGAGAGTTCATCGATTGCAAAAAAGTTTTTTTCGGCTAGAAACCGGGCTTTCCACTCCCAATCCACTCCATCTCTGGTCTGTTGTCTAGCTCCCAGTAATGCAAAAAAACAAGACTCAAGTTTCCTCACTTCCCTTACCCTAATTCCCTTCCGGCCAAAACCATGCTAACGCATCAAAGGGTTGTCCCCCTTAGCTTTTGCCACATCGTATAAAGAAATATGACTGAAGAGCAAAGGGAAAACAAGCGGCGAAGAGGAAGAAGAAGTCAGATGAGGAGGAAATCCCGGCCAATAACAAGAAAAACTTTAAAGTCAATAAAAGGTCAAAAGGTGATAATCCAAGGCCACAACTTGTACCCTCCATGTCGGGCGCACCGGCTAAAATGGCAAGCGTAGTGGCCAAGAAAAACTTAACAGTGGGTCTCAAAATAAGCTGGTCCTGCACTTGGTAAAGAACGTGGGCCAGTGAATATAATAATCAAGCGTAACGACCAGCTTACGCTGGACTGGTGTGGCAAGATACTCAAGGTCTTGAAAGACCTACTGCGAGGTGGTCTCTTCCCTTGTGATTGTCGAGCAAACATTCCGATTGCTCCAAAGACGAATGTATTCATACCTCGCGTGGTGCCACCGGAGACGGCTCTTCTAACGACAAAATCCGTCTATACCAACGGCGGATTGGAAAATGTTGAAGGTGTACAGAACACTAGCTACGGATGACGGACAGGCTTACATCCTCCAAATTACCAGTGAAGTAGAGGATCTCCTCTATCCAAAATTTGAAAAGATGATGACTTGGAAGGAAGGACTTGGGCCTGGAAATCCTTACAGAGGCCGCCGCAAAACTAGCCCTAGAGCCATTTCCAACAGGGAGGGATACACCCTCAACGTCCACCGACGCTGAAGGTAGTGCAAATAACCTTCCACCGCGCTCATTCAGAAACTCTGGATTGCAGCGTGTGGTATTGCAAGGGGTTGGCGTGAACTAGGTTTAGGCTCTTTTTTGCGCAAACTGAAGCTAAGAAACATTCGTTTACTTAGTTCGGCCTACTTGGCACACGACAGAGAGGCACCGACGGAGGAGTTTAAATAAACAGTCGAAGAATCGAATCGAAGAAAGCTGAGACATTAACGGTGACAACGTATATGGGCAAGCAGAGATGCAGGGCCCGGGCCCGGGCTTTTAAAAGGGGCCCCGTCATCTAAGTCACCAACAGAAAAAATTTTCCATTTTAATTATATATATAAAAAAATGTTTTACGATCGAAAAAGTGTAATATACTAGACAGATTTTAAATTGGAAGGCACTCATTCGATTATATATGGGCCCGTAAACGCTTAGCCCCGGGTCAGAAATTCCTTGCGCGGGGGCCCGCATGTGGTACCCCTGGGCCCGAATTTCGTCTCTACGGTCCTGCAGAGATGTGAACAAAAAAGGTAAGTTATGTGACCGAGGCTAGACTGCCTCGATCCGGCCAATGGTCGCAATAATATGGCGGCCAAACACAACTAGCTATTCCAAAAATTGGCATGACGAAGCTACAATAAAGGAGTCGCGTGACATAAAGATCCTCGAATTTTTTAGTGAATTGTTTAATAACACCCTAAGTCGAATTAGCATATTAGCGAACCCAGTCAACAAACAAGGATAGAAGGCCGAGGGCGGCTATGTTTTCAATCAAAATATGGTGATTAATGCGATCAAATGCTTTACTAAAACCAGTAAAGATACAATCCATTTGAAGGGTCCACAAAAAGAATGTACGAAGTCAAATTTTTAAAGGAAAAGAACCTGCGAAGTCACCTGAACATACACTATACAAGTTTCAACACTAAACTAATCGAACTTTCTTCTTCTTCTAATTCGGAGCTTATTTTGGCTATGGCTAGATTACATTTTTAAGCAACAGCTAATGCATTTGAAAAGGAATCATCATCATTTTTTAATAAAACATTCTTACATCTGCTCAATGCGTCTACGTGGGATATTCTATGAGACATTCTATATGCTCATTAGTATAGTTTTAACTTTATCCACTCTAGTAAGAGCTCAGAGTAAGAGGAAGTGATGGACACTGTGAGAATTTCAAAATCCATGCCTAATAGATAAACCCTAAATATCCTCCAGTAGTACGCTGGGAGAAATCAAAGACCTGCTACTATGCTACTACAAAATGCGAAGCTGCACTAACTTTAACAGATCTAATGCCCTAAATATGGCCTGTTAATCTTCCTATCCTTACCGACCTTCCGTGGTGTTAGCCTGTTGGTAATCCGCTAGATTAGCGATCAATCTATCCGAATATAGTAAGAATATGACGTACCCAACATCATCGTTTATATTATCCACTGACGTAAGAACCGTCGTCGGTACCACATCGCATCTCTCTCATTGCAAGTGTCGACCATAACCGCTCTCTTTTCACCTACTTCACCTATCTAAACTCCAGAGCTCCCGGCAATCCCTCTATTGAGGCTTCAGGGGAAAAGACCCATTACAATCTAAACTCCAAAGCATATTCACTCGTTATGCGCATGACCTTTACAGGTATCTCAAAGTGTTCTTTAACCGTCTCCGCCGTGACCTGCAGAGTGTTTCACATAGAGTGTGCCCAAATAAGTGGGACCTCACATGGAGAAATAAAATGGCGGGAATGGGGGGTGGTGCAATCTCAACCGTTTAGGAGTTACATGGTGATTTTTAAATCTATAATTTTCTTGTTATGCACATCACTATTGTGTTTTGAACTTTTGATCTACTCAACGCAGAGACATCAAACAAACACCGAACTCTCCCAATGACCTTTCCAAAATTATCAACAAAGTTGATACAAATGTTTTTTTATTTTTATTAAACTGCCGGTCTTATTACCTTTTAAATAAGGTACAACAAGAAAGGATGTAGAAATTTATACGTTGAAAACCTTTTGGGGGATATTATAAAAATCTGGAATTTAAAGAAATTAAACTCAAATTAATCCTAAAATGCTCTTTATTGAATTCCAAACATCTTACAATTAATCTTAGCATGTTACAAAAGCTGCTTAAAATGTACTTCGGCACTTTCGTTCTCCATATCGCATTCCAGAAGCAAAATGTAAAATTTTAATCGTCTCTCGGAATCTCCTTCCAGTGGTCCTTGGAATGGGATATTGAAGTCATTCTGCTGGATGAATAACCCTCCCAACTTTAATTGAAGGCATTTTTTTTTTCATCTTGTGACTCATCTCGGCCTCGTTTCAGGGTCTTGCCCGACGAGAGTTATTAATTGCTGCTCGACGTCGGTAGAATATTCCGAAGTTTCAACACGCAATTCCGTGCTGTTTGAGGTGACAATTCCTTTCTCTTAATCATTGGAAAGTCCGTGAAAAAATCTGTCGTTGTGGTACACGCCGGTTTTTAGTTTCAGTCTACTACACAATAAATCTGGATTATATCCGCGTATTCCTCAAAATTTAATCCTGCCAAATTCTAATAATTTTGTTATCGTAGTTATCGATTTGTTTTTCAACTATGATTGATAATCTTGCTGACTGACCTTCTTTTAAAGTAAAAGTTCAATCAGTTACTAGTAGCATAACCCGGTGAATTCTGTCTAACACAACCTAATATCGGCAACAAAACAAACATTTTTATAACTTTTTGCAGCAATAATTAAAATTAATTACCTGTTAACCCGAAACAAACATTCTCGACCCTCTGTCTTAAAAATTTTGTTTATTTAAAGAATTTCCTACCTAAAGTGCAATCGAATAATTAGATAGTCAGAGATTTCTAAAGATGCGGTTTTTATAAGCCTTTTTATACCTGGGCATATTGTTCCTGTTTGGAAAGGTAATACATATGACTATTAATTATAATATGCAAACTACAGTTGTTTTTAAATTAGAATGCTATAAACTGACTAATGAAATGATTGAAAAAATACATTATTACTCGGTGAGATGTTGAGTCCAAGACCCCGTTGATTTCATCTCTGATACAGTTGCGGGTAAGTATAGATTATAGATCGCAGGAACGCGAGTAGATGGAAGATTGTGGAGATCGCGTTGCTGAAGGTTTATATATATGTAGGTTCTTTCACTGAACCCTGGCCCTCCCCCATGTTGTCTGGATGCTGGCTGGCATAAAGCCACATTAAACTACTTGCCTACTCCAACCCAAGGTCGGCAGAGCTCAACCAGGCGATTTCCCGTCTCGGTGAAATCTAGCCTAGTGCAAGAATCGAGGCCGGTTCCAGAGATAAAATCCCTTGTAAACCTAGGTCAAGGGCCTGGATTTCAATCGAACCTTCGGATCCTTTAGAGATTCTAAGGTTCATCCAAGTAGCCAACGCTGGGTTGCCTACCCATGAGTGGAAAGCAGCCCAGGTAGGGGAAGTCAGGGGAAACTCAAGACAACGGAATAAGGATTTCGAAGTCTGATTGAAGTTCAGCTGGGTTTATACCGTCCAAGTAAGGTGTGGGCCTTGAAACTGTGTTCCGTCCCATTTGAATCGACCAATGGAAGGCTCAGGGTTGCCTATTTGGATAAGCTGTAGGACTTTTGCAGGATACGAAGGCTCCGTCGAAAACGTGGAGCGATATTGGGAGCGATATTTCTTATCGATTCTTAACCCTGCCTTAGATTACAAATATGGAATTACAATTGCCGCGAATTTCGTCGATATGGTTATGCATATTAATTTGATAAGATATAATTTTCTAGTTAAACGGTTTTTCGAAAATACTCTAGCATTAATTAAATTTTAAATAGGCTTCATTCGGCAATAATTTCATACCAACCAACAAGGGATTATTTTTTTTTGCAGCAAATCTACCGACAATATTCATATAAAACTTCCTCAAGCGAAAACAATTTTGTATTATTTGAAATCAATTTCAGGTGCCGCAGGTTGCTGTGAATTTCCCATTCCAAACGAATCCGATTTATTATAAAGGAATTAATTGAATGTCAGTGCAAATTGTGGTTTGTATGATTACAAAGCAAATCATGGATGTTAGGATAAGTGTACAGCTGTGGCATTGTAAAAGCATAGCCAGAATTCTCTTCGATGCAACAATTTATCGATCGCTGAATGTGGAAGTGTTGCAAACGCTTTTACAGTCAGCTTCAGCATTTGAGTGCACATATCCCGCGGTGGCATATGGCAATGGCATTATATTTACAGACTATTGTCCATAGTCTGCGATGTTGAAAGGACTTTGACATCACTTGGCTCGATTGTTTTGACAGCAAATTGAATTGTTTTCAGAGTAACTTTAAAATATAAAAGTTTTTGATTTTCTGAATTCGCCATGCTGAAATATGAAGTTGTAAAGGCAGGTGTACTTCTTATGGATACAACAACTTTAATGAGGAAAATTAGAAAACAGATGGTACTTTCATTTCCCCAAAGAAGCTAAAATACCGAAAAAAAAGAATCAGTGCTGTTGAATTTTCTCTGATAAATGATAAAATAGCGAACGTTAGAGTAAATAGTGCACATGATTTTTATTTTTGTACATAGAATTTCTATTCTAACATAGAAGGAAATAGGAAGAAATAATTAATCTATTCCAGCAAATCGGTGGAATGAGGCACCCACACCAACAAGCATAGATAACAACCGAGCAACAAATTATAATCCTGCATTAGCTGGATCACACAACACCCAATTTCTTGTATTCTAGGGTTATCTTATAGGTGTAACAATTCTCTTCCTTTAATTCCCGTTATCCCTTGTGGGGTATAGGGCGGGAGAAGAACTTCACCCGATTCGAGACAATTTAAAATGGAATCCGAATCACTGAAATATTCACTGCAATCGACAATGGCCTTTGATAGTAATCTGTTGTCAGCAAAAAACAACCATGAATCACCCCAAGAAGTATTCGAACCTGGAACCATCGGACTGGAAAGCTGACGCGTTATCAGTGTCATGTGCTCAGAGGGCAGAAGTCGATTAACTACGTTCGTCGATATCAAGCCTAGCTTGATACTGCCCACTGTCTTCAGAGGACATCTCCTCTGAAAGTACCCTTTTAACTCCGGCCTGTTGGAGGCGTTTATTTTAGATACCTATAGAGCCTCACTCTGGAGAGTAAAACCTTCTCCTCTCAACAGAGGAGAATTTTACGAAGCCGGAGTCATTTTGAAAATGCAACCGGTTCACAGATTCAGATGCTCACTCCTATTCAGCACACCTTAGTACTGACGGATTCGTGGCACAGTTGCTCGCCTTCTCTTGGGGGACAGGAGTTGGCACCCTTACAACATTTAACCCTTAACGGCCGAAAGGCCCCGCTACGGGGACATGGTACTTATGCCATAGAAAACGAAAGGCCCCAATACGGGGACATGAAAAGAATTCAGTTTTCATTTCATTTATTTATCATCGCTGTAGTTTTCTTAACAAATATTGCAACTTAGTACATCCCTGGTTTGTTGATCATGCACTGACAAGAAATATTTACCGTAATATTACGTTTTAAGGCGTAATAATTGTGGAATTTTCACAACAGATCTGTCGCATTGATATTCAGTGTAGTTTGCGATTTAGAAGCTTAAAACGTGTAAATATAATATATTGGTGTTTTCCAACTTTCGAGTGTTTCTATTATAATAAGGTTTAGTTTATTTTAATTTTAAAAATAAATAAACATCTGATAGTTCTGATAGTGATGTGGTGCAAGCTAAAAGGAAAAAAGTTCGATGCCTTTCAAGTAGCAGTGAAGAAAACAACAATATTTCCAATGAAGATCTCAGTCAGGATGATGACGATTGGGTGGATGTTACAGAAAACGATCCCAAGACGACTAAAATACCTTTCACAACATCTCCTAAGAAACCAGGCCCCCAAATTCGGGTAACAGAACCATTACATTTTTTTCAGTTATTTTTTACCGATGAGCTAATAAACAATATAAAAAAGAATACAAACGAGTATGCAAATAATAAAATAAGTGCGAATGTATTATCTAAAAGATCTCTGCGGAATACGTGGAAAAATGTCGGCAAAGAAGAATTTCTGGCTTTCATAGCAACCATTTTGAACATGGGTACTATGCCATTATGCAACATACATGAATATTGGTCCACTAATGAAAGTCATATTCCATTGTATGCAAATACCTTTACAAGAGATCGATTCAGTCAAATTTTTTGGATGCTTTACTTAAGAATAATACCAACCTCTGACAAATCTTTGAGAACGCGCTTACAGAAAGTTAGTCTGTATCTAAAATATCTAGATGACAAATTTTCCACTTATTTTATACCAAATGAGCATATCAGTGTCGACGAATCTGTCGTAAAATTTAAAGGCAAAATAAGTTTCATTACTTATAATCCGAACGAGCCTACTAAATGGGGTATCACGGTTTATGTGCTTGCTGATGCACGTACTGGATATATTTTTAGTATCCTCCCATATTATGGAAGTCTTACTTCAGAGGGATTAACCAATCCGGATTTACCTATAACTGCCAGAATACCTCTAACATTATACAAAAAGTTAATGGATCAAATCCCCACTGGGCAAGGTTTTCATATGTATACTGACAGGTATTACACAAGTATACCATTGGCAGAAGAATTGTTGAAGAAGAAATGTTATCTAACCGGTACAATAAAATGTAATAGGAAGGGTATACCCGCAGGAATAAAAAAGCCAAAATTTACCACATCTAGAAAATCAGTTTTTTTTAGTAAAAATAATTTGTTACTTAATGCCAGGAAAGATAAAAGACAAGTTACTGTGCTCAACACTTGGGGCCAAGCGACGACGCATACTGCTACGAGAATTAATCGCGGTGGTAATGTCAGACTGTTCAAAAACCCACCATAGTTTTAGATTATACCAAACATATGGGTGGGGTCGATCGAGCAGATCACTATGCAGCTTCTTATCCGTTTATGAGGAAAAGTCTTAAATGGTGGCGTAAACTTTTCTTTTGGGGATTGGAAGTATCCGTAGTAAATGCATACATTCTGTATAAAGATACCAAAGTACAAAGAAATGAGAAACCCATGACTCATCTACAGTTTGTTAAAAAGTTAATTCTTCAAGTAAGAGGGGACTTTGGAAGAACAGTTCAACGACTTGATGGGAAATTGCATATTCCTCGGTTTGGAAGTAGCAAAGACTGTCGAGTATGTTCCGATAGAAAGATTAAAGGCGGCCGTAAACGAACAACCACATATTGTTCAACATGTCCCGCGAATCCATCACTACACACCGTCCGTTGAGGGTTAATTTTCAGTCATGTGCCCAGTGACTCCATCTGAAGGAGTGGAAAACTGTAGCTCACTAGAACACCTGGCAGAGGCATGACACTCCAATCAGTGTACACAGTTACGCCACATACACCAAAATATTACAAGTTATTTCCCCTGTGTACTAAAGTTGTAAAGTTGTTGTGTGACGGCTAAAGTTGTTAATAAAAAGCACATAAAATATTTGAGACTTACGGTTAACGAAAAAAAAAACATTTACACAATCATATTCAAGATGGTGGCCGAATGACAACTTCCGACCTCGAAAACTCAGTTTTAGACCCATCATTGATAAACCTAAATCACTGCCTACACTAAATGCATATTATCTAGTTGACCTTTTTTTACGGCGGATTTTCTTTAGAGAATTATAAAAGCATTGGAAAGCTGGGAATATATCACATTTTCGTCCTTTTTTACTAAGTTTTGATGAAATTAAAAAAAAAGCCAATTTTGTGTATGTTAAGTTCAGTAGAGATGTGTTGAAATTGATGCATTTTACTTCTCAAAAAATCTGTCATGTTTTATAAATATTAAGAAATAAGTTATTTATAGGGAGACAGGTATTTTGCGTATAATTAAACAGACATTGCAAGATAATGAGTTAAGTAGATTTCTTGAAATGAGGGACATTAGATACTTACACACCTGAAGTCAAATAAGGAGTGAAAAGAGAAGTAAGAGAATAATGAGATGAAGGTATTAAGAACCTTTAATAATTTGGGAAAATAAATACCTAAGCTCCATTTAGTTTTAAATCCTAAATTCACCTTCTTCTTACAACACTTTTCGTGAAAGCACATTACGTGCTCGAAGGGGTAAATGGGTTAAATTTAAGCACAAGGTTTTCATCAGGTAAATTTTTGTTAAATGTGTCGATATAGAAGAGCTTTTTAAACGCGGTTTTTACAAAATATAAAAGTTGAAGAAATTGCTGATTGCCGGGAAGGTGGAAATTATTACATTTGCTTCCAATGTTATACTAACTCGTTTAAGAGCGGAAGGAAATATGTATAGCTCAATTCTCCATAGAGAATATTTTAAGGAATAATCACAAATAACCAAAATTTAAAGAGAAAGTAAAACATCAGAACTCAGAACTAAGAATAGAAGACGACAAATAACGACATACTGTTGATAACAAACAAAAATCCATATGCGACCCTAAATGAGAAAATCCACTTAGTGTGTTAAAAAACGGGTTTTGAGTTAAAAACGGAGTCGGGTGTTGGAAATTATGTTTAAAAAAGTTGCAAAAAAATTTATTCGGAAAAACGCAAAAAAATTGCAAAAGCAAAGACGAATTACATACGTCTTTTATATTTTTGGTTTTTTTCTGGAATTTACGTTTTATGGGCTTCTTTTCATCTGTTTTCACTTTTACTGGATCTTTTTTTTTTTAACCGACTTCCCAACAAACGAGAGTTTATATGTTCATGTATTTTTTTATGTATGACCGATTTTGATGATTTTTGTTTTGTTGGGCCCCGATTGCTACCATGTATAAAAAAAATTTAGTGTGTTGTGGTACGATGATAGTTCTTCTGATGTATAGAGTGTGTTCGCCCATTGGTACCGCGACACAATTTTAAACGGTGGGATTGTAGTATCAGAGGGGTTGATGATTCTGCCAAAACCACCGTAAACTACAAGCCATGAACTGGACTTTTACATGTGGTCGTAAATGGTCTGACTGAATGGTCATATTTACATTGTTTCTTATGGTAGGCAGGGGGACATTTTTCCTTAAACTCGCCCTAGCGCCAAAACTATTAGTTATATGAAAAAATTAGTCTTATATTAACTTAAAGCAGACTAAATGATCTTTCTAATAAAGTAAAAACATGTACACCTTATTAAGCAAAATAACAAGAAATCTTTGATTAAACGTGAAATTTTAGTCGCAAACCAAATTTTCATCCTAAACGCAAGCAGTAAGTCATGGTCCGACCATGCTCTGTCGCTTGTATTTTCTTTAAATTTCCACTTCCGCACTTTTAGGCTTAAAAATGTTTATTATTTTCTTAAGTAGGGTATGAATATTTTTACTTCATTCGAAAGATTGTTTTGTTTACTTCAAGTAGAACAAAACAATTTTTTCATAGAAGTTATAGTTTAGGCATTAGGATGAGTTTAAATAAAAATCACCCCCATGCTGCCATAAGAAGCAATGTAAACTTATCGAAAAACCAGACCATTTTGGCCCTAATGTGTGTGCGTGAAATTCGTCAGTTCATGGCTTGTAGTTTACGGAGGTTTTGATTCTGCCCATGTTATACATATATGTACATTGTGTTTCAGATCTGACGTGCCAGAATGAGTGGGGTGATAGACTTCAACTAGACAACAAAAAATTGTATGGCAGGGAGCGGGGCAATCTCAACCATTTGAGATTTACAGGGTGATTCATAAATTTCAGTTTTTCATGGTATGCACATTACTCTTTTATTTTTATCTCTTGATCCTCTCAACACAGAGACATCAAACAAACGCTGAAAAACAACTATCCTAATACCCTTTCAAAAAAAGTCAACACTATTGATCTAACTTCTACCATTGCACGTACAGTTACTTCCAAAAGTGAAAAAATTGGTTTCCGATTACTTAAAATTCTGAATTTTTCCAAATTTTTTCCGAAATTCATGTAATTAGCACACCTCTATGTTATTTTATTGGATTTCCCATCATATTACCTTTTCAAAACGGTGCAACATGGCAAGGTAGACGAAGGATTAGAAAAACCGCATCCTTAGAAATTCCTGACTACCTAATTATTTTATTGCACTTTAGGTAGGAAATTCTTTAAATAAACAAAATTTTTAAGACAAAGGGTCGAGAATGTTTGTTTCGGGTTAACAGGTAATTAATTTCAATTATTGCTGCAAAAAGTTATAAAAATGTTAGTGTAATTTTCTTTTATTGCCGATATTAGTTTGTGCTAGCCAGAATTCACACCCTTGTATCCTAGTGTTCTGTAACTCGTACCTGATGAAAATTTTGCTATTAAAAAGGGTCAGTCAGCAAGAATACCATCATAGTTGAAAAACGAACCAATAAGTACGGTTATTTTTAAGCAAAAATTATTAAAAAATGGTAAAATTTACATTTGAGGAATACGCGGATATTGTTTACATTTATGGTGCAGTAGACGGAAAAGAGAGAGCCGCTGTACCGGAATATCAAAGAAGATTCCCTAATCAGCGAGCACCCTAAAGAGGGGTATTTACACGGACTTTTCAAAGGCTAAGAGAAACAGGGAGTGTAACTTCACACGACATGGAGACACGACCCGAAACTTTGGGAAATTCTGCTGACGTCGAGCAGCAAATAATCACCATCGTGAGGCAGGACCCTGAGACAAGCACGAAACGAGTCGCAAGAGAATTAGGAGTGTCGTCATCTAAGGTTTGGAGGGTTATTCATTGAGGGAGATTATGTTCATACCATCATCACCCAGCCCAAGGACTACTAGAAGGAGATTCCGAGAGCCCAGTTAACAATAGGGAGGATTTAGTTAGCCGAATTGGGAATGCAGTGACGAAAATACAGGAGAGGCTGGCTGCAATACGCCTTAAACAGAGACTTAAAAGGAGATTGTTGAAATGCATCCAAAATGGCGGTGGACAAATTCAAATTCAATAAAAGCATTTTAAAATTAATTTGAGTTCAACTTCCTTAATTTGGGGATTTTTATAATATTCTCCGATAGGATTTCTAAGTATAAAGTTCTAAGTATTTTCTCTACGTGGACATGAACCTTTTTGGAAAAGTCATTATAATAGTTGTTTTTTAGCGTTTGTTTGATGTGGCTGTGTTTGGTAGATCAAAAGATTAAAAGTTTTTTCACTTTTGGAAGTCACTGTACCTGCAATGGTAGGATTGAGATCAACATTGTTGACAATTTTGGAAAGGTAATTGGGATAGTCGTTTTTTAGCGTTCGTTTGATTTCGCTGTGTTGAGTAGATCAAAAAATAAAAATAAAAAACTAATGCGCATACCACGAAAACCTGAAATTTAAAAAGCAGCTATTTTTGTACTTCAAGGGTGGAGTTTTTGGTGTTATAGCATCTGAGTATGTATTTTTTCTATAAATGTTAAATAAAAGCTTTTGATTAGTTACTTCTATTGTTTGGACCATAATAATATGAAAGGAAGATATTAATGGTCCGAGTTATGAAAAAGCTCCAAAGAAAACATAAACAAGGTTAGGACAGTGGATAATAAAATTTTTAGGTCTGTTAGGAATAAATTAGAATAAAATAACTTAATTTTATCAAAAGCGGACAAAGGTAATTGTATTACAATTTTAACTAAAGTTGATTACTTAAATAAACTGTATAATAATATTAACTCTATGAATGTTTGTGAAATTAGAAACGATCCAACTGACGCTTCTAATATAGTAGTAATAGCGAAGGTTAATTTATGTAATTTGTTCAATAGCTCCGAAAAGTTCTTCCTAAAGAACAGTCACCCTGCAACTCCAATTTTATATGGATTACCGAAACGGCATAAAGATGGGATACCTATTAGAAACAAACATTTCAATTGTTTATAAGAATTTTCAATTGCTATTTTGTATTCAATTTCCGATTTTCATAATCAATTTTGAACCAGGTAAAACCATTTTTTATGATTATAAATTTATTATTGTTATAAACAATTATTTATTGTTATAAACAATTTTTCATCATTATAAACAATTTCTGTTCATAATAAATTGTTATTATCCGACTTTTTGATGTCCCGATCGTCATTAGAACAAATTATATCGAAGAAATCCTTTTCAAAAAAGTCTAAAATCAACTTTTTTCAGTTTTTTTGTTTAAACAAAAAAACGGCTGAACCGAAATTGATTAAATTTCTTTCAGCTCTTATTGACAATAATACGCTTCGAATGGCACCATAGCGAAGTCGGTATCATTTTTTGTTCGCGAGATTTCGTTGTCGACAAAAGTGGGTCCGAACGTACGTACGTACCTACACACACACACACACACACACACACGCACACACACACACACACATACATGTGTTCAAAAACATGCGTAAAACACTATGGTGACTTTGAAATGTAAAAAAAATTAAAACTAAAAATTTTGAAAATCGGACCCATTACAATAACTTCCTATAGTGGGAAGTTAAAAAAGATCTCAATGTTCATGTAATGCCCAATTAGTGTCTTTTGATGTATGTAATCTCTTTCCGTCTGTCTCTGTCAATAATTTATTTAATTTGTTTGAAAAGAAAATTAGTTCTGGGATAACTGACAAGCAAATATCTGCGCAATTATTAGACTTAATTTATCTGTGTCTGTTGTAAATTTACAAGTAAGATACGTTGACGACATTTTCTCCATCTGGACTGGTACAGAAAGACAAGTAGCTTACTTTTTAGATAATGGTTTAAATAAAATTGACAACAATATTAAATTTACTACTGAAATAGGACATAAATCATCAAATTTCTTTGACTCGAAAATAGAAGTAACTAACCAAAAGCTTTCATTTGACATTTATAGAAAAAATACATATTCAGATGCTATAATACCAAAAACTTCCATCCACCCTTGGAGTACAAAAATGGCTGCTTTTCACTCAATATTGGACCGCATGCTGTCTTTTGAAAAAGAGTTAGGTGTTATCGAGCGGATAGCGTTAAGAAATGGTTACGAGAAAGGCACCATTTATAAATTACTCAGGAAGAAAATTAAAAAAAGGACTCGAAGATCAATTTTTCCAGAGCAGAGTATGGATAAAAATGATAAGATATGGAGGAAAATTCCATATATCAACAATGTGTCGAACAGGCTGATTACCTCTCTAAGAAATAACAATACTGAACCAGCTTTCTTTAATAACAACACATTAAAGAATTTTCTAAAATTAAAATAAAGTTAAGTATAAAAATTTTCCCGGGATTTATATAGGTAAAAGAAAAAGAAAACTCAAATCAAGAATTAAAGAGCACATACAATCTGCCTATTATGCTAACCTAACCTCTAGTTTAGCCAAACATTTAAAGGACACTGGCCATAAAGTTGAGGAAAATAATGTGGTATTACTGAGAGAAATTAGAAACCAAAAATTTTTAGACGTATATGAAATATATGAGATAAGAAAGGCTAAGCAGGGTGGTTGTTCTTTATTGAACGATCAAATAGATTTCAAAAATAAAAGTCTGTTACTTTGTCCAGCTCTGTTTGAACTATAGTTTAGCTTTTTTAAACTTGGGCTTTTCAGTCGTTGTCCTGATGATGTCGTTACAAGACGAAACGCGTAGGCCCTCGATTTATTCCTCGAAAAGATCGATTAATAAAGATACAATTTGGCTAAATGTTGAATTTTATAATAAATTAGAGCTTCGGTAGAAAGATTTTGTCGTTGCCTGTTTTTTTCTCGATTTCTTAAGGAGATAGAAAGTAGAAGTGAATCGGACGTATACATGATTCTATTGAAAATTTCTGAAAGGTTTGTTATTCTAGTAGTTTTCCGACCGTTAAAAGTCAGTAATGTTTTCAATTTTTTTGCGTGGCACCGAAAACTGGGCTTACCTGCATTGACCGCTTATCTGTAAGAACGGTTAAAGCATTTAAAGTAGCTTGTTCGCTACTACCAACGAATCCATAACTAAAAATGATCTCTGCGTTTAAGTCTTTCCTTGATGATGCAAATATATATTTTGGTTAGTCTCGAAACAATATCTTCTAATAGGCTGCTTAATCATCGTATTTGTAATTCTTAACCCACTTGGTGTTCATTTAAATTTATAATTTGCCCCTTTTAGATAAGAAGAATAAATATCACAATTTCTTTTCTTATTTTCTAACCTAATATTTAAATATGGCTGGGACTATTTGCCCTTACATGTACTTACGTGTACTTACGAGTATTTACGTGTACTTTTGTGTTTACACGTATTCTGGAAAGTTCGGCTTTTACGTCAAAAATTTATTAGACTTTCTGGGAGGAAAAGCTGTATTAATCGGGTTTTTAGTTGCTTTATGAACTGGAGCACTACCGCCCCCCCTCCCCCCGCCAGACAATATATTTGTATAGTAGTACATAAAAGTACATAAGATACTTAAAATCCCACTGCTCCCGAATACGTGTCAACACGGAAATACATGTAAGATCACGTTAATACGCCAATGCAATGCCAATGCATCTGCTGCGGTCAAGGGTTTATTTGTTCTTTTTACTAAATATTATTTTTCTTATTATATTGCCACGAGTGGATCTTTTTGTTGTTTCAAAACAAAATTTATTTTTTTTGTTACAAAACAAAATCTGTTTGCCCGGATTTCCGAGCAGCCACGCTTGCTGCTTGCACAATTACATAATTAACTTAATTATTTACTAATGTTAAGCATGTATAATAACATTTACTATTTTGTAGCCTTATTTAATTAGTCATCATTTTTTCACGAGATGAGTAATCTTTAAATCTATTTTATTCACCTCACATGTTTAGAGTGCAGATCACAGAGATATACCGTGGTATATACTGAAGTGACTGGTGCTTTGATATTTCTTAAAAAATATGAGATCACTTTTCGCTAGTTGTCCCTTTCTGTGTAAACATCTTTTTTTCAACTCGGTTTGCTTTATTGTCGGCGAGACAATATTCACAATATTTTTGCATTCTATTATAGGTACAGGTTTCCTGATCTTCCCTTCACGCATGTAAAAGATCACGTAGATCCCAACATTCTTGCTAGCAGATACTTACCCCGGAGTATGTATCATAACAACCGAAAACACACACAGGCATACAAAATTTACGTAAAACTTAAAACATTCTTGCTTCTTCTGCCGGGAATGTCACCGTTTCTTTAAGCGCATTTTTGGAAAAGACGTGCTTAAAGTTTTAATAAACTTTTCTCGTTTAAGAAAAAAATACCACAGAAGGTATTTGAATTCGCGTAGAGTTGTCTTCAACACAAAGCAAAAGCGTTTTCTCATCTTGAAGCTATGAAGTAAGCATGAATCGATATTTTAAGACGTAAGAACGGGTAGAACCCTTAGATCAGTATAAACAAATGAGAAACTTATTTACAATAAGCGAAATTTGTATAAGCGCACTTAAGAGTTATTTTAAATGAACTATAAAACGACGTCGCCTCACATATACTAAACTGAACGAAAAACTCCTGTTTCCGAACAGCGAGGTTTCCATAAAGGCGTTTATCTAAGTTCTATTGATTACATTAATCCAACTTAAGTGGGATTTCTAGTGCGTTGGCTTCAAAAACCAGATTTGTTTTTAAATCTCGATAATCTGAAGCCTCTATAATAAAAGCTTCTAAAACCTCTACAAAAAATAGTTAAACCTTGTTATCATAACTGCCCTAAACTGACCGATATTGATGATTTTTTTTGTTGGGTAGAGTATGTTCACCGAATGGTACCATATCAAAAATAAATTTGTGACGAGGGAGTGGGAGGTGGGGGTGAAACCTAACTTTGTAATGTGTTGACCGAATAGGAGAATAACTTTGTCCTAAGGTGATGGTAAGGGAGGGAGAGGGGTGGTCTAAACTCTTAACGATTGGACCGATTTTGATGATTTTTCTTTTGATGTGTAGAATAAAAATTTATAAGTTGGATGGTGTGCGGAGGGGGCTATTTGGAAGATTCCTTTTTGTTGTGTATCAGGTCCGTAGAGACAAAATTCGGGCCAGGGGTACCACATTCGGGCCCCCGCGAAAGGAATTTCTTGCCCGGGACTAAGCGGTTACGGGCCCATTTACAATCGAATGAGTGACTTTCAATTTAAAATCTGTCTAGAATATTACACTTTTTCGATCGTGAAACATTTTTTTATATATATAATTAAAATGGAAATTTTTTTCTGTTGATGACTAAGATGACGGGGCCCCTGGGGGGTTACCCCTTCGCCCTCCCTCTCGACGGCCCTGTGTGTATTATATGCTCCCCCATTGCTACTTTATGGAAAAATGTTGACCTAGGGTTGTGGTGGGGTTGGGGGAGGGGAAACTTAACTTTGTAACGCGTGGACTGATTTAGATTGTTCTAAATGCATAGAGTATCTATTTGTATTCTGACAAAAATTTTGGCTTATGGTGAGAGTTGGAAGATGGGCGTCGCTTAGCTTCATAAAGCATACCCCGATTTTCATTCGGTTGCGCAGAATACGTTTCCTGATTGATAAATGATAACAATTTTGTACCAAGAGTGACTGCGATGATTCTCTGACTACGATAATTCTCTCTTGCTACATAGAGAATAGTGGCGCACAAGGGCATGGTGAGAATTTTTTAAGGTGAGGGTACTAAATGGTACTAAGACGTAACTAATTTCGTAATATGTTGCCGGATTTGGATAATTTTGTTAGTGCAATCGCAACTGCAACTTTTGAAATTGCTTTGTTCGTACTAGTAGCATTTTTCGAGTCGTATGTATGAAGACACTAAAAAGTAAAAAATGAAATTGTTTTTAAAAAAAAATTTTAACCGTCTTCACAAAAAGTGCTAAAAAGCATAAAATAATTTTTCAATTTATATCTATTACGACATTTGGAAGTCTGTGCAAATTAAACAAATAAAACAATTACCCAACCGCAATTGAAGATAATATATAAAACTACTTGAACGTCAGCTCACGGAATCATAAGGAAGGACGATTGAATACTTATGTTGTAGTTGTTTGGTTTGCTTGATTTGCACCGACTTCAAAATATCGTAATAGATATAAAATGAACAATTATTTTATGCTCTTTAGCGCTTTTTCTGAAGTCGGTTCAAATTTTTTTTTAAAACTATTTTATTCTCCAAAAGATGTTTATTGAGCTTCCGTGTAGTACTCGATACCTTCGATATGTAAAAATTGTACATGTAATTGTGATTACGGAAAAAGTTAGGTCCCTAAAAGGCGAAGAAAGATTGAAAAATTGTTAACACTTTTTGAATTTCGTGCCATTTGTAGATTTTTTGGAATTTTGACTTGATTCATAGAAGAGTACCCACTAGCCTCTATTTTAAGAATCTGACCGAGTTTTTGATTTCAGGTAACGAGGTAACTGAAAGGGATGTTACACTGCACGCCTTCTGGCCGGGTTTTTTAATGGACACAAATGCAGCGCCCTCATGTTAGAGTTT
The DNA here is from genome assembly GCA_964036015.1 of Leptarthrus brevirostris. Taxonomy (NCBI): domain Eukaryota; kingdom Metazoa; phylum Arthropoda; class Insecta; order Diptera; family Asilidae; genus Leptarthrus; species Leptarthrus brevirostris. The sequence goes on from OZ038371.1 coordinate 43,046,184, forward strand.
TTTTTTTAAATATGTTTTTTGTACTTTCTGTTTTAAATAAAAAAAACGTAAAAAGTCTCTTAATTATATTTACCTTACTTTTCCCAGAAAAAACTAGAAAAAGCTTCCGAAATTTTCATTACTTTGTATTTAACTAAAATGTTGGCTAGGCGTGGAATAGATAAGTGTATGCAAAATTGTGATAGCCATACCAATCTAGGCCTGTTGATGATTGTCACAAATCTTTTTTTACAAATTATTCATTGTCCCCAAATTGTTAACAGCTTTTAGCTCGGGAATGCAGGCAGGCGAACCTGGATTACAGCGTAGTGATGTTGCAAAATAAACTACATACTGATAATTAGTTGCGCTTTTAAACTTTTCCAAGCAGAGGATTAACTTTTGAAGTGATAAAGGATAATCTTTCAAATAGATAAGGAAGCTCCCGATGTAATGACATTTCCTCCATAGAAATTTTGGGTCACTCTAGCAGAGTTACTTTGTCTTAAATCGTGCCAATATGCACGCGCAATCAAATCAAAAGCAGCGCAATCGGTGATAAACTTCAAATTAATGCCAAAAAGGTAAACTCGGAACTTCTTGATTGCAGTAATGATAGCTAGGACTTCAAGCTCATAGCTCGAATATTTCTCTTCTACGACTGATGGCTTTCTGCTTAGATAATGAATTGGATGTAACCTGTTGTCATCGGTTGATCTTTGGAGTTGAATTGAACCGTAACCAAGCTTGCTAACATCAGTGTGCAATTCTGTATAAGCATCAGGATCAAAAAAGAAAGAACTGGTTTGTTGCATAGTATTTCCTTCAATCTCAAAAATGCCTCACGTTGCGCAATACCATACTCGAATCTTCCATTTTTACGTAACATATTGCTTAGTGGGCGGGCTATAATGGCGTATCCTTCGATAAATTTTCGAAAATATCCCGCTAAACCTAAGAGACTTTGAACTTCCTTGCTTGTTCTAGGTTCCGGAAAATTTTCTAATGCCTTTGTCTTCTCTCTTCCAGGAAATATCTTGCTATCCTCGATAATGTATCCCAAATAAGATACACTCTTTTTCAAAAATTCACAATTTTGCCATTTTATTTGTAAGCCATTTTCTGCTGCGGCTTGTAGTACTTCCTCTAGGAGATCAAGTACTTGTTCTTCATTGGTAGCTGAGATGATTATGTCGTCTATATAGAGTAGTATCTTTCCAGATCGAAAAAGTGGATTGAATACTAGATTTACAAATTTTTTAAATTGAGTTGAAGAAGTACATAACCCAAAAGGAGCTTTCATAAATTCATATTGCACGTTTGGTGTAACAAAGGACGTATACTTCGTGCTTTTTTCCGTAAGTCGCACATGAAAACAACCATTTTTTAAATCAAGCGTGATGAAAGTCTTAGCCTTTGCAAGCCGGTCGATCTGATCCACTTTAGGCGGAATTGGAAAATGATCCCTCAGAACAACTTTGTTCAGTTTTCTGTAATCTTTACAGATTCTGATGCTACCGTCATTTTTCTTTACTAGAACTATAGGAAACGCGAACTCGGAATTACTTGGTATAATAATTTCTTCTCCCAGCCATTCTTCGATTTGTTCGTTCACCTCTTCTATTTCCTTCCTTGATAAACTTCCTGGAGGCTGACTGATTGGAGTTTCATTGGAGAGAACAATTCGCATTTCATATTTAATTCTCCGTTCGATCTCTTTAGGTGTATATTCGTTAATTAAAGTCATTGACAATATTTAGGGTTAGCTATGTGTTCAAGACTTAACTCTTGAGTGGCGCAGATTGGCAAGCATAATATGTCATCCTTGTGTAATGGCTTAATGGAAATTCTCTTTAGCAAAACGAGTAATTCTGTACTTTCGAGCGGCGGTCGTCTTAATATAATTTCTCTTGGAAGAACATCCACATGTAATGTTTCAGGAAAATTATGCGCATCAACTAAAATATCAACATCAAATTAACCTAGAATTTATATATAGAATTAACCCTTCTAACTCAGAAGACTTCTTAGGCAGAAGCCTAGATTCAATTAACCTATTAGCCAGAATATAACAATATATTGAGGCGAATGAGGCTCCCACACCAGTATGCAAAAAACATCAGTGAAAAAATCTAAAACACGCCCACACACAACAGTCAGGGGTGCGCGGATAACAGAGAACGTTTCAGCAAATCCTTCGTAAGAGTCAGGTCAAAAACAGGACACATATTAAGGCTCTACACATGCGATCTATAGGCTCATGCATACCATAGTTAGACCGATAATTAACAACATGCAGTAAAGGCAATCTCCTTAAGCTATACGGGGTATGCTCACTCAAGAAGCCTTATGCCCTCACCGTCGCCGGGTAGATCCAGGGAGCTCCTCAAGCTGATCAGGTCGGCTGTTAGAACTCTGGCAGGCCTACTTACCGGCCACTGTCAGCTAAGGAAGCACCTGGTGAGGATAGGCAGAGCCATCGACCCCACCTGCAGACTCTGTCTGGAGGAGGATGAGACCCCATTACATGTGCTTTGTGAATGCCCTGCAGTAGCCAGGAGCAGATTTAACCTATTCGGGAAACCAACCCTGGTACCGAGCGGGCTGAATGACTGCCAACTGCGGGAGCTGTTGAACTTCTTCGGAGGGACCGGCTTACTATAAGGAGTTGAGAGGGTTAGCACAATAGGCCCCAGTGGCCGCGGCGCTTGAGAACCTCACACCTCCAAATTTAATCAATCAATCAAAAAATTCCTATAAAAAACCATACCTGCGAGAGAATCTATGTTTAAGATCAAAAGCTGCTGAATAAAGACTAGGTTAGCAACTCTACGTCGTTCTTCCAACGAATGCATATTAAGAAACCGGAGGCGATCCACATAAGGAGGAAGCCTGAGTGGATCATTTCACGGAAGGTCTCCTAGTGCGAACCTAACAAAGTTCCGCTGCACCGACTCAATGCGTCTAGAATGAACAGCATAGCAGGGAGACCAAACCAGAGATGCATACTCGAGAAACCAAACAAAGGATTAGTGAATTAAGGTTTTTCGATCAGAAAACTACCTTGACCACCCCTCTACATAATGCAGAACTAAATTACTCTTAGAAACAATGTAGTTAATGCGCAGTGAAATCAAGAGTACGGTCAAGCTTCAGACCAAGGTCAGTAACGGACTGCACACGATAGATATTAGTTTCCGCAAAGGTATAATCAAAGACGAGCTGACTTTGGTTCCTAGAGAATGACACAATCTCACATTTATCCAAGTTAAGCCGCAGGTCATTAGATCACCACCAGTTTTTGAATGTATTTAAATCATCCTGAATTCCGGAAGAATAATAACTGTTTCTCACGCATAAGAAAATCTTCATATTATCTGCGTAGATAAAAACTTTGGAGTGCTTAATCAGAGGGACAATGTCGTCAATGGCAAGAATAAACAGCAACGGCCCCAGATGGCTAGCCCTAACGATTATAGATAAGTATTACGGAAACATACTCGGTATGTCCTATCTTTTAAGTAAGAGCAGATCCAGTCGACCAATAAAGGCGGAAAAGCCAACTTTTCAAGTTTAAGCATAATCACAGAATTAGGGAGCTTATCAAATGCCTTACTAAAGTCGGTGTAGACGCAGTCAGTCTGGAGACCTTGTTGGAAGGCAGAGATATTGTGGAATGTAAATTCAAGCAGGTTAGTTGTCGTCGACCTACCCGGCAGAAAGCCATGTTGATTAGATGAGATTATCACCTTACACTGCCCAACAAGCTGTGAATATATAACAGATTCGAGCAACTTGGGTATGCAGGAAAGCTTCGTAATTGGCCTATAATTTGTTATTAAGTTTCTATACCCCTTTTTTAAAACAGGAATTATAAAGGAGTTCTTCCATAACGTAGGAAATCTACCGGCCGGAAGAGGTTTGTTGAAGATGAATTCCAGTAGAGTGAGTAAGGCGTCAGAACAGCATCTCAAGAATGCAGGTGGAACACCATCAGGACCAAAAGTCCATTTTAAGTTCCCTTATACTATCTATGATAATATCATGAGATATAATAGGCAAAGCAATGGAGGCAGGGGAACGATCCTGGATATGACCAAACCCTTCCAGGGGAGGCACAGAGGTGCCTGATGAAAAGGTGCCCTCAAAAAACAATGCAAAGTTATCGGCTATATCGGGCGCGCTGCAACTAGAGGATCCATTATACCACATTCTAGATGGTAATATCAGTTTTCTTCTTCATATTTACAAATTTAAGAAAGGTACGATGATCATTATGTAAGTTATCGCGAACATTATCAAGGCATTCCCTGTATAAAGATGATGATAGCGCTAAAAAGCTGTCATAACAATAAACGAAATCACAATAAACAGACGTGTTTCTACAGAGTAATTAGGTTTTCCATAACCTATTTTTTTTAATCGTAAGGCTCCGTAGTTCTCTAGTATACCACGGGGGGAGAATGACCAGATGATCTCGACCGTTTAAGTGGTACACACGAATTAAACAGATCATAAATCCTATCACGGAAACGCAATCGTCCATATCGTTATCATAAAAAAGAGATTGGAAATCGTTTGAGAGGATCCTGTTTGCAAGATCAGAGAAGTCCGCCTTTTTAATATCAAGAACATACTGATCTACGTTGGGATCAACAATATTAGAACCATCGTAGCAAAAAGAGATGAAAATGGCCGGATGTAAACTGTCGGTAGCGAAAATTACGAGAAGTCGGTTTGACTATAGTGTTACTCGAATCAGAAGAAAAGATAAGATCTAACTGTCTTCCCATAGAGTTCGTTACATCACTCATTTGGTGTAGACCAGAGGAGAAGATGGCGTCAAGAAAATGGAAGTCTTTAGCAGTAAGACAATTTAAGGGAAGGTAGTCATCGTCATCAACGTTGACTACCCATTGAACGTTGGGTAAGTTAAAGTCACCAAGAAGGATGATTTCGTAATCTGGGTTCGTCATATTATTAATAAGATCTAGGGTAAGAATTAAAATATCGTAAAGACTTCGACTATCTGCATCAGTATAGTTTATCAAGTTTGGAGGGATAGAACAACATAGCAGGACAATATGCATCTTCCCCAGAGATATCTTAAGAGCTAAGAGCTCGATTGTGAACGTGTGGGTCTATCAACCACGCCGCAATCCATGGAGTCAGAGTATCTATCCTTGTGAAAAATCTGATAGGACTCGTCAAGAATTTCTGCATCATTGAAACCGCAGGCAAGAGAAGTCTGAAATAACTGGCTTGTGAAGGGATAGCGTACGTAGGTTTTTTGGTTGCTAGTAGTAGTTCTAATTTGAGTGCTTCCCGCTACCCTATGACGGGGTACAAACTCGTGTGCAATGATATTTTCGGGCCAGAAATCGGGAGCAGACATTATCTCAAAAGGCTCTGGCGACGATGTCAACTTAAAAGACGACATGAGTCCTTGAGCAAGACGAGATCCTAGGAGTTAACAACGGAGGAGTGCAGAGTCTTCAGCACCACTCCTCTCTCTCACGTAGCCAATAACGTCGTCAACAGAAGTCGATGGATCAAGTCGGGAAACAAAAAAGGACCGCGGTGGTTGCGCAATCCTCAGAGTGAAACCCGCATTTGGAGACACATTAATGAATCTCAATGGGAATGTGTCATGCAATGGGTGAGGATTAGACTGAGAGGGGCCGGGAGATATGTTCCCAGCTGGGTCCGATGCAAAGATCATCATGAGTTTTCGTTGCGTACTCTGAAATGAAAAAAAGTAATCAAAAGCGTATTAAAAAGTATTTGAAATGATTGGCGCTTAAATATCGATACCCGATAATATTTGGTAGATGAAGTATCGATACTAAAAACTCGATACTTTCCGTGCAAGTATCGATACTTCGATATATCGAGGTAGTATCGCCCATCCCTAATGGTTAGTTTCGATGTCGAGTCACTTTTTACTAATGTACCGTGTGTTAGCTCTCATTCAACGTCTTTTACCAACATCTGACATGCCTCTTCTGGAGTCTTGCCTAACATCTGGGTACTTCCCCTTTAACAACAAGTTCTATTTACAAAAGAACATTGGATTCATTTTGAAAAATCAGTAGTCCTGTCTTGCGAATATCGTTATATACCGCATCTTGTCCGTGAGGCGATTGAAATTAAGCGGCGACAAAACTTCAATCGCGACAATAGTTTTCCACTTCCATGGACATGGGATCCTGTTCTTAATACCTCGATGCAGTTGTTTCGAAATAATTTATCCTCAAAAACTGACGTAGTACGTTTTCTTTGCCTTCAACAACACTCTGCACCAGCAACAACAAGTGCATTAACCGAAACAACAGCTTACGCACCAAATCCGAATTTGAAACTAAATTGCACCTCTGTCAATGTAACTTGAAGCGAAACATTCAGCACTCATATAAGTTAAATACTATTTACGCGGCTAATCCGAAAATATTAATAAATGCATTTGAGCAACCGCGAAAGCCCTAAAAGTTAGTTTCTGTTGTTAAGTACAACTTAATTGGGTTTAAGTTTTTAAGCAACTTTTGAAAAGTTAAGGATAACAACGCCACTCTCAGACAAAATTTCAAAAATTACAGTGCCACATATATGCTGTTCGCATATAGCTATATTCTGTACAGCTATAGACCGGGCACCAGAGAGCGCGCCAGCGCCATCTCTAAATTCTGTTTTCAACTTTATGGATGAACAGAACAAAGTTTGGAAGTTAAATCTTTTGTTGGTTTAAAATTCTTTGTAACCCTTTAAACTGATGAATATTAGCTTCCCACTCTTTTTCCTATATCTCTGTAGCTGTTCCCATCTTTCCAAAATTTTCGAATTATTTTGTTTTTACTCACACTTTTTCATTTCCTTTTATCTTTCATGGCAATAAAACACTTTATTTACAAAACAAACTCTACTAAAACTAATTGACCACTTGCCAAAATAACTAGTAATGAATCATTTGTAAATACATTTGCAATGATTTATTTCAAGGAATCTCATAATTCGGCAAGCGAACGAAGTCTGCCTGGCTTTTATAGATTTTCTGTGAGAAGTGCCATTATCTCATAAACTGTAAAAGCAACATAAATAAATTTTAATGTGTCGAATATTTTAGGTTTATGTACTTAATAAGAAGATGAGAGAAAATGTAGAAAATATTTGTTAGATTTTAATTTTTTTAATATTACAAACTAATTGACACCAGGTGTGCACAGACTTTTCCTAGCAAATGTATAAATAACTTGCGAACTTGCTCTGTGTCTTATAGCGGCTTACTGGTTTTTTAAATACCGCGTGCCAATTTGCTTTTAAAACTGTTGTCGTTTTGTTACTAACAATCAACTTTAAAAATTTCTGGATATGTTTCCACTGAAGTTCTACTGTAGAAACATAAATGTAGTCAGATTGAAAATTATATGGGGAAGACAATGCATGGGCATTTAAATATCCTTCGAAAAGTAGAAATGCATTGAAAACAGGTTAGACTCGGATTACCTTGTTTAACCCTCAATAGAAGTCCTAATACAAAGCTGTCGAAAAGGGATTAAAGGGTTGGGTTAAAGTACAAGAAGCTTCCGATACCTCTATATGTACAGATGGGTCGAAAATAAGCGCGGGGACGGGAACGGCATTACATTATATTATATAAGATTACTTAGTATTTGCGTGACGACGGCGTGTTTTATAATTTACAAAACTTCCTTAAGACAGAAAATAGTTTTAAGCGATATTTCCTAATAAAATTCTTCAGGTTTTCTTTTGAATGATAAAAAATTAAAAATAACAGAAGGATGATTCCTCAAAGCTGAATTTATTAAAGGTGTAGGAAGCTTATAAAACATCATTTCATCAGTTATTGTCAAGTAAATATTTACGTCAATTTTCCAGTAGTTCTTTCTTCCTACACATTTAATTTTCCGCGTTTAGCTATTCCCTCAGTATTTGCAAATTATTCTTTGCTCATCCCTAAGTCCGTATTTTCTATCCTACTACTTCTACTTCGTGCATAGCAATATTTTTCGTACATAACAGGAAGATACTATCAGACTTTACACAGTTCTTTATTTTAAATCTTAATTCACCATGTTAGTATAGATACACATAAAATGATGGAATTTATCCACACACCATTACATTTTTCGTTAAAGCCCATGCTGTTATGAGTTACTTGAGAGATCACAATTTAATCCGTTTCGGGATTTCAAATAAAAATGAGAACGCATTTCGAGAAAATATATACATTTATATTTAATGGAGATATAAATTCCTTATTGCTAAATTGATGTGAGTAATAAGACATTTCAATTCAACTTTTATATACAGTGAATCACTTTAATATTCAGACAATGGTGCTCCGGAACGATTTTTCAGTAGCAAGCACACTAAATAAAAGCAAATAAAAAAACTAATTTTATTCTTCTACTCATTGACTTTGTACAAAAAATTATGGAAAAGCATACACATGTTAACATGTAAATTTTATATTACAAAAATATTGTAAAAGTTTTTTTTAAAGATCAAATTAGAAAACCTGTAATAATTTGTTGGATACCTATTTCGCCTAATTACCTTAGACGTTTTTGCACTGATGCAACCAACTTTTTTGTATATTCAGACTTAATTTCTGCCCATTCATTTTTAATAATTCGGATAAATTCAGTCTTGTTCTGAACGTTGCTTTATCTGATTCGTTAATCTTAATGTTGCCACAAATTCTCAATTAAATTGTGGTCCGATGATTGCGGAGGTGGGTGTATGGCTTTCGGGCAGTTATACAAAAACCACTCTTGAACTAAAGCAGAAGTGTGCTTGGGATCATTGTACTGATACAATTTGAACTTATTTAATACCGCTAATTTTTCTGCACTTAGTTTTAACTTATCCTTTAAAATACTTTACTACATTTAACCTTTACTCTATACACCTTCAATAAATACTAATTCACCAACACTATTTGCTGACATGCACCTTCCGATCATGACTGAACCTGCGCCATGTTTCGCTGTTGGACTAATTTTTTATGTTGGGTTTTCTCCACATAACAATTGCCGTCGGAGCCAAATAAGGTGGTGAATTTGCTCTCATCGCAGAAAATTACATTATTCCAAAATGTTTCGTCCTTACTACTACAATCTTTAGCAAATTCTAACCTTTTCATACGATTCCTTTCATTCAGTCATCATTTCGTTTTCTTCGTGATACTCTACCATGATAACCCATCTTGTGTATGGTTCTACGAACGGTTTAAACATCAACGGCCTTTCCAAACGTTCTCTTCTAAATCACTTCTCAGCTTTGGGGCAGTTATTTTCAGATTTTCGCGCGCTTTTCTTAATATATTGTACCTACCGTTTATCTTGTTCAGGCAAAAGTTTAGGATAGCCTTTGTGTGATTTCGAAGCCGTACAATTTTCGTCTTTAAACCGTTTTACTACATCACCCACTGTGCTTTTGCTTATATTTAAATGTTTAAATATCTCGAATGGATTTTCCCTTATCCGGAAGTAAAATAACGAGTTTTCTTTGGTCAACACCAGTATTTGTACCTTTGCGCGCTTTTTTTACAAGAGTTCGAAATTAAGTAAACAACTATTCTTGTCAAAGGCTAAATGCAATCAAAAATCATTGCAAAACTTTTTAATTATTTCGCTATATGCCGTTGTTTTCATTAGAAACTTACTTAAAGAACTATGCATGCAACAATTTCTAGTCTTTTTTTCTAGTTTTATCCGAATAATTAAGTAAAGCAGAATTTAGATTTTCTGATTTTTAGTTTTAGGTTAATATATTTGAGAATTTACCCCAGATTTGTTGTATGCAGTTAAGAATAAGATTAGCTTCTTTAATGGTATCCTGAATTGTTAACGTTTGGTGCACTTGTTGCTGAGAAATCTTTACGAAGTACCATTGTCCGAATATTTAAAAAAAAATTTCTCTAATTCAAATTCTCTATTATTTAGATAATTAGGGGATAATACGATTTCTCAGATGCCAAAATCTGATTTTTCTTTTAATTTTTGAAAGAAAAAAGAAAATATTGAAATATCTAATTTAGTCATGATATTAATAGAGGAAGAACATTTTTTAGAAAGAACTAATAAAAATAATTAGCTTTTCAATGGTGTAAATAAGCATATCTGGTTTAAAAGAGACATTGTCCGCCCCAAAAGTTGCCGGACCGGAATTATAAATGCCATATATGTAATTAAGGTCGCACCCTCTTTATTAAGGCCCCGTTTATAACTTTTGCATTTGATTGACAGTTTTTTCAATAGTCGATTTATCATGGAATAAAAGCAATGTTTGTCTCGAGAGTGTGACAGGGCGTCAAATCTAATAAATACGGCAAGTGGAACAGAATATGCACTATTTTCAAGAGAAGCAAAAAAGTTCTCACGGTAATACATTTGTGCACCTGTTGTGTAAATGAACACAGCTTTCATGCTCTCGGTGTAAGAGGCGAACTCGATAAATGTTATATGGCCTTTTTTCTAATGGAAAATTAACCAGTAGAAAAACATAAATTAAACTTACAAAAATTATGACTGAAATTTTAAGAAGAAACCACAAAGGTAGATCTCTTTCAAATATAACTGGAGCCGATAGTTCTTAAACCGAAAAAAACCTGAAATCTATCTACATACGGGTGCTCAACATAAGGTGTGGGAAAATAAATAAAATTTCACCTACCAAATAGAAAATTGTATGACAGGGGGAGAGCAATCGCAACCATTTAGGATAACAGGGTGGATCATAAAATTGCAAATTTTCTGGTATGCACATAATTATTTTACTTTTATCTTTTGATCTGCTCAATGCAGCGACATCAAATAAACACCAAAAAACTACTACCTATCCTTTCCAAAATTGTCAGCAATGTTGATCTAACTCCTACCATTAAAGTCAAATCCAAAAGTGGAAAAAATGTTTTGCGATTACCTATAATTCAGCATGTAATTAATGCAAATAATCTTTGCTTTTATTCAATTGCCCATTTTATTACCTTTTTCAAAAAGGTGCCACATGACGAGAACGGATGTAGAAATTTACACCTTTTGGGGAGTATTATAACAATCTGTGCAAATAAATTAAGGTTATGCTACACTAATGCTTTCTGTTTAATTCGAAACTTGTTACAATTATTGTTATTATGTTACAAAATCGGTTCAAATTACCCTCCGCCACTTTCGATGAATGCCAATAACCTCCCTCTAATTCCATGTTTAAAGTGCATTCCAGCCAGCCTCTCCCATATTTTTGGGCAATTCGGACCATTGGGCCATTCCAAACGAGTATTCTTGCAGCTGTCCTCGAACCGGTTTTCTGGGGAAGAGGTAACAGAAGCAGAGAGTTATTTCTACAAATATGCTGCAGTTTGGAGGGAAATGTGCATCAAAATCCAAACCTATTTCACCTGTTGTCACGCACTAATGCAACCAGAGCACCATTTTTCTTGTTTGGAGGGGTCAGAAATTTTTAGCTGAACGCATGATTTCATTCTTGTTTCGGCTGTTGAATGAGCGCGACCAAGAAAAGATTTTGAATCATAATCCAAGTCGATAAAATTGTGGCATGTTGCTAAAAGTAATAGAGTAATATTATAGATAATTTCTTTTCAGGCGGAATAGTTTGGTTCTTAATGTAATCTTGTAAATCAGTGCTAATTGCCAATTATTGAGAACATTTTAATAATCTGTTGCGCCTAATTGAAATCCCTCGCTAAATTTTGTTAGTTTTTTCATCGCTTTTTAGCCCTTCGCCGCTTTTTTCGGTGATATTCATCTGCAAATAAACAACAGATAGCCGTAGTAGTTAGGGAAATAATCGCGGCATTATAATTAGGGCAAGTTCGTCTAAAAATTTGTATTTTTTTATTAGCGATTTAGATTAAATTTGAAAAATTATTATGTATATCAGTATATTAATCAAATCTTTAATCCTCATACTGATTTTGAATTTTCTTGAAATCATTTTGTAAATGGGTGAAATGCCAGTTGTCAAACGTTCACGGCCATCACTCAACTTAAAATGAAGAGCAATGTACACACACATGCATAGCCTCTCATTCGCATGTAAATTTGACAACTGCAGTAAGAATACCTGTGTGGAATAGTTAGGAAAACGCTGACTGTTGTCGAACTGGTTTGACAACAGCTGCAAGAAACTCGTGTGGAATGGCCCATTGTCTTATCTTTGCCCAATTCTCCTCTCTGACAACCACTAGTCTAAATTCCACAAAAGATTAGTGTGGCATTATAAAAATTTTAATTGGGCGGGACTTAATAAATATCTCAGAGAGCTGAACTGGTCTGATTGCTTCTCTATGAGATACGTTAACAAAAGCACCGATCATATCTTCAACATCTTATGGTTTGAAATGCATCGCTTTAATCCTCACAGCTTCAAAAACATCAAACCAACTAATACCAATTGGTCACATAGCCATTAAAAACAGGGAGTGTCTATTTCCCTCAAATTGCCGTGTGGTTTCTGTGTGCACGGAAGTAGGTACACGAAAATACTTGGAAGGTACGTCAACATTTTATTAGACTTTCTGGGAGGAAGAGGTGTATTAATCAGGCTTTTAGTTGCTTTATTAACTGGGGGGGGCTACCGCCCCTCTTCCCCCCGCCAAGTTTGTATCTAGAACAGACTGTGATAAGCTATTACTATGGTTGTGATTATTTGCACTTATCGTGTACACGGAAATTACACGGCAATTTGAGAGTGGTAAATAGACACTTCCTTAAAAACAAGGAGCAGCCTTCCAGGCATATAAACTGTACCATTCAGAGGAATTGAAACTAATTTATTTATATGCGCGGAATATTTGCAACTCAGTGATTAGTCGGGCTAAGTTCAATTTCGACCAGAGCGTTAGATGGAAGGTATTTTCTACTCAAAAAGGGAGTAGTCTCTAGTAATAACCGTAAAGAATAATTTCACCTGTTCGTCAACACCACCACTCATTTATAATGGGAATATTTTTCCTAGCTTATTGGACGAGACCAACCCGTTTGCTGCTAATTTTACTGCTAATTCGTACTTGCCACCTCCATGACAGCGCACTAGCAGGCAAAAGCACTCGAGAAGCTTTTAGGGTACTTTCAAAACGCGACGTGTCCAAAGATACTGAGCCTGATCGTTTCTCACCCCTGGTTTTAAAATGCTACGCCTGTGGTTTGGCTAAACCTCTGCGCAAACTTTTTCACCTGTAATATTCTACAGGAGTGTTTCCAAGTGCATCGAAACTTGCTCATGTCCAGCCGATTGTAATGGTTGGACTCTCTTTTCTATTTTTGTAACGTATGAAGTATTTTGAAAACTGTCATACTAATAAAGCATGTACAAACGATGTTATGAAAAATTAATTTTATTATAAATCAAAATTTTGTAAAGGGAAATTTTAGTTTTAATATTTTCAAGCCCAAAAAATCGGCAAAAATTTCAATACAATAGAGAGAAAATTGGCAAACAAGAGACTGCAAATATTTGTTTCAAACTTTTTTTTCATTACAATTTTTTTTTAAACGACAATTTCTATACGCAAAAATTCTTGAGTTATGAGAGCAATTAGTTAGGAAGCCATTTTTCAACATTTTTTCTGGCTGTAAATGTAGTTTTCACAAATAATAGAGAACTTAGCTGTTTACGACAAAAATTTAAAGGGATATTGGAAGCTATGTTCAGAAAAAAGTGAGAGCATAAGAGTTAAGCAGAATACGTAATAACTCTTAAGTCTTACTTTTTTCGACAGAGCTAATAATATATAGTCAAAAATGATATTGGAGCAAAACACAGCTATCAAGTTACATTATAAATACTGAAGGTTTAGTATTCTAGAAACAGAGGAGACGTCTAGTGAATTTTAAACAGATAGGATTTATTCGAGATGGGGAGTGGATATAAAAAGATTTCTTTCTTTGACAAAATTTCATGTATATTAAAGGAAAATCTTACCAAACAAATATAAAGAAGTTTGCAGGAATGTTAAAATTAAGTCACCGTCAAGGCAACGAAATAGACAGCGAACAACGACAATTTTAACCCAGATTATCTCTTCTTATGTTCCATAGATTCGTCTTTACTCAGATGACGTATTTGGCGAAATAAAATCATTGATAGAATTATCGTCTGTGGAGGAGTCAAAGTAGGCATTATTGATAAAACAAGAAAAGTTCGAGAAGTTTCTCATTAGAAAAACGCGCTATATATAACAGATAGCGGATCGATAATAATTAGTCAGAACTAAATTTAAGTTTTCGTGACTTCTCTTGAAGGAGTTTGAAAAGTTACAAGAAAGTTGTTTTGCTCAATCAACGTTTTATGTACTTACAGTCATCCTCACTCTTTGAAAATTTGTATTTTATGTGTATGCCTTTAAGAAAAAATTAAACCACCAAGCCCCAGCGGTGCCAATGTGTATAAGGTAGCGCTGGGGCTGCTGCGTTTTAATGTTCCGACTATATCAGCAGTAGCTTTTTAAGCTACAAAATTATGCATTTTCCAGAGAATTACCGATCACAAGAAAAATTGACTTTTCTCAACTATAACATCATGAAATATCATTCGTACCTACATCAAAAGTTTGTATGGAAAAAGTGTTTGTCTTTCGATTCTCTATAAAAATATGCCTGCCTTAGAGCAATCTCCAGCATTTTTTTCTGAACATCTACATATATTTCATTTTGTTAATCAATGCTTTTTAAGCCATTTTTTAGACTATGTTTGAATACCTCATGGGTTTTTTCCACTAGACTAACTTAATTTTTTTAAGAAAGCAAACAGAGTTTCTCGACGGCACTTGGTAGAATTTTTCGGTTTTCACGAACATAATCACTAAAAATACTTTAAGTGATGAAAAAACACTTGCTTTTTCTACAAAAATTTTATTTTTCGAATTTAGGATGAGTCATTAAGTCATCATCAGGCTACTAACAAAACTAAGCTCTCATGCGATAGTTATACCCTACATACTACAATTATTCCAAATCTAATCCTACATATATGCAATTTTACATTCTAATCATTCAAAATCATATCTAAAAGTGGACTTTTGTACATAAAATCAATTTGATTATTTAACAACAATGAACCTTTTTCTTTTTCCCTCTTTATTTCTAGGTTTTTGTATTTTACCTCTTTAAAGCTTTATTTATTGCTAAGCTCTCATGGTTAAATGCTGAAATTAAAAAACATTACCACGTCAGAGATAATATTAGTGTGCATCTAAAGGTAATACACTCAGAATTGGCTCATAGACTTCATCCAGTTGAATTCAGCTCGGTTTGGTCACAAAGTCATGAGAAGGCCGCCTGCTTATCAAGACTGCAATTCGAACGCCAGAGAAATAAACTTGACCGTTGGGTTCAACGACATCAACCCATACACCAGAGTGCGATTGATAACAGCACAGATGTTAGTTTTCATCCGAGGATAGTTAACCTTTCATCCGTTAATTTTGCAACTGACGAAATGGATTTATTATCTAAAGGTTTGAATTATGCTCCGCAGTTAGGTATTGATAGGATATGTTTGGTAGAGTTAGCTATATATGTAGATTCCGCATTTTCTGACAATAATTTAGAAGGCAAAGAAGATTGCACAAAAATTATTAAAAAGAATATGAACATTGTTTCAAATAATGAATATTTACATGAGAAAAATATCTTATATAATTTAAGGAAGAAGATCAGGGACAATAAATTAATTGTAACCATGGCAGATAAAGGTAATAGTACATGTATTTTAGATCAAAACTTGTATATTGAGAAGGTAATGGATTTTTTAACAGCAATGAACCTTAAGAACGTCACAAATGATCCCACACAAAAATTTAATAAAATTGTGATTGAAGCTATCAATAAAAGCAAATTAATATTTGATGACAAGGAAAAATTTCTATTAAAAAATAGTAATCCGTCTATTCCAATTCCTTATGGCTTGATGAAGCTTCACAAAAATAATACCCCAATAAGACCCGTATGTTCTGCATTTAATGCTCCCTCACAAAAATTGGGAAAAAAACTATGTTCTATTTTACCTCAATTATTAAATTTCAAAAGTACATTCACAATAAAAAATACTATAGATTTGGTTACGAAAATTAAAGACATTGAACTTCCTGCTAACGCCAAGTTAGTATCTTTTGACGTTTGCAATCTTTTCCCTTCTATACCCATAAAAAAATTAAAAGATCTGTTATATAATTCCATAAAAAGTAAAATAGATAATAAAGACATGGCTTTGCAATTTTTCAATTTGTCGAATATATGTCTTGATCAAAATTATTTCTATTTCGATGGCAAATTTTATATTCAAGAAGATGGCTTGGCTATGGGCTCATCATGCTCCCCCTTCATGGCCGATTTTTATATGCACCACATAGAAAGAAAAATTTTTAATAGTGTTGACAATGATATAATTAAGAGTATTTTATGTTGGTTTCGTTATGTTGATGATGTGTTTTGTGTTTGGACGGGTACTCAGCGACAACTTAATTTATTCTTGAATAGTACTTTAAATAAAATTGACGATAATATTAAATTTACAATAGAATATGGAGGTGATACACTGAATTTTTTAGACTTGAATATTAGAATTATAAACAGCTCACTTGACTTTGACATTTATCGCAAACCAACCTCCACAGATATACATAGTTATACCTTCCTCATCCCAACATCCCCTTAGTATTAAAAGATCAAGTTTTCATTCAATGTTAGATAGATTATTAAGAATACCTTTAAATAAAAAGAATTTTAAACGTGAACTAGACACAATTGTTAAAATTGCAATCAAGAATGGATATAAAAAAGCTTTGTTTATAATTTATTAAGAACAAAGAACCAGACTTTGACCTTACGTTCAGTATATCCGATCGCCAAGGACAAAAAAGAAAATAATTGGCAAAAAGTTCCTTACATAAAAGGAATTTCAGATAATTTAAAACAAGCACTCATCAAGCATGAAGTGAGACCAGCATATTTTACTAATAGGACGCTAGGAAAACTTATAGTTAATAACAAATTAAAACCTAAAGTACAAAATATAGATAAAAGTGGTGTATATAAGATTAGCTGTAGTGATTGTCAAGCAATTTATATAGGTAAGACAAAACGGACAATAAAAACACGGTACAAAGAACACATATCTTCAGCTAAATTTCAACGCGGCAATTCAGCTTTAAGCAAACATTTAATGGATACGGGACATACTACGTCAATTAATAATTTAAAATTAGTCCATAATATTAGTGGAGGTAAAATATTGGACAAATACGAAAACCTAGAAATAAAGAGGGAAAAAGAAAAAGAATTGTTGTTAAATGATCAAATTGATTTTATGTACAAAAGTCCACTTTTAGATATGATTTTGAATGATTAGAATGTAAAATTGCATATATGTAGGATTAGATTTGGAATAATTGTAGTATGTAGGGTATAACTATCGCATGAGAGCTTAGTTTTGTTAGTAGCCTGATGATGACTTAAGAGGTCGAAACGCGTTGCTCATCCTAAATTCGAAAAATAAAATTTTTGTAGAAAAAGCAAGTGTTTTTTCATCACTTAAAGTCTTTTTAGTGATTAATTTTTTTACAAATCTTATTTTTTCGTCATGATCTACAAAAAAATCCACATGGAGCAAAAAAACACACTATCAAGGGACTCACGTCAAAATATCATGGCTTCGTTTTTCACTCAGAGTGAGGGTAAGAGACGTACGTCACTCAGAGTGAGGGTAAGAGACGTGAGCAGCTAGGTTAGGTTTGAAAAGATGACCTAAAACTGCTATCGGTCCAGAGATTAGGGGAAGAAGCGAAGCGCTGGAAGGTCAATGTGCTACAATATATATTGGCTACTAAGTATTGATATCTGGGGCAATGTAGCAACGAACAGTGCTCCGAACAGAGATAAAATTCCCTACGTTACTCTATTCACTGCGTCAGATTGCTGGATAGACCCTCACTGCCAGACCACAGGTTTACCAGGCTTATAGCCAAAGCAAAGGGGCCAGCAAAAAGTACCAAAGGATTTAGGAACGTGGCATGGATCAATTTTGAGAACTTTGCGGAATTACTGAAAGATAAGCTATACCTATTAGCATATAAGTTATTCTTAGAAAACTAGCTGAAGCGTGGTGGACGACTTTTATGACTTTCATTCTTAATTTGGCCGAAGTAAATTTTTGGTCACATTTGAATAGTGCGAGTGCATAAGTTGTTAGAGTTACAAAATCGGAAAAATTAAGGAATTAACGATTTAAGATAAACACGTAATTTTTGCATTATGCGCAGAGGGGCTCTCCTCGAGCGCAAAACGTTGGATGTCATCAATCGAGTGTCGTCCGAATTTTAAAAAAATACAAAAACAAAGATGATTTAAGCCGATATAAAGGAATAGGTAGAAAAAGAGCCTCTACAGCAGCTTCTGACCGAGTTCTTAAGCGAATTTGCCTGTTAATTTGTCGGATGACGTCAACCGAGTTGAAGCGTGAGTGGGAGGAAATTCCTGGTGTAACGGTTACCAATAGGACTGTACAAAATCGACTTAACGAAATGGGATTATATGCGAGACGGCCAAGGAAAAAGCGACTTTTGACTGACAAAATGAAGAAAAGTCATTGAAAATGTTTTGGTCCCAGGAGAAGTGGAAGGAAGTTATCTTCTCGAATGAGTCAAAATTTAATTTGTGGGGCTCCGACGGAAGAAATTTTGTGCGCCGCCGCAAAGGCGAAGAATTGATTGATTCCGGTGTGACCAAAACTGTAAAAAAACTGGTTTGGGGATGCATTACTAGTATCCGACTTAGTCCACTTCGCTTTATAGAGGGCAACGTGAATGCTTCGAAATACTTAGAAATTTTAAGAACGGACTTACAAAAATTTAAATATATTTTTTTTCCAAAAAAAAAAATTTCTTAATATCCAAAAATCCATTTGAAAAGCTCATTAAATGAAATATAAATTTGACTACTTTATTTATTTTATTGTAACTTTTTAAAACTGGGTAATGGGATTCGAAGTAGCGCATACCTGCCGATTAGTCAAATTTTTAAAGCCCTCTAGCTCGTTAACCAGACTTTATACTGTAAAAACATGTTGTATCTGGATCGAGGACATACATACATATATAGGTATAACATAATCAAATATTACTAAAATCGGAAACATCGAAATTTTTTACCTGTCCGCTTTACGTAGAATGCCCCATATGCTGAATATGTACACTAACGTGGAAAACCATTGTTTCAGACATTATGGTTCCGTTTAATAATATGAAAAAAGGAAGAATTATGTGATTTTAAGTAAATTTCTATAAAAATAGTAAATCTTTTCAAATTTTAATACTTTGTCTGCTTTGGTTACTGTCATCCCGGTTTCAAATAAAATCCCTGTTCCATTCTTTTTGTACCCTGATCCAGAGTTCGTTAACCCCACTTTTAGTATCTTAATGGATACGTAGTTGTCGTTTTATCAAGTACCATAGATTTTCTATGGGGTTCATATCGCTGGATTGATTGGACTACTTAAGTGTAATATATCTTTGATTTCGGAGCCAATCTGATACAAAATTTTATGTTTTGGATCTTCATCGTGTTGAAAAATTATATCTTCCTAAGAAATACCACTTTTTCCAAAGCAATCGGCAGACTTTACCTTAAACTGTAAAGATTTTGCGTCTTTCTTTCTCATTGAGCCTTCAATTTTTACTTGTGGGCTTGGTAAAGGAACCCCAAACCGTTATTGATCTTCATTATGCTTAATGGTTTACTTCACTTGAAAGGACTGGATGTTGACAGGATCGTTTTTTCCAATACCAGGAGCGGCTATTGGATTCAATTCTTCTTCTTTTCGGTACATGTGACCACATCACCTACACGTTCTTAATTAATTTCTAAAACACAGTCCAGCTTCCGTACCATTTCGTGATTTCTTTCGAGTAATTCTTTTTGGACATAGCGAGCTTCTTTTTCTTTTCAGCTGCGTTGAAGCCAATGTTATGGAGAGCCCTTCTAGCTGTCCATTCACTGATTTCCTTTTCTATTATGTTTGCTGCCTATTTCGATGTTTTAGTTAGGTTAGCTTAATGAGAGTTTTCTTGGCCTTCAGTTTTCACCAACTACTTATTCACAGTTTTTATACTATAAAACTTGATTAAGAAATTCTAAGACTTGTCGATGTTATTCACGGCTCAACGGACATATATTAAAAATTAAAAAGTTATCAAAATGTTTCATATGACACTTGTTCGCCATTCCAGCTGATCAGAATTTTTACAAACAAACTGAAGACGAAGGAATAAAAATATATAATATATAGTGTTACTTCTTAATATTTTAAGTATAAATCTGCTGTCTATTTGTTTATATTTTAGTTACTACTCTTGCAAAAAATTTAATTTCCTAAAGAAATAGCTAATACATAGTTTTATTGTGCAAAAGACGTTTATTTAAATGTGGAAACAAATTAAGGAAACCTACGAAAGGTTTGCCATTTACATTTTAAAAGAGAGCAATATAACGGTATACAGAAAGAAACCTTATTTGAGTTTATTAAAGCATATTATAATAATTGGCTTACCTTTTTACGGGAAACAAAAGGTTGAACAACACTTGTGAGCATCAGAATGTACTATGGAAACCGAAATGTTTTATCTGCAAAATGAAAACAAAGGGTGGCGTTAAGTGCTCACTAAGACACAAAGGCTAAGAGAACAAATGTTAAATCTTAAAGAGGTTTTACAGGATGTTTTCCACAACGACCGCATGACTATATAATTTATATATATCTATAGTCATAAAGCAATTAATTGTTGTTTTATAATATAGTTAGAAAATATACCGAAAAGACTGATTACAAACTTTTGTTTTCGTTTTTCCTTGGGAAATTTTAAAGGATTATTTTTTATTAAATAAAGATGTAAAACATCATATTGAGTTCACCGTCGAGTCGTGATGTAAACAACTGAAAGAATAAGAAAGAAATAAGAAGAAATGCTGATAAGGGTATATATTAATACATTTAGGATGCATTAAAATATGTTGTGCTGAAATGTTAATTTTAAGATTGAGTGCTGCATAATTAGAATTTCATTTAGAGTGTATATAATTATTTGTGCGATTATGAGGGTTTAAGGAGTCACAGGGCTGGCAATTTCGTTAGAACCTTAGCCGTGGAAATAGCAATAGAAAAGTGATAGACAACCGACATTCCGTTGATGCTCTGCGGAATCAATGCTTTCAGAAATTCTGAAGTAACCAATAAATTACAGCCCTGCTTTGAACCTTTTCTACCGCGTAAAATGCGGTATGTTCGGCCCCTGCCAAAATATGGGAATTATATTCAAGCCTACTTGATGTAGAACTTGTAGAGCAGCGCCAAGTCAGATGGAGTAAAGTACTTTTCACATCATCCTAAAAACTCTCCACTTTTCATTGCGTTTTTAGCGACTGAATATACTTGGTCGGTTCAGCTAATATTACTGGATATGTCCTGAATTACACGAGAGGGATTTTACCCCATGAGTGACGAAAACCTGTTTTTTTTCTAGGTGAGAGAAGTGAGGTAGGAAGAGGGTCATCTGTGAGTATCAATCACGAATCGTAGGGCTTTTGTTTCAGTTTTTCCTGATTTGCTTTTGTCCATTTTCGTAACTTCCTCATTAGGGTTCGACAAATTTTTGGCGTCAGGTTGTTTTAGTATTGCTTGAGCCGGTGAATACAAATTTTCAACCCTGCAAAACAGTTATGAACCGGTTTTTTAACGTCAATCAAAGCCCCTTTCGTAGCAACACTCCGAGGGTTTTTCTACTTTTGCACAGAAGAGAATTGCCCTGAGTTATGGGGTAAAATCGCTCTCGTTTAATTTGGGACTATCTTAAAACTCAAGCTGTTTAGAGAGAGCGGATCAGGCCGTCAGCCGAACTGGATTGAAGGCTGGTTGGTTTAAGTGGTGAGAGTCACGATCATGGTAACACTCAATTCCTACGGATTTATTATAAAATTGAAAGAGTACGAGAATTCAAAAGTGCTGTCATTGGCGAAACTATTATAGTTAGTATAGTATAAATTATTATTCATAGTTAATATAGTATAGATTGAAAGTGAAGGACAACACTTCTGAAGATGAAATAAGGTGAAAAACTTGACCGTTGATAAGATGATTATTTTCTAGATATTTCATCCCCAATGAAAGATACCATATAAAACTACATAAACATATTATAGCATGTACTGTACGGAACATAGACTATGAAATAAATGAAATAATAATAAATAATGAAATAAAAAGAGCAACATTTTGTAATGAAAATATTTTAAATGAACAGATAGAATACAATTTAGAAAAATATATATTTTTTGGAACAAGCAAAAGTGTTTAATTTGAAAAAAAAAAGAATATCGCTCATATGTTTATAATTGTTGTACTTTTTTAATTTGCACAGACTTTAAAATGTCGTCAAAATAGAGCGCTTTCTGTAAAATCGAACTGTGTTTTAGTTTTTTATCGTGTAAGAAAAACATTTCTCCATCTATCACGAGCCTATAATTCCGAACTGTGACTTTCTTGCTTTCAGCTTTAGCTTCTTCCTTATCTTCTGGAGCATCCACCGTTCCTTTTTTTTTTGATATACCAATTCGTTTTGGCTTCTTCGCTTCTTTCAAAATTCATTGGATTCAGTGGCGTATCAACGGGTGGGGGGAGTCCGGGTTCAATCTTCCCATTTCTTAATAAATGTTCCGAAAAGATGTCATTCAAAATTTTGAGCGTGTAAATTTTTCATCAACAACCTTTGAACTTCTAACCAGAGAGACGCATTTTCATGCTTTCTTTAGGAGTTTTAACTCTACAAAGCGCGGAATTTTTAAAATCCGTAAAAAATTTACAATAATAAATTGTTATATAGCATTTTCAAATTAAATTCATACTTTGTCAGATTAAGTTGATGTTAGGACAAATGGAATTAATTTTTAAGCAAATTGATTTGATGATTTTTTCATTTATCAAATCATCAATCAATGATGTTAGTTCAAAACGATTTAATATTCAATTAAATAAAATTAATGTTTTGCACAAATAGAATTCATGTTGTGGTAAATAAAATAAATGTTTTCCCAAATTAATTAAATGACATAGTAAATTAAATTGGCGTGTCGACAAAATGTATTCAAACAAAACCGCCGATTGAAGTAATCTTCAAATTAAAAGTTTGTCAATTAAATAGCTTACTTTCCTGATCTGGTTATTGTGGCAATCAGTGCAACTTAACGGGACCTAATTTATTTTCAAGAATTTGTTTAAGGGACCTTTTCTTTTCAAAAAGTTCAAAATATTA
This sequence comes from Leptarthrus brevirostris, assembly GCA_964036015.1. Lineage (NCBI taxonomy): Eukaryota > Metazoa > Arthropoda > Insecta > Diptera > Asilidae > Leptarthrus > Leptarthrus brevirostris. The sequence continues at coordinate 43,069,504 of OZ038371.1, forward strand.
ATTTTTTTTAACATAAAAGTGATCCTTAACATCACAGAAATACTGTGATAAAACCGTTTTCTAAAATTCGTATAGGAAAAAAAGTTAAACCTATATTTGTAAATAAGTTATCAGCGTTTTATATGCAAAAATTATGTTACAAAAACTTTAAACGCGTTTTTCTCAAAAAGTTTTTTAAATTGGCTCCACACTCTTCTCGAAAACTACTCAACGGATTTTAATAATCCAAAAACCATTCGATTCGTTATAAAAAATACTAGTAATTAAACCTTTAAAAATATTATGTTAGACACCCCTATTTTTTATACGGGGGTAGTTCGCCCTAAAAATATGGATTTTTTTTTTATTTTTGAGGAAAATGTTTATAAAACGATAAAAATTTTAAAAATAAAATCTTTTTAAGGTTTAGTTACTAGTATTTAGTCCTATGAATAAAATCCCAATTGAATTTTTACTATATCTGTTACGGAAAGCCCAAAAACTGTGGAGCCGTTTAAAGAGTATCTTTTGGAAGACGCCCTCTGGAGTGGTCAAAATGTACTAAAACCGCAAACAATGTATTTTTTTTGTATTCTTAATATGTTTTATAAAAATGCCCAAACAGAATCAGTTCAATATATAAAATAGTCATTTCACAAAAAAAAAATTAAAAGTGAATTTTTTTCAATTACAAAAGAAAAGTCCCCTTAATAAATATAAAACGCTGATGAGCGTAAATCTTCGCTCCAGCTATTGTCTTTAAGCTGCGAGCAAAATTACTGAAATATCGGAATCACCAATGTACCACCAACTTTCGATGCCGTAAGAAGAATTATTAATTTATTTATTTGAAAGGAAAACAATTCGAGTGAGCGAATAATATAAATATCAATAAAAATACATATAGGTCATATAAGAAACATGAACGCGAGTTTACAGAAAAGCGTCGGGGAGGATGTACCGAAAAGATATCAACAGCAAATGTTTTATAATTAATTGAACAGTATGTTAAAAATATTCCAGTGGCAAGAACAGAGAGGCGTTTAAGTGAGCAAAATATTTTTATTTATGAATCAATTGGATTACGTGAATAAAAAATCACTTTGACCACTTCAAACGGCCTCACCCTTGCCTGGATCAAATTGATCTTTATCCCCAAGGTAGCTAGCTAAGGTGCTAGCTAAGGTCATCAGTACTGTGCTAAGGTCTCATGTTGTAGATCTACCCATCTATCAATGGATCAAGGCAATGCTGAGTAACCGACAGATATATGGGAATCTGGGTAACCGTGAGATTGTAAGAACTATCTATAGGGGTACCCCACCGGGAGACGTTCTTTCCCCATTACTCTTGCTATTAGTTGCTGATAAAATTTTAAGTTTGCTAGAGAGCATGGAGTATAAGTGGTGGCTTACGTAGATGACCTGGTCTTATTGCTATCAGGAAAGCTCTTAACATACGAGAACTAACGGAGAGAGACCTGCGGTTTAGTAGCTAATATTCAGAAGAGAAATCGGAACCCTTTGAACTAACCAAGCTTAACCTTACCCAACACCTTAAGGAGAAAGACCGAAGTGAAATATTTGGGTATCATTCTTGATTTCAAATTGAACTGGGGCATCAACATTTATGGGGTAGCGGTTTATGCCTGGAGAGGGAGGAAAGGAGGATGAGCTCCTTATAGTTTACTGGATGTACACATTAATGGTAAGAAATTCCCCAACTTACGGCATTTTCATGTGGTGGAGCGCTCTTGAAAAGAAGTGTAAAATTAATAAACTCACCATAGTTCGGACAGCTGCCTGCTTTGGTATCTCAGGTGCGATAAGTACAATGCCAACTTGGAAACAATGCTTCATCTCCCTCCACTAGAGTAGCTGCCCTTAATGCTATTAGCATAAAGTAATTCCAAAGTTGGAAAACTTCAGATTATGGCCAGAGCACTATACTAAATGGCAATCCGGGAAATTACCTGCACGACTCTTCTATACTAGCATACCCAGTTGTGAGGAGTGGTAAGGTTGACACTGGCTGCCAGGGCCAGGTACAGCGATCTTCACGGACCGCACAAAGGTGGAGAATGGGATGGCAGGTGGAATTTCCTCCGAACGCCCTGACATAAGAAACTCATATCGATCACTGCAGTGGCCTGCCACTAAAAGGCGTAGTGAAATAAGTTTGAACAGTGATAGTCAAACGGCCGTCAAGCCGCTCAACTCAAGCACGATCAATTCTCAGCTGGTGCGTAGTTGCCGAAGCAGTTCCCAAGGTTGGATGCTGTTCACAACTGGGTACCCAGTCATAGTGCTGTAGCGGGTAATAAGGCGGCCAATGTTCACAGATAAACAGATCGATCAGCTAGCTTCTAATATCAATAATAGAAGAATCGTCCTGAAAGATATTCAACTCGTCGAACCCAGATCGAGCAATCTGACAACCTACGACCTATCAAGAAAGATATGCCCTAATTGGAATAAAAATCGAAAGGAGTTTCTATTGTGGAAACCGCCGGAATATCCGCAATATCACTACAGTTATAAGGTTCTTAGTCTTTTCGGCAGACTGCATGCGCATATCTGCCAACGATTTCTGCAGGAGCTGTTTGGATGAGGAGGAAGTTGAAAGCATTCAGAATTTTCTCCGCAAATGGCCGGATTTGGACATGAACAGATTTCAGGCCCTTGGCCAACACTTCCTTAATGAAATTGAAGGGATCACCAGCGTCGAGCTAAAGGACTGAGCTAGATTCCTGAATAGCTGTCGCTGGTTTAGTTAACCACTGCATAGCGATGCTAAATCAATTCAGGACCATGCCAAAGAAAAAACGAGCATTCCGTTTAACACAAAAAGTACCACAGTTCGTGCGCGCAGAAAGTTCGTTTTAGTTTAAAAAATGGTTTGTCTTGCTTTTCAAACCAAAAAGTATAATCCAGAGTCGTAGTTAATATGCCACTATTATCTTAAAAGAACAAGAAGAAGGAAAAAAATATAGAAATAATGCAAGCAAAAGTTTTATTAAAAAAAAGTGTTGGCTCTATGTGGGTAGGAAACGTTGTTAGAATACCTAAAAATATTAAATTTAACATAAATTATTCGTCAACTATTCATAATTTATAAATAGTCAATTTTTGAATAAAAATCAAAGATTCACAAAACTCTCAGAAAAGAAAGATTACTATACCATTTAATTTTCAAAATGAGAAGAGGAAACGTGAAAGTCAAATAGTAAACTTCAAATTGCGAATAGAAAAATTAAATATGAAGACAGTAATTTTTGAAATTATCATATTAAAATAAGAAAAGTAATCTTTGCGTTTTCAGTAAATCGTTTAAAGTTAATTTAAATTTATTCAAAATGTATAAATAATGTACAAAAAATCACTTGATTTGAGTGAAATTTACGAAAAAATTCCAAAATAAACCGTTCAAAACTCGAGCGAAGCAAGAAATATTATAGAAATTTTCTTGACAAAAGCAATAAAGTAATAAAAGTAATAAAGAAAATCTAAATTCCTTTGGTTGTTCATCAACAGCAGCAACAAATGGCTAGATTTTCTTTAGCTGCTGGATGTCTTCGAAATCAACCGAAAACTGGATGTTAATTCAACTAAATCAAACACCGAACTAGACAGCAGTATCATAAGATCATCAAGGCTGTCACATTAACCTTTCGGTAAAATATTTTTCAAAATGTACAAAGACAAGAAATTGTTTACATAAAATTATTTAGTTGTGTTTCCTCACCCACACGTTGTTTGCAACTTGCAAGTCATATTGGGATCAAAGTAATCTATCAGGCAAACCCATGAATTAATAATGGAGTTCATCCTGAATACTAATGTTCAAAGGATGACATCTCAGAAGAATACTAAAACTTGCTTATAAGAATTTTCAATGATATTCAGATATTCTTGTTAAATCATTTAGGAGTCCTAAGGTTTCGAAGAAACTTTATGTCATCAAATATAATTATTTACTTTCTCTGAGAACACTTAATGCCATTTAATTTATCGTAGAAAGGAAATATGTTCATTTTATCATCTGGTTTAAAGTTTCCCTGAGCAGCCTAAAAGTTTTGCATCATTCTGTTCATTTTTAATGCCTGAGATTAATATGTATCTGTGGCCAGTGGTCAACCAGTGATAACTCCAAATTTGAATTTTTCATTAGTCTTTTAAAATATAAATTTACAAAATATAAAGATTTACTCTTTTTTCGTATACTTATTATAATAAAATTAAAATTAAAAGAATGATTCGCTAGTATATAATATCTTCAATGTTTAATGTTATATTTGTAATTTTATATTGTTTTAAAAGACTGTAATGAAAAATTCAAATTTGGAGTTATCACTAATTGATTAGTGGCCACAGATATTAATCTCAGGCATTAAAAATGAACAGAATAATGCAAAACTGTTAGGCAGCTCAGGGAAACTTCATATATCATTCAAGTTACCATCTGTTTTTAAAGAAAAATTAAGAAATGTTTAACAATAATTTAAGGACATAAATCATCAGTACAAATTTGAAATTCTGTAGTGTGAAACTCTTTGATTTGTTCTGTGATAAAATGTTAAACCTGATTGCGAGAGGGTGTCTATAAAAAAGAAACGACTCTCCTTCGCACAAAAGCGACAAATTGAAAATTGAAGAAATAAAACTTATTTAAGAGCGAAAAATCTAAATGCCACATAAATTAAAACTTTTTATGTGGTGAAACGTGTAATAATTTGCTTTGTTAACCTGATTCGACTTACCTGTAGCATGCGAATTTTAGCTGCCTTAAAGCTATATTTTTTGCGAAATTTGTTGCCTTTAGAAATGGTTAAAAATTATCGTCTGAATTTTTAAATTCCTGGATTCTTTCATACAGATACGCTCAGCTTGATGTTCACGAATGGAATAACATAACATAACCCTCAAATTTAAAACCAATTATATTCTAACTTTCAAAGGTTGATTGATTGAACTGCCGCACTCCACAGAAATTCTGCCACAAGAAGTAAAAGTAATGGTTGTAGAAATCGGGGAAATAAATATAAAAAAAAAATTCAGGTACACGAACTTCTTAAATTAAAAAAGCAATTCATTCTGGCGTTTCCCAAGCTGTCGATACGGAAAGGTATATGCTTGCACGGATCTTTACGTAGACGGTTTTATTGTCAACAATTCTTCCATGAATTACTATAGTACAAAATTAACGGTTACGCAGTGTAGGCATTCAAGGGCGACCAAACGTTAGTTTTTAAACTTATTTCACTTCGACTATTAATTCTCAGCTCTTTGTGGCCTTCCATTCCCGAGGTCCCAGGTTCGAACCAAAAATGCCATTGGAGTAATGTGGATTATTCGGAATCCTGCTTAAATTGTAGATCCACTTGCATTCGTTGTCTCGAATCGAGTGAAGTTTTTCGCCCGCCCCATGCCCTACAAGGAGTTCCGAGAACCTTCGAGTAACACCAAATTAATCGTATATTTTTATTAGAGGTATTTATTTATTCATTTATTGATTTATCCATTAAAAATTCGCCGAGACTGGCTACTACATAAAAAGAAATATGGTTGAAACTTTAACTTAAGGGGTTATATACAAAGTTGGGGCTCAAAAAATCAAAACTTTTTTGATTACATATTCTGAAATACATTTCGAAAATATCTGTGTGAAATTTCATCCAGATCGGAGCACTGGATTTCAAATGACAGCCGTTCGCAGCGCGCTAGTTCCATCCATAAGCACTTAGTGAGCGGCGTCCAAAAACTTTAAACGCGATGATCTCGGAATAGAGTTTTTTGAAAAATACCGTTGCGGTGAACGTGATATCTCAAAAACTTTTCAACCGATTCTCATAATTTTTTTTTTTTAAATTGTTCGTATTTACAATCTCGTGTACTTGAACGGTTCCTTTTTCATCTAAAACTTTTCGATTGTTTGCAATGAATTTTTGTTTAGAATTTGGAACACCTCAAAAATCGATTTCTTTGTCAACATGGTTTTTTTATTGGAAAAAAAATTTTTTTCGGAAACCGAACCGTTCAAGTACACCACATTTCATTTTTCTTCAATAATTTTTTAAGTCTTTTGATTTTAGTTAAGCGGTTCGCCTTGGAGAGTGTTCACCGCAAGCCTCTGCAAAAAAAACGCGCTTCGGGGGAGGGGCCATAACTCCGACAATTTTTAATATTTTTTTATAATTCAACTTGTTTTTTTTTCTTCGATAGTACTACCAACAAATTGTCATTCGCTTTTTCTAATAAAATTTGCATAAAAGCCTTAAAAAAATCACCAACTTAGCTCACTTTTTCCCCTCAACTTTTTATAAAACCCCTAAAGATATATGTTTTAATCATTGTTCAATGATTAGTTCAAGTGGGGCCTTCAGGTGTTGCCTGGAACGTCCGAACTCGATATGGGTGGCAAACTCATTGAACAGTCGACACATTGAGATGATGGGCTCACGCATTCCATACAAGGTTCAGTGGTTAGGCACATGGAGGAGTCGTTATTCCTCAAGGTGCGGGCCGGGACGGATTTGCTCACGTCATTGAGTAGTTCGGTAGAGTTAATCGACCCCTGCAACAAATCAAACAAAAAACAATTTTAGAGACCTTGCGTCTCTTTTCAAGAGTGTCGAGGGAAATAAGACTAAGCCTGGCAGGATAAGGAGAAAGGTGAATATGGTCACGCCAGGGGAGGCCGCGAAGAGCGAACCTAAGGAATCTGCGCTGGACTGATTCAATTCGGTTAATATGGACGACGAAGTTAGGGTCCTCAACCGGACTAGCGTATAGATAGTAAGGTATGACAAAAGTTTAAAAAAGAAGCCTCGTTAAGTATGGATTATTAAGCTCCCTAGACCACCTCTTTACAAAGCCAAGTGTGGAATTGCTCTGCCAACCAGGAAGTCCACGTGGTCCTCGAATGAGAGACGGGAGTTAAAAATCACGCCCAGGTCCTTGCCCAAGTTCTACGACGAAAAGGACATAACGGTGCATTTGTTGGCGGTCAGTGGAAGATGATAATTGGACCACCAATCATGAAAAATGCGAAAATCGGAGCTCAAGAGAGTACAGTCATCGTAACAGGAGACCACACGGAAGATTTAAGCATCATCAGCATTACACAGGATCCTGGAGCTAGGCAGGAGTAACGAGATGTCATAAATTTAAATTATGAAGAGGAACGGACCAAGGATGCTACCCTGAGGCACACCAGATGTGACCGAGATTTCTCTGGATAGAGCGCCACGGAACAAGACACGCTGGTAACGGCCGGACAGGTAGGATGATAGCCACTCAACAAAGAGCTCCGGAAAACCGAGCAGGCGGAGTTTATGAGTGAAAATGATATGCTTGATCCTGTCGAAGTCATTGCCGAGGTCGGTGAAAATGCAGTCGACCTGCATACCCGACTCGATCAGGGGCAAACGGTGATGCACGAATTCCAGTAAATTGGTGGTGGTTGTTTTACCCTTGATAAAGCCGTGTTGGGAAGAGCCCATGAAGGGTCTACAGTGGAAGCGGAGCACGTCGCATATCAGTGTTTCAAAGGCCTTCGCCAAATAGGACAAATTAGCGATGGATCTGCAGTTAGACATGTCTACCTTGTCTCCCTTTATGTGAAGGGGGATTATCACAGAGTCTTTCCAGAGCCTCGGAAAACGGCCACAGGGCAGAGACAGATTGAACAAATGACAGAGTGACTGTTGAGCTGCATCTTCTCAAAAATTAGGCCGGAACACCGTCCGGACCGCAAGAAAACATATCGGGCAGAGACGGCTGCGTCATCGAAAACTCATTGGATTCAAGGGAAGTGAGCAGAAGCCTTGTGGAGTGGGAGAAGTCAGTGGGAGCGATATTACAGAAATGATCACAGAAAGCGGCACTAAAAAAGTCAGCGAGCGATTTGGCCACCTCAAGAAGGTCATGGCTCTCGCGGTCACCCAGTCTCAAGGAGGAAGGGTATCCGTAACTGCGTCGCTTCGAATTAATGAACGTCCAAAACTGTCTTGAATTGTTGAGTAAGGTAGATCTCGAGTTAGAAGGAAATCTGCTGTAAGACGGAGGAGAACCGAAGGTGAAGATTATAGTAAATAAGATAGCCCTCGTCGCGCCTAGAGTAGCAGAATCGTTTCCAAGCCTTACACTTTAGATTTTGCAGGTGTCTCAAATTTTCATCAATCCAGGGCTGCGACGAACAGGAGTAGCAAGAAGAGGAAAAAGAGATCGGCACACACTGCGTTAAACAGGAAAAAAGGACATTGTAAAAGGAGTGTATAGCCCGGTCAATATCCGGTTCAGTCAGAACAGCAGCCCAGTCATAATCCGGAAGCCAATCATTGACAGTGGAGAAATTGGCAGACCTGAAGTTAAAGGTACAGCCAGACAAGTAGGGGGAGCTCTCGACAGCATCGAAACATAAAATAACTTGCAGTGCAGGATGGTGGCGGGGAACCGCACCCTCGCACGAACGAACCAGCTGGGTTGGACGAGAAAATTAAGTCGAGAAGCCTGCCCGAGTCGTACGCGAGGTCATTGCACTGTGTGAGGCCAGCGGAGGCACAGGTTTCCAGTAAGGACAGAACATGCTGAGGAACCCCGGAGTAGTATGGCCTTAAGTCTCGGGAGACCGGATCCAACTGACAGCCAGAAGGTTGAAGTCGTCAAGAACGACAGCCTCGTCCGAGTTCTGTGAAGAAATTTCAAGGTGACGCAAAGGAGCTCCAAGGTGTCAGAGTGAGCAGCCTGTACGATGTTACACGAGACGCCAGATCTGACAGCGCACAACGACCCCCCGCCAACTGGTGCACACAGATCCGAGTGACGATCTCGCCTTACGACCTAGAAGTCAGGCCCGAAGATCTCTGCCTCGGAAATATTACCGGAAAGCCAAGTTTCAGTGAGACATATCACATCAAAATTGGAGGCGTTAGCAGCGGACAGCAGTAGCGAGGTTTTTAAGCGCACTTTTCACTTTTCTACTTATTTATGTAGTAGTCAACTATCATGCAGTTAAGACTTTTTCTAACTCTTTTTTAAAAAATAAATATATCTTCTTCGAAAAAAACTGCATAGGATCCTAAATTACAGATAGAATTTTCTTTTTAAAAAGCTCATCACCAAAACAACCAACCCAAATATAGTACGTACATAATTTAAATTTATGTCCGTCTAGCAACGAACTTAGATTATTACTTATTAGGTAAACTTAATCTACATATACAGAGTACTTCTGAATGTTAAATTTAGCATTTTTTTAAACAATTGACATATTTATTGCTCGGCTGGTGGTAAAACTTTTCAATCGTTACAATCGGCGCGTTTAGACTTCCAGAAAGCCGAAACCGGTTTTTGTTACAAAAATGTTGAGCCATAGTTAAAATTACTTCTGTTATTTATCCTAAACTTTCTAAAATCTAAACCTTTCAACATATAGACGGAACTGGTTATTATAAAATTGTTATAATTATTATTAGAAAAAAAATTAACAACGCATTTTGTTCTCTTCCGCGTAAATCTACCAGCAAAACTTCTGCTTTTGGTTCTTAACAATTTTTGTTCACTTACAAACATAGTTATCAGGTAGGGATTTTTTCCAAGAGAATAATTTCAGGGATCTTATGTGAAATTAATATGACATGTAGCTTATCGTAAATGCATGAAAATTTGGGAACTTCTTATCTTTCATCATGTCACGTGTCAAGTCAATTTATTTAACGTATGAACACAAAACGAAGTGTACTATCGAGCAGGAAATTTATCAAGTTTATTCGCAATGAGTGTTGCAATACCATGTAAAGATTTTTCTGACTAAAATTGACCAATGTAGTTTCTTAAGAATTCATTCAGTTTAGTAAAAAATAATTTAACTTAATAACAAACTAAGTGTGAGTCGAACTCGTACACCAAGGGTTCCAAAAATAGAAAGGTTGCTGATTTCTAGTTAGAGACATCGTTTCTTTTTCCTGTAATACTTACACAAACCTCTATCAACTCTAATTATCTCAGATTTTTCGCTTGCAAACTTCGCTGGTAAGGGGTGTAGAGGGTAATGCGATGGGGGAAGGGATGGGATAAGGGTTGGGGGATATTTTTTAGACACTTTTGATCATAAGTCGAAAATTGTTCGGCTTAATAGGAAACTGAAATATATCTTATAACGTGAAAATGCCTTTAATATGATACCCCACTTGACCTAGTAACTCCACTTTAACTTTTTGAACCCCCTGCCTTTCGGCCCCTTTTGCAATACATATAAAAATAGTTTAAACATGTTTCATTTTCAATTAAGATGAACAAGCATTATTTAAGGCTATTCCAAATTTCAAGTCAATAGCTCTCTTTCTAGTTCCTGTAACCCATTGTGAGGAATGTGGCGGGAGAAGAACTTGACCCGATTGCATTGGCAGTTGCTGAAATAAGCCGCTGCAACAGATAAACATACAGACAGACACATAGATAGAAGAAGTCGCACTATAAGGGTTGCTTTTTTACTATTTTGGTACGGAACCCTAAAAATGGAAACTTTAGAGAGAATCAATTTCATTTTGATTCGATGAATACTTATATGTTTACGATAGGTAATAGATATTTTAAATCTTCAGTGGAGTGAATGATAACGTGGCGGCCTACCAATCCGAAGAACCCAAGTTCGAATCCGAGACCCACGGCTGATTCTTGCTAACAATCGATTACAATAAAAAGAACATGGGGTCGCAGACAAAATGTCAGTGGTTCTACTATCGTTGTCTCAAATCAGGTGAAGTTGTTTTACAGCCCCATGCCCCACAAGGGATTATGGGAACTAGAGAGAGAGAGGTTTATAAAGCGTGACTCGTTATTCAATAAATCTCTGTACTCATAAGGAAAATTTATGTGAATAAGTTAATTTAAGAATGGAGAGAGACCAAAAGGTGCAAAGAAGGGTTATAGTTTCAGCAGCCTATGTATATAAATGTGGGTATATTGGTATGTTCACCTGTTCCCTCAACTACCTGTACCTGTAAGTTTAATGTTCCTGAGTTAACTGCAGAACTGTATCGTCACAGGTCAGGTATAATATTTCAACTTGTAACTGTAGGTATAGATAAACAAGTATATCTGCAGGGACAGATAACTGGAAAAGCAGGTAACGCAAATAAACCGTTACCTCTGACTATAGAAGAAATTTGTTTGTGAAAAGACAAAATGCGCTTAGTAAATTTCATCGCTGCTTATATTTCGGTAATAAAAAAGTCCTCACTTTACAGTAAATTTATAAATATATGCGAGTGTTAATCAATAACAAACCAGTTATAATTCTACATTGTTATCTGTTAGTTATAGTTTTAATTTAATTCCATGAAACCAAACAAAACTGAACTGTACTCAAACATTGCTACTCGGTCAGCTCCTATTCAGTTCTTAATCACTGAAAAACTGCGCAATATAACTGATCGTGTATCTACCTTAACACAACTAAAATAAGCGACATGCCTTCGTCCAACGCACATCAAATCTTACCCGAATAGCTATCCCCCATAGGATGTACAAAGCGAATTGAATCATGTTACAACGTTATAAGCAGATAATACTTCAATAACAGAGTTTTTCTATTTATGCAATTTATACATAGGTAAGGACTTACATTTTTAAAATTTGTAATGTAAAATCGCATAAAACTATAGATTTTAAAGAACATACATTAGGTTTTTTAACAATAAGAATTTATTTATTGTACTCTATACTGTCGATATGTTGTATACTATTCCATAAAAAGTGAAAGGATCCAACTTTGTTTATGGTCATATGTCACAGTTACCTGTTACCTAAACTTGTGGGTTCCCTGTTCACTTGTACCTGTGACTGCAGAACAGGTAACGATACATTATTTACTTGCGGCTGCAGATGCAAGTTCAAGAATATAACTGTACTTGCGTTATCAGTTTAGTTTCACAAGTCTCTGCGCAGGTTTATAATACCTGATGCAGTACTCTAGTTCCGAGTCGCTGGGCAAATTTTTCAAATCAATTTGTCAAATACAGTGGTCAAGAAGTTCTGAGCCATTTTCAAAAACGTATTTTCAAGAAAAACGCGGCTGAAATTTTACAATTTGCGTACTCAGAGAGGACCGTGCCGAATTTAAACGCGTTTAAGTACCAAAAATGATTCATGATTTCACAAAATCCAATTCAGGATTATTTATATAGATTACGAATTTGCAAACGAAAATAAAATCATTTTTTTTCAAATCTATCAAGGTAGAAGTCTCCCATTGAGCTTAAAGAAGAAAAAAGAGCAAAATCTTAAGATATAAAGAAAAATATACCAAGCAAATGAGAAAGTAAAGGCCCAAAAGTACGCAAATATTTACCTATCCTTCACCGAAATCCAGTTAATTGGTGATCGCGACAATCAGGAAGACCCCATTTCAATTTATAAAAGCAGGACCCTATTGCAATTTAGTGAAAGAGGACCCCATTGCAATTCATGAAAATATGACCCCATTGCAATTTATATAGTAGACGGAGGATCCTATTGCAATTTATAGAAAGAGGACCCCATTTCAATTTATAGACGGATGACCCTCCGTTCAATTTATAGACGATTTATAGATGGATCACCCCAACATCCCAATATTGACAGAAGACCCTGGCGCTTCAAGTATAGAAGGTGGACCGCATCTTATTAATATCCCCGATCGTCAATTATTATCAAAACAATAACATTTTTGTTTTAATAATGGTGTCCTTCACTAGTGATAAGACACCTTTCATCGGTTAGATACCACCCCCTCCCCCAGTGGATACTCTTTTACTTCAATTTTTCTGTATATCCGGTTTCAATCGATCGCAAGTATCTCCATCTTTGCCACAAAGTAAATAATCGAAAATAGTTTGTTTAGTAATTGTATGCGTTAATGTGTCGTGTTCAGAAAAAGTTTTGAAAATGATCAGTGAAGAAAATTATATTATTTCACAAGAAATTTACAACACATCAGCTACCACCTCCCAACAAAGGGCTGATGTAACTGCCTATCACGATAAAAGTACCTTGTTTTTGGACTTCTTGTCCAGAGGCCTGTTTTATACGAGCAGAAGAGTCTCAATTCGCTACCAAAGGAATTTGATCTGACATAGATAAAATTTAACCATTTCATAATTATTATTTTCATAATTATTATTTTGTAACAACCGCTACAACTTCCGTCAGTGCGAAATTTTACACTGGAATGGTCGAAAATCATATGGCTAAAAACAACACTTGATGACTCATTTAATAGATAATTCACAAACACTACAAGTTTGTATCGAAGCATTATGCTGTAAAGCCAACCGATTAAAATATTATCACAAAAAATACTATTTCACCTCTCGTTGAGCACTCATTTTATAGACAATTGTATTCTTTACAACATTCTCGCCGAAGATTTTTGGGAGGGATGAAAAATAAACAAGTTATTAATTCAAAATAAACTCACCCCCTTTTTTAATATTCAATATATTCCCAGCAACCTAAAACCCCAACAACTTTGATTTATAATCAATAGACGTATCCAAACACATCTCGCAAAATAAATTGTGTTCATCGAAAAATACAATTTCAAAACGTTTTTTCGCCTTAGGGGTTCAAGTATTACGTAACGATGTTAGGGGGGAGGGGGGTCTTGTGAAGTCAAGAAACGCGTTACGTAACATTAAGTTTTTGTTAAAATTAAAAGTCCTAACTCTTAACTCGTGAGTCATGGCTCAGTTTATATGGTATATCTACACTACACATTTGTTTTTTACATACGAAAAGAGTCGCGTCACTGAGTATACAGAAGTATATATATGGCAAATAACCACAATAAGCCGTGTTCCACGAGTCCATAGTTTGAACTCTAAGAGTCCGACCGTTGCAGTCAAGCAAAACTACCTAAACTACAAATCATGAACTTAGTTGACATTTTTAGTTAAAAATAATCATCTGAGTGTTACGTAAAGTTGGGTAGGGGGGGGGGGGAGGGGTAAACTGCGTTACGTAATACTAGAACGGCCCCTTAGTTGCTCTGAACTATCTTTAGTTATCAAGCAACACACGTATTAAAGTTGCATAGTTTATTTATTTCTAATAAAAATCAAAAGTAGGCATATCTGGTTGCAAATTCTTAAATTAGTATTAAGGACTTTTTATTCTTACGTATTCAATGAACACAAAAGTTTTGAGTCAAAACTATTTATTTATGCTTATGCTGTTTACATGGCTTGTTCTTAAACAAAACACATTAAAAGCTCGGTGTAGTTTCAATTCACAAACATTCAAATGCTATAAAAAGGTACAAATGCATACCTCATCATAACAAAACAAGTACGAAAAAACGGAAAAACCGAAAAGTCCAGTAGCGGAAATCAAGTTAATTTTTTTTAAATAAATCTACCATTAATGATTACATTGAAACGTAATAAATGAAAGGAAACAAGTAAGATAGTGATTACAACACACTCAAGGTCATAAACAATAAGAATGATGAATTACACGGCAAGCAATATAACAAGAAATTTATGGTATTAGGAAAACGATAAAAATAATTCAAGTTCACTCAACTTCAACAGAACGCCGGCATATTAATATTCTCTGAATCAATAGCCAAGCTGTGCACAGCATCTGGCCCTTTTTGTAATTGGCGAAAGTAAACATACAAAAACAGTCTTTATTGATAAATATAATAAATAAAGGAAGGTCCAAATTTTCTTGTGTGTTTTGACTGCTTACATGGTACGTTACCTCGTGCTTTCTTTTATTATGATTTATTTGGGATTTTGATTAATTTATTTTGTATCTATGTACATTAATCAACTACTAAAAAAATAATTAATAGCTTTATTTGCTGAAAGTTCATCTGTACTTGCCTTAAAACTAAATTGACAAATTAAAAAGGTGAAATATGAAAACTTTGTAGATTGCTTATATTTCGTAACGTAACAACTAACGTAACGACACAAGAAGTTTTAAGTTTCTAGAGATGACGGAAAATCTTTAAAGTGCTTAATTATATCGTGGGAATTTAGGAGCAATTCGTCGCAATGGTAGGCCTAAGGGCATAACTACAATTTAAAACGCCAAAAATCTAAATGTATAATTTTAAACTGGAAAAAGTGATACATTATTTTTAGTAAAAACTGGAATTTTTTAGGTTCGCAAACTAAAATGTGTTAGTTTGGTTACTAATTGTTTCTTTATTTGTGTTCTATACCCGCACATCAAATTACAATTTTTAGCCTTACCGTCTTTTAGTAGGGATTGCTCATTTTATTTTTATTGTTTGTTCCCTCGTGATTTACTTCGCAAATTTAGTTCCTTCGTTCGCGATAAAAATAGTAATTTTAAGGCGCGGCAGAGATGAAAATGTAATAAGGATTTGCAGAACAACGTCTAATTCAACGATTGTAACATTTATTTTATATATTTACGATAGCCGGTTGAGTGTCGGATTGTTGTTAACGATCTTTGATTTGATCTCAACGATCTGTTAATGAATGTTATCTAAATGGCACTGTTTTTTTGTAACTGCATAACTTAATAACAATTTGAAATTAGCGTTTCAGACTCCGCAGGGGGCTGCAATCGTGGCCACAGCTTATACATCCGCTGTGGACGTCGCAAAAATCAAGTGATCTCGGGCCCTTTGTTTTCTTTTTATTTTTGCAAGCAATTAAAAAACAATCTCAAATATATCTTACTGATCCCGAGAAATAATGTCCTGAATTTATACCAAAAAGAACGGCTCGCACCACGGAATACCCCCGGAAGTATACGCCACCTCCAAAACGGTTATAACACGTCGCTCAGCACTAAATGTCATATCTGAGCATCTGAAAGTGCGACTCATCTGGATGCCTGGACATAGTGATATTCCGGGCGACTGCAGAGCCGACGAACTAGCGAGAATCGGTACCACTTGTCCTGATTCGGACATTTAGCACCAGCTGGGTAAACCTCCTTCTTCTTTGAAGACGACGAGTTAGGGCAGTACACACTTCCCAACCTAGGCAAATCTAGTTTGGTTTCCCTAGAGCTGGCCCCACTGGAAACAGGGAGCTGGCTCGGGGTATATGTCCACCCTCCTATTACTTAGGTTATTTTTATGGGGGTTGCTAAAGTTTTGTAGCCTCAACGTGGTATCACAATGGGCATCCTTGACCTAAGTGTGCCTTTCTCAGGCAGCCACTTTAACCTAACGGAATACCCCCATAACTTACAACTTTCTGGGATGTGATTCAAAGCGTTACGTCGTTGGATTTACATAAGAATCCATAAGCACATAAGAACTATCAGCCAAGCTACAAACATGCAGGCGCAGCTTCCCTTTTTGGATATGATGTCTTTGTCACTTTTGTTATTTATCCACTTGACATGCTTTTATTTTTATATCCTTTTGATACCCTAAACATAGAACCCTATAGTCACAAATGCTCAGAAAATCTTACATCTAATCTTTTGCCAAACCTATAAGGGTTCTACTTCGGTCACGTTTAAATTCGCTTTTAGTTCTATAATTTTCCTTAATCTTCCTTTTCTATATTCAACATATTTTATATTCTTTACATAAATTTTAAAATTTTTCATTATCTTAATCTACTCCTTTGGCAATAATTATTCTACATTATTTTATAATTTTGTGATGCACACACGTTTTAACAAAAATAGTTAAATTATAAAACGCATCAGTGCCACGTTCCAATATCTTTCCCATACTCATAAGTTAATTTGTAACATACACCCAGCGACAAAAAAACCCTGGAGGTAAACTTTTTTCAAGGAAGTCATAAAAGATCATAAAAGTAATTTTCCTTTTTGCTTTTAATGAGATAGAAATACAATTAAAAAGGGATACGTCTCGATATAAATTAAGGAGGGTTATTGCAACCTTACCAGTTCATTTTATTAGATATTAAGCAAGAAGACCTACGGAGAATGGCTAAGTAGAAGCAATTGTCAATCCAGCAAAAGACGCGTATCGTAATTCTAGCGGAATTCTGTGAGGAGTGTTTTAAGGTGTGAGATGCAGTTAGATTTGTCAAAATATGGATTTTTCTTTTTTTGCATATTCTTGAAGTATGATGTTTCGAAAATATTTCAAGTCAATCTGACAAATAGTTTTCGAGGTATCCCTCATTTACTGAAAGGCTTTCTGCAACGCGCTAATGAGAAATTTACACTTTAAACGTGTTGTTCTCGAAACTACATATGTTTTTAAAGTTGGTGACCAATATAATTCAAAAACCACTTCATGGATTTTGATGAAATTTTTACAGCTTATTCATGGCATTAAAAAAAGGTTCGATTAAAGACTAGATTTATTATTAAGCTAATGATTTTTATTTGTTTTATTGATTTTAAATGATTCAGTGAGATGTTCTGATGGGCACCGCGAAGCATGAAAGTGGAAATGTGGAGCAGAAAGCTGACACCGGAAGAAAACGTGCCAGTACCTGAAGTGAAGAAGCTCATCTTAACCGTTTAAGCCTTCACGATAGTTTTACACCAACTTCTAAGTTACGGCGATAACTGGCAGAAAGAGTAAAGAAGCCATGCAGCACCCGAACTGTTCAAAGACGGTTGCAAAAGCAAAGTTCGAGCTTACGAACCCCAGCAAAGAATCAGTTGCTTACCAAAACAATGCGCAAAACGCGATTAAATTGTAAAATGGCACGCGCAGATTGGGCTCTGAGTGACAGGGAACTTCTCCATTTACTTTTATGTAATAGGACCAGATGGAACCCTGGGAGTTATGGCTGAAACAGATTGCATACGACAGTGCGATGAAATCTAGGAGCCATTGATTTGCACTGGTTGTCACACATTGAATGCGACACAGCAATACGATGAAAATTTTTGTCGCACACCCATTTCTATTTCTAAAATCTGCCGGTCGCACTCAGTACTGCCAACAGTGAAATTGATATTTTGCTTCGATTTTCATGTTGTTCGAGCCGTCAAGTTTCTCGTCGCATCAGCTGTCATGCGATTTCAAGTGACTCAGGAACTGAGTCACTGCCTTGGCCTGGAAATAACCCAGACTTGAACCCCATTAAGAACTTATGGTCAGTAATGGGGAAAAACTTAAGAAAAAGGTACCTAGCTCCATAAAAGAATTGAAAAATATGGCTACATACGTTTCGGAAAATCATATCAATAAAGAATACCTGGCGAAATTGTACGCATCTATGAAAAACCTGTTGCAAGCTGTAATTGAAGCCAAAGGCGGACACACCAAATATTAATGAAATTCGAATAAAAATTAAATTCTTGAGGTTGTTCAATTCATTAAATAGTTTAGTTCCTTTTTCATGGTTTAAACAATTAGTGAAAACTTAAATCAATTAGTGATACCTTAACCTTGGTTTATTTTGCTCGAGTCAGGTAAGACTATTTGGAAGCAGCAAGAGAAAGTAAAAAACTATTAATTTTTTGAAAACATTGAACTGTACTCCTGTAATTAGGAGAAAGTCAGAATTTGCCTGAAATTAGTATCTCAAAGGTGTTTTGTCTCAGATGTAGATTAGATAACTTCTTCGATAAATAATACTTGACATACTTTGGACACAGTTTTGCAGAAAAGTTTTTAGCCTTGTCTGACACCGCTACGTAAGTGTGCTTAAATGCCAAGTGGATGACATTAATAGGATATTTACATGGTGAAAAGAAAAGAAAAATCGATTTTTCGTTTTTTTTATCGTTTAATGTGACTAGAATATATTCCTGAAAGGGTTTTGCGGGATTCGACTTAAAAAAAATACATAGTTTATTTTCTTAACGTATTAAAAGTTGATGCATCTATAAGTCCAATTAGCTTGTAGCTTGGAACATTATATACGAAATTGTTTCTTATATGCATTGAACCACTACTATTTAGAATAAAACCTCGATTTTTGGCGCCGGATTCAATTCGAAAACTTTCACACACTTTTTTAATAGAGCGCCATTTCAATAAAAAAAATCACCATAGTGGTTCAGTGCTCAGTATTTTAATGTATCTTTAAAATCCTGTTGACTTGTTTTGTTTAAGACGATCCTGTGGCAAAGTTTGTGATTTTCACCTAGCGTTGCATAAATGTATTTTGTGGGTGGTAAAAGACAAAAAAATATCATGACATTCATGTAGGACTTTTTTTCTAGCTGCCTCTGGCACCATGCGTTTCCAAAGTTGCTGTCCATACCTAACATCACTTCCTTGAACTTTTTAAATAACTGTTCACCCTCTATTTTCCAGTAGCTAAAACGTTTTGGATTCAATGACTAGCTAGCATCATCGGACTGAATAACTATACCGACAAAGGTCCGTCAGGTATACGTGATATGTACCTGTGATCTTGCCTTTTTTCATGCACAATAACAAAATCGTATTACTGTAAATGCAATACCCAACTGGATAAACGGCCCGTAGGATTTCGCAGACGGAATAACCATATTAGAGAATGATGGTCAGCAAAAGCTTTAAAGTTGATTCCCTGAACATATGGTCGGAATTTTTCTATGTCAAACAAAACTATTAAGCACTCCTTCTCGGTCGTCGAATAATATTGGTCTCTCGAATGTTCATCTGTCTTAGAATCATCATCGCCTTCACCATGAAAAATGACAGTCATCAGTCATCCAACATCAGATGCATCACAATGTATGCTACAACTTCTACTGAAATCTGCCGTAGCTAAAATTGATGCCGAAACAAGGGCATTCTTTAATTCCTCGTCGTTCCAATTCAAAGTTTTGTTTTTAGGGCCCCTCGTTAACTCATGTAAAGAAGCCGCATTTCTCGCATCATTCCAAACAAACCGTCGGTACCACGAGCAAAGTTCCATGAAGCGTTTTAACTCTCTGTAGGTTTTAGACCAAATTCAAAATTTAATCCACGTCATCTGGGTCTGTTTGCAAATCCTTTCTGTACAGATGGAACTCCAACTACTGCATTGAAGATCGACGCGCTTTTTTTTCTTTTCTTTTCTTTTTTTTCTCTGACCGAGACCGATTTTGATTCATTTTTTTGTTGTGTAGAGCATGTTCCCCGATTAGTATGTCAAAAAAAATTTTAAGTGAGGTGCAGGTGGGGGTGAAACCTAATTTCGTAACGCGTGGACCGATTTGGATGATTCTTTTTCTGTTGCATAGAGTGCCCCATTGCTAGTAATGAAAAAAGTGGGGTTGGGAAGATGGAGGGAGGGGTTGCCTAACTTTGTAACGCGTGGACCGATTTTCATGCTTTTTTCCTTGTTGTAAGGGTCAAACCTAACTTCGTAATGGGTTGACCGATTTGGATAATTCCTTTTTTGATGTAAACACTATGATAACCTATTGCTAATAATGAAAAAAATTTGGTCTTAGAATGGGGTGGGGTAGGGGTAATTTAACTTCGTAACGTGTAGACCTATTTCGATGATTCTTCTTTTGATGTGTAGAATATGTTGCCCCACTGATACGACGACAAAAATTTATGAGGTGGGCTGGTGTGCGGAATTCACACACCTATTTGGAAGATTATTTTGTGTTGTGTACAGTATGATCCCCATTGCTACTCTATGGAAAAATGGTGGCTTAGGGTTGGGGTGAGGGGAGGGGCAACCCAACTTTGTAACGCGTGGACTGATTTAGATGATTCTGAATGCATAACGTATATAATTATATTCAGACAAAAATTGTGGCTTGTGGTGAGCTTCGTAAGGCATAGACCGATTTTGATTCGGTTGTACAGAACACGTTTGCTAATTGATAAATTATAATAACAATTTTGTACCTTGTACTACGATGACTCTCTAACTACGATAATTCTCTCTTGCTGTATAGAGGACGGTGGCGCGCTAGGGTCATGTTAAGAAATTTCTAATATTGTATGAGAGGGTGACCGAGACTAATTTCGTAATATGTTGCCGGATTTGGATATTTCTGTTTCCATTCTTTAGAATGCACTACCTCTGCAACTTTTGAAATTCTTACGAAAAGCATTCTTCGTGTCGTATATATGACGACACTAAAAAGTGAAAAATAAAATAGTTTTTAAAAAAAATTAATACCAACTTCAGAAAAAGCACTAAAATGCATAAAATAATTTTTAATTTTATATTTATTACGACATTTTTAAGTCTATGCAAATTAAACAAATAAAGCAACTACCCAACAACAATTGATGATCATATAGTATATAAAACTACCTGAACGTGTCAGCTCACGGAGTCATTAGGAAGGACGATTAAATACTTTTGATGTAGCTGTTTGGTTTGTTTAATTTACACCAACTTCAAAGTGTCGTAATAGATATAAAATTAAAAGTTATTTTATGATTTTAGGGCTTTTTGTGAAGTCGGCCTAAATTTTTTTTCAAACTATTTTTTCACATATAAGCTCAAATTAACTGAGTTAACTAATCATAAACAAAATTGAGAGCTTTGAAATGTTCCTCTAATGTCTCAGACGCAACAATAATATCATCCAAATTGATAAATATTCCGTCGTCTGAAGAGTGAAGGAATAGTCCATCCATCAATTTCTACATGGTCTGTGCAGCATTATTCAGAACGAACAATAAGACTTTAAACTCAAAAAGACCCATCCCACTGAGAAATAGTTCGCCCAGTCGGAAATTTCTTAAAAAAAGTTTGATTACATTTCAACAGTTGTAGCAGTTTTTCTGTCTCCATTAACTCGTTTACTGTAGCTTTCAACTTTACATTTTACACTTTCAAGTTCGAAATGTTGGTCGATAGTCATTTCTCACCCTTTGAGTCAGTATACAGAAATTGTTGTATATATTTTTAGTAGTCAGCCTTTTCGATTTTAGTCTACGGAATACCTGATGGAGTTGGTATGCTTAGTATATCTTGAAAATAGTTGATTTAGTTAGCACTGCTAGTAGAAAAATAAGATTTATAGGTAAAGCGTGACTACCAGGTTCAAAGAAAAATTAAAAATTTAATTATACTCTCATATAATGTGGCAGGAATAGCAAGTGAGGTAATTTTTCCAAGTTTCTTTAAATTCATAGAGGAGAAAGATGTATGATGTATGATGTATAAAACTTGGATCTTGGAACGTGAAATGGATGGGTAATATAAGAAAATTAAGAAATGAATGAAGGAATGAAGAACGAAGGGGCGCGAAATAACGACCGACTTTCCTTTTCGTCCAAAAAAAGACAACTTTACTAACTTAAGAATTTTATTACTAGAAATAAGTATAACTGCGTTTGTCCGAATTGAATTATAGACTGGCTGCTTACAATGTTGTTCTCGCTTTTATGAAAAATGATCATGTTACAATAATGCTGAGGTAGCGTCTACACAATTTTACATTGCTACCTTTTTCCTAAAAATGAACTTTATTAAGTACAAATGAAAAATATCGTTAGAGGAAATGCTGAGTGTTAATAAATTTTTACATTATAAGTTATGTTGGGTTATTGAACTATATTAAGTTAACGATAATTATCTTCTATTCTATATGATTTGCATCACATAACTCGCGCTACTAATGAAGTGGATGTTTGTATAGATTTAACAGAAATGCCAAAGGAAATTATTTGCTTGATTTTATCAATGATCACGATTATGTTCGCATTACTGCTAGGGTTGATAATAACAATATACATAAATAATATATATATATATATATATATATATATATATATATATATATATATGTATTTCAATCCGAATTAATGTACTGATGACATTGTTAAGGAATTTTGTGCTCAGTTAAAAAGAAATTAACTTAATAATTATAACTGGAGATTTAAATGTTAGCATTGGAGAGTATCAATCCTTTTCTGAAAATACTGCCATGTTTAATACTAGTTTGGTAGTTAATGGGATTTCTAAGGACAAGGTTCTAGATTACGTGGGGAATTTTCTGAATTAGAGATTATTACAGATGTCGAAAAATCAATGGATATCATAACTAAGATTGTATAGTCTGCAGCCCAATATAAAGGTGGGAGCCAAAACTATGTATAGTGCGAATTATAAGCGAAAATGGTTTGACAGAGAATGCAATAATCCAATGTAAACAACGTATAACCTGCTAATATATAAAAAAAATGAAAAGTAAAAACGCTTGTTTTTCTTCCACAAATTGGAGTTACAATTTTCTTTGGGATGGTGATCGCTGAAAAATATCAGCGCTCAAAGAAATGATGGATGTTTCGACCAAAAGTACAAGCTGGTCATCATCAGCGTGATACTTGTACTTTTTACCACGGACATCCATGAAAATTTTAACTCCAATTTGTGGAAGAAAAACAAGCGTTTTTACTTTTCATTTTTTTTAAATAAATGACTTCCACCAAGTGTTGCTCTTTCTGATTGCTAATATATATATATATATATATATATATATATATATATATATATATATATATATATATATATATATATATTTAATTATTATATATAATACTGTATCTAGTATTAAATCCATGTTACACTAACTTCAGTGTAATTTCATCTTTTTTGTCTAATGACCATTATTTCAGAACTTTTACTCCAAGAATTACCCTTCTATCTTCTCCTCCATTTTTGTATGCTGAGCCTGACACCGGAATATCTTGTTTGCAGAGTTGTTGGAAACTGCAAAAAACAATAGAGCAATTTGACCAGATAGTATTCCATACACATTCTACAGAAGTTCTACCCAGAATTCCTAAATAAATTGACGCAAATTTTCAACAATATATGGTAACAAGAAAATGTGCCAGAAATGGTCAGAAAGTCAGTAATTTTTCCTTTACTTAAAAAGTGTAAAAATACTTTGTGATATCTTATTGTGTCCTTTTATTGTGTAAAACTCCACAAAAAATCAAAAATTTAGTGATGAAGTGTGCTGTGTACTGCTGCAAAAATTATCGCCGGAGAGCGCGAGGAAAATCTTTTTTCAGGAAAGTATATGTTATAATTATAATCTCTAAGGTATCCTTGCTTATATTACTCCGATTATATTAAGCGCCAGTCATTTATAATAGTAAATATTCACTACTTTCTTGTCTTTAGATCTTTGTTTACATTTGTAATCTAGCCAAATATAGCTTTGCCCTTATTGTCACTGTCGGCTCGCGGAAAATTTTTCAGAAGGGGCAGAATGTATTTTTCGATTTAAAACTAAAAATATTTTAAGTATAATTATATAGATTTACCAAAAATAGCAAATAATATATATAAGTACTTACAATAAATAATTTTAAATGCACTAGACAAAAGACAAACCGCTGGGGACCAAAAAAGATGCATAAGTTATAATAATATCATATTTTAACTTATTTATATCTAAATCACCTATCTCAACCTCTACGTGGTGGTCCCTGGAAACAAGTGAGCACTGTCTGTATTCAATAACAATGCTCACTTGGCTAAAAGAGAAGGTGGAACAGTTTAAATGCATAAATTATAGAAAATTTCAAAGCATTTCGCAATTGTTTTTCTAAATTGTGTTAGATCTTATTATAATTAGAAAATCAATTTCAGTTAATTTTAAATTAATACAATCTTTAATTATTCAAAAGATATATCAACCCCGCTTCAAAAAATCTCAAATTTGACAACTATCATGGTCTACAAACACATAGAAAACCCTCACCTCTACAGAAAGGAAAATGCCGACGTTTTCCTAGCTTATTGCCATTCCTGTTTAGCTTTATGTTCTAATGTTCTTTGTGAATATGGTGATAAAACCATATAGAGGCATACTCACACGGATGCTTTAAAAATGGGTTGAACATCCTAAACGAGCATAATTTTGACGCAATTATTTTATTGTGAAAATTTATTTAATCTGATCTGTACTGTTAATATCAAGAGAAAAATAGTTTTTAAAAAAAAAAATTGAACCGACTTCACAAAAAGCACTAAAAAGCTTAAAATAATTTTTAATTTTATATCTATTGCGACATTTGGATGTCGGTGCAAATCAAACAAACTAAACAACTACAACAATAGTATTTAATCGTCCTTCTTTATGATCCCGTGAGGTGAAACGTTAAGGTAGTTTTATGAGTTATTTTTAATTATGGTTGTTGGTTGTGATTGTTTTGTTTGTTTAATTTGCACCTTAGACCTTGAATCTCCACAAGTCTAAAATAATGGTATGATATGGAAGAAGTGTGTCGAGTGCAGAAAGGTGTAGTGTTCATGGTTCTCCTATTGAGATTTTTAATAGGTACCGACATCTGGGTGTAGAAATCACCAAAAATACATCCTTTCAGGGCCATTTAGAAGAAAAATTAAAAGCAGCGAAAAATTCGATTAATATTACTTGGGGCTCCTTCATTAATAGGCATGAAGTCCCACTATCGAGCAAATATAGAGCAATTGAGACAGTCGTTTGCTCAGTTATGTATTATAGAGCTCTATGTGATATATATATATATATATATATATATATATATATATATATATATATATATATATATATATATATATATATAAATTTAATGATGTAAAGAGGTTTTCCCTTAAAAAGCTATTTTAATTACCTGTTAACACTTCAAACTATGTTCGTCATTGAGACAGGCCTAAGTAGTATGTATTCCTATACCCTGAAATTGCATTTCAGTTTTATTCGGAAGGTCTTCACCTATTCCGATCACCGTTTCTTCCAAGCAGTATCGCGAGAAATTATTAAATAATAAAGTGTAAGATATGTGAGTGGGAAGACTTAATTGCCTTGACTGGAAATAGCATAGAAATAAAGGATGTTAATGAAAATATATTGAAAGTGTAGCCATACAAGATCTTAGAACTATTAAGAACTGTATTGAATATGATGGCAAGTTCTAACTTTCAGGACGAGTATTGTATTGATGCGAATTCAGTACAAAAAACTAGAAATATTGTTATGGCAAGAGTCGATCTTTTGGATATAGACGCAAAAGCCTGGAATTAAAGACAACAGGTTATGTTCTATGTGTAATATGGATGCTACAGAAAACACCAGCCACTTTGTCGCAATCTGCCCTATGTTAAAACAATTCGGGAGAATATATTTTGGAAAAATTTTTTGTCTAGACAAGAGTTGTAAAATTTACTTAATGGTGATAATATAAATACCTTAAAAATGCGTTGAATTACAGACAATATTTAGTTAATGAATTTAACTGTTAATTAAAATTTGTATTTAGGTCAAATATTATATTACTAACTAAACGGAATTATATAGGAAATAATAGAAGGAACTGTTAGGATAATGTACATATTGTAGCGTGTACGAAGAAGGCCACGAAAAAGAAAATAGTGAATCATGTAATGGCCTCAGATGGCCAAAAATCAAGGCAAGGAAAAGTCAAATGTAGAAGTAAAGGAGGACTCGAACCTATGGTGGATAAGTGTGGTGAAAATGTATAACGGAAACATCTAAAACAGTGATTGAAGTTTCTATAACTAAGCTGAGTAGCAGCCTTGGTAGTTTTAGTCGTGATTTAAACTGTAAAGAGCTTGCATCCGATACAGTTAAGAACGAGTGTATTTTAACTAGTGAAGCGATAAGTGTAAATAAGTAAAGCGAAACGGTATATTGTGAAGAAAAACTGCAAAGAATATTGTGAAACGAACTAACTAGTGAAGTGAATAAAAAGTTTGAACATTTGTAATTGGAAATAAGTGTCTTAGTTAATCCGTCGAGCACGAACAGCCCCAACTACGATCCAATTGATGTTAGAAATGGGATTAATTGAGAAAGACTACAAAGTGAACTGAAAAAAAAGTATGATTGTGAATTTCAAGTGAAATAGTGCAGTCAATCCAAACATGGATCGCAAATTGAAGGATTTACGTGTTCAAGAATAAAAATGCCCTGATAACGTTACTACAAGAAGCCATGGAACACGAAGGAAAGTAAGACTTTTGTTTTTGAAGACGAACTAGAGGAAGAAAAAGTTACTCCAAGCATGACAGATCTTTTCAATGCACTCTTGAAACTTAACTCATCAAGGGAAGAACAGAAATCGTCGACGACCGAGTTGAAATCATCAATAGAAGGTTCCGTTAATGAGTTCAAAGCAGCAAGGGAAGAACAGAAATCGTGTCAGCTGAGTTAGGAGCATCCGTGGAAGAACATTATTTGAAATCGCCCTTTGATTTTATCATCAATGAAGTCTTTTAAATTGTTGTTTGTACAACTTTCATGTAATATTTATCACAGTAATCACAGCAAAATTGTGGTAGAGGCGTCGAGAAAAACAAAAAAAAAACCTTAAGTAGGTATTTAAAATGGAAGTGGCTATTGGCACTTACGTGTATTTACGTGTACTTTTGATTTCGGGAAAGTTTCGCTTTTACTTATTTTATGTACTTTTATGTACTACTTTACAAATATATACCCTGACGGGGTGAGGGGGGCAGTAAGCAACCGCAAGGACGACAGAAAAACAATTTTGATGTCGGCTGTATCAGAATTAATGTTTG
Organism: Leptarthrus brevirostris; assembly: GCA_964036015.1. Taxonomy (NCBI): domain Eukaryota; kingdom Metazoa; phylum Arthropoda; class Insecta; order Diptera; family Asilidae; genus Leptarthrus; species Leptarthrus brevirostris. The sequence continues at coordinate 43,096,883 of OZ038371.1, forward strand.
AGCGAAAAAATGCCTTTGTGATAACGTCAGTTTGAACTCGTTCGGAGTTCAATAAAAAGTAATTAGCGCAAAATCAGAATTTGAGATGACTCGACAGCAAAAATTGTTCAACTGTCACGTCGGGTTATGTGATTTCGATTAGCCAATATGAACTGTTGCTGTAGTCTGCCGTGCATTATGATTCAGCCTATAGCCCAACAGCACCCAGCAAGAATTCAAAAAGCGCCCAAAAGCGCCCAGCAAGAATTAAAAATCTCCCAAAAAGTGCCTAGTCGCAGAGAGGAAAATTTTCTCGACGGTATGGAGCAAAAGTCGCCGAGCCGTGATGCTGAAGTCGCCCAAAAGTCGCCGCGCTATTATTTGAAACCGCCCAAAAATCGCCTTTTGATTTTATATTCATTAAAATTGGTGTTTTTACAACTTTAATGTAAGATTAATTACAAAAAAGATACAAGTAACACAAATTTAAAATTTTGGTAGATCCGTCATGAAAAACAAAAAATACTCTTAATTACATTACTGTGGAAATTTTTAGGACCACTTAAATGCTTCGGGAAATTTTATTTTTTCAAAGCACGCTTTTTCTTTGCTGGAAAGTTTGGAAAACTCAATAGGGACAAGTTATAATCCTTGAAGTGTTTTTTTGCATTTTACATAATTTTATTTAAATTGAATGATTTATTAAAAAAATATAACAATTTTATTTTACAAACCATTGTGAATAATTATAGGACCAGATGTCTTCCCTAATAAAAATGAATAGCAATATCCTTTAATGTGGTGTCCTTTGGATCTTATGACACTGGACATTCTTCGTGGCAAAGACTCTATTAAGTTTTTAGAAAATTCTCGAGGCAATTTCCTCCACTCCTCAATTAAAATTTCTTCTAATTGCCGGAGCGACTGTGATCTCTTCTTTGCCACTCTGTCTTTAAGGATTTTCCATACATTTTCAATTACATTCCGGTCGGGACTCTGTGCTGGCCATTCTAAACAACTTATTTTGTTCGTTTCTAGCCAGCGCTGTGTGGAAAGTGCGGTGTGGGGCCTGGCATTATCCTGCTGCAACAAAGAACCCCGCACTGGCATTTAATCCTCCATGAAGGGAAATAATTATTAATTAATTAATAATTTAGAACACGTAATACCGCTGTGTTACATTCTCTGTGCAGATATGATATATATACCAGGATACTGCTCTCCATACCGTCACTTTTCCCCCACTTTTTTTCAAATGCATGGGTTGACGCACTGTGGATCGTACAGCTTCTTTGGGAGCCTCCTCACTGCGACCCGTCAGTTCGAGAACAATTCGAAAGAGCTTTCATCGGTAAAAATGATTTTTTTCCAATCGTTGGTACTCCAGTTGCGACGAGCTCTGCACCATCTCAATCATTTTTGAATATTGGTCCTGGTTAAACAGATTTTTTTCTGTGCAGTCCGACTCTTGTAACCACTGCCACACAATAATTTCCGAACCAATGAAGAGTGCACGGACACCCCAGTCGCTGCAGTGAGTTGTACGGCCAGTTCTGTACATGTTGATGTTCTTCTTTCTTTGCATAGACGAACGAGCCGTCTTGAAACCCTTTCGTTTAACTTTTTAGGACGTCCTGACCCTTTCGATGTCCGATCACGCCGGTTTCTCGGTATTTGCAAATTGTGTTGTGAACTTATATCGAGCTTCTCCGCGATATATCGCTCGGACCGTTGCTCCTCATATAACGCTATGATCTGAAAATGTGAAAACATTATTAAATTGAGAGGATTTAATCAATTTGTGTTCTTACCTGTGACAATTTATTAGAATCCTCACTTCGTTTTACCATATTTTCTTAATAAACTTTCAAAACTGACCTGTTCAAGCCAAAACTACAACCAAAAGTGCGATTTTGCAAACAAAGCACATTTATACAACTTTCTACCGATAATAACTTAGGAATTTGTCAGACTTCCTTAAAAAATAACGGTAGTTCTGAGCGATATTGCCTTCTCTCTTATGAGGGAAGACATCTGGTCCTATAATTATTCACAATGGTTTTCAAAATGAAATTGTTATATTTTTTTATAAATCATTAAATTTAAATAAAATTATGTAAAATGCAAAAAAACACTTGAAGGATTATTACTTGCCCCCTATTGATTTTCCCCCTCTGTCCAGCAAAGAAAAAGCGTGCTTTGAAAAAAGAAAATTTTCCGAAGCATTTAAGTGGTCCTAACAATTTTCACAGTACTGTATTTAGTAATGGAAGTGACTATTTGCACTTACGTGTACTTTTGTATTCGGAAAAGTTCCGCTTTTATGTGCTACTATAGAAATATATTCCCTGGCGGGAGGAGTGTTAATGAAGTAACTAAAAGTCACACCTCTTCCTCCCAGAAAGTCTAATAAATTTTTGACGCCAATACACGTAAGTACACGTAAATACTTGTAATTACAAATAGTCACAGTCTTAAATAATTCACCCAGTCACTTCCAACTATTTATTACGCACATTTTAATCTTTTAGGAATTATTATTTATATAAAGGAAAACGAAAATTATTATTTATTGAATCGTGCATGCCCCTTTTCAAAACATAACCAAGAACTGTCTTTGTGCAATTGGTGGGATTAAAAATGAACATAGTTCAGATATAAACACGACGGTATTATTAGTTTGGACTTGTTCGGAGTTTAGTAAAGAGTAATTCGCACAAAACTAGAATTTGAGATGACTCGATAGCAAAAATTTCTCTATTGTAACAGTAAATAGCCCAAAAGCGCCCAGCAAGAATTGTAAAATCGCCCAAAAAGTGCATAGTCGCCGAGAGCATAATTTTCTCGCCCAACTGATGGCTCAAGTAGCCCAATCGGTGAGAAATCGCCCGAATTGGCAATTCTGATCAGTAGTAGCTCAACTTGTTGAAGAAGTGAAAGCTGCCATGGAAGTTTAAAGGTCTGAAAGCAACCATAGAGAAAAAACTGGAGGAAATCTGGAATCCGGAATCTCGAATCGCATATAAAGAAGAAACTGAAAGAGCAGATTAAAGCTTATGTGGTTACAATTATAAATGACCTAACAGATGTCAAGAAGCGCAATACAAGTTTATCTACGGTTGTTCCTATAAACAAAGCACTTCATCCTCGAACGTGTGATGGTCAAACTCACTGGCAAACATATAGACTACATTTCCAGACAGCAGTGGCAGTAAATTTTTGAACTGACGAAGAGAAAACTACAGCTTGGATTTGGCATTTAGAGGCGGAGCAACAGAATTGTTACAGACAAACCCGGCGGAGCAAACTTTAGAATTGTAATATGGCAACCAGCACATGCAAAAGGTCTACCGTTTTAATATTTGCTAGGAATTAATTTATTAATTTTATAAAAATTATTACTTTTGATTTTAATATTTTATTGTCAAACAAAAATCTTTTTTTTAAAAATTTGCTTTGATAACTTTTTTCCAGGCTGTAATAACAAAATCAAGTTTAATAATTTTGAGTCATCCTGTACACTGTGAATAATATTATAGACTTCCAAGATTAATACTTTATTTGTAAAGTTAACTTTAAAACGAGTTAACTTCATATTAGTTGAAAAATTTAAATAAATAATCGGTGATACTGGAAACTTTTAAACGAAAGGATCTAA